>OY856413.1:749892555-754692555 GCA_963693085.1 Alisma plantago-aquatica
TCTCAATATGTGTTAGCCCAAGAGTGCAAAGCATCTCTAGAAACGAATGTTAGAAAAACCTCATAATATTTCTATAGAGGTGATTGATGTAGTGCATGAATCCCTGAGTGTTCTTCTAGAGGATCCCCCATGGCTACCTCTAACAAATGATCTTGAGGGCTTGATTTAGTTGTCACTAGAAATAACACCTATATCTTGAGGTCCATATATAATGAAACATTTTCATATGTTAGAGCTCAAGAATAGTTATAGAAACTAATTGAGAAAGTCTTTATTTGCCCTAACTCTTCCCCTTGGGGTGAACATGTCCCTTTTATCAAAACTAAAGATGGATTCTTTATCATGTTCTTTGACTATTTATGATCAATCAAGATATTATAAAAAATATATATCCCCTTCCAAGAATTAACGACCCATGTTTATCACCATCTTCAAGTTAAGGAAGATGACAACTCTAAGAAAACCTTCTGAACATGCCATGGGTATTATGAGTTCCTATTTATGTCTTTTGTCATGACAAATGCCCATTGTCTTCATGAACATGATGACATAGTCTTTTAACCTTTTTATTGATGACTTCATTGTTGTCTTATTTAAAGCCATTCTTATATACATAATATCTTGAATATCATTTTTACATCTTCAAAAGGTTCTTGATAATTTGCAAGCTCAATAATTCTACTGCAAGTTATCTAAATGTGAATTCTTGATTGATAAAGTCATGTTCTTAGGACAGTTTATGTGTGGTGGGAAAATATCAGTTGACTCCACCAAATTTGCTGCTATGCAAGATTGGTACCTTCTAAAAATGTCTATGAGATCCACAGTTTTGTTGGACTTGTGAAATTCATTTATAACTTTAGCAATACCGTTCTACCTCTCACCATGTAACCCATAAATGAGAATGTTTCATCTAGTCTACAGTGTGTGAGTAAAACTTCAAAGAACTCAAATTTAATCTATTATACATTCTTGGTCTGACTCTTCCTTTGGGAAATGATGGGTTTGTTAAAATCACCAATGCCTAAAAACATGTTTTGGGATGTGTTATAATGCAAGAAGGAAAGACCAAAGCTTATTATTCTAGGTAGTTGAATCCTAATGAATTGAGCTACCCATGCATGGCCTCGAGTTCGCATCCATCATCCATTCTCTTAAAATATGGTAATGTTATCTATACAGTGTCACTTTTGATATTCTCACCACCCACAGGAGTTTGAAGAACATCCTAATGTAAAAAGACTTGAATCTGAGACATTGAAGATGGTTAGAGTATCTAAAAGGACTATTATTTCACAATTTCCTACCACCCTAGTAAGGAAAATGTGTGGCAAAAACACTAAGAAGCAAGCATGCAAAGCATCCTACCATCTTCTACACTAAGTGGTAGCATGTGGAGATTCTATCTTGTGGGACCTTAGACACTTGTGTGAAAAAACTAGATTATCCAATATCAATGTAAAAAATGGTCTCCAAACTGACGACGGCTCAACTCAACAAGGTTGATCTAGTCTGGACATGATGATGAAACTCTTAGAGAAACCCCAAACTCACCTCTATATTGGAATGGATGGTGGTATATTGAACAAGAGCGTATGTGGGTTCTTGAAGTTTCTACTCTATGAGATATTATGTTAAAATAAGCTCATGGGTGCAAGTAAACTTTGAACCTAGAGTCTCATAATATGTACAAGGATCTATAAAGGCACTTTTGTTGGAGAAAATTATAGATGATATTGTAACTTTTATATCTAGATATTTAACATGTCAGTACACCAAGGCAGTGCACGAAAGACTAGGAGGGTTGTTGTAACCCTTACCTATCCCCCAATGAAAAATGGGAGAACATCACCATGGACATTGTGATGGATTTACCCAAATTAAAGGGAGTGATAGGATATGGGTTACAGTATATCTCCTAATGGACGCAACAAACTTCATTCCCATCAAGATGGTTACAGAATTACATGAGATGGTTGAGCTATATATTTAGGAGATAATGTGAAAGCATGGGATTCTGATCTCTATTTCTTCAAATAGGGATGAAATGGTGACTTATCCCCTATGGTTGCATGTCCAACATGAGCTAGGGACATAGTTGAACTTCAATACAGAGCAGTATAAAAGAATGATCTAGATATTAGAAGATTTTATACAATCTTGTTTACTCTAACAATGTGACTCTTATCAAGTAAAATAGGAAAAGAGCACATGATCCACATAAATCTAATATAGATTCTCATAGGAAAAACTTGTTCTTCCAAGTAGGTGAACATGTGTTTATGAAGATTAAGCTAGTTTGAGTCATTATGATGAACAAAATAAAGCTAAATCCTAGATGTGTGGGTCCTTTTGAGAATTTGGACCATACCGAGAATGTACTTACATTTTGTCTTTACCTACTGATTGGAATTTTACTGCACTATATCATTCATGTATCCAATGTCAAGTGGTACATCAATGATCCCAGTCATGTTCTAAATCATGAATCTTTAGAGTTGAAATATACTTTGGTCTATCAATGAGTTCCTATCATGATCCTTTACAACTACACCAATGATCTCAAAAACAAGAAGATAGATATCGTGAAGGTGGTGTAGAAGGATCCTAGCAAGATGATGCCATGTTGCAACTCATGTCTGATTTGGATTCATGTTTTTAGACCTCTTTAGGTATTTCTATTTTTACAATGAAATCTCATTGAAGTTGGGGAGGATGCACTGAAGTGAGATTTCTCTCTCTTCCAAGTATGTACTTATATCTTGCTCTCTTTTACTATATGCTATTTCTCTTATTATCATGGGTAATTTTTTCTTCATAATCATCCTATGATTGATCAAATGTCAATTTAACCCAATTAAAATAGTAAAATATTTTAATGGACATCAAAAATCATTTGAATTTTGATCCCTCTTCGATATCCCCATATTTCTCTAAATCTTTTTCTTCATGTAGATGAGATAATTTTGAGATCAATGTTAAACTATGGTCTACAAGATATGGTTTCATAAGATTATACACCTTCTAGTCCTCATTATACTTATTTTTTCCTTTTTTATCTTGGCCTAGATTTTTAGGGCCCTTTGCCTTAGGCCTAATTGTTGCCCAAAAGGTTGTGATATGTACACAAGGCATGGACCTCTACTATCCATCTGATTTTAAGGCCCCAAATTCTAGCATGAGTGGATAACTAAGTTGTCTCCTCAACCTTGTACACAATCCCTTGTGTGTTCCTACACACTTTCCATGACATGATCTGTGATTCACCCTCCTTGTACCTTGTCTCAACCATATACCTCTTTCCCATGTTGATGTGTGTGTCCTCATACCTTGATACACATGGTATAGGTATCAAAGAGGCTTTCTCTACCTTCCCCTCCATTTATTCTTCACCAATGAATCCTAACTCCCTCCTTGTACCTTGTCTCAACCATATACCTCTTTCCCATGTTGATGTGTGTGTCCTCATACCTTGATACACATGGTATAGGTATCAAAGAGGCTTTCTCTACCTTCCCCTCCATTTATTCTTCACCAATGAATCCTAACTCCCTCTCATGGCTTCCTTTTTTGGATAACCCCCCTCCAAATCTATGATATCTCATTCCACATCCCAGGCATCTTCTCTAGCCCCCTTTATATCTTTTTCTATCTTTCCCTCTTTGCTCCAATGAGATTCTTCTCTACCTTCCCATGGGAGTGTCAAGAGAAAGATGAAAATGTGGGATCAGAACCTCAAGTTGGATATAATCAAATAATCTCGATCATATATACCCACTCACTCTCCCCCTCTCTCTCATTTTTCACACAGTGAACCCCCATTGCCCACTCTATCCTAGTCTGAACTACTCATATGTCATCCTTAAGAGAGTTCCATTTACCCCTACTCATTGACTCTCCCTCGCTCTGCCTCCCCTACTTGGTGGTACCTTGCACGCCGACCATCAATCTTTTCACATGTTAAACACTAACCAAGAGATGCAAGTCAAGATACACAATATGTCCAACACATTGTGCTCTCCTCTCAGCCCTACAAAAGTGGAGATGACCATTGTGAAGCTGCCACACACCCCTACTATGTCCGACTCTCAGTCTCATGTCTACGCAAGCATAGGATGAAATCAATCATACTCAATCTAATGGCAACACTTTTCCTCATTTTCACTATATCTTCTCATCTCTCTTAAGAAAATACATTAAAATACCCATTCTTTGCAAAAACTTCAAAAAATCAATACTTACCCCAAAATTTTCATATAAATCTTTGTTCTCAGTAAAAAGGCAAGGATCACGGTAAAAATAGTTTCATACGCTTAATCTCAATGAAATGTAACCGATATACCATAAATGCAAGTATTTAATCTTTTTGAAATATTAAATGCCTTTGTATACTTAACTATGATCAGTATTGCACAAAATGATCTCTTAGCATATGATCATAAATATGTGATACTCTTCGATAGAAAATCTAAGATTTATCACCTCTATGCTACACTATTAACTTTATGACATGAGTGTGACTTACTAGGACTATGTAGTACTTAAGTCATTAAATCATATTGAATTTTATGCTTTCTCCATAAAAATAAAGGAGAACGAATCTAAAAAATCCTTGATATATTTTGGATGTTTCACATAGGTCTAGAATAATGTATAATGTTATACGTGACATGGCTATGAGTTTGCATGCACATTTTTTATCATGGAAATAATATATGAAATACATGATACCTAGACGTAGGGAAACATACAACCACCTTCAAAATCACATAATACCACCAATACATGTCAATAATGAATACGCATCATTATTTATCATCTCAAGTCCTTTTTGAGGTACACTTTCAAAGATATAGTGAAGAATCCTAATCTATATCTCTTCTTTTAGGTACACACTAACTCTTGACCCTACTATGATATTAAATGTTTGCATGTATGAACCAAAATAAATTCTTGGCTACATAAATACTTGTTTGAGCAATTTTTCCCTATGAATAATACTTTCAGTTTGATATACTATGTTGATAAAGTTCAAAAATGATATACATATCCATTATAAAACCCTTGTCACATGCCTAAATTCTTGGCATATGGGCACAAGGATCAGTTAGCTACTTGTCTCAATCAAGCAAGGGCACAACATAAAAAATGGTTAGCTACTTTTTATGACCTTTAGGTACCTCATAGAACTAGAAATATGATAAGCTCTTGGTTTCTATCCATGAGGTCCCTCATTGACCCTTCCCTTAGAATTTGGTCAAAGGACTAATAATGATGATGTTGGTATAAAGGAAAAATAACCTAAAATGTTCTTTGTCTAAAATAGTTTTATTTAATTTTTCTTGCTTTATATTCTTGCAAATAAAATGTTTCTAACCAAGCAAGATAATATGTTACTCAAAGCTATGTTTTTATATCCTTGCATAGTGTACCAATGCATCTCGATTAAGGCATATTTCAATTTTAATTTTTTAGATACCACCAAGTGATGATATGTTTCCTATATCTTATGGACACTCATGCTATGCCAATGTAACATCTATGTTGTTATGGTAGTAGTAACCAGAGTAGAACTCATATCTTGGTAATGTATCTATGTACTTTCTCTTGAGTATGTATATTTCCTTTATGTAGCCTACAATCTTGATGTAAAAACCAGTTATTCATTTGGAATGAACGGAGTGTTGTTGTCTTATTTTATTATTATTATTATTATTATTATTATTATTATTATTATTATATATATGGATTTTAGGCATTCTAGGGACATAGTCTCAAGTACTATAGCCAATGACTCTCTATTTAGGGAAGGTGGGATTTGGGTAAAAATGGATCTATGATAGATACATCTATGCATAGTCTATAACAATTAACAATCTAGAGGGAGGTCCTCATAACTCTATTGTCTGAATTGTTTTTTTTTATCCAACAACTTTCATTGAGGTCATTCCACCCCTATAAATCTAAAAATACAGCATTTGGTTTGTACCTCAAAGATGTGACATGCCCTATTATGTATCTAGTCTCATTTATCCTCCTACCATTTAATTTGACGTTGCACCATCTTCACTAATGCATTAAGGGATTTTAAGGGAAATTGTACCCTTGTTCGTGACTCACCATCTAAAATGTTTTGTCTAAGACAAACAAAAGTGCATAGAATTGTATACTTTGTAGTTTGTAGTAAAGAAGTAGTTTGTATACTCTAGAATTTCTCTGCCTCCATGAAAAGCATTTTTTGATACATTCACATTAAAGAACAAGTCACCTAGATTATACTCCTTGCCTTTTATGAAATATTTTCATATCAATGCTAACTTGATGTGAATTTTCCTAATTATATTCTTTAAAGATAATGCTTTTATCCTTCTAGGATAAAAAAAATATTCACGGGAAGAACCGCTAACCAACTCCAAAGTATGGTTGTTGTGGTCCAAAATTGGATCTTTCCCTCTACCCTGACTAACTAGGTAAGATTCTAATGATAATGGGAACTTCCATCTTATTGAGGGGTCTAATGGGATGAATCACTCTTTGGGTGGGAGTAACATGTTGTGTATGAAATACATACACTACATCATGTGTAGGAAAAGGTTGAAGTTTCCACTCTTTCTGCTTTGCATCAAATTTTCAATCTTAAACCCACGACATATATGTTCTTCCACTTTTTTCACACATCAAATAATCCTTCCTTTCCATCTAATTACTTAAAAGAATAGGTTTCGTCGTCAAATGTTATATTTCTTATTTCTCATAAAGTCAAGAATACACTCCAAATATCTTGTACTTTATTGAGGTGATTCTATATGTATTCAGAAATAATGGGCTCTCTCCTTCATGTCCGTGCCTGTATATATTAACCTAAATATTCATTTTGTATCATAATTGAATGCATTATTAAGAATTTGTTCCAATATAAATTATTTATAAACCCTAATTTCACCTTGTTTGTCTTAATTTTGTGAATTAGTTGAGGATCTAATGCAATTATGTTAAAATTATCTAAGTTCATTCATTAGTTAATGTATATGTCATGTATGATGAGGGTTTATTTATGAGATCCATGGTATCATCCTTGCACTCTTACATGACTGGTCTAGGGTTAGGGTTTTGTTGTTCATAGGTCGGGGTTGATGGAATCAAATTGAAGGGTTGATGTCTCATCCTATAGGGATTTTGGCTATGAGAAAGTGAGTTTGATGGTACACATGGTACCAAGGTTGATGGCTCACTCTTGGTGTATGGTGTGTCTATCACATTACATAGGGTTGATGGTTTTGCCTTCTAAACCTATATATCAATGGTTTTTCCTATCCGCCCTAGGCCAATGACTAGCCTATCAAGTAGTCTATGGATTTAATATGATCGGATTTGATGTTCCATCTAACCTGGATCGATGGTTTCTATCTAGACAGGGACAATGGTTCCCATTTGACCTAATTATTTGATGGATTCCTTTTGACCTAGAGGGTGGATGGGTCCATCGAACCCAGAGGTTCAATGGGTATCCTAACCAGTAGGTAGATGAGTCATTTGAATGTGGTAGTGAAATGGGTTCTATGAGGGGGTCAACGTGTTAGTGGTTGATGTTGGGTTTTATGGCCTCAAAGTAGGTAGTAGAAACAAAATTTTTACTAGCCATTAACCCATAACATGAGATCGCATCAATAACTGTGTAATGGGAAGGATGGTTTTAGCGAGATATACCTGGTCCTGGTGCTTGCTTAGAGATAATACCTCACAGCCATGTGTGGTCTTTAACGCCATGTCTTGGACGATGTCTGTGCAGCTCTTGGTCTTCACCATGAACTCTGGCCTCCACCATGAATTACAGATGACGTGTCCTCTTGAGTGGCAAACATCTCCCGCCTCTGTATATAGTCCACATAGACCACCAAGAACTCCTACTGTTCTAGAAGAACTAGCATGAAGGAGACGACCCTCTTGTTGGTGTACTAGCACCAACCTGCTCTCCCGAACTAAGATTGCTTTTCCTACAGTTGTCTTTCCCTCTATGTGCCTCCCAAGTCAGGTAGCACTTGTTCGGACTCTCTCGATTACTAGAACAAGAGAGAACAACAACTTTGTAGAGAAACTGATGTTCTGAGTTGTGTGTTCTGAGAAGCGCCCAGTAACCCTCTATTTATAGTAGAGGGTAGGGTCAGGGTTCCCAATCTGTTTGGGAGTAGAAGGATCTAGAAATTCCATGAATAGTTTGTACTACAGCAGACAAATTGGTAAGTTCACTAATGAACCAGATGGTTGGGAGTGTAAGCCGATCGGTTCACCTAGTGAGTCGGGCGTTTCACTTCCCAGACTTGCCTACAATTGACTTTCCTCGATCGTTTCCAATTAATGCAAAGATTAATCCTTATTCCAATCGAATTGAGCAAGTGAAATGTGAAAGTTTTCCTCCAACTGGAAAAATCCTAATTTCCTCAGTTGGCAGGACTATGAGCCTCCTGGTTCACCAAGTGAACTGGTCGGTTGGCTCACACCAAACGATCGGATCACATGGGTGAACCGGTCGGTTGGCATCCCTAACATTGCCAATGCAGTCTCCAATCAACCTAACACTCGCTAGTGCAACACTTGAACTTGATATTTTTGAGTCTAGTCAGTCAATTGTATGTTTAAGTTATTATAAAAACACCCTTAGTGTCAATCTAAACATCATTCAAGGACAATCTCCTTTTTTAGGGGTATCCTATGTGTGTTACCCTACAAGTTCCAATTTATGTTGGCAGTGAATGTTCATAACAACTTATGACATCACAAGTAATGAGAAGAATCTAGTATCTCATCATTGCTACCCAAGTAACTTAGAAAGTTGTAGAACAACTTCAACATACAATCTGTGATTAGTGTTACCGTGATCGTATAGTTCCTTTGTTACTAACATCCGGATTGAACTTGAAGCATGGAACGTCATCCTCCTCAACATTCAATCCATGTTCCTTGACCTTGAGCAGACTGTCTGAGATGCATGTGAATTCACATATCATATATTGAATCTCATGAGTATGGCCATACAATTCTCAGTCTCACTTATCAAGGGGCCCTGGATATCATACTCCTTGTAGGAGCAACAAATCCCATATATATCACTCATAGTCAAGTCCCCATGTGTCAAAGTCACCCAATCGTCACCATTATAACAACCCATGTTTCAAGACTACGTTTGATGATGTCAAAGTGTACCCAATCACATGTGATGAGTGTAGTGATTTTAGGTTTAAGAACAGTATCACCACTATCACTATGAGAGACAATTGTGACTACAATTCCATGGTATCCATGTATCACTCTCACAGTGGGTCTATCTGATATATTGTTCTCTAACACATATATGTGTGCTTGACTTGATATCATATATCATGACTAATGAGACTCTATCATCAGCCAACACACACTCTAGTCTTATGTATTACTGTTGTCTATTTTGCTTCCGTAGTAATATCTGACTAGGGACATAACAAGAATGTATGTACTCTTATCATACATATGGTCTCATTGTTTAGGTCCTCAACCTGAAGACATATGTCATCAAGTCAGATCATTCATTAGGCATCTATCATGTATGTGTCATCATCCCATGAGTGAAACAAACATAATAGATGGAATTACCTTTATCATTATCAAATCAAGTATCATATGCCTCATTGCAATCATCATATGATTGGCTCTCTGGGCATACTATACCAACAGACTCCCACTTGCACTTAGAGTCAATCACCCACAAATCATATTCGAAGTGATCTTGACATGTCCATCATGTTTCTACTGCACAAGTGCTTTTATAGTGGGTAAGTAACATTTGCTTCAAGTTAGTATATTGCATGTTTCACATCCCCTCATGGTATGACAACTCATATGAGACAGAAGTGCCTTAGTATGCTATCTGAAATTCCTTTGCCTAACCAGTAGCTCCATTGTTGTCACAATATTACTACCGAGACACCAATGGTTCGAACCTCCCACAAGTTCATCCATATGAACTTCTAGATCCATGCAGTAACCATTATAGTGTTCGTAACACTAAGGTACTCGGCTTCTTATTGTAGAATTAATCAATTGTTTTATTTTGGAACATTTTGAACTAACAATTCTTATTCCAAGGTCAAACACAATTTTGTCATTTCAGAAGCTTGCATCAGTGTAACTCTTTACACCCAAATCTTTGTTATTACCATAACTAAATAACTAATCCTTTTAGTACTTCACAAGTACATATAGATGTCCTTCATGGTATTCCAGTAACTCTTACTGGAGTTCGATAGATATCCATTCATCATGTCCAATACATATGAGATAACTAGATATTTATATCATATTGCCATACAAGATGATGATTTCATATCTTCTTCTTGTCATGTCCAATACATACAAGATGATGACTTCGTATATTCTTGTCATGTCTAATACAAACAAGATAATTACTTCATATTTTCTTGTCATGTCCAATACATACAAAATAACGATATGAGTTCATACATGATAGATCCAATTGTGAATGCATATGGCATCTATCCATGTGTTCCTTATTCTTCATAAGTATTGGGACACTTGGTTCTTGAGAGACTAACTCCATGGAACATGGACAAGTTTTCTCTCTCCATGTTGAACCCATTCAGCATCTAGCCAAAGTATGATCTTTTTCCTAGGTCAAGAAGCCCTCTTGATCTATCTCTATAGATCTTGATTCTTATCACATAGGATGCTTTTCTAAAACTTTAGAATGCACTTTGTTGCTAGGTAATAATATTTGCAGTATAAGGATGTTATTCCCCATCAATATGTGGAATATACATATGCTTCCACTAAATTCTTGTAATCACACATTACATCTTCATTCTAACTCAAGTCAAACTCTTTGACTATCTTGTTGAATTGAAGATCTAGTTATGAAGTACTTGCTTCAATCCAAAGATTGATCTATACGGTTTTATAGACTTTATTTGCATTATTGGATTTATAAAACCTTTAGGCTGTGTTACACACACATCCTACACAATATTTCATTTAAGGAATGTAGTTTTAACATCCATATTCCAAATCTGATAGTCATATTAAGCTACAATGACAAGTACTATCCAGATGGATTTATCCATGGTAACTGCTGAAACGATTTCACCATGTTCAACACCTTGAACTTGTTAAAAACTCTTTTCAACCAACTTACCCTCCATGTCAGTCTTCTTCTAGAAGACTCAAAAGTACCCTTTGGGTTTTACCCCTTCAGGTGGATCAACCAAGGTTATACTTTGTTGATGTACATGGATTCCATCTTGGATTTCATGGCTTCATGCCATATCTCAGATTCTGGCTCTCATTACCTTCTAGGTAGAATGTTGACTCATCATATGATCAACTCACCGCCTTCTTGTCCATAAGATATCATATACCATTCAAGATCTAGGTGTGTTCTACCATAACCATGAGTTCTGTGTGTTACTTATGGAACCTTGAGATTCCACAACATTTTGTGGTTCTCTGTATTCCCAGTGTAAAGCATGTGCCCAAAAGGAAATTTGAAGTTTTAGCTAGTAATCACACTATGACTTATAAAGTTGTGATTCCTTCTTTTTTATATTCTCACGATACACTATCTTTGTGCTTCAGATGGATTCCATCATGATACATTATCATGATCTTCCAGAAGGTTCTCAAACTCTTGGTTTAAAGTATCTCCAAATCTATCATATCGAAATTTAATACTTATACCAAGATAATTATGTACTTCATTCTGATATTCTTGAACACTTCAAGAGATTCATGTTTGTATTTCACTCAATACAAACTATCATATCTACTGAGGGCATTAATAAATACATTCAAGTACTAGTGATTACCTTTAGCATTTATTCTAAAAGGTTTATATACATCAATATGTATAATCCTAAATAGAATAATCATCCTCCCATTACATCTAGTGAACAACCAAAAGAGTCTTATATATCCATCATATGGATTCCAAAAATTCAATCCCATTTAAGCGCTCTAGATGACATGGCTATAGGCATTCAACTTTGAGTTATCATGTCATTCATTACATGTGTCACACACATTTGTCTCTTTAACTATTAAGTATATTTGATAAGACATAGGCATTGCCATCAAAGATCATATCTTTAAAATGAAACATCATTCCATAACACTCTTGCCCATATAAGACGTATGATGTTTTCATTGATGACAGGTATATAATAGCAATTCACTCATTCTATTACATGCCCATGAATGCCATAATGTAACTGTAATGATAACAACTCTTGCTCCGCATATTTTCTGGCTTACTTCCTCTCAAGTCCTGAAGTAGAGATCTCTATCTCTTTCTTCTACCCAAGATCCTCTATAAATATGTCAGTTCCCTTTCCAATGTCAAATAGGTGACAATGGTGGTACTTTCTTTCCTTATCTTTATAAGTTAAAAAGGACATATTCCCTTTTACACTTACCCCTTCTCCATATCTTGAGTGATGAAGATTTGGACCTTAGCTTGGCTTCAGAACACTTCTTAACCTTGCTTTAGTCAATGGACTTTACTCTGCTGATCATTATCACAAATTTGTCCTTTCTTCATTCATGCTTTGGCATCATCATGCCAAGCATTTTAGACAGTGGTTTGGCCAAGTTATTCAACATTTGATAAACTGGCTATATGATTCACACAACGATTTATAGAATCATATGTTTGGTCAACTCTTGACCTATAAGAAATCACAGTTAATCTATATACACAATCATATTGAGCATATGAGATTATACTTGATCTCCATCTGTCTGATTATACTCAAAAATCTCTTTGAAGACATTATACCTTTCAAACTTTACATGATTCTTAAGATGTATAACCATCTCAAGAATGTCCATTCTTCAAGCTATTTATGCAATTCATAGGTTATATAGCTCAACATAAGGTTCTTGATGTCTTAGGAATCATTGGCATACTTCAAGTAAGCATCCAATTTTAGCCATATGCGCATTTGGAGTGGTTCAACTGGCTCTGGTATTTCAAGGACTTTAGAGTTTACACTCACTATTGAGGACACTTGTCAAAGGTCCCACACTAGATTTTAAGATCATCCTATTTTAGAACTGATCACAATGATAATGTATTTGTGTTTGTCGTTTGGATTCTACAAAATAATTTTGTAACTTTGTCAAAACATTTTTTATTTATTTGATTTGATAATTTTGACGATATTAATTAGGCCTTTAATTAATTATCGCTCCCACTATTTTGTTTAAATTGATAACTCTTGTGTATCAATTCAGAAGAATGCAGCGTACAATCTTCCAGTGGCCAAGATCCATATTTCATCAAATTATGAATCAGCTTTGGATGATCGCCCACAACTTGACTATTTAGGTAGGCCATCATGTCAATTTCATCATATACAACTCTTGGATAGATGATATGTGCAACTCTTTTCCATAATCATATTCATGCCTCTAGGCTTGGGCTCTCCAAGTCACTAGTAAAGTCTGACCCAAAAGCCAACACAATAGATATGCACCATGCTTTGTGCAAATCTACATATCTACCATCACACTTCCACAAGATGGACAGTGTACTATGTTTTGTGCAAATCTATGCTTGGTCAATCTAGATTTTCGTGTGTGCCGCTTATGAAAGGCATATAAGAGTTATTATTGTATTTGAGAGATTTTATATAAGTACATATACATATCCAATCAACACATTATTATAGTACATATCATGCACATGTTATAACCATAATGAGAAACATGCAATATCGATAAAAGTGATGATTATGGCCATCCTATTGTAATTCCTTGGAGCCACAAGGAATTATGGTCATTTAAGGTCTACATCATATGCAACCTATTGTTGATGACGATCTTTGTGCTTGAACTATTCTAGGTTGATCAGCTCATCCTATTATACGATCAGCTCGCCTCCTAGTCAGTTGGTTGGTCGGTCTTGCCTCCAATGTCTGGACACCTCCAACAAGCAGTTGGACCATTAGTCGGTCGATTTGACTCCACCTTCGAAATCCTCCTCGGTCCTCCAAGCGGTCGGCTCACCTAGTGTTGAGCGTCTTCTTCTTCGATGTATCATAAAATAAATTATCCTACTTTTACATAATCTTTAGGAAACCTCAAGTTACATTCGAGGGGAGCAAAGGTAGAAGAGAAAGGATCTCAATTTATCTCGAATTACATGTGGAATCGAAGGTAGAGGATTGGTATGCAAACTGAGATGCAAACAACCATAACCATCCAAGCACATATAGGATTTATAGGCAATAACCATGCTACACATCCACCTTCAAAACTATTTTAGGGTGACGTGTATCAATTGCATATATACCATATCATATATGTATATTAGTTTGTGGTTGCATGTGGTATTTAGTTGGATATGCACATTAGTCATTTTAAATATTCACAACGTATGTAATAAATAAATGATTATAAAACCAAAATCTGATCATATCGATTTATCCCAAAACTAGAGTGGTTCATCGGTGAACATGATAGATAGGTCGACGGTTTTCCCACATGTGTTGTTTGTAGCTTTGTGGACTTTTCAACTATTCCAATCAATAAATATCACATACCTCTTGACCCTAACGCCCATCAACAACTGAAGGAGTAGTTGTAAATGCGAAGGAGGGCCAAGAGGGTCAATGGCTAGGCTTCTTGGAGGTCTTTGTGTTTACATGTGCTTGGAAGAAGGTGATCTAGCTTGCTTTGGTGGATCTAAATCTCTATAGCTACATGTTGTCCATAGATCATGTGATATTTGCTTTCTTTCTTCTATTTTATTTTTGTTTTCCCTATCTTCTCCTCCTCATCTGAGATCCATAGAGAACTATGAACATTCTTACTTCGTTTGGAAAAAGACTCATAATTTCTTATCTCTTTGTCATAGTTGAGGCTATGTGAGTCTTGGAGAAGTTCTTGGAGGTCTGTGGAAGGTTGGTTTGAGCTCATACTTTTTGGATCTCAAGTTCTTCATGAAGAGATGAGTGATATAGCTTTTTTGTTGTCCTTTGTACACATAATCTTCATGCAAATCCTAACATTTCTAGAGACACACTTAATATGTCTAATAAGATGATTTTTATGGGCTATTTAGCTAGTATGAATGTAAATCACGAACTTACTTTACATTCTATCTCTTAAATGATGTTCATGAATGCATATTTAATACTTTTTGTTCACTAGTGCAAACTAGATTTTACTCCATGGTTTCTAAATATATTCCATGGCTATTATTTGACCATAGTTCACAATTTTTAGAAATGCATTTCCTATTAAATATAAGTGGATTCATCCACATTTGAAAGCTAACTCCTTAGGAGTCCATGCATAATCCTCTATGAGTCCCACAAACGTTTCAGTCTATGCTAAACTTTTTTCATTAGTCTCCCACTCTCTAGCCCTAGTAACAAACCGCTCCCAGTCGCACACCGGGAAGATTTGTGCTATACCGCACAACAGAGAGTAGATCGGAAGAAGTGTTTGACCACCCAACTCCTCTCTAGAAGAGGCTAACTCTGAATGATGATGAGTTTTAGGGGAACCCAATCCTCAGAAGCGGCTAGATTCTGGCGGTGCCCAACCCCTGTGGTGCTCGATCAAATCCCATCGACAAATATCTTTAAGAGGTACCCAACTCCTAGCGATGAACAATTCCCAGCATCATCCTAATCTAGGGCTCATCCCAGCCACCTCAACTCTAGTTCATTCTATTGCATCTAAAGCTAGACACATGAGTTGCATCCTTCTAGGCTTTCTATTCAATCTAGGGGTTTCTCTAAGAAGTCAAAGTTGCAGATCCTCTGTGTAACACCCCTGCCTTGGATTATGAGGTAACCATAGATTTTTTTCATAAGAAAGATTATTAGAACCATGTCTTAATCTTTTGAAAAGTAATTAAGACTTAAGGAGACATCAAGTTTCAAGTTTGAGCCTATTTGAAGGTTGTTTGTGTTATATATAATAGTTTTGGTGTAAATTGCAATTTACCCAAAATATAGGGTTGATGTGAAAATTATCACATCAAGAGTGTCCCTTCTATCTCTTAGCATCATTTAGAGGAGAGATAATGGAGGGGGTGCCTTGTTTGAGTCTTGGTTAAGTAATAGCGCTCTTGGTGGTGAAAGAGCCAAAGAATGTTGAGTATCTTGAACCCCAGATAAGATTGTGTCGAGTTATGAAGAGTATATGGTAGTGCCTATCGGT
Source organism: Alisma plantago-aquatica (assembly GCA_963693085.1). Taxonomy (NCBI): domain Eukaryota; kingdom Viridiplantae; phylum Streptophyta; class Magnoliopsida; order Alismatales; family Alismataceae; genus Alisma; species Alisma plantago-aquatica. The sequence continues at coordinate 749,908,774 of OY856413.1, forward strand.
TTAGAAACCATAGAGGAGGCCCCATATTGGTCTATAAACTTTTCATAAGTATTCATAAGTGATAGTGTCTAGGCCGACACAAGTGATAGTGTCTAGGCCGATACAAGTGAATGTGTCTAGGCCGACACAATGGTTAGTGTGTAGGTTGATACACCTAGATGATTGTAGGCCGACACATGAGGAGTATACTCAATTTGATCCACTATGATGTAATGAGATGGATACACTTTGATAAGTGTAGGCCAGTATTCCCTAAAGAGGGTCAAGTCAAATCAATAAGTTAAAGTTAAAACCAATATTCTAGTAAGGATGAGAGAGGAATTTGTATCACTCATGTTGATAATCAATTAATGATAACTGATAAGAGTAATCAAGTATGTTTGAATACTTATAGCAAGTAAATAAGCTTCTATAAAGGAGGAGTTATGGTTTAGGGTTGGTTATTGAATATAACCCTGGAAGCCCTAATCGGTTGAAAACAGAAACCCTATCTGTAATCACAAGAGGGAGTGCAACTTGAAATATCATGATAATAGTAAATAATGGTTACGATAATATAAATAAATCTTAACCATACAAATATTATAATGGTTGTAATCTAATATAGCTTAAATATGCCTCATAAGGCATACAGAATACTTGTATCACAGGAAGGATGTGAATAGGTCTGATGATCTGGCGAAGGCATGTTGCCTAGAAGGTGATGTGGTACTCAATGATGAGGTTAAGGGATTGATATCCTATGATGAAAATGATAGGGTAACATAGAGGTGTTGAAACTGTTAAAGAATCTTAGGAAATATGATATACCTTGAATGATTATCGTGATACAATTGAATGAAAAGATAATAAGATAATCTCCTAGACAAAAGGAGTTGTTAATTAGGGTTTGATTGAATATGAACACTCTAATCAGTTATAAGGGGAAATCTTAACCCTAATTAAGAGATGGTTACAATTTGAATAATTCTCTTTATGGCATGGTGATTATATTTACTTCATATTGGTTTTATCATGAAATCCTAACCATGTAAATATCATGATATGATGAGCATAGCCAGGTATTATCTATGATGATTTAACATGATACAGATTAAATTGGCATTATAAGCCATGTGATATAGTTGTACAACAAGTATGATATAATTATGGGTCTGATGACCTAATTATGATTGTTGCTTTATAAGAGGTGACATTGCTCAATGATGAACTGAGGGTTTGATACCCAAAACATGTGATCATGATAATGAAAATGTTGAAGGGATGAGATTCCCAGTAATGTGTTCAAGGGATTGAGATCCCAAGATGGGTATAACAAGATGTTTTCCAATTGATACAAGATTTTTTGAATAATGTATTACACCTTTATTTGTACATTTATCTATAATTCATGCTTGTAACTTAATTGATGCAAAAAGATGTTGTAATAAACTTAACTTATCAAGTGAAACTAAAAATGTAGTTGCCCCTGGCATGGATCCATTCAGTGTCAAAACTTGCTGGATGGTGAAATGAGGTTTACTCAGAGTGCATATTTTTGAATATGTGAGGTGCAAGATGAGTATTTCCTTGCTTCCTTCAAACCTCATGATTGTCTTTAGGCCATACCCTGAAAAGAGTGTGGTTGTAGGTTGTATCTCTAACGCAACATCGAGATTGGTGGTAAAGCCATGTCCTAAGAAGAGTATGGATGCATGCCATGACTTAATATATATATGAAAGATTGACTATAGGTCATACCTTGGATAGAGAACAATATGTGAGTTGTATATCTATAGTGTTGAGCCAATATACCCTGGCTAGCTAAATTACAGTTTGACTTATAATGTCACTGCCAGTAATCTCATACTGACCGAGGGGGTGAGGTCGTAGAGTCCAACTCTTCCATGCACCTTGTATGGCACTAAGCTACCTAGTTTAGGTTGGTTGAAGAATGAGAAGTATACCTCATCTCCTCATGGCATAAGATTGATTTTTGAAAGATGTAATCTGTCGTGTAGCGTATTTTCTCAAGGTTTGACTACAGAAACATTGAATAAGGTTGGATTTGCTTTAGTGTGTCATAGTTGATAAATGATATACATGTTCTTCATATTCCTTTGAAAAGTAATTAGATGATATATTGCTTAGTCATAGATATCTGAACTACTTAAATGATGATATTTCTCTACTCTGCATCATAATCTTAAGCATTGTATGCATGAGTATGTGCGTAATCATGAGAATGATTATTGAAGGATTCAATTATCTATGTAGCATATTTCTCTTCAGATTGGAATATAGAAATATTGAATGGGGTGACAATTGTATTCTTATGGCATAATAAATATTTTTCATACATGTTGTTCATATTCCTTCTAAAGTGATTACTTGATCTACTGTTCAGTCATAGTTATCTGAACTGCTAAGTTATGATAATATTCTATCATCCTCATAATATATGGCAGTTCTGTTTAGTATAGTGCAACTTTACTTTTTGTTCTAATAACAGTATATCTATGATATTAATAGTGTTGGTGGAGAGTTATATCTTTTGCTGGTACTTCTATCTCACCATGTGGGTTCTTCAACGTTTTAGGTGGACGTGCATGCGGTAGCAGAGATCGTGTCACTGAGACAGGACAACAGTAGGCAGAAGACTTGTAATTTTGAGGTGGTGTGTTGTCAGTTGTCTCTTGTTGTAGATAGAAGTCCTATGTATCGTCCCTATACTCTTAGGCTCATGTACGTGTTTTTGGTAAAAGCAAACTAATATCAGATGAAATAGGGATGTCGTCGAGATAGCACATGTGTGTTGTATCATGTTGTAATTGATAGGGTTTGGGCCTTTCTGAAATAAATTTCTTGGCATCAGATCTTTATGAAAATGGTTTTAATTTTTAGTGATTTCTGGTAATCCATTCCTAATGGTTATTTTCATGGGTTTTTATGTAATCGTTGTTTGTGTGATAATGGGTGTCACACTCGTTGGTATCAGAGCTATTATTTTGATGAGTCTACAACATTGTTCAGGAAAGCGGCATGCGGTGTACGAGCGGAGAGGGTACCGCATAGAGTATATGTGGTATGCAGGAGTATATGCAGTTTTGGATTTTTCTTTCTTTCAATATACTAATCATACATAAAATATTATATTGAGAATAAATAAAAAATATAAATATATAGATTAGGCACTTATATATTTACATGCAAACATATTAATATGCATGTATGATATGCTTATATATGTATATATGTCTATACATGGAATGTGTTTGAAATATATGTAGTGTACAAATATTAAAATGTATGTATATTAAAATATGAATACATTTAGAGTGTGTGTATACATGTGAACAAATCCAAATGTAAATATACATGTACAGATATGTATTTTTGATATGTATATATACATATGTATACCTCAATAGATATTCATATAAATGTACAAATGTGTGTGGAAATTGTTATATGTATTACAATCTATACATATAAGTCAATGACTATACATTTAATTGTTATATGTAGTGAAATTTACATGTAAATGTATGCATGTATGTAAGAAATGCATGGGTATATGTTGTGGGATTTTCAAAAAGTGGAGTTTAATTGACCACTTAATCAGCCAAACAGGAGTATATGAGGCCCAAGACCGCTTAGTGGACTGATTAGCAATATGCAGTGCGATAGGGTGACTAAATAGGTATAAACGAGAGTATATGCAGCCATACAGACCGATTTCCTGAATAGTAGTCTACAGGGACATAGGACTAAGGTTGTTGAGTCTCTTCCAGTGTTGTCCAATATATCTTATAGTGACTTCTACCTATATAGAAGAAAGGGTAAAGCATAAAGATGTTTGGAGAACAAAATGAACATGTTGTTGAGAGCAATGTTGTTGCACTAGGAGACGGTGCATAGGATCAAGCAAGAGAAGAATGAGTGCCTAGGAATCCCCAGTTTGATCCAGTCATGATAGAGAACCCTACTTTTCATGCTCTCGTTGGGTAGGTTATTACAACAATGATGCATATAGTGGATCAGACACTAGCAATACAACCTAGGGCACCAGTCCTGAATGTAGAATCTTCGGGTCCTGGTAAGACCTTTGAACGGCTACGTTGTGTAGGAGCTATAGAATATGTTGGAATAGAGGAAAATGTGGCAAAGACTAAAATATGTCAAGAAAATAGAGTTTGTCACAAGTGTAGGCAGATAGGACATCTAAGGAGGCAATTCCCAAGGAGGAGCAATAAGTTGAGTATTAAGTAAAGATCTACATAATTCCAGGGACAGTTGTCTAGTAGCTCTAAAAATCCAAATTTTTCAATGCCACCAGTATAACAAACACCTAGTGCACCAGGGCAGTGGCCACCAAGTAAGGGTAAAGGCACTAGCTTTCCACCTATAAGAACTCTTGACTTAGATTCAACATCAGTAAAAATATTGACAAGACCATGGTATGAGGACAAGACATGTTATAGATGTAGACATGTTGGGCATACTAGACCCTTTTATCTAGAATGAAAGGATGAGATGGCCCAACCATGGAGGCATGCTGAATAGGGATTACAGAAGTTACAGCTTAATAGTGCAAAAAGGAAAAAGAGACAACAAGAAAGAACTAGACTCCATGCTTTGAGTCAATCTGAGATGGTAGATGACCCACAAAGGGTGATATGTTAGATAGAAACTTTTCATTCTGATTTGTCTTCTCATTATTTTACCTATAGGTCATAAGAAGAATAGCTATTGTTGAGTTACCTTTACTTAGTCCTATGGGGACATGAGAAAGAGATGAAGAGGACTAGAATTTATATTCTATCCATTATTCTCTAAAATGTTTTACAATTACTTTTGTCCATGTAAAAGAGGAAGAGGTGTAAAGAGAGGCCTGGGGAAATCCAGGGACACTGAGCCATATGACTTGGATGATATTAAAAGTAAAGTCTATAATATAAACAAAGTGCATACTACCTAATCTCAATTCTTGAATACCCTGGCCAGGTATTCAATTATTAAATGCAAGGTAAGTATGGGACACTTAGATTGCTATCTTTCTGATTACTCTAATCAAGTAGTCATTTTGATATAATCTAAAGAGCATAATGAGATAGGAAATGAGACACAAAAATTACTACCACTTTCTAAATTGTGATAAAGTGGAACCATAGTTAATCTCAGACCAACCTATGAGTATAAGAAAGTATAAAGTGTAATCCTCATGATATGTAAAAAGGGAACAAGGAAGATGATCCTTGCTCAATGAAGAATATGTAAAGAATAATGATCCTTTCCATGAGGTAGAGATAAAAAAATGTGGTAAAATAAGGAAATCTTCATGAATATGAAGAGAAAAAATCAAAGAAGGAGTAATGACATGTAATCATCTTTACAGTTCCTATGCCAATGGAAAGGAAACCAAGATGAAACTAGATTAAATGACACATGAGCAGTGAAAAATCATATAATAACCAAAGAAAGTTGGAAATATCCTTCTCACTATTAGCAATCCCTGGATGGTGTTGTGGTGATAATGGAAAGTATGTTTCCTTTATGTACTTCCTTTCCAGGGATGTGATGTTCAAGAGAGTCTCATATAACTTGATATGCATGATTTTGAAGTAACCTCGAGATGGATACTTGAAAAGTATCAGTTGGGGCTTGGACTTTGGTTCCAAGATGGTGAAATGTGTGGATAATTATGTTTTGAGGATCCTCCAAGATGATAGGAAGATTCTTCTAACATGTTTGAAATCTATAGCGATAGCTGAAAAGCTGAATGAACATGAATGTGATGTGTTCTGGCATATGTGATGGATACCAATGTAAGGAATCCTAATATCCAAGAGGTGCCAGTGGATGTGAGTTCAAGAAAAAGTTTCATAATTAGAATTCAATGGTTAATACCCTTGAAATTGTGGTCTTACATTTGCCCTCAGATAAATATAATGACTCTAGGTCTGTGAACCTCCTCTTATAATGTTACAAGTTGTGAAGGTGGCTTAAAAGTTAAAGTTGTCATATGAATTGTACAAAGTTCATACATTGTTTCTATATTAAGAAATTATGACTTGACATAGTGTTAACTCTACAAGCCAAAAGTGGTAGAGTTTACTCAGGGTGTATCCTATGTGATAAATCTTGTGTTAATCTCAAATAAAGTTCCATCACATCGCTATGATATAGAAGATGTTTAATATAAGAATCCTACATAGTCATAAGTAAGTTTACTATTTTGATATTCCTTTGATTTACTTCATAAAAGTTTAATGAAGAGTTAAAAGATGAATTACCTTTCTCTTTTCTCTTGATATTTAGGGGACGAAATCCTTGTTAGGTGTTGATAACTTGTAACACCCCTGACCTAGATTATGAGGTAACATTGGATGTTTTGCCTAATAAAGATGATTAGAACCTTGTCTTAATATTTTGAAAAGTAATTAAGAGTTAAGGAGAGCTCAAGTTTCAAGTTTGAGCCTTTTTGAAGGTTGTTTGTGTTATATATAAGAATTTTGGTGTAAATTGTAATTTACCCAAAATATGGGGTTGATGTGAAAAGTATCACATCAAGAGTATCCCTTCTATATCTTATCATCATATATAGGAGAAAGAAAGGAGGGGATGCCTTGTTTGAGTCCTGGTTAATTAATAGCACTCTTGGTGGTGAAAGAGACAAAGAATGTTGAGTATCTTGAACCCTACATAGGAGTGTGTCGAGTTATGAAGAGTATATGGAAGTTCCTATAGGTTTAGAAACCATAGATAAGGTCCCATATCGGTTTAGAAACTTTTTGGAAGTATGCATATCGGTCTATGCACCTCAAGTAGGTGAAGCGCATCGGTTTAGATGTTCATTTTAAAAGTTGTATCAGTTTGCATATAAAGTGATGTTGAGTTGTGATATCTGCCAAGCAAGCTACCTAATGGCCAATATCTCATCCTTGAATTATCCACAAGAGTTTTTCATGATGAGATTATTATGGTTGCATGGTGTCACCATGCATGGACATGTGTCACCTAGTTACATATGGTGACGACACCTCTCATGTAGCTTCTCTCATGATCGAGAACTATATAATCCCCTCTTTTCACAAGCAAGTAAACCTTTCGACTCTTTTACCACTTCCTTCTTAGTGGATGACCCTAGGATCTCAAGGAGCAAGAGGAAGGTCGAGCATCTTGTCTAAGGTGATTCCATGACCATCTTCAACCTTGGAGAATTATGTATCTCATATCATAGTTCTTTCTTTCTTCTCTTATTCACTAAGTGTCTAAATACGATGCCTTCTTCTTGATGGAGGTGAAGCTATAGTAGAATATTGGTCCATTGATAGGTCATCTTCAACCTTGGGATTGTGGAGATTTGAAGCTTGAAGCTCTAGTGGTGATCTTGAGGTGGGTTATATAACTCTACTTCAATTCTAATTTTATTCACTTTCAATTGCACAATACTTGGTGATTCCTTCTCAATTTTGATTTCCCTTAATTATATGATGAATCTATTAGATCTAATGGGTATATGGGGATGTCTCCATGAACTAGAGTGTTAATTGATGAAGGTTTGGAGCTTGAAGATGGTAGAAACTGATATCACTTTGAAGCACCTCAAGACAGATATCACCTTAAGCATCTCAAGACCGACATCACCTTAAGCACCTCAAAACCGATATCATTTTGATGTACAATGGGCAACATAGGTGACAGTGTCATGACTGACACACAAGATGTTAGTGAGGTCAAAACCCTAGAGCATGGTGTGGCTGATACACCCAAGTGAGGTGAAGATGTTACTATGACAAAGTGGATTTTAGCATAAGAATAAAGTAATTACTCTTTTGACCTCATTATACTCACTCATGGTCCCAAATCAGTTTTCTTGGCTTCATAATCAATGTTGAGACTCAAATTCAAAAATATGGTGATCAATGTGAATTTTATATACATTATAGCACTTAATCCTCCTCGAACTAGCATGTTTTGAGAGCAAACAAGGGCTTCCCTCTTGGTTGCTACCGGCCTTGTACACACTTCAAAACACTAAAACCTAACCCCGATAACCTATAAAAACCCTACCCCTAACATCACCGTTCACCCACAATCATGAGCAGCACACTCAAAAACTCAGCCCCTTCTTATCTCGTGTTTACCTCAATTCTCCTGCCACTGCTATGTTGTGGCGCCGCCTTGCCAGGCACGCGGGCAGTCGAGCAAGGGAAATGTTTCCCTGCCATTGATCTTGGGCCATGGTTAAAGGCTAAATAAGATCCAACGGCCCTCGATAAGCACACCCCTTGCACATGTGACCCAGAGAAAGTGCCTCCTAGCCACAAGATCGCAGCCTTAGTCAGTAGTTGACCAGCTAATCAACGACCAATGTTTTACTCTTAATTTTCCTTTTTTTAGTAATTTCCCCCTCTCTACTCGAAAATCAATAAATTGGCCTGATCTTTTTTAAACCATCTCTTGATTCCTAACTCCAAAAAATTACATACAAATATTTGATTTTGATCAAAAAAGTCTAATGAAACATTTGAAAATACTTTTGAGACCTGATTCTAAATTATTCTCACTGATATCCCTAGACTTGAATCTCTTACTTATTTAATTTGCCAAATGATTCAACAATGATGTTTAGTCTTTGGAAACCCCATATTTGGACTTTGATGAATATCTATAAATTTTAACCTAGATCTAATCTAGTTGAGTCATCTATTGAAAGTGAATCATTGGTGATCTAGATCTATTTACTTGATTAAATCTTGAATATGATCTTTATGAATAATGAGTAATCTAGATATTGATCTTAATCTTGCAAAACCCTAGATATACATTTGACCCATCAATTTAATTTTGAATTCAAATTATGCTAAGTATCATGATGATTATCTAGAAATGTGACGATGACTTGGATAATGATCATAATATTAGGGTTTACACATATGGTCCTAGAAAACCTAAGTAGGTCATCCACACTTGAAATATTCTTGACACTTGAATAATGTTAGACATAGTGAAATATTATGGATTATAATTGGATGACCTAACCCTAAGGTTGACATAGGAAAGTGTAACCCTAATCTTGAACTTTGAAACATGGTATGTTAAACATCATGATCTTGACCCTTGATCCAATACTATGATTTGGGATCTGACTCGAAGGGTTGACCTAGTACTTGATTGATTTGTACTCAAAATCTTTGCTGAAAGGTAAGCTATTATATCTCCTATTTGGTTGTATTGATGATACTTTTTATGTATCTCTTGACTGTATACTTGTCTATATAACTTGATTGAGCTATTGTTCCCTATGATTAGTCTTTCATTTGTCCCTATATTATATTTTGAGAAAAACATGAGAACATAAATGATATTACCCATTATGATTTCCCGTATATTGATAATGATGATGATGTTGATAATGTTGATAATGTTGATAGTGAGTGCAAGAGACCTCCTAATTCAGAGGTGGGACTTGTACATTGACCTCCTACCTGATATGGAGCAAAGGAGCCTAGTGACCTCCCCATCGTGTTGGAACGATAGAGACACGCAAAATATATAAGCATGCTTCTCAATTATAGCATAATGGGAACTTGTAATAAAAAGTGAATTGTTTGGAATAAACATCTTGTTGAATAAATATTGGATTTTGCAAATTCGCTTGTTGTATTTCTTGAATATAAGTCCTACCAAGTATACTCTTTTACTATAAATCAATTTACTTGATTTTTATATCATATCGTGTAATTACATGATTGTGTCTTGACTTTCTTGATTTGAAGTAAAATAAATGGAACATTGACTAGATCGCTTGTGCAGTCCATATACTCTGATGACAAGGATAATTGGAAATATCTCCTATATTGGGTTAGTTTGTTCTTTAAATATCCAGTCTTTGAGTTATTATTTCTTATTGTATATGCCAGTGTGTGAGATCCTATCGGGCCACTCAGGGACGGGCACTTCAATCTTTTTACTACTGTCTAGGTAGTAGGATTGGGATTAGGGTAAGAATGGTTCTGTGATAGTTACACCCAAGAGAGGAAAAGATGTTACACCCAAGTGAGGTGAATATGTTATACTAAAGTGAGGTCAAGACATTACACTAAAGTATGATGAAGTTGATTCACCAAGATATAATGAAGGTGATACACCAAAAGATAAGTGAGGTTGTTACCTTGATGAGTGAGGGTGTCAGGGAAATGATGATCCTAACCCAATATCATCTAACCCTAACCCTAGAACCTGATACACCTCCTGACTCGATATCAATTGATGGTGTCTAGGGTGGAACATCCTTTGATGCCTTAGCCAACACACACCCAAGATGACAGTGTGGCTGATACACTAGAATGTGCTATGGTCGAGACACACATGTTGATATGCATAAGGCGATATGCATAGGGAGATACAAGTGTATATGCATAAGGTGACACAAGTTTATATACATAGGGTGATACAAGTGAGATGCCTTAGGGAAACACAAAGGGAGGTTCTTAGGCTGACACAAGTGTCTAGGCCTATACAAGTAAGAGTGTTTAGGCCGACACAAGTGATAGTGTCTAGGCCGACACAAGTGAATGTGTCTAGGCCGACACTAGGATTAGTGTGTATGATGATACTCCTATATGGGTGTAGGCTAACATATGAGGAGTATAATCAAGTTGATACTCTATGATGTAATGAGATGGATACACTTGAATAAGTGTAGGCTAGTATACCCTAAAGAGGGTCAAGTCAATACAACAAGTTTAGTTGAAACTAATATTCTAGTGAGGATGAAAGAGGAATTTGTATCACTCATGTGGATAATAAATTAATGATAACTGGTGAGAGTAATCAAGTATGTTTGAATACTTATGGCAAGGAAATAAGATTCTAGAAAGGAGGAGTTATGGTTTAGTGTTGGGTATTGAATATAACCCTGGAAACCCTAATCAATTGAAAAGAGAAACCCTATCCCTAATCACAAGAGGGAGTGCAACTTGAAATAGAACGATAATAGTAAACAATGGTTATGATAATATAAAGAAATCTTAACTATACAAATATTATGATCATAGGAAAATGAGGGCTATAGTGGTTATAATCTAATATAACTTGAATATGCCTCACAAGGCATACAGAATACTTGTATCACAGGAAGTATGTGAATAGGTTTGATGATCTAGAAAAGGTATGTTGCCTAGAAGGTGATGTGGTACTCAATGATGATTTTAACGGATAGATATCCCATGATGAAAATGATAGGGTAACCCAGAGGTGTTCCAACTGTTAAAGAATCTTAGGCAATATGATATACCTTGAATGATTATCATGATACAATTAAATGAAAAGATAATAAGATAAGCTCCTAGACAAAAGGAGTTGTGAATTAGGGTTTGATTGAATATGAAAACCCTAATTAGTTATATGGGGAAAACCTTAACCCTAATTATGAGAGGGTTGCAATTTGAATGATTCTCTTTATGGCATGGTGATGATATTTACTTGATACTGCTTTTATCATGAAATCCTAACCATGCAAGTATTATGAGATGATGAGCATAGTCAAATATGAGATATGATGACGTAACATGATACAAATTAAATAGGCCTTGTGAGCCATGTGATATACTTGTACAACAAGTATGATATAATTATGGGTGTGATTACCTATAGATGATTGTTGCTTGATAAGAGGTGACTTTGTTCAATGATGAATTGGGGGTTTGATACCCAACACATGTGATCATGATAATGAAAATGTTGAAGGGATGAGATTCCTAATAATGTGTTCAAGGGATTTAGATCCCAAGATGGGTATAACAAGATGTGTTCCAATTGATACAAGATTTATTGAAAAATGTATTAAACCTTTCTTTATAGCATTTATCTATAATTCATGCTTGTAACTTGATTGATGCTAAAAGATTCTATAATGCACTTAACTTATCAAGTGAAACTAAAAATTTAGTTGATCTAGCCATAGATCTATTCAGTGTCATAACTTCCTGGATGGTCAAATGAGTTTTACTGGGAGTGAATATTTTTGAATATGTGAGGTGCAAGATGAGTATTTCCTTGCGTCCTTCAAACCTCAGGATTGGCTTCAGGCCATACCTTAAAAAGAGTATGGTTTTCGACCGTATCTCTAATGTGACATCGGGATTGGCAGTAAAGCCATACCCTGAGAAGAGTATGGTTGCGGGCCATGACTTAATATTTATATGTAGATTGACTATAGGTCATACCCTGGATAGAGAACAAGTTGTGAGTTGTATCTCTATAGCTTTGAGCCAATATACCCTAGATAGATAAATTGCAGTGTGACTTATAATGTCACTATAGTAATCTTGTACTGACCGGGGGTGATGACATGAAGTGTGGTTCTCCCATGGACCTTGTATGGCATTGATGCTACCTAATTTAGGTTGTTTGGAGCATGAGTGGTATACCTCATCTCCTCAGGGCATAAGATTGATTGTTGAAAGATGTAATCAGTTGTGTAGCATATTTGCTTAAGGATTGATCATAGAAATATTGAATGTGGCTATAATTTCTTTTGTATGTCATAGGTGATAAATGTTATACATGTTCTTCATATTCCTTTTAAAAGTATTTGGATGATCTAGTGTCAGTCATAGATATTTGAACTACTTAAGTGATGATATTGCTCTACTCTACATCATAAGCTTGTGCATTGTGTGCATAAGTGTATGCATAATCATGAGAATGATTATTGAAGGATTACGTTATCTCTATAGCATATTTCTCTTGAGATTGGAATACAAATATATTGAATGGGGCTGTAGTTGTATTCATATGACATAATCGATAATTTTCATACATGTTGGCAATAAGGACATCACTTATAGATGCTTCCCATGCAAAAGAAAAGGACCACCCAATTGGGTATCAATAAATAATAAGAATGTGCTATCAATATAAACATCCACTACCATGGTGGGAAACAAAGTACATATCATCATCAACCTGCATGCATGTGAGATAAGCATAGCCCAAGAACAATATAAATAACAAAGGTGGCCAAGAATCACACATCTTGAACCTGGTGGGACATGGGCCAAGAATCACACATCCTGCCCTGGCATGGGGAATCACAGATCCACCACCCAAATATATATAACCAGGAATCACACATCCTATCCAGGTATGGGGAATCACACATCCTCCATCCCAAAGATATCACAATGTTTCCATGTTGCATAATGAGACAAAACCAATGTAATTACACTACTCTAGTGCTACTGAATCACATAGCATGTTAAATGTAGAGGCAAGTAGAGAAGTATAGTCATATTTATACAATGTTGCCATCACACAATGTACAACACAAGCATATAAACAAATCCACTTCAAAGTGAGCATATATCACCAAGTAAACTTCCACATCACAGTGGGAATATATTACCAAGTAAACTTCCACATCACAGTGGGCATATAATATCAAAAGTCCAAATTGCACCAAGGCAACGAGATAAGATTCCAAGAGAATATCTATGATCACAGGATCAATAACAAATAAAAGGTAGTTCACATGAACCATGATATCAAAAGATAAGAGCAATGTGTATAGGCTATTGTCCATAGGACCAAGAAAAAGAATAAAATAGGATAATTGCTCAAGAAGAATAATCGGGGATGCAAACATACCTCAACTCTAGAGTCAACAATCTAAAGACACTTATAGGTCCAAGCCTAGGTTTCCAAAGCACCTATTAGCATATATAAGGGATTAGGGTTAGGTTTCCATTAATTATACAAAACCCTAAAAATCACCTTTTTATTATTAATGAATTATGTTACCAAAACTATTCCACATTTTATTTTATGTTATTAGGATTCCAAAACATATTTTACTATATTTTTCTAACTTATAGATAATTAGTTATGATTTTTACAAGTTAATTCATTATTAAATAAATCCATTGAAAACACATGTAATTAAACATCAATTTTAGCCATCAAAACTCATTCCATTAGAAATATCTTCTTTTACTGAATCCAATGAGTATTTATTCGTAATTTTTGGCCAAACATGTAATTAGTTATCAATTTTACAAAACCGACCAATCAAGAAATCCGATAAAGCCACATAGGTGGAGAAAATCCACTAAAAGAAAGGGAAGAGCAGGTCGGGCCCGCATGACATGGCCCAATCAGGGCTGGACAGGTCACCGCGTCAACCCTCAGCCTTGACTCGCCCAAGCAAAGGAGAAATAAGCAAAATGATGGAAATACCCCTGGGCAATAAAACAAAGATGAGAAGAGAAGCAGGGCAAAGCCGACCATTGCCAAAGGGGATTCAACCTCGAAGTCACAAGCCAGCCATGGCCGCGAGAATGAGGTTTTGCAAAGGTTGATGGCCAAACCTCAAACCGAGAAATCAAGACCAAAACTCTTCGGAAAACTCACCGAAGAGTTTTCTAGACCAAGCCGAACACGAAGAACCGATCGCCACCTGAAACCGTGGAGAAAAAAGGCAAACAGGAAGCCAATTTTAGAAACACTGCATACCTAGAAATCATCACCACAGAAGATGACTCAACATCTCCTGATGGTTTCGCTAACACATCCGGCCAAGGAAAGGGGTTCTTGGGTATCTTTTCCATCATGTTGGCGTCTGGTCTAACCTCCCCCAACTGCCGGCGGTGAGAAGCCAACACGAAAATCAGGGAAACACCTCTATGGGGAAAGGGGGTCAAAGGCATATGTGGAATTTGCTCCTGGCAGTGTTTCGGTGGATGAGGAAGGGGTTTATAGGGTCCGACGACGTGGGTTTGTGAGGAGAAGAAAAGAAAAAGGAAAAAAAGGAAAGCGGAAAAGTCCTAGGTCGACTGGGAGATCTGATGAAGGAAACCTAGGAAAACTAGGGCCCAAAAGGACCGGAAAGAAACGGTGATGGCGAAAAGCAAGTCGATCAGAAACAAAAAGGAAAGAGAGCAGAGAAAATTGTGATCAAAGATTCTGTTTACAGACAACTAGAAACCGTATCCTAACCAAGGTAGGAGACAACTCACTGGTCATTGGATTAAAACCAACGGCCAGGAACGGGGTGCATAGTGGAGTCAGCTCGCGTAACAGAAAAAGAAATCGGATCCTGTAGCAAAATCCAATTAGATTAAAGTGAAACATTATTTCCTTTTTTTATCTTTCCTCAATTGAGGGTTCTATTCTTATCCAAATTAGACCAAACTTGACATACAAGCTAAATTAAACATGTAGATTCCGAATATAAAATTAGATTTTCCTTTTGAAAACTTTTAATGTGTTAAATAAATTAAATACTATTTTCTCTTTCCTCCTTCATTAATGGCATTAGGATTATCCAAATCAGGTGAAACTTCATCTCCAAGTTAATTTAACTATGTTGAATACGAATTTGTCATAAATTTTACATATTGGAGTTGTTTGAGCTTATATTAATATTTTGAAGGTTCTACACACTTTCTCTCTCCTGATTTTACCTTTTAAGCAAACTTTCTCCAAATTGGATAAAAATTTACCCAAACGCTATATTTATTATGTAGATCACTAATATAAGATTATTTTCCTCTTTTGGAGTCATTTATTATTTTTATTTATTAATTACTCCTTTTAGGCAATTTCTCTCTACTAATTTACCATATTATTTCAAGGTGGTCCAAATTCAATGAAAATTGACATGTAGGATTATTTTGATGTATAGATTACAATTGGAAGTCTATTCTTTAGTTTGAGGCTTTATTACATGGGTTATGTCACTTGGCCCACTAATGGCCCATTAATTATATTACTCCTTCAATTAAGTTCTTTATCATCTTATTTTCACCAAATGAGTTATATGACATATTAGAATACATCATTCATGCATTTGATTATTAGGATCACTCTAACTTCAACCTTGTTTGGTCAAACCCAAAAGATCAAACTTTCAGGGTAGGGTTCAAGATCTGGTATGTTACATCACTCCACCCCTTAAAAAGGAATTCGTCCTCGAAATCTATAGATCAAACATCAACAACTAACTACTCTCCACCCTTTAAAGGGATTCAACCTAACAAGTCAAACTAATCATCATCAAGGTATTAAGACTACCCACATATTATTTAGTTATGAAAGTTTTAGAGATTTATGTTTCTAATGTATCCAACTATCAAGTCACCATCTAGGGTTGAGCTTTAGGTCCTCGTGTCTCTAACCTATCAACCCTACATGATCATCCAAAAATTCATAGGGTAGGTCAACTACACCTTTATATCATTTCTAGTCACAACTTCCAAAGTCAAAACTAGGTTTAGAGCTAGGTTTAGGGTTTTACTACCAAAACTTCTCACATCACTTTCATTGTGAATTAGTTCAGAAAACTTTGATGAAATCCAAAAAAAAATTGTACATATAGTAGTGTAATGAAAATATTTTTTTTGTAGATGAAAACTCAGTGAGGTAAAACCAACATATGCTGGCACAAAATCAATACAAAACCAAGTCACAATGTTTCCATATGAATATTTCCTCATAACCTAATCTTGTCCTCAAACCAAACCTTATTGCATAAAAGATCATCATTGATCAAATCTAGGGTCACATCTCACTTAGAGGCAACTATATAAGTCAAGAGTTTAACTAGGGAGACAAAATTGAAATAGTCAGATTTCGACTACCATGGGCTCTGGTACCATGTTGTAAAGAAGTGAAATCACTTCTCTACTAAAATTTTGAATAATAGAACCTCCAATCCAAACATACTCAGAAGGTATGATGGAGTGGGTGTAAAATTTTCAAATCTTTATATATATGGTAACAAAAGACCAAAGTATAGCAGCGGAATAAAAATATGACTATATTCAATTATAAAACAAGGGAACATCTTAAACTTACAACATAAAGATCCATGTAGAGGAAATCTAAACCACCTCAAGATTGTCTCCAAGCTTCATCATCTCAAGCTAAGTCTAGGTCATCACGTCTTGTCATCCAAGTCCTCCACCTCGGGTTGGAAGCATACCCCAGCAAAATAAAAACAAAAGGAGACATCAGCAAAGGCTGGTATGTGCATACTAAAAATCAAATTGAGCAATATATGGCAATAAGGGCATCACATATAGATGCTTCCCATGCAAAACAAAAGGACCACCCAATCGGGTATCAAGAGAAAAGATCATAATAAAAGGGATACTTGCCATAACCAACAAATAATAAGAATGTGTTATCAATATAAACATCCACTACCATGGTGGCAAACAAAGTACATATCATCATCAACCTGCATGCATGTGAGATAAGCATAGCCCTAGAACAATATAAATAATAAAGGCGGCCAAGAATCACACATCTTGAACCTGGTGGGACATGGGCCAAGAATCACACATCCTACCCCTGCATGGGGAATCACACATCCACCACCCAAATATATACAACATGGGCCAGGAATCACACATCCTACCTGGGTATGGGGAATCACACATCCTCTTTCCCAAAGATATCACAATGTTGCCATGTTGCATAATGAGACAAAACCAATATAATTACCAAGTAAACTTCTACATCATAGTGGGCATATAATATCAAAAGTCCAAATTGCACCAAGGCAACGAGATAATATTCCAAGAGAATACATATGATCACAGGATCAATAACAAATAAAAGGTAGTTCACATGAACCATGATATCAAAAGATAAGAGCAATGTGTATATGCTATTGTCCATAGGACCAAGAGAAAGAATAAAATAGGATAATTGCTCAAGAAGAATAATCGGGGATGCAAACATACCTCAACTCCAGAGTCAAATGATCCAAAGACACTTCTAGCTCCAAGCCTAGGCTTCCAAAGCACCTATTAGCATATATATGGGAATAGGGTTAGGTTTCCATTAATTATACAAAACCCTAAAAATCACATGTTTATTATTAATGAATTAGGTTACCAAAACTATTCCATATTTTATCTTATGTTATTAGGATTCCAAAACATATTTTACTATATTTTTCTAACTTATAGATAATTAGTTATGATTTTTACAAGTTAATTCATTATAAAATAGATCCATTGAAAACACATGTTATTAAACATCAGTTTTAGCCATCAAAACTGATTCCATTAGAAAGATCTTCTTTTACTGAATCCAACGAGTATTTATTTGTAATTTTTGGCCAAACAGGTAATTAGTTATCAATTTTAAAAAACCGACCAATCAAGAAATCTGATAAAGCCACATAGGTGGAGAAAATCCACTAAAAGAAAGGGAAGAGCATGTTGGGCCCGCATGACTTGGCCCAATCAGGGTTGGACCGGTCACCGCGTCAACCCTCGGCCTTGACGCGCCCAAGCAAAGGAGAAATAAGAAAAATGACAGAAATGCCCCTGGGCGATAAAACAAAGACAAGAAGAGAAGCAGGTCAAAGCCGACCATTGCCAAAGGGGATTCAACCCCGAAGTCATGAGCCAGCCATGGCCACGAGAATGAGGTTCTGCAAAGGCCGATGACCAAACCTCAAACTGAGAAATCGATACCAAAACTCGCCGGAAAACTCACCGAAGAGTTCGCTAGGCCAAGTCGAACACGAAGAACCGATCACCACCTGAAACTGTGGAGAAAAAAGGCAAATAGGAAGCCAATTTCAGAAACACTACATACCTAGAAATCATCACCGTAGAAGACGACTCAACATTTCCTGATGGTTTTGCTAACACAACCGGCCAAGGAAAGGGGTTCTTGGGTATCTTTTCCATCACCTTGGCGTCTGGTCTAACCTCCCCCAACCGCCGGTAGGGAGCAGCCAACACGGAAATCAGGGAAACACCTCTAGGGGAAAGAGGGTCAAAGGCATATGGAGAATTTGCTCCTGGTAGTGGTTCGGTGGATGAGGAAGGGGTTTTATAGGGTCCGGCGATGTGGGTTTGTGAGGAGAAGAAAAGAAAAAGGAGACAGAGGAAATCGGAAAACTCCTTGGTCGAATGGGAGATCCGATGAAGGAAACCTAGGAAAACTAGGGCCCAAAAGGGCCGGAAAGAAATGGTGATGGCGAAAAGCAAGTCGATCAGAAACAAAAAGGAAAAAGAGTAGAGAAAATCACAATCAAAGATTTTGTTTACAGACAACTAGAAACTGTCCTACCAAGGTAGGAGACAACTCGCTAATCATTGTATTAAAACCAACGGCCAGGAACGGGGTGCATAGTAGAGTCAACTCGCGTGACAGAAAAAGAAATCAGATATTGTAACAAAATCGAATTAGATTAAAGTGAAACATTATTTCCTTTTTTTCTCTTTCCTCAATTGAGGGTTCTATTCTTATCAAAATTAGACTAAACTTGACACACAAGCTAAATTAAACATGTAGATTCCGAATATAAAATTAGATTTTCCTTTTGAAAACTTTTAATGTGTTAAAAATATCAAATACTATTTTCTCTTTCCTCCTTCATTAATGGCATTAGGATGATCCAAATTAGGTGAAACTTCATCCACAAGTTAATTTAAGTGTGTTTAATACGAATTTGTCATAAATTTTACATATTGGAGTTGTTTGAGCTTATATTAATATTTTGAAGGTTCTACACACTTTCTCTCTCGATTTTACCTTTTAAGCAAACTTTCTCCAAATTGGATAAAAATTTACCCAAAGGCTATATTTATTATGTAGATCACGAATATATGATTATTTTCCTCTTTTGGAGTCATTTATTATTTTTATTTATTAATTACTCCTTTTAGGTAATTTCTCTCTCCTAACTTACCATATTATTTCAAGGTGGTCCAAATTCAATGAAAATTGACATGTAGGCTTATTTTGATGTGTAGATTTCGAATTTGAAGTCTATTCTTTATTTTGAGGCTTTATTACATGGGTTATGTCACTTGGTCCACTAATGGCCCATTAACTATATTACTCTTTCAATTAAGTTCTTTATCATCTTATTTTCACCAAATGAGTTATATGACATATTAGATTACATTATTCATGCATTTGATTATTAGGATCACTCTAACCTCAACCTTGTTTGGTCAAACCCAAAAAATCAAACTTTCATGGTAGGGTTCAAGATCTGGTATGTTACACCTAGTTTCTTGAATCTCTGAGAAACAAAGCATTGTGGCTCTTCCAACTACTAAGGCTAAATACATTACAGGTAGCAGTTGTTGTGCCCAAGTCCTATAGATGAAGAAAATGGTCCAATACTTTTACATTCATTTTGATGTTTCTCCTATCTATTGTGATAATACTAGTGTAATTAACCTATATTACAATCCTATATTGCATAATAGAGATAAACATATAGAGGTCCACCACCACTTCTTCATGACCGCATTGCCAAGAAGGATATTAATATGATGCTTTTGGACACTGAGAATCAGCTTGCAAACATTTTTAGTAAACCTCTAGCTAGAGAGAAATTTGCTTTTATTAGATCAAAATTACTTATAACTACTCTTGATGATATTGACATGCCTTCTAGATAGTTTTTCTTTTACCTATATGCTTTTCTCATATCTTTCTTACCTTATGCTTGTTGTGTGCTAAATTGTCATGTTTTCATGCCTTATTTCACTCTTTTTGGGTATTTTTGTCAAATGAATGTTTTACTACAAAATAGTACCCAATGATGAGTGAAATTTGCCTCAATATGTCTAAAATACATGGTAGTCTAGAAAACTTAATATATATAGCATGTTAGAGGCATAAAGTTAAATTTTCTAAGGTTTGGATTGATTCATCATTTATTTGAGTTTGTCCTGCTAACAACTCCATCGATCGCTAATTAAGAACTTAGCTGAAATGCATGTTCATTCAAGTTTCCAACTTGTAGAACTCGACTGATCACACAACCATAAAAAATTAAAATATGGTATCGGTCGACTTTTCTCCCTCTCAACTAGATAAAAATTGACTAATCCTAAGGTCCATGTAACATCCCTGACCTGGGTTATAACCTAACCCTGGAAGTTTTGCCTAAATATGTAATTATATACTTGTGAATACTCCCCAGCATGTAATTAAGTTCCTCAGGGACATATATTTTCAATTTTTGCTCCTTTTTAAACAAAGTTGTAGCATTGTGTTGTATGCAGGGACCTATGTGCAAATTACCCAGTTTAAGGGTTCAACTTGCAAATTCACAAGTTAAGATGTTCCTCTGATGTTGAAACATCATGAGGGTGTTTATGATAAAGTTTGAAGGATTTCCCAAGCTTGAGCACCAAGGTGCAGCTGTGGAAGCAATCCTTATGCTTGAAAACCCTAATTTGGAGTAAAGTGCAATTTACCCAAATTGAGGGGTGCAACTTGTAATTTTCACTTTCTAGAACATCTTTTATAACTCTTGTCATCATTTAGAGTAGAAATGATGAAAGGGACACATCAATGAATAATCAGATAAGAAAAGTAATCTTTGTGGTGAAAGTCACCTAATATGGGTATGGAGACCTTTCATGTATGTACCCTAGTTGAAGGTTGGCTTTCTTTACCCTTAGATCTTGAGATTTCATTAGCTTTGCATAAGTTTAGATGAGTGTGGACGTGCCCTTGAGCAAGGAGGGACTTAGATGTAATTCCATAACTTAAGAGGTCCTTATTGTGTAAAAAGGGCTAAAGTATATAAGCCTTTTTCCCCTCTTAGCAAGGGAACGATCCTTTCCCTTTCATTTCTTTTTCCCTTTCTCAAAACAACTAAGGAGAGCTCTGGAGCTCAGGAGGACGACCAGGGGAGTGCAAGGTAGGTTTGGATCCTTCCCTTTTGCTTGATTCTTGGAAGAAACTCGAATTCAAGGTCAAATTCATGGCTAGCTCACTTAGTTCTATCTTTCTAGCCATCTCTTCTCAACTTTCCTTGGAGGATTCACCTTGGCCGACCTGTGGAGCTTCTAGGACGCCATTAAAGCTTGGAGCTTGAAGGCTTGGAGCTCTAGGATCAACCTTTAGGCGGGTTTTATAACTCTAAACTCTTGCTTTATATGAATACCTTGTTCTTGCAATATTAGCATGTTAGTTCTTCTTCTACCTTCCTTCTTCCTTGCACTTTTGCAAGCAAAACGGTGGGAGAACCGACCTTGACAGAGGTTGAAGATGAGGGGCGTGAATCCCTATGTTACTTTATCAAATGACCTTGGACCCTTTTGGTCCAAACGGTTACAAACCGTTTGGGGTCAAACGGTTTCAAACTGTTTGCCCTCAAACGGTCTTGCAAGACCGTTTGGATTGAAACGGTCTCAAGACCGTTTGATAGGGTTGACCAAGGGACGAACGTTTGAGGGTCTGTTGGTTATATATTTAATTTCATTCCTGCAAAGAATCAAAGTTTAATTCTTAACCAATTGAGAGTTGAAGGCACATCAACATCCAAACCCTAATCGGGTCAAAATTGCTGTTTTAAAACATAAATCTTGTTGAGTTTTGGGTTGAAGGACCCAAACGGTCTCAAGACCATTTTGGGGTTCCTCCAAACGGTCTCAAGACCGTTTTGGCACAACCCAAGACCGTTTGAAGGTCTAGGGTTGAGATAATCTAATGGTTTGAAGGTCCAATTGCAAGAAGTTGATGAATTGATAAAAATGCTGATTTTTGACCTAATTGGAGTTCAACCCTAATCTAAACGACTTAGATTTTGGTCAAACTTTGGGCAAACGGTCGCAAGACCATTTGGATGATGTCCAAACGACCTCAAGACCGTTAGGGCCAAGTTTGGGCCCAATTGGAGGTCAATTGATAGGTTCAACCTTGATTTGATTCACATTGTTGAATATTGATGACCATCCAATTTGAAACCCTAATTGAGAAGGATTAAACCCTAATTGGCTTTCAATTGAGGGTCAATTTGATGTCAAATTGATTGAGGATAATCTTAATTAACTCAATTTATAAGTGGTTATCATGGATTTGGTTAATTGAGGGGTTCAACATACATATCCATGACCAATTGTATCTTTTGAACCACTTTGGAGGTCCAAACGGTTTGAGCCCATTTGGACCAAACGGTCTCAAGACCGTTTGGATCCAAACGGTCTCAAGACTGTTTGAGGCCAAACGGTCTCAAGACCGTATGGGACCAAACGGTCTCAAGACCGTTTGGGCTCAAACGATCTCAGGGTCGTTTGGTCCAATCGATCTCAAGTTGATTTGATCAAACGGTTTCAAACCGCATGAGCTTCAAACGGTTTGGAAAGTCAACCTTTCTAAACGGTCAACACATCCAAACGGTCTCAAGACCGTTTGAGACCAAACGGTCTCAAGACCGTTTGGTGGTTGAAACCGTTTGAAGGTTGAAACCGTTTGAAGGTGTTGATGGTGGTTTGTACTTAATCAATTGATGGTGTAATTGGTTCAATGGCGATCTAATCTAAACCCTAATGGTAACCTAGGTCATTAAGGGATTAAGTGATTAATGAGTTGACCCATGATGGTGATCATGAGGTAAATTACCAAAATACCCTTGAGGGGTTTAATGGAGTAAAACCTTGTTCTAATCAAACCCTAATCACATGATAGTGATGTCTTGGCTTATGTTGGTCAATGAGGACTTAACCCAACCTGATCTAGAGTGGTGTTATCACCATCTACTAGTAAGAGGAGAGAGAAAGTATCCTAAGACAGAGAAAGTACCCTTTTAAGGTGGAAACTCGAGTAAGATACTTTCAATACACATGAATGTGCATGATTAGGGAATGATCCACCTATGTGAGATCATGGAAACCCTAATTATGATGTCTAATGAATCTTAATCTTATTTAAGAGCTTTAATGATGATGTTTCTCTTACATGATGATGTAATGAGTACAATTCCCCATGGGGTGAATAGTAAACCCTAATTCTAGGGTGATGACATGAAAGATGAATAGTAAACCTTGATTGATGAATTGTTTACTGTTACCAGTTGAATTAAACTTGCAGGTTGTCATGAGATGATGATCATATCCAGGTATGGATTACAATACTATATTCATTGAAAGCATGTCTTAAGCTTTATGAATAAGTGAAATATCTTGATGCACTGTTAGTGACATCTATTGAGATTTATGGGCTGTAAGAGCCATAAATACCATCAAGGTCATGCTTGACAGATGACTTGTGATGAGATGATTGAGAATTGATGATTGAAAAGAGTTAGGCCTGCTACATTTTAGTATTCTCATTTATAGTTGTTATGCTAATGTTATTATTTGAAGAACAATGTATGATGTTAAAATAATACTGAATGTACCTAACTAATCAAGTGTAATGTAGAGCCCTGATCATAGACCCATCATTGTCAGAGTCTAAATGATGGTGAAACAGGTTTTCCCAAGGGAACTCCTGGATCACATACTTTTGAGTATGTGGGTATATGGATGTGTAGAACCTTACATCCTAGTGTAGGAAGTGATGTAGATTTTTATAGTCCGTCAAACCTTCACTACAAAACCCAAAAGGTGAGATGTATCACTATTCTCCCAAAGAAAATACAAACACCGCATCGTTGATAGATAAACAAGAAATCTTCCGGTGAAGAAGAGAGTACAGAACGCCACTGTAACTCTAAAATAGCGAAGGTCCAGTTTACCCTGGAGAGCTATAAATAGCAGACATCCTGCCAGATGTCCTGCAAACAATCCTCTAACTGACTGAGGAAGATGAGGTCATAAGAATCCGGCTCTTTTAATGACCTATGTATGATACTGATGTGACTTCTTAGCGATCAGTTGGAGTATGAGTGGTATGCCTCATCTCCACAGGGCATAATAATGTTTGAAAAACATAATCAACAACGTAGTATATCTGTAAGAGTTAACTACGAGTTACTTGATTGATGTTACATTGAATACTTTGAAAGCTTTTACTGCTTAAGTTATTCTTTGTTTTGCTTATAAAGCTTCTAGTGGAGAGTTATAACTCTCGCTGGGGCAATTATGTATAATTGTCTCACCCCGTAGACTTCAACTTTTTAGGTGGTCGTCGAAGACGGAGGAACCGGTCTCAAGGTGACCAATCCCAGCAGCAGCAGTACCAGGAGCAGCAGTAAATCTCAGGTGGAGATTCAGCCTGCTATGTGGTGTAGTTAGAGTCAGTCCTATGTGTCCTCTGTACTCTCAGGTCTTGGAGTGTTTTGGTTATGAGTTCTTGAGATTTTGTATCATGTTGTATATAATTACTCAAGAAGTAATTTGATAGAGATGTATACAGTTTAAATCCTTTTTCTATGGAATAGGTTTGTGGTTTCAAGCTCTTGTCTTGAAAAGTTTTAATTTCCCATGATTTTTGTCTTCCGCTGATTATCGATTGCTTCCGCTCAAGTTTAAATCGTGATTATTTCGTGATTTGGAGATCGGAGCCCACAATTAAGTGGTATCAGAGCTCGAGGTTCGCCGAGTCTACAGAGGCATAGGACTTAGGAAGTCGAGTCTATCTTTAGTATTCCTTCCTTATCTAATAGAATCTTCTGCTCCTCAGGAGAAGAAGATATATAAGAATGTCAGAGCCACATGATGAGAACGTGGTAGAAAGTAGTGCTAGTGCACCTCAAGGCGGTGCAGGAGTACCAGAGATAGAACAGCCTGTACCTGAGCAACCCAGAGAGCCACCCCAGTTCGACCCAGCCGACATGGGTAACCCAGCAGTTCAGATGATGTTTGGGCAGTTCATGACTACCATGACACACATAACCGACATGATGCCTATGTCTGTACCCAGGGCACCTGTCCAACCAGAAGGTCAAGGTATCGGGAAGACGTTCGAGCGACTACATCGTGTCGGAGCTACCGAGTACCTTGGGACTGCTGACCCCGTAGATGCTGATCTGTGGTTGATAGAGTTGGAGAAGGCTTTTAGGATTCTCAATATCCCTGAAGCTGAGAAGGTTAGACATGCTGTCTATCTTCTCAAAGGAAGCACTGGTCATTGGTGGACAATGAAAGAGCAGAAGAGACCTGGAATAGAGATCTCGTGGGAAGACTTTCGGCGGGAATTTGTTCATAGATATTTCCCAAAGACCTTCCTAGACGAGAAGATCTCTCAGTTTGAGAAACTGAGGCAGGGCATAATGAACATTAGCGAGTATGAAGCTAAGTTCATGGAGTTGTTGCGGTTTTGTCCGCACATGGCTGCCACAGAACAAGAGAGAATCAGGAGATTTGAGAGTGGTTTGAATGCTGACATGAGTACCCCTGTGTCTGCCTTAGAAAACCGAGAGAGATTCTCTACCTTCGTTGAGTCAGTCCGAAGGATAGAGAGATATGTGGTTGAGAAGAGGCAAACTCAGAAAAGATATCCACAGTTCCAGGGTTCTTCATCTAAGGACTTTACGAAGCCTAGATTCTCTGCACCTAACCCTCCACCACCTAGATCTAGTTCTCAGACTCAGTGGTCTCCAAGTAGAGGTAGAGGACGAGGACAACCACCTCGGGAGACTCAGAGTTCTGCATCAATGTCCGTTACTGGACCACCAAGACCATAAGAGAGAAGCTGCTACAACTGTGGTAAGGTGGGACATTTGATGAAGGACTGTCGATCTAAGCCTGTCAGTGTGACATAGCCTCCGAGACAAGGACAACAGGGATCACAGAGAGGGCAACCTCAAGGAGCAGCTCGAGGACGCAGGCAAGCGTCTCAAGCTGGATCATCAGCACCACCTCAACAACAGGCTACAACGAGGTTCTATGCTATGAACCCACCAGAGGCAGTGGTTGATCCACAAGTGGTGACAGGTCAGAATGAACTTTTATATTCTGATATGTCTAAATATTGTGTAGTATCTGTTCTGATTGACCCGGGTGCTACGCACTCTTTTATCACTCGAAGAGTGATTCGCAACTGCAATATGACAGCTAGTCATAGGGCAGATAGTTTTTTGTTGGAGACTCCGTTGAGTGGGTCTGACGTTCTGCAAGAAGTATGCTCTCCCTGCGTACTCTTCTTTTCTAAGCATCACATTCAAGTGGACCTTATACCGCTTGATATGCAAGGATTCGATGTAATCCTAGGGATGGATACCTTGGAAAGGTATCGAGTTGTCTTGAATTGTGAGTCCAAGTTGGCAGTGTTTGCTGATGAAAGCAACACATGGATCTTTCAAGGAGAAAGAAAGATTCTGCCCACCTGTCTTGTATCAGCTATGGTTGCTGATAAGTTGATGAGGCAAGGATGTTATGCGTTCTTGGCCCATGTGGTAGATGTTACCAAGGAGAGTCCCCACCCTGCTGAAGTTCCTATAGCCAGGGAATTCGAGGA
Source organism: Alisma plantago-aquatica (assembly GCA_963693085.1). NCBI lineage: Eukaryota > Viridiplantae > Streptophyta > Magnoliopsida > Alismatales > Alismataceae > Alisma > Alisma plantago-aquatica. Next base: position 749,935,939 of record OY856413.1, read on the forward strand.
TGTGTTTCCTGAAGAACTTCCTGGTATACCATCACCTCGGGAGATTGATTTTGAGATCAATTTGGTCCCAGATACGAAACCTATAGCCCAAACTCTGTATAGGATGGCGCCTACCGAGATGGCAGAACTCAAGAAACAGCTTCAAGAGTTACTTGAGAAGGGTTTCATTCGACCGAGTACCTCACCTTGGGGTGCTCCAATTTTGTTTGTGAAAAAGAAAGATGGATCAATGCGGTTGTGCATTGACTATAGACAACTCAATAAAGTAACAATAAAGAACAAGTACCCTTTGCCGAGGATTGATGATCTTTTTGACCAGTTGCGTGGTGCAATAGTCTTCTCCAAGATAGACTTAAGGTCTGGATATCATCAACTCCGCATTAAGGATAGTGACATATCCAAGACTGCCTTTAGGACAAGATATGGTCACTATGAGTTCACGGTTATGTCGTTTGGACTAACCAATGCACCAACTGCATTCATGGAACTCATGAATAGAGTCTTTCGACCCTTCCTTGATCAGTGTGTTGTTGTCTTCATAGATGACATACTGATTTATAGTAAGGATGCTCAGCAGCATGAGCAGCATCTTCGCCAAACTTTGACTTTGCTAAGAGAACATAAGCTGTACGCTAAGTTTAGCAAGTGCGAGTTCTGGCTATCTGAAGTGTCTTTCCTTGGACATGTGATATCTGCCTCGGGAATTCAAGTTGACCCTAATAAGGTAGAATCTGTTCTACAGTGGGAACAACCGAAGACACCGACGGAGATTAGAAGTTTCTTGGGATTAGCTGGTTATTATCGAAGGTTTATTAAGAATTTCAATTTTATAGCCTTACCTTTGACTAAGTTAACCCGGAAAGATGTTCCTTTTGCTTGGAGTGATAAGTGTCAACAGTCTTTTCAGCTGTTAAAGGAGAGGTTGACAAGTGCACCTGTGCTTGTGCTACCTGAGCAAGGAAAAGAATATGTAGTTTTCTGTGATGCCTCCAAGAATGGACTTGGATGTGTGTTGATGCAGGATAAACAAGTGATTTCTTTTGCTTCCCGACAGCTTAAGAAACACGAGGAGAATTATCCGACACACGATCTAGAGTTAGCTGCTGTGGTCCATGCCTTGAAGATCTGGAGACATTATCTCTACAGAGAAACCTTACAGATTTTCACAGACAACAAGAACCTTAAGTATATCTTTTCTCAGCATGAGCTTAACATGAGGCAACGTCGCCGGATGGAGTTAATCAAGGACTACGACTGTACAATTGATTACCATCCGGGCAAGGCCAATGTGGTTGCAGATGCCTTGAGTAGGAAATCAGCAACATCAACCATGGATAGAGCACAACTAAGTTCCCTAGTATGCTCTAGAAGAGATATGCTTTGTTACGACCCGCGTCGAGCTTAACCCGTAAGTATGCTGTTAAGCATGTGTTTAACTGATGTGCTAAGTTATAAGCCTATTTTTGTTAATTATGTTTAAAATGGATATGATATGTGCTTAGTGTGTATCCTAGCTCTTAAAGTGTGTAGGATCTTACGCTTGAAGCGTTGCCAGAGAAATCGTTCGAATCCGACCTTCGAGTCAAAAGTTGCATGTTTTTGGGCTTGTAGGGACCCGTTTGTAGTTTTTGGAAGTTTTTGAACCTTGCGATTTGGCCCCTAGGTTTTCTTCCTTATCTACTCTTTCTCCCTTATCTCATTTCATTTCTCAGAAATGAGAGAACGCAGCAGTGTTCCTCTCCTTCTTCCGCGTGTGAGAGAGAGAGAGAGGGAGCTGAGAAGGGAAGGACTTTCGGAGCTTCGTTTTTCTCCGGCCAGTAGCTGCGACTTGTCCTCTTCCCTCTGTTCATCGTCTTCTTCATCAATTCGATCCGGTTTGCAGCTGGAGCTGCGGTTGCAGGGAGACGGCCAGGAGATTGGGGCGCAAGGAGCAGCCCTAGCTCGTCTCTCTTCCCCCTTCAGGTCCGTTTTGGTGGTATGCATCAATTGCGAACGTTTTGCGGTGTTAATTTGGGATTTTGCCCGTCGATTCGACAGAAATCGACATCTGCAGTCCGTTTTTGTTTTCTGCCTGTGCGCGGTTCGGCCAAGTTCGTATTCGGTCGGCCAGTTTCTTATTAGGGCAATCGTACAGAGTTTTGGTCGGCCGAGTTTAGTCCTGATCGGTCGAGTTTCCTTGTAGGTATATAAAGCAGTGTGTTGGTCGGCCGAGTTCCCCAGAGGATCGGCCGAGTTTCCTGCTGATCGGCCGAATTTGATCGGCCGAGTTTCAGAAACTGGGAGGCGTTCGGCCGAGTTCCAAAGTGGTCGGACGAGTTTCAAGTTGTGAGTGGCAGTTCATTTAGAAATCATTATTAAACTCATTTTAAATGCTTATTTGCTTCAGTATCAGTTGATATGATTCTTAAACAGTGTAGCATGTACATTAAAGTATGTTAAGTTCATTGGAACTTGAAATGCATGATATGAATGATGAAAAAGAGGAAATTCCATGTTTTACAGTCGTAATGTGATATTTCTGTTAACTGTATATCTGTTAACTAATTAATAGACATAGGTGCCCTAACACCGTAGAACCCCTCGTGAGGTCTGCACCTTGGGGTGAAACGAACTACCTAGCGTGTGTCTAGATGGTCGGTGACTCGTGTTTAATAATAATCCGTGCGTGTGTCACGGTGGCACGAGGGCAGAAAGGCAGTGTTCAACAATAATCCGTGCGTGTGTCACGGTGGCACTGGAGTATATAGGGGTTATTCAACAATAATCTGTGCGTGTGTCACGGTGGTAACCCAGACTCTCTGCCTGTGTGCTCAGGTTAGAGGAGGAGTCTAGAGTACACTCTTTTGAGAGTGCAGTGAGGCCGTGTGAGCCTGAGAGTCCTGACGCAGACCAGGACAGCAGTCAGACTTAGCATTTCCCGGGTGTGTCGCTAAGTCTTGTACGGTGGGATCGTGGCATGAACTTGCTACGAATCTTTATATGCAGAGTACATTGCATATGATTAGGGCATAATAATAATAATAATATGAATAAGTAATCATATAGGATCACAGTAAATTTATATATCTGTTCATTTACCTGAAATACCTGTTGATGCATAGAAATGAGATTATTATCTGTATATCTGCTATATCAATAGAACTGCCCTGCTTAAACTGTATATATGTTTATTTTTCAGTTTATAAACCTGACGAGTTGTTTAGTGATAGCTAAGTGAAATGTTATTCACTGAGCGAGTAGGCTCATCCCTCTACTCAAACATTTTCAGGTCAGCATCAGCATCAGGAATCGGAAGGATCGTTTCATCCTAACACCTAGTTGATAGAAGGTTTGTAGTTAGTCGAGTTAGAGGTCTCTTAGTCCTTTCCCCTCGATCTTCAGGACAAGGTGTGAGTGAGAGAGAATGTGTACAAAGATGTAAATTAACTGTTATGCTTTACTTTATGTTAATCAATGTATTACGCTGTAGACTTTGCTTGTATCTGCTATCAGTTTAATAGAAAAGTTCCTGCAGTTTGCTTAGTTTCTGTTTACAGCTTAAGCTTGGTTATCATTTAAATGTCTTTAATTGTTTTTAAAAAAGTGATGAGTGGTTGGTTGTGTGTAAATCCCATCTGTCGTGCCCTAATTTCGTGGTTTGTGGTTAATAGGAGATTGGGGCGCGAAAATTTTGGTATCAGAGCTTAGGTTTGAGTACTTAGTTACTCAAGATCAGGGGACGATAAGAGACCAATAGGATTAAGGTTTAAGTGTCTTTCTTCTATCTGTAGTTTTCTAATAGGAAATATTCTATTATATCATTGCAGATGGCAGGAAGAGGCTTTGATCGTGATGATCAGGCTGAAAGCCATGTTGGCCCTGATCCACGGTGCTTGGGTCCAGGTGGTGGTGACCACGTGGATGAAGCATCCCGGATGTACAGGATGTTCCTGGAGACCAAAGAAAAGTACAAGGCGGATAGGCGAGATTCTTCTTCTACCAGCAGTAAAGATCTGATGAGATCTTATGAGCTTGTGAAGAAGCTAGGTGGCACAGAGTTTAGTGGCACCACAGATCCTGTTGAGGCTGATGAGTGGTTTAGACAGATAGAAAAGGTCTTTCGCCTGATGGAGCTTCCAGAAGATAAGAAGATTAATCATGCAGTCTACCTTTTGACAGGCGATGCAGAGTTGTGGTGGCGTGGTGTGGAAGAAAATAGGGGAGGTACAGAGCTATCCTGGCAGGATTTCTCTGAGGAGTTTCATCTCAAATTCTATCCACCCACTTTTCTTAATGAGAAAATCAGGCAGTTACAGAATATTAAGTAGGGGAACATGACAGTTACTGAGTATGAAGCGCTTTTCACACGGTTAGCGAATTTCTGTCCGCAGCTTGTTCCCGACAACATAGAAAGATGCAGAAGGTTTCAGGAAGGGCTAAGGCCAGAAATTCGGCATACAGTTTCTGCTACTATCAGGAGGAACAGAGAGAACTTTGGCGAGTTTGTTGAGGCTTCCAGACAGGTTGAAGAATCTGTGAATGCTGACAGGGTGCCCGAGTCTAAGAAAAGATCTGCAGATTTCAGTAGAGGACAATACAGTAGTGGATACATAGGTGGAGGTAGAGGTTTCTTTTCTAAGCTTGGGCGTGGCTTTGGTTGCTTCGGCAGGCAGAGATCTGAGGATGTCACTACTTCTAGAGGCAGAGGAGGATACAGCCCAGGGAGATGGGGCAGTGCGTCTAGAGAGCAGCCATCTGGATTATCTACTTCTGTGACTGGTCCACAGAAACAGGAGATGCGGGTATGTAATACCTGTGGAAAATTTCACTCTGGGCAATGTTGGGGTTTAGATTATACAGGATGTTACCATTGTGGTAAGATAGGACATATAAAGAAGTTTTGTCCTCAGCTTCAACCAGCAGCATCACAAGCTTCTCAGTCTCAGTTTTATGATGTTCAGAGACAACCTCCAGCTGAAGGACCGAGTTCTTCTATGGCTTCTGGTTCCAGAGGTGGTGGAGTATCCAGTGGCAGAAGTGGTCAAAGAGGACAGCATGGCAGAGGGAGAGCGGCAGCATGTTTCTTTTCTTTGACACCTCAGGAAGGTATAATCTCATCACAAGTTGTTACAAGAGAGATGCTTTTGTTTAATAATATACCAATTTCAGTTTTGATAGATCCGAGAGCTACTCATTCTTTTATACGACATTCTTTAGTTGGTGAACTTAATTTTTTAACTCAAGAGTTGGCAGATGAGTTAGTGTTGAGGGTTCCACTAGGTGGACCAACAGTTTTATCCGAGTTCTGTCCCGGATGCTTGTTATCTTTTGGAGGTTTCACCTTTGCTGCTAATCTCATACCCTTGGATGTAAATACTTTTCAAGTCATCTTGGGTATGGATTGTCTTGAAACATATCGAGTGCAACTCAATTGTTGGAAAAAGGAAGCTACCTTTCAACTAGGGGAATTTTCTTGTGTCTTTACTGGAGACACGAAAGTTCTGCCTACGTGCATAATATCAGCTGCTGTAGCTGATAAGATGTTACAGAAAGGATGTGAAGCGTTCCTTGCTCATGTGGTTGACACCAGAGCAGAAAAGAGCACCGCCAGTGTTTAAGATGTGCCTGTGGTTCGTGAGTTTTCTGATGTTTTTCCAGAGGAGTTACCAGGCTTACCTCCTGTTAGAGATATTGATTTTGAAATTCAGGTATATCCAGGTAGTCATCCAGTAGCACTGCCAGCCTATAGAATGGCACCTACAGAGTTGAAGGAACTCAAGGTGCAGTTGCAGGAGTTGCTAGATAAGGGTTTCATTAGACCCAGTTCTTCACCGTGGGGTGCTCCAGTCCTATTTGTTAAGAAAAAGGATGGTACCATACGTCTCTGTATAGATTACAGGCAACTGAACAAGATCACTATAAAGAATAAGTATCCATTGCCGAGAATAGATGATCTATTTGATCAGTTGCGTGGAGCGACGATTTTCTCAAAAATCGATTTGAGATATGGATATCATCAGCTCAGAATAAAGGCTTCTGATATTCCCAAAACAGCTTTCAGAACCAGGTACGGGCATTATGAGTTTTTGGTCATGTCGTTTGGGCTGACCAATGCCCCAGCAGCCTTTATGGATATGATGAATCGGATTTTCAAACCGTTCCTAGATCAGTTTATTATAGTCTTTATAGATGATATTCTAATCTACTCCAGAGACGATGTACAGCATGAGCAACACCTGAGAGTAGTGTTGCAGTTGTTGAGACAACACCAGTTGTTTGCTAAATTTAGCAAGTGCGAGTTCTGGTTGGCCGAGGTAGCATTTCTTGGACATGTTATCTCGAGAGATGGAGTCAGCGTGGATCCTAAGAAAGTTGAATCTGTGCTTCAGTGGGAACAGCCTAAGACTCCTACTGAGATTAGAAGTTTCTTGGGTTTGGCAGGTTATTACATAAGGTTTGTAAAGAACTTCAGTGTGTTAGCATCACCCTTGACACGCTTGACGAGGAAGGATGCACCGTTTGTTTGGTCTGATAACTGTGAGAAAAGTTTTCAGATTTTAAAGAAGAAGTTGACTTCAGCACCAGTGTTGGTTCTGCCAGAAGCAGAAAAAGGCTATACAGTGTTCTGTGATGCTTCCAGGAGAGGTTTGGGTTGTGTACTGATGCAAGAAGGCAAAGTTGTGGCTTACGCATCTAGACAGCTTAAGAAGAATGAAGAGAATTACCCTGTTCATGATTTGGAATTAGCTGCTATAGTTCATGCTCTTAAGACATGGCGTCACTACCTGTATGGTGAGACATGTCAGGTGTTTACAGACCATAAGAGCCTGAAATATATCTTCACTCAGAAAGACTTGAATTTGAGACAGCGCAGATGGCTTGAGCTGATCAAAGACTATGATGTGACAATCGATTACCATCCTGGTAAAGCAAACGTTGTAGCTGATGCCTTGAGTAGGAAGTCGAGTTCAACAGCAAATGCATTTTCTATGGCATGTTTCAAGAGAGACTTGCTTGTAGATATGCGAAAGTTGAATTTAGACTTGGATGTGACTGGACAGAGTGGGTTGATTGCTCAGATGCATGTCAGACCTACTTTCTATAATCAGATTAAGGAGTTGCAGCAGAGTGATGATGAGTTGTGGCAAATCATGCAGGAAATGTCAGAAGGTAAGAGAACATAATTCAGGTTTTCTGATGATGGCGTGTTATATCTTCATGATAGGTTGTGTGTACCTGGGAACAGTGAGTTGAAAGAGTAGATTCTTGAAGAAGCGCATACTTCTATGTATGCTATGCATCCAGGTAACACAAAGATGTACAGGAACCTCAAAGAGTTGTACTGGTGGTCTGGCATGAAGAAGGATGTGGCTGAATACGTGGCTAGATGTGGAGTATGTCAGCAGGTTAAGGCTGAGCATCAGAAACCTGCTGGTACTTTGCAGTCACTTCCTATACCAGAATGGAAATGGGAACACATCACGATGGACTTTGTGGTAGGATTACCCAGGACGCCTAAGGGTTCAGACTCGATATGGGTGATTGTGGATAGACTAACTAAGTCTGCTCACTTTCTTCCTGTCAAGTCAACCTTTGACGTTCCAAAGCTGGCTAAAGTTTATGTGGATGAGGTAATCAGATTACATGGGATTCCAGTTTCCATTATTTCTGACAGAGATCCTAAGTTTACATCTAGGTTCTGGAATCAGCTACATCGTGCGTTGGGCACAAAGCTGAGGTTTAGTACAGCGTTTCACCCGCAGACAGATGGTCAATCTGAGGGGACCATTCAGACCCTTGAAGACATGCTGAGAGCATGCGTGTTACAGTTTAGAGGCAACTGGGAAGAACACTTAAGCCTGATGGAATTTGCATATAACAACAGCTACCATTCTAGTCTTGGAATGGCCCCATATGAAGCTCTATATGGCAGGAAGTGTAGATCACCAGTTTGTTGGTACGAGGTTGGCGAGAAAGAAATTCTTGGACCTGAGATAGTCGACATGACTACAGAGAAGATATCTCTGATCAGGGAGCAGTTGAAAGCTGCTCAGGACAGGCAGAAAAGTTATGCAGAGAGACGACGACGACCTCTTGAGTTTGAGGTTGGTGACGAGGTTTATTTGAAGGTTTCGCCATGGAAGGGAGTGCTGAGGTTTGGCAAGAGGGGTAAGTTGACCCCTAGATATATGGGTCCATATCCTATTGTTGAAAGGATTGGACCTGTAGCTTACAGGTTGGATTTGCCGTCTGAGTTGGCAAATCTTCATGATGTCTTCCATGTGTCTATGCTGAAAAAGTGTCATCCCGGTACAGAAAAGATTTTAGATCCAGAACCGGCGCAGCTTAGAACGGATGTGTCCTATGTTGAAGGACCAGTGCAGATAGTTGATCACCGAATCAAAAAGCTTAAGAACCGAGAGATACCTTTAGTGAAGGTTTTGTGGAGAAACCATAATCTTGAAGAAGCTACGTGGGAGCTAGAGTCTGAGATGCGTGGCAAGTTTCCTTTTCTCTTCTAGGAATTTCGGGATGAAATTCTTATAAGGGAAAGAGGAATTGTTACGACCCGCGTCGAGCTTAACCCGTAAGTATGCTGTTAAGCATGTGTTTAACTGATGTGCTAAGTTATAAGCCTGTTTTTGTTAATTATGTTTAAAATGGATATGATATGTGCTTAGTGTGTATCCTAGCTATTAAAGTGTGTAGGATCTTACGCTTGAAGCATTGCCAGAGAAATCGTTCGAATCCGACCTTCGAGTCAAAAGTTGCATGTTTTTGGGCTTGTAGGGACCCGTTTGTAGTTTTTGGAAGTTTTTGAACCTTGCGATTTGGCCCCTAGGTTTTCTTCCTTATCTACTCTTTCTCCCTTATCTCGTTTCATTTCTCAGAAACGAGAGAACGTAGTAGCGTTCCTCTCCTTCTTCCGCATGAGAGAGAGAGAGAGAGGGAGCTGAGAAGGGAAGGACTTTCGGAGCTTCGTTTTGCTCCGGCCAGTAGCTGCGACTTGTCCTCTTCCCTCCGTTCATCGTCTTCTTCATCAATTCGATCCGGTTTGTAGTTGGAGCTGCGGTTGCAGGGAGACGGCCAGGAGATTGGGGCGCAAGGAGCAGCCCTAGCTCGTCTCTCTTCCCCCTTCAGGTCCGTTTTGGTGGTATGCATCAATTGTGAACGTTTTGCGGTGTTAATTTGGGATTTTGCCCGTCGATTCGAGAGAAATCGACATCTGCAGTCCGTTTTTGTTTTCTGCCTGTGCGCGGTTCGGCCGAGTTCGTATTCGGTCAGCCGAGTTTCTTATTAGGGCAATCATACAGAGTTTTGGTCGGCCGAGTTTAGTCCTGATCGGCCGAGTTTCCTTGTAGGTATATAAAGCAGTGTGTTGGTCGGCCGAGTTCCCCAGAGGATCGGCCGAGTTTCCTGCTGATCGGCCGAAGTTGATCGGCCGAGTTTCAGAAACTGGGAGGCGTTCGGCCGAGTTCCAAAGTGGTCGGCCGAGTTTCAAGTTGTGAGTGGCAGTTCATTTAGAAATCATTATTAAACTCATTTTAAATGCTTATTTGCTTCAGTATCAGTTGATATGACTCTTAAACAGTGTAGCATGTACATTAAAGTATGTTAAGTTCATTGGAACTTGAAATGCATGATATGAATGATGAAAAAGAGGAAATTCCATGTTTTACAGTCGTAATGTGATATTTCTGTTAACTGTATATCTGTTAACTAATTAATAGACATAGGTGCCCTAACACCGTAGAACCCCTCGTGAGGTCTGCACCTTGGGGTGAAACGACCTACCTAGCGTGTGTCTAGATGGTCGGTGACTCGTGTTTAACAATAATCCGTGCGTGTGTCACGGTGGCACGAGGGCAGAAAGGCAGTGTTCAACAATAATCCGTGTGTGTGTCACGGTGGCACTGGAGTATATAGGGGTTATTCAACAATAATCCGTGTGTGTGTCACGGTGGTAACCCAGACTCTCCGCATGTGTGCTCAGGTTATAGGAGGAGTCTAGAGTACACTCTTTTGAGAGTGCAGTGAGGCCGTGTGAGCTTGAGAGTCCTGACGCAGACCAGGACAGCAGTCAGACTTAGCATTTCCCGGGTGTGTCGCTAAGTCTTGTACGGTGGGATCGTGGCATGAACTTGCTACGAATCTTTATATGCAGAGTACACTGCATATGATTAGGGCATAATAATAATAATAATATGAATAAGTAATCATATAGGATCACAGTAAATTTATATATCTGTTCATTTACCTGAAATACATGTTGATGCATAGAAATGAGATTATTATCTGTATATCTTCTATGTCAATAGAAATGCCCTGCTTGAACTGTATTTATGTTTATTTTTCAGTTTATAAACCTGATGAGTTGTTTAGTGATAGCTAAGTGAAATGTTATTCACTGAGCGAGTAGGCTCATCCCTCTACTCAAACATTTTCAGGTCAGCATCAGCATCAGGAATCGGAAGGATCGTTTCATCCTAACGCCTAGTTGATAGAAGGTTTGTAGTTAGTCGAGTTAGAGGTCTCTTAGTCCTTTCCCCTCGATCTTCGGGACAAGGTGTGAGTGAGAGAGAGAATGTGTACAAAGATGTAAATTAACTATTATGCTTTACTTTATGTTAATCAATGTATTACGCTGTAGACTTTGCTTGTATCTGCTATCAGTTTAATAGAAAAGTTCCTGCAGTTTGCTTAGTTTCTGTTTACAGCTTAAGCTTGGTTATCATTTAAATGTCTTTAATTGTTTTTAAAAAAGTGATGAGTGGCTGGTTGTGTGTAAATCCCATCTGTCGTGCCCTAATTTTGTGGTTTGTGGTTAATGCGAGATTGGGGCGTGACATGCTTATCTCTTTAAGGCAAGACAGTGTGCAGTAAAAGGTGTCATTATTAGCTGGTTTGTTAGCTGAGATACAGATTAAACCTACTCTAAGAGAGCAGATAAAGGAGGCACAACAAGTAGATGCTACAGTTCAGCAGATTAGATCTGAGTTTGGTAATGAGAAGCGAGAAGGTTTTCATGAGTCAGATGACCAGGTGGCATGCTATCATGGGAGGATGATAGTACCAGATGTAGATAACCTAAGGAAGTTAGTTCTGGAGGATGCTCATTCTTTAATGTATGTTATGCATCCAGGGAGCACCAAGATGTATCGAAACTTAAAAGATATGTATTGGTGGCCTGGGATGAAGAAGGATGTAGCTGAGTTTGTCCTGAGGTGTCTTGTGTGTCAGCAGGTCAAAGCTGAACACCAGAAACCTGCAGGAACAATGCAACCTTTACCCATACCACAGTGGAAGTGGGACCATGTGACCATGGACTTTGTTGTTGGCCTACCCAGGACAAACAAAGGACATGATTCCATTTGGGTAATTGTTGATATGTTGACAAAGACAGCACATTTCTTACCTGTCAAAACAACCTATTCTGCTGAAAGGTTATCCCAGTTATATGTTCAAGAGATAGTGCGTTTGCACGGAGTTCCTGTCACTATAGTTTCTGACAGAGGTCCCCAGTTTACAAGTCACTTTTGGGAACAGTTACATAGAGCCCTAGGCACCAAGTTAAGGTTTAGTACAGCCTTTCACCCACAGACTGATGGACAGTCAGAGAGGACTATACAGACCTTGGAAGATCTGTTGAGAGCATGTGTTCTCCAGTTTACCGGAAGTTGGGATCTACATCTGAACTTGATAGAGTTTGCCTATAACAATAGCTATCAGCATAGCATTGATATGGCACCTCATGAAGCCTTATATGGTAGACGTTGTAGATCACCCTTGTGTTGGTATGAGACTGGTGAGCACCAGTTGTTAGGTCCTGATCTTGTGCGGCAAACTACAGAAAAGATTAAAGTTATACAGCAACAACTTAAGACTGCACAGGATAGACAGAAATCGTATGCTGATAAACGTCGTAGACCCCTAGAGTTCCAGGTTGGAGACAGAGTGTATCTCAAGGTCTCACCTTGGAAAGGAGTCCTTCGTTTTGGAAGGAAAGGAAAGTTAGCTCCTAGATTTATGGGACCTTATCCAATTGTTGAAAGGGTTGGAAAGGTGGCCTATAGACTAGAGTTACCTCAGGAGTTGCAGAAGCTACACCCTGTGTTTCACATTTCCATGCTGAGGAAATGTCACCCAGACACCGAATCAGTTCTACAACCTATGGAAGTACAATTGAATGAAGATATAACATATGAGGAGGGACCAGTGTCAATCCTTGATAACAGAACTAAAAAGTTAAAGAAGAAGGATATAAGCCTTGTGAAAGTCCTCTGGAACCATCGTGGTGTTGAAGAAGCCACTTGGGAACTAGAGGATGAGATGAGGAGGAAATACCCTACTCTTTTCTCTTAATACGCTTTATCGATTTCGGGGACGAAATCCTTGTGAAGGGGTAGAGAATTTGTAACATCCCTGACCTAGGTTATAACCTAACCCTAGAAGTTTTGCCTAAATATGTAATTATATACTTGTGAATACTCCCCAACATGTAATTAAGTTCCTCAGGGACATATATTTTCAATTTTTGCTCCTTTTTAAACAAAGTTGTAGCATTGTGTTGTATGCAGGGACCTATGTGCAAATTACCCAGTTTAAGGGTTCAACTTGCAAATTCACAAGTTAAGATGTTCCTCTGATTTTGAAACATCATGAGGGTGTTTATGATAAAGTTTGAAGGATTTCCCAAGCTTGAGCACCAAGGTGCAGCTGTGGAAGCAATCCTTATGCTTGAAAACCCTAATTTGGAGTAAAGTGCAATTTACCCAAATTGAGGGGTGCAACTTGTAATTTTCACTTTCTAGAACATCTTTTATAACTCTTGTCATCATTTAGAGTAGAAATGATGAAAGGGACACATCAATGAATAATCAGATAAGAAAAGTAATCTTTGTGGTGAAAGTCACCTAATATGGGTATGGAGACCTTTCATGTATGTACCCTAGTTGAAGGTTGGCTTTCTTTACCCTTAGATCTTGAGATTTCATTATCTTTGCATAAGTTTAGATGAGTTTGGACGTTCCCTTGAGCAAGGAGGGACTTAGATGTAATTCCATAACTTAAGAGGTCCTTATGGTGTAAAAAGGGCTAAAGTATATAAGCCTTTTTCCCCTCTTAGCAAGGGAACGATCCTTTCCCTTTCATTTCTTTTTCCCTTGCTCAAAACAACTAAGGAGAGCTCTGGAGCTCAGGAGGACGACCAGGGGAGTGCAAGGTAGGTTTGGAGCCTTCCCTTTTGCTTAATTCTTGGAAGAAACTCGAATTCAAGGTCAAATTCATGGCTAGCTCACTTAGTTCTATCTTTCTAGCCATCTCTTCTCAACTTTCCTTGGAGGATTCACCTTGGCCGACCTGTGGAGCTTCTAGGACACCATTAAAGCTTTGAGCTTGAAGGCTTGGAGCTCTAGGATCAACCTTTAGGTGGGTTTTATAACTCTAAACTCTTGCTTTATATGAATACCTTGTTCTTGCAATATTAGCATGTTAGTTCTTCTTCTACCTTCCTTCTTCCTTGCACTTTTGCAAGCAAAACGGTGGGAGAACCGACCTTGACAGAGGTTGAAGATGAGGGGCGTGAATCCCTATGTTACTTTATCAAACAACCTTGGACCCTTTTGGTCCAAACGGTTGCAAACCGTTTGGGGTCAAACGGTTTCAAACTGTTTGCCCTCAAACGGTCTTGCAAGACCGTTTGGATTGAAACGGTCTGAAGACCATTTGATAGGGTTGACCAAGGGACGACCGTTTGAGGGTCTGTTGGTTATATATTGAATTTCATTCCTGCAAAGAATCAAAGTTTAATTCTTAACCAATTGAGAGTTGAAGGCACTTCAACATCCAAACCCTAATCGGGTCAAAATTGTTGTTTTAAAACATAAATCTTGTTGAGTTTTGGGTTGAAGGACCCAAACGGTCTCAAGACCGTTTGGGGGTTCCTCCAAACGGTCTCAAGACCGTTTGGGCACAACCCAAGACTGTTTGAAGGTCTAGGGTTGAGATAATCTAATGTTTTGATGGTCCAATTGCAAGAAGTTGATGAATTGATAAAAATGCTGATTTTTGACCTAATTGGAGTTCAACCCTAATCTAAACGACTTAGATTTTGGTCAAACTTTGGGCAAACGGTCTCAAGACCGTTTGGATGATGTCCAAATGACCTCAAGACCGTTTGGGCCAAGTTTGGGCCCAATTGGAGGTCAATTGATAGGTTCAACCTTGATTTGATTCACATTGTTGAATATTGATGACCATCCGATTTGAAACCCTAATTGAGAAGGATTAAACCCTAATTGGCTTTCAATTGAGGGTCAATTTGATGTCTAATTGATTGAGGATAATCTTAATTAACTCAATTTATAAGTGGTTATCATGGATTTGGTTAATTGAGGGGTTCAACATACATATCCATGACCAATTGTATCTTTTGAACCACTTTGGAGGTCCAAACGGTTTGAGCCCATTTGGACCAAACGGTCTCAAGACCGTTTGGGCTCAAACGATCTCAGGGTCGTTTGGTCCAATCGATCTCAAGTTGATTTGATCAAACGGTTTCAAACCGCATGAGCTTCAAACGGTTTGGAAAGTCAACCTTTCTAAACGGTCAACACATCCAAACGGTCTCAAGACCGTTTGGTGGTTGAAACCGTTTGAAGGTTGAAACCGTTTGAAGGTGTTGATGGTGGTTTGTACTTAATCAATTGATGGTGTAATTGGTTCAATGGCGATCTAATCTAAACCCTAATGGTAACCTAGGTCATTAAGGGATTAAGTGATTAATGAGTTAACCCATGATGGTGATCATGAGGTAAATTACCAAAATACCCTTGAGGGGTTTAATGGAGTAAAACCTTGTTCTAATCAAACCCTAATCACATGATAGTGATGTCTTGGCTTATGTTGGTCAATGAGGACTTAACCCAACCTGATCTAGAGTGGTGTTATCACCATCTACTAGTAAGAGGAGAGAGAAAGTATCCTAAGACAGAGAAAGTACCCTTTTAAGGTGGAAACTCGAGTAAGATACTTTCAATACACATGAATGTGCATGATTAGGGAATGATCCACCTATGTGAGATCAGGGAAACCCTAATTATGATGTCTAATGAATCTTAATCTTATTTAAGAGCTTTAATGATGATGTTTCTCTTACATGATGATGTAATGAGTACAATTCCCCATGGGGTGAATAGTAAACCCTAATTCTAGGGTGATGACATGAAAGATGAATAGTAAACCCTGATTGATGAATTGTTTACTGTTACCAGTTGAATTAAACTTGCAGGTTGTCATGAGATGATGATCATATCCAGGTATGGATTACAATACTATATTCATTGAAAGCATGTCTTAAGCTTTATGAATAAGTGAAATATCTTGATGCACTGTTAGTGACATCTATTGAGATTTATGGGCTGTAAGAGCCATAAATACCATCAAGGTCATGCTTGACAGATGACTTGTGATGAGATGATTGAGAACTGATGATTGAAAAGAGTTAGGCCTACTACATTTTAGTATTCTCATTTATAGCTGTTATGCTAATGTTATTATTTGAAGAACAATGTATGATGTTAAAAGAATACTGAATGTACCTAACTAATCAAGTGTAATGTAGAGCCCTGATCATAGACCCATCATTGTCAGAGTCTAAATGATGGTGAAACAGGTTTTCCCAAGGGAACTCCTGGATCACATACTTTTGAGTATGTGGGTATATGGATGTGTAGAACCTTACATCCTAGTGTAGGAAGTGATGTAGATTTTTATAGTCCGTCAAACCTTCACTACAAAACCCAAAAGGTGAGATGTATCACTATTCTCCCAAAGAAAATACAAACACCGCATCGTTGAAAGATAAACAAGAAATCTTCCGGTGAAGAAGAGAGTACAGAACGCCACTGTAACTCTAAAATAGCGAAGGTCCAGTTTACCCTGGAGAGCTATAAATAGCAGACATCCTGCCAGATGTCCTGCAAACAATCCTCTAACTGACTGAGGAAGATGAGGTCATAAGAATCCGGCTCTTTTAATGACCTATGTATGATACTGATGTGACTTCTTAGCGATCAGTTGGAGTATGAGTGGTATGCCTCATCTCCACAGGGCATAATAATGTTTGAAAAACATAATCAACATCGTAGTATATCTGTAAGAGTTAACTATGAGTTACTTGATTGATGTTACATTGAATACTTTGAAAGCTTTTACTGCTTAAGTTATTCTTTGTTTTGCTTATAAAGCTTCTAGTGGAGAGTTATAACTCTCGCTGGGGCAATTATGTATAATTGTCTCACCCCGTAGACTTCAACTTTTTAGGTGGTCGTCGAAGACGGAGGAACCGGTCTCAAGGTGACCAATCCCAGCAGCAGCAGCACCAGGAGCAGCAGTAAATCTCAGGTGGAGATTCAGCCTGCTATGTGGTGTAGTTAGAGTCAGTCCTATGTGTCCTCTGTACTCTCAGGTCTTGGAGTGTTTTGGTTATGATTTCTTGAGATTTTGTATCATGTTGTATATAATTACTCAAGAAGTAATTTGATAGAGATGTATACAGTTTAAATCCTTTTTCTATGGAAAAGGTTTGTGGTTTCAAGCTCTTGTCTCGAAAAGTTTTAATTTCCCGTGATTTTTGTCTTTCGCTAATTATCGATTGCTTCCGCTCAAGTTTAAATCTTGATTATTTCGTGATTTGGAGATCGGAGCCCACAGTCCAGTGCTCTAGTTCTCAAACCCTAGGTTCAACCTTCCTCTCCCAGTCCCCGTTTGGCCTTCCTTACCTCTTCCTACCTCAACCTAGGTATCTAGGCAACCTTCTTGTGGTTGTTTCTTTCTCCTTTGGTGATACTTTCATCTCCATCTTCCTTCAGGGCCTCAAATCATAGGAAAAGAGTCATCCCTATTGGATCACCATCTTCTTCCTCTTCTACTCATCCCATATCCTTTGATGGAACCTCCTTCTTGTCCTCACAAGCTCGAAATCACTATAATGAATTCCTCCCTAGGAATCCCTTCCATTTTTGAGCTTTATATGAACCTCATTTCACCACAAGAGGCTATGAAGGAGGTCGTTGATGTGTTTTTGACCCATCACCTTAGTGCATTGTGTGTCGAACGCCTATGCTACTCAAACTCTATCACCAGCACTGTTACGACCCCATCTGAGCTTAATTGGTAAACTAGGGTTTACCTAGACAATTGCAAAGATTAATTGGAATAATCATTCTTGAAATCGAATTAATGACGATAACACAATTAGGATATTTTAACTATGATAAGAAGTCTAAATGTTCTTTTGTCTTGTGAATTAGGGTTTGAGAAAACATAAACCCTAATCGGCCCAAAATAGGGTTTTGATGATACATGAATACAGAATTTGATAAGTAGAATGTTTCACTAAATGATTTTTAGTATTTTATGGGTAACTCTGATTTACTTCAAATATGGATATGATTTGGATATATAAAATTTGAACAACATTGGAAAATATCAGAATTTTTTAAGAATGCTCTGACCTGTTTATCGGCCGAGTTTCAAACTCGACCGATCACATTTTCAGATTTATATAGCAGTGTGGTAATTGAATTTTATCGTTTTATTGGTATATCCAATTGATCTCAAATTTTAACTGTGCTTGAAAAACATAATTTTGGACACTCTGTTAAATTGGAGTAATTTTTGGATGACTTTTTGATCCCTACAGTAAGGGTGTCGGTCGAGTTCTGTGCAGGACAAACTCGGCCGAATATATTGCAGACTGCAATATAGCAGTGCACTGTTCGATTTTTAATTAATTATTGGTAACTAGAAATGATCTCAAATTTTTACTGGAGGTCTGGAACTTCATTAGGTATAACATATAACATTTCCAGAATTTTTGGAGCTTCTGTTAGCTATTCAGTAGGCGAATTACAGAATCTATTTTGAAACTGAATATTCAGCCAATATAATTAAAGTTGAGTGTAGGGTCAATATGCAATTGACCCAAGCAGCTCAAATTGACTTATATGATCGACCACACACACACATAGCTCTCATTCTTCGTCATTCATTCCAGAGAAACGAGCTCCTAGAGAGAGAGGGAGAGTTAGGGCTTGAGTGGAGAAAGTGGGGGAATTGCTGAATTAGGGTTTTGCGATTCCAGGAAGGGTGAAATCAAGTAAGTTTGGATTCTTTGCATAGACTTTTATGGTGAATCTTCTCTCTCATGTCAATATTCTGTCCATGCTCTGATTTGATCCAAGATAATGTCGAAATTCCCTCTTTTCTCACCCTTTCTTCATAATCCCTCATTTTCAAGGTTTCCGAGTTGAATGGAAGAAGAATTGGGAGATTTGCTAGGGATTTGATGTGAGTTCGAGATTCCCTGAGTTGAGCTGCAGTTTTGAGGTGTTTTCACACCTTAGGGTGAGTGGGTTCTTCCTTCAAACAGTGTAATGCACGAATTTGATTATAGCATCCAAATCCCTAATTGCTTAGTATGTGATTCTAAAACCTAAAATGTCCGTTTGATTTAAGATTGTTGCAAATTGATATGATATGGATTTCTTCTCTGTTTTAAATGATTCCTAAATGGTAGATTCATACCAGAAACATATACAACACTTCCTAGTGAGAATGCTTTTCAGATTTATATCAAATGATGTAATTAGGGTTTAACCTAATTGAGACATCACTAGAGTTTCAGCTTTATTGAAAAGGACTAGTAATCCTATAAGTGGTTAGGATGTACCTCATGGGTTATCTTAATTGAATTTATCCTTGATACATGATATTTCAGTGAATGGTATGGGAAACCTAAATTTAGTTAAATTTCCATGGTTTCATATCTATATCGATTGTATATGATTTGTTGGAAACAATCTTTATTTAGTGAATGCTTATATCTTATGAAACCCTAAGAGTAGGGTGTTGGCATGTGATGAATGAATAAGGCAAATTAAACCCTAAGGATAGGGTGTTCAATGAATCATGTTAAGGTGATATGAAAGGTTTCGATATGAGACGTGATGATGCTTATTTGTTGAATTGTATGTTTCTAGTGCATTTAACTTTATATGCTTGTTCTCTCTGAGATGATATCTACATATTGCAGGGCTTCTTATTTTCAATACATATCTCGTAAATTGCAGGTGATGAGATATGACATGACCTAGAAAGGGATGTTACTGAGACATGATATATGTTGAATACATGAGTTATGATGTTTTACATGATATGATATGGCAGGCCGTGTGAGCCTTGTGAGAAATATTAAATGAGTTATGATTTCTGTTTAAAATGTATCTATAATGTTAATGTTAGACTTAGGTGCCCTGAACACCGTAGAACCCCTTCGACAGGTCTGCTTCTTAGGGGTGAAACTCATGTCCAACATCAACGTGTGCGATGTCACGGTGGCACGAGGATGGAAAGACAGTGTTCAACAACAACACGTGCGATGTCACGGTGGCACTGGAGTAAATAGGGGTTATTCAACAACAACGCGTGCGATGTCACGGTGGTAACCCAGACCTCCTGAGCCTGTGTACTCAGGTTAGAGGAGGAGTTCAGAGCACTCGATGTAGTGCAGTGAGGCCGATGAGCCTGTGGTCCTGTAGCAGAACAGGGCTGGCGTCAGACTTAGCATTTCCCGGGTGTGTCGCTAAGTCTTGTACGATGTGGTCGTAGTGCACTGCGAGTCTCTATGCAGAGTACACTGCATAGATCAGGGCATAATCTAAAATATGATCATATAGGTTCACAGAGTTCTTTATATATGAAAGAGTTAAGGAAGACTAGAGCATAGTCTTCTAGTAGTTATTCTTTGGATGCAATATTTACATTCTTTGTTATTTCAATTGTATTGTTTTAGAACTGCTCAGTGTAGTATTTATTGTTGTTAAATTTCATATCATTTACTTAAATTATATCTGTAATCACATTAGTGCATTAGTCTGTTTCCATGAAGTACTCATTCACTGAGCGAGTAGGCTCACCCCTCTACTCAAACATTTTAGGGTTAATCGCGTGGACTTGAAGATGATCAGAGCGTCAGAGTAGATCTGCCACAGGAGTCAAGTATGAGATTAGTTGAGTCAGTCGGTCTTTGTCACTCTAGGTCCTCAGTAAGAGATAAGAGAGAGAGTTGTAAATACGATGTGTAATGTTGTTCCTCTTTGATATGTATGCTAATTAGCTAGTTTCATGTGCATAATGAGTGAGAGACATTATGAATGTTTATACATGTATCTTTTCTATTAAAGTCTGATTAGTAGAAGAAATGTTCAGATTCCTTGTTAAGATGTTATGTGGTTCAATGCGAAGAAACAAGAGTTTAAAAGAAAAGAAAAAGTTAAGGGTGTTCTTTGTGTTAAATATAAATCCTATCTTACGCCCTAATCTCATGATTTGAGGAAATTGTGAGATTGGGGTGTAACAAGCACCAAGGTAGTCCATGAGTTTTATGCTAATCTCCAATGGAACTACACTACAAATGTTCCACCACCCGATACCCAGGTCATTCTGACTTCTATGATAGGTGGTACCAAATTTACCATCTATAAAAATTCCTTGAACATCTATTTTAATGGTACTGGGTTACGGATTCATGGAGGTCCAGCTACCCTGACTATCATGACATGCTTGACCCTAAGGAGTTCTACAAAAACTATGATCTTACACTTCCTGATATTCATAATTTTTTAAGACGCCCGATTTCCCCTGTAGGAAGAAGTCAACCCTACCATCCTCTTCCCTTGATATCAAAAACTATCTTATTGCATTGGTGGTTAACTGCAATATCAATCCAAAGAAAAATTAAATAGAGATTTCATAAAACACCACTGTGATAATGTACTGTCTTTTAAAGAATATTGGATTCAAGTGATCCCGCTACATTCTTCATCACATGACCAACTTTGACTCTGGGAAGAACATCTCTGACACTCATCCTCGCTATCCTGTATTGATTTGTGGTCTCCTTGCTTTTGTGAATCAAAAATCCCTTTTCAATGATTTCCACTACAAATCTAGTCAGAATGGAGTAAGCATTAGTGAGACTACAATCAAGAAGACTTTTCTTCCTACCTTGCCTACCACTATTGGATCCTCTACCTCCAACCAGGCCCCTCCACCACCTCCACCACCCCACCCTAGCTTCACTTCCTTTAATGTATCAAATGAAACCCTCATAAGATATTTGATGCATGAATAGGTGGATACCATTTAGGTTCAGGATCATATCCACCAGGATCTTTTCTAGATAATGTCAACCATGAATCTATCTTGTAGCCATCCATACCCTTCCTACTAGGCATACCTTGGAGATGAGTATGGCTCCTTTGCATACAGTCAGTTCTTCCCTAACCCTCCACTTCATGATGCTTCTGTTGTCACCCCTGTTGTAGATGGTGGACCTACTCCTACCCCTTCCCCTAGTGTTTTTCCTCTACTGGCTTTTCCTATTAGTCTTGGTTCCACTCTACTTGCTGGTTTTGATGGGACTTCTTCTCCTTCCTTTGAGTAAACAAATTCATTACATGCATGTAGCATGTCATGGGCTGAGCAGAATGCCAGGTGGCATAGTCGTGCCTTTAGACCTCCTGCTGATTAGGATATGCTAGACCAGGATGTTACTAAGGATGTTGAGGATGCCAAAGATGATGGTTATGAGAATGGTTCTGATGACAACTTTGCTGTTTCTTTTGGTGATGATGGTGAGGCCACAACCACCACCTCTATTACACCATCTGATGATGAGGAGGACCACCAGCCCAAGGACAAGGATGATGATGTATTTTATGTCATAGATAGTGTAGATGTTTAGTTCTATAGTCTTTAGAGTGATCATATATATATATTCATGCATTTGACATTTGGACACTATGTATCTGAGGTATACTATTTTATCATTTCATTGCTTCTCGTTGGTTTTTAGTTTTATTTTGAAACAACATGTTTAGTGTTTCCATCATAATCCAATGTACCATGACTCTATGATTGACTATATATTATGAGTTTGTGGCATGTTATTCCATATTTTGATTATGACACTGGATTCCTTATTTCTCTATGTTTTGTCACTGTTTTGGTTTGTGCAATATGTGGTTGCCTTTTTGGTTTGTGTTGGACAAGACTTGTGCTTTTTGGTCTTCTACCCCTCCTGCCTTTTTGAAATGACAAAGGGGATAGAAACTAAGAAAATGTACTGCATGTACTTTTATTGAAAACATTTGAAATCACCTTAGATGATTTTTTTAATCAGTTATGTTGATGATATGAGTTGTAACTAAGATGAGAAAAAACCAAGAACCATTAACTTGAATGTTTGATCACTCAAAAGGAATTTTGCAAAATTCATTACAGGTTGTTTGCCAGTCGAGATTCAAACTTGACTGTTCCCTTGATGGATTTTGAGAATTCCTTGGTTCGGTCAAGTTTGCCACTCATACAACTCGACTGATCCCTGTACCAAACCTAATTTCAAGTGATCGATCAAGTTGTACACATGACAAACTTGACCATTTCTTCAAATTGTCTTTATCACATAGTGCAATCGGTCAAGTTACCTTTATTAAAACTCAACCAGTTGCATTGTACGAAAAATATAGAAGAATTGATTCTCACCATAGGAGTATTGCAAAACACAAAATTATATCCATTGCAACACGTCAAATGGCTAGAAAATGTTCTTAAGTGTCCCTACCATCTAGTGGACATCTTCAACTATAAATAGGACCTCTTAGATTTCATTCCAAGGTTGCTCCATCATGCTATTCAAGCTCCCTACTATAGTTGAGTGTATCCAATCCACTTGAGCCCCTTTCTCTCTCTTTATTACACTTCAATTTGTCCATATGAGTGAGATAGGATCTATATGAGAGAGCTACTTAATTTTAGACTTGTAAATCTCTCAAACCTTCTCTTTTTCCAACCCCTTTGTTCAAGATCAAGTTGGTGAAAGATTCTCCAAGTGAAGGAGAATGTGCAAGCTTCTTCAAGCTATAGAAGAAGGTGCAAAAAACCTTCTCCGAGTGAAGGAGGAGGACAAGGATAAAAATTTAGGAGTAGAGTTGGTAATTCCTTAAATGCGGAAGACTCATTGCAAAGAGGGGATCTCCTTGGCAAATGTGTCCAACTTCTTGCAAGAGTGGGTAAGACCTTGGTGAGGTAGAAGACTCTAGATCTGGATAGGTAAGACCTTGGTTGTAAGGTTATTGGCTTCCTTGACCTCAAAGGGAAGCTGGGTATCCTTGTCCTAGAAAAGAATGGTCAATTGTATGTCTTATAATGGAATTTAAGTGTACATAGGCTGCAAAATCCTAGGGATTGACCTATCTAGGTAGTGGACTGACTCTCTCCTATTTTGGAGAGTGGAACCACTCTAAACAACTTGTTCAAGTGCTTGTTTCAATCTCTCTCATCCTTTCTATGCATATTTAGATTGCCATCAAGTTCACTACTTGGCCTAGTTGAAGTAAATTGAAGGTCTGAATAATTTTTTGCAAGTGCTTATTTATCTCTATTCATCCCCCTCTAGAGCCCTTTGATCCAAGATGCTCATTTTTCATTATATTAAATATAAGAAATGTCAAGATGCAAGTGAATGCCTCGATAGAAATGGCAAGACATGGGAAAGATAGGCCATGAAGTGGAGGTAATTGTTACAAACAATATGACTTTTTCTACTAGATATATAGAGATGGTGTGTTCTTTGTTTCTCAAATGTGATATCTAGTGAATCATCAAGGCCAAGTTAATTCTCAAAATCAAAATTCAGACCTAGAGAAAACTTTATAACACATGAAAGGTACTTATTTAGAGTTAAAAGAAGTATGTTATATCAATGTATGTTCATTTTCATTATATGAAATGTAGAGAATGGCAAGATGCGAGTGAATTCCTCGACAAAATTGACAAGACATGGGCAAGATAGACCATCAAGTGGAGGTAATTGTTACAAACAAAATGACTTTTTCTACTAGTTATATAGAAATGATGTATTCTTTATTTCTCAAATGTGATATCCAGTGAATTGTCAAGGCCAAGTTAATTCTCAAAAGTAAAATTCTTACCTATAGCAAACCTTAAAACACATGAAAGGTACTTATTTAGAGTTAAAATTGCATTCTCTAAGAAGTATGTTATATCAATGTGTATTGATTTTCATTATGTGAAATGCAGGGAATGACAAGACGCATTTGAATGCCTCGATTAAATTTATAAGAGATAGACCATCAAGTGGAGGTAACTTTTGTAAATAAAGTAATTGTACCGACTAGATATGTAGAAATGATGCATGTTTAATTTTTTGAATGTGATATCCAATGAATCGTCAAGGCCAAATCAATTCTCAAATGCCAAATTATGACCTTGAGAAGGACATGACACACAAGATATGTACTTATTTAGAGTCAAAATTTATTCTTTAAGAAGTATGTTATATCAATGTATGTTCATTTTCACCATATAAAATGTAGGGAATGACAAGACACAAGTGAATGCCTAGACAAGTATTGTAAGACATGGACGAGATATATCATCCAGTAGAGGTAATTTTTACAAATAAAATGATTCTTCCTGATAGACATGTAGAGATGATGCATTTCTAATTTTTCAAATGTGTTCTCTAGTGAATTGTCAAGGCCAAATCAATTGTCAAATACAAAACTCAGACAATGAAGAGGCCATGCCACACATGATAGGTACTTCTATAGAAATTGATACTTTCTCTAAGAAGTATGTTATGCTACACATGTATAGGTTATGTGTTCATTTACATGCACTATGCCAATTGTAGTGAATTTGGAAGTGCATAAATCAACTCCAATAGATAATGAGCATGACACAAAGCACATGGGAGGTACAATTTAAGTTAAAAAATGATATTTCTTATCAAACATTTTATTTGAAAGTTTACTTATTTTTGCTATGTCAACTCCAGGAAATGAACAAAGGCAATTGTGTACTTCAACTCCAGTCATAGGGATTGAGCATATTAGACATCACAAGGAGGTACAAATTTTATTGATAATTCTACAATCATTATTAAATAATTCATATTGATGTTTATTTGCTCACATTATATGAATTCTAGTGAATGAAAAGAGAAAACGGTGCACCTTAACTCCAGTTATAGGGAATGAGCATATTAGACATCAAAAGGGAGGTATAAAACTTATCAATAATGATATGATTAATATCAAATAATTCATATTGATGTTTATTTACTTACCTTATATGAATTCTAGTGAATAAAAAGATAAAAGTGTGTATCTCAACTCTAGTAGGGAATGTGCATGGCAGAACGAAAATGGGAGGTACAATATAAGTAAAAAATAATATTTCTTAACAAACAATTTATTTGGAAGTTTATTTACTTTTATTAGGTTAACTCTAGGAAATGAGCATATGCAAATGCGTACCCCAAGTCTTGTTACGTGGAATGAGCATATTAGACAACAAAAGGGAGGTATAAATTTATTGGTAATGCATGTTGTGGTCGTTATCAAATAATTCATACTGATACTTATTTACTTTTATTATGTCAATTTTAGGAAATGAGAAGAAGCATGTATATACCAAAGCTCCAGGAAATGACAATGGTAGACAACACATGGGAGGTATAATATTTGTGATAAAGTTATATTTTTCATCAAATAATTAATGTTGACATTTATGTACTTTTACTATGTCAATTTAGGAAATGAGCAGAGGCATGTGCGTACAACAACTCCAGGAAATGTCAATGGTAGACAATACATGGGAGGTATAATATTTGTGATATAGTTATATTGGTTATCAGATAATTGACGTTGATGTTTATTTACTTTTGTTATATAAATTTTAGGAAATGAGCAGAGGCACATGTGTACCATAACTATAAGAAGTTATAATGGTAGACAACATATGGGAGGTATAATGTTTGTGGTTAACAATTATAATTGTTATCAAATAATTGATATTAATATTTACTTATTTTGATTATGTCAATTTTAGAAAATGAGCAGAGGCATGTGTGTACCACAACTCTAGAAAATGACAATGGTAGACAATAGATGGGAGGTACAATATTTGTAATAATGCTATTTTGATGTTCATGTTTATTTACTTTTATTATGTTGAGTATACATTTCCTTATTTTTCTACTATACTAGGAGTGAATGATCAAAGCCACGAACGTCCTTCATAAGATGGAGTTCATGAAAATTCAATGAAATCAATTGAGCACGATGCCACAAGTGTTATATTTTTATGAATATTTGGCATCATCAAAATTAAAGCTAAACCAACATTTTTAAATGTTTTTAGATGTTATCATACCAAATGTTAAAAAGAGAAAGACAAGAGGTAGGATTAGCTTAAAGGCAGTGGCCCCTACACTTGGTCAGAAGCATAAATGCATTGTTCTCAATGATGGTAGAATTGTTGGACCAGAGAGATGCAGCTTGAGAAACTTCATAAGAATTTTAGCTCATAATTCCTATTTATTTTCGATACATTAGGAGTGGGGAGAAGGTCATGAATCAACAATTGAAATGATTATGACTGATGTTCTAGTAAGTGTTCTACTCTCAGTATGCTTTTATATTTTATTTTTATCCATGTAAAATGGTGAAATACTTTTAATCTTATTATTTTCATATATATTATATTTTATCTATGCAGCGTGACTTTGATTTTTTTAATATAGAGGATATCAAAGTGACTTTGTATGATGAAGTTACTACCTTTATATAAAAGACAATCAATCAAAAATTACAGAATTTTCATAAGAATCTAAAACATAAGTTAAATCCTAGTATGCCCATCGCTGGACAAATTAAAACTATAGATGATTGAGTTCTAAATTAAAGTAGGGTTCTACTTATAGACCTTTGGAGTAGTCAATCCGAATAGGTAAAGTTCAAAAAATTATTGCATTATCTTAATATGTTTTACTATTTATACTTATATCCAATTTTGAAATTCACTTGAACATTGAGTAGCAAGAAGCAAGCATTAATGAATAAAACCAAAGTATTTTACATGCTACACACACAAATGGACCAATATATTTTAAAAAAAAGAATTTAAATGTGGTAAGATTTCTAATATAATTTAGAATTTTTAGTATACCTTATACTTTTTAATATGTTAGATATGTAAATGTTTTTAGGAGAAAAATGGTGGAAAAGCCACACTCATGTAAACTTGGGTTGATGGTATAAAAGGAAGGATGAATATATAGATGAAAAAATAGGAGTGATTTTTGTAAGTCTTTATATCATCATTTATATTCTTCTAAAGTAAAAGAAATAACTTGATATATAAATTTACCTTACAGGAATAGGTAATAGAAATATGTATAGAATTTGGACTACAGAATACAATTGATCCATTGAAGTTTGCTCCTATTGTGGACTCAATGTATGGGTCTCATCATGGAGGATATGAGAGAGGAATAAAAGGATGTATTACTAGAGGAAATTTAAAGAAGAAGAGACAACTATAAAATTCAAATAGAAGTGTGACAAAAGCTTGGGAGTCCCAGTTGCAAGAAAAGAAGCATCATATCAAAGAACAACATTGTAATACTAAAGAAAAAGAAAATGTAAAATTGAGGATTTTCCATCTTAGTTGAAGATATTAGAGTCACGAGTAATGTTTAAAATTCTAAATGAAGGATAATAATATAAAATATTTATTTTTTTAGAATAAAAATTCATTTTGCATGTGTATTATAGGACAAGATAACAATTCTTGAATCTAGTTTCGAGGATGCATTAGAATCGTCGGTATCTTAGCTATCTTGTTTTTATATATTTATACATCATCTCTTGGATAATATTTTAATGTTTCTTTTAATCACCAATTAAAGGAAGGAACGGATATTGATTATCCTCATTTGGGTAAAATTTACTTTTTCTTTTAACATAACAAGTAATATTTTTGTCTAACTAATGTGTTATTGGTGACTTTTTTCTTAGTCTTATTGTTAGATACTAAATGAAATGTCAAATTTTATGTGTCATTCAATTAATATAGATACATACATCTTTGAATTTATTTTACATGATACAATTATATTTGTATTCTATTGCTTTGTTATGAAATAATAACATGCATACAAACTATGACATGTTGTTTACCGTTATAAAATTATCATGAAGTTATTTATATAAATAAATGTTGAAAATGTGTTTTGTTTTCATGTAAGTTTGATTTGAATATTTTGTGTTTATAGGAATATGACTATCATGCAACATATTTAGGAAGGAAGTGAACACTTTAGGAGACAATAGTTGAAAGAGACTAAAATATCATACAACATTGTTGTAGTTACTGTTGTTGTGATATGATGTCATCAGATTCTTAAAAACATGTTGTAATGTTTAAGTTCAAAGTTTATAAGGAAATACTATGACATTTTTAGAATTTCTAGAGATGTGGCCGATATAGATTGACTAACATATTTTTATTTATTTCAAACATATGAATATTATTTATGGAATCTGTTTATTATCAAGATCACTAGTAATATGATTCCCACAAATTTAAATAGAGTGTGAATGAAGTATTATGTCTTTTGAATTGTTTCGAATAATTCATATATTAGGTCTACAATTTGTTGTGATTGTTAAATATTTAGGAATGTATGATCTAATATAAGTACATCATGATTAAATATCATAATATATCATGTACTTTTTTATGTGATATCCTATTTAAGTGAGGTTGAATATTTATAATTTAATTGGGATCAAAATATATAATGAAAACAAAATTAAAATATAAAAAGTAAAATTGTCCATGGCTTTCACATTCGAATGTAATATTAAAAAAAAAATAGTCTATGGTTTTCACAATGGACCGTAAAATTAGATAAATTATAAAAAGAATAACGGTCCATGGTTAACACAGTGGATTGTATGATTTTTAATTTGAGATATAGAAACAAAAATAGTCTATGGTTTTCTACCAGTCCATGGATCTATCAGTGGACTATGGAGAATAGTATATTGATACCTAAACTACAAAAATAATCCACAATTATTTTATACTCCACAGTTAAAATTATATATTATGAAGCATAGTACACAATAAAGTTTGTAAACTATGAACCTTTTTCCTACGTTGGTAAAAGGAATATAAAATTTCATATGCACTCATTGTGGATACTCATCTATACTATACAAAACATCCCATTATGGATTAATGGTACAATTTTTTCTAACACTTTTTAAATTATAAACTCATCCTTTATCTATATTGGTGGAATTTTTTCCAGTGCTTTTTAAAATTACAAATGCATCCTTTATCAACGAAGGGGGATTCTATGTAATATTTTTTGTTATTTTTTAAAATTACATACTAGTCCATATGTGTGTAAACAATACTTTTGTATTTTTTTTGTAATTATATATTATATTAGGAGACTCATTTATACTATATAAAAAGCCCAGGGAGGGAGTTAGATGCAATTTTCTCTATTATTTTCGGAAATAATATATTTTTCTGGTGTGTGTACACCACACTTTTGTGTTTAACTTTCTAAAATATATATTATATTAGGAGACTCGTCTATACTTTATAGAAAAGTCTATGGAGGCAATTCGATGTAATTTTCTCCATTATTTTCTAAAATTGCATATTAGTCCCTATGTGTGTACACTGCAATTTTGTATTAAATTTTTTATATTATATAATATATTAGGAGGCTCATGTATACTGTATAGGAAAGCCCACATAGAGAGTTTGATGCAATTTTCTCCATTATTTTTTTAAAATACATGTTGGTCACTTTGTGTACACCACACTTTTGTGTTTAATTTTTAAAATACATATTATGTTAGGAGACCCATCTATACTAGTATATAGGAAAGCCCGCAGAAGGGGTTCAACGCAACTTTATCTATTATTTTTATAATTACATATTGGTCCTTGTGTGTATACACCACAAACGTACATTTTAAAATGGAATCAAAGATATAATGAAGTCAGTGAAGGGAATTTGATGCAGTTTTCTCCATTATTTTTTGAAATTACATATTGGTCTGTGTGTACACAACTCTTTTATCTTTTCTGTTTAAATTATAAATTATGTTAGGAAACCCATCCATACTATATCAGAAAGTAAGTGGAGGAGGCTTACCGCAATTTATTTCATAATTTTTGAAATTAATATTGGTCCATGTGTGTACACCACAATTTTGTCTTTGATTTTTAAAATTATTATATTGTGTTAGAAAACTATATAAGAAAGCACGTGAAGGGGCTTGATACAATTTTCTTCATTATTTTTGGAAATTACAAACTAGTCAATATGTGTGGGTATACCACACTTTTATCTTCAATTTTGTTAATTATATATTGTATTAGGAGACTCATATGTACTATATAAGAAAGTCTGTGGAGGGAGCTTGATACAATTATTCCAATATATTTTTTAAAATTATATATTGTTCCGTGTGTGTATGTAAAGGCCTATTAATATATGTATTGTACATATTTATGCATCTTCTTTTCTTAAAGTTTAACCAATAAATTACTCATTGTAGTCTATAGAGGCACCCCTGCATAGCACAAACTTATGCCTAGTTCCATAGAATAGAGGAGGGGACAATGATTTGAGACCCAAGTTCTAACTAAGCATTCCTCCACAACATCTCGCCTTCCCTACCAACCTTTTTCCAGTAAACTCCTGTCCAACGTGCCCCATCTTTTGGAGGCACACATCGTTTGTGTCTGGGATCATGTGCCCCACTCATCCTAGCTGCACTCTTTATTACGAAGCCCACAAGTCAATGAATCGGATGTTTTGAGACAGAGATTGAGACAGACAATGGGTATAGAAGATTTGGACCCATCTTTTGGCCCCCTTCTTGCTTGTCTAACCATGTAAAGGGGCTTTCCTTAAAATCTACCTCTTCTAGGTCGTCCGAAATGATACATTCCTTGAAGTCCGTTATGCGGGCTACTTGGTAACAGTAAATTAATGTTGGCAGTTAAATAAAAACTAATATAGTAGAACAATGCATAATTCTTCTTAAAGCCACACAGTTTCTTCAACGATCTGCAAGGTTTTCCATGGAAACAATGTGGGGACATCCTTTTTCCCTTCTGTCCAAAGTAGATGAGAAAGTTACTGATACAGACATCGGCGTATTAACAACTGCCATCAGATCTTGCCAGTCGCGGGAAAGTTGCCGAAAGTTTCTTGTTTTATATCAGACAATGCAGGCAACGTTATTGACTCAAGTATCTCGGTCAGGCAAAAGTCGTTGGGTTTGGTTTGTGTTTTTTATATGATGCATTTGCAGAGGAAAACATGCGCGGAGTGGAAGTCTCATCTTGTGCAGTTGTGTTTTGACAGTTGACATATATAAGAAAGAGCTTTGCTATTCAGACGATGTTATTCTTTTATATAAAAAGGGTACCGAAACCCTCGTCTCCTAAGAATCCAACAATCCCATTTTAATATAAAAAAGAGCTTCGCTATTCAGAGTTTTTTCTAAACCACAAACTAGACGACCAGACACTTGACGACAAAAATCATCCCATCGTTGATCTGTCTTTCGGTACTACTCCTAGATCAACCTTTTCACTTCTCAACGTGGGAGAGAAAAACGTGAGGGAGAGAGCGGTGGTGGGGGAGAGGAGAGTGGGTAGAGAGAGGGTGTAGGGAGAGAAAAAATAAAGTTGTATTTATTAATAACTTTTGAACCGTAAATAGTTTTTTAATTAAACAAATACCGCTGCACTCCTTATAAAATATGCGTTAAAATGAGACCAAGTTTGATAAAATTTTACAATATAAATTATATAATATAAAAAATGAGATATAATTTGTTTATCAAAAGTCAAAAAAGAGGAGAGAGAAATTTATTCCGCTTATAACTCTCAAATCGTAATGAATTTTGTAATGAAATAAAAAATAATAGAATACTAATAAAAATACTTTAATATAAGACTAATGTCGATATGTTTTATGCTATTATGATTTTCATATTATTTTACGTTATTGTGTTATCTATATTATTTTATGTTATTATTACATCCATATTATTTTATGTCATCATATTTTCCATACTATTAATTTTTTATATTATTATGTTATCCATATTATTTAATAACACATGTTACGACATGTATAACATGAAAAGTATGTTATTATGTTTTCTATATTATTTTATGTTATTACTACATCCATATTATTATATGTTATCACGTTTTCTATACTTTTAATTTTTTTATATTATTATTTTATCTATGTTATTTTATAACACATGTTATAACATGGTATAACATGAAAAGTACGTTATAACATATTATCTTATATTTTATAACACTTGTTATAACAATGTCATAACATGTTAACATGTTATCTTATATTTTATAACACACGTTATCACAATGGCATAACATGTTATCTGATATGTGGTACACATGTCACAACATGTCATAACATTGTAACATGAAAAGTACGTTATAACATGTTATCTTATATTTTATAAAACTTGTTATAACAATGTCATAACCACACTTTAAAATGTTTATGTTATTATGTTATCCATTTTTACATTATTTTGTTATTATTTTAGCCATAATTTAAAATATGTTATCCATATTATTTTATGTTATAATGGTATCTATACGTTAAAATATTTATGTTATTATGTTATTCGTACTGTAAAATATTTATGTTAATTATGTTATCCATATTATTTTATGTTACTATTCATATTATTTTATGTTATTATTACATGCAATATTATTTTATGTTATTATGTTATCCATACTTTAAAATATTTATGTTATTATGTTATACAAATTATTTATGTAATTATTTATATTATTTTATGTTATTATTACATGCAATAGTATTTTATGTTATTATGTTATCCATACTTTAAAATATTTATGTTATTATGTTATCCAAATTATTTATGTTATTATTCATATTATTTTATATTATTATCACATGCAATAGTGTTTTATGTTATAATGTTATCCAAATTATTTATGTTATTATTCATATTATTTTATGTAATTATTACATGCAACAGTGTTTTATGTTATTATATTATCCATACTTTAAACTATTCATGTTATTATGTTATCAATGTTATTTCATGTTATTATGTTAGCCATACTTTAAAATATATCAGTCATATTATTTTATGTTATTACGTTAGCCATACTTTAAAATATTTATGTTATTATGTTATCTATACCATCTATGTTATTATATTATCCATATTATAACATGTTATAACATATGGCGTAACATCGTAACATTTGTGACGTAAAATTTATTTTTGTAACGTGGGTTTTCCCCGGTAATAAAAAAACATTTGTGACATAAAATTTATTTTATAACGTGGATAACATCATCAAAATAAAATTTCACATTGGATAACATCAAAGCTATGTTTTAAAGTATTTTTATAGTGAACATAAAAATTTTAAATATTTATGTTAGTATGTTATCTATAATTTTAAATATTTATATTATTATGTTATCCATTTTATTTTATGTTAGTATGTTATCCATCTAAAAAGTGTATTATAACATGGAACAACATGGAATAACATAAAAAGTGTGTTATAACATGGAATAACATTGATAACATGTTACACCTTGTTATCTATTGTCTACATAGAATAACATAGAATAACATGGATAACATATAAAATGTGTTATAATATTGTCTACATGTTATCCAAATTATCACATGTTACACCATTGTATTCAGTGTGTTATATTATTTTGCTAAAAAAATATTGAGTATGTCACCATTGGTCCATTTTTAAGTTTTCATTATTAGTAACTCATCAATTTTTACTTTGTTAGAAAAATCATTACGGTTTGAGAGTTATATGTAAAATTAATTTCTCAGTGCTCATTTTAACTTTATTATTACATTATCTCTCCTCTTTTTAATTATGACTTTATTTTTTTGATATATTTTAAACTCAATTTTGTTATAATTTTTTTTGCAAAGAATGCAATGGTGTTTTTTCATAGAAAAATACATTACCGTTTAACATGTTACACCGTGTTATCCCATGTGTTATAATTATTAGCAAAACATGGTACAATATGAAATAACATAATAACATGTAACATGACAAAAATAAAAACCGTAAATTTTTTTAATGTAAAAATTATTTTTGTAACATAAAAATAATTTTTGTAACGTAAGGATTATTTTTGTAACGTGGATAATATTTGTAACATAAATTTTGACATGGGATAACATTAAAATTATATTTTAATGTATTTTTATAGTTAGAAAATAATTTTTATTTCATGAAAAAATTAATTTCATTGTAACAATAATAAATTGTTATAATAGTATGAAATATGAAATTTTATAGCATGAACTATTCACATGTTATAAAATGATATACTATGTTATCTCTTGTATTATATTTATTTTTGTTAAGAATTAAATTTTAAAATATGTCACTGTTAATCTTATTTTAATGTGTTTAAAGTATATTTTTATAGCAACGCAACAATTTTTATTATGTGAAAAATTAATTTCATTATGATATAACAATTATAAATTGTTATAATAATTTGAAATACGATATTTCGTAATATTGTAGCATGAACTATTAACATGTTATAACATGATACAATATGTTATCTCATGTGTTATATTTATTTCATATAAAAAGATATTATGAAAGTATGTCGACATTAGTCTTATTTTAAAGTATTTTTGTTAGTAATCCATTACTTTTTATTTCATTAAAAAATTCATTATAGTTTGAGAGTTATAAGCAAAATAAATTTCTCTCTCTTATTTTTTGATTTTTATAATCACATTATCTAACTTTTTAAATTATAATTTATTGTTTCAAAATTTTTCGAAATTGATTTTTTTGTAAAGTACTTTTTATGAGGAGTCTGTTGGTGTTTATTTTGTCAAAAAAGTCATTACCAGTTAAAAGTTATTGACAAAAATGTATTGGTTTTTTTCTCACTCCTACAACTACTTTCTCTCTCTTCCCCTCTCTCCACTTCCCACCCTCTCTCTTTCTCTTCCCTCTCTCCCTCACTTTAGTTTTGCAGCAAAAGTCTGCCTGCTTTGGGTTGTGTGTGTTGGGTTGTGTGCAACATTGGTAAACGTACGTGTGACATGTGGGCTGGTTTGGTAGAAGTTAGTGGGGATGGTAGGGTATTACTGCAATAGGACAAATGTTCGTTTGATTTGGGGTCAAGACTGGGTCGTCTCTATATCATTTTCCTATGAGAAATGATATAGGGACCAACCGTCCATACAAACAGTAGGAATATCGTTGTTTGGTAGTGCGTTGCTGGGCCCTACTGTGTGTTTTTTACACAAAGTCTAAAAAACATAAATTATTGGAAACATATTGCTATGTGCTTTGCTGGTACTGTTGTTGTTTTTCAACGTGAGATTAATTGAGAGAGAGAAAAGGAGAGACTGGGAGGGGTAGTAGAGAGGGAAGTGGAGAGAGGAAAAAAGAGAACATATTTTTATTAATAACTTTTAAATAATAATATTTTTTTTGACAAAATAAATACATGTATTACTTACAAAAAGTACTTTACAACAAGATCAAGCTTGACATGTTAAAAATAAATAAAATATACAATGTAAAACAAGAAGGATAATGCGATTGTAAACGTAACAAAGAAGGAGAGAGAAAATTATTTTACTTATAACTCTCAAACCATATTATTTATTTAACAAAATAAAATTGATGAGTTACTAATAAAAATATTTTAAAATAAAATTAATGTCAAAATAAAGTCAAAAATGAGTACAGAGAATTTTATTTTACTTATAACTCTCAAATCGTAATGAATTTTTTAATGAAATAAAAACGGATGAGTTATTAATAAAAAAATATTATACCATGTTACACCATGTTACCCATGTTATCTATGTTGTCCCATATTATTAAATGTTATCTATGTTCCACATTATTAAATGTTATCTATGTTAAAATATTTATGTTATTATGTTAATCATGTTATCTACATTCCAAAACTAAATTTTACGTTAAAATGTTATCTAATAATATGATTGTAAAAGTAAAAAAAAAAGTAGAGAGAAATTTATATTGCTTATTACTCTTAAATTATGTTTAATAACATGGATAGACATATTTTATGTTATTATGTTATCCATATTATTTTATTAGTATTCTATAACATAATAACATAAAACATATCACACTAGTCTTATATTATGGATAACATAATATGGATAATAACATAATAACATAAAATATATCGATGGATAAAAACATAATAACATAAAATCCATGTGATAATAACATAAAATAATATGGATAATATAATAACATAAAATATATTGATGTAAACATATTAGTTTAAGCCAGATCAGAGGTCGGCTGACCTGACACGCTCAATTCATTTCCGAGAGTGTTGCAGCTGGGTTTCGAACCTGTGACCCTTTGTTAAGGATCCCCGAGCCTCAACCAGTGCGCCAACTCTCGCCGACATAACATATATCGATGTGATAAAATATATTGATGGATAATAACATAATAACATAAAATTCATGCGATAATAACATAAAATAATATGGATAACATAACAACATAAAATCTATTTAATAATAACATAAAATAATATGGATAACATAATATCCATGTTATTACGTTATCCGTAAAACACAACTATTTTTATTTTGTTAAAAAATCTATTACATATTAGAAGTTATAAGATAAATAAGTTTCTCTCTCCTACTTTTTGAATTTTTATAATTTAATTATATCTCCTATTTTAGGTTGTATAATTTATTTTTTAAAATATATCTAACTTGATATTATTGTAATGTACTTTTTCTAAGAAGTACAACGGTGTTTATTTCGTCAAAATACATTTCAAAAGTTATTAACGAAAATCGTTTATTTATTTTCTCTCTCTCCTACAACTACTCTCTCTCTCTATACCCACTCTCCTCTCTTTACCCCTCCCCCCTCTCTCTCTCTCTCACACGTTGGGAAACAAAAAGGGGTCAGAACCTAACAGATGACGGGATGGAGTTTTGTCTTCTATCGATGGTCGTCTGGATTGGGTTTGAGAATGACTCTGTATGGCCAATCTCTTTTATTATATATTGCTACGAGATGGAGAATGTTTATGATGGTGGTGTTGTTTATTCTGTTGTTCTTGAATGGTTATGAAAAAATCAAGAAAGTTTGAAATGATATAATGCATGGTTATGAAGTGATGATTCATGTAACATGCATTATTTTTTCTCCATTATTTCAATTGCTAGTGTTTTGAGTTTTCTCCTATCATAGTTGATCCGTCACCTACTTGGGTCGCTGAAAGAGTAACAGTACCCGTGAACAAATAGACATGGTCGAGTCGGAGGACCATGATCTTGGGTCAATATAGTCCGCTTATCCTGCCTATCTCCGGTCTTCACTGTACAGTGATAGTGAATAGGCACAAACATGTATCCCGTCGCACCTACTTCCAGCTCATCCACACGCTTCACTCTGGATAACAACTTTTCTTGCTTCTATAAGCTACGCGGATCTATAAACTATGCCGTACTGTGGATCAGTACAGTGGGATTCTTGAAGGCTGATCGGGGCTTCCTTTCTCCTCGCGTATCAGGGACAAACATGTGTCGTCACCTACACGCTTCACTCTCGATCACGATTTTTCTTGCTTCTGTAAGTTATCGCTGATCTATATAAGTATACGCCCCACTGGCATCGTTTCACTGGGATTCTTGAAGGCGTGAATCGGGACCACTTCCAACTGCTCCATCTGCACGTCACTGCTGACGCTACATCTTCATTTGTCCCGCTCCATCAACAGGCATAGGGTTTAAATTTGAAAAGAGCTACGCTACACACAATTCCTTCTATATCCGGCCACCCACCCGTGTATCGGGAATACATAAAAATGTAGTCTCAGCCGGCTTTTAATGCATGCCAATTAACTCCATACAGCAGGCTTTTAGTCGGCTTTTAATACACGTCAATTAACTTCATGCAACATGCTTTTAATACGAAATAATTTCACGCCAATTAACTCCATACAGTCGGCTTTTAATGTCCAGCAATTAACTCTCTCCACTCCTTTCTCTAACCCTCATTTTTACTAATTTATTTTCTCTCTTGCAACTCCTCTTTCCGGCTCTATTTCAACCCACTAATATTTGCACGTTAGTACACTACGTATGTTCCCCAATTTTCATCAATCTTTCTACTTCGGTCGTACAGTACATCATGTAAAGGTTGCGATGGTCAGAGAGTTGAAGCACAATAACAACATATTAGTACAGTACCTACGAAATCCAATAACAATATTGATCTGGAAGCATAAGTACAGTACTTACGAAATCCAGTAGTAACATTTGTCATCTGGACATAAGTACAGTACCTACGGAATCCATACAAAATAAGTACAGTACCCACTTGTTAATTCCAACTCAGTTTTTTCAAACATAAGTACAGTACTTACCAAATTATAAAACCAAGCACAAGTACAATACTTAACAAATTACAAAATCAAGCATAATTGTATAACTGATCTGGAAGCATAAGTACATTACCTACGGAATCCAATAACAACATTTTTTGTCTGGACATAATTTTTTTACAAAAATGTAGTGCACATCTGGTCCATAATCAACTATAAAATGCATCTATAAGTATTGTACCCAATTATTAATTTGCAACCCAATTTGTCAAATATAAGTCCAATAACAAAATATGCATCTCGTATTGTATGTTTGTACATATTACGAGTTTGAATATAAACAATAAAATGTACAGTACTTATATATTAGGGACAAAATATGGAATATGAAGAAACAGAACACAATAAGTATTGTACGTCTGTACATACTTTGAATTTCAATACTTTAAAAAAACAGAAGGAATTACCAATGAACAAAAATTTGAATGGACAATAAATAGCGGTACTTGCCCAGGATTGTTTATGAGCAGTGGACAATAAATGTCTTTTGCATGCCTGTTGCATGCGTTTTGCATGGGAAATAACACAAAAAAAGGTTGTACATGCTATATCTATACAATGCATTAAAATTTGCGTTTTTTTAGATTTCGGGTATGTGAACGGGTGGGTAGACGACTGTGGCTAGAATTTTTTTTGAAAAATTCTACCTATAACCGGCCACGTCCCCCGGGAGCCTACCCGGTCCTCGAGATTGGTGTCCTGTTGCACCAACTATGCATATCAGCAACAATTAAAATAATAAAGGATGAGGGAAGTAGAAGAGAGAGAAAATATTTTTGTCTATAACTTTCAATCCGGAACATATTTTTCGATAAAATAAATTGTATTAGAATCTTTGTAAAAAATACTTTCCAACAAGACTAGTGTTGACATATTTTGAAATAATGATAATACGCGAGAAATATAGTATCATATATTAGGATATCATACACATGTTCTGGGTACAGACGTACAGTACTCGTGAGTACTGTACTTTTGATTGATGCTTGATATATAATTTATTAGGTACTGTACTTATGCGCCAATGACTGAGTTGAAATTAACATGTGAGTACAATACTTATGGTTGTATTTTATAGGTGATTTTTGACCTGATGTGCATTGTACTTTTGAGATCATTAACAAGTAGGTACTCAACTTATGTCTGCATTATGTAAAAGAAATTGTCCAGATGACTAATGTTGTTATGCGATTTCGAAGGTAATGTACTTATACTTCTACATCATTTATACGATTAGTGACTGCAGTACTTATGAATCTATAAGTACAGTACTCACGAGTATTGTTGATCCTCCATCATTCAAAAGTACAGTACTCCCAAGTACTGCTCGTCTATACCCAGAACATGTAAATGGTATCCTAATATATGATACTATATTTTTCGCGTAATATCATTATTTCAAAATATGTCAACTTTAGTCTTGTTGAAAAGTATTTTCTATAAAGGATTCTAATACAATTTATTTCGTCGAAAAATACGTTTCGTATTAAAAGTTATGGACAAAATCATTTTCTCTCTCTTCTTCTTCCATCATCCTTTATTGCATTAATTGTTTCTATATTGTATTAATTGTTTCTAAATACTATTGCAGGTAGCGGGTATACCAGCGGGTGGTTGGCCGGCCGGTTGTGTGTAGCGTAACTCCTAAATTTTGGCAAAAACTACTACCCAAAACCATTTCCATCCCCGGCCGTCCCCCACTCCCCCCACAAGACCCTTCCGCCCCCATTCAGCAAGCAACGCCTGCCTGCCTGCCTGACGTGCGAATTGAGGGGATTGCGCCTGCAACACCTGTGCCAAGCCAGCGTGACCCCAGTGTCTGTCGGTCCCTCTTCCTTTTTCCCCACCAACTCCACTTTTGGCCGAAAGCAACCCTCTTCTGTCTCCCCCCTAAAACCCCCAAAATTCCGACTTCTCCATCCTTGACTCTTGCTACCTTCTTTCCGCTGCAGCCTCGAACAACAATGGTGCCTGAATCGTCCGCTCTGTCGCCTCTTCCCGCCAACGCTGGCAAAATTGAGTTCCTTGGCGCAGCCGCCTGAATCGCCTGCTCCGGCGCCTCTTCCCACCAACGCCGGTCGTCATCTTTGAGTTTGTTTTCCTCGTCGCTGTCTCGCCTAGTGGACGACGCCTGCTTCTGCTAGAGGCCGGAGCTTCATATGACTCCGACGAGCAAGTGCTCCTTCAATTCAAAGCGAGCCTCTTTTCTGTGGCGCTAGTTCTACACATTTTTTGTTGTTTGACTCTTTCCTAACAACCAACACTCACCCTCTCCGTCAGCAAATGGCAGCATCCACAAACTCAGATGATGACTTCCATAATAATCCGGTCATCAAATGGGCGGCGAGGTAAAATAAGAACCTCTTACAGAAGATGGTCGTCAAAGACCAAAGGAGGAAAACGGCAGAGGACATTGAAACTGACAGAGCTGAAAACGAAGCAGGTTGTCTGCTTCTGAAGATTCAAAAAACCGTTGAGGACATGGAAGTTGTGACGACCATGGAGATGGAGGGAGAGAAGATGGAGGGAAGCAAAAACTCGTCAAATCAAGGTGTTTATGAAAGTTATTCATCGACGCCTACAAAAGCATTACAGAGGAGGAGAATGACACTACTTGCAGCCACACCATTCCACACCCTTTTATAGATTCAGAGAACACTTGATAATGATTCCAAGCTCCTTCAAGAACTTGCATTTTGTTACAATGAGCTAGATGGAAGCTTTAAGCTTGGAAATAAGGTTATTGAGTTCACTACCAGCGAAGTTAGACAACTACTTCCTCTGTCAATAAGACGTAACATTGCTAAAGGATCTCCTACTCATTCTTGCAAAGGATCTCCTAGTTGATGTTGTGAATGAATTAAACATTATACAAACATTGTAACACCTAAGACAGAGAAAATGAACTTCTTCACTAACACATTAAGTATGACACCTACAAAGAAGTCAATCGCGCCTCACTTTTAATAATTGACACCTACAAAGAAGTTAATGGCCAGCCTAAGGAGTAATGGACACCTACAAAGATGTTATTGACGCACACAGAAATTAATGGCGCCCAAAGACGGGCAACTAACACCCCCAAAACACTTACTGAGACCCCCAAAGAACTTAATGGATCCCATGCATGGGTAACTCAAACAAATGCGCCAATACAAGTGTAAGAGCGCCCAAATATGGGTATTTGACACCCAAAATTTGTTGATGGTACCCATACATGGGTGACTAACACCCAAAAAAACACAAAGTGGATCACATACAAGGTTATGTGACACCTAGAAATCCTTATTGGCACCCAATCATGGGTAACTAACACCCCCAAACCACTTAATGGAGCCCATACATGGGTAACTTAGACAATTTGCCCATACATTTGTAAGAACGCCTAAATATGGTAACTTGATATCCAGAAATTATTAATGGTACCGATTTATGGGTGGCTGACACCCCAAAACACTAAGTGGCACCTAGACGTGGTTACTTGACGCCCAGAAGCCCTTATTGGCACCCAAACAAGGGTGAATGCCACCCCTAAAGCACTTAATGGCTCCCATACATAGGTAACTTAAACAAATGTGTCGATACATGTGTGACAACGCCCAAATATGGGTATTTTTAATACCTGGAAACTATTAATGGCACCCATACATGGGTGATTGACACCACAAAACATTAAGTGGATCACATACATGTTTACTTGACACCCATAAACCCTTATTGGCATCCAAACATGAGTAATTGACACCCCAAACCACTTAATGTTGCCCATATATGGGTAACTTGAACAAATGCGCCCATACATGTGTAAGAATGCTCAAATATGGGTATTTGACACCCAAACACCCATTCATGGGAAACTAACATCCTAAAACACTAAGTGGATCTAATAAATGCTTGCTTGACACCCAGAAACCCTTATTGGCACCAAAACATGGGTAACTGGCACCCCCAACCACTTAATCATATCCATTCATGCGTAACTTAAACAAATGTGCCCATACATGTGTAAGAACTTCAACTAACCGACACCCCAAAACACTAACCGGTGCCCCATACATTGTTATTTGACACACGAAAACCCTCATTGGTGCCAAAACATGGGTAAATACACCCCAAAGCACTTAATGGCACCCATACATGGGTGACTGGCACCCAAATGCATGTACAACTTAAAAAAATAACCCAATACATGAATGCCACCTCCAAAACACTAAGTGGTGCCCAGACATGGTTGCTTGACACCCAGAAACACTTATCGACACCCAGACATGGGTAAATGACACCCCAAACCACTTAATGGTGCCCATACATGGTTAACTTAAAGAAATGTGCCTATACATGTGTAAGAATGCTCAAATATGGGTATTTGACTCCCAAAATCTATTAATGTCATCCATGCATGGGTGACCAACACCCTAAAATACCAAGTGGATCACATACATGCTTACTTGACACCCGGAAACCCTTATTTCCCCCCAAACATGGGTAACTTAGACAAATGTGTCCATACATGTGTAGGAACACCCATATATGGGTATTTGATACCCATAAACTCTTAATGGCACCCATACATGCATGATTGACACCCGAGAAAACTAAGTGGCACCCATATATGGTTACTTGACACCCATAAACCACTTAAAGATGCCTAGACATGGGAACATACACAAACGCCCCCCTTGGATGTGTAAGAGGACCGAAATATGGTTAAGTGACACCCAAAACACTTAATGGTGCCCATACATGGGTAATTTAAATAAATGCACCTACACATGTGTAAGAACGTGCACATATGGGCATAATGACACCCATAAGTTGTTAATGGCATCCATATACAGGTGACTGACACCAAAAACACCAAGTGGCTCACATACATGCTTACCTGACACCCAGAAACCCTTATTGATGCTCAAACATGGGTAACTGACACCCTTAAAGCACCTAATGGTGCCCATAAATGGGTAACTTAAAAAAATGCATCCATACATGTGTAGGAACGTCAATATATGGGTATTTGACACCCACAATTTGTTAATGGAACCCATCCATGGGTGGTTGACATCCCAAAAACTAAGTGGTGCCCAAACAAGGTTACTTGACACCCAG
Organism: Alisma plantago-aquatica; assembly: GCA_963693085.1. Classification (NCBI taxonomy): domain Eukaryota; kingdom Viridiplantae; phylum Streptophyta; class Magnoliopsida; order Alismatales; family Alismataceae; genus Alisma; species Alisma plantago-aquatica. The sequence goes on from OY856413.1 coordinate 749,979,497, forward strand.
AAACCACTTAATGATGCCCAGACATGGGAACATACACAAACGCCCACCCTTGGATGTGTAAGAGCATCAAAATATAGTTAGTTGATACCCAATACTCTTAATGATGCCCATGCATAGGTAACTTAAACAACTACACCTGTACATGTATAAGAATGTGCACATATGGGTATAATAACACCCATAAACTATTAATGTTACCCATATATGTGTGAATCACGCCCCAAAACACTAAGTGGTGCCAATACAAAATTACTTGACACCTAGAAACCCTTATTGGCGCCCAAACATGGTCAAATGACGCCCCAAAGAACTTAATGGTGCCCATACATGGTAACTTAAATGAATGGGCCATACATGTGTAAGAACACCCAAATATGGGTATTGGACACCTACAAACTATTAATGGCTCACATAAATGGGTCACTGATACCCTAAAACACTAAGTGATGCCCAAACATTGTTACATCACCTAGAAACCCTTATTGGTGTCTAAACATGGGTAAATGACACCCCTAACACACTTAACAGTACCCAGGCATCGATATTGCATCTAATTATTATGTTTTTCTTGAAGATGGAAGGATAACCTATTCTAATTCACAATTGAAGACTTACATTCATTCAAAGTACTTCCAAAGTGTTGATCCAAGGATGCCAATTATTGTCACCGCATTCCATGCAATGAATCCCAATACATGTGACTCACGAAGGGATTGAGTAAAGTTGTTGATTCTAATATTGTTCTGATATTTCTGGTTTCCAATAGGGTCAACGTGTGTGATGAAATTGTTGTATCCTATAATCGATGATTTTGCAACCAATGACACCTAAGAATGGACTATTGTAGTTTGCGAAAAAAATTGCTCTAGGTTTGGAAGGCTTGAAATTTCATAAAGATGGAGGTTGATACATCAACAGATGCACACTAATCCTAACAATATTGATTTTTATGTTTGAATGTGGATATACTATAATTATACATTCTCTTTAGTAATTTTTTGCGCACAAAAATTTGCATATGTGGTTATTAAAGAGGTCACATATCTTATGGCTAGAATATCCTCATGAATCCTTGTTCATCAACAAATATGATTACAAGATAACAATATCCTCCTACCACTGAAAACATAAGTTATGGTTGAGAACATTTCCTGATGGCAAAGTGAGGTCAGTGATCAATGATGAACCAATCCAAATAAGACAACAATATACTAACTCGTGCAATAAAGAACAAGACCTTTGACTACAAACACTTTTGATTGAGAATGATAGGTTAAAGAAGGAACTTTTTATGGAGAAGTGGATCATTATGGAGACCAGAAAACAATACAATAAAGTGTTCTTGAGAAAGTAGGATGATCTAGATGACCTACACGACTACAAAGACAAATTAAATGAGGAGAGTATGGCACAAAAATCACATTTGATGGACTATGATCTGGCCTCCCAACCATTTGTCAGGCATTGGTCAAAGCATAGTGAAAGAAACAAACATAAGGTCTATGTTTGGAATGAAGAAGTACCCACAATGAAGCAACAACATCAAGAAGAACCACGTAGAAAAAAGCTCTCTGATTTAAGACATCAACTCACAGTGAACAACAACCAAGCCAAATCACAATAGCTTGAAATGAAGGTAAATTTCTTATATCATCTATATATCTTCTAATAGTATAGATTGTAATGGGTACTATTGGATAGATAAAAAAGAATAAGAGATGTCCACCCCAAAATATCAAGCAAGCAACATGGATATAGAATTCCTATGGAACTTGAAGGAACACAACTCCCAACTGGAAAATGTAGATGAATGCATGAACAAGTCGATTGAGACTTTAGCAAATAAAAAGGTTGTACATGTTACAGACTCACCAACCTTGAATGGATGTATGAGTAATGTAACTTTCACTTGCTTGGCTTGTCAATTTATTTAAAATGACACATCAAGTAATGTTTTCATGTCTACTTTGTAGTCACCTTGCTTAATATTTTCTATTGACCCCTTATTTGGAACTGTTGCATATTGATAAATGAATTTGTCAAAATTGTTTGTTGATGTGAATAAACAAACTCCCATTAAGTGTAAGCTTGATAAAATGATAGTTGATCATATCGACAATGAAGCTCAAGACTTTCTCAAAATGGTTTGCTATACATATCCAAGGGGGAAATTTTATGGAGTTGTGGGAGTATTAGAGTACAAGTGGATAACTTGTCTCCTATACTTGAATACCAAGGGCTTGCCTCTGTAACGGTAAGATATCTTATCTACCACCTTGTTTATAATCTAAATTGTTACTAAAAAGAACGTACACTAGAATTAGTATATTGAGACTGTATGCCAACTGCACAGAGAGACACAAATTGCAAGGGATGATCGTGAAATTCCTTTTATCGTTAATGTTAACACATTCCAAGCAATAGAGAGTGAAAATAAAAAGTACATAGATATATTTTTGAACATTCGCTTGAATGAGCTAAAGGCAACAAACAATATAGTCATGGTGCTTCACATAAACAACCACTAGCATCTGCTACATATTTCAATAAGTGCCAAGCTTATCAGTCACTATGACAACACCGGTTTTTATAGTCATAAGAACAAAAAGGACGGATGCCCTTATTTGCTTAAAATTGCATTGGAGAGACAAGCTTGTGGAATAGTAAGTAACTCTTTACCTCACATGCATACATTTACTTTAAGTATACAACTAAATGAGTCACTACATTGTCAAATTTTTAGGCTACGTTGTTTAAGAAATATTTCCAAACAAATTGGGGTCACAAATCTAGTGAGCAGAAGGTGTTGTACAGTAGGACATGATCGATAGAGAACAATGATCCTGAGTTGTACGCTCTACATCACTGACGGAAGGCAAAAACAACATAGGAGATCAAGCTACAAGCGAGAATATCTATAGACTTAGAGGAATGTATACCATACAGTTGCTGCAACACAAAGATAGCCTTGTTGGTCAAATCTCAGATCATATTCTCACACTACATTGTTGCAGAAACATTACAATGTTTGCAAAATATTTTGCTGTAAATACATTCCAATGTCAGGAAAATATTTTGCCATAGAAACATTACATATATTAACTACTTTAATATCATTTGGTTGTATTGTGATTTATTTAATATCGACTACTTTGGAATAAACATCCAAATATGAGTAAGTCTCAGACAAAATATGAGTAAATCCAACAAGTAGAAGGTCAATATTGACAAAAAATAGCGCCCAAATATGTCTTATTGACATTCAAAAGCAACTTAATGGCCCTCCATTAGCAAACGAACGAGCACCTAATTTCATTATACAAAGATGAGTGTCTAGATATGCTAAATACATCAAAAAGTGCACAAATTTTTTTTATTGACACCCAGAAACAACTTAATGGCTCCCCATTCATAAATGAACTGCAACCTAATTTATGATGAATACAACAAATAACACCCAAATATGTCTTGTTGACATCCATAAGAAACTTAATGGCTCCCTATTAGAAAACAAACATGTGCCTAATTTCATTATATAATGATGAGCACCCAAATATGTTAAATACAACAAAAAATGCCCAAATACGTTTTATTGACATCCAAAAATAGCTTAATGGTACCCCATTAACAAATGAACTACAACCTAATTTATGATGAATACAATAAATAGGGCCAAAATATGTCTTATTGACACTCATAAGAAACTTAATGGCACCCCATCAGCAAACTATCAGATGCCTAATTTCATTATATAGAGATGAGCGCTGAAATATGTTAAATACAAAAAAAAAGCCCAAATACATTTTATTGTCACCCTGAAACAACTTAATGGTGCCCCGTTCACAAATGAACAAAAACCTAATTTATGATGAATGCAAAAAATAGTGCCAAAATTTGTCTTATTGACACCCATAAGTAACATAATGATGCCCCATTAGCAAACAAACATATGTTGATTTCATTATACAAAGATGAGCGTGCAAATATGTTAAATACAATAAAAAAACCTAAATACATTATATTGACACCCAGAAGTAACTTAATGGTACCCCATTCACAAGTAAACTGGAGCTTGGTTTCATTATACACAAAATAGTGCCCAAATATTAAATGCAACAAAATAGTCCAAATATGTTTTATTGACACCCAAAAGAAACTTAATGATGCCCATTCACAAATGAAGTGCATCTCAATTTCATTATACACAAAATAGAACCCGAATATATTGAATACCTCAAATACAACCAAGTATGTGTTCTTGACACTCAGAAACAACTTAATGGTGCCCCATTAAAAAATGAACTGGTGCCTGATTTTGTTATACAAAAATAGCACCCATATATAAAGTCATACGATGTCTGATTTCACTAGACAAAAAATACCTCCCATATAAAAATAGCCCCCAAATATATGTCATTAACAACTTAAAGGCGCCATACTAATAAACGAATCAGTGCCCAATGCATAAAATGACATGTTTTTGGAATTGCATGATGAATGCAACAAATAGCGCCCAAGTATGTGTTATATCACTCAGAACGCTTCTAGAAACAAATGACGGGCGCCTAGTAAGTGCATTTGAGAGCCAAAAAATCGATAATTGATGCCTGAGAACATATAAAGACGTACCCAAAAACACATAAAGATGTGCCTAAAAGTAAGGAATATAGTGCCTAATTTCATTATGCAAAAATAGTTCCCATCTATGTGGAATGCGTACGACAACCCAAATGTTGACGCCCAAAGCACCTTTATGACACCCCAAGCAACTCCTTCCATCATTTGTTACATGTATGCTTCTTCCTTGATTTCTTTTATTTGGGAACTCTTTCATCGTACGACATGAATCTTATTTTTATGAGGACAACCAATGTGTCCACCCATATTTGGTTCTTGAATGAAATTTTGGATGATGGTTGATCAACCTACATTTAAGTTGCAAATATATCATTTTTAGATTGAAACAAAACATCAAAAATTACATATAAACAAGAAATTAAAAGAATTTTACTTATGATGTTTATAAGACCAACTTCTCTCTTGAAGTTCTCTATGGTTTGCTTAACTATTTCAAACTTTATTTGAGACATGGTAGATGAGTCCACCAACAACTCGATGTCTTGTATAATAACTTTATACATGTTTACTGAATATGAATAGTCCATCGATCAAATTGAGTCTGGTTTAGATACAATGAGTTTGACATATTTCCTCCATCTATCAACTAAGTGGAAATGCTCATTTAGCTTGTCAGTGCCAAGTAATATGTACACACTAAAAATGAGTCTACATATTATACCAGACTGATTCAAACAACATCCATTGACAACTATCTCTACCCACAAGAGTGTTGTATACAACAACATAACCCCTAATTGGATGGTTAAATATATTAGGACCACCAAAAATCCTCTACATTTCATATATTGCAAAGTTAATCAAGTTACCTATTGACCCAGATAGAATATATGAGTTGCAATACATAATACCTTTTGGGTCTCTTTGAAATTTCTTGTGAATATTCAATGTATGCCAAGAAACGACATGCCTTTCCATTTCAAAAGTTGTCTTCAAATTGGTCTTTTGTGAATGCACTCAAAACCTACTTAAGATTCCTTTATCTATTTCACATTAATTGCCAATTCATATTGTTTAAAAACTCCTACAATGTTGATCTTTTTTTCAAGCATCCTTATAAGATGCATTTATTGATTCGCTCTTTTGTGACGTAGACATTCCAGCCCAGAATGTTATTTTCACAAAACATGGTATCCTCATTTGACAAATAGGATACACACGGAGAACCACTCCATTTTCTTTAGGATTGTACAAGTTAATCAACTAAGACCACCTGGATTCCAAACTAGCAATGGTAACTAATTCATATACAACTAATTTGATTTCTTTTCGAGCTCCTTTGCCCTAAAATTTTGTGGTAGTTTCTTCATTATATGCTAAAGGAACAACATGTGTCTGTTGTTTGGAAAAACATTTGTAATGACATTGATAATAGCTTGTGCTTGGTCAGTAATAATCTCTTTTTCATGTACATCTCACATGCATAACAAACATGTCTTAAACAACCACACAAAGTTTGTTGTTGTCCCCTCACATAAAAGTCCATAGACAAGAAGAATTGTATGTCCATGCTGATTGATACCAACAAAATGAGTGAATGATATCTGATATTTTTTGGTGAGATAGGTGTTGTCAAAATAAATAACGTCAGAGAAATATTTGTATGTAGATCATGCTCTTGAGTTGGTTAGAAAACAATTCTCAAACACCATCATTGTTAAGGTCAACAACGTAGAAGAAATTTGGGTGCAAATTTTGCATCTTGTGATTACTCTTGCATGATCGTGGCATCACCCTCGCTAAGATTTAGTCTTCTTAATTGAAAAAGAATATTGTGTGCATCTTTCTCAGTGAATTTGAAATTTGAACACCACCAACTTCAACAATAAGGGCAAATTTTGACTGTGATGTTGAAATACTGGCCCTATTGTTAATAACCAACCTTCTCTGTTGTACAAACGACATACTCTTCATGGATGGTAAGAACATTAAATGGTCCACTTCAATCATTTCATGAATGTGTTCGTTGGAAAATTTGGCAAAAACAAATCAATCATTTTTAGATGAACAACTAGGTGAGCTAGACAATCATCCCTGACACTAGTTCTTTGAGAAGCATTACTCTGAGGTAAACCTTCTTTTTAACATACCAACTTCATCTTAGAGAGTTCTCTTTTCCTATTTTTTCCTGAATAAATAAAACTAACATCAAATCCATTTTTCATTCCAAACTTCTTGTAAAACTCTTTAACTTCTTCAATGTTATTAAATCTCATTCCAACACAAGGTAAGCTCGAGTCTACAACATAAGCAAGAGTGCTATTAGTGGCTCAATCTTAAATGTCATTGTGTGCCAAAAATGTTGGATCAACAACTATTTAACATTACTATACACCTAAAAATGTTGTAGCAGTGCCTATTTACATCAATCGACACTTAACATTGTGTCAATGCCTATTTAAGCACTATTGTACACCTAAAAATGTTGGAAAGCACATATTTACTTCATTGTGTGCACATTTTCAAAGAACCAACACCAATGATATTCACAACATGCAACAAAATACGTTCGTGCATAACAACATTCTGGTGTGCCTATTTTTATATATTTAGTGCCTAAAGGCATTGGATCAACAGCTATTTAATTCATTTTGCGCATAAAAATCAATGTAAATGCCAATTTAATTTAAGATGTCAACTAAATTGTTATTAGTTGTTATTAATTGTTATTAAGAATGTTATTGTATGCCTGGTTGTTTTAATTATACAATTCTTTTATACTCAAATGTCTAATTTAATTGGATCAACACTTATTTAACAAGTGAACCTCAACTTTATCGTGTGCCTATTTACTTTATTGTGTGTATATTTTCGAAGAACCAACATAATAATTTCACACCTAACAACATTATTAGATGCCTATTTTTATATATCTCCACCTAAAGGTGTTGCATAAGTTCCTATTTACATCATTGTGCACATAAATAGCATCGCAAGCATTTGAACCAACCATCAACAAACTCATTATTAATTTTTATTAAGCATCTAACGAAGTTATTATGCATCTATTTTTTTTACATTGGATCAACGCTTATTTAGTTGGGCATCAACACTATTTTTTCATACACATACTCAACATTCAACTGAATAATTTGATGCCTAACAACGTTGTTGCACTCCCATTTTTATATATTTTGTGCCTAAATACATTGGATCAGTGGATATTTACTTCATTGTGCACATATTTTCGGAGCATCAACACCTATTTGATTCACAATACTCAATATTCAACAAAATAAATTTGGCTCCATATAACGTAATTGTGCCTACTTTTAAACAATGCATGCATATGTCAAATATCAACACCTTTTTTGCTCATAAGATTCAACATATGTGTGAGTAATATAAAATACTTTGAAAACATCTCTATTTACTCGCTAACCCAAAGGTGGGTACTCTAGTACAAGGCATCCCGACACAAAGTGTCCACTGTGTCATCTACATGTACATGGTCAAAAGGTCATGCTACCCTGATTTAAATATTGCAAGCTATCTACAGTCTCCAAAAAATATTTCAACTGCTCTGGCCTCCAAACTATGTTTGGAGGGTCTCTACCACTTGCAACCCCTAACCAACTAATGAAGGAGTTTGATCCATGGAAAATGGGGGCATGAACCTTTTGTCCAACAAGAATTTCTCTTTATTTTTGTCCACTCCAACCACTTATGTTATCTCATTCTAATTAGCGTACATGGGAGATATACATTATTTGTACCCAATGTGTGCCTCTTTGCATTGATATTTTCCAAATATTTATAAGCAAGAAAGAAAAGGAGTATAAAACTAAACTACCTTTTACATATGTTAGAATCACCAACTATACATGACCAAATACTTCCTAAACTACTGACGAAAGAGTAAAAAATTGTATGACTCCTTCCCACCCAAGTACAATAAAGGACAGAACAAGTGATGATCTTGCTAAGTCCACCACAACTCAGGATATTTGGATCTCCATAAGGTATAACCCCATAGATCTAATTGAATTTCCACCACGTGCATTTAGAGAAATCACATTCATAGAATATATGATCTGTAGAATCCTCTCCATCACAATGTAAAGGACATCTTGATGCTATACATAAACCAAATTGTTTAAGAACATCAGTCGTTACTAGCCTATTAAGTAAGAACTTCCATAGGAAGATAGAATATTTCTTGGGTATGGACTTAGACCAAATCCACTTGACCCATACAACTTCATAGTGCTTCTACCTAATATTCTTTGAGATATCCCTTCTTATGATGAGATACTTCCCATTAAAAAAACCATGACTTTAGACTCAGAGTCTAGGTGAGGAAGGCCTTGCAGAAAACCCAGAACCTTTTCAGCACCTCTAACCTCCAAATTACACCAAAATTTCCCAAACACACAAGTATTTACTTTGTAGTTTATTGAAAGAACTAAGTTTTCCCAAACGCACACGTATTCACTTTGTAGTTTATACCACATATTACTCTATATATTATCTAGTGATCAACATGTTCTAGGAAGATATACTTACCTGGGAACCAGGATCAGTCCATAATAAGAACTTATCACCATGCCTATTTTGAAATCAACCAGAGAACTTTTCCACATCTAAGAACTTGAGAATTTCGTTCGACATATCAAATAGATGAATCCATTATATACCTTTCATGAATCCATTTCACCCATAGTGTATTTTTGTTAGTAGCAACATCCCAATGATTTTTGATCAAGCCAACTCAAATCCAATCTTTATTGTGAAAAATACTCAAGACACCTTCATTTCTTGGTCTACAAATATCCTCCTAAGACACTAAATGGGGCATTTTTTTATCTTCAACATATTCCTCCCAAATAAATCTCCTCATCATTCTCTCACTGCTCTTCAATGATTGATGCAAACAAAGGAAATGTTGTAGTCCAGAATGTATGTTAAGAAGCTAGCATGGAAATTGTAAGTTCCACTCTGCCAGCCATACTAAAGGAGATCACCTTTTTAATCATCAAGTTTCATTTTCATCTTATCTAGAATAGGGGAACACATCTTCTTTGTAAATCTTCTTGTGAGAAATGGGAGACCCATATATTTCATAGGTAAATCACTGATAGGAATGTTCCATGAATCCAAGCAAGGAAAATTTGCATTCTTACTTAGAAATAATTGACACTTACTGCAATTTGACTTAAGTCTAGAGATATATTCAAATATTTGAATAACATTAAGGAAATCTTTGAAATTTAACTCATCCACTTTTAAGAAAAAAAGATCATCAACAAAGATCAAGTGGGATAAAATTAAGGAAGCTTTTTGAATCTTGGATAGGAGTGATTAACCTCTTTGCGACATGGGGGTCAATTGTCAAAGTCAAACCTTACATGGAAATGATGAATAAGGAAGGAAATAACCAATTTCCTTATATTACTCCATTAGTTGCATAAAAGGCTATTGAAGGGACTCCATTAAAAAGTACTTGAGAAGTAGTCGAATAGAAACAAGTATCAACCAAGTTGATCCAACACTAAGGGAACCCCATTCTTCTAAGGATAGTGAGAATGAAACCTCTATTGGAAGAATAAAAGTTCTTAGATAAATCAACCTTAATATGAAAACTTGATTTACCTTATGTATTGTTCAAAGAACTTATAATCTCATTAGCCAGTAAAATTGCATCTCCAATGCTTCTACTTCTAATAAAAGAAACTTTGTTGGAATTATAATATCAGACATAATGTCTTTCATCCTATTCACCATGATCTTGGTAATAACTTTGTAGATGATGTTGCATAAAGACATATGCCTAAAATTATTCACATAAGAAGCATCCTCAAAATTAGGAATAAGGACTGTAAAGAAACGATTGCATTCACCTAATAGTTTATAGCTACATAAAAAACTTTTGATATCTTTCACTACATCCACATATACAATATCTCATGCTTTATTAAAATATATTATTAAAATTGTCCATACGAGGTGCCTTACCTACACTCAGGCCCTTGAAAGAAGATTCAATGTCCTCAATACTAACCAATCTCCTTAGGGAATTAAAGTAATTTTCAAAAATCTTGGGTAGAGTAAAATAAATGTTCCTTTGGATTTCACAATCCACAGACAAGTAAAAAATGTTTTCATAATTTCTTGATATGTGTTCAGCAATAACAATATCATCCGAGTGATAGGTACCATCAATATCAAGATTATGAATGGTATTTCTAAACCTCCTTTTTTTAAGAGATGAGTAAAAGAAATTTTAATTTATATCCCCCACTTTGAGCCATTATAAACATGAATTTTTTCTAAAGAACTCTTCTTCCACTCTAAGAGCATCCATAGCCTCAAGACTCATTTCATTCATATAAACCTACAAAGATTTGTTCTTGAGATCTCTGTCTTCCAAACTTTGAAGATAATAGGCTTCATCTTCCAATCTCTTGGCTCTAGAAAATGAAATTTATAAACTTCTCCTTATTCCACTTTATCATAGCCATTTTTTAGAGTTTAACTTTCTATATAATCTATACACCAGTGCACTCATCACTTTAGTGCACCATGCACCCTAACAATATGTAGAAAATCCTCTCTAGAAGCCTAAGCATTCAAAAAACAAAAGGGACCTATGAATCTATTCCTAGTAAGAAGAAGAGGATTAAGAATCATGTGATCAGTCACAGTGTGGGTAATAACCTCTGCCCAAATCATGGGAAAACTATTAGCAAGCTCATCTTATAGAAAATGCGATCAAGTTTTTTGAAGGTGCTAAACCCATTATTACCTTTGATGTCCCAAGTTAAGTAGGGACCTTCCCTAAGAATCTCAAAAAGTTCAATATCTCTAATGACATTATTGAACCCCTTCATGCACAACACCAAAGGGGCTTCCTTCCCCGTCTTCTCAAATGAAAGCCTTACTACATTAAAATCCCTAAGACACACAATATTTATTAAAAAACTTAGAAACACAGTAGAGACCCTCCCAAAAAGAAGCTTTCTTTTTTCCATCATTTGATCCATACATCACATTTAAATATAGATTAATGTCCCAATATGACACATCATAGTGAATACATTTTTCTTTATCCAACAATTTATTTATAGTTATCCTCAAATTATCCAACAAAATAACAATCCTGAGGTAAGTGAAAAAATTGGAATTATCCAAAATAGTACCTTCACATAAGTTGTTAACATCAACCTCCAAATTATTTTTGAAAGTCTTGATTCAAGAGTAATGATGATGTTTGTGCCCACCTTCAATAGTTGTTCCTTTATATAGAAAGTTTTATTATGAGCCCCTCTTACATTCTAGGAAGCAATAGAAAAAAATATATCCATTGTTAAAGGTTTGTATACTACCCTCTAGTTGTTCAGAAAGACTAGCTACATCCATTCCATTATCAAGCAAAGAAAACTTATTAGGTGTTAGCTGGATGTTCCTACTAGCTCCCACGCTCTTAGAATAATGCTAGGTGGAGTTCTTGACTTAGGATTCTTCATCTAGCCTTCCCCATCAGGTGTAACATGTTGAGGACTATTCATTAGATTAATCACAACATCAACAACAATAGTAGTAGAAGGAACATCATTAGAAACCACATTGCTCACTATATTAGCAATCAAAGATGAACTGATTCCTGACTAGGGAAATTGATCAAGCACATTGGGTTCAGATGTAGGACATTCGTTGAAGGTATTATCACTTCCCACTTTCTCCTTACCCTTCTTCTATTGGAAAGGTATAGGAGTCCTATATTTCCTGAACTCCCTTTGGCCATACCCAAACATACCACACTTCTTAGGAAATGTTGGAAACCATTCATATGTAAGTTTGACTGTATCCTTGATATCATCGTCACTAGTGAGTGTGACCTTACAAGGGAAGGTAGAAGACACCAAAACCAATATTTCTATCATAGCTAATTCCAACCATTTAAGATTCCTTATAGGTTTATATGCCCTGATTAGAGATTTCATGTAACTTCCGATGATATTGAAGATGTCTTCATCCCATAGTTCCAAAGGTAAATCATGCACCCTTACCTAGATCAACATCTCTATTAGTACGAGCTTCTCACGTGGCTCCCCTCTCTTTAATTTCTTCAACATTATAGGTTTCCCAACCACCATCCATGGGCCTTGTTCGATAGCAACACACATATGAACCAGATCTAAGAAATTGATAATAACGAAATAGTTACCTCATGATAGAATCTTGAAATATGCCTTTGTATTACAAATAAGGGAGATACGTCTATGCATCATCTACCAATAGGGCTTAAGATCAAGGACATACCCTACAACTGTGCTCTCCCATCTCTTAGGGTTTCTTTCTATAGTAAATCTAGAATATTGAACTGGTCCATCTTTCAACTCAATGGAACAATGCTTCAAAGTTGTGTTCTCTGTCTTAGAAGCATTTTGTAGACATGATTCCATTTTTTGGTCTCACTAGAAATAGGAATTTGTTTTTTTTCCATTGATTCCATAGTGGAGGTCGTCTCATTGGAGGCCTAACTTGGCCAAATCCACTTGCATTCCCAACACCACCACCCCCTTCGCTAAGGTGCAAGACTAGATCCATAAAATATGTGTTTCTTATACAGGGGAGATATAGAGGAGATGAGAAGATAATAGTAAGAGGAGAAGAGAAGAAATGAAGAGTTTATAAGAGAGAGGATATGAAATGAAGGGCCAAAAGAGAATTAATTTCTCTAATTCTCTCTCACAAAAGTGTTCTATGTATTCAAGCTTTAAGTTCTCTAAGTGTATGCAGATATCTGATTTCAAAGCCAATGTCAAGCCTTGTGTTTTAGCTTTTGAGCTGCCATCCAATGCTCTCCTCTTCCCATCATCAAGGAAACAAGATGTTTCCCATGTTTTTTCTCTATGAATTCTTGAGTTTGCTACATCATGTGATTCTATCACTTTTGATTACATCCTCATCATCCCAATCAAGAGACATGTCAGTCATATAGTATTGGAAGCATCTTGGAGTATTTGCATAGTTATTAGTGTTCTGATCTCACACACCAATCCTTTATAGAAGATCATTCACCCAACATCAATATTAAATTTTCTAGATTAGTTTTAATGCCATAGAAAGCACGTTGACCATATGATACACCATCATTTTCTTGAAGCACATATTTCATCCCAACTATCACATGCAATTTCAATAGTAGTCTTCATTAATAAATTGCTTCATCAATGAGTTGGTGACTCAGATCAATCTTCATGGTTCTTACATATATTTTCTACTCTAGGAAACATGGTCAAATATTTAATCTTTCAAGTCAAACATTATTTCAATCATCATCTCTAGGAAAGAATTTCAAATATGAAGAATATAAAGTTTGAGGAGAGAAAATTGAGATAGAAAGAATCTATCATACAAAATCTATCTTCATTTTTAGTATATATTCATTATTATTTTCTATCTTTTTAAAAAGTTTTTCTTATCTATTCCCAAGTTGGACATGTGATTCTCCCAGGTTCTAGATTGTGTGGGAGTGATATAATTAAAGTGAGAAATTAACATATGTCATGTGGCTAGTGTCTATAAGCCCATATAAGACAATGTCTAGTAAGTCAAACAGTTCATTAGGGTTCTATCAAGTCAGGCATAGTGTCCATCTCTCCTAGATTTAGGGAGGGTCTGTCTTCAATCAGATACATAATAGGAATATTGGATATAGTATGCATATTGTGTCTCCAAATTATCTTTCCTGAAAATACTCTTGAATAAGCTATGTGGTTTGTACCACTTTTCTTGTTGTTTGATCTGATTAGATTCACATGTTGTGTAAAGTTAATACAATATCATTTTCTAGGCTTCCTAGTTATGCTTAAAGAAATCCCAACATTAAAAGGTTAAAGATTACCCTTCTTCTTGAGAAATCAAATCCAAAACATGTTGTTTATGATTGCTTTTACTATGAGGGTGTAAGTCAACTGTAGATTATTGATATCCAATTTTTCTTAGGCATATTTATAGTGAATTGTCATAGAAATATAAAGAAAATCTGAAATCATATCATTTTCAATGACATTTAAATTTCTTTAACCACTCTGTGAAAAACCATGGTTATCAAGTATGCCTTAGATCTATGTGGAAAAATATGTCTAATTCTAATTATAACCTTGAAATGTTCACTTACGTGGTTTCTAATGTTGATGCCCTAGTTTCCTGATTATGTCGATTCACATGAACCTAGTCACAATATTTATTATTGAAATCCTTAAGATGGGTAAGATACCGAATGATAAAATTAAAACCCTAATTCACTTTGTTAGGGACCCTGGACAACATATGCCACCCCCAATGTTCTTGTTGAGGTAGAAAAATGGGTATGTCTTGTATTGTATTGAGCCCATATCAAGAAGAATTAGTCTAGGTCAGATCATGGGAGTAATCAAATCAGGCCCAGGGGGAGATAGAGAGATGGGTGTGAGACCCTTACTCTCCTAATGGATTGAGTAATAAGGATTAGGTGATATATACATAAATCAAGGTTATGTGTGGGAATGATGTAATCATGAAAAAGAGATGTGTGATATGTGTCTTAAGTGACATAATATTGCAGTAGGTCCCAATCTTGCACCAAGGAGTGGGATGAGAAGTACTAACACTATAGGCTCCTACCTTGCCCTATGTGGACCTTGGTGATGTTAGATGTCTTAGGGTAGTCCACTAAACACTAAAATATGGATGGTGAATCATAAACATGTGCACACTATAAGGGATTCTACTTGACTAGATGCAAGTCAACTAGATCCATGCCACAATGATAAAGTCTAAAAGATGATTGTACTTTTTTTATTTATAAATGATGTTGTTATTTCATCTTTATAATATGTTCTTTTCCTAGAAAATAAAAATGTTATAATTATTTCTCTCACATTTTAAACTCAATCTTGAATCATATATGCCCTAAAGTCAAGAAGAAGGATCAAATCATATTTTAATATAATCATGATACTGTATTCAAACCCAATATTACTTAATACTCCCTTCAAAAAGAATCTAGATTATACTATCAAAAGATTCTATGAGTTCCATCTTATAGACCACATTAACACACTTAGTGTGACCCTAATATAGGTTATTATTTAGTTCTTGTGAAAGTCTTGTGTTGATGCACCTATATTTAAAAAGACAACCTAATATAAAAAAGTAATCTTGACATGAATGTGTTAAGCCTAAGTATCACCCACATCAACAATTTTAGATTCACATTCCTATCTTGAATGATCTTAAAATTTCCATGATACATATATTATCAACTTTGAGGATCATGACTAGTCTAATAAATTTCATATTCAGTAAGTGTCTAAATAAGCTCACTAGATCTTCTTTGACCACCTTCCAAGAAAATTGGTAAAAGACTATCGTAAAGCCATATGGTTCTATGTGTGTTTCTAGTACTCAGATCTACATGAACTAACTTCACTAAAACTTCCTTCATGAAATCTAATTATCTCATTGTTTCACTACTCCCTTAATTAACTTTAATAGGTCCGTGATTCTTGTACCTCTTCTTATGTGAAGAGGTTGAAAAGGAAACTTATTCATCCATTACCTCTTTCTCTCTCTCTTCCCATAACCTATTATCCTTATTGATCTTATCTATTCATGTTCACCTTGTTTTATATTTTGCATGTGTATGGTAGACCACAATGTTATTTTAATTTCCAAAAAAGTTCATCCAACCTTAGTAGTTCAAAAAAAGTATCTACCTAGAATTCCTCTAATTCAACTCTATTAGCATCTTTATGATTGATGTATCAAGAAATTGTTGAAGTTATTTCACACTTAATTCACAATGAGTTACCTTATCCAAATTTTTTACTACAACCTCTTTGTTCTAAATCTCTAGGGACTTCTTCAGAGATATTTGTTTCTCAAAAGATTGTGTACAACGAGTCACCCTTAGATTCAAGCACCAAATTATTTTTAGAGATATCCACGAAACCCCCATGCCTGAGGCACATATTCAGAAATATAAAACATCTAAATATTCATTTTTGGATCTTAGGTATAGGAAATAGAGGATGGAACTATGATATTAGATACAAATTCTAAACTAAGTGTAAAATTTGATAATATCTCATTCTTTTGACCAACTCCCACTCACTAAACCCCCTACCTAGTATATCCATGATACCTCCCTTCTCTTTTATCTACCTATGCGAAGGAGCTTCTCCTAAAGTCTACCTTTTATGGGACAATCATAGTGATCCATTCATTGAAGTTAGTCATGGTTGTTATCTTGAAACAATGAAGTGTTTTTGTTTGTGAGAATTACACTTAATATTATGACAATATATATTTCATTTTGAAGTAATGTCCTATGTATTGCTTCTATTTTTTCCATTCTTTGTGAAATGTTTCTTCGGTGATCTATAGGTTGTCTATGGCGTCAATGCAAGAAAAACAATTTTAGTAATTTACCAATTTTATTCTATCCCTTGAGTTGCCTATGTTGGCATGAAAAAATGTAAGGCCCCTAAACTTGCTTAATGAGTTGAATACTCTTAATTATAATAATTGAATTCTTATCACCCTAATATAACCTTGTCATATTCTTTGAAATCATAATACAAGATTAAGTTTCAAATTTGGTCCAATTTTGGACAATGTTTGAGCAAGTTATGCAATTTTATGCACATTTTGGACTTTTCTGCAATTTACCCAATTGTGAGGTTTTCTTTGCAATTTATCACTTTAATTATGTTCCTTGGATATTATCTCATAATTATTGAGCTTTTTGAGCCATGGGGTGCCTATTTAAACCTTGGTTTGAAGGTGTTTTCTCCAAGGGTATTTTAGGGCTTACCCCTTCGCGGTTGAGCTACCTTTAGTAGCTATCAACTAATGAATTATTTGATTTGCTGGGAAATTCGACAAAGTAAATCTAAGAAGATCTATACACATGGTGTGGGATATTATTGTGTGTGTTCTTGTATATTCTTAATAAATTAAGGCCATGGACACTTGGATAGATACTAGACTTCAACTTTTTCTTCTTCTTTATCTTAAAGTTTCGTATACTTATCCCCAAGCACCAAAACGAGCCATTTTCTCTCCACAACTTCCTTCCTTCTCCCAACCTCATTCTCCGTCTGTGCTGCTGCAAATTTTTCTGTCCAAGGAAGAAGAAAGTTGGGATCTTCTTGGAAAAATGATCTAGGGTTGCAATTGACTTCATTTTAGGGTTGAAAAAGCTTCCTTCTAGTGAACTTGACCTAAAGGAGTAAGAATTCCCTTCTTTCCTCCATCTATTTCTTTGTTATCCTTCCTCCTAGCTTTTTCCAGGTCGGAACCTTTCTGTTCCATGGTAGAAATTGCTCTAAAGCTCTAAAACCCTACCTTTCTTGCTCCTTATGCTTAGGGTTTGCTCATTTGATGAAGAAAGGTGCTAGATGGATAAATTCATATCTTATTCTTGGATTTTCTACCCTACATATTCGAGATTTATTCTGTGTGGGGTTTTATCTTCTCATTAGAGGCAAGTTTTATAACTTGCATGTTTATTTCTTACCATAAGCTTGCTAGCTCATGTTCTTGCTTGAAAATGATGATTCATGCACTAAAAGGCTATGCTTGACTTGGATTTCAATTTTTATAATGTTTCCTATTATGATTACAGTTCTAGATGAACTTGTAATCATATGTACGTTATTCCTAAGGTATAATATGACTTGGATCAGGTTGGTTTGACAACCTATGGTGCTTAGCACCTATCAACCAATGGTCTATTTTAGGGTTTAATGTTGATTTCTTCTATAAACCCATGACCCCATGATGGTACCATTGCAACAACCCTATGGTGTTGTCTTCATGATAACTGATGGTCGAGATCAAAGATGTCATATTATGGTGAAAACCTATGGTCACCCCCTTAGGTCAGGTTTTGGATCAATTAGAAGTTTAATGATCAACCATTAAGTACCCTAATAATGTTATCAATCAATGATGACATTAGCTTAATATTTGATGTTGATTAATGAATATAGTGATAATATAACAACCTATGGCGACTTAATGGTCACTAATGATAGTGGATCAGGTCTCCACAACTTGTGGTGAGTTAATCATATAGTTGTAGCATCAATTAAGCCTTAGACCAATGATTTCTTGGGTCACTTGATGCAATTGTCGAACCTATAGTAAAATTGATGGTTTTAACATATGAACTTGACCCAATGGTCAAGATCTAATGTTTATTCCTCCAATAAAGTGGAATGATGTATAATGTAATATGTTGGTCCTAATAATGTGATTTAGATGGTTTCTCTTATATGATCAACTTAAGGAGCTTACTTGTTGATAATGGATGTCTTGTTTTAAATGAACAGTCGATTGTGGGTTTTATCCTACTCTCAATGGAAATTTTTGTGTTGTTAATCAAGGGACGTCTAGGGTTATATGGTGACTCTTTCTAGAGCACAAATCAAGGACTTCATAGGTGGTTTATCCAAGGCGTTTACTTATGTAAACAACTAACGGTCTTACGTTTTAAACATCCAATAGTTATGGCTGATATAGTGGTATGAAGATATGGGTTGAAAGATGATGGAACAAATGGAGGGTTACCCTTAATAAGGTAGTTTTACATATTCACTCATATGAATAGAAGGGATGATAACCATATTGTGTTCATATGCAACCCTAATGAGGTATATCTTTATATACCTAGCTTTAATATAACTAAATAATGGTAATTGGATAAGAATAGTCCTTGAATGACTAATACAATCATGGAGTACTCAGTTACTGTTGTTGAAACCCTAGTATGCTATAACCCAATGGTTACACCTTGATTTATGTGTGGGTTCATACTTGATAATAGTATGGAATGTGATGGTGATGCTTCACTGTATGCATCCATGATCCAATGAGGATGCCTTGAGTTAGGATTTGGGTATAAGTGTTGAATAGTAACATTGATATAATTTATCATGTTGAACCTGACTCTAATGCAAATAGATAAAGATGAGTATTCATGTTTAACATTCTTATATGATGGAATGATGGTGGAACAATCTCCTTAACATGATCATAACCTTAATGTGTTAATTGGTGGTTATCATAGCCACATGGTTGATACTTTCTTATGCTAAACATGTGTATTATGAATATGATGAGTGTTAATCATATCTAGATTCCTTGCATGTTGATGTAATAAAAGAATGTTCTTAATGTTAATATAACCCTGCTATGATTGTTTATGAATATCTCCTAGCTCATTAATGCAATATTGTGTTGATCTGGTGTATTATATGTAAGTGATGTTGTTGAGCCTAGTTATAAGGCATGGAAAGATAATTATGATCTTGTAGGGAATAGTATGATGGTCTTAATGACCTTTGGGCATGGTTGAGCCCTGAATGAGGTGTAATCCTCTTGTGTTGATAAGGGTTGATACCCTGTGATATTGTGAAAATGATTTATATCTTGTGATGTGATAGTATGATGAATAGTGTGGTCTCATGAATGGCAAGTGCATAGTACCATGTGATGATGAGATGAGAAATTATGTTTCACACATTTTATATCTTTTGAAGTTGTGATATTTATGTTCTTGTTAGAAGTGAATTAGGTTTTGTATGTCCACTTGTTTGATGCAACCTTAATTCACCCAATTGGGATAACTAATCAAGTGAAACTCTAATCATGTAGTGCCCTATGCCATAGATCCATCTGAGTGTCAGAATTTTCCAGATGGTGAAACGAGTATTCCTAAGGGAAACTTGGAGCGCATACTGTTGAGTATGTGGGGGTGGCAAGTTGAGGATATATCCTTGTCATCCACAATGCAAATTGTGGAGGTTGGCTATGGTCATGACTCATACATCTGATGTGATTGAGAACGACTGTGGTCGTGTCTCAGTGATTATATATGTGACAAGATTGGATGACAACTGTGGTTGTACCTCAGATGGTAGGGTATGCGTACCCACCTCCTTTCACTAGTGTCGTGACCTATACCAAGGATGGACTAGGCTGTTAGCAGCTTGACCTTATGTGTCATTGTGGCAGACTCGTACTGACTGGGGGCAGAGAAGATCTTAGGAGTCCGACTCTTCCTAGATCTTGTATGGCACTGATTTCGACTTAATAGTGGTCAGTTGGATTTTGAGTGGTATCCTCAATTTTCTCAGGGTATAATAAAAGATGTAATATAGCCGTATGACATATATGTTTAGGGTTATACATGACGCTTCACATTGGATGATAACCCTTGTTTGTTCTCTTTACATAAAGATGATGCTTAGTGCAATTAAGAGATAGTAGATATACTTATGTTGTGGATATTCTTAAGATTGTAGATGCGTACATGCAGTAGCCATGATTATGTTGATAACTATACTGCTACTGCTGATTATAATCATGATGCTAGCTATCTCATGTTGTTAGTTATGTATAGCATGCTAGCCATGCCTTTGTAACTAGAGATGCATATACTGCTGATCATGCTTATCCAGATAATTGTGTTTATGTTGTTAGCTCTTTTTATGATGTTGATATGTTCAACCTATTAGACATGCTAATGTTGTTATCTATGCTTAGGTGGCTAAAATTATTCATAATGTTAGAGATTCTATGTTACTAGACTTGCTCATGATGCTAGATATGCATATGCTACTGAATTGCTTATATTGTCAACAAGATAAAGGATGATAGTCTGGATAATGATGATAGTTATTATTTGCTCCTTTATGAATTTTGTTAATCATCGGTGCAATTGATATTTGATGTGATGATTTTGAGTCACATTTATAGACTTGTTTTACTTGTGTTTTATGCATTTATTGGTCATTTTGGTGGTTAATATTGCATAATTCATTTACTTCAGTCTATGATCTTTCTAAGTGTCAAATCTCCCTTATTCTATTGTTTTGAGCATAAATGATTACAATAATATGTTTTATTTCGGCTTATGTGGTTTTGTGTTGCAATTTCAGGAAAAACGCATATCTGCTACTGTCGATACCATCGACAGTGGTCGATACCATCGACACAAACACAGGTTGCCAGCCGCAAGGAGCAGCACAGAGTCGATACCATCGACGGCGAAGTCGATGGTAGTGACTTACCATCAGGTTGCTGGTGAGAAGATAGTCGATACTATCGACCCTAAAGTCGATACTATCGACACCTGCAGATTCAACGACGGAAAAGGACAAAAACCGACGCCTTAGGGTGTCGATACCATTGACCCTTGTCGATGGTATCGAGTCAACATCAGGCGCAACAACGAAGAGAAAGAAGACTTGCCGATATCGTGCAAGGTCGATAGTATCAGGGTTTCATATCTTATTCACATTTTTCTCCATGTTTCCCTTTTTCTCTACCATGTTTTGCTCTGAGATGAACATGCAGGTCTAATCCCCTTTATCTTTAGGACCGGGAGTAGCCCGGGGAAGCATTGTATGACATTTTTATCATAGTAATTCATAATTTATCTCTTGAATCCATGGTATGATTTCATTTTCTCAATTATATTGTTATGCTTGATCACCATAATAATAATCTAATGCCTTTAATTACTTTGAAAGAAGAATTAACGGTTGAAAAGAGACGAAATTCACATTAATTAACGAATCCCTTGAACAAGGTGATGTACGGTTAATGGTGGAAACCCAGAGGTTGATTATAATGCACCTAGTTTAGGGTATAGGTTACTACGATGGTGGAACCGACCTAGACATAGGTAGTGAATTTTACCACGATAGTGGGAAATTCTGACTATAAGCCACTACCCAGATTGAGAGATGAACCTAAATTATTATATGGAAATTCATACAATGAAAACCCGCTGTGAAACCGCAATCCTAAAGATATTCACCTGAATTGATTAAATTAAACCTTTAATCGATTGCTTTGTTTTATTTTATTTTCTTTTATTTTTACAACAACTCTTAAACTCTTTTAATCGGTTTAGCTGATCGCGACCAGTTAGTAGTAGTCTACCAATAGTTTAGTGTCCCTGAGTTCGACTCGGGACAAGGGCCTATACTACATTGACGCGTACACTTGTGTTCTACGCACGGAAAAAATGTGTCAAGTTTTTGGCGCCATTGCCGGGGACACGACAATTGTCGGCACTACGAGTGCTGCAAGCGGCCATTCTAGGCCACCTTTTATTTTTATTATTTTGAAATCATTTCTAAAATTCATAGTCTATCTTTCAAATTTTGTAATCGTCTAGCACGGTACTGAATTGAAATTATCATTTTGCAGGTACTGTGCATGGTGCAGACGCGTAGCACCGACTACACACAACATGCACCAGAGGTTCCATTGCCGGGACCTGAAGACAAGGAGGATTACAATCAAGAACAATTGGAAGAAATAGATTCCGAATCCGAACAAGAAGAAATGGCAGAGGAACAGACGATATGGGAGAAGATAAATGCTTCTTCTTCATCTGCTTCAAAGGGGCCAATCAAGAAGCAGGCGATCAACATTCCGACCTATAAGATTGATCCTGCATTAATCAACTTGGTCAAGTCAAATGCATTCCATGGGCTAAAGAACGAAGATCCGGTGACTCATATAAACCAATTCATAGAGAATTGTGACATGATTAAAATTGACAGATTTCCATAAGAGATGCTCTACCTGAAGATGTTCTTGAGTTCTCTGGCAGGAAATGCACGAGAATGGTTGCACAATCTTGATGATGAATATGTGGAATCATGGAACCACATGGTGGAAGTATTATTTGATAGGTTCTTTCCGCCTGAGAAGACGAATGACATGATCAGGAAAATCCATAATTTCACCCAGAAGGCAGGAGAGACTTACTGTAAGACATGAGAATGGTTTTAGATCATGCTTAAGAGGTGCCCGCATCATGGGCTTGACAAGGAGACGCAGGTAAAAATCTTCTATTTTGCTCTCTTCGAGCATGATAGAAGTAACCTAGATTCCACAAGTTCATGATTCTTTTTGAACAACACAGACATGAGGTGTTGGGAAATTCTAAAAAACAAGGCCAAGAAGCAATCCTGGGGCGACAGAGACGTCGTAGAGCACGTTCGAGCTGCAGTGGAGTCAAAGGCCATCAAAGAGCTGAATGAGAAGATGGACCTTTTAGCAAAGAAATTGCTTGCAAAAGAAGATATCGAGTCCGAGGATGAAGCTCAAGTCAAATTCATGCGCCAGCAACAAGGGTACAGGAATAACGATTATGCATGGAGGAAGGATAAGAAATTTTCCTAGAAAGATCTGAATAACTTCTTGTAGGACCCCGATGCAAAACCCCAGCCGGTGGAAGAGGATAAGAGCACGGAGCTGCTCAATCAAGTGATAAAGCAGAACCAAGAACTAATGAACACTTTTGGCCAACAGATCAAGCAATAGGGGGAATTCATGAATCAGTTTGGGAAGACATTGCAGATCCATGGGGCTCAGATGAGGATGATAGAGATGTCTATGGAGCAAATGGCAGCTGAGATAGCCAATCTGAAGAAGCCAACGCAGGAAGGCTTTTCGGGTATCACAAACATTCGAGGAGGAAACCAACAGGCGAAGGCAATCTTGCTAAGGAGTGGCAGGAAGATTTAAAACCCCAGGGCCGATGAACCAAGAAAACCCCAGTCAGAAACTGAAGGTGAGGCCACTGAGGAAGTGCTAATTTTAGTCACACATCCAGTTGAGGATATAGCAGAGGATGTCACCGCAGACCCCGTAGTTGTTGAGGAGGAGACACAGAAAATGACACCATATGTGTCGCCGCATCAAAGGGCACAGGTTGTCCCTGTCCCATATCCAAATAGTGTGAAAGCAAAGAAAGTGGACGCTCAGTTCAAGAAATTTCTGGACAATTTTAGAAATCTATCTGTCAACATTCCATTATTAGAGGCAATAGAGAAAATTCCCTCCTACGGGAAGTTCTTGAAAGACATCATCACTAAGAAGAGAAAGATCCCTGATACGGAGGTTTTAGTTCTCAAGGAGCAGGTGAGTGCCTTCATCATGGGAACATTGCCACCTAAGAGGCAGGATCCAGGTTGCTTCAATATTTCATGTTACATTAGTAAGGTGAAATTTGGTGAAGCATTGTGTGATTCAGGGGCAAGCATAAATCTGATGCCTCTCTCTACGTTCAAGAAATTGGGATTAAAAGAATCAAGGCCGAGCAATATGACAATAAAGTTGGCGGATAATTCAGTGGTGAAGCCCTATGGTATTTGTGAAGATGTGTTGGTGAAAGTAGATCGACTTGTATTTCCAGTAGACTTTGTTGTAATGGAGATGCAAGATGAACAAGGTAATGAGTTACTTCTTGGACGACCCTTTCAAGCCATTGCTGACATGATACTTGAGATGGGGAGAGGTTGTTTGACCTTGGGTATCGCTGATGATCAGTTTGAGATGGTCATGCCTTCTAGCACCACGCAATCTAAAGCTAAGGAGCAATGTTGCATGGCCAAGCACTTTGATCAAAATATCTCTCTCTATCTAGGGAAGCCATTTCTAGATATGGCTCATGTGATGACTAGAGTAGAAAAAGGGACACTGGATATAGACATCATGGAGCAGACCAAGGTTGTGTCCCTTAGCAAAGCTGTGGGTTTCCCTAATGATGAAGAGGAGGACATCCCACCTTCTACTGAAGATGAGGCAATAGCAAGTTCTGTTCTCGATGCATATCCAGAATTACCACTTGAAGCCTGACTGGTTAATATAACACATGATTGGATGAGAAGTAAGTCACTACAAGAGTGTGCCAAGATGCTTCAGGTGCTTCCATGCTTTTATGGTAGGTACTATGAAGACCTTGGAGAACTCCCACCACCGCTTCAGTCATCCTTAATCAGACCTCCAGATTTGGAATTGAAGCCATTGCCACCGCACTTGAAATATGCATTTCTAGCTCAGGATGAGAATCTGCCTGTGATTATTTCAGCATATCTGAGTGCCGAGGAGGAAGATCAGCTGCTGATTGTGTTGAAGAACCACCGAGGTGCATTCGGGTGGTCGGTCGCGGACATCAAGGGGATCTCCCCTACATTGTTCCAACACAAGATCCGGCTTGAAGAGGGAGCCAAGCCGGTGATCCAGCCACAACATCGACTAAATCCTAGCATGATGGAGGTCATCAAGAAAGAGGTGATCAAGCTCCTTTCTGCAGGTATCATCTATTCTATATCCGACTCGACGTGGGTGAGTCCTACACAGGTAGTCCCTAAAAAGGGGGGAATTACTGTTACACATAATTTGTTAAATGAACCTGTCATGACCCGCTTGGTAACCGAGTGGCGTGTATGTATAGACTACCGTAGATTGAATTCTTCTACTCTTAAGGATCATTTCCCTCTCCCATTCATTGATCAGATTTTAGAGCGATTAGCAGGTCGATCACATTTTTGTTTTCTTGATGGTTATTCGGGGTACAATCAGATTTCCATTGATCTTAAGGACCAAGAGAAGTCCAGCTTCACTTGTCCTTACAGAACATTTTCATACCACCGTATGCCATTTGGGTTGTGTAACGCACCGGCAACCTTTCAGCGTTGCATGCTTGCCATTTTTACCGATATGGTTGAACGTTGTTTGGATGTTTTTATGGACAATTTCTCCGTCTATGGCACGTCCTTTGATGAATGTTTATACAATTTGGACAAGGTTTTGCAACGTTGTGAGGACACACATTTGGTCCTCAATTGGGAGAAATGCCACATGATGGTCAGTGAAGAGATCGTGCTTGGACATAAAGTGTCTAGCAAAGGGTTGGAGGTAGACCCGGTAAAGATCGAAGTTATTTCCAAACTGCCCCCACCGAATTCGGTTAAAGGGGGTACGGAGCTTTCTAGGTCACGCCAGTTTTTATCGCCGCTTTATAAAAGATTTCTCTAAAATTGCCAAACCTTTATCTGAGTTGTTGGAAAAAGGATGATGTGTTTGATTTTAACGAAAAATGTTTACATGCTTTTAATGTGCTTAAAGAGAAATTGATTTCAACCCCAGTTGTGCAAACACCGAATTGGACAAAGCCATTCGAATTGATGTGTGATGCGTCAGATTTCGCAGTTGGGGCTGTTTTGGGACAACAGGTGGACAATAAACCCGCTGTGATTTTCTATGCGTCCAAAACATTAAATGAAGCACAACTAAATTACACGACAACCAAAAAAGAACTTCTCGCCGTTGTTTTTGCTTTTGAAAAATTCCGGCAATATCTTGTAGGATCTAAAGTCGTGGTATGGACGGACCACGCCGCCATTAAGTACTTGATGGAGAAAAAGGATGCCAAACCTAGACTGATTAGGTGGATCCTACTGTTACAAGAATTTGATATTGAAATCAAAGATAAGGTGGGGATTGAAAATGTGGTTGCGGACCATCTTTCTAGGTTGGAAAGGGTAGATGAGAAGGACGTGCATATACCCATTACTGAGACGTTTCCTGATGAGAAACTTTTATCTGTGAAATCTAAAGATCCTTGGTTTTCTTATATAGTTAATTATCTTGCTTGCAAAATTATCCCGGATGATTGGACATACCAGGAGAAAAAGAAAATTTTCCATTCTTTGCGTTATTATTTCTGGGATGACCCTATTCTATTGAAGCAATGCAAGGATGGTGTATTACGCAGGTGTGTACCAGAGGTGGAGTACGAAAGCATCCTTCGTCATTGCCATACTCTACCGACGGGTGGCCATCATGCAAGTTCTAGAACTGCGACCAAGGTACTGAAGAGTGGTCTTTATTGGCCTACTTTGTTCAGAGACGCCTATGAGTATGTGAGGCAATGTGATTCCTACCAAAGGGTAGGTAACATTTCAAAAAGACAGGAGATGCCCCTCAATGTATTTCAAGAGGTCGAGGTGTTCGATCTATGGGGTATTGATTTTATGGGACCCTTTGTGTCCTCAAATTCTAACTTGTACATTCTATTAGCTGTTGATTATGTGTCAAAGTGGGTAGAGGCAATACCCACTAGGACTAATGATCCCGCTGTAGTGTGCAGGTTTGTCAAAGAATACATTTTCTGTAGGTTTGGTTTACCAAGAATGATCATTAGTGATGGAGGTACGCATTTCTGGAATCAGAAGTTTGTGGCACTATTGAGAAAGTACGGGGTAAAGCACAACATTGGTACCCCGTACCACCCGCAGACATAGGGGCAAGTGGAGGTCTCCAATTGGGAGATTAAGAAGATCTTGGAGCGCACTGTGGCTTCCATGAGAAAAAACTGGAGCACCCTACTACGAGACGCTTTGTGAGCATACAGGACGACGTTTAAGACACCTATAATCACTACGCCTTTTAGGTTGGCTTACAGTCGAGCATGCCACTTGCTGGTGGAGTTGGAGCATAAAGCGCATTGGGCGCTTAGGAAGTCAAATTTGAGCTATGATGAAGTGGGAAGGAAAAGGTTGCTTGAGTTGAACGAACTTGATGAGCTGAGGATGAATGCATATGAAAGCTCGCGGATCTACAAGGAGCAAACAAAGTTGATTCATGATCGCCATATTCAGATGCGCATCTTCAAGAAAGGAGATTGTGTACTCTTGTTCAACTCCAGGTTGAAGATGCATCCCGGGAAATTGAAATCCCGATGGAGTGGACCATTCACCATAGAGGAGGTCAGGCCGCATGGCGCAATCATGGTGCGTGATGGCGAGACAACATTCTTGGTTAGTGGACAACGATTAAAATTGTATTTCGGTGAAGATTACACAAGGAAAGTGAATGAGGTCAAACTCATTGCGCTTCCAGATGCATGTGGAGCTTCATGTCATCTAGCCTAAGACGTTAAATAAGGGCGCTTGTTGGGAGGCAACCCAGCCATCAGTATCTTAGTTTAGTTTCTTTCACATTTGTACATTGGTTTGATTTGATTTTGTTTTTAGTGTAAAAAGATACCTTAATCGTTTGTTCAATGTGTAGGACTGAGGCAGAGTCGATACCATCGACCCTTGTGTTAATGGTATCGAGATGGGTACAGGTTGGCAGCTGCATAAATCACTCTGTGTCGATACTATCGACGACCTCATCATTGGTATCGACACACCAACATGTTGATCGCAAAAATGAGGTCGATAGTATCAACACGGGCGTCGATACAAGCGAAATCTCTGGATATATTCAGACAAAATTGTCTCAGTGAAGTCGATACCATCGATGGGCCTGTCGATGGTATCGACCCAGTTATAGGCAGAAAGTGGCGGCCATGCCTCACGAGGGTGTTGCCCTAAGCAAAAGTCGATACTATCAACTTGCGTCGATAGTATCGACACGACACGTCACCGATCCGCGAGAGGAAATCAACAGCGATCGCTGCATCAGGAGAGTCGATCCATGGGAAGGGTCGATACTATTGACACCTGTTTGTGCGGATTTCGAGCATCCATTTGTGTGAGTTCTTCACCGCATGCTCTGCACCACGTTGTTCGCTCATGGTGACCTGTCTCTCAGCAAGTTTCAAGAGACAGATTTGTTTTTCCTGCACAAGTTGTTGAAGCGCCAAGAGTGTAATTGGGGCACGTTTTTCTTAACGCGCGTGCTGGATGTAAAGAGGAGTACGCGGAAGGCTCCAATTCACTTTGGAGGGCTCATCACACCACTGGCCCGCTATCTTGGGTTAAATTTCTCCCAGGTTACTCCTCTCTCTAATAGGAGCAAGGTAAACCTGCAACATCTACACCGCTCCAACCTCATCATTCTTCATGATGGCTTGGCATATGCACACTGCCATGTCAACCAAGCATATCAAGAGTGTTCACTTCCAGACCCCATCTTCCACATCGAGGGCGCTCATCATTTTCGATGGCCTGTCATCGCCATCGAGAGCTCGGATGAAGACGACAACAACGACGACAACGACAACGATGATGACGAGCATGAAGAGGAAGAGGAGGCTTTCACTCCTCTTCGCGCATGCGTGGCACCCCAAAAGCATCCCCGCATGCATCCAGGTGCATCTTCTTCTTCGCAGCCTCTGCCACCACAGCCCTCGCAGCAAAGCGAGGATGTCTACTCCATGCAAGGGATGTATGCAATGTTGTAGGATATTCATCAGACGCAACAGGGACACACAGCTTCATATGCCAGTATTCAGGAGACGACGAACCGGTTGCTTGATAACCAGAGGGCTATTTTTAAAAATGAGCGCCTCCTCCTCGACAACCAATAGCACATTCACGACAGGTTGCATAGGATGGAGATGCAGCAGTAGCCATTCTACGATCATTACTAGAGCCAGAATTACTTTGGGGGGTATCCACAACCTCCGCCTATGCCCCAGTATGATCCGAGTTTTCAGGGGCAGTTCCCATCCTGGGACCCCACGGCCCCGCAGTACCCGCCTCCTCCAGAAGAATGATCGGTATCTCTATTCCACCTTTTAAGGTTGTTTTTTTACTATGAGGCCATAGTCGAATTCAAGCTTAGGGGGGGGAGTTGGAATAGCTCTATCCTTTAGTTTAGTTTTTATTGTTTTGTTTCTTGTCATTTATTTCTTGCAATTTTTTTAGTTTGTTTATGGGATCCACATTCTATCTAGTGTACTCGTGGATGTCTTAAGTCATGCGTCATCTCGTTTGCTTGTATATGGGAATTAGGGGCAATTTTTTTTAATATTTTAGTGTTTTCAAGCTTGTGTTGTTCAACTTTGAGCACATAACTTAAGAAAATGATTGGGTTTTTCAACTCTAAAATAGGAAATCACAACTGTACATGCCTATGATTCATGAAAAGTGGATGGAATTGGTTGTTTGGGCCTAAACTGACTAAATGATAATGAGACCATAATTTGAAATAAGAGAGAGAAACCTCTTAATTACCACACAGGTCGATAAGGAGGGACACATAATAATTTTCAAAGGTTCAATCAATTAGTCTTGTGATCTATCCACCTCATTGTTTTTCATATTCCACCATAAGAATTGGAAGTGCATTACGGTTTTAATCTCCTTGATTGCATTCCATGTAAATAGGTCTTGCATTGCAACTACTTTAGTATATTTTGCATGAAATGAAAAAAATGATTAGTTATACATGCACATCATCCTTAAGTGCATGTCATTTAGTTGCATAATTATCATGTTGTAGCTGCATTCACATTTTTGTGCATAGAGGACATCATGCGTCTTATATCTTTTGAACATTAAGGGTGATTAACTTGTTCCATACCTTCTGGATGCTTCAGGTGTATAAGCTATGCAGCAATAAGTGAGCCCGACAAACAATTCGTTGTCAGCTATGAAAATAAGGGCTTAAAATTTAAAAAAATATATTGAAAAAAAAGAAAGAAAAAAAAAGAGAGTTAGGATGTAAGTAGTAATGAGAGCGAGAAAGGAACATGTCTCACCTGCATTTTAAAGAAGAATAAGTACATGATGTAGTTCTCCTAGATATTCCATCTCATCTTGAGATGGAATGTTAGTGCATGCATCATTACACCCAAATGTAGGCATTAAGGCATTTTCATTTGCATATGCATCATTTAGGGCATTTTTGTCTTATGCATGTTGAAACCGTATAATGCTTCCATTTCTTCCATGAGCCACCCATTCCATCCACCCGTTGCTCAAATTGGTAGGCCACCGTGATTTTCTCCTCACTTGTTAATATCAGGAGAGCTGCTTCCATGTAGATGGTAGTTAGGGCGAGCAACGTAGAATAGGAGATCACAAGACGCACCGAGCCTGAATCGGAGAATTTCATTATGTTAACTGCCTTATATGATAGTGTTCATCAATTTTGAGGTAGATATCTTTTATGGATGATTACTGTCACCTTTAGGGTAATTATCATTCCGTGGTTAGTGAGGGCCGGTTTGTAAATGTCCGGTGGGGATCATATGGTGATGTTTGTTGTGATGACATGTTCTTTAGTTGACCCTCGCAATTCTATTCTAAGGTTTTGTTTCTCGAGGGCGAGCAATGTTTAATCTTAGGGGAGTTTGATGCGATGATTTTGAGTTGCATTTATAGACTTGTTTTACTTGTGTTTTATGCATTTATTGGTCATTTTGGTGGTTAATATTGCATAATTCATTTACTTCAGTCTATGATCTTTCTCAGTGTCAAATCTCCCTTATTCTATTGTTTTGAGCATAAATGATTACAATAATATGTTTTATTTCAGCTTATGTGGTTTTGTGTTGCAATTTCAGGAAAAACACATATCTGCTGCTGTCGATACCATCGACAGTGGTCGATACCATTGACACAACCACAGGTTGCCAGCCACAAGGAGCAGCACAGAGTCGATACCATCGACGGCGAAATCGATGGTAGTGACTTACCATCAGGTTGCTGGCGAGAAGACAGTCGATACTATCGACCCTAAAGTCGATACTATCGACTCCTGAAGATTCAACAATAGAAAAGGACAAAAACCGACGCCTTAGGGTGTCGATACCATCGACCCTCGTCGATGGTATCGAGTCAGCATCATGCACAACAACGAAGAGAAAGAAGACTTGTCGATATCGCGCAAGGTCGATACCATCGACCCGCGTCGATGGTATCGACACCGTCAGATACAAGCTTATTTCAGATTGATCTAAATCCGACGGCTGTGATATTTTTGCAACCTAACTCGGTGATTATACCTAATGACGGAGGCCAAGAGCAATCTATCACGTCATTAGTCGCTGCACACGTCCCGAGAAGGTATGGAGAGAAGAACGGAGCCCAGAAGTATGCCCCAGCCATTTCGGAAGCTGAAGAAGGTGTTTTCCACTGCCGAAAGGCTGTAGATTGCGCATTCCACGCCAAGGAACGCTTGGATCTTCTCCGTTCAGGGGTTTCATATCTTATTCACATTTTTCTCCATGTTTCCCTTTTTCTCTACCATGTTTTGCTCTGAGATGAACATGCGGGGCTAATCCCCTTTATCTTTAGGACCGAGAGTAGCCCGGGGAAGCATTGTATGACATTTTTATCATAGTAATTTATAATTTATCTCTTGAATCCATGGTATGATTTCATTTTCTCAATTATATTGTTATGCTTGATCATCATAATAATAATCTAATGCCTTTAATTACTTTGAAAGAAGAATTAACAGTTGAAAAGATACGAAATTCACATTAATTAACAAATCCCTTGAACAAGGCATGGTATGGTTAATGGTGGAAACCCAGAGGTCGATTATAATGCACCTAGTTTAGGGTATAGGTTACTACGACGGTAGAACCGACCTAGACATAGGTAGTGAATTGTACCATGACAGTGGGCAATTCTGACTACAGGCCACTACCCGGATTGAGAGATGAACGTGAATTATTATATGGAAATTCATACAATGAAAACCCACGGTGAAACCGCAATCCTAAAGATCTTCACCTGAATTGATTAAATTAAACCTTTAATCTATTGCTTTGTTTTATTTTATTTTCTTTTATTTTTACAACAACTCTTAAACTCTTTTAATCAGTTTAGCTGATCGTGACCAGTTAGTAGTAGTCTACTGATAGTTCAGTGTCCCTGAGTTCGACTCGGGCCTCACAAGGGCCTATACTACATTGACGCGTACACTTGCGTTCTACGCACGGAAAAAGCGTGTCAAGCTTATTTGTTATATCTGATTAAACTGCTTAACTATTTAATTACTTAAAAATGTATAAATCAATAATTGTTGTTGGAGGCTATATTTCTTGCTGGGACATGGGTCTCATACTTGTGGTTTGCCACATCTTTTTAGGTAATCTGAACTGACGTAAACAAACATGTGGCAACAAAGAGGAGCTATAATAATGAATCTATGAGAAAGTTGATTAGATGTCTAGTGTGTCCTAGAGTCGTCCATGTACTCTTAGGTCTGGGTGAGAAAAGTTTGTATATGGTGTTTCAAATGAATTGGACTTTTGTTAGCATATTAATGCTTATTTTAATGGCATATATGAATATTGTTCTCCGGTGTATATATGTGATGGCTAAGACGATAGAACAATTTGTATCAAATTCTTGGCATAGTATGGATATAAGAAATATTTTGAGCTCTTATGCAAATATTTATGAGTGGGTGCTGACGTTGAATTCAGTTTTAATTTACCCATATTTTTGGGTATGTGATTAATTAGTGATTGATTGTGTTTTATGTTTTGAGTAATCTCGTTTAGTGTAACATGTTCTCACAAAAAGGTGCCAACATACATGAAAAGAAGGTTTTGACATAGACATTAATGATATTAATACCAATCCTCCCATATTCAAGAAAAAATATACATTAAAGATTCCATGTCTAACCCAATGCCTAGTCTTAAGAAAAATTTTGAAGGTTTCTTAGTTGATATAGTCAATGTAGGTCATTTTTTTATTAAATAAATTACTAATATTATAACCATAGCTAGTTGTAGGAATATGAGGAATTGGAGTGGGACACAAGTTTAAGCTTTTAAAGAAACAATAAAACACAGTGGGTAGGTGTAGGAACACCCAAGCGTGTGAAAGGTTAGAGGTAATGGGGAACCTTTATGTATATCCCTCATATAATGGATGGGGAACTCCCATGTAACCCCTAAGTTGGTATCTGAGAAACCTTATGATCACAGTGTATCTTTCAGCTTTGGAACATGTGGTGTGTCATCCATCGTCATGGGAGAGGATGTACCTGGATCAAGGGGTAACATTTTTTTGGCTAGGAGATGGATTTCTTTTAGTTTGCATGATCATGCAAATTAAATATCTTATAATTAAAATTACTATGTACAAGATGGTTAGGAAATATCAATTTGATGATTAGAAATCTCTATATGTGTTGTTGTGTAGTTACTATAATAATTCATTAATTTCTTTTGAACCAAATATTCCATAAGAATTATCATGTGATTTATTAATTGTTTTGAAGTGTGCCTAGCCTAAAAAAATGCCATGTGTAGGAAAAATAACACTAAAATTTTGCCAGAAGGATTATGAACATGGGAACAGTATGAATGTATGTAGGGGTTTTCTAGGATGTCCCAATACAGCATGTAGGGAAAAGGTCCATGCATGGATATTTTGTGTAAGTTTTGTATGATGAGCATTTATTTGAGCATATACACCATATGTAAAGGAGGATATTGGGTCAACTATTTAGTGTTTTGTGAAAAGATTTGTTGAACCACACAAGGAATAAAGTGTATATATGTTAATTATGGATAGTATTTCGCCTCAAAGATAGGAGATTGTGGGTTATTATGTGGGGAGTGTATAAATCAATCAAATTATTATTAGTAATTTGTAAGGGGGTTTAAGGTCTCATATATCTTGGGTTCATAAATAATGGGTACATTTAAGTGGGTAAATGATACCTCACATAAGTGTACTTATATAATAACATGGACTATAGATATAATGGGC
Source organism: Alisma plantago-aquatica (assembly GCA_963693085.1). Classification (NCBI taxonomy): domain Eukaryota; kingdom Viridiplantae; phylum Streptophyta; class Magnoliopsida; order Alismatales; family Alismataceae; genus Alisma; species Alisma plantago-aquatica. The sequence continues at coordinate 750,014,416 of OY856413.1, forward strand.
CAAATCCTAATTAACAAATTAACATAAATAAAATACTTAAGCTAAAAATCCCCCTCAACTTGGAGAGTATATATTGTGGAGTCCTAGTTTGACATGGATACACTAAAAATGTGTAGGAGGAAGTGGCTTGGTCAAGATATCTGTAATTTGATCACTAATCTATATGTGGGGTCACAATCTTTTTGCTTTGACCGACTCATGTACATAATGGAAACCACTTTGATATGTTTTGTAATCTCATGGAACACTGGATTATTGCCAATATGGATATCATTATGATTGTCAAAATATAGGAGAGATATAGTTTGACATAAATTTCAAACTCAGTCAGAATGGATCAAACACACATTAGATCATAACATGTGTGGACCATTGCACAATATTAAACTTTAGTTCTAGAGTGAGCCATTACTGATTTATTTTTACTTTTCCTATCAATGGATGGTTTACTACACATGAAAGAGAGGGCTAGAAAGGTGGTCTAGAGCTTCTCCTACCCAATCTGCATTTATATATATAGTTATAGTAATGACTTTCTCTTTAGGTTATTTGTAGAATAGCCTCTTACTGTGACACTTCTAAGGTAGAAAAGAATACATTAAATGTTTTACTAGTGTTTTTGGAAAGGCACACCCATATGGTGATTGAAATCTCCCATGTCATATGTTATGTCTGGTCAAGTAATTATTAAATTGATCAATTTTTTAACTAGATGGCGATACTTTTTTAGATCCAAAAATTACCCCTCGAGAGGAGCCTTAGTTTGATTATCCATGGGAGTGGAGATAGGTTTAGCATCTTTCATTCTTGTCTATTGAAGTAGGTCTAACACATAACACCTTTTTAGATAAGCTTATCACAATGGAAGAGTGAATGACTTCTATCCCAAGAAGTATCTTTGATTTCCTAAACCGGTGTATGGATGTGCGCTTGTAGACACTAATTAAGTTTGTTGACTTCAATCTTATCATTACACATGATCATAATATTTTCAACATGGATGTCAAGAAGAATAGGCCATCTAACAATTTTGATGAGAATAGTGAGTGATTTGTGTCCGATCACTAAAAACCCAATTTTTCAAGAACTATGGTGATTGTATTGAGGTAAGCTATCAGGGACTTCTTAAGCCCATATAAAAAACATCTGAGGTGACAAGCCTCTCTAGAATACTTCTCCTCATCAACAAATCTGGGAGGTTTCTATATATAAAAGATCCCCATATAATAAAACATTCTTGATCTCTAACTAAAAGAGGTGCATTTGACTATAAAACCTTTTATTGGGGTAATTACATTCACAATAAAATGTCTAGATGTGAATAACAGACAAATTGACACAAGATGAAGAATCAATAATAGACCTCATCATATAGATAGGAATAAGCCAAATCAATGGACAGGATGGTTGTTCCAATAATAAGAAGTGGTCTTACGGTAACATATTGGGGATGAAGACCGCTAAGGAATTGCCTAATAATAATGGTATCTCTCTCTTTGGGAAATTTTGATAGATGTGGTGGGTGAAAAGAAATTTAATTTAGTGGCATGTCCTTTCATGGAATCATAGTGTTTCTACAAAGAGTGACTGCCTTGTGTTTAGAGAAAATTTTGTCCATGACATTGTATAAATAGAAGTAGGTTTCCACTAATTTGTAGACATAATTTATGTCTTCCCACAAGAGTTTGGTATTCCTATGCTACATGTATTTAACAGCTACATCAGACTCATACATCCACAAATCCAAGAGAGAACTTGTCTATATTCCATGATCCATGCATCATCAGGTTCTTTAGGTACTACTTCATTTATAAATTTAATTTCCAATGTGGATCCAGAAATTTTTAGACATTATTCATCAAAAACAAGAATGAATCACCATTGAGTTGAATGGAAGTGACATGGGGCATATCATTACAGATAATAATTATATTTTCAGACATAGTAAAAGGTAAAGTACATATTGAAGGTGTGGTACATAAACAAGTTACTAATGAATTATGATACAATAGAAAGAACAAAAGAGACAAGGAACTACCAGAATATGACACAATAGAAAGAATAAAAAAAATAGTTATGCTGCATAGGAATGATAGGAAAAAAATATAGAATCACAAGAATAAATGTGATGTGATGTGCAACATAATAAATTTCATAATTTAGGCAAAGGTGCTCAACCATGTTAGTAGGAGAACCACATGGAGAGGAAAAAGAAAGAAGAAGATTCCCCTTTATGTTTTTTATAATTTATAAATTAACACATGATCTTCTGTTGCACTCATTTTTCATAGATATGTGGGAAAAAACACATGGTAAGAGGGAATGAAGGGAAAAATCACATGAACCAGTCCCCTCGAGGTGTAGTGGCAGTGGTAGGCCAGATGTCGCACCCTACATGTAGCCCACCGGTGGCTGGTATCCACATCACGCACATGGCACATTGGTTACCTAGAGGTGGATGGATGTTGTCAGTTCTAGCCATTGGCTGCAACACACAACTACGAGCTTCTCCTCAATGGTTGTTGGTGGTTGGTGGTCGCTTTTTTCTGGTTTCTTGTTGTTGTCGGTGGTGAGGACGTCCACTGGTGAAGGGAAGATGAAAAGGAGAAAAGAAAATACAGGAAGTGGAAGAGGATAATAGTTGTGAGGGATTAGGCTTAGGACCATGTGAAGAAATAACAATATCATCAATAGTTTGTAAAGAGGTTGTAAGTCTCCTATATATAGGATCCAATGATACATGAGTACACTTAAGTGGGTGAATTGAACCTCACTTCAGTCTATTAATATTTTAGCATAAACTAAAATAAAATGGCCTAAAGCCTAATTAACAAAAGATACAAATAAACCACTTATGTTAATAGAGTGCTAATGATGTTAAAATACCTATTGAAAATGTTGTCATGAAGCTTAGCACAACAAAATCTTCTAAAGGGGTTAGATCTATGACTGAGGATGAGTTAAAATACCTATTGATCTTTCTTTCACGAGTCTATTCTGTAACTTGTAACATTTATTATTATAAGCCAAACTTATATATTCTTTATTCATTATTCTTGTCTTATTCTTTGTTTGAACCTTGATAGGGAGAGTCATTACTTTGTTTCTACTAGAAGAAATCACTAATTCCTTACCCACCAAAGATTAATATTTGAGAGAAGACATGACTTCTTCTAATTTGATGCAATCTTTCCTACAAATTTTATTTTTATAAATTTTTTATAAGAAGGGGGAAGAAAGAATAAAAGAACCAGTATTTTCTCATATTCATGGGTGGAAGTCATGGGTGGAAGTCATGGATACATGGGTGGAAGTCAACCAAGGTCTTCCCTAATATAAGCATTTCAGCCCTTAGGGTTTAGACCACAAAGAAACTGGTGGATCTATCTTTCCAGAACCACATGGAAAGGATTGGATTTTGTAGAGGAAAAATACAATATGAAGTCTTCTCCCATCTTACCTTGCATGGACAAGTTTGAAGGGAAAGTACCCACTGACTTCCTTATTTGGATATAACAAAGTTTTTTGCAGTCAAGGAATTCAACCTTGAGATGCCTTGCTTGAACCTTGCCCTTGCTTTGCTTGACCTTGTATCGGCCTAGGTGTGTCGACCATGGTTGTGTCGACCTAAGTGTGTCGACCAGGGAGTGGTTTCGGGCATGGAATTAAGGTGTGTCGGCCATGGACCCCTTTCACCTCGTTTGTGTCACCACTAGTGGACACTTGGTGCTTGATGCTTGCATGTGGCAATGGCCTTAGACATGTGTTTAAGGCAAGAAAGAGAGGTGACATTGCCCTTGGACAAGTGTCCCTAGGTGGGCAACACATTGCCTTGTCTTACCTTGGTTTCTCCTCCATCCCCTCCTATATATGTGTTCCCTTTCTCTTGCTAAGGATCCCTTTAGTTCCTTAGTTCCCTTCTCCCTTGGTTGCACGTCACGTCTTCCTTTGCAATCTTGGTGGCCGATCCTTCTCCTTGGAGTCTTCTTCTTCCTCTAGTGGTGGTTGAACCCTAGAGTGCTTTGTCCTCCTTCTTGTGGTGGAGCTTGGAGCTTGGAGCTTGCATAAGGCGAGTTACATAACTCCTAACCCTAACCATATTACCTTCTTCTATATTCTTGTATGTCTTCTTGTGATCATAATCGGCCATGTATGTTCTAAGATAAGTTTCTTGTTTAGTTGCACCTAGTTGGCCGAACCATGTTCTAGGTTTCCTTGTTGAGCAACACTCCTTTCTCTCCTTGGTCTAGAGGAGTGATCTTGAGTTCTAGTAATATGGGCAATACCCCTCTCTCGTTTAAGTTGAGAGGTGAGCTTGTGTTCTAGTTGCTTGAGCAACACTCTCCTCTCACCATGGACTTGAAAGGTGAGCTTTTGTGTGGTTTCCCATTTGGTGATAAGGAGTTGTGCAAGACCCCTCTCTCTTGATTGTTGAGAGGTGAGCCATCTTCTTGATCATTTAGGGTTTGGTGCCCTTGTGCTTAAGGTTGATGATGATCTTGTTGGGCTGTATCTTGCACGATATGGCCTTGGGATGGTGCTGCCCGATACCTCTCTTGGCCTAGAGCTCTGGTCGATATGATGAGGTTGTGTTGGGTGATACACCTTGGTATTTACCTTGGTGTGTTGGGCATCACACCTTGGTTCTTGCCTTGTGTGTTGATTGATAGATGAGGCTAGTTTGGTGGGACGATAGGCTTCTCCTTGGTGCCCTTGTCTCGTTGGATGATGTGTGGTTTTGTGGGCATTATAGGGTTGGCCTGGGCACCATGGCTCTAGCCGTCAGTATAGTTGTCATCCTTTGCAACCCTAGAAACCCTTAGTGCACAATACACCTAGTGCATGACACCCCTAGTGCACGACATGCGCCATCGACCTAGCTACACGTCATGCTTTGTGCACGATATGCCTTGGTTTTTTGTTGCACGATACACCTTGAACCTTGAGATGGTAGCCCGATACCCTTGCTAAGTGCTTGACCGATATGTGGCTGGTTTGCATGGACGATATGTGGATAGAGTGTTGGGTGATATGAGGGAAGTACCCTGCTTGATACCATCTCTAGTGAGGGTGCCCTGCCCATCACACTTCTTGTGAGGGTAGTGGGTACTTCTAGTGAGGGTCATGTTCCTCTCAGAAAACCTATATGCTAGATCTTTTATGCAATCACGATTGGTTTATGGTTGGGAACCCTTGACACATTTGATATAGTAAAACGCTCATATGTAAGCATGACATATCTGAAACTCTAATGACATGATATTTCATGTGTTTATGATCCTATTGAATTATGTATATATATAATGATAAGTAAATGATAAGCTTGGAAGTATATGAGTTGCTTCACATGATGATATGACCTATGACTATGGTCACATGGTTGAGGCATGAGTGATAAAGCATATAATCACCAATTTTCCCTATATTGACAATACGATCATTCTGTTAATCTATGATGGTTGCAGTTATCTCTATGATTGTGTATACTAACCATGTAGGTGTTTCATGCGGATGCATATCCAGGAAAAAGGCTATGAGGTATATATGTTTGAATAACACTGCTTTGATGGTCACTCTTGATGATGAGATAACATGCATCACCTGTATGATGTGTTTTGGTTTGAGGACATGAGTTTGGCTAAAGTTCCTAGTTGAGGTGTTATCCTCTGATGATGAGATCAGGGATTGTTATCCCAAGTAATGAGAATGCCTTATGAGGCAGTGGAGGGATTGAGATCCTGGAATAACATGATGGTGGTAACAATAATGTAGCTTTATGTTATGCATGTGTTACAACCTGGTTTCCTCAACAATCCACTTAAAATATACTAACTAATTATAGTTTAACATATCATGTAGTTTTCCCTGGCCATTGATCCATCATCGTCAGTAGCTGGTGATGGTGAAACGGGTTCTCCTGTGGGTTAACCCGGAGCGCATATTTTTGAATAAGCGAGGTTTCTCCTAGCCTAAAATAGAGAGGATTCGAGTGCAGCTGCGGTTGCAGACTCAAGATAGATAGATCATGGTGAACAGGCCCATGGCTTAGTGTGATAGAGAATGAATGCGTTCATGGATCAGGGAGCATGGTGAACTGGCCTGTGGCTCAGATATACTAGCGCCGAGACCTGTACCGAGGCAGGCTAGAGAAATGGTAGCTTGCGGGAGATGACCCTGCGGCTGAGGCCACTTAAGCATGAGACTGTGGTCCAAATTTGGTTCTCGTGCACTGACCACGAGGTGGGAGGTCGTAGAGTTCGGCTCTTCCGTTGACCTTGTATGGCACCGACTCCGAGTTTCGCAGCCGTCGGTTGGATTTGAGTGGTACGACTCACTTCCTCAGGGCATAATAACATGTAATCCTGTCGAATAGTATTTATTGCTTAAGGCAAAACACGGAACATTGGTTGAGGCCTTACTTGCATAGTTAATCTCGCTATACATTGTAGTTACTCATACGTTCTTTATGTTATGTGGTAAGATCTTATAAATCTTATCTTGTCAATCATGTTTCATAAATAAATACTTGGTTATATGCCATCCGTGCACCTTGGTAAGTTTGATGGTAATAACAAACTTTCTCTATAGACTACTCTTACTGTTCCTTTTATTAGTTATCTGCTATTGTTGCTTTATCCTTCTGAGGTTTCATAGTTTCGACGGGGAGTTATGTTTCTCACTGGGACTGTGTGTCTCACCCCGTTGGTTTACCACCTTTTTAGGTGTTCACACTAGACATGGTGGTGGTCGTAGGGTTGCGGCCGAACAACAAGACGAGCAGTAGAAGGCAAGAGATGGATATGCTGCTGTTTGGTTATTTTGTAGTAGAGTCCTAGAGTCATTCCTGTACCCTCAGGTCCTTGGAGGCGTTTTGACGTTGTTTCATGATGTATAGCTATTGAAGTTTTTTTTTATATCCTGCTAGTGGACGAATGTGGCCCGTTATGTATGTATAAATAGGTGATGAACTCATGTGATGACAAGACAACTGATCCAATAAGCTGTGGACACGTATCTAGACTTGTAAATGTTTATATAACATGTTTTTTTGCAGGATGAGGAACTGGATGTAATAGTTTCTTAGTTTATCTGCTTCCAAAAACACTTTTATTTATCCTATGTTTTTGGTAATAAGTGGTTTATGGTGTTTTCCACACATTTTTGCATGACACCTCGTTGTCTGTGTGATAGTGGGATGTGTCGCCACAAAGCTTGGTATCAAAGCCCTAGGTTCGCTGAGTCTACAGGGATTTAGGACTAGGTTGTGTCTATTCTTGTGAGTCCTCCAGATTTTCTTACGATTATCTTCTGCCCTCAGCGGAAGAAAAAGCCAAGATGTCTGGAAATCATGAAGAACATGCTGTCGAGAGTAGTGATGCTACATCAGTTGATGGAGCTGAAGGGCAGGTACATGGAGATCTGGTGCCTGAGGTCCCCCAACTTGACCCAATCATTCTCAAAAATCCTTCCTACCAATAGTTTATGGGGCAGATGATGGCTACGATGAATCTCATGGTAGAAAGATTGCCAGTGCCTCCGCTGAGAGCACATCCTCCCCATGGTGAAACATTGGGTATTGGGAAGACCTTTCAGCGGCTTCGCTGAGTCAGAGCTTCAGACTATGCTGGGACGGCTGATCCAGCGGATGCAGATCTGTGGCTGACAGGTCTTGAAAAGGCCTTCCGGATCCTTGACATCCCCGAAGCAGACAAAGTCAAGCACGCTATCTACCTTCTGAAGGGTAGTGTTGGTCATTGGTGGACCATTGAGGAGGAGAAGCGACCCAGTGAGGTGATCGGTTGGGAGGTTTTCCGGCACGAGTTCGTTAGTAGATACTTTCTGAAGATGTATCTGGATGAGAAGATCAGCCAGTTTGAGCGCCTGCATCAAGGATCGATGAACATCACCGAGTATGAAGCCAAGTTCATGGACCTGTTGAGGTTTTGTCCTCACATGGCAGCAACCGATGATGAGCGAATCAGACATTTTGTGAAAGGCCTGAGTGCTGAGATGACAACACCTGCTTCTACGTTGGAGAACCGAGAGAGGTTTGCCACATTTGTGTCTTCTTGCTTTATATCTGTTTTGGTTGACCCGGGTGCTACGCATTCTTTTATCGCACGTCCTATGCTTGAAAACTATCTTTTACCTGTTAGTTGTAAGAAATATAGCTTGTTGTTAGAAACCCCTCTTGATAGTTCCTCGATGCTTCGAGAGGAGTGCCCATCGTGTATCTTATCTTTTTTGGGACACAGTATACAAGTGGATCTTATACCACTTGATATGCATGGATTCGATGTGATCCTTGGGATGGATACCTTAGAGAAGTATAAGGTTGTGTTGGACTGTGGTTCCAAGCAGGTAGTGCTTGTTGATGATGGAGAGAAGTGGATCTTCCAAGGAGATATAAAGATTCTTCCGACGTGTCTAGTGTCAGCTATGGTGGCAGAAAAGTTGTTATGACAAGGATGTAAGGCGTTCTTAGCTCACGTTATGGATACCATGGCAAATGGTCCTAGCCTCGAGGAGGTGACGGTTGTTCGAGAGTTTGAAGATGTGTTTCCTGATGAGTTCCCCGGTGTTCCTCCACCCCGAGAGATTGATTTCGAGATCAATTTGGTTCCAAGAACTCAGCCAGTTTCACAAACACTATATAGGATGGCTCCAGTAGAGATGGCAAAGCTAAAGAAGCAGCTACATGAGTTGTTGGAGAAAGGTTTCATCCGACCAAGTACGTCACCTTGGGGTGCTCCAGTATTGTTCGTTAAGAAGGACGGATCGATGCGGTTATGCATAGACTACCGAAAGCTGAACAAGGTCACGATCAAGAACAAGTACCCATTGCCAAGGATAGACGATTTGTTCGATCACTTACGTGGTGCTACAATGTTTTCAAAGATTGATCTACGGTCCGGATATCATCAGTTGGGGATTAAGGTAAATGACATACCAAAGTCAGCTTTTCGGATGAGGTATGGTCACTTCGAGTTTGTGGTTATGCCATTTGGGCTAACCAATGCACCTGCTGCATTCATGGACCTGATGAATCGAGTGTTTCATCCATTCCTAGATCAATTTGTTGTAGTCTTTATAGACGACATTTTGATCTACAGTTAGGACAGTCAAAAGCATGAACAACATCTTCGACAAGCGTTGACTCTCCTTCGCCAGCATCAGTTGTATGCCAAGTTTAGTAAGTGTGAGTTCTGGTTGAAAGAAGTAACTTTCTTGGGTCATGTGATATCCGCAGAAGGAGTTAAAGTGGACCCGAGGAAGGTGGAGTCTGTTGCAGAATGGGAACAGCCGAAGACGCCGACCGAAGTTCGCAGTTTCTTGGGTTTAGGAGGATACTACCGGAGGTTTATCAAGGACTTCAGTGTGATCGCGCTGCCGATGACGAAGTTGACCTGGAAAGACATACCTTTTGTCTGGAATGATCGTTGCCAGTAAGCTTTCCAAAGATTGAAGGAGAAGCTGACTAGTGCTCCAGTGCTAGTGCTGTCAGAGCCTGGGAAAGGCTATGTTGTTTTCTGCGATGCTTCCAAGAAAGGCTTAGGATGCGTGCTGATGCAGGAAGATTATGTAGTTTCTTTTGCTTCGCGACAGCTTAAGAAACATGAGGAGAACTATTTGACTCATGATTTGGAGTTGGCCGCGGTGGTTCATGCGCTAAAGATTTGGAGACACTATCTTTATGGGGAAGTGTGTCAAATCTTTACAGATAATAAGAATTTGAAGTATATCTTCTCGCAGAATGAGCTAAACATGCGACAGCACCGTTGGATGGAGCTAATCAATGATTATGACTGCACCATCAAATATCACCCTGGTAAGGCAAATGTGGTAGCTGACGCGCTTAGTCGAAAGTCTTCTTCTCTTCCCACAAAAGGAGCACAGTTAAGTTCCTTAGTATGCCATAGATGGGATATGTTTGTCTCCTTGTGGCAGATGAATGTGCAGATGGAAGTTTCTTTGTTAGCAGGACTTTTGGCACAAATGCAAGTCAAGCTTACGCTGAGACAGCAGATCAAGGATGCACATCAAATAGATGATGCAGTGTAATTGGTCAGGTCAGAGCTCAGCAGTGAAGGGCGTAATGGGTTCCATGAGTCCGAGGATGGACTAGTTTGCTATCATAACATAATGGTGGTCCCCGATACTGATGATCTGAGGAAGCTAGTGCTCGAGGAAGCACACACATTGATGTATTCTATGCATCCAGGAGTCGCCAAGATATATCAAAATTTGAAAGACCTATATTGGTGGCATGGCTTGAAGAGAGATGTAGCCGAGTTTGTGGCTAGGTGTGGGGTATGCCAGCAAGTCAAGGCTGAGCATCAGAAGCCGGAAGGTACGTTGCAACCCCTGCCAATACCGCAGTGGAAATGGGATCATATAACCATGGATTTTGTGGTTGGTTTGCCAAGGACAACTAAGAATCATGATTCCATCTGGGTGATAGTGGATAGATTGACGAAGTCTGCTCATTTCATACCTATGAAGAAAACATACAAAACCGAGAAGCTCGCTCAAGTATATGTAGATGAGATAGTATGCTTGCACGGTGTGCCAGCAACGATAGTTTTCGACAGAGGTCCTCAGTTCACGAATCGTTTCTGGGAATAGTTACAAAAAGCGTTGGGAACACAATTGAGGTTCAACACCGCTTTCCACCCACAAACAAATGGACAGTCTAAAAGGACTATTCAGACTTTGGAGGATCTTCTTCGGGCTTGTGTTTTGCAGTTCCTAGGTAGTTAGGATGTACATGTTAGTTTGATAGAGTTTTCCTACAACAATAGTTACCAACAGAGCATTGACATGGCTCCTTATGAGGCTTTATATGGCAGGAAGTGCAGATCTCCTTTATGTTGGTATGAATCTGGTGAGTATCAACTTTTGGGTCCTGAGTTAGTACAGTAGACAATAGACAAGATCAAAGTGATACAGCAACAGTTGAAAGCGGCACAAGACAGGCAGAAGTCTTATGCATACAATCGCCGATGACCTTTAGAGTTCCAAGTGGGAGACAAAGTGTATCTCAAGGTCTCACCATGGAAAGGCATGCTAAGGTTTGGCCGGAAAGGTAAGCTAGCACCCAGGTATATGGGACCATACCCGGTAATAGCACGTGTTGGCAAGGTAGCTTACAAGTTAGAGCTTCCGCCAGAGTTGCACAGGTTACATTTAGTGTTCCATGTTAGTATGCTGAAGAAAAGTCATCCAGATATAGGGACAGTGTTATAGCCAGTCAAGGTTGAGGTTGATGAAGATGTGACCTAAGAGGAAGGTCCTGTGATGATCCTTGACAGAAGAGTAAAGAAGCTGAAGAGGAAGGACCTAGTTCTTGTGAAGGTTCTTTAGCATCATCATGGTGTTGAGGAAGCCACGTGGGAGCTTGAGGGAGAGATGAGGAGGAAGTATCCCTCACTTTTCTCTTCAGATTTCGAGGATGAAATCCCTTTGTAGAGGGTTATAGCTTGTAAGGACCCTGACCTCCGTTTAGGGCTTATCCTGTTTGCTTTGCTTAACCCTAGTGTTTAGTTGCTTGCTAATCACCCTTGGTGGTGATTAGGGTTTGTTGGTGCTTTGTTGTAAGCTGTAGGTGCTACTTGCAATTTACCCAAGCCTAGGGTTGATGAGCAAGTTTGTCACATTGAGAGGTGTTCCTCTCTCTCCTTGCTTCCTCTTGTGATGAGAGGAAGGTTTGGGCTCGTTGCTTGAGTTGCTTTGGGCTTGGTTGAGCTTGTTGGGCCTTGAGATGCCTTTCTTGAACCTTGCCCTTGCTTTTCTTGACCTTGTATCAACCTAGGTGTGTCGGCCATGGTTGTGGCGGCCTAAGTGTGTTGACCAGGGAGTGGTGTCGGGCATGGAGTTGAGGTGTGTTGGCCATGGAACCCTTTGAACCCTTTGACCTCATTTGTGTCACCACTAGTGGACAATTGGTGCTTGATGCTTGCATGTGGCAATGGCCTTGGACATGTGTTTAAGGCAAGAAAGAGAGGTGACATTGCCCTTGGACAAGTGTCCCTAGGTGGGTGACACCTTGCTTTGTCTTACCTTGGTTTCTCCTCCACCCCCTCCTATATATGTGTTCCATTTCTCTTGCTAAGGATCCCTTTAGTTCCTTAGTTCCCTTCTCCCTTGGTTGCACGACACCTCTTCCTTTGCAAGCTTGGTGGCCGATCCTTTTCCTTGGAGTCTTCTTCTTCCTCTAGTAATGGACGAACCCTAGAGTGCTTTGTCCTCCTTCTTGTGGTGGAGCTTGGATCTTGGAGCTTGCTTAAGGCGGGTTACATAACTCCTAACCCTAACCATATTACCTTCTTCTATATTCTTGTATGTCTTCTTGTGATCATAATCGACCATGTATGTTTTAAGATAAGTTTCTTGTTTAGTTGCACCTAGTTGGCCGAACCATGTTTTAGGTTTCCTTATTGAGAAACACTCCTTTCTCTCCGTGGTCTAGAGGAGTGAGCTTGAGTTCTTGTAATATGGGCAATACCCCTCTCTCGTTTAAGTTGAGAGGTGAGCTTGTGTTCTAGTTGCTTGAGCAACACCCTCCTCTCACCATGGACTTGAAAGGTGAGCTTTTGTGTGGTTGCCCGTTTGGTGATAAGGAGTTGTATAAGACCCCTCTGTCTTGATTATTGAGAGGTGAGCCATCTTCTTGATCATTTAGGGTTTGGTGCCCTTGTGCTTGAGGTTGATGATGATCTTGTTGGGCTGTATCTTGCACGATATGGCCTTGGGATGGTGCTGCCTGATACCTCTCTTAGCCTAGAGCTCTGGTCGATATGATGAGGTTGTGTTGGGCGATACACCTTGGTCTTTACCTTGGTGTGTTGGGCGTCACACCTTGGTTCTTGCTTTGTGTGTTGATTGATAGATGAGGCTAGTTTGGTGGGACGATAGGCTTCTCCTTGGTGCCCTTGTCTCGTTGGATGATGTGTGGTTTTGTGGGCGTTATAGGGTTGTCCTGGGCACCATGGATGTAGCCGTCAGTATAGTTGTCGTCTGTTACAACCCTAGCAACCCTTAGTGCATGATACACCTAGTGCACGACACCCCTAGGGCACAACACACCTATTGCACGACATGCCCCATCGACCTAGCTGCACGTCATGCTTTGTGCACGATATGCCTTGGTCTTTTGTTGCACGATACACCTTGAACCTTAAGATGGTAGCCCGATACCCTTGCTAAGTGCTTGACCGATATGTGGCTGGTTTGCTTGGCCGATATGTGGATAGAGTGTTGGGAGATATGAGGGAAGTACCCTTCCCGATACCATCTCTAGTGAGAGTGCCCTACCCGTCACACTTCTTGTGAGGGTAGTGGGTACTTCTAGTGAGGGTCATGTTCCTCCCGGAAAACCTATATGCTAGATCTTTTATGCAATCACGGTTGGTTTATGGTTGTGAACCCTTGACACATTTGATATATTAGAATGCTCATATGTAAGCATGACATATCTGAAACTCTAATGACATGATATTTCATGTGTTTATGATCCACTTGAATCATGTATATATATCATGATAAGTAAATGATAAGCTTGGAAGTATATGAGCTGCTTCATACGATGATATGACCTATGTCTATGGTCACAAGGTTGAGGCATGAGTGATAAAGCGTATAATCACCAATGTTGCCCTATATTGACAATACGATCATTCTGTTAATCTATGATGGTTGCAATTATCTCTATGATTGTGTATACTAACCATGCAGGTGTTTCATGCAGATGCATAGCCAGGAAAAAGTCTATGAGGTATATATGTTTGAATAACACTGCTTTGATGGTCACTCTTGATGATGAGATAACATGCATCACCTGTATGATGTGTTTTGGTATGAGGACATGAGTTTGGCTAAAGTGCCTAGTTGAGGTGTTATCCTCTGATGATGAGATCAGGGATTGCTATCCCAAGTAATGAGAATGCCTTATGAGGCAGTGGAGGGATTGAGATCTCGGAATAACATGATGGTGGTGACAATAATGTAGCTTTATGTTATGCATGTGTTACACCTGGTTGCCTCAACAATCCACTTAAAATATACTAACTAATCATAGTGGAACATACCATGTAGTTTGCCTTGGCCATAGATCCATCATCGTCAGTAGTTGGTGATGGTGAAACGGGTTCTCCTGCGGGTTAACTAGGAGCGCATATTGTTGAATATGTGAGGTTTCTCCTAGCCTAAAATAGAGAGGATTCGAGTGCAGTTGCGGTTGTAGACTCAGGATAGATAGAGCATGGTGAACTGGCCCATGGCTTAGTGTGATAGAGCATGAATGCATTCATGGCTCAGGGAGCACAGTGAACTGGCTCGTGGCTCAAATATACTAGCGCCGAGACCTGTACCGAGGCGGGCTAGAGAAAGGGTTGCCTATGGGAGCTGACCATGTGGCTGAGGCCACTTAAGCATGAGACTACGATCCTGCTTTGGTTCTCGTACACTGACCACGAGGTGGGAGGTCATGGAGTCTGAGTCTTCCATTGACCTTGTATAGCACTGGCTCTGGGTTTCACAGTTGTCAGTTGGATTTTAGTGGTACGACTCACTTCCTTAGGGCATAATAACATGTAATCCAACCGAATAGTTTTTATTGCTTAAGGCAAAACACGAAACATTGGTTGAGGCCTTGCTTGTGTAGTTAATCTTGCTATCCATTGTAGTTACTCATACGTTCTTTATGTTATGTGGTAAGATATTATAAATCTTATCTTGTCAATCATGTTCGATAAAGAAATACTTGGTTATATGCCTTCCGTGCACCTTGGTAAGTTCAATGGTAATAACAACCTTGCTCTATAGTCTGCTCATACTGTTCATTTTATCAATTATCTACTGTTGTTGGTTTATCCTTCTGAGGTTTCATAGTTTCGACGGGGAGTTATGTTTCTCGTTGGGACTGTGTGTCTCACCCCGTTGGTTTACCACCTTTTTAGGTGTTCACGCTAGACGTGGTGGTGGTCGTGGGGTTGCGGCCGAGCAGTAAGACGAGCAGTAGAAGGCAAGAGATGGATATGCTGCTATTTGGTTGTTTTATAGTAGAGTCCTAGGAGTCATCCATGTACTCTCAGGTCCTTGGAGGCATTTTGACGTTGTTTCATGATGTATAGCTATTGAAGTTTTTTTTATATCCTATTGCTGGCCGGATGTGGCCTATTATGTATGTATAAATAGGTGATGAACTCATGTGATGACAAGGCAACTGATCTAATAATATGTGGACACATATCTAGACTTGTAAATGTTTATATAACCTATTTTCTTGCAGGATGAGGAGCTGGATGTAATAGTTTCTTAGTTTATCTACTTCCGAAAATGCTTTTATTTATCCTGTGTTTTTGGTAATAAGTGGTTTATGGTGTTTTCCGCATATTTTCATGTGACACCTCATTGTCTGTGTGATAGAGGGATGTGTCACTACAAATATGATTAAGAATAGATGTATCTTCACCCACATACAACAAATAGATATGTTGGGTATGATTAAAAAATTTCAGGAGGGACATTTTCATATTGAAAGATTCAAACTTTTGTCAAAAGTTTGCAACTATATTCTCTTTTGTAATTTCACTAGAAATTACATATTCTTCTTGGTTTTATCAACCATCTCATACTTTTATTAGGTTGTTAAGAATGCTGGTATATGCTCTACTTATAACAACTCATCATCTATACCCTATTACAATAGCGGGCCCCATGTCTTTATATGTCCTGGCATAAAGTTGATTGTTTATTCTTGACCACCATGCTCTGATACTAACACAATATAATAACACCAAACAATACATAAGTAATGGAAAGAAAAACAACACTCCATATCAATTATGAACCCAATATTTATATTGTTTGGAGTTGATTGTCTACATCCATATGAAGAGAACAAAAACTCCACTGTAGAAAAATATTACAAAGGTAAGATTCCCTTAAATAGAGAATGCAAAGAACCTAAAGTAGGCTACATGAAAAGAAGAGATGTAACTCTTTGATACAAGAGCATGTTGCTAGGAAATATGGCATCATATGTGGAAATCACGTCAATGGGAAGGAAGGTTTGTAAGAGATATACTATGACTCCCCGCGCCACACAAAGTGAGATTAATAAAAAAAACTACAGAAAAAAATTAAACAAACAGGTTACTGAAAAATACTAAAAATTAAAATCATTTTATAAAACTGCCAAACAACGAGAACCTCTACATATAGGTGTTTTCATGCCTCAAAGCACTTACCACGTGTGCCATCAGCCTGTTACCAGAGAACTTATTTCAGAACATATATAAACATACATCCATTATAGCCATATTCAATAGGGAACATAAGCCAACAACATATCAAAAGCACGTCCACAAAATGTCTATAAAACATCCCCAAAGACCCAAGTGTATAGAGACGACTTTAGGACTATATCATCAAAAGATATCCAGCAACACTCCCAACCTTGTCATCTACTACTCTTCTTATTGTTGATCAACCTCTGTTGCACGGTCTCTACCTCTTCGTGCACTTCCACCTAAAAAGGATGTGTGAAACCCATGGGGTGAGATTCCAAATATCAGTGGGAGATAAAAGTCTCCACCAACTCTATTATTATCATAGATAAGATAAATAAATCAACAGTAAAGATACAACTATAAGAAGTAGATAATCATTATTAACAGGATGAACAATTACTATTGAATTGTAAAACATCTTAACCATTTAAAAGGAATATGAAGAACATGTATATTTCCTATCAACAATATTGTATAAAGATCAAGCAAGACCTCATCCAATGTTTCTATATTTGATCCTATATAGATGCACGATACATATGATTACATATTTTATCATGCCTGAGGATTTGATTCATACCACCCAAATCCAACCAACCACTACTTAGTCAAAAATTAGTGCCATACAAGTTCTAGTGGAAGAGTTGGAATCCATAACCTCACCTTCCTCGATCAGTACGAGTGAAACACGCAGCGAAATCACATGTCAAACTGCTTCCAACGACATATAGTCCAGCTATGCAGATTTGGCCCACCTTGGTACAAGTCACATCGCTGGTGAAATAGAGCTACGACTCACAACCGTACTCTTCGAGGGTATGGCTTGCAGACAGTCCTATGTTACATTTCATGGAGCTACAATCCAAAGCCATACTCTTCCAGGTATGGCTCACAGTCGATCATGTGTTACATATTCCTGGATGAAGGGAGATATTCGTCATCACCCCCACATATTCAAAAATATGCATTCCGAGTTAAACTTGTTTCACCATTCAATAAATATTGACACTGACAAGATCTATGGCACAACGCAAACTACAAGGTTAGGTTCCAGTTGATTAATTGGGTTATTTAAACATCTTCCAGCATCAATCAATTTACAACGTATAAACTCCAAACCAGTTATACATAAACAAGGGCATAACACATCACTAGAACATGTTTGATCACATAGGGTGTGATCTCATCACTTCATCACTAGATATTTCCAATCACCATATTTCTCATCACAAGTATCACATACTTTGGGGAAGCAACCCCTCATCTAATCACTGAGGAAATCACCATCTCATATAAGGTAATAAGCCATCATTAGATCATAAGGCCATTCATTTCTTCTTTCAAGGATGTCAACAACACTTATGCCTTACAAGGCCCATTCAAACATATCATGAGAAATATATGTCATACCTGGATATGCTTACCAACTACTGTCACCTGCATGGTTAGAGACTTGTAACAAGAAGAACAATACATCATCGATACAACCATCTCATAAGATTCATGCCATTCACATTACATCATTAGAATTGTCTTCTATTTAATCAATTAGGGTTTATAGGGTTGGATCAACAACCACCCTTAGATCATTACTTCCATTATCATTATAAGGTGTGTTATGAAGTGAATATTATAGAAGACAACACTTTGTTATTATTTGCACAACCACCCCATAGGGTATCACATCATAATGTGTAACCCTATCATCAACATGATGTAACATAACCACCATCACAAGGTATCAGTTGGGGCAACATGTAGCATTTCAGTTAGCACATGCCATAAGGTGTCGACTTGTCATCATCACAACATGTCAACTACCAGTATGCAAGGCATAAGAGATAACCTCACAAAAAGATGTATTAGTTTACTACTTCTAGAGAGTGTGACGGTCAACACCATCTAAGTTGTAACTGACAACACCATCCCATGGTGTATCGGCCAACACCACCTAAGGGTGTCGGGAAACACCACCCATAACATACTGGCCAACACCACCTAAGGGTGTCGGGAAATACCACCTATAACACGCTGGCCAGCACCACCTAAGGGTGTGGGTATCCATGCCATAACGGGCAACCCTACCCTGGAGTGAGACAGGTATCGACACCTAAGTTGTGATGAGCAACCATAGGTATGTTGAGCAACACTAGGGTAATGGGATGTTAGGGTTAGGGTTCAGTTGGGCATCACAGGATAAGGTGTATCATATAGCATCACCTCTAGGGTGTATAGGCCTCCACCCAACCAAGGAGTCACAATCTAACCTTCATAATGGTCCATCTCCATGAGGTACAACCATACCTCAACTATTCAGGTACATCAAGAATGTCACGACTAGCACCCTTAAAGCATATTGATTAGCCATCACACATATCAATTTAGGTGTTCTAGGGTATAACTAGCTAACTCCCTCAAAGTCTATCAACCAAAAGACATGACGAGCTAACCCTTCCCAACACATGTCGACCCAAACATCCATAGGGCATGTTGTCCTGAGCATATCCGCATCGTGACGACTTGTTGCATTGTGTCGACAAACACCTTCCATGCATAATGGGTTAACCACCACATATTGGTTTGGATGCTTCTAGGTCATGATGAGCTTGCCTCTAAAGATCTATTATCCATACCAATTAAGCAACGATGAGACAAAATAAGCTAGCCTTCTCAACTCATGTCAATCTAAGCATATCCAAGGCATGACAACCTAGGAATCTCCAAGTCATGACAACTTGCCACATAGGGTATCAGTTTGATACATAACAAGCCATGAAGACCTACCCTCAAGATGATGCATGAATGTGTGGACTTGTTGTCTTCAACCTTAGAAAGATCGGTCACTATTCCCTCTATAACACATAGCAAAAATGTTCAAGACATGAAGAGCAACAAATGAGATTCCATCATCAAAATAGTTCTAAGACCATTAATAACTACTAGCATACAAGAGATGAACGATCCCAAGATGAAGAACAACATAAGCACATGAAGAGTAAAAATAACAAAGGAGGTTAAGAGTTATAGAACCCACCTCAATGATCATCACCAAGATCCAAGGTCAAGCTACAAGCTCACAAGCTCAGGGTAGAAGATGATCCACCAAACTCGGTCACCATCACACCTCCAAGGAAGAAGATGATACTAAGGTTAAGATGGTTCAAGGTGGAAAGAAGGTATCCAAGATCCATGGATGAGAATTATAAGGAGAATGAAAGAGAGATAGGAAACATAGCTTACCAAGGTAGAAAATGAAGGATGAGCAAGGAACACCACAACTTGGAACTCGTCCACCAAGCTCCAAGAGAGATCTACTAGCTCCTTAAATTTCTAAGGGTCGTCCAACAAGGAAGAGGGAAAGCAAAGATGGCCAAAAGGATCCTCTTTCATGGAGAGAAAGGAGTATATATATAAGAGGGATGAGAGAGAGATCATAGAAGAGGTGTCAACACCTTAGGATCTTGGATGCTACTTGTCCATGAGAAAGAGCCACATGCACAACATCATGCAAGACATGGTGATAAGGTCTAGGTAAGGTATCTCCCACTTGGTCTTTTACCAAGGTCATTCCCGATACCACATCTTTTGACATCCACAAACCAACAGGGTGCAAACCTACACACCCACAAACTGATAGGGTGCAACTCTACACACCTACAAACTGAGAGGGTGCAATTCTAGACACCCACAAACTGATAGGGTGCAACTCTACACACCCACAAACCAATAGGGTGCAACTCTACACACCCACAAACTGATAGGGTGCCTCTCTAGGGCTCTTTAGCCCGAGACAACACATCTAGGCATAAGGCACACCTCAAACATGTGTCCAAAACATCACCAAGGATGTCACCACACAACCAAGATCCAAACAAGGTGCCCATCTCTCTCTCCTCTAGATGGTTCCCAGAGAGAGAAGGAACACACAAGAGGTGGAAAACGTGCATATCAACCCTAAATATGGGTGAATTGCAATTTGCCCCAAAACCTTACCACAAAACACAAGCATCAACCAAACAAGCCTAAGCAAGAAACTTCAAACTTCCAACATGCCTTAATTACATATTAGATTATTAGAGCAAGGTGCTAAGCAATACACTTAGGCAAAACAAAGAGGGTTATCCCAAAACGTGGGTTAGGGTCCTTTCATATACCTTGTCCAGGAGCAAGTCCAGTGACTTATCCATGTAACAACGTGCTTGTTCTTCAAGCACCACTCAAACAGTTGTCAACAACATCCTCATGGTGCAACATAATGGAAGGTGGTTGACAATGTCATCCCAGTGGATGGAAAAGGCCTCCTCATCTCTAGAGTAGTCCATGTGGACTAGAACTCCATGGTGCACTACCAAATCCAATGGGAAGGAGTTGTCTCTTTGAACATCAACCTGCTAAGGTTGATTTAATTTCGTATGTTGCCTCTAAGTTGTTGTTCCTCCCTTTTACAGATAAGACTTGCTCGGGCTCTCTAGTTGCTACATCTAGTGAGGACAACAACTTGTTAGAGAGAATTGATCTGTCTCTATAAGCCTCTACTACCCCTCTATGTATAGGAGGGTCAACGTCATGAGTTCTACTCTAAGCAAGAGTCATGAATTTATGGAAGATGCGAACCACAAACTAGTCGGTTCACTAGTACATGTGAGTGGATCGGTTCAACACTTGAACTATTCGTTTCACTATGTTTCCTATTCACAGTCATATTGGCATTTAATGTTCCATTAATGCACGTCATCACATCAGCATCAATCCTTAATGCAACCATATTAATCAACCAAACGGTAATTCACATCCTGAACCGGCCAATTCGCATATCTGAGCCATTCGATTCACTTGCTGAACTAGTCATCTCATGGATCTTATTGCCAATGTTGATTCACATTTACCTTACACTTGAATTGATTGGTTCAACACTTGAACTGATCAATTCATAGTCCAGTCACCCAATTTTCAATCATAGTTGTTTAAATTGAGTACCTAAAAACTTTAGTAGTAAATTTAAACATCATTCATGAATAAAATCCTATTCTAGGTGCATCTTATGTGTGTAACCCTATAGAACCCAAATTACATTGGCAGTGAATGCCCTTAACCAACTTATTACATCACCAACAATGAGAGGTGTCTGGAAACACATCATTTCTACCAAAGTAATGGAAAGTTGGAGAACAACTTCAACCTACAATTCATGATAAGTGTTACCGTGATTGTGTAGTTCCTTTTTCTCTAATATCTGAATTCAACTTGAGGCATACAATTATCATCATCATCAACGTTCAATCCATGTTCCTTGAACTAGAGCATACTGTATAAGATGCATGTGAGCTCACATATCTAGTCACATGTGTATGGCCATTGTCATAACCCACACTTTTCTCTCTCCTCGTGTATGTGTTGTACACTCCTTCTTTGTATAATTTCTCACTATATCCCTCAATTATATGATTCAATTTGTTTTTATGCTTTCTGAGGTTATTTTAAGTCCACATGCTGAGTATTCAAATTCAGTTTGATATGAAACTAAGGTTACAAATATTTTATTTATCAACCTATATCTTTCCCTTTAGATCTCAATTATGTGTCTATATCATTCCAAAACTTATACTCAATAGGTAGAGGGCACTCTCACTTTCCCGACACTTCAAATTTTGCACAATTTTGAGAAAAAGTGAGAAAGATATGCTCTTTAGAAAGTTGCTTGTTTCATGCTATTTCTAACTCGAATTTATCCTTTCTTTTGTTTTTGGGCCAACCTTTTTGGGCACAACATAAGGTGTGTGGCCAATCCAAAAGGGACCCCCTTCACTCAACCCAAAGTATCTTCACTTATGATTTTTGACCAATAAACACAACATGATCTGGTTGCCATGGATTCGGTGTTTGATCCAATGACTGAGAAGTTATCTTCAACCTTTGTACACCTTATTTTTAGGCAAGGAGAGGGAATGTTGGCACCATATTTTGTCACCTAATTTGACACTTTTGATCCCCCAAGGCTTCCTATGTAACCCATTCTTTCATTTGCCCCTATATCATTTACTTTTTGTAAACCCTAACACCCTCCTAGACCTCCTTCACCTTCTCCTTTCATGGTAGCCGCCACCTTGCCCATGTTCCTTAGTAGGTGATCTACTTCCCTTAGCACCTTATTCATTATTTCACATCACTTTCGAGGAGGGATGACATGGTTCCAAGGGTTGTGCGCCCTATTTTGAGCGTCACAACACCCATCCGTCGAGCAGCGGTCGACGTGCTGGAGCCTGCATTCCAAACCTGTGCGTGATGTAGCGTCCTGAATGTGGGACACAACAACCATGGATCCCAACTAGGACCACCAAGGTCTAGTGGATCCAATGGCAGCAACACCTGACTCTAAACCAAGCACCCACCACAGACCAACTCACTTCCTAGTCAACAACGACGTGTGACTATAGCCGACAATGCCACGGGTGATGGAGGGCAACCACAAACCTCCTACAAATGCCCAAGGTAGAGGGCGGTGGCTAGGGACCTCTAGGATGGTGCTAGAGCCTACTAAACGACCCTTTTAAGGCTCATTTGGGTATTGTTTTCCGAAAATCCCTCTTAAATGTTTTATATCTTCGAATCCTTGTATCTTATAAGTCTCTTGACCAAATAACATGATGTAATATACCATTTTGATAAGAAAATTGTCACATTTTTAGTGATGGTACTATCGTCTATTAGTTTTGCATGTTTCACCCCTATTTTATATTCCTATATGATTGGATCTTTAAACTCTTATGCAAGGTAATCCTGATGTTCAACAATGTATGTTAGCTTTCAAATCAGACCTGCTATGACTTGTGACACTTAATTCCATGTAATAGACTCATGTTCTTGACTAATGTATGTATGACCCCTAACATGTTCTAGATGCATAATTTTTGTTTTGGGATCTAGCCATGATAGATCATAATCTAATAATATACATGACATATTAATGATACAAATTAGTTGAATTATCATGTCATTGCTCTACATCCTAACTTAATCTACTTAATGCTCTATGACTTGAAAATATGACCTATTTTCATGGAATTAATTTAGTATGACTAGTCACGATCTTATATGATTAAACTTTACTGGAAATCTAAACATCATGTCTCCCTAACTACAAATTAGAAACGATCACATGTTTATATCTAATCTAACGTTGATGGTTCACATAGATCTAGGACTTAATGTTGATCATTGGACTATGTTGAATAATGACATGCAAGTGTGGAAGTTTGGAACTATATTTTAACTAAGTGAAACCTTGATCTAGGGAAACATGCACATGACTCATTTGATGCTTATCTTATCAAACAATAGTGGTCTAAGACTCTATCTTGTATCTTTTGCATCTTCGGTCCAGTTAGGTAGGACAATCTCTAGAGATGTTATCATATCTTGCTCACTACTCATAGGCACACTTAATCTCTTGACCTTACTATGATATTGGCTTGTTTGTATGTATGGTCTTATGAATACTTGGCTAGATAATTACTTGTTTGAGCTATTTTTTCCTATGAATACTACTTCAATGTTGATTATAGTATGTTGACAAACCTTGAGTATAATGTAAAGGAGTCCATTGTATAACCTTATGTACCAACCTGAATTCTCAGGGTAAGGGCACAAGATACGAATGAGATAGGGTTATCTCATTGATTTTGGTCTTGAGGTTGCTCATGTAGAAAAAGGAACATACAGGTTTTGAGCCTCAAATGCCACTCATGGAGCTTTCCTGGAGAAGTGGTCAAAGGCCTATGTTAATATAATGGATAAAGAAACCTAAAACATTCTTTGTATATAACAATGTTATTGAGTGATCTCACCTTGTTTCTACTTCTTTCTTATTATGATATTCTAGCCAAGCAACTTTAATTATACTTTTAAACTATTTACTTGCATTTTCATAGCATACTCAATGCACTCACATTGATATATTTTGTCTATCAAATTCGTAATTAACAAATGAAGATCTATTACACTCAAGTCTATAAGGTCTAAAATGAATCATCAATGAGCATACTAGAATATAGAAATGGGTACATACCTCTTATCTGCATGTTTAATATCTTGTTGTCTCTTTATTTTTGTTATTTCTTTTTCATGTATATTGTCTATGTGAAATATTTGTGTCATTATGTGGATGGGTGCCCAAACCTATTGCCACTGACTCTATAGTTAGTGGGGGTAGGAAGAGGGCAACAAATAGTTACATGACAAATGGTATCATAGCCATACACACATGCCTTTGTTTATGTTTAAGGCTTAACATATCTTAAGAACCTAGGGAGAACAAAAATACTTTTCGTAAAGTTTAAAGAGCCTTCTAGAATCTCATCTCTTCTCTAAGGACCACCTAAGCCACCCAAGTAGATGATGATTAGTTAGTCTTCTCATCTCTCATGTGATTCTTCCCTCATGATTATTAATCACTTGATTTCTCAATTTTGGGTAGCTTATGCATGGCAAAACTAATTTTCATGAAAGTTGATCAAGATAACAATGCCATGATCTAATCTCAAATTGAAAACCCTAATAATTTATGTAAGAAATTACTTTTGAAAGTGATGTACTCATGCAAACTCAATGTCACCCAAATCTAACACATGTGCTTTCTATGTTTAAGGTGAATCACAAATTCTTGATGTGGTGAAATAAGGTGGAACACATGCTCTAAACCTCATGTTTGATGAGGTCCCTATAAATTAAACCCATGTTGTCCCTATTTTGATCAAACCTCAAACTTCTAAGAAAACACAACTTATTAATATGAATCATGCCAAATACTCTGATATGACCATGTCTTTGGACCCCTAGCTCATGATATGAAGACTTATTGCAAGAGGAAAACCCCCTATTGACTATTGTTCCTTTTTGTAGGACCAATTCGAATAATACGATAGACCTAGATCTTAATCTTACACTATT
The DNA here is from genome assembly GCA_963693085.1 of Alisma plantago-aquatica. NCBI lineage: Eukaryota > Viridiplantae > Streptophyta > Magnoliopsida > Alismatales > Alismataceae > Alisma > Alisma plantago-aquatica. The sequence goes on from OY856413.1 coordinate 750,039,654, forward strand.
ATACTCAAACTCTTGAGTTCTCATTTTGACTTCTCGATTTCTAAAATCAAACCTTACCTTGATCTTTAAAGGAAGGGAATAAAATTATGACTTTGAACTCACAAAATCTTGAAATACGGTTCTCCTATTTTTGATCTTGATGTCTGACTCATGATCTTGTGAAAAACATTTTGATAGTTGATAGTCGTCTTATTTGGATATGCTTGGTAACTCATGATTAATATGGACTAATGTTCTAGATTAGGTTGGAAGTTGACTTATGACTCCCCTAACCTAGGTCACATCTCTATTATGACTAACTCTAAATTTTCACCATGATGATTATGTAGTGTTTTAGAGAGGTAACCCCTACAACCCAATTTTGTTTTCTTGACCTAAGTCTCTAATATGTAAAATCCATGATGATTTTAGTACTCAATCTTGAATCTCAATTTGATGACTATCTTGGAAGTATGATGATGTTAACTATAATTAGTGGTTAAGTTCCTAGATATACCTAGGCCTAGGTCATTCATTGACCATGAATATCATGAAATTCAACTTGATATTAATATCATGAAATGTTGAAAAATGCTCGAATTGTTGCCCAATTGTTGTACAATTGTTGTATACATATGAGTGACCACCCCTAAGGTCAAAATAGGCATCTAAAACTGAGGTTCAAATGTTTGTACCTATGAATTCGATGTCAAAACTTTACTCTAGATATTGATTTGTGAAATCTTAACTCATGATTATTGATTTTGATTTTGACTTGGCTCCTATAATCACTCTATTTGGATCTTGAGATCACCCTCAATATATGACTGTTGACTTTCATTTTCCCAAATATAAAATTTTGAAATGACGATTATGTGGACTTGATCAATTTATGACTAATGGATAAGCTCTTAGGCCTAGGGTGGAACCTTCCATTGATCTTGAATAAGAAATCATTATATTGAAATAGGATCAATGTCTTGAATCATTGAACTACAAAAAGTGAATCATGGATGTATAAACACACATAGCCCAGTGAAGAATCTAGAACCCTAACCATTGGGATGGAAAATTAAGTTGTACTCTTGATTCAAGATCTCTATTTGTTTGACCTAAAATGTGACCTCTAAAAAATTGTGATTTATAGAATAATCCCTCCAAATTTGTGATTTATGTAATGATCTGTCCAAGTGGATGATCAATGTAACTATGCTTTGACCTTGATACTTAATTTCTTGTTTTTAATTAAGTTTTGATATTGAGGGAATATTAAGATAATTGTGAATATGATAGTTTCAACTCATCAAAAGATTGTGCTAATTTCGGGGGAAAATTTCTTTTAAGGTGAGGAGGATGTGATAACCCACACTTTCTGTGTCCTCATGTATGTGTTGTACTATCCATCTTCGCATTAATTTCTCACTCTATCCCTCAATTTCATGATTCAAGTTTTTGTGATGCTATCTGACGCTATTTTGTGTCCACATGATAAGTACTCACTACTACAGAAATAGCGTTCAGTGTCGCTTTTCTGGGCGTCGGTTATCAAGAAAAACCGACGCCTATAATATTAGGCGTCAGTTATTTAGGCAAGCCGACGTCTATATTCGAAGACCAGCCAGATACGGGTACCTCTTTGTATTCAGCGTCGGCTGACTATAACCAACCGACGCCTAAAAGCGCCCACGAAATCCAATTTTCGGACGAAAAAAATTTGGGCCACATACAGCGTCGGTTTTTTAACTATTCACCGACGCCTATTTAAAATGAAATTTTGCGCGAAAAGTTCCACTTTAGGTGTAGGTTATCCTTGGATAACCGACGCTGATAATGGTTCTCGCCAAATAATTTAGGGTAAAAGTTTTCTATTTGGGCGTCGGTGTTTTACTATTAACCGACGCTAAAGCATAATAGGCGTCGGTTGTGTAGATAACCGACACCGTTGATCAACTTAATAGACCCGATACCCGGCTCTTCCCCCTTTCTTCCTGTTTCATTGCGACTTCTCTTCTGTGCTGCTGCTCGCCGCCGTTCTCCCAAAATCACCCATCGTCGGTTGCTGCTGCTCGCTGCTGCTGCTCTGGTTCTCTTCTGCTCACCGGCGCCGCTGCCCGCCGCCCGCCGCTGCTGCTTCTTCTCCTAGTGCTTCTCCGGCCGGCACCTGCTGCTTCTCCGACCGTCAGTTGCTTCTGCCCGCCGCCCGCCCCCGGTCGTTTTTTGCTGTCGCTGCCACTGCTGCTCTAGCTCCTCCACACGCTGCTACCGCCGGCGGTCCTCTCCACACTAGCTCTAGGTAGCGCTACCTCTCCTTCTCCCTAGCTATTTACCAACATGCAGCAAGCACGGCCGTGGTAACGGCCATGGCTGTGTTGGCCTACCACGGCCGTGCTGTCCAGCACGGCCGTGGTAGGCCAACACAGCCACGGCCGTGCTTGCTGTTGGTAAGGATATGAACAAATTTTCATGTAATGTTTTATGTAAATCCTAGGATATGAACAAATTTTTTGCTTGCATATATTTGTGCTTCTAATCCTAATGTTTGACTTAATTCAGTAACTTTTGATGCATGTTGAAATAAGATTTAAACTTTGTAAATTCTAGCATCCTAATTTGATTTGATTAAACCTAACATTGGTGAAACCCTAACATCAATTGTGATGAAACCCTAACATTAATTGTGATGAAACCCTACCATGTACATATCTATTAGGAGTAAATCTTGGATAGTCCCTGGTTTGGGACTATTCTTGAACACCTAATCTCACTTAGGATGTAAGTGTATAATGTGTATTGGGTTTTCGAGAAAATTACGGTAGCATTTCCCCGTTTCTTCTCTAAGTACATATGTACTTAGAGAACAGTGGGGAAATGCTGCCGAAATTTTCTTGAAAACCCAATACACATTATATACTTACTAGTGAGATTAGGTGTTCAAGGATGGGATAGGTGGTACACATTTATTATATATAAGAATGACATCAAATGTGTTTGTTGGCCTAGAAACCCGTACAAGATTGACTCATTAGGAGTAAATCTTGGATAGTCCCCGGTTTGGGACTGTTCTTGAACACCTAATCTCACTTAGGATGTAAGTGTATAATGTGTATTGGGTTTTCGAGAAAATTTTGGTAGCATTTCCCCGTTTGTTCTCTAAGTAAATATGTACTTAGATAACAGCGGGGAAATGCTGCCGAAATTTTCTTGAAAACCCAATACACATTATACACTTACTAGTGAGATTAGGTGTTCAAGGATGGGATAGGTGGTACACATTTATTATATATAAGAATGACATCACATTATACACTTAGGATGTAAGTGTATACCCTAATATTTTCCTAATATATACTTGTTTCCTAATATATACTTGTTTTCTCTGATCATAGAATGGATAGATCATGGATGTCCATTCGTAATTGTTGCACCCCAGAGTTTATATCTGGTCTTGATCAGTTTATTAGATTTGCCAAGGAACATAGGAAAAAACCTACAGATAGGTTCTACTATCCATGTAGGCATTGCGGTAACAACTTGAAAGTCAACACTGGTGAGGAAATCAAAAGTCATGTCATGTGCAACGGGATTGTACAAGGCTATACAGAATGGCACTGGCATGGAGAGATTTCAAAATCAAAACCAGTAGATGTTGATAGCAGTGCTTGGGTGGAAGAAGAAATTGCCTCCGATGACGTAAATGTGAACGAACCAGTTCCAGCAGACATCGTTGATGCGATGCTGGATAGTTGTAGGGTAGAGCACACCGATCCACCTCCTATCTTTAGAAACATTGTGCATGATGTTGAGATATCGTTATACACAGGTTGTGCTAAGTTTACAAAGCTTAGCGCTGTGTTGAGATTGTATAAGTTGAAAGCTAACAATAGATGGAGCGACAAAAGCTTCACTTCATTGTTGACTTTGTTGAAAGAAATGCTTCCTGAAGGAAACGAGCTGCCAATCTCAACATACCAGGTAAAGAAAATGTTGTGCCCAATGGGAATGGAGGCCAAGAAGATACACGCATGCCCGAATGATTATGTATTATTTCAAAAGGACTATGTAGATTTGAAAGATTGTCCAAAATGTGGTGCGTCACAGTATAAATTGACGACTTCGGGGGAGTCCAAAACTGGTTCTCCTGCCAAGGTGTTGTGGTATCTACCTATAATATCACAGTTTCAACGCTTGTTTGCAAATCCGAAAGATGCGAAGAATTTGAGGTGGCATGCAGATGTTAAGAAAAATAATGATGGGATCCTACGACATGCGTCTGATTCCCCCACAGTGGAAGAAGATTGATCTATTGTACCCCAAATTTGGTGAAGAAGATATGAATCTAAGACTTGGGATTTGTACAGATGGGATGAATCCGTACGGGACATTGAGCAGCCAACATAGCACTTGGCCAGTCATCCTTGTTATATACAATCTTCCTCCCTGGATGTGTATGAAAAATAAGTACGTTATGTTGTCGTTGTTGATATTGGGCCCTAAACAACCCAGAAATGATATCGATGTTTATCTTGAACCTTTGATTGATGACTTAAAGAAACTTTGGGCTGAAGGTGTGATGACCTATGATGCTTCAGCAAGAGAGACATTTCGTTTGCACGCTATGTTGTTTTGCACTGTTAATGACTTTCCAGCATATGGGAATTTGTCTGGATATAGTGTCAAAGGAGCTAAAGCGTGTCCTATATGTGAAGAAAACACTGATTCAATAAGACTAAAACATGGCGGCAAGACTGTATATCTTGGTCATCGAAGGTTTCTTTCAAAATTCCATCTGTATCGTAGGAAGCGCAAAGCATTCAATGGATGGAATGATGAACGGAGTGCACCTAAACCTATACCAGGGGATGTTGTTTATGCAAGAGTAAAAGACATTGTCAATGAATTTGGTAAGAAATCACAATGTAGTATGGCCACACGGAGTGACAATTCTTCATTCAAGAAGAAGTCAATATTTTGGGATCTTCCTTATTGGAGTTCTTTGACAGTCAGGCATTGTATCGATGTAATGCACGTTGAGAAAAATGTCTGTGATAGCATCATTGGTACTCTGTTAAATATACCAGGTAAGACTAAAGATGGGATAAAATCCAGAATGGACCTACGTGAAATGAGAATAAGGTCAGAATTAACAGAATTACGTGAAATGGGTAATAAAAGAACATACTTACCTCCCGCTTGTTACACGTTGTCTAGAAAGGAGAAGAAAACTTTTTGTGAATGCTTGGTAAATGTTAAGGTGCCACATGGTTACTCATCCAACATCCGTAGATTGGTATCAATGAAAGATCTGAAGTTGATAGGTCTTAAATCTCATGATTGTCACACTCTAATGCAACAAATATTGCCTGTGGCAATTCGATCTATATTGCCGAAGCATGTAAGGTTTACAATTACCAGACTTTGTTTCTTTTTCAACAGTCTATGCAGCAAAGTTATTGACCCTGATACTCTCGATAATTTGCAAAGAGAAGTGGTTGTTACCCTATGTCAGCTTGAGATGTATTTCCCTCCTTTGTTCTTTGATATCATGATACATCTTGTTGTCCACTTGACTTGGGAAGTGAAAATGTTGGGACCAGTTTTCTTGCATTGGATGTATCCCTTTGAACGATACATGATCGTTTTTAAAGGTGATGTTCGAAACCGTTATCGGCCTGAAGGGAGTATTATTGAAGGTTATGTGGCGAGAGAGGTTATGGATTTTTGCAATGACTTTCTCAGTGGTAATGACACTCCTGATAATGACAAGAATATTGAGGAGGGAAAAGTAATTTTGGGATCACGGGTGAAAGTAATCAGTCGTGAGCAGTTGGAACAAGCTCACTTGTATATTTTACACAATATGGACGAAGTGAGTGTTTATATCGAGGAACATACCAATTTCATAAAGAGACAACATCCTCGAGCAAGTTCAATGTGGCTTGCTAGAGAGCATAATAAGACTTTTACTAAGTGGTTTGAAGATAAAGTCTTACATCAACTATCTCAAACACCAAATGATATTACAGAAACTATCAAATGCCTCACCTTTAAACCAAAACCGAATGTTATGTCTTATGAAGGGTTTGACATTAATGGATTCACATATTACACAAAGCACCAAGATGATAAGAGTGTCGTCCAAAATAGTGGGGTCACTCTTCAAGCGTCGACTATGTACTTTGCAAGTGCAAAGGATAAGAGTCCACGTGAAGCTAAGATGTCATATTACAGTGTCATTGAAGACATTTGGGAGTTTGACTACATAGATTTCAAAATTCTGCTCTTTAAATGTAATTGGGTTGATAACACCAAATGAGTTATAGTGGATGAATTGGGTTTCACTTTGGTGAACTTTGAAAAGATTGGCGAGAAGGGTGAACCATTCATATTGGCATCACAGGCGAAACAAATATTCTATATCGATGATCCTGCAAATGATAAATGGTCGGTTGTTCTTCATGGTAAAAGACAGTTCATCGAAGATCCTATAGATGAAGAAGAGTACTATGATAAGTATGATGACTCCAGTCCATTCTCAGTTGGGTTGCCAACTCCACAAAATATTGAAGCTAATGATGACTTATATGTGTGCGGAGATCACAATGAAGGATTGTTAATTGATAAAAGATCACAATTTTAGAGACATGTATGTTTATACAAATGCTAAATGTTTGCCTTTTTCTAGTTTATACAAATGCTAAATGTTTGCCTTTTTCTAGTTAATACAAATGCTAAATGTTTGCCTTTTTCTAGTTAATACAAATGCTAAATGTTTGCCTTTTTAATGACATTTTTAGATGGCTGACCATGATGAGCATGATGTCCATGATGAGCATGAAGTCCATGATGAGCATGTTGTCCATGACGAGCATGGCAAGGATACCAATGTAAGTTCTAAAAACATATCCTGTATTTCTATAAAATTCATTATCTTCTAGTTATGTCATATATCCTATATTTCTATATTGGGCTAATTCAGTGTGTTTATTTTTGTCAAATTTTTGGTTGATGATGCACATGTACCCACTGAAGCACTGGAGCAACTTGATGCGCATCACCAAACACTTAACAAGAAAAGGGGCATCACTCTGTTGAAGAAGTTAATAGCGCTAAGTGGCAGTGGATCCAAATTGGTTGTGGAGTTTGATAATGGAGGAAATGCAATTGGAGTGAACCGCAATAATTTTGTAAACTATCTTGGGTGTACCACTCGGAGCCATTGTGGTCTTAAGTATGATAATTGGCATAAAGTTCCTCTCGGGAAAAAAGACTTGATATGGAAGGATTTATGCGTGAGTTATTATTATTTGCAATTCTATTTTGTAGATTACAAATTCTATTATTTGCAATTCTATTTTGGATACTAGTTAATAACATTTCTATTTTACAGAATCTGTTTGCATTGGATGAGAAGTTGCATCGTAAAAGTGTGATGCAACGCGCTAGAAAGATGCTTAGGAATTATAAGACAAATCTGAATAGAGAATACATAAAAGAGGATGATAAGAAGAAGAAGTCAGCCCTTGAACAATGGAACTTCTTGGACAAAGAAGATTGGGACAATTTTGTTGCTTCAAGAAAATCTGAAGAATTCAAGGTATTAGGCATCACTCCCAATTTAATGAATATACATTGTATTCACCTATTCAAGATTAACATTTAGTGCTACTAACCAAATCATTAATGTGCATACTAACTAGGCCCTCAGTGACGCACAAAAAGCAAGGCGTGCACTGAATGTGGCTGACCACACTATGGGTCCAAAAGGCTATGCAAGCGTTCGCCAAAGACTACAGGCGGAGTCTGCGGCTACTCAGGAGTCTGCTCCTACTCAGGAGTCTGCCACACCCATGCCTCGCCATGATATCTGGATAGCTGGGAGGAAAAACAAGAAGGGTGAAATAAAGAAGCCCGTAACTGCTGAGGCGGCTGCGAAAATGGTAAAATACAACTCTTAGAGCAATCGTTTGAATATTGATTATTTGTGGTGTTAACTTACCAATTTCTGTTGATGGTGATTAGCGGGAGCTGCACGAGCAGAGGAAACAAGGCACATTCATCCCTTAGGGCACAAGGGATGAATTGACAATTGCTCTAGGTAACCCAGAGCATCCTGGACGTGTTAGGGGTGCAGGCGCTGGTGTGGGCATCAAAGCATTCTTTGGGCCATCCCAGCGCAAACCCAGAGCGGGACTTTCTCAAGAAGAGGTAACCTATTATTTTTTTAGAATGTTACTGCAAAAGGAAATTCAATAATAAGAAGCTAATGTTTCTTTTATCCATGTATAGGAGAATAAGAGAGTCGAGGATATAGTTGCTAAAAAGGTGAACGATGTAGTTGCTGAGAAGGTCAAGGAAGAATTGCTGCGGTGGCAGGCATCTCAGGCTTCCAATCATCCTATGGCGACCCACTCTTCTCCTGATGCACAGACTGCGAGTAATCCTGGAGACCCATCGCCTAACACGTCTGCTGTAAGTATTGTTTATGACATTGTAGCTAGTCTTTTCAAGATGATATGTATATGTGTATAACATACTTTATGTAAATTTGTAGGCATTGAAGCCATGCCGCTTAAGAATACAAGACTATGTTGTTGCAGAGGCGCAGGCTTACCCGTCCCTTCCTGGGGAAAGGTTTCACGGGACTCCAATGCCACAGGGCTACGTTTGTGTGGGCCCATTACGTGTGTTACCCGATTGGAGGGAAGCTACATTGCCATATCCCCACCCGGATATTGATACACTTGCTGAGGCAGAAGGCGGGGTCATATTGTGGCCCAAAGCAGATGTCGTCTACACTACTGAAATTGTAAGATAAATTTACATTGATTTAGACTGTTAATGTGTATATATGAGGTCAACTGATCTGAAATTATATATACAGGTTAAAAAGAAGACACCAGGAGCACCTAGGCCTCCACCTCCACTTCCCGCATTACCAAGTTGGGTTCCAACTGACCTAACATACCCGTTAGGTCCTTCTTGTAGGGGAATGGCATGTTGGCTACGGGCACATAATATACATTGCCCTATAATTTTTTCTTTAGATGCAGATTATGCAGGTCAATCATATGATAGCTCTTTATTTATACAAGATATTATTGAGTTGTTTATGTATGCTTGGCTGAATACATCAATGATAGAGACATGGATAAGGTGAGATCTTGTTTATACATCCATATACCTTGTGTAAGATCTGATGATATGGTTTCTTATATATTAATGCATACGTAATACATGTTTTGCAGCTACTTTGTCGAAGATCAATGCAAACAATTTGCATTTGATCATGTGGGATTTTTGATTCCATCATTGATTAGTATGGTAGCTAAAGACCCTGATAGTGTTCAAAAATACTGTATAGATGCTTTTACAATTTTTGGTCAGCAAAAGAAGATGATAATAATAGCTCCATTCAATGTCAAGTAAGTTTACTTTATTTATAATTTGGACTTAAGAAAATTCCATTTTTATTGTGCATTTTGAGTTATTAATTGTTAACTTTTTACCTCTAGCAGTAGACATTGGGAGTTACTAGTTATTGTCCCCGAGACGTTCACTGTTTATTATCTAGATCCCGCGGGAAGTACATTAAACACTAAAATTGGACACGTAATGAAAATGCCATTATTCTGGTGAGAAATATTTCGTTTTTGTATCTGTTAACATCTGTTATTACATTACTATTTACTTATGCAATTTACTGTATTATATTAACATGTAGGGGTTTAGATGCATTCAAAAAGGCTGGAGGAACGGTCCCAAGGAAAAAGAACCAGCCAATAAATTGGCAGAACGTACAAGTAAGTTCCCGACTCCAATGTATATATTATTGATGTGAATTGTGCTTAGTTGTATTATTTTGTATGTTTCAATTTATAGTGCGCTACACAAGACAACATCTAGGCATGCACATACTATGTGATGCGATTTATGCAGATGATTATCCGACATGCCGCATTGGACATCGATAACATACATGAGGTATTATATATAGTCTCATTAGTTAGTATGAAATATATCAATCTTATTTTTATATTATTACTTATATATATACATCATTCTCTTTGCAGGTGTTTAAAACTGACCACACTATAGGTAAACGCTTAAAAAATATACATGATCCATATACGATGGAAGCATTAGATGAAATAACAGAAGAATGGGCAAAAGCCATACAAGCAGTGGCAACTGTAAGATATAATTGGGATGTTGATAGCGATAATGTATGATACTTTGTAAATGAATATTTCTGAATGTTAATACATGTATTTGAATGTTTCTATATGTGTGAATGTGAGAATTGAATTGATGTCTGAATGTATCTACTTGTGTGAAATTTTTCTTGGGACTTTTGCAGGTTTGTGGCCTGTTTGTAGGCTGATATCAATGGATGTCGTAAACCTGCAGTTCAGAAAACTGAACTATAGGTTCTCATCCTGCTGACCAGCCACAGTAGGTCTGCAAACTGATATGAAAAAAAAAGATATAGGCGTCGGTTATTTACAGAAAACCGTCAGCAAAGACCTACAGCGTCGGTTATTGGACAAAAACTGACGCCTAATATTACAAACAACCCGACCGTGCAGGAAAGCACGGCCGTGGTGGAAAAGGCGTCGCTTATTCATATAAAACCGATGCCTATAGTACTAAACACGGCCGTGCAGGGAAGCACAACCGTGTCGTCTTGAAGTATGGCGTCGGTTGTTTATAGAAAACCGACGCCAAAAGGGTTCGCACCACAGAAAACGATGTCATCTAGGACACTTTCTGTGTCGGTTACCAATTAAACATCGACGCAGAATGTGTCCTAGATGACGCCGTTTTCTGTGGCGCGAACCCTTTTGGCGTCGGTTTTCTATAAACAACCGACGCCTGTACGTTAAATAGGCGTCGGTTAAAAAACCGATGCCGAAGTGTTAGACCTTTAACGGCACCCACATAGGCGTCGCTCGGAAACCGACGCCTAAGCGGGTTAAACAACCGACGGTAAAAGGCATTTCTATAGTAGTGACTGGCACTTAATTTGATATGAATCTAAGGTTACATATATGTTATTCATCAACCAATCTCTTTCCCTTTTGGTCTCACCTACGTGTCTCTATCATTACCAAACTTGTACTTAATAGGTATAGGACACTCTTACATTTCCAACACATCTAATTTTATGCAATTCCCAACAAGGATGAGAGAGATATGCTCATTTGAAATTTGCTTGTTTTAATGACATCTTTAACTCAAATTTATCCTTTATTTTGTGTTTGGGCCGGTCTTTTTGGGCCCAACATAAGGCCTATGCTCCATCCAAGAGGGACCTCATCACTTAACCCAAGCTATCCTCCCTTGTGATTTTCGACCAATCAACACAACCCAATCTGGTAGCCATGGATTCAGTGCTCTTGATCCAACAACTGAGAAGATGTCTTCAACCTCCATACACCTTATGTTTGGGGAAGGAGAGGGAAGCTTGGTGCCACCTTTTTCCATCTACTATGACACTTTTGAGACACCAAATCTTCTTTTTTAACCCCCCCTTCTTTCATTTTCCCCTCTTTTCTTGCTTTTGATAAACCCTAGCACCCTACTAGACCTCCTTCTTCACCTTCTCCTTTTAGGGCAGCCGCCACCTTGCCCATGTTCCCTTGTGGGAAATCTGCATCCCTTCACACCTTCGTCACTCTCACACATCCTTACTGAGGAAGGATGACATGGTTCCAAGGGTGAGCATGGCAAGTTTGAGCTCCTCCCACCCAACCGTCATGTTGAGGCTTGTGTGCTGGAGCCTGTGTTACAATCCTGTGTGTGATGTAGCATCCTAGATGTGGGACACAACAACCATGGATCCCAACTAGGACCACCATTGTAACATCCTTAATTTTCAAGATTAAAATAAAGCCTTTTGTGTAGTTTTCTTCAAATAATATTTTGTTAAGGGCCTTAATGCAATTTATCCAAATTAGTTTTATTTCTAGGATTTTAATACAAAGAAAAATAAGAAAGGGCTCTAAATAAGTTTCTTTTATGTGTTGCAAATAGGTGTAATAATGATAATATGTCTTCCCTTTTTCTTTTATCAAATAAATCTAAAGGTAATGGAAGAGAAAGAGAAGGAGAAAGAGAAAAAGAAAGAGGAAGAAAGGAAGCAACAATTCAAAATTTAAAATCTCTTGGACATTCAGGTGTTGTTTTTTTATATAGATTCCAAAATAAAGCGCTAATGTTCATTTTCTCTCTCATGTTCTCAAAATTTCCAAAAAAGACATAATAATGTGCCCCTTATTCTTTTAGTTTGAAAATATGAGAATATGAGTTCTCTCTTGGCATTTTTTTGGCCACCTTTCCTTTTGATTTTGTAAATACATAAGAGGGAAGTAATATTCCCCTTATTTTCTCTCTCCTCCAAGAAAAATGCATAAAAAGGCAATAAATGAGTAGGCCATGACTTTAAATAAGATGAATAGTTATAAACTCGAATTTTGGAGTAAAATTCCACAAAGGAAAGTTCCCCATCTTTTATTTAATTAGTTTGTACACTTAAATTAAGATAAGAAATTAAAATAGAAAATGTGGACCAAACATTGAGGAAACTTAAATCTAATTGGCTAAGAATGTTCTAGACCCTTCAATTAGTCAATGGTCCAAATTTGGACTCATTTTGACTTTGTTTGACCCTCCAATTAAAATAGGAAAGTTTTGTATTTAATTTGATTAGATTTGCTTTCAATGCACCCGATTTCCCTATGGTTCCGGGATTTATTTCCCTGTCATGCCTTTCCCTTTTTATTTCTGTTTCAAGCGCGCCTCTCGTGGCCATTCAATTTTGATCAGAGGGGACCCATGTCATCCCATACCTCCCACTCATTTAGGCAACAGAGACGCCGACCCAACATTTTGTTCCCTGTAAGATTTCTCCCTCCTCAGTTAGCTGTTTTGCGAGATTCTCATTGTGTTGGATTCATCTCTCTTCCCCACATCCGTCAAGCCGTAAAACTATCCCTCTCGTGCCCTATAGATAAAACGCCTATTAGGGCGCCGCTCCCCCTCTCTGTGAGAATTAGCAGCCGCCACCATAGTCCTCCTTGTTTCCTTTTTAAGCTACAAAGAGAACCTCCAGGCTCTGACGTTTATTCCTCCACCTTCAATTTCCCCTATCGTGCACCCGAGAGCCACGGCCTAGTCGGCCTTCATCTCCAACGACTGCTGTATGTAGCCAAGGTTTCCAACCACCTCTCTTCAATTGTCGTCTTGGTGAGCATCCCCGATCTTTGTTCTCCATTTTTGCATCGTTTTCTAGACACATGGTGCCCCTAGTCAACGGATCCTATAACTCGATGTCGGACCTGAGACGACGATCATCGCCATGGTCATTTAGTGGTCCTCCTTATGCAGTGAGTCATCAAATGCTCCCTCCTGTCCTCCAGGAATGTTTTGCGAGCCATATGTCAGGATTTTTTTTATATGGTTTGCTAGTTTTGGTTCTTCAGTTGTCTCCCCTATTTTCAGCTGTACAAGTGAAGCAGCACCTCCGGATGCTCTTCCCTCCCACGCGACCGAACCCACCTTTGCTTTGGCCTCACGAGCGTCAGGGACCTGATCTTCCCCTTCCCTCTCGCCTTGTTTTCCCAGTTGCCGATCTCACCGGTTGTGCTTGGAAACAGACTGAGCCTGGCCTCAAGCCCCTGCTCGCAGGGGCCCTCCCTTAGCTCTCTGGCCTCGGCCTGGAGCAATGAGTTCGATGAAAACCTCTGCTTCTCATGAACGAACTCGGTCTCAAAGCCTTTGGTCACAGTTCTGGTCTCCAGAGGTCTGCGCCCGACGCCATGGATGGGGGGAACATGCTTGGTCAGTAAATGACCGTAATGCCCCCCGCCATGTTAATCTATGTGTTACAGTCGCGTGGGTATTTTTGGGTTTGCACACCTGTTTTGGTCCTTTTCCCACTAATCCACCTCGGCGAGACCCGCGCCTATATGGCGGGCTCTCATTGGCCCATGTGGCATTTTTCTAAATTTCGATTGGTCAATCTTCATAAATTCATAATAAATCGCTCGATGCTTAGAAAAATGAGAAAAAATATGTTTTGGAAATGGTTTTTCACGAGGAATCCAAATATATGGTTTTTAGAGTCTTATTCTGAATCGACATCTCTTGGTTTTGTAGAAATACATCTAGGGTTTAGTATTATGAATAATGTGTATATTGATGTGACATATGTTTGGAACAAGACAATTAGGGTTCCTTAGACCCAGAGAGTGATTGAGACTCACTCAACCTAGGAAGAGAGATAATACACTCTCCAAGTGAAAACATAAGTGGTCCATGCAATTGAACATAGTTAAATTGGTTGATTTAATTATGCATATATGAATTTTGTAATGAATGCCATATTCATGTTATTTACTGTTCCTATTTGCTAAAGTCAGTATAGTTAAGATGAATTGAATTGAATATTATGCATAGTATCATCTTCATGAATCTTAATGATAAAGTTACAAATAAAGTTAAATGTAAAGTTAAGAGCTTTAAGAGAAAGAAGAAAATGTTAATGTTAAGCTTATATAAGTACCTCATAAGAGAAGAGGCACTTTGGTGCATAAGAGAAGAGGCACTTCAGTGCAACCTAAGAGGCACTTCGGTGCATAAGAGAAGAGGCACATTTGTGCAACCCGAGGTTACTTATATAGGTTAAGATAAAAGAAATTGATCTAAAATAAAATGCATGTCTTTTCAATGTTCAATGTTTAATGTTAATTCTTATTTTCAGTTTTCAAGTTTTCTTATATTATAACATGTTCAATCCACTTACCATTTGTTTGATGCATGGATGGGGGCATGATACCCACAGGTTGGAATATAGCTAAGGAGGGAAGTCCATCTAAGGAGGGAACCCTAGCTCAAGGACCTACAAGGAGAAGAGCTTTGGTGGGGTGCCAACCATACCCAGTTTATAGACCTTTTTCCTTCTACCATGATTATGTACATGTAACCTTTGTTAAGATTTGAGAATGAGAAATTCTAATATTGATCCTGTGATGATTTATTTAAACTCTATTTTGTGTAATGAATATCATGGTTGTGACATCCCCCTTGATGTGACTGTGTATATGTGCTTCCTCTATGGATGGTATAAGTGGGGTGTTTCAATAATAGTATCAGAGCCAAAATATGGTTGGCCACCAGGATTTTCTCATGATCTCATGTAGTTTATGTCTTTTTCACAGTGATGGCTCCTAAGAAGAAAGGTGAGAACGGAAAGGTAGCCATGGGTGGGGATGAAGGTGAATCTATTAGCATGGGAGAACACCAAGAATCTCCACATCAAGAAACCCCCATGGTGCCCTTTGATGTCCTTGTTAGAGTTCTAGACACTACCATGGGGAGAGAAGAAGACCAAGTGGGCAACCCTAGGGTCAACCCCGAGCTTTCCCTAGTCGACTTTTTGAAGATCAAGCCTGACTCCTTTGCTGGGGAGGAAGAGGTAGATGTGGTGGGAAAATTTGAGAGCTAGATGCAGCACATGGAACATTGCTTCTGTGACTTAGACTGCCCCAACCACTCCAAGGTCCATTTTGGGATGCATATGTTGAAGGGTGTTGCTAGGACTTGGTTGGAGAACCTACTAGGTTCTCATGAAGCTGATGCTCCTCCATTCACATGGGAGGAATTTTCTAAAGCCTTCAAAAACCACTACATATCCGAGGCCATGATCGAGAAGAAGGGGGAAGAATTTCAGAACGTACGTCAACATCGTGACATGATGGTCACCCAATATGCGATGAAATTTCGAATCCTGTAGAAGTACGGCTACGACTATGATGAAAGTCGCAAAACCAAGAATCTCATTCGAGGTATCAAGCCAGACCTTAGCTTTGCCTTGTCGGTACGTGGGCACCGTACACTCCAGAGTGCCCTAGATGCTACCCTAGAGTTAGAGGATCATCCAGGAAGAGCTTGGAAGAAGGAGAGTCACCACAACAACCACAACTCCAATCACCACAATGACAAGAAGAGGAAAGCACCGACTGAAGCTATCCCAAACCAACATGCAAACCAGAATGTGAAGACACAATGTGCTAAGTGTTCCAAATATCACCTAGGTGAATGTAGGTTTGGAACGGGTGTTTGCTATGCATGTGGTGAAATGGGCCACATAAGGCCTAATTGCCCTAAGTTCCAGAAGAAAGAGCCCAATGCCAATCATCCACATAAAGAGAAGATACATGCTAGAGTCTTTGCTATGGTAGATGATAGTGAGGATGATAAGACCGAGTAGAGTCTAGTTGTATAGTTCTTTTCTTTTCAGAACTTTATCTTTCACGCAATGTATGGAACTATGGTTTTACATGTTAATGAGAGTATATCAATGTTTTATGTTAAAGATATGAAAATTTCTAAGGTGGGTAGCCTAATGAAATTTCGAGGATGAAATTTAATTAAGGTGGGTAGTAATGTAACATCCCTAATTTTCAAGATTAAAACAAAACCTTTTGTGTAGTTTTCTTCAAATAATTTTTTGTTAAGGGCCTTAATGCAATTTGTCCAAATAAGTTTTATTTCTAGGATTTTAATACAAATAAAAATAAGAAAGGGTTCTAAATAAGTTTCTTTTATGTGTTGCAAATAGGTGTAATAATGATAATATGTCTTCCCTTTTTCTTTTATCAAATATCTCTAAAGGTAATGGAAGAGAAAGAGAAAGAGAAAGAGGAAGAAAGGAAGCAATAATTCGAAATTTAAAATCTCTTGGACATTAAGGTGTTTTTTTAATATATAGAATGCAAAATAAAGCCCTAATGTTCATTTTCTCTCTCATGTTCTCAAAATTTCCAAAAAGACTTAATAATGTGCCCCTTATTCTTTTAGTTAAAAAATATGAGAATATGAGTTCTCTCTTGGCATTTTTTTGGCCACCTTTCCTTTTGATTTTGTAAATACATAAGTGGGAACTAATATTCCCCTTTTTTATCTCTCCTCCAAGAAAAATGCATAACAATGCAATAAATGAGTAGGCCATGACTTTAAATAAGATGAATAGTTATAAACTCGAATTTTAGAGTAAAATCCCACACAGGAAAGTTCCCCATCTTTTATTTAATTAGTTTGTACACTTAGATTAAGATAAGAAATGAAAATAGAAAACATGGACCAAATGTTAAGGAAACTTAAATCTATTTGGCTAGGAATGTTCTAGACCCTTTAATTAGTTAATGGTCCAAATTTGAACTCATTTGGACTTTGTTTGACCCTCCAATTAAAATAGAAAAGTTTTGTATTTAATTTGATTAGATTTGCTTTCAATGCACCCGATTTCCCTATGGTTCCAGGATTTAGTTCCCTGTCACGCCTTTCCCTTTTTATTTCTATTTCAAGCGTGCCTCTCATGTCCATTCTATTTTGATCAGAGGGGACCCAGGTCATCCCCTACCTCCCACTCATTTAGGCAATAGAGACGCCGACCCAACATTTTGTTCCCCATAAGATTTCTCCCTCCTCAGTCAGCCATTTTGTGAGATTCTCATTGCGTTGGATTTGTCTCTCTTCCCCGCATCTGTCAAGCCCTAAAAATATCCTTCTCATGCCTTACAAATAAAATGCCTATTAGGGCACCACTCCCCCTCTCCACGAGAATTAGCAGCCGCCACAATAGTCCTCCTCGTTGCCTTTTTAAGCTACCAAGAGAACCTCCAAGCTCCGACATTTATTCCTCCACCTTCAATTTCCCCTATCGTGCACCCGAGAGCCACGACCTAGTCGTCCTTCATCTCCGATGACTGTTGTTTGTAGCCAAGGTTTCTGACCACCTCGCTTCAATTGTCGTCTTGGTGAGCATCCCCGATCTCTGTTCTCTGTTTTTGCATCGTTTTCTAGACACACGATGCCCCTAGTCAACGGATCATATAACTCGATGTCGGACCCGAGCCGATGATCACCGCCATGGCCATTTATTGGTCCTCCTTCTGTAGTGAGTCATCAGATGCTCCCTCCTGTCCTCCGGGGCTATTTTGCGAGCCATATGTCAGGATTTTTTTTGTATGGTTTGCTGGTTTTGGTTCTTCAGTTGTCTCCCCTGTTTTCGACTTTACAGGTGAAGAAGCACCTCCGGC
Source organism: Alisma plantago-aquatica (assembly GCA_963693085.1). NCBI lineage: Eukaryota > Viridiplantae > Streptophyta > Magnoliopsida > Alismatales > Alismataceae > Alisma > Alisma plantago-aquatica. The sequence goes on from OY856413.1 coordinate 750,057,734, forward strand.
TGCTCTTCCCTCCCATGCGACCGACCCCACCTTCACTTTGGCCTCACGAGCGTCAGGGACCTGAGCTTCCCCTTCCCTCTCGCCTTGTTTTCCCAGTTGCCGATCTCGACGATTGTGCTTGGCAACAGACTGAGCCTGGCCTCAAGCCCCTGCTCACCGGGGCCCTCCCTTATCTCTCTGGCCTCGGCCTGGAGCAAGGAGTTCAATGAAAACCTCTGCTTCTCACGAATGAACTCAGTCTCGAAGCCTTTGGTCACAGTTCTGGTGTCTGCGCCCGACGCCATGGATGGGGGTAACATGCTTGGTCAGTAAATGACCGTAATGCCCCCCGCCATGTTAATCTATGTGTTACAGTCACATGGGTATTTTTGGGTTTGCACACCTTTTTTGGTCCTTTGCCCACTAATCCACTTGGGCGAGACTCGCGCCTATATGACGGGCTCTCATTGGCCCATGTGGCATTTTTCTAAATTCTGATTGGTCAATCTTCATAAATTCATAATAAATCACTCGATGCTTAGAAAAATGAGAAAAAATATGTTTTGGAAATGGTTTTTCATGAAGAATCCAAATATATTTTTAGAGTCTTATTCTGAATCGACATCTCTTGGTTTTGTAGAAATACATCTAGGGTTTAGTATTATGAATAATGTGTATATTGATGTGACATATGTTTGGAACAGGAGAATTAGGGTTCTTTAGACCCAGAGAGTGATTGAGACTCACTCGGCCTAGGAAGAGAGAGAATACACTCTCCAAGTGAAAACGTAAGTGGTCCATGCAATTGAACATAGTTAAATTGGTTGATTTAATTATGCATATATGAATTTTGTAATGAATGCCATGTTCATGTTATTTATTGTTCCTATTTTCTAAAGTTAGTATAGTTAAGATGAATTGAATTGCATATTATGTATAGTATCATCTTAATGAATCTTAATGATAAAGTTACAAATAAAGTAAAATGTAAAGTTAAGAGCTTTAAGAGAAAGAAGAAAATGTTAATGTTAAGCTTATATAAGTACCTCATAAGAGAAGAGGCACTTTGGTGCATAAGAGAAGAGGCACTTCGGTGCAACCTAAGAGGCACTTCGGTGCATAATAGAAGAGGCACATTTGTGCAACCCGAGGTTACTTATATAAGTTAGGATAAAAGAAATTGATCTAAAAGAAAATGCATGTCTTTTCAATGTTCAATGTTTAATGTTAATGCTTATTTTCAGTTTTCGTATATTATAACATGTTCAATCCTCTTACCATTTGTTTGATGTATGGTTGGGGGTGTGATGCCCACAGGTTGGAAGCTAGCTAAGGAGGGAAATCCATCTAAGGAGGAAACTCTAGCTCAAGGACCTGCAAGGAGAGCTTTGGTGGGGTGCCAACCATACCCACTTTATAGGCCTTTTTCCTTTTACCATGATTATGTACATGTAACCTTTGTTAAGATGTGAGAATGAGAAATTGTAATATTGATCCTGTGATGGTTTATTTAAACTCTATTTTGTGTAATGAATATCATGGTTGTGACATCCCCCTTGATGTGACTGTGTATATGTGCTTCCGCTATGGATGGTATAAGTGGGGTATTACAACCATGGTCCAATGCATCCAACGATAGACACACCCAACACTAAGCCGAGTGGCCACCGCAGACCACCACACCCCCTTGTTCAACAATGATTCACGACGATAGCCTACAACATTGTGGCTGATGGTGGGTGACCACCGACCTCCTACAGATGCCCTATGGTGGTGAGAGACAGTTGGGGACCTCCAGGCTGGCAGTGGCACCTGCTAAGCGGCTTTTTTACGACCCATTAGGGTATCATTTTCCCGAAATCCCTCATTAATGCTTTGTATCTTCAAATATGTATATCTTCTAAGTCTCTTTACCAAGTAGCCTAATGTAATATATCATTTTGATTAGAAAAGCGTCACCTTTATAATGATGCTATTATCTTCTACCACTTTTCAATGTTTCACCTCTGTTTTAAGAAGATGATGCCTTTTTTAAATGTTTTTTATTGATAATCAGATTTAACCATGTATTTTATTTATCATTGATGATACATATCTACTCTAATCCTCTAGGTCAGTAAAATTAGTTCTCTTTTACTGTGGTTGACGACTTGGAACTTCTAAATGCACTCCAATGACCATCTTGACGTCCTATGGCTTTTCTTGCTCTAAAATTGGCTCATTTGTGTGCATATATGATCAAGTTTAAGACTAGGTCTTAGATTGTAATCATCTAATCATTTAATGTTGCATTCTGTAAACATTTTCATACTTTTGCCATATTTGAGTAGGATATTGTGTTACTTTTGCCATAAGTATCTCAAAGATTCTCTTTTGTACACTACTATGTCCCAATATGTGATGTCTATGTGCCAATATGATTGGATCTTTAAACCCTTATGAAAAGGTAATCCTAAACATTCAACCATGTATGTTATCTTTTTGATCAGACCCTACTATGACTTGTGACACTTAATTCCATATAATACTCTCATGTATTTTCTTGACTACTTGTATTGTATGTATGGCCCCTAACATGTTCTAGATGCATATGTTGATTGTTGGGCTCTAACCTGGCTAGATCATGATCTAATAATATAAATGATATATTAATGAATTAAAATAATTATAATTATAATGTCATAGCTCTACATCCTAACTTGATCTCCTTAATGCTCTATGACTTGAAAATGTGACCTATTTTCACGTAATTGATCTAGTATGAGTAATCATGATCTTAAATGACTAAAACTTAGTGGAAATATAAATACCATGTCTCCCTAACTCCAAATTAGAAATGATCTCATATTTTTCTCTAATCTAACATGGATGGTTCACTTAGATCTAGGATTTAGTGTTGATCCTTGAACTATGTTGAATAATGGCATGCATGTTTGGAAGTTTGGAACTATATTTGAACTAAGCAAAACCTAGAACTAGGGAAACATCCACATGAATCATTTGATGTTTATATTATCAAATCCCAGTGATCTAAGACTCTATCTTGTGTCTTTTGCATCTTAGGTCCACTTGGTCTGGACCATCTCTAGAGATTGTATCATATCTTGCTCACTCTTAGTAGGTACACTTAATCTCTTGACCCTACTATGATATTGTCTTGTTTATATGTATGCTTGTATGAATGCTTGGCAAGATAATTACTTGTTTGAGCTACTATTTCCTATGAATACTACTTCCATGTTGATTATAGTATGTTGAAAAATGTTGAACAAAATGTAAAGGAATCCATTATACAACCTTGTGTACCTTCTTGAATTCTCAGGGTAAGGGCACAAGGCATGAATGAAATAGGGTTAGCTCATTGACTTTAGTCTTGAGGTCTCTTATGTAGAAATAGGGAGAATATAGTTTTTGAACCTCAAATTCCCCTGACAGTCCGTTCTTGGAGAAGTGGTCAAAGACCTACGTTGATATAATGGATAAAGAAACCCAAAACATGATTTATATATAACAATGGCGTTGAGTGATCTCATCTTATTTCTACTTATTGATTATTTTGATATTTCTTGCCAAGCAACTTTTATTATACTCTTAAATTATTTACATGCCTTTTGTAGGGGACTCAATGCACTCACATTGATATATTTTGTCTATCAAAATTTTATTTGCCAAATGAAGATCGACTGCACATAAGGCTCTATGTTCTGAAACGATCACCAATGAGTTTCATGAATATAGAAATGGGTACATCTCTTATATCCATGTTCAATATCTTGTTATCTCTTTAATTTTGTTATTGCCTTTTCATACATATTGCATGTGTGAAATATTTGTTCCATTCTATGGACAAGTGCTCAAACCCCTACAACTAAATCTGTAGTCAGTGGGGGTAAGAAGAGGGCAATAAATAGTTCTCTGACAATCATACAATTCATAGTCTCTCTTATCAAGTGGCCTGGATATCAATCTCCTATAGGAGGGACAAATCCCACCTACGTCACTCACAGTCAATCCCCACATTGGATGATGTTAAAATACATTGAATGATATGTGATGAGTGTAGTGTCTTTAGGTCTAAGAACCACAATCACCACTATCATTGTGAGAGTTGAGTCTGACTACCATTCCACAGTCTCCATGTATCACTCTCAAGGTGGATCTGTCTGATATACTATTCTCTAACAAGTACCTTTGTGTTTGGTTTGATATCGTATGTCATGAATGATGAGATTATATCATCAACCGACACACACTCTAGTCTTATGTATTATTGTTGTCTATTTTTCTTCCACAGTAATATCTGACTAGGGTTATGACAAGAATATATGTACTCTTATCATACAAATGACCCCACTTCTCAGGTCCTCAAGTATAAGGCATATGTCATCGCGTAACATCATTCTTTAGATATCTACTATGTTTGTGTCATCATCTCATGATTGAGATGAACATAATAGAAAAAAATACCTCTATAGTTATCAAATTAGGTATCTAATGCCCCATTACAATCAACGTATGATTGTCTCTCTAGGCATGAATACCAGTAGACTCCCACTTGCACTTAGAGCCAATCACTTACGAATCTTATTCCAAGTGATCTTTAACATGTCCATCATGTTTCTGTTGCTTAAGAACTTTTATAGAGGGTTAGCAACATTTGCTTCTAGTCAGTATTTTGTAAGTTTCACATGTCCTCATTGTAAGACTTCTTGTATGAGATGAAACTGTTGTAGTATGTTATCTGAGATTCCTTACCTATCCATTATATCCATTGTTGTCATCATATTTATATTGTGTCATCAATGGTTGAAACCTCCCACAAGTTCATCTACATGAACTTCTTTATCCATACAATATCCTCTGCTATGTTCATAACACCAAGACACTCAACTTCTATTATGGAGTAACCAATTGTCTCTTGCTCGGAACTTTTCCAGTTTACAGTTCATGTTTTAAGGACACACAAATTTGGATTGCGATCATCAATTTTATTTGTCATTTTAGAAGGTTGCATCAGTGTAACCCTTTACATCCAACTCTTCCTTATTACTATTACCAAGGAACTAATCCTTTTATTGCTACTCAAGTACTTTAAGATGTTCTTTATGGTTGTCTAGTGACCTTCACTAGGATCTCATAGATATCCTCTCACCATACCCAATACATATGAAACAACGGGATGAGTGCATAACATTGTCTACATGATAGATCCATTCACAAATGCATATGACATCTTACTCATTTTTTCCCATTCTTCACAAGAATTGGGACACTAGGATCTCGAGAGACTAATCCCATGGAACATGGATAGTTTTCTCTCATTGAGTCCCATGCTGAACCCCTTCAACATCTTACCAATATATATATTCTTACTTAGGTCATGAAGCTTTTGAGATCTATCTCTTGTAGATCTTGATTCCTATCACATTGGATGCTTCACCTAAACCCTTCATAGAGAAACTTTGTGGGACATGTTTTAATATTTGTAGTATAAGGATGTTATTCCCCATCATAATGTGGAATATAAATATGCTCCACTAAATTATTGTAATCACAGATTATATCTTCATTTTGAATACCACTTGTTGCTCGAAACATAATAATCATAGATTCCATCTTCATTTGTAATAAATGCTAAAACCAAAATCTAATCATATGGATTAAATCCAAAGCATATTAAATTGACGTGGCTCTAACACCACTGTTGGGAAATATATTATAAGATATAACATCAGATACAAAAAAATTACTATCATATTCCTCTTAGACAGTAGATGGGGTCAAAAACTATGTAATGGGAAGGAAGGTTTGTATGAGATATGTCTGGTCCTAGAGCAAGTCGAATGACTTATCCTTGTAGTACTGTGCTTCTTCATCAAGTACCACCCAAGTAGTTGTCAGCAACAACCTCCTAGTATAACACCATGAACGAAGATTGATGACATCCTCCTAGTGGGTTGAAAAGTCCTCGTTGACTCTAGAGTAGTTCACACAAACCACCAGGAACTCCACGTTGTGCTACCAAAGCCATTGGGAAGGAGTTGTCCCTTCGAACATCAACCTAATATGGTTGATCGACTAGCCCATGTTGTTAGAGAGAATTATTGTGTCTCTAAAAAGCCTCAAACACCCCTGTATTCATAGGAGGGTCAAGGTCAGGAGTTCTAGTCTAAGAGGAATTCAAAGAGACAAAATTTTCATGGATTTTTGGACTCTGCAAACCAAGAACTGGACGGTTCACGAATGAACTAATCGGTTCACATGTGAGTCGATCAGTTTAACACTTGAACCAATCATTTCACTTTATTTTTTATTTACAATCATATTAGCATTTAATATTCGATTAATGCACAACATGACGTCATCATCAATCCTTGATCCTACCATATCGTTTAACCAAACGGTTGGTCTCTGAGCCAATTTGGTTCACTTGTTGAACCGGTTGACTCATGGATCTAATTTCTAATGTTTGTTCAAATTGACCTGACACTTGAATCGATCAACTCAACACTTGAACCGGTCAATTCATAGCCCAGTCAATCAATTTTCAACCATTGTTGTTTAAATTGAATACCTAAACACTTCACTAGTCAAGTTAAACATCATTCATGAATGAACTCCTATTCTAGGTGCATCCTATGTGGGTGACCCTATAGGTCCCAAATTACATTGATACTGAATGACATCACAAACAATGAGCTATATCTAGCAACACATCCTTGCTACCCAAGTAAATGGAAATTGGAGAACAACTTCAAACTACAATTTGTGATCAATGTTATCGCGATTGTATAGTTCCTTTATCTCTGGTATCGTATTGAACTCAAGGCATGGAATCATCATCCTCTTCAACATCTAATCCATGTTCCTTAAACTAGAACAGACTGTATGAGATGCATGTGAACTAATATATCAAATATTGAGTCACATGAATATGACCATACATTTCTTAATCCACTTATTAAATGATTTGGATATCAATCTCCTATAGGAGGGACAAATCCCATCTACATTACTGACATTCAATCCCCATGTGTCACAATGTACCCGAACATCACCTTTTGAGAAATCCTTATTCAAGGTCACGTTGGATGATGTCAAAATACATCGAACGATATGTGATGAGTGTAGCGACTTTAGGTCTAAGAACCATAATTACCACTATCACTATGAGAGCTGATTCTGACTACTATTCCATGGTCTCCATGTATCACTCTCAAAGTGGGTCTGTCTAATACACTGTTCTCTAACAAGTACATATATGTTTGGTTTGATATCATATTTCCTGACTGATGAGATTTTGTTCAGATACGCAATCTGAAGACATATGTCATCGGGTAATATCATTTTTTTGACATCTACTATGTCAATGTCGTCATATAATGATTGAGACAAACATAATATATGTAATTACTTTTATAATTATCAAATCAGGTATCTAATATCTCATTACAATCATCGTGTGATTGGCTGTCTAGACATACATACCAACTCATTTTATGCAGTGTATGTACAGACCAAAGCTACGTGGTTGTCACTAGAAAAAACCACAAGAGTGGAAAATAAAATAAAAACCCATGTTACACATAGAGAACCATCTCCACAACAATTAGATTCAACTTTAATTAAGATTAGTAATCTCAGCCACATAAGTTGAACTCAAATCAAGGCAATGCTTATTATAAGATTGTCATGCCTATATTAAATTAAGAATATGAGTCTTTCAGTCACAAAAATCTAAAGTTGCATATGCTTCAATCGTTCTGGTGTCGTACAACATAGCATGTCCCAACTATGGCATACTTGACTAAGGTATTGTTCGAGGAAGCGATGGTTTGCGTCTAGGTAGCATGTACTTATCACGGGCAGGGTCAAGAATTGAAAAGTCTCAATTTGTTGGAATCTCTTTACGATTTGTTTACCATCCAGATGGGTTTTGTGTAGATAAATATATGTAACTAATAGAATTATGATGCCCATCATTTCTTATATCCTGCTAACGAAAGACGCCGTGAGATGTAGAAGTCGGTCCAGAGATCAATTTTTATAATTGTAATTTGCAATGAGTTTATGGCCCCCTGGCCCCCCTCAGCCTATTGGAATCTAGCCTAAGAGTTTTAAGGAGTAAAATTCATCTTATCATGTAGAAGTTTGGTGGACGTATTCTTGGCGGCACCATCAAATGCTAAAAAAATCTAGCAATAATTCATGAGAAAATTTTCCCATGTTTGTTATTTGATCTAGACATGCAGGCCACTCTAGGTTACAAGAATACGTGTGTCTGCAGTCTGCGGTACTGTGCAATGAGAAGTCTCATCTTTTGGTGTTACGTTAGACAACTGATATACCAGGCAGTGCCTATATAAGAAGGTTAAAGAACTCTTGCTCCATGAGAAGTCATTGACTTTGTAAGTCCGTAATCCCAGTTAGCCTCTATGACAATACTTGAATTAATAAATCAGTAATCCCATTTACTATATATTTCTACGACTGGAGTATGAGTTATTTTGTAGTCTTCTATTTGGTTGTGTCTGCACACAAAGTTTGATGAGAATTCAATTCACAAGTTATTAACATCCATAGTTGCGAACAAAAAATTTGAAGGCCACTTGTATGAGATGTTTGTCTGCATTATTTATGTTTCCAGCTATTTATAACTGATCCCACCCCTCAACATGAATTGTTTGCTGTCTCGGCAGACATGGTAAATTTTGCTGTGATCACAAGTAATAATACAAACTTCATCAAGATCATGTAGGATTCTTCTAAGGAGTTTCACAATCCGAAAATTTCCAGACTATATGTGAGAATGCAACCCGTTCAAGGTATATCAGACCCTGCGAACTAATTAAGTCTGAAACGATCGGTGGATAGGTAGGCCAGATTATGGCTGCAAAAATTAAATGTACAACTTTGACTGGATTATTGATCAATATAACGGGCTTTGAATAAATTGTTTAGAACAGACGAGTTTGTAAAGAAGAGAGTTGAGATGCCATTTGTGCATGTGTCTCCGTTTTGTTCGCTAGCGTCATTTTTTTAAACCGGGATAGTTGTGCCACATTGCGGTTTGTGGACGAAGACACCGAATGCAATAAAGTCGTCATTCAGAGGCTACTATATGGCGCGACTGTTCAATTAACATTTTTATTTTTGATATTTAGCTACTATGTAATATTTAATTTTAATTTAATATATAATGTTCACCACAAATATTATATAATTTAATTAATGTATAACATTTTAATTTATATACATATCTAATATGAACAAACTATTATTAAAATAATATAATATACATGTTACATACAAATAATATATATTATAAGTTTTTATATACATATATATAATATATTTTTAGAGTTATATATCTATATATATATATATATATATATATATATATATATATATATATATATATATATATATTGAACAAATTGGAGCAATATCATTACTCATAAGCCATACAACATCTACAACCAAGAGAAAGACCTCTGAAAGATCATACAACAATCCAGTACAGAATCAACACCCCCAACACTCATATTGGAATGAGAAGAAAAACACTTCTGCATTGATCCCTAAACTAAGGAGCTGATTCAAATAACTTTTCAAACATGATTCCTTCAACCTGAGTCTGCAATGAAGGGATGTATTCTGCTACCGAGAGAGAATACCACTAGAGATTTCCATCGCCTATATATCCATAAGATAAAAGCAATGAAAATTGCACCAATTCAGAAGAAAGACCTAGCACAACTAGGGACTCGAAACTCTCACTGAAGGAGAGGATAACACAACCTGCAAACAATAGGAGATATATGCCGAAGAGACCGGCGACTGAGTGGCAGAAGAACCTGTCCTAACCAATAACAAAATTAGCAACAAATGAAAAAAAATGCAGAAACAGAACGCAGCAGGAATAACCGGGGAAAAGACCCGAGATAGTTGGGTCGGGAACGGAGGCGTCAGAGTCCGTAGGAGGTCGACTTGGCCTTAGGGAGGTGCCAAGGTGAAACCACGACCACCTTGACGAGGCTTGGAGAAGACGCCCCACAGACCACCGCCGCAAGCACCACTGACTTAGGGACCCGTCCTCTGGAGCGCGGAGCCGTCGGGGCAGTTACGGAGGAGGAGATGAGCAAAAACTGCCACCTAACCCACGATCCAACTTCACCGTCGGGCGAGGAAAGTCTGGGGGAGCGGGCTGGTGCTCACCGGCTGCCCAAACCCCTCCCCCAAGTCGCTGCCGCACGGAGAGGCTACGCCCTAATCGTCAGAGCGAGGGGAGCGATATATATATATATATATATATATATATAGAGTCAGGCTAGAATACACTCGAGTGTATCCAGAGCGGAATACACTCAAGTAGTTTTTCATGATGCAATATTTTTTTGAAAATCTAATCCGTTGAACTTATTAAACATCTCGTGAACAACTCATACGCGAAATTTGAGCACATTTGGATATGTATAGCTCATGTTATGAAGACCGCAAAAATTATGCATTTCAAATTAGTTTCACGCGTCGATTTTTCTGCCCTTGGATGAGTGACTTACACTCATCCAAATAGGCTCAAAATTTGTATGTAGCCTAGTTATTGTATGACGGTAAAGATCAACAGTTTACATTTTGCAAAAAATAGCCTTGATATGCAAACATACTTGAGTGTATTCGTGCGATCCGTACACTCGAGTGTATTCTAGCCTGACTCTCTCTCTCTCTCTCTCTCTCTCTCTCTCTCTCTCTCTATATATATATATATATATATATATATATATATATATATATATATATATATATATATATATATATATATATATATATATGGGTATATCTTCGCTACCCGTGCGGGTAATTAAGGTTCGCTACCCGTGCATCCGTTTTATAATGGGATGACACATATATGTAATGAGACAACCAAATTTTGTAATGAGACAACCGAAATTGTAATACAAAAACTCATTTTGTATTACAACGTTGTTACATTAATAAATATATATTTATTACTGTAACAACGCTGTAATACAAAACGAGTCTTTGTATTACAATTTCGGTCATCTCATTACAAATTTGGATTGTCTAATTACAAATGCATACATTTCCATTACAAAACTGATGCACGGGTAGCGAATTTTAGTTACCCGCATGGGTAGCAAAGATATACCCTATATATATATATATATATATATACACCCTAATCGCCAGAGCGAGGGGAGCGATATATATATATATATATATATAGAGAGAGAGAGAGAGAGAGAGGCTAGGAAGTGTGTACCGGTGAGTACATGTAACTTACGTGTACCTGTCATTAAAATGACACATGTGGAGTATGTTAATAAAATCCAACCATATAGATTGATTCAATATTATATAGATTACATGTGTTTAAAAACTCATAACCATATCTCATATATATCATGAGATATAGCTATATATTATCCAACGGTTTCTGCAATTTCTGCAACTTACCGTTGACTAGATAAGTCACAAATTCTTTGATTGGGTGATCTATGAATATCAGGTTTTGGTAATTTTTGATACATATCTTATCTAAGTAGTACACATCACATCCATAAGGTTGAATTGTTCAGTTTAGTTTTACAATTATCATAAATGAAGGTGGGTACATGTAAGCTATATGTACTCAGGTACATAATTCTTTTAGCCATATATATATATATATATATATATATATATATATATATATATATATATATATATATATATATATATGGCAGCGATCTACTGCGGCATAGGGTATGCGGTCTGGCTTATATTCCTCGGTTTCTCGTTTCGTAAATTCCATATGCCTAATTAATTAGCGAGAGTCCTTGGTTGCAAATCATGTCTCTTTGTCGCTATAGATCCGCCAAACATGCACGGTAATGTGATGACAATGAGTGATCAGGAAATCACCAGAGCATCACTCGCTCACCTTTAACAAGTTTTTCTCGTCGTCCACGACTCGTGCTTAAGCGATAGTTAATTGGTAATGTGCAATTCGACATGCCTTTGACATACTGTTGCACCACATGCTTAGAGAAGCCTGACCTTAAGCTTTGTGGCCGCAACTTGTTAAGGACAATGACTGTGGGGGTGCATGTGTTTAAGGTAATCCTAACTTAAAGCGGTGAAACATCTTCAACCATATGAACTAGACATACTTTCTAGGACTTCTTACGAACATTCTGCAATATTAAAACATTGAGCGTCATGGTATCTGAATTGAAATCTCGGCAAAACTAGAGTTTATGTATCTTCGTAATAATAAATTTGGTCACAACCCTACTCTTCTACAGCCAACTTATCTTATACACCTAAATACACTGCAGAATCAGTGTGGATTTGCTGGTATTTCTAGAGATTAGATGTATATTTTCTGCTAGGTGTTCTATCAGGTCATGCAAAGGAACTTACTATATATTTTACAAGTTGATGCTAATAGAAACAAACGGTAATCAGCTACAGCTTTACTAGAGGCGACATGGAAAGCAACTATATGTAAATCTATTCATGTATGATAATAGTCATAAATTCATAATTCCTATTTTGTTATACATAGAGAATACATTTTAAAGATATAAAATAGGCAACCACAATACATATCTTGCTTTTACAAGTTTTACTTCTTCCTTTATATGTGTTAGACATGTTCATGGGAGAGGAGATTCGTTAGGTAATTGACACATTGTCTAATTATTCAGTCTCCAATCTGAATACTGATTGACAATATATTAAATGTATGCCAAGAAAACTAACGAACATACCAACTGAAAACACAGTTTCACGAATGATTCTTGGATTTCAATGAAGAACAATGGTCGTTACTGAAACTTACTAAACATAGAAAAGTATAAATGCGATCAGAAGATAACATTAAGCAAGTTTTGCATCCAAAATGATACTGGTGTTTATTAAAAAAGCACATTTATTATACATGTCTTTAACGACTCTAAAGACTAATTGTATTGTAAATTCTGGAGCTTTGTGAGTATCAGGTAATATTACAGTGACTAGCTTCAGGCTCGCCTTGGAATTAGTCATCACGTTTCAAGACGAAGGCAGAGTGTTATAGATCATTTAAACAATCAGTGCCCATTTGTGAATATGTAAACGACATGTAATTCTGAGAAGACGTGGTGCTCCGGTGATTGTCTGATCACTAGTGTTCATTAGATTGCCATGCATGTTTGGCGGAGCGTGTAGACAGGGAAGGCGACAAAGAGACATGATTTGCAACCAAGGACTCTCGCTAATTAATTAGGCATATGGAATTCACGAAACGAGAAACCAAGGAATATAAGCCAGACCGCATACCGCATATATATATATATATATATATATATATATATATATATATATATATATATATATATATATATATATATATATATATATATATATATATATATATATATATATATATGCTAAAAGAATTGTGTACCCGAGTACATGTAGCTTGCATGTACCTACCTTCATTTATGATAATTGTAAAATTAATATATATATATAGAGTCAGGCTAGAATACACTCGAGTGTACAGATCATGTCGTACACCCAAATGGTGTTTGCCTATCTAGATCATGTTTTTCCAAAATCTAATCCATTGATCTTCATGTTGGTTACAATAATAATAGGTCACATACAAAATTTGAACTCATTTGGATGAGTGTAAGTCACTCATCCAAGGACAACAAAATCGACGCACAAAATTAATTTGAAATACATGATTTTTACCTCCTTTAGATGCACGACCTATAAGTGTCCAAAGGAGCTAAAATTTATTATATAGTACGCTCTTCTGATAATTAAGAAGATCAACGGTTTGGATTTTTCAAAAATTTATTGCATCTTCAAAAATGATTGAGGTGTACGGTGCCTCCGGTACACTCGAGTGTACACTAGCCTGACTCTCTCTCTCTCTCTCTCTCTCTCTATATATATATATATATATATGTATATATATATATATATATGTATATATATATATATATCATAGACACAACTATCTATAAATTTCAATGCAATAATATCACATATAAGTTTAAGTTCTCCAATTTCAAAATACAATCTTGATCTGATAAGTAAAATACTATATACATATATCAAATAGTTATTATATTAATCCAATAATGATTATGTGTATATATTAATATGATATACTACATATATCAATATAACAGATAGGAAATAACAAATATAAATATTTTAGCATTCACATATACACAATATTTGTATATATATTAAATGTAAATATTAAACAAATCATTTATATAACTACAATATTCCATGAACTTGTTATTGTATATATAAATGATCGGATGATTATCTTTTTTAACTACAAATACAAGGGAATAATATATTTATATTTATAAATATGAATGGATTTATATTTTAAACTATATTACATTGATGGATTAGTATATTGCATGTCTTACTAATATACACATAAAGGACCAAACAATTATATATTAATCCAATGTATTTTATATACATGAATGAATTTTACATTATTTATATACATAAATGTACGAATATTTATGTTTATAAATATATAAAATACAAACATTGTGTATATGATTGTCAAAATAATTATACATGTTATATTTATATTTGTCGCATATCTTATTATTATGGCATGTAATCTTTATTTGATTACTATAGTAACTATTTGATATATATATATAATATATTATTTTAGTTTTTTTTCGAAATTGAATTTTACCTAATATAATTGATAACTTACATAAAATGATAAAAGAGGATAATTTGATTGAAAATTTGTTTAGTTTTAATTTTTTTTGGCATTGCTAATAAAATTACCTTTATTTTGTTTCTCTAGAAGTTTAATGCTAAATTCTGTTACAAATGAAATCTACTAAATTTTGTTATCTGCATCATCACTGACATAGATCTTCAACCATGAATCAATATAGGCATTGTCAATTTAAGTTGTTTCTGAACTAAAAAGTTAAAATATTATATCAAATATTGTAGTATACAATTGATAGCTAATTGTCTATATGATAAATATATACATATAGCCCTATATATAATACATATAAAATATAGAACATAAACATATCATATATATATATCAATTCATTTATATGTCATATGTATGTTATATTACTAATATGTACTTTTATAAATCAAATATATGAATAAATTAAAATACTATAAATTAATTTAAATTATGTAGTACACGTTACATATATTATACTCTAATTAAATTAGATACTACATATAAATGTTTTTTAATAGAGATAAAATCAAATTAATAGAATTTGTTACATGGTATCTAAGTATTACAAAGAAAGGTTAGTGGGGCGGCCACGTCACATAACAGCCCCTGGATGAAAACCCTATTACATTAGGCATCTTCATCCAAAAGTAGCCACATGGTACAACTCATCACAACTACTTTTTTATAAAAAGAATGATGTAAGACAATTAAAATGGAAAACTCAGAAGGAGTGAGGTATTTACTCTCTCTCTCTCCTTTTCACAAACTCGTCTATTCTAGACAACTTATTCAAGACATGGATATATGGATCTATAACTTGGTCAATTTTCTTTGGAAGATATAATTTGCTTGTCCTACCCATATTTTTATTGTGGTCTTCAAATGTTTTAGCGCAATTAACATGAAAATCTAAAGCCAAAGAAAAACATGACACATTGTGCATTGTCCAATCTCAAGAAAGGACAATGATGACTATCAAGAGTAGACACATTTTATAATAATACTAGAAAAAAAATGTTCTGAGCACATAAATTGCGTTTGAATTCATAGAATACATGACTAAAATTATAAAATAGACAATCTCTTCTGATTAATAATGTGGTTTAAGTCATTTATACTTAATTTTTATATTTAATTACTACTAACACATTTCTTTGTAATTATATTTTCATGAATTATTGGCAATTAGATCATCAAATAATCTAACATAGATAAATTGGTAATTTAATTACACAAATAGAAGTCATCGTGATGAAAATATAATGTCAAATTGTAATTGTCAAAGAAAATGAAATTTGACTCAATTTCTATTTTTGCATCAATTAAATCTTTCTAAAAAAATTAAATCAAGATGATTAGCCCTCAATAACTTCCATATGTCCCCACAAAATAGTTTGATCAACAAACAATTGAATCCCTTTTACTTATAGCATGGCCCTACTAAAATTTACCTATCCTCTTGTGATAAAGTGTTCATGTTTAATGCTAAAAAGAACAAGAATAAACACAAAAAAGTAAATTATCAACATCATTAGCAATCTGATAAAAAAATAAATGGACCAAGCATGCTGATAAACCCAAAGCCAATCACAATTTTGAGAATAAAAAAATAACATACAACTATGTTTTTGTTCCCAATAACCACCACAACTTCAACATTTGGAGTTCTCTAATATGTCTACTTGTTCACCAGTATAGTTTGTGTGCCTGCTTATTGTCGTTTGTGCCTACTTTTGCCTTGCTTTTTAATCAGTCAATATGGATAAGTAAAAGAATTTTATATTATTTTGAGTGTTCTAGCATCGTCTATGTGTAGTTCAATGATCTACATCTCTAGGTTCTCGTCTCATTCTTTTTGTCTTCTTTTGCAGCTTGTTTGTTAGTTTATTGATCCAACTTGTCGATGTACTTTCATGTTTGTTTGTGTGTTCGTTGACCCATCATTCATTATTTGTTCTCATGAAATGTTAAATTTAGATTACCCATATCTATCAACTAGAAATTTATCAAATACTGGACTTTTTATCAAGACATCAACTCTCAAACACATTGACAATATGGGTTGATAAATTTACTCTTGAAGTAATATTCTTGGCTCACACTTAGGAAGGTTCAGTGATGGGTAATACACTTCCATACATAGTACTTTGGCACTTGATTCCACCTTGAGAAGTAACATGCATTACGTATGACACATGTTTTTTTATCAGTGAAGGACCACTCGACCTTGCCATAGTTTATGTACATATAAAGTTGAAAAAAAGCAATTGGAGCAGCTTGAATACCCCATATTAATGAAATTTAAATCCAAAATCAATTTTCCCTAAAGAACTGAGTCGATCATACATTGTAGTTCTATACAGAACTCAATATTGAGACTTGACACTCATACCAATGGCACATACAAGTGTTTATTGTTGAAATTCCATTTGACCTTGCAGTGATTTATAAACCTACAAAACTATATGAAAAGAGAAAGGCACATCTAAGTTAACAACCAACAAACCCAAAAAGGAACCAAAATTAGTGACACTCATAACCAATTGTAACATCCAAAAAATTTCATGGACAAATTAAAACTTTTAATGTGGTTTTTCCTAAATATAATTCTTTAAGGGTCTTAAAGGATAGAAATAGCATTACTTTTAAATCAATGAGACAAGGAGAAATAAAAATGGACACAAAAACATCTTTTTTCTTTCAATAGTTAGCACGTGTCAAT
This sequence comes from Alisma plantago-aquatica, assembly GCA_963693085.1. Lineage (NCBI taxonomy): Eukaryota > Viridiplantae > Streptophyta > Magnoliopsida > Alismatales > Alismataceae > Alisma > Alisma plantago-aquatica. The sequence goes on from OY856413.1 coordinate 750,075,190, forward strand.
GTCTATGTTGTTGGGGAAGCCATATGTTCTCTTCATGAGAATGACAACACACCAACTGCATTTCCCAATATACTAAGGGATACCAAAAGTCCTCTCTGTACAGAGTCGTGGAGGTATTATTCCAGTAAAACAATAGACACAAGCCTGCACTTTTTGATGTTTAAACAATGTACTACTATTTTCCAGGAATAAATGTTGATGGTCTTTCAAGGAGGAAGGCTAAGTTTCAAAATCAATTTCTTTGGCCACCAGCCTATCTAATCATGCATGCAATCAATGAGGGAAATACTTTCCAAATAGAAATAAAAATTTTGTACCTTCGAATCAAATGCATCCAAAAAAAAAATTCACCAATTGACACCAAGGGATAACTAAAAGAAAAATCTACAGATTAAGAGAGATATTTGTCACTATATGGTCTGGAATCATTTTTTTCTTGTTTATTTAAATTTGATTATATAGTATCATAGGTGACTAGAGTTTTCCACCTAGGACTATTATTTCTATTTTCTAACATTCTCATTTCTAGGGTCCTTAACTAGGCTAGTTATATTTCATGCTACATATTTAGCTAGTTTATTTTATCTCTTCCAAATTAGATAATTATATTAGTTACTAGGCTCAAATATTTTTATTTACCAATATACCCAAACCAGAGATGTCTAGGGTTTTATACATATTTTGATATACTCTAGTCATATACTTAGATTTTAAATAGGTTCCCAAATACAAATGGGATCTAGATGAACTATATTGGGGTTACTTCATACATTGGTCCACTGATGGACCATCTAAACCAAGTTTATGTTAATAAAATACATCGATGTGTACTTCTATAAGAGTGACCTTCTCATACACATTTATTCAATTCTAGATTAATTGAAATAAGTTTATTTCCTAGATCCATCAAATATCAGGGTTTGAATCCATAATAATGCTAAGTTAGTATTTATGTTATTCTTATAAAAATGTTGCATGACATATTGATCCATACATGTATGGGAATTAATATGAGGGATATTAAGAATAGTAGGTAGACTAAGTTAGACCATCATGATAACCATATTCTGCATATGTGATGTGTAGTTACTTTTAAACTAAGTGTTTTAGGTAACTAGCATGAAGGAGTATGTTTTAGGGATCTAGATCACTTTATGTGTTACGACCCGCATCGAGCTTAACCCGTAAGTATGCTGTTAAGCATGTGTTTAACTGATGTGCTAAGTTATAAGCCTGTTTTTGTTAATTATGTTTAAAATGGATATGATATGTGCTTAGTGTGTATCCTAGCTCTTAAAGTGTGTAGGATCTTACGCTTGAAGTGTTGCCAGAGAAATCGTTCGAATCCGACCTTCGAGTCAAAAGTTGCATGTTTTTGGGCTTGTAGGGACCCGTTTGTAGTTTTTGGAAGTTTTTGAACTTTGCGATTTGGCCCCTAGGTTTTCTTCCTTATCTACTCTTTCTCCCTTATCTCGTTTCATTTCTCAGAAATGAGAGAACGCAGCAGCGTTCCTCTCCTTCTTCCGCGTGAAAGAGAGAGAGAGAGAGAGAGAGAGAGAGAGAGAGAGGGAGCTGAGAAGGGAAGGACTTTCGGAGCTTCGTTTTGCTCTGGCCAGTAGCTGCGACTCATCCTCTTCCATCCGTTCATCGTCTTCTTCATCAATTCGATCCGGATTTGCAGCTGGAGCTGCGGTTGCAGGGAGACAGCCAGGAGATTGGGGCGCAAGGAGCAGCCCTAGCTCGTCTCTCTTCCCCCTTCAGGTCCGTTTTGGTGGTATGCATCAATTGCGAACGTTTTGCGGTGTTAATTTGGGATTTTGCCCGTCGATTCGAGAGAAATCGACATCTGCAGTCCGTTTTTGTTTTCTGCCTGTGCGTGGTTCGGCCGAGTTCGTATTCGGTCGGCCGAGTTTCTTATTAGGGCAATCGTACAGAGTTTTGGTCGGCCGAGTTTAGTCCTGATCGGCCGAGTTTCCTTGTAGGTATATAAAGCAGTGTGTTGGTCGGCCGAGTTCCCCAGAGGATCGGCCGAGTTTTCTGCTGATCGGCCGAAGTTGATCGGCCGAGTTTCAGAAACTGGGAGGCGTTCGGCCGAGTTCCAAAGTGGTCGGCCGAGTTTCAAGTTGTGAGTGGCAGTTCATTTAGAAATCATTATTAAACTCATTTTAAATGCTTATTTGCTTCAGTATCAGTTGATATGACTCTTAAACAGTGTAGCATGTACATTAAAGTATGTTAAGTTCATTGGAACTTGAAATTCTTGATATGAATGATGAAAAAGAGGAGATTCCATGTTTTACAGTCGTAATGTGATATTTCTGTTAACTGTATATCTGTTAACTAATTAATAGACATAGGTGCCCTAACACCGTAGAACCCCTCGTGAGGTCTGCACCTTGGGGTGAAATGACCTACCTAGCGTGTGTCTAGATGGTCGGTGACTCGTGTTTAACAATAATCCGTGCGTGTGTCACGGTGGCACGAGGGCAGAAAGGCAGTGTTCAACAATAATCCGTGCGTGTGTCACGGTGGCACTGGAGTATGTAGGGGTTATTCAACAATAATCCGTGCGTGTGTCACGGTGGTAACCCAGACTCTCCGCCTGTGTGCTCAGGTTAGAGGAGGAGTCTAGAGTACACTCTTTTGAGAGTGCAGTGAGGCCGTGTGAGCCTGAGAGTCCTGACGCAGACCAGGACAACAGTCAGACTTAGCATTTCCCGGGTGTGTCGCTAAGTCTTGTACGGTGGGATCGTGGCATGAACTTGCTACGAATCTTTATATGCAGAGTACACTGCATATGATTAGGGCATAATAATAATAATAATATGAATAAGTAATCATATAGGATCACAGTAAATTTATATATCTGTTCATTTACCTGAAATACCTGTTGATGCATAGAAATGAGATTATTATCTGTATATCTGCTATGTCAATAGAACTGCCCTGCTCGAACTGTATATATGTTTATTTTCAGTTTATAAACCTGACGAGTTGTTTAGTGATAGCTAAGTGAAATGTTATTCACTGAGCGAGTAGGCTCATCCCTCTACTCAAACATTTTCAGGTCAGCATCAGCATCAGGAATCGGAAGGATCGTTTCATCCTAACGCCTAGTTGATAGAAGGTTTGTAGTTGGTCGAGTTAGAGGTCTCTTAGTCCTTTCCCCTCAATCTTCAGGACAAGGTGTGAGTGAGAGAGAGAATGTGTACAAAGATGTAAATTAACTGTTATACTTTACTTTATGTTAATCAATGTATTATGCTGTAGACTTTGCTTGTATCTGCTATCAGTTTAATAGAAAAGTTCATGCAGTTTGCTTAGTTTCTGTTTACAGCTTAAGCTTGGTTATCATTTAAATGTCTTTAATTGTTTTTTTAAAAAGTGATGAGTGGCTGGTTGTGTGTAAATCCCATCTTTCGTGCCCTAATTTCGTGGTTTGTGGTTAATAGGAGATTGGGGCGCGACATTATGAATCATATTGGTATTAACTTATAATGATGTACATATATGCATGTATCTAGATAAGGGTATGTATCAAGGATTAACTTGTGGGGTAGGGATCAGTCTTCTATCTTGGGGATTTATATTATTACACTCATTTTATATTGTACTATGTTTAGATATCTTACGAATCTTTTTAACAAAATTATCATATCTAAAAATGTAGGAGAGTGTGAACTTATTGAAATAGAGCTTTGATTATGATATCCTAGGAGCAATCGTGGTTCGAGTCTAGCCTCCCTTTCTTCTAGAAGATTGTTGCTCTCATATCTGCAAGTTTCCATCTTCATTGTGGCTCTCATGATCGGAAACAAACCCACCCTTACTGTTGGTGGATGCATGTTTGATCCTATCATATTAGTGTATCGTAGGATTTGCAACAGTACCCTGGAGTTGACGTCACATAAGATCCTTCATGCCTAGGGATCATTATCCTCCTGCTAGCCAGTTTTCATAGCTTGATAAGGATTATGACAAGCTAACATTCACCAATGCAGATCATATAGGTCGTCATGGCGGTATGTTGTTGCACATCTATTCATGTGGGCATCTATTAAGAGAAGGTGGTGGGGTTGTGTTGTGCATGTTGGGTTGTACATGGTAGGCGGCAGGGTCAGGAACAAGTAGTCATCATCCAGATTTGGATCTTTACAAAGGTCACTATCAACAAGAGTTAGTGCTATAGGGTTGAAGATCCATGGACTTCATGTACTAGGATCTTGACTACAGGTCAATTTACACGGGTGACCCTAAAAGGATATCTTCATATCAGTCCTGGTGATCAAAATCTGAGGAATGATAGAGGCTCATGGTTGATGGTGGATAAGATGGGAGGCAAAGCATCTGGTCTGCACCTCATGGTCGATGGCTTCAAGGTGATCAAGATTGGTTGAAGTTTGATATTGACAAGCATATCTTGGTTGCTATCTAGAGATGTAAGAGTGTTGGGATGGGGTGCCTCCGTATGACCTCCAAATATCCAACATGATGCATGGTCATGGATCTATGGCATAAGTAGAACTACATCAGGATGTAGGGTGGGAGACGAGACTGTAGATTTGTTGTGTCACACACTTGTTGTTGGCAAGGTGAGATCGGCGTGTTCTGCTGGCTCATCTTATCATTCATGGCGTATGGTAAGAGGAGCAATGCAACTGGTTGTTGCAGATCATTGTTGGTGAGGCTAAGATGAAAAGGTGTCGAGGACTCTTCCTAAGGAACTAAACATTCGGCTAGGTATCCACTAGGTTATTGAGTTGTAATTGTTGTGGCCGAGCTATCAGCATGCCGGTGCCTGGTTGTCGATGATTGATGAGGAGGGAAACCATGGAGGTGGCACTATATTGCAAGATCAAAGTGAAAGGACAATGGTGGGTGTGAGGCAGCAAGCCAAGGGTCTCGATCAGGCAGGGCAAGACAATGGAGATCATCACATGCTAGGTTGAAGGGATGGGAAATGAAAGTGGATATTACAGGTTGCATTGTAGCTTCCTCGTGACAAGATGTGTCTGTGATGCTCACTATATCAGGCGACAGTGCCTGCCTTCATCTACAGTGGTTGGATGTTTTTGATCTGAGTCAATCCCTGATTACGGACAGTGGACTTTAAGAGGCTGAGGTACTAGGGTTTCAAAGAGGGTAGTAAAGAGTCTCATAGATGAGGAGAGGAACGAGGCAAGGTAACAGGTGTAGTGGAGACGCTCAGTGTTTCAGGTCGCTGAAGACCATCACTGCTGCTTCGGAGGTGTAATGGTAGCAATAAGCTAGGGTTGGAGTGATTTCTTGAGGGGTTTGTCAAGATGGAGGGTTCCCATTTGGATATAACGCAAGAAAGTCTGGCATTGTAGATGAAGAAGACCAAATCTTCTCAGTAACTACCATCGTTGGCATTATGGACATTATTACCTAATTACTCAAATGTTTTTCCAACTTTAAAATGGTAAGTCCTAGTCTAATGAGGATTTGACCATGTTTCTAATTCTCATTCATTCAAACAAGGAAACCATTAATCCTTTATTCAAAACTCCATATTAGGTACTACATCTTCTAGCATAAATCACCCTATAAATAATGTATGATATTTCAAATAATATTTTCATTTGATTTCAAAGTCATTAATTATCAAAACAAGGACAATTTATCAACACAAGGTCAAATAAATGTATATAGTCACAAAAGGCCCTGACTTCACTAGTTGAAATCAAATAAATTCATGGTTCATTAGGCAAATTTGATGGACCATATTTTCAAATATCTCCTTAATGAGTAGAATAGCTAGACAAAGGTAAGACAATTTGAGAGTAATCTAAATCAGGGACCATGATGATTCAATCTAAATGAGGAAAATTTGTAGTTTGGTGCTTCAATTACATGATATTCTAATGATGTACGGATTCAAATCAAAATTTAGAAAAATAGGTTTTTAGGAGAGACAATTATGCATAAAAGTTTAACAATAAATTCTAATACCAATTTTTAGTATGTTACAACTCACCACCCCTTGAAGAGGATTTCGTCACTGAAATCTCCCTACGTAGATTCTAATCTCCACCATTAAAGAGCGCAAAAAGAAATCTAGATAGTCATGTCAACTAAAGTGTAATATCCATCACCAACTCTAGGTTTTCCTTCTAGGTTTTTCTAACACCTTGTTGATTGTGACTTAGATGAATAAATCATCGATAAAATTCCATAAAATCATTTTCTATACATATTCTATTATAAAGAAAATATTTTTTTCGATGGAAAACTAAAAATGGTCCAACTCAATGTGAGACCAAGTCACAATCACTCCATGCCTACATTCTAGTTACTATTACTCCATCCTCCCAACTACTTGACACCTTTTGGGAATTTATATATCTATGAAATACAAGGGCCACCTAAGCACTTAGTGATGCTTGGCCCACATAATATACTTAGGATCATGTACACATTTCTACATTAAGAATCTATATTTTAAATATAAAAATTTATGCATACCATTTTTTATTAAATTATATTTATAAGAACTAAACTTAAACTTTATTAAATTTTACTTGATACTACTTTCACTAATATTTATGTGAATCTTTATTTGGCCAAACATTTAGATAAACTTTTTTCCTCATTTCTAGTGGGTAGGGTTTTACATCAATATAATGTTAGCCTAATGTAAGGTATCCAATGTTTTATATATCCCTAAAAATTGGGAGTTCCAAAAACTTAGAGGTCCTTATCACATTTTACTATTAATCAGCTTGTTATGAATTGGGATGCAATTTTTAATCTTACTTGTTTACATCTATAACTTTGGATTTCAATTTTATTCTAGCATATATCATATTGCATATATGAAAGGCAAACCTATCATTAAACTCTAAATTATCATATTTTCTAGGGTTATATGTCAAAGTTATCATGGGGAATTTTGTTAACTTCTTAAATTACTTGTGGTTGTATCTAGATAAAACGTCTACAATAATATTCCCATTTGTATACTTATAGTGGTGACTAGGTGTTCTAAGGGTTATATTCGAAATCTACGTACATGTGTCTTAAACACTTCTTGTTCAATGGTATCACCATATGAATATATGCCTGACAGAGTTTAAAATCTAGTTATGTTTAATGAATTTCTAAATTAAGGTCCATACCTCACATCCTAGTCTATTAGTATATCCTACCTATAGTCTAGGTATATTCCCATAATTCAGCCAATACTAGTACGATTTATTAACAACTATCTACTTCATTTGTATTCCTAACAAACCCTAATTCTTCTGATACCTGCATGAGTTTTGATTGGTTATATTCTCCGATACCATGTTGTAAAGACATGATCCTTGCGATCAAATATTTACAAAATAATAGTAAAAAATATAAACAATATTTTCATTCATACAATTTTCTTGAGTACATGATATTTTTTACATATACACTAAAACATTAAAAATTTAGTAAATATAATCTTCATCTTCCAATAGAGGGCTATCTAGTTTAGTCTCTTGTAGGCCTTATCTGATCACATGCCCATGAGCTCCCAAAGGAAACGAAACCACACATGGGCCCCAATAAGGGAAAGTGGGATCAACAAAGCTGGTACAAAATCTCTAATTGGAAACCAAAACAATATAAACCTATCTACTAAGATTTATGAAAAAATGCAAAAGAATGAACTATATAAGCAAGTATCCAAAGGTAGCAATGGGTTTTCAAATTCAACATTATTCATATCCAAATTTTGAAACTAGTCATTCAATCTTCAATAATTAGCACATGTCAATGTCTATGTTGTTGGGGAAGCAATATGTTCTATTCATGAGAATGACAACACACCAACTGCATTTCCCAGTATATTGAGAGACCTCATATCCTTCTCTCTACACAGAGTTGTGGAAGTGTTATTTCACTAAAACAATGTGCACTAGCATGGATTTTTGACGTTTAAACAATGTGCTACTATTTTCCAAGAATAAATGTGGTGGTCTTTCAAGGAGGAAGGCTAATGTTCAAATTTAATAATTCTGGCCACCAACTTATCCAATCATTCATGCAATCAATGAGGAAAATAACTTTCTGAATAGAAATAGAAATTTTGTGCCTTTGAATCGAAATGCATCCAAAATGCAAAAACAAATCCACAAATTGACACCAAGGGATAACCAAGAGAAAAATCCAAAAATTCAGAGAGATATTTGTCACTATCTAGCATGTAATCATTTTTTTGTTTTATTTAAATTTTATTATGTAGTGCCACAGGTGATTAGGGTTTTCCATCTAGGACTATCTCTATTTTCTAACATTCTCATTTCTAGGGTCCTAGGCCAGTTATATTTCATGCTACATATTTAACTAGTATATTTTGTCTCCTCTAAATGAGATTATTATATTAGTCACTGGGCTCAAATATGTTTATTTACTAATATACCCAAACTAGGGATGTCTAGGATTTTATATATATCTTCATATACTCTACTCCTGTACTTAGATTTTAATTAGGTTCACAAAAAAAAGGGATCTAGATTAACTATATTTGGGTACTTTATACATTGGTCCGCTCATGGATCATCTAAACCAAGTTTCTGTTAATAAAATCCATTGATGTGTACTTTTATAATAGTGACCTTCTAATACATATTTATTCAAGTCTAGATTAATTTAAATAAGTTTATTTCCTAGATGCATCAAATATCAGGGTTTGAATCCATAACAATGCTAAGTTAGTATTTATGTTATTCTTATAAAATGTTGCATGACATATTCATCCATACATGTATAGGCATTAATATGAGGGATATTAAGAATAGTAGGTAGACTAAGTTGGACCACCGTGATAACCATATCCTACATATTTGATGTGTAGTTACTTTTACACTAAGTGTTTTAGGTAACTGGCATGAAGGGGTATGTTTTAGGGATCTAGATCACTTTATGAATCATATTGGTATCAACTTATAATGATGTACATATATGGATATATCAATATAAGGGTATGTCTCAAGGCTTAACCTATGGGGTACAGATCAGTCCAATGTCTTGGGGATTTGTATTATTACACTCATTTTATAGTGTACTATGTTTAGATATATTACAAATCTTTTTAAGCAAATTATCATATCTAAAAAGTAAGAGGGTGTGAACTTACTGAAATAGAGCTTTGATTATGATATTCAAGGAGCAATCTTGGTTCGAGTCTAGTCTCTCTTACTTCTAGAAGACTGTTACTTGCATATCTGCAAGTTTCCGTCTTCATTGTGGCTCTCATGATCAGAAACAAACCCACGCTCACTGTTGGTGGATGCATGTTTGATCATATAATATCAGTGCATTGTAGGATTTGCAAGGGTACCCTAGAGTTTCCATCCAATTAGATCCTTCTTGCTGAGGAATCATTAGTCTCCTAGTAGCCAGTTTTTTTAGCCTGATTAGGATTATGACGATCTAACATTCACCAATGCAGATCATGTAGGATGTCGTGGTGGTATGTTGTTGCACATATGTTCAGGTGGGCTTCTGTTAAGATAACGTTGTAGGGTTTTGTTGTGCATGTTGTGTTTTACATGGTATGCGGCAGGGTCATGAACAAGTAGTCATCATCTAAATTTGGATCTTTACAAAGATCACTGTCAAAAAGAGTTAGTGTTACAAGGTTGAAGATCCAGGGACTTTAGGTACTAGAATCTTAGCTACAAGTCAATTTATATTGATGACCCTTTGAGGATTTCTTCATATCAGTCCTGGTGATCAGAATATGAGGAACGATAGAGGCTCATGGCTGATGGTGGATGAGATGGGAGGCAAAGAGGTTGGTCTGCACCTCTTGGCCAATGGTTTCAAGGTGATAAAGATTGGTTGAAGTTTTGTACTGGTGAGCAGATCCTAGTTGTTGTCCACAGATCTAAGAGTAATGGGATGGGGTGCCTCTGTAATACCTCCAACCTAATATCCAGCATGATGCATGGTCATGGATTTCTCTGTGGCATAAGTAGAGCTACAACAAGATCTAGGTTGGGAGACGAGTCTATAAATCTATTGTGTAGCACACTTGTTGCTAGAAAGATGAGATCAGCATGTTCTGTTGGCTCATCTTATCATTCATGGAGTATGGTAATAGGAGCAGTGCCACTGGTTTTTGTAGATCATTTATGGAGAGGCTAGGATGAAAAGGTACTAAGGACTCTTCCTATGGAACTGAATGTGTGGTTGGATATCCATTGGGTTACTAAGTTGCAACCAGTGTGGATGAGCTATCGGCATGCTGGCGCTTGGTTGCTGATGATTGAGGAGGAGGGAAAGTAGGGTGGCAGTGCCATGTTGCAAGATGAAAGTGATACGACAACGGTGGGTATGAAGCAGCAAGGCAAGGATCTTGGATGGGTAGGGAAAAGCCAATGGAGATAATTACAGGCTAGGTTGAAGGACTGGGAATTGAAAGTGGTGATTGTAGGTTGCATTGTGGCTTCCACATGTCAAGATATGTCAGTGATGCTCACTTAATCATGACAGAGTGCCTCTCTTCATCTATGGTGGTTGGATGTTGTCAATCTGAGTCATCCCTGATTGTGGCGAGTGGGGTTTAAGGGGTTGAGGTACTATAGTTGCAAAGAGAGTTGTAAAGAGTCTCAAAGATGAGGAGAGGAAAGAGGCAAGGTAACAGGTGTAGTGGCAATGCTCTGCATTTTAGGTTGATGAAGCCCATCACTGTTGCACCAGAGGTTTAACGGTGGCAATAAGTTAGGGTTGGTGTGATTGTTTGAGGGGTTTGTCGAGATGAAGAGTTCCCTTTCAGATATAATGCAAGAAATTATGGTGTTGCAGATGAATAAGAATGAATCTTCTTAGTAACTATCATCACTGGCGTTATGGACATTATTAACTAATTACTCGATTTTTTTCTAACTTTAAAAGGGTAAGTTCTAGTCTAATGAGGATTTGACCATGTTTCTAATTCTTATTCATTCAAACAAGGAAATCATTAAATCCTCTATTCAAAACTCCATCTTAGCTACTACATTTTCTAGCATAAATCATCCTATAAATAAGATTTGATATTTCAAATAATATTTTCATTTGATTTCAAAGTCATTAATTATCAAAACAAGGACAAATTATCAATACAAGGTCCAATAAGTGTATATAGTCACAAATGGTCCAAACTTCACTAGTTGACATCAAATAAATTCATGGTTCATTAGGTACATTTGAGGGGCCATATTGCAAAAATATCCTTAATGAGTATACTATCCAGACAAATGTAAGACAATTTGAGAGTGATCGAAATCAGGAGCCATAATGATTCAATAAAATGAGGAAAAATTGTAGTTTGGTGCTTCAATTTCATGATATTTCAATGATGTAATGGTTCATATGGAAATTTAGAAAAATAGGTTTTCAGGAGAGATAATTATACATAATAGTTTAACAATAAGTTATAGTACCAATTTTTAGTATGTTACATTGCCTCATTCGATAAAGGCTTGAGAATGGTTTAGGCATGGCTTATGCCTGAAAATAGGTGGATCAGTCAGGAATCCATTGGAGATCAGAGTTGTGGTTGATTCTCCTCACCATGAGCAATGGAGAATAATGGCAAGGGTTAACTTACCTTGTTTCCCATGTGTTTTTAATATGTTAATTTTTAATGCAAGGGTAAAATAGAGATTTTGACTTTTGGGTTCAATTTTTTTGATGTGAGATTTCAATTGTTGAGTTGGAACGGGCCCCTTAGGAATAGGGTCCCATTATCCGTTGGCTTTGGATATGGCCTATGTGGCTATTCTTTGATCTGATTGGATAGATATACCAAAAATCATAGTAAATCACTGGATGCTCAGAAAAATGAGCAAAAAATATATTTTGAAAATGGTTTTTCACAAGGAATCTAAATATCCAAGTAGAGTTTGTTTCCAATTCACTATATCTTGGTTTTATTAGGAGTGGAAGTAGAGTTCAATACGTTAGATGATATACATATTATTATGATATATATGTTGGACAGGAGGATTAGGATTTTTAAAACCCATAATCATGATTAGGGATTCCTCAACCTAAGAAGTGCAAATAGGTCATCTTTAAGTGCAAGGTAACTGGTCCATGTCAGTTGGACATAAGTAATGTTTACTTTTTATGTATGTATATACGAATTACATTAATGATCAATTATTATTTCAATTGGTTAAAGTCAATGAATTTATGATAAACTGATGTCATGTTTAGTTGTTAATATTAATATATCACCCTCATGCACATTAAAGTTAAGGTTAAAAATAAGACATAAAGATAAATTTAAGAGTTTTAAGATAAGGGTAATGATAAGGATATATTTATATAAGATCCTCAGCAAGAGGCTCCTCAGACAAAACTAAGAGACACTTTGGTGCATAAGAGTAGAGGCATTTCAACACATAAGAGAAGATGCATGTTTGCAACCCAAGGATTTTTATATAGGTCAAGATAAAAGAAAGTAATTTAAAATCAATATTGTCTTCTTTTAAATGTCTAATGCTAAATGTTTGTTTTTAGTTTACAAGTTTTTTTAATCTATAATATGTCCAATTCCACTTACCACTGGTTTTATGCATGGCTGGGGGTGCGCCGCCCGTAGGTTAGGAGCAAGCTCAGGAGGCAAAAGCCATCTGAAGTGAAAACCCTAGATCGAGGATCTACAAGCATAAAAATAGTGGTGGGGTGCCAACTATACCTAGATTAGTATTTTTTGTCTTTTATTTTCTTGATAAATATGTGTATGTAAAGCTTGTTCAGATTTGAGAGTGATAATTGTGGTTATTTCCTTGCGATGGTTTATATAAACTTTATTTTGAGCTATGAATATCATGTTTGTGACATCCCCCTTGGTGTAAATGAAAATATATTCTTTCTCTCTATGTTGTAGTCGTGGGGTGTTACACCAATATTGCATCATTTTCTAATATAGATATATATATAAGGTTTTGTGTTTGCATAGTGACTTTGTGAGAGAAATGTATGGGACTTCTTATACATTAGGGATGATACATAGAACATGTACACTCCAACATTAAGTGTTTGATATGCTAGTAACGATGTACATGAACTATTTATAATTTTAACATATACTAGAACACATTAAAATACATGAAGCAAAACTATTGTGATAATCATCAAAAAAGAAAGAAAACACCAAATGAGTGACCAAGCAAAGACCCGAACAACTTGGAAATCTATCAGCACAAAAGAAATATAATAATGATACATGGACATCATTTTGGACCTTAAAGTGGAACTCAAGTCATTCTCCAACATAAAAAAGGTATAACAAATAATATATATTATTTTTTAGAAATGCTTTGTTTTGTGGTGGAAAATAAATTGAATGTCATTATTGGTTCCAAAATATGTTGATGTACAAAATCATAAACAAATAAGGATAAAAAATAGGAGAAAAGACATGCATAGGTTTCTTAGTTGGGGTTCCAGCCCTCATCCTCCCAGTGCCTCCTCACAGTATGATCCCAAACTGTCTCTCTTCTCGCATGCAGAAGTATAAAAAATAAGCACAGTTAATGTGGTTGCACTCGAACAAAGGAAAAAACCTTGTGTTAAGGAGAGGAGAAAAACAAATAAAAAAATATAAAGCTATGACGATGAGGATGACGTCAACCACTTCTTTTGTCTACACACATCCCAATAGCAAGCGTAAGAATTCACCATTATTTCAATCTCGAAGCGGTGAGTAGCTAGTGTTTAGGAAGGTTTAGAAAATATGTTTGAAAACAAAAGCTACCAGACTAATAGGAGGGATGAGTAGGTTGGACACCTACGTTCATTTATAAGGTATATAGACTACTGGAGTTTTCTATCAGAAAAATGTCTCAACAATTAAGTTTTGATAATTAAGAAAAGAGAAAGAAAACATACAAGGTATGAGAGCACATAGTCAAGGAGGAAATAAAATTAAAGGAGATATGGAAATAAATGTTATTTTTCAAACAAGTATACATGAGAGAGGGAGAAAATCAAGAGACTAATGTATGCAACAAAAACTCTATGGTATCGATTGTTGCTAGTAACATCTGACATAGTAAGAAACATATCTAACTAGGTAGATCTATTTTCATCAAATTCTTTGTCCTCATGGTCATTTAGGTCGACAACTAATGGCATTGGTTTTTTTGACTAGATACATCTGTCAATCTTCCTTATGATGGTAGGAATTCCTCCTCAGATGATGACAATGACTAGTTATCCCAGATGCTGACTCAATACAGTAAATTTATGTTTTTCTATTTTCAAAGCTCCCCCTTTTGATTACTTACCTTAGTGTCTAGGTCAGACGTTTGACGACTACATCACAACCTTAGTTGGTTAATTAGATAGGTCAGCATCCAAAGACAATACCTATTAAGACCATAGATAGAGATATGATCTTCCACCTACCATGCAAGATAGGTCAGCTATCTCTTTAGGTCTGTCCCTATGGCATTACAACATTGCTTTCTTCTTTCCCAATTATATATGCAATGCAAACAGGTGGCTTGTCCTAAACCAAAATTGAGTAAAACATTTTTTGCTAAGTCAACAATGAGGACAACATAGTTAGGTTTGAGAATAGCTCGGTGTTAAGGTTTGTGTCTACAGTTTTGTAACTACAATTAAGAAGGTTAATGGGTCGACTTATGAAAACAAGTTTTGGTTCATTTATCTTTGGTATGAGGGCAATGTGTGTTGAATTAATTCTTTCTAGAAGTAACTTAGGGTCATGGTGTGAGTGGAGACCATTAAAATATCTGTGAAGATGATTTTGAAGATATCCCACGTTGTGATAAATAAAGATGTAGGGAAACGTTAAGGTACATAGAATTTACCTAGATTAATGTTTTTAAGGGCAACATGGACTTCCTCTTAGGTGAAGGGATTAATAAATGAGGAGGATTTCATGAAAGTAAAGGATACAAATAAGGATTGGTGAAAGTGAAATAGAAGGTAATTTTGCTTAGATGGATATTTATTAAAAATGTTTCTATAGTATGACATAATGTGTTTTATGTTAGTGGTTTGTGTCAGGTGAGAGTGTTATTAATGAGCATGAAGTTGACATAGTTGTATGTTTCCTGTATTGAACTCACACAATGAAAGAGCATTTTGTTCATGCCCTCCTTGTGCCACTAAAATTTTGATCAATGCTTGTAGTATGTCTCTTAATATTGTCAGATGTCATCTAGGGATTTGTTAGATTATTTAGGGATACAAAATTGAGGGGGTCAGAAAGGAGGTCAGCATATTGAATTTCACTAATGGTCTTCAAAAGATTAGTGATGTTTTATTGAGGGAGCTAAAAGTATTTGATGACCAACATTTGAGGGTTGAGAAACACGATTTAAGGTGTAAGGTTAGGTTTTTAGCATGATTCTGAGAGTTTGTTGTGAAGTTAGACCAAGCAACTATTATAGTGGTATTATATGTGGGATTTTAATCTATAAGCACTTAAATCTATAGGGTTTGGCCCCAAGAAGAGGGTTCAATGTCTAGGATGACATTGTTATGATCTTACATATATTATGGTCCAAGACAGGATGTTAAAATTGGGAAAAAAGTAGACCGGTTCAAGTTGCATGAGAATCTTTCTAATTTGACAAAAGAAGGAACTAGGGGGGCTCTTTTGTAATCAAACAATGTGTAATCATACCTAGTAGAGTTGATGTCAGAAAGGTTACAATGATCTTGATGAAATCATCGAATGAAGTCATATGTGAGGTGATGTTGTTGTATGCAATGACACACTCATGGGTGAAGCAGATGATGTTAAAGTCACCAGCAAGCAACTAAGGTGAAGAGGAGATCTGACTGCCTCCATACGTTAGTACATTTAAGTAGACCATTTTTTTATTTACCATATAGTCTGGTTATAAACCATTTGTTGCTGATAATATTGTCTATGATGGTGGTTGTGATTGTGTGGTTCGGGGTGGTGTGATCGTGAGGAAGTGGTTGTTCCATATATCTAACTACCCACAACCAGGAGTTGAAACCATATATTGATTCTATGCCCCACCCAAACTCTAAAACAATCTAGGGGGGGCATGTTTTTTAGATTTTTGGACTATGACAACATCAACTTTATTTATGTATGTGATGTCTAAAACACCTTTTCCTATTTAAGGTAATTAGACCGTGAACAGTATAAAACTAAATCATTACAAGTCATATTGTATAGCCTTGTGACTCTAAACAAAGAACTATATTTCCTTCACGTGTTGGGGGGATAAGTATGTTTCATGTGCAGCTGAAACCACACTTATGCCAGTCATGGCCCCCGCCCCCTTTTCCTCCCCCACTCACTCTCTCTCCTTGTTAAGCAACTATTTTTTAATTTTATATTTATGTTTTGTTTTACTTATAAAATTTGATCTATAATGAGTTTTTTCAAGAAACAAAAACCATTGGATACAAAAAGTACTTTCCAACAAAATCAATATTAACATATTTTGAAAAAATATTAAAAATAGAGGGAAATAGAAGGTGTATAAAAGGAGAGTGGAAGGAAGTGAAAATAGAATTAAATGAGTGCGGAGGGAAGATAATGAAGGAAGATGGAAGTGCATGTGTTGCATCCAGTTTGACATTTATCACACCACAGTCAATCTAATATATCCAGTCTGGACTAGAATGCACCTAGTTCAAACCTAAATGCGCCCAATTAGGACATGATTGCACCTCGTTAGTTTTATAGTGCGTCGGTGACATACTCAAATCTAGGAATACAGCTAATACTCCATTCTTCTAGGCCCCTACCTGTATATGTGGTAAGCAACCTCCTTCTTCCTCTCTATTTGACATTCTTTTGAATACATACCTTTTAGTAAGCGTAATTCACTACTTTAAGCTAGAGTTAACTTTTATGGGGACCTTATAACCCTTGACTCATTAATAACTAATAATCATGGAATCTTAGGATGCAATAACTCCAATAATTGAAATTATAGGAAATTGGTGGATAGTAATACCACACTTTTGTCCTGATATGGATTCAATACCATAGTGTGACGTTTAGATATTGAGTGAGAGAACTGAAGACAACTAAAAAGGGTTTACTCAATTTGACCATTAGTGTAAGTTTAAAACCCTAATTAAGTGACTAAGCATATAATGGGGAAAATACAACACAAACAATCTCAACTACTAAAAATAAGTCCTAATTCGTGTTCCTCAAACCAAAATTAGATAACCTACATAATTTGAGCTTAATTGGATATCATATACACCCCTTATAGCAATTTAGGAGATAAATATACAATTTTAATACTCTTTATGCAATTTATTCGAATGTCACACTCATTTCCCCCCTAAGTTCTGATTATTCACATGTGATTCTAAGCTGGTCATGCAGATCCTTATCGAGTTGGGTAGATGGAAGTTGGACTTCATCTCCCACCCCCAGTTTGCCCGCGTGCGAGACTGCCAGGTGCAACTTGCTTCCCTGCGACTGGTTCCACCTCGTCGCTCTCCCTCTACACCGGATGAATCCTCACGATTTCTTCGCCATCTGACTCGTTCTTCCCTACCGAGTCCAATGACCCCTTACTTGGCCTCTGTAGAACCCTAAGGTAAAAATGCCTATTTCTACTCGACAACAGCCGCCACTACAAATGTTTAGACACGCCGCCGCTCCACCCCAATGCCCTCTCTTCCTTACGTCTGGTACTAGACACTTTGTGGTGTCCATCTGTGCGTAGATCATCGCTTGATTTTGCCTGAGGTCACTTGGGAGAGGCTGCAGGAAGGTCATCTTCTCCGGCGAGAAAACTCGAAGCTACAGATCCTAGAGCCACCTCTGTTCAATCGTCCGTGCACAACCTGTCCCCTCACGAGCATGGGTTCCACCTAAGTCCTAGCATAAGAGTCATTTCTCGTTGTGTTCCCCTTGTTGCAGTCAGTACCAGGACCCTCCTTAGTCGTCACTGTCATGGGACTCATCTCGACCCTGGCTACCCTAGGACCAGAGCGATGGTTCTCTAGGTCCAGGGTGAAGAGACGAAGGCAGTGAGCTTTGTCCTCCTTCTCCTGGGGTTTTGGATCGAAGGTTTTCACCTTGACCCCAATCTCTGTGGAGCAACCATGGTGCATAACGCAGGGATTTCAATCCTTGGGACAAAAGTCCAGCTCTGCCTATGCTGCCAAAATATTAATGTCACACCCATGAGGGCATATTGGTAATTTTAACTCTCATCTGACTCTACTAACTGAACCTAGCTTTCTTTTATTTCTCTATGGTCCGCGTGACAATGAACCATTGCTGATTCACATGTTATTCAGGGTAAAAATGTCAATTCACAATTCAATATCGTATTTAGCCATAAATGATTTAAACTTATAAAAATCATAACAAATTATTGGTTCATTAGAAAAATATAAATAAATATGTTTTTGAAATTAAAAAAATATGCCTAATTTATTGGGACAGGTTTCACGCCCGGATTTGCAACCAACTGTAGGGTCGATTTCTAAGAAAAAGATTTAATGCATATTATATTAATTGAATTCACATATATTGTGACTAGGTTGAGACAACCCTGACCCTGAACTTAGGAGGTGTTATTGAATATCTAGGATTGATCATATAGTATGTACATCCTCTATTTTATTTTGGGCATTATTTGACTGAACCTACATTTCTTTAATGAGGCATCTCTTGAACTATTAATTTTATTTAAAATTCAATTGTTGGACATTCATACTTTCTTCTTTTGATTCATATAAATTCATTTGATTGCTGGAATATTCATTTATAATGGGTCTTTGGACCCCTCCTTCTATGATTCCCATTTTATGTGAAATTGACTAAAATGTTAGTCTTGCCACTCTATTTATGCATGCTACATGTTTGACTAGAATATCTAGAATAGTGGTACTTATGTACAACCATACTTATATAGGGCATGCGTATTCTGCCTGGGGTGTGCGTTTCCACCCTTATTTCTTTTAGGCAATGATCCTATGGTGTTATGGCCCTATTTTAGGTATATTTAGTCTACATTGTTATGCATGCAAATGTTTGTTGTTTTAATATGAATCTGTGGATGATTGTTATGGCAAGACACACTTTTATTATCATGCTTGTAATAAGAATTTAATATGCCTCATTTATTTTGCTTCATTTCTTTTGTTACTTTTCTCTTGAACATACCTACTTGTAATTAGCCCCCTTTTCTTGTGGGAACATCTCGTTTTGCACTTTTAACCCTATATAATGCCCAAATTGTTTTATATATGTACATACTCAGCCTTGCTGACCTCTTTGTTGTTTCCTATGTTCTGGGTGATGTTCCCTTTCACCCATGTTTAGGTACATTGGAAGACATGAGCTCAAAAACATCGCTAACAGGACATGAACTTAAGGATAGCTTGGAATGGCTGGGTTACCCTCTGCTACTGGCTTAGTTGTGCTTAGTTCAAGTTTTTGTAAAATAACCCATTATGGTGTGGAATAATTGTATAAATGAATCATGAAGTGACTTTGTAATAGTTTTGATTCTGTTGCTTTATTATTACATGGATCTTGTATTATATCATTTGAGTGGATCCCCTTTCAGGTCTCACTCTTTATAAAATGGTATCAGAGCCGAAAGTAGTCGGTAACTTAAATATTTCAAGTTATCCTACATTGTTCCTTAATTAGGTGCTTAGACGACCTTTTAGAGGTTACTTTCAAACCTTTTTCTTTGTAGTGGTTTACCAATTAGTATTTCAATCCTTTCTAAAATTGGTCAATACCTCTTCTTACAACACATCAGTTGTGTAAGCATAGTATGGGACAAACCAAGACTACCCTACCCTCTATGTGGGGCTGCAATGAAACTACACTGGAATTGGCTTTTCTAGTGATATATCCCCAGATTTAAGGGAGGCTATCTAGACTAAATTATGTGTAGGTTGACTTGGACATTCAAAGCTAGGTGTAACCCTAGTTATCACATGTGATCCATTTTATGTGACGTTGATCTAGCATGCCCAGCATACATTCACTTAGCTACTAGGCATGCATGAACACAAAATACAAAATCCTAAATTAATATTAGGATTAGGATTCCTTTGATGTTAAATGTTATCCTAAACTAGATCAACTTTGTTTATAGCACACCTTGCCCTCAATGTGAGTATATTAGGATAGCTATGCCATGATGCCATCCCATCAAGGGCTAAATTCCACCCTCATTGGTATTGTTATTCTTGTGTATTGGAATTGATTGATGGAGCTAGATGTTATAGTAGGCATACTTAAATTATCACCTCTCTCAAAGTACTTGGTTTACCTAGTGATTGAGATGGGTATCTGGACTATATAGGTCCCCTTATCATGTAAAGGAACTACAGTGAAGAAAACCCTAAATCACTTCCTATCATGTTGGGTAATCTCATGTTTCGATTAGGACACATGATGAGATAGTGGGGATTATGATTAAGAATGACATAGGAAATGGTGGAAATCATGCTTGGGTAGGTTTTGACCGATTGTTGACTATGAGCAATATAATCCCTTCTCTCTCTCATTACTTGCACATTAGAGAATTATCACATGACCCTTTTAAATGATAGGAGGATCAGACCTCTTTGTAGAAGGAAGTGGTTATAGGATAGTAATGTGTGTGTCAGGTTGTTGTAGGTGTCTGACTTGGTTCTCAAATCGATTTTGGCACCAACTTTGCATCTTCATCACCAGTCTTTTATCTCTAAAACTTATTTTCATTATTAAATTATATGTACAAAAGATTTATTTTTCTTTTTATTATCTCATCGATGATTTTCAGAACCAAGTCACCACCACAAGTAAGTTGAGTAGTAGAGAAGCTCTTTAGTGAAGTCCCCTTAGTTGACATGTTCAACCCTAATACCCTAGGCCTAAGACAGACATAGCTAATTTTTGTAAATATATATAAGACCTAGCGGATCCACCCTTTTTCCCTCTAGGCTATGCCCTAAGTTATAGTTTAAACCTTTTTAAGGGGTGGAGTTCCCATACGATCTAGTTAATAGGCATAATCAGAATTAATAACAACTACAATAAGTAAAACTTGGATAACTCCTAGTAATTATGTCAAACATGTGTAGAGGTTACCAAACCGGGAATTTTAGAGGAGCCTTGCTAATCATACCATCCTACATGTTACTTTGATGATTAAAATAGATCTTAAAATTTTATCTTGAGTTATCCTTAAAGGGTGCATTTAAGACAGATAGAGGTAAAAGTAAAATTTCACTTAAAGCTCAAATTAATATCCTATACCCCAGATCGCTAACAATTAAGTGATGAGGATGACTATACAGTTTAGGCTAGGGTGAACATACTAAGTATGATGGAATTTCTAAACATTTCCATTTGACCATGATAAATAGAAGTGAAAGGGAACCGACTACACATCAATCAAAACATGTGTAATGTAATGTCTAAAGTTAACTCATGAAGGAGAAATTCTAATAGTTGCATCCAACACACTATATTGTTCATATGTGAACCAGAAAATCCATTGGCACACAAAACCCTAAACTTTCACCTCAACCCTAACATACCTATTAAAGTTTAAGTGTTGACTTAGTCATGTAACACATCATAATTTGACCCCCCTTGATAAAATCTATATATAAAATTCGATTTAAGATATAACCCTAATACAGAAGGAAGACAAGACATATATGTGTGTGATACATAATGTGTCTATTATAAATAATTCTGATATTGACATATATGATGGTGATGAGTGGATGATGATGATGTTTTTGTTGATGATGATGATGATGTTGATGATGATGAGGAGGAGTAGGTGATGATGTCATTGATAATGATGATGATGATGATGATGATGATGATGGTGAGTAGATGATGATGTTGTTGTTATTTTCATGATGATGATGACAACAAGAGAAATTATGTGGATCATGATCAAAGAATGGCAAAACCATGATAACATTGTAGGTAGCCCTAATGTATACAAATTGGTTGGCATAATCCTAGGTCTTGTTGTAACTTTACTAGTCCAACATCTACCATAATCAGATTATTGGATGCATGACACATGGAGACATATAGCTTCACCTTGAGAGTAGACCATAAGTGTGACAAGAATGGTATGTTTTGACCTCCTACGTTAGGTACATTAGAAATTTATGAATTGGTTGAAAGTATAACTTAGAATACCATGCCACAACTGGATAGATTTCGGGGACAAAATACTCTTTAAGGAGTGGAGTGTTGTAACATACTCAAATCTAGGAATATAGGCTAATACTCCATTCTTCTAGGCCTCTACCTGTATATGTGGTAACCAACCTCCTTCTTCCTCTCTATTTGACATTCTTTTGAATACATACCTTTTAGTAAGCATAATTCACTACTTTAAGCTAGAGTTAACTTTGATGGGGACCTTATAACCCTTGACTCATTAATAACTAATAATCATGGAATCTTAGGATGCAATAACTCCAATAATTGAAATTATAGGAAATTAGTGGATAGTAACACCACACTTTTGTCTTGATATGGATTCAATACCATAGTGTGACATTTAGATATTGAGTGAGAGAACTGAAGACAACTAAAAAGGGTTTACTCAATTTGACCATTAGTGTAAGTTTAAAACCCTAATTAGGTGACTAAGCATATAATGGGGGAAAATACAACACAAATAATCTCAACTACTAAAAATAAGTCCAAATTCGTGTTCCTCACACCCAAATTAGCTAACCTACATAATTTGAGCTTATTGGATATCACATACACCCCTTATAGCAATTTAGGAGATAAATATACAAGTTTAATACTCTTTATGCAATTTATTCGAATGTCACGCTCATTTCCCCCCTAAGTTCTGATTATTCGCATGTGAGTCTAAGCTGGTCACGTAGATCCTTATCAGGTCGGGTAGATGGAAGTTGGACTTTGTCTCCCACCCCCAGTTTGCCCGCGCACGAGACTGCCAGGTGTAGCTTGCTTCCCTATGATTGGTTCCACCTCGTCGCTCTCCCTCTACACCAGATGAATCCTCACGATTTCTTCGTCATCTAACTCGTTCCTCCCTGCCGAGTCCAATGACCCCTTACTTGGCCTATGTGGAACCCTAAGGCAAAAATGCCTATTTCTACTCGTAAGTAGCCGCCACTACAAATGTTTATACATGTCGCCGCTCCACCCTAATGCCCTCTCTTCCTTACGTCTGGTACTAGACACTTTGTGGTGTCCGTCTGTGCGTAGCTCGTCACTTGGTTTTTCCTGAGGTCACTTGGGAGAGGCTGCATGCAGGTCAACTTCTCCGGTGAGAAAACTCGAAGCTACAGATCCTAGAGGCACCTCGGTTCAATCGTTCGTGAGGTAACCATCTAGGACCCCCATTATTTCCATTGGTTTGTTCGTATTAGCATGGTTCGCCCTCTTTCTCTGGGTCGACTAGCACTGTCGGTCTCCCCTATTTTGTCACGCCGTCGTAAAGGATTCTGCCAATCCTTGTCTCTCGTATATTTGCAAAACCCATCAGAGGTGAATGGTGGAACACATGCATTCATCGCACACCGTGGCATTGATGGGACCTCACCGCCATTTCTGATGGCATCCATCCAAGTTTGGATCACTTCTTCTCCAAACACAAGCCACACTGGTTCTATGAACAATGACATATTTTCTTTGATTCTGTTGGTGTCCTTGGTTTTCAATTTTTGCACAGCATGTCCCCTCACGAGCGTGGGTTCCAGCTAAGTCCTAGCATCACATTCGTTTCTCGTTGTGTTCCCCTTGTTGCAGCCAGTACCAGGCCCCTCCTTGGTCATCTCTGTCATGGGACTCATCTCAAACCCGACTACCCTAGGACCAGAGTGATGGTTCTCTACGTCCAGGGTGAAGAGACGAAGGCAGTGAGCTTTGTGCTCCTTCTCTTGGGGTTTTGGATCAAAGGTTTTCACCTTGACCCCGAGCTCTTTGGAGCAACCATGGCGCAGAACACATGGATTTCAATACCTGGGACAAAAGTCCAGCTCTGCCTATGCTGCCAAAATATTAATGTCACGCCCATGAGGGCATATTTGTAATTTTAACTCTCATCTGACTCTACCAATCAAACCTAGCTTTCTTTTATTTCTCTATGGTCCACGTGACAGTGAACCCTTGCTGATTCACATGCTATTCAGGGGTAAAAACGTTTCAATATCGTATTTAGCCAGAAATGATTTAAACTTATACAAATCATAACAAATTATTGGTACAGTAGAAAAATACAAATAAATATGTTTTTGAAATCAAAAAAATACTTTTAATTTATTGGGTTAGGTTTCACTCCCATATTTACAACCTACAGTAGGTTGATTTCTAAGAAAAATATTTAATGCATATTATATTAATTGAATGCACATATATTGTGACTAGGTTGAGACAACCCTGACCCTGAACTTAGGAGGTGTTATTGAATATCTAGGACTGATCATAAGGTGTGTACATCATCTATTTTATTTTTGGCATTATTTGACTGAACCTACATTTCTTTAATGAGGCATCTCTTGAACTATCAGTTTTATTTAAAATTCAATTGTTGGACATTCATACTTTCTGCTTTTGATTCATATAAATTCATGTGATTGCTAGAATATTCATTTATAATGGGTCTTTGGACCCCTCCTTCTATGATTCCCATTTTATGTGAAATTGACTAAAATGTTAGTCTTGCCACTCTATTTATGCATGTTACATGTTTGACTAGAATATCTAGAATAGTGGAACTTATATACAACCATACTTATATAGGGCGTGCGTATTCTGCCCGGGGTGTGCGTTTCCACCCTTATTTCTTTTAGGCCATGACCCTATGGTGTTATGGCCCTATTTTAGGTATATTTAGTCTAATTTGTTATGCATGCAAATGTTTGTTGTTTTAATATGAATCTATGGATGACTGTTATGGCAAGACACACTTTTATTATCATGCTTGTAATATGAATTTAATATGCCTCATTTCTTTTGCTTCATTTCTTTTGTTACTTTTCTCTTGAACATACCTACTTGTAAGTAGCCCCCTTTTCTTATGGGAACATCTCTTTTTGCACTTTTAACCTTATATAATGCCCAAAGTGTTTTATATATGTACATACTCAGCCTTGTTGACCTCTTTGATGTTTCCTATGTTCTGGGTGATGTTCCCTTTCACCCAGGTTTAGGTACATTGGAAGACATGAGCTCAAAAAGATATCTAACAGGACATGAACTTAAGGAAAGCTTGGAATGGATGGGTTACCCTCTGCTACTGGCTTAGTTGTGATTAGTTCAAGTTTTTGTAAAATCACCTATTATGGTGTGGAACAATTGTATAAATGAATCATGAAGTGACTTTGTAATAGTTTTGATTCCGTTTCTTTATTATTACATGGCTCTTGTATTATATCATTTGAGTGGATCCCCTTTCGGGTCTCACTCTTTACAAAATGGTATCAGAGCCAAAAGAAGTCGGTAACTTAACTATTTCAAGTTATCCTACATTGTTCCTTAATTAGGTGCTTAGACGACCTTTTAGAGGTTACTTTCAGACCTTTTTATCTGTAGTGGTTTACCAATTAGTATTTCAATCCCTTCTAAAATTGGTCAATACCTCTTCTTACAACACATCAGTTGTGTAAGCATAGTATGGGACAAACCAAGACTACCCTACCCTCTCTGTGGGGCTGCAATGAAACTACATTGGAATTGGCTTTTCTAGTGATATATCCCCTGATTTAAGGGAGGCTATCTAGACAACATTATGTGTAGGTTGACTTGGACATTCAAAGCTAGGTGTAACCCTAGTTATCACATGTGATCCCTTTTATGTGACGTTTATCTAGCATGCCTAGCATACATTCACTTGGTTACTAGGCATGCATGAACACAGAATACAAAATCCTAAATTAATATTAGGATTAAGATTCCTTTGATGTTAAGTGTTATCCTAAACAAGATCAACTTTGTTTATAGCACGCCTTGCCCTTACTGTGAGTATATTAGGATAGCTATGCCCTGATGCCATCCCCTCAAGGGCTAAATTCCACCCTCATTGGTATTGTTATTTTGTGTATTGGAATTGATTGATGGAGCTAAATGTTATAGTAGGCATACTTAAATAATCACCTCTCTCAGAGTACTTGGTTTACCTAGTGATTGAGATGGGTATCTGGACTATATAGGTTCCCTTATCATGTAAAGGAACTATGGTGGAGAAAACCCTAAATCACTTCCTATCACGTTGGGTAATCTCATGTTTCGATTAGGACACAGGATGAGATAGTGGGGATTATAATAAAGAATGACATAGGAAATGGTGGATGTGATGCTTGGGTAGGTTTTGACCGATTGTTGACTATGAGAAATACACTCCCTTCTCTCTCTCATTACTTGAACATTAGAGAATTATCGCATGACCCTTTTAAATGATAGGAGGATCAGACCTCTTTGTAGAAGGAAGTGGTTATAGGATAGTAATGTGTGTGTCAGGTTGTGGTCGGTGTCTGACTTGGTTCTCGAATCAATTTTGGCACCAACTTTGCATCTTCATCGCCAGTCTTTTATCTCTAAAACGTATTTTCATTATTAAATTATATGTACAAAAGATTTATTTTTCTTTTTATTATCTCATCGATGATTTTCAGAACCAAGTCAGCACCACAAGTAAGTTGAGTAGTAGAGAAGATCTTTAGTGAAGTACCCTTAGTTGACATGTTCAACCCTAATACCCTAGGCCTAAGACAGACATAGCTAATTTATATATATATATAAGACCTAGAGGAGCCACCCTTCTTCCCTCTAGGCTATGCCCAATGTTTTAGATTAAACCTTTTTAAGGGATGGAGTTCCCGTACGATCTAGTTGATAGGCATAATCGGGATTAATAACAGCTACAATAAGTAAAATTTGGATAACTCCTAGTAATTATGTCAAACATGTGTAGAGGTTACCAAACTGGGAATTCTAGAGGAGCCTTGCTAATCATACCATCCCACATGTTACTTTGATGATTAAAATAGATCTTAAAATTTTATCTTGGGTTTTCCTTAAAGGGTGCATTTAAGCCAGATAGAGGTAAAAGTAAAATTTCACATCAAGCTCAAATTAATATCCTATACCCCAGATCGCTAATAAGTAAGTGATGAGGATGACTATACAGTATAGGCTAGGGTGAACATACTAAGTATGATGGAATTTCTAAACATTTCCATTTGACCATGATAAATAGAAGTGAAACGGATCCGACTACACATCAATCAAAACATGTGTAATGTAATGTCTAAAGTTAACTCGTGAAGGAGAAATTCTAATAGTTGCATACAACACACTATATTGTTCATATGTGAACCAGAAAATTCATTGGCACACAAAACCCTAAACTTTCACCTTAACCCTAATATACCTATTAAAGTTTAAGTGTTGACTTAGTCATGTAACACATCATAATTTGACCCCCCTTGATAAAATCTATACATAAAATTTGATTTAAGATATAACCCTAATATAGAAGGAAGATAAGACATATATGCGTGTGATACATAAAGTGTCTGTTATAAATAATTCTGATATTGACGTATATGATGATGATGAGTGGATGATGATGATGTTTTTGTTGATGATGATGATGATGTTGATGATGATGATGAGGAGTAGGTGATGATGTCGGTGATATTGATGATGATGATGATGATTATTATGATGATGATGGTGAGTAGATGATGGTGATGTTTTTATTTTCATGATGATGATTATAACAAGAGAAATCATGTGGATCATGATCACAGAATGGCAAAACTATGATAACATTGTAGGTAGCCCTAATGTATACAAATTCGTTGGCATAATCTTAGCTCTTGTTGTAACTTTACTAGTCCAACATCAACCATAATCAGATTATTGGATGCATGACACATGGAGACATATAGCTTCACCTTGGGAGTAGACCATAAGTGTGACACGAATGGTATGTTTTGACCCCCTACGTTAGGTACACTAGAAATTTATGAATTGGTTGAAAGTATAACTTAGAATACCATGCCACAACTGGATAGATTTTGGGGACAAAATCCTCTTTAAGGGGTGGAGTGTTGTAACATACTCAAATCTAGGAATATAGGCTAATACTCCATTCTTCTAGGCCCCTACCTGTATATGTGGTAACCAACCTCCTTCTTCCTCTATATTTGACATTCTTTTGAATACATACCTTTTAGTAAGCATAATTCACTACTTTAAGCTAGAGTTAACTTTGATGGGGACCTTATAACCCTTGACTCATTAATAACTAATAATCATGGAATCTTAGGATACAATAACTCCAATAATTGAAATTATAGGAAATTGGTGGATAGTAATACCACACTTTTGTCCCGATATGAATTCAATACCATAGTGTGACATTTAGATATTGAGTGAGAGAACTGTAGACAACTAAAAAGGGTTTACTCAATTTGACCATTAGTGTAAGATTAAAACCCTAATTAGGTGACTAAGCATATAATGGGGAAAATACAACACAAACAATCTCAACTACTAAAAATAAGTCCTAATTCGTGTTCCTCAAACCAAAATTAGATAACCTACATAATTTGAGCTTAATTGGATATCATATACACCCCTTATAGCAATTTAGGAGATAAATATACAAGTTTAATACTCTTTATGCAATTTATTCAAATGTCATGCTCATTTCCCCCCTAAGTTCTGATTATTCACATGTGATTCTAAGCTGGTCACGCAGATCCTTATCGAGTCGGGTAGATGGAAGTTGGACTTCATCTCCCACCCCCAGTTTGCCCGCACACGAGACTGCCAGGTGCAGCTTGCATCCCTACGACTGGTTCCACCTCGTCACTCTCCCTCTACACTGAATGAATCCTCACAATTTCTTCGCCATCTAACTCGCTCTCCCTCTACACCGGATGAATCCTCACGATTTCATTGCCATCTGACTCGCTCCTCCCTACCGAGTACAATGACCCCTTACTTGGCCTCTGTGGAACCCTAAGGCAAAAATGCCTATTTCTACTCGACAGCAGCCGCCGCTACAAATGTTTAGACACACCGCCGCTCCACCCCAATGCCCTCTCTTCCTTACGTCCGATATTAGACACTTTGTGGTGTCCGTCCATGCGTAGTTCGTCGCTTGATTTTGCCTGAGGTCACTTGGGAGAGGCTGCGGGCAGGTCATCTTCTCCGGTGAGAAAACTCGAAGCTACAGATCCTAGAGCCACCTCAGTTCAATTGTTCGCGAGGTAACCATCTATGACCCTCGTTATTTCCATTGGTTCATTTGTATTTTCATGGTTTGGCCTCTTTCTCTGGGTCGACTAGCACCGCCGGTCTCCCCTGTTTTTCCGCATCATCGTGAAGGATTCCGCTAATCCTTGGCTCTCGTATATCTGCCAAACCCATCAGGGGTGAATGGTGGAACACATGCATTCATCACACATTGTGGCGTTGATGGGACCTCCCTACCATTTTTGATGGCATCCATCCAAGTTTGGATCACTTCTTCTCCAAACACAAGCCACACTAGTTCTATGAACAACGACAGATTTTCTTTGATTCCACTGGTGTCCCTGGTTTTTGGTTTTTGCACAGCCTGTCCCCTCGCGAGCGTGGGTTCTAGCTAAGTCCTAGCATCACAGTCGTTTCTCGTTGTATTCCCCTTGTTGCAGTCAGTACCAGGACCCTGCTTGGTTGTCACTGTTATGGGACTCATCTCGACCCCGACTACCCTATGACCAGAGCGATGGTTCTCTAGGTCCAGGGTGAAAATACGAAGGCAGTGAGCTTTGTCCTCCTTCTCCTGGGGTTTTGGATCGAAGGTTTTCACCTTGACCCCGAGCTCTATGGAGAAACCATGGCGCAGAACATAGGGATTTCAATCCCTGGGACAAAAGTCCAGCTCTGCCTATGCTGCCAAAATATTAATGTTACGCCCATGAGGGCATATTGGTAATTTTAACTCTCATCTGACTCTACTAACCAAACCTAGCTTTCTTTTATTTCTCTATGGTCCACGTGACAGTGAACCCTTACTGATTCACATGTTATTCAGGGGTAAAAACGTCAATTGACAATTCAATATCGTATTTAGCTAGAAATGATTTAAACTTATAAAAATCATAACAAATTATTGGTTCAGTAGAAAAATATAAATAAATATGTTTTTGTAATTAGAAAAATATGCCTAATTTATTGGGATAGGTTTCATGCCCATATTTGCAACCTACTGTAGGGTCGATTTCTAAGAAAAAGTTTTAATGCATATTATATTAATTGAATTCAAATATATTGTGACTAGGTTGAGAAAACCATGACCCTGAACTTAGGAGGTATTATTGAATATCTAGGACTGATCATAAGGTATGTACATCCTCTATTTTATTTTGGGCATTATTTGACTGAACCTACATTTCTTTAATGAGGCATCTCTTGAACTATCAATTTTATTTAAAATTCAATTGTTGGACATTCATACTTTCTGCTTTTGATTCATATAAATTCATGTGATTGCTGGAATATTCATTTATAATGGGTCTTTGGACCCCTCCTTCTATGATTCCCATTTTATGTGAAATTGACTAAAATGTTAGTCTTGCCACTCTATTTATGCATGCTACATGTTTGACTAGAATATCTAGAATAGTGGTACTTATGTAAAACCATACTTATTTAGGGCATGTGTATTCTGCCCGGGGTGTGCGTTTCCACCCTTATTTCTTTTAGGCCATGATCCTATGGTGTTATGGCCCTGTTTTAGGTATATTTATTCTACATTGTTATGCATGCAAATGTTTGTTGTTTTAATATGAATTTGTGGATGATTGTTATGGCAAGACACACTTTTATTATCATGCTTGTAATATGAATTTAATATGCCTCATTTCTTTTGCTTCATTTCTTTTGTTACTTTTCTCTTGAACATACCTACTTGTAAGTAGCCCCTTTTCTTGTGGGAACATCTCTTTTTGCACTTTTAACCATATATAATGCTCAAAGTGTTTTATATATGTACATACTTAGCCTTAGTGACCTCTTTGTTGTTTCCTATGTTCTGGGTGATGTTCCCTTTCACCCAGGTTTAGGTGCATTGGAAGACATGAGCTCAAAAAGATCGCTAACACGACATGCACTACTACAGAAGTGGCCTTTGGCGTCGGTCGTTTAACCCCATTTGGCGTCGGTTTTCGACCGACGCCTATGCGGGCGCCGCTAAAGGTCGAACACTTCGGCGTCGGTTGTTTAACCGACGCCTATTTAAACTATCGGCGTCGGTCGTTTAGTCGATAACCGACGCTAAAGGGGTTCGCGCCACATAAAACGGCGTCAGCTAGGGCACTTTCTGCGTCGGTTATTTACTAACGGACCGACGCCTATACTACTTATAGCGTCGGTCTTTTAGTAGATAACCGACGCATAAAGTGTCCTAAATGACGCCATTTTTTGTGGCTCGAACACTTTTGGCGTCGGTTATATACCAAAAGACCGACGCCTCTAATTTAAATAGGCGTCGGTTTGATACGTATATCCGACGCCATTTCGAGGACTGCTTTGGCCACATAAGGCGTCGGTTATCTATAAATAACCGACGCTGTAGATCTTTGCTGACGGTTTTTATAAATAACCGACGCCTATTTTTTTTTTCATATCAGTTTGCAGGCCTGCTGTGGCTGGTCAGCAGGATGAGAACCTGCAGTTCAGTAACTGAACTGCAGGTTTACGACATCCATTGATATCAGCCTACAAACAGGCCGCAAACCTGCAAAAGTCATAAGCAAAATTTCACACAAGTACATACATTCAGACATAAATTAAATTCTCACATTCACACATATAGAAACATTCAAATACATGTATTAACATTCAGAAATATTCATTTACAAAGTATCATTCATTATCGCTATCAACATCCCAATTATATCTTACAGTTGCCACTGCTTGTATGGCTTTTGCCCATTCTTCTCTTACTTCATTTAATGCTTCCATCGTATATGGAGCATGTATATTTTTTAAGCGTTTACCTGTAGTGTTGTCAGTTTTAAACACCTGCAAAGAGAATGATGTATATATATAAGTAATAATATAAAAATAAGATAAGATTGATATATTGCATACTAACTAATGAAAGTATATATAATACCTCATGTATGGTATCGATGTTCAATGCGGCATATTTGATAATCATCTGCATAAATCGCATCACATAGTATGCGCATGCCCAGCCATTGTCTTGTGTAGCACACTATAAATTGAAACATACAAAATAATACAACTAAGCACAATTCACATCAATAATATATATATTCGAGTCGGGAACTTACTTGTACGTTTTTCCAATTTATTGGCTGGTTCTTTTTCCTTGGGACCGTTCCTCCAGCCTTTTTGAATGCATCTAAACCCCTACATGTTAATATAACACAATAAATTACATAAGTAAATAGTAATGTAATAAAAGATGTTAACAGATATAAAAATGAAATATTTCTCACTAGAATAATGGCATTCTCATTACGTGTCCAATTTTAGTGTTCAATGTACTCCCCGCAGGATCTAGATAATACACAGTGAATGTCCCGGGGACAATAACTAGTAACTCCCAATGTCTACCGCTAGAAGTAAGAAGTTAACAATTAATAACTCAAAATGCAAAATAAAAATGGAATTTTCTTAAGTCCAAATTATAAATAAAGTAAACTTACTTGACATTGAATGGAGCTATTATTATCGTCTTCTTTTGCTGACCAAAAATTGTAAAAGCATCTATACATTATTGTTGAACATTATCAGGGTCTTTAGCTACCAAACTAATCAATGATGGAATCAAAAATCCCACATGATCAAATGCAAATTGTTTGCAATGATCTTCGACTAGGTAGCTGCAAAACATATAGGCGTATGCATTAATATATAAGAAACCAGATCACCGGATCTTACACAAGGTATATGGATGTATAAACAAGATCTCACCTTATCCATGTCTCTATCATTGATGTATTCAGCCAATCATACATAAACAGCTCAATAATATCTTGTATAAATAAAGAGCTATCGTATGATTGACCTGCATAATCTGCATCTAAAGAAATAATTATAGGGCAATGTACATTATGTGCCCGTAGCCAACATGCCATTCCCCTACAAGCAGGACCTAACGGGTATGTTAGGTCAGTTGGAACCCAATCGAGTAATGCGGGAAGTGGAAGTGGAGGCCTAGGTGCTCCTGGTGTCTTCTTTTTAACCTGTACATATAATTTCAGATCAGTTGACATCATATATACACATTAACAGTCTAAATCAATGTAAATTTATCTTACAATTTTAGTCGTGTAGACGACATCTGCTTTGGGCCACAATATCACCCCGCCTTCTGCCTCACCAAGTGTATCAATATCTGGGTGGGCATATGGCAACGCAACTTCCCTCCAATCGGGTAACACACGTAATGGGCCCACACGAACATAGCCCTGTGGCATTGGAGTCCCGTGAAACCTTTCCCCAGGAAGGGACGGGTAAGCTTGCGCCTCTACAACAACGTAGTCTTGCATTCTTAAGCGGCATGGCTTCAATGCCTACAAATTTACGTAAAGAATATTATACATATATACATATCATCTTAAAAACATAACAACTTGAAAAGACTAACTACAATGCCATAAACAATACTTACAGCAGACGTGCTAGGCGATGGGTCTCCAGGATTACTCGCAGTCTGTGCATCAGGAGAAGAGTGGGTCGCCATAGGCGTATTGGAAGCCTGAGATGCCTACCACCGCAGCAATTCTTCCTTGACCTTCTCAGCAACTACATCGTTGATCTTCTTAGCAACTAAATCCTCAACTCTCTTATTCTCCTATACATGGATAAAAGAAACATTAGCTTCTTATTAATGAATTTCCTTTTGCAGTAACATTCTAAAAAAAGAATAGGTTACCTCTTCTTGAGAAAGTCCCGCTCTGGGTTTGCGCTGGGATGGGCCAAAGAATGCTTTGATGCCAACACCAGCGTCGGCACCTCTAATACGTCCAGGATGCTCTGGGTTACCCAGAGCAACTGTCAATTCATCCCTTGTGCCCTGAGGGATGAACGTGCCTTGTTTCCTCTGCTTGTGCAGCTCCCGCTAATCACCATAAACAGAAATTGGTAAGTTAACACCACAAATAATCAATATTCAAACGATTTCTCTAAGAGTTGTATTTTACCATTTTTGCAGCCGCCTCAGCAGTTACAGGCTTCTTTATTTCACCCTTCTTGTTTTGCCTGCCAGCTATCCAGATATCATGGCGAGGCATGGGTGTGGCAGACTCCTGAGTAGGAGCAGACTCCTGAGTAGCCGCAGACTCCGCCTGTAGTCTTTGGCGAACGCTTGCATAGCCTTTTGGACCCATAGTGTGGTCATGCACATTCAGTGCACGCCTTGCTTTTTGTGCGTCACTGAGGGCCTAGTTAGTATGCACATTAATGATTTGGTTAGTAGCACTAAATGCTAATCTTGAATAGGTGAATACAATGTATATTAATTAAATTAGGAGTGACGCCTAATACCTTGAATTCTTCAGATTTTCTTGAAGCAACAAAATTGTCCCAATCTTCTTTGTCCAAGAAGTTCCATTGTTCAAGGGCTGACTTCTTCTTCTTATCACCCTCTTTTATGTATTCTCTGTTCAGATTTGTCCTATAATTCCTAAGCATCTTTCCAGCGCGTTGCATCACATTTTTACGATGCAACTTCTCATCCAATGCAAACAGATTCTGTAAAATAGAAATGTTATTAACTAGTATCCAAAATAGAATTGCAAATAATAGAATTTGTAATCTACAAAATAGAATTGCAAATAATAATAACTCACGCATAAATCCTTCCATATCAAGTCTTTTTTCCCTTGAGGAACTTTATGCCAATTGTCATACTTAACACCACAATGGCTCCGAGTGGTACACCCAAGATAGTTCAAAAAATTATTGCGGTTCACTCCAATTGGATTTCCTCCATTATCAAACTCCACCACCAATTTGGATCCACTACCACTTAGCGCTAATAACTTCTTCAACAGAGTGATGCCACTTTTCTTGTTAAGTGTCTGGTGTTGCGCATCAAGTTGCTCCAGTGCTTCAGTGGGTACAGGTGCATCAACCTAAAATTTGACAAAAATAAAACACACTAACTTAGCCCAATATAGAAATATAGGATATATGACATAACTAGAAGATAATGAATTTTATAGAAATACAGGATATGTTTTTAGAACTTACATTAGTATCCTCGCCATGCTCGTCATGGACAGCATGCTCATCATGGACTTCATGCTCATCATGGACATCATGCTCATCATGGTCAGCCATCTGAAAATGTCATTAAAAAGGCAAACATTTAGCATTTCTATTAACTAGAAAAAGGCAAACATTTAGCATTTGTATTAACTAGAAAAAGGCAAACATTTAGCATTTGTATTAACTAGAAAAAGGCAAACATTTAGCATTTGTATAAACATACATGTTTCTAAAATTGTGATCTTTTATCAATTAACAATCCTTCATTGTGATCTCCGCGCACATATAAGTCATCATTAGCTTCAATATTTTGTGGAGTTGGCAACCCAACTGAGAATGGACTGGAGTCATCATACTTATCATAGTACTCTTCTTCATCTATAGGATCTTCAATGAACTGTCTTTTACCATGAAGAACAACCGACCATTTATCATTCACAGGACCATCGATATAGAATATTTGTTTCGCCTGTGATGCCAATATGAATGGTTCACCCTTCTCGCCAATCTTTTCAAAGTTCACCAAAGTGAAACCCAATTCATCCACTATAACTCCTTTGGTGTTATCAACCCAATTACATTTAAAGAGCAGAATTTTGAAATCTATGTAGTCAAACTCCCAAATGTCCTCAATGACACCGTAATATGACATTTTAGCTTCACGTGGACTCTTATCCTTTGCACTTGCAAAGTACATAGTCGACGCTTGAAGAGTGACCCCACTATTTTGGACGACACTCTTATCACATTATACACATTATACACTTACATCCTAAGTGAGATTAGGTGTTCAAGAACAGTCCCAAACCGGGGACTATCCAAGATTTACTCCTAATGAGTCAATCTTGGACGGGTTTCTAGGCCAACAATAATAGATATCTACAATGAAGCCGGATTCCATACAAACAGTATATAATTTAGTGATTGTTCATTCTAATTTATACCAATGTACAAGTAATATAAAAAACAATGATTGTTCACATTCTAGGCCAACAAACACATGTGATGTCATTCTTATATATAATAAATGTGTACCACCTATCCCATCCTTGAACACCTAATCTCACTAGTAAGTGTATAATGTGTATTGGGTTTTCGAGAAAATTTCGGCAGCATTTCCCCGCTGTTCTCTAAGTACATATGTACTTAGAGAACAAACGGGGAAATGCTACCAAAATTTTCTCGAAAACCCAATACACATTATACACTTACATCCTAAGTGAGATTAGGTGTTCAAGAACAGTCCCAAACCGGGGACTATCCAAGATTTACTCCTAATGAGTCAATCTTGGACGGGTTTCTAGGCCAACAATAATAGATATCTACAATGAAGCCGGATTCCATACAAACAGTATATAATTTAGTGATTGTTCATTCTAATTTATACCAATGTACAAGTAATATAAAAAACAATGATTGTTCACATTCTAGGCCAACAAACACATGTGATGTCATTCTTATATATAATAAATGTGTACCACCTATCCCATCCTTGAACACCTAATCTCACTAGTAAGTGTATAATGTGTATTGGGTTTTCGAGAAAATTTCGACAGCATTTCCCCGTTGTTCTCTAAGTACATATGTACTTAGAGAACAAACGGGGAAATGCTACCAAAATTTTCTCGAAAACCCAATACACATTATACACTTACATCCTAAGTGAGATTAGGTGTTCAAGAACAATCCCAAACCGGGGACTATCCAAGATTTACTCCTAATGAGTCAATCTTTGACGGGTTTCTAGGCCAACAATAATAGATATCTACAATGAAGACGGATTCCATACAAACAGTATATAATTTAGTGATTGTTCATTCTAATTTATACCAATGTACAAGTAATATAAAAAACAATGATTGTTCACATTCTAGGCCAACAAACACATGTGATGTCATTCTTATATATAATAAATGTGTACCACCTATCCCATCCTTGAACACCTAATCTCACTAGTAAGTGTATAATGTGTATTGGGTTTTCGAGAAAATTTCGGCAGCATTTCCCCGCTGTTCTCTAAGTACATATGTACTTAGAGAACAAACGGGGAAATGCTACCAAAATTTTCTCGAAAACCCAATACACATTATACACTTACATCCTAAGTGAGATTAGGTGTTCAAGAACAGTCCCAAACCGGGGACTATCCAAGATTTACTCCTAATGAGTCAATCTTGGACGGGTTTCTAGGCCAACAAACACATTTGATGTCGTTCTTATATATAATAAATGTGTACCACCTATCCCATCCTTGAACACCTAATCTCACTAGTAAGTGTATAATGCGTATTTGGTTTTCAAGAAAATTTCGGCAGCATTTCCCCGCTGTTCTCTAAGTACATATGTACTTAGAGAACAAATGGGGAAATGCTACTGAAAGTTTCTCAAAAACCCAATACACATTATACACTTACATCCTAAGTGAGATTAGGTGTTCAAGAACAGTCCCAAACCGGGGACTATCCAAGATTTACTCCTAATGAGTAAATCTTGGACGGGTTTCTAGGCCAACAAATACATGTGTTGTCATTCTTATATATAATAATTGTCTATAAACTACAGGCAACATGGTTAATCCTAATCAACAGAGAATTATTAAATAATAAATCAAGAAATCAATAGTTTCAAACAAAAGGTCTAAGAATCTTTACTAGACATTATATGTATCCCTAATCATCATATTTAACATACTACATTATTATGAACATCCAGATCAGATTAAGAACATACTATGTTATAACCATTGGTTTAATAACCCTATTTCCGCATGTACATGTTTATCAACTTTAAAACCCTATAATTCATGAAATCATTCTAATTCAATTTAATATGTTGGGATCACATAAAAATATATTGCAATAAGACATGTATGCTCGCGGGGAATGATTATTGCACAATGGGTTTGATTAAATCTAGAATAAAATCTTATATAATTGTTTGCTATAAAATCACACATAATGCACCACAAGGGTATCTTCATAGATGGCCCACAATCTCGTGATATATTTCAATAAACTCAGGGTCACTTCATATATGAATATCAATGGATTAGCATGACACTAACCCTGGTAATGAGGCATGACAAAGATGGGTAAAGTGTGGGATAGGAGATTTGAATCACTTGTGGAATTATTTTTGCCTCACCTTGCCAATATAAGGAGAGAATGAGCTCTCAATTTAATCTAGATTGGGCCTACAAATTTAGAACATTCACTAGGAAAATCCCAGTCATTTGCAATCCAAAAGTCCATCATAAGGCTCAAACAACAATGTATGCAATGGTAACTATAAACTGAATATAAATACATTATGAAGACCTAAAGGGAACCCATATACGTATATATGCTTGTGATTTATTACTTGTTCTAAGAATTGTTGAGAATAAAGCCCAAGGAGGTGTCTTTGATGTAGACAAATGTTACTTCCCCTAGTTGGCCTGAGCAGCGGCGTGGAGGAAGGAAGGAAGGAGGAAGAAAGCAGTACCTTGAGGAAATAGGAAGAATGCCTGGCCTAGAGAGCAGCGGCGTGGCCTGAGCAGAGACCTACTCCAAAGAAGCCACCGGCGGAGACGAGAGGAGAGCAACTGTGTGCGGCTAGGAGAGCAGCAATGCGCGGCGGCGAGCAGGCGGCGGCGGTGCAGGCGAGCAAGCGGTGGCGAGCAGGCGACGGAGCAGGAGACTTCAGAGCGCAGCAGCAGGAGCAGGAGCGGCGGCGAGCAGGCGGCGGCGGTGGCGGCGACGCAGAGCTGGTGTCCAACGGCGGCAGGAGCGGCGGCGAGCAGGAGTGGTGGCGGAGAAGGGGGCGCCGGAGAAGGGGAGCTGAAGAAGAAATCGCCGGAGAAGGGGAGCTGAAGAAGAAATAGGGAAATCGCTCGCAATGAAACAGAAGAAAGGGGAAGAGTCGGGAGATCGAGGGTTATGAAGTTCCCAAATAGCGTCGGTTGTTTTAAACAACCGACGCCTAAACATCTTTAGCGTCGGTTGTTTGAAAAAACCGACGTCCAATTGGACGATATTTTCATGAAATTGTTTGGCGGGAACCACCTTCAGCGTCGGTTATCCTTGAATAACCGACGCTGAAGGTGACACTTTTCGCACAAATTTTCATCGCACATAGGCGTCGGTTTCTACCTAAATAACCGACGCTGCTAATGACACTATTTTTTTTGATCGAAATATGGATTTCGCGGGCGACTTTAAGCGTCGGTTTGTTATAAACAACCGACGCTGAAGACAAAGCGGTACCCGTGTCTGGCTGGTCTTCGAATATAGACGTCGGTTTTCGTAAACAACCGACGCCTAACATAGAAGGCGTCGGTTTTCCTTAATAACCGACGCCCAGAAAAGTGTCATTGAATGCTATTTCTGTAGTAGTGATGAACTTAAGGATATCTTGATATGGCTAGGTTACCCTCTGCTACTGGCTTAGTTGTGCTTAGTTCAAGTTTTTGTAAAATCACCTATTATGGTGTGGAACAATTGTATAAATGAATCATGAAGTGACTTTGTAATAGTTTTGATTTCGTTGCTTTATTAATACATGGCTCTTATATTATATCATTTGAGTGGATCCCCTTTCGGGTCTCACTCTTTACAAAATGGTATCAGAGCCAAAAGCAGTCGATAACTTAACTATTTCAAGTTATCCTACGTTGCTCCTTAATTAGGAGCTTAGACGACCTTTTAGAGGTTACTTTCAGACCTTTTTCTTTGTAGTGGTTTACCAATTAGTTTTTCAATCCCTTCTAAAATTGGTCAATACCTCTTCTAACAACACATCAGTTGTGTAAGCATAGTATGGGACAAACCAAGACTACCCTACCCTCTCTGTGGGGCTGCAATGAAACTACACTGGAATTGGCTTTTCTAGTGATATATCCCCTAATTTAAGGGAGGCTATCTAGACTACATTATGTGTAGGTTGACTTGGACATTCAATTCTAGGTGTAACCCTGGTTATCACATGTGATCCCTTTTATGTGATGTTGATCTACCATGCCTAGCATACATTCAGTTGGTTACTAGGCATGCATGA
Source organism: Alisma plantago-aquatica (assembly GCA_963693085.1). Taxonomy (NCBI): domain Eukaryota; kingdom Viridiplantae; phylum Streptophyta; class Magnoliopsida; order Alismatales; family Alismataceae; genus Alisma; species Alisma plantago-aquatica. The sequence goes on from OY856413.1 coordinate 750,115,469, forward strand.
ACACAAAATACAAAATCCTAAATTTATATTAGGATTAATATTCCTTTGATGTTAAGTGTTATCCTAAACTAGTTCAACTTTGTTTATAGCATGATTTGCCCTCAATGTGATTATATTAGGATAGCTATGTCCTGATGCCATCCCCTCAAGGGCTAAATTCCACCCTCATTGGTATTGTTATTCTTGTGTATTGGAATTGATTGATGGAGCTAAATGTTATAGTAGGCATACTTAAATTATCACCTCTCTCAGAGTACTTGGTTTACCTAGTGATTGAGATGGGTATCTGGACTATATAGGTTCCCTTATCATGTAAAGGAACTATGGTGGAGAAAACCCTAAATCACTTCCTATCATGTTGGGTAATCTCATGTTTCGATTAGGACACGGGACGAGATAGTGGCGATTATGATTAAGAATGACATAGGAAATGGTGTATGTCATGCTTAGGTAGGTTTTGACCGATTGTTGAGTATAAGAAATATACTCCCTTCTCTCTCTCAGTACTTGCACATTAGAGAATTATCACATGAACCTTTTATATGATAGGAGGATCAGACCTCTTTGTAGAAGGAAGTGGTTATAGGATAGTAATGTGTGTGTCAGGTTGTGGTAGGTGTCTGACTTGGTTCTTGAATCGATTTTTGCGCCAACTTTGCATCTTCATCGCCAGTCTTTTATCTCTAAAACTTATTTTCATTATTAAATTATATGTACTAAAGATTTATTTTTCTTTTTATTATCACATCGATGATTTTCAGAACCAAGTCACCACCACAAGTAAGTTGAGTAGTAGAGAAGCTCTTTAGTGAAGTACCCTTAGTTGACATGCTCAACCCTAATACCCTAGGCCTAAGACAGACATAGCTAATTTTTTAAATATATATATAAGACCTAGTGGATCCACCCTTCTTCCCTCAAGGCTATGCCCTAAGTTATAGTTTAAACCTTTTTAAGAGGGTGGAGTTCCCGTACGATCTAGTTAATAGGCATAATCGAGATTAATAACAGCTACAATAAGTAAAACTTGGATAACTCCTAGTAATTATGTGAAACATGTGTAGAGGTTACCAAACTGGGAATTTTAGAGGAGCCTTGCTAATCATACCATCCTACATGTTACTTTGATGATTAAAATATATCTTAAAATTTTATCTTGAGTTATCCTTAATGGGTGCATTTAAGCCAGATAGAGGTAAAAGTAAAATTTCACTTCAAGCTCAAATTAATATCCTATACCCCAGATCGCTAATAAATAAGTGATGAGGATGACTATACAGTATAGGCTAGGGTGAACATACTAAGTATGATGGAATTTCTAAACATTTCCATTTGACCATGATATATATAAGTGAAAGGGATCCGACTACACATCAATCAAAACATGTGTAATGTAATGTCTAAAGTTAACTCGTGAAGGAGAAATTCTAATAGTTGCATACAACACACTATACTGTTCATATGTGAACCAGAAAATCCATTGGCACACAAAACCCTAAACTTTCACCTCAACCCTAATATACCTATTAAAGTTTAAGTGTTGACTTTGTCATGTAACACATCATAATTTGACCCCCCTTTATAAAATCTATATATATAATTTGATTTAAGATATAACCCTAATATAGAAGGAAGACAAGACATATATGTGTGTGATACATAGTGTCTATTATAAATAATTCTGATATTGACGTATATGATGATGATGTTGTTGTTGTTGATGATGATGATGATGTTGATGGTGATGAGGAGGAGTAGGTGATGATGTCGGTGATGATGATGATGATGATGATGATGATGATGATGATGATGATGATGATGATGATGATGATGATGATGATGATGATGATGATGATGATGATGATGATGATGATGATGATGATGATGATGATGATGATGATGATGATGGTGAGTAGATGATGATGTTGTTGTTATTTTCATGATGATGATGATAACAAGAGAAATTATGTGGATCATGATCAAAGAATGGCAAAACTATGATAACATTGTAGGTAGCCCTAATGTATACAAATTGGTTGGCATAATCCTAGGTCTTGTTGTAACTTTACTAGTCCAACATCTACCATAATCAGATTATTGGATGCATGACACATGGAGACATATAGCTTCACCTTGAGAGTAGACCATAAGTGTGACAAGAATGGTATGTTTTGACCCCCTACATTAGGTACACTAGAAATTTATGAATTGGTTGAAAGTATAACTTAGAATACCATGCCACAACTGGATATATTTGGGGGACAAAATCCTCTTTAAGGGGTGGAGTGTTGTAACATACTCAAATCTAGGAATATAGGCTAATACTCCATTCCTCCCGGCCCCTACCTGTATATGTGGTAACCAACCTCCTTCTTCCTCTCTATTTGACATTCTTTTGAATACATACCTTTTAGTAAGCATAATTCACTAATTTAAGCTAGAGTTAACTTTGATGGGGACCTTATAACCCTTGACTCATTAATAACTAATAATCATGGAATCTTAGGATGCAATAACTCCAATAATTGAAATTATAGGAAATTGGTGGATAGTAATACCTTACTTTTGTCCTGATATGGATTCAATACCATAGTGTGACGTTTAGATATTGAGTGAGAGAACTGAAGACAACTAAAAAGGGTTTACTAAATTTGACCATTAGTGTAAGTTTAAAACCCTAATTAGGTGACTAAGCATATAATGGGGAAAATACAACACAAACAATCTCAACTACTAAAAATAAGTCCAAATTCGTGTTCCTCACACCCAAATTAGCTAACCTATATAATTTGAGATTAATTGGATATCATATACACCCCTTATAGAAATTTAGGAGATAAATATACAAGTTTAATACTCTTTATGCAATTTATTCGAATGTCACACTCATTTCCCCCCTAAGTTATAAATATTCTCATGTGATTCTAACCTGGTCACACAGATCCTTATCAGGTCGGGTAGATGGAAGTTGGACTTCGTCTCCCACCCCCGGTTTGCCCGCGTGCGAGACTGCCAAGTGCAGCTTGCTTCCTTACGACTGGTTCCACCTCGTCGCTCTCCCTCTACACCGAATGAATCCTCACAATTTCTTCACCATCTGACTCACTCTTCCCTGCCGAGTCCAATGACCCCTTACTTGGCCTCTGTGGAACCCTAATGCAAAAATGCCTATTTCTACTCGACAGCAGCAACCGCTACAAATGTTTAGACACACCACCGCTCCACCCCAATGCCCTATCTTCCTTACATCTGGTACTAGACGCTTTGTGGTGTCCGTTCGTGCATATCTCGTCGCTTGATTTTGCCTAAGGTCACTTGGGAGAGGCTGTGGGCAGGTCATCTTCTCCGACGAGAAAACTCGAAGCTACGGATCCTAGAGCCACCTCGGTTCAATCGTTCATGAGGTAACCATCTACGACCCCCATTATTTCCATTTGTTCATTCGTATTAGCATGGTTCAGCCTCTTTCTCTGGGTCAACTAGCACTGCCAATCTCCCCTATTTTGCCGTGCCGTCGTGAAGGATTCCATCAATCCTTGGCTCCCTTATATCTACCAAACCCATCAGGGGTGAATGGTGGAACACATGCATTCATCGCACACTGTGGCGTTGATGGGATCTCCCCACCATTTCTGATGGCATCAATCCAAGTTTGGATCACTTCTTCTCCAACCACAAGCCACACTGGTTCTATGAACAATGATAGATTTTCTTTGATTCCGATGGTGTCCCTAGTTTTTGGTTTTTGCACAGCCTGTCCCCTCACGAGTGTGGGTTCTAGCTAAGTCCTAGCATCAAAGTTGTTTCTCGTTGTGTTCCCCTTGTTGCAGTCAGTACCAGGCCCCTCCTTGGTCGTCACTGTCATGGGACTCATCTCGACCCCGGCTACCCTAGGACCAGAAAGATGGTTCTCTAGGTCCAGGGTGAAGAGACAAAGGCAGTAAGCTTTGTGCTCCTTCTCCTGGGGTTTTGGATCAAAGGTTTTCACCTTGACCCCGAGCTCTATGGAGCAACCATGGCACAGAACGTAGGGATTTCAATCCTTGGGACAAAAGTCCAGCTCTGCCTATGCTGCCAAAATATTAACGTCTCGCCCATGACGGTATTTTGGTAATTTTAACTCTCATCTGACTCTACTAACCGAACCTAGCTTTCTTTTATTTCTCTATGGTCCGCGTGACAGTGAACCCTTGCTGATTCGCATGTTATTTAGGGGTTAAAATGTCAATTGACAATTCAATATCGTATTTAGCCAGAAATGATTTAAACTTATAAAAATCATAACAAATTATTGGTTCAGTAGAAAAATACAAATAAATATTTTTTGAAATTAGAAAAATACACCTAATCTATTGGGACAGGTTTCACACCCAGATTTGCAACCTACTGTAGGGTCGATTTCTAAGAAAAAGATTTAATGCATATTATATTAATTGAATTCACATATATTGTGACTAGGTTGAGACAACCCTGACCCTGAACTTAGGAGGTGTTATTGAATATCTATTACTGATCATAAGGTATGTACATCCTCTATTTTATTTTGGGCATTATTTGACTGAACCTACATTTCTTTAATGAGGAATCTCTTGAAAATCAATTTTATTTAAAATTCAATTGTTGGACATTCATACTTTCTGCTTTTGATTCATATAAATTCATGTGATTGCTGGAATATTCATTTATAATGGGTCTTTGGACCCCTCCTTCTATGATTCTCATTTTATGTGAAATTGACTAAAATGTTAGTCTTGCCACTCTATTTATGCATGCTACATGTTTGACTAGAATATCTAGAATAGTGGTACTTATGTACAACCATACTTATATAGGGCGTACGTATTCTGCCCGGGGTGTGCGTTTCCAGCCTTATTTCTTTTAGGCCATGATCCTATGGTGTTATGGCCCTGTTTTAGGTATATTTAGTCTACATTGTTATGCATGCAAATGTTTGTTGTTTTAATACGAATCTGTGGATGATTGTTATGGCAAGACACACTTTTATTATCATGCTTGTAATATGAATTTAATATGCCTCATTTCTTTTGCTTCATTTCTTTTGTTACTTTTCTCTTGAACATACCTACTTGTAAGTAGCCCCCTTTTCTTGTGGGAACATCTCTTTTTTTACTTTTAACCATATATAATGCCCAAAGTGTTTTATATATGTACATACTCAACCTTGCTGACCTCTTTGTTGTTTCCTATGTTCTGGGTGATGTTCCCTTTCACCCAGGTTTAGGTACATTGGAAGACATGAGCTCAAAAAGATCCCTAACACGACATGAACTTAAGGATAGCTTGGAATGGCTGGGTTACCCTCTACTACTGGCTTAGTTGTGCTTAGTTCAAGTTTTTGTAAAATCACCTATTATGGTGTGGAACAATTGTATAAATGAATCATGAAGTGACTTTGTAATAGTTTTGATTCCGCTACTTTATTATTACATGGCTCTTGTATTATATCATTTGAGTGGATCCCCTTTCGGGTCTCACTCTTTACAAAATGGTATCAGAGCCAAAAGTAGTCGGTAACTTAACTATTTCAAGTTATCCTACATTGTTCCTTAATTAGGTGCTTAGACGACCTTTTAGAGGTTACTTTCAAACCTTTTTCTTTGTAGTGGTTTACCAATTAGTATTTCAATCCCTTCTAAAATTGGTCAATACCTCTTCTTACAACACATCAGTTGTGTAAGCATAGTATGGGACAAACCAAGACTACCCTACCCTCTCTGTGGGGCTGCAATGAAACTACACTGGAATTGGCTTTTCTAGTGATATATCCCCTGATTTAAGGGAGGCTATCTAGACTACATTATGTGTAGGTTGACTTGGACATTCAAAGCTAGGTGTAACCCTAGTTATCACATGTGATCCCTTTTATGTGACGTTGATCTAGCATGCCTAGCATACATTCCCTTGGTTACTAGGCATGCATGAACACAAAATACAAAATCCTAAATTAATATTAGGATTAAGATTCCTTTGATGTTAAGTATTATCCTAAACTAGATAAACTTTTTTTATAGCACGCCTTGCCCTCAATGTGAGTATATTAGGATAGCTATGCCCTGATGCCATCCTCTCAAGGGCTAAATTCCACCCTCATTGGTATTGTTATTCTTGTGTGTAGGAATTGATTAATGGAGCTAAATGTTATAGTAGGCATACTTAAATTATCACCTCTCTCAGAGTACTTGGTTTACCTAGTGATTGAGATTGGTATCTGGACTATATAGGTTCCCTTATCATGTAAAGGAACTACGGTGGAGAAAACCATAAATCACTTCCTATCATGTTGGGTAATCTCATGTTTCGATTAGGACACGGGATGAGATAGTGGGGATTATGATTAAGAATGACATAGGAAATGGTGGATGTCATGCTTGGGTAGGTTTTGACTGATTGTTGAGTATGAGCAATATACTCCCTTCTCTCTCTCTCATTACTTGCGCATTAGAGAATTATCACATGACCCTTTTAAATGATAGGAGGATTAGAACTCTTTGTAGAAGGAAGTGGTTATAGGATAGTAATGTGTGTGTCAGGTTGTGGTAGGTGTCTGACTTGGTTCTCGAATCGATTTTGGTGCCAACTTTGCATCTTCATCGCCAGTCTTTTATCTCTAAAACTTATTTTCATTATTAAATTATATGTACTAAAGATTTATTTTTCTTTTTATTATCTCATCGATGATTTTCATAACCAAGTCACCACCACAAGTAAGTTGAGTAGTAGAGAAGCTCTTTAGTGAAGTACCCTTATTTGACATGTTCAACCCTAATACCCTAGGCCTAAGAAAGACATAGCTAATTTTTTTAAATATATATATTAGACCTAACATATCCACCCTTCTTCCCTCTAGGCTATGCCCTAAGTTATAGTTTAAACCTTTTTAAGGGGTGGAGTTCCCTTACGATCTAGTTAATAGGCATAATCAGGATTAATAACAACTACAATAAGTAAAACTTGGATAACTCCTAGTAATTATGTCAAAAACTCAATTTCACATGTATTGTATCTAATTTGACATGTATAACACTCATAATCAATCTATGTGACCAGTTTGGACTTGAATGTGCGTAGTTCGGACATGATTGTGCCCAATTTAGACATTATTGTACCCTATTTAGGCTTGAACACCCAGTTCAGACTTGATTGCACCCAATTTGGACTTGAATGCTCCCAATTTCGACTTGAATATATTCGCCCAATTCAGACATGATTGCACCCAGTTAGTGCTGTATCGATGCACCTAAAATTTGAATTTGACTATATTAAGTTCAGACTTGAATGTGCCTAATTTGGACTTGAATGTGTGATATTTTGGACATGATTACACTCTATTCAGATGTGATCGCGACCAATAAGTGATGTATCAATGCACTTACTTTTTTTTACAATGCACCCTATTTCATATGTACTGCGCCCGATTTGTAATGGAACGTGTCTACTATGTAATGTAATATACATTAATTTTATGCACCATACTATTTCTCTTAAAATATATGAACAATATGGATTGTATTTTTCTTAACGAATCTAACGATTCTTATTTCTTCAAAAAATACACTACGATTTGAAAGTTATATATAATATAATTTTCTCTAACAAACAAATCTCCTCGATCAGGTAAAAGTGGCCGAGTTTGGTTTGTCCAATGAAAGATGATGCATTTGCAGACTATCACGTGTGTCGGCAGGCGCACAATGGAAATCTCATCTGCTCCGGTTGTGTTTGACGGTCGATATCCAATTTTATTCGTATATTCAATGGGTATGAGAACCCTCGTATATTCAATGGGCATGAGAACCCCTTGCCTACATGAGGATCCAACGACTGACTCTATGGACCGGTTATCCCGTCTAATATGCATTGCATACAAAATGAAACACGGTTTTTAATTGGGGTGTTGTTTATTACGTTGTCCTTGAATGGTTATGAAAAGTCAAAAGAGTTTAAAATGATATGATTCATGAGTTATAAAGTGAAAGATTCATGTAGCTAAGGTTCACGTCCCGAAGATTATTTTTCTCTATCATTTCAATTGCATGTGCGTTGCGTTTTCTTCTATTACAGTCAATCCTTCGTCACATTAGATTACTGACAATGCCTCTCAACCTACACACTTGCACGGTCATGTTTGGGGTGACAATCTAATCACTTATACAAAATTTTGACCTGATCATCATATTGGGGACTAAAAAGCCTTGTGCCTCTAAACAAACAAATCTCATCGGCCAGGGCAAAGTCGCCCCGGGTATGGTTTGTCCAATGAAATATGACGCATTTGCAGAGGAATACGTGTGTCGGAAGGTGCAAATGGAAGTCTCATCTGCTCCAGTTGTGTTTGACGGTCGATATCCAATTTTATTCGTATAATCAACGGGTACGTGAATCCATTGCCTCCATGAACCGGTCATCCCGTTTAATATGCATGAATCCAAAATGGAGAATGATAATTATTGTGGTGTTGTTTATTTACGTTGTTCTTGAATGGTTATGCAAAGTCAAGAAAGTTTAAAATTATATGAATGGTTACAAAGTGGAAGATTCATGTAGCTAAAGATCACCGGAGGATTATTTTTCTCGATCATTTCAATTGCAAGTGTTTTGAGTTTTCTTCTATTATACGGTCAAACCTTCACCACATCAGATTAATGATTGTGCCCTTGACCACACATGCAAGGTCAAGTTTGGAGTGACAATCTAATTAGTCGTACAAAATTTTGACCGGATCATCTAGGCCCCATCTGGGAAGTTCCGCGATGTGAAGATTCTAGACCAAAAGTCATGAATTAAAAAGAGGGAAATAAACGATCAAATTCTAAGCATCGATTTTCTCCATTATTTCAATTGCTAGTGTTTTGATTTATAATCTCTTTTGACCAAATGAACGACCAGTTAATTATTCATAACCTTTCGTGACCAAGTTATCTAAGGCCAATCTGAAGAGTGAGATGATGTGAAAAACAAATCAGACAAAACATCATAATATAACTTGTTCATATCCAAATCAAACTATGATTGTGTTTGGTATACAACCATAATAGGTTTATTTTTCTTGGATAAATAAATCAGTGATTTCTTAACCTTGTGTAAGATGAGTGTTGTTTGGAGCAATGACTAATAAACTTGTAGACAAGATGTCCTCCGTTTGGTACATGTGTACGTAGCTGTTTTTATTTAAACAAATTCTATTATGTCCTACACATAAATAACGTTGTATGTATTGAACACTCAGTTAGATGAATAATGTAGAAATTTGACATTCACAAGAAATAAATCTATTTCCTACCGTAAGGATTATGTGTGGTAGATTATTAGAAGGTTTCTCGATTAATTAACTTATCTATGCGACAACTTATTTATCTTTTAGTTTGTATATCAAACACCGGTTAAAATAACCGATTTAGTTTTGGCTGGCGTGCCGCCAGCACAACACACGCAACCTAAGCCATATAGTAAAGTCTGATTCTGATGACCAAGTTATCTAGGGCTGACATAGCCCGTTTATCTTGCCCATCTCCTGTCTTCACTACACGGTGATAGATATATTGGTTGGTCGCCGGCCTCCATTCTCCTTGTGTGTCGGCAAAAACATGTGTCGTTGGTCACCTATTTGGACTTTATGCACTTGCCAACTAGCTCAATTGGTCAAGCCTGCTGCTTGTGAAGCGCAGGTTGCGGGCTCGAATCCCCACTTCAAAAAAAATAAACCTATTTGGACCTCATCCACACGTTTCACTCTCGATCACAACTTTTCTTGCTTCCGTAAGTTATCGCTGATTTATACTGTATGCAACACTGGCATCGTTTCACTGGGATTCTTGAAGGGTGAACCTGGGTCCACTTCCAACTGCTCCTCCATCTGCACGTCACTGCTGACGCTACAGATTGCTCAATCGGGCATGTCTGCGTCCAGCACTAGCACGCTTGACTACAGAACTTGGTAATGACTTTTCTGGGAAAAGTTCCTCTCCTTATCATTTGTCCTTGTCACCCACCACACAGCTGTTGCTTTTGCTAATCGCCGTACAATATTTTTCTTTTACCCCTTTAGTTTTACATCATTTTCAATCCACTTTTTTTTAATTAAAATGAGGGAGTAATATCATTCGTTTCCCTCGCACAGGTGTTAAGAGAAAAAGCCCATCAAAAACATAGGACTCTATACAAAACAAAGCACAAGTATACCTATTTATTAGAGTATGAGGGAGTAATATCATTCATCCGGCGTTAAAAGGAAAAGCCCATAAAAAACACATGACTCTATACAAAACAAAACCCAAGTATAACCATGTATACCAAATTAAAATGAAGAACCCAGAAAAGATAAGATGACCCTTGTATATCCTGTGTATCCCTGTGAGATTATATTGTTTTAATTAGCTTTACGTGACTAAACCCGTGTAAATAAAAAAACTAAGCGCCTCTCGTTGAGGAAGGCAGTTCCCTCAGGCTATTGAACGCGTATCCATCTGTTAGAGGGCTGCCATAAATGGCCAGCTCCTTAGCTACTTTGTTAGCTTCTTTGTGCATTATGTTAATCGGACAAGGGAAAAGCGACCTGCTGTTGCGTATCATCTCCATAGCTCCTTTCATTCTCCATGGACGAGGAATAGAACTTGTGTACTTAAATATATGACTCCGACATTATCTAGTAATTTGACAAAGCATGTGAGAAAGTTACGAGTAAACACAGCTATTACAACAGTCATAACCGACACAGAATTGTATCCAAGAGATACGTAAGTAACCTACGGTCTATACCAAGAAAAGGGGACAGCCTAAGGAAGTTGATATCTTCGCCGGCAATGTGGGCAACATAGCACAGCCTAAGGAAGTTGATGTCTTCGACTGCAATGTGGACAACATACCACCCTCTAAGATAGGTAAAGTCCAAAAGATATTTACCATAAAAGAGGGTGGGATCCCATTAGACATCCCACAAAATAAAGTGAAAAGAAGACATAAATTGAAGAGATTAGCTATCTGGACGAGTTATGACTGCTCAAAATTGAATAAATAGAAAAATGTGGGAGAGAGGGGGAGTGGGGAGAGAGCGAGTGGGTAGAGAGAGTGGTTGCATGAGAGAGAAAACAAGAAAAAGTCATTTTTACTAATAACTTTTAAACCATAAAGTATTTTTGACAAAATAAATAATGTTGCATCTTTTACAAAAATGCATTATAACAAGACCGATTCAACATATTAAAAAATATACAATCTAAGAAAGGAGAGATAATAAGATTTGAATTAAAAAAAGGTGATAGAAAAAATTATTTTTCTGATAACTTTCAATCCGTAATGAATTTTTTGACTAAATAAAAAAGGTGCATTCCTTACAAAATATACTTTAAAATAAGACTAATATTGATATATTTTTGATAAAAAATAAATAACACTACTTCCCTCCTATTCCTAATATTTTCTGTTCCTTAAAAAAATAAATTGAACCTAAAATAACCTACAATTGGACATGAGATAACATCCAATTGGATCTGAGATAACAACTAATTAAACATGAGATGTCATCCAGTTGGACATGAATAAACATCCAATTGAATATGAGATAACATCCAATTAGATCAGAGATAACATATACTCAGATCTAAGATAACATCCAAATAGACCACAAATAACTTACAAATAGACCTGAGATAACATCTAAATAGAGTAAAGATAATATCCAATTGGACCGAGGATAACATCCATTGGACCTTAGATAACATCCAATTGGACCGACAACAACATCCAATTAAACCAGAGATAACATCCAACTGGATTCAAGATAGCAACCAATTGGACCGGAGATAATATCCAAATAGACCTAAGATAACATCCAATTGGACCGGAGATAACATCTAATCGGACCTCAGATAACTCCCAATTGGACCAGAGATAACATCCAATTGGACCTGAGATAACATCCAATCGGGTCGTAGATAACATTGAATTAGACTAGAGATACAATCTAATTGGACCAGAGTTCACATCTAAATGGACCCGAGATAACATCCAAGTGGATAAAAAATAACATCCAAATGGAGCGGAGATAACATCGAAGGGGATCGGAGATAACGTACAAATAGATCGGAAACAACATCGAATTAGTCTGAAGATAACATCCAATTGGACCTGAGATAACATACAGTGGATGAGAGAAAAAATATAAATGGACTGGACATAACATCCAATTGGACTAGACATAACATATAAATGGATCGAAGATAATATCCAAATAGATCTAAGATAACATCCAATTGAACTGAAGATAACATACAAATAGACCGGAGATAACATCTAATTAGACTAGAGATAACATACAAATGGATCAGATATAACATCCCAATGGATCGGAGATAACATCCAAATGGTCTGAAAGATAACATTAGATTTGACAGGAGATAACAACCATTTGGATCGGATATAAATCTAGTTGGAGCTTGCGATAACATCCACTTGGACCAAAGATTGCATCCAATTAGAGTGGAGATAACATCCAATTGGAATAGGGATAACATTCAATTGGTCATGTTGGAACGATTTTTCATAAGGAATCTAGTGAATTTTTCGTCAAAAAATTCCCCTCGGATTTAAAGTTATAAGAAAAATAATTTTCTCTCTCATCTTTTTTGTCTATATTGGTCTTGTTTTATTGTATTTTTTTATAAAACACAATAATTTTTAATTTGTAAAAAAAATTATTATGATTTCAAAAATATTAAGAAAAATATGAGGAATATGAGGGAAATAGTTCCATTTCTATAAGGAGCCTAACCTTTTTTATTTTGTTAAAAAATTCATTAAGGATTAAAAGTTATATGATAAGTAATTTTCTCTCTCATATTTTTCTTATTCAAACCACATCATCTCTCCTATTTTGATTATGTATTCCATTTTTTAGAAAAAGATATCAAAATTGATCCTATTGAAATATATTTTTTGTAAGGAGTGCAGTAGTTCATCAAAAAATACATTATAATTTGAAAGTTATTAGCAAAATAAAATTTTCATTTTTTTAATCTCATGCAGCCACTTTCTCTACCCACTTCCTCTTCCCCCTCCCCATCTCCCACTCTCTATCTCTCCCTATATATATATGTCTTATTTCATGTTTGCATCATATTAAATTTCTAGGTAGCATTATTTGGGGGTGTGCAAAATACAATCGCCGCAACCCGTCTGTTCGTCCGGGTAACTAGGGGGGAAAGTTGTCCCATTCTCATCCCTGTTCTTGTTTATATATCATTTTTCTAAATTGAAGTACAAGGAAAACATCAATATCAATCATCATCAACAACATCTTCATGTATGACAAGGATTGTACCCTGAGTCAGCCGAGCTATGCTTAAGTCTCATCATCATCAAAAGATTTTTGTTGGGACTCATGTGAGAAGAATCCATTGGGGGACAAGTTTTTTCCTTCCTCTCTAAATATATAGGCCTTAGAATAGCCATTATCCTTGAGCGTGGAGGCTGCATCACATGTTAAATTGATAGAGCCGTGAAGTATGATGATGGAACATAGAGGTAACAAGGTGTGTAGATTGTAAACATTTTTTTTCATGAAATCATCTACTATGTTCACACTAGATGTTAGAGAAGATACTAGAAACAAGGGTTGGCAAATATGTAAGCCAGTCAAGATTATGGCAACATTTGACTTCAAAAGTAAATGATAAGTGTAATTTTGTGGAGTCATAAGAAGACTGTCAAACTCAATTAATATGTTTCCAGGTGACATCATGAAGTTGCAAGAAAAAATTTACATGGGACATATCTCCAGTATGAATTGTCTACGTTTGTACTACTAGATTCGAAACTCGTTTGAATGTTGGTTCTTGGTGCATGTATCCACCATGCATCTGTTTCGGTATCTAGGAGTGTATTTCAAGAAGTGGAGTAAACTCACTTCCATCGTTGTACTTTCATACTATGAAATGGAATCAGTTGACGTATGAAAGTACAACCTTGATGAGTCGAGGAACACACTTTGCGAAGGGAATGATGCAAAGTAGTTGACCATTCATTCGGGGATGGCTGACTTTGCAACATTCCCGCACTTCTCGTAGTTAGTTCTCCGAAAGGAAACTAAGTCTACAAAGATACTAACTGACTAAACTCTTGTTGCAGGTTATGTTTTATTTTGCATGTCTTGATCCATGTGTAGTGGCGGTGAAAACCGATCACACCCTAGTGACTTCTTATCATTGTTTAACATCCTTAAATTTACTTGCTTTACTTTACTTTCTCTTAGTTTAAATACAACCAAACCAACCTTTTGATCTAAGTACTTACTATTAAGAGATTAAGTGAAGTTATAACGTTTTTCATCTTGTTGCTCACAACAAGACCGTTGTCCCGTGGATTCGACCCTTAACTATACTACGATAAGACTTCCACATATCTTAGCATACGTGGGTGAAGTTCTCAATCTAGTATACGCAAGGCTAAACTTAAAGACTTACCATCTTTAGGATTTTTAGTGGTGCACGCAATTCCATGTAAGTGGAAGCTCCATCATTTGGTCTGATGTTTGGTAGCCTATTGTGTTAGCAATGTCATTAGCTGGACCAGATATAAGATCCAAAAGTTGTACAATGTCATACGTTGTTTGTGGTTGTTCAATACCGGCCATGACATCTATAACTAAAAGTGATTACCCTCATAAGAAATATATATATATATATATATATATATATAGAGAGAGAGAGAGAGAGAGAGAGATTGCATAAATTAAATGACAATGATAGCGACCAAATAGCAAGTAACAAGATAAAACATTACAAAGTACCATAATTCAGAAATTGTGAATGCACCAAAATCAAATATTACAACATCTAAATTTGAAACAGTTCTTAAATTAAAGGCAGGCTATTGATATAGTTCTTAAATTACACAACCTCAGAAGAACGAGTACGGGGCATGACCTCTATTGTAACCACTCGTGCTACTAAACAACGATGGTGGCGATTGTGAATATGGTGGTGGCGTGAAGCGTGTTTGTGATCCAGAAGCTCCATAAGCTCTGTTCTTCATTTCCCAAAGGTCTTGCAACCAAATGGTAATTTTGTATGGGGTATCCATAAGGATTGGATAAATTTTACGATTTCCTAACTCCTTTATGGCATGCACAAGAGTGGTAAAAATAGGGACAGGGGCGTCCAGGTAGGTTGTATGAAAATGGTGCAAAATGGTTTGATACTCATCTTTGTCATTAGATCTACCTGCAATACCGCTGCTCGTCTCATGTACCTTGGAAAACACCTTTGTGAATTTGGAAACGACATCATTAGACAGGCCACAACTATCCTGTGTGGTTGAGGCTCGCTTCCTGCATCTATGTGTGGTAGGAGTCCTTGCACCAACACCTTGGTTGTTTGTTATGTCATTGTTGTCCTCACTTTGCGTCCCAGAATAACCCATATCTTCATAAATACCGATTGGACCGGTTGGTTCTGGGCTGACAAATGAATCAGATGCATCTAGGTTAACAGCAACATCATCTTCAGATGCAACATCAGAAGGAAGTTGGCTATCCATTGAGGACATTGCATGATGGCCCCTAGCTATGTTCCCCCCCTCCATCATCTCGACGTCGTAGTTGTGGTAGAATGGTCTAGTGATCAATCTCGCTAGTTCCTTGTTTCCCTAAAATGGTCAAGCACTAATGATTAGGTCAATATTAATAACTTAAAGTTAATATTTAATACTCATGGGACTATATATCATTAGACATACCGCAAGTGCCTCCCTCCACTCTAGTGTGTCAAGCAATATTGGCTTGTGCCTGCTCTCAACCCATCCAAAACCACTTTTGTTGGTCACCAGTTTTATCTTGGCAAAGTCTCTCCTGAGGTTCTTCCACTGAGTTTTTAACTGCTCCATTGAACCCTCGTTCCTCCCCAGCCTGTTATGCCAATCTCATAGCGTCTCCCTCCATGCGTCCCTAGTAAAAGTACCATCGACACACCTACCCAGGTCATATTGTCTCCTCAATGCCGCAACTAGAGCCTCATCCAACTCTTTTGTCCATACAATACAAATCTGTGGATCTGGTGCAGACATAGTAGCAATGACACTGCAACAGATCACTTTAGTGAGGGTGTTCAAACAAAAACTTTATACGAACCTAGTTTGGGTATGTGTACTTGACAGTGATAACTTGCATTAAAGTAGTCTATTATAAGGTTGATGTTTTCCAGATCGAATGGTGACATCTTAGGGATAAAAACCATTGATATTATAGTTGTAGGTGGTGTTTAATTTTTGTCTATTACAGTTTTGGTGGTGTATTGATATTTATAAGATGATTAACATCAGCAGAATTTAGGTGTTGTTTACCATAATAGACCTAATTGAAGGGGTCAGACCTCATTAAGGGGATCATATATATGTTCCAACTTAAATTAAACAATACATAATTGATTTTAAACTAAACAAATAATGACCTATTTAATTGATTGGTACTGAATCAAGCTCAAGCACAAATTCAGACCTCAATGTAGGGCTTAGAGCACACTTAAGGGGACCAGATACTTGTTCCCACTTAAACAAAAATAATACATAATATATTTAAAATTGAACAAATAATGACATATTAAACTGATTGCTACTGAATCAAGCTCAATCATGAATGTCCACTACACAATAATAGGTTCCAAATTGAATAAAAATACTATGTAATAGATGGATTCCAATTTTGCAGCATCATAGTAGACCTCGGTCAAGGGGTCAGACCTCAGTCAAGGGTTGTGGACAAGGAACCAATTTAAATTCAACATAAACCAAAGTAGGTGGACAAGGGAAGTATGACCCTATTTATGAACACATATAAAATATTCAATACACAGAAGTAATCCACATCAAGCTCTATTGGACAGATAGTAGTCAACCAACCATTGAGGGTAAAGTCATTCAGATTTATTCTGAATTATGTGGTATGTGGGTTTTAGTGGTTAAATAGTAGACCAATTGAACTGATTGCTAGTGAATCAAGCTCATGCACGAATTCAGACCTCATTCTAGGAGGGCACATTAAAATGAAGAATAATGGGTGTCGTGGTCAATCTGTACAGTTGATCGGGCTATATTTATGATCATAGAGAATGTAGCCTACACATAATGACGTATTAATTGGATTGATAGATACTTGATGAATCTCAACCATGAAATTAGAGCTCATTCAAGGGATCAGACAAGGGTATATCATTTTAATTTTCTTGGTATTATGGTATATTCAACCAATCTGGACTAGGGTATATCATTTTAATATTCAATACACAATGTACACTACATTTCTTAGAATTCAGAGCTCATTCAACTGAATAAATATACATATTTTGGTCAATCATTATAGTAGAACATGCAATGTTAATGAGCACAGAAAATATACACTACACAATAATAGGTTCCAACTTAAATAAACATAATACATAATAGGCAAACTCGAATTTTGGTCCAACATTACAGACCTAGTTCAAGGGGTCAGATCTCATTCAAGGAATCAGAAAAGTTTCAACTTCAATAAACACAATACATAATAGGTGGACTAGGTAAATATTTACCTATTTATGAACACAGAAAATATTCAATACACAATCGTAATCCAGAACAGACTATGTTGGACATGAAATTCAACCAATCATTCAGGGTAAATCATTATAATTTATTTGGTATGATGGTACATTAGTTAAATAATGACATATTAATTTTATTGCTACTCAATGATGCTCAACCACACATTCAAACCACATGCAAGGGATCATAGCACATTAAAGTGAACAAATATACATATTTTGGCCAATCATTATTGGTATGATTGTAGATGAGTTAAAGAATGACATATTTATTTATTTGGTAATCAATGAAGCTCAATGAAGCATTCATACCTCATTCAAGGGATCAGAACTAGATCAAGTGAACAAATGTACATATTTTGGTCCATTAAAGAGAATTATTCATGACCTAGTCATTCATTACATATTAAAACGTGTCCCGTTATGAAATACTAGACACACTACAAGGTTCCAACTTAAATAAACATAATAAACAATAGTTGTAGTAGTTATATATAATGGCATGTTTGGTAATAGACAGAAATATTCACTACACAATCACATATTAAAATGTGTCCTCTTATGAAATACTAGACACACACAAGGTTCCAACTTAAATAAACATAATACACAATAGGTGTAGTAGTTATGATGACCTGTTTGTTAACAGACAAAAAATATTTACCTGTTTATGAAAACAGAAAATATTCAATACACAATTGTAATGTTGAACATGCTATGTTGGACATGAAATTCAACCAATCTGGACTAGGGTATATCATTAGAATTTTCTTGGTATGATGGTATATTGGTTAAATAATGACATATTAATTTGACTGCTACTCAATGAAGCTCAACCACAAATTCAGAGCTCATTCAATTGAACAAATATACATATTTTGGTCAATCATTATAGTAGAACAGGCAATGTTAATGAACACAGAAAATATACACTACACAATAATAGGTTCTAACTTAAATAAACATAATACATAATAGGCAGAGTCGAATTTTGGTCCAACATAACAAACCTAGTTCAAGGGGTCAAATCTCATTCAAGGGATCAGACAAGGTTCCAACTTAAATAAACAAAATACATAATAGGTCGACTAGGTAAATATTTACCTGTTTATGAACAAAGAAAATATTCAATACACAATCGTAATGCTAAACATGCTATGTTGGACAAGAAATTCAACCAATTTGGACTAGGGTATATCATTATAATTTTCTTGGTATGTTGGTATAGTGGTTAAATAATGATATATTAATTTGATTGCTACTCAATGAAGCTCAACCATGAAATTAGAGGTCATTCAAGGGATCAAACACGGTTCCAACTTAAATAAATATAATACATAATAGGTCGACTAGGTAAATATTTACCTATTTATGAACAAAGAAAATATTCAATACACAATCGTAATGCTAAACATGCTATGTTGGACATGAAATTCAACCAGTCTGGACTAGGGTATATCATTATAATTTTCTTGGTATGATGGTATAGTGGTTAAATAATGACATATTAATTTGATTTCTACTCAATGAAGCTCAACTAGGAAATTAGAGCTCATTCAAGGGATCAGACAAGGTTCCAACTTAACTAAACATAATACATAATAGGTCGACTAGGTAAATATTTACCTATTTATGAACAAATAAAATATTCAATACACAATCATAATGCTAAACGTGCTATGTTGGACATGAAATTCAACCAATCTAGACTAGGGTATATCATTATAATTTTCTAGGTATGATGGAATATTGGTTAAATAATGACATATTAATTTGATTGGTACTCAATGAAGCTCAACCAGGAAATCAGAGCCCATTCAAGGGATCAGACAAGGTTCCAACTTAAATAAACACAATACATAATAGGTGGACTAGGTAAATATTTACCTTTATATGAACACAGAAAAAATTCAATGCACAATCGTAATGCTGAACAGGCTATGTTGGACATGAAATTCAACCAATCTGGCCTAGGCTATATCATTATAATTTTCTAGGTATGATGTATATTGGTTAAATAATGACATATTAATTTGATTGCTACTCAATGAAGCTCAACCAGGAAATCAGAGCTCATTCAAGGGATCAGACAAGGTTCCAACTTCAATAAACACAATACATAATAGGTGGACTAGGTAAATATTTACCTATTTATGAACACAAAAAATATTCAATACACAATCGTAATGCTGAACAGGCTATGTTGAACATGAAATTCAAGCAATCTGGACTGGGGTATATCATTATAATTTTCTAGGTATGATGGTATATTGGTTAAACAATGACATATTAATTTGATTGCTACTAAATGAACCTCAACCACGAATTTAGAGCTCATTCAACTGAACAAATATACATATTTTGGTCATTCATTATAGTTGAACAAGCAATGTTAATGAGCACAGAAAATATACACTACACAATAATAGGTTCCAACTTAAATAAACATAATACATAATAGGCGGAGTCAAAGTTAGGTCCAACATAATAGACCTAGTTCAAGGGGTCAGATCTCATTCAAGGGATCATACAAGGTTCCAACTTAAATAAACATAACACATAATTGGTGGACTAGGTAAATATTTACCTATTTATGAACACTGAAAATATTCATTACACAATCATAATTCTGAACAGGCTATGTTGGACATGAAATTCAACCAATCATTCAGGGTAAATCATTATAATTTATTTGGTATGATGGCACATTTGTTAAATAATGACATTAATTT
Source organism: Alisma plantago-aquatica (assembly GCA_963693085.1). Lineage (NCBI taxonomy): Eukaryota > Viridiplantae > Streptophyta > Magnoliopsida > Alismatales > Alismataceae > Alisma > Alisma plantago-aquatica. Next base: position 750,135,789 of record OY856413.1, read on the forward strand.
TATTGCTACTCAATGATGCTTAATCACACATTCAAACCACATGCAAGGGATCATAGCACATTAAAGTGAACAAATATACATATTTTGGCCAATCATTATTGGTATGATTGTAGATGAGTTAAAGAATGACATATTTATTTATTTGGTAATCAATGAAGCTCAACGAAGCATTCATACCTCATTCAAGGAACCAGAATAAGATCAAGTGAACAAATGTACATATTTTGGTCCATTACAGAGAATTAATCATGACCTAATCATTCATTACATATTAAAACGTGTCCTGTTATGAAATACAGACACACTACAAGGTTCCAACTTAAATAAACATAATACACAATAGGTGTGATAGTTATATATAATGACATGTTTGTTAACAGACAGAAATATTCACTACACAATCACATATTAAAATGTGTCATCTTATGAAATACTAGACACACACAAGGTTCCAACTTAAATAAACATAATACAAAATAGGTGTAGTAGTTATATATGATGACCTATTTGTTAACAGATAGAAATATGCACTACACAATTGTAATGCAAAACAAGCTTTGTTGCACATGAAATGCAAACAAACATTCAAGGTACATATTGACATATTTATTTGTCTAGTACTAAATGAAGCTAACAAAGCATTCAGACCTCATTCAAGGGATCACTTCCCATTCAAGTGAACAAATTTACATATTTGGGTTCATCATAGAGAATTAATGATGACCTAATCTTCATTACATATTAAAATGTGTCCGCGTATGAAATACTTGACAATAAACATAATACATAATAGGTGGAGTATTTATATATGTAATGACCTATTTCTTAACAGACAAAAATATTCACTACACAATCATAATGTAAAACAAGCTTTGTTTGACATTAAATTCAAATAAGCATTCAAGGTGAATCATTCTGATTTATTTTGTATGAAGGTAGATGAGTTAAATAGAGACATTTATTTTTTTGGTACTGAATGAATATGAACGAAGCAGTCACACCTCATTCAAGGGATCACACCATATAATAGGCTTTTATCAAACAGATCATACATCCCTGGAACATCAGTATCGTTCATTACAACAAATATCACATCAGTATCAAGCATTCAACATGGCATTCAACATGGCTATGTTTACAGAACAAATTACAAAAAACATTTTTGTATTTCTCAGGAGATATACATGTTAAGCCGAAATATAGGTACAAGAGGGATCACAGCTAGTCACAGTGGAAGGGTAGGTACATACATGAAGACAAGGTAAAGGGAATATAGATTAGCCTATTGAAAGAAACTCTCGGTACATACATGAAGCCGCTGCAACACCCACCTACTAAAACTAAATATGGTCGGGCAACGCATACCTCTCAAGCAGCTGGGCGACTTCGGTCTCAAGCAGCTGGGTGACTTCGGAATACAGGGGCTCTATAGCGACGGCTTCAGAGGAGGCTTGGTGGAGGATGCACAATTGAACAGGTAGGATATCGACAAACACACACAATACTATATTGCAATTATGGCAGCCGTTGCCCTCGCTAGGGTTAAATCCATGCCTTGCACAGAGTGAAAAGGGGGAGTCAAGGGGATTTAATGGGAGATGAAAAGTTGGGATGCCTTACCTTGACTCTCGCCTTCTATTCTGGCGGTGTATCTCGGCGATGGCAGGCAAACCAGCACGCCCCCTATACGATCGTCTCACCTTCATTGGTCATCTGTACACACTACGCCCATGTCCTGCCATTGATTCCATGATGGAATCGATGGGCTGTCAGCTTTAACTCATGTATGCAATAGTAGATGGGAGGATGTCAAGGTCTTGGAAGAGGGAGAGCATTAGAGGGAGAGGGGAAAGGTGATAAGGGGGCTTTCGGGAGGTGGGTGAGGGGGGTGTCGGGGATAGGGCGAGGTGAAAATGAGGGTACTCACAATCTATGCAGAAACTGGGTTAGGAATCGCAATCCTGGCCATCGCGTGACTGGCCTGGGCCACTTTTTGGGGTTCTGTTATCCCAAAATGGAGCCAAAATCGGTTTACCAACCAAACACAACCCAGTCCCAATCAGTCGCCTGTTTGGCAGGGTTGGCACTAAAAGACAAGCCTACATCTGGTTTCAGTCCCATGCCAAATGCATGCTTAGAGACGAAGGATAACCTAGTTAGAAGAAACTCCATCCAGGACGGAACTTGAGATCTCTTTGCCCCTATTTGGTTCCGGATGGGAACTAATTTTCTACCTGTCGTGTAGTGCCACGTCGGCGTAACCCGGACCGATTTGGGAAAAAATCACATTTGGTTGCCAACCCCATTCGACCCCCATTTTGGGATAACAGAATCCCATAATCTAAAAAATACCAGTCCCAATAGAGGCGGGATTGGAAATCCCAATCTGGGTTTTGGCCCCGACACCCCCCTGACCCCGACTCCCTTGCACCCCTCCCTCTCCCTCTTTCCCTATTCCTCTCCCTCTCGGCCCTCTCCCTCCTGCCCCTCTCCCTTGCTACATTCACACCTCTCCCTCTACCTGCTATACTATTGGTCTATGAGGAGTTAAAGCGATGTCTTCTACCTCGAGCAGATCACAGATGGAGGGCATCATTTGTCGGGCAAATCGTCTGTGTGGATAATCAATGCATCCGTCTGTGACCACCAGTCTACTAGGGTAGCTACAAACAGCAAAAGCAACAAGGTACCCATGCCCTAGCCTAGACATCGCCTATCTAATAGCTGACATCATCCCATCTTGTCGACGAGAAGAACAAACCCTAGCTCATCCAAGCAGTGTCTGTGTGCCTTCATATTCCTCGCCTTGTGATGTGAGGTTCTTCACATCCACCTATGCCTCTTGGAGAAGTTGTTCGTCGAAGTTGGTTGTCGTCCCTGGCTCAACTCCAGTGGTGGTCACCCCTGGTTCTCTAGCGGCACTGCACAAACCAGCGATTACACACTCCCTCCTCATTATCCCCTTCTGAACATGTTGGTGACGTTTTAGGGTAGAACTTGATTTGTTTGGGAGGGTCGATTTAGGGTAGAACTTGATTTATCAGTAACGGTGTTTGTCTCTTTGGTAATTGCTTTTGATGACATGTATAAGAACCTAATCTCTTGCCATGGCGCATATCTCTTACTGTTAGTGGTGAAGAAAGGTTAGGAACAAATTTTATGGAAATGCCTGCCTGATCATCTTGTTTCTTTAGACATATCATATCAAACACAAAGAAGTATTCAATCGATCTTGATTAACAACTAACAAGTATTATATTCTTTGAATTCCTATTCACAAATTTGGCAATCTCTCTCTTGATTTGGCTAGTTTAAATTATAGACCAAAAAAATGGATTTAGTGTTACTGGTTAGAAATTGTTTTGATCATACAAAACTGACAACTGGTCCTAAATCATTTGGAGCTATATCGTAGTACTTTCGTCAAATGTGATTCTTTCTCCTTACTGATTTTCTTAACCCCTCATATATTACCAATAAAATAAGATATGGTTGTAACCACTGTTCGGGAAATCGGTCCGCCTGGCCGCATATACTCCCGTATATACCTATTCAGTCACCCTACCGCACCACATATTACTAATCGGTCCACTAAGCGGTAATGGGCCGCATATACTCCTGCTTGGCCGATTAAGCGGCCGATTAAAATCCGCTTTTTGAAAAGCCCACAACTAATGCCCATGCATTTCATACATACATGCATATATATACACATTTTATTATATATATAAATTGAGATATATAGTCATTGAATTATATGTATACATTACGATACATATAAAAGTTTTCCACATGCATTTGTACATTTATTCAAATACCTTTTGATATATTAACATGTATAGATACATATACAATATACCTAAATATACAATCACATATTTATGCATATATATATATACATTTTTATTTATTCACATTTATACACACTATACATATATTTGTACATTGATTTACCTATATTTTAGTATTTGTACATATATTACAAACATATTCTCTATATAGACATATATACAAATATAAGCATATCATACATCATACATGCATATTAATATGTTTATAAGTAAATAGATGTACGTGCCTACTCTATATATTTTAATTTATGATCTCACTATATTGTTTTATATATAATTAGTTTATTGAAATAAAAAAATCCAAAACCGCATATACTCCCGTATATACTCCCGCATACCACATACACTCTATGCGGTAACCTCTCCGCCCGTACACCGCATACCGCTTTCCTGAACCATGGATGTAACAACGTCTCCCCCTTAAGGAGTTTCATATAAGAAACGTATAGGTATACAAGAATGGTGTAAAAAATTTAGCTTTATGTATATTAACTCATATGCCTTTCTATTTTTTAGACTGTCGTATACGTCATTTTCCTGTTAAATATTCAAAACAACAATCATAGTGTAGTAAAACATGTCAAACACAACAAAAATTGTCTAGCTTATTCAAAGTCAATGAAAATAAATCATCCTTTATACTGAGTGCCATTCCTTAAATCTCCATCCTTAGTTGGTATTCTGACCTACATTGTGTTTTACTTATGCAATATGGTTTTCAATACTTTTGAATACATCTGAACTTAATAAAAAAAGACATAATTTATCCTCTTCTACCATACATGGATTCAAATTCTAAAGACCCTAAAACTGAAATTGTGATTTTATTACAACTAAACTATATTGAACCACTAACCAATTAAGAACAAAAGAACAACTAATTATTTGTTTTATTTTGTACATTACACCCATGTACATGGCTGAATTTGCTTCTACATCCTTATTATTCCCTTAACAATTTTACTTCTAGGAATTTTATTATTTTACATGATATTTCTAATATTTTAATATACCTCCTTCACATCCTTACTTGTTAATCCTTGCCCATTCTTACTCTTTAAGCTCTATTTTTGGAAGTTATATAAATTGAAGGATGACCATTTGGGTTTGTGTGTTGGAAAATTCAGGAGTCCCTCTCCTCACTATATGAGATCAATATTGCTTCTCTGTCTCAAACTCCCTCATTAGACAATGGTATTATTATTTTATTTCCATAGCATCAGCATGAGGATAATGTATCTCTAATATGTTTGAACTAACTAACATTCTCATATGAGAAGGGCTATACTATTGAAAAGTCAAACTATCACCTTCTTCAATTTTTAAGAGATTCATAACTCTTTTCCATAGATATTCATAGTGGAATATCCCTCTTGAATTATGGTTTGCATTGATCCAAAAGGTATCAAATTCGAAGGCATCTTGTCTGCCGCCTATATGAAGTTCGAAAGGAATGAGTGCAAAGCTTATCTAAATTTCCTGAATGTTATCTATAGTTCTATATAGTTTCCAAGATTGCATGCATACCAAGAATTCAATGATAAGAAGAAAAATGTGATGTTCTTATTGGGACATCTGAATTTCACTTGTCCACAAATTTTTCAGAACTTAACATTTTGAATTATAACTTCTCATACACTTTTTTTTTTTATAAACTTATCCTTATTAGGGTGGCACACGAAATTCATATCTTAGTCTCACACCTTAGAAATATCTACTTTTTCTTTTGCATTCAACTAGACTTTTGAATGTCCCCTTACTTTCTCATTGGTCCTTTTTAATGTAAGTTTATAACTTTATTTTCAAAAAATTAATATTGAGGAAAAGGAAAGAATGATTGTGAAACAAAAATTATATTCTTCCAAACGTTCTACTACTACCTTCCTCTGATCCAAGTCTAATTACTGAAATTTTCTTTATCACATACCTTATACTTTTAATATCTCTGTCTCTAAAAATTCATTAATATATAAGAAGATCGATGATTCAATTGCAAAAATAATTGTTTTGTGCAAACCGATTCTAGTGAATTGAAAGTAGTATTGAAAGTAAACCTATTTTTACTAATTAAGACAAATGACCTATGGAATATTGTATATACTACCCTATGAATAAGAAGAGGTGACAAGCTTTTCAGTCTCCTATTCCAATTATCACTCTTTTTGATTCAGCTAGATGGCCGTCTGCTTCAGTCCATTTAGAATTTCTGTCCCGCTGGTTGTTGTTCATCTATTCCAATTGTTGGGCTGGTAGCTATCCCAACTAACCCCTTTGATTGATTGACCCTCTCTTTTATTTCATCAGCTAAAGAAAATAGAGTTGTTATAGAAGTGCCAGGTTTTGGATATATTTGACTATCAAGCTTCATAAAGACATTAGATTCACAATTGTCCATTATGTTTATTTGTTTAGGTAGTTTGTATCTGTATAACAGGTTGGAGGAAGTCAGTGGAATTTTAATTTCTTGGTTCTCTTTACTGGTTCTACATAATTTATTACATTACGGTTCAGTACTAATTAAAAGCCAACAAAAAATTATGTACATTTTACAAATTTTGTAAAAAGTGGCTACGAGATGTCTGTATCTGTTCCAACAACTTGATTGTTATTCATTAGCCTATTTAGTTTGTGTGTTCCAATAGTCGATTTGTGTGATATTATTTTTGTGCATATAAGTTGTAGGGAGTCAATGAACTACTCTCTCTCTGTCTATTTCAAAGTATAACGTGTGCTAATCATGAGTCTGATGAAAAAATAAGCTTTAAAAGATGTTCAATAAAGTTGTGTGCCTTTTTTCTTACAGTTAAGTCAAGACTGTGTGTTGTTGAGCTGTTTTACTCCAAAACTTTGGTAACTGTCAATTTTTTTATGTTATACTTTTAATGTTATTTTAACACCATCTTAATAGTATTTATATACAATTCACATCTTAGCATGTGTTGCCTATAAATTATTATGAGTATAAGTTATAAATTTTTTTGGAACAAAAGCAGTTGTGGTACTTTTAGTAATCACATACTGCAAACTGGAAGGGATCACTTGGAAATTTGTAAATCATTGCATGTTAAAAAAGGAAAGTACATGTCATTTTACTATTGACATGTTACAAATTAGAGAAAGTGTTAACTGGATTGTTCCCTTCTTTTCCCTGTAAATCTATAATTATTTTGACATAACTAGTGAATATAAACTATGTAGCCAAGTTTCAACATGGATGTTTGTAGGATTTTGCCGGATGACTCAATTGTTTGTATGGGTAAGGAATAATGTGAAAATTTTGAAAGGATTACTCGAGTTTGAAAGGATGTGCTTACTTTTTTTCTTCAAATTTTCATCATTATCTATCTAAATGTCAATGCACATTTCTCCTAGTAAAGCAAGGTCTTCCAGCCTATCTGCTAGCTCATGAGACCAGGTTGGGTGCCTGCATAATTTGTTTATATTTTCATCGTTCTCGAAGTTTAAGTGTATTTTTACAGTTAGTCATTTTATTGGTGTGTTTGTGTGCTTCGTCGGTATTTGGTGAGTTCCACTTTGAAAAGATTGTATTTAAGGCCATGTAGTTAGAAAAAACCATTACTCAATTTCCTTTTAAATATAACATGTATGTAGCATGTCAAATTGTATGTTACATACATGTAGGTTTGATATCAAACCTACATTACAATAGATGCATGGCCTCATTTGTGCAAGGGGAGATGTAACACTATGTTATATACTAATTTATTCTTAACAGAAGGATTTCTCTATTGTCATGGGATGTGCCTATTGAAAATCATACATACTATATACTAATTATCATTGTAAACACCCCTCATTATCATTATATATTGCAACACCTACGCAAGTATGTCTTCCGCAGACCCCAAGTTCCGTATTGTTTGGTAAAGAGAGTCTGACGCCACTCTAATATCAGCATTGCAGAGACAATATGATGTAGGAAGGTGTATTGACAGTCATTTTACTAGGGACGCTTGGAAGGAGGTACTTTGTTATATGCAAGATAGGATGGGGAAGACGGGTTGTAATTTAGACCAGATCAAAACTTGGTGGAAGAACCTGAGGAAGGAGTATGGAAGACTGAAGCTTGTGACCAACAAGAGTGGTATTGGATGGGATGAGACTAGGCACAAGCCCACGCTGCCTGACACCCCTGAGTGGAGGGAGAGCCTTGAAGTATGTACAATAATCATACCCTGAACCGAAAAGTAATCTCCTACATTTACACTTAAATTTCCTAATACAAAATTTTCTAATACTTAGGAAAACAAGGACCTTGCTAAGTTGCTTAAGCGCCCCTTTCCCCACTAATACGACATCGAGATGATGATGGGGAGGAACATTGCTAGAGGACACCATGCAATGTCTTCTACAGACAGACAAATCCCTTCTGACATTGCCTCCGAGGATGATGTTACTGTTGACTTAGATGTGTTTGATACACCCATGAACATAGGAACCCCATTGGGGAACCAAACATAGGCGCACCTGGGATGCAAAGTGAGGGTGACACCAGGGAAGGCAGAACATATACCCAGAGTGTTGGGGGGAGGACTCCTCCTGTCCATAGGCACAGGAAGCAACCATCAATGGCACAAGACCGATGTGTGCTTTCTAATAAAGTGTTATCTGAATTCACACATGTGTACACAAAGGTTCATGAGTTAGGCACAGGTGTGGCCACCAGAGACTTTGAAAAAGAAGAGTTTGCAACCATTTTACAACATTTCAATGACACTTTCCCTGATGCCCCAATCCTGTATTTACAACACTTGTGAATGCCATAAAGTACTCAACAAACCGCAACATCTACCTCAGCCTTAGACACACACCTCACAAAATAACAATATGGTTGCAAGAACTTTGGGAAAGGTCCCAAGGCAGTACTGCAACACCAATATATTCAATGCCATCCTCTTTGTGTCATCTCAGTAGAGATTTGTTTCAAAATCCCCGCCACCCAACTTCAAAAGCACATCAAGTATGCCATCCATGTGGTATACTCGACCCAATGATGCTGGCCCTTCGAGATCATAAGTGGGACCTTTATATTTTCCATTATGTTTGCTATGTTTGAGGACATCAATTTCAATTTTCTTAATTGTTGTAATAATTGCTTTCCCATACAGCCATTTGTTTTCTGTACAATCTAATTAGTTTGTAATGTTGAAGCCATTATTTTTCCATGTCGATTGTTTCATATTATGTTCAAGTAGTTATTCTCTTTTTGTAGTCACCATGTCAACATTGTTATCATTTTAATTGTATGCATCATGTCTTCTAGTGACCAAACACAAGCAACTGACCTCCTCACACACATTTTAGATACCTTGTCTGGTCCAGCAAATCACATTGCTGATGTAATAGCTAAGTTGATAGTGAACTCCATCATGGATGACATTTCCGTTGATGCCGACATACCACCTACAATACCTAGGTCAGTTAGCATTAGGAGTGGCCACCAAAAGGTGTTAGAAATAATAACTAGGCATGAACAAAGGGTGTATGACCTACACCGAATGCGACCACATACTATAATGACCCTTATGGACAAGCTTGAGAGTCATGGCTTGTTACGAAGTACTAGAGGCATCTCATTAGTTGAGGTTGTATGCTACTTCCTATAGATAGTTGTCCATGGACATACAAACCATGATTTGGCTGATGACTACATTCACTCTGGTGAGACCATAAGTAGAAAGTTCAACAAAGTGTTAGACGTTGTGTGTGCATTGTCCCATGACTATATTGTCATGCAAACTGCATCAACATGCACAACAACACATTCTCGTATATTGGACAGCCCAAGGTTCTACCCTTTCTTCAAAGTAATAGTTATCCCCTACAATTTATAATTATTTTCAAATATTTTGTATGTTTGCAACCAATTTTGGTGTTATAGAATGCCATCGGGGCAATTGACAAAACACACATCCCAGTTTTTGTCAAACGTGACAAGAAAAATTGCTACCGAAATAGAAAAGGGAATGTCTCTCTGAATGTCATGGCTGTAGTACACTTCTTGATGGAGTTTACATATGTCCTAATTGAGTGGGAGGGCTCGACTGCTGACCAAAGGGTCCTACAATCAGCAATGACCACAGGTGGGTTTAAGGTTCCACCAGAAAAGTTTTACCTAATTGATGTAGGGTATGCCAACACTCATCAATTTTTTGCACCTTATCGCAACACATCTTACCATATTTCTGAGTACCGAGGAAACGGACATTCATACACCAGCAAGATGGAGATGTTCAACCACCGCCACGTTCAATTATGTAATGTTGTAGAAAGAGCATTCAATGTGTTGAAGAGGTGGTTTCCCTACCTTAAAAAGGGGCGACATATCCTATACATTCGCAGTGTCGCCTCATAATGGCTTGTTGTATCCTCTGCAATTTTATATGTCGCCAGCATGATGGCGACACTAGGATGGATGAACTCCCAGATGACAGTTCAACATATACAATACAACCTACTGGGGTCAACCTGAGTTCCCTACAACAATCAATTCTGGCCGATGCAAGGGAGGGTGATGTATTACGTGAAATCATTTCTAATTTCCTTTGGGATACTCGTTGACCTTACTTTGTACTTGTCATATTTTTTGAAGTGTATGATAACTCATCTTCCACGTGACTATGGTATCCTAAATTGTTTGTTTCATGAAATGTTTTGTGGCTCAATTAAAAACGTCACATTATGTTTCATTAGGTTGTCTTGAAAAGGAGAATGGAATGCCTTCCTATCCATGTGGCCTTCAATGCACTCTACAAGTGTATATGGATGTCGTGAATGCGGCAAATGGATGTTTTGAAGACAACAATCCCCAAAAACCGTATTTTACATGTGGTAGGGGTCTTGTTCCAAACAGATGTCATATGAGTTAGCCCGCATAGCGTGTTCAACCTACAGTGGCCACGCTTACTGCAGTTAGGGATGCAATGCTAACACAACTTGCATATGCACGCAACGAACACAAGCTATGGTCAGAACAATGTAACTTTGTCTGTTCGACAAGAGTAGACACTGATAGGCTAGAACAAGATATTTAAACTCTCATAAGAGGTGCCAATATCTTCTCCAACAACTTCACATCACGAGCGATAAGGACTCTTCAACTGAGTAAGATGGATACAATACATCATAGATGTATAACAACCTTTCAAAATTAACTTCACTTTTATTTTTGAACAATCAGCTAGGCCTATTGATATGTTTGGCAATTTATATTTGAAATATATGTTCAGAACCAGACATTATTTTACTAATCATGAACCATTGTTTTAGATTTTAATGAATCCATTTCAAGTTCTGAGGTGTGATTGTGGGTTAGATGCAGCCTTGCGGCTTAACACAGAGGATGCAGGGTTGTATGATTTTGGCATTTTGAGTGAAAGGTCGGGTGAAATATATTGCATATGTCCTTCTCATGAGGTGTGCTAGTAAATACATAAATTATAGGTTGCCCTTGTGTAAGCTGCACATTTGTTGTCATTCACTTGAAATTGATAATACATTTTAGGGAAAAGATTGATGCAGATACTTCCATTGAGAAGTCGATCTCCCCCCAACAACTGATTCTTTGAAAGCTGAGATTATGTTACTAACTGTTGAGTGCAAGTCATTGTGGGGCCATGCAATGAACATGAAGGACTTTGTTGAAATTAATCACAACTACGATGATATATACACCAAAAAAAAGTATGAGCATGAGGTTCTAGAATGCTACGCTGCCAGTCTGGAGGAAGATTGTAGTCTTCTTTTGGACATTCCTTCACCCACGATGATGCTATAACGTTGAATGGTAGAGCTACATTTAGATTGTCTTCTTGATTTACTTTTTCTACCATTAGATGTTATTAACATTATAATTTTTCTTAATTCATCTACTGATATAAATGTTGCACTACAATAAAAGGTTGTTGTTATTTTTCGTATTGTTGTTGAATGTTTTATGGAGGGTGTATGTTTTTTCATCGTAATGGTTCTGAATGTTAGTTAAAACCAAAAATGCATAATATATCCCCTTAATTGTGACATACACCCTTACTTCTGAAATATATTACTTCAAAAATGTGTAATATGGTTGGGCATCCAACGATGCCTTATTTTATGTGGTGTACAAAGCTTGATATGGTTCTCAGAGGTATAATGAGAAATCAATATGAACTGGGGAGATGTCTAAATGGAGTATATACTACACATGCTTGGATGGAGGCATGGTGTGACTTTTGAAACATAACAAGGGGGCCTTACATATCTTTGAGTGAGTTGCAAATGAGATGGCAACACATAAGGAGAGAGTTCATAAGAGACAATCTTTTCATTTTGGGAGATTTATTGCCCCCCCTGCCAGTGGGGGGAGGACTCCTCCCATCCATAGGTGTAGGATGCAACCATCAATGTCACAAGAGCAATGTGTGCTTTCTAATGAAGTGTTATCTGAATTCACACAAGTGTACGCAAAGGTTCATGAGTTAGGCACATGTGTGGCCACAAGAGCCTTTGAAAAAGAAGAGTTTGCAACCGTTTTACAACATTTCAATGACACTTTCCCCGATGCCCCATGCCCTGTCTTTACAACACTTGTGAACGCCATAAAGGAGTCAAAAAACTCCAACATCTACCTCAGCCTTAGACACACACCTCACAAAATAACAATATGGTTGCAAGACCTTTGGGAAAGGTCCCAAGGGGGTACTGCAATACCAATACCTTCAATGCCATCCTCTTTTGTGCCATCTTAGTAGGGATTGTTTCGCAGTCCCCACCACCCAACGTCAACACCACATCAAGTATGCCATCCATGTGGTATACTCGACCCAGCCCTTCAGGATCATAAGTGGGAACTTTATTTTTCCATTATGTTTGGTGTGTTTGGGAAAATCAATTTCAATTTGCTTTATTGTTGTAATAATTGATTTCCCATATAGACATTTGTTCTTGTACAATCTAATTAGTTTGTAATGTTGATGTGTTATTTTTCCCTGTCAAATCTTTCATATTATGTTCAAGTCTTTATTCAATATTACTTATAGTCATCATGTCAACATTGTTATCATTTTAATTGTAGGCATCATGTTTGCCAGTGATCATACATAAGCAACTGACCTCCTCACAAACATTTTAGATACCTTGTCTGGTCCTGCAAATCACATTGTTGATGCAATAGATGAGTCAATAGCAAACTCCATCATGGACGACACTTCTGATGATGTCGACATACCACCTATAATACCTAGGTCAGTTAGCATTAGGAGTGGCCACCAAAAGGTGTTACAAATCATAATCGGGCATGAACAAAGGGCGTATGACCTATACAGAATGTGACCACATACTATAATGGCCCTTGTAGACAAGCTTGAGAGTCATGGCTTGTTACAGAGTACTAGAGGCGTCTCATTAGTTGAGGTTGTATGCTACTTCCTACAGATGGTTGGCCATGGACATACAAATCATGCTTTGGCTGAGGACTACATTCACTCTAGTGAGATCATAAGTAGAAAGTTCAACAAAGTGTTGGACATGGTGTGTGTGTTCTCCCATGACTATATTGTCATGCAAACCGCATCGACATTCACAACAACACATACATTTTACGGAAGAGGTGACAATATCTTCGTCAACGCCTTCACATCACGAGTGATAAGGACTCTTCAACTGAGGAAGACGGATACAATACATCATAGATGTATAACAACCTTTTGAAATTAACTTCGCTTTTATGTTTGAACAATTAGCTAGGCCTATTGATATGTTCGACAATTTATATTTGAAATCTATGTTCAGAACTAGACATTATTTTACTAATCATCAACCATGTTTTAGATTTCGATGAATCCATCTGAAGTCCTGAGGTGTGATTGTGGGTTAGATCCAGCCTTGTAGCTTAACGCAGAGGATGCAGGGTGGTATGATTTTGCCATTCTAAGTGAAAGGCCAGGCAAAATGTATTACATATGTCCTTCTCATGAGGTGCGCTAGTAAATACATAAATAATAGGTTGCCCTTGTTTACGTTGCATATTCGTTGGCATTCACTTGAACTTGATAATACATTTTAGAGAAAAGATCGATGTAGATACTTCCATTGGGCAGTCGATCTCCCCCCAACAACTGATTCTTTGAAAATTGGGATTATGTTACTAACTGTCGAGTGCAAGTCATTGTGGGGCCAGTCAATGAATATGAAGGACTTTGTAGAAATTCATCACAACTACAATGATATATACACAAACAAAAATTATGGGTATGAGGTTCTACAAAGCTACGTTGCCAGTTTGGAGGAAGATTGTAGTCTTATTTTGGACATTCCTTCACCTCCGATGACGCCATAACGTTGAATGGCAGAGCTTCATTAAGATTGTCTTCTCCATTTAGATTGTCTACCATTGGATGTTATTAACATTATAATCTTTCTTAGTTCATAAACTGATATAGAGGTTGTATTACATTGTGAGGTTGCTATTTTTTCCGTAATGTTCCTGAATGTTTTATGGACGGTGTATGTTATTTATCATAATGTTATTGAATTTTATTTAAAGCCAAATAATCATATTATATCCCTTTAATTGTGACATACACCCTTACCACTGAAATATATTACTTACAGAATCTGTAATATGGTTGGGCAACCAACTACACCGTATTTTATGTGGTCTACAGAGCGTGATATAGTTCTCAAAGGTATGATGAGAAACCAATATGAACTGGGGAGATGTTTGAATGGAGTATATATTGCACAGGCTTGGAGGGAGGCATGGCGTGTCTTCCGAAACATAATAGGGGGGCCTTACATATCTTTGAGTGAGTTGGAAATGAGATGGCAATACATAAGGAGAGAGTTCATAAGAGACAATCTTTTCATTTTGGGTGATTTTTTGCCTCCCCCACCATTGGTCGTTCAACGCAACTTTGTAACCACTTGTCGCACTTACCCACCTGGAATTGTTGAATACCTTAACATTGACAAATGAAACAAACAACCACATTAGACGGTGAAACAAGCGCATGAACTTGTAACATATTGGTTAGACATTTGCTCGATTGTATTTGTTTGTGTTTGCTTTGCAACATTTAGTTGCAAAACTTTTGTGTTACATTAGTTTGTTGGTACCATCATTTAACAAACTTCTACTTTACTCTTATGTTTAGAAGACTTACATCACGTTCAAACTTGTTTTTAGCTAAGTTTGCTTGCAACATTGATTTGTATAGATTATTGTCACAGTTAGTTTATTGTTAACAATATTTGCTCATACTTATTTTTATTTATTTAATTTAGATGTCACAATCGTGTTCGAAGGCAAGGGTCAAGTTTGAAAAATTATTGATGTCTCCATCAAAGATACAAAAATGTGTTGAAGAAAACCTTGTCTGTAAAAAAAATGTTGCGAGGATACACATGAGCAGGGGAAAAATGGGAGCCAGGAACAATGCAAGGTTGGGGTCAGTCATCATATTCATGATATGTCATTGTTGTTTGATTGGCCAAAAGATGACATCAAAAAACAACTCAATCAGTCGTTGCAGGAAGCTTGTCCTGTGTCATGGGACAAGTACGATGACGCCCTAAAGTGGGCCGACTGGGACAGTCCTACCTGGGATCAAAATAAATCATCCTCCACATCAAATATTGTCCACTACAGTGGTTGGTCACCATATTAGCATGTGTATAGATGTCTATGTCTAGGTCCAGGGCATGCCTCTCCTTTTTTGTCCCTCTCCCTAGTATGTTAACGTTGTATTTTCCCGGGAACCAATAACTTATTATAAGTTTTTTTATTTGTTTAAGTTCTGATGAAAATGTGTTATTATTTTTGCTTTTGTACTTGTGCGCAATTTATGTTATATTAGGACAATTTCAATTATTTTGTTAGTTTACAGTTCATGGATTAAATATGTATAACAATACATATTTACAACATAAAAATGCAATGCAAGACAACAATACAGTTTGATTTATTTTAAATCATCACGTACAAATGAGCATACTCATATATTATTTTCACTTTACTAAATAAAAAAAATAACGTCCACAAAATACAAATAATTTTTTTTGTAAATTGTGTACTTATATTGAGGCACCATCACAACTACACATTCCTTGTACTTGTTAAAACACAGGAGAGAACAAGCAGATCCTAACTAGGTTGCCAAACAAAATCAGACTAAATCCATACTGGGAGCCAAATAGAATCAAACTGAATCTAGGCTCAAATCAGACCAGCTGACCAGAATCAGACTGAGTTGCTAAACAGAATCAGACTGGGTTACCAAATAGAATCAGACTGGATCCTGACTAACCTCATCTAATCCAATCCAGACTACAGAATCCTAGTCCCGAACCAAACAAGAACTTTGACTTGGGAGTGGAGATTACTATCCACGCTCGTTTCTTCTGCACCGAGGCAAATTTTATTTGGCGAATACATGACATTTTAGGCCTGCTCCAGGATGCACCTACAGTGGAGTTTTTGACTTTATTTAACTAGGCATATGATAAACTTAATCTAGCCCATGTTGACTCCCTCGAGATACGTTTCAAGGTTGTGTGGATTACAAGGAATTATCAGTTTTTTTAGTGAATGGGGAGCAATGGTATTCATCATGTCTCTCCCCTACATGCCATGGTTAAAAACATACATCCATATCTCATATGCTCATAAGCTCAACACGCTATAAAGTATGTAATTATGTCAAAAGCTAATGCTATATCGATCTCCAAAATGTATAGATGTAAATCAAAACGAGGTATCCATGTAAAATCTAACACGTCTCTAGTAATTGACACCTTGTGCGTCTATCTTGCTCATGTGTTTCTGATACTACCATTCTCATATTGTTGATAATTTTAAATTAGATGTCATCACATGTAGCAACAATAGTTGCAATTGTTAACAATCTAGACAGATCCACAGAACAAACCAAAAGAAGAAACAATGCAAGAGAACAGAAAATAAACAAGTTAGACACTCTGACTAGATCGTACGTCGAAAAATGAACATGTTACTTATAGAAATCAACAACACCCAATCCAGAAGGATGAACATTGTTCTTTCAGTTGACCCAATCATGAACGTGTAGTAGGTTGTCGTCTTACTCATGCTTGACGATGATCAGTGTGCACTACAATGCAGCCCAACAATCACAGGTACCACCACCCAAACAGATTGCGTCTTACGGGAGAGGTAGGATGAAGGCATTTCTGGCCAGAGAGGAATCTCTAGAAGGCGACAGGAAACAAGGACCGCAGAAGTCTCTTGCTAGGGTTTACAAATCACATGAACAGATTGTTGATGACTGAGTGTTCGAAATTTATAATTAACCCTAACGACTGAAGATTTATTTATAGCCTTTCACGCTCTTAAATCATATTCCCATAAGATGTGATAACACGATCGCTCTTGTACACGTTTGCAAAAAATTATGAAGCAAACACTTTTCAATTAAAATTAATAAATTTTATTTAGAAAGAATTAGTTAATTAAATTAATAGTTAATAGATAGAAGACCACAATCCACAAGACACAAGGCCAAACTCATCCCTAGCCCGGCCAGGCCAGGCTAGGCGAGGTGTGGCATGGGTGCACTCACGTGTGTGCATGTGTGTGTATTGTTGTCACCATGCCCATTAAGGAGGTGAGCATACTCTCCTCTAGGAGCTTTGGATACTAGTGTTACATGTTAAATTACATATAAGGACCAAATAAGTTCAAGGAGTGAGCAATGTGGAACTAATCTCTTCCCATTTGCACAAGACAACACATTACATTTTCCCTCTATGTACTAGGTGCACTACATTGGGCTTAACCCATATTAAACAAGTGTCTCACAACCATATATCTAACAATCTCCCACAAAGTCCAATGTGTAGTGTGCTCTACCATTCAATCCTCCACACTGTCTTTCAATAGATGCCTTTTAGTTTGAATCTACCTGAGCTGTCCAACTTAGACCCCCATGGGAACTAGGTGAATAAAAGTCTTGAACCTAAACCTTGGCTGCAAGAGTATCAGTTGGTAACAACATAATAAATACATGGTAGAAAAGAAATACAATGCATTAAAGCCATGCATCCAAAAGATGAATCATGATTGATATCAGGGAACAATTTAATTCCCCAGTTGCGGTCTATACAACATCAATCATTTAGTTGGAGTCACTAGGGATGTACTGCTAACATCTTATCCTATGACTTGACACCATTTAGAGATTGATCTCTTACTAACTTTTAGTCATGACACAAATAGGTTTACCAGGGGATAGACACACAAATGCGAGAAGCATCAAATGGAAAAAAATAGTGTCATCTGATTCACCCAAAAACTTGTTATTACCACATTGGACCCAATTTGTGGGATCTCCACTCTTTTGGGTTGGGTTTCTACTATCTAAAAATCTAAAGGGGTTTCAATCCCATCCTCAACATGGATTTCTCCATTAAGGCCAAGGTAAGACCTTAAGTGAAAAGGATCAACTTTATTATCTTTGGTACCAATGTAGTCTATGTTGGGAAATATGGACACAAAGTATAGTAGTGGAAACTAAAATTTTATCCATCCATATTCCCATAACAGAAATATTATGTCAAATACTATGAAATAGGAAGGATGGTTTAGAGAGTTATACCTGGTCCTAGAGCAAGTCCAGCGGCAATAAATTGCTTTTATGCAATATTTCCAGTTGCTCTTGGGCGGTTTTTGTGCAGCTCTTGGTCTTCACCATGAACAATGAACATGAAAGGTTCTACAATGTCTCTTCTCATCTCGCCAAAGAATGCATGCTGACTTTGCTCTCCTAGCAGCATCCAAAGGACTCCTCTAGAGTAGTCCACACATACCAACTAGAACTCTAATCTTCCTACCAAGATAGATAAGGAGTTGTCTCTCCTATTGGTGTACTAGTAATCAACTTTCTTTCCCACAACAATGATCCTCAGTTATTCTCTCTCGTAGATATCCCTCTCTAGCAAGGTAGAACTTACTTGAGCTCTATCGGTTACCACAACTAGAGAAGACAACAATTGTCAGAGCAACTTATTCTTAGTTGATTATGTTGTCTTCTGGGAAGCCCCCAAAACCCCTCTATTTATAGGCAGGGTTAGGGCCAGGGTTCCCAGTCTGTATGAGATTGTGGGGGAGTGGAAGAAACCGAATGATCTTGAATTTTTACAACATATGACAATTGAAATGGTTGTTTGTTGACCCAGATGGTTTTCTGGTCATACAATATGGTCATCTCACACTTCGAAACAGCTGTTTGGTAGTTTCCTAATTGCATATAAATTTTGCAATTTCGATTCTAATAAATATAACATATTAATTCCTTATGCCACAAATAATGTACAATCAAAAAAAAATTGATAAACATAAACCTTCATTTGTCCCAACCGATCCATCTCACCCATGAGAGACGCCTGTCTCACTCAACCAGATAGTCGTCTGGTAAACCTGAGTCGATCCGGTCAGTTCAATAGTTTGAACCGGTCGGTTCACTCCTCAATTTAGGCAGAACTAAGACAATTTAAACTCTGATTATCCTGACCACCCAAATGGGCATCTCAACATTTGAGACACCCATATGGCTTGCCCTAACATTTGTCTCAACACTTGAAATGGTCGTTTGGCAGTCCAGTCAGCCAATCTATCGATCTATTACGTGAATTGAATACCTAAACGCTTTAATAATCAATCCAATCATCATTCAAGATAAACTCCTCTTCTAGATGAGTTCCTTTGTGTGACCCTATAGGTCCCATATCATGTTGGTAGTGAATGTCCATAACTAGCTTATGACATCACAAGCAAGGACTGGTGCCTAGTCACAGATTCATGTTACCCAAGTGAATGGAAAGTTGGAGAACAACTTCAACCTACAATCTATGTTAGGTGTTGCAGTGATTGTATTATTCCTTTATCTCTGATATCTGAAATGAACTTGAGATATGGACTCATCATCCTCTCAATGTTCAATCCATGTTTCTTGAACCAATAGCAGATTGTATGAGATAATGTGACCTCAATATCATATATTGATTCACATGTGTATGCACATGCATTTCTTGGTCTCTCTTATCAAGTGGCCAGGATATCATACTCCAGTAGGAGGGATAAATCCCATATCTATTACTCACAGTATATACCCATGTGTCAAAGTCACCCAATCATCACCATTATAACAACCCATCTTTCAAGACTGTGTTTGATGATGTCAAAGCATACCCGACGACATGTGATGAATGCAGCGATTTCTAGTCTAAGAATCACAATCACCACCTTCACTATGAGAGATGACTATGACCACCAAAGATGGTTTCCATGTGTCACTCTCAAGGTGGGTCTGTCTGATACACTATTCTCCAACATGTATCAGTGTTCTAGGTTTGATATTTCCATATCATGACTAATGAAATTTTGTCATCAACCAGACCACACTCTAGTCTTGTGTGTTACTAGTGTTTATCTACCTTCCACTGTAACAACTGACTAGGGACATAAGAAGAATGTACATACTCTTAACATTCATATGATCTCATCCTCCCAAGTCACGTATTTGAAGTCATATCTCATTGAGTATTGACATTCTTTAGACATTCATAATATTTCCTCTTTATCTCATAACTGAGTGAAACATAATGAATTGGCAGCTTGCCTTTATAAGCATTAATCAAATCCCTTATGTCATATGCCATGTCTACCATCACATGATTGGATCTCTAGGCATACCTTACCAATAAAATCCCACTTGAACTTATTGCTAATCACCCACGAATATCATTCTTAGTGATCCAAACATGTCCTTCATGCTTTTGCTACACAAGTGATTAATCCAGCGGGTTAGCAACATTTTGCTAATAGGTGGTATATTTCATGTTTCTTATCTCTTCGCTATGAGATGAAACCACCATAATATGGTATCTTGATATTCTTTTCCTAACAAGTAGCTACATTGTTATCGCAATATCACGACCGTGTCATCAAAGGTTGGAACATCTATAAGTTTATCACATGAATTTTTACATCCACATAGTATCACTTTGTGTTTATAACACAAGTATACTCGGCTTCTATTATAGAATAGAATTAATGGCTATTACTTTTGAACCTTTCAACTGACAACATTTCTCCTTTTAAAGCATATTTTATTGTGATCCTTTTGTCATTATTGGAATCTTGCATTCATGTAACTCTTTACATCCAACTCTTCCTTTTATTGCTATCCTTATTGACTAGCAATCTATCCTTAAAAATTTCACAAGTACTAACATATATCTTTAATGACTTTCTAACCCTTATTAAAATTTACCATCATTTTTTCATGTCAAATACATATAAGATTATATCAGATAAATACACTTATAGCAATCAAGATAGATCCATTACTACAACCCATGGCATCTTATTCATGTCATTTCCATTCTTCACAAGAATTGGAACATAAGGTTCATGAGTGATTAATCCATATTCTCTCTCACTGAATCATTCTGTATTGAACTCTTTCAACACATTGCTATTTTATGTGCACAAACCTCCATTATGACATTTTCAAGACCTATCTCATTGGTCTTGATGTTTATCTCATAAGATGTTTCATATCATTCCTTCATTGTTGAAGGGGTTTTCCATGCCAGAACTCAATACTCACAATTTTGAGTTTTTATTCCTTATCTTAAGTGGAATATTCATATATTATCCCACTAAATCTTTTGTAATCATATACTTCATACTATTGGATCCTAGATGGGTGATTAGATGCTCTAGGGGGGGTGAATAGAGCTGAATGCACTTAAACAAAATTCATTAGACCTTCAAGATATATGATAAGATAAGGTTGCTAAATAGGTAATTTGAGCGCAACTAAAACATGCATAGAAAGGATGAGAGAGATTGCGAAAACACAAGTAGACAAGCTATTTGGAGTGGTTCCATACTTCAAACTAGAAGTGAGTCAGTCCACTTACCTAGAGAGGTCAACCTCTAAGATTTCTTAACCTTGCACCTTCATTATATTCATTATAAGAGATACAATACATGACCAACCAAAGGACTTACCTATCCAATACAAAGAGTCTTCAACCTTACCAAGGACTTACCCACTTTGCAAGGAGACTTCCACCTTCTTCCAAGGACTTACCTACTCTTACACACGTCTTCATCCTTGTAGGGATTACCCACTCTTCTTGGATCTTCAGCCTTTGACTTCACCTTCACTCGGAGAAGCTTCAACTAAGGACTTACCCACTTGAGCAAGGAGTCTTCTACCTTCACCAAGGGCTTACCCACTCTTGCTCCAAGTCTTCATCCTTGATCTTCACCAAAGGAAACCTTCCCTTGTTCTTATTCACCTCTCTTATCCAAGAGAGAGAACCTTCTTCTTCATGGTTGAAAAGAGAGATAGGGAGGTGGTGGAAGTGAGAGCCTCACAAGATATACATGTAGGACTAGCTCTCTTACAAATTTCCAACTTACTCTAATGAATGTAGCAAGTGATTAAGCTTAGAGAGAGAGGAGGATGTAGGAAGAACTCAACTATAGAATAGGAACCTCACATAGAGTTTTGCATTGAATGCTCAACCTTCGAATGAAGCCCAAGGGGTCCTATTTATAGTTGGGGATGTCTCTTAGCCTTTGGGAACACTTGAGAATGAAAACTAACCATTTTATCGCTTGTAATGGATATATTTCACTTGTTGCAACTCCACAACAGCTAGAAACACTTTTATGCAATTTTTCATACAGTGCAATCGGTCGAGTTTCTATAAAGGTAACTCGATCGATCCCACTAAGAGACAAGACCAATTTAGGTCATTGGTCGAGTTTGTCCTGGGGTAACTCAACTGATTCACTTAAATCTATTTTGGTCAGTAGAGGGATCGGTCAAGTTTTGTGAAGTGTAAACTTGACCGATCAAAAATCATTTTCAAGATCCAATCAGGATCGGTCAAGTTTGCAACTCGATCGATGAACAACCTGATGTGAATTTTGGAAAATGGCTTTTGAGTGCTTTAATATTCGATCTAAGTGCTCCTGATTTTTTCTATGCTTAATTACAAGTCATACAATCATTACAAGTGATTTACAACATGATTCTAATGGATTTACATCATATTACAAAAATGTGCACTTGTATTGAATTTGACTTGTCTTTTCTCCAATTTGATATGCACAAGTTAGGGCATTTGGAGTGTGTCTATACCTAATATGAAATCACTCAAGTAGAGACATTAGACACAATTAATTGGAATGGTTTAGTCATCATTAAAATAAGGGTTTAGTCAATTTATACCTTGAGTCAACAATCTCCCCCTTTTGAAGATGACAAACCATTCCATAAATGTATTGAAAGCATTTAAGTAAAGTCATACCTTAGGAGAAACCTAGGGGTTTCAATAAAATTGAGTTCGTATGCTCCCCCTCAATTGATGCTAGTGGAGTTCTCATACTCCCCCTAAATTGATGTTATTTCTCATGCATGGTTAGTTTTCATAACATTTATAAAATACTATGTCTTCTACTCATGTATGTTCTACACATATATGTCTTCTCCCCTTTACCTTCTCTTTATGTAAGACATGCCTTCTCCCTATTTTGTCAAAAGAAGACATACCTTTCTCCCCTTTGTCATTTCAAGAAGTGGGGGTATGAAGAAATACGGAACACCACTTGTTAAAGGAAAGATGATAACAAAAAGTTATATAAGGAGAGTAGAATAGCATAGATAGGGGCTTGTCCAAGCATAGAAAGAAAACTAAGTTAAAGCATGCACTTGAACAACCCAAAATGCAAGATAAAGAGCTGTAGAAAAATAATAAAATGCAATTTTGACCCTCAAGATGATAGAATTTGCCCAAAAAGTATCAGGGATCATGGTATAGTGATGAGCCTTGCTCAAAAGGTAGTTTTTGTATAAAAAAAACACTAGTCTTGCACCAAAAACTGAAACTGGAGCAAAAGTTGCATGAAATCCAAAAATGCTCCAATTTCTACATACAATGTAGGTCTATGTAGCCTGCATCATAAAGTTGTGCAAGCAAATCAAGATAGTATATATGCAATTCAAGGAACAATCTTGAGCAAGTATGAGACAAGATACAAGCAAAGCATATAGTAGAATACCACTAGATGAGCAAAGATACCAAATATAAATAATGTTAGAACTACATGTATGTGAAATACTAGTAGATGTTATCATAAGTTAGGACTACTAGTAGGATCTAGATCATAGCAAGATATACCAAAAGATACACAAGATAAAGCAAGCTATGAGTAGATGTAGAGATATATCCAAACAAAGAGATCTACAATTTTAGAAGCATGAAAGGATATAACTCATATACAAATATGCATCATTACCAAAGGATGATTACCACTAAGAACCTCAAGGTTGTATCAAAACAAGATATACACCTAGATAGATGTATCAAGTTAGAGTACAATAGATGCAATTTTAGACACAACCAAGTGACCCAAAGAGATCATCATCAAAAACTGCAAAACAACTCAAAGCAAGTAATTGCAAGATATAGATATACCAATTTAGAGCAATTAGAGAGATAGAGTTGTAAATAAGATAGGAAATTTAAAGCATGGAAATATGCATATATAAAGGTACCAGAGGAGTGTCAAAGAATAAGGCTATTGGTTGAGAAAATCTAGTTGAGAGGGAAATTCTCATTCAATAAGTCAATTGTTTATTCTGTGCATAGTGTTTTCAGTCGAGTTTTGTGTATTGACAACTCAAATGATGACAGTTGTTGGCAACACCCATTGGTGCCTATCGGTCGAGTTTCAAACAGGACAAACTCGACCGACAAAGCTGCTGTCAAAAAGCACATATGTTTCATAAAAACATATTTAAAGGCATGCTAAATATACAAACCATATCCAAACATGTGTAAGAAAGTTAGTAATGCACTATGAAAACATTAGAAACAATTTTTGTGCAAGAGTGTGAAGAGAAACACAAAATTCCACTTTTGACTCAAAAACCATATCTATAGTGCTCACTATCTTGAAAAAAACAAATTAGGATTGGTTATAAGAAAGAAAACCTTTACCTTTGTTCTTACTATTCCTATTTCCACTTGTTGTCACCTTCTACACATCTCACTTTTCTTCTTTCATGCGGATTGAGAAGTCAATTTGCAATTCAATAGCTCAAGTCAATCCATTTGCAAGTACCTACAAAAAGAAAGATGAAATGGTCCCCAATCATGTTTTTGGGTCCGAAGGAGCTAGCTTAGAAACCCAAGTCCTAGTGCTCTTGGGTGCTTTCCTAAAAGGGCAACAAGTAGAATAATGACCAATTTCATTGTAATAGTTGCATGTGCCCATAGTCTTGGAACTAGAGGATTCTCCATGGAAGATTGGAGGTCTTTTACCTTTGTTGTTCCTTTGACTACTATCATACCCCAAACCATGTCTACCAAATTTATAGTAGTATGGTGTAGGATATCATTAAGATTCCTTTTACCAACTAAGAATCTTTGCGAAAAAGATCTCAAACTATCATTATCATGCATAAGAGAAGTAATAGTAGAAGACAAATGATCGATATTATCTCTAGCATGCAAAAGATCATTTTCTAAGCAAAGAGATTTAGTTAAATAAGAATCTCTATCAATATGAAGAGCAGCAACATCATTATCTCTACTAGAAGAACTAGAACAAGATTCAAGCACATTGATTTTAGCAAGCAAGGAGGCATTTTCTATTTCAAGCAAAGCAATCTTAGAAAGATAAACACCATTTTCAAATTCTAATCCTTGCAAAACAAAATCTTTGTCCTTTTTTTCAGATTTAAGAACATCTATATCATGCATGAGAGAATCAACAATTAAAGTATGCTCTTCATTAGAACTAGGCATAAGAGGTTGAGCTTCTAGAAATCTAATCTTATCAAGAAAACTAGCATTTTCAAGTTTAAGAGAGTCTACTTGGCTAATACAAGCATTTTTATCATCAAGCAAGCAAGAATTTGCATGTTCAAGATTTTCCAATTCTACATGCATATTATCAACAATTCTTGCAAGCTTTTTCCTTTTCTTTTTAGAAGACTTAAGAGAGGCATAAGTATCACGAATAATAGTAATCAAATATTCTTTATCTAAAGAGTTTAGATTTACCTCACTTGAGTGTTTACTTGTTGATGCCATGAGAGAAAAATGACATTCTCCTTCTTCACTAAAGCTTGATCTTCCACTTGACTCTTCACTTGATTCTTCACTTGAGCTTGAGTTGGAGGAGTCACTTGAGCTTGAGTGCCATTTCTCCTTCTTCTTGTATTTCTGTTCTCTTCTCTTGTGAAGATGGGTCTTTTTGCCTTGTGGGAAATCTTCCTTGTGGTGACCCTTCTTTCCACATGTGAAGCACCAGATGGAGGAGGACTTGTCTTTGTAGATTTTACCCTTAGAGAACATGGCATCTTCTTTAACTTGAGTGGATGGAGAAGCTTGACCAACAATAACCTTGATTTGAGTTTTGATTTTAGCCTTCTTCATTCTCTTGAGTTCTTTCTCTTCTTGTCTTTCTACTTCCTCCCTCTTGTCAAGTGTAGCTTCATGTGCTTGTAGATTTCCAATGAGCTCTTCAATAGGGACATCCTTAAGAGACCTTACTTCTTCAATGGAAGTCACCTTGGGTTCCCACCTCTTAAGGAGAGTTCTAAGGATCTTTGAGTTGATCTCTCCACCAGACATAGGATGTCCTAGAACAGAAAGACCATTCACAATGGTGTTGAGCCTTGAGTACATGTTGGCTATCTTCTCCTCCTTTCCTATCTTAAAGTTCTCAAGCAGCCCTTTGAGCATATAGACTTTGCTTTCCTTCACTTGATATGTCCCCTCATAGGTGATGTATAGCTTTCTCCATACCTCATAGGCCATCTCACAAGAAGAAATCCTATAGAATTCGGTGGAGGTCATGGAGGCATAGAGGATGTGCATGGCTCTAGCATTCAAGGTTGCTTTCTTCAAGGTAGCATCATCCCATTCTTAAATCTTTGTCTTTGGTAGCTTGTTTGGGTTGTTCACCATTTGTCACATCTCAAGACTTGATCCTTGAATGTAGAATTGAAGCCTTCTTCTCCAGTTGAGGAAATTGCTCCCATCAAAGATTGGTACGCTGATCAAGTATCTCCCTCCTTGGTAGTCACCCATCTTCTCCTACTTGTTGAAGTATGCTTGGAGAAGACCACTCTGATACTAATTGTTGGATCCTAGATGGGTGATTAGATGCTCTAGAGGGGGGGTGAATAGAGATGAATGTACTTAAATAAAATTCATTAGACCTTCAAGATATATGATAAGATAAGGTTGCTAAATAGGTAATTTGAGTGAAACTAAAACATGCATAGAAAGGATGAGAGAGATTGAGCAAACACAAGTAGACAAGCTATTTATAGTGGTTCCACACTTCAAACTAGAAGTGAGTCAGTCCACTTACCTAGAGAGGTCAACATTTAGGATTTCTTAACCTTGCACCTTCATTATATTCATTATAAGAGATACAATACATGACCAACCAAAGGACTTACCTATCCAATACAAAGAGTCTTCAACCTTACCAAGGACTTACCCACTTTGCAAGGAGTTTTCCACCTTCTTACAAGGACTTACCTACACTTGCACAAGTCTTCATCCTTGCAGGGATTACCCACTCTTCTTATATCTTTAGCCTTTGACTTCACCTTCACTCGGAGAAGCTTCCACCAAGGACTTACCCACATGAGCAAGGAGTGCCTTCACTAAGGGCTTACCCACTCTTGCTCCAAGTCTTCATCCTTGATCTTCACCAAGGGACTCCTTCCCTTGTTCTGCTTCACCTCTCTTAGCCAAGAGAGAGAACCTTCATCTTCATGGTTGAAAAGAGAGATAGGGAGGTGGTGGAAGTGAGAGCCTCACAAGATATACATGTAGGACTAGCTCTCTTACAGATTTCGTACTCACTCTAACAAATGTAGCAAGTGATTAAGCTTAGAGAGAGCAGAGGTTGTAGGAAGCACTCAACTATACAATAGGAACCTCACATAGAGTTTTGCATTGAATGCTCAACCTTGGAATGAAGCCCAAGGGGTCCTATTTATAGTTGGGGATGCCTCTTAGCCTTAGGGAACACTTGATAATGAAAACTAGCCATTTTTTGTCTTGTAACGGATAAATTTTCACTTGTTGCAACTCCACAATGGCTAGAAACACTTTTCTACACTTTTTCGTATAGTGCAATCGGTCGAGTTTCTATAAAGGTAACTCGACTGATCCCACTAAGAGACAAGACCAATTTAGGTCATCAATCGATTTTGTCCTAGGGTAACTTGACTGATTCACTTAAATTAATTTTGGTCAGTAGAGGAATCAGTAAGTTCTGTGAAGTGTAAACGTGACCGATCAAAAGTCATTTTCAAGATCCAATCACGATCGGTCGAGTTTGCAACTCGGCCGATGAACAACTTGATGTGAATTTTGGAAAATGGATTTTAAGTGCTTAAATATTCAATCTAAGTGCTCCTAATTTTTTCTAAGATTAATAACAAGTCATACAATCATTACAAGTGATATACAACATGATTCTAATGGACTTACATATTACAAAAATGTACACTTGTATTGACGTTGACTTGTCTTTTCTCCAATATGATATGTGTAAGGTAGGACATTTGGAGTGTGTCTATACCTAATCTAAAATCACTAAAGTAGAGACATTTGACACAATTAATTGGAATGGTTTAGTCATCATCAAAACAAGGGTTTAGTCAATTTAGACATTGAGTCAACACATACTATCTTGATTCAAGTCAAACTTTTGACTATCTTGTCAAAACAAAAGATCTCAATTCTTAGATGCTTGTCTCAATTCCAGATTGAACTTTGTAGTTTATAGACCTTATTTGCATTCTTGAAGTTATAAAACTGTTTAGGTTGTGTCACTACACATCCCTTGATGTATTCCTTTTAAGGATACCAGTTTCATCTTCATATGCTAAATCTCTTAGTCTATTTTAACTACAACTACAAGCATGACAATTGGTAAAAGAATTTCTATCATGTTCAAAAACTTGAATTGATTTTAAAAACTCATCCAGCCACTAATTCCTTCTATGTTATCCAAGTTGGTATTTACCACAAGAACATATTGCACCCTTTAGGTACTACCCCTTTAGGTGGCTCTATCAAGGTCCTACCCTGTTAGCTTACATGGTTTACATATTACTTAGAAATAGATTCTAGTTGACTAGTTGGATTATCCTATTATGACCAACCCATCTAAATTGTAGGATTCACAACCCTCTGGTTTTAGTTGTGTTCTACTAGAAATATATTTTTCTATGATGAATTCGAGATTCCACAACAACTTATGATTCTCTTATTTCTCATTGCTACCTCTTTGTTGACCTTGAACATTTCGAGTTCTACTTTTACTCCCAGTGATTCTTTAGGAACTCAATTATCCTATCAATAAAGCACCTTTTGTTATTGGATTGGGATACACAATAATATTCAACAATTATGGTTTCTGGATAACCTTTTCTAGAAACTACTTTCTCAATATAGGTTTCAATCCTCTAGACATATTGGGACATTCCAAAATCATATCACATATGATTTCTTGCAAACCATTTAGACGGTACATTATTTAGTGATAGCTTTATATTTATGAGGATAAGAAGATTAGATTAATTGATAATCATATCATGACTTATCATGGTATAATTCCTTCATTTTGACACATCATCATGTTCGGATGAATTTGACTTGTGATACATAATCACAATCCTTTCATTGAAGGTACTCAAGGTATTGATGTGAAGTTTTCAACATTTGATCTCATCAAAGATTCTTAATACTTTCATCAAAGTCATACTACATTCATAATATCCATGAACACTTCAAGAGATTTATGTTCCTATTTTACTGAGTACATATCATCATATTACCAGTAATAGAAATGAAGTATATAGCATTCATTCCATAATATCTTCATGCATCATGTATGCGTTCTAATGGAAAGTTTATTCTCCCACTACATATAGTGAAGGATGATATATCACTTTGTGCGTAAATAAGGGTTTGCATGTTTCCTTAAGTTCAAAAACCTAGAAAATCTAGATTAACATCAGTATGCATTCTAGACATGCACTTCATATATATACATCCAAGGTGACTAATGGTCATGATGGTCTTGAGTTATCAATTATAGTACTTTGGTACTAACATTATAAATACTCATCTCAAAGTCTTTCATACAAAGATCATTAGATGTTTGGACTTTTCTGTGCAAGATCATATCTTTTAAAAAAGAAAAATAAACATCTTACTTTATGGATTCATCATCCTTGTCATAAAAGATGATTTAAAGTAAATTGTTTCTATTTGTTTGCATAATGAAATAGCAGTTCAACTAACTCTGTTACATGCCCATTGGGCTAAGATAAATTTAAATATATACTAAAGCTTCTACAACTCTTGTTCCACCTTGTCCATCTTTGTCCTTCCATGAAGACCTTTACTTCTTATCAAATCGTGCACATTAGTATGTTAGATCTCTATTTTGTAACACATACCAAAATGAAGAAGTAATCAAATTTTTATTATAACGTTTATACCTGAAGTGGAGGCCTCAATACCTTCCTTCTTCTTCTTTGATCCCTCTAACTAGAGTGAACAATTTCTTCTCCAATGTCTAGGTTGGTGACAATGGTGATAATCGCCTCTTATTTTCTTCTCTCTACCTTTTGATTTGAGATCTAAAGACTTGGGCTTCTAGATAGCTTTAGAACTCTTCTTAGCTTTGACTTTGCCTTTAGAGTTCCCCTTTGTCTTGCTGATCATCATCATAAACTTGGGCTTGTCTTTTGTCATTTGTCCCTTAGCTATTCTCAACATGTCCAAAAAACTCTATCAATGACTTGTCAAAGTCGTTCATGTTGTTCATGACAAGTTGACTATATGAAACCGGCAGAGACTACAGAATCAAGTCATTGGCCAACCCTTGACCCAAGGGGAATCCCAGTCTAGCAAGGTTCTCCACATACCCAATGAGCTTGAGCACATGAGGACATACTGGGTCACCTTCTGCCATGTTACTTTTGAACAAAAACTTAGAGACATCATATCTCTCTTGTCTTACTTGATCTTGGTACATGTTCTTGAGATGTGTGACAATCTCAATCAAACCCATATTCTCATTTTTCCTATGCAACTCATAGTTCAAGGAGCATAGCATCACATACTTGACATCCATGAAATCTTCAATATGCTTCTTACAAGCATCCTTGTTAGCCCTTGGTGCATTTCAAAGTGGTTCCTCTAGTTCTGGAATTTTTAGGACATAGAGTTTGTGCTCCTGTATGAGAACGATTCTCCACATCCTGAACCATTCGTGGTAGTTGTTCCCAATTAATTTGTCCTTCTAAAGGACTGATCACAGAGAAAAGTGATTGTTGTTTTCTGCCATTTGATTCTACAAAAGAATTTGCAATTTTGTTAAAAATCAATTTTGATTAATTTAATTAAAGTTTGGGAGATAATAATTAGGTCTTTAATTAATTACCATTCTCATTATTTTTTTCAAATTAACAACCCTCAAGTATCAATTTGGAAACTTACAGCGGATCAATTTTCTAATGTGCAAGATCAAGTATAATTCAACTGTGGCCCGACCAACGCCGCAAACACAATTAATTACCAAGGTAGGCAAAATTTTCCAATTACATCATATGTAATTCTTGATGGATAATATGTCACTACAACAAAATTTCCCATTAGTGGAATTTATTCACGTGGCATTTATAAAAAAAGCTACTATCTTTCTAATATACAAGCATTTTTAATTAAAATGCCTCTAAACCACCTATTATAGAGTTTCTAAAAAGGACAACATTAAAGGCATTTTTATTTTTAATTAGTGGCAATCTTAAATTGCCATACCAAATTAGAAAGTAATTGCTTAAGCAATATTGACTTCCTACTCCAAATTTTCCTCTTCGCACTCCAACAGATCGCGACAATCGATCTCTCCGCTCTATCCCTAATTCAGCCCGGTGACTGATCTCTCCGCTCTTCAGCGTGACTTCCTCGCTCACGAGATAGACCAGCACGTAGAGGAGATATAGTCATGGCCGATTGTGCCCTAGCTCTATTGGTGGATTGTGTATGTCTGACTGGGAGACTGGTGGCGCATGATGTTTGCCAGTTGCCAGCCGTGGAGTGCCAACTTGCTGGCCGCGGAGTGCCAAGTTTCCGGTGACGAAGTGAAACATTGTCGGTGAGTCCCAATTGAAGCATACTCAGACATCGTTTGATCTTCCTCCTCCACCAATTTGGACCGAGCCCAGCCGAAGCACTGTCGTAGATTCAATCTACCCCTCCGGCATTGGCGAGCTTGAGTGAGGGACTCCAATCAATCCTCTTCAGGTAACCATCGCCGCACCCTGTTCTAAAACTCCCTTATCTCCTTAGGGTGTTTTATCCACCCCATCTATCTAACCACAAACTAGGTTCACGCCAGGGAAGCTAGACTTTTGGCCAGGCTTCTCGGTCACAGTTAGACCATGGAAACCAATTTCGTAGGAAACCATCAATCTTCATTTGCACGCTTCACCCCTCCTTTAGCGAAACCGATTTTCAAGGTTACCTTCTCTGTTCCAGCCATTTCATTAAAAACTATTCTGAAACACAAAAAACGATTTTACATACCTACAACTTTACTATGACCATCTTCAGTTATAGGTTAATCATCAGTTTGAAGCCATGAATCAAAAGATTATAAAGCCTTTAATTACAGAAACTATGTAAGCTTTAGTCAATTAGGCTTCTTAAGTATATCTGGATCATCCATGTTCCTTTTTAGTGTTAGCATCCCTCTTTAGAAAAACATCTACAAAAGTATTGTTGCTTAATTATATGTGAAGGTGTTTAATATGCTTTTGATAGACATGATAGCCTTGGTTTTCTTTGATCTGGAATGCAAGATATGCATATTGGATGACCGAATGACTATCTTCATGTGGCATGCTTTGAGGATTACCTCCATATGTTATGTAATTCTATGATTCTATAAGTTTCTAGGAATGGAGCATATTAGGGCTTCTTTAGAGTGGTCTTGTAGTCACCTGTCTGCTGGTGAAAGTACATGTCACTGATTATATGTAAGTCTCAGGTTTTACAAGCCTAAACAAGATGTTGAACATAAATATGTCCCTTTGAAAGGGGGATTTGAAATAGAGTGCCCAATTTTTCCAATAAATAAAGAATGCAATGATAGGGAAATGAATGAACCAAGACATGGTACATAAAAATCCCACTGTGTGGCAAGGGTCTTCATACTATCATTCAAGACTCATTCTCAGGTTTGTTTTGTGGGGTGTTATGGGTAATATATAAACTTTCCTCTTATGCATAAAGGGGAAAGTAGAGATTAGAAGGGTTCATCAGGTGGTCTTGATTTGACTTGGTTATGAGTGGGATATTCTACCTATGAAAATTAAGATAATTTCCTTTATGGTTTTCCCTATGAGAGTTATAACATCCGCCATGAATCCTTGCATGGATATAGCAGTGTGGGTCCATCTTGTCATGGCTCAATATCTATGGGGTTTGATTTGTTCAGTTGTTATATGTTGATGACTTAATCAGCGAATGGGGTTCCCTATTGAGAAACTAAGTCCACTCTACTACCATTCATCCTCTTAGATGGTAGGTGTAGTTCTAGATATTTCCTCATTCTCCATGGGCCTCAAATGGGTGTGATGATAGGCCAAAATCAAGATCCTCAAATATTCCTCATCATGGATTATGTAGGGAGGAAAATAGTTGTCTTTTACATTTTTTTATTATGAGAGGTAGTCAAGATATGTTTCCTATCTTATCATTTGTATAAAGTCAGTGATTATTAATTATTATACCTTTATATATGGATTATATATTACATTCTAATATTAATTGTGTCAACGTATTATTGGGAATCTAGGTATGCACTGCCTAACAATCTTAAGGATCATGCAGTTTGTCTTGGCAGTTCTAAGAATTTTGTAGTTTTGAATCTTCCATGGAAAATATATCTACATAAAGAATATGTAATTCAATAGAATTCAACCATTTATAGTTGGGTTCAAGAAAAAGGTTTTTCAGGATCAAGCATAATTAGGCTTGATGTGGATGAATTTCTTTTGAGAAAGTTTGATCAAGTTGTCAATAATGGTTCAACATCACCAATAGCACCTTTGACTAGATGAACATATGATATCTATATTTTCAAAGTTTCATGGTAGGTTAGGTTGTTGAGAAATCAGTGGGAATTGTAAATAGTTGTTGTTGATGCCTATGTAAGGCCAAGATCAAATATTCCCATGTTAGTATCAACCATGAAGACTTGACCTACAACATCTGCATTTGGGGAGAGCAACACATACATATTAGTTAGATGTTTGCTCTCTAAGTGTTGAACATCCAATGTCAGTTAATTGGAACATGAAAAAATGGAATAGTATGTCATTTTGTATTAGAGTTCTTATATGTAAAGCTACATCTAGTAGCCGCTGCCAGTAGAAACTGGAATTAGATAAAATGCTAGGCGATAGCAGAGCATAGACTAAGAAAAATCATTTATGTTTATAGTTAAAATAGAAATGTTGCTTCGGATTTTTTTTGTAGTTTGTAAGCAAATACTTGACTCAAAAATGAAAAATCAGTAGTAATACCAGGTGCATTACATTAGATCATTCAGGTTCAAGCAGAATTTTGATGAAAAGATGCTCAACATACATCACTTTTAGAAGGACCACAGACTTAAAGCCATCAAGCTGAATTTTTTCATGGCTGAAACATAAAAAATTCAGTAGAAATTGATTTCTTAAGGCTATGCTAAACTTTAGTTGTGAAACATATATAAGGCACACATTTGATAATGCATTATTGATTGATAAGTAAGACAAATCTTCAAGATTATGATATTTAATGACACAAATATGTACCATATATGTTATAAGTTCAGTTAGACTTTTCATTGTGAGGAGGAGGCACTATGATATTTGGTGGGATACTTTGGCTCACTGTGTAGATGTGGCAGGCAAAATGAACTTTGTGGGTTCATGGAAATATCTTTGTACAACATTATATTCTTGATTTGATGGCTCAAGTTGAGAGAAG
This sequence comes from Alisma plantago-aquatica, assembly GCA_963693085.1. Lineage (NCBI taxonomy): Eukaryota > Viridiplantae > Streptophyta > Magnoliopsida > Alismatales > Alismataceae > Alisma > Alisma plantago-aquatica. The sequence continues at coordinate 750,170,786 of OY856413.1, forward strand.
TACATTTCAAACTAATGGAGTGTAACATTAGCCAATGCATAAATATGTTTATTTTAGGGTAATAACACTTGTAACCTATATACAATATTAAATAACTTAAAAAGATGATCTTTTCTACTATTAGATGTAGTTTGGTAGCTATTTGGTCTAAGTTGTGCACAAAGTTGTAGTGTACAACCAATTTATCTGTGCACAAAGTTGTTGGGCACAGAGTCATACTAGGAATTGATGGGCTTCTCTCCTTTGTCAAATAGTGCTTGTGAGTTAGATTTGGACCTATCCCTAATAGGGTTTTCTTTCCACTTGGGCCAATACAACTGAACATGTCTCTCTTTCTTGCGCCAAGCAAGCTGCATGATAGACTTTGCAGTCATTGATACTTTCTAGATGTATATGTTCTAAAGGTTTGTAGAATGTGAGCTTATAGAAGTTGAGGTTGTATGTTTGGAAACCATGTTGGTGGTTTTGAGGTTTACGAATTCTCCTTTGATACTAGCGGATAGGACCCATTCTCCTATTCATTTTCTGATTCAGTTCAAAATTATTAGAATGTGCCTAGGTCCTTATTATAATTACGTTCTTTTATCCTTATAAAAAGTATTTCAAACATAGTGTCATGTACTCATAAAACTAAAGAGGCAGGAATCTATCCGATTTACATATAGGTCAGAGAATAATAACCTCACATAACTCATTTAGAAAATTTACAATTTATAGATGAATCCTTCTTGTCATAAAATTTGTGGTACTATCAAAATAATAATATGATAAGATGTCTTGTAGTAGTGTTTTGATAAACACATAAGTACAAGACTATAGTAAACATTTGGAAAGAGACCAGTAACCTCTTTAAATAGGTCTCACACCTTTAATCGTAGTGCATGGATACTCTAAATTAAATAGGTCTCACACCTATACAAAATAAGCCAGACACCAGTAACCTCTTTGATAATCTAAAATATGAGTGTTGATTCAACAAATAGTTAATAAGTGTCACCTCATTGTATGAAATACCAAGATACATCAAATTATAGAAAATACTGGTTACTTCCTTGAAATTCTCAAAGAAGGATTAGTGAATATTGGACCAATTGCAAAGATATAGGACATGATCTCCTCTCTAGATTTCTTTTCAAGCTATCATGTCCACCACAATAAAGTTATTTATGACAAGCAATAAAAGGTTAACTGATGTTATACTACTTTTTCTAAAAATATATAATATCATTATATGTACTTACAATTGTTAGTACTAATATTTTACAGTCTCTATCCACCCACAACAGTCACTATGAATTGGGCCTCTATGCCAATTTTATTGTTCCCTGAAGAAGAACAATTGGACATCATCCTAGATGATCGTTCCTTAAACCAACTAACAATACCCAAACATTGGCATTTTCTAAACATAAGACACTATAGGCCTGGTGAAGTGACCCTAAATTTTGGAAATTCATCACATATTATTGAGGTTGAGTATGATTTGGTGGGAAATCTTATATTAAAATTTATTTGGCATGATTGGATTAGAAAGATGCCAGTGGGCCGTAGAGATAAGCTTTTTCTCCGTCTAGTTGGCCATAATACCATCAAAGTTTGGATAACCAACATCAACAATGATACCCCAGATCATCTACGGTGGTATAAGCACACAATGGAGGAAACCAGCTCAGACGAATATGATGATGAGGCACCTGTCAGTTCAGATTCATCTAAATACAGTGAGGACCTCCACAACACAGCACAATCATAAAAAAGACCACGGTAGGTCCAATTAACAAATATAATTGTCCTAACAAAAAATTTGTGTTTACACTTTTTGTCTTAAAGCAATCAATCCTCATAGCTACTTTCTTTTCTGAATTTTAGGAGAAGATTGCCATAACAAAAAGGCCTCGAAGTTACTGATGTGGGACCATTTTGGTGTAGTATTTAGTTGTCTATCTATCTAGACTTGTTTGTATTAATTGTTATTTTAATTATGCACATGTATAGGGGTACACCAACCCCTCTGTTTAGTTATTGTTTAGAGGTACACCCCTATGTGTGGATGTAAAAAGAGATTAATGAATGGAACTGAAAGTTGCTACATGAATTCTTATAACTAAAGTGTATGTTCCCATGAATGTTCCTAATTCACAAATCCATCCTATCTAATGATACATTGGAAACCCAACAACAAAAAGAAATATACATATCCTATTATGTTACAAATAACTGATAAATTTCATTATAAATATTCTTTTATCGTTATTATAACTATGTTCTTTTATCCTTATTATAAGTATTTCAAAAAATGCTTGGGCACCTACCTAGTCGGATAGGCTCACGTGAACTTCATTTGCATGATTATACTAGTATTTTCTCATATTGTATAGTCTTTTTTAATATGGCATACTTACTCATATGTTATATGTTTTACTAATTTTATAGAATGGATAAGTCTTGGATAGCAGAGGATGACCGAACGAGCAGTAAATACTTACGTGGAGTATCAAATTTTTTGGATTTTGCTTTTCAACATTCATCGATTGGAGACAAGATTGTATGCCCGTGTAGAAAGTGTGCTAATGTATACCAGGTCACCAGAAATACTTCATTGAGCCATGTATTATTGCATGGCTTCTTACCAAGCTATATTTCTTGGGCTTTTCATGGTGAAGATGTCGATGTTCAAATGGATGCTCCTACTGATTAGGGAAATTTCCTTAATGCTAAAAATTTACAAGATATGTTACATGATACTTTTCCGAGTTTCAGTGAAGATCGAAATACAGAAGGAGTGAAGCCATCTAGTGATCAACATTTCAATACTGACAAATTTTATATCTTGTTAAAGGATTCTGAGACAGAATTATATCTAGGGTGTAAGAAATATAACAAACTTGCTTGCATCCTAGAATTCTATCACCTAGTTTGTCTTAATGGCTTGAGTAAGAAAGCATCATCTATGTTTCTTACGTTCTTTAAGAATATTCTACTAGAAGGAGAACATTTACCCAATTCATTTTATGAGCTAAAAAAGATGATTACGGGGTTGGGCTTAGATTATGTGAAGATTCATGTTTGTGCAAATGGTTGCATGTTGTTTTGGAAGGATTCTATTGATAAAGACGTCAGTGATAAATGTGGAGCATCAAGATGAAAAACAATTACAATCCCAGATGATGATGACGAGCTTGCAAAAAAACCCAAGAGAATACTTGTCAAAGTGCTAAGACACTTTCCACTTATACCACACCTAATGCGATTGTTCATGTAATCAAAAACCTCTTCCTTAATGAGGTGGCATGCAGAAGAATATGAAAAAGATGACAAGTTAAGACACTCGGTAGATTCACCTGCATGGAAAACATTTGATGTGATGCATCCAGAATTTGCTACAGACGCTAGAAACATTCGATTGAGATTTGCACCTGACGGATTTAATCCTTTTGGGACAATGAGTACTTCTTATAGTACATGGCATGTTGTGATTATTCCATATAATTTATCTCTTCGGTTGTGCATGAAGCAACCATATTTTATGTTGTCCCAACTCATTCCTGGACCAGCTTCACTTGAAAATATAGATGTGTACTTGCGTCCATTGATTGATGAGTTGAAAGAACTATGGGATACTGGTGTACATACATATGACGCTGGAACCAAGGAATTCTTTCTGATGTGTGCTTCTTTATTATGGACTATTAGTGATTTTCCAGGATATGCACATCTATCTGGTTGGAGTACTAAAGGCTACAAAGAATGTTCTTATTGTAATAAAGATATTGTCTCACATTGGTTGCCACATAGCTCTAAAGTTTTCTACAGAGGACACCATAGGTTTTTGCCAACTAGCCATAGATTCTAAAAAGAAGCATAGGCATTTGACGGTGAGCTAGAATTTAGGTGTCCACCTAAACCTCCTTCTGGAGCTCAAATCTTGTCACAATTGGAGGATGAAAGAACTATAATTGGTAAGAAAAGGCCAAGAGGTAAGGATTCAACACACAAGTGGGAAAGGAAAAGCATATTTTTTGAGCTACCATATTGGAAAACTAACATTGTAAGGCACAATCTCGATGTCATTCACATTGAGAAGAATATATTTGAGAGTATTGTTGGAACATTTCTAGGTTTGAAGCATAAAAGTAAGGACAACTTGAATGCAAGGAAGGATTTGGAGGATATGGGAATCAAATTTCCGCTTCATCCAAAAACTATTGGTAAATATACCATCCTACCTCCAGCTTGCTATACAATGAGAAAAGATGAAAAAATATTATTTTGCAACCTCCTAAAATCTGTCAAAGTTCTAGATGGGTATGCGTCTAATATATCTACATGTGCACGACCGAAGGATCAGAAGATCCTACCAATAAAAAGTCATGATTATCACGTATTGATGCAACAACTTCTGCCACTAGCTGTCATTGTGTCCTTTCCCAGTAAGAATGTTAAGTCATGTATTATTAATCTTTGTCGCTCTTTTCAAAGTTTGTGCACTAAAGTCATAGATCCAAATGATTTTTCTGCATTGGAAAATGCAATAGCTGTGACACTTTGTGATATGGAGAAGATATTCCCTCCATGTTTTTTTGACATAATGGTGCATCAATCAGTCCATCTCACTTATGAAGCTAAGATAGCCATCCTTGTTCAGTATCGTTGGATGTATCCAATTGAAAGGTAACTTTTCATACATCGTGATAACTTTACCTATTGGAATGTAATTTTTCATTGTATTTTCCTCAACTTTGTTATCAGGTATCTGATGACCCTAAAAGGATATGCTCTTAATAAAAGATATCTAGAAGGATCAATAGCAGAAGGATATATAGACGAAGAGTGTCTAACTTTTTGTTCAAGATACTTGGATGGAGTTGAAACAAAATTAAATTGGCCAAATAGAAACGATACTGACGAAGCAAATTTGGAAAATGAGCCAACACTTGACAGTGATGATTGGTCTATTTTCTTGATAGTAGGTCGTGGTATTGGTAACATGGTAACATGTGTCTTGGACGAACATACATTGAAACAAGCCCATAAGCATGTACTATTCAATTGTGAAGCAATTGAACCCTACATTAAGTAAGTTAGTGTCAACTGTCATTTATTAATAAAATGCTATAACATATTCCAATGACATATTGCACATATTTTGTATTCAGGAAGCACTATGATATCATTAGGCAAAAACATCCTCAGAAGTCCTTAAAGGAGGTTTAGAGAATACATAGTAACTCATTTGATGGATGGTTTAAGGAACATGTATATATTAATTATAAAATTGTTATTATCTTGTTCAATATTTTTTTAAATGTCTTCATTTTTATGTCACTTGATATACTCAACATGAGAGAACAGTACAGTGACAACTGCCTTAACAAGATAACCACAAGGAATGATAAGAACAACAACAATGACTCTTGTACGGCAACTCATTTACCTAGCATTATTCAACATGGTTGTTGGCAATCTTTGAACCTATCATCCTCAAATCACTCCAAAAAAAATTTAGCTTCCCTTCCTGCTGAAATTCTAATGATAGAGCAAACAAATTTAATAAAACTACTTCTAGTTCTGCAAAAAATACCCAATCAGCCACGTCTCCCCTAGACTCTAATATGGTTGGTGGTTTGAAATCCTCTCAAACATGCACAACTGAAAAGGAGATGGGAACAAGGTTCCAAAATTAGCACAACAAAGAAAGTGGTGATAAAGTTACAAAATCAAGAAATTCACAGCTATCACGTGTGCTTAATGTCAATGCTTCTGTGTCAATTCATTCAAGAATTTTAGAGAATAGAGCTGCCAGTAACCAAAATAGCAATATATTTCCTGATAACAACTCTGATCACCATGTTGAGTCATTGAAAGTTACAACAACACTTTCTAATGGGCTAGGTAATCATTTCATTCATATCATTGCATTTATAGTGATGCATTTAATGATATATAATTTTTTATATATATTTTATCCTTTATGAATGAATGCTTAGGTCAAAAACATTGAGCACGTGGCCGAACACAATGTTTGAAAGTATGGAAAAGAAAGCCCGACGATCCAATTCCCATTGAGAAAAATCAATTTCGACAACCCGTAGGTGAAAACCAATGTCACTTATCAAGTTTTCTGACAACCATTGTAAGAGATCTCAATCTTTGTCCACTAAACTACGAGGACTGGAAACAAATTATAGCAAATAAAAAAGATTCTATATGGAATTTTGTGAACGTATATTATTAAATTTTATTTTTAAATGGTTAAATGAAGCTTCTAATTGATATCCTTTATGTTGATAGAGTAAATTCACAATGGATTCAGATCTGAAGGAGTGGACAATGAAGAGGCTAGGAAAGAAATAGAAGGACCACAAGTGGGAGTTAAGGAGACTATACTTTCTAGAAGATAGTCCATACGAACAACAGCTTGAACAAGTTGTTCCCCACGTGGACAAGTCGCATTGGAAATTTCTTATCGATTATTGGAGGAGTAATAAAGGAAAGGTAATATTTTTTTCTATTCGTTGATACTTACAGTACCGCACAGATAATTACTATGCACAATACTACAATGTTTTCCACAGAGAAAGTCTATAACTAACAAGACAAGCAGAAAATTTCAAAAGGTTAGCCATACAACAGGAACCAAGTCGTTTGCATGTCTGAAATATGATGTAAGTTAGTAATTTTTGTGATCCATTTAGACAATTTGATGGCATCTGTTTATTTTTATGTTTACAATAACCTTGTTTGAATGATAAAGATGGAGAACGAAATAGGCGGAGAAGTGGATCCCATAATGTTTTTTGAGAAAACTCATCGTAAAAAAGATGGGAGCATAGTTGATGTTGAATCCACCAAAATTTTGGTACAACACATAATATCCTATAGTATTATGTTACATATACTAATTTCAAAGAGGTATATATTTGGTATAAAATACATCTCCTATGATTTGTTGTATGTAGGAAAAATTTCTAAGGTAGGAGAAGAGCTACGAAGAAAACAACTTGATGTTACTTCAGATGAAATTTATAGGCATGTTATGGGAGAAGAGAGACCAGGATATGTTCATGGTTATGGACTTGGACCATAACACTCTGATATTTGGGGCAAGAATTGTAAATCTCGAGAAGTTGAAGAAGCACAAAGGAAGCATTTCCAGGATAAGCTTGAAGAACAACAGTTGGAATTTGATGCAAAACTTCAAGAACAAAAGGATGAATTCAACAGAAAATTAGAGGAGTTACTTGCCTTAACTAGAGTAAGAAACAGTCAAGCACAACATGTTGGCACTGGCCAAGTATGAATAAATTTTATGCAAGATGTGTGGTATCAATTATTTTCCATGTTGACTTTTATGGACTTATGAAAAATAAAAATAATTGTGCAGACAAACTTATCAATGCAAACTCCACTCCATATAAGACATTCATCATTTAAGAAGGGACTAGTATGTTTGTATTTGTGTAAATTGCACTTCATTTTACATTTATATATATTTGTTATGTAAACTGTATTTTGTTTCTAGGATGTGTATATGCTGAGTTTTACAGATCCAACTGCTAGAATTGCATTCGGTGGAGTCTCTGAGGTTGACCCCATGAAAAGGGTGGGAGGTGAAATTTTAGGCTCATCATTTATTGCTATTTTTGTAGAGGTTTCTTTGTTTGGAAATGATCCTCTAGTGAGACCTTATGATCAATATCAATCTATTGATAATGTTTTTGTCAATGCCATAGCATGGCCGAAAACACATATGTTGCCAAGGTGAGCATAAAGTATTGCTTATACTGTTACAGAATTGAAAATAAAAGTAGTATCTAAAGTCATTTCCATTTGTTGCAGGACATGAAGTTTAAAGTTAAGTGCATTCTTGGATACTATATAAAGAGAGGAGAGCAATAGTTGTTTTTATTTAATCCAATTTTTATTTGTACATGACGATCCAAATAATGGTGTTTCATGTCCATTGTCATAGACAATGTTGCCAAATAACAATCCTATTTTGTTTTGACCTGCCTTTACTTTTTTTATGGAGAATCTTAGTATTATGGATGATACACGCACTACGATTGGTTTGTGGTTTTTAGCTATGAGCAGTGTTTTAGCTTCTTGTTTGTGGGTACGGATGAAAACTTTAGTTGCAAATGAGTTATAATTATTTGATCCATTTCTTTCCATTTTGTAATTACTCAACAAGTAAATGGATTATTATGGTTTGGATATTCAAAATTTACAACTAATGTGGATGGGTGATGTGGACTAAATAATTCTTTTTGAATGTAAAAACTACTGCAGTAAAAGGGTAATTGTCCCTTTTGTATGACAGCCACACATCGCATACCATGATTTTTTGTTTCCAAACCTATGCAGGTTTGATTCTGTTTGATAATATCTTGGAATGCAATTGCTTATATAAGCAGGAATGCATATTGCGGGTGCTTCATATTTTTGGGCTTCATATCAAACTTGCATCATGTCAGATCATGATATATTTCTTATGGCAAATTAATTTTTCTCTGTGTGATGTGATACTTGCAATTTTATTTAGGATCTCATTCGTTGTGGAAACATGAAGGGCGTTGTAAGTAAAAGTTTTTTATGTATTTTGTTTAACTAATTTGTATGTGCCTGGTCCTTTCCTTTTTGTTTAACTAACTAATGGTTTTCACTTCTCATTGGTTGTCCTTACAGAATATAGAGCATCCATTTGATGTCTTTGAAGAAAGTCCTTCCATGAGAAGAGCTTCACCTAGAGAGTCTATCATTTCTACCTTGGGTGACTGAGTCCTAACAGCAGCTCTGTACTTGGAGAATAAAGGCCATTCTTGAGAGATGACAACCTAAGACACAAGCAGAGCAACATAGAACACCCCATATAAGAAAAATGAACACAACGACATATAGATTGGATCCCAACAAAAATAATGGGATGAAAAACCCATACATATGCTAAGTAGTCAAAATTCAAAACTTACAGGAGTTATTGATGGCATGTGCGACTGCCCAGGGCTCCCATGGGACACATCCATTCCTAGTATAATAGTTGGCACTTGGTAGATCTTTGGCATGGATGGAGGATGCTCAACTGTGGTGAACTTCTCTGCACACTGTGACACCCACATGCTTATTCAGGATCTCATTCGATGTGGAAACATGAAGGGCATTGTAAGTAAAATCTTTTTATGTAAGTAAAATATTTTTATGTAATTTTTTAACAAAAAATAGTTAAAAAAATACATAAAAAGATTTTACTTACAACGCCCTTCATGTTTCCATGTCGAATGAGATCCTGAATAAGCCTGTAGGTGTCACAGCGTGTAGAGAAGTTCACCACAGCTGAGCATCCTCCATCCATGCTAAAGATCTCCCAAGTGCCAACTATTATACTAGGAATGGATGTGTCCCATGGGAGCCCTGGGCAGTCGGACAAGCCATCAATAGTTGTTGTAAGTTTTGAATTTTGACTACTTAGCATATATATGGGTTTCTGTCCCATTATTTTTGTTGAGCTCAAATCTATATGTCATTGTGTTCATTTTTCTTATCTAGGGTGTTCTATGTTGCTCTGCTTGTGTCTTAGGTTGTCATCTCTCGAGAATGGCCTTTAATCTCCAAGTACAGAGCTACTGTTAGGACTCAATCACCCAAGGTAGAAATGATAGACTCTCTTTTTAAACCCACCGATAATAATGGGGATGAGGGTCTTATCAGGTTTGTTGCCTCTTTTTCCTTCGTCTTTACCTTTTTATCATCTATACTTTGCATTGGCATATTGTCTATCTTTATACGGGGTTATTTTATCTTATCTGTTTTGGTATATTGGCTATCTGTATGTCTGTAGGGAGGTCTTGGTGGATTTTTACCAAAGTATCAAGCGTGGAAAGCCTGAACAGATTATCATATTTAGGTATAATCTAGACCTTTGTACTTTTCATTGTACTTGAATGTGATATGCTCTGATTGTTTGTGTTCTGATGTCTGGTTGTAGTTATAAGGGCTTTAGTAGAATGAATTGTTTATCAGAGTTTGATTACTTTATACTTTCGTGTTTTGTTAAAGCATAAATTGAATATGTATAACTTTCTACTGGAAGCACGCTTACACATATATTCAAATGTTGGGAACACAAGAAATTAATCCAACCTAGTTCAATTTGACGCCATACTCATTCTATTTGGTTAAATGGATTTTCTTCAATGAGCATATATTTATTAAATGCTTTCTTTTTGTGATTCCATGTCATGATTATGTGTTTTTCTTTGTTAAGCTATTGTAATTTTCTTTGCCTCAATTTTTTCTCCATTTTTGGGATGGAGTTAGTGAGTCTCAATTCAGCCAGGTGCTAAACAAAGAGCTTGATCGAATTATCAAGGTAAGACCATGATCACATGATCATGATCTCTCTACTATCTACAATGACTTGATAATCATGTTCTTTATACTATCTACTATCCCTCATACTCCTATTCTTTATACTATCATTGCAGGTACAATTATCGATAGCAGTATCTTCCACCTGAAGAATTTTGATTTCTATATGTGTGCTCATGCATGAATGATTATAAGTCATTGTTTGGAACTCTTGTGAATTCCTACATATCCACATTGCGAAGCAATTTGCAGCAAAGGTGGTTAGCAAGTTTTGGTCTCCCTTGGTGACTATCCAGCTGAGTAGCGACTGAAAATAGAGTAGTGGCCTCATTCAATCCATCTGTCATAGATCATTTTTTAATGGTTGATTTAAAGGTAGTAGAATCAATAGGGCTTATGTTTATGGGTTGTTTATGGTTAATGTGATGCAATTTCTATTTCAGATGTGCAATAACCTATGGTGCTCTAATTTTTATGGGAAATTTTGTTGTTATTTTGTAGGGAATCTATAGAAGAAGGCCTTCTTCAAGAAAGAGTCTCTAATCTATTGGCTTGTAGCACGATATACCACATGATTTACATAATTGCTCAATTATGCTGGTGTGTAAGAGTTTCTAATCTGTTGGTCTGTAACATTTTCAATTTTGGTGAGTCATTTATCATTATAGTAATCTGGATCTGCTTCATGCACTATTTAATACACCTTTCATGGCATCTCTTTCCGTCATGACTTCACTTATATTTGGTGTTTCTATACCTTCCCTAAAGATTATATGTTGGATCTATATTACCCTACAGTATGGTATGGGATAGAACAAAAAAAGGAGGACCACTACTCAAATGATGAAGGTTCTGCTGGTAAGGAACAATGCTTTAATTATTACCATGAGGATGGTTGGTAGTGACCCATCATGTACAGAAGATGTCATACGAAATATAGTAGCAGCAGTAGCAAGAAACACAGGATAGCTTCCAGCAGATATAAAGTAGCTGACTACAAGTTATCCATTATCCATGTAGGCATCATATCTAAAGTACAAGGAAACACTCCTATCTATGTTCGATGCATTCTTGTAGTTTACATCTTCAACAACACAAAACTTGTATCTTTTGATAGGTTTTCATGCACAAGGATATGTGTGCATGCACATGCACACTTAAATATATAGTTATACTGCACTTGGATGATTCTTTGGGTGGATATCTGTTAGTTCAGACTTGGAGTTGCTTATTAGTGGACTTCCAGATATTGATTGTAAGTGTATGTTGTTTGATATCCGCACTTTGCAGTTGTGTGGTTATATTAACTTCTAATTGTCTTATGGTTTATTGTAGTGGAAGATTTTAGGGCAAATACAGAATACTCCAGCTACATCAATGCATCACCTTTTATCCAGTGGTTCTGGGAGGTGGTTCAAGGATTCCACCATAATGTAAGTAACAACTATGATGTAGGATGTCTTGATAAGTATTTGTATTTGCAATAACTCTTTATATGTATTTTGGTAGAAATAATAGTACTCTATTTCAAAATGGACAAAGGGGGGCACTTAACTAGACCCACTAAAGCAAGTTGACTACTCATAGCTTTGTTATTCTCAAAGGTAAGTGGAATACTAATGATACAAGCAGAATGAAACATGTTTGTTTTCTTAAATTATGTTGGTAACTCTTCTACAGAAGATTATTCTATTACTTTGGATGGGGCTGAATTCATTTACTTGAAGTCTTGAACTATGCCAAGAACCTTATTAGAGTAATGAACCAAGAAATCAAGTGAGGTTGGTGGATTTAGACTCGTCAAATGCCTAATAGATTTAGAATTATTGCTTCGACCAATCTGTACTGAATGCCTTACTACAATATAGTACCTTCGTAAAAGGGTCATGATGATCACCTTTTACTACTTTCTCTACAGGGCTGACAGTGAATTCATTCGACATCTATCCTTTGAATGTTTGTTAGCCTCTGAGATCTGGAAGGAAGTTGTTAGCATAGAAGTTCTTCCCTGTCAACCAAGAACCATTAGTGATATGATTACTCTGAATTCCAAAAAGGCACAACTCTCTTAAATAACAGAAATTAGCATGCCAACTATCCTCCTCCTGAGAAATCTCGCAGATCTAAGGAACCAGTCACCCCTGAATATTAAGATCACAAATTTTTAACTCTATTATAGGCTCGCATTCAAGTTCATATCCCATCTAAATATAAATTTTTGATACTATTAGTCTTGTTAGCGATGAACACATTTCTCACACAATTGACACATGCCTATCACATATTAGTCTTGTAACTAAAACTTTGTTTGTATGCAGAACACATAATCATGTTACACGATCAATTTCAGTATTTACGGACAATGGTAAACAACTCTATATAGACACCAGCACAAAGGGCAACCTGAAATTTGACAGTTGGGATGATATTCTCGATGCAAATGGGACACTTAGAGGCAATACCTATCAATATATTGCTTGGAAAGATTACTCATGTTCTAGATATGCAACATTCCTTGTGTGGGTCTTACACTCTGGTTACTACAAAGTATTATCATACTAAATCAATCTCAGGAAGGTATGCAACCCATGTGGTTTTTTTAAGGTTCTTCTAGCCTTCTCTTCAGAATCTCATAGAGTTTCTTATATTGGTTTAAACTGCTGATCTATTTGAATATGGTGGACTGATTTATTGTCTCTTCACCTCATTCCCATGCTTGTGAGCTATCTTTTTGTAGATTTGAGTGTCCATACATGGTGTATGGATATTTGATTTGTGGTATAAGATTCCTTAGTGTTCTGGCTGTCAATGAACAATTTTATACATATTTTTTCTGGGTAGCATTTGTTTTCTTGCATTTGAAAATGAGTTTTGTTTAAATACAAGCTTATTAATTTGTTACAAATAATTTTGATATGATCTTGGCATTAATTCCTTCATGAAATTTGTTAGGTGTGAAAACAGTTGGGACTATCAAAGTTTGTCAGTTTATATTTTATATGATTCTAAAATTGTTCTCTTTTTTAAATTTTAATTTTTTTTTGTTATGCAGACTACATATGTACTGATCCAATTGCCAAAGAGCACGAGTTAAATGGGTACAAGCACTGGTAGCAGTACAACCACATTTGCAGCTAGGTTTTTACATAGATGTGTTGGTATGTATGCCCTGAGAGCCAATCATGGGATGATTGGTGGGATACATTAAGATTGATTTGATAAACATCAAAGGCAAGCTTCCAATTCTTTCTGGTTCAGTCATATGAGATAGTGATAGAACAGATTGAATGTCTAGAGAATGACAGTACTCAATGACGTATGCTTTCAGGTAGAGGACCTGAACGATGAGATCATACGGATGCTAAGAGTTTGTACATTCTTGTTATGTCCCTAGTCGGATGTCATTATGGAAGGTAGATAGACAGCAATGACACACAAGACTAGATTGTGGTGTTGGTTGATGACAGAATCTCATTAGTCATGATATAGAGATATCAAACCAAACACATAGGTACTTGTTAGAGAACAAGTGTACCGGACAGACCCACCGTGAGTTTGACACATGGAACCATGACATGGTAGTCACAGTCAGTACTCACAGTGATGGTGGTGAGTGTGATTCTTTGACCTGAAATCACTACACTCAACACATGTTGTTGGGCACACTTTGACATCATCAAACGCAGTCCTGAAACATGGATTGTTATAAAGGTGATGATTGGGTGGCTTTGACACATGGGGCTTTTGAGGGGTGAGTGATAGATATAGGATTTGTCCCTCCTGAAGGAGTTTGATATCCAAGGCCACTTGATGAGTAGTATTGAGATAGGTGTGCGCACGCATGTGTGAATCAGTATGTGATATTGATGTCATACATATCTCGTTCAATCTACTCTGAGATCAAGAAAGTGAATGAACGTTGACAGGATGACTGTTCCATGCCTCGAGTTCATTCGGGATATCAGTGACAAAGGAATTATACATTCACTGTAACACCATTCACGGATTGTAGGATTGAAAGTTGTTCTCCAACTTTCTACTTTCACTTGGGTAGCACTGATGTGTGACTAGGCACCACTCTTTGCTTGTGAAGTCATAAGTGTTATGGACTTTCACTGCCAACGTGAAATGGACCTGTAGGGTCACACACATAGGATTTAACCTGGAAGAGGAGTTTTGTCCACAAGAAACGTTTAGATTGATTACTAAAGGAGTTTAGTAGTTCAGTTAAACACTCAATCAATTGATAGCTCAATATCATAATGTTCAAGGTGTTGGACATATTGATTGGAGTATCAGATTGATTGAAATCGCAATTGACTGATTCTGCACAACCTGTACTCCCAACCGATCGACTCATGTGATGAACTGGTCGGCTGAGGTTGTTGAACCGGTCGGCTCAATTGTTGAGTCAATCGGCTCATGGTCAGAATGAAACGATCGGTTCAAGTGTTGAAACAATCAGTTCAACGGGTGCAACCGAGCAAGTTGGGAAAGTCAGGTCGGTGAGAATTTTCCTTGTGTTTCACTTGCCCAATTTGATTGGAACAAGGATTGGTATTCGATACCAATTAGAAACAAAAGAAGGAAAGTCAATCAGGAACTGATCAGGACCACGAACCGACCGGTTCAGAAGTGAACTGATCGGCTCATGGGTCCCAACCGATCGGTTGGTGTTCCAACCGACCGGTTCAGGTCCCCAACCGACCGGTTCACTTGTGAACCGATCGGTTCAGGTTGCAAAATGGTTGCTTTTGTGGAAAATCTCGAACCCTTCTACTCCTGCTTTAGTCCCATATTGCCGGGGATAGAGAACCCTGTCCCATGACCCGCCTATATATATAGGGGTATTGGGGGCTTCTCAAAGTACAACTCAGTGCAACCAGTTGCTCTGCAAAGTTGTCATTCTCTCTGGTTTTAGTAACTGAGAGAGAGCCCGAGCAAGTGCTTCCCACAAAAGGGAGGTGCAGCAAGGGAAGGACAACTGCAGTTGCAACTGGAGGCAGGAGAGTGTGTTGGTGACTAGTATGTCAACAGGAGGGTGCGACTCCTTCCACTTCCTTGTGGGACAAGGAGTGTGGAGTTCCAGGTGGTCTGTGTGGACTACTACAGAGGCGGGAGGTTTCTGCCGCTTAGGAGGACAAATGTCATCCGACAGTCCGGTAGGAGGAAGAGTTGTCAGTCCCGGTGCAACCAGGAGCTACACAGACACCGTCCAAGACCGGAGTTGAAGACCGCGCATTGTGTGAGGTATTGTCGCCGAGCAAGCCTCGGGACAAGGTATGATTCCACAAACCATCCTTTCCTAATATATAGACGTTGACGCGTTTCCTCATGTTGGGTTTGGGGGAGAAAATTTTTTTGTTTCCGATGCCTTCTCTGCCTCCCCTAAAACCCAACAGTGGTATCAGAGCCACGTCAACTGTTCGATATTTTAGGAATATTGATATGATTGATTTTGGTTTGTCGCCTTTATTTATTGCATACGATGCGAATAAAATTGGCTTTATGCATGTCCAATCCTAAATCCACAAATACCAAATTCCATATATGATATGTATTATTAATGCACTCGATACACGTCACCCTTAAACGAGTTTTGTGGTGGATTTGTGTAGCATGATTATGGCCTATAAACCCCTATCTGTGTGTGGTTGTTTGTGGTTGCTTGCATCTCGGTCTGTGCACCGATCTTCCCTCTCTTATTCCTGATGTAACTTGAAATAATTCGAGATTCTTTCCTACCTTTGCTCCCCCCGAATGTAACTCGGGGTTTCCCTTTTTAAAGCAATGTAATAAATAGGATAGATTTTTATTTCCTGTTATGTCGAAGACCGGCGGACATCAAGACGACAACTGAAATGATCGGTTCAAGGCGTGAACCGATCGGTTGACGTTCCAGACGTTCGGTTCAAGGAGTGAACCGATCGGTTGATGACCGGTTCGAAGATCGAGACGACCGGGTGGCGGACATGACGAGATGCACGACGTCCAGGCGAACCGATCGGTTGGAGGAGCCAACCGATCGGCTGGTGGCACCCAGACGACCGACTGGAGAGTACAGATCATTCATGTGATGAGTTGATCAACTCGGATGGCAAGGCACAGATGTTCATCTTGTACAGGTTGCATGTGATGATGACCTAGATGACTGTGATTCCTCTCGGCTCAAGGAATCACATTAGGATGGCCATAATCATCGCTTTTTATCATTTGTGCATGTTTTATGTGGGATATAGCATGTATATGATATGTACTATGTATTGTGGTGATTGGATATGTATATGTATATAAAAACCAAATCCCTCATTAAAATATTAAGTCTTATATGCCTTCCATTAGCGGCACACATGAAAAACTCGATCGACCAAGCGTAGGTTACGCCAAAGCGTGGTGCACCGTCTATCGTGTGGAAGTGTGAAGGGTAGACATGTAGGTTCTGCCAAAGTAGGGTGCATGTTCTACCGTGTCGGCTTTTGGGTTAGACTTAACTGGTGATTCTTAGAGCGTCTAAGCCCAGAGGCAAGGAATGGTCATGGCACGGTGTTGTGCATGTTCATTCAACAAGAGTTGCATATGATGCAATTGGCAAGAGTTGCCTACATGAGAAATCTAAGTTGTGGGCGATCAGCCAAAGCTGACTCATGACTTAGAGGATTTCAGGATCTTGCCCACTAGAAGGTTGTATGCTACAATCTTCTGAATTGATGGTGAGGGCTATCAATTTGAATTAAAATAGTGGGAGCGATAATTAATTAAAGGCCTAATTTTTATCGTCACCTTTTCAAATCAATCAAATAAGTCAAAAGAGTTTTGGACTAAAATTGCATATATTTCCTTTTGTTAAAATAAATGGTTAATCAACAATAATCACTTTATGTGCGGTCGGTCTTTGAGACCAACAAATTAAATGGGAATAATTCCACGATTGGGTAGGATGATGAGAAGTGTTCTCAATCAAAGAGCGAAAGCTCTAAGTCCTAATTATCCCAGAACCAGATGAACTCCATCCCACCATATCAATGGTTGAAAGTATGCTTATGGAAGCATACCGAGGATGACATTGATGAGGAGTGCTTGATGTTGTGTTCTCTGAACTATGAGTTGCAAAGACAACATGAGACATATGATGTCTCCAAGAAACTGTCCTAGTATGTCATGACAGAAGGAGATCCAGTAAGGTATTCACACACTCAATGTGATTGGGTACGTGGAAAACCTGACTAATAAGGATTCCCTCTGAGCCAAGAGTTGGCTATTGGTATGATACTGCAAATGTTGTGAGAATCATACAATTCATGATAAACTACAACATGAACAACTTTGACAAGCGTTGACAAAGTTGTTGGACATGTTGAGGACAGTAGAGGCAAAGATGAAGAAAGACAAAGCATAATCTTTGATGTGATCAAAGAAAAGGTAAGTCTTAAGGGTAAGGGAAAGGGCAAAGCTAAGAAGTGTTCTGATGCTAGCCAGCAACCCAAGCCGTCTTCAGCTTCAAAGGCACATGGGAAAGGGTGTATGAGGGAAGTACCCTCCATATCTAGAAGAACAAAGAAGATGAAGGAGGGCATAGAGATCTCCACCTAAGGTATCATGAAATGAACTGCTTCTTTATCTGAGGTATATGATACCAAGATATGGATCTATCATATATGATATGCAAGATCCGGAAAGAAGTGATGGCCTTTGTGAAAGGACCAAGAAAGAAGTACCCATCATTGGAGCAAGTGTTGCTGCCATAGATAGGAGTATCTTTCAGTTTATTTCAGCCTAAAGGGCACGAAATAGAGTTGAGAACTGCTATTTCATATATTGCCAATAGATAGAAACTCTTTATTTTTGCATATTGTATGACAATGATGGCAATTAATAAAGTTGAGTTTTCAATCTTAAAGATATGATCTTTGTGGCAATGCCTTGTTTATCTTGTGGTATTCGATATGCATAAGATAAAATGATACCTAAAAGTTATTAGATAACTCAAACAATCTAATTAGCATCAATCATGAGACATTCATTTCTAGTTTCCATGTGATGGATAAATCTAGACTCTTTTGGTTAGAGAACCAGTAAGAGACATGAATATCTTAGACATGATTAATCAATCTTCACTAAAGGTAGTGGGAGAATGATTGTCCTATAAGGTATAATACATGTGATGTATTTACATACCTATTGGAACAAATGCTAATACTTCAAATGGTGTTTAGAGAAATACCAATATGAATATCTTGAAGTGTTCAAGATTATCATAGTTGAAGTACAAATTTGGTAAAGTGTTAATTCTTGATGAGATCAATGAATGAAATACTTGGACCAAATGTTTGAGATCCTTTTGAGTGATTATTATAGAGTATCATAGTGAACTCATGATTAAGGCATGGTGATGTCTAAATCAAGAAGGAATCATACTCTAAGGAGTTAGAGAATGATTATCAAATAACTGAATTCTTCTTAATAAATGAATACCCCACACTAATAAAGAAATTTAGAATCACAAGGGTTGTGAGTTCTTATATCTTTAACAGATACACCTCAATTATCTATGTGATAAGTTGTTCATGTGATGAGTCAACTATCTAGATGAATATGAGGAATCGAATTCTGAATTATGGTTTATGACCATTACATCCTAAATGATATCCATGTGAACCATAAGGTATGACCTTGATGGTAGCACCCATTGGATGAAATCCATAAGTGCAAATAAGTCTTAACTGTTAAGACACATGGATAACATTTTGAGAAGGATGATGCTTGTTGATTGCAACTTAATGACTGAGACATTTGGCATATGGATACTAAAACCGCATTCCTATGAGGAATAAAACAAGGATGTGTATGTGACACAACCTATAAGGTTTATGAATCCACTAATGCAAATGAAGTCTATAAGTTTCAATGGACTAATCAATGTGAGTGATTGAGTACAAGAAACTCAGAATTGGATCTTTACTCTGATGATATAGTCAAAGGGTTTGACTGATACATCAAAGATAAAGAGGGATCTGTGATTTAGTGGGAGCGTGTTCACATTCCACATGTTGATGTGAAATGGAAAAGTTCTAGATTGGAAATCCTAAAGTGGAAATTATTTTAAGGAAGATAGAGATGTTTCCTATATGATAGCAATAGAGATCTATAGAGATAGTTCTCAAAAACCTCTTGACCTGAAAAGAGAAAGCATACATTGGCAATCTGTAATGAAGGGTTCAGTGTACACAGATTCAGTGGGAGAAAACTTGTCCATGTTACATGGAGTTAGTATCCCAAGGCCAAGTGTCCAATTCTTATGAAGAATGGGAACACTAAGAATAGATATGGATCTATCATGTATGTAATCATCCCATTGTCTTGCATGTATGGACATGGCAAGAACAAAATGCATTCATCATCTTGTATGTATGACATGACAATTTGATGTGCTCATCCTGTTAACTCATATGTGGGACATGACGAGTGGATGTCTGTCTACTTCCAGTAAGGGTTACTGGAATACCATGAGAACTTGATAAGTACTTGTGAAGTACTAGTTCTATGGAGATAAGGAAGAGTTCGATGTAAAGAGTTACATTGATGCGAACTTCCGAAAGGACAGAAAATTAATCGCAAAATATACATAGGACGTATAAAAGTGAAAGTGTGTTGATAATTGGAAATGTTCCAATAAAACCATTTAAAAGGAAATGTCGAGTATCTATGTGTTAGAGAACAGCAGTAGATACTATATGGATCTGGAAGTTCATGAGATGAAATTATAGATATTCCGCTCATTGATGACAAGTCTGGAATCCTTGATCATACAATGTGGCTAAAGGTTAGCAAAGGAATACTAGATCGCATATTACGGCAACTCCATATCATACGTGTGACGTACAACGAAGAGATGTGAGACATGCAATTTATACTGACTTTGGCAAGGTATTTCCATTACTCACTATGTTTGCACTAAGAGCACAGTAACATGTGGGACATGTTTGAGGATCACTATGAATATGATTCAAGGGTGATTGGCTCGCAGTGCAAGTGGGAGTCTGTTGGTATGTATGCCCTGAGAGCCAATCATGGGATGATTGGTGGGATACATTAAGATTGATTTGATAAACATCAAAGGCAAGCTTCCAATTCTTTCTGGTTCAGTCATATGAGATAGTGATAGAACAGATTGAATGTCTAGAGAATGACAGTACTCAATGACGTATGCTTTCAGGTTGAGGACCTGAACGATGAGATCATACGGATGCTAAGAGTTTGTCATTCTTGTTATGTCCCTAGTCAGATGTCATTGTGGAAGGTAGATAGACAGCAATGACCCACAAGACTAGATTGTGGTGTTGGTTGATGATAGAATCTCATTAGTCATGATATAGAGATATCAAACCAAACACATAGGTACTTGTTAGAGAACAAGTGTACCAGACAGACCCACCGTGAGTTTGACACATGGAACCATGACATGGTAGTCACAGTCAGTACTCACAGTGATGGTGGTGAGTGTGATTCTTTGACCTGAAATCACTACACTCAACACATGTCGTTGGGCACACTTTGACATCATCAAACGCAGTCCTGAAACATGGGTTGTTATAAAGGTGATGATTGGGTGGCTTTGACACATGGGGCTTTTGAGGGGTGAGTGATAGATATGGGATTTGTCCCTCCTGAAGGATTTTGATATCCAAGGCCACTTGATGAGTAGGATTGAGATAGGCGTGCGCACGCATGTGTGAATCAGTATGTGATATTGATGTCATACATATCTCGTTCAATCTACTCTGAGATCAAGAAAGTAAATGAACGTTGACAGGATGACTGTGTCATGCCTCGAGTTCATTCGGGATATCAGTGACAAAGGAATTATACATTCACTGTAACACCATTCACGGATTGTAGGATTGAAAGTTGTTCTCCAACTTTCTACTTTCACTTGGGTAGCACTGATGTGTGACTAGGCACCACTCTTTGCTTGTGAAGTCATAAGTGTTATGGACTTTCACTGCCAATGTGAAATGGACCTGCAGGGTCACACACATAGCATTTAACTTGGAAGAGGAGTTTTGTCCACAAGCAACGTTTAGATTGATTACTAAAGGAGTTTAGTAGTTCAATTAAACACTCAATCAATTGATAGCTCAATATCATAATGTTCAAGGTGTTGGGCATATTGATTGGATTATCGGATTGATTGAAATCACAATTGACTGATTCTGCACAACCTGTACTCCCAACCGATCGGCTCATGTGATGAACCGGTCGGCTGAGGTTGCTGAACCGGTCGGCTCAAGTGTTGAGTCGATCGGCTCATGGTCAGAATGAAACGATCGGTTCAAGTGTTGAAACGATCAGTTCAACTGGTGCAACCGAGCAAGTTGGGAAAGTCAGGTCGGTGAGAATTTTCCTTGCGTTTCACTTGCCTAATTTGATTGGAACAAGGATTGGTATTCGATACCAATTAGAAATAAAAGAAGGAAAGTCAATCGGGAACTGATTAGGACCACGAACCGACCAGTTCAGAAGTGAATCGATCGGCTCATGGGTCCCAACCATTCGGTTGGTGTTCCAACCGACCGGTTCAGGTCCCCAACCGACCAGTTCACTTGTGAACCGATCGGTTCAGGTTGCGAGTTGGTTGCTTTTGTGGAAAATCTCGAACCCTTCTACTCCTGCTTTAGTCCCATATTGTCGGGGACAGAGAACCATGTCCCATGACCCGCCTATATATATAGGGGTATTGGGGGCTTCTCAAAGTACAACTCAGTGCAACCAGTTGCTCTGCAAAGTTGTCGTTCTCTCTGGTTTTGGTAACTGAGAGAGAGCCCGAGCAAGTGTTTCCCGCAGAAGGGAGGTGCAGTAAGGGAAGGACAACTGCAGTTGCAACTGGAGGCAGGAGAGTGTGTTGGCGACTAGTACGTCAACAGGAGGGTGCGACTCCTTCCACTTCCTTGTGGGACAAGGAGTGTGGAGTTCCAGGTGGTCCGTGTGGACTACTACAGAGGCGGGAGGTTTCTGCCGCTTAGGAGGACAACTGTCATCCGACAGTCCGGTAGGAGGAAGAGTTGTCAGTCCCAGTGCGACCAGGAGCTGCACAGACACCGTCCAAGACCGGAGTTGAAAACCGCGCATTATGCGAGGTATTGTCACCGAGCAAGAAGCCTCGGGACAAGGTATGATTCCACAAACCATCCTTCCTAATATATAGACGTTGACGCGTTTCCTTGTGTTGGGTTTGGGGGAGAAATTTTTTTTGTTTCTGCTGCCTTCTCTGCCTCCCCTAAAACCCAACAAGCATCACTGATGATACAGAAGAAAGAAACAAATAACATATATAATTAGCTAACTAAATTATTCTTTCACATCCACCGACTTGCATGTGCAAGCAATCTAATGATGAAGGGTCATGGCCGAAGTCACTAGCCGGATGTGTTCCAAACGCAAGACTAGAAGCGTCGTCATATGCTTGGAACCCAAAATCTTTTGTTGGAAACCCCTCAATGCTAGTTCTCATCTGAGAAGAACTAGAAGAGTTGATTGCCTCCAGCTTCATCGATAAAAACTCAACTTGGTGCTGTAGTGATTGGATGTAATTTATGATCTCATCCAACACTAAAATTGTTCCTAGAAGAGACATATCCAATGATGTAGAAGTTATTGTACTGAATAGAAAAATTTTGTATGAAAGTATATCATTGGTGTTGTATTCAATATAAGGGGCAAGGTAAAATGTCCTCCCCATATAATTCTCAATTGATTATAAATAAAAAATATTCATACTTTCAAAAAAGTGAGTTCGTCTACAATTGACATTCATTTAGAAATCATGATAATAAATTGAAAACTGAATGACTAAAATCCATGAAAATGTAGTAATACAGAACTATTAGTCATTAGTGGCACCATTAAACTCAATAAGAACATTTTCATACACCAACATAATACAAAATAGTGGCATTTGTATAAAAGCCAATTGATGGATAGTGGCTTTTTTATAAATGCCAAATGATGTTTTAGTGGCCTTTATTTGGCATTTATTGGAAGCCACTAAAGACAAATGTTTAGTGGCATTTACAACTTACGCCACTATCTTTCTAGTGGCATTTGTACTAGAGGCATTTTTTTAAGTGTCAACAAATGCCACTAAACATATTTAGTGGCGTTTATTTTTTTTTCAGTGGCATTTCTAAAAGGCCACTAATGTGAATGTTTGTTGTAGTGTGTGCAACTCCTTGCCATAATTATATGTATGCTTCTGGGTCCAAACACTCTAAGAATCACCAGTTAAGCCCAACCCAATAGCCAGTACCATAATAATGCACCATGAGGAGGCGAAACCTACATTATTACCATCACACTTCCACAAGATAGACGGGATACCACACGGATGCTATTGGAAAGCATCTTTGACTTAGTATGCTTGATTGAGGGATTATATATACATATATATATATATATTGTATCAGGGATTTTATATATATATATATAGTATCCAATCACCATATATATATATATATATATATATATATATATATATAT
Organism: Alisma plantago-aquatica; assembly: GCA_963693085.1. Taxonomy (NCBI): domain Eukaryota; kingdom Viridiplantae; phylum Streptophyta; class Magnoliopsida; order Alismatales; family Alismataceae; genus Alisma; species Alisma plantago-aquatica. The sequence goes on from OY856413.1 coordinate 750,194,687, forward strand.
ATATATATATATATATATATATATTGTATCCAATCACCACATATATAGTAAATATGATATACATGATATATTCCACAACATTAACATGCAATATAAACAAAAAACTATGGTTATGGCCTTGTCTACTTGTGATTCCTTGGAGCCACTAGGAATTACTACCATCTTGGTCAATCATCACATCACATGTATGAGCATGTTGTTGGTGTAAACATGTGCTTGCCAATCTGGGTAGATAAGTTCAACCCTTGAACCGGTCGTCTTGCCTCTTAGCCAGTTGGTTGGTCTTTCAGGATGGTCATTTGGCCTCCAATACAACCGATGTTTGGACTCCTACCTGATGGTCAGTTGGGACAACCAAGCATTTTTATGGTTCCATCATTTTGTCCTCTAGAAGGTCATCTTGTCTCACAAACTAGTCATCTCATCTGATAATTATCATCTTCCTGGCATTGCAAGAAAATAAACTATCTTATTTCTATTAAACTATTACATGTAAAGAGAAACCTCGAGTTATATTTGAGGGGAGAAAAGGTAGGAAAGAATTAACTTTATATTGGAAAAAGAGAGGTAGAGGCTCAGTATGCAGACTGAGATAAATAGGAACAAAAACCAAACCACACAACACTCAAAGATATATGGTTTTGGTCATAACCACACTACACATCCACCATCAAAACTGCTTTTAGGGTGATGCGTGTAAATTGCATGTATATCATATCATATATAATTATTTTGAGATTATGTGGTCTTTGATTGGATATACATATGAGACAGTTTAAAAATTTGCATCATTTGCAATAAATAAATAATTTAACCAAAAATATGATCATATCGATTATCCTAAAGCATAGTAAATTGATGTGTCTCTAATACCACTGTTGGGAAATACAGGCACAGAGTATAGCTACAAAAACAAAAAAATTCTATATCCATATTCCCATAATAGCAAGACCACATCAACTACTATGAAATAGGAAGGATGGTTTAGCGAGTTATACCTGGTCCTAGAGAAAGTCCAGCGATAACAACTTGCTTTTATGCAACTATTTCCAGTTGCTCTTGGACGATGGTTGTGCAGCTCCTGGTCTTCACTACAAATAACGAACATGACAACTTTGGTAGTGACTCTTGTCATCTTGCCACCGACTACAGGCTGACTTTTCTCTCCTAGAAGTAGCCAAAGGACTCCTGCCTCTAGATTAGTCCACACAGACCAACTAGAGCTCCTATCATCTTACCAGGATAGACAAGAAGGAGTTGTCCCTCCTATTGGTGTACTAGTCACCAACTTGCTCTCCCACAACAATGATCCTCAATTTTTCTCTCATGTAACAATCCCTCCCTTGTCAGTTAGAACTTGCTTCTTAGTTACCACAACTAGAGGGGACAACAATTGTTAGAGCAATTGATTCTTAGTTGATTTTGTTGTCTTCTGGGAAGCCCCCGGTACCCCTCTATTTATAGGCAAGGTTAGGGTCAGGGTTCCCAATCTGTATGTGATTGTGAGGGAGTGAAAGGGACCCGTAGATCTTGAATTTTCACAACCTATGACAACAAAAATGGTCTGTTGGGTGACCCAGATGGTTATGTGGTCACACGAGATGGTCATCTCGCACTACCAAATGGTCATTTGGCAGTTTCCCAATCACATACAAATTTGACAATTTTGATTCCAATTAATATCACATATTAATTCCTTACACCACAAGTAATTTGCAATCAAAAGAAGTTTGGGAAACATACAGAACCTTTTTTTGGCCCAACCAAGCCATCTCATCCATGCGAGATGCCTATCTCACTCTCCCAGATGGCTTTTTGGTGAACCTGAGTCAAGGGGGTCGGTTCAACAGTTTGAACCAGTATGTTCACTCCTCAATTTTATCAGAACTAAGACAATTCAAGATCTGATTAGCCTGGCCACCCAATCAACCATCTCAACACTTGAGAGGCCCACATGGATTGCCCAAATGTCCATCTCAACACTTGATATGTTGTTTGGCAGTCCAACCAGCAAATTTATTGATCTATTGTGTGAATTGAATACCTAAATGGTTTAGTAATCAATCCAATCATCATTCAAGATAAATTCCTCTTCTAGATGAGTTCCTTTGTATGTGACCCTATAAGTCCCATTTAACGTTGGCAGTGAATGTACATAACTATCTTATGACATGACAAGCAAGGAGTGGTGCCTAGTCACACATTAGTGCTACCCAAGTGAATGGAAAGTTGGAGAACAACTTCAACCTACAATATGTGAAGTTGTTGCAGTGAATGTATAATTCCTTTGTCTCTGATATCCAAATTGAACTTGAGGTAGTGAATCGTCATCCTCTCAATGTTCAATCCATGTTTCTTGAACCAAGATCAGACTGTCTGAGTTAATGTGACCTCAATATCAGATATTGATTCACATGTGCATGCACATGTGTTTCTTAATCTTACTTATCAAGTGGGCATGATATCATTCTCTAGTAGGAGGGAAAAATCCCATATATATCACTCACAGACTATCCCCATGTGTCAATGTCACCCAATCATCACTGTTATAACAACCCATGTTTCAGGATTGCATCTGATGATGTCAAAGTGTACCCAATGACATGTGATGATTGTAGGGATTTTAGATCTAAGAATTACAATCACCACCTTCACTATGAGAGCTGACTATGACCAGCAAAAATATTTTCCATATGTCACTGTCAAGGTGGGTGTAACACCCCACTTTTCACAACATGTAAGCATCACTAAGCGGAAGCTCTTTACTCAAGGGGGTGTCACAAATTGATATTCATTTGCAATTGAATAAATAGAACACTTGACATTGGATAAAATCAGATTCATACATAGTGCTTGTCCAAAAGGAAACTACATCAACTTCATCTATAAAGTCTAATCTGTTTCAAAACTATACACAATATACATGATGTATAAGGTTTGGATCACCTTGGTAAATGGCACCCCACTAGGTCCTTTCTTCTTGGAGATTCCTTGAGCTAGTCCTTGTATGTCAAAGTTTTCTTCTTTCCTAATCTTGCTCCTTACATGTGGGCATCTCGTCCCCAGCCATGCATAAAACCAATGGTAAGTGTAATTAAACATATTATAATATAAAGAAAACTTGTAAACTAAAAATAGATTTTGAACATTAAACATTAAACATTAAACATTAAACATTTAAAAGACATGCAATTACTTTTTTTTAATTCTCTTTTATCTTGACCTATATAAGGATCCTCAGGTTGCACATAAGTGCCTCTTCTCTTATGCACCGAAGTGCCTCTTGGGTTGCACCGAAGTGCCTCTTCTCTTATGCACCAAAGTGCCTCTTGGGTTGCACCGAAGTGCCTCTTCTCTTATGCATCGAAGTGCCTCATAGTTTTGCTCCAAAGAGCCTCTTAATGAGGACCTTATATAAGCTATCTTTTACATTATATTTCTCTTTAAAGACTCTTACTTTGCTCTTAAAACTTAACTTTAGCTTTACTCTTAATGTTTGTGAAGGTGATACAATAATAAGAACAGTAAAACAAAACATCCAATTCAATTCATGATGCATTCATTGACCTTAAACAATTTAAATAGATAAAACATTCATAACATTCATTGCATACATACATTCATAAAAAGCAAATATTACTTATGTTCAATTAGTATGGACCACTTAGCTTATACTTGGGTAAGATCTGATTTCCTTTCCTAGGTTCATTAAATCCTATTCACATCCTTGGGGTTTGAAAACCCTAATCACCCTATTCATAACATTCAATATATCAATTTGCATTCCATTCATCACCTAAAACCCAAATTATTCATATGCATGGTTATTCCCTTTATATACCCTAATTACCATCATCATGATCATATTGAATTGTCATTATGTCCAACAAAATCAGATAATAACACCAAAGAATATATTTTTACTATTTCCAACATTTGAGTGCCCAAATCTAGGATTTTGATGTATTAATCACTTATTAAACATATATTCATGGAACTTCTGAAATTGGAAGCATAATTAGACCCTAGACTTATTTTATTTAGATTCCCCTTGTTCTCCTGATCAATTTGATATATGGTTTTGCTATTTTCCGACCTATGGTTTAAATACCATGCTATTTGCAAGAATCAGCTTACATTGTCGAATGGGAGCTTGACACGTCAGCATTCCACAAATTATTCTAACTTGCATATGAGTCAGCTCAACTCCTCCCTGGGCTACCAATTTAACTGAACCAACCCAATCTATTTCTCCTTTCTTGAAAACGTTGACTCCCTCCATACGCAAGTCACGCCTACGTCGTTAGTCCCTGCAGTCACCAGGTTCAATTCCGATCAGCATGGCTCTGTGAGGGAATCGTCTCTCAGGCTGGTCGCCACCTGGGGCCCTCGCTGGTAGGATAGTAGGGCGTTTCCACCTTGGAACAAAATGGCTACCCACAGCTGATGAACTCCAGGTCATAGGAAGTCGGAGGGTGATCTGTAGAAGGACGATGGAGAAGAAGGTTCCCAAGTCATTTGACCTTGTTCCTCGGTCGTACCTGCCATGGTTGTTGTCTGGAAGGCATCATCATCACCTTTAGAATTGGGCACTTGGTACTTCTTCCTCCTCTAAACCTCAGCAGTAACAACATTTGTTGATCTGTGAGTTCAAGACGGTTGCAGCAGGCTCCCCGATGAGAGATAACAGGAGGCCTGGGCCAGATCATGGTATTGAGGTATCAACCTCACAACACCTTGGTCGACTTCTTGACCGAGGCTAGGGTTCTTTCCTTGCTTGATGGCATATGGGACTAGGTCTGAACGTAGTTCCTTTCAATAGCCATGCCAGCGAGAGGGAACCCTAGGTTTAGGAGAAGGGTGATGATAGTTAAAGAAGGGGAGAAGGAAAGGTGACTCCGTAGGGTTTTCATGTGAATTCTCCATATATATAGATATAAACATACTCCTCTCAAAATCTTGGTTTCCTTCTTCTTTCTTCATAAGCGGAAAGATGTCTACCCTTCAGAAACAAATAACTGCATGCCTCTTATAAAACTATAAATTCCAATGTTATGAGAAGAAACTCTCCAAACAAATCCTTACTAGACAAGCAACCTTATTTATGTGTATTCTTTCTTTCATTATAATATTGAACCGAATCTACTTCATAGGTTGTCTTTAACACCTCTTTTCTACAAAATTCCACACTATTCCCATTTAGTGATCTAATTTAACTTCTATGCATTAATTGATTACATATTGTGAAAAGGATTTTTCATTGTGAAATCCAGAGCCAAAAAAAATCGAGATAATACCTTATTACTCACTCAGAAGATATTTCCTTTATATATTTATGTCCCCCCTATTTAGCAAAGTCCATGGTAGAGAGAGAGAAAGGAAATCGACATTTGTGTATTTAAATTAATTATAATACATAATGTACATATGAAAGTGGAAACATATTTTGGGCCTCACTTTTCTCTTTTTACTTTATCATCTTTTCAAAATTTCATTCCATGGTCTTTTTGCAATAAGGACATCAAATATTTTTATTTAAACAAAACACATTTTAAGATTTAAATTACTCTTAAAATTTTGGGATGTTACAATTCTACCCACCTTAAAGAAATTTCGTCCTCAAAATTTTCCTTAGGCTTCTACCCACCTTAGGGTTCTTCTTACCTCTTCATTGAATGATAATTAACATTTCAATGTTCATTAATGTTCATGATTTTGCATAAAATAAAACTATGTTCCAGGAGGCATTTTGATTATATAAAACATTAACTAATCATTCCTTTGATCTCCTTCTTAACTTTACTTAGTATTTATGAAACTTAACTTAGCACTATATTTAAGACTTCTACCTCAACCTTGTCATGGCTTTCTAACATTAGGTGTAGATGACAATCTATTTTAGGCCTTTTGTATTGCCCATATTTTTGATATCCCCATGTAGGTGTTGATCAGGCACATACCCAACGATGAGAGATCCTATTCTACCCTTCACCAACCTAATAGTACACATGTCCCATACTACACATACTATTATGAAGGGGAAAGATGCACAATAAGTCTAATTCTTATGATAGCCCTCTACATTCCTCACATGGTGTGCACCAACCAATGAGATAAGATAGGATATGCCACTAGCTAAGATTAGGTCAATACTTAAGATCTAAACTAGATATACACCTATCCCTAATACATATTTCTACTTTAGGGTGAAAAAAATTTCTATCTTAGGGTTTGATATGCTTCCTTGGATTCCTTTCTTATACCTTATTCTCATATCTTCATTCTAGGGAAACTATGTGAATCTTATTTGCCTAGTGGCCATTTACCAAATTGCTCTGATACCATATTGTAACACCCCACTTTTCACAACATGTAAACATCACTAAGAGGAAGCTCTTTACTCAAGGGGGTGTCACAAATAGATATTCATTTGCAATTGAATAAACAGAACACTTGACATTGGATAAAATCATATTCATACATAGTGCTTGTCCAAAAGGAAACTACGTCAACTTCATCGATAAAGTCTAATATATTTCAAAACTATACACAATATACATGATGTCTAAGGTTTGGATCGCCTTGGTAAATGGCCCCCCACTAGGTCCTTTATTCTTGGAGATTCCTTGAGCTAGTCCTTGTATGTCAAAGGTTTCTTCTTTCCTAATCTTGCTCCTTACCTATGGGCATCTCACCCCCAGCCATGCATACAACCAATGGTAAGTGGAATTGAACATATTATAATATAAAGAAAACTTATAAATTGAAAATAGACTTTGAACATTAAACATTAAACATTAAACATTAAACATTTAAAAGACATACAATTACTTTTTTTTAATTCTCTTTTATCTTGACCTATATAAGGATCCTCGTGTTGCACATAAGTGCCTCTTCTCTTATGCACCGAAGTGCCTCTTTTCTTATGCACTGAAGTGCCTCTAAGTTTTGCTCTGAAGAGCCTCTTAATGAGGACCTTATATAAGCTATCTTTTACATTATCTTTCTCTTGAAAAACTCTTACTTTGATCTTAAAACTTAACTTTAGCTTTACTCTTAATGTTCATGAAGGTGATACAATAATGAGAATAGTAAAACAAAACATTCAATTCAATTAATGATGCATTCATTGACCTTAAACAATTTAAATAGATAAAACATTCATAACATTCATTGCATACATACATTCATAAAAATCAAACATTACTTATGTTCAATTAGCATGGACCAATAGCATCCTGAATGGCGAGAGGGAGAGGGAGAGGCGGAAGGGGTGGTGGTGGCCGTAACCCTAGCAGGAGGGATGGGAAGGGGAAAGCTCCGGCCACAGAGTCGCCTTTGGCGGCTTCTCCGATCAACCAACAAGGGGCTGATGGAGATGGAGGTGGGTCGACCTCGACACACCCTGAATGTGCTAGTACGTCTATACCACGGGAGATGGAGGCGTCGGAATCCACTCAAAATCCACCCGCGGAAGCTTCTCAGGCCCTTTCCTCCTCTTCTCAAGTCGCAGATTGGCTATAGAGTAGCCGAGCGGACCGAACCCTGGATGAGATTGCGGCGCTCGAATTTGTCGAACCTTCGATCAAAGACGGGGAGCCGTGTGCATCAATTTCGAGTTCGGACTACCCATGACCAGATTGGGAAGATCATCTATCTGTCCGCTTCATCGGGAGAAAACCCTACAAAGGTCAGCTCGAGAGCTGGATCAGGCGGCACTGGCGTCCAAGCGGCCCTATCGCTACCGTTGCAGAGGAGACCGAAGGGTTCATCATCAGAGTCCAGGGCCATAGCGAAAGGGAACGCATCCTCGATGAAGGCCCTTGGTTCATGGACGGTTCCCTGTTGATAGTTAACGCCTGGAAGCCGGGGGCTCCTCTACAACCTATCTCCCTTCAGACGGCTCCTGTGTGGATAAGACTCGGGAATGCAGGGGTCCCTTGGACTCGCCAACGCATTGCTTGTGTCTCCAGTACGGTGGGTCAGCCACTGGACTTCTCCGACCATTCCATCGCAGGTGGATGCCTAGGTGACGCAACTACCTTTGTTCAAGTCAGTTGCAGCTCCAACGTGCCCAGGACTGTTAAGGTGGAGGTGGACGGGGTTGTCAAGCAACTGAAGGTGGATACGGTGGCGAAGCCTCTGGTCTGTCCTAGTTGCAAGAATTTTGGTCATCGGGTGTCCTCTTCTCCAATGAAGGCTAGGAAGGCCGCCTTGAAGGCTGATCTCCAGTTCAGATTTGGTAAGCCAGGAAGTGTTCGACGAAATGTTGAAGTCAGACCTGCTAAGGTAGTTATTGAACAGGTTGTAGTTCAAGATGGTATCTCTTGTCCCACTCAGGAAGAGGAGGGTCTACGTGATTCTATAGCACAGCAGATTGTCGACTTAGTTGTTTCCTCCTCTGTTTCTCCTCAAACTCAGTCGAAGGGAGACCAGGCTCTTCTGGTGGAACCTGACATGTTTGGGTCTACTCCAGAGAGCTATATTGGCACCCTAAATCTCGATTGGGAACTTGAAGTGAATAGGCATAGAAGGGATGACTCTGGTTCTGAATCTTGGAAGATAAACAAGATTTGGGAGAGTGCAGGCTTTTCGGTTGAGTATTCTAATACTAAGGAAAAGTTGTTCACAGAAGAGGAGTGCTCCAAGGAGGACTCTACATCAGAAACTGAAGCGGAGCTGTGGGAGCATGAGCCTCCAGATTTTAGATTATGTAAGTCTAATAGAAGGAAGAAATCTCCAAGGAAGAAAAAGAAGGGGGGTTAACCCTCGTTTTCTTCCTGAGATTATGGTTTTTCGCTGAATCTTCTCGTGGAGTCATCTAGTATCTAATATGGTGCTCGTTGACTGCTTCCTTCTTTCTTGTTCCTCGACCCACTACCTTCAGTGATGGATTTTGATGCTATGTGTGCGAGAGGTGCAAGATGTAGGATTGTGGTTACTGAATGCTGTGTTTGGAAGTCTATGGTGTGCTCTATAGGATGATGGCAGCTAGATTGGAGTTTTGTTATTCTGCAGATGGTTGAGTCAGATTGATCTTCAATTCAGTGCAGTCCAAGCAATAGATTCAGTGTGGATATGATTGTCTACGCTCGCTGGCTGTGCCTGCACACTTTGTGGGTGGACGTCTTGATAGTGCAGCTCCTCAGATCAGTTGATTATGGACTTTCCATCCCCTGTTTGTGATGCTTCCTTCACTGGCTTGGGTCTCCCCCTGTCTTTTAGTTCCCGTTGTAATGATCTACTTGTTCAGATCAGTGTTGTGGATAGGTGCACCTTCATGGTGTATGTAGGAGTATAGTTTGGATGTGGCAACCATGCTTCTCCCAACATTTTGGAGTTTTGCTTCTTTGAAGTTGTCATGACCAGGCGGGGATTACATTTCATTGCAGCTCTAAGCTCGAGACATAAAGGCAGCTGGGAGTTCATTTGCTTACTATGTCTGCACACATTATGAGGAGGCTTCATGGATAGTGCAGCTCCTCAGTCTGGCTTGCGGCATTGCTAGTATTCCCTAGTGCCTTGTGCTTGTTCTCTTTGTTTGTTTTTCCCTTCCTTGTCTCTTAGGATTCTTTGTAATGATCTATATGTCTAGATCATAGATCTTCTTTCTAGTAATCCTCTTGGATTAAGAGGTGCTCCCTGTGTATCTAAAGTCTGGTTTCATATTATAGTAACACGCGCTTTCTCGACCAAAAATTAGCATGTACCACTTACCTTACATTGGGGGAAGATCTGATTTCCTTTCCTAGGTTCAGTAAATCCTATTCACATCCTTGGGGTTTGAAAACCCTAATCACCATGTTCCTAACATTCAATATATCAATTTGCATTCCATTCATCATCTCAAACCCTAATTATTCATATACATGGTTATTCACTTTAGATACCCTAATTACCATCATCATGATCATATTGAATTGTCATTATGTCCAATAAAATTAGATAATAACACCAAAGAATATATTTTTACTATTTCCAACATTTTAGTGCCCAAATCTAGGATTTTAATGTATTAATCACTTACTAAACATATATTCATGGAACTTCTGAAATTGGAAGAATAATTAGACCCTAGACTGATTTTATTTAGATTCCCCTTGTTCTCCTGATCAATTTGATATATGGTTTTGCTATTTTCTGAGCTATGGTTTAAATACTATGTTATTTGTAAGAATGAGCTTACATTGTCCAATGGGAGCTTGAGACGTCAGCATTCAACAAATTATTCTGACTTGCATACGAGCTGGCTCAACTCCTCCCTGGGTTGCTAGTTTAACTGAACCAACCCAGTCTATTTCTCGTTTCCTAAAAATGTTGACTCCTTCCATACGTAGGTTGCGCCTGCGTCGTTAGTCCCTGTCGCTGCCTGGTTCAATTTCGATCAGCATAGCTCTGTGAGGGAATCGTCTCTCAGGCTGGTCACCACCTGGGGCCCTCACTGGCAGGATAGCAGGGCGCCGCCACCCAGGAACAAAATGGCTGCCCACAGCTGATGAACTCCAGGTCATAGGAAGTCGGAGGGTGATCTGCAGAAGGACAAAGGAGAAGAAGGTGCCCAAGGCATTTGACCTTGTTCCTTAGTCGTATCTACCATGGTTGTTGTCTGGAAGGCACTGTCATCACCTTTAGATCAGGGCACTTGGTACTTCTTCCTCCTCTAAACCTCAGTATTAACAACATATGTTGATCTATGAGTTTAACACAGTTGTAGCAGGCTCCCCCGCGAGAGATAACAGGAGGCCTGGACCAGATCATGGTATTGACGTCTCTGCCTCACAACACCTTGGTCGACTTCCTAGCCAAGGCTAGGGTTCTTTCCTTGCTTGATGGTAGATGGGACTAGGTCTGAACATGGTTCCTTTCAATAGCCATGCCGGAGAGAGGGAACCCTAGGTTTAGGAGAAGGGTGATGATAGTTAAAGAAGGGGAGAAGGAAAGATGACTCCGTAGGGTTTTCATGTGAAGTCTCCATATATATAGATATAAACGTACTCCTCTCAAAATCTTGGTTTCCTTCTTCTCTCTTCATAAGCGGCAAGATGTCTACCCTTCGGAAAGAAATAACAACATGCCTCTTAAAAAACTATAAATTCCAATGTTATGAGAAGAAACTCTCCAAACAAATACTTACCAGGCAAGCAACCTTATTTATGTGTATTCTTTCTTTAATTATAATATTGAACCAAATCTAATTCATAGGTTGTCTTTAACACCTTTTTTCTAGAAAATTCCACACTATTCCCATTTAGTCATCTAATTTAACTTCTATGCATTAATTGATTACATATTGTGAAAAGGATTTTTTTATTGTGAAATCCAGAGCCAAAAAAAATCGAGATAATACCTTATTACTCACTCAGAAGATATTTCCTTTATATCTTTATGCCCCCCCTTTTTTAGCAAAGTCCATGGTAGAGAGAGAAAGGAAATCAACATTTGTGTATTTAAATTAATTGTAATACATAATGTACATATGAAAGAGGAAACATATTTTGGGTCTCACTTTTCTCGTTTTACTTTATCATCTTTCTAAAATTTCATTCCATGATCTTTTTGCAATAAGGACATCAAATATTTTGATTTAAACAAAACACATTTTAAGTTTTAAATTACTCTTAAAATTTGGGATGTTACAGTGGGTATGTCTGATACACAATTGTGTAACATGTATCTATGTGCTTGGTTTGATATTGCCATATCATGACTAACGAGATTATGTAATCAACCAACCCACACTCTAGTCTTGTGTGTTATTGGTGTCTCTACCTTCAACAGTAAGAACCAACTAGGGACATAACAAGAATGTACATACTCTTAGCATTTGTATGATATCATCCTTCCAAGTCACGTACTTGAAGACATACGTTATTGAGTAATGTCATTCTTTATACATTCATAATATTTCCTCATTATCTCATAACTGAGTGAAACATAATGAATTGGAAGCTTGCCTTTATGATTATTAGTCAAATCCTGTATGTTATATGCCATGTCAATCATCACATGATTGGTTCTCTGGGCATACCTTACTGACAGTCCATAGGTACGACCCCATTATATACCAATTCCCTTACAAACTTGAGTCTGACTTGGATGCACCTATAATATTTTTTATTGTACTTGGAACTCTTTTATCTTAACAATGGTTGTAGTTCTATCACTATGAACTAAAATTGTAGGAAGAAACTTCTTTACCATAGGTAAATTGGACATAAGTCCATATAGGCATTCAACTTCCAATATAAATTTATCGAAAACACACAACTCTGCCTCAAAATTATAATGAGACAATATGGTCAATTTCTTAGACCTCTAGGCAACAACACCTCCTCCCAATAGGAAAACATATCCTGAGACACCATTGCTCCTAGAGTTCATGGAGATCCAACTTGTATCACTATATCCTATAACTACAAAATGATATTTTCCATAATGTAGCCCAAGGAAACAAGTTCCCTTGATATACCTCAAAACTCTATCAAGAGCTCCCCAATGGGTCTTGTCAGGACAACTGTTGTATCTACTTAACTTGCTCACAACAAATGCTATGTATGGACATGTGCATTTCATAAGATAATTGAAACTTCTAATAATTTGAGATTATCATAATTGAGATATTGGAACTCTAGTATCATTCTTGAACAAGGACTTGTATGAATCATATGGAGTCTTAATAAGTTTACATGATGTGTACTCAAACCTCTCCAGTATCTTCTCAACATAGTGAGACTTAGAGAGAGAGTAGTACCATCAATAGACCTTATGATTTGAAGCCTTAAAATCACATCAGCGACAACCATATCCTTCATCTCAAACATGTTATACAAGAATGACTTTGTCTCATTTACTACTTTCATATTGGAACCAAAAAGCAGGATATGATCGACATATAAGCATTAAAAAATGAATCCATTATAGATGACTTTACAATAGAGGTGCTTATCAAATTCATTAGAAACAAAGCCAAAGATGATATCATATAATCAAACTTCTCATGCCATTGCTTAGGGGCTTGTTTCAAGCCATATAATGACTTAAAAGTTTTACACACTTTAGACTCATTCTCATGACCCACAAATTTCTCAAGTTGTTCCATATATATATATATATATATATATATATATATATATATATATATATATATATATATATATATATATATATATATATATATATATATATATATATATATATATATATATATATATATATCTTCATGAAGATCACCATGTAAGAATGTGCTCTTCACATCCATGTAACAGATATAGAGGTTATAAATGGAATTTGATGCTATAAACACTCAGATTGTGGTCATACAGGAAACTGGAGAATAGGTATCAAAATAATGTATTTCTTCTCTCTGTGTGTAACCCTTAGCAACTAACCTAGACTTATACTTATTGATTGTCATGTATGCATTAAGTTTCTTCTTAAAGATCTATTTGCATCCAATTGCAGTACAACCAGGAGGTAAATTCACTAATTCCCAAATTCCAATCGAGAGAATTGATTGGATTTTATTATTAACGACTTCTTTCCTAATCTTAGCTTCTGGAGAATCCATAGATTGTTTGTAAGTTACAAGATCATCCTCAATATTATAAGTGTGACACTCACTTCCAAAATCTTTGGATGTCCTAGATTATTTACTTCTCTTTAGTTCAGCTATTTCTTCAAAATCATCAGATATAGAAACATGTTCTGAGTCGCCCCCCACATTTGTCATCCGTTCCACGTTCTATGGAACGGAACATGTGGTAAATGAATATGTCATTTCCTAATTTTCAAAGCCATTATAAACTTATAATGGAGTTCCTCCTAAATGATAATAATTTAGGGGTTAAATGCAAAAATGCTAATAATGGTTGTCCTTATATTATAATGAGATAAGGGAACTTAAAATAAGACTCAATTTCATATTTCACTTTCAAATATGCATTATTTATATTAACTCATGATGATCCTCTTTCTTTTTCTTTCTCCTCCAAGATGGTCATACAACACATGGAAGCGTTAAAATGGTGACCATATGACCCTTGAATGATTAAAACTCAAAATTATGACTCAAGGATTCTATAATAGGAGCCTTTTCACATTCTATTACTTTTAGTGCCATTAAATAATGTTCATAGACATTATAGGAGTTATTGACCAAAATGTGTACAAAAACGAAATATAATTGCATAGGAATATTCTAGACCTTCAAATTTGCCTATGGTTCAAATTTGAAGTCATTAGGTCCATGTTTAACCCTCCAAATCAAATTTGAAATATTTGAATATAGTTTGACTATGGTTTGAATTCAATTTCATTAATGCAAGGTGTTTAACCTAAAGTTATAGTTTTATATGCTTGTCACACATTACATTTATTCATTTATCTCATATGCATGCCATACGAAGGTTAGCGTGTAGTTAGGCCATGATACAATGGTCCTTTTGTCATCCTCTACCTTTAGGTTTGCCGTGAAGAGAAACTATTCCGTGGGCATTCCTTACCCAACTCCTCTCTTCCGCATCTTTCACTCTCACATCAGGATTCTTTCTTCATCATCTTTGTGGGATGTTTCCATATCGATGGAGCCATAACTTGCCCCTCCTACCTCTCTATGGACGAAATGCCCAAAGTGGCACTCTCATCCCTCTTTGCCCTGATGTTTCTGACACCATCATAGTGAAACCCACAACTACTTAAGGGTTCCAAAATCCATGTTAGGCCTCAGACGTTCCTCATCCACTCTCAATTTCACCCCTTGTACCCCGAGACCCCTGTACCTACTCGGTATCATTATCCGGTGATGTGGACCTAATCCCATCATTCCCCTTGCCTCTGAGGAAATTGGTGCCCCAGTAAGCATCTATCATCTTCTACGGTGCTTATCACATCTTTGTCTTACTTTGAGCCACCCTCAGTCATTGTAGCCTATAGGCTGGCTTTGGACCTCATCAACATTTCATCCCCAGGCCACCCAACTTTTGACCATGAGAAATCCTCATCTTAGCTCGCGAAGCCTTCACGACCATTTCCCCACTCTTTATTGGTACATTCCTGCCTGTTTGTGATGATCTTGCATCTCTGATTCCTCATCTTTTTGATGGTGGTTATCATGCTCTGGTGCTTCATCGAACCCGAGCAATAGCTCTTTGAACTCAGCTTGAGGAGTCAAAGTAGATGGATGCATCATCTCTATGAGTTCAACAGAGAACTACACATTAGATGGAGGCAAGGAACTCTAGCAGAGCAGTACAAAGTCATGCTACAATAGGAACAATGGCAAGGGTAAAAAGACTCAGGTACCCATGATGGTCTAATTGATCAGTCATCATCAGATGGGTACTTTTGTCCATCCACACACTTTCTTTGATTTATTAGTGTTGATATATGTTACATGGAAATGACCATTTTACTCCTACTATTTTAATCACATGTGACATACACCTAAGGTTTTGTGGCATTTTGATTATTTATTTACATCAGATAAATCACCGATTTAAATGATGTCACACCTAATGTTTCCTGCTCCCTGATTGGTCAATTTTCAAAAATTCCTAGTAAATCATAGGATTCTCAGAAAAGTACGAATAAATAGTCATTGAAAAGGGTTTTTAAGAGAAATCCAATTTTAAGGTTTTCAAGTCGTGATTTGCCTTCCTATTATGATTTTTTTATTAGAAACCCTAGTTTTAATAATGAAACCGTAATGATGTACAACATATGATTAATGTCATCTAATCCAACCTATTTTTCCTAAGTTTATGATGTAAATCAGTGAGCCTAACCCTAATGCACTCAAACCCTAATTAACCCCAATTCAACCTGGGTCAATACAATGTATAGATTTATGATGTTTAATAATTATGAGCAGGTGTATGGAGCCTAATCAACTCAAGGGAAGGTTCGATCTAGATTTGTCTCAAAGTTAGAGAGGCTATCTTAGGATCATCTTTGCTCTAAGGTAGACGGTTCATGCTGTTGAGCACAAATAATTATGATTATTTGCATTTTAAGTACAAAGTAGACATTATCATTGCAAGTTTAATGTTTTAATCATGATCACTCTATATTATTATTTGATGATTGCTACATATGTCCTATGGTTATGTTGTTCATTATGATTAAATTTATGATTATGACTCATGAAATTCATGTTAATGTTTAAGAGGGAGAAATCCCATCATGATTAAGAGATTGTGTTAATAGGGTGAAATCCTATCATGTTAAGTTCAAGAATCATGATTATGTTAATGTTAATGTCATGTTAATGTCATGTTAATGATTAAGTTAATTGTAATTGAACTAGTCTTTAAATGCTCTTGAATTATGACCTCAAGGGTTAGTCAAGGGATTTCCTAGCATCAAGGGATTTCCTAGCAATCATGTGCTTCTGAGGGGTGTTATAGAGGGTTGCATACATTTACTATTAAATTCCTCATGCTAATAAAGATTCAAGAATTCTTATAGTTAATTCATGTCAAGTATTCTTACATGTCAAGTATATTCACTTTGCTCATATTATAAAGTGTCAATACCATTTACTGATGTGTTGCTTTTCCCCTTTGCATGATTGGGGACATGATGTCCTCAGGAATTGGAGCAAGGAAGGACTCAAGAGGATCAAGCAAGGACTAGAAGACCTTCAAGAGCTAATTGGTGGGGTGCCATCCATACTGGACAATCCATTTATTTAGACATGTTTACCTACAAGAATAGTTTTCCATGTTTAGAAATGTTTAGATATGTTATAGAACTCAACTATAGTTTCCTATTTAAAGAACAATGCATGAATCTCAATGGTGAATTATGTGTTTATTTTCAATGATTTCATAAATATGACATCCCCCTTCATATATGATGAAAGCTTCCACTCTGTTATATTATATATCATAAGGTGGGTGTTATAGAATCCTCTTGAGATGCTTCATTAGGCACACCAAATTTCTTGGGAAACACATCCTCAAAGAATGTAGCATCATGTAGTTCCACATGTGTTTTGACATCAGCCAGAGATGTCATATTTTACAATCAATAATCTATAGGCATAACATGTCTCTACATACTCCAAGAAAATGACATCAACCATTTTTTGTCCCAATTTCTTCTTTTGCATTTAGAGACAAATACATCATAAAGGAACCCCACATTTGAAGATATCTCAGACTCTATTTTCTCCCTCTCCAGACCTCAAACAGACTACTTTCTACATGTTTATGGGGAACTCTATTCAAAATATGGAAATCCATATTCAAAGCTTCAACCCCACATAAAGTTAGGTAGGCCTGAGGTTTAGAGTAAGGTATTAACCATATCTATTAGTGTTCGGATCTTACATTCAGCTATACCATTAAACTGTTGTGAATAAGGAGCCGGAAGCTCATGAACTATACCATGAATTGACAAAATTCCAAAAACAAGTTCGAGGTGTATTCTCCTCCCCTATCAGGCCTTAATTGCTTAAGTACCTTAGTAGATTGAGTATCAACTTCTTTCTTATAAATTTTGAATTTATCCAATACCTCATCTTTACTTTTAAGTAAATAGACATAACAATGTCTACTAGCATCGCTAATAAAAGTTATGAAATAACTCTTTTGATCCCTAGTCAATCCCAATAAATTTACAAATAACAATCTACACCAAATCCAATATTTTAGGATTCCTATTCACATAATGAAAAGGCTTTCTAGGCAGTTTAGCTTGCACACAAATTTCACATTTATTATTACTAATGCCAGATTTAGGGATTAAATTTAGATTCATCATACGCTTCATTGAGGCAACATTAACATGTCCCAAACGTGAATGACAAACATCAGATGGTACAAAATTCATGATACATAACTATTATCATTCATATTTAAAATAGAATTTGAAATAGGTTCAACACGAATCTTAAATAAGTTCTCCATATCACATAGATACCCCTTGCCAAAAAATCAAGAATCACGAAAGTGTGTAATAATAGGTTTATTACATTTGTAGTTTACTCTAAAACCTTCTGTAACTAAAATTACGCCACCAAGGATATTATGCTGAATAGTTGGAACATGTCTCACACTATGAAGTTTCGGAACCTTTCCAGAAGGGAAATTGAAGTCCACCCATCCTTCGCCTTTGATTTTTGCAGAGTGGAGTCTCCCAATGTCAGGGAACGACCTCTTCAGGAATGGTAAGACACAAACATGGACTTATCAACACAAACATGAACATTATACCCAATGTCTATTATCCAATAAAGTGGATCAAAAATAGATAGAAATTCAAGTTTTATAGTCGTGCACCCATCGTTGAGGTTCAAGGATGCAGTCATCATGTTGACTACAGCCTTGACAACTTTCTTTGCCTTCTTCATAGTACAATCCTTGTTCCACTGGTCAACCTATCCACATGTCCAACAAGGTTTATTTTTTGGTGTGTTCTGGATCTTAGCCTTAGGTTTATGCATATTCTTTGATTTCTTATCTTTGTTCTTAGCAATAGTTAAATTGACGATGGGGTTTACATCAGTAGGTACTTTCACAGACTTCTCTTTTAAGTGTTCTTCTTTTATGTTAATATCCATCATTAGATCACTGATTGATAACTCTCCTTTTTAGTGCTTAAGAATCATGCTAAACAATTCCTAAAATTTAGGTAATTTTTCTATGATGGACATAAGAATGAACTTCTCAAGCAATTCCATGTTTTCATTTGCAAGTTCATGACACAAGAGTTGCAAGTCATGTGCTTGATTTGAGAGACTTACCCTCAACTATATGAAATTTTAGAAATTTAGACACACAATAATTTTCAGCACCCTGATTTTTAGTATGAAAATTCTTTACCAATGTATCCTATAGAACTATTAAAGTGGTAATAGGAAGTTTAGAGTATGAATCATACAGTTTGTTGTTAAGAGCAAACAAGATCAACATGCGGCGTGTCTTATCACCCTTCTTCCAGTTCACAATTATTTTTGCATTATTAGGGTAAAATTCATCAGATTTATGTTCACCCTCCTCTAAGTATTGATCATAACCCATCAGATTAAGCCAAATTTGCATCCTGCTATGTCAACAGACAAAGTTGATTCCAATAAATTTTCAAGGCATACTAGTTGTGTCAATTTTGTTGTTAAACTAGAAAGACCAACCATTGTTAATTAACGATAGAGATGATTTCTTTTAAGGTTGTTGGTCATTTTCACAGGAATGAAAGTTGCAAATTATTAACAATCTAGACAAAACCAGAGAATAAACGGAAAGAAGAAACAATGTAGGAGAACAAAAAATAAATGAGTTAGAAACTCTGACTAGATCGTTCTTTGAAAAATAAATGTGTTACTTAAAGAAATCAGCGACTCACAATCTAGAAGGATGAACATCGTTCTTTCAGTCGATGCGGTGACGAATCTGTAGCAGGTTGTCATCTTGCTTGCGCTTGACAATAATCAGAGTGTACTACAGTGTAGCCCAACAATTGTAGGTACCACCACCCGGATATATTACGTCTTAAGGGAAAGGTAGGAGAAGGCACTTCTCACAGGAGAAGAAATCTCTACAATGTGGAAGGATGTGATGACTTACAGAAGTCTCTCACTAGGGTTCACAAATCACACGCATGAACTGTTGACGACTGAGTGTTCAAATGTTGTAATCAACCCTAATGATCCAAGACTTATTTATAGCCTTTCACGCTCCCAAATCTTATTCTTGTAAGACGTGATCACACGATCGCTCTTGTACATGTTTGCGGAAAATCGTGAGGCAAACACTTTTCAGTTAGGTTTAATAAATCTTATTTGGAAAGAATTAGTTGATAAAATTAATAATTAATTATTTAGGTGTATCCTTATATAAAAAGAAGACGGAAGATTGAAGACGAAAGATGAAAGACATTACCATAACCCACAAACCACAAGCCTGCCCAAACAGGCGTGGGGTGGTGTGCACGTGCGTGTATCTTGTGATCACCATACCCACCAAGGAGGTGAACATACTCTCTTCTAAGACCTTTGGACACTAGTGTCACATGTGATCCTACATATAAGGACCACAAAATTTCTAGGAGTGAGCAATATATGACTAAACTCTTCTCGTTTGTACAAGACAACACTACTTTTTTAATCTATGTACTAGTTGCACTACGTTGGGCTTAACCCATGTTAAACAAGTGGCTTACAACCATATATCTAACACATACTCATGAAGGTAGTATGTGTTCCCGCATATTCCATGAGTGAGTTTGTAGCATTATTGATGGTGTTTGGTATTAAGGGACGATTGGGTTTTCAACTAGGAACACGCTACTATTGCTGGCGTGGTACCTGGTCTTTGTTAAGTCATGTGTGAATGAAATTAATATCACATTGCATGTTTGTGGAGATGTGTGTCCAAATATAAAGATTTTAAGATACTTCTCTCATTTCCAATTAGTTTTGGGATGGAATCCCAACTGGATTACATATTGAACCAGACCCCCCTCAGTTTCTCCCCAATAAGTGGTATGAGAGTCCGGTTTGGGCTTCGGATTAGCAGCTTTATGAAATACACTATTGAGCTTTTTGGAATGAGCCCATTTAGTGTAGTGTCGTTGATTGCCTCTCGAGGGGGAGTTCAGGGACTCACACATGACAGGGGAGATCTATTAAGTCATGTCTGGTGAACAGGTTTAATCCCAAATTGCCTGTGTGTGGAGATGTAAACTCATATATAAGTTGTTGGGCTACTCCTGTATCGTCAATTGGTTTTGGAATGGAACCTCAACATTAATTATATATTGGGCCAGATCGTACCCCTTTCAATTTTCCTGCACAAGTGGCATCAGAGCCTAGTTCGGGCTTAGGATTTGCACCTTTATGAAAGATAATATTGGGTTGTGCGGCTGGACCTATATTGTGTGGTGTGGTTCGAGGGGGAGTTTATGGACTCACACATGAGGGGGATATTATTAAGTCATGTGTGAATGAAATTAATGTCACATTGTCTGTCTGTGGAGATGTGTGTCTAAATATAAAGATATTGAGTTACTCCTCTCATTGTCAATTGATTTTGAGACAGAACTCCAAATGAATTATATATCGACCGGACCTTTCCCCCTCAATTTCTCTACAACAAGACTTGAGGAATATAGAGCAAAAGGAAGAAATATAGATTATACCAAATTGATACCTCCCACACTAAAATACCTCCTAGAAAAATACCCTATTGAAGAGAATATCCTATTGTAACAAGACAGAGATGATTGTGAAGAAGTTTGTATAAAGTACAGAGAAGAAATCGGAGCGGTAGAGACTTCCTTTCTTTCCTTCTTTCTTCTTCCTTGCCTTGGTTCTTTCCGTCGGGTGAACAACCCGAAAAAAAAGCCGGCGGCTTCTAATTCTCTTAGGCTCCGATTGGTTTGTCGTAACTGGTCCAGAAAACACATGAACTGGAGTTCCTCGAGCGGTTTTTCATGATTAGTTTAAAGTAAGTGTTGGAACTTGAGTTCCGTGACTTCCGAAGAGTTACAGAGTTACATACAAAACACAGTTTCTGAGTTCCTTCTTAAAAAGAGCGGAAAACGAGTTCCAGGACAACTAGCATCATTTTTTATACAATTATATTCTTCATTCATTATAAGTGATACATGTAAAAATATTTATGACTAGAAATATTAATGGTGAGGATATAGTTCGTTGCTAAAATCACAATATAATATGACAAAATATTATATACTATAATTACACTATGTAAAATATTTAACACTATAACTAACATTATCAGTACAATCTATAAAATAAAAAATACAAACATCATAAAAAATAAACACCGCACCATGCAGAAATAATGTGAACATTTACGTAATATATTTTTATTCTTCATGTTTAAACAATATGATGCAAAAAATGATAATTAACTGTAACTATATATGAATAATATAGTAAAAATTTCCTACAGAAATAATGTAAAGTTAATATTCTACATTGTGTTAAACATTGATGAACTAAAATTTATATTTACAAGCACATGAAATGTTGATATTATTAAAATACTTTGTATACATAAAGTGAAATAAAAATATTGCAATGTGATTTTAATCATAATATTTTTATTAAGATTATGATTGTATTATAATAATATATTTTTAAAGGAGAAACATCTGCACCATAACTACTTGTTGTGCTTATTATGATTTAAGAAAATTATGATTTTTTACGGATATGATTTTTTTTATGTTTTACCATCCTCACTTACTTGTATTATACAATAAAATTAACAAAAATTTTAATAATTTCCATATTTACACTTACAACAAACCAATCACATGGAAGTGAATGGAACTTAAGTTTCAGAAGCTGAATTAGAATTCCCAGAAAATGAGTTCCATAGAATTCATGACTTACACCAAACCAATAGGAGCCTTACTGCGTTGTTTTTGTCTCAAGCCAACACATAGGTTTATATAACCCCATGGTCACCTAAACAGCAAGCCCTAATGGGCTGGAAACTAAAGAGGCCGTAGGCCCAACAGTCTTCTGTGTCTGGTTGAAGACCACCGCAAGTACAACTGTAAACGCCTCTGTCTACGCACCAAAAACCGGTCTAAGGCATGAGTCGAGCATCCACCGGACAGCGGACAAAGCCACCACTCCATGTTATCAAATTCAACTGTGATGCAGCTTGGGGCCCGTGAACGATATGATGGCCGCAGCGGAAGCTATCCGCTGGAGAGGGTTCCGACGATAGAGTCCGATTCGTTTGAAGCAATTACAACCTTTAAGGCGGACCATTGGAAGAGGCAATGGCAGAGCCACTTTAGATACGGCTGTTAATGGGGAGGATATTAATGGGAAGGATATTATCTGTTTATTCTTTATCCGTAACTTGTAAGATAAGGATTCTTCGTTTATCTTTTTTTTTTTATTTCTTCGCCACAATAAAAACAGAGGGTAAGATATAGACATTATTCATATCCTTTGACTCTTTTACCTGTATTTATTTAACAAAAATATAGAACTATATAAAAATTTCTAGTTCACTTTCCATTCAATTTTTTTCAATAGAAAAGCTTGCGGATTGCAACTTGTTTTTACCCACACTCACATTCAAGTGTTTATAGTATATTATTATTAAATATTAAATCAGTTGATATGGTAATTGAATACTAAGAAATGGATGATCATGTCACTTTGAAATAAGTTATTTTTAGACCTGAAAACATTAAGCAAATATAATATTTTTGTCTATGTTTACATTTGTGAAAATGCCAATAAAAAAAGAAAGATGTGATTTAATCTTTATCATCCTACACAACACCTTAATATGAATTAGTTTTTTTTATAAAATTTGACTTATATCAAAATTATCCGTTTACCATGTGGTGAAGAGGGTAACAATAAGAAGAGAGTAAAGGAATTGCTAAGAAAGGTAATTACCCTTATCCTTACCCGCTACCCTCTGGAGACTAAGGATAAGGGTAAAATCTTATCATTCACATATCCTCTCTATTGACAGTCCTAATGTTAGGGCACCATGAGGCCGGTGCCTCACCCTAACTTCCGTAACTTCACCAAGAAATGCGGCGGTTCATTAGTCAGTAATTAAGACTCTTGATTATCCACGCACTGATAATTGCTATTGCTTTCTGTTATAATTGCATTGCGTGTCCTTTTCGGATAATGGCTTCTTTTTCAGCTGTGCCTCAAAGCAGGAGCAATTTCTTTTATTTTGAAATATCTCGTTTCCAACAGTTGTGCCTCAATGCGAGGGGGCCAATGCGAGTGCCAGTGCAGATTTTCGCTCTCTCATTTTATTTTCTTTTATCTCAATCTAGTGAGTATGGTACATTACGGTTCGAGGCTTTTTTTCATTCACTTCGGTTTGTATTAGATTTTTGTTTCAGAACCATCACGGCACCTCTCTCCTTCCCAAATCCTTTTCTCCACCATCACGGCTTCCTTTTATTATGTAGAAACAAGAGCAGCACATACAAAAGACGGTGGCTTGGCCCAACAACCAGCGGAGCATCTACATAGGTCAGCAGGAAAGACCGCAGTAAGACTCAAGAAGCCTAAAAGTACATTGAGCGCATGTGTCAATTAGTGTTTGTGGGTTCTTTCATTCACTTGTATTCAGTTTTTAACCATATCTGTTTTCTGGGTTTCCATCCAATTGCCATTAGTTTGCCTTCTGATTTATATGATCGGTTATTTGTATTGTCTTGCTTAAACTGGCTCTTTTGATCTAATATTGCATACATCGGTAAACGTTGTCGTTTCTAAAAATTTTAAATTCTACTTGTGCCTCATCCATTTTACCATTCTGGCTCCGTCACTGAGGAGAGGTCAGTTAGGTACCTTCGCTCTTGATGTACGAGAACTGGGGAGATCTTTTGAGAGCATTTCTTTCTTTCATGTAAAACGTGATGGCAATCGTCTGGCTGATGCACCCGCAAGTGCACCTCGGTTATTACCACCATATACTTTCTATACTCATTTGGTTTCTGCAACGCATATTTCATATGTGGAGCAGGATCTTGCTGATTAAATGAAATTCTCTCTTCCCCCTTTCAAGGAAAAGCAAGGAGGCATCTTCAATCTCCTCTTGGTAATAATTTCTTGTTATTGCTTGATTATTTTAATTAGAAACATTGAGAGATGTCACTATTGTAAAACCAAATAATTTAGATGCCTACTGCATCTCGATGGTAGCCCAAACATGCATCATCGTCTTCATCATTTTTCAAGATTTGAATGAGGGTGTGTATGTACATGGTGGCCCAAACATATCTTACATAATTAGTTATACACACATATATCTCTATATGCATATGCATGTGTGTGAGGGTGGTTGGGTGGATTGGGTGAATTTGTGTTCATGTCCCTTCATGTGAGACTATGTTTTCTATTTTTCCTTAAACGTGTTTCATTTTTCTGATTATATAGATAATTTTTTATTTATTTAAAAGATAATAACATTATGTAATATTTACTACACATGTTCTACATGACATGGTAATGCTTTTTGACATTTTTGATATAAAGTTATTTTATAATTTTTTACTTAAAAGTAGTAGTTGGATCGTGACAATCATTGTCAGAAATCATTGTGACAACTGTAGGAGATTTATGATAGGTAGTGGATATTGGGTCACAATAGAACCTGGGCCCAGTTTATGCAAACCTAATCGGGTCACCATAGATCCACCCAAACTAATGTAGGGTCTAGTTGAGTCGTTGCATACCCAAAATACGTCAACGTGGACCAATTCTTGGGCCATTACACACAAAACAAGTTTTTGTGACCTATATATCTGTAAATCCTCTTTGACATATTTTTTTCCAACTTTTAGCCGAACCAACCCCTATATACACACTCATAGAGAACCCACTCTTGTTTTAGATTGTTCATGAATCAGGGAAGGTTTTTTTGAGCTAGGCAAAGCATTTTTTAGTGAAGAGACCCTTTCATGTTTGCCACTTTCATAATTTTGTGAATCTCAAAGCTTGAACTCACCATCCTAACCTAAAAAAAGCTAACTGGCCATCCTACCCTAAAAAAAGCTAAGTAATTTTGTTCCTCTATTGTCATCTTTACTCATACTTACTCTCCTTTCTAACTTCTTGACTGAAGATTTTTGGCAGCCTAGGAAATATGAGTTTTTCTTCCTAATTTTTATCTTTTCTCTTTCTTTATCTTGGTTGAATCTGGGGCATGTAAGGTTGGGCATTGGAAGCTTACTTGTGGAGTTTTTGATCTAGGATTTTGATATCATTCTTAATGGGATCTTGTTACTTTGGTGAGTAGATTAATCCCTCTTAAGATATTTATACATGCTAAGGTTTACACTAGTTCAATTAAAGATCTAATCATATTTCTGATTACTAACTCAAAGTTATGGGCTAATATTAACGCTTGCTAGGGAGATTTTAGATTTTTTTATCATATATGAGTATGTCTTGTTCCTAAGCATGTTACAATTTATAGTTCATCCTAAATCAGATTTGTATTGATTCACTTATTGCATGATTATATTTGGAACCCCAATGAGATTTTATTCTGAAAATAAGTACGTGATAATGGAATGGGTTTGGCATCCTTTTATTTTACTAAATTTATATGATATTGGCAATGATGATTTTGAAGAATATATGAATAATCTTAAAAATAGTAATAACATGTTTGAGGCTAAAAGATATGAATTCTGACAGAGCTTGGGTTTATTTAAATGGTGAATATAGAGTTTATATGGAATGAGAATAATGTAATGTAATGATAAGGAATCAAGTGCATATGTTACTGGTGGTTTCAAAAACTATTGTTATTGTTGGTTGCTTAAAGATGGTTGGCTCTATATGGGAATTAGTCATGCTTAAGAATCTTCCTATCAATAGAGATAATCATTGATGTTAATTTTCCTCTTTGGTTGCATGATCTTTATTGGACTAGTTAAGGGGTAGTGATTATTTTGATACCATAAGATTAACTTAGGATTAACATTGAGCTCATAGACTATGCATGAAGTCTGTACCATGAAATCGTTCCCATGGAAGTTTTGTCAAGGAACTGCTTCCATGGGAAACTGATAATGGTTTTACTCAATCATTGATGTATAATAAAGGTTTAAAGATATTGACAAATCCTAAAAATACTTGGGGATTAACAATGTTTATTTTTTTCTCTCTAAATATTCATATGTTACCATACTGAAAATGCATTTATATGACCTTAAAGATAGAGTATAACCATATTAATTGCCTTGGTGATTAATGATTCTTCAGTGATATAAGGTGTAACGTTCTTCTCTAGTATGTGCACATATTGTAATATAAATTTTTAGCCTTTTCACTTATCATGCCTTGATTTAAGTGACACTTTATGAGAAAATCCAAACATAAGAAAATGGACTATGTTGTGTGATCCTTACATGAGTTTTTAATATGGAAAATAGATTGAGTAAAAAAATGTTGGTCCCTTGTTTAAGGTGATAATTGGAGCATTAAAATTTTGAAGAAACATATGGACCAAATGAGAAGGCATTATCGGGCAGCTCCAAGTGAGCATGATGATGGTTAATAGCATGTGATCTATTGATAGTTAATTGAATGTAGTTGAGAAATATTTGAAATCACATGTCTATAATATGTGGCTCTTTTTAGTATGCATCCATATGTTTATTAGTTTACTCTTACTATGTTTCTTATACTTTATCTACATAAAGATGATATGTATCCATAATTGAGTCAGACTAAGTAAGATATTAGTTTTTTTAAAATGTCTTGAAAGATGAGCAACTGGAGTAATGGATAAATAACACCCTAACCATTTCGTATATGAGTAACTGGACTAATGAATGACTAAAACTGGAATAATTTAGTGTATGTCCATTGCACTATAGAACTTCACTAGCATAAATTTGAAAGTCATTGAAGGGATACATGCACTCTTATAGCTATCTAGGGACCATGAGAAAGTCATATATTGTTGAATATTCATGGGAGGCTGAGAATCCATCTGAGTTACGACCACCTTAGTGCCCTAGAATTCCAAGTTTTAGGAGTATTACTGACTTGCAACTCCTTTTACTATATGACTGCCCCTCTAAAGTAATTTAAATGATCTGAGCATGATTTATTACATATGGGAATCCTTCTAATGTGATATGATATGATTTGTGATAGTGTACTGACTGGCCTAAATCGCGTGTCCTAAAATTGGAGGCGGATTTGAAGTAGTCAGACTTTTACATTTATAACCTGAAACCTTCTAGGCCCCCACAACTTTATTTACGGGGTCGAAGTAGATATACGGGGTCGAACACAGGGACAAGGGTGGTAGTGTTGAGAACACCGAATCGACACGTTACACTCCGGCAAGGGTAAAAAGATGACAAAGTTCCCCAAGGGAACAGCAGGATAAGACCGATAAAACAAAAGAAACCTACCTCCAAATGGAGCTACGGGGAAAAATTAAGGTTTTAAGCATTTATCGATTTTTAGGGGTTTTCACACAAAAAAACAGAGAGATAATACTAAAGCTAAAGCAAGGTACGAAGGAGAAAACTTTGGTAAAACAAGCGGCAGCAGGAACATCATGTACCCCTCCTCTCAGAGCGGGTACCTCTAACCAAGCATCAACACCCCTCTCAAGGTTGCTCATCTTGAATTAGAGTGGAAAGGTTACTAAAGCAACTTCGATTCCGAGCACTCTCGTACTCCAGAATCGGACCAAACACTAGAGCCACAACACCTCTCTCGAGGTTGTTGCAACGGGAAAACACGATTCGGTATCTAATCGAAACGTGATCCAAACATACAAGCTAGAGTTCAGATGTTAGACATAGCAATCATCCAACAAAGGTACCAAACATAAAGTAGTAGATAATTAAACTCTTCTATTTCCATAAACAAATAAAGGTATGATTACATTGCATAAGTAAAAGAAATAAATGACTGAAATAATAAAGATAGATGTCGTCTTCTTGATATAGAAGGGCAACAGACTACAACAGACCCTCCAGCCCAATACCGGGCAGGAGCCTAGCCCGATACAACCGTGTCGGGTGGTACGCCCTCTCAGGCGACACGCCGTGACGGGTGGATTGCATCGTGCGAAGACCCTTGCCCGATATG
Organism: Alisma plantago-aquatica; assembly: GCA_963693085.1. NCBI lineage: Eukaryota > Viridiplantae > Streptophyta > Magnoliopsida > Alismatales > Alismataceae > Alisma > Alisma plantago-aquatica. The sequence goes on from OY856413.1 coordinate 750,223,278, forward strand.
ATCATATTGGGCGGCACCCTCTCAGGTGACACGCCGTGACGGGGGATGCGTATCGGGATTCGGTATCGTGTCGGGCTAGAGCGATGCTCCTAGTGTCGGTCTCCTATGTCGGGGATCCTTGTCGGCTGATATCGGCCTGCAGTGTTGCCCGAGATGACCCTAAGTGAACCATTCCCTCCCTCTTGGGATGGGGAAGTGCTCACCTAGAATCGCCGGCACAAGCACTTAGGCACGATACACTAGCTCTTCGCAGCTTTCCTGAGGTGACTTGCGTAGGGTTCCGACCTGTCTTTTCGGCATCCTGTAGCTGCTATTTATAGGCAGAGGTTGGGGAAGTTATGGTGCTTAGGGCGCCATGTGTCCTTCTTAAGCTCTTAATATCACGGAGTCGGTGGACGGCCGATATCAGTATCGCCCGGCACTAGGATGTCGGCTGTTGGTGGGCGTGACGAGCGGCGCCTGCCGGTGGGTGGCCCGTGTCACGCAATGAGCTTCGGTTGTCGTGGCGAGCCTGGCTCCCTATCGGGTAGATAGGCGTGTCGTCCGCTAGTCCCTTCTCACGCGGCATCCTCATGTTGCACTTCTGTGTATTGCGCTACCCTGTCGGGCAGTGTGCGTATCGACCGACTGGAAGGCCGATGCAGGTGGAATCATGTTTGTTGGCCGGAACGGCCTTATTGATGATAAATTGGTAAAAATAGGAGGAAAACTCTGTGAAAGATGGAAATATTGAATTAAGAGCGTAGTTTGGCTTGTTATTGCAAAAGTACATATAAAAGGAGAGGAAAATAGTTTAAAAAGGCAGTTTTGATAACGAAATAACAGTCTAAAACATCACAAAATTTGGTGTTATCAACTCCCACAAACTTAGCATTTTTATTATCCTCAATCAATATTTAAACTTTATTTTGTGATGCTTCTTCTTGCGCGGTGTAGCTTTCAGGCCAAGAGGTAAGACAAGTATCGCGATATCTTTAGAGATAATACTGCCCCATTACGAACAAAAGACCTTACGTTTCCTGCCTTATTATTTCAGTAAAAATTTTCTCTACAGCTTCAGCGAGACTTTGGTGCATGATTTCGAAGTTAGCTTTCACATCAAACAACTTTAGGGCAGAAAGTTGTGTGTTGGGTAGGCTAAGGCTTTTTGGGTTTTTCTTGTTTCCCATCAGTCCATCCATGTACGGGTCCGTTAGTGGGCAAGTGGTCCCTGCAGTCCAAGCCAGTTGGCTTTAGAGCAGTGATTTCACATCCTACGTACCACTGCCCCGGATCTACCATGCCTAAAGATGGGTACTTTTGGAAAACAAGTGTGTATATATTTTTTTCTTTTTTCTTTTATTGGGTACAACTCTCATGCTTTTATTCGCTCTCATAAGGCTACTTTCTCTTTTTGTGGTTTTTGTTGGGTAAGGGAAAACTAGAGGGATTTTTGCTGTATGGGCAGCTTTTTCCTTCTCCATACTCGTCTCTTAGCTGTTGTGAGATTATTTTTTTTTAATTTCTGGCATAGATTTTCATAGTCTTTCGTTGTTTGAGGCTGCATTATCAGAAAGATATAACAAAACTTGCATTACGTTGGGCAAATAGAAAACAAACTGGCAAGAAGTCGCATTAGGTTTTTACAAATATAGCAACTTTGTACATATGCAGTGATGCAGTGAGTAACAATTTTTCAAAATTTTTGTAATTTCAAAAATATTTTTGTATGAGCAAGAATATGTACACATGATATAGAATAAAAACATAAGAAGGTGAAGGAAGAAAAATTTTATACCTCCCTCACTGGTACATGGTACCCCCCCCCAAACTTACTCCACACTCTGTCCCAGAGTTGTGGATTAGATAAGGTGGGTTAATGTTTAACTCAGTGAGGGATTAACTGCTGAGCGCGCCTGCACTGGATAGAAGCTCCCACACATATTCTCCTCATTTGTTGTGATAGTAGATGTGGTGGAGCTGGTCAGGTGTCTCTTCATTTGCTATCCATTCCAGGACAAAGATGTCGCAGTCGTTGGATAGAGGAATCTGTTGCGGACTGCGGTGGCAGAACTGAAGCTCGTGCCACTTGCTTGGTGTCGTGTCCAGGAATGGTTGTATCAGTGATGACACCTCATCATAGTATTTTCATATTAACCGCTCGAGGGAGGTCAATGTTGCCGATGTACACGGCACTGGATGATCTTTGTTGCTATCTGAGCTGTTGTAGAAAATTCCTGCTCGTTGGCACGTGTACATCGTCAGGAGTGTCCAATGGCTGTAATGCAGGACGGGCAGGAGTATTTTACGTGGAACCCTGTGTTCCAATTCTGCCAGAAAGGTTTGCTTTGCTCCTGTTTTGTCGGCGAGGCAAACATCGTTGAACAGCATAGGATTAGTTATGTATGCGTGTTCGAACCTTGGCTGTAGTGTTTGGATGTAAGTGGCCGCCACAGATACAGCCAAGCATCCTCCTTTTACCATGTCCCTTAAATCATCAATCGGGACTACGACATTGCCTGCCTCATAGATGACATCCGCTAGGGTAGAATCAGCCAACTTCAGAAGGATTTCATTGACCTTCTCCTGTGTGAGTGTAGCACACGAGAAGCGGTCGAAATTTTTGATCATCCCTTTTGCAGTTTTAGGCGAAGCATTGTCTTCATATCCATTCACTTTATGTAGGATTTCCAACTGCTTTCCTGCTCCATAAGTGTCAGTTGCCATATCAACTTCTTTCGCCAGGGAGCTGCTGGTTTGTGAAGAGTCATCTTCTTGATCGTTGTCCAACAGCCCCTCTGGTACCCCTGTGTCTCGGAAATAGCACCCGTCTTTAATCAGCAGCAGGGCGTATACGCTTCTGAGGTGGTAGAAGTTTTGCCCCAGGAGATGCCTCATATATCCAAATATGTTGAGTAGCTCCATGGTGCGCAAGACGATGAAGGAGATGTTTCCGCTTCCCTCTTCTGCTTGAACGGGGAAGTCTTGGATAGAAAAGAAGTTCCATACTCCTTTGTGACGTTGGGTTCCTTGCGAACTTGTAAAAGTAATCCCTTCCCTCCTTCTTTATGATGTTGGCCCTCATTAGGTATTTGATGTCGATCAGCTCATCGCCCTTCATCCTAGAAAGGTTGTGCGGCTCCTTTGGGAACCCGAGCCCTACTGCAATCAAGTTGACGATGCCACTCATACAGTAATCTTTGGTGGCATCCTTTATCGGGTGCAGTCTGTTCAGCAACAACTGTCCGAGGTTGATTACTCTTCCCTCCAGCATGTGCCACATGACATGGAGTTCTTCTGTGTAGATGTTGCTGGACTCATTCTTGCTGAACAGCAAGCACGCCACTAGCTTGTGCAGTATTCTCCAAAAGTAGGAGTGCACTGCCGCCACCTTGCTTCCCGGCCTAAACGTTGACTCGCCGGTCAGCATATTCCAGAGCTCCACGGGATTGAACCTGTCTCCTTCGGTGATTCTTTCACCGTTACTCATCAGATTCTTCTCCTCCTCACTGGAAGAGAAGATCTTGTTCAGCAACTTCTCAGAGATGGCGTGCTCCAAGTTGTACAGTCACGCCTGTAGTCTATCTGCTCCGCCGTATTCTTCCTTTTCAGCAGCAGAATTCTTCACTCAGCGGAGAGATGACATGAACTCCCTCGTGAGTTCGGTGTAGGAGGAAGATCGACTGAGGCAGATCTTTCTCAGTCCGTCCGCGGCGAGGACGTTCTCCAATCTTCCAAAGATGCCCAACTGATCGAACGAAGGCTGGTGGCAGAACCTGCTCGGCATGTAGAGCTTGGTCACCAGCTCTGCATAGCGGCATTCGTGCTCGTCATCTCTCAGCACGAACCTTCCCGGTGTGTGAACCAGGGGTTCTGCCACCGCTGCTGGTGTTGAGGTTGGAGCCGCCACCTCCCCTATCCTTGTTCTCTTTTTTGCTGTTGACGGCCCAACCGCTTCTGGATTCGGGCGTTTCTGCCCGACAGTGGTCGCTTCAGCTGCGGCTTCGTTGCTGATTCATTGGTCGTGCTCGTCAACTCGAACAATAGTCTGCTTGGTACGGGCCATTTCTGTTAATCATAGAATAATTCCTTGATCAATTAAATGTGCCGATGTTAAAAGGGGAACTGAATGCACGATAAGATATGACCCGATACAAAAGTGATCCCACACCACTATATCGGGCGATACGAGGTTTTTAGAGATTAGGGCTCGTGCCCGATATGAGATATGGGTATCGCCCATCACGTCAAAAGGACATATAAAACAAGACGAACGGCTAAAACTGTGCGTCAGGGTAGTCGCCCGACATGCGTGTGTCGGGCAATACGGTCGCGAGAGATAAGGCGCCCGATAGGGCACTTTGAAAGAAAAGCAGTGTGTCGCCCGACAACCAAACAGGCAAGGAGGTGCAAAGATGGACGACACGACTATCGCCCGACATGGTGTATTGGGCAAACGTGAATAAAAGGTATGTTGCACGATGCACGTATCGGGCGATACAAGGTTGCTCAGCAAAGAAACCGCAAGCCCGATAAGCTATTCGTGAAAGGAGGGTTGTGTCGGGCGATACGGTCTGTCGGGATATACCTTGTTGTTTTATTAAACTTCCGCACGGCACTAGAGCAGGAGAACGTCGCACGACACGGGAGCAAACTCAGAAAATATTAGCACGACACGGGTAGGTGAAATCAGTAAAGGTAGTAGCCCGACACGGTAATATCTCGGTTCCTTATAAAGCAATCTTATCAGGGGTAGAACTGGTAATTCTGGGGCGCGCGTCGGACGTTGGGGTAAGTCATTCCTGAGACGGGCAGTCCATCCGTCGACACAAGGGTAATTACTCCACTTGCACGATACGAGTGTGCGCCGCCCAGGCATGCCATCCGTCACGACCCTTGCGATGCCCGAAGTACCATTGCCCAATACGGGCGCATTCAGCATGCCGGATGAGCTGTTGCCTGATACGAGCCCTTCAGAGCAAAAAACAAGAAGAAAAACTTAAAAACAAAAGCGGGAAAGATGAGTAAAACATCATTGGCCTAAGGCTAAAACCCTGGCCTCAGATGGTATTACCCATCTCGGTCTATAAAATTGAGTGGTGGCCCATAAAATAGAAGAGTCAGCTCATGTGGCGCATGCACTGACTCGGGCCTCATTATAGTCCATAACGTTTGTTTTGCAGGAAAGTAAATAACATCCTATTCTAGGAAAGAAAAGAGAATTCGGGCTGCCTCGGAGAGGCTTTGTAATCTTCATCTCCTGCTTGAGCCTTTTAGCTTCGTCTCACCTTAGTCTCTATCATCATCCTCTCGTGCAACTCAATCCTCATTCCTCCTGATCATTGTCCTGCATTCTTTGTCATTTCAGTATACGACAGAATTTTTCCTGACGGATTCTTTATTAACTCGGCCATTTGAGCTAGTTGCTGATCAATCTGGCATTGATGCGTCTGCATATCCGCCACTTGGACCTGCAACGAGTTCAAAACACCTGAATTTGATAGCGCGCTCTGTGCTAACTGGTTGTTAATAGTGTCTTGCCTTTTCACGAAATCAAACAGTTGGCCGACCACATCCGACTGGCTAGAAACCTTGTCATGTTCCTTGGTTGATCCTTGGTACTTGACTTGACCTTGGAAGTTACCTTTTCTTGCCTGGAAGGGGGTGTTTTTAGTGTACTGACTGGGTCCTCCCCTCTTCTCGAATGCTTGGGGTGGCTTAGATGAGCCATGCAGCTGATGTGAATTCTCAGCTGCATCCTTGTTGCCTAGCTGAAACCAGGGTGGTTCGGCCTCTTAAAATTCACAAAAGAGACATTTTCAGTTTCTTCGGCCTCGGATTCATAATCGCTTGACACTTCCGGTCAGGTGTAGATGCATTTATCGACTCCATGCCCTCCTTCTCCACATGTCACACACTTCATCACTTTTTCCACTTGCTTCTTCCCTTTTCCACCAGATTCCCTTAGCTGCTTGACATCTGTCACTATCCTCTGTATCTGATAAGTTATAGACTCTAGAGCCTTGGATTCAAGAGAGGGTCCTCCACTTTCCTTCTTAGCCTGCCCTCTGTCAGATCTATCATACTCAGCGCCGACTTGCAGCTCGGCCATGTTTTTAATGATCCTTTCAGACTCGCTCAGCTTTTTCCCTAGGAAGTCACTTCCTGCTGCCGCATTCAGTGACACCCTTTCGTCGGGAGTCAGACCGTTGTAAAAGGTGGTGACTAGGAAACCTTTCTAATAATTATGGTGAGGGCAGTCCCTCTGATATTCCTGGTACCTTTCCCATGCGTCGTGGAGATTCTCGTTGGGCCTTTGCATAAAGGAGGTTATCTTTTGCATGTTCCTCACTGTCTTCTCAGTCGGATAGAATTTATTTATGAAAGCGTATGCTAGTGCTCCCCATCCGTTTAGAGATTGGTGGGGAAGTCCGAGATACCATGATAGAGCCTTGTCTTCCAGAGAGAAGATGAAGCCCTTGCAGTAGATGACTTCCTGGGGTACACCTCGCATCTTAATCGTGTCGCAGATATTCTTGAAGGCGTCCAGGTGATGGTAAGGGTTGTCATTCTTAGAGCTCCCTCTAAAGCTCTAATTTTGGATCATGGAGATTACAGACGGCTTGAGCTCAAGGTTGGTGGCGTTGAAACGTGGAATGATGACTGGGCACCGGGAATTGTTAGCCTTCGTGGAGGCTAACTCCCTCAGAGTTTTCTCTTCTTCGTCTGAACCTTCACTATCGCTGGCTTCTTGGTGTCGTTCCTGATTATTTTTATTCCTCCTGTTCCTGTGGTGGTGACGCCTATCACGATGATGGTTTTCCTCAAACTGATCCATCTCTGGATCCTCAAGTTGATCATTTCTGTCGTATCGGTCGTTGACCTCAGGGGGAGGCGAATCAGGCCTAACTCTCCCCTGGCATTCTCCTTCAGAATGGGGCGGCTCAACATGAGGCGGCATGACGGATGGTGTTGGTGCTTAGTGGAACAGATCACCGTTCTTCAGAGTACCTAGAATAGCATGAAAAAAATCTAGTCAGAAGAATCTTTTATTAACAATTTGAGTTATTCATTTTAAGCAAAGAGAAATGATAACAACAAAAGAAAAGAAAGAAAGGAAAAAAAAGAGTGTTGTCAAGCTCATTTCTAAGCTTGAGGCACGGGAGTGTAGTTAGTGGATTCAGATTTGTCAACAGTATCATTTTGCTTCGTCCCCGACAACGACGCCAAAAAGTCGACCGGCCTAAATCGTGCGTCCTAAAATTGAGGCAGATTTGAAGTAGTCGGACTTTTACATTTATAACCCGAAACCTTCTAGGCCCTCGCAACTTTGTTTATGGGGTCGAAGTAGATATACGGGGTCGAACACAGGGACGAGGGTGGTAGTGTTGAGAACACCGAATCGACACGTTACACTCCAGCAAGGGTAAAGAGATGGCAAAGTTCCCCAAGGGAACAGCAGGATAAGACCGATAAAACAAAAGAAACCTACCTCCAAATGGAGCTACGGGGAAAAATTAAGGTTTTAAGCATTTATCAATTTTTAGGGGTTTTCACGCAACAAAAACAGAGAGATAATACTAAAGCTAAAGCAAGGTACGAAGGAGAAAACTTTGGTAAAACAAGCGGCAGCAGGAACATCCTGTACCCCTCCTCTCAGAGCGGGTACCTCTAACCAAGCATCAACACCCCTCTCGAGGTTTCTGGTCTTGAATTAGAGTGGAAAGGTTACTAAAGCAACTCTGATTCTGGGCATTCTCGTACTCCAGAATCGGACCAAACACTAGAGCCACAACACCTCTCTCGAGGTTGTTGCAATGGGAAAACATGATTCGGTAGCTAATCAAAATGCGATCCAAACATACAAGCTAGAGTTCAGATGTTAAACATAGCAATCATCCAACAAAGGTACCAAACATAAAGCAGCAGATAATTAAACTCTTCTATTTCCATAAACAAATAAAGGTCTGATTACATTGCATAAGTAAAAGAAATAAATGACTGAAATAATAAAGATAGATGTTGCCTTCTTGATATAGAAGGGCAACAGACTATAGCAGACCCTCCAGCCCGATACCAGGCAGGAGCCTAGCCCGATACAACTGTGTCGGGTGGTACGCCCTCTCAGGAGACACACCATGACAGGTGGATTGCATCGTGCAAAGACCCTTGCTTGATATGATCATGTCGGGCGGCACCCTCTCAGGCGACATGCCGTGACGGGGGATGCGTATCGGGGTTCGATATCTTGTCGGGCTAGAGCAATGCTCCTAGTGTCGGTCTCCTATGTCGGGGATCCTTGTCAGCCGATATCGGCCCATAGTGTTGCCCGGGACAACTCTAAGTGAACCATTCCCTCCCTCTCGTGATGGGGAAGTGCTCACCTAGAATCGCCCGACACAAGCACTGAGGCACAATACACTAGCTCTTCGTAACTTTCCTGAGGTGACTTGCGCAGAGTTCCGACCTATCTTTTCGGCTTCCTGTAGCTGCTATTTATAGGCAGCGGTTGGGGAAGTTATGGTGCTCAGGGCACCACGTGTCCTTCTTAAGCTCTTATTATCGCGGAGTCAGTGGACGGTCGATATCAGTATTGCCCGGTACAAGGATGTCGGCTGTTGGTGGGCGTGACGAGCGGCGCCTACCGGTGGGTTGCCCGTGTCACACGACAAGCTTCGGTTGTCGTGGCGAGCCTGGTTCCCTGTCGGGTAGATAGGCGTGTCGTCCGCTAGTCCCTTCTCGCGCGGCATCCTCATGCCGCGCGTCCGTGTATTGCGCTACCCTGTTGGGCAGTGTGCGTATCGGCCGACTGGAAGGCTGATGCAGGTGGAATCATGTTTGTGGGCCGGAACGGCCTTATTGATGATAAATGGGTAAAAATAGGAGGAAAACTCTGTGAAAGATGGAAATATTGAATTAAGAGCGTAGTCTGGCCTGTTATTACAAAAGTACATATAAAAGGAGAGGAAAATAGTTTAAAAGGGCAGTTTTGATAACGAAATAACAGTCTAAAACATCACAAAATTTGGTGTTATCATGTACCTGTGATGGGACTAATATTTCTATCTATCATTAGTTGATGATTCATTGTGTTTTATATATGGACCCCCTAAGGTGCTTGTGGGATCCTAGTGAGATTGAACACTTGATTCTCATTTTTTTCATTATCCATAACTTTTGATGGTGCACTCTGATCAGACCAAATCGTGTGTCTAAAAAGAAGAAAATTTAAAATGACTACACTTTAAATTTATGACCCAAAACCTACATGACACCCACAACTCAATACATGATCAAAGTAGATATGTTTAGACAAAGGGACATGGGGATATTTAGTCGCCTAAGATTCTTCTCTTACTTAGTTAAGCTAATCATATGGTATATTGAAAATAGAACGTGAACAAGGAAAACAAAGAAGAATAAAACAAAACAAAGCAAAATAAAGTAAACAATTTTTTCCTTCAGATTCTACTAACCAGGAGGAGGAGTTCTTGGCTATGTAACCACAAGTTAGGTGATCTATGTACCATGTTCTCGAGCATAGACAACCCCCTAACACCATAGCAAGAAACTAACATCCAAACATAGTATGCATTGTGATAGACACTCCTTTGGGGATCATCCCACTTGCTCTAGCATAGTGTGACTAAAATCCCATCAGCAGTCCATGCCTCTCTCAAGGATAATGAACCAATCCCCCACTAAATATTCCCAATTACCTCTTGGGTCCAAAATAGACAGGTGCGTTAGGAGAAGTACAAGATCTACTTAGAACCCTGACATAGTGAACTCCACTTGTGTTCAGGGAAACCAACTCAATTTCATAGCTCCAGCTCAAGCCTCTCTAACCCTGGGTTCAGGATAGAATCTCCCTTAGAACTCCTCTAGGATTTTGGTCCTATCTACCTTTTGTACCAAAATCTACGTCAAATTTCTTGATGTTAGTGGAAAAGGAGGTTCAAGCGAGAAAGAGATCAACCAAACCCACAATCACAATAAAGAGAGAAGACAACACAAAAACATAATAGAGCTGAATGTAAACTACTTGCTTAGGGTAAAAATACATAAACATGCCCAAAATAGGCAACATAGCTAAGAAGAATCTCAACTAGCCATAAACAAGCATAGTTGGCATTGGAAAAAAATGAAAATAAATAATTTGCACAGAAATGAAGGTGAGCATGCAAAGAAAGAGGAAAAAGAAGAGATTTAGCCCATCGAGTAGAGGTGGCTCTCACTCCCTAGACTTTGGGAGGGATGAATCTTGTCCTTGTTTCCATCCTCGGTCTTCTAGACTCCTTGACCTCCTTTTTCCTTGATTCCACCACCAAACAATAGTTGGATGGATGGAGGTTGAAAGACAACAGATGTGAGTAGAAGGTGGTTGATGATAGTGGAAAATGACAGAGGTCAAAGGAAGATGGATGGAAATCAAAGGGAGTGGACGTAGGGTGAGATCTATGACCCTATCGGGCCTTCCATCTCTAAGTTGGAGGTCTAGGAACCAAAAAGTAGAACCCTTGGCATGGTGGCCAAGGAGGAGTATTATAGTGGATGGTGGGATAAATCCATAAGTGGGAACGGAACTGACTCAATCTAAATGGAACTGACACAATATCACTATAATTGGATTGACTGTAAAACTTTGGTTGGTGAGCGGTGGGTTCCTTCAGAAGTGGCTCAATCGGGGTTTGTCATCAGAAAGCACAATCAGAAGACAAATGTAACATCCCTGACCTGGGTTATGGCTTAACCCTATAAGTTTTGATTAATTAAGATACTTACAAACTTGTTCTAATCTTTTAAAAAGTAATTAAGGCCCTTTGTGAAGTTTATTTTCAAATTTAAGCTTATATGAAAACTATGTGTGCATTATATGATAGTCTGAGTGTAAAGTGCAATTTACCCAAGATAAAGGGTTATATTGCAAATGTCACATGTTAAATGTATTCTAAGTGTTTTTACATCATGAGAGAGTGAATGATGCTAAGTGATGGCTTGTGGAAAGGCTAAATTCTAAGTGATGTCTTGTTGAAAAATGCTAAGTGTTTCGTGCATCAATTATGATATAAATTGTAATGTATTCAAAATATAGGTTGATGTGTAAATTACTACATCTAAATTGTCTCTACCCTTTCCTAGTATCATTTAGAGGAAAGAGAAATAAGGAGACACTATGCTTGAATCATCCTAGAGTGATGGCACTCTTAGTAATGAAAAGACCAAGAAAATGCATAAGTTGATAGCTATATATATGAGCTATATCAAGTGGTGGAATTAGAATAAGAGTCCCTATGGGCCATGGAGCCATAAAGGGGGTCTCCTATCAGTTTTGTTGAGTTTTTTCTTTGCCCATGATGGGTAAGGCACTTCAAATAAAGTGATATGTATCGGCTTGCAACTTTTCCTTGGAAAAGATTTTGTTGAATATAATAATAAAGTGAGTGGAAGAAGACTTGCTCTAGAAGATAACCAAGGATCCCGACCCTTATCCTTTGAATTATCCTTAAAGATTTTATTTTTGCATGGTAAGATAATGATGAAATACATGCAAAAAGATGTGTCGACCATGCATGGCTAGGTGGCATGTAGTAGCTTAAGATAATGAAACCTCTTACACTCTTTTCCATAAACCCCAAGTATAAATACCTTACCCTTCACTTGTTTGTAGAATTTTCGAAATCTTGTTAGCAACCTTTCCTTAGATATCATGCATTCCACTCTTGTATCATGCATAGGTGAGGAGAGTTAAGTGGTAAAGCTTAGTATCGGCCAAAGATAAAAGATATCAGCCAAGTAGGTCATAGTAACCTAGAAAAGGTGATATCGGCCATTGGGAGTAGAGATATCGTGCAAAAGCTAGGAGCTCAAGTCTTGGGTTTTGGAGAGGCTCATATTCAACCTTGGAACATGAGTAGTTGAAGCTTGAAGCTTGGAAGTTGCTTTAGAGGCAGTTTATATAACTTGAACCCATCTTATATTATTATCCATTTTTCAATATTGTTGAACTTGTTCATTATGTTCAAATTCTGATTTCCATTGATTAATTGATATATCTATGAGTTCCAATAAGTATTTAGGAATGTTGTCCATGATTAAGAATAATTATACAAAGGTCTTGAATATGATAATAATGACATCATCATGGTACAACCCGATATGGGTTGAGGTACCTTGAAATTTGATATGGAACCCAACATGGTGGTTCACCCAATATGGAAAGGGGAAAAACCTCATACACAATATAAGGCATGTCCTATGGATGATATGGGAGATACCTACTTATACTTTACACATGATACAAGGATAAGGTCATACCTTTCACATGATATGATAAACTCTACACGATATGATGAAAACCATAGATGAAGAAAGGGAACCTAAGATGATATGCCTTTGAAACCCGATATACCCTACTACCTTGTGATGGGTTGAAGAGTAACTAAGTGTCTATCTTGTCATGTGATTATAATGAAAGAACTGAACCTTGAAAGAATAATAAGGTTATGAGCTCAAGGTTTTATCTAATATAGGTAACCCGATATGACACACAACATATAAATCAATATGGTAAACCCAAGATGGGAATCCGATATAGTAAATCCAAGATGGAAACTGATATAGTAAATCCAAGATGGAAACTGATATGGTAAATCCAAGATGGAAACTGATATGGTAATCCAAGATGGAAAAATGATATGGTACTTTAAGATGGAAAATTGATATGGCAATCAAAGGTATGAAATCAATACAATATTATCTCTATACTACTTAAACGATACATGGTAAAGCCATAAATGATATACCTGATATGGTGCACTCTTGTGCACGATTTGAGAATCCAACATATCTTTAAACCCGATATAAGGTCAAGAGTCTAACCTATACACGATATAAGGTTGGCTCAAGATGATAAAAGCTAAGTGATAGATAATCCTACATGGCTACACGATATGGTGTTAGGAGATACACCCTAAACCCGATATGATGATGTGGTTTTTCCACATGATTAATATGAATCCTTAATATGATGGTATGTGCATCTTCAAGCACGATAGGATAACATTATATACCATGATGCCCGATATGGTAGGCATGCTCCAATTCATTAGACTTGTCTAAGAGAGGTATGTTGTATGATTAATGCAATATTGAGACACAATGAGTTTAATTCAATTTGATAATGATGAGCAAATAGACCTTAAGAGGTGAATTAAATAATCAAACATCCTATTGAGGATGAGAGAGAAACTAAGATTGGAAAATTAATTATGTAATGAACATATGGAGTATGAATTGGGGTTTAATCTTTTATGATGAGATCTTGAAACCCTAATTGAATAGTAAAGGTAAATCATAACCCTAAGAGTGGGTGATGAGATGGTTTGCTACCCTAATCAGTTGTTAAAGGGAAACCCTAATTCAAATTCATGGGAAGAATATGTTTCTTTTGTATTACATGGTTATGACATGTATGTGATATTGTGATTAGCATGATATACTAACCATGCATGTATCACAAGGTAATGTGCATAGCTAAGTAAGAGTTGTGATGTTATATGATATAGATTCAATGAGCTATGTGAACTGTGTGAATAAATACCCTGGTCTGATGACCTAGAGGTAATTGTTTCTTGCTAAGTTGTAACAAGATTTAGTGATGAACTAAGGGTTTGAACACCCAAGAATGATGATGATAAGAGAATGAAATTCTAAGTGATCTATGTGTTTCAAAGAACATGGAAGTACTTGATAAATACATTTATGATTTTCTTTGTAGCATCTGATATAAATTGTGGCATCCAACTCACAAAAACAAAATTAACTTCAGCGGAAGCGAATTTGCAGCGGACTACTGAAAATCACTAAAAATTAAAACTTTTTGCAAAGAAATCCACACATAGGAAATATTTTCCATCAAGAACCATTGTATAACATTTACATACTGGTTCAAACGTACATAACATGTACCATCTATTCTCAGAGATTACAACATCAGCTGCCCTATAAACATTATATACAGACAACATAAAACCTCGAGGCATCAAGCCAAAACCTCATATCGATTTATTAAAAACTCTAACTATAAACTCTGAGGACCTGAGAGTACAGAGACGACACATAGGACTTTCTAACTATATGAATTGACAGTCAGGGTCTCCACCTGAGATCTCACTGCTGTCCAGGCTATTTCTTTCCTTTTTCCTACAAAAGAGTATCTGCTTCTTTTTCCGCGTCCACCTAAAAATGTTGGATCCCACGGGGGTGAGACAATTGTAAATTGTCCCAGCGAGAGATATAACTCTCTGCCAAAACATTGTTATTACATTTTAAAGATATGAAATTGGGCAGATGATAAGCATTTTAAAGCATTCTCAACTTTGAAAGCATTGCAGCTATTTATTATAGAGCAATATATCATCTATTCTTTTAATAAGGAATAGGAATTACATGTATATCATTTATACATCATATTATACCATCATATCAAACTTTTCTTGTAACACTCATCATCTTGTTATGTCACCCATGAACCACTCTTGTTCCATTTTGTTGGCCTTAGCCAACCTGTTTAACATATAAGGAGATATATCTACCATGTACTCATATATCAACAATACATGCACTGGGTTGATACCTATCCTGTGTTACTATTACAGGCATTGGTCTATTACCAATCCTGTGTCATCAGTATAGGCATTTAGCCTCTACCAGGTATTGGACTTCTTCTAAACCTGATTACACCGCCAGGCATTGGACACTACCAATCCTGATTTTATAGCCAGGCATTGGACTTTAACCAATCCTGATTACACAGCCAGGCATTGGATTCTAACCAATCCTGATTTCACAGCTAGACATTGGACTTTAACCAATCCTGATTACACAGCCAGGCATTGGACTTTAACCAATCCTGATTACACAGCCAGGCATTGGACTTTGACCAATCCTGATTACATAGCCAGGCATTGGACTTTAACCAATCCTGATTACACAGCCAGGCATTGGACTTTAACCAGTCCTGATTACACATCCAGGCATTGGACTTTAACCAATCCTTATTACATAGCCAGGCATTGGACTTCAACCAAACCTGATTACATAGCCAGGCATTGGACTTTAACCAATCCTGATTACATCCCATGTCTGTTTACACAGCACTGGGCACCTTATTCTTTTTCTAACATTAAACTCTGGCCATGCCAATCATGCTCAATACATTCTTTATGTATTACAAGTATTCCTCTTTTCTCATCACATGTATAATCCAAATTCCATTATTATAATTGTATCCTTTTGTTATTATTATTATTATATTACTAAGTTCCCATTCCTTGGTTCATTATGAACATTATTGTCTCTTACAAGAGACTTTTTTTAATCATCTTGTTACCTCTCAACTAATCTCAAGGCTCACAAAGCCCTTAAAGCATCTTGTCACCTCTTACTAGGCAACATCTAACCATATGGCTCATAAGGCCATTCACATCTTGTCACCTCTCACTAGGCAACAACAACATATTCCCTCATATTATACAATAGTAACACCACTATCCCCTCAATAGGGTTAGGGCTTACTTTTTACATCACATTAGGGTTTTTCATGTCCCAATACCCAATTTAGGGTTAAGGTTTTCCCATCTCATATTAGGATTTCATATTTATCAAATCAACCTTAATACATTGCTCCACACCTCTAGGAGAATCCATTAACATCTTGAGTAATCAATCATGTTTATTACTCTTAACATTTTTCATTGAATGATTATTAATGCAAGGTATGCGTTCATTTCCCATCCTTATCATGATATGATTACATCATACTCATTAGTTTGGCTTAACCCCATTCTTAAGGTATATTAGCCTATACTCATCAAAGTATATAAAACTCATTACATTTCATTATAACGATTGACATAACACACTTCATGTGTTTCTTATCCAAGTATATTAGCTTTGAGGTGCATCAGAGTATATTAGCCCTGGAATGTTAAAAGTGATATCTATCACATCTTGATGTATCACTTTCCTCATCACTTCCAACTTTTTGAGTTATCAACTTATCTTGGATTACGGAATTTCCCATCTTAATCCTTTCATCCACTAACATATCACTCTTACCATGAAGTGCATAGGTCACACATAAGAATGGTCCAACTGTCTTTAATGATATGGACCCATTTCAGGTTAAGGCATTGCTTTCTATAAGGTTATCTATAATTAATCACTTTAGGTATTTCTCTTATCAATGTATTAATCACCATTCCATTATTAGGATTAGGGTATCTCATACCATCGCCCTTTATTAGGGTTTAGGGTTTCACATACTATCATACTTCATTAGGGTTAGGGTTTCACATACCAACTCCCTTTATTAGGGATAGGATGGCATATAGCATCACCCTTCATATAGGATTTCTCATGGAATCAACCTCAATTAGGGTTTCCACTATGGTTACCCACAACTTGGGTCTACTATTCATCTCCAATTAGGGTTTTACATCTCATTTCCCTAAATTGGAGTTTCATATATCATTACCCTAGATTAGGGTTACATCCTCACCCTGGATTAGGGTTTCATTTAGAATTGCCCTCAATTAGGGTTAGAGTTCAATAGCCCTGTCAATTAGGGTTTATGTTCATGATTAGGGTTTCATGATCTCTTTGCTTAAGAATCATACCTTTAATCACCTCATGAATCATATTCATGTATGAATTTCATGCTATCATCTTCTCAACTTGATTAGGTCATATCAACCCTTCAATCAAGTACATACAACTATGATTAACATAGAGTACCACCTCATTGTTCCTATAAGCAATTAGGGTTCATCCTTTGATCGGCACAAATCACTTAGGTACTATTAGGATTTCAACCTTTGTACCTTCATTGATTATCATTACTAATCATCATTGGATCAATGGATCATTCATCATCTTAATTCTCAAGAGATTCAATTACATTGGACCTCCAATACATAAGGTATCCAATTGAATTGACCAATTGGATCTTCAATTACAATAGGTGTCCAAGTGGATTAACCAATTAAATCCTCAATAAATCTTGACTACTTGAGCCCCACACGGTCTTAGTCTTTCAAAGCTCAAATGGTTTGAAACCGTTTGGTAAATGTGGTGCTTGAGACCGTTTGCTAAAATAAGTACTTGAAACTGTTTGCTAAAGTACCTTTTTGAAACCGCATGGACTCAACCGGTTTGGGATCATTTGGTACCAAATGGTCTTGAGACCGTTTGGTCCCAAACAGTCTTTAGACCGTTTGGTCCAAACCACCTCAAAACCGCATGGACCAAATATGGTCTCAACCAATCAAATTGAATTAGGGTTTCCAATGTTGGTTCCTTCAACCATTGAATTCATGTAACCAATCATCAATTGGACCTATCATCATACTTCAATTGATTTAAATAGGTCAACCTTCAACTAATTTTACCCTCAATTGACCCTCAATTGATCATCAATTAGGGTTTGAATCAATTGGATTAGGGTTTGGAAGTGATGGTCCTTCAACATTAACTAATGTGAAATTAGATACTTTTAAAACTATTGGTCCATCATCCAAATTGAACATGACCTGACCCCAAATGGTCTTGAGGTCATTTGGATGACCTCCAAACGGTCTTGAGACTGTTTTCCCGTGTCAACATCAAAATCCAAGTCAATCAATCAAAGTTTGGATCATTGGATTGAACAACAAATCAGCATTTGATTGCACTTCAACTTAGTACCTTTAGATCTTCAAACACCTAACAATAGTCAACCCTAGACCTCCAAACGGTCTTGGGTGACCCCCAAACGGTCTTGGGATCATTTGGATGACCTCCAAACGGTCTTGAGACCGTTTTCCCATCATATCATCATCAACCATGTCATTCAATTAGGATTTGGATCCTAGGATTGGTCACCAAATCAACACTTAATTGTATTTCAATTTGGTATCTTTGGACCTTCAAACACTTGACCAAACTTAACCCTAGACTCCAAACGGTATTGGGTGACCCCCAAACGGTCTTGATACCGTTTGGGTGATCCCCAAACAGTTTTGAAACCGTTTGGGTCAATCAACCCAAAGCATCAACTCATTCAATTGCAAAATCAGCACTTAGCTGATTAGGGTTTATACCATATGTTTGAATCTTCAAATACCTAACCATACTCAACCCTAGACCTCCAAACGGTCTTGGTTGACCTCCAAACGGTCTTGAGACCGTTTGGGTGATTCCCAAATGGTTTTGAAACCGTTTGGGTCAATCAACCCAAGTTTCAAACTCAATCACTTATGTAATCAGCACTCAACCCGATTAGGGTTTTGATGATTGATGGACCTTCAACTCATGAACCAATTGGAGTTAATCAATAATAATTGATGGGTCATTAACATAGATCATTATGAACAAATCACCAAATGGTCAACCCTGGTCAACATCACCAAATGGTCTTAAACCGTTTGCTTCTATGTGGTTTAGTGAAACTATTTCATTCCAAAAGGTTTTAAATCGTTTGCTCCCAAACGGTTTGTGAAACTGTTTGGACATTTGATTGAAACTGTTTGGTCTAGATATTTGGGGAGGTGTGTTCTTATGATGATGTCATCATCATCAAGCTCTAGACCCATGAAACCTGCTATGATTTTCATGGAAATTGCATCACTCAACCAAATCAATAATTGTAAATAGAGAAATGATCATTATTTGATGGGGAATTGAATGCAATAACAAAGTTAGGGTTTCAAGTTATAAAACCCACCTCTAATTGAGCTCCAAAGCTCCAAGCTCATGGAAAAAATGGTGGATTAATCTCTTGCAACTCCCCCTAGGCTCGTCCTCAAGCTTTTGGTTGAAACGATTGGCTAGGGTTGATGAGGAGATCGAAATAAGAAGAAATCAATGATTTATTTTCGATTTCCACCATGGAATCAAGGAGAACGAAGGTCAAGGACTTAACAACAGGTTGGGGGTCTTACTCCTGACCCTCCCAAGCTCCCTTGGTCGTTTCCCAAGCAAGGAGAAGAAGTGGGGTCGAAAAAGCCTTTCATTTGGCTTGTAAAAGGTATTTTTATAAAAAAATTCAATGAGAGAGAATATGCTTTGTAAAAATCCATTTAATCCCAAAAATATGGCCTCCACTTCCCCCTCAACTTCCTTAGGGACGAAGCTATCTTGTTTTCATCTTATTCCTCTCAATTATCCATGATTTAAAGAAAAGAAAATTAAGCACCTTAAATCATATTATACTAATATCCATATGTGAGTGGATATTTCTTTTTCTTATAAAATTGTGAGTGAGTTATCCATTCCCTTGGATATTTTCGTGGTCCTTGCAAGGCTCAAGGATGTACACACACATCTGAATTTAACCATTTTAATTTTGGTTGAAGGCCCGTTAATTAATACATTTATTTTTGCCCTAAATCGAATTAGGGTTTCAATTAGGATTAAATCTTGATTATTTTAATATCAAGATTCTCTCTCCTCCAACGTAATTCAAATGAGGCGCCCCTCTCATTTTCTTTGATCTAAATGGTGCCAAGAAACATTAGGGACCTTATTGAAGTGGTAATTTACATATTGCACCCTAGGTTTTGGGTAAATTGCACTTTACACCAAAACTAGGTTTTAATGCACAAACCTTGCTTTATCAACTCTTCCTTGGTACTTAGGCTACCACAAGCCATACCTCTGCATCATCTTCACCCTCATGATGATTCAACACATGAGGAACATCTTATCATGCAAAATTTGTAATTTAACCCCTCAACTTGGGTAATTTGCAATTTAGTCCAAAATAAGCAAATATTGCTTCAACATTGTTCAAACAGGACCAAAATTGAAACATAAGTTCCTCATGAGCCCTAATTACTTTTCACAAGATAAGATTAAGCATATAATCATCTTTCTTTATTAAAACACCTAGGGTTAAAGCATAACCCAGGTCAGGGATGTTACATAAATTTTGTTTGTAACTTGATTGGTGCTAAAAGATATTGTAATGCACTTAATTAAGCAAGTTAAATATTATCATGTAGTTGCCTAGACCATATACCCATCCAGTGTCAATATTTTCTGAATGGTGAAATGAGTTTTACTCGGAATGCATATTTTTTTAGTATGTGATCATTAAATGAGGGTGCTCAGTGGACTCCCCAAAGTAAATGAGGGTGCTCAGTGGACTCACCAAATACACCAGGTTGCTCAGTGGACTTCTTGATGAAATTAAACCATGATTTCTCAGTGGTCATCCTGATGACAAATAATCTGAGAAATCTTAGTGGTCTTCTCTCAAAGAGAGTACATGCTATAGATGTAACTCTATAGCAAAGATGTTGCTATATAGCTAATTGCAGCGGGCACAAGATGTCCAACTAAGTCTAAGTGGTCATGTACTGACCAATATAGGTGAGGTCTTGACAGTCTGCTCTGTCACTGACCTTGTATGGTACCGATTTTGACTTACTAGGGGTCAGTTGGAGTATGAGCGGCATACCTCATCTCCTCTGGGCATAAATGTGAATGTGAACATGTAATCAGCCGTCTAGCATATTTGCTTAAGGATTGAATATGGAAGACATTGGTTGATGCTTTATTACTTTTATACATCTTAGTAGATAAATATTATACATGTTCTTGATATTCTTTTTAAAGAAAATAGATGACTTAATTATGTTATCAATAAATATACATCCTAGTTGTATGAAATATCCTCTATTCATTTTATACTATTTTCTGTAATAATAATATTATTGGTAGTGAGTTATATCTCTCACTGGGACAATAGTCTCGCCCCGTGGGATCCACAATTTTTAGGTGGACACGGACGAGGGCATAGGAACCGGACTGCAGAAGAAGGACCACACCAGCAGGGACAGTAGTAGTAGCTCAGGTTGAGTACACTGTTTGTCGTGTCTTATAGATACAAGTCCTATGTGTCGTCTCTGTATTCTCAGGTCCTTGGGAGATAGATCTTAGTGGTTTTCATGTATGGCTTGAGATTTTGGTTGTTTACCTTGAAATTTTATGTTTCTATTGCACATGTTAAGGCAAAGCAACTGGTACTTGTTATCCTCGAAATGAGATGGTACAATGTGTGTATGATATGAACCACATGTATATAAAGTTTTGGTTCGTTTGTAAGAGTTTCCTGGAAAAGGATCTATGTGCAAAATGGTTTTAATTCTTAGTGATTTTTGTTAATTCTGTTGTTTATGGTTATTCTACAATTATTACTAGTGATGACTTGATTTGTAATTGGGTCGTCACAACAAACATCATAACTGACCACTAGAAGATGTGTCATCGATAGACAAGTGTGGAGACGCTCCTTCAGAAAGGTGTTTGTTGTCAGGTGTGACCTTTAAAACATACCATCAAAAGATAGACATTTGGTTTTCTTATGAAGAAAAGAGTCAATGGAGTGTCAAGATGTTTAGGTGTGTCGGCTGTGAACTCAAATCAGTTTGGGTAAATCGAAGCAATTTCATTGGTCCAGACTAGGTAATCAATACTTCTTCAGTTTGGTGCCTACAAGTCCAAAAATTGGCTAGTTGAGCAATGATATCTTCAAAGAGAGATAAATCACAAAAAGCAAGCTAAGTATATGTTATTATTTTGGTCATGTCAAGGCTATAAAAGACACAAAACTATAGTTAAACACGTCTCATAAATGCCTAAATTTATATGTTATCAACCACTGTAAGCTTAATCCCTTGCTTGTCCTCAAGTAAGACTTGACTCAAAAAACTAAAAGATAACATTAAAATTAAGCTTGTTGATGAATTCTAAGGGGAGGAAAAACTGAAAAACTACGAATCTCTTGATATAAGTTGTTTTAGAAAAAAAACCCCACCTTTTAACCAAAACCTAGCTAGAAATAGGTCACAAAATATCTATGCATATTTAAGCGGATTTGCTGCAACTTGTTAATATTCATGGGGGCTTGAACCATAATTAGAGTATTCAAACATTGTCACTAGTTAAAGCATTGTCACTAAGTAAATTAGTCTAGAAATGAAAGAGAGTTATGATTTTTCATCATGTATTCATGTAAACCAAACCAGGAACAATGAACCACTCACTTATTCATTTCCTAAGAAGAATAAGAAACAAAGGAAAGGAGTCTAGTGACTTATGAGAACTGTGATTTGCATATGGCTACTCCATATAATGAGAAACAATCCATCTAATCTAATAAAGTTGGCCAGAAACAGTGAGACAAACTCATTGTATCTTGAGAAATTGACCCTACTACTTAGATGATCTCACAGGCCTCCTAAGGTTTCTGTAACACTCTCCAATGAGCTTTCGGGGTGGAACAACCAGGCATGGCATACCTGCATTCATGAGCAC
The DNA here is from genome assembly GCA_963693085.1 of Alisma plantago-aquatica. Taxonomy (NCBI): domain Eukaryota; kingdom Viridiplantae; phylum Streptophyta; class Magnoliopsida; order Alismatales; family Alismataceae; genus Alisma; species Alisma plantago-aquatica. Next base: position 750,245,619 of record OY856413.1, read on the forward strand.
AATTATACACCCAATGGGCACCATCTTCAACTCTCCTAAATGAGAAAACAAAAACTCAAGATTTTATTCTCACTCAAGCTTGTATCCTTTGCATTCTAATTTATAGGCCAGGAGTAGATATAGAAAGATATTTATCAGATTCTGTCGACATCCAATCCTCTTTTGCAAATGTTTTAATTATCATGTTTTGACTCAATCTAAGGTGAGAGGCGTGTATACCATCAAGGGGAAACAACCCAACTTTATTATCTCTTAAGAACTCATCATTGCCTTGTCGGTTCCTTGTGAGGATCTTCATTATTGTTCAAGGATCCTTGGAATATAGATGTGTCCATGAAATCGTGGCTTGAAATCATTTTAATTGAATTATATCTTCATCCAATGTTGTAAAACTTGTATTTGATATTCACATGATATATCAAAGAAATTGACATTCTTAAACTGTGGAACCCTGAATAACTTCAATTAAATTGTCATAATTCAAGGAAAGAGCCAATTAGTTAGTCATAGCAAGAGGTCTAGAATTTGAGAAAAAATTTGTGCGATTAAATGCTAAAAAACAATTAATCATTGGATTCACGCCACAACCTTAACAACAAAGAGATTTACAAATTGCATAAAAAGACTTACTAAGCAGAAAATTTAGTCTAAATACAAGAAATATGGAAGGTAAACATGCATGCATGAAAAGAAAGACAAGGGAAGTAGTAATTAGAGAAAAAGAAGGGTGGAAAACCCTACCACCCCAAGAATAAAAAAAATTCTTACCCTCAAGCAAACATTTGGCTTAGGATGATAGGGGTGAAAGCGATACAAATACTAATAATATCCTCCACAAATGAACAAGTTGAACATAGTGTTGAGGTCGTCATCCTCTCCATGTTGGAGCTCATCGTAAGTGGTGTCCAACCAAAGTTTCCCTATTGGAGTAGCTAAGGATTTGTAAGAAGAGTCTAGTTGTGGTGGACGACGTTGGTGTTGGTCTGGAGGGGTTTTGTCAATGAGGAATGACTATGGGCTGAGTATCATAGATACTGGGACAAATGACAAGTATGGAGGTGATGTAGTACCTTGTGGAAAAGGGTTTTTGAAGAAGCCCAGGGACGGCTACTGTTGTTAGATGGTTGGAAGTGGTGTTAATGGGAAGATGGTGTCAATTCATTGGATGAGGTACTGCACGTCTTGTTTTAATTTCCCAAATTGCCCACCAAATGTCGAACCTCTATTGGAACTCATTAAAATGACATCCAATATCAATCCGGTAAGTCATGTGGTCCTATAAATTGCCCCTCAACATCTCATAGATGCTACTCATGTTGAAGTTCTGAGGATGCTACTCATACAGGGGAGGTTGCTCATTATAAAAAGAGGGCACCTCAATATGGGGCACTTCCTTCTGAGGAATGTTGTGGAAGGTTGCCCTGATCTTGCTTAGCCTCCTACTACTCTAGAATCTATGATGCTAAAGTAGAGACACCAAAGGCACCACATGTATGGGGTGCATTGCCATTGACGTCTTGAGTAGAAATGTCGATTAGAAGACCTTGACATCCAAAACTAGAATTTAGTGGTAGAAGAATCATGTTTGTTATGGAAAAAGATTAAGTTAAAACCTCTTTTGTAGGCCTTGATCACTGCAATGTGCACAAGGTGATCTAAGTTCACCTTGGTGTGCCTAAACATGTATATCATGTTGATTATTGGTCATTTCTAAATCCAATATGCCATGCCATTAACGTGATCATGCCGCCATAGGCATTAGTTCTGATGTCTTCTGGTAGAGTTGTTTAAGTGGCGGATTATGAAATTTAACACATTCAACTTTCATCCTACTATGATCCAAAAAAGGATGTAAAGGTTAGTTAGGCTAATATCCCCTAGATGTCCTACTTGGGAAGGGCACAATTGATGATCACCTTGTTCATTTAGGGAAGGGTCGAGTTGTGAATGAGCAAAGACTTTGTGTAGATCAAGGGTTACATATCTATCATATCCAACATCTTCCGAGCATGGTTGGCATTGTAGTATATGTTGCTGGTCTCCAATTGTCCCCTACACATCTTCATGTAGTCATTGTTAGAGTGTGCTGACCACTGTTCAATCGATCTTCACTGACCTTCCAACTTTGACTCAGTAGGAAGAAGTGAAGTTCATCGTGCCTCACACCCGCTAGTATTTCGAGTGTAGCATAGAACTCAAAGGGGAGTCTATCATTCACATCACATTTTCCATAAGTTAGGATGTCTAGCTCGACCATTTCTAGGTACTGGTCCACTTGTGCATAGATTCTAAGCATCTTGAGGGTAATGGGGTTGGCGTACTTCAGGACAATGAGTTTCTTCCCATATTTGATGAACAAGTGGTTCCTCTTCTTTTGCTCCCAATTGTGGAACAAGAGAGAAGGAATGAAGTCTGGAGCAGAGAAGGAAAAGGTGACTGGTCGATTGCTGGCTAAGATGGGATTGTGTGAGGAAGAAGATCGGTGCAACAATGTTGTTCACTCTATAGAAGCCCTCTAGTTGTCTCCTGATAGTTGCATACCTACTAATAGAATGTGATGCAACATCCCCTTAGATGCACCCAAGTGTTGTCCCTCTATGGTGTGAAGTTTAGAATAATAACATGACTATGACCACACTTTAGTAGTGAACTCCTCTAAATGATTGATGCACCGGATAATTGTTGTTCCCACATGATATTTATTATGGACTTTCTTTCACTTATTGTTCATATTCATATTAATTTGTGCATTATTTATCATCATTAGCCTATGACACTTTATTGCATCAAATAAATGTGCTTTTAATGTTCTTATTAGATTTATTATTATTTGGGAGCTTATGTTCATTTTTATGGAATTTTAGGTGAATCTACAAGAAACTACATAGCTCGGTACTACCGACCTGCCTATCGGTGGTACCGACACTTCCTCAAAAAAGAACATGTAAAATCAAGACAACTCAATAGTACTGACCAGGGAAGTCAATACTATCAACAACATTACAGCAAGGATTTAGAAAATCTCTAGAAATCTTGGTACTATCGATATCAACTCGGTAGTACTAACAACTACAGAGGCAACCACAACTATCAATGGTGTCGATAGTACCAAAACTCGATCAGTAGTACCAACACAGTAGGATCAGGAAGATCTAGAAATTGTGTTTAATCCAACGGTTGGTAATTAATGATACCCTAAATCACTTCTATGACTTAGGGGGTTTAGGACCAAACCTAGGAATTTTTGGGAAATATGGCCACAAAGTGTAGCAGATGAAATAAAAAGTTTTATCTATCTATATTCTCATAACAGCAAGATCACATCAACTACTACGAAATAGGAAAGATGGTTTTACCAAATTATACCTAGTCCTGGAGCAAGTCCAGTGACAAAACTTGCTTCTTTGCAAATGTTGATAAGTTTCTCTTGGACGGTGGATGTGCAACCCCTAGTCTTCACCATGAACAACTATCTGGGCAACTTTTCCAGTGACTCTGGTGGTCTTGCCATGGAATGTAGGTTGACTTTGCTCTCTGAGTAGCAGTCAAAGGAATCCTACCTCTAGATTAGTCCACACAGACCAACTAGATCTCCTATCGTTCGCTAAGAATGGACAGGAAGGAGTTGTCCCTCCTATTGGTTTACTAGTCACCAACCTGCTCTCACTGTCACTCTACCTCAAATTTTCCCTACCAATTCAAAGCAAAGATGAAATGAAATTGGATACTTCAAATGACGCATTAGATTTCTCCACATTCCATGGATCCGAACAAAGCACCTCCCAGATCTGGAATTACTGAATTTCGTCAGACAACTTCTCACTTGTTCTCTCCCATTGGCTATCTCTCCTTTTTAGGTAGGACTTGCCCAAACTCTCTTGGTTACCACAACCAGAGAGGACAACAGTTGTCAGAGGAATTGATTCTCAATTGTCTGTGTTGTAGTTGTGCTCTGGGAAGCCCCCAATACCCCTCTATTTATAGTGGAGGCCAGGGTCAAGGTTCCCAGTTGCTATATGATATGTGATTAATGTGCAGGAGTGGAAAGGATAGAAAGATCTTGAATTTTTACAACTTACAATAGCTAAAATGACCGTTTCATACACCTAGAAGGTCTCCTAGTGTGCGAGAAGGTTGTCTCATACTGCGAAATGGCCATTTGATAGTTCCCAATTTGAAACGAATTTGGCTATTTCGAATCCAATTAATATCTCATTATAATTTCCTTATTCCTCAAGTAAAGAACAATCGAAACTATTCGGGAAACATCCTGAACCTTTGTTTGACCCAACCGTTCCATCTCACCCAAGCGAGATGCTTGCCTCACTCACCCAAATGACTGACTGTTGAGTTGAGTTGAGCCGGTCGGTTCAATCATATTCAATCAGTCCGTTCAAGAGCAGAACTAAGACAAATCAATCTCTGATCAACATGACCCCCAAATGTCTGTCTCAACTACTTGAGATGCCCATCTGGATGCCCAAATGGTCATCTCACTCAGTGAGATGGTCGTTTGGCAGACTTGGTCATCCAATCAAGCAATCGATTTTGTGAATTGAATACCTAAACACTTTAGTAATCAATCTAATTGTCATTCAAGATCAAACTCCTCTTCTAGATGAGTTCCTATGTGTGTGACCCTATAGTTCCCATATCACATTGGCAGTGAGTGTCCACAACTAGCTTATGACATCACAAGCAGAGAGTGTTTCCTAGTCGCACATTAGTGCTATCCAAGTGAAATGGAAAGTTGGAGAACAAATTCAACCTACAATTTGTGTAAGGTGTTGCAATGATTGTATAATTCCTTTGTCTCTGATATCCAGGATGAACCCGAGGCATGGTAGGTCATCCTCTCAACATTCAATCCATGTTTCTTGAACTAAGAGTAGACTGTTTGAGATGATGTGACCTCAATATCATATATTGATTCACATGTGCATGCACATGCATTTATCAGTCTCTCTCTTATCAAGTGGCCATGAAATCATACTCCAGTAGGAGGGAAAATCCCATATCTATCACTCACAGTATATCCCCATGTGTCAAAGTCACCCAATCATCACTGTTATAACAACCCATGTTTTAGGTCTGCATTTGATGATGTCAAAGCATACCCAATGACATGTGATGAGTGCAATGATTTTAGGTCTAAGAATCACAATCACCACCTTCACTATGAGAGATGACTATAACCACCAAAACCATGTGTCACTCTCAAGGTGGGTCTGTCTGATACATTGTACCCTAACATGTATCTATGTGCTTGATTTGATATTGCCATATCATGACTAATGAGATTTAGTCATCAACCAACTCACATTCTGATCTTATGGGTTATTTTTGTCTATCAACCTTCCACAATAAGAACCGATCAGGGACATAATGAGAATATGTACATGTACTCTTAACATCTGTATGATCTCATCCACAAGGTTAGTAACTTGACAACATACGTCATTGAGTAATATAATTCTCTAAACATTCACTTTGTATCCTCATTATCTCATATCTAAGTGAAACATATGAATTGGAAGCTTGCCTTTATATATATGTTACTATTATTAATCAAATCCTTTTAGGTAATTATTCCATGTCAATCATCATATGATTGTCTCTACAGGCATACCTTACCAACATACTCCCACTTGTACTTAGAGCCAATCACCAACGGATCTCATCCTTAGTGATCTAAACATGTCCTACATGCATATGTTGTGCTAGTGTCGATTCAGTGGGTTAGAAAGACTTTGCCATTTAGTTGGTATATTGCATGTTTCTTTTCTCTTTGTTCAGAGATGAAACTGCCGTAATATGGTATTTGATATTCCTTGCCTAATAGTTAGCTCCATTGTTGTCACAACATCTCTACTTAGCCATCAATGGTCAAAACATCTATAAGTTCATTATATGAACCTTCTAGATCCATATAGTATCACTCTATGTTCACATCACAAGTATACTTAGCCTCTATTTTAGAACAAAATTATGGCTATTAGTTTGGAACCATTCCATATAATAACATCCTTTTTCTCTTTTAAATGAAACATATTTTAATTTGTGGTCATTTTTGTCATTATGGAAGCTTGCATCGATGTAACTCTTTACATACAAATCTTCCTTTTATTGCTATCCTCATTGATTAGCAATCTTATCCTTAATTACTTCTCAAGTATTAATGGATATCTTTAATGACATTCCAATAACCTTATTGGGTTTTATATCATCTTGTCATGTCCAACACATACAAGATTATATGGGATAAGTACATTTATAGCATTCATGATAGATCCATTGTTGGGCTTTTCAATGGAATCTAATTCATGATGTTTCCACTCTTCACAAGAATGGGAATATAAGGTTCATGAGAGACCAATCCGGATTCTCTCTCATTGAATCCTCTCGTGTTGAACTCTTTCAACACATTGCTATTGTATGTGCTCAAACTTCCATTGTGAAACATTCAAGAACTATCTCATAAGTCTTGATCCTTATCTCATAAGATGTTTCACTTAATCCTTCATTGGTGAAGGTGATTTTCATGCCAGTTCTCAACATTCACAATATTGAGATGGTATTCCTCATCATATGTGGAATTTTCATATATGCTCCCATAAAATATTTATAATCACACGTTTCATCTTTTATCATGATTCAAGTCAAACTCTTTGACTATCTCATCAAATCAAAAGATCCCATTTATGAGTTGCTTATTTCAATCCTGAATTGAAGTTTATAGTCTATAGACTTAATTTGCATTCATAAAGTAATGAAACCCATTTAGGATGTGCCACAAAGACTTCCTCTAATGTATTCCCTAAAGGAATCCCGTTTCCATCTTCATATGCAAAATCATATAGTCCATCCTAATTACAACAACAAGCATGACAATTGGTAAAGGAATGTCCAACAACTTGAACTTATTTGAAGAAATTCAACCAATCTATCTTTTTATGATATCCATGTAGGGCTTTGCCATAAGACCCTATTGCACCCTTTGGGTATTACCTCTTTAGGTAGTGCTATCAAGGTCCTACCTTTTCAACTTACATGGACATCATATAGCTAAAAAATAGCCTCTAGTTGACTAGTTGGCTCATCCCATATGGCCGACCCAACTAAATTGTTGGATTCACAATCCTTCAATACCAGATGTGTTCTACTAGAAATATTTTGTTTTGTGTTATATGATGAACCTGAGATTCCATAACAAATTGTGATTCCCATTGTTCTCATTGTACCTCTTTGTTGGCCTAAAAAACTTTGAGTATTACTTTTACTCTCACTAAATCTTAAGGAACTCAGTTATCCCATTAACAAGACAATTTTGTTTATTGGATTGGAGTTAATAGTAATATTAAAAATCATGGTTTGTGGATAAACCTTCTTCAAGAAACTAATTTCTTAAGGTAGATTTCAATCTTTTAGACATAGAGCATTCCCATAATATCATCTATGAGTATGATGAGAGAAATTCAGATAAGACATTTGTTACATACACATTGGTGCAGATCATGAGACCGAGGTACTAGAGTACAAGTATTGAGAGAATGATAGAGTAGAAAGATAAGAATTAAGTTAAAGAAAGAGGTATCATGTTTCATATTTTACTCAAGAGTTTGATGTTAGCTTCATTTTTATAATGTCCAATAATAATTTGTAGCATCTTAATTCTTCACTATACTCACGCCACTTACTCTAACGAATATTTTTCTCAATGCATGACTAGGGACGTGATATCCACATGATTTGGAGCAGTTGAAGATCAAATAAGGAAGCAATGGACTAGGAGATTTCTCAAGCTTAGCCTAGTGGGGTTCCATTTACCAAGACGATCTAGAGATTTAGATATCACAAACATCATGCCTTAGTTTAGTTAGTTGAAATTTGGATTGATAGATTATATTCCAATATGAACAAGTTGCAATTTTCCTATTTGTGAACTATGTACGAATCTGATTCAATCAATTCAAAGTGTTGCATTTATTCAAATAGCAAAGATCAACATATTGTAACACCCAAATTGAGTAAAATGCTTATGCTCCTGTGATATGAAAAAATTAGGGTGTTACGTTATGGTATCAGAGCAATTTGGTGAATGGTCACTAGGCAAGTAAGATTCTCATAGTCATCTTAGAATGAAGATATGGTATCAGGGTGTTAATGTCACGGAACTGTTCTTACCCAATCCCAATCCCACTGCCTAGACAGTGGTAAAAGGATTGAAGTGCCCATTCCTGAGAGGCCCAATGGGATCTCACACACCGACATATACAATAAGAAATAATAACTCAAAAATAGGAGATTTAAAGACCAAACTAATCCAAAAAAGGAGATTTTTCAGTTTTATCCTTGTCATCCAAGTATATCGAGTGTGGAAGCGATCTAGTCAATGTTCCATTTGTTTTGCCTAAAATTAAGAAAATCAAGACACAATCAATGCAAATGCACGGTATGCTATCAAATAAAACAATATATAGAAAAATAGTACACTTGGTAGGACTTATATTCAAAAGTATAACAAGCGATTTTCCAAAACCAATATTTGTTCGAAAAGAATTTTATTATGAATCTCACATTATGCTGATATTGAGAAGCATGCTTATATTTCATTTGGCTCTATCGCCCCAACAAGACGGGGGATGTCACCGTGCTCCTTCTCTCTATATGAGGTAGGAGGGTAATGTACAAGTTTCACCCTTCAAATGAGGAGGTCGCTTGTACTCAATATCAACATTATCATCATCAACATATGAGCAGTCATAATGGGTAATGTCATTTATGTTTTCATGTTTTTCTCAAAATATAATATAGGAAAAGTGAAAGACTAATGAACAAGAAACAATATGTCAATAAGTATATATCCAAGTATATAATCAAGAGATACATAAAAAGTATATTCAATACAATCAAGGAGGAGATATACTAGCATACCTCACACTGAAGATTTAGAATATAGATCTCAACAAGTAATATGTCAACCCTTTGTTTCATATCCTAAATCAACTATATTTGGATCAAGGGTCAAGATCACGATATTTGAATATCATGTTTTAATATTTGAGATTAGGGTTGCACTTTTCCTACTACTGGCACATCCCATAGACTGATTGTGCTCTTCTCAGCTCTAGTGTCTACGACATGTGCCAAAAATGCCTCACAACCTCTCTGCAACATCTTATCATCTACAACAGCTGATATGATACACGTAGACAAAACTTTCCTGTCTCCAGAAAAGACATAAGAAAATCCACCCTTTTGAAAGACAGCCTCCTTCTTCCAACAGTTGAGTTGAACTCGATACGTCTCTAGGCAATCCATACCCAAGATAACTTGAAAAGAGTTAACATCTAGGGGTATAAGGTTAACCGCGATGGTGCAACCACCAAAGGTCAACAAACATCCAAGACAAAACTCTGTCAACATTGTCAGTTCACCTAACGGAACCCTCAACAAAAACTCAACCGGTAACTCCTGGGTTAACAGGTTAAGCTCACAAGCTAAAGAACTATGTATAAATGAGTGAGTAGCACCCAGATCTATCAAAACTGTAACTGAAATGCTATTAAAGAAAAGCATTTCTCCTGTAATTACTCGAGCAGAAACAATACCTTCTTGTGGTGTCAAAGAGAAGAAGCATCCTGAAGCTCTTCCTCTCCCACGATGTCCTTGTTGTCCTTCCCTAGCACTGGGAGCTGCATCACCTCGGGAACCTAAAGCTATAGAGGGACCAGGTCCTCTAGCTGGATCCTGTCTCAGGACATTCTGGTACTGTGACTGGGAACCCTGTGGCACCACTTGCTGAAGTTGAGGACATTGCCTTCTAAAGTGTCCAACCTATCCGCAGTTGTGACAACCCTGAACATCTACACCCCAACACTGACCAGAGTGTGGCTTCCCACAGATATCACACCTCGGTACCTCTCTCCTTGGCAGACCTGTCACTAAAGCTGATGATCCCGATGACCTTCCTCTTGGCATATTGCTCCATCTCCCTGGACTAGATCTTCCCCTACTCTGAGAAGATATCACATCTTTAGATCCTTGTTTACTGAAACAGCCAAAACCTCATCCAAGCTTTGAGAAGAATCCACCACCACTTCCTCAGTAACCACTACTAGGTTGTCCTCTGCCGAAGTCTTCAGATCTCTTTCTATTCTCATAACACTTATCAGCATTCACGGACTCCTCTACACGTCTTGTTGCCTCAAGAAATTCTCTGAAGTTCTCTCTGTCTCTTCGGCCAATTGCAGCTATACTATGCCGAATTTCAGGCCTCAATCCTTCCAGGAATCTTCTACAATTTTCCTCATCGTTTGGGATGAGTTGTGGGCAGAAATTTGCCAACCTAGTGAAATATGCCTCGTACTCTCCCACTGACATATTCCCTTGTCTGATGTTCTGCAGCTATCTTATCTTCTCACTCAGAAAGGTAGGTGGGTAGTACTTAAGATGGAATTCATCAACGAAATCCTTCCAAGTCAATACCGTGTTCCTCCTTTTATCTTCCACTCCATGCCACCAGAGCTCTGCATCACCTTTAAGTAAATAAACTACGTTATTGATTTGTCTTTCCTCAGACAGCTCCATCAGATGGAACACTTTCTCTAACTGTCTCAGCCATTTATCTACCATTGTAGGGTCTGTAGTTCCAACGAACTCGGTACCTCCAAGCTTCTTAACCAGCTCATAGGATCTCATCAGGTCCTTACTACTCGAGGTAGAAGCCCACCTCTCCATCTTATACTTTTTCCTGGTCTCAAGAAACATCATGTACATCCTTGATGCCTCATCCACATCATCTCCACCACCTGGACCCATCTCCTGAGGATCAGGTCCAATGTGGCTCTCAGCTTGGTCCTCATGACCACGTCCTCTTCCTGCCATCTGCAATAGTATAACAGAACACTTCCTGTTAGAAAATTGTAGTTAGAAGGAAAACACCTAAGTCCTAATCCTATGGGTCTCTTATCGTCCCCTAACCTTGACTTAGAGTAACTACGTACTCAAACCTTTTCTCTGATACCAAAAGTTGTTACACCCCGATCTCACAATTACCACTAATCATGAGATTAGGGCATAAATTGAGGATTTAACATAATACAAAGATCACCCTTAACTTTTTCTTTCACTTAAAATTAATTTAAAGGAAAATCTTATGACTTGGAATAAACTGAAATCTTACTAAACTGCGGAAGCAACTACTATTTACATTACTAGGTAGATAAAGCAGATTTACACATCATATTACATTTTTTATGCGGAATATAAAGCACAAAAGATAACTTAAAACTAGTTTACATGTTACATTACATTCTCTCACTACCACACCACATGCCCAAGGATCGAGGGGAAAGGACTAAGAGACCTATATCTAACTACGAACTACCTTCTCAAAACTTGGGTGATACAATCCTTCAGCTTCCTCGTGCTGACGCTGACCTGAAAAATGTTTCATTAGGTTGGTGAGCTACTGGCTCAGTGAATAGAATTTCACCCAACTGTCACAGATAACTCATTTTATGTTTATTAATTGGAATAAAATACAAGATAATACTATACTGAGCAGATCTAAACAATATAATTTAAATTATAGGAGATGTCAACATTTCATTAAGATAACAACTGCTGCAAAGCTGTAGATATGATCAAATAATATAAAATACTAAAATTTCATTTAAAGGACAACTATTGTGAAACTAACTCAAATCTTTCTTAACTCTTTAACTTATAAGAAACTCTGTGAACCTATATGAACATATTTTATCTTATGCCCTGATCATATGTAGTGTACTCTACATATGAAGACTCATATCAAACTACGATCCCACCGTACAAGATTTAGCCGACACCCTGGGATAGCTAAGTTTGACTACTCTCCTGGTCTGCAATTGGAAAACTGGCTCTCTGGCCTCGGCACTCCTATTGTACTGTAAACTGGACTCCTCCTCTAACCTGAGCACACATGCGAAGAGTCAAGCCACCTATTGGCTTTTTTGTACTCTAGTGCCACCAGGACTTTTGGTTGATGTTGGACACACTTTTTTGTACTCTAGTGCCACCAGAACTTCTGGTTGATGTTGGACACTGCAAACTGTAATTTAAGGAGACTTCCACTAGGGCTTTGTCCCCCCATGCCACCTGATAGCACATTCTGACCTCCGTATGCTGGACGTTGTCAGGGTTAGGTCGTTTCACCCCTAAGGCGCATACCTCACATAGGGGTTCTACGGTGTCAGGGCCCTTAAATCTATAATTTTATTATTTCCTAGAAAACTCTTACTATGTTAAACCTTTTTCTTACTTATACTCGACTCTGGTATATCTATGGCATCTCATCTATTTAATTTCAGTTCAAATCACAACATGAATATCATTCTAGACCTGACAGAGCAATATACTAAAAACTATTGTAATTTACTGAGTAATCCATATACCATGCATGCAGACAGATTGAAATTTCTTAAATAAACTAAACTCATATCAACTTGGCTCATATACGTTGGAATTATACAATTGATCATCATAACATACTAATAAGAGTTAATTACTCGATATATTAGAAATTGTTAGTAGCACTTGTAAATTATCTGTAATTCCTCAAATATTGAGTACATCAACCCAAATTCTAAGTTATGCATCACATAACTCAATTAAAAGTCAATTACTTTTCATGGCATAAATTATTAATATTAATTGAGAATTTTAAATTATTTCTTTGAGAAATGTGTTGATTTGTATAATTATTAATACACTCACATTAAATATAACTGGGGTGTGCAACTAGGTTTCTATTGAACCCTTTTCATGTCATTGTCATTTCTTTGAAATCGAGCATCTATGAACTTACTAAAAACGTACAACCTGGATTTATACCAAAATGTGTCGTTACTAGTCATGTGCTACTGAGTTCAACATTTAATCGAGCAATTTAAGCTTTGATCAATCGTGTATTTTCACTAATATAAATCACACATATCAATTAACTAATTAGCGCCGTGCAAACGTTAATAAATAAAATGTGCAATTAGAAATCGAGCGGCGCCTGCACTATCTGGCACCTGGGTAAACGCTGATATCTACGAATGATACCGATTTCAACCAAAATGTCTGATTATTAGAGCTATACTTGCGTTAGAGAGTGAAATTCTACTCACTATGGATCAGAATGTCCGAATTCGACTGGAAACACGTCCAAATCATGTTTCTGGGTGTCCACAGGGTTGTCTTCTACCTTGGGTGCCCTGGGATTTAGTTTGCTGCAAACAACAACTTCATACGCACACACAGGTGAAGAAGGAAACTAGGCAAGGTGCTGCTCGTGGGCTAGTTAGCTACAGATTCGTGTTCTAGACCCATGGTCGAGCTCATTGGCAGTGATTTGAGGTGCTGCTCGTGGCAAGATGGCCCCTGGCCGGCACCGCAAGGCCGCCCGACACTGCGGTTGGGGGCGCCGCCCTAGGGCACGATTGGAGTGAGGAAGATGAAGGTGGATGTGATAATTGTTGGCTCGAGGGTGCTGCGGAGACACCCCTCTCTCCCTTAGCTGGTGGCTGCGCCGCTGCAGCTGCTGCTGCTAGCCGCCATCACTGCTACTAGGTCGGCACATCACCTTCTGTTGGTCGGAGGTGAAGAGTCCCAAAATCGGTCGTCGCTTCTCCTCTGTTGTAGGTCAATCGGGCGTTGGGCGCCGCTTAATGAATGTTGGGTGTTGGTCAGTTGGGGAAGAAAGGGGATAAGGGAAAAATTAAAAAAAGGAAGGGGGTTATAAGTCATTAAATTGGAAAATTGCGGATTCAACCCAAAAGTCTTAAAAATGCCATATAATTTGCTTCAGATGTCCGATTCGAACGATTTCTTTTGCAAAATTTCAAGCACGAGATCCTCTAAAACCTCAAGGCAAGAAAACATACTAATTAGACTATATCAATTGATCAAAGCACTAATCGCATCTTGAGCACTTAACTTAATCAACATGATGATGCACTAATATCTATACTTACTGATTAAGATCGGAGTGGGTCATAACAAGTACAGTGGTCTCTCACATATGACAAAGGTTACAAGTATGGGTCATTGACTAGAAATCATGTTGAAGAATTAAATGGTGTCTTAAAAGGTGTTAGAGGTTTACCAATACAAGCACTAATTATTTCCACATACTATTGCTCTGTTATAATGTGGTTGGAAAGGCGTAACAAAGCATATGGTCGTGCACAAAAGGGACTTAAATGGACCTTTAGGTTTCATGATAAGCTTTTTAATGTATCACATGATGCTGAAAAACTAGCAGTAAACATCCATGTGAACAATGATGAATGGCTTGTTGATGACATAGATGGACAAAGATTTCAAGTCATAGTGCGTCCAAATGGTGCAAGTGAATGCAGTTGTGGTTTTCCACAACAATGGCATTTTCCATGTTCTCATGTTTGGGTAGCTGCAAGATTTGTCGATTATGATATTGATGCACTTGTGAGCCCATATTTCACAAATTATGCTTATTTAAATGCATACATAACTAAATTTCGTGGTATTCCCAACAAGAGGTATTAGCCTCAATTTGATGAAAGCAGAGGTATTTATCCCTTATTACCCCCAAGGAAACAAAGACACACTAGAAGACCAAAGAAAAAAAGAAGGCCTTCAACTATGAATGTTGATCCAAATCAATATACATATCATTGTCATAAGTGTGGCAGAAGGGGCCATAATAGACGCACTTGTCCTAATGTAATATGATGTCTGGTCATGTAATGTTTGCAATTTCAGTTTGTTCAAGTTATGTAATGTTTTTAATTTCAATTTACTCAAGTCATGTAATGTTTGTCATTTCAACTTACTCAAGTAGTGTAATGTTTGCAATTTCACTAATTAATTGTTAAATTATTGATAAGAATGAATTTATAATGGGTTAAATTTAACTAATTTGGACTCTTATTTGTAAATTATTATTTGTTATTTTTTTATAGATGGCTCATCAAAGGACATGGACATTTCACATGTTCGTAGAGTTAATCCAAATAATAGCTACAAAGTTTCTACAGGGAAAAATGTCTCATCAAACTCTATTGGATGATGACTGGAATGACGTCCCAAATTTGTTGTACAACAAGTTAGGCTTTATAGTGACAAAAGAACAAGCGAAATTTCATTGGCAATTTTTAAAGAAAATGTTTCACATGTATGAAGAACTTCTTGAGCTACCTGGTTGGTATTGGGAGCACACAAAATAGAAAGCAATGACAATCAATGCACAAGTTAAAATCAGTTAGTTGTATCACATCCAGAGATACATCAAGTTGTACATCAAATATGGCCATTTTATGAACCTCTAGATGAGATATTGAATCAAATGCAGTAACTAATATATTGTAATATTTCTCTTTTAGTAGTTCATGTTATATTTTAATATTATTTGGTAGTTCCTGTATTTGAATTAATTTCATCTTATCTAATGAAGAATCTTGACAAACTTATATGTTGTACAATATTAGCACTTTTCATTTAATGTAATATTTACACTTTTCATTTAATGTAATATTTGCACTTTTCATAGATATGGCTCCTAGAAAAGCATCCTTCCTACTCTCCCAGCACTACTTTATGTTGTCACAGTAGCCTATTACTAACCAGGGTGTTTTGGAAAACATTTATTTGGCTGGTTTTGGGCTTGTTCATAGGCTACGACCTATCCACCTTGATCCCAATTTAATCACTACCTTAGTTAACCGGCGGGACAACTCTAGCAATACTTTTAGGCTTCCCACTTTTGAGATGAGTGTAACCCTTCATGATGTTGCAGTTCTTTTAGGCCTTAGGATTGATGGGCCACCGGTTATAGCTTCATATCCTTTAGGCATAGATGAGGGGCAATTTTCTTCATGGTCTCATCTTTGTGAGAGTTTCTTAGGAGATGCACCAGATGGGATGTCTAAGGGGCATATCTCCTTGATATGCTTGCATGAGATCTTTAGGGATATGGATTTCACTTTGGAAGATGAAGAACAACAAATATAAATGAGGATAAGGTATACTAGAGCATATCTCCTATACTTTTTAGGTAGTTACCTTATTCCTGATAGTACTGGGGACAGAGTTCATGTATGGTACCTCTCGCTTCTTTCTGACTTTACAAGTTGTAGCACTCTATCTTGGGGTGTTGCAACTCTAGCATACTTGTATAGGGAGTTGTACAAAGCTACCACCCGTTCTGGGAGAACTGCCCACTTGTCTGGTTGTGTATGTCTACTGCAGATGTGGTGTTGGGAGAGGTTAGGAATCGGACGCCCAGGTTCACTTGTTATGAACTGGGGGGAGTGGCTAGAAGGTGTTCCCTTGGGTTACAGGTAAAGATTTATACAATTTATTTATACATTTATCCATAGATTTTGTAATATTTATCTAAATTTAGTTTGTCAATTTAATAGGTGGCCTATATTTGTTCAAAAGAGTGATATTATGAGAGGATCGGTCCAGTTTTATGATTCAACATTTGACCAAATTTTACCCTCTCAGATATAGCTTACTTCTAGTAACATGTTATATGATATATGTTATATTTTTTATGCAATTTATTCCGTTTTATAAGATACATGTTATATCTATTTGAATAACAGATACAGTTAACTCCTTACACTGCTGATATTCTGAAGAGACTTCCAGCCTTGTGTCAAGAGGATCGGGATATTTGGTTGGCACGAGTGCCATTACTGTGCTACACAGTAGTAGAGTGGCACTTCCCTGACAGAGTACTTGGATAATTCAGATTTGTTCAAGTACAACTTACTCTAGAGTTGTCACACCTTAGTAGGATAGATGGGAGTGGTCATGCGACTGAGGACTGGTTGCATCATTATAGGTAGGAGGTGCAACTGTGGAACAACAAACGTGAGAGCTTAGTCCCTCCTCCACCAGTGGAGACAGTCTTTAGTCTACATGCGCACTACACATGGTATCATCCCCAGTACGTACTTCCCCCTGCAACTCAGCCTCCAACTACATACTATCCACAAAGTTATCGTCAACAACAATTTGTGAGTATCATTTATATTTCTTTTACAAATTGTTATTATTTATCTTTATTATTTGTAATATATGCAATTGGTCTTTATTATTTGTACCAACTTTGTTTGAGCAGGTGGAATCATATGTGCGGATCCAAGCAGCTTTACACCATGCCCCTGCACAGATCAGAGATGACATCTATGGCATCCAGGGGACTTACTTTGATAGTCTTCCCGACTATGCTCGCCTGTATGATCCCATACCCACTCATACCACAACCTCTGAGCCCACTCCTACTCCTACTCATGTGCTTACTGCTGCTGAACTCACTCCCACTCCCACTTCTCAGTTCATGGCATGGGGACTGACAGGGCCATACTTTTCAGGAGCTGGTTCATTTTCTTCATACATCACCCCACCTCCACCAGCATCCTACTATGGAGCAGGTCCTTCTGTTCCATACACTCCACTTCCACCACCAGTTATTCATGACAGTCGACCACCATCTTATGTCACATACTCACTGACTCTATTTGATTTCTCAGGATGCACCCCACCTGATGCCCCACATCCTAGTATACAGAGACCCCTCACCCCACCTCCAGCTTTTCATTACTTTCCTGATCCTCATCAGCCTACTGCTACACAGTTGTCCCCCATTGAGGCATCTCCAGATGATTTCGGTACTCAAGAGCCAGATGTATAGGGAGGTGGGCGAGGACATCGTGAGTGTGGAGGACGTGCTTATATTTTAATAGTTTTGTACATATTGTGTAGTGTTGTATATATGCCTTTGTTCAGGCATTTATTTGGCTTGTATGTGGATCTATCATATTATGATATCGTATTGGTTCATTTTAGATGTATCAGATTGTTCTGTTGTGTATTATTTTCTCGTCAAGTTGGTTCATATTTTTTCCCTATATATAATCAAGTATATATCAATCCAAAGACTAATTCAAATTGCATTGATGTTCTATTTCTAAACCTTGAGAAGTGACGACCACCTTCTGGCAGTCAATTTGAGGGTAAAGGCATGTCAAATTGGTAGTGCAAATATTAAAACCACAATCGACCAATTTTTAATAAATGGTCAGATGAGACATAATTGTGAGTCAAAAACCATGTGAGATTACCTCTATATGTAGTGATCGGCATAGCAAGTAAAGTTAGTGGTAAACAGGTAAAGGCTTCCTAAGCGCCCCATGTGAGTTAGATGCGGCGAGCGGGTTGATGGTCGGCGCCGCGTAGATGCTGCTATTGACCGGAATAGCTCCGACGGTAGCGGGCCGATCGGCACATGCGGCGGAAGCCTTCTGGACGAGAACGAGGAGAGTCTCAAACTGGTCAGCCCATGAACTCCAGTCGTGGACCTCCGCCTTGACCTCTAGCTCCTGCTCACCGCTACCGCCGCGCGTCTGGATGAGTTCCCAAACAGGGTAACCCTTCCTGGGCATAACGAAGTCTTTGCTCGAAAGCTTCAGCATTGGGCAGAAATCCCCCTTTCCGTCGCCGAGATACACGAACCGAGCCTCAGGTCCAACCTCCGCCTGTATGCGCTCGATGACCCTGCCCTTACACATGTTGGGAGGGCATGTCGCCAGTCCGCACCCGTGGGTATCCCGATGGAAATCGTGGTACGGCTCGATCCTCAGCCTGCCGTCACCGTCGACGTAGCCGGGGTTGGTGTTGATCTCGGTGAAGTAACCCAGCAGACCGTGGTGCTCAAGAATCGTGGTTAAGAAGAACATGTTAGCATCGCTCACGATCTGCAGGTCGCAGCCCAGGGCAAACGCCGCCTTGATGGCAGCGACGACATTCGGGTTCAAGGGGGCGTTGCGGAGGCAGTCGGCGATGTCGGAGATGGATTTGCCCTGGGAGTGGAGCTCGCTCATCATCTTGTCAATGGCGTCGTTCCATGGCATGGTTTGCAAGAGAGTTTCGAACTGGTCGGTTGCGCCGAGGTTGTCGACGACCCAGTTGTCGCTGTCGCAGTCGATGATGGTCTTGTCGAAATCGAAGACCACCACTACGCCGGAAGGGCTTGGTAGCGACCCCATTGCAGGTAGGCTTCTTTTTCGTTCAAGAGGAGGAGGTAGGTAGGATTTAAGCACGGAGTCCGAATGGAGGCGAGAAAGCCAAGAATAGATCAGTCTCCGCCGATGCAATGCCAAAACCCCTGTTTACAGCAGTCTTTTATAAGGAGAAGCTCGGGAGGGGAATGTGGAATCGTAAGGGAATATTACCTGCGGGAAGGTTGATGCCTTACAACAACTAACGACTAACGAGTTACAAACATTCCATAATTACGTGTATAAATTTTGTGGAGGTACAACAGGTTAGTGTGGTCAAATACGAGTCCAACTGCGACTGCTACCAGAAAAAGTTTGCATAATCCGGCGAATATTCGGGAGACAAGAGGGACACATACTCGTGATCTTTCCTCCGGAGTCCGGACCTATCTAGCGCCATGCACTGACTGGTCTTTGTCTTTATTACCAAAGGCTGCCGGTCTTCCACATATCTGGCTGCCCGTGCCGAATTCCAATGCGGTTGTCCTGGTGGAATATACCTCGTCCGAATATACCCATTATTTTATGTTATAATATTATGCGGCTTAAATTTTTTTATCACAATGCATTTTAACATATACTATTCCCCTGTAAATCAAGATGTATCGCTTCTTTGAAAAGTCCAATTGCATAAGCATAACATGTATGAGACCATTTCACATTAAATAAAAATGCATTTATTATTTATACATGTATGCGCTTTACATACGTTGATTTAAGTTCATAAATATAATCATGCATTCACAAAGGATAACTTCAAAAACACAATTATTCTGCTCAGTACGGTACAGGGTACCAAAATTACCAAGTATGAGAAACCAAGAGCCAAAGTATCATATGGGATAGATGCCCCTTGAACATCCCACATCGACAAAAGAAATAAAAAAAAGGGATAACACAAAAGCACCAGACAAGTCCTAACATAGCCAAGAGCTTAACCCTAATGTGAGCCAAAGGAAGAATTCACAGTAGCAAGGCATTTGATTTTCCATACAAGCGAACCAAGAAGATCAGAAATACTAGGCTCTATGAAAGTTTCGTGAGCTTGGATAGTTTGACCCCATTTCCTAGTAACATAGTGTGACGATCTGAGGGCAATGATGTTTGCATAGTCTGAGATCAATAGTGAAAAGATTTTCAAGGAGCAATTTCTTGAATTTATTAGATCTAGAGGATGTTAGCAAGTGCATTCCATCATTGACATCTAGATATATAGGTAAGCTGGGGGAATATGAAAATCAGGTGAAAGTAGTGACGTAATGGTTATACATTGTTTGTATCTTTATGATGACTTAATAATTCCACTCATATATTTCTAATATTTCTATTGAGAATCATTTCAGATAGTACACCTAAAATGGCTCAAACTCCCAAACCCTTTTCCAAAATACAAGTCAAAACAACTCTTTTTCATACAAGGCGTTGTATCTATGTTTTTCTCCATGTTTTTTTCCCAAGTTGTTGTAAGGTAAGGTGTTCTTCTCCTATCCAATACCATGCTTCTATCCAAGTCAAAACAACTCAAATTCAAGAATTAAAGATTAGACATATTCCCTCTTATGATTGGCTATAAATCATTTTAAATGGTTGTATGACTATCATTAAGCTCAAACTATTGTTAGAAAAAATGCAATGAATATTTATTTTTGCATTAATTGATTTATTGTGATCAATGCACTTTTTCTAGTCAAGATTATACTAGAACTATCATTGCCCATGAGCCTAATTGAATTGGCCAACTACTGCCATTGCATGAGATACTAAATTTCATGAATCTCGATCGATTATAGGATGCCTTGGACACATCAAATTTCGTCGACCGAGTTTAGTCACCCAAAATCACAGTTAATGAGGTTTTGAAATCCTTATCCTCTAGTGCCATCGATCGAGCTATGGCTCCAGAATATCACTCGATAGTATTGTAGTTGTAAAGTGCAATATAGCTATTAGAGAGAGGTGGAAAATGACTTATACTAATTGGAAACCCAACCAACCTCTCCATAATGATATAATTCAAACTAATTGACTCTACAGGAAAGTTAGCACACTCAATTATAAATACGATCCATTTGGCTTCCTCCCAAGGTTACCTTCTAGGCTCGTGTGCTATAGTTGAGTTCTTATGAGAAACAGAACCCCTAAATCTATTTGAGCTTAATAACTTCTCTACATTCTTTCAATTGGATTAGGAAATTTGTAATGAGAGATAGTCCTAATTATTTTATTTAAACTCTCCACTCCTTCTCCTAGTCTCTCTTTCTCTCTCCCAGGGATGACGGTTTGAAGAAAGATTCTATGATGAAGGAAGGTGCTTCCATGGTGAAGGAAGGAGAAGGAAAAGGAAGAAGACTCCTAACCAAGAGTGAATAGGTCCTTGGTGAAGGTCAGAGACTCAATGTGAGAGTGTGTAAGCCCTTTGTAATGGTTATTGGCTCCCTTGTCCTAAAAGAAAATGCTAATTATCCCATGATCTGGAAAAGGGTGATATTCCTGGTGTAACTCTTGTACAATAATATAAGGAGTTACTCAAGTGTTTAAAACCCTAAAGGTGGACCTCTCTAGGTACTGAAGCTATATATCTTTTAGAGATGGAACCGTCACAGACGCTTGTGTTCGATTTGTGGATTGTTACATTTATGTCATCCTTTCATGATTTCCCTTTATCACTTAACTGGTGATATAAGTTGAAGGTCTAACAAGTTTTGTTTAAGTGGCTTTAGATATATTCACCCTAATCTCCTAAACAATCCATAGATCCAACAAGTGGCATCATAGTAGGGTCTCATTCAAGCTATTATCCCATACGTAAGATAAGATGGGCAACAAAATGATGGGTTCAGTCAACCTCGAGGGAACTTCTCTAAGTGTCTACCATTCTTTGATGGAACCAACTTACTCTATTAGAAGAGAAGGATATAATTCTATATCCAAGGCAAGAACTTCAAATTGTGGAAGATGGTGGATCTCCCTTATACTACAATAGAAGGAGAGATTGAGACATGGAATAAAGCTAGTGTGAAGAAAGCTCAACTAAATGCAAGGGAGATTAACATCATCTACTTTTCTCTCACCCCAACCAAGTTCACTCGCATTTTTACTTGTGACAAGACTCAAACGATAAAGAACAATCTTTGATTCACATATTAGGGAATGAGCAAGAGAAGAAGAACAAACTCTACATGCTTGCTTAATAATTCGAGAACTTATCCTTGGGAAATACAAAGAGAATCATAGAGATGTACTCAAGACTTAAAACCCTTGTCAATGGTCTTGTTACAACTTAAGAATACTCATATCTCTTCCTAGTGATGGGATAAAAAGGTGATTAAACATCTAGGCTTTACATGATCCCATTAAAGAAATCCTATGGAAACTCCTATCCTATGAAGTTAGACTCACATCTAGAGATCAAGAGGGAAAAGAAGAGTCCTCTGAGAAAAAGAAGGAGGTGAACTTCAAAGATCAAGTGGAGGCCCTTGTGGAAGCCCAACTAACAAGATAAATATCCCTTATCTATTGAAGATAGATCCCCCTAGTGAACTTGAAGCTCAATTCTCAAGAGGGAACTCACTCAAGGGAAACCCTTCATCTTCTAGTCCAAGGTCCTATAAATGTGTCCAAAAAGATCTCTTCAATAACGATTACCCAAAGTTGAAGAAATATCACCGTATGAACATCCACAAGATAAAAAAAGAAAGGAACAATGTAGGCAAGGATAATAAGAGAGATTTAAAGGAAATAAGGGGCAAGGAATCAACCCAACATGCCACTTGGGACACTCCTCCATCCTCCTCTTCTAGTGGGTATTTGTTAAATGAAGATGATGAGTGGATCATGGATCTAGTGGATAGAACAATAGGTAATTGAGGTAAGATATGTAATCCTTCATGCACTTTATTCAGAAGAACTTATTAATGTTGCCCTTAATTGTCATGTTTCTTACTATAAATGCAAGTCTAAAAAGAAAGGCATAGGAAAAATTATTGATATCTTATATGTTAGAATTGATGAACTTGAGAAACATGAGATGGCTTTAAAAGTTAATATAGATGAGTTAAAATTGATTAACCTTGAGATATAATGGTGTAGAGATTGAGGATGGTATTGATATTAAGCAAATGAATAATCGTAAAGATGAAACCAAGTTTATCTTGATTATCTTATTTTTCTTTGAACTACAAATGCTAGAGTGGTTTCCAATATAAATGATCTAAAATCTAGACAAACATTATATTCTAATGAAGTTTTTGGTGAAACTCTTGAGAGAAATCTTATTTCAATAAACCCCTCTATTTATAGGCCAACCTTTTACATGCTCAAGATTATCTTGCTTATCTACTACTTCTAATATTGTTGATGACAACCATATTCTAAGATAATCTTTGTAAAGGTTCATAAAAGGGAAATAGAACTTTAAATGAAACTTCAGACCACTCTTGTAAGGACCCTGACCTTCGTTTTGGGCTTACCCTATTTTCTTTGCCTAAACCTGGTGTTTAGAGGCTTGCCTAATCACCTGAGGTGTGATTAGTGTTTGTTGTGTTTTGTTGTGGGGTTGAGGTGCAACTTGCAATTTACCCAAGTTCTAGGGTTTCTGTGCAAGATTGCCACCTTGAGAGATCTCTTTGTATCTCTTTGCATCCTCTAGGGTTGAGAGGATGAGTTGGGTGCCTTGCTTGTGTTGTTTTGGGCCTTATTTGAGCTTGGGCTTGTTGTTGGGCTTGATGTCCTTCCTCCTTGCTTGATGTGTTTCGGGAAAGGGAGTGTTTGGTGCCTTGTGTCATCCATGGTGTATCGACCAGGAGTGTATCGGCCAAGGGTGATGGTGGGTGTGTCGAGTTGCCATGTTGGGTGACACACACCCCTCCACCTACCCTCATTTGTGTCACCCTCTCTTGGACACATGGTGATTTTTGCTAGCAAGTGACGAGACCTTGGACAAGTGGTATTTGGGGTGTTAGCATGTGGCATGGCCTTTGGACAAGTGTACCTAGGCCAGGCACCACCTTGCCTTGTTCTCCCCCTTTACCCTCTTGCATATATGCCACCCATCTTGCTTGCTAGTAGTCCCTTTAGTTCTCTTTATCTGTTGCTCTCTTTTCCCTTGGTGGCCGATACATCCTACTATTCTTGCTCCTTCTCTTCTCTAGTTGGTGGTCGAAGCTTGGAGGAAGTTCTTAGATCTTGGAGCTTGTGCTTGAGGCGGGTTACATAACTCCTAACCTAGCTATATTATCTCCCTTATTTTAATGCTTTGTTATGTTATCTTGATCAGCTATGCTTATCTTGCCAGTAATGCTCATGCCTTAGTTAGTAACCTTGCTGCCCGATATGCTCCCTAGACTAGGTTGGCTGATATGTGTGATATCCTTGTGTTGGCCGATCCTTTGGGTTGTAGAATATCAAGAAATACCCCTCTCTCATTTAGTTGAGAGGTGAGCTTAGGTTTTCTTGATCCCAAGAGGAATGGTGGTGTGCCCGTGAGGCAATACCCCCCTCTCACTTTGTTGTTGAGAGGTGAGCCTATGTTCTAGCTACTTGGGCATCATGGTTAGTTGGCTTGGCCGATAGAGGTGTTGTCCTTAGTGTTGTGATGGTGATCTACCCTAGTTGCACGTTATGTCCTTGTTGGTACCTTGGGCGATAGGGGCGGCCATGCCTTTGATGGTGAGCTTTGAGCAACACCCCTCCTTCCTTGAGTTGTGAGGTGAGCTCTAGCTCCTACCCAACATGCTTGGAGATTGTGTAAGACCCCTCTATCTCTTCAAAGTTGAGAGGTGAGCCAATACCCTTGGTGTCCTTGGGAGATATGGTGTGGGTGGTCGTTATGTGGTTGAGGCTGTTTCTAACCCTAGTCACCCGAGATGGATGGTGGTGTCTTGGTGCTTGTTGCCCGATATCCCTCTCTTTCCCTTAAGCTAGGGTTTGGGCAATACAGTAGGTGGATGCCTTGTTGATCCCTTAGATGATATGGGGTTTGTGTTGGGAGTTATAGTATTTTTGGTGCCTTGCACGACATCCTCCTGGATGGTGCTGCCCGACACTCTGTTATGACGTGTTGCCCACTTGATCCTTGTTTACTGTGGGTGACAGAGTGGTGCATCAGACATTGCATGGCATTGCTACTACCTTGCATGATACCCTCTTGGGTAGTGCTGCCCAATATGGACGTTGGGATGGTTTGAGTTCATGGGTGTTATGACCTTTGATGATAGGGATGACCTTTGGATGATATGGTTTGGGTGTTGACACACTGCCTTCTATGAGGCGTTGCCCGGTACGGTGTTGCCGTCATGGAGCGTTGCACGTCATGTTTTTTGCCCGATATGATGTTGTGTCACTTGGGCATTGTGGGTTGGTTCTTAGAGTACTACTCGTGATCAGCTTGCTTGTGGCTTTCCAGATATGGGTGTTGGCTGATAGTGCTGGCCGACACAACTAAATGTGGTTAGTTGCCTTTAACCGATACCTATAAGGTTTGGTTGTAACTGTAACATCCCTGACCTGGGTTATGAATTAACCCTAGATGTTTTTCTTAATAAGGTTGAGTAGATTCTTAATCTTATCTTGGGAAGAGTAATTAGAACTCATGAGAAACTTATGTTTCAATTTTGGTCCTGTTTGAATAATGTTGAAGCAATGTTTGCTTATTTTGGACTAAAGTACAAATTACCCAAGTTGAGGGGTTAAATTGCAAATGTTGCATGATAAGATATTCCTCTGATGTTGAGACATCATAAGAATGAATATGATGTAGTGGTATGGTCTTTACAAGCTTGGACATCAAGTTTAAGCTTGTAAAGCAAACCGTGTGCATTAAAACCTAGTTTTGGTATAATGTGCAATTTACCCAAAACCTAGGGTTCAATATGCAAATTACCACTTCAATAAGGTCCCTAATGTTTCTTGGAATCAAGTAGAGAAAATAAAATGAGAGGGGTGCCTCATTTGAATTAAGTTGGAGGAGAGAGAATCTTGATATTAAAATAATCAAGATTTAATCTTAAGTGAAACCCTAATTCAATTTAGGGCAAAAATGAATGTATTAATTAAAGGGCCTTCAACCAAAATGTTATTGGTTGATTTTTAATAAGGATGGACGTTCTTTTTCCAAGATAAGGAACGAAAATATCTAAAGGAGGTGAAACTCCACTCACCTTATTATAAAGGAAAGTAATTTCCACTCACATATGGGATATTAATATTATAAGCATTAAGGTGCTTAATTTGTTTTTCTTTAAATCATGGATAATTGAGAGGAACAAGAGGCAAACAGGATATCCTAGTCCCTAAGGAAGATAAGGGGGAAGAGGCGGCCATATTTTTGGGAATAAATGCATTTTAATAAGGCATTTTCTCTCTCATCAATTTCCTTATAAAAGTGCCATTTCCAAGCCCAAACCAAGGACTTTTCGGATTTCCTTCTTCCCCTTGCTTGCAAAACCGACCAAGGAGCTAGGGAGGAGCAGGAGGACGACTCCTAACCTGTTGGTAAGGTTCTTGATTCATTTCTCCTTGATTCCATGGTGGAAATCGAAAATAAATTATGGATTCCTTCCTATTTCGATCTCCTCTCCAATCCTAACCAATTCTTTTCACTCAAAGCTTGAGGACGACCCTTGGAATAGTGAAGGGAGATTCATTCACCATTTTTTCCGTGATCTTGGAGCTTTGGAGCTCAATTGGAGGCGGGTTTTATAACTTAAACCCTTAAACATTGCTATTGCA
This sequence comes from Alisma plantago-aquatica, assembly GCA_963693085.1. Lineage (NCBI taxonomy): Eukaryota > Viridiplantae > Streptophyta > Magnoliopsida > Alismatales > Alismataceae > Alisma > Alisma plantago-aquatica. The sequence continues at coordinate 750,272,426 of OY856413.1, forward strand.
TCAATTCTCTATGCTTTGTTGATTGATTTCTTCAATTTGATACACTCTTGTTTCTTTGCTGCAATTTCCATCAAGAACGGTTTCTGTTCTTGGTTGTTCGAAGGAAGGGGATGATGACATCATCCTAGATGCTTATCCAAAGAAAAGTACCAAGCCAAACGGTTTTGATAGCTACTCCAAATCGTTTTAATTTGATTGGTTATGCGGTCTCAGCAAACCGTTTAAGGGAAAACGGTTTGAAACCGTTTGGGAGCAAACGGTTTCAAAACCATTTGAGATGGTTGACCAAGAGTAATTATGTAGGCTGATAACCCACCAAATTTTAGGGGTTAACTCCAAAGGAATCATAGGTTGAAGGCTAATCAATTAGGCAAATTGAATTGAATTAAGTACTGATTTTCAACCTGATCAAATTGACCTGTTTGGGAAAACGGTTTCAAAACCATTTGACATGGTTGACCAAGCATTGACCGTTTGGGATTCCTTTTAATGATTATTTTGGTTGATAACCCTCCAAAATTTAGGGATTAACTCCAAAGGAATCGTGAGTTGAAGTCTAATCAATTAGGTAAACCTAATTGGATTAAGTGCTGATTTTCAACCTGATTAACTTGACCTTTTTGGCCAAACGGTTTCAAAACCATTTGAGTGAGTTAACCAAGCATTGACCATTTGGAATTACTGTTCCTAATTATGTGGTATAATCACTCACCAAATTTTAGGGGTTAACTCCCAAGGAATCGTGGGTTGAAGGCTATTCAATTGGGCAAGCCCTAATTGAAAACAGTACTGAAATTCCAATGAGTTAATTGGATATTTTGGGTTGATTAGCCCAAATGGTTTCAAAACCGTTTGGGGGTCACCCAAGACCGTTTGGAGGTCTAGGGATGGATATTATTAAGTATTTGAAGATCCAAAGATGGGGCATGAACCCTAATCGTCTAAGTGCTGATTTTGCAATTGATTGAACTGATTGTTTTGGATTGAATGACCCAAACAGTTTCAAAACCGTTTGGGGATTACCCAAACGGTTTCAAGACCATTCGGGGATCACCCAAATACCGTTTGGAGGTCTGGGGACAAGTATAGGTTACCAATTGAAGGTCCAAAGGTACCAAATCACTTGGTGATTAAGTGCTGAATTGTTGATCAACTCGATAGACCAATCCTTGATGGATTTTCACTAGAATCCAAAGGTTGGATGAGCCAAACGGTTTCAAAACCGTTTGGAGATCATCCAAACGGTCTCAAGACCGTTTGGTGGTCACACAAGACCGTTTGGAGGTCTAAGGTTGAGTATGGTTAGGTGTTTGAAGGTCTAAAGGTATCAAGCTGATATACAATGCAATGCTGATCTGGTGGTCAATCCAATGATTCAAACTTTGATTGATTGACTTGGATTATGATGTGGACATGGGAAAACGGTCTCAAGACCATTTGGAGGTCATACAAACGACCTCAAGACCGTTTGGGGTCAGGTCATTCCCAATTTAGATGATGGTTCAATAATTTCAAAGTAATCAATCTTGCATTGATAAGTATTGTTGGATCATCGATTCCAAACCCTAAATCAATTGAGTCAAACCCTAATTAATGACCAATTGAGGGTCGATTGAAGGTCAAATCAGTTGAAGGTTGACCTATTAAACTCAATTGAAGTATGAGCATAGGTCCAATTGATGATTGGTTCCATGAACTCAATGGTTGAAGATCCAATGCAATCAATTGAAACTCAATTAGTAGCTTGACTGATGATCAACTTTAAAGCTCTAATTGGTGATTATAAACCCTAATCCCATTGAGATCAGAGCCTAATTGAAGTTCTAATTGAGGGGTGAGTTCATGATTCAATTGATGATTAATTGATGATCCAATTGGTTGAAGTTCCATTGATTAGAGTTGAGTGTTGTGGATGTCTTGATTGACTTTTTGGTTCATGCAGTTTTGAGAGGTTTGGACCAAACGGTCTCAAGACCGTTTGAGACCCATGCAGTTTCAAAGCTTTTTGCTTAAACAGTTTCAAACCGTTTGTGATTCAATTTGGTCAATTCAATTGGATGCCCAAATCAATTGAAGGATCAATTGGTTAATCCAATTGAGTACTTAAAGTAATTGAAGGAACAATGGGTTGATCCAATTGAGTACCCAATGAAATCAAAGACTCAACTAACTAATCCAAATAGATACCTAGTGCAATTGAAGGTTCTATTGATTAATCTATTTGGATGCCTCATGTTATTGAAGGTCCAATTGATCAAACCTTTTTGGAAACCTAATGTAATTAGGTGAGAGATACCTTAATGGTACTAATTAATAATGCATAACAAATGCATGTATCTAATACATGATGAAAACCCTAATTGAGGCTGATTCCATGTATAACCCTAATAAGAGGTTGTCTACATATGAAATCACTAATTAGGATGAATAGTAAACCCTGTTGAGGGTGTATCCATGTAAAACCATAGTTGAGGGTGCATCCATGTGAAACCCTAGTTGAGGGAGTATCCATGTGAAACCCTAACTGAGGGTTCATCCATGTGAAACGCTAATTGAGAGTGATTTCATGAGAAACCCTAATTGGAAATGATTAGTAAACCCTAATTATGGGCAACGTGTTATGAAACTCTAATGAAGGGTGATGCTATATGCAATCCCTATTCTAAAAGAGGGGAGATGATATGTGAAACCTTAATCCCTAATGAAAGAATATAATTCATACTTGAATAGGATTCAAGAGGTGAACTCCTGTAGCACAACCGTGTTAGGCAGCACGGCCGTGGTATCTTTCCTTTGCACGACCGTGCAAGGTAGCACGACCGAGGTGGATTCACTTTGCACAACCGTGCAAGGTAGCACGACCGTGGTGACTTTCTTTGCACGGCCGTTCTTGGTTGCACGGCCATGGTACTCTATGTTTGACTTAAGAGTTTGTTTTGAATAGGACCTAACATGGTCTTTTTATTAATTCCTAACTTATGTATGAATCCATAGTATTGGAAACAGTTGTATATTCCAAGTAAGTGACAATTGATCACTACTTTACATGATGAATGTGATAAACTGGTGCATAAAGTATTAGGATGGGTAATACCCTAATACAAGCTAAGTATGTGAACTTAAGAAAGTTAATGGTGTTGAGGGAAGTGAGACATCAAGATATGATAGATATCATATCCAAAACCCCAAATACTGGTATACCTTGTTGTGATATAAGTCCAATATGATTGGATGAATGATACATGAGATGTGTGATGGAAATCCTAATCCTGGTAAAGGATTAAGGGTAATACCCTTGAATTATTAATACATTGTTTTTGCATGATGTTGATAGATAATTGATGTGTTGCTATCATATGTGCTAACCATGCAGGTATCATGAGATGATGGGCATAGCCAGGTATGAGCTGTGATATGTTATTAATTTGAATTTGTTTATTGGGCCTTGTGTGCCATAATATATCTTGTTGTCTGATAAGAGGTAGCAAGAGAGTTAATAGGCATCAAGTATCATACTTACCTTGGTCAAATGACCTAAAGGTGTTAATTACCTAAGGAAGTGATAACAATGCTCATGTGATGAGCTAAGTGTTTGAATACCCAAGATTTCATGGTTATGGTATTGAAATTGTGAAGGGATGAGAATTCCCAGTGTTGAAATGAGGGATTAAGATCCCAACACTTTATGAAAAGAGTATGGCTATGGGCCATGACTCCACAATGATAATGCCAGGCTTTAGATATACAATCTATGCCTGAAAAGAGTTAATGCAGTGGTAATGATTCTGTAGTTTGAATAGATGTTATACATGTTCTTCATACTCATTAAAGAATAAGTGACGTGTTGATTCTATCAAGTTATAGTTGCAATGCTTCTGATATAGAATAATGTTCTAATCTGTTAGACATTAAAATATCTATTGTCAATTATATATGATTACCCTGTTCATATTTATCTTCTTAAGATGCAATAATAATGTTTCTGGCAGAGAGTTATAACTCTCGCTGGGGCAATTTTTATAATTGTCTCACCCCCGTGGGAACCACATTTTTTAGGTGGACGCGGACGAGGAGATAGGAATCCTTCAGTAGGTGAAGAACAACAGTAGTAGCAGGGACAGTAGTGAAGTCTCAGGTGGAGACATTGGTTGTAATGACATGTATAGTTGTATATAGAGTCCTATGTGTCGTCTCTGTACTCTCAGGTCCTCGGAGTAGTAGTTAGTGCTTTTGAGATTTTGGATCAGTGTCTCGAGATTTTATACTACCTGTGTTGAGTTTAACAGGTCAGTTGATGCTTGTAATTCTCAGAAAGAGATGATGCATGATATGTACCTTTGATCCAAAAAGTAAGTGTGTTACTTTGGTTCTATGTGAGAAATTTTTCCTTTGATGGATCTCTTGATAAAAAGGTTTTAATTTTTAGTGATTTTCGCTAATTCGCTGCTTGATGAACGCTTCCACATTAGTTAATTATGTTTTTATGAGTTGTATGCCACAGTAACCTTTGGTGAGGGACGATGCACCTTTGGTGAGGGCCGTGGTATGTTTTGGTGAGGGTTATCCCTTACCCGATAAGCTTTTGTGAAGGTCATGCTCCATGTTCGATTGAAACCCTAGTATCGTTTGGAATGCTTATATGTGGATGTTATGTATATACATGCTCATATAATGTTGTAAAACTATATCTTGATGATGAAGTGTTTATCTACTCTTGAGCATACTAACCATGCAGGTTTCATCAATTGAGATGTGTGATCATGCATGAGCTATGATGATGTCATTAGTGACATTTGCTTAATGATAAAATGATGTGTTATAATAACTATAAGAATGCATGATGTGTTGCTTATGAGATGGTGACATGTGCTTGATGATGGGATGGAATCCCTATGATGGTTAGATCCTTGTGATGGATCATGATGATTGGAAAGAGGCCAACTGGAAACATGTGATGTTGGACCCTTGAGAGGGATGATGATGATGTTGATGGCATTGAGAATAGAAGTAACAGTGTGACATAAGATAATGGAATTTCTTTCGTTTACTCTTGTTTATGGTTTGTTTAATATAACTTGGTTGCCTCAACAATCCATGTAAAATGTATTAAGTAATTATAGATGAACCTTTCATGTAGTTTTCCCTGGTCATAGATCCATCATCGTCAGTAGCTCGTGATGGTGAAATGGGTTCTCCTGCGGATTAACCCGGAGCGCATATTGTTGAATATGCAAGATTTCTCCTAGATGAAAATAGGAGGATTAGAGTGCAACTTCGGTTTTAGACTCATGATATGTATAAGAGCATGGTGAACAGGCCCATGGCTCAGTGTGATAGAGAATGAATGTGTTGATGGCTCAGGAGCACAGTGAACAGGACCGTGGCTTAAGGTATGCTAGCGTCGAGACCTGTACCAAGGTGTGCTAGAGGAAAAGGTAGCCTGTGGAGTTGACCCTATGACTGAGGTCACTTCAGTAAGAGACTGTAGTCCTGCTTTGGATATCGTGCACTGACCACGAAGAGGATGAGGTCGTGGAGTCCAGCTCTTCCATTGACCTTGTATGGCACCTACTTTGGGTTTCGCAACCAAAGGTTGGATTTGAGCGGTACGGCTCATTTCCTCAGGGCATAATAAATGGTAATCTAGCCGTATAGTATAATTGTTTAGGGCAAACATAGAATATTGGTTGAGGCCTTGCATATTATACACTTGTTTCATATGCATTCCCTAAGTACTTCTTACAGCTAGTTATATGCTTCTCAGGTATCATGGTAAGCTGTTACACATACGTAATCTTGTTCTTCATATTCCATATATGATTTGGTTATCTGCTATATACTGCTCTAGCTTCTCTGAGGTTTTATAGTTCGGTGGGCAGTTATGTTTATCACTGGGACTATGTGTCTCACCCCGCTAGTTTCAACCTTTTTAGGTGATCGAGCTAGACGTGGTGGTGATCATAGTGTTGCGGCTGAGCAGCAAGAAGATCAGTAGAAGGCAAGGTTGGATATGTTGCTGTTGTGGTTGTTTTGTAGTAGAGTCTTAGAGTCTCCCCATACTCTCAGGTCCTTGGAGGTGTTTTTGATGAGGTTTCATGATGTATGATCTTAGTATGGCTTTTTGTAAACCTATTGTTGGCCTGGCTAGGTCTGATATGTATATAAACAGGTGACACATCCTTGATGCATATGGAACAGACGGATCTAGTGTGTTGATGGACATATATCATGCTTATATATATAAAATGTTTCCTTGCAAGATGTGGATCTAGTTGTAATAGATCTGTTCTTATGATGCCTTCCGCAATCAGTTTAAATTAACCCGTGTTTTTTTATAATATATGGTTTATAGTGATTCCACACGTTTTCACGTGGCATTTTGTTGTCTATGTGATGGCAGGATGTCACAACAAGTTTTTGGTATTAGAGCTGTAGGTTCACTGAGTCTACATGGATCTAGGACTAGGCTTGTGTATGTTCTTGTGATTTTTTTAGATTTTCTTATAATGACTTCTACCCTAGCATAAGATAAAGCTAAAAGATGTCTGGAAATCATGAAGAACATGCTGCCAAGAGCAGTGCTGCTGCATTTGTTGATGGAGCTAGTGTGAAGGCACATGAAGATTGGGTTCCTGAGGTCCCTCAGTTTGACCCGACCATTCTTGAGAACTGATGCAAGGGTTTTGAGTCGCTTTTATAGGCTAGTTTTATAATCATTTTGTGCGTGTATTGGTCATATTTGTAGTTAATATCACATGATTCATTTCCTTTAGCCTACAATCTCATTATGCATCAAATTTGTCTTATTTCATCTTATTTTGTATAAAAGATCATATTTCTCATATTTTCTTGGTGTTCTTCTCTTTATTTCAGGGGATTTGCATATCTGAGGCCGTCGATGCCATCGACTTGGCCACATCAACATGCTAGAGAAAGAGCAGAACCAATCGATACCATCGACAAGATGATCGATGGTATTGAGATAGCATCAGTGTGTCAAAGGTCAACAAGTTGATACCATCAATGTGTCTGGTCGATGGTATCGAGCTGCCATCAGAGAGAATGCCAGAAATCAAGGAGTGTCGATACTCTATGGGGGTCGATACCATCGACCCACCGTCGATGGTATCGACACCGTCAATCAGGAAACCACCCAGATTGATCTTAATTGAACGGTTGTGATATTTTGTCAGTTGTAAGTGATCCCTATACCTAGGAAAGATGGCCCAATCCGTACTATCACGTCATTAGCCGCCACACAAGTCTCAGAAGAGGAGAGGATAAAGAACGGAGACCAGAGCTACAACCCGGATGTTTCCAGAGCTACAGACGGAGTTTTCTACCGTCGGAAGGCTGTAGAACGCCCATCCCATGTCGAGAATCATCCGGTTCTCCATTGTTCAGGGGTTACACCATCTCCATCCACATTGTCCCTATGTTTTCTTCTCCTTTCATCGTGTTTCTCATTGAGATGAACATGCAGGGCTAATCCCCTTTGTCTTTAGGACCGGGAGTAGCACGGATAATCATTGTATGATACTTGTTACATAGTTAACCATAATTTGTCTCTCAAATCCGTGGTATGATATTGTTTTCTCAATTCTATCATTGTGCTTGATCACCATAATGGTAATTTAATAACTTTAATTGCTTTTGACGAAAAATTAATGGTTGAAAAGACGCAATAATCACATTAACTTATAAATCCTTTGAAAAAGGAGATGTACGGTTAATGGTGGAAACCTAGAGATATGTTTTTCATGCACCTAACTTAGGGTATAGGTTACTACTGATGTGGAACCGATCTAAATCAAGGTAGTGAATTGTATCGCGGAAGCGAACAATTCTATTCACAAGCCACTACCCGAAATAGTAGACAAGTTGTGATAATTATGTAGGAATTAGTACAACAAGAATCTGTGGTGAAACCACAATCCTAAAGATTCCATTTTAATTGATTAAACTAACCATTTAATCGATTTATTTGCTTTCTTTTGTTTTTATTTTCTTTTTTAAAACAAATCTCAAACTTTTATAATCGGTCTAGCTGATTGCAAGTAGTTAGTAGTAGTCTACCAAAATTACGTTCCCTGAGTTCGACTCGGGTCTCACAAAGGCCTATATTACATTGATGCATGCACTTACATTTTACGCATGGTTTAATCGTGCCAAGTTTTTGGCGATGTTGCCGGGGAATGACAATTTTCGGCACTACGAGTGCTACGAGCGGCCACACCAGGCCACTTTTTCATATAATGATTAAAATTTTAAATTTAATTTCACATATTTTAATTACTTATTTCTTTTTAGCACTGTACTGAAATAATTTCCATCTTTTCAGGTGCTAGTTGATGGTAAAGTCGCGTAGCACAGACTACACAGAATTGCCAAAAATTCCTCCATTGGGTGAAGAAGTCGAGTTGACAAATCCACCAACTGGGGAAATTGAACAAGAATAGGAAGCAATGGCTAAGGAACAGACAATATGGGAGAAGATCAAGGCTACGTCTTCATCTGCATCAAAAGGGCCAATCAAAAGGTAGGAAATCAACATTCCTACATACAAGATTGATCCCACACTGATTAATCTGGTCAAGTCCAATGCATTTCATGGACTGAAGAATGAAGATCCAGTGGCCCACATCAGCCAATTTGTGGAAAACTGTGATATGATAAAGATTGACAGGTTTCCGCAAGAGGCACTTTACTTGAAGCTTTTTCCCGTGTCTTTAGCGGGAAATGCACAAGAATGGCTACACAACCTTGATGATGAGTACGTCGAGTCTTGGGACCAGATGATAGAGGTCTTCGAGAGAGATTCTTCCCGCTACAGAAGACGAATGACCTCGTGAGAAATATACACAATTTCAGTCAAAAGGTCGGCGAGACTTATTCAGAGACTTGGGAGTGCTTCCAGATAATGCTTAGGAAGTGCCCACATCATGGGCTAGACAAGGAAAAACAAGTAAAAAAATTCTACTTTGCTCTCAATGAACATGATAGAAGCAACTTGGATTCAACAGGCTCGGGTTTCTTCTTGAACAACACAGGCACAAGGTGTTGGGAGATATTAAAGAACATGGCCAAGAAACAGTCCTGGGGTGATAGAGATGTGCCAGAACAAGTTAGAGTTGCAGGGGAATCAAAGGAAATTAAAGAGCTAAATGAGAAGATGGACCTGATAGCAAAGAGATTGCTAGCAAAAGAAGATGAAAGATCTGATGATGAGGCACATGTTAAATTTATGCGCCAACAAGGGAACATAAATACTGATTACTCTTGGAGGAAGGACAAAAAGTTCTCATGGAAGGATCCAAATAATTTTCTGTAGGATCCGGATGCCAAACCACAGCCCACTGCGGAGGAAAAGAGCAATGAGTTGCTCAATCAGGTGATAAAGCAAAATCAGGAGTTAATGAGCACATTTGGCCAACAAATTAAATCACAAGGAAAATTCATGAATCAAATTGGCCAAACTCTCAAAAGTCATGGGGCACAAATGAGGACTATTGAGACATCTATAACACAAATGGAAGCTGAAATAGCTACTCTAAAGAAGCCCACAGTGCAAGGTTTTTCAGGAAATACAAATGTTCCAGGGGGAACCATCAAGCCAAGGCAATTTTGTTGAGGAGCGGAAAGAAAATTTTAAACTCCAAGGCCGATGAACCAAGCACAACACATGAAGAAGCAACCTGTGAGGCTGCAGAGGATGTCCTAGTTCCAGAGACAGTGGAGGATGATGTAGAGAAGGCTACATACGAGCCCATTGTAGAGGAAGAAATTGAGAAGAGGACACCCTATGTGCCACCACATCAGAGAGCACAGACCGTCCCAGTTCCTTATACCAATAGTCTGAAATCAAAGAAAGTAGATGCACAGTTCAAAAAGTTCCTAGATAGCTTTTGAAAACTTTCAGTTAACATCTTCTTGATAGAATCTGTTGAGCAGATACCCTCCTATGGTAAGTTCTTGAAAGATATAATTACCAAGAAGAGGAAGATTCCTGACACAGAGGTGGTAGTCCTTAAAGAGCAGGTTAGTGCCTTTTTCTAGGTAAATTGCCACCAAATTGACAAGATCCGAGATACTTCAATATTTCATGCTACATAGGAAAAGTGAAATTTGGTGAAGCACTGTGTGATTCCGGGGCAAGTATAAACTTGATGCCCCTCTCAACATTCAAAAAGCTTGGTCTCAAGGAATCTAGACAAAGCAACATGACAATTCAACTTGCAGACAACTCTGTGGTACGACCATATGGGATATGCAAGGATGTCCTTGTCAAAGTTGATAGATTTGTATTTCTGATTGATTTTGTCATCATGGAGATGTAAGATGAGCAAGGGTATGAGTTGCTCCTAGGAAGACCCTTCCAAGCCACTGTTGATATGATACTGGAGATGGGTAGAGGCCAGTTGACAATTGGTATAGCTGATGACAGATTTGAGATACTCATGTCACTGAATTCAAAGCAGTTACAAGCGAATGAGTGATGTCACAAAGTGAAGCACTTTGATCATAATATCTCACTTTGTTTAGGGAAGCATTTTCTTGATATGGCTCACGTCATGACAAAGGTAGAAAAGGGAACACTTGTTGTGGACATCATGGAACAAATCAATGTGATTTCTCTTATTAAAGCAGTGGGTTATCCCAATGATGATGAAGAGGAAGTCTCATAGTCTATTGAGGATGATGCTATAGTAGCCTCCATGCTTGACTCATACCCACAATTACCTCTTGAAGCATGCCTATTCAATATCATGGATGATTGGATGAGAATCACATCATTACACGAATGTGTAAAGATGCTTCAAGTGCTTCCTTGCTACTATGCCAAGCACTATGAAGATCTAGGACCGCTACCACCACCGTTTCATTCTTCTTTGGTCAACCCGCCAGATTTAGAGCTTAAACTGCTACCACCACCGCTTCATTCTTCTTTGGTCAGCCCGCCGGATTTAGAGCTTAAACCGCTACCCCCCCTCACTTGAAGTATGGCTTCTTAGAGGATAATGAAAAGCTACCGGTAATAATTTTGGCATATATGAGTGCTGATGAAGAAGAGCAGTTGATGATTGTGTTGAAGAGCCACCGTGGTGCGTTCGGGTGGTCGGTTTCTGACATTAAGGGGATTTCCCCTACCCTTTTCCAACACAAGATCCGACTCATTGAAGGAGCCAAGCCAGTAATTCAGCCACAACATTGACTCAACCCTAGCATGATGGAGATCATCAAGAAGGAGGTGATCAAGCTTCTTTCTACATGCATCATTTGTGCTATTTCAGACTCGACATGGGTGAGTCCAACACAGGTAGTCCCTAAAAAGGGGGGAATCACGGTAACACATAATCTTTTAAATGAGCCTGTCACCACCCGATTGGTAATCGAGTGGCGTGTTTGCATTGATTACCGTTCCCTAAATTCTGCCACTTTGAAAGATCATTTTCCTCTCCCATTTATTGATTAGATCTTAGAGCGGCTGGCTGGCCGATCTCATTTTTGCTTTTTAGATGGTTATTCTGGCTACAATCAGATTTCCATAGACCCTAAGGATCAAGAGAAGTCTACCTTCACTTTCCCTTATGGAACTTTTGCATATCGTCGTATGTCGTTCGGTCTGTGCAATGCACCATCCACTTCAACGCTGCATGTTAGTTATTTTTCCGGATATGGTGGAGCGTTGTCTTGAGGTTTTTATGGACGATTTTTCCATCTACGGTGCATATTTTGATGAGTGTTTGTATAATTTGGATAAAGTTTTGTAGAGATGTGAGAACACACATTTGGTCCTCAATTGGGAGAAATGTCATATGATGGTTAGCGAAGGTATCGTGCTTAGACACAAGGTGTCTAGTAAGGGACTGGAGGTAGATCCAATAAAGATTGAGGTTATTTCCAAACTACATTTACCAAACTCGGTGAAAGGGGTTAGGAGCTTCCTTGGTCATGCGGGGTTTTATCACCAGTTTATCAAGGATTTTTCTAAAATTGCTAAACCATTGTTTGAATTGCTTGAAAAGGATTCTATTTTTTTATTTCAATGATAAATGTATGCATGCCTTTGAGGTGCTTAAGCAAAGTTTGATTTCAGCACCGATTGTTCAAACGCAGGATTGGACTAAACCCTTTGAGCTTATGTGTGATGCATCAGATTTTTCCGTGGGGGCCGTTCTTGGGCAGCGTTTTGAGAGCAAACCCACAATGATTTTTTATGCGTCTAAAACTTTGTATGATGCCCAACTCAATTACACCACAATAGAGAAAGAATTGCTTGCTGTGGTTTTCGCATTAAAAAAATTTAGGCAATATTTAGTGGGGTCTAAAGTTGTGGTTTGGATGGACCATGCTGCCATAAAATACTTAATGGAAAAGAAAGATGCTAAACCTAGACTCATTAGGTGGATCTTACTTTTGCAAGAATTTGACATTGAAATTAAGGATAAGGCAGGTGTTAAGAATGTGGTTGCGTATTGATGCAGCCCTATTTTAGGGCTTCATCTGGTGTTATATTGCTCTTCAATCACATCTATACCTGTTAGATTGCATGTCATTCCCCCTAATATGCTTATTTGTATAAAATGCACTTATGGACATCATTTGCGTGTTTTTTAGGCATTTGGACCACACTTGATGGAAGAGAGAGAGAAGGAGTGATCCTAGGGTTCCTCTGCCCTTGGAGAAGACCCAAAGTGAAGTCCAAGGCTCCCTCAACCTACCCTTAGTGGCCAAAGATCATTTGAAGCAAAGATGTCCAAGAAAATCCAAAGATCCAAGTCAAAGTGCTGCCCCAGGACTCAGCACGGCCGTGGTGGAACAAAACGGCCGTGCTAGGTCACTTAGAAATCGACAGGCTCAACCTCCAAATCAAGAAGAACTCTACCACGGCCGTGCTAGGCAGCACGGCCGTGCCACCAACTCCCACCATGGTCGTGCTACGCAGCACGGCCGTGCTACCCTCAACCCACCATGGCCGTGGTGACCACCACGGTCGTGGCCTTTTCAACCCAAATTTGACCACCAACCTGACATTTAGCCATTTTAATTCCCACGACCGTGCCCATACACCACGGCCGTGGCCTACCCTACCTACCACGACCGTGGTGACCCACCACGGCCGTGCTACTCACAAAATCTAGCCACTTTTTCACTGTTTTGCCCATTTTGCCCCTAACTTAACCTAGTGCTTCCCCCACACCTATATATACCTAGGTGGTGGCTGGGGCACGGGGTTAGCTACCTTCCACCGCCTCCTAGCTCCCCAAATCGCCATCCACTCCATTCCACTCCAAATCCACCTCAAATCCACTCCATTTCACCATTTCCACCACATAACCCCCCATATCTAAGCCTTCCATTCACCTCCCACTATCATCCCACTCCATTCCATCCAAGAAGAAGGAGGAGGACGACCTGCTGCTGCTGGAGAGAGGATTGACAACCACTACTTCGAGCTCCATGGCCACCTCCATCTTCTTCTCCTTTCTTTTTGTATTTTCTATTTCCATGAGTAGCTAGGCCCCCTTAGGTGGGCTGTTTGGGGTCAAATATGTTACTTTAATACCATGTTGGGGGAAAATGACATGTAAACTTTGTAATTCCATTTGTTAATGATTATGTTCTATTTGCATCTCATTCTCCATGGATTGCTTGTTGGTTTGTGTGTGAAATCACTTAGGAATTTAGGCAAATTGCTTATATGTGTGAATTTTGGGATTTGCCCCTAGGTCCAATTCTTGGATCCCTAGGCTGCCTCCCATATGCCTACATCTTAATCAATCTCCCTAAGCCTAAGTGAGAGATCTAAGTAGTTAGATTGGATAATTCTAGTGTAATTAGCATGGAGCCTTCTCAAGGTTAGAATGTGGGGGAATTGGGGCCCAAAACCCTAATTTCACCCCCATTACTACCCTCAGCCCCTAATTGCCCTAGGAATGTCTAATGTAGAAACCTAGACTTGATTAGACTCTTATTGGATTAAACCTAATCCCTAACCCAATTGAGCCTCGTAAGGGTAGTAGGGGGTGTTAGGGACTAGTTCCCCTATACACAACCTAGCATATCCATGGCCAGTTAGTAGCTTAGGTTAATTCATTAGACTCTAACTTGTTGTTTGGTTTGGATAATCTAAATGGAATCATAATGTTCACATGTCACCCCCCAACTTAAGTGATAAGTTCATACCCCTAAACAGCCCACACATCTCTTTACTGCTTAAAACCCTAGTTTTGTGCTTGCTTAGCTTAATTAGTTCTTTTCTTGCTTAGTTAGCTTCTTGCCTTGCTCTTGCCTTGTTTATGCTAGTTTAGTTCTTTAGTTGTTCTTTTGCTTCTCTATTTCTTTCCTTAGTGTAATTTGCCTTTTCATACCTAGCTTAATCCTTTCTTGCTTGTTTAGCCTTAATCTAGTCTAGGGTTAACGTAGATTTCATTCTTGCCTTTAACTGCTTTCTTGTTCATCCTTAGTTAATAATCAAATCAACCTTTAAACCCTTAACCCTAGTCTTCGCAGTAGGAACCTAGCTAAACTAACCTAGCTCTAGTGCCCCCTCTTTTCCTTGTGGATTGACCCTTTACTTGCCACCTTCCTATACTACAACACGACCCCGTGCGCTTGCGGGTGTAGTGTTTTAGTAGACGTAGGTAGCTAGTTTAGGTCTTATAAATTTCGAAAACAAAATCCCTTACACCGTGCATTCCGACCTCGTGGGGCACATCTATTCAATCGAGTAGTGTGTTAGCACCACTAGCGGAATCGCACCAAGCTTTCTGGCGCCGTTGCCGGGGATTAGAGGCTCTCGGCCTAGCTAGTTAGTTTTGCTTTGACTTTTCCTACTGCCCTCATCATTGCTATTCTTTATCCATTTTTCTTTGCATTTCTTGTGTATATTGGTTTACTAACTTGCTTTCTTTTTTTTGTTGTCCTTTATGCATGTGACAAGCCATTCGGGAGGAAATAAGATGGAAGACCAAAATGCACCTCACAAGCCGCTTCAAGACTACTTCATGCCTAGCAACTACAAATCGCCAATTGCTAGCAGGGTTGATCAAATGCCAGGGGAGCAATTCTCTATCCCTCCAGGTCTTCTTGGGTTCTTTCCCATCTTCTACGGCTCGGAGAGTGAGAACCCCTATAAGCACTTGGACTCCTTTCTTGAAGTATGCTCCACCTTCAGGACGTCGACGGCTAGTGATGATACAATTCGGTTGACCTTGTTCTCCTTCTCCCTCAAAGATAGAGCTAAAGACTGGTATGACTCAAGAAAGGACATCATGATTTGGGAAACAATGAAGAATGCTTTCTTGAGACAGTTCTACTCTATTGTAAGGTTGATACAAATGCGGCGTTCCGTGACAAGTTTTAGCCAAATGGGCAGTGAGCAGTTTCATGATGCATGGGAGAGATTCAAGAAGCTGTTGAGAGAGTGCCCGCACCATGAGATCCCTTTGTGGCAGCTAGTTCAATCATTCTACTCTGGTTTGTCTCTAAAGGACCAAGACACAGTGAACTCTTCTTGTGGAGGAGTTTTCATGGCTAGGCCACCTGAGGAGATATGGCCTTTGTTTGAGCAGTTGGCTGAAGGATCAAGAATTTGAGCTTTTAGCATGATGAATGAAAGAGGGTATGCCTTTGGTGTGACACCCCCTACTCATGATGACTCAAGCCCGCAAGTGATGAAGATTCTTGGTGACATGGTGAACTTCATGAAGAACCAGGTGACAAATGCTCCTTGCCACCCGGTCAATTCTATTGAGTTCTATGGGGAAGAAAAGAAGACACCTCACTCCTATAGTTACCAGGAACCACAAAGTCCTACATACAGCTCAAGGTTTGAGGAAGAGGTTCTATCCAGATTGAAAGTGTTTGATGATGTTCAAAGGGATGTTGCAAGGTTAGAAGAGATAATAGAGCAGCTATCTTCTATAATCGCTCTCCAAGAGGAAAAATTGTCTTCAAGACCCCTCGTGAGCCACCATGAAGCAACTGGACCCATGCCCTCCTCTCAATATTTCTATAGTCCACCCCCCATGCAAGTACACCCCATTCACTCATTCTAAGGCTATTCCCAGCCTTACACCCCTCCACCACCTCCCTTACCTCAAATTTCCCAAAACTTCACTTTCCAACCCCAATTCTCTCACCCCCCTCAATTCCCTTCTCCACCTCAATTTCAACCCCAAGTGTCACCTCCACCTCCTCCACAGCCACAATATGCTCCCCCTCTTCACCATGAGCAAGGTAGTGTTGTGACAGTTCTAAGGAGTGGGAAAACTCTTGAGCAACCCACAAGTCAAAGAAAGGTTGATAAAGCAAAGCAAAGGCAGCCAAGTGGTGATACTGTGATTGATATTGCCGAAGATGATGTTGTGATACCACATGTTGAGTTTGGGATTCCATGTGATCCGCCACATACCCCTTTTGCAGGTCCTACCATCCCTAGTGTTCCGCCTCATGTTCATGAAAGTGCGGCAAAAACTAGTGATCCTCCATTTGTAGAAGCACTAGATGAGCCACTGGAGTTGAAAAGGAGGCAAAAGCACAATTTTGACATTCTTGAGGTGTTTCGCCAAGTAAAGGTGAACATTCCACTTTTGGATGCTATCAAGCAAATCCCATCATATGCCAAGTTCCTCAAGAACCTATGCACTATGAAAAGAAGGTCAACGGGGAGGATTCCAAAGAAGGTGAGACTGAATGAACAAGTGAGCTCCATCATACAACACTCCCTCCCCGTAAAGAGAAAAGACCCTGGAGCCCCACTCATACCTAGTTACATAGGGGTACATTGCATAGACAGGTCCTTACTTGATTTGGGATCTAGTGTGAATCTGATGCCATATCATGTCTATGTTGAGCTGGGCTTAGGCAAGTTGAAGCTGGCACATTGCACTCTCCAGTTGGTAGATAGATCCATAAAAGTGCCTAGAGGTAGAGTGGATGATGTCTTGGTGATGATAGACAAGGAAAAAGGCGCGGTGTTCCCGGCGGATTTCATTGTACTTGATATGGAGCCGGAGGATAGGAAGATTCCCATCATCTTGGGGAGGCCGTTCTTATCTACAGCTGATGTTGACATTCATGTGCGCAGTGGCACCATGACAGTCTCATTCATGGACATGAAGATCAACATTAACATGTACAAGACCCCAACCCGGCGAGTCCGAGATAGGGATATTGGACATGGCCCCTTCACAAGTCCAAATGGGCATTTGAGAGAAGGACATCAAGGTGAAGAAGTTAGTGATGATTATTGTGATCAAAGGGATGAGGAAAACAGATTGAGTGCAAAGGAAGGATGCATGTTTTGCAAAAATAGACACATGAAAATGCCAAACGGATGAATGTTGAAGAATCACCAAGAAGCCTAGCTGAAGGTAAGAAACTTAGCGCTTGTGGGAGGCAACCCACCTAGGTTTGGGAATTTTTGACCCAGACTGCATTTTTGATACTTTTTCTTTGTTTTTACTTTTTTTCCAAGAAAGCACACACACACACACACACACTCGTTTTTGATAGTTTTTGTATAGTTTTGATATGTGCAGGTGAGAACAGAGTGAAATGAAGACGAATAGATGAAAGTTTGACAAAGAATCAACAGAATATCAACTTGAGACCTATTTTTGATGATTTAAACAAGATTCGAGTCTCCTACTACTGTTACAGTGCCCAAAACGGCCGTGGTACATCAACACGGCCGTGGTGGTGCACTCACATTCAATAAGGAAATGATCAGAAAATTCAGAAAATCAACTAAGTTTTGAACCAGGGCAGAACGGCCGTGCAAGGCAGCACGACCATGGTACAAGAAGCCACCACGGCCGTGCCGCGTAGCACGGCCGTGCAGCAGCCCGATTCCAGCAAATTTAAGTCAATTTTTGCAAACCTTCTTTTCACTTGCTCATTTCTACGAAGAATAGAACGGCCGTGCTCCGCGCCCTAGCGCCCGTGTAGCACTCCGCCCGCCTCCTCCAGCCATCGAATCCTCACCAAATCACCCCCAAACCATTCCCAATCACTCCCCTACCATTTCCACTACCGTAATATCCAGATCTCACCCATTTCCATCCACAAACGCACCACTTTCTCTCCATTCCGCCCCAACAACCCCGTTCTTTGGAGAAATCCGAAATTTTCTAATTCCACTGCAATTTTCGAGCAAGAATGAAGAAGTTTGCAAGGAAGGCAGTAGAGAAGACTAGGGGTGTCATCCCCTACCAAAGGAAGCCAAGAAACAGCCACCCCCAGTTGACGGAGGCGGAATTGGATGCCACGGTGGAGTCTATTGCTGAAGAAGCCTCCGTACAGCCACAGCGGGGGGCACCATCTTCGTCGCAGCCACCGCCATCTGCCTCCCGACACTCCGTATCATCTGAGAGACCTTCCGCCTCAGCTGCACGGCCGTCAGTTTCGGCCGCACGACCGTCAGTCTCCTCCGCGGCACATCTGCAACCCGAGCCACAACGACGACCACGTCAACGCCTCGTTTTACATGATGAAGATGATATTGATATGCCTGAGGCTGAGCCGCAACCAAGCCCGCCACAACGCCCGTTTTCACAGCCAGAGGTTACTACAGGCAGGGAAAAGGAGCCCAAGCACCCTGGATGCCTGACACGCAGAGTGTTAGCTACTAGATACGCATGCCAAGCGTCATTGGAGGCAATGGGGTTCTTTGTCTGTTTTCAAGAATTGATGGAAAAATTGGGGCTTTATGAAATATTGACACTGCAGCAGGAGACCTACATTGAGCTAACGCAGCAGTTCTTCACCACGCTAGAGAAAGCAACCTATGATGGCGAGAATGCAATTAAGGTAACGATTGGGGACAAGAGGTGGAAGATAACCTCAGAGATGTTAAATCAGATTTTTGCCCCAAGTGGAGAGATGGCTGCCCTCCTAGATGGAGGAAGGACAGAAAATGACTCTAGTTCTACGTATCAAGCCATGTGGAAGTGTTTCACCGGCCAAAGTACTTTTGTAGCAGGGAAATCAAAGACAAGTGGTATTCATAGCCCATTTCTCCGCTATGTTCAGAAGGTGTTGGCAAACACCATCTTTGGCAGGTATGAAAATCAAGGCAGCTGCACCAACAAAGATCTTTTTGTGCTTGGTTGGATGGCAAAGGAGAGACATGTGAACCTGGGGGCATTATTGATTGATCACATGAGGACAATCCCGTCCAAGAGCACAAATCCATTTGTAATGGGAGAGATTGTAACTTCTATTGCCACTGCCTTAGGACATGACATGACAGGATATACAAAGGCCGAGGGTGGCAAGTTGGTTGATTTGCACTACCTGGCTCGCTCATCCATGATTACGATTACAGATCAGAAGATCGTGTACCAAATCAACCCACCCTACCCAGGAGTCACATTGGAGTTGCCTTACCATACTCCTCCCCTCATGGCACAGTTTGGACCATCGCCAGATTTTCTGGAAAAGTTGAGGAGGTACGAGGAGGAGAACCCCAAAGGAGAGGAAATCCCCGAGGTGAGGTTTGCAGGGAGTCCAGGAGAGCCTTCACAGGCGACAGAGCAGAGGCGGACGGTAGAGGAGAGAGCGGAAAGACGGGTGAGGCACAGAGAAGAAAGAATGGGAGCGTCAGAGCCACAGCAGCCTTCAGTGAATGCATATGATATGAGTACCATCCATGCACAGCTGGAGGGCATTCAGGCGACGCAGGACAGAATTCTACAGGCACAGGAGGGCTTTCAGAGGACACAGGATGCCATGTGGTTGGACCACCAGCATATGCATTACCAGGTCAACCACCTTTATCAGTTTCACAATGCCCAGGCCCAGAGGAACCCACAGTGGGGTGAAGACTGGTGGAGTTCTTTATCAGCTTTTCAGGACAGCTATCCGCCTCCACAGTCAGACTACTGGGGCGCCTACTATAGATAGGGAGGAGCACCTCCACCACCTCCGCAGTGATCATCTACCCTATCACCCTAGACTTTAGTGTCATGCTGAGGACAGCATGGTTCAAAAGTTTGGGGTGGTAGGGCGGTATGCCCTTATTCTTCTTTCACTCATTTTTGCATCTCATCTGCTATTTTACTTTTTGTTTGTTGTTTTTCATTTCTTTTGCTTGTCCTGCTATCTAGTCTAGAATTTTACTGCTTTGCATACCTGCATTCCATGTAGTTTACCTTATTGTCATTTTTTGTGTAATTTTCAAAAATTTTGCTTTTTTGCCATGCATTGCATATCATGTAGATTTTTGGTAATTTTTGCATGTTTTAGTTAGGATTTGCTTGTTTACTGCTTTAAGTTCAAAAATTTAGGCTTAGATGTGATTGAAAGCAACTTGGCACCATTTTGGCCAATTTTGCCCAAATTTGGAACTTCTTGTCTAAAAATTGTGTTTCGACCCAATCTCTACTGTTTTGAACTAAAATGTTGACCTTTGACAAATGCAAGTGAATTATCATTGTTTGTTGCTAAGTGGTATCAATGTTCGACTTTTTACATGCGCATCACCTCTCTTAGGATTGTGATCGATTTGGTTGAATTGTGAAACTGAGCAAGCTTTGAACGCTTAGTGTTTGTGGAATTACTTGTTTGATATATCAATTTCATTTTGATCATTCATGTGGTGTGATATCGTGGATGAAGTGTTGGATTAATTATCATGCAGGATGTCTTATGTGGAAAATCATACCAGTGACCCCTCTTTGACCCGACTATTCTTCCACCATCTTCATACCCCTCCGCCTCATAAAAAGATGCCCTAGTGCACATAATCAGCCTTGGCCACCTCCAAAAGTTTGGGATGGCCATATCTTTATCTCCCCGCTTCACTCTATCCACCATATGCCCTATCTACACCAAGGGCAAGAAAAAGAAAAGAAAAAAAAGGAAAAGCAAAATAAAATAAAAGGATGCTCCTGTTTAAGATCATTCAAATAAATAAAAGATGAGTGTGTAAAAACACTCCAAAAATCTTACCGCAACCCTTTCTTCCAGTTTCATACCCATTGAGCTAGGAAACATCAAACTTAGCTCATTCTACCCTTTTCCGCAGCCACGTGGGTCATTTGGTGTGATTTGAGATATAAGACTGAATGTGTGAATGTGAAACAACACTCCTAGTCATTCTTGATTAACGCCACCATGAAACGGTTTACCCGGAACTTAATGGAAGAAATATGGATAACTTGTGTATTCTATGAGCTATATTTGAAGTTCATATGCTTTGTGCTCGTTTCATGATTGGATTGTGAAAGAAGGAGAGGAGAGAAGTGAAATGCATGTACTTAGTCATCCTTGATCCCATTCAGCAACAATCGTCTTTTATATTGCATTTGTCATTTCTTTTTGTGAAAGTTTGTAGAGAGATTGAGTTAGAGCATACTTGAGGACAAGTATGTTTCAAGTGTGGGGTGGTGATGCAGCCCTATTTTAGGGCTTCATCTGGTGTTATATTGCTCTTCAATCACATCTATACCTATTAGATTGCATGTCATTCCCCCTAATATGCTTATTTGTATAAAATGCACTTATGGACATCATTTGCGTGTTTTTTAGGCATTTGGACCACACTTGATGGAAGAGAGAGAGAAGGAGTGATCCTAGGGTTCCTCTGCCCTTGGAGAAGACCCAAAGTGAAGTCCAAGGCTCCCTCAACCTACCCTTAGTGGCCAAAGATCATTTGAAGCAAAGATGTCCAAGAAAATCCAAAGATCCAAGTCAAAGTGCTGCCCCAGGACTCAGAACGGCCGTGGTGGAACAAAACGGCCATGCTAGGTCACTTAGAAATCGACAGGCTCAACCTCCAAATCAAGCAGAACTCTACCACGGCCGTGCTACGCAGCACGACCGTGCTGCGACCACCCACCACGGCCGTGCCACGCAGCATGGCCGTGCTACCAGATCCCACCACGGCCGTGCTACGCAACACGGCCGTGCTACCAACTCCCACCACGGCCGTGCTACGCAGCACGGCCGTGCTACCCTTAACCCACCATGGCCGTGGTGACCACCACGGTCGTGGCCTTTTCAGCCCAAATTTGACCACCAACCTGACATTTAGCCATTTTAATTCCCACGACCGTGCCCATACACCACGTCCATGGCCTACCCTACCCACCACGACCGTGGTGACCCACCACGGCCGTGCTACTCACAAAATCCAGCCACTTTTTCACTGTTTTGCCCATTTTACCCCTAACTTAACCTAGTGCTTCCCCCACACCTATATATACCTAGGTGGCGGCTGGGGCACGGGGTTAGCTACCTTCCACCGTCTCCTAGCTCCCCAAATCGCCATCCACTCCATTCCACTCCAAATCCACCTCAAATCCACTCCATTTCACCATTTCCACCACATAACCCCCCATATCTAAGCCTTCCATTCACCTCCCACCATCATCCCACTCCATTCCATCCAAGAAGAAGGAGGAGGACGACCTGTTGCTGTTGGAGAGAGGATTGACAACCACTACTTCGAGCTCCATGGCCACCTCCATCTTCTTCTCCTTTCTTTTTGTATTTTCTATTTCCATGAGTAGCTAGGCCCCCTTAGGTGGGCTGTTTGGGGTCAAATATGTTACTTTGATACCATGTTGGGGGAAAATGACATGTAAACTTTGTAATTCCATTTGTTAATGATTATGTTCTATTTGCATCTCATTCTCCATGGATTGCTTGTTGGTTTGTGTGTGAAATCACTTAGGAATTTAGGCAAATTGCTTATATGTGTGAATTTTGGGATTTGCCCCTAGGTCCAATTCTTGGATCCCTAGGCTGCCTCCCATCTTCCTACATCTTAATCAATCTCCCTAAGCCTAAGTGAGAGATCTAAGTAGTTAGATTGGATAATTCTAGCACAATTAGCATGGAGTCTTCTCAAGGCTAGAATGTGGGGGAATTGGGGCCCAAAACCCTAATTTCACCCCCCATTACTACCCTCGGCCCCTAATTGCCCTAGGAATGTCTAATGTAGAAACCTAGACTTGATTAGACTCTAATTGGATTAAACCTAATCCCTAACCCAATTGAGCCTCGTAAGGGTAGTAGGGGGTGTTAGGGACTAGTTCCCCTATACACAACCTAGCATATCCATGGCCAGTTAGTAGCTTAGGTTAATTCATTAGACTCTAACTTGTTGTTTGGTTTGGATAATCTAAATGGAATCATAATGTTCACATGTCACCCCCCAACTTAAGTGATAAGTTCATACCCCTAAACATCCCACACATCTCTTTACTGCTTAAAACCCTAGTTTTGTGCTTGCTTAGCTTAATTAGTTCTTTTCTTGCTTAGTTAGCTTCTTTCCTTGCTCTTGCCTTGTTTATGCTAGTTTAGTTCTTTAGTTGTTCTTTTGCTTCTCTATTTCTTGCCTTAGTGTAATTTGGCTTTTCATACCTAGCTTAATCCTTTCTTGCTTGTTTAGCCTTAATCTAGTCTAGGGTTAACGTAGATTTCATTCCTGCCTTTAACTGCTTTCTTGTTCATCCTTAGTTAATAATCAAATCAACCTTTAAACCCTTAACCCTAGTCTCCACAGTAGGAACCTAGCTAAACTAACCTAGCTCTAGTGCCCCCTCTTTTCCCTGTGGATCGACCCTTTAATTGCCACCTTCCTATACTACAACACGACCCCGTGCGCTTGCGGGTGTAGTGTTTTAGTAGACGTAGGTAGCTAGTTTAGGTCTTATAAATTTCGAAAGCAAAATCCCTTACACCGTGCATTCCGACCTCGTGGGGCACATCTATTCAATCGAGTAGTGTGTTAGCACCTCTAGCGGAATCGCACCACGTATCACTTGTCTCAGTTAGAGAGGGTAGATGAGAGAGATATTAACATACCCATTACTGAGACTTTTCCGGATGAGCAAATCCTTTCAATGCAATCTAAGGATTCGTGGTTTTCATATATTGTAAATTATCTTGCATGTAAGGAAATCCTGGATGATTGGACTTATCAAGAGAAAAAGATATTTTTCCATTCTTTGAGATATTATTTCTGGGATGACCATATTTTGTTGAGACAATGCAGGGATGTCATTTTGCGTAGGTGTGTACCCGAATGTGAATATGAAAGTGTACTTAGCCACTGTCATGCATTACCCACCGACGGTCATCATGCGAGCACAAGGAGGACGACTAAGGTGTTGGAAAGTGGCCTTTATTGGCCTACACTCTTCAGAGACACCTATGACTATGTGAGGAGGTGTGATTCATGTCAAAGGGCAAGTAACATTTCAAAGTGGCAAGAGATGCCCCTCAATATATTTCAAGAGGTTGAGGTATTTGATTTGTGGGGTATTGATTTCATGGGACCTTTTATGTCCTCTAATTCCAATTTATACATCTTACTTGTTGTTGATTATGTATTGAAGTGGGTAGAGGCAATACCCACAAGGACGAATGATGCTGCAGTCGTGTGTAGGTTTGTAAAGGAGCATATTTTTTGTAGGTTCGGTGTGCCACAGATGATTATTAGTGACGGAGGCACCCACTTCACAAATAGGAAATTCACTACATTATTGAGTAAATATGGGGTTAAACATAATGTAGGTACCCCATATCACTCGCAGACTCAAGGCCAGGTAGAGGTGTCAACTAGAGAGATTAAGAAGATATTGGAGCGCACAGTGGCCTCTTCTAGGAAGAATTGGAGTGCACTACTATCGGATGCACTATGGGCGTACAAGACCGCATTTAAGACACCTATAGGAACCACGCCTTTTAGGTTGGTTTACGGATGCGCTTGTCATTTGCCGGTAGAATTAGAGCATAAGGCACACCAGGCGCTAAGGAAGTTGAGCTTGAGTATAGATGAGGTAGGGAAGAAGAGAATGTTAGAGCTCAACGAGTTGGATGAGCTAAGGATGAATGCATATGAGAACTCAAGGATCTACAAAGAGTAGACAAAGCAAATACATGATCGCCACATTCACATGCGAGTGTTCAAAAAGGGTGAGGGTGTGTTGTTATTCAATTCAAGGTTAAAGTTGCATCTCAGAAAATTGAGATCCCAACGGAGTGGACCGTTTGTGATAGAGGAGGTGCAACCCCATGGTGCTATCATGGTTAAAAATGGTGATAGAGAATTCTTAGTTAATGGTCAAATGTTTAAGCATTATTATGGGTAAGATTACAACAGGAAAGTGTATGAGGTTAAACTAATGGCACTAAAAGAGGAATGGAAGGTAGAATTGCGTCTAGCCTAAGACGTTAAAGTAGGGCGCTTGTTGGGAGGCAACCCAACCTTAGTATTGTACATATTTGTTTCTTTAACTTCTGTTCACATTCCTAGGTAATTTTCACTATTGTAGCTTTTAGTCTTTAAAAATGATACCCTGATTAATCTGCTAAGTGTACAGAACTGTGTGGAAGTCGATACCATCGACCCTTGTGTCGATGGTAGAGACAAGGGTGATGAGCAGTAGCTACAAAAAATTTGCTCCATCGATACTATGGATGGCCTCATCGATAGTATCGACCACCCAACAGGTTGATTGACTCAAATTCTAGAGCAAGTCGATAGCATCAACCCCAAGGTTGATGCTCGCGAGATCTCTAGAGATGTTCACATGATTTCTTTCAGAGAAGTCGGTGCCATTGACCACCGAGTCGATGGTATTGACCCAACTTCAAGGGAATTCAGCACCAAGGCCTCACGAGGACAAAGGATGCATACATAAGTCGATGCCATCGATGCCCATTGATGGTATCGATGGGACACATCAGCGATCTGCGAGTCACCATCAACAAAGTGCACCAAATCGGAGGGGTTGATCTGTGGGATGAGTCAATACCATTGACCCTCATCGATAGTATCGACGTGTCACTGATCCGGGGCCCGACATCTAGCAATCGATGACCGTCGATACCTACAAAGACACAGATCGTGCTGCAGATGTCAATACCATCGACAACCTATCGATGGTATTGATGGGGTACCAGGGGCACCGACCTCAGTTATAAAAGGAGGGATTGTAGTTCATTTCTCTTCACACCTTCAGATCATTCTTCCTCAACTTTGACCTTGAGCATTGGCGATCAACCAGAGGTGCCCAATGAGCATCTAGCAAGCGAGAAATCTTCCTCGAGTCCGTCATCAACTATGGAGATCATCTTCTTCGACCTTCACCGAGCTCTTTTTCTCTATCTTTCCTCTGTTCATTGTGGTGAGGGATACAACTTCATCTTCCTTGTGCGCTGCCCCAATGGAGATCAAAACCACCACCGCTGGGCTCCATTCCCCATCCGAGGCTTGCACATCCTCAGCGGACGTGAAGAAGATCTACGATGTGTTAATGAAGTGGCCCATCGAGCCCACTCATTATGTTGATCGGGCCATGATCCGAGACTTGGGCTTTGAGGACAACCTCAACTATGTCCTCCATGGCCAAGTTGGGAGGTTGACATAGGTGGGGAATGAGTTCCCTATCACGTTGAGGTCCATCCTTTCTTTGGCGAGTGGCCGACATACAAGGAAATCATGGTAGAATTCTTGGCATCTCTCGACATTTGCATCGTGCCCAATGACCTCATCGCCACTGACCTAAAGGGCCGAGTCTCCTTTCGGCTTTTCAATCACAACTACACCATCACGCTCGACCAGTTCAACTCAGTCTACAACTGGTGGCATTTGCCCGAGCAGCACAGATGGCTGGACAGTCAGGCCGACTATGATGCAATGTTTGCAGAGTTGGTGACCAATCCGACGGGTAAGATGATCAGCTACCACAACGGGGCCGTGGCTGATTTTAAGCACCCGTTCGTGCAGGTTTTGCATTGCATGTTATGCATCACTTTCTTTTCTCGAGGCAAACTGTCCCTGAGCAAGTTCCAGGAGACAGACATGTTTTTCCTCTACAAGTTTCTGACATGGGAAAAGCTTAAATAGGGTGCGTTTATCTTAACACGTGTGATGGCAGTGAAGAGGAGCACCAGATGAGCCCCTATTCATTTTGGGGGACTTATCATGCCACTAGCCCTCTACCTTGGGCTAGACCTGTCCACACTCCCTCCAATGGTCAACAAGAACCTATCAATCTTGCCCACTTCCACTGCTCAAACCTTTTTACATTCCGTGACAGTGTGGTATATGCTCATTGCCACATAGGAAAGGAGTACTTGGAGCTATCACTACCAGACCCCATTTTCAACATCCAACCAGACCAGCATTTTCGGAGGCCAATCATTCCTATTGACGAGTCCAAGGAAGAAGTTGAAGCTGCAGGTAATGACGATGAGGAGGAAGAGGAGACTCTCACACCTCTTTGGTCACGAGTAGCCCCAAGGAAGTGTCCATGCTTCTATCTGGGAGCTTCATCTTCCTCTCAGCCACCGCCACCACAACCCTCGCAGGAAGGAGAGGATGTTTATTCCATGCAGGGCATGTATACCATGCTCCAGGACATCCAACAGATACAACAACAACATACTGCGTCTTTTTCTGGTATTCAAGACACGACGAACCTGCTATTTGTGAATCAACAAGAAATTTATGAGAATGAGCGTCTCCTCCTCGCCAACCAAGAGAACATACACAACCGGTTGCATAGAATGGAGATGCAGCAATAGCCTTTCTATGACCACTACTGGAGTCAGGACTACTTTGGAGGCTACCCATAGCCGCCACCGATGCCCCCATCTGATCCTTCCTTTCAGGGACTATATCCTACATGGGATCCCAGTAGTCAGTGATACCCACAGTATCCGCCACCTGAGCAGTAGAAGGGTATCACTATTCCACCTTCTGAGTTTGTTATTGACTATGAAGCCATAGTCGAATTCAAGCTTAGGGGGGATGGAACAATTTCTATCTTAGTTTTATTTCATTTTCTTTCATTTTAGCATTTTTCTTAGCTCTTTGCAATTTTTCTTCTAGTTGTGCAATTTCTTTATTTACAGCTTTCTAGGATCCACTTTCTATCTAGTGTAATCAGTGGATGTCTAAATGTAAATTGCATGTCATCTCAATGTTTTTCATATGGGGGTAATGGGTGCAATTGTCTGAAATTCGAGCATTAAATTTTTTTTCCAGAAATTATAAGTTGGACTTGTTTGAAATTGAGAACATAACTTAGGAAAATAATTGGGTAGGTCAACTTTAAAACATATGATCATAACTGTACATCCTTATGGTTCAAGAAATGTGGACGGATTTGGATGTTGAGCCTAAACTTACCAAATGGTAACAGGACTTTAATCAAAAGTGACAGAGAGAAACCCGTTGATTGATTGGTACACATGTCAGTAAGGAGGGACATATAATATTTTCTAATGGTTCTATCAATTATTCTTGTGATCTATCCACCTCATTTCATTCAAACTCCACCATAAGAATTGAGAGCACATTACAATTTTCATTTCTTGATTGCATGTCAACTAGATAGGATTGCATTATAGCTAGATTTTGCATGAAAAAATGAAAAATGAAAAGAGATTTGTAGATTAGGTATGCATTCACACATTCTAGAGTGCATGCCATTGTAGTTGCATAATTACTTTCATATAGTTGCATTTTGCATACTCTTGAGCATATAGGACATTATGTGCCTTACTTATTATGAAAAATAAGAAATGTGGGGAACTTGTTCTATACTCTCGAAGAAGTGAATTGTGATGCACCAATTGTGGTAGTTATGTGAAAATAAGCCTGAAAAAATATATATTGTAAATGTTTCTCTAGTCAAAATTGAGAAGAAGGGCTTGAAAAAAAAGGGAATTTTTTGAAGCAGAAATTAGAGGGAGAAAAGAACTTGTTTCACATGTATATTAAAAAGAATAAGAACATGATGTAGTTTTGTAGACATTCCATCTTACATTGAGATGGAATAGTAGAGCATGCATCATTCCACCTAAAATGTAGGCATTAGGTCATTTCCATACGCATATGCATCATTTAGGTCATTTTTATTGTTTTTGCATGTTAAATTGTATTGTGCTTCCTCTTCTTCCACATCTGTCCATTTCATCCACCCATTGCTCAAAACAGTAGGCCACCCATGATTATCTCCTCATTCTAGTATATCAAGAGATCTGCTTCCATGTAGATGGTAGTTAGGATATGAGCAACACAGATAGGAGATCACAAGATGCACCAAACCTGAACCAGAGGAATTTATTATATCAACTACCTTATTTGATAGTGTTCGTTGGTCTTGGGGTGGGCATCTCTCATGGACGATTATTGTCACCTTTAGGTTAGTTACCATTCCATGGTCAGTGAGGGCCGGTATGTGCCTTGCAGGAGGGAATCATTCAGAGATGTCTTTTATGCTAATATGTTCTTTAGTTGACCCTCGCAATTATATTCTATAGTTTTGTTGTTCGAGGACGAGCAAAGTTCAAGCTTAGGGGAGTTTGATGCAAGGATTTTGATTCGCTTTTATAGGCTAGTTTTATAATCGTTTTGTGCATGTATTAGTCATATTCGTGGTTAATATTGCATGATTCATTTCCTTTAGCCTACAATCTCATTATGCATCAAATTTGTCTTATTTCATCTTATTTTGTATAAAAGATCATATTTCTCGTATTTTATTGGCGTTCTTCTCTTTATTTTAGGGAATTTGCATATCTGAGGTTGTCAATACCATCGACGGCCGTCGATGCCATCAACTTGGCCACAACAACAAGTTGGAGAAAGAGCAAAACCAGTTAATACCATCGACAGGACGGTCGATGGTATCGAGATAGCGTCAGCGTGCCAAAGGTCAACAAGTCGATACCATCGACGTGTCTGGTCGATGGTATTGAGCTGCCATCAGAGAGAACACCAGCAATCAAGGAGCACTGATACTCTACGGGGGTCGATACCATCGACCCATCGTCGATGGTATCAACACCGTCAGATCAGGAAACCACCCAGATCGATCTTAATCGAACGACCGTGATATTTTTTCGGCCGTAAGTGATCCCGATACCTAGGAAAGACGGACCAAGCCGTACTATCACGTCATTAGCCAGTGTACAAGTCTCAGAAGAGGAGAGGAAAAAGAACGAAGACCAGAGCTACACCCCAGACATTTACAAAGCTCCAGACAGAGTTTTCTACCACTGGAAGGCTACAGAACGCCCATCCCATGCTGAGAGTCGTCCGGTTCTCCTTTGTTCAGGGGTTACACCATATCCATCCACATTTTCCCTATGTTTTCTTCTCTTTTCATCGTGTTTCTCATTGAGATGAACATGCAGGGCTAATCCCCTTTGTCTTTAGGACCGAGAGTAGCCCGGATAATCGTCGTATGACACTTTTTACACAGTTAACCATAATTTGTCTCTCAAATCCGTGGTATGATATTATTTTATCATTCTATCATTGTGCTTGATCACCATAATGGTAACTTAATACCTTTAATTGCTTTTGGTGAATAATTAACGGTTGAAAAGATGCAATAATCACATTAACTTATAAATCCTTTGGAAAAGGCGATGTACGATTAATGGTAGAAACCTAGAGATATGTTTTTCATGCACCTAATTTAGGGTATAGGTTGCTATTGACGTGGAACTGATCTAAATCAAGGTAGTGAATTGTATCGCGGAAGTGAACGATTCTATTCACAGGACACTACCCTGAATAGGAGACAAGTTGTGATAATTATGTAGGAATTAGTAAATGAGAATCTGTGGTGAAACTACAATCCTAAAGATTCCATTTTAATTGATTAAACCAACCATTTAATTGATTGCGTTGCCTTCTTTTGTTTTTATTTTATTTTTCAAAACAACTCTCAAACTTTTATAATTGGTCTAGCTGATTTCATGTAGTTAGTAGTAGTCTACCGAAATTACGTTCCCTAAGTTTGACTCGTGCCTCACAAAGGCCTATATTACATTGACGCGTGCACTTGCATTTTACGCACGATTTAATCGTGTCAAGAACCCTGCCTATCAACACCTTATGGGGCAAATAATGGCTACAATGAATCACATGGTGGATAGATTACTTGTGCCTCCTCCAAGAGCATTGGTTCCCCATGGAGAATCTTTGGGTATTGGGAAGACCTTCAAGCAGCTTTGCCGAGCCGGAGCTTCAGATTATGCTAGAACGGCTGATCCTACAGATACAAATCTTTGGCTGACAGTTCTTGAGAAGGTCTTCTGGATCCTCAACATCCCCGAGGCAAACAAAGTCAAGCACGTTGTCTACCTTCTAAAAGGTAGTGCTGGCCACTAGTGGGCCATTGAGGAGGATAAGTAACTTGGTGAGGTGATCGGTTGGGATATGTTCCGATGGGAGTTCGTTAGTCGATACTTCCTGAAGACGTACCTAGACGAGAAGATCGGCCAGTTCGAGTGTTTGCACCAAGGATCTCTGAGCATCACCGAGTATGAATCCAATTTTATGGAGCTACTGAGGTTCTGTCCTCACATGGCAGCAACAAATGATGAGAGGATCAGACGGTTTGAGAAAGGTTTTAGTGTCGAGCTGACAACGCTTGCTGCTATTTTAGAGAACTGGGAACGGTTTGCCACGTTTGTGGAGTTTGTCCGAAGGATTGAACAGTCAGTCAAGGAGAAGAGAGAGGCTATGTCCAAAAAGAGGCATGTACAGTTTCAGAGACAAAGGTTTGATGGCCCCAAGAAGCCAAGGTTTTCTACACCTTTCGTTATGTAAAGTTCTGGTGCACCGTCACAATGGTCACCAAGTAAAGGAAGAGGGCGTGGGTTTTCTCCATCTAGAGCCTACAGTACAGCTTCAGTAGTAGTGATAGGGCTGTCTAGTCTACAGTTAGGGGACAGGTTGTGCTTTCTCTGTGGACAAACATGGCATCTAAAGTCAAGTTGCCCGAGGAGAGACGTCAAAGTGACACAACAATCGAGGTAGAGTCAACAAGGATCAGATAGACAACAATCTACTGGCACTAGAGGGCGAGGATGAAACCAAGAGTCACAAGTTGGATCGTTTGCTCAAGGAAGAAAAGGACGTGGGCGAAAGCAAGCAACGACTCGATTCTATGCTATGAGTCAGCCAGAGGCAATAGTCAACCCGTGAGTAGTTGCAGGTCAGATGGAGTTGTTTCATTCTGATTTGTCTTCTTCTTACTTTATATCTATTCTGGTTGACCCGGGTGCTATGCACTCTTTTATCACATGTAGTATGCTTGATAGATGTCTTTTACCTGCTAATTGTAAGAAAGATAGCTTGTTGTTAGAAACCCCTCTTGTTGGTCCTATGTTGCTTCGAGAAGTATGTCCATCTTGTATTCTATCTTTTTCGGGACACGACATACAAGTGGATCTCATACCACTTGATATGCATGGGTTCGATGTAATCCTTGGAATGGATACCTTGGAAAGATATAAGGTTGTGCTGGATTGTGGTTCCAAGCGGGCGGTGTTTGCTGACAATAGTGAGAAGTGGATCTTCCAAGGAGATAGGAAGATTCTTCTGACGTGTTTGGTGTCAGCAATGGTGGCGGAGAAGCTGTTGTGGCAAGTTTGTAGATTGTTCTTGGCTCATGTTGTGGATACCAAGGCAAAAGGTTCTAGCCTTCAGGATGTGTCTGTCATCAGAGAGTTTGCACATGTGTTTCCTAATGAGTTTCTCAGTATTCCTCCACCTTGAGAGATTGATTTTGAGACCAATCTAGTTTCAGGGATGCAACTTGTTGCTCAGACACCGTACAGGATGGCTCCAGCAAAGATGACATAATTAAAGAAATAGTTGCAAGAGCTACTTCATAAAGTTTTCATCAGGACGAACACATCATCCTGGGGTGCTCTAGTTCTATTCGTAAAGAAGAAGGATGGATCTATAAGTCTGTGCATAGATTATCAATAGTTGAAAAAGGTTATAATCAAGAACAAGTATCCCTTACCAAGGATAGATGATTTGTTTGATCAATTGCATGGTGCGACAATATTCTCAAAGATTGATCTACGGTCTGGATATCATCAGCTCATAATTAAGGAGGATGATATACCAAAGTCAGCTTTCAGGACGAGGTATGGGCACTACGAGTTTGTGGTTATGTCGTTTGGGCTGACCAATGCACCAGCAACATTCATGGACCTAATGAACAGAGTGTTTTGTCCGTTCTTAGATTAGTTCATTGTAGTCTTCATAGATTACATTTTGATCTATGGTTGAGACATCCAACAACACGAACATCATCTTCAACAAGTGTTGACTCTTCTTTGACAACATTAGTTGTATGCCAAATTTAGTAAGTGTGAGTTTTGGCTAAAGGAAGTGACTTTCTTGGGTCATGTGATCTCTGCGGAGGGAATCCGAGTGGATCACGAGAAGGTGGAGTCAGTAGCAGAGTGGGAGCAACTGAAGATGCTGACTGATGTCCGTAGTTTTTTGGGCTTAGTAGGATACTACCGGAGGTTTATAAGAAACTTTAGTGTGACCGTGTTGCCTTTAACAAGGTTGACCAAGAAGGATGTATCTTTTGTTTGGGATGGTTAGTGTCAGAAATCTTTTCAGAGTTTGAAGGAGAAGTTGACAAGTGCTCCAGTGTTAGTGTTTCTGGAACAAGGGAAAGGCTATGTTGTTTTCTATGATTCTTCCAAGAAAGGCTTAGGTTGTGTGCTGATGCAGGAAGATCATGTGGTTTCTTTTGCTTGTCGACAACTTAAGAAACATGAGGAAAGTTATCTGACACATGATTTGGAGTTGGAAGAGGTAGTTCATGTGTTGAAGATATGGAGACACTATCTTTATGAAGAAGTGTGTCAGATCTTTATGAATCACAAGAACTTGAAGTACATCTTCTCACAAAATGAGCTAAATATGTGTCAGTGGCACTGGATGTAGTTAATCAGTGATTATGATTGCACCATTGAGTACCACCCAAGTAACGCGAACGTAGTAGCAGATGCGCTTAGTAGGAAGTCTTCCTCTCTTCCCATAAAGAAAGGCCAGTTGAGTTCTTTGATATGCCATAGGCGGGATATGTTCGTCTCCTTGCGACAGATGAATGTACAGTTATAAGTTTCTTTGTTGGAAGGACTGTTGGCATAGATGTAAGTGAAGCCTACGTTGATACAATAGATCAAGGAAGAACAACAAGCAGATGCTACAGTTCAGCTGATCAGATCAGAGTTTGGTAGCGATAAATGTGATGGTTTCCATGAGTCTGAGGATGGGCTAGTCTGTTATCATAACAGGATGATGGTTCCCGATGTTGATAACCTAAGGAAGTTAGTGCTCAAGGAAGCACACACATCTATGTATGGTATGCATCTAGGTCTCACCAAGATGTATCACAATCTGAAGGATCTATATTGGTGGCCCGGATTAAAGAAAGATGTAGCTGAGTTTGTGGCAAGATGTGTAGTATGTCAGCAAGTTAAAGTAGAACATCAGAAGCCGGCAGGAATGTTGCAACCATACTGATACCATAATGAAATGGTATCATGTAACCATGGATTTTGTAGTTGGTCTCCTGAGGATAGCTAGGAATCATGATTCCAATTGGGTGATAGTGGATAGATTGACAAAGTCTATTCATTTCATTCTGGTGAAGACAACCTACACAATAGAGAAGCCCGCTCAGGTATATGTTGAAGAGATAGTGCGTTTGAATGGTGTGCCAGCAACGATAGTCTCTGATAGAGGTCCTCAGTTCACAAGTCATTTTTGGGAACAATTGCATAAGGTGTTGGGAACGCAGTTGAGGTTCAATACCACTTTCCATCCGCAGACAGATGGGCAGTCTGAAAGGACTATTCAGACTTTGGAAGATCTTCTAAGAGCTTGTATTTTGTAGTTCCTAGGAAGTTGGGACGTGCATCTCAGTCTGATAGAGTTTTCTTACAACAACAGTTACCAACGGAGTATCGACATGGCACCTTATGAAGCATTGTACGGTAGAAAGTGTAGATCTCCTTTATGTTGGTATGAGTCTGGCAAGTATCAACTTTTGGGTCCTGAGTTAGTGCAGCAGATGACAAAGAAGATCAAGGTGATATGAAAACAGTTGAAAATGACACATGATAGACAGAAGTCTTATGCAGATAATCGTCACCGATCTTTAGAGTTCCAAGTGGGAGATAAGGTGTATCTCAAAGTCTCTCCATGGAAAGGCATGCTAAGGTTTGGAAGGAAAGGCAAGTTGGCTCCCGGGTATATGGGACCATATCTAGTAATAGCACGTGTTGGAAAAGTGTCTTACAAGTTGGAGTTACCACCAGAGCTGCACATGTTACACCCTGTGTTCCATGTTAGTATGCTAAAGAAAAGTCATCCAGGAATAGAGACAGTGATACAACCAGTTGAGATCGAGCTTGATGAAGACGGGACCTATGAGGAAGGTCCAATGTTGATCCTTGATAGACAGGTGAAGAAGCTGAAGAGGAAAGACCTTGTGCTCGTGAAGGTTCTCTGGCATCACTATGGCGTTGAGGAAGCCATGTGGGAGCTTGAGGAAGAGATGTGGAGGAAGTATCCCTCGCTTTTCTCTTCGGATTCCAGGGGCAAAATCCTTGTGTAGGGGTTTATGGCTTGTAAGGACCCTGACCTTCATTTTGGGCTTACCCTGTTTGCTTTGCCTAAACTTGGTGTTTCGAGGCTTGCCTAATCACCTATGGTGTGATTAATGTTTGTTGTGTTTTGTTGTGGGGTTGAGGTGCAACATGCAATTTACCCAAGTTCTAGGGTTTCTATGCAAGATTGCCACCTTGAAAGATCTCTTTGTATCTCTTTGCATCATCTAGGGTTGAGAGGATGAGTTGGGTGCCTTGCTTGTGTTGTTTTGGGCCACGTTTGAACTTGGGCTTGTTTTTGGGCTTGATGCCCTTCCTCCTTGCTTGATGTGTGTCGGGAAAGGGAGTGTTTGGTGCCTTGTGTCATCCATGGTGTGTCAACCAGGAGTGTATCGACCAAGGGTGCTGGTGGGTGAGTCAAGTTGCCATGTTGGGTGACACACACCCCTCCACCAAGCCTCGTTTTTGTCACCCTCTCTTGGACACATGGTGCTTGTTGCTAGCAAGTGGTGAGACTTTGGACAAGTGGTATTTGGGGTGTTATCATGTGGCATAGCCCTCGGACAAGTGTAACTAGGCCGGGCGCCACCTTGCCTTGCTATCCCCCCTTTACCCTCTTGTATATATGCCACCCATCTTGCTTGCTAGTAGTCCCTTTAGTTCTCTTTAGCCATTTCTATGTTTTCCCTTGGTGGCTGATACATCCTATTTTTTTTGCTCCTTCTCTTCTCTAATTGGTGGTCAAAGCTTGGAGGAAGTTCTAGGAGCTTAGAGCTTGTGCTTGAGGTGGGTTACATAACTCCTAACCTAGCTATACTATATGTTACGACCCCATCTGAGCTTAATTGGTAAACTAGGGTTTACCTAGACAATTGCAAAGATTAATTGGAATAATCATTCTTGAAATCTAATTAATGACGATAACACAATTAGGATGTTTTAACTATGATAAGAAGTCTAAATGTTCTTTTGTCTTGAGAAATAGGGTTTGAGAAGCATAGACCGTAATCGGCACAAAATAGGGTTTTAATGATACATGAATACGAAATTTGATAAGTATAGTGTTTCAGTAAATGATTTTTAGTTTTTTATGTGTAACTCTGATTTACTTCAAATTTGGATATGATTTGGATATATAAAATGTGAACAACATTGGTAAATATCAGAATTTTTGAAGAATTTTCTGACCTGTTTATCGGTCAAGTTTTAAACTCGACCGATCATATTTCCAGATTTATATAGTAAGGAAAGGAAACCCTAAGGACAGGGTGTTCTATGAATTAAGTTATGGTGATATGAAAGGTTTCCATATGAGATGTGGTGATGCTTAACTGTTGAATTGTATGTTGTTTGTGCATTTAACTTTACATGCTTGTTCTCTTTGAGTTGGTATATATATACTACAGGGTTTCTTATTTTCACAATACATATCTCGTGAATTGCAGGTGATGAGATATGGCATGCCCTAGAAAGGGATGTTACTGAGATCATGCAGATATGTATGAAATGTTAGAATGAGAATACTTGTTGGGCAGACATGATATATGTTTGAATACATGAGCTATGATGGTTTATATGATATGATATGGCATGCCGTGTGAGCCTTGTGAGAAATGTAAAATGAGTTATGATTTCTGTTTAAAATGTATCTATAATGTTAATGTTAGACTTAGGTGCCCTGAACACCGTAGAA
This sequence comes from Alisma plantago-aquatica, assembly GCA_963693085.1. Classification (NCBI taxonomy): domain Eukaryota; kingdom Viridiplantae; phylum Streptophyta; class Magnoliopsida; order Alismatales; family Alismataceae; genus Alisma; species Alisma plantago-aquatica. Next base: position 750,309,531 of record OY856413.1, read on the forward strand.
CCCCTTTGAGAGGTCTGTACCTTAGGGGTGAAACTCGTGTCCAACATCAACCGGTTGAGTAATTCTGGTGGCACGAGGACAGAAGGGTTATCCAACACCAACCGATTGAGTAATTCTGGTGGTAACCCAGTGTTGACTCCCTGCGCCTGTGTGCTCAGGTTAGAGGAGGAGTCCGGAGCACTCACGATGAGTGCAGAGAAGGCCGGAGAGCCTATGAGTCAGGCCAGAGAGCCTGTGGGTCCTGTAGCAGACCAAGACTGGTAGTCAGACTTAGCATTTCCCGGGTGTGTCGCTAAGTCTTGTACGGTGTGGCCGTAGTGCACTGCGAGTCTCTTATGCAGAGTACACTGCATAAGATCAGGGCATAAGTTAAAATATGATCATATAGGTTCACAGAGTTCCTTATAAATGAAAGAGTTAAGGAAGACTAGAGCATAGTATTCTAGTAGTTATTCTTTGGATGCAATATTCACATTCTTTGTTATTTCAATTATATTGTTTTAGAACTTCTCAGTGTAGTATTTATTATTGTTAAATTTCATATCATTTACTCAAAGTTATATCTGTAATCACATTAGTGCCTTAGACTGTTTCTTTGAAGTACTCATTCACTGAGCGAGTAGGCTCACCCCTCTACTCAAACATTTTAGGGTTAACCGCGTGGACTTGAAGATGGTCAGAGCATCAACGTAGATCTTCCACAAGAGTTAAGTACAAGATTAGTTGAGTCAGTCGGTCCTTGTCACTCTAGGTCCTCAGTAAGAGATAAGAGAGAGAGTTGTAATTACGATGTGTAATATTATTCCTCTTTTGAAATTGTATGCTATTAGTAGGTCTTATGTGCATAAGGTGTGAGAGACATCATGAATGTCTATACATGTATCTTTACTATTAAAGTCTGTTTAGTAAAAGAAATGTTCAGATTCCCTTGTTAAAATGATTTATGTGGTTCAATGTGAAGAATCAAGAGTTTTAAAGAAAGAAAAGAAAAAGAAAAAAAAGTTAAGGGTGTTCTTTGTATTACATATAAATCCTATCTTATGCCCTAATCTCATGATTTGAGGAAATTGTGAGATCGGGGTGTAACAGCTTGGTATCAGAGCTTAGGGTGAGTTGTCAAGGACCATTAAGTTAGTAAGTTAGAGTCCTAAGTGTGGCAGATAGGAGATGTTTTGATGTTAGCTTTGGGGATTTGAGTATTTGGATATCCTGGCCCGATATCTGAGTACTTGGATCAACCAGTACAAGCTACTCTGTCTATTCTCTCACGTATACCCTGGCCAGGTATACAGTGGAAGAATGGGCTAGAGAGGAGACCTAGAGATGTTAGGGTTAGAAAACGAGAAAGGAAACAAGAATTAAGAGCATAAATGTAAAAGGAGATAGAACTTACATTTCATAATGTTGTTTTTGTTGGAAATGTATAGAAATGCTCTTATATGTTTGAATTGAAATATTCAATACTTTGAAATATGGGTCTTTAATATCTGTTGTACACTATGCAGTTGTAGCATTTATTGATTTCATTCTTTGTAACAAGTAGACTAGAATTGACCTTTGAATGAGCTTTTGTTAGTGGATAAGTTTTCTTCCACACTTCTGAGATGAATAGGAGTTGAGTAATCCTTTGTAGTTCTTGGCTTCAGGACTTCAGGTTTGGCCTGGTCCGGCAGGTAGGATGCGTTACTAGGATCTAATGAATCCTATCAATAGTATAATAAGAATAGAATTTGAATAATTAGACCCACATCAGAGTAAGAATGTACATACAGTAAGATGTTGAAACATATGGGCAAGATCAGAACAAATAAGAATCAGTTAAAACTGGTATCTGAGGTTCAATTTTGGGGCCTCATATGAGAAACCCTTAATTGGGAATAATAGAACATGATATGAAGTTCAAAATCAATTTATTGATTAATATTACATGAGCTATACATATGAAATATGGAAAAGATATGTGTAATGTATGTATGGTTCTAGATTACAAGAATCGATCATGAAGAATGGATCATATAATTGAGTATAATGCTTTTATGAACTCTAAAGCAAAGGATGAGTAGAAGAATAGAATTGAGCATTCAATAGGTACATAGAAGTGAAGAGTATTGAAAAGAGTAAAAGTGAAGAGAATCATATGATCATATAATTCATAAGACTAGAACAACAAACTAGTTCCTAAGTGAAGAACATAGGTGTAGTTTAACGAATGAATAAGTCATACAAGGGTAGACTATATTCAGGAGGGAAAACTTGATTGAAAGAGAAACTGTGTTTGACCCATGCATGATCACCTTGATTTAAAAATGAAGAATATGTAATGTATTCAACATGAGGAAAAACTAATAGAAGGACTATTAATTTAGAACGTTAACTTCACAATAGTATAAAGATAAAGGAGGAAATATGTGCAACATGGTATACATGACCATACATATGAATAAGCAACATGGTCATAAGAGAAAAATTTAGAATTAAAGATGACGTGTTAAAGAGTAGTATATGGTAAGAGGACTAAGAAACGTAAGAAAGGGTTTGAAATATGATGAAGAAGTTATAAAATAAAGAGGTTGTGAGATTCAAGCAAGTGCTAATTAATCAAATATCTCTGTTGATAACTAAGTAAATCTACATACGAGAATGTATTAAGGGAATGTTTGAATACAAGTATTCCAAGTCTTAAATCATCTTCTCTTTCATATATTCCTTAATGAGAGTAAGGTGGGAATGAAATGATAAGAGAAAATGAATCATATACGGTGCATAACTACCTTGGTGGGGTCATCTAGTGAATGTAATAGTGACATACAATATGATGAAGTGCGATAAGAAATAAATTCTTGTGTGATAGCAAGAATGATGAATAATCTATTCTTACCTTGAATGTTTTAATGTTAGGGATGTTTATTGTATATAATCATATGAAAAGGATAGGTAGCAAAAAGTAAAGAAGTAATGAATGAGGAGAGAGATAAAGGAAAACACTAGCTTTGTGTAATATGTGAACTCGTTTTTAGAAGTATGCTTTGTTGAAGGCATACTAAGGTATGTAAGTTGGTTCTACATATGATTTCAGTGTATTTGTGCAAGCTATATGTCAAATTAAAGGCGTATGATAGTTGTAGTAATTCATACCTGATATGCATCTTACTATTGTGTAATTGTGATATGGTGATACGGTTTGGATGATGTCAGAACACATGGAGAGATACCCTGAACAAGGTAGTCATACTTATTCACTCATATTAATAGAAAGGGATGATAATCAGATTGTCTGGACAAGTAACCCTAATGAGGTGTAGCTTGTTATACCTAGCTCTAATATAACTGAGTAATGGTAATTGAGTATGATTAATGCTTGAATGACTGATACAATTGTGGATTACTTTATTACTGTGGTTGAAACCCTAAAATGATATAATACGATGGTTACACTTTGAATTGTGTGTGGGCCCATAACCCATAGGTCCCAGGACGAAACAAGATAGTATGGAATGAGGTGGTAATGCTTCACCTCATGCATCCATGACCCAATGGGGATTCCAAGAGTAGTATTGTGCAATTGATTGTTGAATCTAGTCTTTTAATTCAAGACTATTTTGCTATCTGAGTAGCACGTTATTAAAGTTTAAAACAACATGGTGAACTCGCTTTTGTCACTTAAAGGTGATACAGAACAATAGAATTTTCTGAGCCGCATAAGTTGAGATAGTTGTATCAGAGTATCAGAGTTGCACAGCGAAAGCGTGGTGGTTTATCTTTGCATTCTATGTTTGACTGTGGCATAAAGAATTTGCTTGATATCATTGAGAACTATTTGAAATATGTTGTGATTTAGTAAAGAATTAAAAGATCTAATGTTGAAAACTACATTCAGGTATGAAATACAAGAATATAATGACATGGAAGGTTTTAGAAGCTTAGAATAACCTTGAATGTATCTTTCTTGTAGGTTTATGTTTCGAGGATGAAACATTCTAAGGGGGGGAGAGTTGTTACGACCCCATCTGAGCTTAATTGGTAAACTAGGGTTTACCTAGACAATTGCAAAGATTAATTGGAATAATCATTCTTGAAATCTAATTAATGACGATAACACAATTAGGATGTTTTAACTATGATAAGAAGTCTAAATGTTCTTTTGTCTTGAGAATTAGGGTTTGAGAAGCATAGACCCTAATCGGCCCAAAATAGGGTTTTAATGATACATGAATACGAAATTTGATAAGTATAGTGTTTCGGTAAATGATTTTTAGTATTTTATGTGTAACTCTGATTTACTTCAAATTTGGATATGATTTGTATATATAAAATTTGAACAACATTGGTAAATATCAGAATTTTTGAAGAATGTTCTGACCTGTTTATTGGTCGAGTTTCAAACTCGACCGATCATATTTCCATATTTATATAGCAGTGTGGTAATTGAATTGTATCTTTTTATTGGTATATCCAATTGATCTCAAATTTTAACTGTGCTTGAAAAACACAATTTTAGACACTCTGTTAAATTGGCGTAATTTTTGGATGACTTTTGATCTCTACAGTGAGGGTGTCGGTCGAGTTCTGTGCAGGACAAACTCGACCGAATATGCTGCAGACTGCAATATAGCAGTGAACTGTTCGATTTTTAATTATTTATTGGTAACTATAAATGATCTAAAATTTTTACTGGAGATCTGAAACTTCATTAGGTATAACATATAAAATTTCCAGAATTTTTGGAGCTTCTGTTATCTATTCAGTAGGCGAATTACAGAAACTATTGTGAAACTGAATATTCAGCCAATATAATTAAAGTTGAGTGTTGGGTCAATATGCAATTGACCCAAGCAGCTCAAATTGACTTATATGATCGACCACACACACACACAGCTCTCATTCTTCGTCATCCATCCCAGAGAAACGAAAATCTAGAGAGAGAGGGAGAGCTAGGGCTTGAGTGGAGAAAGAGGAGGAATTGCTGACCTAGGGTTTTGCAGTCCGAGGAATGGTGAAATCAAGTAAGTTTGGATTCTTTGCATAGACTTTTATGGTGAATCTTCTCTATCATGTCAAGATTCCTTCCATGCTCTTATTTGATCCAAGATGATGTCGAAATTCCCTCTTTTCTCACCCTTTCTTCATAATCCCTCATTTTCAAGGTTTCCTAGTTGAATGGAAGAAGAATTGGGAGATTTGCTAGGGATTTGATATGAGTTCGAGATCCCCTGAGTAGAGCTGCAGTTTTGAGGTTTTTTCACACCTTAGGGTGAGTGGGTACTTCCTTTAAACAGTATAATGCATGAAATTTGATTATAGCATCCAAATCCCTAATTGCTTGGTATGTGATTCTAAACCCTGAAATGTCCGTTTAATTTAAGTTGTTGCAAATTGATATGATATGGATTCCTTCCCTGTTTGAATGAATCTTTGATGGTAGATTCACATTAGAAATATATACAACACATCCTAGTAAGAATGCTTTTCAGATTTATACCATATGATGTAATTAGGGTTTAACCTAATTGAGATATCACTAGAGTTTCAACCTTATTGAAGAGGACTAGTAATCTTATAAGTGGTTAGGATGTACCTTATGGGTTACCTTATTTGAATTTTATTCCTGGTGCATGATATCTCAGTGAATAGCATGGAAACCTAAATTTAGTTCAATTTCCATGGTTTCATACACATATTGACTGTATATAATTGTTGAAAGCAGTCTTTAGTTTGTGAATGTTTATATCGTGTGAAATCCTTATGAGAGCCATGTGATAAGTGAATGAGGCAAATGAAACCCTAAGAGCAGGGTGTTGCTATGTGATAAGAGAATAAGGAAAGGAAACCCTAAGGACAGGGTGTTCTATGAATTAAGTTATGGTGATATGAAAGGTTTCCATATGAGATGTGGTGATGCTTAACTGTTGAATTGTATGTTGTTTGTGCATTTAACTTTACATGCTTGTTCTCTTTGAGTTGGTATATATATACTACAGGGTTTCTTATTTTCACAATACATATCTCGTGAATTGCAGGTGATGAGATATGGCATGCCCTAGAAAGGGATGTTACTCAGATCATGCAGATATGTATGAAATGTTAGAATGAGAATACTTGTTGGGCAGACATGATATATGTTTGAATACATGAGCTATGATGGTTTATATGATATGATATGGCAGGCTGTGCGAGCCTTGTGAGAAATGTAAAATGAGTTATGATTTCTATTTAAAATGTATCTATAATGTTAATGTTAGACTTAGGTGCCCTGAACACCGTAGAACCCCTTTGAGAGGTCTGTACCTTAGGGGTGAAACTTGTGTCCAACATCAACCGGTTGAGTAATTCTGGTGGCACGAGGATAGAAGGGTTATCCAACACCAACCGGTTGAGTAATTCTGGTGGTAACCCAGTGTTGACTCCCAGCGCCTGTGTGCTCAGGTTAGAGGAGGAGTCCAGAGCACTCAGGATGAGTGCAGAGAAGGCCGGAGAGCCTATGAGTCAGGCCGGAGAGCCTGTGGGTCCTATAGCAGACCAGGACTGGCAGTCAGACTTAGCATTTCCCGGGTGTGTCGCTAAGTCTTGTATGGTGTGGCCGTAGTGCACTGCGAGTCTCTTATGCAGAGTACACTGCATAAGATTAGGGCATAAGTTAAAATATGATCATATAGGTTCACAGAGTTCCTTATAAATGAAAGAGTTAAGGAAGACTAGAGCATAGTCTTCTAGTATTTATTCTTTGGATGCAATATTCACATTCTTTGTTATTTCAATTATATTGTTTTAGAACTGCTCAGTGTAGTATTTATTATTGTTAAATTTCATATCGTTTACTCAAAGTTATATCTGTAATCACATTAGTGCCTTAGACTGTTTCTTTGAAGTACTCATTCACTGAGCGAGTAGGCTCACCCCTCTACTCAAACATTTTAGGGTTAACCGCGTGGACTTGAAGATGGTCAGAGCATCAGCGTAGATCTTCCACAAGAGTTAAGTACAAGATTAGTTGAGTCAGTCGGTCCTTGTCACTCTAGGTCCTCAGTAAGAGATAAGAGAGAGAGTTGTAATTACGATGTGTAATATTATTCCTCTTTTGAAATTGTATGCTATTAGTAGGTCTTATGTGCATAAGGTGTGAGAGACATCATGAATGTTTATACATGTATCTTTACTATTAAAGTCTGTTTAGTAAAAGAAATGTTCAGATTCCCTTGTTAAAATGATTTATGTGGTTCAATGCGAAGAAACAAAAGTTTTAAAGAAAGAAAAGAAAAAGAAAAAGAAAAAAGTTAAGGGTGTTCTTTGTATTACATATAAATCCTATCTTATGCCCGAATCTCATGATTTGATGAAATTGTGAGATTGGGGTGTAACACTATATCCCTTATTTAATGCTTTGTTATGTTATCTTGATTAGCTATGCTTATCTTTCTAGTAATGCTCATGCCTTAGTTAGTAACCTTGCTACCCGATATGCTCCTTAGACTAGGTTGGACGATATGTGTGATATCCTTGTGTTGCCCGATCCTTTGGGTTGTAGAATCTCAGGCAATACCCCTCTCTCATTTAGTTGAGAGGTGCGCTTAGGGTTTCTTGATCCCAAGAGGAATGGTGGTGTGCCCGTGAGGCAATACCCCTCTCTCACTTTGTTGTTGAGAGGTGAGCCTATGTTCTAGCTGTTTGGGCATCATGGTTTGTTGGCTTGGCTGATAGAGGTGCTTCCCTTAGTGTTGTGATGGTGATCTACCCTAGTTGCATGTTATGTCCTTGTTGGTACCTTAGGCGATAGGGGCGACCATGCCTATGATGGTGAGCTTTTAGAAACACCCATCCTTCCTTGAGTTGTGAGGTGAACTCTAGCTCCTGCTCGACATGCTTGGAGATTGTGCAAGACACCTATCTTACTTCAAAGTTGAGAGGTGATCCAATACTCTTGTGTCCTTGGGTGATATGGTGTGGGTGGTCATTATGTGGTTGAGGTTGTTTCTAACCCTAGTCACCCGAGATGGATGGTGGTGTCTTGGTGCTTGTTGCCTGATATCCCTCTCTTTCCCTTGAGCTAGGGTTTGGGCGATACAGTAGGTGGTTTCCTTGTTGATCCCTTAGATGATATGGGGCTTGTTTTGGGCGTTATAGTCTTGTTGGTGCCTTACACGACATCCTCATGGATGGTGCTGCCCGACACTCTATTATGACGCGTTTCCCGCTTGATCCTTGTTTACCGTGGGTGACAGAGTGGTGCGTCAGGCATTGCATGGCATTGCTACTTCCTTGCACGATACCCTCTTGGGTAGTGCTGCCCGATATGGACCTTGGGATGGTTTGAGTTCTTGGGTGTTATGACCTTTGATGACAGGGCTGACCTTTGGACAATATGGTTTGGGTGTTTCCGTGCTACCTGTTGTGAGACATTTCCCGGTATGGTGTTTCCGTCATGGGGCGTTACACATCATGTTTCTTGCCTGATATGATGTTGTGTCGCTTGAGCATTGTGGGTTGGTTCTTATAGTGTTGCTTGTGATAAGCTTGCTTGTGGCTTGCCCGATATGGGTGTTGGCCGATAGTGTTGGCCGACACAGCTGGATGTTGTTAGTTGCCTTTAGCCGATACCTATAAGGTTTGGTTGTAACCTTTGGTGAGGGACGTTGCACCTTTGGTGAGGGTCATTGTATGTTTTGGTGAGGGTTATCCCTGACTCGATAAGCTTTTGTGAAGTTCATGCTCCATGTTCGGTTGAATCCCTAATATCATTTGGAATGCTTATATGTGGATGTTATGTATACATGCTCATCTAATGTTGTACAACTATATCTTGATGATGAAGTGTTTATCTACTCTTGAGCATACTAACCATGCATGTTTCATCAATTGAGATGTGTGATCAGGCATGAGTTGTTATGATGTCATCAGTGACATTTGCTTAATGATAAAATGATGTGTTATAAGAACTATAAGAATCCATGATGTGTTTCCTATGAGATGGTGACATGTGTTTGATGATGGGATGGAATCCCTATGATGGTTAGATCCTTGTGATGGATCACGATGATTGGCAAGAGGCCAAGTGGCAACATGTGATGTTGGATCCTTAAGAGGGATGATGATGGAATTGAGAATAGCAGTAATAGTGTGACACAAGATAATGGAATTTATGTCGTTTACTCTTGTTAATGGTTTGCTTAATATAACTTGGTTGCCTTAACAATCCACTTAAAATGTATTAAGAAATTACATATGAACATTTCATGTAGTTTGCCCTGACCATAGATCCATCATCGTCAGTAGCTGGTGATGGTGAAATGGGTTCTCCTGCGGATTAACCCGTAGCACATATTGTTGAATAAGCGAGGTTTCTTCTAGCCAAAAATAGGAGGATTAGAGTGCAACTTCGGTTGTAGACTTAAGATATGTATAAGAGAAGGGTGAATAGGCTCATGGCTCAGTGTGATAGAGTATGAATGCGTTCATGGCTCATGAGCATGGTGAACATATTCATGGCTCAAGGTATGCTAGCACCGAGACCTATACCAAGGTGGACTAGAGGAAAGGGTAGCCTGCAGAGATGACTCTGTGACTGAGGTCACTTAAGCAAGAGAATGTGGTCCTACTTTGGATATCATGCACTGACCACGAAGAGGATGAGTTCGTGGAGTCCGGCTCTTCCATTGACCTTGTATGGCGCCTACTTTGGGTTTCACAACCAAAGGTTGGATTTGAGCACTACGACTCATTTCCTCAGGGAATAATAAATGGTAATCCAGTCGTATAGTATAATTATTTAAGGCAAACACAGAACATTGGTTGATGCCTTGCATATTATACACTTGTTTCATATACATGCCCTAAGTACTTCTTACAGCTAGTTATATGCTTCTCAGGTATCATGGTAAGCTGTTATACATACGTAATCTTGTTCTTCATATTCCATATATGATCTGGTTATCTGCTATATACTACTCTAGCTTCTCTGAGGTTTTATAGTTCGGCGGGGAGTTATGTTTCTTGCTAGGATTGTGTGTCTCACCCCACTGGTTTCAACCTTTTTAGGTGATCGACTTAGACGTGGTGGTGATCATAGTGTTGTGACTGAGCAGCAAGAAGATCAGTACAAGGCAAGGTTGGATATTCTACTGTTGTGGTTGTTTTGTAGTAGAGTCTTAGAGTCTCCCTGTATTCTCAGGTCCTTGGAGGTGTTTTTGATGATGTTTCACAATGTATGATCCTAGTATTGCCTGGCTAGGTGTGATATGTATATAAAAAGGTGACACATCCTTGATATATATGGAATAGACAGATCCAGTGTGTTGATGGACATATATCATGCTTATGTATATATAACATGTTTCTTTGCAGGATGTGGATCTGGTTATAATAGATCCGTTCTTATGATGCTTTCCACAATCACTTTAAATTAACCTGTGTTTTTTTATAATATGTGGTTTATGGTGGTTCTGCGCATTTTCACATGGCATTTCGTTGTCTATGTGATGGCGGGATGTCACAACTCTACCCAACAAAATTGGAGACAATGGGGTTGGATATGTTTATTCCCAATGAAATAAGAAAAAGAAGGGAATGGACTCTCCAATCTTTAAGGAGAATGTTCTACCTCTGAGGTAAATATGACTTACACTTTATGTAAGAAAGATGACAATTTTACTTCTCTTTGTCCTTAGAAGAAGAAGGGGAACAAAATCAAGATGATTTGGACTCCCAAGCTAACTCTAGACCCAAAGATTTCAATTGAGCATCAGTCTTTCTTCTTTAGTAGGTGAATTAAAAATGCATAGTTGAGATGAATGCTCCAAGCATATGCCTAAAGACAAAGTCAACATCAACAATCTCAACAAGAAGAAATATTTGTCTATAGCTTTTGGCAACAACAAGAAGCGTAAGATAATGGGTGAGGGTGATGTAGGTGATTCACTATGTATCAAATGTTCTTCTTGTGGATGGTCTACATCACAATTTCATTAGTATTAGACAAGTTTGTGATGATGAATATCTTGTGTTATTCACTACTCTTACATGCTTATTCCTAAATTCCCTCACTTACAATGGCATATATATGGGAACATGGATCAATAGCATTTATACTATTAGTCATAACTCACTTAAGCATGTTGTTGGTAAGTTCCTTATTGTACATAAAAATGACGTATCTTTATGGCATTGCATACTTTGTCATGTTAACATTCATTAGTGTAGGGGATTCCTAAATTGGATTTTGATAAGGAAGAAAAATGCAACCTTGTACCTAAGGAAAGAAAACCAAATCATCCTTCAGGTCTAAGGGAGTCCTTAGTACTAAAAAAGCTCTAGAACTTCTTCACATGTATATTTTTGGACAAATGTGTACACCAACACTTAGACAAAGTAAGTATTCATTAGTTATTGTTGATGATATCTCTTGCTTTACTACAATTTTCTTTATTATTGATAAGATTGATACTCTTAAAGTTTTCTCATCTTCTTGTGTACTTATTGAAAATGAATCTTCCTTCTATATTGTTTCTTCCATAGTGACAATGGGGTATTTGAATATGATTTGTTTGAAGCTTTTCTGTGATGAATCCAGTTACATGAACAATTTTTCTCCTCTTGATAACCTCAACAAAATGGGGTTGTAGAGAGGAAAAATATGCAATTTAAGGGATATGGCTAGGACAATGCTTTTGTAATATGACACTCCAAAGAATGTTTGGCTTGAAGCAGTTCCCACTACTTTTTTTGTGCAATATCATACTTTCAGTCATCCTTTTCTCAAGAAAACACCCCATGAGCTATGGCATCACAAAAATCTTTTAGTTGACTTCCTGCATGTTTTGGATGTCTTTGATTATTATCATATAAAATATTCTCTTGATAAATTTGATGAAAAACTGTATAGAGCATTCTTCCATGGTTATAGTGACACTAGTAGATACATTGTGTCTAAAATAAAGATCTATCTAAAGTAGAAGAATTTATTGATGTGAATTTTGTTGAAACTAATCCCTCTTGCCCATATATGTTTCATTGTGATGATATGCTAGGTGAGGTGATCACCAAACTAAAATAACTAATTATCAATGACAATATAAAATGTAAAGAGGTTATTCAAGATGAACTAGGTCCCAACTTACATGACAAAGAAAAGAAGGACCCCAATCCCTACCTTTTCAAAAGATCATCCCAAGGAGCTAATAATAAGTGATACATTTTGAAGAGTGAAGACACAAGTTGCATATAAAGAAGTTAGACAATAATTCCTTCGTCTCACCCTTTGAGAAAAAAAAATATCCAAGAATCTCTTGGGTATGATGATTGGATCCTACCTATGCAAAAAGAGTTGGATAAAAGTGAGAAGAATAATGTGTGGACACTTGTCTAAAGGAAAAACTGTAGGAAGATCATTATATCCAAATGGATTTACAGTAACAAGCTTGATGATTAATAGAATCGATAGAGAACAATGTAAGGTTAGTATCTCAAGGCTACAATCAATAGGAAGGTATTGATTATAATGAAACTTATGCTCCTATTGCTATACTTCAAAATATATATAATACTACTTTCCTTTGTTAGTCGTATGAATTTTTTCTTTATAAAGTGGATATTAAAAGTGCATTTATATTGGATAGATAGAGGAGGCTGTCTCTATGGCTCGCCCGCCCATCTTTGAACATGAAAAGCATGCTGATCATGATTATCTATTGCATAAGTCTCACTATGGTCTCAAATAGGAACCTATATCTTGGTATGAGAAGCTTAATACCATCTTTTGAAATAATATATATGTCCTGGAAAAGTTGAATCTAATCTCATCTTGAAACATACTACTAACAACTTTCTTCTTATTCAAATTTATGTTGATGACATTATCTTTGGTGCTAATGATCTTGGTCTTTTCCAAGAGTTTGGTTCACTTCTATAAAATGATTTTAAAATGAGAAGATGGGAGAGAGCACATTCTTTCTAGGATTCCATATCAAGAAAATAAAGTATGGGAACTTCATCAACCAAATCAAGTACATAAAATACAATATTAAGCACATTCAAATGCATAATTGCAAACCAATTGATACTTCATTTTCCAACACTACAAGGAGTGATAGATATGAGTAAGGATACAAGGTATATGAGATGCCCTATAGAGCACTATTGGTGGTTTTTTATGTCTTACTTCCTATAGATGTGATATGTTTTTTTGTGTTGGCTTGTGTGATAGATTTCAGTAAAGTCCTAGAAAATCTCATCTTATAGTGCTCAATAAGATTTTGAGATACACAGAAAAAATCTAATACTTTGGTCGATGGTGTCCTAAGTCAATGGAATTTACTCTAATAACCTATAGTGATACATATTTATTGGGTGCTTGATTGATAGAAAGTGCATAATTGGCACTTTGTTTCTAATAGGACTATGTTCGATATCTTTTTCCTCAGAACAAAATACCATGTCATTATCAATGACCAAGGGTTATATATCCAATGGTAGTTGTTGTGTACATGCCCTATGGATGAATCAAACGTTGCATGACTTTGACATTTTTTTATTATGCTTCTATATGTATTGTGTTAATATTAGTGCAATCTATTTCTCTTACAATCCTATATTTCATAGTAGGGATAAACATACAGAGGTCCTCTACCATTTCCTTCATGACCACATTTCCATGTAAGATATGCATATCATGCACGTGGACACCAAAAATCAATCAGAAGATATTATTACTAAACCTCTTGCTAGGGAAAAATTTCATTTTCTTTAATCAAATTTTCTTATTACTGATATTGATGATAACTACATGTTTCCTAGATAGATTGATCCGTACTTGCCTCTATAATGTTTGAATAACCCATCATCTACTAGTTCTTGGTTGAGATTTCTAAGATTAAATTCTCTCTACATGGTTTGCATGTCAAATTGCAAGGGATTCCTTTTATGATTTAAAGCTTGAAAGTGGATGCAATGAATTTATTGAGCACATATATATTCTATATACATGTTATGATCAATTTTACAATTGTATTAGTCATTTAAATCTAATTTTATTTAAAATGGACCTTTTGGACATGCTCTTTCATCAACTAAAATTCTCCTTAGCCTATCTCAATCTACAAGCTAGTTTGGAGATGCCCTGAACAAGCCTTCAATACAATTACTTGGAAACTCATATCGGTCAATGAAACTGTTGAGTATAATGTTTGGTGTAGGGTCCATCGACAACTACTAAACCCTCTCAACTACTTCAATTTGACCAACGCTCTTCCTTTTGTATTGTCCTCCACCCCTTGTCCTCTCCAAACCCTAATCTAGCTTTTTTCTATGGCTAAGGTGATCACAATGTCTTTTCTTAACCATAAGAAGAGAAGAACCTATTAGAGAACCATTTATTACCTAAATCCATACTCCAAATGACTAGAGAGTCAATGGAGAAAGGACTCGAGATTCCATCCCTAAAATGGAGCACATCCACATAACATATGCATGAAATAAAACTACAATAAGAGCATAAACCATACAGTATAAACAACAAGTATATATGCATAAAAGAAAATAAATTGGTACCTAATAAAAATTTCATGGTCCCTTAATGATTTCAAACCATATGAGATTACATGTATATTACATGATGATAAATGCAAATGTACACGAAAGATATCATAATAGAGAAGAAGTGATGATCATTGCAATTATCACTGTGTAACTTTATTTAAAATCATAAAATGGGTACACATAAGAGCAATTGTGTTGAGAGCGGTATGAAAATATATAAAATCATAGGTTTAAGTAACATATTTTCTTGGTTAAAACTCAATATTATAACAAGAAAGAAGAAACAATATTTATGATTTTTTTAATATACAAGCATATTTTTAGTGTGTTTTAATTATAACAACAATATTATAAGAAATTTGACCAGCTTCCCAAAGGAAGGGGTCCATAATGGCCATTCAAGAAAAAGATAAAAATGATACTTGTTTCTATGTGAGGGATTATAAGACTTAAATTCAAGAGTTAACCCTATTTCAACACGAGTGATCTCAAAGCCAATACCAAGAGCTAACCTATTACAACCCCAATTTTTGGGTCCATATGGTTGGAAATGGAATTTCCCCAATAAATGTATGATTATGGGGATTGCATTATTTATGTGTATTGAATGGATTTCATTTGAAATATTTCCTTTGTGAATGTGATTTCATTGATCATAATATGTTAATTAGTCCAATATGATTAAAAGAAAAAGAAGAAATCAAATAATGCTTTATTAAGAAGGAAATTTGAGATAATAATGAAAATGTGAGAAATATGTGGAAAAAATGTATGATTGAATCATCATGGGTGAGATTTAGAATCCATAAGGTTTCTAATGGTAAAAGGAATCCAAATAAAGAGAATAAAAGAGTAAGAGAGAGAGAAAATATGTATAAAATATGCCTTAATAAGAGATAACTTGCATATGAAGAAAAGTCTCTCATACATTTGAATTTGAGTCCCAAACTTGGCACACAAATAACTTAAGTCATTATGGACTTTTCTTTAAAATTTGAGATCAAAACGATAAGAGGTATAGGATATATGAATTTTGTAAGTTTTCATAAAGTGAGAAGGACAACATTAAATGTCACAGTCCAAATCAAATTGAGATACTTTAGTTTTTGGAAATGTGGCTTTCTGACTATTGGATCAGTGATCTACAATCAAACTCTTGTCACCTACCCCAAGTCATTTAGGAACAGGGAGGCGCATACCAGATCTTCGATCTCTTCCACAGCATATATATATATATATATATATATATATATATATATATATATATATATATATATATATATATATATATATATATATATATATGTGTGTGTGTGTGTGTGTGTGTGTGTATGTAACCCAAAAGCTTCACTAAACTAGGAACGCACCCCGATGCTGTTGCTCCCCATACGAGATATTCGCAAGGGCAGAGGTGGTCATGAGAAGATGATCTCCTCACCACCATGGATCTTGCAAGCCATGTTCCTAGGTCGCACCCAGTGGCCTGGGGAGGTACCTACATGATGAGGAAGCATGAATGGCAGTGCGGAGGTCGTGCACATGCTTTGGGTTGAGGAGGGCGATGGTTCGGCGGACGACGAGGGGTTCTTTCATTCCCTTATTGAACAGAGTATCAATGCGGGTGTCTACGCAGAAATGGGGTCACGAGCCAGGTCAACCTGGTCAAGGAGAATCTGGATCCCGGGGAGAGATTTGTGAACCATAAGAAAAAGAGAGATACAAAGAAAAGAAATAAAAGTAAATGTGGCACTCTATTATTGGCTGAAAGGTATGTTATTTTGTGAAAATCTTAGAAATAAATTGGTAGCTCATATATGGACAGGTAATGTATGAAAATTGATCATAAAAACCCATAGAATCCAATAAAAATAGTTTTAGAGCCATAATTTGATCATAGTTAGAAAAGTACCTAAAGCTACTAACCTTAATGATTTTATAACTAAGAAAACCCTAATTTGATGTTCTATGAAATTGTGAACATTAATATGGATGTTCTATGAGCATATTAATCTATTGTTAATAAAAATATGTTTTGACATCTAAATAGATGATCCATGTGTTTAATAACCTAATTTAGGGTTTGATTTGTTTAATGAGCATTAATGGGCTTATTGTAAGACCCCTGAACTTGCTTAATGATTTGAATGAGATTACTTACCATAATTGAATTCTTAGAACCATAATATAACCTTTTTATATGTTTTGAAATCATAAGGCAAGCTTAAGTTTCAAATTTGGTCCAATTTGGACACTGTTTGAGCAAGTTATGCAATTGTCTATACATTTTGGACTTTTCTACAATTTACCCAATTGAGGGATTTTCTTTGCAATTTATCACTTTCATTATGTTCTTTGGATATTCTCTCATAGTTATTGAGCTTGTTGATCCATGGGGTACCTACTTAATCCTTGGTTTAAAGGTGTTTTAGGGTTTACCCCTTCACGGATGTGCTACCTTTAGTCGCTATCAACTAGTGAATTATATGATTGGCTGGGAATTTAGACAAAGGAAAGATAATCAGGTCTATAAGGACAGTCGGGGAGCTTCTTGTGTGTGTGCTTGTATATTCTTAATAGTTTAAAGCCATAGACACATGGGGAAGCTACTTTTACACCTCATGCTTGCTTCTATCCTTATCCATGGCCTATATTACTTCTTCCTTGCCAAAATATGAAACTATGCTTGCTTTCTCTTTCCTCTAACTAGAGCAACGAATCCACTCTATTTTTCTGTGGAACCAACTACTCTAAGGTAGAAGACAACCTCTTTTTGGAGAACAAGGTCTCCTAGAGCTCCATCTAGCCCTACCTAGGGTTTCCAAGGTCATTTTCTAGGGATTTTGACCAAGGCAAGTTGTTTTCTTCCTTCCTTCTCCATTTTTCTTGCTCTTCTCCTTCCTTAGACATTCCTCTAGATCGGAACCCTACTGTTCCATGATGAAAGTGGCTTTAGAACTCAAAAATCTATCCTTCTTGTTTCTTTTTCAAGGATTTTGCTTCTTTGTGGAGAGAAGTACCTATTTGGTCAAGTTCATATTTGAATCCAAGGTTTTCTTGCCATATTTGCTCTAAATTCTTTCTATTTAGGATCTAACCTACTCAATAGAGGCGATTTATATAACATTCTTTACTTATATTGCTTACTAGAAGCTTGTTAGTTCATGTTTATGCTTTAATGTGATGATCTAAGCATAAAGAAACCATGCTTGTTTAGAATTACGAATTTTTGTGGTGTTCCATATTCTGTTCTAGTTCTATATGAACTTTTAAACATGTGTACAACCTTTCTAAGTTGTAACATGATCTGGGACAGGTTGATAGCATCAACCTATGGTGCGAAGCACAAAATAGTTGATGGTTCAATTTAGGGTTTTCAAGCTATTTCCTTCCCTATCACATAACCGATGGTTATACCATTCAATAACCAAGGGTGTTGCTATCTTGGCAATTGATGTTCGTGATCAAGGGTGTCAAATTTATGGTGACAACCTATGTTCACTCCCTTAGGTTAGGTTTTGGCTCAATTATACGTTTAATTATCATCCACTAAGTATTCTAATGATGTTATCAATCGATGATGCATTAGCTTAATATTTGATGGTGTTAACTAAATACATTACTGATCTAACAACCAATGGTGACCTAATGATCAAAATTAATGGTGTATCAGGTCATCACCATATATGATGAGTTAAGAATGTAATTGCAGATTTCACTAAACCTTGAACCAATGGTTCCTTGGTTCAATTGATCTAAAATGGTTAGACCTATACTTCAATTGATAACCTTGAACAATGAACCTGATCCAATGAATAATATTGGATGCTTCAACATCCAATGGATCAAAATAAATCACATGGTATTATATGTGGGTCCTATTGATGATAATTTGATGGTTCAATACCATTAATTTGTAGCCTTACCTTTGCTATTACATAGTTATATTTGATAAATCACTATAAGAAGTGGATGCGTAACTCCCATGTGATCTATCTTGTTATAACTAACCCTAATGTAATTATATGATGTTGATTGGTTATAATCAGACCTCTTGGATGATTAATGTGATAATGAATTACACTCCTCTTGTGTTGAAACCACATTGTAGTACTATTTGAATATCATAGTGCCTTGCCATGTTAGTATCTATGGACGCATATGTGCTAATGATCTTTTGAGCCTTGTTTAAGGCATGGAATGATGATGATAGCCTTACTATGAATAATGTTATGGTATTAATGACCTTTGGGCATGTTTGAAGCCATGATTGAGGTGAAATATTCTTCATGTTCCAATAAGTGTTAAAATCCTAGAACTTGTGATAAGATATTGGTATCTTGTAAAAGTATGATGATAAGTGTGGTCCATTAATTTGCAATGAATGATAGCATGTGCTAATGTGATTAATATTTATATATCAAATGTTTTATATCTTTTGAAGTTGTTATACATATACTCTTATTAGAAAATAATTAGGGTTTGAATGTCCATTTGTATGATTTATCCTTAATTCACTCAATTGGTATAACTAATTAAGTGAAACTCTAATCATGTAGTGCCATGTGCCATAGATCTATCTGAGTATCAGAAATTGCCAGATAGTGAAATGAGTATTCCTAAGGGATACTCGGAGCGCATACTGATGAGTATGCAGGGTGATTGTCATCCTGATTTCAAGTGGTAGGAAGGATGATAGTGGTCATACCTAGCCCTCATCTTGAGAACGGTTGCGGTCATGTCTCAGTGATTATATATATATATATATATATATGATGAGATTGGAGGACAACTGTGGTTATAACTCAGATGGTAGGGTATACATGCCCACCTCCTTTCACTAGTGTTGTGACCTATACTAAGGACGGAATAGGCTGTTAGTAGCTTGACCTTGTGTCACTGTGGCTGTCACACCCCGATCTCACACTAACCACTAATCACGAGATTAGGGCGCGACAGAGGGATTATCACATAAACAAATCACTGAGAACTTTTTCTTTTAAAACCTCGTAATGATATCCGGATTATTTCTGTAAACTAAAACATAATAAACTATTGCGGAAGCATTTCAATTAACCTGGCTAGAGAACATAAACATAGTTTATAACATGTAACATTGTTTAACAGAAAGTAAACATAACAGTTAATTTACATCTTTTACACATTGCCATACATACTCTCTCTCACCCACACCATGTCCCAAGGATCGAGGGGAAAGGACTAAGAGACCTCTAACTAGACTAACTACATATACCTTCTACAGATTAAGCGTTAGGATGAAAAGATCCTTCCGATCCCTGTTGCTGATGTTGACCTGAAAATGTTTGAGTAGAGGGATGAGCCTACTCGCTCAGTGAATAGCATTTCATTTAGCTATCACTAAACAACTCATCAGATAGATAACATTTATATAAAAGATAAGTGCCGTACTAAACAGGGCAGTTCTAATGACATAGCAGATTTGCAAATAACAATCTTATTTCAAAGCAACATCAGATATTTTAAACAAATAAACTGATATAGAGAATTGGCACAAAAGTTCAAATCTCTTAACATATTAAATTTAATGTGATCCTATATGATTACATAATTATATCATTATTATGCCCTAATCATATGCAGTGTACTCTGCATATAAAGATTTGTAGTGAACTACGATCCCACCGTACAAGACTTAGTGACACACCCGGGAAATGCTAAGTCTGACTGCCAGCCATGTTCTGCTACAGGACCACAGGCTCTCCGGCCTACAGGCTCTCCGGCCTCATTGCACTAACTCCGAGTGCTCTAGACTCCTCCTCTAACCTGAGCACACAGGCGGAGAGTCTCACTGGGTTACAACCGTGACTCCGCACGGATTATTGTTGAATAACCCCTATTTACTGCAGTGCCACCATGACTCCGCACAGATTATTGTTGAACACTGCCTCTCTGTCCTCGTGCCACTGTGACTCCGCACAGATTATTGTTGAACATGAGTTTCACCCCTAATAAGCAGACCTCTCAAAGGGGTTCTACGGTGTTAGGGCACCTAAGTCTATTAACTGATTAACACATAAACACTTAAAGAGGAATATCACATTTACTGATTTCATATCAGATCACAATACACTGTCATTCTAGACCGACAGAGCAATATATTTCAAATCATTGTAATTTCTGAGAAATTCTCATACCATGCATTCAGACAAATTAGAAATGCATAAATAACCCAACTTATTTCAATTTAGCACATACATAGCGAATTTATGCAATTGAACATCTTATTGCACAAATTAAAGAAATTTACTTCACATATGGGAATCATAATCAACAATTATCAATTCTCTAAAATTCTCAAAAAACGTGCACATTAACCCAAATCCTGGTTTGTGCATCAATTAACTCAATTAAGAGTTAATTACATATCACAATACAATTTAATAACAATACTTGAGAATTTCTGGTAATATTACAGAGAAATGTGCCATTTCATGTAAATATCAATTTACACATATTAACGTCAAAAGATATATGCAATTAGGGTTTTCTTGCATATTTTATTTATTCATATTAACTTTGAAATCGTACATCTGATAATTTATCAGAAATCTTCATTGTCTGGGTTCATACCCAAATCATACCATTTTCAGACATGAATTTCTAATTTCAACATTCAAATGAGCAATTTAGGTTCCAATGAACCATATAAATCTACTGATTCAATTCATACTGTTCAAATGCTAAACTTAATCATATACCAGTGTCTAGAAGCATTTTATGAACTAAAAAGGTCAGGCGACGCCAAACGCTGCCCGACGCCTGATAACGCCTGTTATCAGCGTAATTCGCGCAAAAAACAGAAAATATTCAAATGCCTGAGTTTATTAATGATAAATAAATGAAACCCTACTCACATTGATTTGGACTATCCTGATTCGTTCGAAAATGCGTCCAAGGCCTGATTTCGGGCGATTCTAGGTTGTCTTCAACCTTTAATTGCTCTGTTCACATTCCAACAACCTGTCAGAGAACTCCTTCACGTATTGATTGAATACATGCTAAATCGATGGCTGAATGGTGGCTAGGAATTGCACACCTTTGTTGTGTTCTCAAATTCGGAGCTCAAGGGAGGATTTTCCTTGCTCAGGCGCACCAAGATCGCCCCCTCCAGGCCATGCTCGGCAGCCGCAACCTGCTGCTGCTTGCCGCTGGTCAAGGTTGCTAGGCGGCTAGCTTAGGTGGGCGGGTGGCTGCGGATTCCTACTCCTTCCTCTTAGCCGAGCTCGGAGCTGGCCCATACTTGCTATTTCGTGCGCCCAAGGGCCTCTAACCAAAGCCGTGCAGCAGCGCAGCTGCAGCTCTGTAGGTCGGCGCCTGCTAGGGCAGGGTGAAGGAGAAGGAAGGAAGGAAAGGACGAGGAAGAAGGAGGGTGGACGGAGGAGAAGAAGGAGTTGGCGCTGCAGGATCGGGGATATGGGCGCTCAAATCGCCCATGCGAT
Source organism: Alisma plantago-aquatica (assembly GCA_963693085.1). Taxonomy (NCBI): domain Eukaryota; kingdom Viridiplantae; phylum Streptophyta; class Magnoliopsida; order Alismatales; family Alismataceae; genus Alisma; species Alisma plantago-aquatica. The sequence goes on from OY856413.1 coordinate 750,331,532, forward strand.
CCCCCCTGTCCGCTGCGCTCAAGCGCTGGGCGCCGCCCTCACTACTAATATATCAGAAAGAAATAAGGAAGAGGAGGGGGTAGCCGACCTTCTTAAAGGAAAAAAAATAAATCAATTACTGGGAAAAATTGCAGCCAGGTCCAAAATCCTTGAAACAGTCATAACATTTGCCTCGAATGTCCGATTCGAGTGATTTCTCTTGCAAACTGCCAAGCACAGAATCCACTACAATCTCAAAGCAAATAATCATGCTAATTATACTGTCTCACTTGATCAAAGAACTCAACGCATCAGCGAGTACTTAATTCAACTTAATGAACTTAATAATCAACATTGCTATCATCATCAATTATCTCATATGAGTAAATCTCAACTATTGATTCATGACATAGCTTATCTTGATTAACCATGCTATTTAATAATATACTCAACACTAATCAAGGTGTTTCATGCGAATTGAGGTATTTACTGGCTAACCTCAACGTGGGTCATAACAATCTCCCTCCCTTATAAGAATTTCGTCTCGAAATTCCTAAAAGAGAAAAAGAAACTTGTTACGCATATCTGACCCAAAACTCCCACGTGACATCCTCTAGGTTGTGGTTTCTCCACAAAACCTTCACTAACGATATCTCGATTCTTGAGCTCCTTGATTTCTCCAATCAACTATCTGTATTGGTCCTTCAACATAGGACACATCAGGTCTGAGATGTACAGGTTCTAGGTCCACTATCTCCTCTGGACCAGGGTAACATTCTTCAACATCATTACATGAAACACATCAAGTAAACTAGCAAACTCAGATGGCAATTTCAACTTATGGGCTACAGGTCCAATCCTCTCAACGATAGGATATGGGCCCATAAACCTAAGAGTCAGTTTGCCTCCCTTATCAAACCTCAATACTCCTTTCCATGATGTAACTTCCAGATACACGTCATCAGCAACTTGAAACTCAAGAGGTTAATGCCTCTTCTCCGCATAACTCTTCTGCCTATCATGTGTAGCTTTCAACTACTCTCTACATGTCCTCAAGAGTCTGAGTGGTCTTCTCAGACTGACCATCCGTTTGTGGGTGATAAGTTGTACTGAATCTTAATTTTTATGCCCACAACACAAAGCAACTGATTCCAAAACCTGGATGTGAGCTTAGGATCTCTACCTGATATAATTGAAACTGGAATACCATGCAACCTGACTATCTTATCCACGTATATCTTAGCCAACTTTAGGACATCAAAGGTTGACTTTAACATGAAGAAAGTGAGCAGACTTAGTCAGTCTATCCACAATCACCATATCGAGTCACAACCTTTGGGTGTCCTGGACAACCCTATCACAAAATCCATTGTGGTATGTTCCCACTTCCACTTTGGTATAGGAAGAGATTGCAAGGTACCTGCAGGTTTCTGATGCTCAGCCTTAACCTGCTGGCACACACTACATCTAGCCACGTACTCAGCTACATCCTTTTTCATACCTGATGACCAGTACAACTCCTTGAGATTCATGTACACCTTAGTGTTACGTGGATGCATAGCATACATCGATGCATGTGCTTCCTCAAGAATCTTTTCTTTCAAATCACTGTCTCGAGGTACACAACATATCATGCTAATACAACACACCATCATATGAAAACCTAAACTTTGGTCTTTTCCCCTCTGTCATGTCATGTACGATCTGCTGCAACCCATTGTCACCCTACTGTAGTTCCTTGATCTGATCATAAAAAGTAGGCTTGACTTGCATCTATGCAATCAAACCACTATGTTATGTCACCCTTAAGTCTAAGTTCAACTTTCACATTTCTACTATCATGTCTCTCTCGAAACATGCCATAGAGAACGCATCAGTTGTTGAACTTAACTTCCTACTGAGGGCATCAGCTACTACATTCACCTTTCCAGGATGATAATCTATCATCATATCATAAAGATAGTGACGCTGTGTCATAAGAGCATGAACTACAACAACTAACTTCAGATCATGTATCGCGTAGTACTCCTCATTCTATGCTACTACTTATTATTACTACTGTAAGAATTTATTTCAAAATTATATCTTACTCTTTTCTCCGAGTCATTTTCATATTGTTTATCTACCTTTAAACCCTAGATTTTATTAATGTTAGCTTACCTTTCATAGAACAAATCTCATGATCTTGTTTTATAAAGATACTAGTATTCAATGTCAAATCACTAGTGACATCCCTTGAACTACTACAACTCTAAACATTCTAGGGTTTGGTCCTTATCAGTAACATAGCATTATAGTGATGTGACCTTGCTTCCTTAGTTTGAAATCAAACTTTAGATCTCATAAGTTCATCCATCTACTTGTAATGAATACAACAGATATGAATAATCATCAATGAACTATAGATATATAATAGAAATGTAACATCAGCCAAGTTCTCTAGCATAACTTTTTAACACAAATGCTACAAATAAACATGATACTTGTTACCCAAGCATCACACATGGCTCACAGGGCCATTCATATCTTGTCACCTCTCACTAGGCAACAACTTATTCACATGGTTCATAAGGCCATTCACATCTTGTCACCTCTCACTAGGCAACAACTTATTCACATGGCTCATAAAATCCGTACACATTATTACTTTTATTAAGCAACAACAACATCAACACACAAAAAAAACCAATCAATCATTTATTATATAAATGTCACAGCCCAAACTTGGCTATATTCATCACCTCATCATACCTGCATGGTTATTAGGCATGATAACAGTCATACAAGATATTCATCACATCATGTGATACAATAGTAATACCATCATTCCTTAACCAGGAATTAGGGTTCACTATCAAACATGGCTTATCATTCCCTTTTCCCCAAATTAGGGTTAGGGTTCCCCATTTCTCATTAATTCAGACCCTCTTGAGTTAACCAACTTTGTCTTCTATTAAGGTATTTCCCCTCTTAATGCATTCCATCACAGAATACTCACCCTTAGCATATAATGCATAGGCCACACATTAGAATTGTCCAGCTATCTCACATGATATGGACTTATCTTAGTTTAAGGCATAACTTATAAAGTTGCCTATAAACAATCGCAATGATACACCCTCAACTAGGGTTTCACAAGGATACACCCTCAACCAGGGTTCACAAGGATACACCCTCAACTAGGGTTCACAATGATACACCCTCCACTAGGGTTTACTAATCATGTATTGGATCCATGCATTTGTTATGCATTATTGATTAGTACCATTAAGGGTATTTCTCACCTAATCATTAAATTTAATCTGACCCTTATTGTGTTCCTTTATTTCTAATTAAGGATTTCTCATATGAGGTCCCAATGTTGGGTCTCCGATATCAGTAACAACTAATTCTTAGTTGTTCTAATCTTTCTCTTATATCTCAACATCTTAGTGTATATACATTTTTCACCATGATTCGGGTCTAAGTTATCCAGAATCTACTTTTATTATATAATTAATAGGAGTCATTAGATCTCAGTAACGCATCCTGCCAGCCGGACCAGGCCGAACCTGTAGTCCTGAAGCCAAGAGCTACTCAGGATTAACCAACTCCTATTAATCTCAAACATGTGGAAAGAATATCCACTTAGGGCAAACTCATTTAAACATAACTTCTGGTATACTTAATACAAAGAATATAAACAATAACTAAATCACTTCATGACACACAACAATATAAAAGAATCATATTTATTCTATAAACTGAAAATCTAAATCCATACATATAAGAGCATTTCTAATGATTTCCAATCAAATAAGCAATATAAAGCTAGAGTTGCATCACATCCTATGTTTAATCTCTTACTCCTGCATAAATTTCCAGTTTCTTAACCCTAAGATTTCTAGGGTTTCTCTCTAGCCTATCCTTCCTCTGCATACCTGGCCAGGGCATCCAGAGAAGAATAGACAGAGTAGCTTGATACTGGTCAATCTAAGTATTCAGACACCTGGCCAGCGTATCTAAACACTCAGACCTCCCAGACCTAAAGACATATCACTTCTTATTTTCCTCACTTATAACTTTATCTTTTGATCCTAATGATCCCTGATGACTCAGCCTAAGCTCTCTACTTGGTTCTCGTGACCACATCCTCTTCCTGCCATCTGCAATAGTATAACAGAACACTTCCTATTAGAAAATTGCAGTTAGAAGGAAGACACTTAAGTCCTAATCCTATTGGTCTCTTATCGTCCCCTGACCTTGACTTAGAGTATTCATATACTCAACCTATGCTCTGATACCAAGATGTCACACCCCGATCTCACACTAACCACTAATCACGAGATTAGGGCGCGACGGAGGGATTATCACATAAACAAATCACTGAGAACTTTTTCTTTTAAAACCTCATAATGATATCCGGATTATTGCTATAAACTAAAACATAATAAACTATTGCGGAAGCATTTCAATTAACCTGGCTAGAGAACATAAACATAGTTTATAACATGTAACATTGTTTAATAGAAAGTAAACATAACAGTTAATTTACATCTTTTACACATTCGCCATACATACTCTCTCTCACCCACACCATGTCCCAAGGATCGAGGGGAAATGACTAAGAGACCTCTAACTAGACTAACTACATATACCTTCTACAGATTAAGCGTTAGGATGAAAAGATCCTTCCGATTCCTGTTGTTGATGTTGACCTAAAAATGTTTGAGTAGAGGGATGAGCCTACTCGCTCAGTGAATAGCATTTCATTTAGCTATCACTAAACAACTCATCAGATAGATAACATTTCTATAAAAGATAAGAGCCGTACTAAACAGGGCAGTTCTAATGACATAGTAGATTTACAAATAACAATCTTATTTCAAAGCAACATCAGATATTTTAAACAAATAAACGGATATAGAGAATTGGCACAGAAGTTCAAATCTCTTAACATATTAAATTTATTGTGATCCTATATGATTACATAATTATATCATTATTATGCCCTAATCATATGCAGTGTACTCTGCATATAAAGATCCATAGCGAACTACGATCCCACCGTACAAGACTTAGCGACACACCCGGGAAATGCTAAGTCTGACTGCCAGCCCTGTTCTGCTACAGGACCACAGGTTCTCTGGCCTACAGGATCTTTGGCCTCATTGCACTAACTCCGAGTGCTCTAGACTCCTCCTCTAACCTGAGCACACAGGTAGAGAGTCTCACTGGGTTACCACCGTGACTCCGCACAGATTATTGTTGAATAACCCCTATTCACTCCAGTGTCACCGTGACTCCGCACAGATTATCGTTGAACACGAGTTTCACCCCTAAGAAGCAGACCTCTCAAAGGGGTTCTATGGTGTTAGGGCACCTAAGTCTATTAACTGATTAACACATAAACACTTAAATAGGAATATCACATTTACTGATTTCATATCAGATCACAATACACTGTCATTCTAGACCGACAGAGCAATATATTTCAAATCATTGTAATTTCTGAGAAATTCTCATACCATGCATTCAGACAAATTAGAAATGCATAAATAACCCAACTTATTTCAATTTGGCACATGCATAGTGAATTTATGCAATTGAACATCTTATTGCACAAATTAAAGAAATTTACTTCACATATGGGAATCATACTCAACAATTATCAATTCTCTAAAATTCTCGAAAAACGTGCACATTAACCCAAATCCTGGTTTGTGCATCACTTAACTCAATTAAGAGTTAATTACATATCACAATACAATTTAATAACAATACTTGAGAATTTCTGGTAATATTACAGAGAAATGTGCCATTTCATGTAAATATCAATTTACACATATTAATGTCAAAAGATATATGCAATTAGGGTTTTCTTGCATATTTTATTTATTCATATTAATTTTGAAATCGTACATCTGATAATTTATCAGAAATCTTCATTGTCTGGGTTCATACCCAAATCATACCATTTTCAGACATGAATTTCTAATTTCAACATTCAAATGAGCAATTTAGGTTCCAATGAACCATATAAATCTACTGATTCAATTCATACTGTTCAAATGCTAAACTTAATCATATACCAGTGTCTAGAAGCATTTTATGAACTAAGAAGGTCGGGCGATGCCAAACGCTGCCCGACGCCTGATAACGCCTGTTATCAGCGTAATTCGCGCACAAAACAGAAAATATTCAAACGCCTGAGTTTATTAATGATAAATAAATGAAACCCTACTCACATTGATTTGGACTATCCGAATTCGTCCGGAAATGCATCCAAGGCCTGATTCCGGGCGATTCTAGGTTGTCTTCAACCTTTAATTGCTCTGTTCACATTCCAACAACCTGTCAGAGAACTCCTTCACGTATTGATTGAATAGAGGCTAAATCAATGGCTGAATGGTGGCTAGGAATTGCGCACCTTTGTTGTGTTCTCAAATTCGGAGCTCAAGGGAGGATTTTCCTTGCTCAGGCGCACCAAGATTGCCCCCTCTAGGCCACGCTCGGCAGCCGCAACCTACTGCTACTTGCCGCTGGTCAAGGTTGCTAGGCGGATAGCTTAGGTGGGCGGGTGGCTGCAGATTCCTACTCCTTCCTCTTAGCCGAGCTCGGAGCTGGCCCATACTTGCTATTTCGTGCGCCCAAGGGCCTCTAACCAGAGCCGTGCAGCAGCGCAACTGCAGCTCTGCAGGTCGGCGCCTGCTAGTGCGGGGTGAAGGAGAAGGAAGGAAGGAAAGGAAGAGGAAGAAGGAGGGTGGACGGAGGAGAAGAAGGAGTTGGCGCTGCACGATCGGGGATATGGGCGCTCAAATCGCCCATGCGATCCCCCCTGTCCGCTGCGCTCAAGCGCTGGGTGCCGCCCTCGCTACTGATATATCAGAAAGAAATAAGGAAGAAGAGGGGGTAGCCGACCCTCTTAAAGGAAAAAAAATAAATCAATTACTGGGAAAAATTGCAGCCAGGTCCAAAATCCTTGAAACAGTCATAACATTTGCTTCAAATGTCCGATTCGAGTGATTTCTCTTGCAAACTGCCAAGCACGAAATCCACTACAATCTCAAAGCGAATAATCATGCTAATTATACTGTCTCACTTGATCAAAGAACTCAACGCATCAGCGAGTACTTAATTCAACTTAATGAACTTAATAATCAACATTTCTATCATCATCAATTATCTCATATGAGTAAATCTCAACTATTGATTCATGACATAGCTTATCTTGATTAACCATGCTATTTAATAATATACTCAACACTAATCAAGGTTTTTCATGCTAATTGAGGTATTTACTGGCTAACCTCAATGTGGGTCATAACAGTGGCGGACCCGTACTGACCGAGGGTGGAGAAGCTCTTAGGAGTCTGACTCTTCCTAGATCTTGTATGGCACTAATTTCAACTTAGTAGTGGTCAGTTGGGATTTGAGTGGTATTTCTCAAATCCTTCAGGGCAATGTAATAAAAGAAGTGATACTAGCCATGTAGTATAATTTCTAGGGTTTAATACGTACCACATTGGTTGATTAACCCTTGTCTTGTCTTTACACTACATAGTTCTTACATGATGCAGACTTATGAAAATGTGCAATTCTACTTGATGTTACAACTTATTTTCTTAACTGCTTAGTATGCTTAACCTGTTCAATCTATTCAAATTGCTTATTCAATACCCTAACTACTCAATGTATTTACTGTTAATTAATGTGTTATAATCAATTTAAGTTGGAGAGAGTTATATCTCTCACTGGGACTGGGTCTCACCCGTGGGTCACCATATTTTTAGGTGGTCGCGGGCAATGAGGTCGAGGTTGAGGTCGTGCTGTGGAAGAGAACCAACCTGGTGATCAATAGATTCAAAAGGTTGGTTAGTTGTATATGTTAGTAGTAGAGTCCTAGTGTTGTCCATGTACTCTCAGGTCCAGATATGGGATGTGTTTTCTAGATGATATACTCATATCAATACGAGATTCTGGTAGTGTGCCAATGTTTGTAAATATATGGCATGTACATGTGAAATATCTTTTGTATGCAGGATGTGACTGAGATCTTTGGACCCATATGTAAATACTTGTTACAGTATATGAGAATGGAATGATAGACCTTTTGTAAATGCTCTAGAGTTTATTTACATTGTTGGAAATGGTTTTAATTATCCCACATTTTTGAATATGTCATTAATTAGTAGTTGATTGTGTTTTGTATTTTGAGTAATCTGGTTTAGCGTGATGAGGTGTCACACTTAGAAACCCTAATCTTGGTGTTAATAGTTTCTAATGAGATATATTTCGAAATTCAATGTGTAAAAGTGATACTAGGATGATCCAAAGCCTATTAGATGATAAGGTGTTAATATGATTAGGTTGAATAATTAGGGTATTACACCTAGAACTGCTGTTTTAGGGATTTGTGGATGTAAAAGACGAAAGTTATAAATATATCCAAAAGAACCCTAATGAAACACTATTTTGGATTAGAAACCCTAGAAAGTGATTCCGAGTCAATTAAGTAAGTTCTTTCTGAGTATGTAGTAAATAGGTTGTACATAATTTTTAGGATTTTGTTCTTTTGTGTGATTGGCTTGCTTGCTTGATTGGATTACCTGATTGGATTGGATTGTTCTTCTTTACTGTGAGATATTCCAAATCTGGTATGTGGTTAATTATGAGCACACACTTTTGTTTCCCGGCGTTTCCTGACATTTTATTAATTGCATGGAAATAAAGTGCTTGGATGATTTTATTTATACAATCTTTAAAATGAATATGATTATCACAATCTAAGTATATATATGACTTTCTCGAACCTACATACCATCTATGGATGTATGATGCGAGACAAAGCCCCAGAGGGAAGGTTTGAAGTGGTCAAGCCCCAGAGGGAAGACCACTGGGCACCCAGAGAGGTGACCCCAGGTACCAAGCTCAGGATGGAGAAGGTAGCCTTCAGTCCCTTGCAAGGACTTAACCCTAGAGAGGGTATCCCAGAGGATGAGTAAAAGTGGTTGAGAAGCCATATTAAAAAACTTAATCTTGCATTGTTAACAGCTATTTGATGTGATTATATTGTTAGAATATATGTGCAATGTTTTGGTTGTCAGCACATACCAGTATATTCATTTATACTGACCGATGTTTTGTTTGTCGACGTTTTAGGAATATCTGAATTGGACAAATAGTAAAGTGGAACTTGTGAAGATTAAAGTTAATATTTAAAGGAGAATTTAGATAGATAGAATTCTCTGAGGGTAGAAGTTCCAGATTCCTAATTTTGAAAGGTATGTGATAAGTAAAATTGTATTCCCGTTTTTAGTTAGTCTTTGGTAGAATTTGTTAATTATTTTTTATTAATTGCAAAACCATTGATCCTATTTTTGAGATAATCCCTATGACTTCTTGTTCTTCCTTAATTGGGGGTTACCGGGAAGCGGGGTCGTTACATAACCCTATTTCTGAAATGGTCTGCACATTCTTGATCAATCAAATAGGTATACACAGCCTTGCATCCTTACCCTTAGAATATACACTAATATATAAGGATTGTATAATGGACAAGTTAATTTATGTTTGCATGTTTGTCTATGTAGTATAATCAAAACAAAAATAGTAGTCATGGGGAACATGTAGTTCAAACAAGTACATATAGCTAAATATTTTTAGACATATTAGTACAAGCATGTTTCAGTATCACTAGTCTAGACAATGGGAGGATAAAGTGTACTTTGAAATGAGTATACTACCATTAAGGGATTAGATCTTTGATAATATTCCATCGAAGAGATCCCAACATTTAAGCATGGGTGGATTTCATCAACATCAACAAGATTTGGTCATCTCAATCATCTTACATCATGGATCACTTTGGCCTTAGGGTGAAACATCTCAACTATATCAAGTGTTCAAGATTGGGGTTTCATGATACTTGACAATTGAAAAAATATATTTAAGGATATATGCATCAACAGAGTCATATTAAGTCAGATTGTGTCATTTTAATGAAATGTAGTCGTTATGATAATACAAATGAGATCGAGCTTGACTTTGTGTCATATATCTCAATAGATTGTTGAAGTCATCATATATCTTTAAAAATAATTAGAGCAAGATTTGTACAATATTAGACATCAAATTATCAACATGAGTACAAAGTAAAATTAAGTATCACACTTAAGTCACATAGTCACAATAGGGCACACGAGTGATCCACGTGATATTTCAATTTACATAGCATCAAACATTAGTGATTCAGGGGTCACAAATACTATTTCAAACATTATTTATCATGATTAGAATAGGGTCTTAGATCCAATATTACAAGTCCAAAACTACTACATTTATGGTAATTTTCATATCATGAAGTCATTAATAGAGAACACATGTGATCAAGTTTGATTCTTGTTTAAAAAAATAGTGCAATTTAATTACCTAGAGAAAATATAAAGATTTGAGGCACACATGATCCAATTTGAGAATAAAGTTAATAATATTAGCAACCACCTTTTGTTCCATATTAGGTTGAACTCGATGAGATGATTCCACCTATGCGAGAAGTCTACGTGCCTCCTTTATATGATTGTGATATGGTTCCTTCTGAGCCCATCGAGTTGGCCACATGCTTCATGAATGAGTCAAAGAAACACTTAGACACAATGAAGGATTCTAATTCCTCCATCAAAATAAATGTTGATGGAGTGATATATGAGGAAGATACACATTTACATACAAACTTATACCAAGATGATAAGATAGTGTGTCCAATATCAACACCATGTCTACTTCAAGCAGGTCTAGATAACAATTAGAAACTAAAGACTTATCCGCCACCTTATCTTGTACCGTCGAAATTACACATGGATGACCCTTTACTTCTACCTTAGACACACAAAAAGGTAGTCATCCCCCATCATTCACATTTCAACAGGTTGGAGGCCACCGGAGGGCACCATTCTTGCACTGTACGATTTCTTGTTGCTACCACACATACTCCACTAATGGAGGAGTTCATGTGTTACATATTGGATGGGTTGCGGGGTAAAAAGCAACGTTATTTCAAACATTCAAACATCTCATTTGAACTTTCATGACCACCCAATCAAGCTGTGAAGACCATCAAGGTCTTCTTAAATGATACATTGAGATTTCACAAGCTGAGTAGTAGGGTTTGTGGAAGATTTTAGGAAGACTTGATAACTATCAACAAAATATACAAGCCACACAACCAATAAGGAATAAATTAGACTTGTATCTTGAAGAGGCTATTCACCCCAAATACATGGGAGTAGATAGTTTGGTTGACACTTTCGACATTGTATAATTGTGGAAGCTCAATTGTGAAAAGTATGCAATTGTTAGAAGTATGACACGAGATATTTGATCCAGTCCTATATATAATGCCCGGGCCCACTTCCCAAGGCTCTAGTAGAGTTTCAAGAATGACGAATGGCCCCACACACCACAACTAGCCTTAACTTCACACTTTAATCTCACTCACACACAAGCCAGGATCAACTTCCCGACTGGTCACCCATCCTAGTACTACTCCAAGCTGAGCATGCTTAACTATGGAGTTCTTTAGTAATGGGATCCCAGAAAAGGAGGTGCACCTTGGTGATTTGGGTAGTCCAATCATTCCTTTTAAGATCATCTTATCCAAGGCCTCAAAGTCCTGGGATGTTACAATCTCCCCCACTTAGACTCTTGACGTCCTCGTCAAGGCTCAACTATAAGGCCTCATAATCATTCCCCATTTTAGTGTAGACCCATAATGGCCCATGGACACCCAACTCCCAATTGTGGAATACCCGTGTAAGGGTGGCTACGTCAACCATGGATAATCCTTTCCAACATGCCTGGACCGCACGACTCAAGACTGGCATGCCACATGTCCATGTGGGCCACACCTACTGGAGGGGTTTTGGCCCTGATACCATTTGTAATGCCCGGGCCCACTGCCCAAGTCTCTAGTAGAGTTTTAGGAATGACGATTGGCCTCACATATCACCACTAGCCTTAACTTCTCACTTCAATCTCACTTACGCACAAGCCAGGATCAACTTCCTGACTGGTCACCCATCCTAGTACTACTCCAAGATGAGCACGCTTAACTATGGAGTTCTTTAGTAATAGGTTCCCAGAAAAGGAGGTGCACCTTGGTGATATGGGTAGTCTAATCATTCCTTTTAAGATCATCTTATCTGAGGCCTCAAACTCATAGGACGTTATATTATCTCCATTATTGCATCTGATGCAACATTTACCATAGGTGAAAGAGATCTTGGTCATTGTAGAAGTTATCTAAAGCAAAACACAGTGGAATGTCTCATATGTTCCAATATTGGATAATAATTAATATTTGTGGTATGTAGATTGAAAGTATTTCTACTTATTGTAAATGTTTTTTAAATAACTCTTATTTTATAATTATTTTGTAGGGCACAATTGTGGAGATGCAATGCTAGGTTCTTCAAGCCATGATTTTGAAGATGACCAAGAGCTTGCATATGTTATGATCATTGAAATGGAATGATTGGTATTCTAATTTTAAGTGCAAGTTGTTGACATGTTATGCCCGCAATAACCTTTATACTTATTTTCATATGTTGATAAATGGTTCAAATTTTTTATAGGATCTTTTTGTTCCTTCTTATCATGGCACCTGAGTTTGATTCATTACTGATGGAGTGACAAAGTTTGATGAAGAAATATAATATTTCTACTTCATATTATTAGAGAGTCTAGTTAGTTTAGTTAATTAAGTTATTTGAGTATATATGTATATTGGTCCAAGTGTGTCACCATTAAGGTATAGTCTAAAGTTTGTATGCTTCCCCCTTCTCATGTATATAGGAGGGGGATTTTTCTTATCAAATATATCACATAGTATTATTTTACTTGACAACATGATATTAGATAAGAGATCCTAAAAACCCTAACGTATAAAGAAAAATTGTTTTCTCCACAGGCAGGGTTGCACTATCTCTTTTGGCTTGGCCACCCACCGGGCAACCTCTCCACTGTCAATCGTTCCTTGCCTACTGCCTAGTGGCACAAACCACCTACCCCTCTCTCTCTTTATACTTCTGTGTCACCCCCACCTTGGTTCAAATTACATCACAACTTTAGAACACCTAGTAAAAACCATCTTACTGAGATACCAACTAGGCCGCAACGGGCTACACATTCCACTCCACACCTACCTCTACATTGGACCTCGACCTCTAAAACATTGTGAGCATCCTGAAGGCACTGAAATGTATCCAATTAAATTTAGTTATATATCTACACCCGAACCCACCACACGCTCTAGTTAGTCTCCGACATGTCTTGACTGCAAGTTGAAAACTAACACACCAACTCCAACTTCAGACTCATCAATAACATAATTTCAAGTGAGAACGAGATATTTTTCCATTGATTTGCTCTTTTTTGGCCTGCTATGAATGTGAGGGTGATCACGAGAATGGCTATTCCACTTGGTATTCTTGACTAGTATTAGGTACTACTTCTCCAAGTGTAGTTTTTGACCTTTACTTCCATCAATAACCTCATCCCTACATACCCTTAATTCCTTCACAATTTTTACCCATATACATATTATGCATAATGATAATTGGATCTGGTTTTTAGACTGATTCATACTACGGGGGGATTTCCCCCCATCCCTCCCTTTTCTGGCTATGCTAACATCCATTTATATTTCTACCTTAGATGGATCCCCCCCAACACCCCTCCCTTTTCGGTTTGCATTAACATCCATTTATTTTTCCACTCGGATCTGTCGAGTCGGGTCATCTTATACATTGACTTGAGTTACCTCTTGACATCCTCCACATATTTGCCTATATCTTTATTTCCTCCATTATTGGATCTGATGTTCCACCCCAACTAGTCTTGGTTCTTTCCATGCTTTGTGTGAGAAATAGAGGATAGATGAGATGGCAGAGAGGAATATTATACTTTGTTGCTCTATATGTTTATAAATCTATATGCACTTATTGAAAGATGTTGTGGACTTCTAATATTGATATTTGCATCTAAAATTCTTTTACTACTATATGGTTCTTTGAGAGCTTATTATTTGTAGCTTCATGTTTACTACTTGCTTATTTAAGTTGATGGTCTTCTATTTGACTAATCAAATCTACTTTATACTTTTTTATTGTGCTTTATTTGTAGGTTGATGTTGTATGTGCCTTGTGCACGTTGACTTTTTGAATTGTGAACAAACACTCACTAGACTTTCCTACTATGGATCAGAACTCTCTAGACTTCTATACTATGAATCAACACTCTCTGGACTTCTCAACTACGCACTAGTACTCTTTGGACTTTGTGAACCGATTCTCTCTGAATTTTTCTACTGTGAACCCACACTCCCTGGACTATGATGATAGAGAATTTGATGAATACTCTAAGGCCTTATTATTTCTATTTAATAGTACTCTAGATGGCAGATATTTTTAATCAAGAAGCTTCTATTACCTGTAGCGACATGCACCCGCGACTTGTGACATACTTTAGATTCAGATTTGGCCTACTTGCATATGTACTTTGTCTTATTTACTTGAGGGGTAGTATTTGAGTGATAAGTATTTTATTTGTAATCCTGAGGGGTAGAAATATTCTTGAATGTGCTTGGTTTATCTTTTATACTTCTTTGTATTTTAGTCTGTCTCTTTGTTTGCAAGTTAACCTGGGATTCTCCCAAGCTTTAGCTTGAGGCTGGATGTAAGGACCCTGACCTGCATTTAGGGTTTACCCTGTTTGTTTTGCTTAACCTTGGTGGTTTGATGCTTGCTAATCACCTTTGAGTGATGATTAGGGTTTTTGTTGTGCTTTGTTGAGAGTTCGAGGGGCTACTTGCAAATAACCCAAGTCTAGGGTTTTGTGTGCAAGTTTGCCATCTTGTGAGATGTTTTCCCCTCTTTGCTTCCTCTAGGGTTGAGAGGAAGGCTTGGGCTTGTTGTTTGAGTTTCTTGGGCCTTGCTTGAGCTTGTTTGGGCCTTGAGGTGCTTTGTTTGGGCTTGCTTGAGCCTTGTGTCGGCCAAGACCAGCTTGTGTCGCCCAAGGAAAAGTGTGTGTCGACCTAGAGGTGGTGTGTCGACCTGGAGTAGTGTGTGTCGCCCATGTTGCTTGGTCCAACCTTGACCATGTTTGGTGGACACTTGGTATGTATCTTAGACAAGTGTCTCTTGGTGTGCTAGTGTGTTGTCTTGAACCCTAGGACAAGTGTCCCTTGGGTGGATGACACTTAGAATGGACCTACCTTGGTTTCTCCTCCCCTCCTTTCTATATATGTGGCTATTTCCCTTGCCTTAGCTTCCTTTGATCTTTTGGTCTCCCCTCCACCTTGAGTGCATGACACTCCTCTCCTTTCCTTGTGTGTTGGCCGATACACTCTCTTGGAGTTGAAGTGGTGGCCGATACACCCTCTTGGATTAGCTTTGGTGGACGATACCCCTTGGAGCTTGGAGTGCTTCTTCTTCCTTGGAGCTTGGAGCTTAAGGTGGGTTGCATAACTTCTAACCCTAACTTCTTTACCTCTTGTTCTTGTTCTTGTTCATAGATTAGTAGCTTAGAATTGTACCTTGCTTGAGTTTCCTTTGACGGCCGATATATCCTTAAGGTTTAGGGTTTCTAGTGTACCTTGTGATCTAGGGTTTGTGCTCCTTTGAGTTGGAGGTTGATGGTGACCTAGGGTTGGGCGATATCCCTTCTTTGTTGGTGGGTTGGACGATATCCTTTTGAGTTGAACGACATGGCACCTTTGTCTTTGAGTTGGGCGATATGATATCCCCTTAGATGAACGATATGTAAGCCTTTGGTGGACGACATGATGTGTTCTTGAGGTTGGCCGATACCCTTGCCCATGTGTTGGGCGATAGGGTGAGCTGGGGTCATGTTGGCCGATATGATGGTGACCCTTGTTGAACGACATGGTCCTTGTGATAAGCAATCCCTTTGTTCTTGGTGTTGGGCGACATGGTGAGTGCTCTTGTGTTGGGCGATAGGTCAAGCTAGTGAGGAGTTGGCCGATATGGTTGAGTTGGTCGTTGGATGTTGTTGAGTGATACATCTTGAGGTGTTGGCCGATATAGCCTTGTCAAGCTTGATGGTTGTTGGTGTCGGACGACATGGCCATGTGTGGCTTGTTTCCTTGTCTTGAACGATAGACCATCCATGTTGGACGATAGCCATGTTGACCGATAGGCCATGCATGCCATGGTGGCCGATAACCATGCTGGCTGACACCCATGATGACCGATAGCCAAGGTGGGCGACAGCCTAGGGTTGGGTATGTGTCGGCCGACAGGCCTTGATAAGTTTTAGTGAGGGCGGTGATGAGTTATGGTGAGAGTCTTGTAATCATATAGTACCGGTCCTTTGTGATGTGGAAGTGATTAGTTATGCACCAATAAACGATGGTGGTGTCTTGTTAGTGATAACAACAATGAATATGATGCCTTGCAAACAATAATAATGCTAATGATAGTAACAATGATGATAATGGTAGTTGCATGATGATAATGATAGTAATAATGCTGATCATAATGATGATAATGGTAGTAGGGATGATAATGAGGAAGGTCATGGTAATAAGATGAATGATGTGATCCTTATGTTTATTTGTTAATAATAAAGAGGATGATAGTAATAATGTTGAATAATAATAAAGATAATAATGATGATAGTGACATAATGGTAGTGGTAACAATAGTACTTGTTCTGTATGTTTGAACATCTTGATTATTCATATAAATCTGAGATAAGGATAAGTATAGATATGGCTTGTTGATGATGTACTTTATACACTTGATCAACAAATAGTGTAAGAATGATAAGTAGAAGTATCTTGAATAGCATTTCATGATGGTAGCGTATTCCTTATGATTGAATCTACGATTATTGTGTACTCTAACCATGCAGGTGATGATTAGCCTTGAAAAGGGCTATGAGACACATGTGATGAGTAACATCACTTGGTAATTACTCTGTTTAATAAAATGATATGTATAATGTGTTAAGTTCCATGATGATGATGTGAGCCTTGAGAGGCATTGACAGTACATGATGAGGGATTGAGATCCCTTGGTATGTGATGATCCTCGAGATGGATCTGGATGGTTGGCAAGAGGCCAAGTGGTAACATGTGATGTTGGATCCTTGTGATGGATCAGGTTGATGTGATTAAATAATAATATAATATTGTTTACTTTCCGTTATATCTTGCATGTTATACAACTTGGTTGAATCTTGCAATCCATCTAAAAGATACTAAATAATTACAGTGGAATTATATCATGTAGTTTGCCCTGGCCATAGATCCATCATCGTCAGGACTTGGTGATGGTGAAACAGGTTCTCCTACGGGTTAACCTGGAAACACATATTGTTGAATATGTGTAGGTTGCACCTAGCCTGAAAATGAGGAGGTAAGAGTGTAACTTTGGTTGCAGACTCAGATACGTATATAGAGCATGGTGAACAGGCCCATGACTCAGGATATGTGATGTGAGGAGCATGAATGCGTTCATGGCTCAGAGCATGGTGAACAGGCCCGTGGCTCAGTTTTACTAGCGCCGAGACCTGTACCAAGGCGGGCTAGAGTGAGGGTAGCCTATGGAGTTGACCCTGTGGCTTAGACCACTTCAGCATGTGACTATGGTCCTGCTTGTGTTGTACTCGTGCACTGACTGCGAGGTGGGAGGTCGTGGAGTCTGGCTCTTCCATTGACCTTGTATGGCACTGGCTTGGGTTTTGTAACCGAAGGTTGGATTTGAATGGTACGATTCAAATCCTCAGGGCATAATAATACGTAACACAGCCGTTTAGTATTTACTGCTTAAGATAAACACGTAACATTGGTTGAGGCCTTGTTTGTGTAATATCTTTGTTATATCTTGCAGGTTATGTGACAATATGTCTTATCTTGATAAGCAGGTTATGTGACATTATATCTTGTTTTGATAATCATGTTACATAGGGATACATATTATCTTGCTAATCATATTCCTTGAGTTATATCTGGTTATATGCTTTTGTATAGCGGGTAAGCTTGTCGGTAAGAATAATCTGTTATATATAGACTACTCTTGTTATACCTGTTATTAGATATCTGCTGTTATAATATATCTTGTTGAGGTTCTGTAGTTGCGGTGGGGAGTTATGTTTACCACTGGGACAATTGTTCAATTGTCTCACCCCACTGGTTTAACCCCTTTTTAGGTGGTCGAGGTAGACGTGGTCGTGGTGTTGCGACCGAGCAGCTTGAGGAGCAGTAGAAGGCAAGTGATGGATATGTTGATGTTTTGGATGTTTTGTAGTAGAGTCTAGAGTCGTCCCTGTACTCTCAGGTCCTTGGCAGTGTTTTGACGATGTTTTACGATGAACGATCGATGACGTTTGTATATCCTACTGTTGGCCGGATGTGGGCCTTTATGTATGTGAACAGGTGGTGAACTCATGTGATGGATGAGCAGCTGTTTCTGTAAGCTGTAGACACGTATCAGATCTCATGAATATATATATATATATATATATATATATATATATATATATATATATATATATATATATATATATATATATATATGACATGTTTCTGTGCAGGATGAGGACTTGAAAGTAATAGTTTCACAGTTTATCTATTTTTCGCAATCGGTTTTAATTAACCTGTGTTTTCATAATCTGTGGTTATGGTGTTTTCCGCACGTTTTCACGTAACACCTCGTTATCTGTGTGATAATGGGATGTGTTGCCACAAGTTTTGGTATCAGAGCTTTAGGTTCGCTGAGTCTACAGGGATTTAGGACTAGGTTGAGTTGTTCTTATGAGTGTCCAGGTTTTCTTACAATATCTTCTGCCCTCAGTGGAAAAAAAAGTCAAGATGTCTAGAAACCATGAAGAACACTCTGCTGAGTACAGTGATGCTGCATCGGTTGATGGAGCAGATAGACAGGAACATGAAGATCGGGTGCCTGAGTTTCCCCAATTTAACCCAACCAAACTTGAACATCCTGCTTACCAATAGCTTATGGGGCAGTTAATGGCTATGATGAATCTCATGGTTGAGCGATTACCAGTGCCTCCTCCGCGAGCATAGGTTCCTCATGGAGAAGCATCAGGTATTGGGAAGACCTTCGAGCGGCTTCGCCGAGTCGGAGCTTCAGATTATGCTGGAACGACTGATCTAGTGGATGCAGATCTATGGCTAACAAGTCTCGAGAAGGCTTTTCGGATTCTTGACATCCCCGAAGCGGACAAGGTAAAACATGCTGTCTACCTTCTGAAGGGTAGTGCTGGTCACTGGTGGACCATCGAGGAAGAGAAGCGACCTGGTGAGGTGATCAGTTGGGAAGTGTTCCGAAACGAGTTCATCACCAGATACTTTCCAAAGACGTACCTGGATGAGAAGGTTAGTCAGTTCGAGAATCTGAGGCAAGGAATGATGAACATCACCGAGTATGAAGCCAAGTTTATGGATTTGTTGAGGTTCTGTCCTCACATGGCGGCAACAGATGAGGAACGGATCAGACGTTTCGAGAAGGGTTTGAGTGCTGAGTTGAAGACCCCTATGTCTGCGTTGGAAAACCGAGAGCGGTTTGCTACGTTCGTGGAATCTGTTCGAAGGATCGAGAGGACGGTAAGGGAGAAAAGAGAGTCTATGTCTCTTAAAAGACATGTTCAGTTTCAAGGACGAAGGTTTGGTGGCTTTAAGAAGCCTAGGTTTTCAGCACCGTCAGCAATGAGAAGTGCTGGTGTACCATCTCAGTGGTCTCCGAGTAAAGGGAAAGGTTATGTTTCTTCACCGTCTAAGGTGCATAGTTCAGCTTCTGTGGCAGTGATAGGGCCATCTAGGCCACGGTTTGAGGACAAATCATGTCATCTTTGTGGACAGGTCGGGCAGTGGAAGTCCAATTGCCCAAATAGAGATGTTGAAGTGACACAGTAGCCGAGGCAGAGTTTTCAGAAGTCAGAGAGACCGCAAGCCAGTGGTGGCAGAGGTCGAGGAAGCAGTCAAGCATCTCAGGCAAGATCTTCTGCTCCAGGAAGTAGAGGTCGTGGACAACAAGAAACAGCTCGATTCTATGCCATGAATCATCCGGAGGCAATAGTAAACCCATGAGTGGTGACAAGTCAGATGGAGTTATTTCATTCTGATATGTCTTCTTCTTGCTTTATATCTGTTCTGGTTGACTCGGGTGCTACACACTCTTTTATCGCCTATAGTATGCTTGAAAATTGTCGTTTACCTGTTAGTTTTAAGAAGGATATCTTGTTGTTAGAAACCCCTCTTGATGGTTCCTCTTTGCTTCGAGAAGAGTGTCCATCTTGTGTTTTGTCTTTCTCGGGACACCGTATCCAAGTGGATCTTATACCACTTGATATGCATGGTTTTGATGTTATCCTTGGGATGGATATCTTAGAGAAGTATAAGGTTGTCTTGGACTGTGGTTCCAAGCAGGCAGTGTTTGATGTCACTGGAGAGAAGTGGACCTTCCGGGGAGATAGGAAGATTCTTCCGACATGCTTGGTATCAGCTATGGTCACAGATAAGTTGTTACGACAAGGATGTGAGGCGTTCTTAGCTCACGTGGTGGATACCGTTGTGGTTACCAAGGCGAAAGGTCCTAGTCTTGAGGAGGTGTCAGTTGTTCGAGAGTTTGTAGACGTGTTTCTTGAGGAGTTTCCTGGTGTTCCTCCACCCCGAGAGATTGATTTCGAGATCAATCTAGTTCCTGGAACACAGCCTGTTGCACAGTCAGCGTATAGGATGGCTCCAGAAGAGATGGCAGAGTTGAAGAAGCAGTTGCAAGAGTTGTTGGAGAAAGGTTTTATCTGACCGAGTACATCGCCGTGGGGTGCTCCCATGTTGTTTGTTAAGAAGAAGGATGGTTTGATGCGGTTGTGTATAGATTACCGGCAGTTGAATAAAGTCACGATCAAGAATAAGTACCCGTTGCCGAGGATAGATGATCTGTTCGATCAGTTGTGTGGTGCTATAGTGTATTCGAAGATCGATCTACGGTCTGGATATCATCAGTTGAGGATAAAGGCGGATGACATACCAAAGTCAGCTTTCAGGATGAGGTATGGTCATTTCGAGTTCGTGGTTATGCCGTTTGGGTTAACCAATGTGCCTGCAGCTTTCATGGATCTGATGAACAGAGTGTTTCGTCCGTTCTTAGATCAGTTTGTTGTAGTCTTTATAGATGACATATTGATCTATAGCCGGGACAGGCTAGCACATGAGCAACATCTTCGTAGAGCGTTGACTCTTCTTCGTCAACATCAGTTGTATGCCAAGTTCAGTAAGTGCGAGTTCTGGTTGGAAGAAGTAACTTTCTTGGGTCATGTGATATCTGCTGAAGGCGTCAAAGTAGATCCAAAGAAGGTGGAATCCGTTGCGGATTTGGAACAACCGAAGATGCCGATAGAAGTTCGTAGATTCCTTGGTTTGGCAGGATACTACCAGAGGTTTATCAAGGACTTCAGTGCGATCACGTTGCCAATGACGAAGTTGACTAGGAAGGATGTACCTTTTGTTTGGGATGATCGATGTCAGCAAGATTTCCAGAGTTTGAAGGAGAAGCTGACCAGTGCTCTAGTGTTGATCTTGCCAGAGCCTGGGAAAGGCTATGTTGTTTTCTGTGATGCTTCCAAGAAAGGCTTAGGTTGTGTGTTGATGCAGGAAGATTATGTGGTTTCTTTTGCTTCGCGACAGCTCAAGAAACATGAGGAGAACTACCCGACTCATGACTTGGAGTTGGCAGCAGTGGTTCATGCATTAAAGATTTGGAGACACTATCTATATGGGGAAGTGTGTCAGATCTTTACGAATCATAAGAATCTAAAGTATATCTTTACGCAGCAAGAGTTGAACATGCGACAGCAACGATGGATGGAGTTGATTAATGATTACGACTGCACGATCAAGTATCATCCTGGTAAGGCGAACGTGGTAGCCGATGCGCTTAGCAGAAAGTCTTCTTCTCTTTCTTCAAAGAAGGCACAGTTGAGTTCTCTGATATGCCATAAGTGAGATATGCTTGTTTCTCTTCGACAGATGAATGTGCAGATGGAAGTTTCTTTGTTGTCTGGTCTTTTCACACAGATGCAAATTAAGCCTACGTTGAGACAGCAGATCAAGAATGCACAACAGACAGATGATGTGGTATAGTTGATCAGATCAGAGTTCGGCAGCGACAAGCGTGATGGGTTTCATGAGTCCGAGGATGGACTAGTTTGCTATCATATTAGGATGGTGGTTCCAGATACTGATGATCTAAGGAAGTTGGTGCTTGAGGAAGCACATACGTCGATGTATGCTATGCATCCAGGTGTCACCAAGATGTATCATAGTCTGAAGGACTTGTATTGGTGGCCCGGTTTGAAAAGAGATGTAGTCGAGTTTGTGGCGAGATGTGCAGTGTGTCAGCAAGTGAAGGCTGAACATCAGAAGCTGGCAGGTACGTTGCAACCTTTACCGATACCGCAGTGGAAATGGGATCATATAAGCATGGATTTCGCAGTTGGTCTACCTCGGACAACTAGGAATCATGATTCCATTTGGGTGATAGTGGACAGATTGACTAAGTCTGCCCATTTCCTACCAGTGAAGATGACGTATACAGCTGAGAAACTAGCTCGAGTATATGTGGATGAGATAGTACGTTTGCATGGAGTGCCAGCAACGATAGTTTCTGACAGAGGTCCTCAGTTTACGAGTCATTTTTGGGAACAGTTGCACAGAGCGTTGGGAACGCAGTTGAGGTTCTGTACAACTTTTCACCCGCAGACAGATGCACAGTCTGAGAGGACTATTCAGATTTTGGAGGATCTTCTTCGAGTTTGTGTTTTATAGTTTCTAGGCAACTGGGATGTACATCTGAGTTTGATAGAGTTTGCCTACAACAACAGTTATCAGCGGAGCATCGACATGGCTCCTTATGAGGCTTTGTATGGAAGAAAGTGCAGATCTCCTTTGTGTTGGTATGAATCAGGTGAGTATCAGCTTTTGGGTCCTGAGTTAGTACAGCAGACGACAAAAAAGATCAAGGTGATATAGCAATAGTTGAAAGTGGCATAGGACAGGTAGAAGTCTTATGCAGATAATCGTCGATGACCTTTGGAATTCCAGGTAGGAGACAAAGTGTACCTTAAAGTCTGGCCATGGAAAGGTGTGCTAAGGTTTGGACGGAAGGGTAAGTTAGCTCCCAGGTATATGGGACCTTACCCAGTCAAAGCACGTGTTGGCAAAGTAGCTTACGAGTTAGAGCTGCCTCCAGAGTTGCACAAGTTGCATCCAGTGTTTCATGTCAGTATGCTGAAGAAAAGTCATCTGGATTCAGGTACAGTGATACAGCCAGTTGATGTTGAGCTTGATGCAGATGTGACCTACAAGGAAGGTCCTGTGGCGATCCTTGACAGAAGGATCAAGAAGCTGAAGAGGAAGGACCTGGTTCTTATGAAGGTTCTTTGGCAGCGTCGTGGCGTTGAGGAAGCCATGTGGGAGCTTGAGGAAGATATGAGGAGGAAGTATCCCTCGCTTTTCTCTTCAGATTTTGGGGACGAAATCCCTTAAAGGGGGTTAGATTGTAAGGACCCTGACCTGCGTTTAGGGTTTACCCTATTTGTTTTGCTTAACCTCTGTGGTTTGATGCTTGCAAATCACCTTTGAGTGATGATTAGGGTTTTTGTTGTTCTTTGTTGAGAGTTCGAGGGGCTACTTGCAAATAACCCAAGTCTAGGGTTTTGTGTGCAAGTTTGCCATCTTGTGAGATGTTTTCCCCTCTTTGCTTCCTCTAGGGTTAAGAGGAAGGCTTGGGCTTGTTGTTTGAGTTTCTTGGGCCTTGCTTGAGCTTGTTTGGGCTTGCTTGAGCCTTGTGTTGGCCAAGACCGGCTTGTGTCGCCCAAGGAAGAGTGTGTGTCGACCTAGAGGTGGTGTGTCGACCTGGAGTAGTGTGTGTCGCCCATGTTGCTTGGTCCAACCTTGACCATGTTTGGTGGACACTTGGTATGTATCTTGGACAAGTGTCTCTTGGTGTGCTAGTGTGTTGGCTTGAACCCTAGGACAAGTGTCCCTTGGGTAGATGACACTTAGCATGGACCTACCTTGGTTTCTCCTCCCCTCCTTTCTATATACGTGGCTCTTTCCCTTGCCTTAGCTTCCTTTGATCTTTTGGTCTCCCCTCCACCTTGAGTGCACGACACTCCTCTCCTTTCCTTGTGTGTTGGCCGATACACTCTCTCGGAGTTGAAGTGGTGGCCGATACACCCTCTTGGATCAGCTTTGGTGGACGATACCCCTTGGAGCTTGGAGTGCTTCTTCTTCCTTGGAGCTTGGAGCTTAAGGCGGGTTGCATAACTTCTAACCCTAACTTCTTTACCTCTTGTTCTTGTTCTTGTTCATAGATTAGTAGCTTAGAATTGTACCTTGCTTGAGTTTCCTTTGGCGGCTGATATCCCCTTAAGGTTTAGGGTTTCTAGTGTACCTTGTGATCTAGGGTTTGTGCTCCTTTGAGTTGGAGGTTGATGGTGACCTA
Organism: Alisma plantago-aquatica; assembly: GCA_963693085.1. NCBI lineage: Eukaryota > Viridiplantae > Streptophyta > Magnoliopsida > Alismatales > Alismataceae > Alisma > Alisma plantago-aquatica. The sequence goes on from OY856413.1 coordinate 750,356,041, forward strand.
GGGTTGGGCGATATCCCTTCTTTGTTGGTGGGTTGGACGATATCCTTTTGAGTTGAACGACATGGCACCTTTGTCTTTGAGTTGGGCGATATGGTATCCCCTTTGATGAACGATATGTAAGCCTTTGGTGGACGACATGATGTGTTCTTGAGGTTGGCCGATACCCTTGCCCATGTGTTGGGCGATAGGGTGAGCTAGGGTCATGTTGGCCGATATGATGGTGACCCTTGTTGAACGACATGGTCCTTGTGATAAGCAATCCCTTTATTCTTGGTGTTGGGCGACATGGTGAGTGCTCTTGTGTTGGGCGATAGGTCAAGCTAGTGAGGAGTTGGCCGATATGGTTGAGTTGGCCGTTGGATGTTGTTGGGCGATACATCTTGAGGTGTTGGCCGATATAGCCTTGTCAAGCTTGATGGTTGTTGGTGTCGAACGACATGGCCATGTGTGGCTTGTTTCCTTGTCTTGAACGATAGACCATGCATGTTGGACGATAGCCATGTTGACCGATAGGCCATGCATGCCATGGTGGCCGATAACCATGCTGGCCGACACCCATGATGACCGATAGCCAAGGTGGGCGACAGCCTAGGGTTGGGTATGTGTCGGCCGATAGGCCTTGATAGGTTTTAGTGAGGGTGGTTAGGAGTTATGGTGAGAGTCTTGTAATCATATAGTAACGGTCCTTTGTGATGTGGAAGTGATTAGTTATGCACCAATAAACGATGGTGATGTCTTTTTAGTGATAACAACAATGAATATGATGCCTTGCAAACAATAATAATGCTAATGATAGTAACAATGATGATAATGGTAGTTGCATGATGATAATGATAGTAATAATGCTGATCATAATGATGATAATGGTAGTAGGGATGATAATGATGAAGGTCATGGTAATAAGATGCATGATGTGATCCTTATGTTTATTTGTTAATAATAAAGAGGATGATAGTAATAATGTTGAATAATAATAAAGATAATAATGATTTTAGTGACATAATGGTAGTGGTAACAATAGTACTTGTTTTGTATGTTTGAACATCTTGATTATTCATATAGTTCTAAGATAAGGATAAGTATAGATATGGCTTGTTAATGATGTACTTTGTACACTTGATCAGCAAATAGTGTAAGAATGATAAGTAGAAGTATCTTGAATAGAATTTCATGATGGTAGCGTGTTCCTTATGATTGAATCTATGATTATTGTGTACTCTAACCATGCAGGTGATGATTAGCCTTGAAAAGGGCTATGAGACACATGTGATGAGTAACATCACTTGGTAATTACTCTGATTAATAAAATGATATGTATAATGTGTTAAGTTCCATGATGATGATGTGAGCCTTGAGAGGCATTTGACAGTACATGACGAGGGATTGAGATCCCATGGTATGTGATGATCCTCGAGATGGATCTGGATGGTTGGCAAGAGGCCAAGTGGTAACATGTGATGTTGGATCCTTGTGATGGATCAGGTTGATGTGATTAAATAATAATATAATGTTGTTTACTTTCTGTTATATCTTACATGTTATACAACTTGGTTGAATCTTGCAATCCATCTAAAAGATACTAAATAATTATAGTGGAATTATATCATGTAGTTTGCCCTGGCCATAGATCCATCATCGTCAGGACTTGGTGATGGTGAAACAGGTTCTCCTACGGGTTAATCTGGAAACGCATATTGTTGAATATGTGTAGGTTGCTCCTAGCCTGAAAATGAGGAGGTAAGAGTGTAACTTCAGTTGTAGACTCAGATACGTATATAGAGCATGGTGAATAGGCCCATGACTCAGGATATGTGATGTGAGGAGCATGAATGCGTTCATGGCTCAGAGCACGGTGAACAGGCCCGTGGCTCAGTTTTACTAGCACCGAGACCTGTACCAAGGTGGGCTAGAGTGAGGGTAGCCTATGGAGCTGACCCTGTGGCTTAGACCACTTCAGCATGTGACTATGGTCCTGCTTGTGTTGTACTCGTGCACTGACTGCGAGGTGGGAGGTCGTGGAGTCCGGCTCTTCCATTGACCTCTTATGGCACTGGCTTGGGTTTCGTAACCGAAGGTTGGATTTGAATGGTACGATTCAAATCCTCAGGGCATAATAATACGTAACATAGTCGTTTAGTATTTACTGCTTAAGATAAACACGTAACATTGGTTGAGGCCTTGTTTGTGTAATATCTTTGTTATATCTTGCAGGTTATGTGACAATATGTCTTATCTTGATAAGCAGGTTATGTGACATTATATCTTGTTATGATAATCATGTTACATAGGGATACATATTATCTTGCTAATCATATTCCTTGAGATATATCTGGTTATATGCTTTTGTATAGCGGGTAAGCTTGTCGGTAAGAATAATCTGTTATATATAGACTGCTCTTGTTATACCTGTTATTAGATATCTTCTGTTATAGTATATCTTGCTGAGGTTCTATAGTTGCAGTGGGGAGTTATGTTTCCCGCTGGGACAATTGTTCAATTGTCTCACCCGCTGGTTTAACCCCTTTTTAGGTGGTCGAGGTAGACGTGGTCGTGGTGTTGCGGCCGAGCAGCTTGAGGAGCAGTAGAAGGCAAGCGATGGATATGCTGCTGTTTTGGATGTTTTGTAGTAGAGTCTAGAGTCATCCCTGTACTCTCAGGTCCTTGGCAGTGTTTTGACGATGTTTTACGATGAACGATCGATGACATTTCTATATCCTGCTGTTGGCCGGATGTGGGCCTTTATGTATGTGAACAGGTGGTGAACTCATGTGATGGATGAGCAGCTGTTTCTGTAAGCTGTAGACACGTATCAGATCTCATGTGTATATATATATATATATATATATATATATATATATATATATGACATGTTTCTGTGCAGGATGAGGACTGGAAAGTAATAGTTTCACAGTTTATTTGTTTATCCCAATCGGTTTTAATTAACCCGTGTTTTCATAATCTGTGGTTATGGTGTTTTCCGCACGTTTTTGCGTAACACCTCATTATCTGTGTGATAATGGGATGTGTTGCCACACTGGAATAGTAGAGACTCTGGTTAATTTAGTTTATTAAGTTATTTGAGTCTATTTATATCTGGATCCAAGTGTGTCTTGGCACGTTAGGGTTTATCCTAAAGTTTGTACACTTCCCCCTTCTTCAATATATAGGAGAGGGATTTCTATAATTTAATACATCACATAGTACTATGTTACTTTACAACACATATCATGTAGTTGAACTTTCTCATATATGGAAATGTACATTTGATTGTGAAAAGCTGGTGTATGCAACAAATCAAGCGTTGTGAATGTTGGTAGAGCCTGTTGGTCAAGAAGAGCTAAAACATTTGGATGATGTTTTTGCTTTGTTGGGTTATTTTATTTATCAGTTGAATATCCAAATGATGTCTATTTGTATAGAGGTGAGATAACCTCCTTACTAAAATTTAAAGGAAGTACAAAACATCCATCTTTTTAGAAAGACAAAAGATATTGAGGGATGCATGTATATTATTCCAAGTAAATAAGCATGCACCAGATACATTACAAAATGTCAATAGCATAGAAATAAAAGAACGAAGCCTATTACATGGCCTTCATTATTCATTACATGATTGTTCTCAAAAGAAAAAGATAATAGAAAAGGATCTAGCTATAGAAACCTAGACATCCTTTCAAATAGCTTGAGATATACTCCTGAGATGAATTCCTTCAAACTTGTCCTTCTCCTTGCTCAGTGCCAGCACCTGGGTGGTTGGGAAAACACCCAGCAAAAGGGGAAAGAAAACAAGGTATGTGTCACAAAACTAATCTAGGATATCAAGATAAGTACAACAAATAAAAATAGGCTAGGGTTCATCATATGATGAAGATACAAGAGTATGAGGCTATATTCAAAAGAAACTTGCTATTAACAATTATATGAAAAAGGATTTGCATGTTTGATAATTACGGCTACCTAACTAAGTAGGGTTGAGGCACCTACCGAACTTCTAACCTTAGGTGAGGGGAGAATAAGACATTCCCAGTCACCTACACAATTATATAGGGGAGAATAAAAACATTCCCCAGGGCGATTAAATACATGCCCTCTGTGGGTGGTTGTACACAAGTACCACTACTTTAAATTAAATAAAACATAAATCCACATTCTAGAAAAGTAGTCATGGCAAGAGTAGTCATAATATTCAATAAGCATGGCAGTGGGGTATAAGACCCAACAAGAAGAAATTATAATCTGATTTGAGGCATGAACAACATTAGGATTCAATAATAGAAGATTTAAGGTTCATTTAATCCTCATTAGGTAAATATAGGGTTTGGCTACAATTATCCCAACATAGGGTGTAAGGAATGCACATACCTCTCTTACTGATATCAATTACTAACTTTCACCACTTTAATTGAGTCCAATTTCCACTTTGCCTATTTTCAATGTATTAACATGTATTAGAGTATATAGTGCACATTAATATACAGAAATCCTATTTTTAGAGATTTTTAGCAAAATTTGGATTTATATTTTGAAAATATCACCAATGAACTTATTTGGTTTTCCTGATCAAGAAAACATATATTTATGTTAATTTTGGAGTTATGACGAGTAAGATGTAATTTTTATGGATTTTATGCATTAAATTCGTTTTACAAAAATCACCCATCGTCAAACCATGAAATCAGACCTTGAAATATTTTTATTAGATATAGATTAATTTTCTAATTCCAAAACATATTTATTTGTCAAATTTGGATAAGCGGTTTAGAAGATATGAATTTTGCAATATTGACCAATAGGAAATTGCCACATCATCAAACCGATCGAGATAATTAAAGAGAGAGGGAGAGGGAGAAAACACCATTTGACCCAAGATCAGGTTTGAAGTTTATTAGATAACCAAACTAGAGATTCTAGAGAAAATAAAATAGCAAGAAACCAAAATCTTAGAAGAACATTGTAAAAAGAGATGGAAATCATCGATTATCAACATAGAAGCATGTGTTTTAAGCATGTACTTAAGCAATATATGAGAAAGGGGTTAACAAAACTTTCCTCTAGAAAGGTAATAAGGTTCAAACATAAAGGATTCCAAGATTAGAAGGTTTGGTTGCTCCAAGACAAGCTCCTTTCTTGAACAAAGATCACCTTCTCCCCTTTAGAGGTGCAAACCCTAGCAAAAGAGCATGGAGATGAGATGTTTTAGGGTTTTAGGTGGAGTTTTACCATGTATGGTCATGGTTACAACCTATAAGAAGGTGTAAGGAAGACTAAAAGTATGAAAATAGGTAATGAAGGGAGTAAACTTACTAGTTTTGGTCGAAATTACCAAGGAGGAGCTTTAAAAACCCTAATAGAGCAATTTGGAAGCCCTATGAACCTTCTTCACCAAGGTAGGCTCCCTCTATTACCTTGGGACAACAACTTTGTGGCCAAATACAGAAGGAACTATTATCTAAGATAGAGGAAATAAAAGGGGAGAAAGATTTTTCGAATTATGAGTTGGGAAGGGGTATACATGACTACATATAGAAAGAGGTGAAGCATGAGGTGTCTTAAGGGACTTTCCATGTGTCTTTAGCCTAAGGCTTGATGGCCATGTAATAGGACAGCCCATGGACTCTTCTTGGATATCAAAACTAGGTCCTAAGAGCCCACAGATCTTTCAAGGCCATCCCCACCATTTTTCAAGAAAGAAATAACCTCATTGGTTGAGGGTAATCCCTATAATGCCCTTGGAAAGAAATATCATCAAACCAAGGTGAAACTAGGTTATCCGATGGCTTCAAATCTCGTTAATGGTAAGGGAATATATAAGGATTAAAATTTAGTTGATATTTTGCAAAGCAACCTCCCAATTGGGTAAATTGCATAAAAGTCCAGAATGTACCTAAAATTGCATAACTTGCACAAACAACATCCAAATTGAACCAAATTTGAAACTTAGCCTCATTTTATGTTTTCAAATCATATCAAAAAGTTAGATTAAGGTTTAGATCACTTAATTATGGTAATTAAGCTTTCACTAAGGTATTTGTGCATAAACCCTTATATTGGTACAATTAGTGAATAAATGTTCACTAAACCACTATAAATTCCACGAATTAAACATAAATGACATAAAGGATAGAAATGATAGGGAAACTTGGGAAAAAGCCTTACATGGAGATTACATCTAAGATTCATTATGTTACAACACTCCATCCCTTAAAAAGGATTTCTTCCTCAAAATCTCAAGAAAAAAGAGAAGGGTGAGTACGTAACATTTCATCTCTCAACTCCCAAGTGGTTTCTTCCAGACCATGATATTTCCACAAAACTTTTACCAGCTCAATCTCTTTTTTCTTCATCTACTTTACTCGAGAGTCAAGAATCTTCACATGTATCTCTTCATAAGTCAGATTCTCATGTATCTCCAAAGGCTCAACAGTAAGCACATCAGAAGAGTCCTTCACATACTTCTTTAGCACAGAGACATGGAACACATTATGAATCTTATCATAGAAAGGAGGTAAGGCTAAGAGGTATGCACAATCTCCAACCTTATCTAAGATTTCAAATGGTCCAAGATAGCGGGGATTCAACTTGCCTTTAACTTTTGATCTAGCAATAGAATGAATAGGCTTGATCTTCAGAAATGCATAGTCACCCACTAGGAAGTTAACATCAGACCTCTTCTTATCAACATACATTTTCTATCGATATTTAGCAGATTTCATGTGTTTCTTTATCAACTGCACCTTTTCTATCATCATTTGTATGTCATCGATCTTCACTAGAGAACGTTCACTGACATCATCCCAATGCAAAGGTGAACGACATGGTCTACCATAGAGAGGTTCAAAAGGTGGCATACCAATACTAGCTTGGTAGCTATTGTTGTAAGCAAACTCAGCTAACGACAGATACCGATCCCATGCACCACCCCAATCCATCACACAAGCACGAAGCAAGTCCTCCAGAATCTGGACTGTTCTCTCAGATTGACCATTAGTCTGTGGGTGGTAAGCAGTACTGAAACGCAAGTCAATACCCATCTCCTCCTGAATCTGATCCCATAAATGAGAAGTAAACTTTGGGTCATGATCAGAAACTATTACCTCAGGTACTCCATCTAGGCGTACGGTCCACTCAACATACAACTGAGCCATATCCACAACTTTGTAATTGGTTTTAAAAGGTAAGAAATGAGAAGATTTTGTGAGCCGATCAATAACCACCCAAACAACATCATAACCTTTCTTGGACTTGGGGAAACCAGTAACAAAGTCCATTGTGATTTTCTCCCACTTCCATTCTAGAATTTTAAGAGGCTGAAGAAGACCACCCGGTCATTGATGTTCAATCTTGACTTGCTGACATGTCAATCACTTTGTGACGAATAGAGCTATATCATTCTTCATGTTCTTCCACCAGATGCTTCGCTGTAAGTCCTTGTACATTTTTTTTGTTCCAGGATGAATAGTGTACTTGGACCCATGAGCTTCACTAAGAACATTCTATCTCAGATCACCAACACTAGGAATCCACAACCTTTGTTTGAAGTGGACAACACCATCCACTCTGACAGAGAAGTCAGATTGCAATTTCTCAGCTAAATTTTTCATCTCCTCAAGCTCAGAACTCTCCAACTGTGTAGCCACAACTTCTGAGATCCAAGTTGGCGTAACGGTCAAGCTGGCCATATGAACACACAACTTGTCTTCATCCACTGATTCAACAAGCTGAGATCTCCAGCAAGCCACATGTTTAAGGTTTTCCCATATTGAACATCTCAGAGTAGCAAAAACAACATCCTTCTTGTGACTTAAAGCATCGACTACGACATTCGCTTTACCAGGATGATAGGTAATGGTGAAGTCATAATCTTTAAGATATTCCATCCACCTACATTGTCGTAAGTTCAGATCCTTCTGAGTCAATAGATATCTTAGACTCTTGTGATCTGAAAAGACTTCAAACTTTTCACCATAAAGATAGTGTCACCAGATCTTCAAAGCATGAGCTATGACAGCAAGCTCTAAATCATGTGTAGGCCAATTAGCTTCATTAGGTTTCAACTATTGAGAAGCATATGCAATCACCTTTTCGTCTTGCATCAAAACACACCCTAAGCCTTGTCTGGATGCGTCGGTGTAGATGACATAGGGTATGCCCTCAACAGGAAAAGCAAGCACGGGAGCAGAAGTCAGGCTCTTCTTCAACTTCTGAAAATTGTTCTCACATTCTGGTGTCCAAGAGAACTTGACCTCCTTTCACGTCAGCTTGGTTAAAGGCAAGGACAACTCAGAGAAGTTCTTGATAAACCTTCGATAGTAACCTGCTAAGCCAAGGAAACTATGGATCTCTGAGGGATTCTTTGGAGCTTTCCACTTGGTCAAAACTTCTACCTTTGCAGGATCAACAACTATATGTCCAGTAGAAATCACATGACCTAGAAACATCACTTCCTTTATCCAGAACTCACACTTTGAGAATTTTTCATAGAGTTGATTTTCTCGTAGTGTGTTGAGTACAATCCACAGATGCTCATGATGTTGTTCTAACGTCTCAAAATAAACCAAAACATCATCAATAAACATCACCATGAACTTGTCAAGGTATGGGTGAAACACTCAATTCATCAAGTCCATGAAGGCAGCAGGGGCATTTGTCAAGCCGAAAGGCATGACCATGAATTTGTAATGCCCATAATGAGTTCTGAATGATGTCTTCAGTACATCATTGTCCTTCACGCACATCTGGTAGTAGCTACTTCATAGATCCATCTTGGAGAACATAGTGGCTGACTTTAGCTGGTTGAACAAGTCGTCGATGCGAGGCAAAGTATAACAGTTCTTCATCGTCACTTGGTTAAGCATGCGGTAGTCCATACCCATCCACATCGAACCATCCTTCTTCTTCACAAATAGGATAGGGGCTCCCCAAGGTGAAACACTAGTGCGGATGAAGCCCATGTCGAGAAGCTCTTCTAGTTGCTTCTTTATTTCGGCAAGCTCGACAGGGGCCAAGCGGTAAGGCGGCTTCAATATTGGTGAATTTCTAGGCACAAGCTCGATGGAGAACTCCACCTCCTGAGTTGGTGGCAAACCAGGTAACTCCTCGGGAAAGACGTCTGGGAAGTACTTCACCACATCTATGTGATCAAGAGAAGGAGGTGTAGCCTCAAGGACTATAGAGGCTAAGAAATCTCTACACCCTTGCGAGACTAGCTTTTCAGCTTTGATGGTGGAGATAACAAATTTCCAATCTTCTCACTTCCTACCCTTGACACACAATCTTCCCTCAATGGGATGTGACAAACTAACCTTTGATTCTTCACAAAACAAAATATCTTTGTACCTCTTCAACCAATCCATTCCCAGGATGACATCAAAGGCGGTCATGTCGAGTAAGATGAAATATGAGGGAAACATTATACCAGATATACAGAGGTCCATGGCTGGAGTTTGGAGATACGAAGAGCAGATTTTACCACTAGGGTTTTTTACATCTAATATATGATCCATATACTCAGATTCTATTTCTAACATAGAAGCAAGTTGACATGATATGAAGGTATTGGATGAGCCTGAATCAAATAGTGCCTTTATAGGATGCATATTAAGATGCAAGGTACCTTCAATAACTTCATTATCTTCACCTGCTTCCTCAACATTGAGAGAAAACACTCTCCCATTCCTCCTCTCCACTGGTGGTCGCCTCAGGTTCTGGTTGATGTTGTTGTTTTTATTATTCTACAGAGGCGAATTCTACCTTGGCTGTTGCAGCTGCTGGGCATTATTCTATACTTGCTAGAAATGGGGGTAGAGTTGTCGGATATGCCAAACTTGCCCACACTCATAGTAGGTCAGAGGAGGTCGGTTGTCTCTATGAGTAGGTGCATTATTGGTAGGACATCTCCTTGGAGGATGGTGGTGAGAGCACGTATTGCACCGTTCATGTCCACCATTCTCATTCTAGGTAGGGTTCTTCCTCATGTTGTTGCTATAGCCATTACTGTGTCCATAGGATTGGAATCCTGGGTAGGACTCGATGGCCAGGGCCTTATCCACCATCTACTGGAAGGTGAGTGGAAGTTGCGGAATAAGACTTCGACCCACTTGGTAGTTTAGGCCCTCCAAGAAAAATGTTGCCCTTCTCTCGGCTCCAAGGTCGATGGCATAGCATTCCAGAAGTAGGAATCATTGGATGTAGTCAGTCACACTCATGCTTCCCTGCCTGAGGCTATAGAACTCAACTTTCTTCTTTCTTAAGAAGGCAGGACAGATGTACTTCTCCCTGAAGAGCTTTAGGAATTGGTCGCACTCCATGGTGGAGGTGTCTCGAGTGCGGGCGACACCATTCCACCAGACACGTGTCGGTCCGTCCAACACATACGTCGTGAACCGAACTTTTTGGTGAGGAGGGCATGCCATACCCTCAAAGGTCTGATCCAAAGCCAACACCCAGTCATAAGCTTTATCCACCATGTTGTGTTCACTTTCACCTTTGAAGTAGGGTGGCTGCATCTTTATAAAGTCAGTGAGGGTGAACTCCCTCGGCTTGTTGGCATTGGCAGCCACTGTGTGGAGCTGCCCCATCATGGTGGAGAGCACCTGGTGCAGCATTTCCAGCTCTTGCTTCGGTGTGAAGGAGGGGTGCTCAGAGTAGTAGGGTTGACCACACTATGGCCGACATGAGTCACAAGAGTATTTTCCACATTGGAGTCGTTAGGGTTTGGCTCCTTTCCCTTGTTCCTACTGTCGAACAAGTCACCTATCCTGAAAATTAGGGTTAACATATTAAGTTCCCAGGAGTATTTGAATCATAGATGAAAAATAATAGAAGCATAGACGAGAAAAAAAATATCTAGAATGCTATTCCCTAAAAACATACTATTTTGGGCAATTCGTATCAGCTCAGGCCAGGCCGGTATCATATGGGCACGGGAGTCCTCATAAACCAAGGTAGTGGTGCGGAGGAAAATATTGCCAGCCCCCAAAACCCTGATCCATTCTAGACACCTTTGCTTCAACTTCATGTCCTAATAGTTGCCTAAAGGCTCTGATACCATGCTGTAAAGAGGAGAGATCACCTCCTTACTAAAATTTAAAGGAATTACAAAACATCCATCTTTTTAGAAAACAAAAGATATTGAGGGATGCATGTATAATATTCCAAGTAAATAAGCATACACTAGAAACATTACAAAATGTCAATAGCAGTGAAAATAAAAGAACTAAGCCTATTACATGGCCTTCATTGTTCATTACATGATTGTTCTCAAAAGAAAAAGATAAGAGAAAAGGATCTAGCTATAGTAACCTAGACATCCTTTCAGATAGCTTGAGATCTACTCCTGAGATGAATTCCTTCAAGCTTGTCCTTCTCCTTGCTCAGTGCCAGCACCTGGGTGGTTGGAAAAACACCCAACAAAAGGGGAAAGAAAACAAGGTATGTGTCACAAAACTAATCTAGGATTCAAGATAATCACAACAAATAAAAATAGGCTAGGGTTCATCATATAATGAAGATAACAAGAGTATGAGGCTATATTCAAAAGAAACTCACCATTAACAATTATATGAAAAAGGATTTGCATGTTAGATAATTATGCCTACCTAACTAAGTAGGGTTGAGGCACCTACTAGGCTTAGGTGAGGGGAGAATAAGACATTCCCAGTCACCTACACAATTATATAGGGGAGAATAAAAACATTCCCCAGGGCGATTAAATACATGGCCTCTGTGGGTAGTTGTACATAAGTACCGCTACTTTAAATTAAATAGAACATAAATCCACATGCTAGAAAATTAGTCATGGAAAGAGTAGTCATAATATTCAATAAGCATGGTAGTGGGGTATAAGACCCAACAAGAAGAAATTATAATCTGATTTGAGGCATGAACAACATTAGGATTCAATAATAGAAGATTTAAGGTTCATTTAAGCCTCATTAGGGAAATATAGGGTTTCACTGCAATTATCCCAACATAGGGTGTAAGGAATGCACATACCTCTCTTACTAATATCAATTACTAACTTTCACCACTTTAATTGAATCCAAGTTCCACTTTGCTTATTTTTAATGTATTAACATGTATTAGAGTACATAGTGCACATTAATATATAGAAATCCTATTTTTACAGCTTTTTAGCAAAATTCGGATTTAGCTTTTGAAAATATCACCAATGAACTTATTAGGTTTTCCTGATCAAAAAAACATATTTTTATGTTAATTTTGGAGTTATGATGATTAAGATGTAATTTTTATGGATTTTATGCATTAAATTCGTTTTACAAAAATCACCCTTCGTCAAACCATGAAATCATACCTTGAAAATATTTTTATTATACAAAGATTAATTTTCCAATTCCAAAACATATTTATTTGTCAAATTTGGATAAGCGGTTTAGAAGATATGAATTTTGCAATACTGACCAATAGGAAATTGCCACATCATCAAACAGATCGAGATAATTAAAGAGAGAGGGAGAGGGATAAAACACCATTTGACCCAAGATCAGGTTTGAAGTTTCTTAGATAACCAAACTAGAGATTCTAGAGAAAATAAAATAGCAAGAAACCAAAACCTTAGAAGAACATTGTAAAAAGAGATGGAAATCATCGATTATCAACATAGAAGCATGGGTTTTAAGCATGTACTTAAGCAATATATGAGAAGGGGGTTAACAAAACTTGCCTCTAGGAAGGTAATAAGGTTCAAATAGACAGGATTCTGAGATTAGAAGGTCTAGTTGCTCCAAGACAAGCTCCTTTCTTGAGCAAAGATCACCTTTTCCACTTTAGAGGTGCAAACCCAAGCAAAAGAGCATGGAGATGAGATGTTTTAGGGTTTTAGGTGGAGTTTTACCATGTATGGTCATGGTTCCGACCTAGAAGAAGGTGTAAGGAAGACTAACAATATGAAAATAGGGAAGGAAGGGAGTAAAATTACTAGTTTTGGTCGAAATTACCAAGGAGGAGCTTTAGAAACCCTAATAGAGCAATTTGGAAGCCTTATGAGCCTTCTTCACCAAGGTAGGCTCCCTCTATTACCTTGGGACAGAAACTTCGTGGAAAAATATAGAAGGAACTATTATCTAAGTTAGAGGAAAGAAAAGGGGAGCAAGAGTTTTCGAATTGTGAGTTGGGAAGGGGTATACATGGCTATATATAGAAAGAGGTGAAGCATGAGGTGTCATAAGGGACTTTCCATGTGTCTTTAGCCTAAGGCTTGATGGCCATGCAAGAGGACAGCTCGTGGACTCTTATTGGATATAAAAACTCGGTCCTAAGAGCCCACAGATCTTTCAAGGCCATCCCCACCGTTTTTCAAGAAGGAAATAACCTCATTGGTTGATAGCTTTTAAAGATAAGCACCTTTATAAAGAGGGTAATCCCTATAATGCCCTTGGAAAGAAATACCATCAAACCAAGGTGAAAATAGGTTCTCCAATAGTTTAAAATCTCGTTAATTGTAAGGGAATATCTAAGGATTAAAATTCAGTTGATATTTTGCAAAGAAAACCTCCCAATTGGATAAATTGCATAAAAGTCCAGAATGTACCTGAAATTGCATAACTTGCACAAACAACACCCAAATCGAACCAATTTGAAACTTAGCCTCATTTTATGTTTTCAAATCATATCAAAAAGTTAGATTAAGGTTTAGATCACTTAATTATGGTAATTAAGCTTTCACTGAGGTATTTGTGCATAAACCCTTATATTGGTACAATTAGTGAATAAATGTTCACTAAACCACTATAAATTCCACTAATTAAACATAAATGACATAAAGGATAGAAATGATAGGGAAACTTGGGAAAAAGGATTACATGGAGATTACATCTAAGATTCATTATGTTACAACACTCCACCCCTTAAAAAGGATTTCGTCCTCGAAATCTCAAGAAAAAAGAGAAGGGTGAGTACGTAACATTTCATCTCTCAACTCCCAAGTGGTTTCTTCCAGACCATGATATTTCCACAAAACTTTTACCAGCTCAATCTCTTTATTCTTCATCTGCTTTACTCGAGAGTCAAGAATCTTCACAGGTAGCTCTTCATAAGTCAGATTCTCATGTATCTCCAAAGGCTCAACAGTAAGCACATGAGAAGAGTCCTTCACATACTTCTTTAGCACAGAGACATGGAACACATTATGAATCTTATCATAGGAAGGAGGTAAGGCTAAGTGGTATGAACAGTCTCCAACCTTATCTAAGATTTCAAATCCCATGGACTCGCACCATTTTCATGCATTGTATGTGGGTTCAAGTATGATGTGGTTTTGGTTTTGAGTAATGCAGGTCTAGACCCGTACTTGTATCCACTAAATAAATTAGATATGGTCATAGCTGCATCATACCCATACCATTTATAACTGTATCATTTACCAAGTCGATCGACTAGAAAGTATAACCCGCACAAAAATAGCTCTAGATTCAACATAGGAACTCAAAATTGAGCGATTCAAGCATTGTCAATCACCTATAGAACGAATATATGTATTGTCTACTTCCAGTCACTCGACTGGACCATGAGTCACCCGACTCAGCTGTGTTGTAAATCTATAAAAAACTACACACAATCGTTGGATGATGTCAGATCCACTTAAACCCCAAGGCATGTCATAAAAAACTTAAGAAACATTCATGGAAAGAGTTCATGATCCATATCGTCCATCCATAACCATATACATCCTTGGTGTGATTCGGAGATAAAAGCTAACGATCTGACATGAAGAGCGTACTATACGCCCGTCGAAGATCGAGACCAGAGATTTCAGCCGTTGCTCGAGGACTAGTGAAGAAGACCATACATCCTCTCCTCTACGACACTATCTTCTTCATGAACTTCTTTAGTAGAGAGTAGATTATTTGCTGGGTTACATGGATTAGCATTGTATCCTTATTATAATCTCACATTGTGAATTACTATTTAGATTTTTTATTAATTGTTTAATACATATTCCATGGGCTAGATTTCGATCTTACTTGTCGCTTCGATCTTAGGCATAGAGATATTAAAACTTGGAATAGAATACCGTTTAATCTTTGTTGAAATTTAGAAATGAGCATGGAAGAGCATTCTCCTGGGTGACATATTTGTGATACGTAGGTTATGACACCTTGATCTTATATGGATATCTATCCTTGTAAATTGCATACTCCAAAAAGATATGAAGTTTTTTCTCAAGGTCTAATAATCATGAGAGTGAGTGATGCAGTGAGAGAGATGATATGTAGGTAGAGATAGTAAAAGCCATGATCTAAGTAATTTTATCACTATTAAAATTTCTTTATTTCATAGTTTGATTTTATTTCTTACTTTTCTAATTTACTTAATCAATAAATCATACATATATCCTTATTAGTTGCTTTTTCTTACCTAAAAAATCAAATTATTCTTAAAAAAATGTCATTTAGGTTTGATCCTTAACTACACCAGGATATGACATGTTATCAGTAATAAAAAGTATATAAAAGTACATAACAAAATGATATATAAGTATTTCCTATTATTAATAATAATTTTTAAGAATAGTACAAATCTTCAACTAAACAATACTGATATAGTGTTAAACACATTGAATGCATACAAATTTTGTACATCATTTATATATATATAACATATACATATCTTTTATAAAATAAATGTTCTATATATTGTATGTAGTATATTTATAAATTAAATAACATCATTAATAAGTATAGCATTATATTGCACATTTTAAAATTGAACAATGCTCATGAATAAGTAATACAATACATACATTAGACTTAAACAATGCTAAAGTTGTACATTGTTTCACTCTCTTTCCATGTGCTACCTCTCTCTTTGTATTTGTTACACATAATTTTCTTTATCTACTATCTCATTTTTTCTATTTAATTATATCCTCCCACTCTCCATCTTACTATCTTCCTATTTCTTTCATTCTACTTTTTTCACCATCAAACGATATTATTATTGTGGCTCTTTTTAGCCTAACAACAATTGTAGACACTTTAAATACCAACGCACTGTAAACATAAACACAGTTGCAAGGCTTTTTGTTGTCGCTTCATCCCCATTAAGGTGACATAAACACAATTGCAAGGCTTTTTGTTGTTGCTTCCTCCCCATCAAAGTGTACCGGCGGGTTTCAAACCCCAACTTTGGCTCTTTTCAGCCTAACAAAAATTGTCTTTAAATACCAACACAATGTTGAACTCTATGGTAAACATAAACACAGTTGCAAGGTTTTTTGTTGTTACTTCCTCCCCATTAAGGTGTACTAGCGGGTTTCGAACCCCAACTTTGGCTCTTTTCATCCTAACAAAAATTGTAGACGCTTTAAATACCAACACACTGTTGAACTCCATGGTAAACATAAACACAGTTGCAAGGTTTTTTGTTGTTACTTCCTCCCCATTAAGGTGTACCAGCGGGTTTCAAACCCCCGACTTGCTCTACACAAGTAACAAACTTTACTGCTGAGCCAAGCGGTTAAATACATCGAACCACACTTGACATACATTTTGTTAATTTCAATTTCGATGGGAAAGGGAGTGTGGTCTGGTCTGGTCTGGTCTGGTCTGGTAGGTATTTTGCCAGTCACCAAGTCTTGAAATGCTGAGGCTAAAATCTTGCAGGCCATTTGCTTTGTGAGGCAAAACTAAGACGAATCTGGATTAGCCCGGCCTACCCCCTCGAATGGGCCAACTCGAAAGCCCATTGTCTGAAGTTGTCTTAGATTTCAATTAAGAAACAGATTGACATGATACGACTCGATCCGTCAACTTTGCTTTCTTATACTGCCAAATCTACACACAGACTCTCCGCTCAAACACACAGCTATTCACCCGGCTTCCTCTCTTCTCACCTCCGACGAGTTTTACGTCCCAATGAAAAAGCTCCCTAGTCCTTTACCGAGTTACTCTCTTCTCCCCTCGATGATAGATTAGTGAGGCACGGCCCCGCCATCGGTTCTTGTCTTCTCACTTCCGACGTGGGTTAGCACGCCACATCCTAGAGACGACCGCCGTGGGGTTCCCTGAGAAAGCCGATCTTCGTATTCCCGAACCGGGAACACTGCAAAGTGGAACTGGATTTCGAGAGGTATGCTAAAGTTAAGGCTTAGATCGGGTTCCGATTTCGGGTTTCTCATATTATTTATAATGAAGTATCGTCTTTTTAATATTCGAGCTAGGTTGGGTCGTGTTGAGCTTGGATTGGCCTATACATCTGTTCAGGTAAAGATTCTTTTCACTGCTGAAAAGCAGGGTATTTCAGACGGGGGTGCATCCACAAGCTGAACGGCAGCTTATCCTTAACGGGTGTTGCTTCTGGTTATGATTTCCCGCTAGTCCACAGTATAGTTTCTGGCGGACGAAACCCGCCGTTTCCCTTTGTCCGCGGCTCCCTCTTCGGCGACGGTGGTGGCGATCTGGCGTGGCTGAGCGGCTGGTTCTTTAGGCAACGATTTTGTAGCTGAAGCTCGTGGCACACGGTGGTGACTAACAGAACAACGACGTTGCTGGCGAGCATCGTGGCTGGCGAGAAGACTGACCAGCAGCAGACTGGCGAGCAACTGAACGAGGGGAAGCGATCAACAAGAATAGGTGAGGCCAAATCAAGGTTAGAGGAGTTACTATTTTTCTCCAAACCAACGAAGCCACAATTGCTAATCAGTCGGATTCTACATTTCACGTTGTCAATGTCTTTTATTTAGTTTACCTGAAATTAGACAGAGTATGGTCATTACCAAGGATCAGGATTACGTCCTGCCATAATTTCATTGCAGTAGTGTTGGACTCTATAGTAGTTCGTAGCTTTTGTTATGTCTATAGGCATGCACGCTGACTCCCTAGCTAATTGGCAAACTGGACCTTGCCGTGGAGGAGAGCATAGGTCATTTAACTCCAGCCTCTTGTAACCACTGCAGTAACACCCGTACATGAAAATATACCTTGTGCTTGGTGTTATTTCTTGTGTCATGTCACCAACATATTTTCGACGAATGGTCACAATGTGGATTATCACGGACACCTAGAAGCAAAACACCCATCCACCACCGGTGAATGGCATGCTAATCCAGTGGTAGAAAAAATAACAGATCTGGTTCTGGGAGTGGTTTGGTGCTAGTGGAAAACTACTTTTCCCATCCCTAAGTTCCCTTCTGTGTGCAACAAAAGATAATGTTTATAAATATTAGATTTCTAATCCTAACATAGGGCGCCTCACAAGTTAGAGTCTCTTAGGTTGTATAAAAAATCAATATAAATACAACTTGTCTCATGTCACAACATGATTAAGCTTAATGTGTGTGAAATCTGTAAATCAAATATCCTTTGTTTTTTACATCTTTGTCAATATTAGAGATGTAAGTGTCACTTGGGAATACAATAGAAGGCTAAAATCACAACATAGATGTTGAGGATTCCCCGTATCTTTAATGTTCAACTAATACGCATCTATGATTTATTTTACTGCAAATTTGCTATATTTTGACTAAAGAGAGCTGAGTGGCTCTGCAAAAATTGTAGTATGACTTAATAGACTGAAGGAAACTACAAAAGATAAGTTTTGGAAATTGCAGGTGATCACCAAAGGGGAATGTGGAAGATACACCAGTTAAAGACAAATAGCCATAGAAACAAAGTGCAGGAGTGTGTATTAATAAACTTTATAAGGGAAAAGATTATTCATAAGAATTAAATTATACTACAGCTAGAAGCTTATAATCAAGTATAAATAAACTAAAACCTCTATGTATAATCTGATCATTAGGTATACATAATTGATCGCAGGTCAGCAATCTTAATATATAATCTATTGAGTGATTTGTTATTTGTGTAATATTAATATTTTTTTAAGTGAACTGCTTGATCATCAAATCCTGCTTTTCATTTTGACATTGGTAAGAGTTTCTCTTTGCTATTATTGACATAATGCCCCACTGAATTCCCATTATCTTTGATCATCTAGTGCAACTCAATAACATTAAGATGCCTCATAAATATTAAATTGAAAATGGCAATAGAGTAATTCTAGTATACAATTCTCATTAGATTTTATTAAGATGTACTTCATTTTTTAAATTATTTTTTTATTGTATATGTCTGTTAGTTTAATTATTACTCAGTTTGTTTGTGGTTGTTTATATTTGTGTGAAGGAAGTAATCAAGATGACAAACAAGTTTATTGAAGATAAGAGTTGGATGTATTCTTGCAATTCAAAATTTGAAAGATTAAACAATATGCACTTTCGTGAGGGTGTGGAAGTTTTCTTAAATTTCACATTCAAAGGAAATCCTAGCAATGAAAGACTATGTCCTTGCAAACTTTGTGAGAATACAATTCATCAACATTTAGATGTTACCCGATATCATATCTTGTGTCATGAATTCCTTGATCAGTATACAAGATGGAAGTATCCTGGAGAAAATGACTATAACCTTAGAATGCAAAATGTGAACAACAATGAAACTATACATATGCTAGATGACATGATGGGTACTTATGAGGAAGTTGAGAAAATCAATAATTCAAGTAATGAAGCTCAACAATATCATGATGAGTGTGACATTGGAAAATTTAAAGATCTCATGAATGATGCATGCGCTCCTCTATATCCTGGTTGTAATGTCTCCAAGATTGATGTTATACTTAATTTATTAAAAATAAAATGTGATAATAAATTGAGTAAGAAGGGTGCATGTGACGTTTTGAATTTTGTGTACAAAATTCTTCCTCCAAACAATACACTTCCTAAAAGTTGGTATGAGTGTAAAAAAGTCATGAGCACTTTAGGTTTGAAATGTGAGAAGGTCCATGCTTGCCCTAATAATTGCCTGTTGTATTATGGAGAAAATAAAAACTTAAATGAGTGTCCAAAATGTAAAAAGTCTAGATGGAAAAACTCAGTTGAAAAAAAGAAGGCTATACCAGCCAAGATTCTTCGTTATTTCCCTTTGATTCCGAGATTAAAAATACTTTTTATGTACACGGTTACATCTTCTCTTATGACATGGCTGACCGGCCTAAATCGCGCGTCCATAAGGAGCAGATTTGAAGTAGTCGGACTTTTAAATTACCCGACTCTTAGGCCCCCGCAACGATGACGGGGTCTGAAGTAGCGATCGGGGTCGAACCACAGGGACAAGGGTGGTAGTGTTAAGAACTCAGAATTGACACTTTACACTCTGGTAAGGATAAGGTGAGGATAAAGTTCCCAAAGGGTGGAAAGTCATAGTCTTTTGTTGTTTGAGGCTGCATTTTCGAAAAGACATAACAAAACCTGCATCTCTTTGGACACAAAGAAAATAATCTGGCAAGAAGTCATATCAAGTTTTTACTATGAAGTGTCTTTGTACATATGTATAGAGACAAAATAAGCAAAATTTTTGTATGAGGCATGTTTTGTGTGAGGCATGTATATATATATGTACACATGTTATATAAAAAGAACAAAAAGAACAAAAGGGTGAAGTTCGAAAGACTTTTAGTTCCTCCCTCACTGGTACATAGAATCCCCCCCAAACTTACTCCACACTCTGTCCCAGAGTTGTGAAGTAGATCAGGTAGGGTAATGTTTACTCAGTGAGGGTTAGATGGTGAGTGAGCCTTTTCCAGATAGAAGCTCCCACACATATTCTCCGTGTTTGCTGTGGTAGTCAATGTGGTGGAGCTGGTCAGACGTCTCTTTATTTGATATCCATTCCAACATGAAGATGCCACAGTCGTTGGATAAAGGAATTTGTTGTGGTCTGCGGTGGCAGAACTGAAGCTCATGCCATTTGCTAGCTGTTGTCTCCAGGAATGGTTGTATCAGTGTCGCCATCTCCTCGTAGTATTTTCATACTAAGCACTCGAGGGATGTCAACGTTGTCGATGTACACTATACCAGATAATCTTTGTTGATGTCCGAGCTGTTGTAGAAGATTCCTGCTCGTTATCGAGTATACATCGTTAGGAGCGTCCAGTGGTTGTAGTGCAGGATGGGAAGGAAGATGGTGCGTGGAACACTGCATTGCAACTCTGCCAGAAAGGTTTGCTTTGCTCCTGACTCATCGGCTACGCAGATGTCGTTGAACAACATTGGATGGGCTATGTATGTGTGTTCAAACTTCTTCTAAATTGTCTGGATGTAGGCGGCCGCCACTGATATCTCCAGGCATCCTCCTTTTACCATGTACCTCAAATCGTCGACTGGGACTATGACACTTCCTGCCTCATAGATGACGTCTGCGGGGGTAGAGTCGGCTAACTTCAGAAGAACTTCATTGACCTGTTTCTATGTGAGCGTAGAGCATGAGAAACAGTCAAAGTTGTTGATCAATTCTTTTGAAGTGTCGGGCGAAGTAGGGTCTTCCATTCTGCATACTTCTCGCAGGATTACTAACCACTTGCCCACCTCATAGGCGTCTACTTCTGTCTCGGCTTCTACTTCTGGTGTGCTGCTGGGTTGTGATGATTCGTTTGCATTGTCGCTATCCATCAGCTTGTCCGATACCCCTGCGTCTTGGAAGTAGCACTTGTGTTTGATCAGGAGCAGAGAGTAGATGCTCCTGAGTTGAAAGAAATCTTGGCCCTAGAGGTGCCTTATATTTCCAAATATGTTGAGCAGCTCCATGGCGCGTAAGACGACAAGTGCGCTATTCCCACTTCCTGATTCTACTTGGACGGGGAAGTCTCTGATAGAGAAGAAGTTCCAAATGCCACTGTGACGTTGGACTCCTTACTTGATAGCTCGGAGAAGACGCATTGGTAGAAGCCTGAGATGTTTGTCTTCTAGGCAACTGAAGATAAGTCCTGAGCGTGGCACCTCCTCGTTGCAACAGCTGAACAGCTGGACATCATGGTTCCGGAGGTCTGCCACGCATAGGAACCAGTTGTTGCGGTGCTTGTATGGGGCCAACATGAGGTTCGTGTTGTGTTCTTCAATATGTCACAGCATGTTGGCCACCGCGATGGAGTCGGATACTCCCATCATCAATCTTCTCACCAAGGTCGGGGTGGCATTGTATATCGTCTGCCGACCTGTCCTGGTGCTGATGTTCTTGATGATTGTACCCTCTAGGACCCTAAACAACTTTTTCTTGACGATGGCTGGGGAGCAGAATAAGCTTCTAAGTGTTCCCCGTTGTACTAAAAGTAGCTGTCACTCTAGATTTCTTCTCCTTCATCAGCCTGTGACCTCAAGACCTTATTCAGCAGCTTCTGGTCCCTGATCGTCAGGTATCTGATTGCCCTTCTTTCGAAGTCCACCATCTCAAAGGAATGTATCTTTGACGGCACAGAGAATTCATCTTCCGTCGAGCTTTTTCCTCTGGGGGGTGTCTTTGGTTGGCAGCTTCAATGTCCCCCCCATCTCCCTCCGATTCATCAGAAGAATCCTCCCTAATGCTGACTGATTCATCATTATCTTCGGCTTCATCAAGGGAGGCGGAGCAAGCAAAGTCGTCTACGCCTCGTGACCTCTCGTGTCCTGCTGGAGACCCATCGACAGACCTGTGGGGCGTCTCTTGTCGGGCGTTGTAGAAGGCCCGCTTGACGAAGACGACGCACTAGAAGTTGAGGGTGCATATGAGGAGGGTGCAGAGCCTGAGCCTGGGGGCGACGGAGACCTTCTCGGCTACCTTGGGTGCGGATGGTCGTCCCCCCTGTTCAGCCTCTCCTCAATCACATCAAGGCACTGGAGGGTCTGCTGTAGTGTGGTGTTGAGTGCCTCTAGTTGGATGGGAAGACCAACTAGAGTTAGCAGTTGCCGCTCCTGGCTATTCAACCTCTGCTGGAAAATGGAAAACTTATGGGTAAGTGAAGAAAAAGTAGTAGAGTGGCTTTCTGTTACCTCCCGCAAGTTATCGAGTTCTTGCCCCAGCATCTGTCTGAGCGACAGAGGGGTTCATGCAGATCTCCCTCTCGTCCTCGCAACACTCCTCCCACATGAAGATCTATCCGACGAGTGTGCTGCCTCACTCGTGGTAGTGTCGATCTGCACTGTTTGCGAGGTAGATGCTTCAGGGCGAGGCATCAACACTTGTGCGGCTGTCTCTGCCTCACCTGCTTGTGGTGGTGGAGAGGGCCACAGTGAGGATGGATGTTGCTCCACCTCTGTGTTATCGACAACCTCCTCTGCAGCTGCCACAGGAGACACCGGCGGCAGTGTCGGCATAGGGTGTGCAACTCCGAGCTCCATCTTGAGGATCTCGGTGAACACCCCATTACTGGCGCCAGGCTACGCTTCTCCTTCTGCCACTAAGGGCACCACAGAAGGTTCGGGAGCTGCGGCTGTCTCTTCCGCAGCAGCTTCCCTCGGGGCTTGTTCAGTTGTCGTAGCTTCGGTTGTCTCGGCAACCTCCATGATCACTGGTACTTCCTCAGCCATGGAAAATGTTGTCGTGGTTGCGGCTGGTATTATAGGAGCGACAACAGCTCTATTAATTGCTGTCGTCGGTGACTCTGGAGAAGTGGGCGGCTCGACAAGAGTTGTGGAAGATTTGTCCTGCCGAGTGTCAAGAGTAATTGGTTCTCCTCTTGCAACCGCCCTCTCTTGTATACTAGTGGTGGCGGCGTAAGGGGCTTTGACTGCCACTGCTTCAATTTCTGCGTTGATGAAGACCAACTTCTCTACGTCGTAGTTGGCGCAGCTAGGAAGCGGAAGGAGAGTGTTTGTTCTTACGAATTTTTAGAAGTAGCTTCGCCCCTCCTTCTTGATGATGCTGCCCCTCATGAGGAACTTGAGGTTGATCTTCTCGTCACCCCTTGTCCTCGAAAGACTGCGCGGTTCCCGTAGGTACCCTAGCCCGACCGCAATCAGATTGATGATGCCACCCATGCAGTACTCCTTGGTAGCATCCTTTATGGGGTGCAACCTATTCAACAAGAAGTGCCCCAGGTTGATCACCCGACCCTCCATCATGTGCCACATGAGATGGAGTTCTTCGGTGTAGACATTGCTCGATTCGTTCTTACTAAAGAGCAGGCACACCACGAACTTGTGCACTATTCTACAGAAGCAGGAGTGCACCGCCGCCACCTTGCTTCCCAGCTTGAACGATGACTCACCGGTCAGCTTTATCTAGAGCTCCACAAGATTGAACCCGTCTCCTTTGGTGATCCTAGTAGTTCCTTCTCGTCCTCACTAGAAGAGAAGATCTCGTTGAGCAGCTTCTCGGAGATGGCGTGCTCGACATTGTATAGCCGACCCTGCAGTCTATCTGCTCCGCCATATTTTTTGATTTCCTCGGGTTTATTCTACACCCTGCGGAAAGACGACATGAACTCCCTGGTGAGTTCAGTATAGGAGGCGGAGTGGCTGAAGAAGATCTTCCTCAGCCCTGCTGCAGCTAGGACATTTTCAAGCATGTCGAAAATGCCTAGTTGAAGGAAGGACGACTAGTGGCAGAATTTGCTCAGCCTGTAGATTTTTGTTGCCAGTTCTGAGTATCGACGCCTGTACTCGTTATCTCTGGGCACAAACCTTCCTGGTGTGTGATCCAGAGGTTCTACCTCTGTGGTTGAAGCTATTGTTGGAGCCGTTACTTCTTCCGTCCTTGGTCTCTTCTCAGCCGTGGATGGCCCAGCTGCCTCGGGGTGTGGGCATTTCTGCCCGACCGTCGTAGCTCCTGTTGTGGCCTCGGTGTCGATCCTCCGACCGTGTTCGTCAACTTGAACAACGGTTTGCTTGGTACAGGCCATTTTTGTTATCATAAGATGAGTTTATTAAGAATTTAAATGTTCCACCTTACCCGATATCAGGTAGGTAAAAACTTAAAGCTGACATCGATGTCTAAAAGAAAACTGATTGCATGATAAGAAAGGTTCGGCCCGATACAAAAGCTACCTGACACCACCGTATCAAGCTTCAAAACTGAGCTATATGATGCTTTCCCGATACGCCTGTGTCGGTGATATGAAGTTCGGCTCAAAATCGCCATAGGTTCATGCCCGATACGATCATCCTTAAAAAGGGTGTCACCCGTCGGAAGGAACACGCTAGGCGATACAAGACTGGGAGACACGGGAAAAATCCGAACGACATAGCCATTTCCCGATACGCTTCAAGTTCAAAGTGTGTCGGGCAACACAGCCACGCGATGCGAAGTGCCTGATATGGCCGTTCCGACAGAAAACGTGTCGCCCGACAATAGAAACAAGCGAAGCGATACAAGACTGGGCGTCACGGGCATTGCCCGATATAAGGTATCGGGCAAGCGCATATTACAGATGCGTCACGCGATACGCTCAAAAGGTAACTGTGACGTCCCTGGATTTTGATTTCTCCAAACCCTATTGGGAATGAGAGGTCAGAATCCGAGAACATCATCCAATCATATCAGAGTGTGTTACGGAAGCAATTTTCACATACATGAACATTCAAATACAATGCATACACCATAAACAATCTCAACATTCAACATGTATATTAAACAAATGAAGTATTATGACTTACATTTACACATTGCATAGAGAATTTTTTTTTACCAGTCTATGAACATGTATGCTAACATGATCTAAACACAATAGGTACATCCTGAACAACTGCTCACATCTTGTTCTTTTATCCCATGCTATCTCTGAACCTAAAACATATGTGAAACAACGAATCAACATAAGGTTGGTACGTGGTTGAAAGATACTATACTATGCTGGCATATTTAAAATACTTGAAAAAGAAGAAAGAAATATGAAAGCATTATTTTAGGCAGAAAATCAGGTAAACCCAAGTTATTAACTATATTTCAATGGACATGTATTACTATGGTAGACTTAGCACAAACATAAATTATTGGGCCCTATCCCCGCGTACCTTGTACCATTAGGGATCTCCCTGCGCACCTTGTACCATTAGGGAGGTGCTAGTCAACATTAATATTTTCCCTCTCTAATAGGGAGATTAATGAACCATCATTAACTACATTCCATTTTCTTTCTTTAGTGTTCTTATTGTTCAAGGTGGAAATGACAATACATATAGATCTACATCCAACAATGTATTTCAAATACAAGCAAGCAAGTACATATATTTAACATCCAGCAAATCTAGTCATATAATTATATCCACATACCTGAGTTCAGATATTCCTCACATATCCATGATCATCTAGAACTTTGTCCATGACCTGATTAAATATAATTGAGCATCATTACTACCATGTTCACCATTATTAATGATATTTTAGGTCCAAATTAGGGTTTTAGTCAAACCTAGGTTCAAACTGACCTTAACTGGTTTCTAATATTTTTTATACTGATCTAAAAGTCATTATTAAGGTCTGGTACGATTTACATATTTTTCTGATAACTGGTCTATTTTCTAGAATTAATATGAGGATTAAACATGTACTTAGGCAATAATGAGAAAAGGCCTAAAATTGTTCCATAATATTAGGATAGGAGTCCACATTTAATTTATAGATGATATCAGAGGTCAAACTTATTTTTGTCAGATTTAATCTCAATCATTTTCTAATTATACCACTTAAATGAAGCATTATCATCTACATAAAATATCATCAGTAGTTGTGCTTTAAAAGCCTAATTTAAGGATACAATAATGTAGAGAACATTTTTCTGAGTCTAGGGGTATTTTTGGGGAATTATTAGGTAAAGGAACTATTTATAATTTATTTTCTAAGAAAACATGTATTTCTGAGATTTGAAGTTGATTTACCCAGAGCGGTGGGTCCCACTGCTGAAGCGGCGGTCCTTGATTGGCCCATGCTAGCAGGCTCAGCTCCTCGACTCACAACCTTTGATGGTTTGGTTTGAACCGGTCATCTTTGACTGTATCTTTATTGCTAAGTCGGCCCGATCCATCAGACTCCTCACGCACCCCTCCGCACGGACTCTGCTGCGCGCGATCAGAATTGGGTGAAAATCCACCGCCACCGCAAGGAGGACTCGCCTTCTCCATCTCCTACCGTGAGCAAGTGCCATGGCATAGGGAGAATGCCAGCGTGGCCTGTCATAGGCATGGCTCTCCCAACTTGGCGTAGATTGGGCGATTGGGGTAGGTTTCTTCTCGCTCAACTTGGCCTGCTCTCCTTCAGTTATCCAAGCGTGCCCTTTGTTTGCCATGGAAGCGCCTCCGCACATGCATGAATACAACGTCCATGACCTCCTCGCCGATGGATAAAGCCACCATCTTCGGTTGAACTCGCGTCTCAGGGTGACACGAGTCTTTTTCACAAGGACAATGCCAGGTCTCTACTGCCGCGAAAGGGGATCTCCGGTGAAGAGCTTAGGGCTTGAGGATATCTCGCGAATTGGGAAGAAGACCTGGTGTGCAGACGCGCCTCAGATCCAAGGAGACATTGGGATCTCGACCCGCTGACTGGTTACTTCCTCTGTCGCCGCAGGGAGCATGGAAAGGGGAGAAGGAGCTTTTCTCTCCTTTGGCCTTCCTCTGCAACACATCACCCACAATGCTCGTCTCTGGTGAACTCCTGAGATAGATTTGTGATCTGTGAGCTCGCGAACTACCTGGACCTGGCGCCGTCACAGTAGGGTAAAAAGGTCAAGGAAAAGAGCTTTGCGACGCTTCTGCTCGCATCAAAATCCCTCAGATAAAAGCATCCTCGACCACAGGTCGTATCCCCTATATCAAGGATTGAAAGGAGTGATGATAATGGCTAAGCCAGGGGATAACCCAGCCAAATTCAGGCACCTGAGAGAGTTCATCTATATCTAGGGTCTGTTGTTGCTTGCGACATTAGAGAAAGAAAGGGATGGAAAGGTGTATAATCTCGTCTGTCTCTCAGCTCTAGGAAGTATATGGGATTTTGTTGGTTAGTTCCTGGTCTTACGGAACTGAAGGATTGGTTGGGTTGGTATAAATCCTTGCAACCGGATCTGAAGGGGGCACTCCTATATAGCGACTATCACCTAGCTAGATGTTGGACTCGGTCTCCTCTTCTGTTCCTTGTATTTTGGAGCTAGAAGAAGATGTAATCATCGTCAGATAATGATCCAAGGGTTGCTCCAGTAGAGTGACATATAAGCAGGGGGGAAAATAGCTGTGCCAAAGTCCAGGCTGTGTGACACTTCAATGACACAACCTTTGATGTTTTCTTAAATTAAATACCAGATGACTAAGGTTTGGCAGGACATTAAAATCAAGTATCAATAAATTCAAACTCTTATATCTTCTATTAGAAACCTCTTATTTACATGAAACTTTAACCATGGGCCCCTCAAAACCCAATGCCTCGTACTACTAAGTTTGAAATGTAAATTCTAACAAATGCTCATCACACTTAATTCCTTGATTAATATCATAAATAAGTGTATAAACCTTATATAAAAATCAATTAATCTAAAATCTTGATCAAATAAATCTCAAAAGACTTTGTACGATCCACATAACCTCAGGATTCCTCAATTGACCCCTCAAGTTCATTGAAACTACTCAATGGACCTCTTGGCCTCATAAGTACACAAATCATTTAACCAATTCCATTCGTCTTATTTGAACACAATTAATGTTCTAATCATTAATTGGGTATCTGGTTCACTCTTTGAGTGAGAAGAGTCATTAATTGGATAACCAATTCCTCTATTTGGTATCAATCCTCTAAATGAAACACACATGGTGTTAAAATACTATATTGGGTATCATAATTCTAAAATTGGGGTCATCACATTCACCCCACCTTATATGAAATTTCGTCCTCGAAATTCAACTAATCTCATCCTTAAGAGGTTATTTAGGAGTTCAGCTTCATATACATCATCATTGCTTAGGTTCTAAGACCACCATAATTGCATGCACTCTAATTTGTCAGCTTAGGGTCTAGAGATTCTTGGGTGTGTCCACCCCACCTTATATATGGAAGCATCACTTAACCATAACATGACATTATAATATCTTAGGATTACATCACCCCTAAGGGTACATGTTTTGTTCATACTTTTAAAGTTCAAAAGGAATTTGTTTATATGCCATGATATTCAGATCGTTCAAATCTAACATCATTAACATCTTATAATGATTTTAGCATTAAAGGAGATTTATCTGCATCCTTGATATTAGAATTTTTCTACATAAGAAGGGCTTACGTAACATGCTTGACCATTAGGGTTTCACCCTATGGTGTGATATTCATACTCAACTTAGAAGCATACATTGAGAAGGATCAAAGTTACGAACTATATTTCTGATCATATATCCTATGAACCAGAAATATCTTTATATCAAGTTCATGAGTTCAAGTTTTTATGTCTTGCAAGTATTATGTGAAGGGAAAAAGAGAATATACTAAGTTTATACCATGATCTCATCATCATATCTTTCATGTTTCATATGAAGGGGAAGAGAATATTTTAAAGTCAAACTTATCATGATTTCAATCTTAGGTACTACATGTATGATATAAGGGAAAAATATAGAATAGGTCAAGCTTATACGAGTGACTCCTCATACATAAATCATCTTTATAGCTCAAGTGAGGTTTCTATCATCATATATTAAGAAAAATAAGAAGAATGGAGAACATTTTTATTGAGTATCTTTTGAACAAAGCATCATACTCTCATAACTAGATTTCATATATTACCTCACTTGCAACTAATGTTGAGATTCACAAAATATTTCACTCCAGCTAGGACCTAACTCAGCCAAAGGATTGACTTTATCATATGGGTCATCTACCCATTCTTTTCTTTTACCCTATTCTCACATATAGATTTGAATCATGCATAAGGACTCAACTCAACACTCAAGAGTAATCTAGTGCAGGAATTGTTTTTAACACATACATCATATATTGGAGGCTAGGTCCTATGACCTTATCCTTGTGGGTCTTACTCTCTCTAGAGTTCACCACATATCTCATCCTACCACTAGACATCCTCCTTGTATAAGATCTTGAGGCTCATGCATACTCGTCTCTATCTTAACTTAGCTTATCTTAAGTAGGAAAAGAGAATGTACTTTCATCATCACCACTTAGCATAGATCCCCAAGAGTTGATTCATCCCATATACAACTCAAATATTAATAAGGAAACTTATACCATCATAGATCAAAGTTAGATAAGATTCTATATGCTTATTTGCTTCATCTTTCTTTTGTCTATCTATGTATCACATAACCTTATGAGGCTCTAGACGTCTAATTTAGATCTATTCTCTATTCTAGACCGATGTCACCCCCTTTCACTTAGATTGCATGAACACCCACTGCTCTCCTGTGTGAGGGACACATTTTTATATTTACATATATATAATAAAATATTATATAGTTTTTCTCCGAGAAGACGGACGTCAGAGAAAACTATCAAGGCTCGAGCCGATTGGAAAACAAAACCAAATCAGCAAAATAAGTGTCCCACACACAGTAGTTAGTCTAGTGCCATGTCACCTAGTGAAATGGTGAGAACAAGGTGTAGACTAGTGTAGCTACCCAATACATATGAGCTCTATATGGAAAGGGTCTCACACACTTGTCTAAACCTAGTTCTCGAACATCTAGGTTCTAACCTAGAGGCTAGGTCAAACCTTATTCCTATATAACAACTTACTAAGTTTCTAGGGTTTTAAGTGAAAGGTAAAGTTTAGTTTTATGTATCATGGTGAGTAATTGTTAGGTGTAGCTATTGTTCATGCTCTGATACCAAATGTGACGTCCCCAGATTTTGATTTCTCCAAACCCTATTGGGAATGAGAGGTCAGAATCTGAGAACATCATCCAATCATATCAAAGTGCGTTACGGAAGCAATTTTTGCATACATGAACATTCAAATACAATGCATACACCATAAACAATCTCAACATTCAACATGTATATTAAACAAATGAAGTATTACGACTTACATTTACACATTGCATAGAGATTTTTTTTACCAGTCTATGAACATGTATGCTAACAGGATCTAAACACAATAGTTACATCCAGAACAACTGCTCACATCTTGTTCTTTTATCCCATGCTAGCTCTGAACCTAAAACATAGGTGAAACATCGAATCAACATAAGGTTGGTACGTGGTTGAAATATACTATACTATGCTGGCATGTTTAAAATACTTGAAAAAGAAGAAAGAAATATGAAAGCATTATTTAAGGTAGAAAATCAGGTAAACCCAAGTTATTAACTATATTTCAATGGACATGTATTACTATGGTGGACTTAGCACAAACATAAATTATTGGGCCCTATCCCCGCGTGCCTTGTACCATTAGGGATCTCCCTGCGTACCTTGTACCATTAGGGAGGTGCTAGTCAACATTAATATTTTCCCTCTCTAATAGGGAGATTAATGAACCATCAGTAACTACATTCCATTTTCTTTCTTTAGTGTTCTTATTGTTCAAGGCGGAAATGACAATACATATAGATCTACATCCAATAATGTATTTCAAATACAAGCAAGCAAGTACATATATTTAACATCCAGCAAATTTAGTCATATAATTATATCCACGTACCTGAGTTCAGATATTCCTCACATATCCATGATCATCTAGAACTTTGTCCATGACCTGATTAAATATAATTGAGCATCATTAATACCATGTTCACCATTATTAATGATATTTTAGGTCCAAATTAGGGTTTTAGTCAAACCTAGTTTCAAACTGACCTTAACTGGTTTCTAATATTTTTTATACTGATCTAAAAGTCATTATTAAGGTCTGGTACGATTTTCATATTTGTCTGATAACTGGTCTATTTTCTAGAATTAATATGAGGATTAAACATGTACTTAGGCAATAATGAGAAAAGGCCTAAAAATGTTCCATAATATTAGGATAGGAGTCCACATTTAATTTATAGATGATATCAGAGGTCAAACTTATTTTTGTCAGATTTAATCTCAATTGTTTTCTAATTATACCACTTAAATGAAGCATTATCATCTACATAAAATACCATCAATAGTTGTGCTTTAAAAGCCTAATTTAAGGATCCAGTAATGTAGAGAACATTTTTCTGAGTCTAGGGGTATTTCTGGGGAATTTATTGGGTAAAGGAACTATTTATAATTTATTTTCTAAGAAAACATGTATTTCTGAGATTTGAAGTTGATTTACCCAGAGCCGTGGGTCCCACTGCTGAAGCGGCGGTCCTTGATTGGCCCATGCTAGCAAGATCAACTCCTCGACTCACAACCTTTGATGGTTTGGTTTGAACCGGTCATCTTTGACTGTATCTTTATTGCTAAGTCGGCCCGATCCATTAGACTCCTCACGCACCCCTCCGTACGGACTCTGCTGCGCGCGATCAGAATTGGGTGAAAATCCACCGCCGCCGCAAGGAGGACTCGCCTTCTCCATCTCCTACCGTGAGCGAGTGCCATGGCATAGGGAGAATGCCAGTGTGGCCTGTCAGAGGCATGTCTCTCCCAACTTGGCATAGATTGGGCGATTGGGGTAGGTTTCTTCTCGCTCAACTTGGCCTGCTCTCCTTCGGTTATCCAAGTGTGCCCTTTGTTTGCCATGGAAGCACCTCCGCACATGCAGGAATACAACATCCAGGACCTCCTCGCCGATGGATAAAGCCACCATCTTCGGTTGAACTCGCGTCTCAAGGTGGCACGAGTCTTTTTCACAAGGACAATGCCAGGTCTCTACTGCCGTGAAAGGGGATCTCCGGTGAAGAGCTTAGGGCTCGAGGATATCTCGCGAATAGGGAAGAAGACCTGGTGTGCAGACGCGCCTCAGATCCAAGGAGACGTCAGGATCTCGACCCGCTGACTGGTTACTTCCTCTGTCGCCGTAGGGAGCATGGAAAGGGGAGAAGGAGCTTTGCTCTCCTTTGGCCTTCCTCTGCAACACATCACCCACAATGCTCATCTCTGGTGAACTCCTGAGACAGATTTGTGATCTGTGAGCTCGCGAACTACCTGGACCTGGCGCCGTCACAGTAGGGTAAAAAGGTCAGGGAAAAGAGCTTTGCGACGCTTCTGCTCACATCAAAATCCCTTAGATAAAAGCATCCGCGACCACAGGTCGTATCCCCTATATCAAGGATTGAAAGGAGTGATGATAATGGCTAAGCCAGGGGATAACCCAGCCAAATTCAAGAACCTGAGAGAGTTCATCTATATCTAGGGTCTGTTGTTGCTTGCGACATTGGAGAAAGAAAGGGATGGCAAGGTGTATAATCTCATCTGTCGCTCAGCTCTAGGAAGTATATGGGATTTTGTTGGTTAGTTCCTGGTCTTACGGAACTGAAGGATTGGTTGGTTTGGTATAAATCCTTACAACCAGATCTGAAGGGGGCACTCCTATATAGCGACTATCACCTAGCTAGATGTTGGACTCGGTCTCCTCTTCTGTTCCTTGTATTTCAGAGCTAGTAGAAGATGCCATCATCGTCAGATAATGATCCAAGGGTTGCTCCAGTAGCGTGACATATAAGCAAGGGGGAAAATAGCTGCGCCAAAGTCCAGGCTGCATGACACTTCAATGTCACAGCCTATGATGTTTTCTTAAATTAAATACCAGATGACTAAGGTTTGGCAGGACATTAAAATCAAGTATCAATAAATTCAAACTCTTATATCTTCTAGTAGAAACCTCTTATTTACATGAAACTTGAACCATGGGCCCCTCAAAACCCAAGGCCTCATACTACTAAGTTTGAAATGTAAATTCTAACAGATGCTCATCACACTTAATTCCTTGATTAATATCATAAATAAGTGTATAAACCTTATATAAAAATCAATTAATCTAAAATCTTGATCAAATAAATCTCAAAAGACTTTGTACGATCCACATAACCTCAGGATTCCTCAATTGACCCCTCAAGTTCATTGAAACTACTCAATGGACCTCTTGGCCTCATAAGTACACAAATAATTTAACCAATTCCATTTGTCTTATTTGAACACAATTAATGTTATAATCATTAATTGGGTATATGGTTCACTCTTTGAGTGGGAAGAGTCATTAATTGGATAACCAATTCCTCTATTTGGTATCAATCCTCTAAATGACACACACATGGTCTTAAAATACTATATTGGGTATCATAATCCTAAAATTGGGGTCATCACAGTAACTCTGCCAACACAAGTGTGTGTCGGGCGATACTAAGAAATCAACTAAGTTCGTGAGTACGATATGAAAATGCGCGACATGAGGGTCGTGTCAGGAAAGCCAAATGATACGGCTGTCGGGTTATACTTTTGTGATATGAGGATAGCTTGCGCGACACGGGAGCAGAAGCTAGGTGGCCGATACTACAACGAAAAGAGAAATTACTGCACAATACGAGAGTAGGTGAGGAGTAAATGTCATTGCCCGACACAGTTTAACCTCAGCTACTATATATAGCAATCCAAGTCGGGGGTAAAACGGGTAAAAGAGGGGCACGTGTCGGGCGAGGAGACAAATCATTCCCTAGACGGGCAGTAAAATCAGCCCCATCCGTCAAATCAAGGGTCATTACTCATGCCGCCCGACACGGCAGATCGCCTGACATGGCCTATTGCTGAGGTGTGATGCCTGATGCGACGTCGCTTGATTGGGGCATGTTCTGCGATGCGCTCGGGTTCCTTTGCCCGATACCGAGCAGGGAGCAAGGTATCTTTGCCCGATACAAGGCTTCAAAACCAGATATTTGATGAAAAACTAAAAATAAAGCGAAGGAAAAAGCAATTGATGGGTAAAACATCATTGACCTAAGGTGAAGTTCCCAGCCTCAGATAGCATTACTCATTAATGCTCATAAAACTGAGTGGTGTCCCATAAAACAGAAGAGTCAGAGCATGTGACGCATGCGCTGACTCGGGCCTTATTACAATCATAATGTTCATAATGTTTTTTTTCTTTCAGGAAAGGAAATAACGTCCTATTCTAGGAAAAATAAAAACTCAGGCTGCCTCCCGAGGAGCGCTGTAGTTAGCGTCGTCAGCCCGATAGCTTCAGATCCTTCACTTTGCACCTTCGACTGCTTCAACATCCTGGAACTTATCTTTGTCCTTCTCACGAATGCTTCATCTTCTTAGAATCTTTTTACTCTGTGCCCGTTCACTGGAAAAACTTTGGATAGATCTTCTTTATCATACAACTCCATCATTCCTGATGGATATATCTTTGCTACGGTGAAGGGTCCAGACCACCTTGTTTGCATCTTACCTAGAAAAAGATGAATGGAAGATTTAAATAATAAAACTTTGTCACCTTCACTTACATCCTTCTTCCTCAGGTGGGCATCATGCCACACCTTGGTCCTTTGCTTATAGATCCTTGCATTCTCATAGGCATGCATTCTCAATTCTTTGAGTTCCTGTAACTGTAGATATCTTTTCTCCCCTGCCTTTTCCAGATCCATATTTAGGAACTTAATTGCCCAAAGAGCCTTGTGTTCAAGCTCTAAGGGTAGATGACACGATTTCCCATAAATCAATTTGTAAGGGGTGGTTCCAATGGGTGCTTTATATGCAGTTCTGTAGGCCCAAAGTGTGTCATCGAGCTTCGTTGTCCAATCTTTCTTCGTGCGGCTGACAGTCTTCTCTAAAATCTTCTTAATTTGTCTATTCGAAACCTTCACCTGCCCAGAAGTTTGTGGGTGGTAGGGCATAGTGACCTTGTGTTTTACCCCATACTTCCACAAGAGTGCTTCAAACTATTTTTCCCCGAAATGCGATCCACCATCGCTTATCACAGTACGAGGTACTCCGAAGCGAGGGAAGATAGTCTTCTCAAACAACTTGACCACTGATTTGGAGTCGCAAGTCTGGGTGGCAACAGCTTCCACCCATTTAGACACATTATCTACCACGACTAAGATGTATTGATATCCTTTTGATGGGGGAAATGGATCCATGTAGTCAATTCCCTATACATCAAAGATCTCAACTTTGACCCAATTGGCCATAGCCATCTCATTTCTTCTTCCAATGTTTCCTGTCGATTGTCATTCTTTACAAACTTTTACATAATTTGCAACATCCTTGAACAAAGACGGTCAGTAAAAACCCGATTGCAACACCTTGGCGGCGGTTCTTTCGCTCCTCAGGTGTCCTCCATATGGAGAGGCATGGCATTCTTTCAAGATGTTTGGAACTTCTTCTTCAGGGATTCACCTTCTATACAGGTTATCTGCGCATCTCCTAAAGAGGAGAGGGTCATCCCAGTAGTAGTTCTTTACATCCGAAAAGAGCTTCTTCTTTTGATTGTACATTATATCAGGAGGCAACTCCCCGCAGGAAAGATAATTACAAATATCTGCAAACTAAGGCAAATTCTCATCTTTGGTTTCAACCATCAGCAAGGCTTCGTCAGCATAGTTGTCGTTAATAGGTGGCTCCTTCTGCCCTTCCACTATGATCCTTGATAAGTGGTCGACGACCACATTTTCCGCACCCTTCTTATCAACGATCTCATGGTCGAACTCCTGGAGTAACAAAGCCCACCTTAACAGCATGGGCTTGGTATCCTTTTTCTGCATAAGATATCTTATTGCCCCATGGTCTGTGTAGACCTTTACCTTTGTACCGATAAGATAAGATCTGAACTTGTCGAAAGTAAAAACTATCGTGAGAATCTCCTCTGTAGTCATATAATTTACCTGAGCCTCATCCAGAGTGCGACTGGCGTAGCAAATGATGTGGTGCCTTTTGTCCTTTTTTTGTCCCAAGACTGCTCCAATAGCAAAGGCACCGGCGTCACACATAAGTTCGAAAGGTAGCTCCCAATATGGAGTTTGAAGGATAGGTGGCGAGATAAGAGCATCCTTTAAGGCCTAAAAAGAATATAGACAATCATTAGAGAAATCGAACTCCACATCCTTTACCAGAAGGTTTGACAATGGTTTCGAGATCTTTGAGAAGTCTTTTATGAATCTTCAGTAATATCCGGTGTGCCTGAGAAAACTCCTCACTCATGTTACAGACTTCGGCGGAGGAAGTTTAGATATAGCTTCAACCTTGCTAACGTCTACCTCGATTCCATGCCTCGAGACTTTATTCCCTAGCACAATTCCTTCTCGTACCATAAAATGGCACTTCTCCCAGTTCAGGACTAAACTCTTTTCTTCGCAACGTTGCAAGACCTGAGACAAGTTTTTTAGGCAGGCACCGAAGTCCTTCCCATAGACAGAAAAGTCGTCCATGAAAACTTCCACGATGTCTTCCAGAAAATCTGAAAACATCGATATCATGCAATGCTGAAACGTTGTGGGAGCATTGCACAAGCCGAAAGGCATTCTTCGAAAGGCGTAGGTCCCATAGATACATGTAAAAGTAGTTTTCTCCTGGTCATCTGGTAAGATGGGGACTTGATAAAACCCAGAAAAACCGTCCAAAAATCAAAAATAGTCATGATGTGCCAATCTTTCCAGAACATGATCAATGAAAGGAAGAGGATAATGATCTTTTTTCATGACTTGGTTCAGTTTTTGGTAGTCCATAGACATCCTCCATCCAGTGACGGTCTGAACTGCCACTTCATCACCTTTATCTCCTTTTACTACTGTTATACCTCCTTTCATCGGTACCACTTGGATCAGACTCACCCAGTTACTGTCACTGATTGGGTAAATGATCCCTGCATCCCTCAGTTTGATTACTTCTTTCTTAACAACTTCTTTTAGCATCTGGTTCAATTTCCTCTGGGATTGAGCCAGAGGTTTAGCAAATTCTTCCAAATTAATGTGATGCATACATAACATAGGGCTAAGGCCTTTGATATCCTCTACTAAATATCATATAGCCTGTTTGTGGAGTCTCAATTCCTCGAGAAGCTTTTCCAATTGATCCTTCGTAAGATAGACATTAACAATGACAAGATTTCTCCCTTCTTTATCAAGAAATTCGTACCTCAAACCTTCAGGCAGTTATTTCAACTCTGGTTTAGCCTTGGGTGCCTTTTCTTCTGGTGCCTCCTCTAGAGAGGCAAACTTAACTGTTTCTATTACCTCTTCCCCGTCGCTCAGATCTTCATCAAACTGATTTAGGTAGTTGAGAAACTCGACAACTTCTGGATCTTCAGAATCTTCAGCATCTGAATCTTGATTGTTTAACGCTCTCACGAGCGGATCTACCATTACGATATCTTCTTCCATCTCTTCACAAAACTGGTTGTAGCTTTCTACAAAGTAAGCAGATTATAGTAGGGATGGTCCCTTCAGAGCATCCTTTACTTTGAAATCTAAGTGATCATTTCCAACCCTCAGAGTGATTATTTCTTCGGCAACATCAATCAACGCTCTTCCTGTAGCCAAGAAGGGGCGTCCAAAGATGATAGGACAGGTAGGGTCCTCCACAGTGTTGATGATCACAATGTTGCAAGGAATGAAGAAACTTCCCACACGGATCGGTACATCCTCAACAACTCCAACGGGTCTTTTGAAAGAATGGTCTGCCAATTGAATCCTCATGTTGGTCTTGACCATATCCGTCAAACCCAAATGTTGCGCCAGGCTTAGGGGCATAAGGTTGATTCTAGCCCCTAAATCAGCAAGACCTTTCCGCTCGATGTTATCTCCAATGGCAAAAGGAATGGTGAAAGCCCCTGGATCCTTCTTCTTGTTGGTTAAATCCGCTTTGACAAAAGCAGAAGACATACTGGCTAAATGCATGGTCTCAATCCTTCTTCCTCTTTTCTTCTTGGTGATCAGATCCTTGAAAAACTTTGCGTAGCTCGACATTTCCTCTAAAGCATCCAGAAAAGGTACTTCTAGGTGAAGCTTCTTTACTGACTCCATAAACCTCTTGTAACGCTTTTTAAGATGTGCCTTTATTAGTTTGTATGGGAAAGGCAACTTAGGAGAGTAAGGACTTCTTTTACCAAATAGTTCCTCCATAGATCTGGGTTCTGGCTCCCTATCATGAGCCTATTGGTTGTCTTCCTCTGTGGGATTTTCTGTCACAGTCCTTGATTCAGGTTCCTTGGGTCTGGCTTCTTCAGGGCGTTCTACTGTCTTCCCTGATCTCAGCACTGCCATTTTAGCAGATTCAGTGTTGGAGGATATCTTACCTGAGGGATTCTTTATTAACTTGGCCATATGGGCTAGCTGCTGATCGATTTGGCATTGGTGCGTCTGCATGTCTTCCATATGAACCTACATCATGTTTAGAAATCCAGAATTTGACAGCGCACTTTGCACCAACTGGTTGTTGATAATATCCTGTCTTTTTACAAAATTGAACAATTGACCCACCAAGTCTGGTTGGTTTGAGTTCTTGTCCTGACTTTGCTCCTTAGCTTGACCCTGGCTTTGACTAGGGTTAGTTGCTTGGCGACTTTGGTACTTTCCTTGCCCTTAGAAGTTTGCCTTGTTCGATTCGAAATTGGTAGTTCTGGTGAACTGACCTTGTCCCCCCCTTTTCTCAAAACCTTGCGGTTGCTTGGTGGGGTTATTCAGCTGATGCAAGTTTTCGGCCACATCCTTGTTGCCATAGTTAAAACCAGGGTGATCCGGTCTCTTGAAGTTGACAAAAGAGACGTTCTCGGCTTCCTCTGCTTCAAATTCAATTTCAGTTGACTTGTCAGGCCGGGTGTAAACACAGTTATCAACCCCATGTCCACCTTCTCCGCAGATGACACATTTCATGATTTTCTCAACTTGTTTCTTCCCTTTTCCACCTGATTCTTTCAACTGTCTGACATCAATGGCTATCTTCTGAATTTGAGCAGTTATAGCTTATAGAGCTTTGGATTTGACGGAGGGCCCTTCGCTAGCGGCCTTCTTAGCATGTCCTCTATCAGATCTGTCGTAGTCAGTGTCGTCCTGTAACTCGGCCATGTTTTTGATGATCTTTTTAGATCTACTGGGCTTCTTCCCCAAAAAGTCGCTTCCTGCAGCTGCATTCAACAATACCCTTTCATCAGAGGTCAGACCATTGTAGAAGGTAGTTATCAAAAAACCCTTCTTGTAGTTGTGATGGTGGCAGTCCCTCTGATATTCTTGATACCTTTCCCAGGCTTCGTGAAGATTCTCATTCAGCTTTTGCATGAACGACGTGATCCTTTGTCTATACCTGACAGTTTTCTCTGTAGGGTAAAACTTGTTCACAAAAGCATCTGCCAGCACATTCCATCCATTCAGAGCTTGATGCGGTAGCCTGAGGTATCAAGATAGAGTCTGGTCCTCTAAAGAAAAGATGAAGCCCTTGCAATATATGACTTCTTGTGGAACTCCCCACATTTTAATGGTATCACAGATATTCTTAAAAGCATCTAGATGATGGTAAGAGTTATCATTCTTGGAATTCCCTCTGAAGCTCTTGTTCTGGGTCATAGATATAATAGATGGTTTTAGCTCAAAGTTTGTTGCATTGAACCTTGGGATGACAACATGACATCTTGAATTATTGGCCTTTGTGGCAGTCAACTCCCTGAGGGTCTTTTCTTCTTCGTTAGAGTCTTCACTATCACTGTCCCCTGGTTTTGCTCCTGATTATGTTGATTCTTTCTGTGTCTTCGATGGTGACGACGCCTCTCATGGCGATGGTCATCCTCGAATTGTTCTGTTTTAGGTTCTTCATGTTGATGATCACCATCATAACGGTCATTGTCCCCATGCGGAGGTGAGTGAGGTCTAACTCTCGGGTGTTGCTCACCCTCTAAAAGAGGTGGTTCGATGCGAGGTGGCATGACTAGCGATGTCAGTGCTCAACTGAGCAAAAAGCTTCCTTCCTGAGTACCTGAATAGAACGTATAATCAAGTTAGAAAACTTGTATCAATAAAATGAACTACTCTATACTCATTTCAGGTTAGAGGATCAAAAAGAAAAAGGTGTTGTCAAGCTCATTACTAAGCTTGAGGCACAGGAGTGTAGTTAGTGGATTCATTTCGTTAACAGTACCGTTTTGCCTTTGTCCCCGGTAGCGGCGCCAAAAAGTTGACCGGCCTAAATCGCGCGTCCATAAGGAGCGGATTTGAAGTAGTCCGACTTTTAAATTACCCGACTCTTACGCCCCCGCAACGATGACGGGGTCTGAAGTTGCGATCGGGGTTGAACCACAGGGACAAGGGTGGTAGTGTTAAGAACTTGGAATCAACACTTTACACTCCGGTAAGGATAAGGTGAGGATAAATTTCCCAAAGGGAACAACAGGTGAAGATCGATAAAATAAAAGAAAACCATCTCCAACTGGAGTTACAAGGAAAATTAAGGTTTTTGGCATTTAACAATTTTTAGGGTTTTAGCGCAACAGAACCAGAGGAGATAACACTATTGCTTTAGTAAGGAACAAAGGAGGAAAACTTCGGTAAAACAAGCAGCAGTAGGAACATCCAATACCCCTTCTCTCAAAGAGGGTACCTCTAACTAAGAACCAACACCTCTCTCAAGGTTGCTGGACTTGGGTTAGAGTGGAAAGATCACTAAAGCAACTCCGATCCCGGGTACTCTCGTACTCCCGGATCAGACCAAACACTAGAGCCACAACACCTCTCTCGAGGTTGCTGCAACGGGAAACACAATTTGATAGCTAGTCAAAACATGATCCAAGCATAGAAGCTAGAGTTCAGATGCTAAACGAAGCAATCATCCAACAAAAAGGAACCAAACATAAAGCAACAAATATTTAAAACTTCTCTAATTCCATTAGCATAATCATTATATAAAGGGGTTTGGTTACATTGCGTAAGTAAAGAAAGTAAATGACTGAAGAAGGAAAGATAGGTATCGCCTCCTTGATTTAGGAGATCGACAAGCAGCAATAGATCCCTAAGGTTTCTCTAGCCCGATACCGGGCGGAAATATTGCCCGATACGCCTGTGTCGGGCGGCGTCCCCTGTCAGGCGACACGCCATGACGGGATGACACATCGTTCAAGGCACGCATGCCCGATATGCCCGTGTCAGGATGCCACCCTCTCGGGCGACACACCGTAACGGTTGATACATATCGGGTTCAGTATCGTGTCGGGCTAGAGACCACTCAGAGTATCAGGTTCCTCGTATCGGGTGACTGTTCTAGTCGATATCAGGCTGCTGCGGTGACTGGGACGGATTCTAAGTGATCCATTCCCGCCCTCTCGGGTCGGGGAAGTGCTCACCTAGTATCACCCGATACACCTCTGGGACGCGACACGCTAGCTTCAGGTGCTTTCCATAGTTAGCTTTCACGAGATTCCAACCCGTCCCATCGGAGTCCTGTAGCTTCTATTTATAGGAAGCGGTTGGAAGAGGTTGCAATTTTCTAGTCGCCATGTGTCTTCCATCGGTTCTATTAGCACGGCTTCAGGGATGCCCAATGTGCGTGTCACCCGACACAATGGGTGTCCGTCAGCATGCATATCGGGTATCGTGTCAGGTGGGCGCCTGCCGGTGGGTGGCTTGTATCGCGCGACACGCTTCAGTAGTCATGGCGAGTACATCTCTCTGTCGGGTAAGTGGCGTGTCACTCATCAGAGCCTTCTTGCGTGGCACACCCGTGTCGTGCAGCATCGGTATCAGGCTGTTGTGGTGAGGTGTGAGTGTATCGACCGACTGGTAGGAAGGCCGATGTAGGTAAAACACATTCATGGATCGGGACGGGCTTTTTGCTGATAAAAGAGTGGAAAAATGAGGAAAACCCTACAAAAGATGATAAAAATGGGATAAGAGCATAGCGTGGCCTGTTTATTCAAAAACATGACAAAAAGGAGAGGAAAACAATTTAAAAGGGTAGTTTTGACAAAAAAATAAGGGCCATAAACATCACAAAATTTGGTGTTATCAATGGCATAAGAAGATGCCACCAAGTATAAATGGATAAATGAGTCATCCTAGAGATTCTGAAGTATGGAGAGATTTTGATATTAAACATCCTATGTTTAGTATTGAACCTCGTAATGTACGTCTAGGCTTGGCATCTGATGAATTTAACCCCTTCAATATGGTTAAGGGTAGCAATCATTCCATATGGCATGTGATATTGATGGTTTACAACTTGCCTCCTTCGTTTATTCTGGATCAATCTTATTTTATGTTGACTCTATTGATTGATGGACCTAAGATGCCAAAAGAAATTGATATTTATTTACGTCCACTAATTGTTGAGTTGAAATTATTATGGAATGATGGTGTAAAAGTATATGATTCTTCTGTTGGTGAAAATTTTACAATGCGTGCAGTTTTGGTATGGACACTTATTGATTTTCTAGCTTATTCCATGTTGTCTGGATGGAGTACAAAGGGATATAAAACATTCCCTACATGCCATTCTTCTACTGGATCTATTTACCTTCTGTCTAGTAGATAATTTGTATATTTAAGACATCGGCGTTTCTTACCTACTAATCACCCATGGCGTGAAAATGTTAT
The DNA here is from genome assembly GCA_963693085.1 of Alisma plantago-aquatica. Classification (NCBI taxonomy): domain Eukaryota; kingdom Viridiplantae; phylum Streptophyta; class Magnoliopsida; order Alismatales; family Alismataceae; genus Alisma; species Alisma plantago-aquatica. Next base: position 750,399,227 of record OY856413.1, read on the forward strand.
GAATTTCAATGGTGCTATTGAGTATGAGACTGCACCCATGCCCTTATCTTCTGAAGAGGTGGAAAACCTTTTAAATGATTATGATCCCATAAGTTTCGGTAGAAGTGGATGGAAAAAGAAAAGTATCTTTTTTGAGATTTCTTATTGGAAAATATTATTGCTACACCATAACATGGATGTCATGCATATTGAGAAGAATGTTTGTGAAAATATTTTGGATTGGTTGTTAGAAAAAGATGGGAAGACAAAAGATATTAATGCTAGGCTAGATATGGAGGAACTAAAAATAAAAAATTCTTTGGGGCCAAAAACAAAAAAGAAAACCAAAAAATCAATTCTTCCACGTGCATTATACAATATGACCGATGATGAAAAACAAACTTTTTTTAAAGTTCTGAAAGACTTGAAATTGCCACATGGTTTTTCTTCAAATATTTCTACCAAAGTACATGTTTTTGATAGAAAGATTGGAGTACTGAAAAGTCATGATTATCATGTTTTGATGCAACAACTTCTACTTCTGGCTTCAAGAACTACAGTTGCTAAACCAATTGTAGTGGCAATAAGTGAGATGTCATCATTTTTTAGAGAATTGTGTAATAAAGTTATAAACGTTAGTAAGATGGAAGAATTAGAGAAGAAAATTTGTATCACTCTATGCAAGTTAGAGAAGATCTTTCCTCTAGAATTTTTTGATATAATGATGCATTTACCCATCCATTTAGCCACTGAAGCTAAAATTGTAGGCTCAGTGTACTTTAGATGGATGTATCCAATTGAGCATTATTTAGACTCAAAAATTTTATTAGAAATAAAAATAGGCCAGAGGGTTTGATTGCTAAGGCCTATCTCATGGAAGAAACCATTGCCTTTTATTCTCGATGCAAGAATAGTAAGAATGTTGAGTTGGATAGTATGAAAACAGATGCAGAGGGACCAATTGGTACTGCTATCGAGTGTTTTGTTTATGAAGAGGAGCTATTCCAAGCACATCGGTTAGTCTTATTCAACACTGAGGAAATCCAACCTTATCTAAGGTAAATTCAATATACATATTGTTTATTTCTATATTATATATATAACTTATATTCAAATTAGTCATGCTTCATGTAGGATACATAAAAACAATTTGCAAACAGAAAACCCAAGTTCGAGTGATTCTAAAATTAAAAAAGAACAACATCATAACTTTGTACATTGGTTTAAACACTATGTAAGTCTCTCAATTATTTTCACAAGTTATCTTACTATATTATGTGAATAACTATTCACTATTTTTATCAGATTTCAACACTTGATGATTCTTGTCATTTTCCTGAAGATGTCAAATGCTTGACTCATGGACCAAAACCTGGGGTATTTTCATACAAAGGTTATTTTATGAATGGGTATAAATTTGAGGTTAAAGATAGAGAAAGTGTGAGAGTGACACAAAATAGTGGATTAGCAACCATTGGGCATGATGGCCAAGTATATTATGGCACATTAGTAGACATCATACAAATTGCATATTCCAAAAAACTTGTTATGTATCTATTTAAATGCACGTGGTATGATTCAGTATATGGGTGCAAGAAGGATGAATTTAATTTTTCTATGATGGATACATGTCAAAGTAGCTTTAAAGATGAACCATTCATCTTTCCAGCACTAGCCCAACAAATGTATGACTCAATTGATCCTGAATTTCCAGATTGGAGTGTTGTTTTCCATTGGAGGCCTAGAAATACATATGGATGTTCTAACTATTCAAATATTAATGAAGAGGATGATGAGATTCTTAGAAATATCCATCATGTTGAATTCATAGGGAAAGCCAATGGAAACTATGACAATGAATCTTGGGTTAGATCTGATGTTGATGGTGAAAATTGGTAGATACGTCACTAATAGATAAAGGAAGAAAGAGGCTGAAAAGAAAGAATAAAGAATGTAAGTTCTTTTTATGTAGATTGAGTTTGTACTTAATCCTTAACTTCTTGTTCTATACTTGTATTTCTAGGACTATGCCTTGTATTGGTAGAAGGATGAGAGCACTAGATGAGATCATTGATCAAAATCGTGCATGTCAATATAAAGACAAATCAGTTGGGGAGAAAAATTCTTCTCTTAGTCTACGTGAACCATTGAGAAATCTTCCTGGTAAGATCTTTATGTATATTTTTACTTTAATGAAGAATTAGCTTAAGCCTTTGAATATTATCTTTTTGTCATTAGGAATTAAGGCCCCGTTGAAGAAAAAATTGAAAGCACATGTTCAAAACAACAAGAGTGAGTTTCCAACTAGTTGTTTTGTGGATTTCATACAAAATCCATCAGAAAGTTATAGTAATGATGTAAACAATAATCATTTGGGAAAATATATTCATGTTGGTGCTGAAAACTCAAATCATCAGTTGTCACCACTTAGTCCAATACAACCATCCACTTCCTTGCCATTTTCAGTAAAGGAAGATTGTCCATATCCACTTGGTCAAAGACAATCATGTCCGTCCTTTCCATTTTCAATGCACCATGAAGGGAGGGATGAATGCCATACCTGGGGTTTGGACTGATATACTCCATTGTCTTTTTTTTCCAATTCATACCACTTCATATTATTTCATGAATTCATTATCTTATAGATTCCTCTATGAAAGTTAGAGAGAATATTACAAGCTTCACCTCGTTACTTAATTGCACAATGTCTCCAAATGAAGAATTTCAATATGGTATGCACTTGAATCTTGTACTTGTGTATGCACTTGAATCTCAAGGTGGTAAATAGTTTTTATTTATGGATAGTTGATATTTTTGACATGCACACTCATTGGTTTCATTAATAAATATATCTTCTTGTAATAAAATTTCTAGGAATTTCCATGAATTCCACAAGAGATATTTCTAATCAGAATACTCCAAATAATCCTACAAGGATGCCAATTGAAGAACATGAAGATGGACAAGGTTTGATAATAGTTTTAGGGGTTTCTTTTACATACTTTGGTAAAATTCAGACCCTCTATTGTTCTAATTAATGATTTTCATCATGTAGGGAACTTTGTGGAACCTAGAGGGAATCATTTTGGCTTTAACACATTTAGGAGTTCTACAAGACCACTAAATGAAGGTTCTCAAGATGGCAAGTAATTTGTTATTTTTTCATTTATATCTTATGTACTTTTTTGTTTAATTACAACATAGATATTATTATAATCAAACTATTTAGGTGTCACCATTAATTCTAGAGGATATATTTGTAGCTAGAACAGTCCAAATAATTCTAGAATGATACCACTTGAAGCATTTGAATATGACCATGGTTTGCAAAGAAATTAGAAGTTTCTTTTACATATGTTGGTCAAATTAAGCCATCTATTGCTCTAATTAGTGGTTTTCATCATGTAGGTAACTTTGTGGAACCTAGAGGGAACCATTCTAGCTTTAACACTTCTAGGAGTTCTACAAGAGTCCCAAATGGAGGTTCTTAAGATGGTAAGTAGTTGATTACTTTCTTTTGAGTTATTTTATGTATTTTAGATATAACAAAGAGATTTTTACCATATTTTGTGGTTTCCTGCTCACTTTTGGGATTCATTATTGCATAGATCTTATTGTACTCAAAATTTCTAGGTGTTACCACGCATTCTAGAAGAGATACTTCTAGCTACAACACTCCAAATAATCCTAGAAGGATAGAAATTGAAGGATTTGAAGATGATCATGGTTTGCTAAGACTTTCCTTTGTTTCTTTTACATATATTGATCAAATTTAGACCTTCTCTTGTGTTAATTATTGGTTTTCATTGTGTAGGAAATGTTGTGGAACCTAGAGAGAATCATTCTGGCTTTAACACTTCTAAGAGCTCTACAAGACCCCCCAAATGAAGGTTCTCAAGATGGTAAGTAGTTTATTACTTTCTTATGGGTAGTTTATGTATTTTTATATAACAGAGAGGTTTCACTATATTCCTGATTTCCTGCTGACTTTTGGGCTTCATTACTACATACATCTTATTGACTCAAACTCTTTAGGTGTCACAATGCATCTTAGAAGAGATATTTCTAGACACAAAACTCCAAATAATCATCGAAGGATAGAAATTGAAGGATTTGAAGATGATCATGGTTTGCTAAGACTTTCCTTGTTTCTTTTACATATATTGGTCAAATTCAGACCTTCTCTTGTGTTAATTAATGGTTTTCATTGTGTAGGAAATGTCGTGGAACCTAGAGAGAATCATTCTGGCTTTAACACTTCTAAGAGCTCTACAAGACCCCCAAATGAAGGTTCTCAAGATGGTAAGTAGTTTATTACCTTCTTATGGGTAGTTTATGTATTTTTGATATAACAGAGAGGTTTTACCATATTTCTGATTTCTTGTTCACTTTTGGGCTTCATTACTACATTGATCTTATTGACTCAAACTCTTTAGGTGTCACAATGCATCTTGGAAGAGATATTTCTAGCCGCAACACTCCAAATAATACTTCGAGTGGATATTTTATGTATATTTTTGTATAATGAAGATGTTTTACCATATTTTTTCAAATTCGAACTCATTAGGTGTCACCATGAATCCTAGAAGAGATATTTCTAGCCAAAACACTCTATATTATCCTAGAAGGATAGAAATTGAAGGATTTGAAGATGATGGTGGTTTGCTAAGAGTTTTACAAGTTTCTTTTACATATATTAGTCAAATTAAGACCATCTATTGTTCTAATTAATGGTTTTCATCATGTAGGCAACTTTGTGGAACCTACATGGAACCCTTCTAGCTTTAACACTTCTAGGAGTTCTACAAGACCCCCAAATGAAGGTTCTCAAGATGGTAAGTAGTTTATTACCTTCTTATGGGTAGTTTATGTATTTTTGATATAACAGAGAGGTTTTACCATATTTCTAATTTCTTATTCACTTTTGGGCTTCATTACTACATAGATCTTATTGACTCAAACTCTTTAGAATCTTGGAAGAGATATTTCTAGCCACAACACTGCAAATAATATTTCTAGTGGATAGTTTATGTATAGTTTTGTATAGTGAAGATGTTTTACCATATTGTTTTCAAATTCGAACTCATTAGGTGTCACCATGAATCCTAGAAGAGATATTTCTAGCCACAACACTCCAGATTATCCTAGAACGATAGGAATTGAAGGATTTGAAGATGATGGTGGTTTGCTAAGAGTTTTACAAGTTTCTTTTACATATATTGGTCAAATTAAGACCATCTATTATTCTAATTAATGGTTTTCATCATGTAGGAAACTTTGTGGAACCTACAGGGAACCCTTCTGGCTTTAACACTTCTAGGAGTTCTGCAAGACCCCCAAATGAAGGTTCTCATGATAGTAAGTAATTTATTACTTTCTTGTGGGTAGTTTATGTATTTTTCTGATATAAAAGAGAGGTTTTTGCCATATTTCATGGTTTCTTGCTCACTTTTGGGCTTCATTACTACAAAGATGTTATTGTACTCAAACTCGTTAGGTGTCACCATGCATTCTAGAAGACATACTTCTACCTAAAACCCTGTAAATAATCCTAGAATGATAGCAATCGAAAGATTTGAATATGATCGTGGTTTGCTAAGACTTTTCATGGTTTCTTTTACATATATTGGTCAAATTCAGACCTTCTGTTATGTTAATTAATGGTTTTCATTGTGTAGGAAGTGTTATGTAACCTATAGAGAATCATTCTATGTTTAACTCTTCTAGGATCTTTACAAGACCCTTAGATGAAGGCTTCGAAGATGGTAATTAATTTCATACTTTTACTGGATAGCTTATGTATTATTTTGTATAGTGAAGATGTTTTTACCATAATTTTTTTTAATTCAAACTCATTAGGTGTCACCATGAATCCTAGAAGAGATATTTATAGACAAAACACTCCAAATAATCCTATAAGGATAGAAATTGAAGGATTTGAAGATTATCGTGGTTTTCTAAGAGTTTTACAAGTTTCTTTTACATATATTGGTCAAATTAAGACCATCCATTGTTCTAATTAATGGTTTTCAACATGTAGGAAACTTTATGGAACCTAGAGGGAACCATTCTAGATTCAACACTTTTAGGAGTTCTACAAGACCCCCAATTGAAGGTTTTCAAGATGGTTAGTAATTTATTACTTTCTTGTGAGTAGTTTATGTATTTTTGATATAAAAGATCAGTTTTTGCCATATTTCGTGGCTTCCTGCTCACTTTTGGGCTTCATTACCTACATAGATCTTATTGTACTCAAACTCGTTAGGTGTCACCATGTATTTTAGAAGAGATATGTCACCCAAAACACTCTAAATAATCTTAGAAGGATATCAATTGAAGGATTTGAAGATGACTGTGGTTTGCTAATACTTTTTGTGGTTTCTTTTACATATGATGGTCCAATTCAGACCTTCTCTTGTGTTAATTAATGGTTTTCATTATGTAGGAAATGTTGTGGAACCTAGAGAGAATCATTCTAGGTTTAACTCTTCTAGAAGAGATATTTCTACCCAAAATACTCTAAAGAATCCTTGAAAGATAGCAATTGAAGGATTTGAAGATTACCATGGTTTGTGAAGAGTTTTCATGGTTTCTTTTATATATAATGGTCAAATTCAGACTCTCTCTTTTTTTAATTAGTGGTTTTCATTGGGCAGGAAATATTGTACAACCTAGTGGGAATCATCCTTGATTTATCTCTTCTAGGAATTCTACAAGGCCCCCAAATGAAGGTTTTCAAGATGGTAATTACTAGATAAGTTGTTATTTCAAAATAATATGATGGTTTATTTATTTTTTCTACATCCCAATAGGAACACTAAGGTCCAATTCACAAGGAAACCCAATGGTACAAAATACAAGAATGACTACACGCTCCATTGGTATGAAACCATGTGTATCTTGATTTTAAATTCACATGACAATTAGGTATAATACTAGATGAACTTTTGTGTTATAGCTCACAATGTACCATTTGTTCCAAAACAAAGACATAGAGGAGCCTCAAAGTTAAGTTCTTTACTATCATTATGTGGAAAAGTACACAAGTGTTTATTTAATGACCGAGGAGCTCCTATTGGGGAAGTATCTAGGAACTTGACTAACTATCTTGGAATATGTGCAAAGAAGGGCATGCTTTTCCCATTGCACAAAGAATGGGGAGCATATCACATTAAGGGTTTTGAATCCACTATGGATGATGTCATGGTATGTTATTAGATACTATACAACTACTTTAGATTTCTTTTATATGAATCGTTTTCTAACATGTAGATTATTTAGGAATTGTATGAGTTTTACATGACAGATGGAGAGACCATAGAAAATATGCAAGAAGTTGTGTATTGGTGTTACAGTAATGTACAAAGGAAGGTCAGATCTTGGCGCATCACATTAAAAAATAAAATGTCTACTTTTGAGCATCCAGATCAAGAATGCCAAGCACCAGATTCACAAGTCACTATCTGGGAATGGAAGAAATTATTGGAGTATTGGAAGACTCTTGCTAAACATGTAATAAAATATAAGTAATGATTTATTATACATTCCTGATATTTTTGTTCAAGTTTTATGAAAGTATATTTCATTTTATTTTTCATAGGAAGAGTGTAGTCGAAATAAGATTAATCGTAGAGGTCCTCGTCCCACACATAGGACTGGCGAAAAATCATATTCATGTTTTATCAAGAATTGGTAAAGATGATAGTTAGATTTGTAAATTCAAGTATTTTTTGGTATATCTTTGAAATATTAAAAATTCATTTTATTTATGTGGACACAGACTGAAAAGGGAATTGTAGCATCTGAATGGCAAGCTTAAATACCATCAAGATACAAATGGTGAATATTTTGGTGAGTACACCAAGAGAAAATGTGTAAGTTAAATTGCTCCACACATTGTATTAGTTCTATATAAATATATCGTTGACTTAGTTCTTTTAATCTAACAATTGTAGGAAGAAATTGCCTCAAAATGTGAACAATGACAACTTCAGAGGTCAATAGACCATTAAGCTTTTGTTCGTGTTCTTGATGATGTACATGGAGAACATCACGGTGGTTATGAGAGGGGATATTGTTACAACCCCAATTTTTGGGTTCATTTGTCATGAAATGTAATTTCTCATATTAAGGATATTTGAACAAATAATGATATAATTTGTTTTGGATAAATGGATTTTGTTTACAACAGCCTTGATGTTTGTGTTGTGGGCTTTATTGGCTATTGGGCCCAAATAACAAGGAAATTCAATTAGTAAATGAATAATTGAATATTTGAGAAAAGAAAAATGTGGAAACCTTTAGAAGGCAAATCCAAAGAGGGATTTCGTCCCTCTTGGGTTCTGTTATGACCCCACCTCCCGATAACCCCCAATTAAGGGAGACCAAGAGGTTGAGCCGCACCCATTATTCCCGGATCAAAGGTTCGACATATAACCATAAACAATTATTAAATTCTAATAGACTATACTAAAAATGGTAATAAAATTTTTCTTTACATACCTTTTGAAAACTTGGATCTCTAAACTTCTATCCACACCGATACTAATCTATCTAATCCTCCTTTGTAATTTAATTCTCTTTTAGTATCACATGTGCCACTTTACTTTTTGTTCTTTTCATTGTACCTAAACCGCCGACAAACAAAACGTCGGTCAGCCGAAGCTGGTATGTGGGGGAAACAGATAATCATGCAACTATGATAACCATGTAATCATTAAATTAATCATTTAACAATCAAGATTATATTTTAAGCGATACAACTCAATCCATACATATTCTCGAACTCTGGGCTGTCCCTGCAGTGGACATAGATTTCACCTCTCTTTTAGGTAATAGAGTCGCATGGCACTACCCGAAGGTAGCCCAATATCTAACTCAATGTGACTTGATGGTCCTACCTCCATGGTAGCCATGTACTAAGTCATCCATAGACCTGATGGACCTACCCAATAGGTAGCCATGTACTAGGTTATCTGTAGACCTGATGGACCTACCCAATAGGTAGCCATGTACTAGGCCTTTCTCTAACCTGATGGACCTACCCATAGGCAGCCATGTACTAGGTTAGCTATTATGCCACAGAGAGAACCAAGATCTAAGTTTATAGGCATATACATTAAGTGATAGTCATAGTCTCTTTATATTTGCAATATGAACATCCAAACAGTTTAGTTGCATTCAATGCGATTAAACGTCCGAGAAACCACCGGAAAACTAAGCGGTTATTCATAAGTAACCACATACCTATCTCGGAGATCTCAAGCAACAATTTATCCAAATCCAACTAGATGTCCAATCAAGCAAGCCAATCAATCAATCAAGCAAACATTGATCCTGAAAACATGTATAATGTCTAATTGTCACAAGCACATCCCAAACAACTCCTTATTGACTTGGGACACCTTTCTAAGGTTTCTAAGTCTCATTAGGATGCATTAAGGTTTCTTAGATTAATTTCTCAAACCTTACCATTTTTAGTCAACAAACCATAAAACAACTTTTCCACTCATAAAAACCCTAATTACTCAAATTATCCACATTAAGGTTCTTTTATGCTCAAATTGGCTTAGGATCATCACATCTCTATTTTATTCATGGATTTACACAATTAAACCAATTAAAGGACATATTCATCAAAATTAGGGTTTTCAAACTCATTAGTACATAATCATGCACAAAACCCTAAATTAAGCCATTTATACATGAAAAGATCATCTTTTAGATCATATTTTCACTTTTATTAACAACAGGTTAATATCAACTTGAATAACGTCATTAAGTCCATCTATCATCAAATCTAAGGGGTTTTATTTAATTACATCATTAAAGATGATAACTTTATGCCCTTTTCAAATTTCATGCATATTTAAGCACATAAACTCTAAATTAGACTAATCATGTGCAAAGTTATTCCTTTTTGAACATAATGTTCCTTTTTACATTTAACAGATTAATTTCAACTCCAAAGATCCATTAAACGCTATTAAACACATTAATCATATCAAAATAGGGTTTCTTAATCTTTAATTCATTAAAGATGATAATTTATATTATTTTCGCATAGCAAGATGAATTAGCTTCTACACATACTTTTATTAAATTCCCCTCGTTCTGAGGATCAAAATTCATATATAAAGCGTGTCCATCCGAGCTACGGTTATTGAGATATGAATCAAACAAAAATAACTTACTATGGGCCAATGAGGGGCTGCCACGTAGGCACCTTCCATGCAATGTAGCCCGCTTGCCTTCTTTGGAAATATTTCGAAAAGTCTAAAATAGCCCCAGGTTAAGTGGATTGTTCTATTCCCAGCGAAGGGTAGTATCATCCATCGTGCTTCTCCTTCCTTCAACTTTGGGCAGATCGAGGGCTGTCGCCCTAGGCGCCGATCTGCAGTTCTTGTGGGCGCGCCTCTCCCTCTCCAGAGTTCGGGGATCACCTCCGTTGGCCGCCCAAACTCCTCTGCCATGAGTCGCACCTAGGGCATCGCCCAGGTCATGGCCCACGCGGCTGTTTTGGGCAGAAATACCATACGACTTGAAACAGGTGCTGCGGATCTATGGCTGCCGTCGTGTGTTGTTCAAGGTATTGTCCTGATGGTACAACAACTCCCAGCATCGTGGGGCATCCAGCTACCAGCAGAATCCTCCGTTGGCCCCTAGTTGCTCCCGTCATTTCAAGGATAACTCTTTCTCTCATAACTAGAGTTTACACATAAGGAGGACGATGGGTGATAGAGAAGAATTCTTTGGATTCTCTGGAGCTCGATCCAGGGGGTCTACCCCTCTTATAGGGGAGGAACCCTTGCCCTAAGAGGCCTATCTAAGAGGGAACAAGTTCCCTCTTATTAGGAATTCTATTCCTTCCATGATAAGCAAGTCTCTCTCTCTCTCTCCTATTTCTTTGATATTCCTTCTTCTTGTGATATTAGGATTACGAAAATCCACTTTCTTATTCTCTTTAAACTTGCCTTTTAGTTATTTGTCACAAAATCGTGTTTCTTTTTAATAGAAAATACCATCTTTTGAAAATAACACAAAATCCATTAATAATGCAACACATTATCCTCTTATTTTGCCTTTTTAGTATTTTCTCTTCCTTTCCTCTTTATTGGAACTCCTTGGTTCCCAAGAAATGTTATGATTTCGAAATTCTTTTCCAAGGATATTTATTATCCTTCTAGATGCATCTAAATGCATTATTTCACATTATCATGTTTATTTCTCATTAAAATATCTCTTTTTGAGGATTTCTCTTTATTTCCCTTTTATTTTCCTCATGGGTATTCCTTTTATCATTAGAAATCCTTGGAACACGAAATTCCACAAAGGATCTCCTAATTACACCTTCTCCCATTTATTTCTAACATTTTAACATTATTTTCAATCTCTTTCTTATTAAAGAAATACTTAATTAAACTTTTCATTTTCTTATTGCCTTCTTTTTGCAACTTTGTACTCCTTGGAACCCAAGGAACCCAAAAGGCACGAAATCCATCCTTGGATTACATCTCTTTGCCTTCTAGAGGTTTCTACCTCTTTCTATTCTTCAAATATTCAATTTTCATTTACTATTTTATTAATTGAAATTTCCTTTCTTCATTCTCTTGTTATTGGGCCCAATAGCCAATAAAGCCCAAAAAGCAACCAATCAAGGCTATTGTGAAAGGAATCCATTTATTCAAAACAAATCATATCATTATTTGTTCAATTATCTTTAATATGAGAAATCACATTTCTCACTAATTGTACCCAAAAATTGGGGTTATAACATACTTCCCCTCTTATAGGAATTTTGTCCTCAAAATTCAAACAAGCAAACAAACAATTCAGGATAAGAGTTTTCCATGTCCATCATTGGCCCCTATGTGGCTTTGCCGCACCCATGGAATTTTCAAAGAACCTTTATCATCACATATTCTTTTCTCTGAGTTCTTTCATCATGACGTCTATAAACTACATAGGTGACTCAGGCCATTTCAGCCTCCCTTGGGGCTCACTAGTTTCATTGCTTAGCACATGGTCGGGGTACCTCACATAGCGTTCTAAATTGGACACATGGAAAACATCTCCCATTACTCTATCCTGAGGGGTAGGGTCAAACCTAACCTTCTCCACCCATCCATCTCTAATGGACCCATGTATCGGGGACTCAGCTCTCTTAGTTATAACTTAGAGGGGTCGGATTTGCATGTCACATTTTCTCCCACAGTAACTTGTATGTCAGTCTACTTTGCATCTGCTCACGACTCTCATTGTCTCTAGGCTCCTTTCAGCCCTTGCACAATCAAAGTGACTTCATCTACACGCACTGGGGTCCCTTTTCCTAACCATCATGTGGTACTTTTCTAACCATCATGTGGTCCTTTCACCAACATCACCTTACTGAAGTGGTGACTGACACAACCTCCTTTACAGAGCTTTATATAAAACCTGATACCGGCTATGGTGGTCATTGTAACATCTTTCATAGGACAAGAACTGTCTCTAGATATCACCCTGAACGAGCACACATGCCCTCATCAGACCCTTTAGTCTATATCATACTAACCATAGTTAGGGGTGATAAACTATACTAACATTGAGTTCTTCATGTACCTACTTCCACTTTATGGAAGTGAACCTTTAGGTCAAACTCGCTTCATGGTGTAGTTGAACCATCTCTCTTATGGGTAGTTCAACTAGATCTGTCCCTTAACAGAACTCTTTCTTTCTTATGTCATCTAGGTAAGGCGATCTACCATAACCCATATTGCATCTCGACCTTCCTCGGTCCAGGGAAGACCTATCACAACATCCATAATGTTGAGCTCTCATTCCCTCTCAGGGATTCTTTTGTCCTCTATATCGATATATTGGGTTACTGGGGTTCGTCCGTTACCTCCTGACTTGCATGGTCATAACCCACATGCAACTTCATCTTAAGCATCCAAAGTGCTATTGCCATTTTCCATGGTGTATGGTGATCTTCAATCATGATTTCCTATATGTCATGATTCTTCCAAGATTGATTCCTCTGAAACCCTAAACCACTCTAGTCGGGGTTTCATCACCTTCTTTTCCAAAGAAGTGCATTGAGGTTCTACCACCATCCTTTCATTGCATCATGGACTAGACTGGCTAACCAAACAACCCTTAACTTTTCAATGTATCTTGTTACATCTGAGTGTTATCCAAACACCTCTCCTTTTCAAACTTAGGGTTAGCCAAACAACCTCTTCTAGCTTCAAGTCAGATGTATCTCAACCAGAGCATTCGTTACCACTTCACATTTTTAGGTATTAAGTAACATTGAAGACATACACTTCCATGTATTTCACCTCAAATTCTATGTCTATTTTCATTAAGAACACTCTCTGATTTTATCATCATGGTGACCAAACTCAACCTGGTATAACTTGTAAGCTCCACTTAGCTCATGCTAGAAACATCCTCATAAGGTGACTGCCTCATTCCTCTTAGGGTTTACAAACCATCCATGTATCATTCACTTTACCAGGGTAGATATCTTCTCTATCCCATTTCTCGTGGCAACGTTCCAACCTACATCATCTCTTATCCTTGGTGTATGACATGCGTAATGTCCTATCTCTCACCCCCATAACAAGAGGAAATAAGCATTTGGCTGCAGTCCAAATACAGAGTTCTTCCTGTTCCAAGAGTAGAGATGGTACATCCCACCTTGCCAGTACACCTTTAAATCTAAGTTGCAACGTGCCACATATGTCCCTTCATCACAACCATCATGATATCAAACTAGTCTTGAACCTACTGAGGTTTATATCCTTGGTCATCTCCTCTAGGTCTATAGGGTACCGACTCTTTTGGGGTCATCCCTCTTCCCTCATGCATCAAGAGAGTGCCCTACTCATCTGCCCTTTGGGTCTCATGAGTTCATGAAGGTGATCAATCTCCTAACCCATGGCCCTCAGACAATGATAGTTGTTACCTCCCGACCCTATGGTCATGTGCAACTGGGGAATTAGGCAACTCCTACTTTCATCAGTCTTATCCCTACCTGACCCTAGGATAGACTTAGGATTCTCCATCACAGTACATGTTCACTTAGAACCTTACCCAAGTCTTCATCATCTCTCTTTTTGCATTCATGGGCTGACTCTCATCCGTTCATAGGCATCATGGCAACCTGCCTACCTTGGTCAAGCCCCATATCGGTTACCTCCATGTTAACAAATTCAAATGCAATTAGAGATGGATATCTATGGGTCTATAGGTTCATGCTCATACCATGTACCTTTCACTTAGCCTCTCAAGATCCTATGAGACTTCTTTAGAGTACCTTGAACCAACAAAACTGATATACACCCTACCAAAGGGGTCCCTCTCCCAGGATGGGAGGAAAACTATCTCTCGAGAACAAGGTCACAAAAACTCTTAGGTCCAGGGTTTACATCCACCTGAGCCTACTTAACCCCGACAATCTATTAAGGAACAAGCAGATCACTTACTGTACCATGCTAGGTCATACTTGTCCTCTTTCCTCGATGTTGGATTAAGATCAAACTTTCCCTTTATCATCAACCTAGCTGTGAGGGGTTCATCAAACATACCTTAAACTTAAAGGGCTCCCCTATTCCTCTATACATGAGGAGTACCATGCTCGTTTCTATGGGAACTCAACTTCTCATCATGAGCCTGAGGTACCCCACTTCCCCTCTTAGGCCTAGGATTCCTATGTTTATTGCATGCTCTATCTCTTATCTACGAACCAAGCATGAAAAAGGCATGACACACACTCCTTGTCATCCTTCAACTCAAGCAACACTTAGTGTTGGGTCCTCCTCAAGAACAACCAACAAGGTACAAGGCCTCATAACCCGCTACTAAACCTTTCTAGGTCTAAGGCACTCTTTTTCCTACCTCAGAAGGTAAACACCTATACTGTAGGAACATAGGCACCATATGCTTCATCTTCACTGTCTAGGGTTTGGTCCCTCTAAAGGCAACCAAGCTATCATCTACTTATGAGGCAACCACTGTCATCCATTGTTCAGGGTTTTAGGCTTCCAACCTTCTTGCTGGGTTTCCTGCTCTCCCTAGGGCTAACCCTACAACCAACCTCTCTATAAGAGGTCCCTTCTTCAAGAAGGATCATCCTCCAAAGCATTCTCTACATGGGTGAAGCCTAGGTTCACACTTATGGTTGCTCAAGATCATCCACAACCCTTTATGCTCCATCATAATTCCTTATCCAGGGTTTCATCCTATCGTCAGCACTATGACGTGCCCTAAGTGCCAGCTATTCCCTACTTGTACAATCCCATAGGGTTTCTATGGTCCTTCATCATCATCTAAGGAACCATCCTTTACCCTAACATGCACGACCCTTCCCAGGGTTGGGTAGCCAAAGGTGCTAGGTCACCCATGAATCGTATGGCATCCCAAAGGCATGTCCTTTCAAACACCTGGTCCAACTCATCTCTCTCTAACCTTCATTTAGGGTTAGGATTAGGGTTAGCATCATCCTCATAGGATGTTCCAAGTCTCTACTTGAAATGGAGATCCTTATCTCTAAGACTAACCTATCCTCCTAACACGAAGGTCTAGCCTCAGGACTCTTCTGAGGACATGACAACTTATGTCATATGACCTAAGCATGTATCTATTATTTATTTTGCACTTAATCTATTAAGCTTATGTCCATGACATCTTATTTACATGCCTTTCATTAATTTGGTGGAGGATTTCTTAAACCTTATTAACCTTACCCATACCTCAAGATGGTGAGGAGAAGAAAGAAAACCCTAATCCTTTAGGTCCTTATCAGAATTTTGTGATGAGAAGGGATGAATAAGATGAGAAGTCCTAAAGGTATCTTATTTCGATTCATACCCTAAGACTTTGGCCAGGCGGTCACACGGGTCCGGGAGTCCTCGTATTCCGACTAGCGGTGCAGAGGAAAATCTTGCTAACCCCCAGTCGTGATCCCTTTCTAGACACCTCCGTCTTTTGGATACTCCTCTGATAACTCCCTTGGATTCTATGGAGTTTGTAAATTTTAATAGTTATTAATGGTTAACTGAGGAACCTATGCTCTGATACCAAATGTTATGACCCCACCTCTCGATAACCCCCAATTAAGGGAGACCAAGAGGTTGAGCCGCACCCATCAATCCCGGATCAAAGGTTCGATATATAACCATAAACAATTATTAAATTCTAACAGACTATACTGAAAATGGTAATAAAATTTTTCTTTACATACCTTTTGAAAACTTGGATCTCTAAACTTCTATCCACACCGATACTAATCTATCTAATCCTCCTTTGTACTTTAATTCTCTTTTAGTATCACATGTGCCACTTTACTATTTGTTCTTTTCATTGTACCTAAAATGCCGACAAACAAAATGTCGGTCAGCCGAAGCTGGTATGTGGGGGAAACAGATAATCATGCAACTATGATAACCATGTAATCATTCAATTAATCATTTAACAATCAAGATTACATTTTAAGCCATACAACTCAATCCATACATATTCTCGAACTCTGGGTTGTCCCTGCAGTGGACATAGATTTCACCTCTCTTTTAGGTAATAGAGTCGCATGGCACTACCCGAAGGTAGCCCAATATCTAACTCAATGTGACTTGATGGTCCTACCTCCATGGTAGCCATGTACTAATTCATCCATAGACCTGATGGACCTACCCAATAGGTAGCCATGTACTAGGTCATCCATAGACCTGATGGACCTACCCAATAGGTAGCCATGTACTAGGCTTTTCTCTAACCTGATGGACCTACCCATAGGCAGCCATGTACTAGGTTAGCTATTATGCCACAGAGAGAACCAGGATCTGAGTTTATAGGCATATACATTAAGTGATAGTCATAGTCTCTTTATATTTGCAATATGAACATCCAAACAGTTTAGTTGCATTCAATGCGATTAAACATCCGAGAAACCACCGGAAAACTAAGCGGTTATTCATAAGTAACCACATACCTGTCTCGGGGATCTCAAGCAACAATTTATCCAAATCCAACTAGATGTCCAATCAAACAAGCCAATCAATCAATCAAGCAAACATTGATCCTGAAAACATGTATAATGTCTAATTGTCACAAGCACATCCCAAACAGCTCCTTATTGACTTGGGACACCTTTCTAAGGTTTCTAAGTCTCATTAGGATGCATTAAGGTTTCTTAGATTAATTTCTCAAACCTTACCCTTTTTAGGTCAACAAACCATAAAACAACTTTTCCACTCATAAAAACCCTAATTACTCAAATTATCCACATTAAGGATCTTTTATGCTCAAATTGGCTTAGGTTCATCACATCTCTATTTTATTCGTGGATTTACACAATTAAACCAATTAAAGGACATATTCATCAAAATTAGGGTTTTCAAACTCATTAGTACATAATCATGCACAAAACCCTAAATTAAGCCATTTATACATGAAAAGATCATCTTTTAGATCATATTTTCACTTTTATTAACAACAGGTTAATATCAACTTGAATAACATCATTAAGTCCATCTATCATCAAATCTAAGGGTTTTTCTTTAATTACATCATTAAAGAAGATAACTTTATGCCCTTTTCAAATTTCATGCATATTTAAGCACATAAACTCTAAATTAGACTAATAATGTGCAAAGTTATTCCTTTTTGAACATAATGTTCCTTTTTACATTTAACAGATTAATATCAACTCCAAAGATCCATTAAACGCTATTAAACACATTAATCATATCAAAATAGGGTTTCTTAATCTTTAATTCATTAAAGATGATAATTTACACTATTTTTCGCATAGCAAGAGGAATTAGCTTCTACACATACTTTTATTAAATTCCCCTCGTTCTGAGGATCAAAATTCATATATAAAGCGTGTCCATCCGAGCTACGGTTATTGAGATATGAATTAAACAAAAATAACTTACTATGGGCCAATGAGGGGCTGCCACATAGGCGCCTTCCATGCAACGTAGCCCGCTTGCCTTCTTTGGAAATATTTTGAAAAGTCTAAAATAGCCCCAGGTTAAGTGGATTGTTCTATTTCCAGCGAAGGGTAGTATCGTCCATCGTGCTTCTCCTTCCTTCAACTTTGGGCAGATCGAGGGCTGTCGCCCTAGGCGCCGATCTGCAGTTCTTGTGGGCACGCCTCTCCCTCTCTAGAGTTCGGGGATCACCTCCGTTGGCCGCCCCAACTCCTCTGCCATGAGTCGCACCTAGGGCATCGCCCAGGTCACGGCCCACGCGGCTGCTTTGGGCAGAAATACCATACGACCTGCAGTAGGTGCTGCGGATCTATGGCTGCCGTCGTGTGTTGTTCAAGGCATTGTCCTGATGGTACAACAACTCCCAGCATCGTGGGGCATCCAGCTACCAGCAGAATCCTCCGTTGGCCCCTAGTTGCTCCCATCGTTTCAAGGATAACTCTTCCTCTCGTAACTAGAGTTTACACGTAAGGAGGACGATGGGTGATAGAGAAGAATTCTTGGGATTCTCTGGAGCTCGATCCAGGGGGTCTACCCCTCTTATAGGGGAGGAACCCTCGCCCTAAGAGGCCTATCTAAGAGGGAACAAGTTCCCTCTTATTAGGAATTCTATTCCTTCCATGATAAGCAAGTCTCTCTCTCTCTCCTATTTCTTTGATATTCCTTCTTCTTGTGATATTAGGATTACGAAAATCCACTTTCTTATTCTCTTTAAACTTGCCTTTTAGTTATTTGTCACAAAATCGTGTTTCTTTTTAATAGAAAATACCATCTTTTGAAAATAACACAAAATCCATTAATAATGCAACACATTATCCTCTTATTTTGCCTTTTTAGTATTTTTTCTTCCTTTCCTCTTTATTGGAACTCCTTGGTTCCCAAGAAATGTTATGATTTCGAAATTCTTTTCCAAGGATATTTATTATCCTTCTAGATGCATCTAAATGCATTATTTCGCATTATCATGTTTATTTCTCATTAAAATATCTCTTTTTTGAGGATTTCTCTTTATTTCCCTTTTATTTTCCTCATGGGTATTCCTTTTATCATTAGAAATCCTTGGAACACGAAATTCCACAAAGGATCTCCTAATTACACCTTCTCCCATTTATTTCTAACATTTTAACATTATTTTCAATCTCTTTCTTATTAAAGAAATACTTAATTAAACTTTTCATTTTCTTATTGCCTTCTTTTTGCAACTTTGGACTCCTTGGAACCCAAGGAACCCAAAAGGCACGAAATCCATCCTTGGATTACATCTCTTTGCCTTCTAGAGGTTTCTACCTCTTTCTATTCTTCAAATATTCAATTTTCATTTACTATTTTATTAATTGAATTTTCCTTTCTTCATTCTCTTGTTATTGGGCCCAATAGCCAATAAAGCCCAAAAAGCAACCAATCAAGGCTATTGTGAAAGTAATCCATTTATTCAAAACAAATCAAATCATTATTTGTTTAATTATCTTTAATATGAGAAATCACATTTCTCACTAATTGTACCCAAAAATTGGGGTTATAACAGGTTCCTTGGGTTCCAAGGAGTCCAAAGTTGCATAAAGAGTGCAATAAGAAAAGAAAAGATCGATTGAGTATTTCTTTATTAAGAAAGAAATTGAAAACAATGATAAAATGTGGAAAATAAGTAAAAAGAGGTACAATTGGGTAATCCTTAGTGGAATTTCGTATTCCAAGGATTCCTAATGGTAAAAGGAATACCAATGAGGAAAATAAAAGAGAAATAAAGAGAAATCCTCAAAAGAAAATATTTTAATAAGAAATAAACATGATAATGAGAAATAATGCATATAGATGCATCTAGAAGGATAATAATTATCCTTGAAAAGGGATTTCGAAATAATGGAGTGTCTTGGGATCCAAGGAGTCCCAATAAAGAAGAAAGATAGAGAAAATAACAACAATGACAAATACGAAGATAATATGATACATTATTAATATTTTTGGTGGCATTGTGAAAAAGAAAGTGGTTTCTATTAAAAGAAAATAGAAATTCGTGCCAAAGAATTAAAAAGCAAGAATGAAGAGAATAAGGGAAAAGGTTTTCAAATGTATAAATATTCAAATAACAAAGTATGTTTAAAGGGTTTAGGAAGAGAGAGAAGTTGCTTCTAAATGAAGGAAAAATATTTTCCAATTAGGATAGGGACTTGTTCCCTCTTGGATGAACGTTCTGGGGCGTGGATATCCTCTCCTATATAAGGGGGTAAGACCCAGGGCCGAGTCTAGAGAGAGATCCCACGCATATCTCTTCCTCATCTTCTTCTATCTCCTTTAAACCCTAGTTGCGAAGAGTACCTTTCCTAGAGAAGCAAAGGGGCTAGGGAGGAGTTTCGAGAGAGTCTGGATGCTTCCACGACTTCAAGGGGGCAGTTGGGCGAGCATCCCCTCACCCTAGCCGACCGCAGCAGTAGCACGACTGCATGCGGCAACTGATCTACAGGTTTTCCCAGACCTTTCTCCCACCACCTCAGCGACATCTCAGGGCCATGAAGTTGCGGCGAAGGTATACAGAAAGGATGGGGTCCTCACCGACATTGTCGGGCCCAGGGACGAAGGAAGAAAACTCTCCCCCGAGCTACTGCAGGCGGCAACAGTAGGTCATCGCGAGGAAGGATATAGCGGGTGGCCGTTGGAAAGAAATGCCCCTCTGTGGGTTGTATCATCAACAACTTAAGTAGGGACATATCAGTCTTTTCGATATGTTTCCAAGATCAATCGCGTTGCATGCAAGGAGCGACATGGCGCTCTCCGATTGGCCAAAGGTATTTTATTTTACAAAAATCATATCTAATGATTGACAACTCCGATTAGGACAAGTAATATATGAAAATTGATCCTCAGAACGAGAGGAACACAAAGAAATTATGTTTGAAGCCTAATTTTGCATAATATTCAAAAAGTAGTGTAAGTTAAAAATTTTAATGAATTAAAGTTTAAGAAACTCTACTTTGAAATGATTAATGTAATTGGTAGAGTTTAATGGGCGATTAAAGTTGATATTAACCTGTTAATTATAAAAAGGTACATTAAGATCGAAAAGGATGAACTTTGCATGTAATTAGTTTAATTTAGAGATTATGTGCATAAATATAATTGAAAGTTGAATAGTAAATAAAGTTATCATCTTTAATGATGTAATTAATGAAAAACCCTCAGATTTGATGATATATGGATTTAATGTTTTTCATTGGACAGTTCAATCCAATATTAACCTGTTGTTAATAAAAGTGAAAATAGGATCTAAAAAGATGATCTTTTTATATAAGTGTCTTAATTTAGGGTTTCGTGCATGAATATACATTAATGAGCTTGAAAACCCTAATTTAGATGAATATGTCTTTTAATTGGTTCAATTGTTCAAATCCATGAATAAATAGGGATATGGTGATCCTAAGTCAATTTGGGTATAAAAGACTATTAAAATGGATAATTTGAGCAATTAGGGTTTATATGAGTAGAAAAGAGTATTTTAGGGTTTGTTGACCTAAAAGGGGTGAAGTTTGAGGAATTGATCTAAGAAACCCTAATGAAGATTAATGAAACCCTAAAATGGATACAAAAACCCTAGAAAGTGAATCCAAGTCAATAAAGTAGATTCTTAATAAAGTGTGTAATAAATAGAGTACATATTCTTTTCAGGAATTATGTGATGATTGAATTTCTTTCTTGGATTGCATTCTTGGTTGGGTTTTCTTAATGCTTGTGAAATCATCAATTCAGGTATGTGGTTACGCTTATGAGTAATTGCTTTAGTTTCACAGAAATTTCTGAATGTGTTTATCGATTGCTTGAAATTAACTGTTGGATGCCTTTTATTTCATGCAACTATATAGAGTGACTATGACTATCACTATGAACATATATATAACTGGCTAGATTCGAGTCCACCTCTGTGGCTTGTAAAGGCTAAAAAGGGGTAACCTAGAGTAAAGTCTAGGTTATCGAGGGTTAGAAATTGGGCTACCAAGTGTAGTGCCATGAGACCCATTAGCCTGCCATGAGTTAAGGAGTGGGCTACTTATGAGTAGTGCCATGTGACTCAACCCTAGAAACTGGTTCACCTATAGGTGGGACCATTAGGGGTTTAAAGGGGATCTACCATAAGGAAAGTAGTATCCAGGTCCACTACAGGGATAACACAGAGGATAGGGTACTCATGGATCACGGAGTTATATTTAAAACGTAAACTTGTTTGTTAAATGGTAATTGGCTGCAATACATTGTTATGAATAATTTCATGATTATTGTTCCCCCCACATACCAGCTTTGGCTGACCAACATTTTGTTTGTCGGCGTTTTAGGTACAAGCCAAATGGACAAACAGTAAATCATCATATTGCAAAATACATGAAGTAAAATGCAAGGAGGATTAGTTAGAGTAGAATACATACATGGATAGAAGTTTAGAAATCCAAAATTTTTAAAAGGTATG
This sequence comes from Alisma plantago-aquatica, assembly GCA_963693085.1. Lineage (NCBI taxonomy): Eukaryota > Viridiplantae > Streptophyta > Magnoliopsida > Alismatales > Alismataceae > Alisma > Alisma plantago-aquatica. Next base: position 750,421,637 of record OY856413.1, read on the forward strand.
CAAAATTGTATTACAGCTTTTCATTATAGATTGTTGAAATTTAATAATGGGTCTTGATTAAGTGTCAAACCTTTGATCCGGAAGTTATGGGTGCGGCTTCGACCTCTCAGTCTCCCTTAATTGGGCATTATCAGGAGGTGGGCTCATAACATTTGGTATCAGAGCGTAGGTTCCTTAGTTAACCATTAATAATTATTAAATTTTACAAACTCCATAGAACCTAGGTGAGTTATTAGAAGATTATCCGAAAGACAGAGGTGTCTAGAAAAGGATCACGACCGGGGGCTGGCAATATTTTCCTCCGCACCACTAGTCAGAATACGAGGACTCCCAGATCCGTGTGACTGCCTGGCTAAAGTCTTAGGGTATGATTTGAAATAAGATACCTTTAGGACTCTCTCATCTTATTCATCCATCCTTAACTCAAATTTTGTTAAGGACCTTAAGGATTAGGGTTTTCTCTCTTCTCCTCACCCTCTTGAGGTATGGGTAAGGTTGATAAGGTCTAAGGAATCCTCCATCAAATTAATGAAAAACATGTAAATAAGATGTCATGGACATAAGATTAATAGATTAAGCCCAAACTAAAGAATACATACATGCTTAGGTTGTATGACATAATTTGTCATGCCCTTAGGAGATACCTGAGGATAGACCTCCTTGTCAGGAGGATAAATAAAGAGAGTTAGTCTTAGAGATAGTGATCTCCATTACAAGTAGAGACCTGGCACATCCTCTGAGGATGATGTTAACCCGAACCCTAAGTGAAGGTTAGAGAGAGAGATGACACGAAGAGCTAGATGTCTTGGTAGACCAAGTGTTTGGATGGACATGCCTAGGATGCCATATGAGCCATGAGAGGTTGGATGACCGAGTAACTTTGGCAACCCAACCCTGGAAAGGGGTCGTGTAGGTCTGGATGAAGGATAGCTCCTTCCTTGATAAGGATAGAGAAGAACCCATGGAAACCCCATGAGTTGATATGAGCAATGCATAATAGGCACCCAGTAGGCATCAGTGGTGCGAGCAATAGGTTGAAATTCTAGCTGAGAGAGTTTGATGGATAGCTTATGTGATAAGCTTAAAGAACTATGGATAAACTTGAGCGAACATAAGTTGAACATAGGCTTCATCTAGGTAGGGGCATGCTTTGGAGGTTGATCCTTCATGAAGAGAGGACCTCTAATGGTGAGGGTAGTTGTAGGGTTAGCTCTAGAGAGAGCAGGAAACCCAACAAGAGGGTTGGAATCCTAGACTCTGAGATACGAGGTGAAGTCGGGAGTTGAGGATGATGCGACCTAAGTGGATGATAGTGGTTTCCTTATACTTGACCCCTGGAGGCTAATGATATCTTGGTTTCCTTTAGAAGAACCAAAACCTAGAGAGAGGATGAGGCTTTTGGCACCTATGTGCCTATGGTACAAGTGTTTACCTTCTGAGAAAGGAAGAAGAATTTTCGTATACCCTGGAGAGGTTTGGTAATAGGTTATGAGGCCTTGTACCTTGTTGTTTGTCCTCGAGAAAGACTCAGCGTTAAAGTGTCGAACGAGGAAAAAGGATGACCCGATACATGTTTGGTTTGTGGTTAAGAGATTGAGCATGCAGTTGGACACCCAAAAGGTGAACCTAGGGTTCCTAGTCCTAAGAGGGGAAGTGGTGTACCTAATGCTCATGATGAGAGTTGAGTTTTTATAGATGTGAGCATGGTACTTCTAATTAAAGGTATGTTTGATGAACCCCTCATAATTAAGTTGAAGACATGGGAAGGTATGATCATGATCCAGTGTTGAGGATGAGAACAAGTATGACCTAGCATGGTTTAGTAGATGGTCAACTTGTTCCTTAGTAGCTTACTAGGGTTAAGCATGCTCAAGTGGATGTAAACCTGAGGACTAAGGACATTTGTGACCTGTGTTATCGAGGTGATGTTTCCTCCCATCTTGGGAGAAGGATCCTTTTAGAGGGGGTACACCGGTTTTTGTGAAAACCTAAAGAGGTCTCATAGGATCTTGAGAAGCTTAGTGAAAAGTACATGATATAAGAATGAGCCTGTAGACCCATATATATCCATCTCTAAGTGCATGTGGATGTGTTACCATGGAGGTAACCGGTAAGGGGCCTGACCAAGGTAGGAAGGTCACCATGACCCCTATGAAAGGATGGATGTCATCCCATGTATACAAAGGGAGATGATGAAGGCTTGGGAAAGGTTCTAAGTTGGACATGTACTATAAATGGAGAATTTTATGTCTATCCTAGGGTCAGGTAGGGATAAGATCGATGGAAGTAGGAGTTGCCTAATTCCCCAGTTGCACATGACCATAGGGTTAGGAGGTAACATTTATCATTGTTTGAGGGCCATGGGTTTGGAGATTGATCACCTTCATGAACTCATGGGACCCAAAGGGCAGATGAGTAGGGCACTCTCTTGATACATGAGGGAAGAGGGATGACCCCAAAAGAGCCGACACCCTATAGACCTAGAGGAGATGACCAAGGATATAAACCTCAGTAGGTTCAAGACTAGTTTTCCATGGAGGTAACTTTGATATCGAGATGATTGTGATGTAGAGACATAAGTTGTGCGTTTCAACTTAGATTGGAAGGTGTACTGGCAATGTGGGATGTACCATCTCTACTCATGGAACAGGTAGAACTTCGTAATTGGACGACCGCCAAATGCTTATTTCCTCTTATTATGGGAGTGAGAGATAGGATAGTACACATGCCATACACCAACGATAAAAGATGGATATGAGTTGGAACGTTGCTATGAGGTAAGAGGACAGAGATGATAACATATCCTTGTGGAGTGAATAATACAATAATGGTTTACAAATAGTAAGAGTACTAAGGTAATCACCTTATGAGGATGTTCTTATAATGAGATATGAGTCATACAAGATTGAGTTTGATCACCAAGAAGATGAGCTCAAAGTGTTCTCAATAAAGATAGACTTAGAATTCAAGTTTGAGATGATAAGTGAAATACGTGGAAGTGTATGTCTTCAATGTTACCTAATATCTAAGGATGTGAAGTGGTAAAGGATGTTCTGGTTGAGATGTATCTGACTAGTTTGGCTAGAAGCTAGAAGAGGTTGTTAGGCTAACCCTAAGTTTGGAAAGGAGCTATGTTTGGCTAATACTCTGATTAATGAGATCTATTGAACAAGTTAATGATTGTTTGGTTAGCCAGTCTAGTCCTTGATGCAATGAAAGGATTCTGGTAGAACATCAGATGCACTTCTTTGGAAAAGAAGGTGATGAAACCCCGACTAGAGCGGTTTAGGGTTTCTAAGGAATCTATCTTGAGGAATCATGACATATAGGAGATCATGATTTTAAGATCGCATACACCGTACCACCAAGATAATAAGTGACAGTAGGACTTTGGATAAAGTTGCATGTGGTATATGGCCATGCAAGTCAGAAGGTAAAGGATGAACCCCAGTAACCCAGTGTATCGATATAGAGGACAAAAGAGTCCCTTAGAGGGAATGGGAGTTCATCATTATGGATGTTGTGATAAGTCTCCCCTAGACCAAGGAAGGTCAAGATGTAATATGGGTTATGGTAGATCGCCTTACCTAGATGACATGAGAAAGAAGAGAGTTTTGTCAAGAGACAGATCTAGTTGAACTACTCATGAGAGAGATGGTTCAACTACACCATGAATCAAGTTCAAAAGTCCTTGAATATATCCTAAAGGTTCACTTCCATAAGGGGGAAGTAGGTACATGAAGGACTCGATGTTAGTATAGTTCATCACCCATAACTAATGGTTAGTATGATCCAGACTAAAGGGTCTGATGAGAGCATATGTGCTCGTTCAGGGTGATAGCTAGAGATAGTTCTTGTCCTATGAAAGATGTGAAGATAACCACCATAGCCAGCATCAGGATTTAAAGAAGCTCTGTAAGAGAGGTTGTGTCGGTCACCACTTCAGTAAGGTGATGTTGGTGAAAGGACCACGTGATGGTTAGAAAAGGACCATAGTGTGTGTAGATGAATTCGCTTTGATAGTGCAAAGGCTGAAAGGAGCTTAGAGACGACGAGAGTCGTGAGCGGATGCAAAGTAGACTGACATGCAGTTCACTGTGGGAAATATGTAACATGAAAATCCGGCCCCTCTGAGCTATAGCTAAGAAAGATGAGTCCCCGATACATGGGTCCATTGATATGGACTAGTGGAGAAGGTTAAGTTTGACCTTACCCCTTAGGATAAAGTAATGTGTGATGAGTTCCATGTGTCCAATTTAGATTACTATGTGAGGTACCCGACCATGTGCTAAGTAATGAACCTAGTGAGCCCCAAGGGAGGCTAAAATGGCCTGAGTCAACCTGTGCAGTTTATAGACGCCGGGATGAAAGAACTCAGAGAAAAGAATATGTGTTGACAAAGATTCTTTGGAGACGCCATGAGTATGGTAAAGCCACATAGGGGCCAATGATGGACATGGAAAAGTCTTATCTTGAATTGTTTGTTTGCTTGATAGAATTTTGAGGATAAAATTCCTATAAGAGGGGAAGAATGTTACAACCGCAATTTTTGGGTTCATTTGTCAATAAATGTAATTTCTCATATTAAGGATATTTGAACAAATAATGATATAATTTGTTTTGGATAAATGGATTTTGTTTACAATAGCCTTGATGTTTGTGTTGTGGGCTTTATTGGCTATTGGGCCCAAATAACAAGCAAATTCAATTAGTAAATGAATAATTGAATATTTGAGAAAAGAAAAATGTGGAAACCTCTAGAAGGCAAATCCAAAGAGGGTTTTCGTACCTCTTGGGTTCCTTGGGTTCCAAGGAGTCCAAAGTTGCATAAAGAGTGCAATAAGAAAAGAAAAGATCGATTGAGTATTTCTTTATTAAGAAAGAAATTGAAAACAATGGTAAAATGTGGAAAATAAGTAAAAAGAGGTACAATTGGGTAATCCTTAGTGGAATTTCGTATTCCAAGGATTCCTAATGGTAAAAGGAATACCAATGAGGAAAATAAAAGAGAAATAAAGAGAAATACTCAAAAGAAAATATTTTAATAAGAAATAAACATGATAATGAGAAATAATGCATATAGATGTGTCCAGAACGATAATAATTATCCTTGAAATGAGATATCAAAATAATGGTGTCTCTTGGGATCTAAGGAGTCCCAAAAAAGAAGAAAGATAGAGAAAATAACAATAATGACAAATAGGAAGATAATATGATACATTATTAATGTTTTTTGTGGCATTGTGAAAAAGGAAGTGGTTTCTATTAAAAGAAAATAGAAATTTGTGCCAAAGAATTAAAAAGCAAGAATAAAGAGAATAAGGGAAAAGGTTTTCGAATGTATAAATATTCAAATAACAAAGTATGTTTAAAGGGTTTAGGAAGAGAGAGAAGGTGCTTCTTAATGAAGGAAAAATCTTTTCCTATTAGGATAGGGACTTGTTCCCTCTTGGATGAACGTTCTGGGGCGTGGATATCCTCCCCTATATAAGGGGGTAAGACCCAGAGCTGATTCTAGAGAGAGATCCCACGCATATCTCTTCCTCATCTTCTTCTATCTCCTTTAAACCCTAGTTGCGAAGAGTACCTTTCCTAGAGAAGCAAAGGGGCTAGGGAGGAGTTTTGAGAGAGTTTGGATGCTTCCACAACTTCAAGGGGGCAGTTGGGTGAGCATCCCCTTACCCTAGCCGACTGCAGCAGCAACAGCACAGCTACATGCGACAGCTGATCTACAGGTCTGCCCAGACCTTTCTCCCACCACCTCAGCGACATCTTGGGGCCATGAAGGTGCGGCGGAGGTCTACAGAAAGGATGGAGTCCTCGCCGGCATCGTCGGGCCCAGGGACGGAGGAAGAAAACTCTCCCCCGAGCTGCTGCAGGCGGTAGCAGTAGGTCATCGCGAGGAAGGAGATAGCGGGTGGTCGTTGGATAGAAATGCCCCTCTATGGTCTGTATCATCGACAACTTAAGCAGGGACATATCAGTCTTTTCAATATGTTTCCAAGATCAATCGCGTGACATGCAAGGAGCGACGTGGCGCTCTCCGATTGGCCAAAGGTATTTTTATTTTGCAAAAATCATATCGAAAGATTGGTAACTCCGATTAGGACAAGTAATTTTTCTTTACATACCTTTTGAAAACTTGGATCTCTAAACTTCTATCCACACCGATACTAATCTATCTAATCCTCCTTTGTACTTTAATTCTCTTTTAGTATCACATGTGCCACTTTACTATTTGTTCTTTTCATTGTACCTAAAATGCCGACAAACAAAATGTCGGTCAGCCGAAGCTGGTATGTGGGGGAAACAGATAATCATGCAACTATGATAACCATGTAATCATTCAATTAATCATTTAACAATCAAGATTACATTTTAAGCCATACAACTCAATCCATACATATTCTCGAACTCTGGGTTGTCCCTGCAGTGGACATAGATTTCACCTCTCTTTTAGGTAATAGAGTCGCATGGCACTACCCGAAGGTAGCCCAATATCTAACTCAATGTGACTTGATGGTCCTACCTCCATGGTAGCCATGTACTAATTCATCCATAGACCTGATGGACCTACCCAATAGGTAGCCATGTACTAGGTCATCCATAGACCTGATGGACCTACCCAATAGGTAGCCATGTACTAGGCTTTTCTCTAACCTGATGGACCTACCCATAGGCAGCCATGTACTAGGTTAGCTATTATGCCACAGAGAGAACCAGGATCTGAGTTTATAGGCATATACATTAAGTGATAGTCATAGTCTCTTTATATTTGCAATATGAACATCCAAACAGTTTAGTTGCATTCAATGCGATTAAACATCCGAGAAACCACCGGAAAACTAAGCGGTTATTCATAAGTAACCACATACCTGTCTCGGGGATCTCAAGCAACAATTTATCCAAATCCAACTAGATGTCCAATCAAACAAGCCAATCAATCAATCAAGCAAACATTGATCCTGAAAACATGTATAATGTCTAATTGTCACAAGCACATCCCAAACAGCTCCTTATTGACTTGGGACACCTTTCTAAGGTTTCTAAGTCTCATTAGGATGCATTAAGGTTTCTTAGATTAATTTCTCAAACCTTACCCTTTTTAGGTCAACAAACCATAAAACAACTTTTCCACTCATAAAAACCCTAATTACTCAAATTATCCACATTAAGGATCTTTTATGCTCAAATTGGCTTAGGTTCATCACATCTCTATTTTATTCGTGGATTTACACAATTAAACCAATTAAAGGACATATTCATCAAAATTAGGGTTTTCAAACTCATTAGTACATAATCATGCACAAAACCCTAAATTAAGCCATTTATACATGAAAAGATCATCTTTTAGATCATATTTTCACTTTTATTAACAACAGGTTAATATCAACTTGAATAACATCATTAAGTCCATCTATCATCAAATCTAAGGGTTTTTCTTTAATTACATCATTAAAGAAGATAACTTTATGCCCTTTTCAAATTTCATGCATATTTAAGCACATAAACTCTAAATTAGACTAATAATGTGCAAAGTTATTCCTTTTTGAACATAATGTTCCTTTTTACATTTAACAGATTAATATCAACTCCAAAGATCCATTAAACGCTATTAAACACATTAATCATATCAAAATAGGGTTTCTTAATCTTTAATTCATTAAAGATGATAATTTACACTATTTTTCGCATAGCAAGAGGAATTAGCTTCTACACATACTTTTATTAAATTCCCCTCGTTCTGAGGATCAAAATTCATATATAAAGCGTGTCCATCCGAGCTACGGTTATTGAGATATGAATTAAACAAAAATAACTTACTATGGGCCAATGAGGGGCTGCCACATAGGCGCCTTCCATGCAACGTAGCCCGCTTGCCTTCTTTGGAAATATTTTGAAAAGTCTAAAATAGCCCCAGGTTAAGTGGATTGTTCTATTGCCAGCGAAGGGTAGTATCGTCCATCGTGCTTCTCCTTCCTTCAACTTTGGGCAGATCGAGGGCTGTCGCCCTAGGCGCCGATCTGCAGTTCTTGTGGGCACGCCTCTCCCTCTCTAGAGTTCGGGGATCACCTCCGTTGGCCGCCCCAACTCCTCTTCCATGAGTCGCACCTAGGGCATCGCCCAGGTCACGGCCCACGCGGCTGCTTTGGGCAGAAATACCATACGACCTGCAGTAGGTGCTGCGGATCTATGGCTGCCGTCGTGTGTTGTTCAAGGCATTGTCCTGATGGTACAACAACTCCCAGCATCGTGGGGCATCCAGCTACCAGCAGAATCCTCCGTTGGCCCCTAGTTGCTCCCATCGTTTCAAGGATAACTCTTCCTCTCGTAACTAGAGTTTACACGTAAGGAGGACGATGGGTGATAGAGAAGAATTCTTGGGATTCTCTGGAGCTCGATCCAGGGGGTCTACCCCTCTTATAGGGGAGGAACCCTCGCCCTAAGAGGCCTATCTAAGAGGGAACAAGTTCCCTCTTATTAGGAATTCTATTCCTTCCATGATAAGCAAGTCTCTCTCTCTCTCCTATTTCTTTGATATTCCTTCTTCTTGTGATATTAGGATTACGAAAATCCACTTTCTTATTCTCTTTAAACTTGCCTTTTAGTTATTTGTCACAAAATCGTGTTTCTTTTTAATAGAAAATACCATCTTTTGAAAATAACACAAAATCCATTAATAATGCAACACATTATCCTCTTATTTTGCCTTTTTAGTATTTTTTCTTCCTTTCCTCTTTATTGGAACTCCTTGGTTCCCAAGAAATGTTATGATTTCGAAATTCTTTTCCAAGGATATTTATTATCCTTCTAGATGCATCTAAATGCATTATTTCGCATTATCATGTTTATTTCTCATTAAAATATCTCTTTTTTGAGGATTTCTCTTTATTTCCCTTTTATTTTCCTCATGGGTATTCCTTTTATCATTAGAAATCCTTGGAACACGAAATTCCACAAAGGATCTCCTAATTACACCTTCTCCCATTTATTTCTAACATTTTAACATTATTTTCAATCTCTTTCTTATTAAAGAAATACTTAATTAAACTTTTCATTTTCTTATTGCCTTCTTTTTGCAACTTTGGACTCCTTGGAACCCAAGGAACCCAAAAGGCACGAAATCCATCCTTGGATTACATCTCTTTGCCTTCTAGAGGTTTCTACCTCTTTCTATTCTTCAAATATTCAATTTTCATTTACTATTTTATTAATTGAATTTTCCTTTCTTCATTCTCTTGTTATTGGGCCCAATAGCCAATAAAGCCCACAAAGCAACCAATCAAGGCTATTGTGAAAGTAATCCATTTATTCAAAACAAATCAAATCATTATTTGTTTAATTATCTTTAATATGAGAAATCACATTTCTCACTAATTGTACCCAAAAATTGGGGTTATAACAGGTTCCTTGGGTTCCAAGGAGTCCAAAGTTGCATAAAGAGTGCAATAAGAAAAGAAAAGATCGATTGAGTATTTCTTTATTAAGAAAGAAATTGAAAACAATGATAAAATGTGGAAAATAAGTAAAAAGAGGTACAATTGGGTAATCCTTAGTGGAATTTCGTATTCCAAGGATTCCTAATGGTAAAAGGAATACCAATGAGGAAAATAAAAGAGAAATAAAGAGAAATCCTCAAAAGAAAATATTTTAATAAGAAATAAACATGATAATGAGAAATAATGCATATAGATGCATCTAGAAGGATAATAATTATCCTTGAAAAGGGATTTCGAAATAATGGAGTGTCTTGGGATCCAAGGAGTCCCAATAAAGAAGAAAGATAGAGAAAATAACAACAATGACAAATACGAAGATAATATGATACATTATTAATATTTTTGGTGGCATTGTGAAAAAGAAAGTGGTTTCTATTAAAAGAAAATAGAAATTCGTGCCAAAGAATTAAAAAGCAAGAATGAAGAGAATAAGGGAAAAGGTTTTCAAATGTATAAATATTCAAATAACAAAGTATGTTTAAAGGGTTTAGGAAGAGAGAGAAGTTGCTTCTAAATGAAGGAAAAATATTTTCCAATTAGGATAGGGACTTGTTCCCTCTTGGATGAACGTTCTGGGGCGTGGATATCCTCTCCTATATAAGGGGGTAAGACCCAGGGCCGAGTCTAGAGAGAGATCCCACGCATATCTCTTCCTCATCTTCTTCTATCTCCTTTAAACCCTAGTTGCGAAGAGTACCTTTCCTAGAGAAGCAAAGGGGCTAGGGAGGAGTTTCGAGAGAGTCTGGATGCTTCCACGACTTCAAGGGGGAAGTTGGGCGAGCATCCCCTCACCCTAGCCGACCGCAGCAGCAGCACGACTGCATGCGGCAACTGATCTACAGGTTTTCCCAGACCTTTCTCCCACCACCTCAGCGACATCTCAGGGCCATGAAGTTGCGGCGAAGGTATACAGAAAGGATGGGGTCCTCACCGACATTGTCGGGCCCAGGGACGAAGGAAGAAAACTCTCCCCCGAGCTACTGCAGGCGGCAACAGTAGGTCATCGCGAGGAAGGATATAGCGGGTGGCCGTTGGAAAGAAATGCCCCTCTGTGGGTTGTATCATCAACAACTTAAGTAGGGACATATCAGTCTTTTCGATATGTTTCCAAGATCAATCGCGTTGCATGCAAGGAGCGACATGGCGCTCTCCGATTGGCCAAAGGTATTTTATTTTACAAAAATCATATCTAATGATTGACAACTCCGATTAGGACAAGTAATATATGAAAATTGATCCTCAGAACGAGAGGAACACAAAGAAATTATGTTTGAAGCCTAATTTTGCATAATATTCAAAAAGTAGTGTAAGTTAAAAATTTTAATGAATTAAAGTTTAAGAAACTCTACTTTGAAATGATTAATGTAATTGGTAGAGTTTAATGGGCGATTAAAGTTGATATTAACCTGTTAATTATAAAAAGGTACATTAAGATCGAAAAGGATGAACTTTGCATGTAATTAGTTTAATTTAGAGATTATTTGCATAAATATAATTGAAAGTTGAATAGTAAATAAAGTTATCATCTTTAATGATGTAATTAATGAAAAACCCTCAGATTTGATGATATATGGATTTAATGTTTTTCATTGGACAGTTCAATCCAATATTAACCTGTTGTTAATAAAAGTGAAAATAGGATCTAAAAAGATGATCTTTTTATATAAGTGTCTTAATTTAGGGTTTCGTGCATGAATATACATTAATGAGCTTGAAAACCCTAATTTAGATGAATATGTCTTTTAATTGGTTCAATTGTTCAAATCCATGAATAAATAGGGATATGGTGATCCTAAGTCAATTTGGGTATAAAAGACTATTAAAATGGATAATTTGAGCAATTAGGGTTTATATGAGTAGAAAAGAGTATTTTAGGGTTTGTTGACCTAAAAGGGGTGAAGTTTGAGGAATTGATCTAAGAAACCCTAATGAAGATTAATGAAACCCTAAAATGGATACAAAAACCCTAGAAAGTGAATCCAAGTCAATAAAGTAGATTCTTAATAAAGTGTGTAATAAATAGAGTACATATTCTTTTCAGGAATTATGTGATGATTGAATTTCTTTCTTGGATTGCATTCTTGGTTGGGTTTTCTTAATGCTTGTGAAATCATCAATTCAGGTATGTGGTTACGCTTATGAGTAATTGCTTTAGTTTCACAGAAATTTCTGAATGTGTTTATCGATTGCTTGAAATTAACTGTTGGATGCCTTTTATTTCATGCAACTATATAGAGTGACTATGACTATCACTATGAACATATATATAACTGGCTAGATTCGAGTCCACCTCTGTGGCTTGTAAAGGCTAAAAAGGGGTAACCTAGAGTAAAGTCTAGGTTATCGAGGGTTAGAAATTGGGCTACCAAGTGTAGTGCCATGAGACCCATTAGCCTGCCATGAGTTAAGGAGTGGGCTACTTATGAGTAGTGCCATGTGACTCAACCCTAGAAACTGGTTCACCTATAGGTGGGACCATTAGGGGTTTAAAGGGGATCTACCATAAGGAAAGTAGTATCCAGGTCCACTACAGGGATAACACAGAGGATAGGGTACTCATGGATCACGGAGTTATATTTAAAACGTAAACTTGTTTGTTAAATGGTAATTGGCTGCAATACATTGTTATGAATAATTTCATGATTATTGTTCCCCCCACATACCAGCTTTGGCTGACCAACATTTTGTTTGTCGGCGTTTTAGGTACAAGCCAAATGGACAAACAGTAAATCATCATATTGCAAAATACATGAAGTAAAATGCAAGGAGGATTAGTTAGAGTAGAATACATACATGGATAGAAGTTTAGAAATCCAAAATTTTTAAAAGGTATGCAAAATTGTATTACAGCTTTTCATTATAGATTGTTGAAATTTAATAATGGGTCTTGATTAAGTGTCAAACCTTTGATCCGGAAGTTATGGGTGCGGCTTCGACCTCTCAGTCTCCCTTAATTGGGCATTATCAGGAGGTGGGCTCATAACATTTGGTATCAGAGCGTAGGTTCCTTAGTTAACCATTAATAATTATTAAATTTTACAAACTCCATAGAACCTAGGTGAGTTATTAGAAGATTATCCGAAAGACAGAGGTGTCTAGAAAAGGATCACGACCGGGGGCTGGCAATATTTTCCTCCGCACCACTAGTCAGAATACGAGGACTCCCAGATCCGTGTGACTGCCTGGCTAAAGTCTTAGGGTATGATTTGAAATAAGATACCTTTAGGACTCTCTCATCTTATTCATCCATCCTTAACTCAAATTTTGTTAAGGACCTTAAGGATTAGGGTTTTCTCTCTTCTCCTCACCCTCTTGAGGTATGGGTAAGGTTGATAAGGTCTAAGGAATCCTCCATCAAATTAATGAAAAACATGTAAATAAGATGTCATGGACATAAGATTAATAGATTAAGCCCAAACTAAAGAATACATACATGCTTAGGTTGTATGACATAATTTGTCATGCCCTTAGGAGATACCTGAGGATAGACCTCCTTGTCAGGAGGATAAATAAAGAGAGTTAGTCTTAGAGATAGTGATCTCCATTACAAGTAGAGACCTGGCACATCCTCTGAGGATGATGTTAACCCGAACCCTAAGTGAAGGTTAGAGAGAGAGATGACACGAAGAGCTAGATGTCTTGGTAGACCAAGTGTTTGGATGGACATGCCTAGGATGCCATATGAGCCATGAGAGGTTGGATGACCGAGTAACTTTGGCAACCCAACCCTGGAAAGGGGTCGTGTAGGTCTGGATGAAGGATAGCTCCTTCCTTGATAAGGATAGAGAAGAACCCATGGAAACCCCATGAGTTGATATGAGCAATGCATAATAGGCACCCAGTAGGCATCAGTGGTGCGAGCAATAGGTTGAAATTCTAGCTGAGAGAGTTTGATGGATAGCTTATGTGATAAGCTTAAAGAACTATGGATAAACTTGAGCGAACATAAGTTGAACATAGGCTTCATCTAGGTAGGGGCATGCTTTGGAGGTTGATCCTTCATGAAGAGAGGACCTCTAATGGTGAGGGTAGTTGTAGGGTTAGCTCTAGAGAGAGCAGGAAACCCAACAAGAGGGTTGGAATCCTAGACTCTGAGATACGAGGTGAAGTCGGGAGTTGAGGATGATGCGACCTAAGTGGATGATAGTGGTTTCCTTATACTTGACCCCTGGAGGCTAATGATATCTTGGTTTCCTTTAGAAGAACCAAAACCTAGAGAGAGGATGAGGCTTTTGGCACCTATGTGCCTATGGTACAAGTGTTTACCTTCTGAGAAAGGAAGAAGAATTTTCGTATACCCTGGAGAGGTTTGGTAATAGGTTATGAGGCCTTGTACCTTGTTGTTTGTCCTCGAGAAAGACTCAGCGTTAAAGTGTCGAACGAGGAAAAAGGATGACCCGATACATGTTTGGTTTGTGGTTAAGAGATTGAGCATGCAGTTGGACACCCAAAAGGTGAACCTAGGGTTCCTAGTCCTAAGAGGGGAAGTGGTGTACCTAATGCTCATGATGAGAGTTGAGTTTTTATAGATGTGAGCATGGTACTTCTAATTAAAGGTATGTTTGATGAACCCCTCATAATTAAGTTGAAGACATGGGAAGGTATGATCATGATCCAGTGTTGAGGATGAGAACAAGTATGACCTAGCATGGTTTAGTAGATGGTCAACTTGTTCCTTAGTAGCTTACTAGGGTTAAGCATGCTCAAGTGGATGTAAACCTGAGGACTAAGGACATTTGTGACCTGTGTTATCGAGGTGATGTTTCCTCCCATCTTGGGAGAAGGATCCTTTTAGAGGGGGTACACCGGTTTTTGTGAAAACCTAAAGAGGTCTCATAGGATCTTGAGAAGCTTAGTGAAAAGTACATGATATAAGAATGAGCCTGTAGACCCATATATATCCATCTCTAAGTGCATGTGGATGTGTTACCATGGAGGTAACCGGTAAGGGGCCTGACCAAGGTAGGAAGGTCACCATGACCCCTATGAAAGGATGGATGTCATCCCATGTATACAAAGGGAGATGATGAAGGCTTGGGAAAGGTTCTAAGTTGGACATGTACTATAAATGGAGAATCCTATGTCTATCCTAGGGTCAGGTAGGGATAAGATCGATGGAAGTAGGAGTTGCCTAATTCCCCAGTTGCACATGACCATAGGGTTAGGAGGTAACATTTATCATTGTTTGAGGGCCATGGGTTTGGAGATTGATCACCTTCATGAACTCATGGGACCCAAAGGGCAGATGAGTAGGGCACTCTCTTGATACATGAGGGAAGAGGGATGACCCCAAAAGAGCCGACACCCTATAGACCTAGAGGAGATGACCAAGGATATAAACCTCAGTAGGTTCAAGACTAGTTTTCCATGGAGGTAACTTTGATATCGAGATGATTGTGATGTAGAGACATAAGTTGTGCGTTTCAACTTAGATTGGAAGGTGTACTGGCAATGTGGGATGTACCATCTCTACTCATGGAACAGGTAGAACTTCGTAATTGGACGACCGCCAAATGCTTATTTCCTCTTATTATGGGAGTGAGAGATAGGATAGTACACATGCCATACACCAACGATAAAAGATGGATATGAGTTGGAACGTTGCTATGAGGTAAGAGGACAGAGATGATAACATATCCTTGTGGAGTGAATAATACAATAATGGTTTACAAATAGTAAGAGTACTAAGGTAATCACCTTATGAGGATGTTCTTATAATGAGATATGAGTCATACAAGATTGAGTTTGATCACCAAGAAGATGAGCTCAAAGTGTTCTCAATAAAGATAGACTTAGAATTCAAGTTTGAGATGATAAGTGAAATACGTGGAAGTGTATGTCTTCAATGTTACCTAATATCTAAGGATGTGAAGTGGTAAAGGATGTTCTGGTTGAGATGTATCTGACTAGTTTGGCTAGAAGCTAGAAGAGGTTGTTAGGCTAACCCTAAGTTTGGAAAGGAGATATGTTTGGCTAATACTCTGATTAATGAGATCTATTGAACAAGTTAATGATTGTTTGGTTAGCCAGTCTAGTCCTTGATGCAATGAAAGGATTCTGGTAGAACATCAGATGCACTTCTTTGGAAAAGAAGGTGATGAAACCCCGACTAGAGCGGTTTAGGGTTTCTAAGGAATCTATCTTGAGGAATCATGACATATAGGAGATCATGATTTTAAGATCGCATACACCGTACCACCAAGATAATAAGTGACAGTAGGACTTTGGATAAAGTTGCATGTGGTATATGGCCATGCAAGTCAGAAGGTAAAGGATGAACCCCAGTAACCCAGTGTATCGATATAGAGGACAAAAGAGTCCCTTAGAGGGAATGGGAGTTCATCATTATGGATGTTGTGATAAGTCTCCCCTAGACCAAGGAAGGTCAAGATGTAATATGGGTTATGGTAGATCGCCTTACCTAGATGACATGAGAAAGAAGAGAGTTTTGTCAAGAGACAGATCTAGTTGAACTACTCATGAGAGAGATGGTTCAACTACACCATGAATCAAGTTCAAAAGTCCTTGAATATATCCTAAAGGTTCACTTCCATAAGGGGGAAGTAGGTACATGAAGGACTCGATGTTAGTATAGTTCATCACCCATAACTAATGGTTAGTATGATCCAGACTAAAGGGTCTGATGAGAGCATATGTGCTCGTTCAGGGTGATAGCTAGAGATAGTTCTTGTCCTATGAAAGATGTGAAGATAACCACCATAGCCAGCATCAGGATTTAAAGAAGCTCTGTAAGAGAGGTTGTGTCGGTCACCACTTCAGTAAGGTGATGTTGGTGAAAGGACCACGTGATGGTTAGAAAAGGACCATAGTGTGTGTAGATGAATTCGCTTTGATAGTGCAAAGGCTGAAAGGAGCTTAGAGACGACGAGAGTCGTGAGCGGATGCAAAGTAGACTGACATGCAGTTCACTGTGGGAAATATGTAACATGAAAATCCGGCCCCTCTGAGCTATAGCTAAGAAAGATGAGTCCCCGATACATGGGTCCATTGATATGGACTAGTGGAGAAGGTTAAGTTTGACCTTACCCCTTAGGATAAAGTAATGTGTGATGAGTTCCATGTGTCCAATTTAGATTACTATGTGAGGTACCCGACCATGTGCTAAGTAATGAACCTAGTGAGCCCCAAGGGAGGCTAAAATGGCCTGAGTCAACCTGTGCAGTTTATAGACGCCGGGATGAAAGAACTCAGAGAAAAGAATATGTGTTGACAAAGATTCTTTGGAGACGCCATGAGTATGGTAAAGCCACATAGGGGCCAATGATGGACATGGAAAAGTCTTATCTTGAATTGTTTGTTTGCTTGATAGAATTTTGAGGATAAAATTCCTATAAGAGGGGAAGAATGTTACAACCGCAATTTTTGGGTTCATTTGTCAATAAATGTAATTTCTCATATTAAGGATATTTGAACAAATAATGATATAATTTGTTTTGGATAAATGGATTTTGTTTACAATAGCCTTGATGTTTGTGTTGTGGGCTTTATTGGCTATTGGGCCCAAATAACAAGCAAATTCAATTAGTAAATGAATAATTGAATATTTGAGAAAAGAAAAATGTGGAAACCTCTAGAAGGCAAATCCAAAGAGGGTTTTCGTACCTCTTGGGTTCCTTGGGTTCCAAGGAGTCCAAAGTTGCATAAAGAGTGCAATAAGAAAAGAAAAGATCGATTGAGTATTTCTTTATTAAGAAAGAAATTGAAAACAATGGTAAAATGTGGAAAATAAGTAAAAAGAGGTACAATTGGGTAATCCTTAGTGGAATTTCGTATTCCAAGGATTCCTAATGGTAAAAGGAATACCAATGAGGAAAATAAAAGAGAAATAAAGAGAAATACTCAAAAGAAAATATTTTAATAAGAAATAAACATGATAATGAGAAATAATGCATATAGATGTGTCCAGAACGATAATAATTATCCTTGAAATGAGATATCAAAATAATGGTGTCTCTTGGGATCTAAGGAGTCCCAAAAAAGAAGAAAGATAGAGAAAATAACAATAATGACAAATAGGAAGATAATATGATACATTATTAATGTTTTTTGTGGCATTGTGAAAAAGGAAGTGGTTTCTATTAAAAGAAAATAGAAATTTGTGCCAAAGAATTAAAAAGCAAGAATAAAGAGAATAAGGGAAAAGGTTTTCGAATGTATAAATATTCAAATAACAAAGTATGTTTAAAGGGTTTAGGAAGAGAGAGAAGGTGCTTCTTAATGAAGGAAAAATCTTTTCCTATTAGGATAGGGACTTGTTCCCTCTTGGATGAACGTTCTGGGGCGTGGATATCCTCCCCTATATAAGGGGGTAAGACCCAGAGCTGATTCTAGAGAGAGATCCCACGCATATCTCTTCCTCATCTTCTTCTATCTCCTTTAAACCCTAGTTGCGAAGAGTACCTTTCCTAGAGAAGCAAAGGGGCTAGGGAGGAGTTTTGAGAGAGTTTGGATGCTTCCACAACTTCAAGGGGGCAGTTGGGTGAGCATCCCCTTACCCTAGCCGACTGCAGCAGCAACAGCACAGCTACATGCGACAGCTGATCTACAGGTCTGCCCAGACCTTTCTCCCACCACCTCAGCGACATCTTGGGGCCATGAAGGTGCGGCGGAGGTCTACAGAAAGGATGGAGTCCTCGCCGGCATCGTCGGGCCCAGGGACGGAGGAAGAAAACTCTCCCCCGAGCTGCTGCAGGCGGTAGCAGTAGGTCATCGCGAGGAAGGAGATAGCGGGTGGTCGTTGGATAGAAATGCCCCTCTATGGTCTGTATCATCGACAACTTAAGCAGGGACATATCAGTCTTTTCAATATGTTTCCAAGATCAATCGCGTGACATGCAAGGAGCGACGTGGCGCTCTCCGATTGGCCAAAGGTATTTTTATTTTGCAAAAATCATATCGAAAGATTGGTAACTCCGATTAGGACAAGTAATATATGAAAATTGATCCTCAGAATGAGGGGAATATAAAGAAATTATATTTGAAGCCTAATTTTGCATGATATTAAAAAAATAGTGTAAGTTATCAACTTTAATGGATTAAAGATTAAGAAACTCTACTTTGAAATGATTAATGTAATTGGTAGAGTTTAATGGGCGATTAAAGTTGATATTAACCTATTAATTGTAAAAAGGTACATTAAGATCGAAAAGGATGAACTTTGCATGTAATTATTTTAATTTAGAGATTATGTGCATAAATATAATTGAAATTTTAAAAGTAAATAAAGTTATCATCTTTAATGATGTAATTAATGAAAAACCCTCAGATTTGATGATAGATGGATTTAATGTTGTTCATTGGACGGTTCAAGCCAATATTAAACTATTGTTAATAAAAGTGAAAATAGGATCTAAAAAGATGATCTTTTTATATAAGTGGCTTAATTTAGGGTTTCGTGCATGAATATGCATTAATGAGCTTGAAAACCCTAATTTAGATGAATATGTCTTTTAATTGGTTCAATTGTTCAAATCCATGAATAAATAGGGATATGATGATCCTAAGTCAATTTGGGTATAAAAGACTATTAAAATGGATAATTTGAGCAATTAGGGTTTATTTGAGTACAAAAGAGTATTTTAGGGTTTGTTGACCTAAAGGGGTGAAGTTTGAGGAATTGATCTAAGAAACCCTAATGAAGATTAATGAAACCCTAAAATGGATACAAAAACCCTAGAAAGTGAATCCAAGTCAATAAAGTAGATTCTTGATAAAGTGAGTAATAAATAGAGTACATATTCTTTTCAGGAATTATGTGATGATTGAATTTCTTTCTTGGATTGCATTCTTGGTTGGGTTTTCTTAATGCTTATGAAATCATCAATTCAGGTATGTGGTTACGCTTATGAGTAATTACTTTAGTTTCACAGAAATTTCTGAATGTGTTTATCGATTGCTTGAAATTAACTGTTGGATGCCTTTTATTTCATGCAACTATATAGAGTGACTATGACTATCACTATGAACATATATATAACTGGCTAGATTCGAGTCCACCTCTGTGGCTTGTAAAGGCTAAAAAGGGGTAACCTAGAGTAAAGTCTAGGTTATCGAGGGTTAGAAATTGGGCTACCAAGTGTAGTGCCATGAGACCCATTAGCCTGCCATGAGTTAAGGAGTGGGCTACTTATGAGTAGTGCCATGTGACTCAACCCTAGAAACTGGTTCACCTATAGAGATAGATTAATGTGCAGTTAGAAATATCTTTGTTAGCAGGGTTGTTAGCTGAGATGCATGTGAAACCCACTCAATAGGAACAGATCAAAGAGGCACAACATGCTGATAATGTGATTCAACATATTAGGTCAGAGTTGGGCTATGAGAAATGAGATGGTTTCCATGAGTTGGAGGATGACTTAGTTTGTTACCATGGTAGGATGATAGTTCTTGATAGTAATAACTTGAGGAAGTTAGTTATGGAGGAAGCTCACTCATCCATGTATGCAATGCATCTAGGGAGTACTAAAATGTATCATAACTTAAAAGATATGTATTGGTGGCCCAGTTTAAAGAAAGATGTAGCTGAGTTCGTTATGCAGTGTTCGGTGTGTCAGCAAGTTAAAGCAGAACACCAGAAGCATGTAGGAATGTTACAACCCCTACCTATACCTCAGTGGAAATGGGATCACGTGACAATGGACTTTGTGGTTGGTCTGCCTAGGACAACCAAAAGTCATGATTCTGTCTGGGTGATAGTTGATAGGTTGACTAAGACATCACACTCTCTTCCTGTTAAGATGACCTACACTGCATTGCACAAATCTATATAGATGAGATAGTGTGGTTACATGGAGTTCCAGTTACAATCGTATCTGATAGAGGTCCCCAGTTTACAAGTCATTTTTGGGAATGATTACATAAAGCCTAGGGTACTCAGTTGAAGTTTAGTACAACTTTTCATCCTCAGACGGATGGACAGTATACACTACTACATTTTTAACCAATAACGTCATTGTATGTAGCATCATTGTTACTAGAATAACCGACCTAATACACTGTTGCATCGGTTTTATCATAAAAACCGACCCATTAAGTTTCCCGCGGAGAAAATTTGCTCGATTTTGGCTTCGCGCTTTGATCTATAGGGTCAATTTTTCCAAATAACCGACCTTATATGTCTACAAAAAATGCGGGCACCACTTAAGACCTCTTGGGTCGATTTTCTCAAAATAACCGACCTTGTAGTGTATTTCTATAAGGTCGGTTTTTTAACCTTCACAAGCTTATAGGTGGTTCAGGCACCACTTAAGCTGTTGGGTCGGTTTTCATTAGTTACCCGACCTTACAGGTTCTCGACTATAGTTTTAAAAAAACCATCCTTAGAGGGTTTTGTGTGGGCACCGGTTCCCTGTTGGGTCGGTTGTTTGCTAATATTTGACCTTACAGGTTAGATGTTAATATCTAGCATGCTAGCGAACAACGTAACGTCACTTTGGTCGAGTGAAGATAAGTCCTCGCTGCCTCACTCCTGCGTCGCTAAAGACAGAGACCAAAGACCTCACTGCCACACTGCCAAAACTAGAGACCAAAGGTCGCCGCCGCCGCCCCGAAGGTCACCGCCGCTTCCATTCTTTGACCGCCACCTCAAAGACGCTTCACTAATGTCGTCGTATCCGAAGAGTCCCGCTGCCATGCCCATTATCCATTCGTAGTGTCTGAGGAGCACCATGTCGTGCCCCGTCGACTTCGAGATGCCCCCGCCTCCACGTTGTGGCCTCCGCCTCGAAGATCACAAAGGTAATGCCTTTACTTTGTCCTAAAATTGTTGTGTGGCTGCCACTGCCTAGGGATGAGAGCTACTGAAACCCTACTCAACAAGGTCAAAGAGGTACAGGTTGACCACAGAAAGTTGGGAAGGAGAGGCGGCGGTGGTTGGGGGTTGGGCGGGTGATAGAATGTGATTGTCTCCCTTCTTGTCAATCTCTACATTTCTCCTAATGTCATGTATACTCAGTTTCCTAATCTCACATACATGACAAACACACCAGCAATATCCTTGGAGCTGTAGAAGAGCGAGAAATCAAACATGTTTATTTTCAATTCAGTACATATAATGAATGTTTATTTATGGAAGTACTCTTGGTTTGTCCATATCATTTGCTACAATCATCCTCTTGCTTGCAGTAGTTATGACATCGCTCGATGGTCATCCTCTTGCTCTTTGCCACCTGCACAACTTCCATTGCCCACGGTGTGCTCTCATTTTCATCTCGACAACTCAGGTTAGTTACATTTTTTTCCATTTTATATGACTTGTAACCCAACCAATAATAAAAATATGTATTTTTTCATATCTACATTTTATTATCAGTCACATATGTAATCGTTGTATAAATTTGAGAAATTAATATGAGATTATACATGTGTACTCCCAGATTGATACTTTAGGATTTATAGATGAGATCATCAATGCATGGTGTTTAACTTAGTATATAAATATGAAAATAATACATTTATAAATTAAATTAGAAACCCGTTCAACATTTACTCATTAGGAGTAAACTTTGGATAGTCCCCGGTCTGGGACTATTTTTAAATATTTAATCTCACTTAGGATGTAACTGTATAATGTGTTTAGTTTTGAAGAAAATTTCAATAGGATTTCCTCATTTATTCTCTGGGTACATATGTGAGCGGTTATTTTCCATTTACATAAGTTTTCTTGGAGAACTTAGGGTAAATGCTGCTGAAATTTTCTTCAAAACTAAACATACATTATACAGTTACTAGTGAGATTAAATATTCAAAAATGGGATAGGTGGTACACTTTTAGTATAAAAGTAATAAACTTCCTATCAATAAAAACTTACAACTTATAATATCAATATTAAATGCTTAGTTTTATAATTAATTTTAATGTGATCTAGAAAATGGATCGAAGTTGGATGTCTATCAAGAACCGTTTCAGTCCAAGTTTTACCAAAGGTCTTGATGAATTTATCATATTTGTTGAGGAACATAGGAAACTACCTACATGTAGGCTTTATTGTCCATGTAGAAATTGTTTAGGAAATTAAGAATCATGTCATATACAATGGGATCATACAAGGTTATAATGAATGGTATTGGCATGGAGAAAATTTAATTATGTTTAAGAAAATGTCGATACTATTAGTTGTGGCATAGAAGATATAGATAATGATGATAATGTCAATGATGAACTGATTCTGGTTGACTCGATTCAAGATGATATGGTTGATGAGATGCTACGTAGTTGTCGGGACAATGTCATTGATCCACCTTCTTTATTTGCAAACATTGTCCATGATGCTGAAAAACCATTATATAAGGGTTGTACTAAGTTCACGAGGTTGAGTGTTGTGATGCAATTATATACTCTTAAAGCTCAAAACTGGTGGAGTGATAAGAGTTTCACTTCACTGTTATCTTTGTTAAAGGAAATTCTTCCTGAAGGCAACGAGCTTCCAATTTCAAGCAAAGAAAATAATGTGCCCGATGGGAATGGAGGCTAAGAAGATTCATGCATGTCCAAATGATTGTGTGTTATTTCATAAGGACTATAGTAATTTGATAAATGGTCCAAAATGTGGTGCGTCAAGGTATAAGACCACAAATTTAGCTAAGGCTAAAAATGGCTCTCCTGCCAAGGTGATGTGGTATCTACCAATAATACCACAATTTCAACACTTATTTGCTAATACGGAAGATGTGTAAAATTTGTCTTGGCATGGGGATTTAAAGGCCATTGATGATGGCATCCTATGACATGCATCTGATTCACTACAATGGAAGAAAATTGATTTATTATACCCTTGATTTGGTAAAGAAACAAGGAACTTAAGACTTGGACTTTGCACAGATGGAATGAATCCCTATGGTACATTAAGCAGCCAACATAGCACGTGGCCTATTATGATTGTTATATACAATCTTCCTCCTTGGTTGTGTATGAAAAATAAGTATGTCATGTTGTCAATATTAATATCAGGGCCCAAGCAACCTGGAAATGATATTGATGTTTACCTTCAACCTCTAATTGTTGACCTAATGAAACTATGGGAAGAAGGTGTTATGACATATGATGCTTCACGTGAAGAGATCTTTACTTTGCGTGCTATGTTGTTTTGCACGATTAATGACTTTCTAGCTTATGGAAATTTTTCTGGATATAGCATAAAAGGATACAAAGCATGTCCTATTTGTGAGGAAAATATTGATTCAATTCGAGTGAAACATGGTGGTAAAATCGTATATCTTGGTCATCGGAGATTTCTCCCACAAGTGCATCCTTATCGAAGGCAACACAAAACCTTTAATGGGTCAATTGAGGAATGAAGTGCTCCTAAACCTATACTAGGAAATGTTGTATATGATAGGGTAAAACATATTGTTAATGAATTTGGAAAGAGTTCAAGTAGTCATACTCTGACATGTGACAAATCTCTATACAAGAAGAGGTCAATATTCTGGGATCTTCCTTGTTGGAGATTTTTGGCAATTAGACACTGCATTGATGTCATGCATGTTGAAAAAAATATTTGTGATAGCATCATTGGTACGCTTTTGAACATACCAGGAAAGACTAAAGATGGCATCAAATCTAGAAAAGATTTAGAATTAATGGGTATAGGAAAATAATTATTAATGGAGATCAGGGGTCGCCACACATATTTACCACCAGCTTGTTACACTTTGTCAAAGCAGGAGAAAAAGACTTTTTGTGAGTGCTTGTATAATATTAAGGTTCCACAAAGATACTCTTCTAATATTCATAGATTGGTATCAAAGAAGGATCTGAAGTTGATAGGTCTCAAACCTAATGATTGTCACACCTTAATGCAACAAATTTTACCTATGGCTATTCGATCTATATTGTCGAAGCATGTAAGGTTTGCAATCACACGACTCTATTTCTTCTTCAATGAAATATGCAACAAAGTGATACATACTGATACTCTCGATAAATTACAGAAAGATGTAATTGTTACCATGTGTCAGCTTGAAATGTACTTTCCTCCTTCATTTTTTGATATCATGGTTCATCTTGTAGTGCATATTACAAGGGAGGTGAAGATGTTGGGTCCAATTTTCTTACACTGGATGTATCCATTTGAACGCTACATGAGTGTTTTTAAAGGTGATGTTCAGAATCGTTATCGTCTTGAAGGGAGTATTATTGAGGGTTATGTGGATAGGGAGGTGATGGACTTTTGCAATGATTTTTTGAATTTCAATGAAACTTCTAGTGATATAAAAAATTTCCATCACACTGAATCTTATTGTGGCAAAGGAAATTTGGGAGCACGAGTGAAAGGAATTAGTCATGAGTTGTGGGAACAAGCACATTTGTATATTTTACACAACATTGATGAAGTTAGTAGCTACATCACAAAATACAATGATCTTATCAAGATAATTCATCTGTGATCCAATTCAATGTGGCTTGCAAGAGAGCATAATCAAACATTTATTAGGTGATTTGAAGAGAAAGTCTTTAATCAACTATTTGAATCATCGAATAATGTTGCTGAGAACATTAAATGGCTTGCCTTAAAGCCAAAAATGGATGTCATGTCATATGAAGGTTATGTCATAAACATATTTTCATACTACACAAAGCATCAAGATGAAAGTAGTGTAGTCCAAAATAGTGGGGTCACTGTTCAAGCTTGTTCGTTGTATTTTGCTAGTGCTAAAGATAAAAGACCACGCAAAGATGAGATGTCGTATTACGACATCATTGAGGACATATGGTAATTGGACTATACAAATTTTAGAGTTCCTATCTTTAGATGTAATTGGGTTGATAACAACAACGGAGTTTTAGTAGATGAGTTGGGTTTCACATTGGTGAATTTTGAAAAGATTGGAGAGAAAGATGAGCCATTCATCATGGAAGACCAAGAAAAATAAGTATTCTATATTTATGACCTGACAAATATAAATTGGTCTGTCGTTCTTCATGGAAAAAGCCAATTTACTGTAGATCCTATAAATGAAGAAGAATGCTATGAAAAGTATGATGATTCCAGCCCATTCTCAGTTGGTTTTCCAAGTGTAAATGTTGAAGTTAACACCGATGAATACTATAAACATCAAGACCATGTTGAAGGAATTTTACTTGACTAACAACTCAACCAATACTACAGGCATGTTTTCTTGAATTATTTATTTTATTATCATTCAAGCACGTAATCTTTTAAATATACATCATATATCATTCAACCACTTGTGCTTTTATTATCACTTATGTTTCTTTTATCATGTATACTTGCAGGTTGTTCTAAAATGGCAAGTGAAGATGAACATTCTGAGCATGAGCGCCATGAGGATGGCAGTGGTGATGCCAAGAAATGTAGAGGTCCCACACTAATGCGTAGGCTGTAGGAACTCAGGGCCAAAGGGGAGAAATTACCAATCCACTTTTATGTCATAGGAGCACCTATTGGGGAACATGCTAGTGCTTTCAAGCATTATGTAGGGGCGACCACACGCAGTAAGGTGGAAATAGATATAGAAAATTGGCATGATGTTTCTGCTGCCTTAAAAGACCTCCTATGGAAAGATATATCTGTGAGTTGAAGTGCTATTATTTTAATATATTTTTTGTTTATTGATTCTAATTTAGTTTGCTTAGAAAGACATCCTTTTTAAGATAACATTATTGCTTCTTTTGTATGTATAGGGTGTTTTTCATCTAAATGAAAAAGATCACAACAAAAAAGTGCTACAACATTGTGGTGTACGATGGAGGGCTTTTAAGACCTATCACAAAAGGGATTATATAGATAATCCTAAACAAAAGAAGAAAGCAACAGATCAATATATTTTTATAGATCCTGAGGTGTGGGAAAGATTTGTTGCATCGAGGAAATCAGAAGAGTTTCAAGAAATAAAGATTGTGATGTATTGCATGAATCTTTTTATACAATTAAGGAGGTGAATCTTTCTATATATATTTTCCAAGTATAAATTGCAATACCTCATTTTAAATGATTAGGCTATTCACGAGGCCCAAAAGGAAAGATAGACAAAAATGTTCATGATCATCGCTTGGGGCCCGATGGTTATGCCTTCCTCTGCCAACTATAAGGGAAGTAACTCTCTTATGGAGAAGAGTCTAGTACAACTCATGTTAAGAACCCACCCTGACACTTGCAGTGGATTGATGCTAGAAAGAATCAAGCAGGTGAAATTGTCAGGGGTTTAATGGGGATATACCATAAGGAAGGTAGTATCCAGGTCCACTGCAGGGATAGCAGAGAGGATAGGGTACTCATGGATTGTGAAGTTATGTTTAAAACATAAACTTGTTTGTTAAATGGTAATTGGCTGCAATACATTGTTATGAATAATTGCACGATCATTGTTTCTCCCACATACCAGCTTCGACTGACCGACATTTTGTTTGTCAGCGTTTTAGGTACAAGCCAAATGGACAAACAGTAAATCATCATATTG
This sequence comes from Alisma plantago-aquatica, assembly GCA_963693085.1. NCBI lineage: Eukaryota > Viridiplantae > Streptophyta > Magnoliopsida > Alismatales > Alismataceae > Alisma > Alisma plantago-aquatica. The sequence continues at coordinate 750,448,579 of OY856413.1, forward strand.
CGAAATACATGAAGTAAAATGCAAGGAGGATTACTTAGAGTAGAATACATACATGGATAGAAGTTTAGAAATCCAAAATTTTCAAAAGGTATGCAAAATTGTATTACAACTTTTCAGTATAGATTGTTGAAATTTAATAATTGTTCTTGGTTAAGTGCCAAACCTTTGATCCGGAAGTTATGGGTGCAGCTTCGACCTCTCTGTCTCCCTTAATTGGGGGTTATCGAGAGGTGGGGTCATAACATTTGGTATCAGAGCATAGGTTCCTCAGTTATCTATTAATAATTATTAAATTTTACAAACTCCATATAACCCAGGGGAGTTATTAGAGGATTATCCGAAAGACGGAGGTGTCTAGAAAAGGATCATGACTGGGGGCTGGCAATATTTTCCTCCGCACCTCTAGTCAGAATACGAGGACTCCCGGATCTGTGTGACTGCCTGGCCAAAGTCTTAGGGTATGATTCGAAATAGGATACCTTTAGGAATCTCTCATCTTATTCATCCCTCCTCAACTCAAATTCTGTTAAGGACCTTAAGGATTAGGGTTTTCTCTCTTCTCCTCACCCTCTTGAGGTATGGGTAAGGTTAATAAGGTCTAAGGAATCCTCCATCAAATTAATGAAAAGCATGTAAATAAGATGTCATGGACATAAGCTTAATAGATTAAGCACAAACTAAAGAATAGATACATGCTTAGGTCATATGACATATGTTGTCATGCCCTTAGGAGAGACTTGAGGATAGACCTCCTTGTTAGGAGGATAAATAAAGAGAGTTAGTCTTAGAGATAGTGATCTCCATTACAAGTAGAGACCTGGCACATCCTCTGAGGATGATGTTAACCCTAACCCTAAGTGAAGGTTAGATAGAGATAACATGAAGAGCTAGATGTCTTGGTAGACCAGGTGTTTAGATGGATATGCATGGGATGCCATATGAGCCATGAGAGGTTGGATGACTGAATACCTTTGGCAACCCAACCCTGGAAAGGGGTTGTGTAGGTAAGGATGAAGGATAGCTCCTTCCTTGATAAGGATAGAGAAGAACCCATGGAAACCCCATGAGCTGATATGAGCATGGCATAATAGGCACCCAGTAGGGATCAGTGGTGCGAGCAATAGGTTGAAACCCTGACTGGGAGAGTTTCATGGATAGCTTATGTGATAATCTTAAAGAACTATGGATAACCTTGAGCGAACATAAGTTGAACATAGGCTTCATCCAGGTAGGGGCATGCTTTCAAGGTTGATCCTTCATGAAGAGAGGAACTCTAATGGTGAGGGTAGTTATGGGGTTAGCTCTAGAGAGAGAGCAAGAAACCCAACAAGAGGGTTGGAATCCTAGACTCTGAGATATGAGGCAAAGTCGGGAGTTGAGGATGATGCGACCTAAGTGGATGATAGTGGTTTCCTTATGCTTGACCCCTGGAGGCTAATGATATCTTGGTTTCCTTTAGAAGAACCAAAACCTAGAGAGAGGATGAGGCTTTTGGCACCTATGTTCCTATGGTACAAGTGTTTACCTTCTGAGAAAGGAAGAAGAAGTTTCGTATACCCTGGAGAGGTTTAGGAATAGGTTATGAGGCCTTGTACCTTGTTGTTTGTCCTCGAGAAAGACTCAGCGTTAAAGTGTCGAACGAGGAAAAAGGATGACCTGATACATGTTTGGTTTGTGGTTAAGAGATTGAGCATGCATTTGGACACCCAAAAGGTGAACCTAGGGTTCCTAGGCCTAAGAGGGGAAGTGGTGTACCTAATGCTCATGATGAGAGTTAAGTTTCTATAGATGCGAGCATGGTACTTCTCATTAAAGGTATGTTTGATGAACCCCTCATAATTAAGTTCAAGACATGGGAAGGTATGATCATGATCCAGTGTTGAGGATGAGAACAAGTATGACCCAACATGGTTTAGTAGATGGTCAGCTTGTTCCTTAGTAGCTTACTAAGGTTAAGCATGCTCAGGTGGATGTAAACCTGAGGACTAAGGACGTTTGTGACCTGTGTTATCGAGGTGAAGTTTCCTCCCATCTTGGGAGAAGGACCCTTTTGGAGGGGGTACACCGGTTTTTGTGAAAACCTAAAGAGGTCTCATAGGATCTTGAGAAGCTAAGTGAAAAGTACATGGTATGAGAATGAGCTTGTAAACCCATAGATATCCATCTCTAAGTTCATGTGGATGTGTTACCATGGAGGTAACCGGTAAAGGGGCCTGACCAAGGTAGGCAGGTCACCATGACCCCTATGAAAGGATGGATGTCATCCCATGTATACAAAGGGAGATGATGAAGGCTTGGGCAAGGTTCTAAGTTGGAAATGTACTATAAATGGAGAATCCTAAGTCTATCAAAGGGTCAGGTAGGGATAAGACCGATGGAAGTAGGAGTTGCCTAATTCCCCAGTTGCACATGACCATAGCGTCAGGAGGTAACAGCTATCATTGTTTGAGGGCCATGGGTTAGGAGATTGATCACCTTCATGAACTCATGGGACCCAAAGGGCAGATGAGTTGGGCACTCTCTTGATGCATGAGGGAAGAGGGATGACCCCAAAAGATCTGGCACCCTATAGACCTAGAGGAAATGACCAAGGATATAAACCTCAGTAGGTTCAAGACTAGTTTTCCATGGAGGTAACTTTGATATAGAGATGATTGTGATGTAGAGACATAAGTTGCGCATTTCAACTTAGATTGGAAGGTGTACTGGAAATGTGGGATGTACCATCTCTACTCAAGGAGCAGGTAGAACTTTGTGTTTGGATGCCCGCCAAATGCTTATTTCCTCTTGTTATGGGAGTGAGAGATATGATAGTACACATGCCATACACCAAGGATAAAAGATGGATATGAGTTGGAACGTTGCTATGAGGTAAGAGGACAGAGATGATAACATATCCTTGTAGAGTGAATAATACATAAATGGTTTACAAATAGTAAGAGTACTAAGGTAATCACCTTATGAGGATGTTTTTATCATGAGATATGAGTCATACAAGATTGAGTTTGATCACCAAGAAGATGAGCTCAAAGTGTTCTCAATAAAGATAGACTTAGAATTCAAGTTTGAGATGATAAGTGAAATACGTGGAACTGTATGTCTTTAATGTTACCTAATACCTAAGGATGTGAAGTGGTAATGGATGTTCTAGTTGAGATGTATCTGACTAGTTTGGCTAGAAGCTAGAAGAGGTTGTTAGGCTAACTCTAAGTTTGGAAAGGAGATATGTTTGACTAATACTCTGATTAATGAGATCTATTGAACAAGTTAATGGTTGTTTGGTTAGCCAGTCTAGTCCTTGATGCAATGAAAGGATTGTGGTAGAACCTCAGATGCACTTCTTTGGAAAAGAAGGTGATGAAACCCCAACTAGAGTGGTTTAGGGTTTCTGAGGAATCGATCTTGAGGAATCATGACATACAGGAGATCATGATTTTAAGATCACCATACACCGTACCACAAAGATAATAAGTGACAGTAGGACTTTCGATAAAGTTGCATGTGGTGTATGGCCATGCAAGTCAGGAGGTAAAGGATGAACCCCAGTAACCTAGTGTATCGATATAGAGGACAAAAGAGTCCCTGCATGGGAATGGGAGTTCATCATTATGGATGTTGTGATAAGTCTCCCCTAGACCAAGGAAGGTCAAGATGCAATATGGGTTTTGGTAGATTGCCTTACCTAGATGACATGAGAAAGAAGAGAGTTTTTTCAAGAGACAGATCTAGTTGAACTACTCATGAGAGAGATGGTTCAACTACACCATGAATTGAGTTCAAAAGTCCTTGATCATATCCTAAAGGTTCACTTCCGTAAGGGGGAAGTAGGTACATGAAGGACTCGATGTTAGTATAGTTCATCACCCATAACTAATGGTTAGTATGATCCAGACTAAAGGGTCTGATGAGAGCATATGTGCTCGTTCAGGGTGATAGCTAGATACAGTTCTTGTCCTATGAAAGATGTGAAGATAACCACCATAGCCAGTATCACGATTTAAAGAAGCTTTGTAAGAGAGGTTGTGTCAGTCACCACTTCAGTAAGGTGATATTGGTGAAAGGACCACGTGATGGTTAGAAAAGGACCATAGTGTGTGTATATGAAGTCGCTTTGATCGTGCAAAGGATAAAAGGAGCCTAGAGACGACGAGAGTCGTGAGCAGATGCAAAGTAGACTGACATGCAGTTCACTGTGGGAAATATGTGACATGAAAATCTGACCCCTCTGAGCTATAGATAAGAAAGACGAGTCCCCGATACATGGGTCCATTGAGATGGATTGGTGGAGAAGGTTAAGTTTGACCTTACCCCTCAGGATAAATTAATGTGTGATGAGTTCCATGTGTACAATTGAGAGTACTATGTGAGGTACGTACCTGACCATGTGCTAAGCAATGAACCTAGTGTGCCCCAAGGGAGGCTGAAATGGCCTGAGTCCACCTGTGTAGTTTATAGACGCCAGGATGAAAGAACTCAAAGAAGGGAATATGTGTTGATAAAGGTTCTTTGGAGATGCCATGAGTATGGTAAAGCCACATAGGGGTCAATGATGGACATGGAAAAGTCTTATCCTGAATTGTTTGTTTACTTGATAGAATTTTGAGGATAAAATTCCTATAAGAGGGGAAGGATGTTACAACCCCAATTGGATTCATTTGTCAAGAAATGTAATTTCTTATATTAAGGATATTTGAACAAATAATGATATAATTTGTTTTGGATAAATGGATTTTGTTTACAATAGCCTTGATGTTTGTGTTGTGGGCTTTATTGGCTATTGGGCCCAAATAATAAGGAAATTCAATTAGTAAATGAATAATTGAATATTTGAGAAAAGAAAAATGTGGAAACCTCTAGAAGGCAAATCCAAAGAGGGATTTCGTGCCTCTTGGGTTCCTTGGGTTCCAAGGAGTCCAAAGTTGCATAAAGAGTGCAATAAGAAAAGAAAAGATCGATTGAGTATTTCTTTATTAAGAAAGAAATTGAAAACAATGGTAAAATGTAGAAAATAAGTAAAAAGAGGTACAATTGGGTAATCCTTAGTGGAATTTCGTATTCCAAGGATTCCTAATGGTAGAAGGAATACCAATGAGGAAAATAACAGAGAAATAAAGAGAAATCCTAAAAAGAAAATATTTTAATAAGAAATAAACATGATAATGAGAAATAATGCATATAGATGCATCTAGAAGGATAATAATTATCCTTGAAAAGGGATTTCGAAATAATGGAGTGTCTTGGGATCCAAGGAGTCCCAATAAAGAAGAAAGATAGAGAAAATAAAAATAATGACAAATAGGAAGATAATATGATACATTATTAATGTTTTGGTGGCATTGTGAAAAAGAAGTGGTTTCTATTGAAAGAAAATAGAAATTCGTGCCAAAGAATTAAAAAGCAAGAATAAAGAGAATAAGGGAAAAGGTTTTCGAATGTATACATATTCAAATAACAAAGTATGTTTAAAGGGTTTAGGAAGAGAGAGAAGTTGCTTCTTAATGAAGGAAAAATCTTTTCCTATTAGGATAGGGACTTGTTCCCTCTTGGATGAACGTTCTGGGGTGTGGATATCCTCCCCTATATAAGGGGGTAAGACCCAGGGCCAAGTCTAGAGAGAGATCCCACACATATCTCTTCCTCATCTTCTTCTATCTCTTTTAAACCCTAGTTGCGAAGAGTACCTTTCCTAGAGCAGCAAAGGGGCTAGGGAGGAGTTTCGAGAGAGTCTGGATGCTTCCACGACTTCAAGGGGGCGGTTGGGCGAGCATCCCCTCACCCTAGCCGACCGCAGCAGCAGCAGCACGACTGTATGCGGCAACTGATCTACTAGTCTGCCCAGACCTTTCTCCTGCCACCTCAGTGACATCTCAGGGCCATGAAGGTGCGGCGGAGGTCTACAGAAAGGATGGGGTCCTCGTCGGCATCGTCGGGCCCAGGGATGGAGGAAGAAAACTCTCCCCCGAGCTGCTGTAGGCGGCAGCAGTAGGTCATCACGAGGAAGGAGATAGCAGGTGGCAGTTGGATAGAAATGCCCCTCCATGGGTTGTATCATCGACAACTTAAGCAGGGACATATTGGTCTTTTCGATATGTTTCCAAGATCAATTGTGTTGCATGCAAGGAGCGACGTGGCACTCTCCGATTGGCCAAAGGTATTTTTATTTACAACAATCATATCTAATGATTGGTAACTCCGATTAGGACAAGTAATATATGAAAATTGATCCTCAGAATGAGAGGAACACAAAGAAATTATGTTTAAAGCCTAATTTTGCATGCTATTCAAAAATTTGTGTAAGTTATCAACTTTAATGAATTAAAGATTAAGAAACTCTACTTTGAAATGATTAATGTAATTGGTAGAGTTTAATGGGCGATTAAAGTTGATATTAACCTATTAATTGTAAAAAGGTACATTAAGATCGAAAAGGATGAACTTTGCATGTAATTAGTTTAATTTAGAGATTATGTGCATAAAAATAATTGAAATTTGAAAAGTAAATAAAATTATCATCTTTAATGATGTAATTAATGAAAAACCCTCACATTTGATGATAGATGGATTTAATGTTTTTCATTGGGCAGTTCAAGCCAATATTAACATGTTGTTAATAAAAGTGAAAATAGGATCTAAAAAGATGATCTTTTTATATAAGTGGCTTAATTTAGGGTTTCGTGCATGAATATTCATTAATGAGCTTGAAAACCCTATTTAGATGAATATGTCTTTTAATTGGTTCAATTTTTCAAATCCATGAATAAATAGGGATATGATGATCCTAAGTCAATTTGGGTATAAAAGACTATTAAAATGGATAATTTGAGCAATTATGGTTTATATGAGTAGAAAAGAGTATTTTAGGGTTTGTTGATCTAAAAGGGGTGAAGTTTGAGGAATTGATCTAAGAAACCCTAATGAAGATTAATGAAACCCTAAAATGGATACAAAACCCTAGAAAGTGAATCCAAGTCAATAAAGTAGATTCTTGATAAAGTGTGTAATAAATAGAGTACATATTCTTTTCAGGAATTATGTGATGATTGAATTGCTTGCTTGGATTGCATTCTTGGTTGGGTTTTCTTAATGCTTGTGAAATCATCAATTCAGGTATGTGGTTACGCTTATGAGTAATCACTTTAGTTTCATGGTGATTTCCGAATGTGGTTATCGATTGGTTGAAATTAACTGTTGGATGCCTTTTATTTCATGCAACTATATAGAGTGACTATGACTATCACTATGAACATATATATAATTGGCTAGATCTGAGTCCACCTCTGTGGCTTGTAAAGGCTAAAAAGGGGTAACCTAGAGTAAGGTCTAGGTTATCGAGGGTTAGAAATTGGGCTACCAAGTGTAGTGCCATGAGACCCATTAGTCTGCCATGAGTTAAGGAGTGGGCTACTTACGAGTAGTGCCATGTGACTCAACCCTAGAAACTGGTTCACCTATAGGTGGGACCATTAGGGGTTTAATGGGGATCTACCATAAGGAAGGTAGTATCTAGGTCCACTACAGGGATAGCACAGAGGATAGGGTACTCATGGATTGCGGAGTTATATTTAAAATGTAAATTTGTTTGTTAAATGGTAATTGGCTGCAATACATTGTTATGAATAATTGCACGATTATTGTTTCCCCCACATACTAGCTTCGGCTGGACGACGTTTTGTTTGTTTGGATTTTCTCTCTCTACAAAGTTAATTTTGTATCCGAATCTGCAATAAGAGGTATGTGGTTACGCTTATCATTATCCTGATTAGTTTTCTGAGGATTTTATCGACGTTTCCCTCATGGTTTGAAATAACTGTTGGATGTTTTAATTCATGCAACTATAGAGTGACTATGACTATTACTATGAGTATACATGTATAACTGGATAGATCTGAGTCTACCCATGTGGCTATGCAAAGGCTAAGGATAATCTAGAGCAAGGTCTAGGGTATCATGAGTTAGAAATTGGGCTACACATGTGTAGTGCCATGAGACTCTTAGCATACCACGAGTGAAGGAGTGGGCTACCTATGGGTAGTGCCATGTGACTCGGCACTAGAAATTGATTCACCTATTAGGTGAAGTCATGATGGGTATAATGGGAATCTACCATAAGGGAGGTAGTATCCAGGTCCACTACAGGGACAACACAGGGGATAAGGTACACATGGATCGCGTAATTATACTTAAAACATAAAATTGTTTATTAATTGCTAATTGAATGCAATACATTGTTATGAATAATTGCATGATTAGTGAATCCCCCACATACCAGCTTTGGCTGACTGACGTTTTGTTTGTCAGCGTTTTAGGTACAAAACAAAAAGGACAAATAATAAATCGTCATATTGTGAAATACACGAATTAAAGTCCAAGGAGGATTAGTTAGTTAGTCCCAGTCCTGGATAGAAGTTTAGAAATCCAAAATTTTCAAATGTATGCAAAAAAATTTATTACACCTTTTCAGTATAGTCTAGTAGAATTTAATAATTGTTATCAATTAATTGCTGAACCTTGATCTGGAAATTGGATAACGGCACCGACCTCTCAGTCTCCCTTAATTGGGGGTTACCGGAAGGCGGGGTCATTACATTTGGTATTAGAGCCAAGGTTCCCCACTTAATTATTAATAATTATTAAATTTTACAAACTCTATAGAACCCAAGGGAGTTATTAGAGGATTTTCTGAAAGACTGAGGTGTCTAGTAAAGGATCACTTCCGGGGGCTGGAAAAATTTTCCTCTGCACCGCTAGTCGGAATACGAGGACTCCCATATTGTGTGAATGCCTGGCCGATGTCCTAGGATCTGAATCGAAATAATATACCTTAGGACTCTCTCATCTTATTCATCCCTTCTCATTACATATTCTATTAAGGACTTTAAGAGTTAGGGTTTTCTCTCCCTTCCTCACCCTCATGTGGTATGGGAAAGTAAGTTAAGGATTAAGGAATCCTCCATCAAATTAATAAAAGATACGTAATGAGGCGTCACTGACATAAGTATAATGATAAACTAAAAGGTATGTTTGTTATGCTTATGTAGATGGCTCGTACAAAGACACTTGCTATCCCTGAGGGTACGTACTGGGAACCCAGCTAGGAGTGCTTGGCCTCCCCACAAAGGAAAGGGGTCTTCAGAGAAGAGGAAGAAGAACCATGATGGTGAATCCTCTAAGAAGAGAAAGAGGCCCGAAGAGACCACTCATGAGGTCCCTAACCCTGACCCGATACCCTTTAGTAACCTTGATCAAGAACAGGACCAAGGGTATGAGGAGCAACATGTGTACGAGGAAGTAGACCAGATGGAGGAGGACCAAGCTGGAGGTCCAGAACTGACCATGATGATCCACACCCCTGAGGCTTTTTGGATGGAGCAACAGAAGAAGCTGACTGAGGCCATTAATTCCTTGGACCTCCGAGACCTAACCAGAGCTGAGAATGGTGAGCCACTTCCGATTCGTCCTAGACTGGGGGCCACCATCCTGGACTTTGTCAAGCTGAACATCGAGAAGTTCTGGGGAGAAGATAAGACTGAGGTAGTCGACAAGGCGGAAGCTTGGCTGCTTGTAATCAAGAATGGTTTCCGCATGCTTGAGGTACAGTCGAGCAAGAAGGTCCTCTTTTCTACTCACCTCCTGGAAGGAGAAACTAAGATATGGTGGGAGACCCACATCACAGGCAGAGATTTGACAGAGGAACCCATGGCATGGGCTGATTTCAAAACGATCTTCACCGCCAGATTCGTTCAAGTCTCAGCTAAGAAGGAAAAGGAAAGGGAGTTCACCAACATGACCCAAGGAAACTCTTCGGTGGCGGACTTCGAGTGCAAGTTCTAGATCCTGGAACACTTTGGGTACAATATGGATGAAGAAAGAAGGGTGGATCACTTCATAGAGCATCTTCACCCTGCCATCAGGCCCCATGTGATGGCAAGCAAGCCTAAAACCTTCGCTGAAGCCTAGAACACTATTTTAGACATGGAGAGGACTATGATTGTTGCAACACATCCCACTATCACATAGACAATGAGGTGTTACGCGAAAACATGCGGAAAACACCATAACCACAAATTACTAAAACATGGGTTAATTAAAACCGATTGTGGAAAGCTGATAAACTGAGAAACTATTACATATAGGTCCTCATCCTACACGAAAACATGTTATATAAACATATACGAGATCTGATATGTGTCCACAACTTAGAGGAACAGTTGTCCTGACATCACCTGTGTTCATTACCTATCATATATACATAAAGGCCCACATTCAGCCAGTAGCAGGATATACAAAGGATCAACGGCCATACATCGTGAAAGAACGTTAAAACGCTTCCAAGGACCTGAGAGTACAGGGATGTCTCTAGACTCTACTACAAAACACCAAAACAACATCATATCCATCTCTTGCCTTCTACTACTCATCTTGCTGCTCGACCGCAACTCCGTGACCACCACCACAGCTAGCTCGAACACCTGAAAACTAGCGGGGTGAGACAATCGAACATTGTCCCAGCAAGAAACATAACTCCCCGCCAAAACTATAAAACCAGGAAGATAAAGCAACAACAGTAGATAACAAGTAAAATGTAGAATAATAACAGTCCATATAGCAAGGCTATTCGTACCATCATGTTTACCAGGCTGTACACAGGACATATCACCACTTATCTCTTTATGGAACAAGATTAACAAGATAAGATATATTGCCACATAACATGAGGAACATATAACTAACTGCAAGGTATAAAATGATTAATTACACAAGCAAGGCTTCAACCAATGTTTCATGTTTTTCCTTAAGCAAGAAATATTATTCGGTTGGATTACATTTTATTATGCCCTGAGGAAGTGAGCCGTACCTCTCAAATCCAACCTTCGGTTGTGAAACCCAAATCCGGTGCCATATAAGGTCACATGGAAGAGCCGGACTCCACGACCTCCCACCTCGTAGTCAGTGTACGAGTACAACACAAGCAGGACCACAATCTCATGCTAAAGTGGCCTCAACCACAGGGTCAGCTCCATAGGCTACCCATCCTCTAGCCCACCTTGGTACAAGTCTCGGCGCTAGTATACCTGAGCCATGGGCCTGTTCACCGTTCTCTGAGTCATGAACGCATTCATGCTCCCATATCACATATCCTGAGCCATGGGCCTGTTCACCATGCTCTATACATATCCTGAGTTTGCAACTGTAGCTGCACTCGAATCCTCACTATTTTAGGCTAGGAGAAACCTCGCATATTCAACAATATGAACTCCGGGTTAATCTGTAAGAGAACCCGTTTCACCATCACCAGCTCCTGACAATGATGGATCTATGGCCAGGGCAACTACATGATATATATTCCACTGTGATTAATTAGTATGTTTTATGTGGATTGCAAGATTCAACTAAGTTTTATAACATGCAAACTATAACAGGAAATAAACAACATAAAACTCATCATTATGCTTTTATTATAATCACATCATCCTGATCCATCGCAAGGATCCAACATTACATGTTATCACTTGGCCTCTTGCCAATCATCCAGATCCATCTGAAGGATCATCACATGCCATGGGATCTCAATCCCTCATCATATAGCGCCACTGCCTCTCAAGGTTTACATCATCATCATGGGATAGCAATCCCCAGTACTTTATTCATGTACATTATACAGATTATTTCAACATCCAGAGTAACAATCACAGAAGAGTTACTCAACATATACATATACCTCATAGCCCTTTTTAATTGGCTATGCATCACCTGCATGGTTAGTAATAATAAATAGAAAGACCATGCTATCGACATAGGGTGATATTGATAATTATATACTTTATCAACTATGCCTCAACTGGTGATCATAAGCATAGGTTACATCATTAAGCAAGGCATTCTACATGCTTATCATTTCCTTATCATTATGCACAATCATATGCACATGAAATGTTGTATTAGAATACATGAAGGTGATCTACTATCTCAAGCATATCAATGGCTTCCATAATAAACCAAACATGATAGAATCCAACATATCATGTTTCAAATGAGGAACAAGACCCTCACTATTTCCCCCACTACCCTCAGCATAAGTGGTATCGGGTAGGGCTCCCTCTATCGTCCAACCATATCGGTCAACATGTGATGGCCAAGCATACTAGGTGACGTGAAATGCTGCGTTGTGCAACACTGGTGGTATATCGTGCAACAAGGCCTTGTGAGTCATAACGTGCAACGGCCAAGGGTACCAGGTGATGCTCTGTCGGGCAGGGAACTCATTCTAGGGGGACGTCCAACACTACAAGGTAAAAACTAGGGAGAGGATATCGGGCAACACCGTCAAACAAAGCATAACGTCAAGGTGCAACTCAACCTGACGTTCAACCAGCATAACCATGCTCTATCTGTTATCACATAGGGCAATGACTAAGGTGTGATGCCCATCACAGAACCAGACCCCAATGCCCCATCAACCAAGGTATAGTAGCACAAGGCAAACATCTAACCAAGGTGTATCGGGTAGGTCATCTTAGCATGGTGTGACGCCCGTCACACAAGGCAGGAACTAGGCATGTGATGCCCGACACAACACCCATCATGTGTCATCCAAGACTCAAGATCAAGTGGGGTATCGTCCATCACAGCTACCACCACCTATCGTCCAAAGCATCTAGGTCAAGAGGGCTATCGGGCAGCACCTCCCCAGGATTTTAATGACCAGTAAAGTGGCACATGTGATACTAAATGAGAATTAAAGTGCAAGGAGGATTAGATAGATTAGTATCGGTGTGGATAGAAGAATAGAGATCCAAATTTTCAAAAGGTATGTAAAGAAAAATTTTATTACCATTTTCAGTATAGTCTGTTAGAATTTAATAATTGTTTATGGTTATATGTTGAACCTTTGATCTGGGATTAATGGGTGCGGCTCAACCTCTTGGTCTCCCTTAATTGGGGGTTATCGAGAGGTGGGGTCGTAACATTGTTTTCATCGGTTTTGGTAGTGATATTCACCTAGGGTTGAGCTTAGGGTTTCCTTTCATGGATGAGATACCTTGAGTACTTGAACTCGATGGATCTCCTTGTATGGTGGGATATGATGGCCTCCTTATGTGTTGGAATATGATGGTGGTCCCATGAGGTGTGGGGGTTGATGGTTTTCTCTCTTGAAGCTTCTTGGATTGATGGTTCACCAAGTAGAGTGCAAACCGATGGTGGAAGTAGGGTTTTACCCTTGTGACCAAAGGGTCAAAATACATTGGTTCCCCTACTGTCGGAGGTTAATGGATGGACTAGGAGTCAAGATTCTATGGCTCACCTGACTCCCATAATCGATGGAACTATTGGTTGCATGGACATGATGTCCTTTGACCTTGGACACATGGCAAGCTTAGCTAGATGCCTTAATCTTCTCTTCTCTCTCACCCATAGCTTTTTATACCTCCCTCCTTGCATTCATATGAGTTCTTTACACACATATCTCTATCTATTTTCTTCCTTGCTTCTTGGCACTCATCCCCCTAGCTTGGTGGAGAAGAAGGAGCCAAGGTAGAAGAAGTGTGGCCGATCTTGCTTGCGTGTACAGCTAGGGTTTGAATCTACCCTCTCTTTGACCTTGTGGAGTTTCCTTAGATTTTTCTTGACCTAAGCAAGTAATCTTTCCCTACCTTCCTTCATTTTCCTTTCTTTCCTATCTTCTTCTCCCTTCTTCTTGGTCGTACCCATGGTGTTCCATGGTGGAGCTTAATCTAGAGATTGAAGAACACATCTTTCTTGCTTCTTTGACCTCGGGTTTGCTTGTTCTTGGAAAAGGAGCTGGCTTGGCCGAGTGGAATGCTCATGATAGGGTTTTTTATCTCTTTCATCAAAATACCTTTCTGTATGGAGCTTCATCTTCATCGTAGATGTGAGTTATATAACTTTCTCCATGTTTATTGCTTACTCACATGTACTAGATCTTGCTTAAAAACATAGTGTTAAGTGGAAGGTTATCCTTACCTAGGGTTTGAGATTAAGTGGTGATTGTTGAGTATTTTATCTTCTTGGATGAACCCTAAACCTTGTGCATGAACCTTAGTTGGTATAGGAAGCTCTAGACCTTGCATGCATGTGAAAAGCGATGGATTTTTCTCTCAAAAGATGGTTACTACTTATGGTTTTTTAGCATACTTTCCTTCTTGTTTTGCAACCCTACAGTTTGATTTTGGTGTTGTTTTGATTGGCATTCTTGTGCCAAGAAATGTCCTTGACTTAGTTTCTATTTTAAACTTTCTCTTGTGCATAGAACTGATGGTTGTGTCCCCCCTCACAACTGATGTCTTGGTTCTTCACCACATGATGGTTTTGACACTCACGTGTAGTGGTTTCATTTGATGGTTTTCCTCCTTTCACCAAATGATGGTTTTCATAGGTTTTTTTTTTATCTGTTTTCCCACTTGTTGACCACACTCGATGGTTCACTGACTCCACACTCGATGGTCTCACTGGAAACCAATGGCTTTTCTGGTTCCACACTCAATGGCTTTTTTGACTCTTAGTTGATGGTTTCTCTGACTCTTTGGTTGATGGTCCACAACCAATGGGTTCACTAAATGCCACATCTGATGGTAGTTTTGTTGTCCACATTTGATGGTGTCTTTGGCTTCCAAATCCAATGGTGGATCTCATGTCCACATCCTATGGCCTTACTAGGTCATGCTCGATGACTCCCCTAGGTCATAACTTGATGGTTTTCCTAGATGAATGGTTCAAGGTTTTACTTGTATTGCATGTGATGGTTTTTCTTATCCAACATCTAATGGTCTTGGTGATGTTCATGATTTTGTGTTTGGGTCTGATGCTCCTAATCTGATGGTTATGTTTGACCTTACAGATCCATGATCTGATGGGGGTGCTAAGTACTAGGGTTTATCTTTGAGTGCTGATTTCTAAACTTCCATTCAATGTATCTTGTTAAACCTAACCCTAGGACAAAAATGTGATGATGGTTAATCATACTTAGTTTCCTTGTATAATTAGTATGATTATTTAATACTCTCTTAATGATTTTTAGTAACCTAATATGTTTCCATATGAAGAATATAGATCTTAAATGCAATGTTATGTCGAACTTATATGTCACATGTATGGTGATAGGTTGTAGAGCCTTGTTATAAATTATGGAAAGATAATGATGTTCTTACAGGGAATGATGTGATGGTCTTCATGAACTTTGGGTATGGTTGATCCCTTATGAAGGTATGATCCTCTTCATTATGTGATAAGGATTTATATCTTATGATGGTATGATGATAATTATAGTCTCATGAATGGAAATAAAATAGTACCATGTGGTTTTGTGATCAAGAATTCTATCACATATGTTTATATCTTCTAGAGTTGTAACATACCCTTATTTTTGTACAACTCTTTTAGGGTTTGTATGTAACTTGGTTGATGCAGCCTTAACTCACCTAATTGTTATTAACTAAACAAGTGAAACCCTAATCATGTAGTGCCATGTGCCATAGAACCATTCCAGTGTCAGGACTTGCAGGATGGGGAAACAAGCATTCCTAAGGGAATCTCGGAGTTGGATACATAACTGTTGAGTATGTGTGGGTGCAAGATGCCATGTGTCCTATCATACACCTTAGATTGAGAGTGGTTGAGGCCATGTCTCCAATAATTGTATAAGTGATGTGAATGAGGACATATGTGGTTTTACCTTAGATGATAGGGTTTTATATACCTTTGTTACTAGTGTCGTGACCTATAATAAGGCCGGACTAGATTGTTGGCAGATTGACTAGATGTCAGTGTGGCAACTTGAATGATATGTCATTGTATTTTGACTCATACTAACTGAGAGGGAGATATATTAGGGTTCCGTCTCACCTAGATCTTGTATGGAACTGAATAATGCTTTGTAATGGTTAGTTGGACTTTGAGTGGTACAACTTAAACTCCCCATGGGGTAATAAAAGATGTAATATAGTTGTGTAGTATATTTACTAGGATTAAATATCTTTCACATTGGTTGTCAACCCTTACTCTTTTCGTATACTACTAGTTGTTGCATAATGTAGTAAGAGTTGTCAATTGTTAGTAACAATAGTTTTATTTGTTCCTTTATATACCTTGTTGATCATGCATGATGCTATGCCTAACTGTTTAACTTGCTTAATCTATCTAATTTGCTTAATCTTCTAGATAAGTTGATGACATTCCTAGAGAAGAAGAAGAGACACCTATGATGTAGAAGAGATCATATATAATGTGGAGATCAAGTTGTAGAGCTAAATCTTCACTACTACAAAATTTGATAAAGACGAAGGAAAAATTCCTAACCAATATCTATGAATCCTTGACCAAAAGGTGGTGGTTAGGGCCAATCCTTGACTAATGTACCCTTGGCAAAAGCTTGGAGACCAATAGTGATTGCTCAAGTCATATCCCTAACCAATACAGATAGAATCCTTAACCAGCCAACAAAAAGAAAAGTAACTTAGATCCCTTGTCAACTACTTATATCCAAGGCCTATCCTTGACTAATAGAAATAAATTATTGTTAAAATTTTAGATATTTATTTTTGAATATATACAAATTTTAAAATAAGTATACCATAAGAACTCATTCATCACTCATCACATGAACCAAAACAAACTGTAATACACAATCAAAATTTCATTAAATTTTTAATTGTAATGTTTATAAGCTAAGCACATGATTGATGCATCATTTTTGTCCAAAAAATTAAGACATATCTTATGAAATTACTTTGACATGCAATTCTATATAATTTACATACATATTGTTTTGCATTTTTTCCAAACTAAAAATAAACTTCTGCCACTAGATAAAGTCTAGTTCAAGTCTTTTGTTTCTACCAATGCTTCTACATGTTTCATCTTGGAGGGTTTCACTAGTATTTCCATAAATTCTTATTTGTACTTATCAAATATCCTATATTACAAAATAGTTTGTATTAACTTCACATAACTTATATTTTACAAGTCCACAAAGAGAACACTAACACCATTCATTGAATAAAAACATTAAACAAGTAAATAATAGCTTCCTTAAACATGTACAAATGACATCCATTAACTAAAAAAATGGTAGACGTGCTACCTTGAAACGTCTCTACATATAGCTGCAATATAAATTTAAATCATATGTAATGCACTCTCTTGTTGTATCATTTTGTATTATGAGGCTAAAAAGAAATATAAGTTAGTATCAAAATATAGAAAATAGGAGGGCTAACAATTGAAGGGTTACATATTGACAAAGTATTCTATTTATCTATCAAACTACATAGCCTGCAACGATGTATATGGAAGAACAATAAACACATGAAATACATAACAACCATGTGTAGAAGAACAAGAATCAATACCAACTTAGCTGACTGTTATTGACGCAAAAAGAAATAAAGGATGTATAGTTAATATTAATTAAAAAAGAGCCAACCACAAGTTGCTTCTCATGGTCGAACAGTAACACAAAAAGAACATTACATTTGTAGAGAGTTTATATTTCTCGATTTCTGTCGATAGTAATTACTAGTTAAAAAAATTAGATAAGAACTTATACCAAAAATACAGGAAAGGTGTCATTTACTTTTTACCTACCGCCTAGACCTCAATCTTAACCTTTCTTTATCTGTCTTCAGACATGCCGCCTAAACAAGATGTGTACGAAAATAGATGCATCAGAGACTAGTAAATCAAGAACATAGAATCCTCATAAATGATGGAAGATCTTGTGGCTCTATCATTTCCGTGAAGGATATAAGGAGTAAGGAGCAGAACTAGGAAAGAGATTTGAGAAGAAAAGTAACCAAAAGCGAGAGTGGGAGGTGGAAAACAAACCTTAGAGAGAGCAGTGGCTGGACCAACAGTCGGAGGTGGGAGGGAGAGTGGCGGCCAGATGCGGCGTCAAGATTGCCTAATTGAGAACTATTCTCAGGCACATGAGGTGAAATGTGAGAACCAAATAGTCGGGCGGGGGGATTGGGCACTACTGAGAAGAAATAAATTAGGTTTGCAACATTTATGGGAAAATGATTCCTTTATATATTGTTACAGATGAATTAGTAGTCAGGGTTTCGGTCCTTATAAGTCAATGATATGCCTTAACTTGTGTTAGCAACTACCAAGGGTTGTTTTCCTTGACCATACGACCTTGACCATTTTAAGGTTGTTGTGGTGCTTGTCCTAGAAGAGATTCAGATCTTGCAGGTCCATAGGGTTGAATATGACTTTAATTAAGTCTTCAGATTGTTTGTGAAGTTACTTTATTTTCACATTAAAATCTTATTCAAAGGAAGATGAGGAAAGAAAAGGTCATGGTTGGACAAATTATGCATCAACAAAACTTCCCTTCAGAAAACCCACCATGAGTGCATGACATTACGAAATGTTCCTGTTGGTAATGAAGCCAAAATTTTATGAAATTTTTTAGGCTTGAAGGTTAGAGATACTGACTCTTTCCCATTCCACATGAGATGGGTTGATAAATAAGAGGAAAGTTTTAAGAATGTTTGGGAGGAAGTCAAAGTATCTCATTACAACTAATTCATTGATATCTTACTTATTGATATATATTATATTAACTTTTTATTTTATCATGTATAGAAATTACTTTTTTTTAAGAGTCAAGAAGCAAACATGATTCCAGTCATGTATATAGTAAGTAAGTGGTGTAGGGAAAAAGTGAAAAATAGAAAATCAACATTTCAGTATAATTTAAAGTCACACTTGACGATTTACCTCCTGAAGTAATTCACAAGTTGCCAGAATCAAGGGTTAGTCAAGACAAATGGGAACAAATATTAATAGATTGGGTTAAAGAATAACTAAAGGTAATGCATATATTTTTATATATAAATAGAAGCATAAGGAAATGATTTTAATAGTTTTTTCATTTGAATTTCTTTCTATCCAGGCAGAGGCAGAACAAAATGTAATAAACCATTCCATGACAAGACTTACATAAGGACTTGGTAGTAAATCCATAATGCAAAAAGAATTTGAGATGGTGATTACTTTTCATTATGACATATAACATGCTATAATTATAATACTTTTTTATGAGTACTTATCACTATACTTATTGATGTGATTTATTGTTATTAGATTTTACAAGGGGAACGACCTACAACTTTGAAAACTTACATAGTTTCCCACCAAAATAAAAAAGGAAAGTTTGTAAATGAAAAACTTAGAAGATAGTGGTACATACCATATAATTAAAGACGGTATTTCCTTCATACTTCATATAATGGATATTTTTTTACTTCTTATTATATTATCAAATCATTGTCTTTATAGGAGGAGGTTGAAAATGAAGAAATACATCGAAATGTGCATGATAGCCACAACCTACTTGACATGCTACCTGTATACGATCATGTATATAGTGGTCACCATGGTGGATGTCAAAGACGTTGTAGAGTTGGTGTTATAAGAAAAGTGTTGAAGGAGGCCTCTAGCATGATAATAACACATCAAAGTTATGAAGAAATTGAAAAAGAAGCCAAGTTGTTTTCTCAAAAACTTGTTGGTGCTAAGCTTAATATGGCATAAATGATGGATCGGGTTAGGAAGCATCTTTATATGTATACATGTTTAGAAAACATGGTGCACATCATAATAATTTATTGATTAGTTTATAATGTGTGACCTTCATATGCTTAAATGAATAGGGTGGGTCCACTTATTCTCAAGTTCAACCTTCAAGTGTTGGTGTTGGATTGGGTTATAACTATGAAGACTCAAGTAATAACAATGAGATGAGTTCTCACAGTCAATATAAAGACATGGAAATGATGGACTAAATTCATAGGTCGTTGTCAATATGGAAGGATTTATATTACAATTACCTTTTTGTAGTATGAATGGTACTTATTAGCATGTGTTGATCACTTTTATGCATTCACAATGTTGATGTGAATCAACTTGAAAGATTTATGTAAACACTTGGATGTGATTGGTGTTTTTGTGCAATACATGTATGTGTATACACCTATACATTGTTTGTTATAACCTCAAATTTCACTTATATTGAAATGCAATTAATCTATGAAAAGAGACTTGTTTGGAAATTTGGGTGCTTTATTTTGAAGAATAGATTTCTTTACACATTTCCCTTGAATGATAAATTTTGTGAATTCTACTATTTTATTAATCCAACAATGGATAGAAGGAAATAGGATAAAAGAAAATCCCATAATAAGAAAAAAGAAAAAGAAATAGATGATAATTGTGTATGCATGAGAGAATTATGTAGAATTATCTAAAAAGTGGCAAAGATGGCCACTATTAATTAATCTTCATTTACACATGGTTTCTAATAGAAAGAATATCCAAAATAAAGAAATTAGAAAAGGAAGAAAGAGAAAAGGATTAGTTTTGATGTCTTAAAGGAATAAAATTAGAGGTAGACTTGGATATTAAGAAAAGCATCGTTACTTTTTTAATTTTGGTCTCAATTCTTGGTCACGATGGGATAAAGTGATTTCTTTCCCTTCAAATTTAGGATTAAGAGGATTAAAGATTTGAGAGATGTGGATTTTTATAGAATTACTAAAGTGAGAGGATAATTTCCAATGTGCATTAAATGTCACAATTTTCTAGAAATATATATATATATATATATATATATATATATATATATATGTATGTATGTATGTATGTATGTATGTATGTATGTATGTATCCTAGCCTTTTAGTTGCGCAAGCCCTATGGGCCGTTGGATCCCTGATCCAACGGAGGATGGGTCATCCCCTAGCTCACGCTAGAACAGGAAAGAGGAGTAGTTAGATCGAGTTTCTCTCAAAAGTATTGATCAGTAAACTTAGAAATTGGACAAATGGATTCAAAAGCAAGAAATACACCCACCTACCATAGGTTTTACCTAGTTTGGGGATCTCTAGAAGATTCACCCAATTCATAGTTTCCTAGTCGGCTACCTATTGACCCTAGGGCTATATGTATGGCATATTCATCGAATGCAAGGGCACCCCAGTGACCGTGAGACACCGTCGAACTGATGGTTTCAATCCTAGGCTCCAATTCTACCAGCCGCCTATGTTTTCCCCCCTTTTTCTTCTCTACAATGTCAACAAGATTTCTTCTCATCCTCCTAGTATGAGTCGCCTCTGAAGGAATTAAGGGAATTTGTGAGTTCGGTGAGGTCCGATGAGGGATCCAACACCTTGAGCTAACTATTCAATGCCTTATAGCTCCAAGTCAATCTCTGCGTTGACCGTGGCCTAAAGCCGTGGAACATTGGCTTGCAGGACCGGGAGGAGGAAGACAAAGATAGGGTGAGATTACCAAAAATACCTCGACTGCTTGCGCATTTAGTCCACGAAGCTGAGGGGAAACAATCTCCTTTCTTTCTCCTATGAGCCGCATCCTGCTTGGAGCATTGAAGCCAAGGTGGCGAGCATCTATTGGCAAGGCCCTGTGCAGGTGGAAAAGGTTAGTGGCGTGTGTTTTTCTAACATGGAATTTTTTGATTGGCCCAAATAAGATTAACCTTAAGAATATTGTAGAAAATTTTTTGTAACTCAAATCAAGAAAAATTATGTATAAAAGTTGATCAGAAAAATGAAGGATCACAATAAAAAAAGTTTCAAGACCTAAATCTTATTCTAGTTTAAAAGTACCTAAATAAAGCATGTTTAATGTTTTAAATGAACTAGAACCCTAATTTCTGGGATTTGATGTTAATAATATGTCCAATTGCTATTGATGATCCAAGATTGATATTTTATGAATAAAAAGAGAAACTTGAAGGTTATGTGAACTTAGAACCCCATAATTTGATAAATTAGGATTTCCTTGAAAAAAGATGTAATTAATGATAAATTAGGGTTTGTAAACCCAATGGGCATGAAATGTGGAAATTAGGGTTTGGAAAGGCAAACCTAATGAAACCCTAATATTGACCTAGAAACCCTAAAATGAGACCCAAGTCGGTCTTAGTGATGATTTGGACAATACTAATAAAACACAAGATTATTACATTAACTTTTAAGGTAACTTGGCTTGGTTGATTAATTGCTTGCTCTTGCTTGGACATATAGACTCTTGATCAAGGTATGTGGTTACACCTATGACTAATCACTTTATTTTCCTAGCATTTTCTGAGTTTTTACTGCATTGCTTTAAATTAAATGCTTAGATGAACTTTATTTCCTGCAATCTATAAAGTGATTATGGATATCATAATAGTAAGCTTATAACACTACTACAGAACATGCTTTTAGCGTCAATTAATTAAAGGCTTTAGTGTCGGTTTCCAAGCGACACCCAAGTGGGCGCTGCTAAAGGTGGACCCCAAAATGCTTCCCGCCACCAAAAACGCGTCAGCAAAGGGACTATATGCGTCATTTTTTTAAGAAAACTGACACTACAGAATGGTTACAGACGCCAGTTATTAAAGGAATCGACGTCAAAGTGCTTCCCGCCACCGAAAAACGTGCCAGAAAAGGGCCTATAGGCGTCGGTTTTGAAAGATAACCGACGCCATATCAGCTGAACCGACATCGGTTTTAAACTAATAATCGACGCCATATCCCCTGCCTGCCACCACGACCGTGCTTCCTAGCACGGTCGTGATTCATGGCCACATAGACGTTGGTTTTTTGTCAAAAACTACCGCCGTATGTCTTTGGTGTCAGTTTAGTTCAAATAACCGACACCTATGTTATGATTTTTTATTCTTATCAGTTTGCAGGCCTGCTGTATGGCTGGTCAGCAGGATGAGAACCTGCAGTTCAGTTCTGAATTGTAGGTTTACGACATCCATTGGTATCAGCCAACAACATGCCACAAACCTGCAAAATTAATAAGATGGACAATATTATATATATGTGATTCACACACATGTATAAGCACATTTAATTCATATTATTTTTTTAATACACACATGTAGAAACCCGTAGCAACCTACAGTTCCATTCATTTCATCTCTTTTCACATTCAGACACATGTAGAAACATTTATGTATTGATCATCTTCACACACATATGACAATTCATAAAAATTCATTCACATTCACATAAAAATAATTATGAGAACAAAGTTATTCTTTATTCATCATTGTCATCATTGTCAATAAAATTATATTTAAAAATTCCCTCTCTTTGTAGGGCTTTTGCCCATTCTTCTCTTACAACATCTAATTCATCTCTCATATAGGGAGCATGTACATCGAAACACTTTCCACCTATGCTGAAGTCAACAGTTTTAAAGACCTACAAAGAGAATGACATATATATATAATTAATAATATATAATAAGATTGATATATTTCATATTATCTAATGAGACTATGTATAATACCTATTGTATCTTATCGATTTCCATTACGACATGTTTGATGATTAGGTCCATAAATCACATGACATAGTAGGCACATGCCCAACCGTTGTCTTGTTTAGCAAATTATAAATTGAAACATACAAAATATTCAAAAATACAAATAAGCAAAGTTCACATAAATAATATATATATTGGAGTCAAGAAATTACTTTCACATTCTCCCAAATTAGTGACAGATCCTTTTTCCTGGGGACCTTTCCTCCAACTTTTTTATACTCTTATAAAGCCCTACATATGTTAATGTAACCCATTAAATTGCATAATTAAATAGTAATGTAGTAACAAATGTTAACAAATATAAAAACATGAAATATTTCTCACGAGAATAATGTCCTTTTAATTGCATGTCCATATAATGTATCCGACTCATTCCCCATAGGATCTTGATAATAGACAGTGAATGTCTTGGGGACAATAACTAGTAACTCCCAATGCTTACCACTACAGGTAAGAAAGTAGAATCCACAATAAAAATGTAATTTGCTTAAGTCCAAATTATAAGTAAAGTAAACTTACTCGACATTGAATGGAGCTATTATCACCGTCTTATTATTTTTACCAAAATATTGAAAAGCATTAAAACAGTATGAAGTAACTGAATATGAGTCTACATATACAAGACTAATCAAAGATGGAACCAAAAATCCCACATGGGAAAACCCAAAATCTGTACATATCTTGTGTAAGTGGCTGTAAAACATGTATTACGTATGAATTAATATATAAGAAACCAGATCACCATATATAAAACAAGGTATATGGATGTATAAACAAGATCTCACCATATCCACTTCTCTATCATAGATGTGTTCAACCATTCATAACTAAACAACTCCAAAATATCTTATATAAATATCTTATCTTCGTATGATTGACCTGCATTAATACCTATGCATTAATACGTACGTATGCAAAACTTGTATTACGTATGCATTAATATGTATTCTAAACTTGTATAAATAGATTGTTATCGTATGATTTACCTGCAACATCCTCCAGAATAGTAACAATTATAGGGAAATTTAGATTATGTTTGCCGATCCATACTGCAACACCCCTACAATTACGACCTATCGAGGCGTGTAGGTCCCTTGGAAGCCAACTTGGTAGTCAAGGAGGTGGAGGCCGAGATGTAGAGGGTCTCGTATTTTTGACAAGTATATATAATTTCAGATCAATTGACTCATATATACACACTAACAAATTAAAGTAATGGAAATTTATCATACAATATCAGTATAGAGGACATCTGCTTTGGGCCACAATATCACTCTGCCTACTACCTCACCAAGTGTTTCAACATATGGATGTGCATGAGGCAGTGCAAGATCTATCTAGTCGGGGAGTACATGTATCAGGCTCACACGTACCACACCATCTGGTACTGGATACCCGTGAAACATGCACCCTTTAAGGGGTGGGTAAGCCGACACCTCTGCAACAATATATTCTTGACTTTTTAGTCGGCATGGCTTCAACCCCTACAAATTTACGTAAAAAATGTTATATGCATATATACACAAACATATCATCTTGAACATACTAGCTATTATGTCACAAAAATACTTACAGAGGACGTGCTAGGTGGTGTGTCTATAGGATTACTCCCAACCTCTGCAGTACGAGCACTAGGAGAAGAGCGGCCCACCACAGGTACTGTCTGAGTGGCAGTTTGAGACGCCTGCCACTTGCTAATTGCTTCATGGAGTCTCTTATCAAGTACTTCCTCGACTCTCCTATCAATTAACGAATCTACCTATACATGAATAAAAGAAACGCTAGCTTCTGATTATTGAATTCCCTTTCACAATAACATTCTAAAATAAGAATAGGTTACCTTAGCTTGTGAAAGTCCCACTTTTGGGACAAGTTTATGCTGGGATGGCCCAAAGAATTCTTTGATGCCCACACCAGCACCTGCACCCCTAACACATCCAGGATGCTCTGGGTTACCCAGAGCAACTGTCAATTCATCCCTTATACCCTGAGGGATGAACTTTCCTTCCTTCCTCTGCTCATGCAGCTCCCGCTAATCACCATCAACAAAAATTAGTAAGTAAACATAACAATAATCAATATTGATCAATTGCTCTAAGAGTTGATTTTTACCATTTTTGCAGCCACCTCAGCAGTTGCGGGCTTTGGTATGTCTCCCTTCTTGTTTTGCCTCCCAACTATCCACATAGCATGGTGAGGTAGAGGTGCAGGAGTAGTAGTAGAGGACTCTGCAGTCTCCTGAGTAGCAGTAGGCTGAGCAGACTCAGCCTGTAGTCTTTGGTGAATGCCTGCATATCCTCTTGGACCCATTGTGTGGTCGTGCACATTCAGTGCACGCCTTGCTCGTTGAGCATCGCTTAATACTTAAAGGTTAATCTTGAATAGGTGAATACATAAAAACATATATTAATTAAATTGGGAGTGGCGCTTAATACCTTGAATTCATCTATTTTTCTTTGGGTAACAAATGCCTCCCAATCTTTGGGGTCCAGGTAGTTCCATTGTTGTGTGGCTTCCTTCTGCCTAAATTTATTTTTTAAAGAGAATACAAACAAAAATTATTTGTGTAGAGTTAGTGAAATAGTGATCAATGTCTAGAATTGGAAATCAATCAAGAACCTCTTCTCAGCATCACATATGTAATCTTAGGTGAGATTGGTCCTATAGTTCCTTAGGACCCTCCCACAATGTTGCATCACACATTTACAATGCAACTTTTCATCCAGATCAAATATGCTCTGCAAATTAAATAGAATTGCTATTAACTAGTATCTTAAAAATTAGTAATATGCACAAATAGAATTACAAATAATAATAACTCATGCATAGTTCCTTCCATATGTGGTCTTTCTTCCCCTTAGGAACTTTATGCCAAGATTCTAGGATAGGACTGCAATGACTGTGAGTAAGAACCCCAAGATATGAAACAAATGAGTTGCGGTTCACTCCATATGGATTTCCTGCATGATCAAAATCTACAGCCAATTTGGGTCCATTGCCCCTTTGCTGTATTAACTTGTTCATCATTGTGATGCCCCTCACTTTATCAATTTTCTTTTACTGCTCATCAAGTGTTGTAATTTCTTTAGGGGGTACATCACCAACCTAAAATTTGATAAACACACACTTACATGATATAATTATAAATGAACATATAGATAGAAACCTCATGGATATATTCTTAAAACTTACATTGTCAGCGCAAGCACGTCCTCACCCTCACGATGATCATCAGCACGGTCATCATGGGAATACTCAGCCATCTGAAAGTTCACATTCAAATTATAAATTTCACATTATAAAGTAACAGTAATTGTAAAGTTCACATTGTAAAGTACACATTTACATTGTAAAGTAATTCACATTGTAAAGTTCACATTCAAATTGTAAAGTTCACATTCACATTGTAAAGTAATTCACATTGTAAAGTTCACAATCACCTAGTTTTGGTATAATGTGCAATTTACCCAAAACCTAGGGTTCAATATGCAAATTACCACTTCAATATGGTCCTTAATAATTCTTGGCATCATGTAGAGCAAAGAAAATGAGGGGGGTGCCTCATTTGAATCATTCGAAGAAGAGAGAATCTTGATATTAAAATAATCAAGATTTAAGTATAAATGGAACTTTACTTCAAATTGATGCAAAAATAAATTTATCAATTGAAGGGCCTTCAACCAAAAATGATATGGTTGGATTTGTTCAAGTGTGAACACCTTTGTGCCTTTTCTAGGCCACGAAATATCTAATTTGAGTGGAGAGTCCACTCACCTTAAGTTAATGGAAAGTAATATCCACTAAAATGGGATATTAATATAAAATGATTAAGGTGCTTAATTTCTTTTTCCTTAATTCATGGATAATGGAAGGGAATTTGGAGATAAGGAATATAGCTTTGCATGCACGTAATTGAGGAGGAAGATGTGGCACAAATTTTGGAATAAAAGGATGTTTATAAGGCATTTTCTCTCTCATTGATTTTCTTATAAAAAGACCCTTTACCACTCAAACCAAGGACTTTTTTGAATCCATTTCTTTCCTTTGCTTGCAAAAACGATCAAGGGAGCTGGGGACATCAGGAAGACGACCCTCAACCTGTTGGTAAGCTTCTTGACCTTCGTTCATCTTGATTTCATGGTGGAAATCTCAAATCAATGCATGATTTCTTCATATCTCAATCCCATCTTCACTTCTAGCCATTCCTTTTCACTCAAAAGCTTGAGGAACGATCCTTGTGGTTAGAGAAAGCTTCTTCCACCATTGTTGACGTGAAGCTCCAAGCTTTGAAGCTCAATTGAAGGAGGGTTATATTGTTGGGTTTTTAGGGGAGACAGAGAAGGCAGCGAAAACAAAAAAAATTTCTCCCCAAACCCATACCGAGGAAACGCGTCAACATCTATATAATAGGAAAGGATGGTTTGCAGAATCATACCTTGTCCCGAGGCTTGCTCGGCGACAATACCTCGCGCAATGCGCGGTCTTCAACTCCGGACTTCGACGATGTCTGTGCAGCTCCTAGTCGCACCGGGACTGACAACTCCTACTCGAACCGGACTGTCGGATGACAGTTGTCCTCCTAAGCGGCAGTGTCCTCCCGCCTCTGTAGTAGTCCACACGGACCACCTAGAACTCCACTCTCCTTGTCCCACAAGGAAGTGGAAGGAGTCGCACCCTCCTGTTGACGTACTAGTCACCAACACGCTCTCCTGCCTCCTGTTGCAACTGCAGTTGTCCTTCCCTTGTTGCACCTCCCTTTTGCGGGAAGCACTTGCTCGGGCTCTCTCACGGTTACCAAAACCAGAGAGAACGACAACTTACAGAGCAACTGGTTGCACTGAGCTGTACTTTGAGAAGCCCCCAATACCCCTATATATATAGGAGAGTCATGGGACAGGGTTCTCCATCCCGGGCAATGCGGGACTAAAGCAGGAGTAGAAGGGTTCGAGAATTTTCCACAAAAAGCAACCGGTTCGCAACTTGAAATGATCGGTTCACAACTGAACCGATCGGTTCGGCCATTGAGCCGATCGGTTGGACCTGAGCCGATCGTTTGGGGCACTCCAACCGATCGGTTGGTGCCCTGAACTGATCAGTTCATGGTCCTAATCCGGCTCAAAAAGGCTTTCCTTATTTCTTCCCCAATTGGTATCGAATACCAATATTATTCCCAATCGAATTGGGTAATTTGAAATGAAAGGAAAATTCTTGCCGACATGACTTTCCCAACTGGTCGGTTGCACCAGTTGAGCCGATCGGTTCAACCCTTGAACCGGTCGTTTCAACCTGGGCATGAGTCGATCGGCCTGGACACTCCAGCCGACCGGTTCAGCAACCTCAGCCGACCGGTTCATCACATGAACCGATCGGTTGGGAGCACAGGTTGGGCAAAATCAGTCAATTGCGATTTCAATCAATCCGATACTCCAATCAATGCGTCCAACACCTTGAACCATACGATATTGAGCCATCGACTGATTGAGTGTTTAATTGAACTACTAAACTCCTTTAGTAATCAATCTAAACATTGCTTTGTGGACAAAACTCCTCTTCCAGGTTAAATCCTATGTGTGTGACCCTGCAGGTCCATTTCACGTTGGTAGTGAAAGTCCATAACACTTATGACTTCACAAGCAAAGAGCGGTGCCTAGTCACACATCAGTGCTACCCAAGTGAAAGTAGAAAGTTGGAGAACAACTTTCATCCTACAATCCGTGAATGGTGTTACAGCGAATGTATAATTCCTTTGGCACTGATATCCCGAATGAACTCGAGGCATGGAACAGTCATCCTGTCAACGTTCATTCATTTCCTTGATCTCAGAGTAGACTGGAAGAGATATGTATGACATCAGTATCATATACTGATTCACACATGCGTGCACGCCTTTCTCAATCCTACTCATCAAGTGGCCATGGATATCAAACTCCCTCAGGAGGGACAAATCCCATATCTATCACTCACCCCTCAAAAGCCCCATGTGTCAAAGCCACCCAATCATCACCTTTATAACAACCCATGTTTCAGGACTGCGTTTGATGATGTCAAAGTGTGCCCAACGACATGTGTTGAGTGTAGTGATTTTAAGTCTAAGAATCACACTCACCACCATCACTGTGAGTACTGACTATGACTACCATTTCATGGTTCCATGTGTCAAACTCACGGTGGGTCTGTCCGGTACCTTGTTCTCTAACAAGTACCTATGTGTTTGGTTTGATATCTCTATATCATGACTAATGAGATTCTATCATCAACCAACACCACAATCTAGTCTTGTGTGTCATTGTTGTCTATCTACCTTCCACAATGACATCCGACTAGGGACATATCAAGAATGTACAAACTCTTAGCATCCGTATGATCTCATCGTTCAGGTCATTAACCTGAAGGCATACGTCATTGAGTACTGTCATTCTCTAGACATTCAATCTGTTCTATCACTATCTCATATGACTGAACCAGAAAGAATTGGAAGCTCACCTTTTTATGTTTATCAAATCAATCTTAATGTATCCCATCAATCATCCCATGATTGGCTCTCAGGGCATACATACCAACAAATATAACTTGAACCCCTATTCATTGATATTGATTTCAATTTCTCATTCAACTATGTTCAATTGCTCTTCTTTCAATTTCTTTGATTATTTGATGCAATTACCATGATAATGGCAGTAATTTTTGATGGTATAAGGTTTTATGATGATATCATCATATTAGGCTCACTTTCCAACATATTTGAGTTGCAAACGGTTTTAAGGTTTTGGTCCAAACGGTTTCACCAAACTGTTTGGAGACCAAACGGTTTCCAAACCGTTTGGAGGCTTGGACCCCAAACCATTTAGAGGAGTTGACCATTTGGATGGGTTGACCATCTGAGGTCAGAACCCTAGAACATGTTTTATGATGATCCATTTGATCCAATTGATTAAATCAATCTATGGACAATTATCCAATTAGAAACCCTAATCGGTTAAGTGCTGAAATTGCAATTGTTTAATTTAAAAGTTTAGGTTGATTTGCCGAAATGGTCTCAAGACCATTTGGAGGTCACCCCAAATGGTCTCAAGACCGTTTGGAGGTCAACCAAGACCGTATGGAGGTCTAGGATTGAGTAGGGTTGAGTATTTGAAGACGCAAAGATATCAAACTGAAGTGCAATCAATAACTACATTGATGATCAATCCAATGACCTAAACCCTAATTGGATTTCACAAATTTTAATGAATGATGAGGCAAACGGTCTCAAGACCATTTAGAGGTCATCCAAATGACCTCAAGACCATTTGGAGGTCATCCACATGACCTCAAGACCGTTTGAGGTCAGGTGATATCATAAATTAATGGTGGTTCATTGATTTCAATTGGATTAGTTCCACAATGATAACCATTGATGGTTCCTCGATTCCAAAACCCTAATTGAAGGAGTCTTGATTATAAATCCTAGTTCAATTGGGTTTAAAACCCTAATTGATGGTCAAATTGAGGGGTGATTCTATGGTTCAATTGATGAATGAATCAAGTATTCAATTGGTAGTCGGTTCATGGATTGAAACCTTAAAATGATGAAGTGTTGAAAGACCTTTTTGGTCCATTTGGTTTTGAGAGGGTTTGGACCAAAATGTCTTAAGACCGTTTGGGTCCAAATGGTCTCAAACCTTTTGGGTCCAAACGGTCTCAAACCATTTGGAGACCCAAGCTCTTTCGGTTTCAATAACAATGCTTGCTTAAACGGTTTCAAGGACAATGTGCCCAAACAGTTTCAAACCATTTGAACTTTGAAAATCCAAGACTATTTAAGGTCTAAGTAAGAAAGACCATTTGAGGTTCAAAATGGTTAATACATATGGGTATATAATGTAATTGAAGATTCAATTGGTCAATTCATTTAGATACCTCATGTAATTGAAGGTTCAATTTATCAAATCTTCTGGACACCTAATGTACTTAGGTGAGTGGTACCCTTAGTGGGATTAATCATTGATGTCTGAGGATGCAATAATTCAAAATATCATCTTAACCTTAAATGCATGTATTTGGAATAAGATTGATATACAATTAGGGTATGATCCTTGGTAAAGAGATCATTAAACCCTAACTGAGTTAATTGATGAACTCAAACCCTAAATTAGGGCAATTTTGAGTGAAACCCTAATCTAGGAAGATAATGTGATATGCATTTATGGTAATGATATGAGTAACCCTAATTCATGGTATTTTATGTAAAACCCTAATTTGGATGAATAGTAAACCCTAATTGTGGATTATTGAATATAAACCCTAATCTAAGGTGATTTGATGTGAATAGTAAACCCTAATTATAAATAGGGTGAATTTGTATGAAACTCTAATCTTGGACAATGAAATGCTAAATCATTGGTCCCAATTGCTATAAAAAGGGAAACCCTAACCCTACTATGGGAATAGTGGTGTTACTCTGGGATAGTATGAAACTGGAATATGATTGATATATCTGTTATTATCTGTACTATCCATGCAGGTATCCTGAGATGATGAACATAGCCAGGTATGAGCTATGATGTTTTATTATTAAAATTTTAATTGGGCCTTGTGCCATAATATGCCTTGTTGCTTAGTAAGAGGTAACAAGAGAATCGATGGGCCTCAAGTGCCAGATAAGATGCTTGTGAAGCAAGTGTCATGTGTACCTTGGTCAGATGACCTGAAGGTGATGGTTACCTAAAAAAGTGGTAACAGTGCTCAGTAATGAGCTAAGGGTTTGAATACCCAGAACTATATGGTTATGGCATTGAGTTTGAAATGAGGGACTGAGATCCCAATGTCTAATAAAGACTGAGAAGTAACTGATGAAAACAGTACATGTTTCTTTATAGCATTTGTCCTAATAAGTTGTGTTTGAAAACTTGGTTGATGCTAAAAGAATATGATAATATACTTAATTAATAAAGTGAAAGCTATTCGTGTAGTGCTCTGACCATAGATCCATCATCGTCAGTAGCTGGTGATGGTGAAACAAGTTTTCTTACGAGATCTCCTGGAGTTCGCATATTCTTGAATATGTGGGTGTCGATGGGTGAAAATATCCTTACGTACTAATGAGGGATTTGATGGAAGGTAAACATTAAACCTCTCAATCCTTCATTGTATGTTCCAGGATGGATGTATCACTAATATCCTGATGATGTTAATGTCTGATCGATGGAGGTAAACATGAAATATCTCAATCGTGAAGAGAGTGCAGCCGCCACTGTAGCTCTATAGTGAGTTGCCACTATACCCTGGCAAGCTATGTAAGCAGAGACAAAAGATGTCCTGCATGTAATCTCACACTGATCGAGATGTGGGAAGTCATGGAAGCCGGCTCTTCCATTGACTTTGTATGGTACCAATTTTGACTTCACAGTGATCGGTTGGAGTATCAGCGGTATACTTCATCTCCTTAGAGCTTATGTATGTTTGTAAAACATAATCAGCCGTTAGGATTGAAATATGAGAACCACTGGTTGAGGTTAACTTGCTTAGCATGTCCATGGTACATAAATGTTACTTATGTTCTTCAATTCCATATTGAATAAGAGACATGCTGCCTTGTCAAGTTGTAATTGAAATACTTGAATAGGATTGTTGCTCTAACCTGCATAGACAGTAATTTATCTGCTATTGAATTATATTATCCCACTTCTTAGTTTATTTCTATTAAACTACAATAACAATGTTACGGCGGAGAGTTATATCTCTCGCTGGGGCAATTTAATAATTGTCTCACCCACGTGGGATTCAATGTTTTTAGGTAGACACAGACAAAGAGGCAGAACTTGTATAGCAGGGAAGAGCAGTAGCAGCAATAGTAAGGACAACAGTGATATCCCAGGTGGGGATACTGGATGTCAAGATTTGTACATAATGTCCTATGTGTCGTTTCTGTACTCTCAGGTCCTAGGAGTTAGTAGATAGTATTTTATAATCGATCTGAGATTTTGGTTCGATGCTTCAAGGTTTATGTTACTTGTGCTGTTTAGCAAGGTAATGATGTACATATATCCCTCGAGGAGAGATGGTACATGGAACGTACATGGTAGACCAGTATGTAAATATAATACTGTGGTTCTTGTTTAAAGAATTTTCCTGAGAATGGATCTCTTTGTAAAATGGTTTTAATTTTTAGTGATTTTCAATAATTCCACTGCTAACGAAACGCTTCCACATTAGTTAATCGTGTTACTTTAGTTAATAACATTTTGTTCGAATGGTGTCTGACAATTAGTGGTATTAGATCTCTAGGTTCACTGAGACTACAGAGACATAGGATTAAGGTTGTTGAGTCTGTTCTAGTGTCTTCCAGTTTATCTAATAGTGTCTTCTGCTCATATAGGAGGAGAAGAACTTGAAAATGTATGGATCGCATGATGAACATGCTACTGAGAGTAGCGTTGCTGCACTAGGAGGAGGTGCAAGAGACCAAGATAGGGAGGAGCCTGTACCTGAACAACCCCAGTTTAATCAAGATGATATGGGGAACCCAACCTTCCAAGCTATGTTTGGGCAGTTTATGGCAGCTATGACTCACATGACAGATAGGATGCCACTACCTGCACCAAGGGCACCAGCCCACAATGAAAGACAGGGAGCTGGAAAGACCTTTGAAAGGCTTCAGAGGGTAGGAGCCACAGAGTATGTTGGCACAGCTGACCCAACAGATGATGATTTATGGTTAACTGAGTTGGGGAAGGCTTTTAGAATCCTTATTATTCCTGAAGATGAGAAGGTGAGACATGTTGTCTACCTACTGAAGGGGAGTGCTAGTCATTGGTGGACCATTGAGGAAGGTAAAAGGTCGGGAGTTGAAATCGGATGGAATGAGTTCTGACATGAGTTTCTTACTAGATACTTTCCTAAGACGTATCTAGATGAGAAAATCTCTCAATTTGATAGGTTGAGGTAAGGACAAATGAACATTAGCAAATATGAAGCTAGGTTCATGGAGCTATTGTGGTTCTGTCTGCACATGGTGGCTACCGATGAGGAAAGGATTCAGTGTTTCGAGAAAGGGTTGAATGTTGAATGGACCACTCCGGTGTCTGCTTTAGAGAACCGGGAGAGGTTTGCTACTTTTGTGGAGTTTGTGAGGCAGATAGAGAGGTCTGTGATCGAGAAGTGACAGACCAGTAATAAGAAAGTATATCCTCAGTTTCAAGGACCCTTGTCCGAGAGTTTCAAAATACCGAGATTCTCTGCACCACCACCACCAAAGTTTAATGCCCCGACGCAGTGGACGTCAAGTAGGGGTAGGGTTCATAGTTTTATTCCAAGTAGAGCCCCCAGTACAACATCAACATCAGTGACAGGACCACCCAAGCAAAGTTTGGGAAGCTACAATTGCTACCAGTGTGGGAAGTCAGGACACTTGAAGAGAGATTCTCCTGAGAAAGTTAGAACTGTGACTCAACCCCAGAGGCAGAGTCAGCAAGGCTCACAGAGGCGAAAATTCAATAATAATGCTAGAGGACGTGGACAAGTGTCCCAAGCTGGATTGTTGGCACCAAACAACCAAGCACAGGGTCAACAACAACCAACGAATATATTCTATGCCATGAATCAGCCCGAAGCAGTAGTCAACCCTAGGGTTGTGACAGGTCAGATGGAACTGTTTTATTCTGATATGTCTTCATCCTGCTTTGTATCTGTGTTAATTGATCTGGGTGCTATGCATTCCTTTATCACTCGAGAAGTGATTTATGACTGCAACATGACTTCCAGTCATAGAGCAGACAGTTTGATGCTAGAAACCCCTTTGTTGGGATCTGCAGTGTTGCGGGAGGTGTGTTCTCCCTGCAATATTTTCTTTTTTGAACATCGCATTCAAGTGGATCTTATACCACTTGCGATGTAGGGTTTTGATATAATCCTTGGAATGGACACCTTAGAGAAGTATAAGGTTGTCTTGGATTGCAGTTCCAAACAGGTTGTGTTCACAGCCAATGGTGACACATGGATCCTTCAGGGAGATAGAAAGATTCTTCCAACTTGTCTTGTGTCAACTATGGCAGATGAGAAGTTGATGAGACAGGGATGCCTTGCATTCTTGGCTCATGTGGTAGATACCACAATGGAGAGCCCTCATCCTTTTGAAGTTCTGATTTTCAGGGAATTTGAAGATGTATTTCCTGAAGAACTTCCAGGTGTACCTCCTTCCCGAGAGATTGATTTTGAGATTAATCTAATCCTGGGAACGCAACCAATAGCACGAATGCCATATAGAATGGCACCTGATGAGATGACAGAGCTCAAGAAACAACTACAAGAGTTGCTTGAGAAGGGTTTTATCCGACCGAGCACTTCACCCTGGGGTGCTCCGGTTCTTTTTGTTAAAAAGAAAGATGGGTTGATGCGGTTATGCATCGACTATAGGCAATTGAATAAAGTAACTATAAAGAACAAGTATCCTCTGCCAAGGATAGATGACCTGTATGATCAGTTGTGTGGTGCAACCATCTTTTCTAAGATAGATCTGAGGTCGGGATACCATCAGTTGCGTATCAAGGAGGGTGACATATCTAAGTCTGCCATTAGGAAAAGATATGGTCACTATGAGTTCATAGTTATGTCGTTTGGACTAACCAATGCACCAGCTGCATTCATGGAACTCATGGATAGAATCTTCAGACATTTCCTTGATCAGTGTGTAGTTGTCTTGATAGATGACATCTTGATATACAGTAGAGATGCTCAACATCATGAGCAACACCTCCGTTAGGCTTTGACTTTGTTAAGAGAGCATAGGTTATATGCTATGTTTAGAAAATGTGAGTTTTGGCTACCAGAAGTTTCTTTTCTAGGACACGTTATATCTGCTTCAGGTATTCGTGTTGATCCTAAGAAGGTAGAATCTGTTCTGCAATGGGAACAACCAAAGACACCGACGGAGATTCGTAGTTTTCTTAGACTAGCAGGCTATTACAGGAGGTTCATCAAGAACTTCACCTCTTTAGCTTTACCCCTGACCAAGTTGACTAGGAAAGAGGTTCCTTTTTCTAGAATGACAAGTGCCAACAATCTTTCCAATTGCTGAAGGAAAGGCTAACAAGTGCACATGTGCTAGTATTACCTGAGAAAGGGAAGGGGTACATAGTTTTCTATGATGCATCCAAGAATGGCTTAGGATGTGTATCGATGAAGGATAAACAAGTGATTTCTTTTGCTTCTCGACAGCTTAAGAAACACGAGGAGAATTATCCAACACACGATCTAGAGCTAGCTGTTGTGGTCCATGTCTTGAAGATCTGGAGACATTATCTCTTTGGAGAAACATTCCAGATTTTCACAGACCATAAGAACCTAAAATATATCTTCTCACAACATGAGCTGAACATGAGACAGTGTCGCTGGATGGAATTAATCAAGGACTACGACTGTACAATTGATTATCATCCAGGGAAGGCTAATGTGGTAGCTGATGCACTAAGTAGGAAATCAGCAACACCAGCCCTAGATAAAGCACAATTAAACTCCTTAGTGTGCTCTAAAAGAGATATTCTTATCTCCTTAAGGCAATATAATGTACAACTTAAGGTATCGTTGTTAGCCGGACTGTTAGCTGAGATGCAAGTGAAACCTACTCTGAGACAGTAGATTAAAGAAGCACAACAAGTTGATATTGTGATTCAACAGATCAGGTCTGAGTATGGAAGTGAGAAATGAGATGGGTTCCATGATTTAGATGATCAGGTAGACTATTACCATGGTAGGATGGTAGTACCTGATGTTGATAACTTAAGAGAGTTAGTTCTGGAAGAAGCTCATTCTTCAATGTATGCTATGCATCCAGGGAGCACCAAGATGTATCATAACTTAAAAGATATGTATTGGTGGCCTAGATTGAAGAAATATGTTGCTGAGTTTGTTATGCGGTGTCCGGTGTATCAGCAGGTTAAAGCAGAACATCAGAAGCCCGCAGGAACAATGCAACCTCTACCTATACCACAATGGAAATGGGATCATGTCACTGTGGACTTTGTGGTTGGAATTCCTAGAACAGCCAAAAGTCACGATTCCATTTGGGTGATAGTTGATAGGTTGACTAAGACATCACATTTCTTACCTGTCAAAACAATCTACACTACTGAGAAGCTTGCACAGATATACATAGATGAGATAGTGCGGTTGCATGGGGTTCCAGCTACTATCGTCTCTGATAGAGGTCCCCAGTTTATGAGTCATTTTTTGGAGCGACTCCATAAAGCTTTGGGTACGCAATTAAGGTTTAGTACAACCTTTCACCCCCAGATAGACAGACAGTCTGAGAGGACCATACAAACCTTGGAGGACTTGCTTAGGGCATGTGTCCCTTAGTTTGTAGGAAGTTGGGATCTACACCTGAGCTTGATAGAATTTGCTTATAATAATAGCTATCAACATAGTATTGATATGGCACCATATGAGGCATTATATGTTATACGTTTTAGATCTCCCTTATGTTGGTATGAAACTGGAGAATATCAACTTTTGGGTCATGAGCTAGTACAACAAACAACTGAGAAGATTAAAGTCATCCAATAACAGTTGAAAGCTGCCCAGGATAGACAGAAATCTTATGCTGACAAACGTCATATACCCTTAGAATTCCAAGTTGGAGACAGAGTATACCTCAAGGTTTCACCTTGGAAAGGTATCTTGAGATTTGGAAAGAAGGGGAAGTTAGCTTCTAGATTTATGGGGCCTTATCCGATCATTGAAAGGATGGGAAGGGTAGCCTCTAAGCTGGAGTTACCACCTGAGTTGCATAGATTGCACCCAGTGTTTCATATCTCCATGTTGAGGAAGTGTCATCCTGACACAAAGTTAGTTCTTCAACTTGTCGAGGTAGAGTTAAATGATGATATATCTTATGTCGAAGGACCTGTGTTGGTTCTTGATAGAAGAATTAAAAAGCTAAAAAAGAAAGACATTAGTCTTGTAAAAGTTCTTTGGCATCACCGTGGCATTGAAGAAGCTACGTGGGACCTAGAGAAAGAGATGAGGAGGAAGAATCCTTCTCTTTTCTCTTAATGTTTTCATTCATGACTTCAGGGACGAAATCCTTGTAAGGGGTGGATAATTTGTAACATCCATGACCTGGGTTATGCTTTAACCTTAGGTGTTCTGCTTAAGAAAGATAATTATATGCTTGATATTATCTTTTGAAAAGTAATTAAGGCTCAAGAGGAACTTATATTTCATTTTAGTCCTTTTTGAATAATGTTGAAAATAATGTTTTGTTTGTTATGGACTAAAGTGCAATTTACCCAAGTTGAGGGGTTAATTTGCAAATGTTACATGATAATATGTTCCTCATATGCTGAAGCATCATGGGAATGAAGATGATGTAGAGGTATGGCTAGTGAGAGCCTGAGTACCAAGAAAGAGATGATAAAGCAATGTGTGTGTTAAAACCTAGTTTTGGTGTAATGTGCAATTTACCCAAAACCTAGGGTTCAATATGCAATTTACCACTTCAATAAGGTCCTTAATAATTCTTGGCATCATTTAGAGAAAATAAATTGAGGGGGTGCCTCATTTGAATCACTTTGAAGGAGAGAGAATCTTGATATTAAAATAATCAAAATTTAAGCATAAATGGAACTTTACTTCAAGTTGATGCAAAAATAAATTTATTAATTGAAGGGCCTTCAACCAAAAACGAGATGGTTGGATTTGTTCAAGTGTGAACACCTTTTTGCCTTTGCTAGGCCACAAAATATCTAACTTGAGTGGAGAGTCCACTCACCTTAAGTTAATGGAAAGTAATATCCTCTAAAATGGGATATTAATATAAAATGATTAAGGTGCTTAATTTCTTTTTCCTTAATTCATGGATAATCGAAGGGAATTTGGAGATAAGGAAGATAGATTTTCATGCATGGAATTGAGGAGCAAGAGGTGGCACACATTTTGGAATAAAAGGATTTTTATAAGGCATTTTCTCTCTCATTGATTTTCTTATAAAAAGATCCTTTACCACTCAAACTGTAACATACCAGATCTAGAACCCTACCCTAGAACTGTGATGTTTTGGGTTTTTCTAAACAAGGTTAAGGATAGAGTAATCCTAATAATCTAATGCGCGAATAATGTAATATAATACGTCAAATAATTCATTTGGTGACAATAAGATGATAAATAACTTAATTGGATGCATAATGATGTTAATGGGCCTCTAATGGGCCATATGACAAAACCCATGTAAGAAAGCCTCAAATTAAATAATAGACTCCAAATTCGTAATCTACACATCAAAATAAGTCTACATGTCAATTTTCATTTAATTTGAACAACCTTGAAATAATATGATAAGTTTAGGAGAGAGAAATTGCCTAAAAGGTGTAATTAATAAATAAAAATAATAAATGACTCCAAAAGAGGAAAATAATCTTATATTTATGATCTACATAATAAATATAGCCTTTGGGTGAATTTTCATCCAATTTGGAGAAAGTTTGCTTAAAGGGTGAAATCAGGAGAGAGAAAGTGGGTAAAACCTTAAAGATTTAAATAAATATGCAAACATATCCAATATGTAAAATTTATAGCAAATTCGTATCCAACACATTAAATATGACTTATGGTCTAAGTTTCATAATATTTGGATAATCCTAATACCATTAATGTAGGAGGAAAGAGAAAATATGATTTGATTTATTTAACACATTAAAAGTTTCCAAAAGGCAAAACTAAGTGCATAAACAGTATCTACATGCCTTAATTGGCCTCTGTGCAAAATTTGGCTTAATTTGGGTTTCGTTTGAGCCCTCAAAAGATGAAAGAGAAAAAGGAAAGATTAATGTGAATGTACTATAATCTAATTTGATTTGGATTTGGTTTTATGTGTCACGCATGCTTTCCCAGTCTTATTAGATTTCAAGTGCTTTTGTGTCCGTTGGATCTAGATCGTGCGGCTGCCGTTTTATCCCCTACCTCCATTTCCGCTGGATTCCACGCGAACTGGGAAACCAGTTATGACCAATTTCCTTCTGCAACTTCTCCATTATCTTCCCACCTTTCTTTCCGATTTCTTCACCCTCACCTTCCCCTTATCATCCCGCACCCGATGACCCTATAAAATCTTGGGCTCGAGGCATCCTTTCCTTGTTCCACAGGCGCCGTGAGAGTCCTCTGTTCTCGCCCCTGTTTTCCAGGCCTTCTCTTCCCCTCGCGCCCCCTGGCTTTCGGACCTCCAGGGAATTGATCCCCAGCCTCCGTCGAGATCCCAGATCCTAGTTACCAGCTTTGGATCAGCTTCTACAGACTCTGAGTTCGTCTTCCCTCTTTCGATCTTTGGCGGCGGCTATCTGGATCTTGTTGTGCTCGTGGCAGCGTCGAGCGCCGACTTTCTCGTCTTATGTTTGTCTCTTGG
Source organism: Alisma plantago-aquatica (assembly GCA_963693085.1). Lineage (NCBI taxonomy): Eukaryota > Viridiplantae > Streptophyta > Magnoliopsida > Alismatales > Alismataceae > Alisma > Alisma plantago-aquatica. Next base: position 750,489,315 of record OY856413.1, read on the forward strand.
AGCTGATCGAAGGTAACTTTCCCTTCAATTGGTTGTCTTGGGCTTGGCTCCGGTTTTGCCCAAATTTCCCTCTCAAGAAGCTACTGCCATGGCGCAGCGATCTTGGGAAGAAGATGGGCCAGAAACGTTTTACCTATCTACCCTCCCGCTTTCTTCAGTTTTGTTTTTTTAGCGAGGGTGTTTTGGTCTTTTGGACTATGTTCCCTTTGCTTTGTAGCGGGTCTGTGCTTCGCTGACATGGCGTGACTTGGCCACCTTTCTTTGGTCCAAGTCACAGCTTGGCTCTGTCCCTCTTGTGCTTTCTTGTAAGTAATAATCTAACGTGGCTTTTTCTTGGCTTTTCATTGGTCGATTTTATAAAATCAATAACTAATTATTTACTGATCAGAAAAATATAAATAAATAGTCGTTGGATTCAGAAAAATGCAAGCTTTCTTATGGTGTTGGTTTTATCACCTGAATCTAATGTTTTAAATAGGTGTTTTTAATGGATCTAATTAATGATGAATTAACTTCTAAAATTCATAACTAATAATTTATAAGTCAAAAAAATATAATAAAATATGTTTTGGAATCGTAATAACCTAATATAAAATATGACATGGTTTTGGAAACCTAATTCATATATTAATAAAAAGGTGTTTTTAGGGTTTATGAAATCAATATAAAACCTAACCCTAATTCCACATATATTCTAATAGGTGCTTTGGAAGCCTAGGCTTGGACCTAGAAGTATCTTTGGACATTTGAATCTGATGTTGAGGTATGCTTGCATCCCCTATTATTTCTATATTGAGCAATAAATATATTTCCTCTCTTATGTATGTTTGCATCCCATATTATTCTTGTTGAGCAATTATCCTATTTTATTCTTTCTCTTGGTCCTATGGACATTAGCCTACACATTGTCTTGTTCTTTTGAAATCATGCTTCATGTAAAGTATCTTATTTTATTATTGATCTTATGATCATAGATATTCTCTTGGAATCTTATCTTGTTGCCTTGGTGCAAATTGGACTTTAGATATTATATGTCCACTGTGATGTGGATTTTACTTGTTGATATATGCCCACTATAATGTGGATGCTTATATGTTTGAGTTGTCCATTGTGTGATGACAACCTTGTTAATTCTGACTATACTTTTCTACTTGCCTCTACATTAACATGCTATGTGATTCAGTAGCACTAGAGTAGTATAATTTCATTGGTTTTGTCTCATTATGCAACATGGCAACATTGTGATATCTTTGGGATGGAGGATGTGTGATTCCCCATACCCGGGCAGGATGTGTTATTCCTGGCCCATGTTATATATATATTTGGATGGTGGATGTGTGATTCCCCATGCCAGGGCAAGATGTGTGATTCTTGGCCCATGTCCCACCAGGTTCAAGATGTGTGATTCTTGACCGCCATTGTTATTTATATTGTTGTAGGGCTATGCTTATCTCACATGCATGCAGGTTGATAATGATATGTGCTTTGTTTCCCACCATGGTAGTAGATGTTTATATTAATAGCACATTCTTTTTATGTTGATTTATGGCAAGTATCTCCTTTAATGTGATTCTTTCTCTTGATACCCATTTGGGTGGTACTTATCTCTTGCATGGGAAGCCTTTACATTTGTAGACCTTATTTCTTAAATTGCTCAATTTTCTTTTTAGTATGCACATACCAGCCTTTGCTGATGTCTCCTTTTGTTTCTCTTTTGCTGGGGTATGCTTCCAACCCTAGGTGGAAGACTTGGAGGCATGACATGGTGACATGAACTTAGTTTGTGATGATGAAGCTTGGAGACAATCTTGAGGTGGTTTAGATTTCCTCTACATGGATCCTTGTGATGTAAGTTTAAGTTGTAACCCTTTGTTTTATAATTGAATAGTCAAATATTTTCTTACGCTGTTATATATTGGTCTTTTGATTACCATTATATAAAGATTTGATAATTTTGCACCTACTCCATCATACCTTCTGAGTGTGTTTGGATTGGAGGTTTTATTGTTCAAATTTTTAGTAGAGAAGTGGTTTCACTTCTTTACACAAACCAAGGACTTTTTCAAATCCATTTCTTTCCTTCGCTTGCAAAAATGATCAAGGGAGCTAGGGAAATCAGGAATATGACCCTCAACCTGTTGGTAAGCTTCTTGACCTTCGTTCATCTTGATTTCATGGTGGAAATCACAAATCAATGCATGATTTCTTCATATCTCGATCCCATCTTCACTTCTAACCATTCCTTTTCACTCAAAAGATTGAGGAACGGTCGTTGTGGTTATAGAAAGCTTATTCCACCATTGTTGACGTGAAGCTCCAAGCTTTGAATCTCAATTGAAGGCGGGTCATATAACTTGAACCCCTATTCATTAATATTGATTTCAATTTCTCATTCAACTATGTTCAATTGCTCTTCTTTCAATTTCTTTGATTAGTTGATGCAACTACCATGATAATGGTAGTAGTTTTATATGGTTTAAGGTTTGATTATGATAACATCATCTTAGGCTCACTTTCCAACAGATTTGAGTTGCAAATGGTTTTAAGGTTTTGGTCCAAACAGTTTCACCAAACCGTTTGGAGACCAAACGGTTTCCAAACTGTTTGGAGGCTTGGACCCCAAACTGTTTAGAGGAGTTGACCATTTGGATGGGTTGAACATTTGAGGTCAGAACCCTAGAACATGTTGTATGATGATCCATTTGATCCAATTGATTAAATCAATCTATGGACAATTATCCAATTAGAAACCCAAATCGGTTAAGTGCTGAAATTGCAATTGTTTAATTTAAAAGTTTGGGTTGATTTGCCCAAACGGTCTCAAGACCATTTGGAGGTCAACCAAGACCATGTGGAGGTCTAGGGTTGAGTAGGGTTGAGTATTTTAAGACCCAAAGATATCAAATTGAAGTGCAATCAATAACTATATTGATGATCAATCCAATGACCTAAACCCTAATTGGATTTCACAAAATTTAATGAATGATGAGGAAAACGGTCTCAAGACCATTTGGAGGTCATCCAATGGACCTCAATACCGTTTGGAGGTCATCCACACGACCTCAAGACCGTTTGAGGTCAGGTCATATCATAAATTAATGGTGGTTCATTGATTTCAATTGGATTAGTTCCACAATGATAACCATTGATGGTTCCTCGATTCCAAAACCCTAATGGAAGGAGTCTTGATTATAAATCCTAGTTCAATTGGTTTTAAAACCCTAAATGATGGTCAAATTGAGGGGTGATTCTATGGTTCAATTGATGAATGAATCAAGTATTCAATTGGTAGTTGGTTCATGGATTGAAACCTTGAAATGATGAAGTGTTGAAAGACCTTTTTGGTCCATTCGGTTTTGAGAGGGTTTGGACCAAATGGTCTTAAGACCGTTTGGGTCCAAATGGTATCAAAGCATTTGGAGACCCAAGCTCATTCGGTTTCAATAACAATGCTTGCTTAAATGGTTTCAAGGACATTGTACCCAAACGGTTTCAAACCGTTTGAACTTTGAAAATCCAAGACTGTTTAAGGTCTAAGTAAGCAAGACCGTTTGAGGTTCAAAATGGTTAATCCATCTGGATATAAAATGTAATTGAAGATTCAATTGGTCAATTCATTTAGATACCTCATGTAATTGAAGGTTCAATTGATCAAATCTTCTGGACACCTAATGTACTTAGGTGAGTGGTACCCTTAGTGGGATTAATAATTGATGCCTGAGGATGCAATAATTCAAAATATCATCTTAACCTTAAATGCATGTATTTAGAATAAGTTTGATATACAATTAGGGTATGATCCTTGGTAAAGAGATCATGAAACCCTAACCGAGTTAATTGATGAACTCAAACCCTAAATTTGGGCAATTCTGAGTGAAACCCTAATCTAGAAAGATAATGTGATATGAATTTAGGGTAATGATATGAGTAACCCTAATTCATGGTATTTGATGTAAAACCCTAATTTGGATGAATAGTAAACCCTAACTGTGGGTTATTGAATATAAACCCTAATCTAGGGTGATGTGATGTGAATAGTAAACCCTAATTCTAAATAGGGTGAAGTTGTATGAAACTCTAATCTTAGACAATGAAATGGTGAATCATTGGTCCCCATTGCTATAAAAAGGGAAGCCCTAGCCCTGCTATGGGAATTGTGGTGTTACCCTGGGATAGTATGAAACTGGAATATGATTGATATATCTGTTATTATCTGTATTATCCATGCAGGTATCTTGAGATGATGAACATAGCCAGGTATGAGCTATGATGTTTTATTATTAAAATTGTTATTGGGCCTTGTGTGCTATAATATGCCTTGTTGCTTAGTAAGAGGTAACAAGAGAATTGATGGGCCTCAAGTGCCAGATAAGATGCTTGTGAAGCAAGTGTCATGTGTACCTTGGTCAGATAACTTGAAGGTGATGGTTACCTAAAAAAGTGGTAACAGTGCTCAGTAATGAGCTAAGGGTTTGAATACCCAGAACTATATGGTTATGGCATTGAGTTTGAAATGAGGGACTGAGATCCCAATGTCTGATAAAGACTGAGAAGTAATTGATGAAAATAGTACATGTTTCTTTATAGCATTTGTCCTAATAAGCTGTGTTTGAAAACATGGTTGATGCTAAGAGAATATGATAATATACTTAATTAATCAAGTGAAAGCTATTCATTTAGTTCTCTGACCATAGATCCATCATCGTCAGTAGCTGGTGATGGTGAAATAGGTTTTCTTATGAGTTCTCCTAGAGTTTGCATATTCTTGAATATGTGGGGGTCGATGGGAGAAAATATCCTTACGTCCTAATGAGGGAATTAATGGAAGGTAAACATTAAACCTATTAATCATTCATTGTATGTTCCGGGATGGATGTATCACTAATCTGCCGATGATGTTAATGACAGATCGATGGAGGTAAACATGAAATCTCTCGATCGCGAAGAGATTGCAGCCGCCACTATAGCTCTATAGCGAGTTGCCACTATACCCTGGCAAGCTATGTAAGCAGAGACACAAGATGTCCTGCATGTAATCTCGCACTGATCGAGATGTGGGAAGTCATGGAAGCCGACTCTTCCATTGACTTTGTATGGTACCGATTTTGACTTCGCAGTGATCAGTTGGAGTATGAGTGTTATACCTCATCTCCTCAGAGCTTAAGTATGTTTGTAAAACGTAGTCAACAGTGTAGCGTATTTGCATAGGATTGAAATACGAGAACCATTGGTTGATGTTAACTTGCTTAGCATGTCCATGGTACATAAATGTTACTTATGTTCTTCAATTCCATATTGAATAAGAGACATGCTGCCTTGTCAAGTTGTAACTGAAATACTTGAATAGGATTGTTGCTCTAACCTGCATAGAAAGTAATTTATCTGATATTGAAATATATTATCCCACTACTCAGTTTATTTCTATTCAACTACAATAACAATGTTACGGCGAAGAGTTATATCTCTCGCTGGGGAAATTTTATAATTGTCTCACCCCCGTGGGATTCAACATTTTAAGGTAGACACAGACAAGGAGGCAGAACCTCTGTAGTAGGGGAAGAGCAGCAACAACAACATCAAGGACAACAGTGATATCCCAGGTGGGGATACTGGATGTCAAGCTTTGTACATAAAGTCCTATATGTCGTCTCTGTACTCTCAGGTCCTAGGAGTCAGTAGATAGTGTTTTATAATCGATCTGAGATTTTGGTTCGATGCTTCGAGGTTTATGTTACTTGTGCTGTTTGGCAAGGTAATGATGTACATATATCCCTCGAGGAGAGATGGTACATGGAATGTACAAGGTAGACCAGTATGTAAATATAATATTTTGGTCCTTGTTTAAAGAATTTTCCTAAGAATGGATCTCTTTGTAAAATGGTCTTAATTTTTAGTGATTTTCAGTAATTCCGCTGCTAATGAAATGCTTCCGCATTAGTTAATCGTGTTACTTTAGTTAATAACATTTTGTCCGAATGGTGTCTGACAATTCATCCCTCTAATATTGTGATCTTTTATCAATTAACAATCCTTCATTGTGATCCCCGCGAACATACAAGTCATTGTGATCCCCAACTTCAATGTTTGGTGGTGTTGGCAACCCAACTGAGAATGGACTGGAGTCATCATACTTATCATAGTACTCTTCTCCATCTATAGGATCTTCAATGAACTGTCTCTTACCATGAGGAACAACCGACCATTTATCATTTGTAGGATCATCGATATAAAATACTTGTTTTTCCTGTGATGCCAATATGAATGGTTCACCCTTCTCACCAATCTTTTCAAAGTTCACTAACGTGAAACCCAATTCATCCACTATAACTCCTTTGTTGTTGTCAACCCAATTACATTTAAAGAGTGGAATTCTGAAATCTACATAGTCAAACTCCCATATGTCTTCAATGACACTGTAATATGACATTTTAGCTTCACGTGGACTCTTATCCTTTGCACTTGCAAAAAACAATGAAGACACTTGAAGGGTGACCCCACTATTTTAGATGACACTCTTATCATCTTGACGCTTTGTGTAATATGAGAATCCATTTATGTCAAACCCTTCATAAGACATAACATTCAATTTTGGTTTAAAGGCGAGGCATTTGATGGTTTCAGTAAAATTATCTAGTGTTTGAGATAGTTGATGTAAGACTTTATCTTCAAACCACTTAATAAATGTCTTGTTATGCTCTCTAGCAAGCCACATTGAATTGGATCGAGGATATTGCCTCTTGATGAAATTGGTATGTTCCTCGATATAAACACTCACTTCGTCGATGTTGTGTAAAATATACAAGTGACCTTGCTCCAACTACTCACGACTGATTACTTTCACCTGTGATCCCAAAATTCCTTTGCCAAAATACTCCTCAATATTCTTGTCATTCACAGGAGCGTCATTAGCACTCAGAAAGTCATTGCAAAAATCCATAACCTCTCTCGCCACATAACCCTCAATAATACTCCCTTCAGGCCGATAACAGTTTCGAACATCACCTTTAAAAATGCTCATGTATCGTTCAAAGGGATACATCCAATGCAAGAAAACTAGTCCCAACATTTTCACTTCCCTAATCAAGTGGACAACAAGATGTACCATGATATCAAAGAACGAAGGAGGAAATACATCTCAAGATGACATAGGGTAACAACCACTTCTCTTTGCAATTTATTGAGAGTATCAGGGTCAATAACTTTGCTGCACAAACTGTTGAAAAAGAAACAAAGTCTGGTGATTGTAAACCATACATGCTTTGGAAATATAGATCGAATTGCCATGGGCAATATTTTTTGCATTAGAGTGTGACAATCATGAGATTTAAGACCTATCAACTTCAGATCTTTCATTGATACCAATGTACAGATGTTGGATGAGTAACCCTATGGCACCTTAACATTTACCAAGCATTCACAAAAAGCTTTCTTCTCCTTTATAGACAATGTGTAACAAGCGGGAGGTAAGTATGTTCTCTGATCACTACTAACTACTTCTGTTAATTCTGTCCTTATTCCCATTTCATGTAGGTCCATTCTGGATTTTATCTCATCTTTAATCTTACCTGGTATATTCAACAGAGTACCGATGATGCTATCACATACATTTTTCTCAACGTGCATGACATCGATACAATGTTTGACTCTCAAAGAACTCCAATAAGGAAGATCCCAAAATATTGACTTCTTCTTGAATAAAGACTTGTCACTCTGTGTCGCCATCATACATTGTGATCTCTTACTAAATTCATTGGCGATGTGTTTTACTCTTTCATAAACATCCTCCCCTGATATAGGTTTAGGTGCACTCTATTCCTCATTCCGACCATTGAATGCTTTGCACAACCTACGATACAGATGAAATTTTGGAAGAAACCTTCGATGGCCAAGATATACAGTCTTGCTGCTGTGTTTTAGTCATATTGAATCAGTGTTCTCTTCACATATAGGACACACTTTAGATCATTTGACACTATATCCAGACAAATTCCCATACGCTGGAAAGTCATTCACGGTGCAAAATAACATAGCATGCAAACGAAATGTCTCTCTTCATGAAGCATCATAGGTCATCACACCTTCACCCCAGAGCTTCTTCAAGTCATCAATCATAGGTTCAAGATAAACGTCGATATCATTTCCAGGTTGTTTAGGGCCCGATATCAAAGATGACAACATAAAGTACTTATTTTTCATACACAACCAGGGAGGAAGATTGTATATAATAAGCATAATTGGACAAGTGCTATGTTGGCTACTCAATGTCCCATATAGATTCATCCCATCTGTACAAAGCCCAAGTCTTATATTCATGTCTTCTTCACCGAATTCAGGGTACAATAAATCAATCTTCTTCCACTGTGGGGAATCAGACACATGTCGTAGGATCCCATCATTATTTTTCTTAACATTTGCATGCCACCTCAAATTCTTCACATCTATAGGATTGGCAAACAAGCGTTGAAATCATGGTATTATAGGTAGATACCACATCACCTTGGTAGGAAAATAAGTTTTGAACTCCCCCGAAGTCGTCAATTTATACCTTAACGCACCACATTTCGAACAATCTTTCAAATCCACATAGTCCTTTTGAAATAATACACAATCATTCGGGCATGCATGTATCTTCTTGGCCTCCATTCCCATTGGGCACAACAATTTATTTAACCGGTATGTTGAGATTGGCAACTCGTTTCCTTCAGGAAGAATTTCTTTCAACAAAGACAACAATGACGTGAAGCTTTTGTCGCTCCATCGATTGTCAGCTTTCAGTTTATACAATCTCAACACATCTTCAAGCTTCGTAAACTTACAACCTGTGTATAACGGTATCTCAGCATCATGCACAATGTTTCTAAACATGGGAGGTGGATCAGTGTGCTCTACCCCACAACTATCCAGCATCACATCAACGATGTCTACTAGAACTGGTTTGTTCACATCTACATCATCGAAGGCAATTTCTTCTTCCACACAAGCACTGCTATCGAAATTCATTGATTTCAGGTTTGAAATCTCTCCATGCCAGTTCCATTCTGTATAGCCTTGCACAATCCCGTTGCACATGACATGACTTTTGATTTTGTCACCAGTGCTGACTTTCAAGTTGTTACCGCAATGCCTACATGGACAGTATAACCTATCTCCAAGTTGTTTCCTATGTTCCTCGGCAAATCTAATAAACTGGTCAAGACCAAAAATAACTCGGGTGCAATGATTTGGAATGGACATCCATGATCTATCCATTCTATGATCAAAGAGAAAACAAGTATATATTAAAACAAGATTAGGGTCTAGGGTTAAAAGATTAGGGTTTATGGTTAAAACTTTAGGGTTTAAGGTATTATGTATAATCAATGGTTAAAACATCCTAAGTGAGATTAAGTGTTCAAGAACAGTCCCAAACTGGGCACTATCCAAGATTTACTCATAATGAGTAAATCTTGGACGGGTTTCTAGGCCAACAAATACATGTGTTGTCATTCTTATATATAATAAATGTGTACCACCTATCCCATTCTTGAACACCTAATCTCACTAGTAAGTGTATAATGTGTATTGGGTTTTTAAGAAAATTTCAGCAGCATTTCCCCGCTGATCTCCAAGTACATATGTACTTAGAGAACAAACGGGGAAATGCTACTGAAATTTTCTTGAAAACCCAATACACATTATACACTTATATCCTAAGTGAGATTAGGTGTTCAAGAACAGTCCCAAATCGGGGACTATCCAAGATTTACTCCTAATGAGTAAATGTTGGGTGGGTATCTAGGCCAAAAAATACATGTGATGTCATTCTTATATATAATAAATGTGTATAAACTAATGCAACATGGTTAATCCTAATCTATAGAGCATTATCAAATAATAAATCAAGAAATCAATAGTTTCAAACATGCAATAATTCACAATGCAATGTTATAAACTACAGGCAACATGGTTAATCCCCACACTCTAGTAGACAGACTAACCTTAAATATAGTGATGTATAAGAGATTAAGAAAAAAATTTCTTAGGTAAGAGTAAGATGAAGCTCATTGATAATATAGAAAAGGGGGGGGGAGGGGTGGGGTTGACCTTGGGCCCTTAGTTGATATTACATCAATGTACTACTGATTTCCAAGATAGGATAGATGAGACTAGAGTTCATATTAGATAAAAAATAGCAACTTAGGACAAAGTCCATCACTAAAGTCCCAAACTCAACATATGTGCACAATTAGCATCAAATATAGGACAAAAGGGTAGATTTGAACCCTAATTTACTCAAACATGTATAAAAATTACCCTAATGACAAAAGGGCCACTCAATGGTGGTCGAGCAGGAGCATGGTACCTTGAGGGCAGAGGAAGAAGAGGAGGAAGAAGGCCTTTGTGGCGGCACCGACGGCAAATAGGAGCGCATGAGATGTGGTCGGAGTAGCGACCTGGAGAGTAGGGAGTAGAGCAGGGAGCAGGAGAGCTGCGACCTGGAGAACAGTGGTCTGAGCACCAGCAAGCGGCGGCAGCAAAGGTGAGCGACGAGGGGCGGCGGTGATGGTGACTAGAGCACCAGCAAATGGTGGCGGAGGCGGAGGTGGCGAGCATAGGAGCAGCAGGCGGCGGTGAACAGAGGAATCGTCAGACCTAACCCTCAACCGAGAATGAATGACACAGAAAAAGGGGAAGAGTCTGGCTCGCACGGGTGCTGTAAAGTTAACAATAGGAGTTGGTTATCAGAACTAACCAGCGCTTCAAACTATAAGCGTCGGTTACCAATAAGAAACGGACACTTCTGTTAGTTGATAGTCGTCGGTTCCAACTAGAAAAACCGATGTCCATCTATATATGCCGACAAAAATAAATGTTCTCGAATTAAGACTATAGTCGTCGGTTTCTGTATAAAAACCGATGCTAAAGGGAGGTAAAAATTTTCACGATTAAGTGCATGAAAACACATCAGCGTTAGTAATTGTAAGACAGCCGACGATAAAAATTGGTCTAATTTCTGTCTCGCGGAAAACCTTTAATCGTTGGTGTAACGACCCCACCTTTCGGTAACCCCCAATTAAGGGAGACCAAGAGGTTGAAGCTGCACCCATAATTTCCGGATCAAAGGTTCGACATATAACCAAGAACACTTATTAAATTTTAACAGACTATACTGAAAAAGCTATAAATAAAGATTTTGCATACCTTTGGAAAGTTTGGAGTATACTAAACTTCTAACCACAATTGTAATACTCTAACTAATTCCTCCTTGTTCCTTTATTTCTTGAATTCACAATGTGACCGTTTACTGTTTGTGCTTTTGAGATTTGTACCTAAATCTCCGACAAACAAAGCATCGGTCAGCCAAAGCTGGTATGTGGGGGAAACAATAAACGTGCAACTATGTTAACAATGTAATCATTCAATTAATCATGTAACAACCAAGATTACGTTTTAAATATAACTCCACGATCCAAGGGTACCCTATCCTCTGTGTTGTCCCCATTAAACCCCTCATGATCCACCTATCAAGTGAACCAGTTTCTAGGGTTGAGTCACATGGAACTACTCATAGGTAGACCACTCCTTAACTCAGGGTGTGCTAAAGAGTCTCATGGCAATACTCGTAAGTAGCCCAGTTTCTAACTCTTGGTAACCTAGACCTTGCTCTAGGATTACCCTTTTTTTAGCCTTTTCAAAGCAACAGAGGTGGACCCGGATCTAGCCAGTTATATATGAACATTTATAGTGATAATCATAGTCACTTTATAGTTGCATGTAATAAATAAACATCCAACAGTTATTTTCAAGCCATAAGGGAAACATCGATAAAATCCTCAGAAAACTAGTCGGAATAAACATAAGCGTAACCACATACATTTAATTGCAGTTTTCAAGACAAATTCAAGTATGTAGAGAAACCCAATCAATCAAGCAAGGTTGGTCAGAAATCCTGAAATGAAAGTACCAATTTCCTTTTATTAATAATTATCCAATTCCATAATACTGTTTAGAATTTCAATTCCAATTTTAGGGTTTCTATGGAAATTAGGGTTTTGCTTCAATCCTTATTCATCAAGGTTCCTAATTTCATCAAATTAACTTAAAACCTTTATTTTAACATTCCCAGTAGTTTTAAGATTATATCTTGGCAAATTACCCCCTTAATCTGAAATAACTTAGCTTGTATCTCCTTTTCCCTAAATTAGGGTTTTTATTATAAATTAGCCTTCTTTTATAGATTAAAACTCTAATTTAGGCATCTTTTTATTCAAAACAGATAATTAAACCACCTTTATCATTATCAGGGTTAAACTTATCAATTTGACCCATTAATATGCTCTTTATACTCAATTAGGGTTCTTCATCAATATTAAAAGCACATTATTAGCAAATTAAGGCACTTTTGCAAAACGGAGTGGAACTAGGTTTTGAAAGTATTTTTTATCATATTCCTTGTATTTTTCTACACCATTTTCATATATAAAGTTTTCCCATATGAGGTTCCTAGCTATTACTACGAATTTTGCAAAGAAAACCCTTTTTCTTGAATATTCAGCAGAGAGGTGAAATTACCAATTTTTGTGAGTCGTTGGATCGCTGTGCCCGTGGTCCTCCTCCAGATCTGATGCTCAGCGTAGCGCGTCTCCACTAACCCTGAAGCACGCCCCGCCTCCTTTCCCGGTGTGTTGGATTTAGTTGAGTTCACGGTGGGCTCTCGATCGATCGGCCCGCGACTTTGGGCAATACAATTTAGTCGCGCCGTCAGATCTCAATCGAACGCTATCTGAGCATCGTCTTCCTTTGTGTTCTGCTGCTAGTGTCGCGGCGGTGCCCTCGCTGAAGAGGATTCGATCGAGCAGGTTAGCGAGTGAAGGGAAACGATCAGAGGACGCTTGAGATCGCATAGGAACAAGGGACCGTGGGGTGCCCTTTTATAGGGTATGGGGCGTCCCTGTGAGGAGTCCCAATCCTAGACGAACTGAGCAACTAGCCCAATTGGGCTAGGGTCTAGATCCTTCACAAGGATCTCCCGAACCTAATGGGACAAGGATCATAAGTGCAGATGCACTTGATTGCAAGAAATTCCATGGGGAAAATCCCCCTGTAACCCAGACTCCTCATCCTACTAGGAATCTAGATGACGAGCGACATGCGTTGGATCAAGATCCAACGGCCCTCATTGTGTCCGTTCTAACAAAAGGAAATTATTTTCCAACAAATTCGATTTTCATTCCTATTTCAATGATAACTTGAAAAATTCATAATTCCCAAACGGTAACTCCTTTCCCAATCAAATTTTGAGGGAAACTCAACTATAGTTTTGTATTCCATCCTACAAAAGTTGAAGTTATTATCTCAAAAGTACAATCCCTTTTCTTGGTTTGCAAGTTATCATTTAATTTCTCATATTTTCCATGTCCTTTCTATTTCATTTATCATTATTTCTCAATTCTGAGTTCCTTGAACCCTAAGGAATCCATTAACTCAAAATCCTATTTTTACGAAATCATTCCTTATCCTTTTCTTATTTCATTCATTGCTTTATGTATTCTTTTAATCCTTTTCTTTTTCTCCTTCAATTGGGCTCCATGGCCAATAAGGCCCATCAAGAAAACATACAAGGCATTAAATCAACCCATTAATTAATTCATAAAACTCATTTATCTATTTATACATTTTGTAAAAATGAGGTTATAACATCCTCCCCTCCTTATAGGAATTTTGCCCTCAAAATTCAACAATCAAACAAAGAAATTAGGATATGCTTTTTCCATGTCCGTCTTCAACTCCCATGTGGCCTCATCCTTTCCATGGTGTTTCCAAAGAACCTTTACCATCTCTATATTCTTATTTCTGAGCTCTTTTACCTTGGTATCTAGAATCCTCAAAGGCAACTCAGGATAAGACAGCTTTCCTTGAAGCTCAATAGGTTCAATGCTCAACACATGGCTTGGATCTTGCACATATTGCTTCAGATTGGACATGTGGAACACATCATGCATCATACTATATTGAGGGGGTAACGCCAAACGATAAGCCACCTCACAATCCGTTCTAATACTTCAAACGAACCCACGTATCAGGGACTCAACTTTCCTCTATTCTTAGCTATAGCTCAAAGTGGTCGGATTTTTAGAAAAACATGTTCTCCCACAGTGAAATGCACATCAGTCCTCTTCGCATCAGCATACGACTTTTGTCAATCCTGGGCTCTCTTTAGCCTTTGCCTGATCAAAGCAACTTTATCAGCATACACTTGGAGTTCATCTGACCTCAACAAGGTCCTCTCACCAACATCATCCCAGTAAAGTGGTGACCGACACAGTCTCCCGTATAGAGATTCATATGGAGGCATCCCGATACTGGCTTGGTAACTGTTGTTGTAAGAAAACTCTGCTAAAGGTAAGTACTGCTCCCATGATCCACCCCAATCGAGTACACAAGCTCTCAATAGATCCTCTAAAGTCTGGATTGCCCTTTCTGACTATCCATCTATCTGGGGGTGATAAGCGGTACTAAACTTTAACCTTGTACCAAGTTCCCCTTGAACTTGCTTCCACAGTTTGGAAGTAAACTTTGGATCTCTGTCAGAGATGATGGAACCGGGTACGCCATGTAAACACACTATCTCTCAGATGTACAACTCAGCTAATTCTGACACCTTGGTAGTGGTTTTCAGTGCAAGGAAGTGTGCTAACTTGGTCAGGCGGTCCACCACAACCCATATAGCATCATGACCTCTCTTGGTCTGGGGTAAACCCACCACAAAATCCATGGTGATCTGATCCCATTTCCATTCTGGAATTTCTATAGATTGTAAAATTCCATTGAGTCATTGATGTTCAACCTTCACCATTTGGCACGTAAGACAACTGGCCACATAAGCTGCAATGTCTCTCTTCATTCCTGGCCACCAGAAAAACCTCTACATGTCCTTAAACATCTTGGGAGTCCCTGGGTGTACTGTGTACTTAGAACCATGAGCCTCTTGTAAGATACATTCTTTCAGCGGTGAGTCTTCAGGAACCCATATAAGATTCTCGAATCTGATCCCTCCATCTACTCCCAAAGAAAGACGGGTCTGAGGCTTCTTCATTAAGCCTCTCATCTTGTCAAGTTCCCCACTGCCAACTGTGCTGCCACAATTTCACTCAACAATTCAGACTGTATCTGGATGTTGGCCAATCGAACTCGATCATTTAACGGTTGAGGAGACCATTTCACCAGCTCTTCTAAGTTCTTCCACTGACTGGACAGAACAGTTGCACACCTGAGTTGTTTCCTACTTAAAGCATCATCTACGATGTTTGCCTTTCCTGGATGATAAGCGATGGTGAAGTCATAATCCTTCATGTACTCCATCCATCGTCGTTGTCGTAGGTTCAAGTCTTTTTGTGTCAGAAGGTACTTCAGGATTTTATGGTCAGTGAAGATCTCAAAAGTAGCACCATACAGGTAATGTCGCCAAATCTTCAGTGCATGGATAATGGCTGCCAACTCTAAGTCATGCGTAGGGTAATTCACCTCATTGGGCTTGAGTTGTCGGGAAGCATATGCAACCACATGCCGATTATGCTCCAACACACAGCCAAGATCCATTTTGGATGCATCGGTGAAGATCATGAAACCCTCATTGCCTGATGGTAGAGTCAAAATTGGTGCAGTGGTCAACTTTTCTTTCAGTTCCTAAAAACGAGCCTCACAAACGTCGGACCACACAAACTTCACATCCTTCCGAGTCAACATGGTCAAAGGCAAGGCAGACTTTGAGGAATCTGCAATGAAACGCCGATAGTATCCTGCTAAACCCAAGAAGCTTTGGATCTCAGAGGGGTTCTTCGGAGTAGGCCAGTCTCGAACTGCCGACACCTTGGCTGGATCCACGGTGATTGTTCCTCCTGAGATGATATGTCCAAGGAACATGACTCGGTCTAACCAAAACTCACATTTAGAGAATTTCCCATAGAACTTCTGCTTTCTCAAGATATCAAGGACTATACTTAGGTGGTCTCGGTGTTGTTCTAGGTCATTGGAATAAACCAATATGTCATCTATGAACACTATGACAAATGAGTCAAGGAAGGGTTGGAACACACTATTCATAAGGTTCATGAACACACTGGGTGCATTGGACAACCCAAAAGGCATAACCACAAACTCATAATGGCCATATCGTGTTCGAAAAGTTGTTTTTGGAATGTCCTCACTTTTGACTCTCAACTGGTGGTAACCCGATCTTAAGTCAATTTTGGAAAAGACTCGAGCAGACTTCAATTGGTCGAACAAGCCATCTATTCGGGGTAAAGGGTATTTGTTCTTAATGGTAGCTTGATTGATCATCCGATAGTCTATACACATTCGAAGCGAGCCATCCTTTTTCTTTACGAAAAGAACTGGGGCTCCCCATGGTGATGTGCTAGGGCGGATAAAACCCTTGTCTAGCAATTCCTACAATCGTTTCTTCAACTCGAGCAACTCTGTCGGGGCCATTCTATAAGGTGCTCGTGAAATAGGGCTTGTTCCTGGAGCTAGCTCTATGAAAAAATCCACCTCTCTCTCAGGAGGAATCCTCGGTAGATCATCCGGAAAAACATCTGCATAGCTCTTTGCTACCTCTATTTCCTCTAAGAGTAGCACCTTGGGTTCGGGCTCGGTAACAACTGCTAGGAAAGCTTGACATCCTTTACTCATCATCCTTTCTGCCTTCAAGGATGACACATACAGGCTGGTGGTGGCATTTTCCTTCCCCTAATGACAAAAGGTGGGTGACCTGGTTCCTTAATGATCACTTTCTTTTCCCTACAGTCAATATGGGCCCTATAAGTATAAAGCCAATCCATTCCAATGATCACATCAAAATCATTCTTGTCAAGAAGGATAAAGTCTGTAGGAAACTCATGATCTTGATATCTCACAGGAACCACCAGAGTTTTCAAAAGAGAAGTAAAGATTTGACCACTCGGGGTTGTAACATCTAAGACATATCCTAAATCCTTGATATCCAAACAAAGCATAGTTGCAAGATTTCTCAAAATGAAAGTATTAGTAGATCCAGAGTCAAATAATGAGTTTACATTATGTCCCATGACTTCCAGCATGCCTACATTATTTTTCACCATACATTAGACCATTACATACTTAGCTTTTAAACATAAAGGAAAACTCTAAGGGTTATTAACCTCAATCAACCAGTTAGCATTAGCTTGAGCTTCTTCATTGTCAGTAGCGAACACTCGAGCTTGCCTTCTTTCTCCAGTAGGTGGGGCCACAGCTACATGTGGGGCTGCCACTGGACCTGGTCCCCTTGGTTCTGGTAGAGGACAAGAAGCTTGAATATGTCCCTCTTAGTGGCATCGATAACATGTCCTCTTCTTGTAGCGGCACTCACCGACATGCCCTTTTCCACAAATGCGGCAAGGAGGTCAGTTGTTCTCTTGGCGGGGTCTCCCATGTCTTCCTCCATGTTTTCCCTTGGCTTGAGGGCATCCTTGACCCTTCTTGTGGTTGTTTCTCTGGCCTTGGACTCCTTCAGTGAAACCCAAAAACCCCTTGGGTGGGAGCTGGGCAGGCATCACAGTTCTCTCCATGTCCAAAGCGGTGTTGTAGGCTTCTGCGAAGGTTTTAGGTTTGCTTGCCATAACATGAGGCTTGATGGCAGGGTGAAGACGCTCTATGAAGTGATCCACCCTTCTTTCCTAATCCATCTTGTACCCAAAATGTTCTAGGATTTGAAACTTGCGCCCAAAGTCTGCCACAGAGGAATTTCCTTGAGTCATGTTAGTGAATTCCCTTTCCTTTTCCTTCTTAGCTGTGACAGGGACGAATCTGGAAGTGAAGATGGTCTTGAAATCAGCCCATGCCATTGGTTCCTCAGTTAGATCTCGGCCTGTGATGTGAGTCTCCCACCATATCTTAGCTTCTCCTTCCAAGAGGTGAGCATCAAAGAGGACCTTCTTGCTTGGCTGTACCTCAAGCATGCGGAATCCATTCTCAATTGCAAGCACCCAGGCTTCCACCTTGTCAACTACCTCAGTCTTATCTTCTCCCCAGAACTTTTCTATGTTCAGCTTGACAAAGTCTAGGATGGTGGCTCCTACACGGGGACGAACAGGGTATGGCTCACCATTTTCAGCTCTAGCTAAGTCTCGAAGGGCCAAAGCATTAATAGCCTCTATCAACTTTCTCTGTTACTCCATCCATAAGGTATCAGGGGTGTGGATCATCATGGTCAGTTATGGATCACTAGCTTGGTCCCCTTCCATCTTGGCTTCTTCTTCATACACATGTTGCTCCTCATATCCTTGGTCTTCTTCTTGGTCCAAGTTACTAAATGGTACCGGGTTAGGGTTAGGGACCTCATGAGTGACTTCTTCGAGCCTCTTCCTCTTCCTAGAGGATCCACCATCATGGTTCCTTTTTCTCTTTTCAGAAGACTCCTTTCCTTTACGGGGAGGCCAACCACTCCTAGCTGGATTCCCAGAGCCCTAAAGAATAGTAACAGTCTTTGTTCGAGCCATCTACATAAGCATAACAAACAAACCTTTAGTTTATCATTTAAACTAGTTATACTTATGTTCAATGATATCTCATTACATATCTTTTATTAATTTGATGGAGGATTTCTTAAACCCTTAACTTATTTGCCCATACCACATGAGTGTGGAGGAGAGAGAAAAATCCTACTCTTAAGGCCTTAATAGAATATGTGATGAGAAGGGACGAATAAGATGAGAGAGTCCTAAAGGTATCTTATTTCGAATCATACCCTAAGACTTTGGCCAGGCAGTCACACGGATCCGGGAGTCCTCGTATTCCGACTAGTGGTGCGGAGGAAAATATTGCCAGCCCCTGGTCGTGATCCTTTTCTAGACACCTCTGTCTTTCGGATAACCCTCTAATAACTCCCTTGGGTTCTATGCAGTTTGTAAAATTTAATAATTATTAATGGTTAAATGAGGAACCTAGGCTCTGATACCAAATGTTACAACCCCACCTTTCGGTAACCCCCAATTAAGGGAGACCAAGAGGTTGAAGCCGCACCCATAATTTCTGGATCAAAGGTTCGACATATAACCAAGAACAATTATTAAATTTTAACTGACTATACTGAAAAAGCTGTAAATAAAGATTTTGCATACCTTTGGAAAGTTTGGAATATACTAAACTTCTAACCACAGTTGTAATACTTTAACTAATTCCTCGTTGTTCCTTTATTTCTTGAATTCACAATGTGACAGTTTACTGTTTGTGCTTTTGAGATTTGTACCTAAATCGCCGAATAACAAAGCATCGGTCAACCAAAGCTGGTATGTGGGGGAAACAATAAACGTGCAACTATGTTAACAATGAAATCATTCAATTAATCATGTAACAACCAAGATTACGTTTTAAATATAACTCCGCGATCCAAGGGTACCCTATCCTCTGTGTTGTCCCCATTAAACCCCTCATGATCCACCTATCAAGTGAACCAGTTTCTAGGGTTGAGTCACATGGAACTACTCATAGGTAGACCACTCCTTAACTCAGGGTGTGCTAAAGAGTCTCATGGCACTACTCGTAAGTAGCCCAGTTTCTAACTCTTGGTTACCTAGACCTTGCTCTAGGATTACCCCTTTTTTAGCCTTTTCAAAGCAACAGAGGTGGACCCGGATCTAGCCAGTTATATATGAACATTTATAGTGATAATCATAGTCACTTTATAGTTGCATGAAATAAATAAACATCCAACAGTTATTTTCAAGCCATAAGGGAAACATCGATAAAATCCTCGAAAAACTAGTCGGAATAAACATAAGTGTAACCACAACCCTTTAATTGCAGTTTTCAAGACAAATTCAAGTATGTAGAGAAACCCAATCAATCAAGAAAGGTTGGTCAGAAATCCTGAAATGAAAGTACCAATTTCCTTTTATTAATAATTATCCAATTCCATTATATTGTTTCAAATTTCAATTCCAATTTTAGGGTTTCTATGGATATTAGGGTTTTGCTTCAACCTTTTTCATCAAGGTTCCTAATTTCATCAAATTAACTTAAAACCTTTATTTTAACATTCCCAGTAGTTTTAAGATTATATCTTGGCAAATTACTCCCTTAATCTGAAATAACTTAGCTTTTATCTCCTTTTCCCTAAATTAGGGTTTTTATTATAAATTAGCCTTCTTTTATGGATTAAAACTCTAATTTAGTCATCTTTTTATTCAAAACAGATAATTAAACCACCTTTGTCATTAGCAGGGTTAAACTTATCAATTTGATCCATTAATATGCCTTTTATACTCAATTAGGGTTCTTCATCAATATTAAAAGCATATTATTAGCAAATTAAGGAACTTTTGCAAAACGGAGTGGAACTAGGTTCTGAAAGTATTTTTATCATATTCCTTGTATTTTTCTACACCACTTTCATATATAAAGTTTTCCCATATGAGGTTCCTAGCTATTACTACGAATTTTACAAAGAAAACCCTTTTTCTTGAATATTCAGCAGAGAGGCAAAATTACCAATTTTTGTGAGTCGTTGGATCGCTGCGCCCGTGGTCCTCCTACGGATATGACGCTCAGCATAGCGCGTCTCCACTAACCCTGAAGCGCGCCCCACCTCCTTGCCCGGTCCGTTGGATTTAGTTGAGTCAACGGTGGGCTCTCGATCGATCGACCCGCGACTTTGGGCAATACAATTTAGTCACGCCATCAGATCTCAATCGAACCCTGTCTGAGCGTCGTCTTCCTTTGTGTTCTGCTGCTAGCGCCGTGGAGGCGCCCTCGCCGGAGAGGATTCAATCGAGCAGGTTAGCGAGTGAAGGGAAATGATCAGAGGCCGCTTGAGATCGCACAAGAACAAGGGACCATAGGGTGGCCTTTTATAGGGTATGGGGCGTCCCTATGAGGAGTCCCAATCCTAGATGAACTGAGCAACTAGCCCAATTGGGCGTTTCGCGAGATTAGGTCGAAACCTGGTAAAACCAGGGTCTAGATCCTTCACAAGGATCTCCCGAACCTAATGGGACAAGGATCATAAGTGCATATGCACTTGATTGCGAGAAATTCCATGGGGAAAATCCCCCTGTAACCCAGACTCCTCATCCTACTGGGAATCTAGATGAAGAGCGGCATGCGTTGGATCAAGATCCAACAGCCCTCATTGCGTCCGTTCTAACAAAAGGAAATTATTTTCCAACAAATTCGATTTTCATTCCTATTTCAATGATAACTTGAAAAATTCATAATTCCCAAACGGTAACTCCTTTCGTACTCAAATTTTGAGGGAAACTCAACTATAGTTTTTTATTCCATCCTACAAAAGTTGAAGTTATTATCTCAAAAGTACAATCCCTTTTCTTGGTTTGCAAGTTATCATTTAATTTCTCATATTTTCCATGTCCTTTCTATTTCTTTTATCATTATTTCTCAATTCTGAGTTCCTTGAACCCTAAGGAATCCATTAACTCGAAATCCTATTTTTAGGAAATCATTCCTTAGCCTTTTCTTATTTCATTCATTGCTTTATGTATTCTTTTAATCCTTTTCTTTTTCTCCTTCAATTGGGCTCAATGGCCAATAAGGCCCATCAAGAAAACATACAAGGCATTAAATCAATCCATTAATTAATTCATAAAACTCATTTATCTATTTATACATTTTGTAAAACTGAGGTTATAACAGTTGGTTTCTTTGTTAAAAACCTACGTTGTATGTTAAATTTTAGAGGTAATTTTTTTCACTAGAAAATTTGGATTTGGCGGTCAATTTCATAGATGGATGTCGGTTATTTTATTTAACCGACGTTGTATGCATTAGGCGTCAGTTTTTGTATTCAACTAACATCTGTAAATGTGACGTTATAAGTCATTTCTGTAGTAGTGTAATTTGCTTGAACCCCGCATACCAACTCTGTAGGTTTGAATAGAAGGAAATGAAATGTCATGGTAATGATTAAAGACCAGACCCCAAATTGGGACGGTCATATTAGGTCTGACCAGGCCCCAGATTGGGAAGGTCATGTTAGGTCAGACCAGGTCCTTGATTGGAAAGGTCATATGAGATATGAGGTCAGACCCCAAATTGGGAAGACCAACATGACACTTGGGCTCCAGATTGAGAAGATGGCCTTTTCATCCATTGTAGGGACAAGACCCTGAAAGGGTATCCTAAAGGTTGTGTACAAATGGGTCAAGAAGTTATGAAGAAAACAATAATTTTATTTATGTAACAATAATTTTGTGATTATGTTATTATACTAGATGTAATATTTTATTTACCCTGCATACCAATATAACTCGTTATACTGACCAATGTTTTGTTTGTCGGAATTTTAGGATAATCTGCTACTATTATGCAAATATGATGAAAGGTGGACACTCAACGAAGAAGGCATCAAACAAAGAAATTTAATGTAATTCCTAGAGAATAAAGTTAGATGGTTGTACTTCATACAGTAAACTTTAGAAATACATATTTTGTAACCATGTTGAAAATTTATATAAAATCTTATACAGCCTTATTCCTTTTTAGTGAAAGTTTATTAATTATTTCTAGTTAATTATTAAACTTGCGATCCTGTATGAAATTAATGGCCCTTGTCCTCTCGGTCCTCCTGAATAGGGGATAATAGGGGGAGGGGGTCGTTACATTGTTTATGGAAGTTCACACCAATTTTAAGTTGAATCATGTGGTGTTTCATATAGGCCATGTTCGAGAATTGAATCATTGATTTTTTCCATTCAATGTTGATAAATGATATCTAATATCAAATGGTGGGCCGACAAGGCGTGGCTCAAGTGGTCAAGCACGCTGTCCCCTAGCAAATGGATCTGGGTTCGAATCCCAGTTGCCGCCTTGATTTACCACCCTTCCAGGCGTTCGGCCTCTGCCGCGGGCGTGGGAGGGGGGGAATCTTTCTCTCTTAATCCCAAATGGCGGTGGTGGGTTAGATGATGGTCTCAACCCACATAGATTTTGATCTAGAGAGGGATTGACCTTCACGCATGACTAGGTCATTCTTGTATTCTATTTCTGTAGCAGCTTTTGGTGATGGTTATTACCATCACACATGGAACGGGCGAAGCTCTTTTGGAAGATGTACTTTGGCCCACAGTTCTAGTATTTGTGAAAGTATTAACCTTCACACAAGTGTTACTTGTGAAGGTCATAACCTTCACAAAAAGGAAAATCTATTGTAGATCTATATTTTCCTTCTTTTCTTCTCAATGGTCAAGCCTAGATCATGCTATTGTTAGTCGACCTATGAGCACTAGCATGAATTTTATGCAATATTATGGTGTCTGAAAAGCTTAAGTTTTTCTAATTTCTACCTTTGATGTTGCAGGGAACGGTCCTTGTAGCTAGAATTCCGAAATTCCAAAACTTGTTGGTGCTTGGTTTTTAGATAAACTCCATGCCTATGACATAATGAGAAGATCCTTTTGGACACTTGTTTTACCTTTTAAACACTTAGGGCATGCTTGGATTGTAGAAAATGATTAGAATCGATTGTTTCAAAACTTAAGAAAGGATATTACATGTCTAGGATAGGATGCTTATTTTCCTATGATGTGTTTGGATGTGTATGGGAAAGGACTGCTTGTGACCTTGTCTCCTTGGTTCACTTTATCTCCGTAGTCAAGGCTGAATTGTGCCTAGAACATGGTTCAATTCCAGTATTAAGACCAGCCATTATACATGATTTAGTTCCAGTCAAGGCTGGATTTGTGTGGACTTTACGAAAGGTCAATGTCACAAATTCTGTATAAGAATAATATCAACTAGATTCCAGGGAAAAATCGGGACTTTCCATGCTTAGATGGGGAGGGCAAAGTTTCTTTGTTATCTAGCACCGTCGTGATCAATTGTCTTCACTGTAGCACGTATTTAATGAGTATTTGATTTGTGAATTAGGCGGAAGGCTGGTCTTGATACTGACAGAGTTTTTGATTATCTAATGTGGTAGCCGTCGACAACGATGAGAAGATGGATTTTTATGCCGGCGTGTGAGGTTGCAGGTGGTTGGTTATCATGGATGGAGCAGACAGACGTGGAATGTCTCGTAGACACATGCCAGAAAGACGATGCAGGTGGCTGGTGATCATGGATAGAGCAAATTGAATTGGAAGTTTGAAGGACGCTTGCCGGAAAGAGGGAGAGGGTAGGCTGATTTAGTGAGGTCACCAGTGAAGACAAGCAGAGGGCGTTGGGGCTTTTGGTGAGTCAGTTTGTTTCTATCCCGCTTAATACCATGGGGGACGCGGGTTGGAAAAGTCTTAGGGCACGTTTGTTTTCTAGGACCTAGCGGGAATTCAAGAAATACTGATTGCTGGTTTCCGATAATCCAGCAATATATAAATTTTTGTTTGGCTTATTGGATGCCTTCTCGGCGTCGTGGGACCAGCGGCCGTGTCGCCGAGTCTACGGCTATGCATCAGCTAGCGTCTAACAGCAGGTAAAGGAGAGGGCCGCGGACAACTCCTGTGATGTATCTCGGCATCCTGCCGATCTGAGATGGAAAAACAAATGCAGACCGCGGACAACTCCTGTGATGTATCTCGGCATCCTGCCGATCTGAGATGGAAAAACAAATCCAGACCGCGGACAACTCCTGTGATGTATCTCGGCATCCTGCCGATCTGAGATGGAAAAACAAATCCAGCAGGTACTGTATGCAAGAAAAGTACGGGATTCCTCTCGTTTTCCATCTCCCTTGAAGCAAACCTAAATTTTTTGCTGTCGGAGTTCCGATTACGGCAATGTACGGGAAAACAAACGTCCCCTTAATGGATCGGTACTCTTTTGCTGCCGGTTTAGAAATCCTACGTTACCAAATGTGCCGGGAGCAGCGGAGTCACCGCATCACGGAAATGCATTGGTAAAAAGTCACGTAGCCCATTCATTTGCTTTGTTAGGTGCGGCCGAAGGCGAATGGAGACGTGGTTCGGCCCATGGTTCGAACGAGCAAGGCTGCTAGCTAAACTAGCCCATTCACTCAAGTCTTCTATCTTTTGTAATTCCCGCGACGGGGTAACGTGTGAAGCCTGCGCTTTGAACCTGCTTTCAATTTAAGTTGACATATTATATTCATGGTACTTTTTCCCCACGAACACATTATTTATCTTGAAATACTGTAGTAAAACGTATTATAAACTATTAGTCTCATATAAATAATTGATCTTTGTGTGCATTCGTAAGTTTGTCGCAATGATAGATAAAATTAATATTATTGATAGTTTGAACGTAAATAACAAAAATATAGATACAATGCAAGTTTTGTATTCATACCTATCAAAGGTTAGCTCCGTTACCAATTTATCCATGGAACTAGCACCCTGTCTCGATCCCTGAACTTTACTTTACGCTATTGCCAAATCCCCCCACCTTCTCCGCCGAAACTCACAATTTACTTCACCCGACTTCCACCATTCTTGCCTCCAAACGAGTTTTGTCTCAACTAGTGAAGCACGTCCCTTGAAAGGCCGCCATGGGTTACCGTCTTCTCTACTCGAATTAGTGCAGAAGAACGTCCTTGAGGTGGTAGAGGTTGTTGGCTTCTACTCACATAGTCACATCCGCCTACTGTGGCATGCACCTCGGTGGGACGACCTTGGTGGGTTTCTTCCAAGTCACAATCCTGAGACAACTGTTGTGCAAAAAATTTATCATAAGACTGGTCCTATAATTTTTTTATAGCACAACCAATCACATTGCAACATCTCTTCTATCTTCTTCAAAACCTCACCCCCTAAAAAACAAGGGGAGAGAAATGCAAACTAGAACTATAAAGAATTCCTATTAGATCCTACCATGTTATTATAGGACTCGTCGTTGTGGGTTGACATCTCCTTACACACGCCGGCTAGTGCTGCACGTTCTTGAGAAAGCCGCTTTTCATATCAACAAACCGCAACAACCTCATCTACAATACGTGCTATATCAACCACAAAGATCTATCTCATCCGTTGTTGTCCAACACCAAACAAGCCGGCTGAACCATGGCCTACCACCACCGTTATATACACTCATATATGTCTCTCCACCACCGGCACTGCTACAGCAGAACAGCCATGATGCTCGATTCATCCTTCAACTTGAGGTTTGACTGACCAATGGCCGTCCATTGGGTCGCGGATGTATAGTAGCTAGCTTTCTGGTGGGATTTGACCAGGAGGACGAGTCCTCATACTGTGATTCACTACTGATCATCCCTCTGTCTACAGGTTGTGTAGTGCACAGCGAACACGATGGAAATCCACAAATGATGTTACGCTGCTGTGCTTCTCCTCTACACGATGTTTTCCTAGTTGGAAAACGGAATCAGGGAGTAAAGGGAAAGGGTGGAAGGAGTGGAATTATCAATGTGATACACATGTTCCAAATAAACGCACATGGAGCATGTAATGAGAAACTACCTCCATTTTTTAAAACGTAATTATCTGACACCACTGCAGGTGGTTACATCCTGGGGGTCCAAATTTGTAGTTCTACGTAGCCCAATATCCTTGGTGATACGTTGTTGATGAATCGGCATCTATACTAAGTACTATAAAAAAATTTGTTTTACAATTTTCCATTCAAATTTTAATAACAAAAAAGTCTTTGTATTTTAGCCAATATAGTATAGGAAAGTGTGTAAATTATAATTTTTTTTAGTGGGAAATAGGGTGTTGTGCCTCTTTACTAAACTTGAGAAAAGATTCGATGAGTACAGAGGGTACTCACAAACTATATAGACTCAAATGACTCAAGAAGCTATACAAACAAGAAGAGGGAAAAGAAAAAAGAAGAAACAACCACAAGGTTAACTATACAAGGACTTCATATCGTTGAAACAACTGTTCCAAATAGAAATATTGCCTCTGCCAAAGCCACAAAAAACTCTATCATTCCTGTCAATCCAAATCGTATGTATAATCAGAATAGCCAAAATTTTGCTATCTCCTCTCAAATGTAATAAATCCTCAGTTGACTGAATACAAGATCCAGATTCCACTTCAAAACCTTTCCAGAGCTCGAAGAGCAACAAAAAAAGATATGGTTAATACTTTCAGCGTTCTCCAAACAAAAAGGACATCTAGATGCCAGATGAAACCCCACCCTCTACAAATAATCAAGAGTAGGTAACTTCCTCAAGAATAACTTCCAAAGAACAATGGAGCACATGCGAGGTGTATCATAACTCCAAATCCAACTACCCCAATGAACATTTTGATATTTCCTCCTGCACAACTCCCAACCGTCTTTAAGACTGAATCTAGAAGAAGCCCTGAAGCTTATACGATCCTCAGAACCAGAAGGTATCCCTTGTTCATTAAGAATTCTCATCAGTTTATCAACACCTCTGAAACTGAGGTTAATCCACAAGAAATCAGAAATGCATCAAATTAATTTGCAGTTCAAACCTTTACCAAATATGAGCATCAAATTAGGATCCAGAATATTGATAAGTCTCTTTTTATCCTTTAACCAAGGATCCCTCCAAAGAAAAAATTTGTCCCCCTTTCCAAAATAGAAATCAATCTCCTTTAAAAGGATATCTCTTTGACCTAGAATCTTCCTCCAAAGCTAGGAAGTGTTATATCTGACTTTTATCGACCAAATAGATTCATCTTTTACATATATTTCATGTAACCATTTCACCCATAATTTCTCCTTATCATTGGCAAGACTCCAAAGATTTTTGATGAGAGCACCATTGCACCAATCCATGATAGACCTCACTCCCAACCCACCTTCACGTTTAGGTCTGCAAATGTTCTTCCAAGAAACCAAGTGGAAGTGCCTTTTTTTAGTAGTATCATTCCAAATGAACTTCTTCATGTGTTGTTCAATGACTTTAATCACATATGCAGGAAGGGGGATGGCTGAAGACCAGAAAATACTATAGGTAGAAAGGGTTGAGATCACCAGCTCCAACCTACCAGCTTGGGAAAGGAGATGACCTTTCCAGCAATCCAACTTTCTCTTGACTTTGTCAACGATAGGAGAACACATCTCCTTGGTCAGACGACATGTAAAGAGAGGCAGCCCCAAGTATCTAACATGTAAAGTATGAACATCAATGTTAAGAATATTAGAAATGTTGTTTTCCATAACTTCCTACTTAGAAAAATCTGGCTCTTCATATTGTTAATCTTCAAACCCGAGACCCTACTGAAAGTCTCAAAAATGTCCTTCAGACATAAGGCATTCTTATCATTTGCTTTAGAAAAGAAGAGTAAGTCGTCAGCAAAAATAATATGTGAAATCTTCAAATCAGCAGAAGCAGAGAGAGGATCCATAATGCCTTTCCTAACATAATCATTAATGACAGCAGTGAGACCTTGCATAGCCACCACAAAAAGAAAAAGAGATAAAGGGTCTCCTTGTCTCACACCATTTGAAGCATAGAACTGATAAGAAGGACTTCCATTAATCAAAATTCCATAGGAGGCCAAAGAAAAGGTCATACCAATCCAGTCAATCCAGCAATGAGGAAAACCCATCTTTTAAAGAATGAATAAGATGTAATCCCTTCTAACGGTGTCGTATGCTTTAGCTAGATCAGCCTTCCCACATGTTCTTCTGATGCCCCACAAAAGTACTAAGAATATCATTTGACAAAATAATAGCATCACCGATCTTTCTACCAGCGACAAAGGCAACCTGATTTTGGTCAATAATAGAAGGAAGGGTGTGTTTAACTCTATTAGCCAAGATCTTCGTAATGACTTTATAAATCACATTACATAAAGCTATAAGCCTAAAATCCTTGAGATGGTTAGCTCCCTGGACTTTAGGAATTAAAGTAATAAGAGTACAGTTACACTCCTTCAACATTTTACCAGAGCTAAAGAAACCTTGTACAGTTGAAATCATGTCACTGCCAATAATGTCCCAAGCAGATTTGAAGAACACAACATTAAAGCCATCAGGCCTTGGAGATTTTTCATCCTTCATAGACATGAAAACCTCTTCAATTTCCTTCCTAGAGACTACCTTTCTCAGATCATCAAAGTACTCTTTAGAAATAGTAGGAAGAGACCAATCCTCATTCCAAAAAACCTTGCAGCAATCAGTAGAATTGAAAAAGGACCTGTAAATTTTTTCCAAATTCTCTTTAATCTTCTCAGCATCATACGTGTAATCACCCTCCTCAGAATAAAGAACATTAATGTTGTTACTGATTCTTATAGCTTTCAATGAAGCATAAAAGAAGGCAGAGTTCCTATCCCCCAATTTAAGCCATTGAACACGACTCTTTTGTCTAAGAAGACTTTCCTCATCCTTTGCCACCTTTAAAGCCTCCCTTCTAGCACTAGATAAAGCCCTGCATTTAGAAATATCATCAGGAGAAGCTTCAACATCCCCCTGTAACATATGAACTTTGAGTTCCAAATCTCTCACTTTATCAACCAAGTTGCCAACCACATTTTTGTTCCACTCTCTAAGAGCATGTTGCACCATATTAAGCTTTCTATACACCCTGAACATGGGGGTACCAGTGAAAACCTTGTCATGCCACACCTTACTAATCACATCCTTGAAACCCTGTTGGTTAACCCAAGATTTGATGAAATGAAAAGGGGTAGATAACTTCTTCTCAACATCAAATCTCAGAACAATAATCTTGTGATCACTAAAGATTGTGTCAAGAATTTCTCCCCAGAAATAAGGAAAAGTAGAGAGAAAAGTAACATTACAGAAAATCCTGTCGATTCTCGAAAAGGTGCTCTTGCCATTTTTGCTGTGGCTATCCCAAGTAAAGAAAAACCCCTTCGTCGACATCTCAATAAGATCCATATTAATAAGAGCATCGTTAAAATCCCTCATACTCTTTTTAGATGGAGGTTGTTTACCTTGTTTCTCACTAACAAGTCTGACCGCATTGAAATCCCCCAAAACACACCAATTAGGAGGAGAAGAAGAATAGAAATCCAACAAAGAATCCCAGAGCATATGTGTATCTTGATCAACATTAACACCATAAACCGCATACATATTGAAATTCAAAAGGTCCTTCGTAATCGAGCAATGGATGACCTGCTCATTGGCTTTGATTTTAACAATGTTTAGATCATCATCACGCCAAAGAATCACAATCCTAGTATAGGAATAGAAGTCCGAATTATCCAGATAATTTGCACCAGGAGAAATCTTATTAACAAAGTTGTGAAGCTCATATTTACTAACTCTTGTCTCCAGAATGATATATAAATCCGCCTTGACTCTATTCATCTCCTTACGAATATGAGGGATTTTATTATTACCCCCCTCACATTCCAAGAAACAATGGTAAGAGGATTAACCATTAGGGAAAAGAGACATGACTGGATCATCCCTCTCTATTTGGATAATCATAGCCTCCTTATGGAGATCACTGTCTATTCTTGAGAGAGGAGAAAACTTGTTTACTAATTCAGGTATATTCCAAGTATTGCTCTTAGAAGAAATTTGGGGGGGGATTTCGTTTTCTTCTTCTTCCCTATTTCCCAACCAGATTGAGCAGCAGGGAAGAAATAGGTGTAACTAGGATGCTAGAAGAATTGACAGAGGAAGGGGCATTCTCAACGATATGAATACATCCCACCAACCCAGACTTCCCAGAAGACATTTCTTCATTCACTTCATATGCAATGACTCTCTTATTCACACCTTGGGTAATATCAACAGTAATATCAACAGTAGGATCATCTGTACTAGTTATGACTTCAACAACATCACTAAAGACTTCAACCTCTTCCAATACTGGAGTCGAGGACTGTTTAGCTTTAGGCACCCAAGCTTGAACAATCTTCTTTTTAGCCGGAACATTAACTTTTTGCTTAATCACACAGAAACCAGACTCATGCCCAAAGGAACCACAATCCTCACATTTCATCAGTATCCATTAATACTCAAAAAGAATTTTATCAACCTGACCATCCTCGCTTTGTATCACCGGTTCCTTTGGAAAGTTGAAATCCAAAGAGATAAGAACATGTAGTCTTGCATATTCTAAATGTGTGAATTCAACAGTGAGTTTATCAATGCGAAGAGGCTTGCCTAGGTACAATCCTATATAGTTGAACATCTGTTCATCCCATAACTCCAACGGCAGATCAAGGATCTTCACCCAGATAAGTATTTCAGAGAGTTTAAGTTTCTCCATAGCCCCCCCGCTGCCATTTCTTAATAAGCATAGGCTTCCCCACAATGAACCAAAGACCTCCCTTGATGGCCGTCAGGAAGTCTTCGTCATTCGAAAACATCAGAATGAAAAACCCTTTACCCCTTAATCTAATCTCCAAAGAATCTTTTACACCCCATAATTGAGCCTGATGGCGTACCAGTGAAGGCCCGTGTGGTTGAAAACCCATAATGTAACCTGCCGCCATCCTACTCCACCTTCTCATGTTGCATTCAACAATGCTTTTGGGGTAGACAAGTTTCCCATCTGAGATGCACACTTCCATTTTAGTGAGCTTTGGAATCAAATCCATACTCAAGGCATTGTTCTTCGATACTAGCTCAGCCCAGGAGGTCATTGTAGGGTCTACTCAAATTGTGGAGAGAGGGAGAATTCTTGGTCCCCGTTTTCCTAGATCCTTCACCTTGCACACATTTCCCAAATCATCATCCAGGATCAACAGAATATCATCAGCTGGCTCCTCCGTCACCATATCTTTCACCTTCTGAATCACTTTCTCGATCGCCCTAGAGACGGGAGCCGACATTTTTTTGATTCCTTTTTTTGTAAATTATATTGTATGCAATAAAAGCTAAATTTTCCATCCATTACACGCGTGGGTAGTTAATGTAGCATTTAAGAAAAACGGTGGTCCTAATTTCATTGTTCGATTGATTAGTTAGCATATCTTGACCTTTCACATGATGTTTTTATGTAGTCAAATATTTCAAGATACAAACAAGTAAATCACATGTCTTTTATGTCCAAGTTATATCAAAATCTTTGGAGTAACATGGTGAAAATATAAAGAAATCTAACTAATAGATGCATATATAAATCAAGTGAAAACAAACTTAAAGCATGCATAATAACATAACATTGCTAAATCAACTGATAAGAAATAATATCATCGACTTATTCAAATCTAAAAGAAAGGATGGTTTTGCTAAGAAAAAATTATGGCTATTCATTTTGTTCTAAACTCCAACACCAAATAAGTACAAAGAAAAGGAGAAAATTTCATAAGAACGCATGAAATTTCCTTATATTCAAGAACATATTACAGCATTTACAAATAAATAAACTTCTCATACTTCACCTATTATATTAACATATGCATCATGAGACCATGATCTTTTAGCTTGCAATGGTTATCCATTCATTTTTTGACAGTCTTACTCGGGATTGAATTTGCTACAATGAATTTGACCAGCATATGTGACATCATCACACACATAATGTATACACATGGAACATCGTAGCCATAAAAACAAGTTCAAATTTTATAAAATACTAAAAAGAAATGCCTACTTCACAAGACGAGAAGAGGCATGTGTCGATGTTGATGGTCTCTACTTCGTCTGTAATGTGGAATGACTGGAATTCAATAGTCATGTAATCTGGAGTGCCTATATCTTATGGAGGTTTTTCGATGAGGATGGTTGCAATATATTCAAATGTCTCTTGTTGATCTTAGTTCCTATGATGGAAGATTGGTAGTTTCATCTTGTTGGGTTTTAGATAGAGGTGTTTGTAGTGAGGATGGCGTGTCTATCATGGGATCCAAGAAGGAATATATAAAAATAGAAAGGATGGCACCTCATCACTAGCCATTGCAAGTTTTTTTTACAAGCAAGTTGACATATAACACATGATGACTCACACTTCCGTGCAGTTTTTGATGAGAATTTTTTCATCATCTGACTTCTTGATGGTTGTTGTGGTAGCTTGAGGCCCATTTTTAGTGGCCGTAACTTTTTGAGAATCATCATGATCCTTGGTGACTATCTAGAGTTGACCTTGGTTGTCTCCCTCATGGAATTAATGATGGAAATACCCATGTCCATAGTGGCAATCAATTGACATCTGGAAAAGTCTATGGTCTTCTCTTGTTGTGACAATCCAAATATTCCTGAGTCAGACATACTGTAGTTGGATGCCAATATGCAGACTAACATGTAAGGTGATTTCCCTTCCAACATTGTGATCTGTTGTAGCTGAGTCCGTTCGTATCATGCTTCTCATAGAAGATATGCATTTAGTCCATGCTCTGGCATATCATGCATAGAGCCTAGTCTAGCTTTAGGCCCATTTATTTCAATGCTTTGAGATTAAGGATGTGATAATTCTAGACTGAAGAAAACATATGTATTTTATGGGTATGTAGTTAATCATCTCAGCACATGTCAGGAAGAACATACCCAATGGGGGCCATTGTTTCAGGTAAAATGTCTCTAGTGATAATGATGGCAGTATTGTTGTGCTTGAGTTTGAGGCGTTGATGCAAAGAAGATGGTATGACCTTATTCTTCTATATCTAGACGTGTTCTACTAAGAGATTGAAGGAGCCATTGATTTCCATGATGGTGAATGACCCGGTCCATTTCTTTGGGCCCACATGTATGTGTAGTTGGAATTCACTCATTACTTCGTTATCGGATCCATCAAAAGTTGTTGTTGTGGTGTTAATATACTAGATTTCACTTGACTTGATGTTGAGGGTGATGAATGTGTTCAATGGGAAGAGGTTTAGACTGACACCTTTATACATGAGGGGAACCTTCATGTATCCATGTTTTATCATGATATATTATGGTTGATTGGAATCAAGACCTATTGGGATCTCTTATTAAGAGAAGGTGATGATTTTTGGCTTTACAATCAGAGCAATGATGTCAATTATTTCTCATGTTGGATATCTTGTAGCGCAAACTCACCCTCTAAGATATTCAAGATCGTTTATCAGTGTCTCTACAAGCTTTAGACAAAGTCAACATAAACATGTTTGTGTGGGTATTCATCATGTGTCCTCATGTGTCATAGGATGAATTGACTAGAAATTTGTAATGTTGATGTAAGCACTATAATGATCTTCCCTTTCTTACTTATGGTGGATCAAAAGAATTCAAGTGTAGGTAGATGATTAAACTTGTATAGTCCCAGTATGGTGATAGGTATATTGGAGGTGGCCACTATGACATTACCATTGCATGAACGAGCACTGAAGTCAAAGGCATCCCCACATATGCACAAACCTTCTCTTTCCTTTATCAACAGTCAGTTTGACAAAAAAACATAATAGTAGATGGTAGGGTTGTCAATGTAGGAGCTTCCAGAAGTACTTTTCTAGAGTCAGGTTTTTTTGGATATGCTATGTGCGTAGAGGCCAACCATATGGGAATCATGCCTTGAATACAATCCTAGGTGAGATACATGGATATGATGAAAATCTTGTTAGAACTACCCAAGGTGTGAATGGAGACAATTTCATAGTTGGGATCTATATGTGAATGTTGGTAACATCTTTTGTTGGTGTAGTTAGGGTCACCTCTAGAGTTTTGATACATGTTGAAGGTGCCATACTCATCAATGAGTTATGAGAATCTTTATCATTTTCCTTGTTGATGGCGTCCACCTTTGACTGGACAACTCAATGACCCATGTAAATGTAGGACACTTCAAAATTATAACTCTCTGTGACCAATGAACACTATGGATTGTCTTTCATGTATCAACTGAGATCATTATATGGGTTCTTTTTGGTATGTATGCCCAAAGAACCAATCATGTGATGATTGTAATGGCATGATATGTAAAAGATTTGATTAATTAATAAAGGCAAGCTTCTAATTTATTCTATTGAATTTGATTATGAGATAATGATGTAGCATTATAAATGTCTAGAGAATGATGTTACTCAATGACGTATGTCTCCAAGTACGTGACTTGAAGAAATGAGATCATATGAATGCTAAGAGTTTTTATATACATTCTCATTATGTCCCTGATCGGTTATTATTGTGGAAGGTTGATAGAAAACAATAACACATAAGATCAAAGTGTGAGTTGGTTGATGACAAAATCCCATTAGTCATGACATGGAAATATCAAACCAAGAACAAAGATACATGTTAGGGAACAGTGTATCAGACAAACCCACAGTGAGAATGACACATGGAAACCATTGCCATGGTAGTCATAGTCAACTCTCATAGTGATGGTGGTGATTGTGGTTCCTAGACATAATCCTAAAATACAAGTTATCATAAAGGTGATGAATGGGTGACTGTGACACATGGAGATTGATTGTGAGTGATGTAGATGGAATTTTTCCCTCCTATAGGAGCATGACATCCTTGGCCTCTTTATTAGCATGACTAAGAAATGCATGGTCGTGCATATGTGAGTCAATATGTGATATTGAGCTTAAATATATCTCAGAGATTCTACTCTAGTTCGAGGAACAAGATTAAATGTTGAAGAGGATGACTACTCCATGCCTCGAGTTTGGTCTGAATATTAGAGACAAAGGAACTATATAAACACTATTACACCATACACATATTGTAGGTTGAAGTTATTCTCCAACTTTCCATTTACATAGTAGCATTGATGTGAAACTAGGCACCGTTCATTGCTTGTGATGTCATAAGTTGTTATGGACATTCATTGCCAACATAATATGGGACCTATAGGGTCACACACATAGGTCTTGACCTAGAAGAGGAGTTTAATCTTAAATGATGATTGAATTGATTACTAAAGTGTTTAGGAATTCAATTCACGCAACAGATCAGTTGACTGCACTGTCAACCAATCAACTCATATAGTGAGATGGCCGTTTGGAGTGCCAGACAATCGGCTCAAGTTTTGAGACGACTGTTTGGAAGGGCATGTTGATTGGAACTGAATTATTTGATGTTTTGCATGAAACATGCACCAACCGATTGGTTCTCTAGGTGAACTGATCAGCTTGGGTAGCATGAGACAACCAGTTCAGCTAGTGAACTGATCGGCTCAGTTGGGCCAAAGGAAGGTTCTAGTAACTTCCTAAATTTGTTAGAAAGTTTGATCATTTCGATTGCTTAATTATATTGATGCAAAGAATTGATGTTTAGCATTAATTGGAAATGAATTTCCAAATTTGTGTACGATTGGGAAAATGCAAAATGACTATCTCACTGAGCAAAATAATCATCTAGCATTCCATAGGACTAGTTTGGTGTTTGTAGGTTGTGAAAATTCAAGATCTTCCGGTCTCTTCCACTCCCACATAGATCAGGAACCCAGACCCTAACCCCTCCTATAAATAGAGGGGCACTGGGGGCTTCCCAAAACACAACTCAATTGCCTCTAACAATTGTGTTCCTCTTTGCTTGTGGTAACCAATAGATAGCCTGAGCAAGTCCTACCCATTAAAGCGAGGGATAGCAAGAGAGAAACAATTGTGGGAGGGCAAGTTGGTGACTAGTACACCAATGTGAGGGACAAATCCTTCGTGTCCACTCTAGTAGGATGACATGAGTTCTTGGCAGTTTGTGTGGAATTCTATAGAGGTGTGGAGGTTGTTGTCTATCGCTAGGAGGACAATGTCAACATGCATTCTGTGGTATAGACTAGGAGGTCCAACAGTCAAATGAATTCTAATAAAATTAGAAGACAGTTGCACATCTACAACGATGAGGAGATGTCACTAGACATTCTCTAGGCCTAGGTATATCCTCAAAACCATCCTTCCCATCCTACGGTTATTGATGTGATCCGCTGGTTATGAGGAATATGGTAGTTAAAAGTTTTGTTTCCTCTTCTTACTAGTTAATTTTTTTGGAGATTTAGTGATTAATGAGGTGTTATGGAGCCTCTACAAAAGCACCATGATAGTATATATTGTGGTTAGGGTAATTATGACAACCCAATTCCACACATATGGTATTATTTAAAACAAAATGTGGGATCCATAGCTAAACAACCACATAATCATAAAAGTAGCTAAATTAAAACCGATCTCCTATAACCATTATGTGTGGAAACATATTACATCAAGGTACAACAACATGTATCATATCACATACCACATCAGGTATTCACATATGTTCAGTGGTTGAGGCCACAACCTATTACAAAAGATTTGTTTCACACATACAAGCCACATGCATACTAGAAAAACCACATATCATTATACAGATCGTCTACAAAACGCATCCCTTACCAAACCTGAGAGTACATGGATGGCTCTAGGACTCTACTACAATAAAAACTAGCAGCTATACAACCTTCTAACACTACTGATATTCGAGTTTCTCTTCCTCAATGGTATGATCCTACCCACGCCACTGACGACCATCTAAAAAGATGTGGTGACCCACGAGGTGAGACCAAAATCCCAGTGAGAGATATAACTTTCAACCAACAACTATTGAAACAAAATAGGATATGTTATCATTAAATAGTATGAGCAAATTTTGCTAAATGAATAATTTAAATTGATTACACAGGCTAAGCAGATTAAGCAGTTACAACATATTAAACTATTCAATAGTTTAGGAAGATTAGACAAACTAGTCAGATAGCCATAGCAACATATATGTCTTAGAAGGAATATGAAGAACATATAATTCTATCACCTACTCGACAGTTAATTTCTCTTACCACATTATATAACAAATGAATAATACAAGAAACAAGGCAGGGTAAACATCCAATGTGAATCGTATTAAACCCTATACAAATATACTACATGACTGTATTACATCTTTTATTAAGCCCAGAGGAGTTTGAGGTATACCACTCAGACTCCAATGTCCACTTCTAAGACAAAAATAGTGCCATGCAAGATCTAGGAGAGCTAGATTCCTAAGATCTTCTCTACTCTCAGTCACTATGAGTCCACCATAATGACATATAAAGTCAAACTACAAAACATATAGTCCACCTTGGTATACATGTCACAACAATAGGCACCAGGTTGCAAAACCTTGACACCAAGGTATAACCACCATTGTCCTCAAACATATCATGTATACAAATTTCCAACATATGACCGCAATAATTCTCACTCTAAGGCATGACCGTAGCCATCCTCCATACACCCTGGGGTCAATATGTCAAGGACACACAATCACTTGTACCTCACATACTCAATAGTATGTGCTCTGAGTTTCCCTTAGGAATACTCATTTCACAATCCAACAAGTCCTAACACCAGAATGGATGTATGGCATAGGGAACTACATGATTAGGGTTTCACTTGATTAGTTAAACCCAATTGGGTATGTTTTAGATATATCAGTCAATTTACATACAAATCTTAAAATAATTCTACAAAGATAAGGGTAGATTGCAACTTCAGAAGATATAAAATGTGTAAGGTATAAACTTATCATATCATCACAGGGTATTGTTTCACTACCATTCATGATACATTCATCATTATCACATAACCATGGGATACCAATACCTTATCATATCATCAGAAGATATCACCTCAATTCAGGTAATCAACACTGCATAAGGTCTGCTACACTAACATCCCACGATAACCACTAATCATGAGATTAACGCATAACTTGAGAATTAAACATAAACCGAAGAACACCCTTAACTGTTTTTCTCTTTGATTTCAAACTCTTTATCTTCTTTCATTCAATCACATAAACTAACCTTAAAAGGGAAATAAAACATGATTACTCTAATCTGATTTCAACAATAAAGATACATGTCTAAACTTTCATTATGTTTCTCACACTTCCATGTACACATGACATGATAATTGGATACATTCTCTATTATTAAGGAAACAAAGTTACACATCATCATTTACAACTCTCTCACTTCTACTCAAGGACCTAGAGTGACAGAGACTGATTAAACATAACTAATCCAAAAACAAGATTCCTTAGAGATCTACTCTGACATTGACATTCTTTAATCAACATGGTTTCCCTTAAAATTGTGAGTAGAGGGGTGAGCCTACTCACTCAGTGAATGAGTACTTCAAAGAAATAGTTCGAAGCACTTATATAATTACAAATATATTGTTGAGCAACAAATAGCAATTAGAACAATTATGAGCTTTAAAGGGAATAATCATTCACAAACATAAATATGGTAGGATACTATAAATATATACAAGAGTGAATCAATATTTGAACATGCTTGGTTAATCACAAAGAGAACTAATAATTCAGAGACATATAAGGAATAATTGAATAATTGCATACACTTGATTAACCTCTCATTCATCTTATTATGCCCTGAATCCACATGAGGTATACCACAACATGTGAAATAATCACAATAACTTGTGATCATACAGGCTTAGAAGCATGCCTGGGTTCGTAAGCCTATCTTTCAAGTCAGACCTCATCTGTGGTGAACCTTAGCAGGTCTACCTCTCAACAGCTAATGGGAGTGACCAAATATCTCAGACTCTACCTCTCAACCTGGGTACTCAGGTGGTGAGTCAAACCCCTCAGGCTTATTATGCATTAGTGGACCTACTAACCACTGATCATTTACAACTTCTAACACATGTACCACTTACATCCCCGATTGGTGTTTCTTCCATACATTTCATAAGGAGTCTACCCTACCGGTCAAGACCCCACACCCTATTGATATGATTTGGCTTACATCGATCTGGACAACATCTAGTTGGGAATCCTATTCCTTCTCACATCACAAGCCTCATCCTGGGAGGACAATGCAGTGTTTAAGGCATCTAAATGTCTAATTCACTCTTTAAATTTACAATTCAATCGTCACATCAACATATCTTAATTTAAGCTTTGTAAAAAGTTCATTTCATAGAACATCTATAATATTTACGACAAACTAAACTATTGAGCATCACCACATCTCATACTGAGAAACACTAATATCACAATCCCTGATTCATTGAACACCCTATCCTTTGGGGTTTCATTTGCCTCATTCACATATCACATGACCTGCATAAGGAATTAATGCATCATAAATATTCACTGAATAAATATTGCTCTCAACAGTTCACATATAACCAAACAAATATATGAAACCATGTAATGAACTTAACTAGGGTTTACATGTTGTGACACCTCATCACGCTAACAAATATTACTCAAAACAAAAAACACGATCAACTACTAATTAATCACATAGTAAAAAATGCAGAATAATTAAAACCAATTCCAACAATGTAAATAAACTCTAGAACATTTACATAAAGGTCCATCATTCCATTCGCATATACTGTAACAAGTATTCACATATGGGTCCAAAGACCTCAGTCACATCCTGCATACAAAAGATATTTCACATGTACATGCCATATATTTACAAACATTGGCATACTACTAAAATCTCATGTCGATACGAGTATATCATCTATAAAACAAATCCCATACCCAAACCTGAGAGTACAAGGACGATACTAGAACTCTACTACTAACATTTACAACTAACCAACCTTCTAAATCTATTGATCACCAGGTTGGTTCTCTTCCACAACGCAACCTTGACCTCATTGCCGGCGACCACCTAAAAATGTGGTGACCCATGGGTGAGACCCAGTCCCAATGAGAGATATAACTCTCTCCAACATATATTGATTATAATATATTAATTAACAGTAAATATATTGAGTAGTTAGGGTATTGAATAAGCAATATGGATAGATTGAATAGTTTAAGTATACTAAGAAGTTAAGAAAATAAGTTGTATCATCAAGTAAAATTACTCAATTTTCATAAGTCTGCATCATGTAAGAACTATGTAGTGTAAAATCAAGACAAGGGTTAATCAACCAATGTGATACGTATTAAACCCTAGCAATTATACTACACGGCTGGTATTATATCTTTTATTATTATGCCCTGGGGAGTTTGAGTCATACCACTCAAAGTCCAATTGACCACTGGGAAGTGCTTTTCAATTTTGTATAAGATCTATGAGTGTTGGTATCCTAAGATATCTTCCCCTCGATTAGTACGAGTAAATTGCAGTGACATACCAGTCAAACTGCCAACAGTGACATATAGTCAACTGATAACAACTAGTCCATACTTGGTACAGGTTACG
Organism: Alisma plantago-aquatica; assembly: GCA_963693085.1. Taxonomy (NCBI): domain Eukaryota; kingdom Viridiplantae; phylum Streptophyta; class Magnoliopsida; order Alismatales; family Alismataceae; genus Alisma; species Alisma plantago-aquatica. Next base: position 750,530,269 of record OY856413.1, read on the forward strand.
ACACTAGAAACCAGGGTATACAAAACCCTCTAATCTGAGGTACAACCACAACTGTCCTCAATCACATCAAATGTCTGAGGCATGACCATAGCCAATCTCCATAACCTGCATTTGTGGATGACAAGGATATATCCTCAACTTGCCACCCCCACATACTCAACAATATGTGCTCTGAGTTTCCCTTGGTAATGCTCATTTCACCATCTAGCAAGTTTTGACACTGAAGATGGCTCTACGGCACATGGCTTTACATGATTAAGGTTACACTTGATTAATTACTGCCAATTGAATGCATTAAGGATTTATCATACAAGTGGACATTCAAACCCTAATTCTTTTATAACAAGAGTATATGTATAAAAACTTCAAAAGATATAAAACATTTGAGATATAAATATTAATCACATTACCACATGCTATCATTCATTGCAAATTAGTGGACCACACTTATCATCATACTATTGCAAGATACCAATATCTTATCACAAGTTCCATGGTTTTAACCCTTATTGGAACTGAAGAGGATTTCACCTCAATCATGTCTTCAAACACGCCTAAAGGTCATTAAGACTATCACATTATTCATAGTAAGGTTATCATCATCATTCCATGCCTTAAACAAGGCTCAAAAGATCACTAGCACATATGTGTCCATAGATATTATCATGGCAAGGCACTATGATATTCAAATAGTACTACATCGTGGTTTCAACACAAGAAGAGTGTAATACATTGTCACATTAATCATTCAAGAGATCTTATTATAACCAATCAACATCATATAATTACATTAAGGTTAGGTATAACAAGCTAGATCACATGGGAGTTACACACCAACTTATTATAGTCATTTATCAAATATAACTATATGATGGAAAAAATAAGACTACAAATTAATGGTATTGAAACATCAAATTATCATCACTAGGACCCACATATAATACCATGGTATTCATTCTAATCCATTGTATGTTGAAGCATCCAATATTATTCAATGGATCAGGTTCATTGTTCAAGGTTGTCAATTGAAGTATAGGTCTAACCATTAGATCAATTGAACCAAGGAACCATTGGTTTAAGGTTTAGTCAAATCTACAATTATATTCATAACTCATCATATATGGTGATGACCTGATACACCATGAATTGTGATCATTAGGTCACCATTGGTTTTTATATCAATAATACATTCATTTAACACCATCAAATATTAAGCTAATGTCATCATGCATTGATAACATCATTAAAATACTTAGTAGATGGTAATTAAACTTCTAATTGAGAAAAAAACCTGACCTAAGGGGGTGACCGTAGGTTGTCACCATAAAATTTGACACCCTTGATCACGAACATCAGTTGCCAAGATAGCAACACTATTGGTTGTTGAATGGTATGACCATCGGTTGTGTGATAGGGAAGGAAATAGCTTGAAAACCCTAATTTGAACCATCGATTGTTTTGTACTTCGAACCATAGGTTGTTGCCATAAAACTATTCCAAATCATAGTATACCTTAGAAATGTCATACTCATATTTAAAAGTTCATATAGAACTGGAACAGAACAGGGAATACCATAAAAATTTGTAACCCTAAACAAGCATGATTTCTTTATGCTTAGATCATCACATTAAAGCATAAACATGAACTAACAAGCTTCTAGCAAGAAATATAAGTGAAGAATGTTATATAACTCACCTCTATAGAGTAGTTCATATCCCAAACAGTAAGAATCTAGAGAAAATAAGACAAGAAAACCCTAGATTCAGATCTAAACTTGGCCAAATAGCCACTTCTCTCCACAAAGAAGCAAAACCCTAGAAAAAGAAACAAGAAGGATAGATTTTTGAGTTCTAGAACCACTTTCACCATGGAACAACAAGGTTCTGACCTGGACAAATATAGGAGGAATAAGAGAAAAGAATTAAATAGAGGAAATAAGGTAATACTTACAATTTTAGGTCAAGATCACTAGGAAGGAGCATCGAGAACCCCTAAAGGAAGTCAATTACAACCCAAGATTCTGTTTCCAAGAAGATCCCCACTTTCTTCTTCCTTGGATAGGAAATTCGCAGAAGCACAGAGGGAAAACAAGGTTCGTAAAAGGAGGGAAGTGATGGAGAGAAAATGGCTCATTTGGGTGCTTAGGGATAAGTATATGAAACTTTAAGATCAAGAAAAAAAAGTTGAAGTTCTAGTATCTTTCCAAGTGTTCATGGCCTTAAACTATTAAGAATATACAAGGATACACACAAGAAGCTACTCCACCATACATATAGACTTGATTATCTCTCCTTCATCGAATTTCCAAGCCAATCAAATAATTCATTAGTTGATAGATACTAAAGGTAGCTCATCCATAAAGAGGTAAACCCTAAAATACCCTTGAGGAAAACCCCTTCAAACCATGGCTCAACTAGGATCCCCATGGCTCAAAATACTCAAGAATGATAAGATAACATCTAAGGAACATAATGCATGTGACAGTTTGCAAAGAAAATCCCTCAATTGGGTAAATTGTAGAAAAGTCCAAAATGTACATAAAATTGCATAACTTGCTCAAACAATGCCCAAATTGGACTAAATTGGAAACTTAAGCTTGTATTATTATTTAAAAGCATATAAAAAGGTTAGATTAGGGTTATAAGCATTCAATTATGGTAATTAATCTTATGTAACTCATTAAGAATGTTCAGGGGCCTTACACACGTCATTCAATGAAATATCATGCATCAATAATAACATTGAACAAATGAATTTATAATGATAAAATAATCATATCAATTGAGTTTCATGATGTGTATTTACAAACTTTTAACTTTCCATTTATTTAGGGTTTCATCCTCTTTACTGATAAATCAAGCAAACAATGATAACATCAAATGAAATCCAAGATAGTATCCAACATGTATGTACTATACATTTAGATTAAATAATCATTGATAAATAAAGAGATTCAAATAGGAAAACTTCTTTATTCAGTTATACATCAAGTTTTAGACATGGGCTAAAACCCTAGATTTTACTATATTCTTATAACATCTGCAATAATTGTAGAAATTCGCTTTTAGATAATTTTTAACAATTTCTAATATGATTTGATCATCTAAAATCCATCACAAAAGAGAAATAATGCATTTCATATCTTCTTGCACAAACCAGAACTGAAAGGATATTTAGGGTTTGTAGTTGTATATAAAGAAATTGAAGATTATTAATGATTTAACTCATTTTTGTGCAATGTAATGTTAAAGGAAGTTCCCACTCAACCTAAGGTGTGAAAACACCTTAAAATGTGACCCATATATGAAATTTTCGAAACCATATCAAGACCCTAGCAAATTACTAGTTTCTTCTTCCTTTCAACTCAGAAACCCTAGGAATGGAGAATTATGAAGAAAGCATGAGTAAAGGGGAAGATTTGATATCATTTCAAATCAAATCAGAGAAGAGGCAAAATATTGACATGTGATAGAAGACTCAGTATGAAAGTTTATGCAAAGAATCTAAACTTACTTGATTTCATCATATCTCAGATAGTGAAACCTTAGGTCAACATCTCCACCACTTTCTTCTCTCAAAACCCTACCCTCTCTCTCTATAATTTCACTTCTCTGGAATGGATCAAGAAATATGAGAGCTCCTTAGGTGCTATATTTCTCATATATAGAAATTGAGGTGCTTGAGTATTTTGCAAATTGACCCCTCACTGTACTTTCTCTTCTTTTAGTAGAGTTTTTTGTCATAAAATTTTTATAGTACATCATTTACTTTAGAGGTTAAACCTCCTCCAAAATGTTTGAATAATTATTATATTATTTATAATTTAATTTAAGATCTCCAATAAAAATTTCAGATCATTTGGAGCTACCACTAAATAATTAAAAATCAAATAGTGCACTAAAATAGTGTTATCTGCAAAATAGTCGGTTGAAGAGAAAATGCCCTAGAACAACCATGGAATCTTACACGGTCATGCTAAGATGGACCCAACATGGCTGTTATGACTACTCGACCATGGTGCATTGGTTTCATCAGACTTGAGTACAAAAGTTGTCCAACACTTCAATTCTTCCAAAATGGCCACGTGGCCAAGAATGAACATGCCACTAAAACCCTCCACGGCCGTGCTTCACTCCACATTCATTCTAACCTAGGATCCAATTCCCAAATTTATTGTCCTTTTCTCACCTCACCCATTTCACCGTAGCATGGGCATGTTGGGAAAAAACTATAATTTCAACAAACTAAGGTTTATACTTCTCAAACCCTAGTTATTCAAAATGAAGGCAAGCTTAGAGTTCTCATTAGTTTTAACACATCATAATTGAGCTACCATCCTTAATGACATTTAATCAATGATCAATCTAAGTAAGCATGTAATCATTTAGGTAAACCCTTGTTTACCAATTAAGCTCATATGTGGTAATAACCTCCCCAAGAAGTTTCATACTTAAAACATAAATACACATGCAAATTACATTTGAGTTTTATTTTAAACTTTTGAAATCTTATATGTCACTATACTCTTGTATTTCATATGTGTATACTATTTTTTAGTTTGCCGGGGGAAACCCACCCCCTAGGCGGAGGCCCATATAGAAAGGATGGTAAACCCGGGAGACTCGTGCATCTTCACACCGGTATCTCAATAAGTCACATCAGAGGCTGACTGACGTTGCGGAAAATTCACTTTCGAGTAGCGCTTCCAGAGGGAGTCGAACCTGGGACCCTTCATGAGGGGTCTCGAGCTGTGACCAACTGGGCTACCACTCGTTGGCATGTGTATACTGTTTTGAACATTGAATCCTTTGTTTCTCTTCTAATCACAACATATTTAAAACATGGCTTCACAATGAAAACAAAAGTATTTTCTATGTCACAATCAATAATAGGAAAGAGAAAAAGAAACAACCATTTTCAATCTTTTCATACTCTTGAAGTGTTACCTCAACATTGATAATTTGATTCAAGTATATCAATTCATACAGCTTAATATGTACTATTGTTCTTATCACCTCTGAGTTAAAAAAGAGAGTTCACCATGTTGTTTTGAATCTTACTATTGTGCTACTCAAATAGCAAAGCACTCTTGAGTTGCAAGACTAGATTAAACAACAATTGTATAATACTAAGTTGGATTACTGGTGTGAATGACTAAAACTATCATACCCCTTCAATTAACATGTCGCTTGCACATGTAAAACTGAAACCATACATAAAACAAATATACATCTCTTGACATACCTTCAACATATTACTTTCTAAAAAAAAATTTACATATTACTAAAAGACCATATGATTTTCTCTGATTTCTCTTCTCATTCATTACTTCTAGCTTCTTTTTATGTACCCTTCTCATTTTAATCACATAGATTAAACATCTCTAACATTTTAACATTCAATGTAAGAATAGATTACTCAACATTCTTGCTATCACTACATGAATTTATTTCATATCATACCTTTCTCATATTACACTTCTCCATTTGTTCAAAATACTTGTTACATTTCAAATTTATTTCTTACCTTTTGCTCTGAATCATTTCCATATTTTTTATCTATCTTTTGGATTTGCTACCTTTAAATCATGGATTACTATCATTGATAGTTTACTTATCATATTGCTGATCTCTAGATTTTATTTTATAGAGATGTTAGTTCTCCAGGTCAAATCACTAGTGACATCCCTTGAACTACTATGACCCTAAACATTCTATGGCTTGATCCTTATCAGTAACATGATGCCATTTTGATGTGACTTTACTCCCTCAATTTGAAATTCAAACTTTAGATCTCATAAAGTTTACTAAAGTCTTGATTATCTTATCACTTGAATTTCCTTTCTCTTACTTGGCCATTCTAATGGGTTACTTTCCTAATTTATCATATTTGAGTTCCATTGTTATTCCATAATTTATGATCATAATATTTATAAACAGATCTACCACGGTGGTTATGTATCATGTAGAATCCATTCTCTTACCACTTCATCCCCACATTACTTTCATTAGGGAGTATACAAAAGAGAAGGTGGTTCTAATATCTAGAATTTAAATCTTCAAGTATTCACTTAACACAATTCTCATATTTATGTTTAGTTGCTCATCATCAAGGAGACTTGACTATTTAGCATCTTCTCACATCTCACAATCTCTCTCTTTTATCATCTGTATTACGGCCTCACATTTCAACCCCTTCTTTATTTTCTATCATTGTATGCATCTATGCTACTCTTATCTATGTCATTATTTAGTTTTACTTATCTCTTATGATCATGCTTCTCACTCTTGTGTATGATTCCATATTCCATGGTACATATACTTTCTTGTCATCCTTCTACTTTTATCTAGTTGAAATTCAAAATCAATATTCTCCCTACTAGTTTCATCTTATGCATAATACATTACATTTCTTCATTTTAAATCAAATGGCTCATGCAGGGGTCAACCATAGTTTGTTTTTCAATCAAGCTTTTATGTTCTGAATACAATTTACCTTCGTATGACTTGTTCATTTATTCAGCCGCACATTTATTCTTATTTTGAGAACTAGTTCCATTTCATCACTAGGAACCTATTGGATACACTTGACGTAAACTAGGTTACTACTATATAAAGACTTTGAGTCAAAATCTATTAAGGATGAATGCATTAAACTTTACAATAGAATTACACATTCATGATATTAGTTATATCATGTAACCCTCCATCTTTAATCAAACTCATCATTCCCATCACTACCCTTTTGTTCCATTTGAGTTTCTTATCCTAGTCTTATAATTTACACGCTCACCCAATTCTCTTTGCTTTAATTCTTCTAAAGACTCTTCACATCTATGGACTTATTGCATGCTTAGCTCTTTTCCCCTATTTTCCATTATTTTGGAGTACATGAATGCATTTAACTTGATTATATGATCCATTCATCATAATTGATTCTTTCTATCTTACCTTCCTATGTAGTTTTCTCTTATCTTTCCTTGATTTTAAATTGAACAAAGTGCCTCAATTAGTTATGTGATTCAATTCTCTTTATCCATTCTTTTTTCTTCATTTTGTATGCTAGATAGTAATATGTGTCTTGTATCGACATTTTCTCTTCCTTCATTCCAAAATTTGGGTTTCTTATTTGAGGCCCCAAAGCTGGATCAGAAATACCAATTCTAATGGAATCTTAGCCATTCCAATATTTCCCTTATATTTCAATATCTTAGTGTATGTGCATTTTAATTACATTCTGAATTTACCTCTGTATAGTTTAATTACTCTTATTTGTTTACTAGATAGGAGTCATTAGATCCCAATAATGCATCCTTTCAACTGGACTAGGTTGAACCTGCATTCCTGAACCCAAGAGTAACTCAGGATTAACCAAATCCTATTCATATCAAACAAGTGGAAAGAATACCCACTTAGAGAAAAATCATTTACAGATAACTATGGTACTTGATAAAAAGAATGTTAGATAATAACAGAAGAAAGTTTATAGTGTACACAAATCTTAAAGAACCATGTATATTTCTAAAAATTAAAATTTTGAATTCAAATATATAGAGCATTTATGTTGATTTCTGAATCAAGCAACATATAAATAAAAGTTGTATCACATTCTATCTTGATGCTCGTATTGTTTCATTACTTTTTGGTCTTTCTAATATTTCTAGGGTTTCCCTCTAGCCAATTTTTTCTCTGTATACCTAGCTTGGACATCCAGAGAAGAATAGACATAGTTTCTTGATAGTGGTTGACCTAAGTATCCAAATACCGAGCCAAGGTATACAAATACTCAGACCTCAGAGAGCTATTAACACATCACCTCCCCACCGCCACACATATGACTATGATTTCTATCCTAATGGTGCCTGACGACTCATCCTAAGCTCTGATTCCAAGATGTTACACCCACATTCCACGATAACCACTAATCTTGAGATTATGGCATAAGTCGAGAATTAAACATAAATCAAAGAACACCCTTAATTTTTTTATTATTTCAAACTCTTTGTCTTCTCCCATTCAATCACATAAACTAACTTTGCAAGGGAAATAAAGCATGATTACTCTAATCAGATTTCAACATTAAAGATACATGTCTAAACATTCATTATGTTTCCCACACTTCCATGTACACATGGCATTATAATTGGATACATTATCTATATTAAGGAAACAAAGTTACACATCATCATTTACAAGTCTCTCACTTCTACTCAAGTACCTAGAGTGACAGGGACCATCTAAACTTAACTTAGCTTCCATGGAAGATCTACTCTGGCATTGACATTCTTCAAATCAACATGATTTCCCTAAAGATTGTGAGTATAGGGGTGAGCCTACTCACCCAATGAATGAGTATTTTAAATAAATAGTTTAATGCACTTATAAAATTACATATACATTTTTGAACAAAAGATAAAAATTTAAACAATGACAAGCTTTAGAGGGACTAATCATTCAAAAACATAAATATGGAAGGATATTGTAAGTATTTACAAGAGTGAATCAATATTTGAACATGCTTGGTTAATCACAAAGAGAACTAATAACGCAGAGACACACAAGGAATAATTGAATAATTGCACATACTTTATTAACCTCTCATTCATCTTATCATGCCATGAACCCACATGAGGTGCTCCACAACATGTGAAAGAATCGCAACAAATTACGATCTCACTATACAAGGCTTAGAAGAATGCATGTGTTCTTAAGCCTATCTCTCGAGTAAGACCCTATCTACAATGGGCCTCGACATGTCTGCCTCTCAACGGCTAATGGGAGCAGTCAAATATCTCAGACTCCACCTCTCAACCGAGGTACTCAGGCAGTGAGTCAATGCTCTCATGCTTATAGTGCATCAATGGACCTAATGACCACTGATCATTTACAACTTGTAACACAGGTACCAATGGCATCCCCAGTTGGTGTTGGGTACCACATATTTTATAACGAGTCTACCCTACCAGTTAAGATCCCCACACCCCTACTAGTACGATCCAGCTCACCTCTGATTTGCACAACCTCCAGCCAGGGAGTTGTTTCCTCCTCATAGCATAGGCCTCATCCTATGAGGATTCTATAGTGTTCACGGAATCTAATTGTCAAATTCACTCTTTAAATTCATGAGGTAGTCATCACATCAACATATCTTAGTTTAGCTTTGTAAACAATTCATTTCATAGATCATCTGCAACATTTACCACAAACTAAACTTTTGAGCATCACAACATCTCATACTGAGAAACATTGATATCACAATACTTGATTTATTGAACACCCTATCCTTTAGGGTTTCATTTTCCTCATTCACATATCACATGACCCGCATAAGGAATTAATGCATCATAAATATTCACTGAATGAAGATTGCTCTCAACAGTTCACATATAACCAAACAAATATATGAAACCATGTAATGAACTGAACTAGGGTATACACGTCATTTAATGAAATATCATGCATCAATAATAACATTGAACAAATGAATTTATAATGATAATATAATCATATCAATTGAGTCTCATGATGTGTATTTGCAAACTTTCAACTTTCCATTTATTTAGGGTTTCACCCTCTTTACTAATAAATCAAGCAAACAATGATAACATCAAATGAAATCCAAGATAGTATCCAACATATATGTACTACACATTCAGATTGAACAATTATTGATAAACAAAGAGATTCAAATAGGCAAACTTCTTTATTTAGTTATACACGATGTTTCAGACATGGGCTAAAACCCTAGATTCTGCTATATTCTTATAACATCTGCAATAACTTCAGAAATTATCTTTTAGATAATTTTTAACAATTTCTAATATGATTTGATCATCTAAAATCCATCAAAAAAGAGAAAAAATGCATTTCATATCTTCTTGCACAAACTAGAACTGAAAGGCAATTTAGGGTTTGTAGTCGTATATAGAGCAATTGAAGATTATTAATGATTTAACTCATTTTTGTGCAATCTACTATTAAAAGGAAGTACTCACTCACCCTAAGGTGTGAAAACACCTTAAACAGGCATCCCATCTCTAAAATTCTTGAATCCATATCAAAACCCTAGCAAATTACAAATTTCTTCTGCCTTTCAACTTAGGGTTTGCCTAGTTTCCCGTAACTGACCAAGAAAATGAGGGAAGTCATATTCCATAACATGTTTTTCCTGATTGGTTTGAAGGAACTTACGATTTTCAATTCCATGACTTTCCAAGGATTTCCAAAAGTATAAATAGAGTTCCAGATCTGATTTCCCAACTGAAACAATAGTAAAATGAGTTACACTATCGTGACGTTTGATTCAAGTGCGCTCATTGTGGCCGAACACTGCTGAAGCAACACTGACATGAGTCTCTGAGTTGTTCCACCCTCCCATTTTCTCTCTTCTCCCCTCCCGTCTCCTGTTTCCCTCCCTGTCTGCCTCCGTTGGGGATCTCTTGTTGGTATGTATGCCCTGAGAGCCAATCATGGGATGATTGGTGGGATACATTAAGATTGATTTGATAAACATCAAAGGCAAGCTTCAAATTCTTTGTGGTTCAGTCATATGAGATAGTGATAGAACAGATTGAATGTCTAGAGAATGACAGTACTCAATGATGTATGCCTTCAGGTTCAGGACCTGAACGATGAGATCATACTGATGCTAAGAGTTTGTACATTCTTGTTATGTCCCTAGTTGGATGTCATTGTGGAAGGTTGATAGACAGCAATGACACACAAGACTAGATTGTGGTGTTGGTTAATGACAAAATCTCATTAGTCATGATATAGAGATATCAAACCAAACACATAGGTACTTGTTAGAGAACAAGTGTACCAGACAGACCCACCGTGAGTTTGACACATGGAACCATGACATGGTAGTCACAATCAGAACTCACAGTGATGGTGGTGAGTGTGATTCTTTGACCTAAAATCACTACACTCAACACATGTCATTGGGCACACTTTGACATCATCAAATGCAGTCCTGACACATGGGTTGTTATAAAGGTGATGATTGGGTGGCTTTGACACATGGGGCTTTTGAGTGGTGAGTGATAGATATGGGATTTGTCCCTCCTGAGGGAGTTTGATATCCAAGGCCACTTTATGAGTAGGATTGAAATAGGCGTGCGCACGCATGTGTGAATCAGTATGTGATATTGATGTCATACATATCTCTTCCAATCTACTCTAAGATCAAGAAAGTGAATGAACGTTGACAGGATGACTGTTCCATGCCTCGAGTTCATTTGGGATATCAGTGACAAAGGAATTATACATTCACTGTAACACCCATTCACAGATTGTAGGATTGAAAGTTGTTCTCCAACTTTCTCTTTCACTTCGGTTGCACTGATGTGTGACTAGGCACCGCTCTTTGCTTGTGAAGTCATAAGTGTTATAGACTTTCACTACCAACATGAAATGGACCTGCAGGGTCACACACATAGGATTTAACTTGGAAGAGGAGTTTTGTCCATAGACAATGTTTAGATTGATTACTAAAGGAGTTTAGTAGTTCAATTAAACACTCAATTGATTGATAGCTCAAAATCATAGTGTTCAAGGTGTTGGACAGATTAATTAGAGTATTAGATTGATTGAAATCACAATTGACTGATTCTACACAATCTGCACTCCCAACCGATCGGCTCATGTGATGAACCGATCAGCTGAGCTTGGTGAACCGGTCGGCTCAAGTGTTGAGTCAATCTACTCATGGTCAGGGTGAAACGATTGCTTCAGTTGTTGAAACGATCGATTCAACTGGTGCAACCGAGCAAATTGGGAAAGTAGGATTGGTGAGAATTTTCCTTTCGTTTCACTTGCCCAATTTGATTGGAACAAGGATTGGTATTTGATACCAATTAGAAATAAAAGATGGAAAGTCAATCGGGAACTGATAAGGACCACGAACCGACCAGTTCAGAAGTGAACCAATCGTCTCATGGGTCCCAGCCGATCGATTGAGGTGTCAACCGACCGACTCAGGTCCCCAACCGACCGTTTCAGTTGTGAAACGATCGATTCAGGTTGCGAGTTGGTTGTTTTGTGGAAAATCTCGAACCCTTCTACTCCTACATTTAGTCCCATATTTCCCGGGATAGAGAACCCTGTCCCATGACCCTCCTATATATATAGGGGTATTGGGGGCTTCTCAAAGGACAACTCAATGCAAACCAGTTGCTCTGCAAAGTTGTCATTCTCTCTAGTTTTGGTAACCGTGAGAGCCCGAGCAAGTGGTACCCGATAAGGGAGGCACAACAAGGGAAAGACAACTGCAGTTGCGACTGGTGGCAAGAGAGTGTGTTGGCGACTAGTACGCTGATAGGAGGGTGTGACTCCTTCCAATTCCTTGTGCGACAAGGAGATTGGAGTTCTAGGTGGTCCGTGTGGACTACTTCAGAGGCGGGAGGTTTCTGCCTCTCAGAGGACGACCTTCAATCCCGTCAGTCCCGGTGCGACCAGGAGCTGCATAGACACCGTCCAAGACCGGAGGTGAAGACCACGCAAGGCACGAGATATTGTCACCGAGCAAGCCTCGGGACAAGGTATGATTCCACAAACCATCCTTTCCTATTGTATAGATGTTGACGTGTTTCCTTGTTCCGGGTTTGGGGAGAAAATTTTTGTTTCCGCTGCCTTCTCTGCCTCCCCTAAAACCCAACAATGGTATCAGAGCCACGTCAACTGCTCTATACTTTGGGAATATCGATATGATCGATTTTGGTTTGTCGCCTTTATTTATTGCATACAATGCGAATAAAATTGTCTTTATGCATGTCCAATCCTAAATCCACAAATCCCAATTTACATATATGATATGTATTATTAATGCACTTGATACACGTCACCCTTAAATGAGTTTTGTGGTGAATGTATAGCGTGGTTATGGCCAATAAACCCTATCTATGTATGGTGGTATGTGGTTGCTTGCATCTCAGTCTGTGCACCGATCTTCCTTCTCCTATTCCTGATGTAACTCAAAATAATTCGAGATTTCTTTCCTACCTTTGCTCCCCTCGAATGTAACTCGAGGTTTCTCTTTTTACAATGTAAAATAGGATAGAATTTTATTTCTTGTTATGTCAAAGAACGGAGGACATCCTGACGACAGCTGAGATGATCGGTTCAAGGCATGAACCGATCGGTTGACATTCCAGACGATCGGTTCAAGGAGTTAGCCGATCGGTTGATGACCGGTTCGAGGAGTGAGATGAGCGGGTGGCGGCCATGATGAGATGCATGACGACCAGGCGAACCGATCAGTTGGAGAAGCCAACCGATCGGCTGGTGGCACCCAGATGACCGACCAGATTGAGAAGGCCACTCATGTGATGAGTTGATCTACTCGGAAGGCAAAGCACAAAGTTTATCTTATACAAGTTGCATGTGATGTAGACCTAGATGACTATGATTCCTCTTGGCTCGAGGAATCACATTAGGATGGCCATAATCATCGCTTTTATCATTTTGCATGTTTTCTGTGGGATATAGCATGTATATGATACATACTATGTATTGTGGTGATTGGATATGTATATGTATATAAAACCAAATCCCTCATTAAATATTAAGTTTTAGATGCCTTCCAAATGCGACACACGTGAAAATCTTGATCGACTAAGTGTGGGCACGCCCTAGCGTGGTGCACCGTCTATCTTGTGGAAGCGTGAAGGATGAATGTGTGGGTCTGTCCTAGAAGGGTGCATATTCATCGTGTTTGCTTTGGGTCATACTTAACAAGGTGATCTAGATGGGATCTTGTACCTTGAGGCATGGAGATGATCATGGCAAGGAGTTGCATATGACATCTTATCAAGAGTTGCATATGATGCAATTGGCAAGAGTTGCCTACCTGAGAGATCTAAGTTGTGGGTGACAACCCTAGCTGGTCCATGACTTAGAGGATTTCTGGATCTTACCCACTAGAAGGTTGTACACTACAATCTTCCGAATTGATGGTGAGGGCTATCAATTTGAACTAAAATAGTGGGAGCGATAATTAATTAAAGGCCTAATTATATCATCAACTTTTCAAATCAATCAAATAAGTCAAAATGAGTTTTTGGACTAAAATTTCATATTTTCCTTTGTAGTACAAATGGCAACAAACAACAATCACTTTTCTTTGCGATCGATCCTTGAAAAGGACAAGCTAAATGGGACAAACTTCCACGACTGGTATAGGACATTGAGAATTGTTCTCACTCAAGAGAGAAAGCTCTATGTCCTAGATACTCCAATTCCAGAGGAACTGGCTCCTAATGCACCAAAGACAGAAAGGGATGCTTATAAGAAGCATTCTGATGATGCCATTGATGCAAAGTGCTTGATGTTGTGCTCTATGAACCACGAGTTGCAGAGACAACATGAGAACATGGGTGTCATTGAGATGATTTAGCATCTTAGGAACATGTATGAAGATCAGGCACGGCAAGAGAGATACAATGTCTCAAGGGCACTGTTCAAGTGCATCATGACAGAAGGAGATCCAGTTGGTCCTCACACACTCAAGATGATTGGGTATGTGGAGAACCTGCAAAGACTAGGATTTCCACTGAACCAAGAGTTGGCTACTGACGTGATACTGCAATCGTTGCCAGAATCCTACAGTCAGTTTGTGATGAACTACAACATGAACAACTTTGATAGGCCACTTTCAGAGTTGTTGGGCATGTTGAGGACAGCTGAGATACAGATGAAGAAGGACAAGCCTAAGTCTGTGATGGTGATCACGAGCAAGAAAGGCAAGTCCAAGCACAAGGGTAAGGGCAAAGCTAAGAAAGGTTTTGATGCTAGCCAGGAGCCCAAGTCGTCTTCAGCTCTCAAGGCCAAGGGAGGCGTGACCAAGAAAGGAAATTGCCACCATTGTCAAAAGCCAGGACATTGGAAAAGGAATTTTCCTCTCTATCTGGAAGAACAGAAGAAGAAGGAGGCGACAAACGTCTCTACTTAAAGGTGTCATAAAAGTAAACTTGTAACACTTTTTGAGGTATATGATACCAAGATGTAAAGTGTAAAGCACTCAATAAATGGGGCAAGTGTTGCCGCCATAGATAGGATTACTTTAGTTTATTTTCAGCCTAAAAGGCATGGAATACAGTTATGAACTGCTATTTCATATTTTCCAATAAATAGAAACACTTTATTTTTGCATATTGTATGACAATGATGACAATCAATAAAGTTGATGTTTCAATCTTTTAAAGATATGATCTTTGTGGCAATGCCTTGTTTATCTTGTGGTATTTGATATGCATAAGATAAAATGATACCTAAAGTTATTGATAACTCAAACAATCAAATTAGCATCAATCATGAGAAATTCATTTCTAGTTTCCATATGATGGATAAATCTAGACTCTTTTGGTTCAATAACCAGTAAGAGACATGAATCTCTTGGACATGATTAATCAATCTTCACTAATGGTAGTGGGAGAATGATTATCCTATTAGGAATAATACATGTGATGTATTTACATACCTATTGGAACAAATGCTAATACTTCAAATGGTGTTTAGAGAAATACCAATATGAATATCTTGAAGTGTTCAAGATTATCATAGATGAAGTGCAAATTTGGTAAAGTGTCAATTCTTGATGAGATCAATGAATGAAATACTTGGACCAAATGTTTGAGATCTTTCTGAGTGATTATGATAGTGTATCATAGTGAACTCATGATTAAGGTATGGTGATGTCTAAATCAAGAAGGAATCATACTCTAAGGAGTTAGAGAATGATAATCAAATAACTGAATTCTTCTTATTAAAAGAATACCCCACACTAATAAAGGACATTGAGAATCACAAGGAGTTGTGAGTTCTCATATCCTTGACAGATACACCTCAATTATCTATGTGATGAGTTGTTCATGTGATGAGTCAACTATCTAGATGAATATGAGGAACCGAATTTTGAGTTATGGTTTATGACCATTACATCCTAAATGACATCCATTTAAACCATAAGGTATGATATTGATGGTAGCACTCATTGGATGAAATCCATAAGTGCAAATGAGTCTTAAATGTTAAGACACATGGATAACATTTTGAGAAGGATGATGCTTGTTGATCGCAACTTGATGACTAAGACATTTGGTATATGGATACTAAAACCACATTACTATGAGGAATAAAACAAGGATGTGTACGTAACACAACCTATAAGGTTTATGAATCCACTAATGCAAATGGAGTCTATAAGTTACAATGAACTAATCAATGTGATTGATTGAGTACAAGCAACTCATAATTGGATCTTTACTTTGATGATATAGTCAAAGGGTTTGACTGATATGCCAAAGATAAAGAAGGGATCTGTGATTTAGTGGGAGCGTGTTCACATTCCATATGTTGATGTGAAATGGAAATGTTCTAAAATGGAAATCCAAAAAGTGAAAATTATCTTTAAGGAAGATAGAGATGTTTCCTATGTGATAGGAATAGAGATCTATAGAGATAGTTCTCGAAAACCTCTTGACCTAGAAATGAGAGAGCATACATTGGAAATTTGTACTGAAGGGTTCAATATACACAGATTTAGTGGGAGAAAACTTGTCCATGATACATGGAGTTAGTATCCCAAGGCCAAGTGTCCAATTCTCATGAAGAATGGGAACACTAAGAATAGATATGGATCTATCATGTATGTAATCATACCATTATCTTACATGTATGGACATGGCAAGAATAAAATGCATTCATCATCTTGTATGTAGGACATGACAATATGATGTGCTCATTCTGATTACTCGTATGTGAGACATGACGAGTGGATGTCTGTCTACTTCTAGTAAGGGTTACTGGAATACCATGAGAACTTGATAAGTACTTGTGAAGTACTAGTTCTATGGAGATAAGGAAGAGTTCGATGTAAAGAGTTACATTGATGCGAACTTCCGAAAGGGACAAAAAATTAATCGCACAATATATATAGGATATATAAAAGTGAAAGTTTGTTGATAATTGGAAGTGTTCCAATAAAACCATTTAAAAGGGAAATGTCAAGTATCCATGTGTTAGAGAACATCAGTGGATACTATATAGATCTGGAAGTTCATGAGATGAACTTATAGATATTCCACTCATTGATGACAATTATGGAATCCTTGATCATGCAATGTGGCTAAAGGTTAGCAAAGGAATACAAGATCGCATATTACGACAACTCCATCTCATACGTGTGATGTACAATGAAGAGATATGAGACATGCAATTTATACTGACTTTGGCAAGGTGTTGCCATAACTCACTATGTTGGCACAAGAGCACAGTAACATGTGGGACATGTTTGAAGATCACTATGAATATGATTCAAGGGTGATTGGCTCACAATGCAAGTGGGAGTCTATTGGTATGTATGCCCTGAGATCCAATCATGGGATGATTGGTGGGATACATTAAGATTGATTTGATAAACATCAAAGGCAAGCTTCCAATTCTTTCTGGTTCAGTCATATGAGATAGTGATAGAACAGGTTGAATGTCTAGAGAATGACAATATTCAATGATGTATGCCTTCAGGTTCAAGACCTGAACAATGAGATCATACAGATGCTAAGAGTTTGTACATTCTTGTTATGTCCCTAGTCGGATGTCATTGTGGAAGGTTGATAGACAGAAATGACACATAAGACTAGATTGTGGTGTTGGTTGATGACAGAATCTCATTAGTCATGATATAGATATATCAAACCAAACACATAGGTACTTGTTAGAGAACAAGTGTATCAGACAGACCCACCGTGAGTTTGACACATGGAACCATGACATGGTAGTCACAGTCAATACTCACAGTGATGGTGGTGAGTGTGATTCTTTGACCTAAAATAACTACACTCAACACATGTCATTGGGCACACTTTGACATCATCAAACGCAGTCTTGAAACATGGGTTGTTATAAAGGTGATGATTGGGTGGCTTTGACACATGGGGCTTTTGAGGGGTGAGTGATAGATATGGGATTTGTCCCTCCTGAGGGAGTTTGATATCCAAGGCCACTTGATGAGTAGGATTGAAATAGGCATGCGCACGTATGTGTGAATCAGTATGTGATATTGATGTCATACATATCTCTTCCAATCTACTCTAAGATCAAGAAAGTGAATGAACGTTGACAGGATGACTGTTCCATGCCTCGAGTTCATTCGGGATATCAGTGACAAAGGAATTATACATTCACTGTAACACCATTCACGGATTGTAGGATTGAAAGTTGTTCTCCAACTTTCTCTTTCACTTGGGTAGCACTGATGTGTGACTAGACATCGCTCTTTGCTTGTGAAGTCATAAGTGTTATGGACTTTCACTACCAACGTGAAATGGACCTGCAGGGTCACACACAGAATTTAACCTGGAAGAGGAGTTTTGTCCATAGACAATGTTTAGATTGATTACTAAAGGAGTTTAGTAGTTCAATTAAACACTCAATTGATTGATAGCTCAAAATCATAGTGTTCAAGGTGTTGGACAGATTGATTAGAGTATCAGATTGATTGAAATTGCAATTGACTGATTCTACACAATCAGCACTCCCAACCGATCATCTCATGTGATGAACCGATCAGCTGAGCTTGGTGAACCAGTCGACTCAAGTGTTGAGTCGATCGGCTCATGGTCAGGGTGAAACGATTGCTTGAAGTGTTGAAATGATCGATTCAACTGGTGCAACTGAGCAAGTTGGGAAAGTAGGATTGGTGAGAATTTTCCTTTCATTTCACTTACCCAATTTGATTGGAACAAGGATTGGTATTTGATACCAATTAGAAATAAAAGATGGAAAGTCAATCGGGAACTGATTAGGACCACAAACCGACCGGTTCAGAAGTGAACCGATTGGCTCATGGTTCCCAACCGATCAGTTGAGGTGTCAACCGACCGGCTCAGGTCCCCAACCGATCGTTTCAGTTGTGAAACGATCGATTCAGGTTGCGAGTTGGTTGTTTTTTGGAAAATCTCGAACCCTTCTACTCCTGCATTTAGTCCCATATTGCCCGGGATAGAGAACCCTGTCCCATGACCCTCCTATATATAGGGGTATTGGGGGCTTCTCAAAGGACAACTCAGTGAAAACTAGTTGCTCTGCAAAGTTGTCATTCTCTCTTGTTTTGGTAACCGTGAGAGCCCGAGCAAGTGCTACCCGATAAGGGAGGCACAAAAAGGGAAAAACAACTACAGTTGCGACTGGTGGTAGGAGAGTGTGTTGGCGACTAGTACGTTGACAGGAGGGTGCGACTCCTTCCAATTCCTTGTGGGACAAGGAGATTGGAGTTCCAGGTGGTCCGTGTGGACTACTTCAGAGGCGGGAGGTTTCTGCCGCTCGGAGGACAACCTTCAATCCTGTCAGTCCCAGTGCGACCAGGAGCTGCACAGACACCGTCCAAGACCAGAGGTGAAGACTGCGCAAGGCGCGAGGTATTGTCGCCGAGCAAGCCTCGTGACAAGGTATGATTCCACAAACCATCCTTTCCTATTGTATATACGTTGACGCGTTTCCTTGTTCTGGTTTTGGGGAGAAAATTTTTGTTTCCGCTGCCTTCTCTGCCTCCCCTAAAACCCAACATCTCTATCCTGCAAAACCTCCATGGTGTTCGGTAGGGTTGCTGTTGGTGCTGACACCCTCCCGACACTATAGTGCTACTATCATGAGAGGTTATTCAAGACTACTACTGTGTACCGGATCCTAGCCAATTTGTTCATTAGTTCTGCTATACTGGACGAGATAGTAATGATGCAGCTCGTGCACCGAATGTGGGTGTTGCTCACAATCTATGACTCGTGAAAGGAAGTAGATCAGCTCGGAGACTCATTCCTTTTATGTCCTTGAATCTTTGATGTCATGAAGTTATTTAATAAAATTCCAAAGACATTTTGTATCATGTTTTAAGTAGTGTCTTGAAGTTGTTCGATAGAAATCCTTGATTTTTTAGAAAACACAAGTTTTGAACCAATCACCTGTAATTCCTTTTCCCAAAACTTAATTTTAATTATGGGAAAATGAGTTCCTAGAAAGTTGTAGTTAAACCAAACCAGTCAAACCCTCAGAAACTCTAGGAATGGAGACTTATGAAGATAGAGTGAGAAAAGAGGAAGATTTGGTATCATTTTGAATTAAATCAGAAATGGGGCAGAATCTTTACATGTAAGAGAATATTGACTATGAAATGCTAAGAAAAGAAGCTAAACTTACTTTATTTCATCAAATTTCAGATAGTGAAACCCTAGGTCAACATATCCACCACTTTCTACTCTGAAACCCTAACTCTCCTCTCTGTCTATAATTTTGTTTCTTTGGAATGAATCACAAAATATGATAGCTCATATGATCCTAGCTTTCTCATATATAGCAATTGAGGTACTTGGGTAATTTGCAAATTGACCCCTCACTATATTTTCTCATATTTCAGCTGAATTTTCTATCATAAAATTGTTACTTTAAATTGTGTACTTTAGATATCAAACCTCCTCAAAAAATTATGAATAATTCGAATTCTATTTATAATTTAGTTTAAGAGAAATAATAAAATTTTTCGATTATTTTGAGCTACCTATAAATAATTAAAAATAAAATAATGCACTACTATAGTGCAATTTGTAGAATAGTCAATTGAAGAGAAAATGTCCTAGAACGGCCATGCAATCTGCCACGGTCGTGCTAAGATGGACCCAGTACGTCTGTGCTGACTAGTACAAATATAGTGCATTGGTTTCATCAGATGTGACTACAAAAATTATCGAACACTTAAATTCTTCCAAAATGGCCATGTGGTCATGAATGTCTATGCCACCAACAACCCTACATGACCTTGCTTCACTCCACGACCAATCTAACCAATGAACCAATTCTAAAATTAATTATACATTTCTCACCTCACATGTTTCACCCCAACATGGGCATGTTGGGCAAAAACCCTAATTTCATCCAACTAAGGTTTATACTTCTCAAACCCTAGTTATTCAAAACAAAGGCAAGCTTAGAGTTCTCTTTAGATTTAACACATCATTATTGAGATACCGTTCTTAATCATCTTTAAGAAATGATCAATCTAACTAAACATGTAATCATCTAAGTAAACCCTAATTTGCCAATTAAGCTCAAATATAGTCATAACTATAATGCCCCTGCCCTGGGTTATGACCTAACCCTATATGTTTTGCTTAAGTAAGTTGCTTACAACTTTTTTTTATCTTTTGAAAATTAATTAATTCCTTTGTGATGTATTATTTTCAAAATTTGAGCTTATATGCAAACTATGCATGCATTATATGATAATCTAAGTGAAAAGTGCAATTTACCCAAGATGAGAGGTTATGTTGCAAATTCCACATGATGAATGTATTCTAAGTGTTTTGTATGTCATGAAAGAGAATATGATGCTAAGTGGTGACTTGTGCAAAGACTAATCCTAAGTGAGAACTTGTGTAAACTATGCTAAGTAATTGATGAATCAATTTTTATGCAAAATGTAGGGTTAATGTGTAAATTACCACCTCTAGATTGTTTTTACTCTTACCTAATATTATCTAGAGGAAAGAGAAAGGAGGAGACAATATGATTGAAACATCTTGAAGCTTTAGTACTCTTAATAAATGAAGAAACCATGAAAATACATAAGTTGAAGCTATGTGCATGAGCCATGTCGAGTTGTAGACTTATAAAGAAGTCCCTATCAGCCATAGAGCCATAGGGAGATCATACTATCAATTTTTGGAAGATTTGGTTTGGCCATGACGGGAAAGGCACTTCAAGAAAATGACAAAGCATCAATTTTATTTTGTGTTGGAAATGATGGAGTTGAATATAATAATAAGTTAGTGGAAGGAGACTTGCTCTAGAAGACAAAGAGCCGCCCCTTAATCCCTACATTATCCATGTACTTTTATTTTTGCATGGTAATATAGTAGTGGCATGCATGCAAGAGTATGTGTCAACCTTGCATGGCTAGGTGGCATGAAGTACCTTAAGTTAACGACACCTATTCCACTCTTTTCTATAAACCTCAAGTATAAATACCTTGACCTTCATTTGTTGGCAAGATTTTCAGATCTAGCAAGTGCCTTTCCTCTTGTATCATGCAACACCTTTCCTTGTGTCACCCATAGTGAAGAGAGCGGAAAGGTGAGGCTTGATATTGGCCAAGAAGGAGAGATATTGGCCAAAGTAGGTTGAAGCAACCAAGTGAGGTGATATCACCCAAGGTGATTGGAGATATCGTGCAAGATCTTGGAGCTCAAGTCTTGGAGATTGGATAAGGCTCATCTTCAACCTTGGAACATGTGGAGTTGAAGCTGAATCTTTTAAGCTCTTTGATAGGCGGGTTATATAACTTAAACCCTTCAATATTATTATGTTTTCTTCAATATTGTTCAATTTGTTGATTATTTGCAAATTCAGATTTTCTTTGATCAATTAATATATCCATGAGTTCCAATATGTAATTAGGACGGTTATCCATAGTTTTGAATTAATTAATGACCTTGAGGTTGATGATGATGACATCATCATTGAATAGCCCTATATGGGTTGAGGACTCTTGAATACCCGATATGAGTTGAAGTCCCCTTATAACCCGATATGGGTTGAAGATTTGTGAAAATCAATATGAAACCCGACATAGAGACTTTCCCGATATGAAGGTAGGTCACATTTTGGAATATGGATTCTATGAATGATAGGAAAGATTCCTATCTACCACCTTGAACATGATATTAGGGTCAAGCTTTGCCTTTGCCTGATATGAGTAAAACCCTAGGAACTTGATATGCTTTTATCCTTTAAATCTTGATATTCTCTCTTTACCTTGTGTCAAGTTAAAGAACAACTTGGCATCCACCTTGTCATGTTTTGAGTTCAGGGTTCTTATCAATAATGGCCACATGATATGGTAATAAGATACCACTTTAGATGGGTGCCCGATATAGTGAATCCATGAGGCAAACCGATATGATGCCCAATATACATGGCCGATATGATGCCCGATATACATGAACAATATGATGCCCAATATACATGACCGATATTGTAATACTCTGCTCTCACAATTACCACTAATCATGAGATTAGGGTATAAATTGAGGATTTAACGTAATACAAAGATCACCCTTAACTTTTTCTTCTTTTTCAAACTCTTTGTTTTCTCACATTGAACCACATAAACTAACTTTATAAGAGAATGGAACTTTTATTTCTCTAATGTAATCTCAGCATTAATGATATACATCCATACATTCATTATGTTTCTCGCACTTCCATGTACATACGACATGACAATCATTTGCTTTCTCTCTTATTAAGTAAACAAACATACAAAACATCATTTACAACTCTCTCACATCTATACAAGGACCTAGAGTGACAAGGACCGAATGAACTTAACTATACTCAGACTTAACTCTTGTGGCAGATCTACTCTGATGCAATGATATCTTCTTCAAGTCCATGTGATTTTCCTAAAAATTTTGAGTAGAGGGGTGAGCCTACTCACTTAGTGAATGAGTTCAAAGAAACAGTCTAAAGCACTGATATAATTACAAATATACTTTTGAACAATTGATATTAATTATAACAATAGAAAGTTTTAGATAGTCTAATAATTGACAATCATAAATATGGTAGGATACTCTAAATATCTATAAGAGTGAATCAATATATGAAATGCTTGATTGATCATAAAGAGAACTAATAATTCAGAAACATACAAGGAATAATTGAATAATTGTACACACTTGTTTGACATCTCATTCATTTTATTATGCCATGATCATATGCAGTGTACTCTACATATGAAGACTTGTAGTGCACTATGATCACACCGTACAAGACTTAGTGGACACACCCGGGAAATGCTGAGTCTGACTACTCTCCTGGTCTGCAACAGGGAAATGTCTCTCTGGCCTAAACTGGACTCCTCCTCTAACCTGAGCACACAGGCGGAGAGTCAAGCCACCTCTTGCCTTTTCTGTACTCTAGTGCCACCAGGACTTCTGGTTGATGTTGGACACTGCAAACTATAATTTAAGGAGACTTCCACTAGGGATTCGTCCCCCATGACACATGATAGCATGTTCCGACCCCTGTATACTGGAAGCTTCCAGGGTTAGGTCATTTCACCCCTAAGGCACAGACCTCACATAGGGGTTCTACGGTGTTCAGGGCTCCTAAGTCTATTATTTTATTATTCCTAGAAAGATCTTTCTACATTGTACCCTTCTCTTACTTATACTTGAATCTGGTATCTCTATGGTGTCACATCTACTTATTTGAAGTTATAATACAACATGTATATCATTCTAAACTTGGCGGAGTAGTATATTTAAAACACTGTAATATACTCAGTAATCAACATACTATACATGCAGGCAGACTACAATTCTAAAATAAACAGATTTCATGTCCATTTGGCACATACACACTAGAATCGTGCATATCAACCCAAATCTTGAGTTGTGCATATCATAACTCAATTAAGAGTTAATTACTTATCATGACAATAATCATTAATAATAACTGAGAACATTGATATCACAATACTTGATTCATTAAACACCCTACCCTTAGAGTTTCATTTAATCACCACAAATGCTACAAAGAAAGGTGTAATACATCTATCATGTACTTTTCAAATATTTAAAACACATGATACCTGGGATCTCAATCCCTTATCACATTACTGGGAATTTTCATCCCTTCACATCATTATCATGATTACTGGATCTGGGTATTCAAACCCTTAGATCATCACATAGCATTGTTACCTCTGTAACAGGTAATCATTACCTCTAGGTCCTTAGACCAAGGTATTCATTTCACTAGTTGTACAAGTATTCTCATGTCTCACAAGGCCATCACACATCTTGTCACCTCTCACTAGGCAACAACTTATTCACATGGCTCCCATAAAGATTTCATGCGACATAAACATTGATTGAATAAATACTACTATCAACAAATCATATAAAATCAATATATATATGAAACCTTGGAACTGAGTTGAATTTGGGTTTCCATGCCATTCACTAGGATATAATGCATCAATAATAACATTGAATAAATAAATTCTATCATGTCAAGAAAATCCCTTCAAATAGATCTCACGATATCTATTCACAAATATCCAACTTTCCTCACATCTAGGGTTTCACCCTCTTTATTGAGATATCAAACAAACACTATTAACTTTAAAAGAAATCTAAGATATTATCTGATATATATGTACTATGAATTTAGATAAACAATCATTCATAACCAAGGGGATCTAGATAAGTAATTTCCTCTATTTACTTATACAGCAAATTTCAGTCAAAGACAAATTGCCTATATTTCAGTTTACTCTTATAACCTCTGTGAATACTTAGGGAATTCTCAATAAGATGTATTGTATACATTTATAATATGATTTTATCATCTGAACTTCATCCAAATAGAGGTAGAATCCATTTCATATAATTTTGCAACAACTTAGAACAAATAGATAATTCAGGGTTTGTAGTCGCATACTAGCAATTAAAGATTATGGATGAATTAGCCAATTTTTGTGCAATATACTATTTAAAGGAGGTTCCCACACACCATAAGGTGTGAAAACACCTTAAAAATGTAGCTCATCCCTAAAAATCTCGATCTCATATCAAATCCCTAGAATTTACCCAATTCTTCTTCCTTTCAACTCGGAAACCCTAAAAATGAGGGATTATGAAGAAAGAGTGAGAAAAGGGGAAGTTTTTTTACCATTTTGGATCAAACTAGAGGAGGGACGGAATTTTGACATGTGAGATAATATTCACCATGATACTGTATCCAAATAAGTTAAACTTACATGATTTCATCATTCCTCGGACTACAAAACCCTAGGCCAACATCTCCATCATTTTCTCCTCTCAAACCCTAACTCTCCCTATCTCTCTAGGATTTAGTTTCTCTGGATTGAACCACGAATTTTGATAGCTCCTTATGTGTTAGGTTGATCATATAGAGAAATTGATATGCTTGGGTCAATTGCACTTTGACCCCTTACTATACTTTTTCTTATTTCAGCAAAAACTTTTCTATCATAAAAAGGTTTCTATAAATTCATGTATTTAAGAAATCAAAACTCCTCCAAAAATTATAATAATTTATCTTGTTGTGTATAATTATGTTACAAAGCTTAATTTAAAATTTTAGATTATTCCAATCTTCCATTAAATAAATAAAAATCGAATAGTGAACTGCTATCTAGAATTCTGCAAAAATATAAGTTACTATAATTCGTGTACTGATAAGGTCTAAACACATCCAAAAATTATGAAAATTTTACATGTTATTTAAAATTGATTTTAATATATCTATCTAAAATTTTAGATCATTTGGATTTACCAATAAATAAAAAAAATAAAACACTACACTGTTGAAAAGCACTCTGTCAGCATTTTGGTCGAAGTATAGTTCGGCCGAGAACCGCTTTCAAAGAACACTCAAATATTATGAAATTTTTCTCCAATATGAATGATTGAGTTATCCATATCATATCAAAAATTCAATTAAATAATTTTTTTTAGAAAATATGAAAAATCATTTACCACACTGCTATCCTGATCAAATTTCATATTCATGTACCATCAAAACCCTAATTTTTTCCGGTTAGGGTTTACATTTCTCAAACCCTAATTCTTCAAACTAAAATCATAGTTAGAGTTTCTTATTAGGTTTGAAATATCACAATTGATCTACTATCATTAATCAAGTCTAAACAATGTTCAATCTAATCAAGCATGTAATCATTCAGGTAAACCCTAGTTTACCAATTTAGCACAAATGTAGTCATTACAATTCTCACCCCCTAAAAAGTTTCATACCCAAAATATAAATAAGCAAATAAATTATATTCAAAGTTTATTTTATGCTTCTGAAATCTTACATGTCATTACATTCTTGTATTTTATACTTGAATATAGTTTGCAACGTTAAGTCCTTTATTTCTTTTCTAATCACAACATGTTAAAATAGTTCTCAATGATAAAAAACAAATTATCTATGCCAAAATCAATCATAGCAGATAGAGAGAGAAACAACCATTTCAATATTTTTTTACTCTTGAGGTATTACCTCAACATTGATAATATGATCCAATTATCTCAATTCATACGGCTCAATATGTACTATTGTTATGTATTACCTCTAAGTTACAAAGAGAGTTCACCATGTTCTTTTGAATTTTACTATTGTGCTACTCAAATAGAAAAACAATCTTGAGTTGAAAGACTAGATTCAACAACAATTGTACAATACTACTCACGACATTCCCCTTGGAGCATGGATGCATAAGGTGAAGCATTACCATCACATTCCATATTATTCTCAAATACGAACCCATACATAATTCAAGGTGTAACCATCGGGTTATATCATACTAAGGTTTCAACAATAGTAACAGACTTCTCCATGATTGTATTAGTCATTCAAGGACTATTCATACCCAATTACCATCACTTAGTTATATTAAAGCTAGGTATAACAAGCTATACCTCATTAGGGTTACATATCAATACAATATGGTTATCATCCCTTCTATTCATATGAGTGAGTAGGTAAGACTACCTTATTCAGCGTAACCCTCCATTTGTTTTATCATCATTTGACCCATATCACCAGACAATAATTGTACAATACTAGGATGGATTACTGGTATGAATGACTACAACTATCAGACACCTAAAATTAACATATTGCTTGTACGTGTACACTGAAATCACACGTAGAACCAATTTACATCCCTTAATATAACTTCAAAAAATTATACTTCTAAAAACAAATTCACATATTATTAAAAGCCACTGTTTTCTCTTATCTCTCTCATCATTCACTAATACTTACTTTTTGCTACTTATCCTTGTCATTTTAATCATGTAGATTAAACATTCCTAAAATTGAAGCATACAAGGTACAAATAGATTATTCATCATTCTTGCTATCACTATAAGAATTTATCTCATATCGCACTTCACTCATATTGTATTTCTTCTTTTGTTTAAAACACACTTGTTACATTTCAAATTTATATCTTACTCTTTACTCTGAATAATTTCCATATTGTTTATCTACCTTTCAGATTAGCTATCTTTAAACCCTGGATTACTATCAGTGCTAGTTTACTTCTCATAGTGCAAATCTCATGATCTTGTTTTATAGAGATGCTAGTATTCAAGGTTAAATCACTAGTGACATCCCTTGAACTACTACAACTCTAAACATTCTAGGGTTTGGTCCTTATCAGAAGCATGCCGTTATTGTGATGTGACTTTGCTCCCTTAATTTGAAATTCAAACTTTGGATCTCACAAGTTTTGTAAGGACCCTGACCTCCGTTTAGGGTTTACCCTGGTTTCTTTTCTTAACCCTAATGCTTAGTCGCTTACTAATCACCTTTAGTGGTGATTAGGGTTTGGTTGTGCTTTTTTGAGAGTTGGAGGGGCTACTTGCAAATAATCCAAGTCTAGGGTTTGTGGGCAAGTTTGTCACCTTGTGAGGTGTTCCTCTCTCTCCTTGCTTCCTCTAGTGTAGAGAGGAAGGTTTGGGCTCGTGGCTTGAGTTCCTTTGGGCTTGGTTGAGTTTTTTGGGCCTTGTGGTGCCTTGCTTTTGTTTCCTTTGGGCCTTGTGTCAGGCAAGAAGTGGTTGTGTCACCCAGGACTATGTCACCCAGGGGTGTATCACCCATGCTGGAGGTGTATCTCCCAAGTGTGTCGCCCATAGTGTTGATGGTGTGTCACCCATGACCTTTGACCAAGCTTTGACCTTGTTTGTGTCACCACTAGTGGACACTTGGTGCTTGATGCTTGCATGTAGCAATGACCTTGGACATGTGTTTAGGACTTGCTAGAGTGGTGGCTCATGCATTAGGACAAGTGTCCCTAGGTGGACGACACCTTACTTGGCTCTACCTTGTTTTCTCCTCCATCCCCTTCTATATATGTGCTCTTTTCCTCTTGCTAAGGATCCTTTTAGTCTATTGGTTTTCTCCTCTTCCTTGGTGCACGATACCCTTCCCCTTTGCAAGCTTGGTGGACGACACCCTTGGAGGAGCTAGCTTGGTGGCCGATCTACCTTGGAGCTTTCTTCTTCCTTGGTGCTAGGAGCTTGGAGTTTGCTTAAGGCAGATTGCATAACTCTTAACCCTAACTATACTACCTCCTTTCATTTTCTTATATGTTGCTAGCTTTGTTTCTTGCCTAGTTGTTCTTGTTGGTCGAACCATGTGTTCTAGGGTTCCTTGGTGAGCAATACTCTCTTCTCTCCTAGGTCTTGAGGAGTGAGCTTGAGTCCTAGCATCATGAGCAACACTCCTCTCTCATTTTAGTTGAGAGGTGAGATTGTGATGTAGTAGCTTGAGCAACACCCTCCTCTCACCTCAGACTTGAAGGGTGAGCTTTGTGGTGGTTGTAAACATTGCTAAGGTTGTTCCTTATGTTGCCCGTTTGGTGTTAAGAGATGTGCAAGACCCCTCTCTCATTTAAGTTGAGAGGTGAGCCATCTTCTTGACACTTTAGGGTTTGGTGCTTTGTGCTTGAGGTTAGTGACGAGCTGGTGGAGTTGCATCTTGGTTGTTATGAGCTTGGGGAGGTGCTGCCTGACAGCCCTCTTGACCTAACACCTTGGACGACATGATATTATGGTTGTGATGGATGATACTCCCAGTCTCTTTGACGGTCGTCACACCACCACTCTACCTGTGACGGTCGTTAGGTCATGGATTAGTTAGTTGCACGATAGCTCCCTTGATAGCAGTTTGAGTTGTACCTCTGGACGATACCTCTTGTGGAGTACCTGGTCTGATACACACCTGTCTTAAGATGTAGTTTGGGGCTATTGTGCTTTGAGGTAGGCATTTCTAGTAGTTGTGACGGGTGTCAGCCTAACCCCTTGTGAGTGCACGATAGGGTGTGCATCACACCAACCCGACACTATGTTGCCCGATACACCTAGCTGCACGGCAGGCCCTTGGCCATTATCTTAGCACACGATACAACGTTGCAGACGTGCACGACATGCGTTGCTCGTTACCTTCGAAGTGCACGGATAGGGTTGGTTTCTATGTTGCCCGATATCACCCATAGATGAGGGTATCCTACCCGATACCACTTATGGTGAGGGTTTGTGGTGATTTTAGTGAGAGTCATGCCCCTCACATAAATCGACATGCTGAATAGTAATTGATATGGTAAAGCTTGTTTGTGTAACACATATGTCTTTACCCATGTATGTGATCATCTTGATTATCTGTATAAAGCTGAGATAATGGTAAGCATGTAATATGGTTTGCTTTATGATGAAACCTAAGCTCATGATCACAAGTTGAGGCATGATTGATAAAGTATATAGTTATTAATGTCACCTTATACTGATAGCATGGTTTTTCTGTTAAAGCCTATGATTATTGTGTACACTAACCATGCAGGTGATGCATAGCCAAGAAAAAGGCTATGAGGTATATATATATGATGAGTAACATTGCTTTGATAGTTACTCTTGATGTTGAAATCACATGTATGATGTGTTGGATTGCTATCCCATGGTGATGATGCAGGCCTTGAGAGGCAGTGGTAGTATATGATGAGGGATTGAGATCCCATGGTATGTGATGATCCTTGAAATGGATCTGGATGTTTGGCAAGAAGCCAAGTGATAACATGTAATGTGGGATCCTTGTGATGGATCAGAATAATGTTGACTACAATGAAAGCATACTGTTGAGTTTCATACTGTATATGTTGTTATAGTTTACATGTTATACAACTTGGTTGATTCTTGCAATCCATATAAAAGACACTAATTAATCATGATGAAATATATCATGTAGTTTGCCCTGGCCATAGATCCATCATCGTCAGGAGTTGGTGAGGGTGAAACGGGTTCTCCTACGGGTTAACCCGGAGCGCATATTGTTGAATATGTGAGGTTTCTCCTAGCCTAAAATAGTGACGATTCGAGTGCAGCTACGGTTGCAGACTTTGGATATGTGATGAGCATGGTGAAAAGGCCCATGGCTCTGGCTATGTGATATGAGGAGCATGAATGCGTTCATGGCTCAGAGCACAGTGAATAGGCCCGTGACTCAGATATACTAGCGTCGAGACCTGTACCGAGGCGGGCTAGCGGATGGGTAGCCTACGGAGCTGACCCTGTGGCTGAGGCCACTTAAGCATGAGACTACGGTCCTGCTTGTGTTGTACTCGTACACTGACTACGAGGTGGGAGGTCATGGAGTCCGGCTCTTCCATTTGACCTTGTATGGCACCGACTTTTGTTTTCAAAACTGAAGGTTGGATTTGAGTGGTACAACTCACTTCCTCAGGGCATAATAATACGTAATCCAGCCGAGTAGTATTTATTGCTTAAGGCAAAATACGAAACATTGGTTGAGGCCTTGTTTGTGTAGTTAATCTTGTTATACATGCAGTTACTTATACGTTCCTCATGTTATGTGATAAGAACTTATAAATACTATCTTGTCAATCATGTTCCATAAAGAGGTAATTGGTGATACGCCTTCCGCATATATGGTAAACTGATGGTATGAATAGCTTTTCTATATAGACTACTCTTGTTGTACCTTTACCAATTATCTGATGTTGTTGCTTTATCCTTCTGGTTTTATAGTTTTGGCGGGGAGTTATGTTTCTCACTGGGATAATGTTCAATTGTCTCACCCCGCTAGTTTTTAGGTGTTCGAGCTAGACATGGTGGTGGTCGCGGAGTTGCAGCCGAGCAGCAAGACGAGCAGTAGAAGGAAAGAGATGGATATGATGTTGTTTTGGTGTTTTGTAGTAGAGTCTTAGAGTCATCCATGTACTCTCAGGTCCTTGGGAGCGTTTTGACGTTGTTTCACGATGTATAGCTGTTGATCCTTTGTATATCCTACTATTGGCCGGATGTGGGCCGTTATGTATATATCACAGGTGATGAACTCATGTGATGGCTTGACAGCTGATCGTTGAAGCTGTGGACACGTATCAAGGCTTGTATATGTTTATATAACATGTTTTCTGTATGACGAGGACTGGAATGTAATAAGTTTTCTCAGTTTACATGTTTTCCGCAATCGGTTTTAATTAACCCGTGTATTTTTTGATGATCGGTGGTTATGGTGATTTCTGCACATTTTCACGTAACCCCTCGCTGTCTGTGTGATAGTGGGATGTGTTGCCACAAGTTTTGGTATCAGAGCCCTAGGTTCGTTGAGTCTACAGGGATTTAGGACTAGGTTGTGTCTGTTCTTGTGAGTTTTCCAGATTTTCTTATGATCGTCTTCTGCCCTCAGTAGAAGAAAAGTCAAGATGTCTGGAAACCATGAAGAACATGCTGCTGAGAACAACGATGCTACATCAGTTGATGGAGCTGAAGGACAGGAACATGAAGATCAGGTGCCTGAGGTCCCCCAACCTGACCCATCCATTCTTGAACATCCTTCCTATCAACAGCTTATGGGGCAGATGATGGCTATGATGAATCTCATGATTGAGCGATTGCCAATGCCTCCGCCGAGAGCACATGCTCCCCATGGTGAAACATCGGGTATTGGGAAGACCTTTGAGCGGCTTCGCCGAGTCGGAGCTTCAGATTATGCTGGAACGTCTAATCCAACAGATGCCGATCTGTGGCTAACAAGTCTTGAGAAGGCTTTCTGGATCCTTGACATTCCCGAAGCAGACAAAGTAAAGCACACTGTCTACCTTCTGAAGGGTAGTGCTGGTCACTGGTGGACCATAGAGGAAGAGAAGCGACCTGGTGAGGTGATCGGTTGGGAAGTTTTTCATCGCGAGTTCATCAGCAGATACTTTCTGAAAACGTATCTGGATGAGAAGATCAGTCAGTTCGAGAGCCTGCGATAAGGAATGATGAACATCACTGAGTATGAGGCTAAGTTCATGGATCTGTTGAGGTTTTGTCCTCACATGGTGGCGACAGATGAGGAGCGGATCAGACATTTCGAGAAAGGTATGAGTGCTGAGATGACA
Organism: Alisma plantago-aquatica; assembly: GCA_963693085.1. Taxonomy (NCBI): domain Eukaryota; kingdom Viridiplantae; phylum Streptophyta; class Magnoliopsida; order Alismatales; family Alismataceae; genus Alisma; species Alisma plantago-aquatica. The sequence goes on from OY856413.1 coordinate 750,563,258, forward strand.
ACACCTATTTCTGCATTGGAGAATCGTGAGCGGTTTGCTACATTTGTGGAATCTGTCCGGAGAATTGAAAGGTCAATAAGGGAGAAAAGAGAATCCATGTATCACAAAAGGCCTGCTCAGTTCCAGGGACAGAGGTTTGGTGGCTTCAAGAAGCCAAGGTTTTCAACACCTTTTGTAATGAGAGGTTCCAGTGTACCGTCGCAGTGGTCTCCGAGTAAGGGAAGAGGATATGTTTCTTCACCGTCTAAGGCACATAGTACAACTTCAGTGGTAGTGACAGGGTCATCTAGGCCACGGTTTGAAGATTGGGCATGCTATCTTTGTGGTCAGACCGGGCATCTCAAGTCACATTGCCCAAATAGAGATGTTGAAGTGACGCAGTAGTCAAGACATAATCAACAAGGATCAGATAGACAACAACCCAGTAGTAGCAGAGGGCGAGGACGGGGTCAAGTGTCACAAACTGGATTGTCTGCTCATGGAAGCAAAGGACGTGGACAACAAGCAACAGCTCGATTCTACGCTATGAATCAGCCAGAGGCGATAGTCAACCCGCGAGTGGTGACAGGTCAGATGGAGTTATTTTATTCTGATATGTCTTCTTCTTGCTTTATATCTGTTCTGGTTGACCCGGGTGCTACACACTCTTTTATCGCCTATAGTATGCTTGAAAACTATCATTTACCTGTTAGTTGTAAGAAGGATAGCTAGTTGTTAGAAACCCCTCTTGATGGTTCCTCAATGCTTCGAGAAGAGTGTCCATCCTGTGTCTTGTCTTTTTTGGGACACCGCATCCAAGTGGATCTTATACCACTTGATATGCATGGTTTCGATGTTATCCTTGGGATGGATACCTTAGAGAAGTATAAGGTTGTTTTGGACTGTGGTTCCAAGCAGGCTGTGTTTGATGATGCGGGAGAGAAGTGGATCTTCCAGGGAGATAGGAAGATTCTTCCGACATGTCTAGTATCAGCTTTGGTAGCAGAGAGGTTGCTACGACAATGATGTGAAGCATTCTTAGCTCACGTTGTGCATACCATTGTGGCTACCAAGGCAAAAGGTCCTAGTCTTGAGGAGGTGTCAGTTGTCCGAGAGTTCATAGATGTGTTTCTTGATGAGTTCCCTGGTGTTCCTCCACCCCGAGAGATTGATTTCGAGATCAATCTTGTTCCAGGAACACAACCAGTTGCACAGACACCATATAGGATGGCTCCAGTAGAGATGGCAGAGCTTAAGAAGCAGTTGCAAGTGTTGTTGGAGAAAGGTTTCATCCGACCAAGTACGTCACCTTGGGGTGCTCCCGTGTTGTTCGTCAAGAAGAAGGATGGATCAATGTGGTTGTGTATAGATTATCGGTAGTTGAACAAGGTCACAATCAAGAATAAGTACACATTACCGAGGATAGATGATCTGTTCGATAAGTTGTGTGGTGCTACAATGTTTTCGAAGATCAATCTATGGTCTGGATATCATCAGCTGAGGATTAAGGCAAATGACATACCAAAGTCAGCTTTCAGGATGAGGTATGGTCACTTCGAGTTCGTGGTTATGCCATTTGGGCTAACCAATGCACCTGCTGCTTTCATGGACCTGATGAACAGAGTGTTCCATCCATTCTTAGATCAGTTTTTTGTAGTCTTTATAGATGACATCTTGATCTATAGTCGAGACAGGCAAGAGCATGAGCGAAATCATCGACAAGCGTTGACTCTTCTTCGCCAACATTAGTTGTATGCCAAGTTCAGTAAGTGTGAGTTCTGGTTGGAAGAAGTGACTTTCTTGGGTCATGTGATATCTGCTGAAGGAGTCAAAGTAGATCCGAAGAAGGTGAAGTCCATTGCAGATTGGGAACAGCCGAAGACGCCGACAGAAGTTTGTAGTTTCCTTGGTTTAGCAGGATACTACTGGAGGTTTATCAAGGGCTTTAGTGCGATTGCGTTGCCGATGACGAAGTTGACCAGAGAGGATGTACCTTTTGTCTGGGATGACCGTTGTCAGCAAGCTTTCCAAAGTTTGAAGGAGAAGCTGACCAGTGCTCCAGTGTTAATCCTGCCAGATCCTGGGAAAGGCTATGCTATTTTCTGTGATGCTTCCAAGAAAGGTTTAGGTTGTGTGCTGATGCAGGAAGATCATGTGGTTTCTTTTGCTTCGCAACAGCTTAAGAAACATGAGGAGAACTATCCGACTCATGACTTGGAGTTGGAAGTAGTGGTTCATGTGTTAAAGATTTGGAGACACAATCTTTACGGGGAAGTGTGTCAGATCTTTATTGATCATAAGAATCTGAAGTACATCTTTTCACAGCATGATTTGAACATGCGACAACGTCGATGGATGGAGTTAATCAATGATTACGATTGCACCATTGAGTATCACCCTGGTACGGAAAATGCGGTAGCTGATGCGCTTAGCCGAAAGTCTTCTTCTCTTTCTTCAAAGAAGGCACAGTTGAGTTCTCTGGTATGCCATAGACGAGATATGTTTATTTCCTTGCGACAGATGAATGTGCAGATGGAAGCTTCTTTGTTAGCTGGACTTTTAGCACAAATGCAAGTCAAGCCTACGCTGAGACAGCAGATCAAAGATGCACAACAAACGGATGATGCAGTACAGTTGATCAGATCAGAGTTCGACAGTGAAAAGCGTGATGGGTTCCATGAGTCCGAGAATGGACTAGTTTGCTATCGTGATAGGATGGTGGTTCCCGATGCAGATGATCTGTGAAAGTTAGTACTCGAGGAAGCACACACATTGATGTATGCTATGCATCTAGGTGTCACCAAGATGTATCATAGTCTGAAGGACTTGTATTGGTGGCCCGGCTTGAAGAGTAATGTGGCTGAGTTTGTAGCTAGGTGTGCGGTTTGTCAACAAGTCAAGGCTGAGCATCAAAAGCTGGCAGGTACGTTACAACCCTTGCCGATACCGCAGTGGAAATGGGATCATATAACCATGGATTCGTAGTTGGTTTGCCCAGGACAACTAGGAATCATGATTCCATTTGGGTAGTAGTAGACAGATTGACGAAGTCTTCCCATTTCATACCAATAAAGACGACGTATACCGCTGAGAAGCTCGCTCGAGTATATGTGGATGAGATAGTATGTTTGCACGGTGTGCCAGTAACGATAATTTTTGACAGAGGTCTGCAGTTCACGAGTCGTTTCTGGGAACAATTGCACAAAGCGTTGGGAACGCAGTTGAGGTTCAGCACCGCCTTCCACCCACAAATAGATGGACAGTCTGAGAGGACTATTCAGGATTTGGAGGATCTCCTTCGAGCTTGTGTTTTGCAGTTTCTAGGTAGTTGGGATGTAGATCTCAACTTGATAGAGTTTGCCTACAACAATAGTTATCAGCGGAGCATTGACATGGCTCCTTATGAGGCCTTGTATGGCAGGAAGTGCAGATCTCCTTTGTGTTGGTACGAGTCTGGTGAATATCAGCTTTTGGGTCCTGAGTTAGTACAGCAGACGTCAGAAAAGATCAAAGTAATATAGCAACAGTTGAAAGCGGCACAGGATAGGCAGAAGTCTTATGCAGATAATCGTCGACGACCTTTGGAGTTCCAGGTAGGAGACAAAGTGTACCTTAAAGTCTCGCTGTGGAAAGGTGTGCTAAGGTTTGGCCGGAAGGGTAAGCTAGCACCTAGATATATGGGGCCTTACCCAGTCCTAGAACGTGTTGGAAAAGTAGCTTATGAGTCAGAGCTGCCTCCAGAGTTGTACAGGTTACATCCAGTGTTCCATGTCAGTATGCTGAAGAAAAGTCATCCGTATACAGGAGCAGTGATACAGCCAGTTGAAGTTGAGCTTGATGAAGATGTGACCTATGAGGAAGGTCCTATGGCGATCCTTGACAGACGGGTTAAGAAGGTGAAGAGGAAGGACCTGGTTCTTGTAAAGGTTCTTTGGCATCATCGTGGCATTGAGGATGACATGTGGGAGCTAGAGGAAGAGACGAGGAGGAAGTATCCCTCACTTTTCTCTTCAGATTTTGGGGACGAAATCCCTTTGAAGGGGGTTAGCTTGTAAGGACCCTGACCTGCGTTTAGGGTTTACCTTGGTTGCTTTGCTTAACCCTGATGCTTAGTCACTTGCTAATCACCTTTAGTGGTGATTAGGGTTTGGTTGTGCTTTGTTGAGAGTTGGAGGTGCTACTTGCAAATAATCCAAGTATAGGGTTTGTGGGCAAGTTTGTCACCTTGTGAGGTGTTCCTCTCTCTCTCTCCTTGCTTTCTCTAGTACAGAGAGGAAGGTTTGGGCTCGTGGCTTGAGTTCCTTTGGGCTTGGTTGAGTTTGTTGGGCCTTGTGGTGCCTTACTTTAGTTTCCTTTGGGTCTTGTGTCGGGCAAGAAGTGGTTGTGTTGCTCAGGACTGTGTCGCCCAAGGGTGTATCACCCATGCTGGAGGTGTATCGCCCAAGTGTGTCGCCCATAGTGTTGATGGTGTGTCGCCCATGACCTTTGACCAAGCTTTGACCTCGTTTGTGTCACCACTAGTGGACACTTGGTGCTTGATGCTTGCATGCAGCAATGACCTTGTACATGTGTTTAGGACTTCCTAGAGTGGTAGCTCGTGCACTAGGACAAATGTCCCAAGGTATACGACACCTTACTTGGCTCTACCTTGTTTTCTCCTCCATCCCCTTCTATATGTGTGTTCTTTTCCTCTTGCTAAGGATCCTTTTAGTCTCTTGGCTTTCTCCTCTTCCTTGGTGCATGATACCCTTCCCCTTTGCAAGCTTGGTGGACGACACCCTTGGAGGAGCTAGCTTGGTGGCCGATCCACCTTGGAGCATTCTTCTTCCTTGGTGCTAGGAGCTTGGAGCTTGCTTAAGGAGGGTTGCATAACTCTTAACCCTAACTATACTACCTCCTTTCATGTTCTTATATGTTGCTATCTTTGTTTCTTACCTAGTTGTTCTTATTGGCCGAACCATGTGTTCTAGGGTTCCTTGGTGAGCAATACTCTCTTCTCTCCTAGGTCTTGAGGAGTGAGCTTGAGTCCTAGCATCATGAGCAACACTCCTCTCTCATTTAAGTTGAGAGGTGAGCTTGTGATCTAGTAGCTTGAGCAAGACCCTCCTCTCACCTCGGACTTGAAGGGTGAGCTTTGTGGTGGTTGTAAATGTTGCTAAGGTTGTTCGTTATGTTGCCCATTTGGTGTTAAGAGATGTGCAAGACCCCTCTCTCATTTAAGTTGAGAGGTGAGCCATCTTCTTGATACTTTAGGGTTTGGTGCTTTGTGATTGAGGTTAGTGATGAGCTGGTGGAGTTGCATCTTGGTTGTTATGAGCTTGGGGAGGTGCTTCCCGACAACCCTCTTGACCTAACACCTTGGACGACATGCTATGGTGGTTGTGATGGACGATACTCCTGGTCTCTGTGACAGGCGTCACACCACCACTTTGCCCTGTGATGGCCGTTAGGTCATGGCTTAGTTAGTTGCATGATAGGTCCCTTGATAGCAGTTTGAGTTGTACCTTTGGACGATACCTCTTGTGGAGTACCTGGTCCGATACACACCTATCTTAAGATGTAGTTTGGGGCTGTTGTGCTTTGAGGTAGGCGCTGCTAGTAGTTGTGACGGACGTCACCCTAACCCCTTGTGAGTGCATGACATGGAGCGCGTCACACCAGCCCGACACTATGTTGCCCGATACACCTAGCTGCACGGTTGGCCCTTGGCTATTATCTTTGCATACGATACAGCGTTGCAGACATGCACGACATGCGTTGCTCATTACCTTCAAAGTGCACAGATAGGGTTGGTTTCTATGTTGCCCGATATCACCCATAGATGAGGGTATCCTGCTCGATACCACTTATGGTGAGGGTTTGTGGTACTTTTAGTGAGAGTCCTACCCCTCACATAAATCAACATGTTGAATGGTAATTGATATGGTAAAGCTTGTTTGTGTAACACATACGTCTTTACCCATGTATGTGATCATCTTGATTATCTGTATAAAGCTGAGATAATGGTAAGCATGTAATATGGTTTGCTTTATGATGAAACCTAATCTCATGATCACAAGTTGAGGCATGATTGGTAAAGTACATAGTTATTAATGTCACCTTATACTGATAGCATGGTTTTTCTGTTAAAGCCTATGATTATTGTGTACACTAACCATGCAGGTGATGCATAGCCAAGAAAAAGGCTATGAGGTATATATATGTATGATGAGTAACATTGCTTTGATAGTTACTCTTGATGATGAAATCACATGTATGATGTGTTGGATTGCTATCCCATGATGATGATGTAGGCCTTGAGAGGCAGTGGCAGTATATGATGAGGGATTGAGATCCCATGGTATGTGATGATCCTTGAAATGGATCTGGATGTTTGGCAAGAAGCCAAGTGATAACATGTAATGTGGGATCGTTGTGATGGATCAGGATAATGTTGACTACAATGAAAGCATACTTTTGAGTTTCATACTATTTATGTTGTTATAGTTTACATGTTATATAACTTGGATGATTCTTGCAATCCATATAAAAGACACTAATTAATCACGGTGAAATATATCATGTAGTTTGCCCTGGCCATAGATCCATCATCGTCAGGAGTTGGTGACGGTGAAATGGGTTCTCCTACGGGTTAACTCGGAGCACATATTGTTGAATATGCGAGGTTTCTCCTAGCCTAAAATAGTGAGGATTCGAGTGCAGCTACAGTTTCAGACTCTGGATATGTGATGAGCATGATGAACAGGCCCATGGCTCCGACTATGTGATATGAGGAGCATGAATGCGTTCATGGCTCATAGCACGGTGAATAGGCCCGTGACTCAGATATACTAGCGTCGAGACTTGTACCGAGGCGGGCTAACAGATGGGTAGCCTATGGAGCTGACCCTGTGGCTGAGGCCACTTAAGCATGAGACTGCGGTCCTACTTGTGTTGTACTCGTACACTGACTATGAGGTGGGAGGTCATGGAGTCCGACTCTTCCATTTGACCTTGTATGGCACCGACTTTGGGTTTCGCAACCGAAGGTTGGATTTGAGCTGTACGGCTCACTTCCTCAGGGCATAATAATACGTAATCTAGCCGAGTAGTATTTATTGCTTAAGGCAAAATACAGAACATTGGTTGAGGCCTTATTTGTGTAGTTAATCTTGTTATACATGCATTTACTTATACGTTCCTCATGTTATCTGATAAGACCTTATAAATCCTATCTTGTCAATCATGTTCCATAAACAGGTAATTGGTGATACGCCTTCCGCATATCTGGTAAGCTGATGGTACGAATAGCTTTGCTATATAGACTGCTCTTGTTGTACCTTTACCAATTATCTGCTGTTGTTTCTTTATCCTTCTGGTTTTATAGTTTCGGAGGGGAGTTATGTTTCTCGCTGGGACAATGTCAATTGTCTCACCCCACTGGTTTTCAGGTGTTCGAGCTAGACATGGTGGTGGTCACGGAGTTGCGGCCGAGCAGCAAGACGAGCAGTAGAAGGCAAGAGATGGATATGCTGCTGTTTTGGTGTTTTGTAGTAGAGTCTTAGAGTCATCCCTGTACTCTCAGGTCCTTGGGAGTGTTTAGACATTGTTTCACGATGTATAGCTGTTGATCCTTTGTATATCCTACTGCTGGCCGGATGTGGGTCGTTATGTATATATAACAGGTGATGAACTCATGTGATGGCTTGATAGCTGACTGTTGAAGTTGTGGACACGTATCAAGGCTTGTATATGTTTATATAACATGTTTTCTATAGGACGAGGGCTGGAATGTAATAAGTTTTCTCAGTTTACCTGTTTTCCGCAATCGGTTTTAATTAACCCATGTTTTTTTTATGATCGGTGGTTATGGTGATTTCCACACGTTTTTGCGTAACACCTCGCTGTCTGTGTGATAGCGAGATGTGTTGCCACAAATTTTACTAAAGTCATCTTTATCTTATCGATTGAATTTCCTTTCTCTTACTTGGCCATTCAGATATATTACATTGTCAATTACCCTACTAGGGTTTCATCATCATATTGTGTGTCATTATTACATTCACTAGATGTCTATACCATGGTGGTTATGCATCATATATGATTCATTTTCTTATCACTTCATTCCCACATTGCTCTAATTAAGGAATATATGAAAGAGAAGATGATTTTGAGACTTAGAATTCTTTTTTTTTGTCGGCAAAAAACTATGTTACTATTAAATGATACCAAAACTTTAGGTACATGGATAAAACACACCCCCTAACCCTTAATAGGATTACACAAGAAAAACTAAAAGACCTGACAATGACAGGTCTTAAACAAAATATCTACCAAACAAAGGTACATGCGTTCTAGGAGGAGGCAACCAAGAGAAAAACACACAAAACATAAGATGATAGTTCATCCGCCTACCCAACTAAGACACTGCAACATTACTGATCACCCACAAAAATAGTAGGCTCAGCAGGAAAATGTAGAAAAACCAACTTCGCTCAGGGTCTCACTCTGGATAACACTCGTGTTTTGATGCAACTCTATTTCTCACACCTGCATATGTGCAATGTCTATTCTTTCACCCAAAAAGCTCGTAGGAGAATCCAAAAGCTACACATCAGGATAACAAGTTGCTGGTTCATATCCTTTACACTCCTTCACTCATAGCAGTATGCTCGTCCCCTGAATGTAGCGATCAGGAGAATAAGAGAAATGAAGCATCCACCCATCAACACTGATTAGAGCTATGGTGAACCAATAAGCAAGGAGCGTGACAAGAAGGGGGTAACCCTTTGCTAAAGAACTTGTGCTAGAGAAAGCAACCACCTTGGCACCATCCTATTATATCAACTGAATCGTCTAAGGACCTATGTCAATCCATATCAGCTGACACGAATGCTGTAGAAGTTAGACCTTGAACCTCTTCACATTAGCATTAACCTCATTCATAGAAATTAATGGAGAGACAACAAGAGGAAGCTCCCTAGACATCGAGCAGTAACAAAAAGCTGCAGACACTTATACAACTCAGAAGGAGTACCAGGTACTCAACAGGGAAAAGGGATGACGAAATCAACCTCCATCCTTCTTTTTCTTTAGCAACTTTTTCCTCCTATTCGGCCTAAACTTGCTAAAATCTAGAGAGTCAGTTTCCCAGGGGTCAAAATACAGCCCCGAGTTTGAAACCATATTGGATTCATCATCATCTCCAAACAATTTTTCTTTTTCTTGTTGGAATTCAGAATAACACTCACTGCTACTCCAGATCTTATTGACCTGCCATGAGGTAGATCTTGACACTCCTGTGCTTAACCTGCTCAGCTCTAATTCCCATTCCAAATTGAGGCTTCCTTCATTGAAAACTGGAGAAGACCCAAACATCTCAGGTTCTGAGATGAGAAGATTGGGTTGGGTGTGAAGCTCAGCAGTAGTAGACAGGACAACATCTCTCACTTGCTATTCAATGGAGTCTCGAAATACTACATCAAATGCAGCAGAAGAGTTTGTATTCTTCTCCATCTAGTTGGCGATTTTCTCTCCTTGAGTCATCTTATATTGCTCCTTGGCAATCATATTGACATTGTCTCGAACACCTACAAATTTTCCCAGCCGGACCTACAAGTCTTTTTCCGGTGGAGGTCGTCTTGACTTCAATGGATAGGAGGTGACCATGTGCCCAAACCTTGAGCAACTGGAGAAGATCGCCAGCTTGGAGATAGCTTTAGTTTTCAAAGTCTTGAGCACTGAATTGACTTCTACCAACGTTTCTTTGGGAATTTTCAATTCATGACTCAAATCTATGCACACCAGGGAAGCTTCAAGGCATCCAGAGACAGCCGAGTAATCATCGATGTCCACCGGCCGACCTAACGTAGTGGCAACACAGGAGATGTGCTTGCGAGTCTAGGGAATCCCCGTGTTCTCGATTTTGAACCAAATGGGGACCTACGTAAAAGAGAGGGGTTGAAGGGGAGAGCCAGGCTTCCACGCTTGGGCTACAATCAACAGTCCATCCATGAACCAGGGTGCCTCCTTTAGAACCTGATCTCTATCGCCATGAGAGGGCAACTTGACGATATACCCTTCCCTTTCCTCGGACACAACCTCAACAGGTCCGCTAGGCCTCCAAGTCCTTCGAATCCATCCAATTAGCTGGCCACCATACGGTTTCCGACCAACAAACCTGATGGATAAGTACTCATCCCAGTCAGGGATGGAGCTATCCTTACTCGAGATGGGCGCACACCTCTTTCCATCCTTGATACTTGGCTCGATGAAGTCCATCAGCTCAACGTCAACCTCTTCTTGGCCCATTTCTGCTGGCTTGCTGCTAGTCTGCTAGCCGATTTGAGGAAGATGCCTCCTCAGACCTGCGGGGCGGAGACTTCAGGGAGTTGGTGGTGGATTCACCACCCTTGCATAGAGGGTTCTTCAAGGACTCATGACTTTTATGGATTTGGGGGTTCTCCTCTCTGTCAACCACACCTGAGTCCACCGAAGGGATCGACGGTGACGCCGACCCAATTGAACCACCTCTATCTCCTGCTTCATCAGAGACCCTAGCGAATCGCCCTCGGCCGCGCCCCCTCTCACGTCCTCACCTTCCGCGAGCCATCAATGTGATTGTGTTTCTTCTGACACTTAAAATTCTTATCTTCAAACATCTAATAATACGTTTCTCATATGTAGGTTTAATTAATTATCAACAAGGATACTTGACTAATTAGCACTTTCTTGAATCTCACAACCTCTTTATTTTATAATCTATATTACTCCATTATGTTTCAAACCCTTCTTTACTTTCCATAATTCCCTTACCATATACTACTATTCCACATGTTATCTTTAAATTTCTAATTTTCTCTTATGATCTTGTTGCTTCCTTTATGTGGAAGATCATGTATACCATGTTGCATATATTTCCTTTTATCCTTCTACTAATGTGAAGTTGAAATTCTAAATCAATAATCTCTCTACTAGTATCACCTCATGTTTAATACCTTAAATATCCTTCATTTTAAATCAAACGACTCATGCATGGGTGAAACATAGTTTCTCTTTCAATCAAGTTTTTCCTTCCTTAATATAGTATACCTTTGAATGACTTATTCATTTATTTAGCTAACCTTTTGTTCTTCTTTTAGAAACTAGTTTGTTGTTCTATAAAGACTTAGAATCCAAAGTCATTAAGGATGAATATATTAAACTTATTAATAAAGGTATACATTCCATGCTCTCAATTATATCATAACCCTTATTCCTTAATCAAGCTCATTATTTCCAACATTTTTCTTTGTTTCAACTAAGTTTCTTATCCTAGTTGTATTATTTACATCCTCATCTAGTTCTCTTCACTTTAACTCTTCTGAAGACTCTTCACTTCTATGTACTTATTGTATACTTAGCTCTTTTCTTCTATTTTCCCTTTGCTTTGGAGTACATAAAAACATTGTACTCGATTATATAATCCATTCCTCATGATTGATTCTTACTATCTTGGCCCTTACATACTTTTCTCATATCTTTTTGATATTTCATATTTAGAGTTCATATAATACTAATAACTACACTTTATCTGAACCTTATGTCGTTTTCCTTTATTCCCAATTAAGGGTTTCTCATATGAGGCCCCAAAGTTGGATCTCAGATATCAGTTCCAACTGATTCTTAGCTATTCTAATCTTTCCCATATGTTTCAACATCTTAATGTATGTACATTTTCACTATGATGTGGGTCTAATTTATCCATAGTCTACTCTTATTATATTTTTAATAGGAGTCATTAGATCCTAGTAACGCATCCTGCCAGCCGCACCAGGCCGAACCTGCAGTCCTGAATCTAAGAGCTACTTAAGATTGACCAACTCCTATTAATCTCAAACATGTGGAAAGAATATCCACTTAGGAAAGTTCATTCAAAGATCATTTCTAGTCTACTTGATACAAAGAATGTAATCAATAAATGTTACAACTACATAGTGTACAACAAATTTTGAAGACCCATATATATTTCAAAATACTAAAAATCTAAATTTCAAAATATAAGAGATTTTCTACTCATCTCCAATAAAACAACAATATGAAATGAAAGTTCTATCTCATTTTATATTTATGCTCTTAATTAATGTTACTTATCTTGTTTCTAATCCTAATATTTCTAGGGTTCCCCTCTAGACCATCCTTCCACTGTATACCTAGCCAGGGTATTCATGAAAAAATAGACAGAGTAGCTTGATACTGGTGGATCCAAGTACTCAGATACCGGGCCAAGATATCCAAATACTCAAATCCCCAGAGCTAACATCATAATATCTCCTATCTTCCATACTTATGATTCTAACTTACTAACTTAATGGTCCCTGACAACTCAGCCTAAGCTCTGATACCAAAGCTGTTACACCCCGATCTCACAATTACCACTAATCATGAGATTAGGGTATAAATTGAGGATTTAACGTAATACAAAGATCACCCTTAACTTTTTCTTCTTTTTCAAACTCTTTGTTTTCTCGAATTGAACCACATAAACTAACTTTACAAGAGAATTAAACTTTTATTTCTCTAATGTAATCTCAACATTAATGATACACATCCTTACATTCATTATGTTTCTCACACTTCCATGTACATACGACATGACAATCATTTGCATTCTCTCTTATTAAGGAAACAAACATACAAAACATCATTTACAACTCTCTCACATCTATACAAGGACCTAGAGTGACATGGACTGACTGAACTTAAATATACTCAAACTTAACTCTTGTGGCAGATCTACTCTGATGTAATGATATCTTCTTCAAGTCCATGTGATTTCCCTAAAAATTTTGAGTAGAGGGGTGAGCCTACTCGCTTAGTGAATGAGTACTTCAAAGAAATAGTTTAAAGCACTGATATAATTATAGATATACTTTTGAACAATTGATATCAATTATAACAGCAGAAATCTTTAGATAGTCTAATAATTGACAATCATAAATATGGCAGGATAATCTAAATATCTATAAGAGTGAATCAATATATGAAATGCTTGATTGATCATAAAGAGAACGAATAATTCAAAAACATACAAATAATAATTAGATAATTGTACACACTTGTTCGACCTCTCATTCATTTTATTATGCCCTGATCATATGCAGTGTACTCTACATATGAAGACTCATAGTGCACTATGATCACACCGTACAAGACTTAGCAGACACACCTAGGAAATGCTAAGTCTAACTACTCTCCTGGTCTGCAACAGGGAAATGGCTCTCTGGCCTAAATTGGACTCCTCCTCTAACCTGAGCACACAGACGGAGAGTCAAGCCACCTCTTGGCTTTTCTATACTCTAGTGCCACCAAGACTTCTGGTTGATGTTGGACACTACAAACTATAATTTAAAGAGACTTCCACTAGGTCTTCATCCCCCGTGCCACCTGATAGCACCTTCCAACCCCTGTATACTAGACACTTCCAGGGTTAGGTCATTTCACCCCTAAGGCGCATACCTCACATGGGGGTTCTACGGTATTCAAGGCTCCTAAGTCTATTATTTTATTATCCTTAGAAAGAACTTTCTACATTATACCCTTCTCTTACTTATACTTGACTCTGGTATCTCTATGGTGTCGTGTCTACTTATTTGAAGTTATAATACAACATGTATATCATTCTAAACTTGGTAGAGCAGTTTAGTCAAAACACAGTAATATACTGAGTAATCAACATACTATACATGCAGGTAGACTAAAATTCTTAAATAAACATATTTCATGTCCACTTGGCACATACACACTAGAATCGTGCATATCAACCCAAATCTTGAGTTGTGCATCTCATAACTCAATTAAGAGTTAATTACTTATCATGACAAGAATGATTAATAATAATTGAGAACATTGATATCACAATACTTGATTCATTGAACACCCTACCCTCAAGGTTTCATTTAATCACCTCAAATGCTACAAAGAAAGGTGTAATACATCTATCACGTACTTTTCAAATATTTAAAACACATGATACCTGGGATCTCAATCCCTTATCACATTACTGGGAATTCTCATCCCTTCACATCATTATCATGATTATTGGATCTGGGTATTCAAGCCCTTAGATCATCACATAACATTGTTACCTCTGTAACAGGTAACCATTACATCTAGGTCCTTAGACCAAGGTATTCATTTCACTAGTTGTACAAGTATTCTCATGGATCACAAGGCCATCACACATCTTGTCACCTCTCACTAGGCAACAACTTATTCACATGGCTCCCATAAAGATTTCATGCGACATAAACATTCATTGAATAAAGACTACTATCAACAAATTATATAAAATCAATATATGTATGAAACCTTGGAACCGATTTTAATTTGGGTTTCCATTCCATTCACTAGGATATCATTCATCAATAATAACATTGAATAAATAAAGTCTATCATGTCAAGAAAATCCCTTCAAATGGATTTCACAATATCTATTTGCAAATATCCAACTTTGCTCGCATCTAGGGTTTCACCCTCTTTACTGAGATATCAAAAAAACACTATTCACTTCAAATGAAGTATCAGGCATATATGTACTATGAATTTAGATAAACAATCATTCATAACTAAGGGGATTTAGATAAGCAATTTTCTCTATTTACTTATACAACAAATTTCAGTCATAGACAAATTCCCTATATTTCAGTTTACTCTTATAACCTCTGCGAATACTTAGGGAATTCTCATTAAGATGTATTGTATACATTTCTAATATGATTTTATCATATGAACTTCATCCAAATAGAGGAAGAATCCATTTCATATCATTCTGCAACAACTTAGAATAAATAGACAATTTAGGGTTTGTAATCGCATACTAGCAATTAAAGATTATGGATGAATTAACCAATTTTCGTGCAATATGCTGTTTAAAGGAAGTTTCCACTCACCCAAAGGTGTGAAAAAACTTTAAAAACGTAGCTCATATGTGAAAATCTCTATCTCATGTCAAATCCCTAGAAATTCACCCAGTTCTTCTTCCTTTCAACATGGAAACCCTAAAAATGAGGGATTATGAAGAACGAGTGAGAAAATGGGAAGTTTTTATACCATTTTGGATCAAATTAGAGGTGGGATGGAATTTTGACATGTGAGAGAAGATTCACCATGAAACTGTATCCAAAGAAGTTAAAGTTACATGATTTCATCATTCCTCAGACCGTAAAACCCTAGGTCAACATCTCCATCATTTTCTCCTCTCAAACCCTAACTCTCTCTCTCTCTCTAGGATTTAGTTTCTCTAGATTGAACCACGAATTATGAGAGCTCCTTGTGTGTTATGTTGATCATATAGAGCAAGTGAGCTTCTTGGGTCAATTGCACTTTGACCCCTTACTATACTTTTTCTTATTTCAACAAATGTTTTTATCATAGAAAGGTTTCTATAAATTCGTGTATTTCAGAGATCAAACCTCCTCCAAAAGAATTTATAATGTTGTGTAAAATTGAGTTTCAAAGCTTAATTTAAAATTTTAGATCATTACAAGCTTCCATTAAATAAATAAAAATCGAATAGTGCACTACTATCCAGAATTCTACAGAAATGTCAATTACTGTAATTCGTATACTATTACGGTCTAAACACATTCAAAAATTATTAAAATTTTACATGTTGTGTATTTCAAAGTTTGAGATCTACATTTAAAATTTGAGATCATTTGGAATTACCAATAAATAACTAAAAATAAAACACTACACTGCTGAAAAGCACTCTGTCAGCATTTTGGTCGAAGTATAGTTCGACTGAGAACCACATTCAAAGAACACTAAAATATTCTGAAATTTTTATAAAATATGCATGATTGAGTTATACATATCATATACAAAATTCAATTAAATATAAATTTTTTATGAAATATGAACAATCATTTACCACACTGCTATCCCGATCAAATTCCATATTCATGTACTATCAAAACCCTAATTTTTTCCGATTAGGGTTTACATTTCTCAAACCCTAATTCTTCAAACTAAAATCATAGTTAGAGTTTATTATTAGGTTTGAAACATCACAATTGATCTACTATTAGTAATCAAGTCTAAATGATGTTCAATCTAATCATGCATGTAATCATTCAGGTAAACCCTAGTTTACCAATTAAGTAGAAATGTGGTCATTATAGATATGATGCCCGATATACATGAACGATATGATGCCCAATACACCTACCAGATATGGTAAACCCATGAGGGAAAATGATATAATTCCTAGAGTGAAACCCGATATGGTATCTAGGAAAGGTAAACCGATATGATGGTTAACATAGGCACACGATATGGCAAAATGGTACTACTTTATGTAGGTACACGATATGGAAGTCCAAGATGATATCCAATGACGGTGCACGATATGATAGCCCAAGATGGAGCCCGATATAGCAACCCAAGAGGCAATCTGATATGATGGGATACCAATATAAAAGTTTGATTGAGAATGAACATGACTAACTAAGGTGAAGAACCAATATAATATCATTTGTATGAGTTATGGCAAAGCCATAATGGCATGCCTGATATGGTATACCCTAGTACATGATATGAGAATAATGATTTAACCCATACAAGATAAGAGATTAACTTGAGATGATAAAAGATAAAGTGATACCTAACTACATGGTTACACGATGTGATGTTAAGGTATATGCCCTATACCCGATATAAGGATGTGGTTTCACCACATGATCAAATTGAATACTTGTTAAGATAATATATGCATCTCTAAATACAATAAAATTACATTATTAATCATGCTACTTGATATGGTAGGCATGTCCTTAATTATTAAGCTTGTCTAAGTGATAAATATGAATAACGCAATATTGAGATATAATGAGTGGAGTTCAATTTGTTAATGATGAGCTAGTAGACCTTAAAAAAATGAGAATCAAGTAATTTGCACCTCTGTAGGGATGAGAGAGAAACTATGATGAGTGGAATATGAGTTAGGACTTAACCCTTGCTAATGTAATCTAGAAACCATAATCTGTTGATTATAACCCTAATTCATTAGTAGGATGTGTTCCTTAGTACTTCATGGCTAAAGACATATGTTGAAATTGTTGATAACATGATATGACAATCATGGAAGTATTTTAAGGTAACAAGCATGGCTAAGTAAGAGTTATGTGGCTTTGTGATACAAAGTTAATAAGCTATGTGGCTATGAAATACAGATTCAATGAGATATGTGGACTATGTGAACAAATATCTGGGTCTGATGACCTAGAGGTAATGATCATCTGCTAAATGATGACAATACTCAGTGTTAAATGAAGGGTTTGAATACCCAAGTATGACGATGACAAGAGATTGAGAATCTAAGTGATCTATGTGTTTCAGTGAATATGAAAGTATCTGATAAATGTAATTATGCTTTTCTTTGTAGCATTTGATATAATTCTTGCTTGTAACTTGGTTGATGTTAAAAGATATGGTAATATACCTAATTAAGAAAGATAAATATTGTCATGTAGTTGCCCAGACCATAGATCCATTCAGTGTCAGCATTTTCTGAATGGTGAAATAAGTTTTTACTCGGAACACATTTTTTTGAATATGTGATAATATTAAGGTGCTGAGGGGACTCCCAAACTAAATAAGGGTGCTCAGTGGACTCCCTAAATACATCAGGTTGCTCAGTGTACTTCCTGATAAAAATCAAAATATGATCGCTCAGTGGTCATCCTGATAATCCGGGAAAGCTTATTAGTGGTCTTATCCCGAAGAGAGTACATGCTACGATAGTAACTCTATGGCAAAGATGCCACTATACCTAAGCATAGCTACTCACAGCAGACACAAGATGCCATGCTAAAACTAAGTGTTACCTAAGTGTTCTCGTACTGAATGAGAAAGGAGAGGTCTTGACAGTCGGCTCTACCATTGACCTTGTATGATACGCATTTCGACTTACTAGTGGTCGGTTGGAGTATGAGCAGTATATCTCATCTCCTCTGGGCATAATTGTGAATGTGAACATATAATCCTCCATGTAGCATATTTGTTTAAGGATCAAATACGGAAACATTGGTTGATGCCTTATTACTTTGATACATATGAGTAGTTAGATGTTATACATGTTCTTCATATTCCTTTTCAAGCAAAAGATGATTTATAGATTTGTTATCAATATATATGCCTTGTGCTTAAAGATATATCTATTAATCATTGGAATACCTATAGTTTAGTTTTATATTATATTTTGTGATAATAATATTGTTGGCAGAGAGTTATATCTATCGCTGGGACAATAGTCTCACCCCGTAGGATCCATAATTTTTAGGTGGACGTGGACGATGAACTAGGAACCAGACTGTAGAAGAAGGATCATTTTAGCAAGGACAACAATAGTGTTTTAGGTTGAGTACACTGTCTGTTAGAGTTTTGTAGATAGAAGTCTTTATGTCAACTCTGTACTCTCAGGTCCTTGGGAGATAGTCTTAGTGGTTTTCACAAATGACTTGAGATTTTAGCTTTCTTATCTCGAGGTTTTTATGTTGTTGCTGTGTGTATTAAAGTAAAGCAACAAGTACTTGTTATCTTCAAGAAGAGACAAAATATTGAATGTATGATGTGAACCATGTGTATATGAGGCCTTGGTTCTTTGTGTGAAAGTTTTCTGAAAATGGACCTATATGCAAAATGGTTTTAATTTTTAGTGGTTTTTGTTAATTCTGTTGTTTATGATAATTCCACATTTTTTACTAGTGATGACTTGATTTGTAATCGGGTCATCACAAAGTTTTGGTATCAGAGCCTAAGGTTTGCTGAGTCTACAAAGACATAGGATTAAGTTTGTAGAGTTTGTTCTAGTGTCCTCCATTATATCTTATAGTAATTTATCCTCGTACAAGAGAAGAAGTAGAAACCAAAGATGTCTGGAGTACACAAAGAACACACTACTGAGAGCAGTGTTGCTGCACGAGGAGGTGGTGCAAGGGATCAGGCTAGAGATGAACTAGTGCCTGA
The DNA here is from genome assembly GCA_963693085.1 of Alisma plantago-aquatica. Lineage (NCBI taxonomy): Eukaryota > Viridiplantae > Streptophyta > Magnoliopsida > Alismatales > Alismataceae > Alisma > Alisma plantago-aquatica. The sequence goes on from OY856413.1 coordinate 750,582,224, forward strand.
GAATCCCCAGCCTAACCAATCTCTGTTAGAAAATCCAACTTTTCACACTCGTTTTGGACAGATCATGAATATGGTGACACATATGGCTGACTAGATACTAGCACCAGCCCCTAGGACATCAGAGTCTAGTGAGAGACATGGAGCTGGAAAGACTTTTGAACAGTTGCGTCGGGTAGGATCCGTTGAATATGTCAACACAGATGACCTAGAAGATGCATATTTATGGCTTACTGAGATAGAGAAAGACTTTATGATCCTTGATATCCTAGAAGCTGATAAGGTTAAACATGTTGTATACCTCCTGAAGGGAAATGCTGGCCATTGGTGCGCCATCGAAGAAGAGAAACGAATAGGTGTTGAGGTCGGATGGCAGGAATTCTGACAAGAGTTTGTCAATAGATACTTCCCTAAGACTTATTGGATGAGAAGATTTCGCAGTTTGAGCGAATTAGATAGGGAACGATGAAGGTTAGTGAGTATGAACCCAAGTTTATGGAGCTTCTGCAATTTTGTCTGCATATGGCCCCCACAGATGAGGAGAGAATTTAGCATTTTGAGAAGGGTCTGAACGCTGAATTGACCACACATGTATCTGCTTAGAGAATAGAGAGAGGTTTGCTACCTTTGTGGAGTTAGTTAGATGGATAGAAATGTCTGTGATAGAGAAATGAGAGGCAAATAGTAGGAAGGCACATGCGTAGTCACAAAATCAGAGGTTTGGTAGTTTTAAGAAACTGAGGTATTATGCAACTGTAGAACCACAAATGTTCAATACTCAGGCACAATGGACATCTAGCCGAGGTAGAGGCCATAGTTTTCTGCCAGGTAGAGCCCAGAGCTCAGCATCGATGTCAGTGACATGACCGCCTAGGTCACAGTGGGGTAATAGAGTTTGCTACAGGTGTAGGCAAATAGGGCATTTGATGCCCCAATCCCCGTGCCATCTCTAATGACCCCAGAGACCAGACAGTCACCCTCGGTAAACCGCCCTTAACCTTTTCTTTACTTAGTGACTTAGAATTAACTTAAAGGAAAAACATAATACCTTGAATAACATCGGATCATAATAAAACTACGGAAGCAACTTACCATTTACCTTACTAGGAAGATAAAATAGAGTTATATGCCATATTACATTTTCCCATGTAGAATATAAAGCAAAATAGATAACTTAAAACTAGTTTACATGTTTCATTACATTCTCTCTCTACCACACCACATGCCCAAGGACCGAGGGGAAAGGACTAAGAGACCTCTATCTAACTACAAACTACCTTCTAAGAACTTGGATGACAAGATCCTTCAGCTTCCTCGTGCTGACGCTGACCTAAAAATGTTTTAGTAGGTTGGTGAGCAACTGGCTCAGTGAATAGAATTTCACCCAACCATTGTAGATAACTCATTTTATGTTTATAAATTGGAATAAAGTACTAGATAATACTATACTGAGCAGATCTAAGCAATATAATTTAAATGATAGGAGATGTCAACATTTCATTAAGATAACAACTACTGTAAAGCTGTAGATATGATTAAATAATAGAGAATACTAAAATTTCATTTAAAGGAAACTGCTGTGAAACTAACTCAAATCTTTCTCAACTCTTTAACTTATAAGAAACTCTGTGAACCTATATGATCATATTTTATCTTATGCCCTGATCATATGCAGTGTATTCTACATGTGAAGACTCATAGCGAACTACGATCTCACCATACAAGACTTAGCTTAAAACCCGGGAAGCTAAGCCTAGAACTGAATCCGGGTCTCCTTGACTCAAACTATCACATTTGACTAAGGCAACTAAATAGCTATCCTTTAACTAGACCTCTCCTTCTAGGATTAGTACATAGGCGGAGGGTCTGAGATGCTCTGTGGGCCTCATCTTGGTACGCTCTGTGGGTACCACTGGGTTACCACCGGGATCTCCAGTTCATGTTGGGTAACCTATCTTCTCTTAGGAGACTTCCTCAAGGGCTTTGTCTCCCCACACGCTCTGTGGGTGTGATTCGATCCTCGTATACTAGTCGCTTCCATGGTGGACCGTTTCCTCCCTACAATGCAGACATCCATAGAGAATCTACGGTGTTCAGGGCACCTATGTCTATTATTTTATTATTCTTGGAAAGCTCTTTCTACATTGTACCTTTCTCTTACTTATACTTGACTATAGTATTTCTATGGCATCTTGTCTATTTAATTGCAGTTCAATTCACAACATGAATATCATTCTAGACCTGATAAAGCAGTATACTCAAAAACATTGTAATTTACTGAATAATCCATATACCATGCATGCCGACAGATTGAAATTTCTTAAATAAACTAAACTCATATCAACTTGGCTCATATACGCTGGAATTATACAATTGATCATCATAACACACTAACAAGAGTTATTTACTCGATATATTAGAAATCATCAGTAGCACTTGTAAATTATCTTTAATTCCTCAAAAATCGAGCACATCAACCCAAATTCTATGTTATGCATCACATGACTCAATTAAAAGTCAATTTACTTGACACGACAAGATTTAATTGTAAAATGTGCGCATCAACCCTAATCTTGAGTTATGCATCACATAACTTAATTAAGTTCTAATCACTTATCATGGCATAGAAAATTAATAATAATTGGGAATTTCAAAAGATATCTTTGAGGAATGTGTCAATTTGTGTAAATATTAAATCATTCACCTTAAATATAACAGAGAGCGCACAATTAGGTTTTCTTTGAATATTTTTCATGTCATTGCCATTTCTTTGAAATCGAGCATCTATTAACTTACTAAAAATGTACAACCTGGGTTTATGCCCAAATTGTACCATTACTGGTCATGTGTTACTGAGTTCAACATTTAATCAAGCAATTTAAGTTTCGATCAATCATGTATTTACACTAATCCAAATAACACATATCAATTAACTAATTAGCGTTGTGCAAATGTCAATAAATAAAATGTGCAAATTAGAAATCGAGCGGTGCCAACACTGTCTGACACCTGGGTAATCACTGTTACCCATGAATAACACCGATTCAACCAAAATTCAGTCGATTGTTGGAGTTATACGTGCTTAGTGAGTGAAATTCTACTCACAGTGGTTCGAGATGACCGAAATTGACTCGAAACGCGTCCAGAGTCCAGTTTCCGGGTGTTAGTAGGTCTTCTTCTACCTTGGAATTGCTCTGGAATTGAGCCTGCGACACACAGTAGGAGCTTCACGCATGTACAGGTTGAAGAAGACTCATCTAGGTGCTAAATCAAGGCTAGGTGGCTGTGGATTTGTGCACAGATCTAAAAATCGAAGTCAAGGTGGTGTTTTTAGTGTTGCTCCTTGCGCCCAAGAGCTCCTGGCCGTGCCCCGTGCAACTACTGCTATAGGTCGGCCGTTGCTACTTGAGGGTGCCGCCCTAGGGCATGATTGGGGTGAGGATGAGGAGGGAAAGGAAGAAGAAGGAAAGGAAGGTGGCGCCCTGGCTGGTCGGAGCTATGGAGCTCGAGAGTTGCGCCATTTTTCCCCTTTGTTGCTACTGATCGGGCTGCTTTGGGTGCTGCTCAAGCGGTCGATCGGGGAAGAAGATAAGGAATGAAAAAGAAGCGTGGGGTTATTAAGCAAATTAATGGGTAAATTGTGGCTTCAACCCAAGAAACTGAAAACATCATAACGTTTGCCTCGTAGGTCCAAATTGAGTGATTTCTTTTGCAAAATTCCAAGTGCAAAATTCACTACAACCTGAAGGCAATAAAAAAAAAACTAAACCATCTTAGCTAGGTTAATAATCTTAGGTAATTAACTTAATGATTAACACTGTAGTTAACAGTAATTACATCTGATGAATCAATCTCAACTAATGATTCATATCTTAGCTTATCTTGATTAACCATGATGTTTAACAAGGTACTTAGTACTAGTCAAGGTACTTACTAACTAACCTCAATGTGGGTTGTAACAATATCCCTCCCTTTAAAGAATTTTGTCTCAAAATTCCTAAAAGAGAAAAGGAAACTTGTTACACATCTCTGACTCAAGCTCCCATGTGGCTTCCTCTAGGTTGTGGTTCCTCCACAAGACCTTCACTAATAGTATCTCACAATTCTTGAGCTTCTTAATCCTCCAATCAACTATTTGAACTGGTCCTTCAACATAGGACACATCTTTTCTTAGATGTGTAGGTTCTGGGTCCACTATCTTCTATGTACCATGGTAACACTTCTTCAACATCGATACATGAAACACATCATGTAGATTAGCCAACTGAGATGGAAAATCTAACATGTAGGCTACAGGTCCAATCCTCTCAATGCTAAGATATGGGCCCATAAACCAAGGAGTCAGGTTGCCTCTCTTGCCAAACATCAACACTCTTTTCCATGGTGAAACTTTCAAAAAGACTTCATCACCAACTTCAAACTCAAGAGGTCTACACCTCTTCTTAGCCTGCCTGTCATGTGCAACTTTTAACTATTCTCTGATAATTGTAATCTTTTTTGTAGTCAAATCCACTATCTGAGGTCCAAGAATCTCTTTTTCACCCACCTCGTACCAACATACGGGTGATCTACATTTTATGCCATATAGAGCTTCATACGGGGCCATACCAAGACTGGAATGGTGACTATTGTTGTATGCAAACTCTATAAGGCTCAAGCGTTCTTCCCAACTTCCACTGAAATGCAAGACACATGCTCTCAGCATGTCCTCAAGAGTCTGAATGGTCCTCTCTAACTAACCATCCGTCTACGGGTGAAAAGTTGTACTGAACCTCAACTTTGTGCCCAAAGCACGATGCAACTGATTCCAAAACCTAGAGGTGAAATTAGGATCTCTATCTGATATAATTGAAACTAGGATACCATGCAGCCTGACTATCTCATCCACATATATCTTACCCAACTTTGAGACATAAAAGTTTACTTAATAGGAAGAAAGTGAGCAGACTTTGTCAGTCTATCCACAATCACCCATATCGAGTCACAACCTGTAGGTGTCCTGGGAAACCCTACCACAAAATCCATTTTAATATGTTCCCACTTCCACTCTGGTATAGGAAGGGATTGCAAGGTACCTGCAGGTTTCTGATGCTCAACATTAACCTACTGGCACACACTACATCTAGCCACGTACTCAGCTACATCCTTTTTCATACCTGACCACCAGTACAACTCCTTGAGATTCATGTATATCTTAGTTTTTCCTGGATGCATAACATACATCGATGCATGCACTTCCTCAAGAATCCTTTCTTTCAAATCACTGTGTCCATGTACACACAACCTATCATGATGATACAACAAACCATCATTTGAAAACCTGAACTCTGGTCTATTTCCCTCCGTCATATCCTACATGATCTTCTGTAACTCACTGTCACTCTACTGAAGTTCCTTGATCTTATCATAAAAAGTAGGCTTGACTTGAATCTGTGCAATCAAACCACTCTGCTCTGTCACCCCTAAGTTTAAGTTCAACTTCCAGCAGGTCTCTCTTGAAGCATGCCATAGAGAATACATCTACTGTTGAACTTGACTTCCTACTGAGGGCATTTGCTACCACATTTGCTTTTCCAGGATGATAATCTATTGTCACATCATAATCCTTGATCAATTCTAACCATCTCTGTTGTCTAAGATTCAGATCCTTCTAGGTGGAGATATATTTCAAGCTCTTATGATCTGTAAACACCTAGCACGCCTCACCATAAAGATAGTGACGCCATGTCTTAAGAGCATGAACTACTGTAGCTCACTCTAGGTCATGTGTCGGGTAATTCTCCTCATTCTTCTTAAGCTGTCTAGATGCATAAGCTACTACCTTGCCTTCCTGCATCAACACATAGCCTAAGCCTCTCCTAGAAGCATCAAAAAACACTGTGTAACCTTTACCTATATCAGGTAGGATCAACACAGGTGTTGTAGTCAAACTCTTTTTCAAGATCTAAAAACTCTTCTCATAGAAGTCTGACCATATAAACGGTGCAGTCTTTCTCATTAAGTGCATCAGAGGTGATACTATAACACTGATGTTCTAGATGAACCTCCTATAGTAACCTGCCAATCCTAAGAAGCTTTTGATGTCAGTAGGAGTCTTAGGCTTCTCCCACTGTAGAATAGACTCAACTTTCTCCTTCTCCTGAGATGACATGTCCAAGAAAAGACACCTCAGCTAACTAGAACTCACACATACTGAACTTAGCATATAATCAGTGTTGTCTCAACTCCTGTAATGCTATCCTCAGATGCTGCTCATGTTTCTCATCATCTCTCGAATAAATCAAAATATCATCTATGAAAACTACTATGAACTGATCCAAAAATGGTTTGAAAATCCGGTTCATCATATCCATGAAAGCTGCCGGGGTATTAGTCAGTCCAAACGACATTACCAGAAACTCACTATGCCCATATCTTGTTATGAAAGCTGACTTAGGAATATCTGAAGCCTTTATCCTCAACTGATAATATCTAGATCTCAAGTCTATCTTAGAAAAGATTGTCGCTCCAAGTAACTAATCAAACAGATCATCTATCCTTGGAAACAAGTACTTATTCTTGATGGTGATCTTATTCAACTGTCTATAGTCCATACATAACCTCATAGTGCCATCTTTCTTTTTCACAAATAAGACTGGAGCTCCCCATGACAATGAACTAGGTCGAAGGAAACCCTTATCCAGTAACTCTTTTAGCTGGATCTTCAGTTCCTTCAACTCTGTAGGTGCCATTCTATAGGCTGGAAGTGCTATAGGGTGACTACCTGGAAACACCTAGATCTCAAAGTCTATCTCTCTTTCAGGAGGTAGACCTGACAACTCATCTAGAAAAATATCTGGGAACTCACAGACCACTGGAACATCCCATAGACTAACTGTTCTCTTCTCTGCTCTGGTATCTACTACATGTGCCAAGAATGCCTCACAACCCTTCTGCAACATCTTATCAGCTACATCAGCTGATATGATACACGTAGGAAAAAATTTCCTGTCTCCAAAAAAGACACAAGAAAATCCACCCTGTTGAAATGCAACCTCCTTCTTCCAACAATCGAGTTGAACTCGATACATCTCTAGGCAATCCATACCCAAGATAACTTGAAAAGAGTTAATATCTAGGGGTATAAGATAAACCACGATGGTGTAACCACCAAAGTCAAAAAACATCTGGGACAAAACTCTTTCAACATTGTCGGTTCACCTAACGGAACCCTCAACAACAACTCAACCGATAACTCCTGAGTTAACAGGTCAAGCTCACAAGGTAAAGAACTCTGTATAAACGAGTGAGTAGCGCCCCGATCTATCAAAACTGTAATTGAAATGATGTTAAAGAAAAGCATTTCTCCTATAATTACTTGAGAAGAAACAATACCTTCTTGTGGTGTCAAAGAGAAGAAGCGTCCTGAAGTTCTTCCTCTCCCACGATGTCCTCGTTGTCCTTCCCTAGCACTGGGTGCTACACCACCTCGGGAACCTGAAGCTACAGAGGAACCGGGTCCTCCAGCTCGAGCCTATCTCGGGAAATTCTGGTACTGTGACTGGGAACCCTATGATGCTGACTGCTGTAACTGGGGGCAATTCCTCTTGAAATGTCCCATCAGTCCGCACTGATGACATCCTTGAAACTCTATTCCCCAACACTATCCTGAGTGTGGTCTTCCACAGATATCACACGCTTGCGTCTCTCGCCTGGGTGGACCTATCACTAAAACTGATGATCCAGAAGACCTAGTTGGAGGGGTCCATGTAGACTGTGTATTCCATCTGCCGGAATTGGGTCTTCCTCCACTTGATGAAAAACTAGATCATTGTCTACCAAAACAACCAAGTCCTCATCCTATCTTTGAAAAGAAACCACCACCTCCTATATATCCACCACTTCTTTGTCCCCTTCTAATAAAGTCACCAGATCTTTTCTTACTCTCAGACTGCTTATCAGCATTAACTAACTCTTCTACACGTCTCGCTGCTTCCACAAATTCCCCAAAGTTTTCTCTATCTTTCAACCAATGGCTGAAATGGTGTGTCTAATCTCTAATCTTAATCCTTCTTGAAATCTTCTGCACTTTTCTACATTATTAGGAACAAGTTGCGGACAGAAATTTTCCAACCTTGTGAAATGTACCTCGTATTCACCAATTGTCATACTTCCTTGTCTAATATTCTGCAGTTGTCTTATCTTCTCACTCAGAATGGTAGGTGGGTAGTACTTAAGATGGAATTCAACAATGAAATCCTTCCAAGTCAATACCATTTTCCTCCTTTTATCTTCCACTCCACGCGCACCAGAGCTCTGCATCACATTTAAGCAAATAAACTACGTGATTGATTTGTCTTTTCTCATACAGCTCCATCAGATGGAACACTTTCTCTAACTATCTCAGCCATTCATCTGCCACTGTAGGGTCCGTAGTTCCAATGAACTCGATACCTCCAAGCTTCTTAACCAGCTCATAGGATCTCATTAGATCCTTGCTGCTCAAGGTAGAAGCTCACCTCTTCATCTTATACTTTTCCTTGGTATCAAGAAACATCATGTACATTCTTGATGCCTCATCCACATCATCTCCACCACCTGGACCCATCTCCTGAGGATCAGGTCCAATGTGACTCTCAGCTTGGTCCTCATGACCACGTCCTCTTCCTGCCATCTACAATAGTATAACAGAACACTTTCTGTTAGAAAATTGCAGTTAGAAGGAAAACACCCTAATTCTAATCCTATTGGTCTCTTATCATCCCTTGACCTTGACTTAGAGTAACTATGTACTCAACCTATGCTCTGATACCAAAAGCCTATGACGCCCCGATCCCCATGCCATCTCTAATGACCCTAGAGACCAGGGAGTCACCCTCGATAAACACCCTTAACCTTTTCTTTACTTAGGGACTTAGACTTAACTTAAAAGGAAAAATCTAAAACTAAGGAAGCAACTTAGCATTTAACTAACTTGGAAAATAAAATAAAGTTATATGACATATTACATTTTCCCATGGAGAATATAAAGCACAATAGATAACTTAAAACTAGTTTACATGTTTCATGACATTCTCTCTCTACCACACCACATGCCCAAGGACCGAGGGGAACGGACTAAGAGACCTCTATCTAACTACGAACTACCTTCTAAGAACTTGGATGACAAGATCCTTTAGCTTCCTCATGCTGACGATGACCTAAAAAATGTTTTAGTAGGTTGGTGAGCTATTGGCTCAGTGAATAGAATTTCGCCCAACCATTGTAGATAACTCATTTTATGTTTATAAATTGGAATAAAGTACTAGATAATACTATAACGAGCACATCTAAGCAATATCATTTAAACAACAGGAGATGTCAACATTTCATTAAGATAACAACTGCTGCAAAGCTGTAGATACGATTAAATAACAGAGAATACTAAAATTTCATTTAAAGGACAACTGTTGTGAAACTAACTCAAATCTTTTTTAACTCTTTAACTTATAAGAAACTATGTGAACTTATATCATCATATTTTATCTTATGCCATGATCATATGCAGTGCACTCTACATATGAAGACTCATAGCGAACTACGATCCCACCGTACAAGGCTTAGCTTAAAACTCGGGAAGCTAAACCTAGAACTGAATCTGGGTCTACTTGACTTGAACCGTCACATCTAACTAAGGCGGCTAAATAGGTGGCCTTTAACTGGACCTCTCCTTCTAGGCTGAGTACACATCCAGAGGGTCTGAGACGCTCTATGGGTCTCATCTTGGTACACTCTGTGGGTACCTCTAGGTTACCACCGGGATCTGCAGTTCATGTTGGGTAACCTATCTTCTCTTAGGAGACTTGAAACCTCCCTGTACGTTCTGTGGGCGTGACCTGATCCCTGTATACTGGTCACTGCTAGGGTGGATCGTTTCCTTCCTACAGTGCAGACATTCGTAGGGAATCTATGGTGTTCAAGGCACCTATGTCTATTTTTTATTATGCTTGGAAAGCTCTTTCTACATTGTACCTTTCTATAACTTATACTTGACTCTAGTATTTCTATGGCATCTCGTCTATTTAGTTGCAGTTCAATTCACAACATGAATATCATTCTAGACCTAACATAGCAGTATACTCAAAAACATTGTAATTTACTGAATAATCCATATACCATGCATGCCGGCAGATTGATATTTCTTAAATAAACTAAACTCATATCAACTTGGCTCATATACACTGGAATTATACAATTGATCATCGTAACACACTAACAAGAGTTATTTACTCGATATATTAGAAATCGTTAGTAGAACTTGTAAATTATCTATAATTCCTTGAAAATCGAGCACATCAACCCAAATTCTAAGTTATGCATCACATGACTCAATTAAAAGTCAATTTACTTGACATGACAAGATTTAATTGTAAAACGTGTGCATCAACCATAATCTTGAGTTATGCATCACACAACTTAATTAAGTTTTAATCACTTATCATGGCACAAATTATTAATAATAATTGGGAATTTCAAAAGATATCTTTGAGGAACGTGTCAATTTGTGTAAATATTAAATCATTCACCTTAAATATAACAGGAACACACTATTAGGTTTTCTTTGAATATTTTTCATGTCATCGTCATTTCTTTGAAATAGAGCATCTATTAACTCACTAAAAACGTACAACCTAGGTTTATACCCAAACTGTGTCGTTATTGGTCATGTGTTACTGAGTTCAACATTTAATCGAGCAATTTAAGTTTTAATCAATCGTGTATTTACACTAATCCAAATCACACATATCAATTAACTAATTAGCGTCGTGCAAATGTTAATAAATAAAATGGGAAAATTAGAAATCGAGTGGTGCCGACACTGTCCAACACCTGGGTAATCATTGTTACCCATGAATAACACTGATTCAACCAAAAACACCTGATTGTTGGAGTTATACGTGCTTAGTGAGTGAAATTCTACTCACAGTGGTTTGAGATGACTGAAATCGACTGGAAATGCATCCAAAGTCCAGTTTCTAGGCATCAACATGTCTTCTTCTACCTTGGAATTGCTCTGGAATTGAGCCTTCTACATACAGCAGGAGCTTCACAGATGTACAGGTTGAAGAAGACTCAGCTAGGTGCTAAATCAAGGCTAGGTGGCTGCAGATTCGTGCACAGACCTCAAAACCGGAGTCAAGGTAGCATTTTTGGTGCCGATCCTCGTGCCCAAGAGCTCCTGACCGCATCCCCACACAACTGCTGTGGTAGGCTGGCTACTGCTGCTTGGGGGAGCTGCCCTAGGGTGCGGTTCGGGTGAGGATGAGGAGGGAAAGGAAGAAGAAGAAAAGGAAGATGGCGCCCTGGCTGGTCGGAGCTATGGAGCTCGAGAGTCACTCCATTTTCCCCTCTGTTGTAGTCGATCAGGCTTCTTTGGGCACCACTCAAGCAGTCAATCAGGGAAGAAGATAAGGAATGAAAAAGAAGCATGGGGTTATTAAGCCAATTAATGGGTAAATTGCAGCTTCAACCCAAGAAACTAAAAGCATCATAACTTTTGCCTTGTAGGTCCAAATTGAGTGATTTCTTTTGCAAAATTCCAAGCACAGAATCTACTACAACCTCAAGGCAATAACAAAACACAAAACTAAACCATCTTGTCTAGGTTAATCATCTTAGGTAATTAACTTAATAATTAACACTACAATTAACATTAATTACTTCAGATGAATCAATCTCGACTAATGATTTATATCTTAGCTTATATTGATTAACCATGATGTTTAAAAAGGTACTTAACACTAGTCAAGTTACTTACTAACTAACCTCAAAGTGGGTTGTAACAAGGCATGTGATAAAGGACTGTCTAGTCAGGGATGTGGAAGTAACCCAACCACTGATGCAGAGCCAACAAGGCTCTCAGAGATAGTAGTTCAGTAGTGGTTCTTGAGGACATGGGCAAGCATCTCAGACAGGATCATCTGCACTGGCCAATAGAGGAAGAGGTCAGCATCAGGTGATGGCAAGATTCTATGCTATGAATTAGCTAGAGGTAGTGGTTAACCCACGAGTTGTGACAAGTCAGATGGAATTATTTCATTCTGATATGTCTTCATCCCGTTTCGTATATTTTTTGATTGATCTGGGTGCTACACACTCCTTCATCACTCAAGAAGTGATTCATGATTGTAATATTATTGTTAATCCAAGAAAGGATACTCTGTTACTAGAAACTCTGTTACTCGGATCTACGATGTTGCAGGAGGTATTTTCTCCCTGTGTTCTTTCTTTTTCAGAACACAACATTCAAGTAGATCTTATACCACTTGAGATGCATGGGTTTGATGTAATTCTTGGGATGGATACCTTTGAGAAGTACAAAGTTGTCTTAGATTTTGGTTCCAAGCAAGATATGTTTACATATGGTGATAAGACATTGGTTTTTTAGGGGGAGAGAAAGATTCTTCCAACCTGCCTTGTGTCAACTATGGTAGCAGAGAAGTTGATGAGACAAAGATGCTTTGCATTCTTGGAGCATGTGGTAGATAATAGTTTAAAGAACCCTAGCCTCTCTGATGTTCTGGTTGTCAAGGAATTCAAGGATGTGTTTCTTGAGGAACTTCCAGGTGTTCCTCCACCTCAAGAGATTGATTTTGAGATTAATCTTGTTCTAGATACACAACCTATAGCCCAAACCCCTTATAAGATGGCACCAGCTCAGATGGAAGAACTTAAGAAATAGTTTTAGGAGTTGCTTGAGAAAGGTTTCATACAAACGAGTAATTCACTGTGGGGTGCTCTAGTTCTTTTTGTTAAGAAGAAAGATGGGTCTATGAGATTATGCATAGATTACAAACAACTTAATAAGGTAACTATTAAGAACAAATACCCTTTATTAAGGATTGATGATTTGTTTGACCAGTTGTGTGGTGCAACAGTGTTCTCTAGATTGATCTAAGATTAGGGTATCATCAGTTACACATTTAGGAGAGTGACATACCTAAATCGGCCTTTAGAACAAGGTATGGTCATTATGATTTCGTAGTCATGTTGTATTAATGCACCTACTGCATTTAAGGAGTTGATGAATAGAATCTTACGACCTTTCCTTGATCAATTTGTAGTAATTTTTATAGATAACACCTTGATATATAGTAGAGACATCCAACAACATGAACAACATCTTTGTCAAGCTTTGACCTTGTTGTGACAGCTTAAATTATATGCTAAGTTTAGCAAGTGCGAGTTTTGGTTATCAAAAGTATCTTTTCTTGGACAAGTTATATATGCTTCAGGTATTCGTGTTGATCCTAAGAAAGTAGAATCTATTGTGGAGTGGGAACAACCTAAGACACCGACTGAGGTTTGTAGTTTCCTAGGTTTGGTAGGATACTACAAAAGGTTTATCAAAGATTTCAGTTCTATAGCATTAACCTTAACCAGGTTGACAAGGAAGGAAGTTCCTTTTGTATGGAATGACAAGTGTCAACATTCTTTCTAGTTATTGAAAGAAAAGTAGACTAGTGCACCTGTATTAGTTCTGCCCAAGCAAGGAAAGGGATATGTTGTTTTCTGTGATGCTTCTAAGAATGGTCTAGGTTGTGTGTGGATGCAAAATGATCATGTAGTTTCTTTTGCTTCTCAACAGCTTAAGAAACACGAGGAACATTATCCAACACATGATCTAGAACTAGCTTCCGTGGTTCATGCGTTAAAGATCTAGAGGCATTATCTCTATGGAGAGACGTGCCAATTCTTTACAGATCATAAAAACTTAAAATACATCTTTTTTCAGCATGAGCTGAATATGAGACAACGTCACTAGATGGAGTTAATCAAGGACTATGATTGTACTATTGATTATCATATAGGAAAAGCCAATGTAGTGGCTGATGTACTCAGTAGAAAATCCTAATCGTCACCCTCAAATAATACACAATTGAATTCCTTAGTATGCTGTAAACGGGACATGCTTGTCTCTTTGAGACAGATTAATGTGCAGTTAGAAGTATCTTTATTAGTAGGGTTGTTAGATGAGATGCATGTGAAACCCACTCAATAGGAACAGATCAAAGAGTGATCAGCCTTTTTCATGCGTCTGGAAATGAACGTGGGACAAAGGAAGGAATCAAGCTTTAAATTTATAACCTGAAACCTTCTAGGCCCCCACAACTTTATTACAGGGTCGAAGTAGATATACGGGGTCGAACACAGGGACGTGGTGACGTTTAGGATGCCACCGATCTCATTCTTTAGTCAGATAAGCCAAGATGATAGTCGATAAAAGTAATTGCTAGAACTAGTCTAGCGGGTTCTCACGATATAAAACAAAACAAAGAAAACAAAACAAAACAAAACACAGCTTGTGAGTCTACTAATCAGAGAAAGAGAGTTCCTGGCTATGTAACAGCAAATGGGGCAGTCTATGCACTCATTCTCAAGCATAGACAACCCTCGAACACCCAAGCAAGCATCTAGTATGCACAATGTCATTTGTCCTGTGGGGTCATCCCACTCGCTCTCACGATGCGTGACTAGAACCATCGACAATATGTCAATGACCCTCTCTCGAGGAATGACATATCAACACCTCGGAATACACTAAGTTCCCTCTCGGGTCTTAGGATATTCCGGGGTGTTAGTAATAGAATACCTCAGATCTTCCCCCTCTCAGGTTCAGATCCAAACTATCGTCTCTTAGCTATTCCAATGGATCTCTCGATACAGGCAGAAACAGCAGTTCAAGCGAGTAAGAGATCAACCAAACTAGCAATCATAACTTGGAAAGAGAAAATAGAACATGCAACATACTAGATCTAATATGAATCTACTTGCTTAAGGCAAAAGTATATAAACATGCCCAGATCGGGCTACATAGCCAAGAAGGAGCTAACTAGCCATAGACAAGCATAGCTGGCACCGAACAAAGATGGATGAACATCGTTTGTACAAGAAACAAAGGAATGCAATAGAATAAAAGAGAAGAGGAAAGAGATATAGCCCGTAAAGGAGAGGTGGATCTCGCTCCTCAGCCTCTGTGCAGGCCGGATCTCGCCCCTTGGGTCTTCTCTTTGTCCCTTTGGACTCCTCAACTCTCTCTCTCTCTAAACCATATCAGGCAGACCGTATCAGGAAACCGTATCAGACAACCATATCAGGCAGACCGTATCAGGCAACTGTATCAGGCAGACCGTATCGGGAAGACTGTATCAGGCAACCGTATCAGGCGTTAGACTCTTGGGGAACTCGACACACTAGCTCCTTGGTCTAGGAACTAGCTTTTGTAGGGTCCTCCCTCCAGCTCTTCTCTTTCTCTGTAGGTTGGCAGTTGCTATTTATAGGCAGCGAGTTGATGAGAGTTGTAGCTTTTATTGGTCCACGTGTCCTTCATCCTTGGCTTCGATCTTGAGGCATCAAGTGGGCTAATATGATTGTCGCCCGAAGACTGTGTCGGGTAGGGGGAGTGTCAGGCAGCTGTATCAGGTAGGCCATATCGGGCAGCCATATCGGGCAGGCCATATCGGGCAGCTGTATCGGCCAGGCCCTATCGGGCAGCTGCTGGAATTCTTATCTTTTCAGGTTCGGTACTTGAGAGTCTCCAAAATTGTCTAGTTTCGGTGCCTGTAAGTCAAAAATTGGCTAATTAGCTACATTATTGGCTATTTTTACTACTTTTATCTAATTCGAGACATAAAGCATAAATCATGAACAAAAGAGTGCATATTAAGACTAAAGTGGCACAAAACTATAAATAAAATGCATAGAAAATATGCGCTAATTTGGGTGTTATCAACTACCCCAAGCTTAAAACTTGCTTGTCCTCAAGCAAGACTGGGCTCAAAGAACAAAAAGATAACATCCAAATTAAGCTTGGCAATAAATGCTAAGGTTAAGAAAAATAGTTTAAAGCATCAATACTCTTGATCCATGTCATTTCAGAACAAACCCCCACCAAACAAGCATAATGCTGCCAAAGCAAGATCAAAGAGTGTCCAGGAAAGATTAAGTGAATTAACTACAGCCTGCTGATACTCATGAGGGTTTGAATCATAATTATTTAAACATGAAAGATTTGTCATTTAGGTGATCAAGCAGGTGATGAGAAATGAGCCATCACCATGAATCCAGGCATACCAATTTGGAACAACGCACCTCTCACTTATTCATGTCCTAAGAAACAAAGCAAAAAGACTCTAATGACTTTTGAGGATCTCGATCTGCATCAGGTTGGTCCATGTAACGAGCAATAGTCCCTACAGTCCGAGCCAGTTGGCCCAGAGCAGTGAGACAAAGTCCTCATACTGCGCTCGAACCAACCCTGCTACTAAGATGATCTCATAGGTCACCTAAGGGTTCCTAGTGACTCTCTAATGAGCTTTTAGAGTGATACTGCCAGGCACGACATACCCGCATTCATGAGCGCAGTCATACACTGGCTGGGCATCATCCTCAACTCTTCTAAAAGAGAAAACATCACTCATTTATTGTTCACACTCAGGATTTTATCATCTGCATTCTATTTTTGTGGGCTTGGGTGAGAACTATATAGATATTTTGGGATTTTGTGGGTGGCCAAGCCTCTTTTGCATATTTTTATATTTTTCATCTTTTTGACTCGATCTAATGTGAGAAGGCACGTAGTCCATCAAGGAAATTTTTTTTATCTTGATTATAGCTCAAAACTCATCATGATCCACTTGACACCTGTATGAAAAGATAGAAATTGTGATTCAAGAATCCTTAGAATAGAGGCAAACTTGTGAATCCACATCTAGGTTCTTTGATCGTGTTTTAGCTCATTCCAATGGTCCTTTACCATGGATTTTCCATTCACGACACAAATCAAGGGAATTCAACTTTAAGCTATGAAAAAGGGACATAACCTTAGATTTATTACAAAACTCAAGGAAAGAGTCAAAGAGCAAGTCAAGCAAAAGGTCAAGCAATTTTTAAGATAAAAATTATGCAATTAGGCATAAAGTCAAGCATTTATCTATTAGAGTCGCATCACATAGCCATAATTACGAAGCTACAAGCTTATGATATATGCAAGAAATAAACGTGCATGCAAGAAGGGTGAAGAGAAAGAAGGGTGAAGCCTACCACTACCCCAAGCTTAAGAGTTTGCTCGTCCTCAAGAAAGACTTAAACTTGAAATAGTGAGGCAGGAATGCATGATTGTTATTGGCAGTTATTGAAGTTCTAAAGATGATGCATGGATGCAAGGATATAAAACAGTTAGAGTAAAGAAACTAACAAGAACATGAAAAGAAAAAATTATTGTAATAAAAGGGAGGGAGGGTGGGTAATAGAAAAGGGGGTGGCTGCCCCACGATACCGACACTGGGATCCCAAATTTTGAGTTTTGGGACCAGTGTCACCTGTGTCTTTCCAATGGGTTCCGCCACATAGTAGGAGTAGAATCGGTGGATGTGTTGGCCCTGTTGAGTACAAAAAAGCGAAGTGAAATCCGATGACTTGGTGAAGTCATCTTTGTGCTGGAAGTGGCTTGAACTGCACTGGAATGAATTCTTTGGCATTTCATCCTCAGGGTACCTTTCATTATATGATTCTGAAAATGAAGGTCCTGGGATGTCGACACAGAATGAGATATATGAGAGAGGTTGGACGTCATCTTGAGGACTCATATCTTCTCTCTCCATCTCTGCACTTGAGGTTGGATGCTCAGATAAATCTTCATGTACTATCTGAGTCATCCAATCATCTTCTGAGCAAAAAGTACCCCCTGAAGAATCTGTTTGTGGTTCTACCACCCCAAGCTTATCACCTGGCGTGGAGTCAGGGGTGTCTTCATGATCAGTAGCCATGTTGTAGTGAACCGTCCATCCTACCCCCTTGACGTCCACCAAGCCTTGTAAAGGTATAGTGGCGAATGATGGCTTGTGCTGCTCCAACTCGTCTTCGTTACTATACTCACTGCTCCATGTCGAGCAGTTGTCGTCGTCATCGTCGAACAAATTGTTCCAAACCATGGTTGGTGTACTGCTCAAAGTGAAATGACAAGTCTCAGTATGAGAAATGTCACTCTGGTCTGGTTCAATATCTGACTCTGTTTCCTCAAACCAACCTTCTAGTTGTGAGGTCGATTGGCTTTTTAAGTCTTCATCATCGTCATCATGGACCCATTCATGTCTATGACTCATTTCTTCCATTGGTTCATCAGCTGGGTCATCTGGATAGAATGAAGGGCTTTCCCAAGTGGGTTGGTCTTCATAGAAAAATCCTGGTGAATCCAGTTGATGGTCTGAATAGGATGGTGATTCATACTCCACTTCATACCCAATGGGATGGTCTTGATGACTAACATCTTCATTGTCTTGTGATGGCAGTTGTAATTGGATTGTAATTAAATCAATGAGCTCTTCGAGCCTCCATCCTCGTTCAACATCTTTATCATGAAGTTGTTGTACTTGAGAAGCAATTCTTTTGAGACCCGTCGATTCTGCCATGCACATCGGTTGCTGACCTACTGTACCAAACTGATGCGCTTGAACGAATCCTTGCTCAACAGTTTGAACTAGACTTCTACTACAGTCTGCAGCCTCGGTGGCTACTTTGAGATGACGATCCTGCTTTTCTAGAAGTTGTTTCATTAGATCGACATCTTCTTGGAGATGAGGTGCTAAGGTGGTGAGTGCTTGAATACTTTCCCTAGCCAACTCCACTTCCTTAATCAGTTCTTGATCCCATGATAGAATGGGGGTTGATGGTTGACTGGCAGTCTCCTTTATTGGAATTTCAACATATGATGACGGTGGAGGTGAGTATAACTCGACTAGTTGCAGAGCACGACCTTCAATTATTTGCCAGCAGTAGGAACTGTGGAAAAACTCAGGAGGACAGGTGGACAAGATGACTTGTCTTGCGGAAGCAAGGTCCATGTTTGAAAAAGGTATGAGAAAAAGAAAATTGATTTAGTATATATGAACAAGTATGTGTAAAGCAAGAGGAGAACTATGCATGTATATACAGACTTATAGTGACAGAACAAAAATCTACTAGGCGTGTAAATGTGGAAAAACCACGTCCCCGGCAGCGGCGCCAAAAGTTGATCGGCCTTTTTCATGCGTCCAGAAATGAACGCGGGACAAAGGAAGGAATCAAGCTTAAAATTTATAACCCGAAACCTTCTAGGCCCCCGCAACTTTATTACGGGGTCGAACACAGGGATGTGGTGACGTTTAGGACGCCACCGATCTCGTTCTTTAGTCAGATAAGCCAAGATGATAGTCGATAAAAGTAATTGATAGAACTAGTCTAGCGGGTTGTCACGATATAAAACAAAACAAAGAAAAGAAAACAAAACAAAATCAGAGCTCGTGAGTCTACTAATCAGAGAAAGAGAGTTCCTGGCTATGTAACCACAAATGGGGCAGTCTATGCACTCGTTCTCAGGCATAGACAACCCTCGAACACCCAAGCAAGCATCTAGTACGCATAGTGGCATCTGTCCTGTGGGGTCATCCCACTCGCTCTCGCGATGCGTGACTAGAACCATCGACAATATGTCAATGACCCTCTGTCGAGGAATGACATATCAACACCTCGGAATACACTAAGTTCCCTCTCGGGTCTTAGGATATTCTGGGGTGTTAGGAATAGAATACCTCAGATCTTCCCCCTCTCAGGTTCGGATACAAACTATCGTCTCTTAGCTATTCCTCCAACGGATCTCTCGATACAGGAAGAAACAGCAGTTCAAGCGAGTAAGAGATCAACCAAACTAGCAATCATAACTTGGAAAGAGAAAATAGAACATGCAACATACTAGATCTGATATGAATCTACTTGCTTAAGGAAAAAGTATATAAACATGCCTAGATCGAGCTACATAGCCAAGAAGGAGCTAACTAGCCATAGACAAGCATAGCTGGCACCGAACAAAGATGGATGAACATCGTTTGTACAAGAAACAAAGGAATGCAATAGAATAAAAGAGAAGAGGAAAGAGATAGCCCGTAAAGGAGAGGTGGCTCTCACTCCTCAGCCTCTGTGTAAGCCAGATCTCGCCCCTTGGGTCTTCTCTTCATCCCTCTGGACTCCTCGGCTCTCTCTCTCTCTCTCTAAACCGTATCGAGCAGACCGTATCGGGCAACCGTATCGGGAAGACCATATCGGGAAACTGTATCAGGCAGACCGTATTGGGCAACCGTATCGGGCGGTAGACTCTTGGGGAACTCGACACACTAGCTCCTTGGTCTAGGCACTAGCTTTTGCAGGGTCCTTCCTCCAGCTCTTCTCTTTCTCTGTAGGTTGGCAGCTGCTATTTATAGGAAGCGAGTTGATGAGAGTTGTAGCTTTTATTGGTCCACGTGTCCTTCATCCGCGGCTTTGATCTTGAGGCATCAGGTGGGCTAATATGACTATCCCCGAAGACTGTGTCGGGCAGGGGGAGTGTCAGGCAGCTCTATCAGGCAGGCCGTATCGAGCAGCCATATCGGGCAGGCCATATCAGGCAGTCGTATCGGCCAGGCCCTATCGGGCAGCTGCTGGAATTCTTATCTTTTCAGGTTCGGTACTTGAGAGTCTCCAAAATTGGCTAGTTTTGGTGCCTGTAAGTCAAAAATTGGCTAATTAGCTACATTATTGGCTATTTTTACTACTTTTATCTAATTCGAGACATAAAGCATAAAACATGAACAAAAGAGTGCATATTAAGACTAAAGTGGCACAAAACTACAGATAAAATGCATAGAAAATATGCGCTAATTTGGGTGTTATCAAAGAGGCACAACATGCTGATATTGTGATTCAACAGATTAGGTCAGAGTTGGGCTGTCAGAAATGAGATGGTTTCCATGAGTTGGAGGATGACTTAGTTTGTTACCATGGTAGGATGATAGTTCCTGATAGTAATAACTTGAGGAAGTTAGTTATGGAGGAAGCTCACTCATGCATGTATGCAATGAATCTAGGGAGTACTAAAATGTATCATAACTTAAAAGATATGTATTGGTGGCCCGGTTTAAAGAAAGATGTAGCTGAGTTCGTTATGCAGTGTCTGGTGTGTCAGCAAGTTAAAGAAGAAGACCAGAAGCTTGTAGGAATGTTACAACCCCTACCTATACCTCAGTGGAAATGGGATCACGTGACAATGGACTTTGTGGTCGGTCTGCCTAGGATAGCCAAAAGTCATGATTCCATGTGGGTGATAGTTGATAGGTTGACTAATACATCACATTCTCTTCCTGTTAAGATGACCTACACTGCTGAGAAGCTTGCACAAATCTATATAGATGAGATAGTGTGGTTACATGGAGTTCCAGTTACGATCGTATCTGATAGAGGTCCCCAGTTTACAAGTCATTTTTGGGAACGATTACATAAAGCCTAGCGTACTCAGTTGAAGTATAGTACAACTTTTCATCCTCAGATAGATGGACAGTCTACACTACTACATTTTTAGCCAATAACGTCGTTGTCTATAGCATCATTGTTACTAGAATAACTGACCTAATACACTATTGCATCGGTTTTATCATAAAAACTGACCCATTAAGTTTCCCGTGGAGAAAATGTGCTCGATTTTGGCTTCGCGCTTTGATCTATAGGGTCAGTTTTTCCAAATAACCGACCTTATATGTCTACAAAAAATGCGGGCACCACTTAAGACCTCTTGGGTCGATTTTCTCAAAATAGTCGACCTTGTAGTGTACCACTTAAGTTTTTGGGTCGGTTTTCACTAGTTACCCAACCTTACAGGTTCTCGACTATAGTTAAAAAAAACCATCCTTAGAGGGTTTTGTGTGGGCATCGGTTCCCTGTTGGGTCGGTTGTTTGCTAATATGCGACCTTACAGGTTTGATGTTAATATCTAGCGTGCTAGTGAAAAACATAACGTCACTTTGGTCAAGTGAAGAGAAGTCCTCGCTGCCTCACTCCTGTGTCGCTAAAGCCAGAGACCAAAGACCTCACTGCCAAACTGCCAAAACTAGAGACCAAAGGTCGCCGCCGCCGCTCCAAAGGTCACCGCCGCTTCCATGCTTTGGCTGCCACCTTGAAGCCACTTCACTAATGTCGTCGTGTTCAAAGAGTCCTGCTACCATGCCCATTCTCCAGTCGTGGTGTCTGAGGAGCCCCATGTCGCCCCCCATTGACTTCGAGATGCCCCCGCCTCCACGCTGTGGCTGCCGCCTCAAAGATCACAAAGGTAATGCCTTTACTTTGTCCTAAAATTGTTGTGTGGCCGCCACTGCCTGGGGACGAGAGCTACTGAAACCCTTCTCAGCAAGGTCGAAGAGGTACATGTTGACCACGAAAATTTGGGAAGGAGAGGCAGCGATGGTTGGGGGTGGGGCGGGTGATAGAATGTGATTGTCTCCCTTCTTATCAATCTTTGCATTTCTCCTAATGTCATGTATACTCAGTTTCCTGATCTCAAATACATGACAAACGCACCAGCAATATCCTTGGAGCTGCAGAAGAGCGAGAAATCAAACATCTTTATTTTCAATTCAATACATATAATGAATGTTTATTTATGGAAGTACTCTTGGTTTGTCCATATCATTCGCTACAGTCATCCTCTTGCTTGCAGTAGTTCTGACATCGCTCGACGGTCATCCTCTTGCTCTTTTCCACCTGCATGGCTTCCACTACCCACGGTGCACTCTCATTTTCATCTCGGCAGCTCAGGTTAGTTACATTTTTTCCATTTTATATGACTTGTAACCCAACCAATAATAAAAATATGTATTTTTTCATATCTACATTTTATTATCAGACATATATGTAATTGTTGTATAAATTCGAGAAATTAATATGAGATTATACATGTGTACTCCCAGATTGATACTTTAGGGTTTATAGATGAGATCATCAATGCATGGTGTTTAACTTAATATATAAATATGAAAATAATACATTTATAAATTAAATTATAAACCCGTTCAAAATTTACTCATTAGGAGTAAACTTTGGATAGTCCCCGGTCTGGGAATATTTTTAAATATTTAATCTCACTTAGGATGTGACTGTATAATGTGTTTAGTTTTGAAGAAAATTTCAATAGGATTTCCTCATTTATTCTCTGGGTACATATGTGAGTGGTTATTTGCCATTTACATCGGTGTCCTTGGAGAACTTAGGGGAAATGCTGCTGAAATTTTCTTCAAAACTAAACATACATTATACAGTTATTAGTGATATTAAATATTTAAAAATGGGATATGTGGTACACTTTAAGTATAAAAGTAATTAACTTCCTATCAATACAAACTGACAACTTATAATATCAATATTAAATGCTTAGTTTTATAATTAATTTTAATGTGATCTAGAAAATGGATCGAAGTTGGATGTCTATCAAGAACCATTTCAGTCCAAGTTTTGCAAAGGTCTTGATGAATTTATCATATTTGTTGAGGAACATAGGAAACTACCTACATGTAGGTTTTATTGTCCATGTAGAAATTGTGGTAACAATTTGATATTGTTGAGAAAATTAAGAATCATGTCATATACAATGGGATCATACAAGGTTATAATGAATGGTATTGGCATGAAGAGAAATTTAATTATGTTTAAGAAAATGTTGATACTATTAGTTGTGGCATAGAAGATATAGATAATGATGATAATGTCAATGATGAACCGATTCTGGTTGACCCGATTCAGGATGATATGTTTGATGAGATGCTACGTAGTTGTCGGGACAATGTCATTGATCCACCTTCTTTATTTGCAAACATTGTCCATGATGCTGAAAAACCATTATATAAGGGTTGTACTAAGTTCACGAGGTTGAGTGTTGTGATGCAATTATATACTCTTAAAGCTCAAAACTGGTGGAGTGATAAGAGTTTCACTTCACTGTTGTCTTTATTAAAGGAAATTCTTCCAGAAGGCAACAAGCTTCCAATTTCATCATATCAAGCAAAGAAAATAATGTGCCCAATGGGAATGGAGGCTAAGAAGATTCATGCATGTCCAAATGATTGTGTTATTTCAGAAGGACTATAGTAATTTGATAAATTATCCAAAATTTGGTGCGTCAAGGTATAAGACCACAAATTTAGCTAAGTCTAAAAATGGCTCTCCTACCAAGGTGATGTGGTATCTACCAATAATACCACGATTTCAACACTTATTTGCTAATACAGAAGATGTGCAAAATTTGTCTTGGCATGGGGATTTAAAGGCCAATGATGATGGCATCCTACGACATGCATCTGATTCACCACAATGGAAGAAAATTGATTTATTATACCCTTGATTTGGTAAAGAAACAATGAACTTAAGACTTGGACTCTGCACAGATGGAATGAATCCCTATGGTACATTAAGCATCCAACATAGCACGTGGCCTATTATGATTGTTATATACAATCTTCCTCCTTGGTTGTGTATGAAAAATAAGTATGTCATGTTGTCAATATTGATATCAGGGCCCAAGCAACCTGGAAATGATATTTAAGTTTACCTTCAACCTCTAATTGTTGACCTAATGAAACTATGGGAAGAAGGTGTTATGACATATGATGCTTCACGTGAAGAGATCTTTACTTTGTGTGCTATGTTGTTTTGCACGATTAATGACTTTCCAGCTTATGGAAATTTGTCTGGATATAGCATAAAAGGATACAAAGCATGTCCTATTTGTGAGGAAAATATTGATTCAATTCGACTGAAACATGGTGGTAAAATCGTATATCTTGGTCATCGGAGATTTCTCCCACAAGTGCATCCTTATCGAAGGCAACACAAAACCTTTAATGAGTCAAATGAGGAACGAAGTGCTCCTAAACCTATACTAGGAAATGTTGTATATGATAGGGTGAAACATATTGTTATTGAATTGGGAAAGAGTTCAAGTAGTCATACTCTGACATGTGACAAATCTCTATACAATAAGAGGTCAATATTTTGGGATCTTCCTTATTGGAGATTTTTGGCAATTAGACACTGCATTGATGTCATGCATGTTGAAAAAAATGTTTGTGATAGCATCATTGGTACGCTTTTGAACATACCAGGAAAGACTAAAGATGGCATCAAATCTAGAAAAGATTTAGAATTAATGGGTATAAGAAAATAATTATCAGTGGAGATCAGGGGTCGCCACACATATTTACCACCAGCTTGTTATACTTTGTCAAAGCAGGAGAAAAAGACTTTTTGTGAGTGCTTGTATAATATTAAGGTTCCACAAAGATACTCTTCTAATATTCAGAGATTGGTATCAAAGAAGGATCTGAAGTTGATCGGTCTCAAATCTAATGATTGTCACACCTTAATGCAACAAATTTTACCTGTGGCTATTCGATCTATATTGCCGAAGCATGTAAGGTTTGCAATCACAAGACTCTATTTCTTCTTCAATGAAATATGCAACAAAGTGATACATCCTGATACTCTCGATAAATTACAGAAAGATGTAATTGTTACCATGTGTCAGCTTGAAATGTACTTTCCTCCTTCATTTTTTGATATCATGGTTCATCTTGTAGTGCATATTACAAGGGAGGTGAAGATGTTGGGCCCAATTTTCTTACACTGGATGTATCCATTTGAACGCTACATGAGTGTTTTTAAAGGTGATGTTCAGAATCATTATCATCTTGAAGGGAGTATTATTGAGGGTTATGTGGCTAGGGAGGTGATGGACTTTTGCAATGATTTTTCGAATTGTAATGAAACTTCTAGCGATATAAGAAATTTCCATCACATTGAATCTTATTGTGGCAAAGGAAATCTAGGAGCACGAGTGAAAGGAATTATTCATGAGTTGTGGGAACAAGCACGTTTGTATATTTTACACAACATCGATGAAGTTAGTAGCTACATAACAAAATACAATGATCTTATCAAGAGAATTCATCCGTGATCCAATTCAATGTGGCTTGCAAGAGAGCATAATCAAACATTTATTAGGTGGTTTGAAGAGAAAGTCTTTAATCAACTATTTGAATCATCGAATAATGTTGCTGAGAACATTAAATGGCTCGCCTTTAAGCCAAAAATGGATGTCATGTCATGTGAAGGTTATGTCATAAATAGATTTTCATACTACACAAAGCATCAAGATGAAAGTAGTGTATTCCAAAATAGTGGGGTCACTATTCAAGCTTGTTCGTTGTATTTTTCTAGTGCTAAAGATAAAAGACCACACGAAGATGAGATGTCGTATTACAGAATCATTGAGGACATATGGGAATTGGACTATACAAATTTTAGAGTTCCTATCTTTAGATGTAATTAGGTTGATATCAAAAAAGGAGTTTTAGTAGATGAGTTGGGTTTCACATTGGTGAATTTTGAAAAGATTGGAGAGAAAGATGAGCCATTCATCATGCCAGACCAAGCAAAATAAGTATTCTATATTGATGACCTGACAAATATAAATTGGTTTGCCGTTATTCATGGAAAAAGACAGTTTACTGTAGATCCTATAAATGAAGAAGAATGCTATGAAAAGTATGATGATTCCAGCCTATTCTCAGTTGGTTTTCCAAGTGTAAATGTTGAAGTTAACACCGATGAATACTATAAACATCAAGACCATGCTGAAGGAATTTTACTTGACTAGAAACTCAACCAATACTAGAGGCATGTATTCTTGAATTATTTATTTTGTTATCATTCAAGCACGTAATCTTTTAAATATACATCATATATCATTCAACCACTTGTGCTTTTATTATCACTTATGTTTCTTTTATCATGTATACTTGCAGGTTGTTCTAAAATGGCAAGTGAAGATGAACATTCTGAGCATGAGCACCATGAGGATGGTAGTGGTGATGCCAAGAAATGTAGAGGTCCCACACTAATGCGTAGGCTGTAGGAGCTCAGGGCCAAAGGGGAGAAATTACCAATCCATTTTGATGTCACAGGAGCACCTATTGGGGAACATGCTAGTGCTTTCAAGCATTATGTAGGGGCGACCGCGCGCAATAAGGTGGCAATAGATATAGAAAATTGGCATGATTTTCTGCTGCCTTAAAAGACCTCCTATGGAAAGATATATCTGTGAGTTGAAGTGATATTATTTTAATATGTTTTTTTTTTATTGATTCTACTTTAGTTTGATTAGAAAGAGATATCCTTTTTAAGATAACATTATTGCTTCTTTTGCATGTATAGGGTGTTTTTCATCTAAATGAAAAAGATCACAACCAAAAAGTGCTACAACATTGTGGTGTACGATGGAGGGCTTTTAAGACCTATCACAAAAGGGATTATATAGATAATCCTAAACAAAAGAAGAAAGCAACATATCAATGTATTTTTATAGATCCTGAGGTGTGGGAAATATTTGTTGCATCGAGGAAATCAGAAGAGTTTCAGGAAATAAAGATTGTGATGTATTGTGTGAATCTTTTTATACAATTAAGGAGGTGAATCTTTTTATATATGTTTTCCAAGTATAAATTGCAATACCCCATTTTAAATGATTAGGCTATTCATGAGATCCAAAAGGAAAGACGAATCAAAAATGTGCATGACCATCGCTTGGGGCCCGATGGTTATGCCTTCCTCCGCCAACTATAAGGGAAGTAACTCTCTTCTAGAGAAGAGTCTAGTACAACTCAAGTTAAGCACCCACCCTGACACTTGTAGTGGATTGATGCTAGAAAGAATTGAGCAGGTGAAATTTTCAACCCTGCAACTAAGGAGGTGGCACAAAAGATGGTAGGTTTATACCAAAAGAGTAACTCCCACAAAAGTTGATTTATTTATATCTAATTGATATTGTGATTTAATATTTTTATTAACTATGAATAGATTGATCTCCATGAGCAAAGGAAGGAAGGAAATTTCATCCCAACTGGCCACATGGATGAATTATCAGTTACTCTTGGTACGAAGGAGAATCTTATCCATGTTAGGGGATCAGGAGCTCTCATAGGATTCAAGTCTTATTTTGGCCCTTTGCAATCTAAAAGAGGTCGTAAAGGTCTTACACAAGAGGAAGTTGAAGCATTACTAGCACAAAAGTAAAAGAAATAATGTCTTCATTTTGGCATACTCAACCTTCTCAACCTATTCAAACTGTGCGTCTCTCAGATGATGAGGTACAAGCTCATGATCCAACTATAGAAGGTCGTGGGAGAACTCCCAATGACCCACCACAACAATCTGCAGTAAGTTTGTTATATATGTTGTGTTATTAGTATGATATATATATATATATGATATATATATATATATATATATATATATATATATATATATATATAGTTGTAGTAGGTATCTGGTTTACCGCTTCGTATATAACTTATATTATTTCAATTCTAGGTTGGTATGAACTGTAAACTTGTAGTGGAGGTTCCAGAATATAATGTTGTGGCAGCGGGCAAGGTATACAACCTTGGTGGTACATTGCATTGCCAACCAATTACTGATGACATTTGTCATGTGTCCATCCATCTTGTGTATGATGGAATGCGGGACAAACCACTACCCATACCTAATCCTGAATATAGTACAGTTGAAGAAGCAGAGGGTGCTATGGTGGGTTGGCCTAGACACTTGGTTATAAATGACAAGGTATACCTGAATTCTATCATGTTTTTCATATTTGACTACATATATGAACTTGTGTAATATAAGTATGTAATTTAATTAACAGGTTTGCAAATAAAAAAGTAAAAATTCTACTAGTCGTCCTCCTATGCCAAGACATATTTTATTCCATAATCCACATTCGATGAGTTGGGAAGTAAATGTAAATGTTTGTGTCGATACTTAGCCAACCAAAGATCGGGATTGCAAATGTTGGTCAATTTAACAGAAGATGCAACTTGGAGGGACTTTGACAATTATATTTTTCTTGATGATATTATAGAGTTGTTCTGGTATGATTGGCTAAATACTTCGACATTAGAAGTATGGATAAGGTAAGGATCTATCAATATAGAAAATTCCAATACACATTTTTAACTTATTTCTATATATGAAAATAATTACAAATGTTATACAACCACTTATATATCGAGTCCATAAACTTTGATATAAAGAATGTTGGATTCTTAGTTCCTTCAGTCACTAGTCAGGTGGAGACACATATTGAGGATGTGAATGAGTAATTCTCTACTACATTCAAATATTTTGCTATTGTGGGAAAGGAAATTATTCTAATTCCTTTTAATGTCCAGTAAGTATTATTATTCAATATAATTTTAATAATGAATACATTTCTTTATTTTTATGTTTGTTTTATTCTTACTCAGATCTAGACATTGGGAATTATTGGCGGTTGTCCCAAAATTGATGACTCTTTATTATCTTGAACTAATGGGAAAAATAGCAAGGGGCCACAAACTAAAATTGTCAACTATGGAATAAGCATAAATTTAGTCATTTGTTTTGCTTCAAAATGATATTTCTATTTAGAATTCCTATTTTACCAACTATCATCATTTAATTAATAGGGGTATAAAGGCTTTTCATGTAGGATGGAGGACAAATACCCACAAAATTCAAGACTTTGACTTTGAAAAATGTCAAGGTAGCTACTTTAACAACTGCTTAGTCTTATATGTATTAATTTTCAACTCTTATATGTCAAGTCTTATAGTCTTATTTCAACTTTGTTTATAGTAGTTTACTAACATTAAGTATAATTCATTATTTGTAGTGTCCTATACAAAATAATGGTTGGGCTTGTGGCTACTATGTAATGAAATATATGCCATCTATTGTCAAACAAGCATCACATGACATCCAGACTATAGATCAGGTAATAAAGAATAACATCATAAATTTACAAGTGAGTTGTAGTCATTTTATAAAATATTAGCATGTGCATTTTCTGTTGTAGATCTTTACAACTTAGCCTTACACACCTAAGGACTAAAATGAATTCTAAGAAGAGTGTTCAGATGCTTTTCTAAATGAAGTCAATATAGCATTGGATTGAATGCATATGTCAGCTCCATTTATGTATGTGGTTTTGGAACTCTTTCCAATTTACTTTTGTATATGACATTAATTTTAATATCATCTCAGAATTGCAATCTATCATTTTGTGAATGTTATGATGTGATATGTGTATGAATGTCTCAAATGAATATATGAATCATTTTTGTTATGAATGTGTGGTTTGGAAATTGATAATTTGAATGGACATAAAAGCTAGAAAATGTGGCTTTGGAATGAATTTCTGGTTTGCATCATTTGCAAGTCTACTTTCTATTGTAGGTTTTGATCTGCAAATTTCTGTTCTGAAGATTTCTATTCTGTTTTTTAGATTTTTTTTAAAAAAAAATTGTAACCTCTAGGGTCAGTTATTTTAAATAACCGACCTTGTAGATCTCTAGGGTCGGGTTTTAAGAAAAAACAACCTTATAGGATCTGGGATCAGTAGCTTATTTTTTGTAACTTCTTGGGTCAGTTTTTTTTGAAAATAACAGTCCTTACAGATAAATTATAGGGTCGATTTTTTAGGAATAACCGACCTTAGAAGTTCTGTTGATCAAGCAAGCTAGTCTTTTGGTTCACTTTTTTGCTTAAAACCAACCTTACAACATGTCTTTTGGGTCGGTTTTTAGGTAACAACTGACCTTGAAAACACTGGGGTCAGCTCACCTATTGGGTCAGATTTTTGAAATAATTGACCTAACAGGTCCTCTGTAGGGTCGGTTTTTGTATGAATAACCGACCTTACATCCTCGGGCACAGTTTCTTTTTAGGCTTGTGTCAGTTTTTTACAGCCTATTGGGTCAGTTTTTACTATATAAGGTCAGTTTTCTTTGGTTAAAAAAATCGACCCTATAGAGAAAATTCTATAGCAACGACCACTTAGGAGTCAGTTAAAAAGTGACATTACAAACTTAAAAAAACCGACCCTATAGACCATTACTGTAGTAGTGCTGAAAGAACTATATAGATCTTGGAGGACTTGCTTCGAGCATGTGTTCTTCAGTTTGTGGGAAGTTGGGATCTACACTTGAGCTTGATTGAGTTTGCTTATAATAATAGTTATCAGGTGGTTTTTTTAATATGGAACCAAATGAAGTGTTATACAGTAGACGTTGTAGATCTCCGTTATGCTGGTTTGAAAGTAGAGAATATCAACTTCTAGGTCCTGAATTAGTACAACAGACAACTAAAAAGATTAAAGTTATACAACGAAAGTTGACGGCTGCACATGATAGACATAAGTTGTTTGTATATAAACATCCTAGGCCATTAGAATTCCAAGTTAGAGATAGAGTGTATCTCAAGGTCTCCCCTTGGAAAGGTGTTCTCAGATTTGGAAAGAAAGGTAAGTTAGCCCCTAGATTTATGGGACCTTACCCAGTGATAGCACAGATCGAGAAAGTAGCTTATAGGTTGTAGTTGCCACCTGATCTAAATAGATCACAACCTGTGTTTCATGTGTCTATGCTGAGGAAATGTCATCCCGATACAGAGATGGTATTGCAACATGTAGAGGTTGAATTGAATGAAGATATATCCTATGTGGAAGGCCCTCTGATGATTCTTGACAGAAGAGTAAAGAAGTTGAAGAAGAAAGATATAGTTCTTGTGAAAGTTCTCTGGCATCACCGTGGTGTTGAAGAAGCCACATGGGAGTTAGAGGAAGAGATGAGGAAGAAATACCCTTCTCTTTTCCCTTGATATTTCAGAGACAGAATCCTTCTTTTAGTGGTTGATAATTGTAACACCCCTGACTTGGGTTATGACATAACCCTAGATATTTTTCTTAAGTAAGTTTCTTACAACTTGTTTCTATCTTTTGAAAAGTAATTAAGGCCTTTGTGATGTATTATTTTCAAAATTTGAGCTTATATGCAAACTATGTGTGCATTATATGATAATTTAAGTGAAAAGCACAATTTACCCAAGATAAGGGGTTATGTCGCAAATGCTACATGATGAATGTATTCTAAGTGTTTTTTATGTCATGAAATAGAATATGATGCTAAGTGGTGACTTGTGCAAAGCCTAATCCTAAGTGAGAAATTGTGTAAACTATGCTAAGTGCTTGATGAATCAATTTTTATGCAAAATGTAGGGTTAATGTGTAAATTACCACCTCTAGATTGTTTTTACTCTTACCTAGTATTATCTAGAGGAAAGAGAAAGGAGGAGACAATATGATTGAAACATCTTGAAGCATTAGTACTCTTAATAAATGAAGAAACCAAGAAAATACATAAGTTGAAGCTATGTGCATGAGCCATGTCGAGTTGTGGACTTAGAAGGAAGTCCCTATCGACCATAGAGACATAGGGAGAGAATCCTATCAGTTTTTAGAAGCTTTGGTTTGGCCATGACGGGCAAGGCACTTTAAGGAAATGACAAAGCATTGATTTTCTTTTGTCTTGGAAATGATGGAGTTGAATATAATAATAAGTTAGTGAAAGGAGACTTGCTCTAGAAGACAAAGAGCCGCCCCTTAATCCCTACATTATCCATGGACTTTTATTTTTGCATGGTAAGATAGTAGTGGCATGCATGCAAGAGTATGTGTCGACCTTTCATGGCTAGGTGGCATGAAGTACCTTAAGTTAACGACACCTATGACACTCTTTTCTATAAACCTCAAGTATAAATACCTTGACCTTCATTTCTTGGAAAGATTTTTGGATCTAGCAAGTGCATTTCCTCTTGTATCATGCAATACCTTTCCTTGTGTTGCCCATAGTGAAGAGAGTGGAAAGGTGAGGCTTGGTATCAGCCAGGAAGGAGAGATATCGGCCAAAGTAGGTTGAAGAAACCAAGTGAGGTGATATCACCCAAGGTGATTGGAGATATCGCGCAAGAGCTTGGAGCTCAAGTCTTGGAGCTTGGAGAAGGCTCATCTTCAACCTTGGAATGTGTGGATTTTAAGCTTGAAGCTTGGAAGCTCTTTGAGATGCGGGTTATATAACTTAAACCCTTCAATATTATTATATTTTCTTCAATATTGTTCAATTTGTTGATTATTTGCAAATTTGGATTTTCTTTGATCAATTAATATATCCATGAGTTCCAATATGTAATTAGGACGGTTATTCAAAATTTTGAATTAATTAATAACCTTGAGGTTGATGATGATGACATCATCATTGAATATCCCTATATGGGTTATGGACTCTTGAATACCCGATATGAGTTGAAGACCCCTTATAACCCGATATGGGTTGAAGATTTGTGAAAATCGATATGAAACATGACATGGAGACTTTCTCGATATGAAGGTAGGTCACATTTTGTAAGATGGATTATATGAATAATAGGAAAAATTCCTATCTACCACCTTGAACACGATATTAGGGTCAAGCTTTGCCTTTGCCCGATATGAGTAAAACCCTAGGAACCCGATATGCTTTTATCCTTTGAAACTTGATTTTTTTTTCTTTATCTTATTTTGAGTTAAAGAACAACTTGGCATCCACCTTTTCATGTTTTGAGTTCATGGTTTTTATCAATAATGGCCACACGAATTGGTAATAAGATACCACTTTAGATGGGTGACCGATATAGTAAATCCATCAGGCAAACCGATATGATGTCCAATATACATGACCGATATGATTCCCAATATACATAACCGATATGATGCTCGATATACATGAACGATATGATGCCCAATATACATGACCGATATGATGCCCAATATACATGAACGATATGATGCCCAATACACCTACCTGATATAGTAAACCCATGAGGGAAATGATATAATGCCTAGAGTAAAACCCGATATGGTATCTAAGAAAGGTAAAACCAATATGATGGTTAACATAAGCACACTATATGGCAAAATGGCACTAATTTGTGTAGGTACATGATATGGAAGTCCAAGATGATATCCAATGAGGGTACACAATACGATAACCCAAGATGGAGCCCGATATAGCAACCCAAAAGGCAATCCGATATGATGGGAGACCAATATAAAAGATTGATTGAGAATGAACATGACTAACTAAGGTGAAGAACCAATATAATATCATTTGTATGAGTTATGGCAAAGCCATAATGGCATGAATGATATGGTGTACCCTAGTACACGATATGAGAATAATGATTTAACCCATACAAGATATGAGATTAAATTGAGATGAGAGAAGATAAAGTGATACCCAACTACATGGTTACACGATGTGATGTTAAGGGATATGCCCTATACCTGATATAAGGATGTGCTTTCACCACATGATCAAATTGAATACTTGTTAAGATAATATATGCATCTCTAAATACAATAAAATGACATTATTAATCATGCTACTTGATATGGTAGGCATGTCCTTAATTATTAAGCTTGTCTAAGTGATAAATATGAATAACGCAATATTGAGATACAATGAGTGTAGTTCAATTTGTTAATGATGATCTAGTAGACCTTAAAAAAATGAGAATCAAGTAATTTGCACCTCTGTAGGGATGAGAGAGAAACTATGATGAGTGGAATATGAGTTAGGGCTTAACCCTTGCTAATGTAATCTGGAAACCCTAATCGGTTGATTATAATCCTAATTCATTAGGAGGATGTGTTCCTTAGTACTTCATGGTTAAAGACATGTTGAAATGGTTGATAACATGGTATGACAATCATGCAAGTATTTTAAGGTAACAAGCATGGATAAGTAAGAGCTATGTGGCTTTGTGATACAAAGTTAATAAGCTATGTGGCTATGAAATATAGATTCAATGAGCTATGTGGAATATGTGAACAAATATCTGGGTCTGATGACCTAGAGGTAATGATCATCTACTAAGTGATGACAATACTCAGTGATAAATGAAGGGTTTGAATACCCAAGTGTGATGATGACAAGAGATTGAGAATGTAAGTGATCTATGTGTTTCAGTGAATATGAAAGTATATGATAAATGTAATTATTCTTTTCTTTGTAGCATTTGATATAATTCTTGCTTGTAACTTGGTTGATGTTAAAAGATATAGTAATATACCTAATTAAGCAATATGAATATTATCATGTAGTTGCCCAGACCATAGATCCATTCAGTGTCAGCATTTGCTGAATGGTGAAACAAGTTTTTACTTGGAACACATATTTTTGAATATGTGATAATATAAGGGTGCTAAGTAGACTCCCAAACTAAATAGGGGTGCTCAGTGGAATCCCTAAATACATCAGATTGCTTATTGTACTTCCTGATAAAAATCAAAACATGATCACTTAGTGGTCATCCTGATAATCTATGAAAACTAAGTGGTCTTATCCCGAAGAGAGTACATGCTACGACAGTAACTCTATGGCGAAGATGCCGTTATACCCCGGCATAACTACTCAAAGTAGACACAAGATGTCATGCTAAACCTAACTGTTACCTAAGTGTTCTCGTACTGACCGAGAAAGGAGAGGTCTTGACAGCCGGCTCTGCCATTGACCTTGTATGGTACAAATTTTGGCTTACTAGTGGTCAGTTGGAGTATGAGCGGTATATCTCATCTCCTCTAGACATAATTGTGAATGTGAACATGTAATCAATCGTGCAACATATTTGTTTAAGGATCAAATACGAAAACATTGGTTGATTCCTTATTACTTTTATACATCTGAGTTGATAGATGTTATACATGTTCTTCATATTCCTTTTCAAGCAAAAGATGATTTATACATTTGTTATCAATATATATGCCTTGTGCTTAAAGATATATCTATTAATCAATAGAATTCCTATAGTTCAATTTTATATTATATTATGTGATAATAATAATGTTGGTAGAGAGTTATATATCTTGCTGGAACAATAATCTCACACTATAGTATCCACAATTTTTAGGTGGATGTGGACAAGGAACTAGGAACCAAACTGCAAAAGAAGGATCGTTTCAGCAACGACATCAATAGTGTTTCAGGTTGAGTAGGCTGTCTGTCAGGGATTTGAAGATAGAAGTCTTTATGTCATCTTTGTACTCTTAGGTCCTTAGGAGATAGTCTTAGTGGTTTTCACAAACGAATTGAGATTTTAGTTTGCTTATCTTGAGGTTTTTATGTTGCTGCTGTGTTTATTAAAGTAAAGCAACAAGTACTTGTTATCTTCTAGAAGAGATAGAATATCGAATGTATGATGTGAACCATGTGTATATGAGGCCTTGGTTCTTTGTGTGAAAGTTTTCTGAAAAATGGATTTAATTCTGATGTTTATGATAATTCCACATTTTTAGTGGTTTTTCTGCAAAATGGTTTTAATTTTTAGTGGTTTTTCTTAATTCTGTTGTTTATGATAATTCCAAATTTTTTACTGGTGATGACTTGATTTGTAATCGGGTCGTCACAATAACGATTCTTCCCCCCTTGCATAGTTTCATCCTTGAAACATTAATACATAGGTAAAGTACATTTGAGTTTTATTTTAAACTTTTGGAATTGTATATGTCACTATACTATTGTATTTCATATGCGTATACTATTTTGAACATTGAGTCCTTTGT
This sequence comes from Alisma plantago-aquatica, assembly GCA_963693085.1. Classification (NCBI taxonomy): domain Eukaryota; kingdom Viridiplantae; phylum Streptophyta; class Magnoliopsida; order Alismatales; family Alismataceae; genus Alisma; species Alisma plantago-aquatica. The sequence continues at coordinate 750,618,543 of OY856413.1, forward strand.
TTCTCTTATAATCACAACATATATAAAACATGGCTTCTCAATGACAACAAAAGAATTTTCTATGTCACAATCAATCATTAGAAAGAGAAAGAGAAACAACAATTTTCAATTTTTTCATACTCTTGAGGTGTTACCACAACATTGATAATCTGATCCAAGTATCTCAATTCATACGACTCAATATGTACTATTGTTATTATCACCTTTGAGTTACAAAAGAGAGTTCACCATGTTGTTTGGAATCTTACTATTGTGATACTCAAATACCAAAGCACTCATGAGTTGAAAGACTATATTCAACAACAATTATACAATACTAAGATGGATTATTTGTATGAATGACTAAAACTATCAAACCCCTTCAATTAATATATTGCTTGTACATGTACAAATAAAATCATATGTAAAACAAATTTATATCTCTTGACATACCTTCAACAAATTATACTTTCCTAAAAACAAATTCACATAGTACTAAAATCCAAATGATTTCTCTGATTTTTCTTTTGATTCATTAATAATAGATTCTTTTTACTTATCCTTCCCATTTTGATCATATATATTAAAATCTGTAACATTGAAACATTTATGGTAAGAATAGATTATTCAACATTCTTTCTATCACTTCTAGACTTTATTTTAGATCATGACTTGCTCATATTACACTTCTCCATTTGTTCAAAACACTTGTTACATTTCAAATTTATTGCTTACCTTTTACTCCGAATCATTTCCATATTGTTTATCTACAATGGTAGAGTTGCTACCTTTAAACCTTGGATTACTATCATTGCTAGTTTACTTCTCATAGTGTTGATATCAAGATTTTATTTTATAGAGATGTTAGTGCTAAAGGTCAAATCACTAGTGACATCCCTTAAACTACTACAACCCTAAACATTCTAGGGTTTGATCCTTATCAGTAACATGATGTCATTGTGATGTGACTTTAGTCCCTTAATATGAAATTTTAACTTTAGAGCTCATAAAGTTTGCTAAAATTCTTCCTTATCTTATCACTTGAATTTCCTTTCTCTTACTTGGCCTTTCTGATATGCTACTTTCTTAATTTATCATGTTCAAGTTCCATTGTCGTTCCATATTTTATGATCATTATATTCAATAGACGTATGTACCATGGTGTTTTTGTATCATGTAGAATCCATTCTCTTACCACTTCATCCCCACTTTACTCTCATTAGGGAGGATACAAAAAAGACGGTGATTCTAAGATCTAGAATTCCAATATTTAAGTATTCACTCAACACATCTCTCGTATCCTTGTTTAATTACTCATCATCAAGGAGACTTCACTATTTAGAATCTTTTCATATCTCCCAATCTCTCTCTTTTATCATCTATATTACCCCTTCATGTTTCAACCCCTTCTTTATTTTATATCATCATATGCATGTATGCTACTCTTCCCTATGTTATTATTTACTTTTGCTTATCTCTTATCATCATGTTTCTCACTCTTGTGTATGATTCCATATTCCATGGTACATATATTTTCTTATCATCCTTCTACTTTTATCTAGTTGAAATTCTAAATAAATATTCCCCCTACTAGTTTCATCTTATTCATAGTGCATTAGATGTCCTTCATTTTGAATCAAATGGCTCATGCAGGGGTCAACCATAGTTTCTTTTTCAATCAAGCTTTTATGTTCTGAATACAATTTACCTTTATATGAATTGTTCATTTATTTAACCACCCCTTTAATCTTCTTTTGAGAACTAGTTCCATTTCACCACTAGGAAACTATTCAATACAATTGATGTAAACTAGGTTGTTACTATATAGTGACTTTGAGTCAAAATCTAGTAAGGATGAATGCATTAAATGAAGTACACATTACATGCTTTTAATTATATCATGTAACCCTCCATCTTTAATCAAAATGATCATTCCCATCACTTCCCTTTTGTTCCTTTCAAGTTTCTTATCCCAGTCTTATAATTTATGTGTTCATCTAGTTGTCCTTGCTTTAATTCTTCTAAATACTATCACTTCTATGTACTAATTGTATACTTAACACTTTTCTCCTATTTCCTTTTGTTTTGGAGTACATGGATGCATTTAACTTGATTATATCATCCATTCATCATAATTTATTCTTTCTATCTTGGCTTCCTATGTAGTTTTCTCTTATCTTTTCTTGATTTCAAATTGAATAAAATGCCGAAATTAGTTATATGATTCAATTCTCTCTATCCATCCTTTCTTATTCATTTTGTATGCTAGATACTAATCTGTGTATTGTATCAATATTCCATCTTGCTTCATTCCTAAATTAGTTTTTTTCTTATTTGAGGCCCCGAAGCTAGATCACAAATATTCTAAATGATTCTTAGCCATTCTGATCTTTCCCATATATTTAAATATCTTCATGTATGTGCATTTTCCTTAGATTCTAAATTTACCTCTCCATAGTTTAAGTACGCTTATTAGATTAATAGATAGGAGTCATTAGATCCCAGTAATGCGTCCTGCCAGCCGAACCAGACAAAACATGTAGTCATGAAGCTAAGAGTTACTTCAGATTAACCAACTCCTATTTATCTCAAGCATGTGGAAAGAATATCCACTTAGGTCAAACTCATTTACAGATAACTTCTGGTCTACATGATACAAAGAATGTAGATTATAATGAAGAAATTTTATAGTGTACAACAATCTTAAAGAACCATGTATATTTCTAAAATATGAATTTTTGAATTCAAATATATTAGAGAATTTCTATTGATCTCTGAATCAAGCAACATATAAAATAGAAATTGTATCACATCCTATCTTGATGCACTTATTGTTTCATTAATTTTTAGTCTTCTAACCCTAATATTTCTAAGGTATCTCTCTATCCCATCTTTTCTCTATATACCTGGCCAGGGCATCCAGAGAAATACAAAGTAGCTCAATACTAGTCTACCTAAGTATTCAAATTCTAGGCCAGGTTATACAAATTTTCAGACCTCCCATAGCTATTAACACATCACCTCCTCACTACCACACATATGACTTTGACTTTCTATCCTAGTGGTCCTTGATGACAACCTAATCTCTGATTCCAAGATGTTACACTCACATAACCACTAATCTTGAGATTAGGCTATAAGTTGAGAATTAAACATAAATCAAAGAACACCCTTAAATTTTTTCTTTGATTTCAAACTCCTTGTCTTCTCTCATTCAATCTCATAAACTAACTAAGAAAGGGAAATAAATCATGATTACTCTAATCTGATTTCAATAATAAAGATACATGTCTAAACTTTCTTATGTTTCCCACAGTTCCTTGTACACATGACATGATCATTTACAACTCTCTCACTTCTACTTGAGGACCTAGAGTGACATGGATAGACTGACTTAACTAATATGAAGCTTAGCTAATGTGGAATATGTACTCTGGAATTGACATTCGTCATATCAACATGGTTTCCCTAAAAATTGTGAGTAGAGGGTTTATCCTACTCGCTTAGTGAATGAGTACATCAAAGAAATAATTTTAAGCACTTATATAATTACAGCTATATTGTTGAGAAATAGATAGCAATTAGAATAATGGAAAGCTTTAAAGGGACTAATCATTCACAAACATAAATATGGCAGGATACTCTACGTATCTACAAGATTGAATAATTATTTGAACATGCTTGATTAATCACAAAGAGAACTAATAATTCAGATACACACATGGAATAATTGATTAATTTCACACACTTCTATAACCTCTCATTCATCTTATCATGCCATAAACCCACATGAGGTGTACCACATCATGTGAAAGAATCAAAGCAAGCTACGATCTCACTGTACAATGCTTAGAAGCATGAACGAGTTCCTAAGCATAACTCTCGAGTAAGACCCCATTTGCAGTGCACCTCGGCATGTCTGCCTCTCAGTAGATAATGGAAGCAGTTAGATATCTCAAACATCACCTCTTAACCTAGGTACTTAGGCAGTGAGTCAAAGCCCTCAGACTTATTGTGCATCAATGGACCTACTAACCACTGATAATTCATAACTTGTAGTACAGGTACCACTGGCATCCCCAGTTAGTGTTGGGTAGCACACATTTCATAAGGAGTCTGCCCTACCGGTCAACACCCTCCCCTACTTGTATGATCTAGCTTACCTTGATCTGGACTACCTCCAGTTGGGAAGCTATTTCCTCCTCACAACACAGGCCTATGTGAGTATTCTACAGTATTTTGGGCATTAAAATATCTAATTCATTCTTTAAATTCACTATTCAATCATCACATGAACATATATTAGTTTAGCTTTGTAAGCAATTCATTTCATAGATCATTTGTAATATTTACCACATATTGAACTATTGAAAATCCCCACATCTCATCTAAGAAACACTGATATCACAATACTTCATTCATTGAACACCCTATCCTTTAGGGTTTCATTTGCCTAATACACATATCACGTGACCTGCATAAGGAATTAATGTGTTTTAAACATTCACTGAATAGAGATTGCTCAGAGCAGTTCACATATAACCAAACATATATATATGAAACCCTATAATGAATTAAACGAGGGCTTCCACATCATTCACTAAAATATCATGCATGAAGAATAACCTTGAACATATGAATTTATAACAATTAAATAATCATATCAATTGAATTTCATGATGTGTATCTAAATAACTCCCAACTTTCTATTTATTTAGAGTTTCACCCTCTTTATGGATAAATCAAGAAAAACATGATAACATCAAATGAAATCCAATATAGTATCAAACATATATGCACTACACATTCAGATAAAACAATCATTGATAAACAAAGAGATTCAAATAGGCAAACTACTTTATTCAGTTATACAATAAGTTTTAGAAACATGCAAAAACCCTAGATTGTGCTATATCCTTATAAATTTGCAATAGCTTGATAAATTATCTATTAGATAGTTTGTAACAATTTCTAATATGATTTTATCATCTAAAATCCATCACAATAGAGAAATTATTCATTTCATATCTTCTTGCACGAACTAGAATTGAAAGGCAATTTAGGGTTTGTAGTCCCATACAGAGCAATTGAAGATTATTAATGATTCAACTCATTTTTGTGCAATCTACTATTAAAAGGAAGTACCCACTTACCCTAAGGTGTGAAACACCTTAAAAACGCATCCCATCTCTGAATTTCTTGAATCTGTATCAAAACCCTAGAAAATTATGATTTCTTTTTTCTTTCAACTCAGAAACCCTAGGAATGGAGAATTATGAAGAAAGAGTGAGAAAAGGGGGAGATTTGATATCATTTGGAATCAAATCAGAGCGGGGGTGGAATCTTGACATGTGACAAAAGATTCACTATGAAAGGCTATGCAAAAATGCTAAACTTACTTGATTTCATCATTTCTCGGATAGTGAAACCCTAGGTCAACATCACCACTTTATCCTCTCAAAATCCTAGACTTCCTCGCTCTCTCTAGAATTTCATTTCTCTCAAATGGACCATGAAATATGATAGCTCCTTGGGTGGTTGCTTTCTCATATACAGATATTGAGGTGCTTGGGTAATTTGCAAATTGACCCCTCACTATAATTCCTCTTATATTGGCAGGATTTTTTGTCATAAAAATGTTACTCTCAATCATTTACTTTTAAGAGGTCAAAACTCCTCCAAAATTATGAATAATTAGTATGTTATTTATACTTAAGTTTAAGAGCTCCATCAAAATTTTAGATCATTTGGATCTACCAATAAATAATAAAAAATCAATCAGTGCACTGCTATAGTGCAGTCTGCAGAATAGTCAGTTGAAGAGAAAATGCCCTAGAATGGACATGTAAGCTTCCATGGCCATTCTAGGATGGACCCCGAATGGATGTATTGGCTACCACAGCCGTGGTCCATTGGTTGCATCATATTTGAGTACAAAAATTATCAACACTTCATTTCTTCCAAAATGGTCGGGTGGCCAAGAATGCCCATGCCACCAACAACCCTAGATGGCCGTGCTTCACTCCATGTTTGTTATAACCAATGCTCCAATTCCAAAATTCATTATCCCTTGATCACCTCACCCGTTTCACCCCCAACACAGGCTTGTTGGGGGAAAGCCCTGATTTCAGCTGATTAAGGTTTATGCTTCTCAAACCCTAGTTATTCAAGATGAAGGCAAGCTTAGAGTTCTCATTAGATCTAACACATAATAATTGAGCTACCATCCTTAAACATATTTAATCAATGATCAATCTAAAAAAACTTGTAATCATCTAGGTAAACCATAATTTACTAATTAAGCTTAGATGCGGTCATAACAAGTTCACAAGACCATTCACATCATTCCTTACAAGAACATATACATCTATCCATCCCTCAAAAAGGCTTATGATCATCAGCATGCATGTGATACATAAGTGATATATCAATCATTCGAGAGCTATGATGCTTATTAAGAACAAATTAGAGTTACAACATTAGGATAGAGAAATTGTTCTATCATCATGCCAATTACTCAAGAAGCTAAGCAACATCAAAATGTACTTGAATTAGGGTTGAGGTTCAATAATGTACTGAATTATGGTTTCAAATTAGAAATTAGAAGTAAACCCTAATTATCATCTCCAACTATCATGAGGGAAAATAACTTAACAACCTTCATCATAAGGTCAACCACATAAGATAATCACATTCCAGAAATCTTCATCGAACGTTGAGATTTGGGACTGACCTTCTTCATAGAGAAAAGAGGTGATTCACCTACAGCGACCATATAGGTATAACATCCTCATTGACCACTGAAAGAACATAGTTGGCTACTAAAGAGAAGTAGGGTTTAACCCCTTCATCAATCGCTAAAGTCAACCACCTTTAGCGACCATTAAACTAGGGTTAACCACCCTCAATAATCACATAGAATCCAAGGTTCAACATCCACACAATATCCATTGCATTGAGAACCATTAAGGTCCAAGATTCAACGACCATCTAGGGAAACCTCATTGACCAAGAAGATGGAAAAACTCATCAACCACTAAGAAGGAGAAATCTTGGCAACCACTCAACATCAATCACCTTGGAGACCTCATGATAAGAGAGAGATAACTTGGAAATCATAAACTTACCAACATCAGATTGACCATCTTCATGAACAAAGAACCATCAAGGTGTAACCACAAGAAGGAAAACAACCTCCAAAACCCTAAATAATAACCATCATGACATAAAAGAAAAATCATGAGTTGAGAGAGAGAAAACCAACATTTCAACTCACATGCAAGCACCAAAACCACCATCACCAAGCAAGAAAATTATATTTCAAGATCGCCATAAAACATAAACCCTAGATCATAAATATTATCTTTCAACTTGTAACCATATTTTTAGGGTATTTTTGCATGTAAGGTGAATTTAAACAATAATTGAGGAGAAAGTTATATAACTCACCTTTATCAAAGATGGATCAACTTCAACAGCAAGGAAACTCCAAGAAGAGAGAGAAAAACCCTAGATTCATTGCCTCATGGAAAAGCTAGATCCACCTCCAAAAGAGAAACAAAACCTTAAGTCAAAGGGCAAGAAGGAGAGAAAAACCCTAGGTACAAAGGAAAAGAAGAGAAGTTCTTTAACCTCAACCCAAGCACTACCGTGGAAGCTCCATGGGTTCAGCCAAGAAGAGAAAGAAGAAGAGGGTAGAGAAGGAAAAGGAATGTGAAGAGAAATATAACTTACTAAGATCAAGAAGAGAACAAAGGATCACCAAATGATAACCAAGGAAGGGTTGCGCCAAACACTAGCTCAACATGCAAGAGGTTGTTGGGCTTTAGGGGAGGCAGAGAAGGCAATGGAAACAAAAAAAAATTCTCCTCCCCAAACCCAGAACAAGGAAACATGTCAACATCTATACAATAGGAAAAGATGGTTTGTGGAATCATACCTTGTCCCGAGGCTTGCTCGGCGACAATACCTCGCGGCTTGTGCGGTCTTCACTTCCGGTCTTAGAAGATGTCTGTGCAGCTCCTGGTCGCATCGAGACTGACGACTCCTGGTCTCACTGGGACTGTCGGGATTGACAACTATCCTCCGAGCGGCAGAAATCTCCCGCCTCTGAAGTAGTCCACATGGACCACCTGGAACTCCAATCTCCTTGTCTCACAAGGAATTGGAAGGAGTCACACCCTCCTCTCGGCTTACTAGTCACCGACACACTCCCCTGCCACCAGTCGCTTTCTACAGTTGTCTTTCCCTTACTGTGCCTCCCTTATCGGGTAGCACTTGCTCGGGCTCTCTCGGATACCAAAACCAGAGAGAATGACAACTTTACAAAGCAACTAGTTGCACTCAGTTGTTCTTTGAGAAGCCCCCAATACCCCTATATATAGGAGGGTCATGGGATAGGGTTCTCCATCCCGGGCAATGCTGGACTAAAGCAGAAGTAGAAGGGTTTGAGATTTTCCACAAAAGCAACCAACTGCACAACCTGAACCGATCGTTTCATTTCTGAAACGGTCGATTGGGGACCTGAGTCGGTCGGTTGACACCTCAACCGATCGGTTGGGACCCATGAAACAGTCGGTTCACTTCTGAACCGGTTTGTTCGTGGTCCTGGTCAGTTCCCAATTGAATTTTCTTCTTTTGTTTCGAATTAGTACCATATACCAATCCTTGTTCCAATCAAATTGAGTAAGTGAAACGAAAAGAAATTTCTCACCAATCCTACTATCCCAACTTGCTCAGTTGCATCAGTTGAACCGATCGTTTCAACACTTGAAGCAATCATTTCATCCTGTCCATGAGCCGATTGACTCACCACTTGAGTCGATCGGTTCACCAAGCTCAGCCGATCGGTTCATCACATGAGCCGATCGGTTGGGAGTGCAAATTGTGCAGAAATAGTCAATTGCAGTTTCAATCAATCCGATACACCAATCAATGTGTCAAACACCATGAGCATTATGATATTGAGCTACCAATTAATTGAGTGTTTAATTGAACTACTAAACTCCTTTAGTAATCAATCTAAACATTGTTTGTGGACAAAACTCCTCTTCTAGGTTAAATCCTATGTGTGTGACCCTACAGGTCCATTTCATGTTGGCAGTGAAAGTCCATAACACTTATGACTTCACAAGAAAAGAGCAGTTCCTAGTCACACATCAGTGCTACCCATGTGAAATAGAAAGTTGGAGAACAACTTTCAATCCTACAATCTGTGAATGGTGTTACAATGAATGTATAATTCCTTTTGTCACTGATATCCCGAATGAACTCGAGGCATGGAACAATCATCCTATCAACGTTCATTCACTGTCTTGATCTTAAAGTAGATTGGAAGAGATATGTATGACATCAATATCACACACTGATTCACACATGCGTCCACGCCTTTCTCAATCCTACTCATCAAGTGGCCATGGATATCGAACTCCCTCAGGAGGGAAAAATCCCATGTCTATCACTCACCCCTCAAAAGCCCCATGTGTCAAAGCCACCCAATTATCACCTTTATAAAAACCCATGTTTCAGGACTGCGTTTGATGATGTCAAAGTGTTCCTAACGACATGTGTTGAGTGTAGTGATTTCAGGTCAAAGAATCACATTCACCACCATCACTATGAGTACTGACTGTGACTACCATGTTATGGTTCCATGTGTCAAACTCACGGTGGGTTTGTCTGGTACACTTGTTATCTAACAAGTACCTATGTGTTTGGTTTGGTATCTCTATATCATGACTAATGAGATTTTGTCATCAACCAACACCACAATCTAGTGTTGTGTGTCATTGCTGTCTATCTACCTTCCACAATGACATCCGACTAGGGACATAATAATAATGTACAAACTCTTAGCATCCATATGATCTCATCGTTCAGGTCCTTAACCTGAAAGCATACGTCATTGAGTACTGTCATTCTCTAGACATTTAATTTGTTCTATTACTATCTCATATGACTAAACCAGAAAGAATTGGAAGCTTGCCTTTTATGTGTATCAAATCAATCTTAATGTATCCCACCAATCATCCCATGATTGTATCTCAGGGCATACATACCAACAGACTCCCACTTGCAATGCGAGCCAATCACCCTTGAATCATATTCATAGTGATCTTCAAACATGTCCCACATGTTACTGTGCTCTAGTGTGAACATAGTGAGTTATGGCAACACCTTGCCAAAGTTAGTTTTTAACTGCATGTCTCTCATCTCTTCGCTGTACGTCACACATATGAGATGGAGTTGCCGTAATATGCAATCTAATATTCCTTTGCTAACCTTTAGCCACATTGCATGATCAAGGATTCCATACTTGTCATCAATGAGCGGAATATCTATAAGTTCATCTCATGAACTTCCAGATCCATATAGTATCCACTGATGTTCTCTAACACATAGATACTCGACATTTCCTTTTAAATGGTTTTATTGGAACACTTCCAATTATCAACAAACTTTCACTTTTATATATCTTATATATAATTTGCGATTAATTTTATGTCCTTTCAGAAGCTCGCATCAATGTAACTCTTTGCATTGAACTCTTCCTTATCTCCATAGAACTAGTACTTCTCAAGTACTTATCAAGTTCTCATGGTAATCCAGTAACCCTTACTGGAAGTAGACAGACATCCACTCGTCATGTCTCACATACGAGTTATCAGGATGAGCAAATCATATTGCCATGTCCTACATACAAGATGATGAATGCATTTTATTCTTGCCATGCAAGATAATGGGATGATTACATACGTGATAGCTCCACATCTATTCTTAGTGTTCCCATTCTTCATAAGAATTGGACACTTGGCCTTGGGATACTAACTCCATGTAACATGGACAAGTTTTCTCCCACTGAATCTGTGCATACTGAACCCTTCAGTACATATTGGCAATGTATGCTTTCTCTTTTCAGGTCAAGAGGTTTTCGAGAACTATCTCTATAGATCTCTATTCATATTACATAGGAAACATCTCTATCTTCCTTTAAGATAATTTCCACTTTTGGATTTCCATTCTAGAACATTTCCATTTCACATCAACATGTGGAATGTGAACACACTCCCACTAAATCACAGATCCCTTCTTTATCTTTGACATATCAGTCAAACCCTTTGACTATATCATCAAAGTAAAGATCCAATTCTGAGTTGCTTGTACTCAATCAATCACATTGATTAGTCCATTGTAACTTATAGACTTCATTTGCATTAGTGGATTCATAAACCTTATAGGTTGTGTCACGTACACATCCTTGTTTTATTCCTCATAGGAATGCAGTTTTAGTATCCATATGCCAAATGTCTTAGTCATTAAGTTGCAATCAACAAGCATCATCCTTCTGAAAATGTTATCCATGTGTCTTAACACTTAAGATTCATTTGCACTTATGGATTTCATCCAATGGGTGCTACCATCAAGGTCATACCTTATGGTTCACATGGATGTCATTTAGGATGTAATGGTCATAAACCATAACTCAAAATTTGGTTCCTCATATTCATCTAGATAGTTGACTCATCACATGAAAAACTCATCACATAGATAAACGAGGTGTATCCGTCAAGGATATAAGAACTTACAACTCCTTGTGATTCTTAATGTCCTTTATTAGTGTGGGGTATTCTTTTATTAAGAAGAATTCAGTTATTTGATAATCATTCTCTAACTCCTTAGAGTATGATTCCTTCTTGATTTAGACATCACCATGCCTTAATCATGAGTTCACTATGATACACTATCATAATCACTCATAAGGATCTCAAATATTTGGTCCAAGTATTTTATTCATTGATCTCATCAAGAATTAACACTTTACCAAATTTGCACTTCATCTATGATAATCTTGAACACTTCAAGATATTCATATTGGTATTTCTCTAAACACCATTTGAAGTATTAGCATTTATTACAATAGGTATGTAAATACATCACATGTATCATACCTAATTGGATAATCATTCTCCCACTACCTTTAGTGAAGATTGATTAATCATGTCCAAGATATTCATGTCTCTTACTGGTTCTCTAACCAAGAGAGTCTAGATTTATCCATCACATGGAAACTAGAAATGAATTTCTCAGGATTGATGCTAATTTGATTGTTTGAGTTATCTATAACTTTTAGGTATCATTTTATCTTATGCATATCAAATACCACAAGATAAACAAGGTATTGCCATAAAGATCATATCTTTAGAAATTGAAACATCTCTTTATCGATTGCCATCATTGTCATACAATATGCAAGAATAAAGTGTTTATATCTATTGGCAAATATGAAATAGCAGTTCATAAATATATTACATGCCTTTTAGGCTGAAAATAAACTAAAGTACTCCTATCTATGGCAACAACACTTGCCCCATTTATTGAGTGCTTTACACTTCACATCTTGGTATCATATACCTCAAAAGTGTTACAAGTTTACTTTCATGACACCTTTAAGTAGAGACGTTTGTCACATCCTTCTTATTTTGTTCTTCCAGATAGAGAGGACAATTCCTTTTCCAATGTCCTGGCTTTTGACAATGGTGGCAATTGCCTTTATTGGTCACGCCTCCCTTGGCCTTGAGAGTTGAAGATGACTTGGGCTCCTGGCTAGCATCAGAACCTTTCTTAGCTTTTCCCTTGCCCTTGCGCTTGGACTTGCCTTTCTTGCTCGTGATCACCATCACAGACTTAGGCTTGTCCTTCTTCATCTGTGTCTCGGTTGTCATCAACATGCCCAACAACTATGACAGCGGCCTATCAAAGTTGTTCATGTTGTAGTTCATCACAAACTGACTGTAGGATTCTGGCAACGATTGCAGTATCATGTCAGTAGCCAACTCTTGGCTCAGTGGAAATCCCAGTCTTGTCAGGTTCTCCACATACCCAATCATCTTGAGTGTGTGAGGACCAACGGGATCTCCTTCTGTCATGACACACTTGAACAGTACCCTTGAGACATCATATCTCTCTTGTCGTGCTTGATCTTCATACATGTTCCTGAGATGCTAAAGCATCTCAATGACACCCACGTTCTCATGTTGTCTCTGCAACTCATGATTCATAGAGCACAACACCAAGCACTTTGCATCAATGGCATCATCATAATGCTTCTTGTAAGCATCCCTTTCTGCCTTTGGTGCATTAGGAGCAAGTTCCTCTGGAATTGGAGTATCCAGGACATAGAGCTTTCTCTCTTGAGTGAGAACAATTCTCAATGTCCTATACCAGTCATGGAAGTTTGTCCCATTTAGCCTGTCCTTTTTAAGGACCGATCGCAAAGAAAAGTGATTGTTGTTTGTTGTCATTTGTACTACAAAAGGAAATATGCAATTTTAGTCCAAAAACTCATTTTTGACATATTTGATTGATTTGAAAAGCTGACGATATAATTAGGCCTTTAATTAATTATCGCTCCCACTATTTTACTTAAAATTGATAGCCCTCACCATCAATTCGGAAGATTGCAGTGTACAACCTTCTAGTGGGCAAGATCTTGAAATCCTCTAAGTCATGGACCAGCTTGGGTTGTCACCCACAACTTAGATATCTCAGGTAGGCAACTCTTGATAAGATGTCATATGAAACTCCTTTCCATGATCATCTCCATGCCTCAAGGTGCTAGATCCTATCTAGGTCACCTTGTTAAGTCTGACCCAAAGCAAACACGATGAATATGCACCCTACTTGGGCAGACCCACATATCCATCCTTCACGGTTCCACGAGATAGACGGTGCACCACACTTGGGCGTGCCCACACTTGGTCGATCAAGCTTCACATGTGTCACATTTGGAAGGCATCTAAAACTTAATATTTTAATGAGGGATTTGGTTTTATATACATAGACATATCCAATCACCACAATATATAGTACGTATCATATACATGCTATATCCCATAGAAAACATGTGAAACGATAAAAGCGTTAATTATGGCCATCCTAATGTGATTCCTCGAGCCAAGAGGAATCACGGTCATCTAGGTCTACATCACATGCAACCTATACAAGATGAAATATGTGCTTTTCCTTTCTAGGTTTGATCAACTCATCACATGACTAATCGACTCGCCATCAGGCCGGTCGACTGGGTGCCACCAGCCGATCAGTTCGCTCCTCCAACCGATTAGTTCGCCTAGTCGTCGTGCATCTCATCATGGCCACCACCCGCTCATCTCTCTCCTTGAACTGGTCATCAACCGATCGACTCACTCCTTGAACCGATCGTCTGGAACGTCAACCGATCGGTTCACGCCTTGAACCGATCGTGTCAGCTGTCTTCAGGATGTCCTCCGTTCTTTGACATAACAGGAAATCAAATTCTATCCTATTTTACGTTGTAAAAAGAGAAACCTCGAGTTACATTCGAGGGGAGAAAACGTAGGAAAGAAATCTCGAATTATTTCGATTTACATCAGGAATAGGAGAAGGACGATCAGTGCGCAAACCGAGATGCAAGCAACCACATACAACCATACACATATAGGGTTTATTGGCCATAACCACACTATACATCCACCACAAAACTCATTTAAGGGCGACGCGTATCGAGTGCATTCATATTACATATCATATATGTATATTGGGATTTGTGGATTTAGGATTGGACATACATAAAGCCAATTTTATTCGCATCATATGCAATAAATGATGCTAATACTGCAATTTACATATCATATATGTATATTGGGATTTGTGGATTTAGGATTGGCCACTTGAGCTCCACCTTCACCACCAACTACAAGGGGGATAATCTCTAAGAAAAAGAGAGAAGGATAGGGTGCAAAGGGTCTAATTGCATGCAAGGAGAGAGGTTTATATAGCCAAGGGTTGGAGGGACATAAGGGAGGTTAGGTTTCATGCTAACACATGCCATGTGTCCACCAAAATTCATCCATGCAATCACCACACTCAAGCATGCAACTAGGGCAATAATACCAAGAAAAACCAGTGACCAACATGGTATACAATAACCCATTGACCGCTAAAGATCACCATGCTTGGTGACCACTAAATATCTTTAGCGACCAAGTTGATTAAGTTCAATGAACTCAAACCCGAGCTTCTTGGTGACCTAGTGGGGTCATATGCCTCATAAACTACCAAGGTTAGGGGCACATACTAAAACATCATCGATCAAAGAGAAAATGGCCAAAAGAAGGCTTGGCAATTGCTGAAACATAGGTTCATTAGTCAAACATACTATAAAGTCAACCATATACTTAGGGAATCAAAGCAAACTAGGGTTCCCTAAAGAACCACTCCCTCCTACATGATGTCAAAAGATGTGAAGCACAACAAGAATGTGACAAATTGCAAAAAAACCTGAAACATCAATAAATTGCAGTTAGGTCCAACACAAGCACATATAAGCATAACTAGTTCAAACAACATCAAGTTTAACCAAACTAGAAACATAAGCTTGTCACATATTATCAAAGAACATAATAAGGTTTTATTAAGGTTTTAAGCAAATAATTATACTAAGCAAGAAAGACCAACAAAAAAGATAGGTCAGGGGTCTTACAACCATAAACCCCTAACAAGGATTTCTCCCTCGAAATCCTTGGGGAACAAAGATGGGTAATTCCTATGCATCTTGTCCTCTAACTCACACATGGATTCCTCCACACAATGTTGATGCCAAAAAGCCTCTAAAAAGAACTGTATACTTCTTCTTCTACTTGTTCACCCTCCTGATTAGGATCAACACAAGACCCTCAACATATGACACATCCTCCTCCAACTCAACCGCCACTGGCTGCAACATCAACTATGTGTCTGGGTGACACTTATTCAACATAGAAACATGGAACACATCATGCAACTTGTGCAACTATGGTGTTAGTTCCAACTACCAAGAAAATACAAGAGAAGATCTCAATAGATATTCTACTCCTCTCTAACTAACAATATATCTGTGGGTGGAAAGTTGTATGAAACCGCAGATGTGTCCCCATTATTGTATGCAGATGTTCCCAGAAATAACTGGTAAATTGAGGACCTATATAAGACACTCTCATCACTGGAATACCATGCAACCAAAATATCTCATCCACATATATTTGTGTCATTTTCTCAGTTGTATATGTCATCTTGACTAGTAAGAAGTGAGTTGACTTGGTCATTAGCTATCACCAAAATGGAATCATGACATTTGGATGTCCTAGGAAGACCAAATAAAAAGTCCATAGTGATATGATCCCATTTCCACTACAGCATAAGCAACATTGTAATGTCCATGTAGGTTTCCAATGTTCAACCTTGACCTACTGACACACTAGACATCTAGACAAAAATTCTACCACATGAAGATTCAAACCATACCACCAATACAAAACCTTAAGGTTGTACTACATCTTGGTACTTCTCGGATGCATATCATAAATCTAGGAATCAACTTCCTCAAGAACTAACTTCCTTAAACCATCAACATCTGGGATTACTACCAAAATATGGAAACAAACTATCCCATCCTCCATTTCATGAAAACCATAATGTTTCTCACTGTGAAACTCTGATGAGATCTTCTATATCATTCTGATGTGCAACTCTGATCTACCGCATCAAGGTAAACCTCACCTACAACTATGCTAGAAAGCCCGCTAATAAGGAGACCTCCAACTGTACATTCATCTGGCACAATGACACCGACATTTCATGCTTATGGAACACCAAAGAACACAATGGTGCCTTATCCAAAAATGACAACAAAGATGAATTCCTGGTAAGAGAATCGACCACTACATTCTCTTTCCCTAATTAGTGTTCTAACGTGCTATCGTAGTCCTTGATAAACTTTGTCCATCTCCTTTGTCGCATGTTCAGCTCCTACTTAGAGAAGATATATTGAAGGTTTTTATGGTCAGTGAAGATCTAACACTTCTCTCCATAAAGGTAGTGCCTCCAGATCTTCAAAGGATGGACCACATTGCAAGCTCCAGATCATACGTCAGGTAGTTCTCCTGGTGTTTCTTAAGTTGTCGTGTATTAAATGAAATCATGTTCTTGTCCTACATCAGAACACATCCCAAGCCACTCTTTGATGCATCACAAGATATAATATAGCCTTTCCCTTGCTCTCATAGAACTAACATCAGTGCACTAGTCAGCTTATCCTTCAATAGCTAAAAAGAACATTGACATTTGTCATCCCAAACAAAAGGAACACCTTTCCTTGTCAACTTGGTTAGGGGTAATGGCACAACATTGAAGTTCTGAATAAACCTCCTGTACTAGCCTACCAAGCCTAGGAAAACTACAAAATTCCATCGATATCTTAGTGTGATCCCACTCAAGCATTGAATCATCCTTCTTTGGGCTCACACAAATGCCCTTAGCATATATCATGAACCCAAGAAAAGACACTTCCCTGAACCAAAATTCACACTTGCTGAACTTGGCATACAACTTGTGTTGTCTCAACAACGTCAATTTAAGATGTAGATGTTTTTCATGTTGCTGAATATCTATGGAGTATATCAAGATGTCTTCTATGAACACGACCACAAATTGGTCAAGGAATGGCACGAACACTCTATTCATCAGGTTCATGAAAGCTATCAGCGCATTGGTTATACCAAATGATATAACCACAAACTCATAATGACCTCCTAACTGCATACATGGGTATCTTGTCCACCTTGATCCTCAACTGGTGATATCCAGAACTCTAATCTATCTTTCAGAACACTGCAACACCTCTCACATAATCAAAAGGACCATCTATCCTTGATAGTGGGTATTTGTTCTTGATAGTGACCTTGTTCAACTTCCAACAGTCTAAGAAAAACATCATAAAACCATCCTTCTATTTGACAAGCAAAACAGGAGCACCCAAGGGGATGTGCTCAGTCTAATAAAACCTTTCTTTAACATCTCATGCAATTTCTTCTTCAACTCCTGCATCATTGTCAGTGCCATCTTGTATGGTGATTGTTCTATGGGCTGCATTCTAGGAAAAGGATTGATCTCAAAATCAATATCTCTTGGAGGGGGAACACCAAGAAACTCCTTGGGAAATTCATCCTTGAACTCTCTCAAAATGGGTACCTCCTGGATACAAGGGCTCCTCCCCTTCATATCCACCACATGTGCCTAGAAAGCATCACACCCCTACCTCACCAGCCTCTCCACCATCATAGATGACACCAGACAGATCAGAAGAATCTTTCTATCTCCTTGGAAGATCCACGAAACATCACTATCGTGGAATTTCGCCTCGTTAGAACTAGAGTCCAAGACAACCTATACTTCTCCAAGGTATCCATCCCAAGGATCACATCAAATCCATGCATGTCAAGGGGCATAAGGTCCACTTGAATATTGTGTCCCGAGAAAGAAAGAAAAGAGGATGGACACACCTCCTACAACTCAACAGAACCAACAAGAGGGGTTTCTAATCGAATATTATCAGATCTACTAACAATAGGCATATAACAACTATCTATCACCTCTCTAGTGATAAAAGAGGGTGTCACACCTGGGTCAAACAAAATGGATACCAAAGAAGAAGTAGACAAATCAAAATGATAAAGTTCCATCTTATTGGTCATGACTTGTGGATTGACCACTCCCTCTGGCTGACTCACAGCATAGAATCAAGTTGTCGCCTATTGTCATCCATGTCCTCTATTAGCCTATCTAGAGGATCTTTCTTGTGATGCATGACCGCATCCTCTATCCGACCACTACTGAACTATTGATTATGAGAACCTCACTGACTCTACCTGGGTTGGTGTGTTTCTTCCTCATCATTCATTGGGCAAAACAACTTGGCATGCATGGTCTTTCCACATTTATAATTGGTTTTTTCCTTGTACCATGGCCTAGACGGCCTTGTCACTAAAATTGATGCTACACTATGGGCTCCTATAGGCAGAAAACTACAACCTCTACCCTTGCTCAGGGACTACTGAGACAACATCTCTGACCTCTTCTTAGAAAAAGTTGGTCGTTTATGTGACTGTGGTGATGAGAACCTTGGTTTCTTATAGCCACTAGACAACTACCCCTGAAATTGAGTTGGCCTCTTCTCAACGTTGGCTTCAAGATTCTCAATAGAAGACCACCCTATCCTCCTCACTGACTCCACAAAGGTAGCAAACCTCTCCCTATTCTCCAAAGTAAACATTGTTGTTGTCAACTCTATAGTCAAGCCCTTCTCAACCCTTTGGATCCTCCCCGTATCTATCGCTTCCATGTAAGGACATGAACTCAATAGATCCATGAACTTCACCTCGTACTCAATGATCATCATTGATCCCTATCGGATCTTCTCAAAATGTGATATCTTCTCATTAAGATATGTCTTTGGGAAGTATCAACTCACAAACTCCCTCCAAAACTCCTCCAAATCAATCACCACTCCAGGTCTCTTCTCTATCTCTATGGCCCACCAATGGCCATCCATTCCCTTTGCAGGTATGCCACATGCTTCACCTTATCCTCTTTCAGAATATTGAGGATCTTAAAAGACTTCTCTAGATCCTTCAACCACATGTCTACATCTTCCGTGTCTTCTGTACCCACATACTCTTGGCTCCAACACATCTTAGACGCACAAACATCTTACCAGAACCCTAGAATTCCACATTGGGGACAACTGCCCTTGCTTGAGGTATGGGTGCTCTATCCTCTATATGTAAAATCGTGGCCATCAGCTATCCAAACATGGACTAAAAAGTGGTACTAGACATAGTTGTTGGGGTGAAATGAGGTACCGCGGGCTTCTCTAGCCCCATTTCTAGCACTCTATCATCCAATGCTTGCCTCCTCACGCCACCTCCTGGCATGAAAAAGCTACTCTCAGCATGTTCGTTGTTCTCTCAAGACATATCTTCGTAAGCATAATCTATAATCAAATATATTGGATGACACAAGAACTAACACAAACCTAGTATTATGTCCCTCTAGACTCAGCAAACCTAGAGCTCTGATACCAATCTAACTTGTAACAACCCAATGCATCACAAATGTGATTAATCAAAACAAAATACAAGATCCATAGCTAAACAACCAAATTATAGTAAATGTGGGTAAATTAAAACTGATATCATCTAACCATTATGTGTGTAAACATATTACATAGAAGTCTAACAACCCTAATCATATGACATACTACATTAGGTATTTACATCTATTAAGCGGCTGAGGCCACAACTTGTTACAAAAGATCTGTTTCACACATACAACCCACATATACAAACCACAAGCATATTTCTAAAGCCATGTATCATAATAGAGATTGTTTACAGAACACATCCCTTCACAGATCTAAGAGTACTGGGACAATACTAGGACTCTACTACAACAACAACTAGCAGCTATCCAACCTTCTAAGGCTACTGATCTCCAACATTCTCTTCCTCAATGACACAATCCTTCCCACACTACTGATGACCACCTAAAAAGATGTGGTAAATCATGAGTGATACCAACATCCTAGCAATAGATATAACTCTCAAACAATAATTATTAAAACAAAATAGGATATATTATCATTAAACAAGATGAAAAGATTTAGATAAATGAATAATTCAAATAGATTATACAATTTAAGCGCCTTCAACAGTTACAACATATTAAACTATTCAACATGTTAGGCAGATTAGGCAAACTAGTCGGATACACATAGAAACATATATGTCTTAGAAGGAATATGAAGAATATGTAATTCTATCACCTACTAGACAATTAATTTCTCTTACCACATTATATAACAACTGAATAATAAAAGAAACAAGTCAAGGGTAAACATCCAATGTGAATCAAGTTTAATCCTAGATAGATATACTACACAGCTGTAATACGTCTTTTATTAAGCTCTAAGGATTTTTAGGTATACCACTCAAACTCCAACTATCCATTGTTAAGTCAAAGGTAGATCCATACAAGATCTAAAAGGGCTTCATTCCTAAGATATTCTTCACCCTCATTCAATACAAGTCTTCCGCAGTGACATATAAAGTCAAACTACAAAACACCTTGTCCGCCTTGGTATATAGGTCACGACACTAGACACCAGGGTATGAAACTGTGCCACTTAGGTACAACTATAGTTGTCCTCAAACATATCACATTTACAAACTTTTGAGATATGACCACATCTGTTCTTACTCCAAGGCATGACTGTATCCATCCTTCATACACCTTGGGGTCAAGATGTCAAGGACATACATTAACTTGCACCTCACATCTCAACAATATACACTCCAAGTTTCCCTTAGGAATACTCATTTCATCATCCAACAAGTCCTTACACTAGAATGGATCTATGGAATGGGGTGACTACATGATTAGAGTTTCACTTGATTAGTTAAAGACAATTGGGTATGTTATAACTGCATCAATCAAGTTACATACAAACATTGAAAGAACTCTACAAAGATAGGGGTAGATTACCAATTTAGAAGATACAAAACATGTAAGGTATACAATTATCACATCATCACAGGGTATTGTTTCAATGCCATTCAAGATACCATCATCATTATCAGATCACCATGGGATACCAATCCCTTATGAAATAATCAGAGGATATCACCTCAATTTGGGTAATCAACCCTACACAAGGTCACAAGACCATTCACATTGTTCCTAGCAAGAATATCAACATCTCTCCATGCATCAACACGATGTACTGTCACCTTACATGTGATACATAAGTGATATAACAATCATTCAAGAGATATCATGCTTATTAACAAAAAATTAGGGTTTCAACATTAGGAGAGAGAAAGTATTCTATCATCACGCCATTTACTCAAGAAGCTAAGTAACATCACCATGTACTTGAATTAGGGTTGAGGTTCAACAAGGAAAACTGAATTAGGGTTTCAAATAAGCAATAAGAAGTAAACCCTAATTGTCATCTCCAACAATCATGAGGGAAAATAAGTCAACCACCATCATCATAAGGTCAACCACATAATATGATCACAGTCCAAAAATCTTCATCGAACGCTGAGATTTGGGACTCACATTTTTCATGGAGTGAAGGGGAAATCATCTTCAGGGACCATATAGGTCAAACATCCTCATCGACCACTAAAAGCACATAGTTGGTGATCAAAGAAAACTAGGGTTTAACCCCTCCATTTACCGCTGAAGTTTACCACCTTTAGTGATCGTTGAACTAGGGTTAACCACCCTAATAGAATCCAAGGTTCAACAACCACACAATATCCATCAAATTGACAACCATTAAGGTCAAGATTCAACGACCATATAGGGAAATCTCAACAACCAAGAAGATGGAAAATCTCATTGACCACTATGAAGGAGACATCTTGGCAAACACTCAATTTCAATCACTTTGATGACTTCATGAGAAGAGAGAGAAAACTTGGCAACCATAAACTCAATCTCCAAAACCCTGAATAAATACCATCATGAGAGAAAACCAAAATCATGAGTTGAGAGAGAGAAAACCAACATTCAACTCACATGCATACACCCAAACCACCATCACCAAGGAATACATTTTTTGCCAAAGATTAGGGTTTATCAAAGGGGAGATATCTACTCAATATCACTATAAAACATAAATCATATATCATAAATATTACCTTTCAACTTGTAACCACGTTTTTAGGGTAGATTATTTGCATGCTAGGTGAATGTAAGCAATAATCGAGGAGAAAGCTATACAACTCACCTTTATCTGAGATGGATCAACTACAACATCAAGGAAACTCCAAGAAGAGAGAGAAAACCCTAGGTTGATCACCTCTTCAAAAGGCTAGCTCCACCTCCAAGAGAGAAACAAAACCTTAGGTCAAAGGGAAAGAAGGAGAGCAAAACCCCAGGTACAAAGGCAAAGAAGAGAAGTTCTTCAACCTCAACTCAAGAACTACCATGGAAGCTCCATGGGTGCAGCCAAAAAGAGAAAGAAGAAGAGGGTAGAGAATGAAAATGAGGGTGAAGAGAAAGATTACTTACTAAGATCAAGAAGAGAGAAAAGGATCACCCAGGAATGGTTGCTCCAAACCCTAGCTCAACATGCAAGGGGTTCGACCACTTGAGATCCACCTTCACCACCAAGCACAAGGGGCACGAGCTCCAAGCAAGAAGAGAGAAGTAAAGGGTGCAAATGGTTTAACTGCATGCAAGTAGAGATGCTTATATAGATAAGGGTTGGAGAGAGAGAAGGGAGGCTAGGTGTCATGCTAACACATGCCATGAATCCACCAAAACTCGTCCATGCAAGAACCACACTCAAGAATGCAACTAGGGTGTTAATACCAAGAAACACCAGCGAGCAACATGATCCAGGAAAACCCATCGACCACTAAAGATCACCATGCTTGATGACCACTGCAAATATTCAAAGACCAAGGTGATCAAGTTCAAGACCACTAACCCCAGATTCTTGTCAACCTAGAGGGGTCATATGCCTCATTGACAGTCAAGGGTAGGGGAACACACTAATACATCATCGATCAAATAGAACTTGGCCAAAGGAAAGCTTGACAATCGCTGAAACATAGGCTCATCAGCCAAACATACTAAAAAGTAAACCATCAACATAGGCCATCCAAGAAAACCCTAATTCTCAAAAGAACATGTAACCACATCAAACCAAGGCATGATAAGGTGCCCCAAAGCACCACTCTCGACAACATGATGTCAAAATAGGTGACGAATAACAAGAATGTGACAAATTGCAAGAAAACCCTAATAGGTGATACTTCGTCATGTCACCTATTGTCATCCATGTCCTTTGCTAGCCTATTCATAGGATCATGTCTATGATGCTTGACATCATCCTCTACCTCCTCCACTACTAAATTGTTGCTGCTGAGAACCCTACTGACTCTACCTTGGTTATTATGCCACTTCATCATCCTTCATTGGATAAACCAACCTAGTTTTCCCGATCTATCCACAATTATAATAGGTTTTTGCCTCGTACCATGGCCTAGATGGTCATGTCATTGACATTGATGTTGCACTATAGGCTCATGTATGTGGAAAACTACAACCTCTTCCCTTGCTCGGGGACCAATGAGACAACACCACTGACCTATGCTTAGAGAAAGTTGGTCAGTGTTGCGACTGCGGTGATGAGAACCTTGGCTTCTTAAATCCAATAGATGTCTGCCCCTGAAACTAAGTTGGCCTCTTCTTAGAGTTGGTTTCACTACAACAAATATACCCATTAATGGCATTTGAAAAATGCCAGTATGAAAATAAAAATGCCACTAAAAGTATTTAGTGGCATTTATTGACACTTATAAAAATGTCTCTAGTACCAATGCCACTAGAGAGATAGTGGCATAAGTTGTAAATGCCACTAAACATCATGTTTTAATGGCTTTCAATAAAAGCCACTATAACATCAAGTGGCTTTTGTACAAATGCCACTATAACATCAATTGGATTTTATACAAATGCCACTAGAATGTATCAGGATGTTGTATGGAACTTCTCTTACTGTGTGTAATGGATTATTAAAAAGCCACTATAATGGCGTAAGAACTATATATGGTTCCTAGATTCTGAATATTAACTTGAACTCACATTTTCAAAAGACTATATTCTAAATATTAATTGTTTATATATATTACCAAATGAAAATTACATGGGGAGGACATTTTACCTTGCCCCTTTTACAATAGACATGAGAAACTATTTCATACAACATTTTTCTAATTAGTACAATAGTTACAACCTTGACCATCTTACAATATATATATATATATATATATATATATATATATATACATTTGTGTGTGTGTTGAGCTTGTAAACTAGTTAAATGTCTCTTCTCAGCTTGATTACTTGCACTTACTGAATCAAGAGGTCATCAAAATTACAAATTTTTTCTTATAGCTTCGATGCTCTACTTCTTCATTGCCTTCAAGATTTCCACCATCTTCATTGCTAGTATCACCACATTCACTATCATGATTAGTGGTACCTTCAGTAGAGACCTTGTGGTAGGTATATTGAATCAAATGATAAATAGACCTTTTACAGTAAATATCGTATACAAAGATATGGATATAGCTTTAGGGAGCCTGCAAACAACAACTAGACTTACTAGGTCAAAGAATCAAATGTAGAAACCCATAAACATAATTGATAAGATGGATTGTAGACTTCAAAGATTTATACTAGAATACATAATGAGATAACAAGCTTGAAAATTGTAGTTTAAAAAGTTGTAATCCTTCATATTGTATAACTTGCAGTGCATGTTGTTTAACAAATTCTATGTAACTCGTCAAAATGACCTTTTTTCTTGTTCAAGTAGTTATCCATCCACACGAACAGTTACGATAATTATTATCAGACTAGAGAGGACCCAAAAATAACCTAGGTTAAGAATATTTTTGATCTCCAGAAGATATAGTCAACCTACAAAATGAATAATGTAAGCTAAGCTAATGACAATTCGAGAAAATACAGGTTAAATAGGGTTGGTTATAACCAAATATGCTATAAATGATAAATGGAAATAAAGGATGTGGTGTATTATAATAGCATCTAATATAACCATATAGATGAAACCCCTCATGTTGGGAATTCTATTATGGCCCATGGGAAGTAATTATGTATATTTGGTGGATTGGCAGATGGTAGACATAAATATAATGATCTACATACTCTGAAATTTGGAAGTGTGAGTATGGACCAAAGTTATGGATTTGAACATCAAACCTTCTACTAGATTTTTTATAGTAGAGGATTGTTTAGATACTCAGAAGGGTATTCATGTGGTATTTGGTGGTTGTAAAGATTTTTTATAAACTCTCTGGCGATATGCAATTTTTGCAGAGTTTTTTAAAAGATGAGGCATTGAAGGTGTAACTACTAGTGTTTTTCGTCATGGATAGACTACTAAACTAATATAAATGGTAGTCTTCTTTATGGTTTACTATTTCTTCATCAACTAATTTCATCACATTATATTAAAATGTTTTATCTTAATGGTAGTCATGATCATGGTATAAAAAAACTCACCTAATGGCGTAGGAGCTTACTCGTGAGGGGTTGCTATCCCATTTGCACCTCGAACCATAACCCTAGATGTACTAGACTAAAGCTTATGTCCCAAAATGTTTAAAATTTCCATTATCCATGAACAATAGGGGGTCATATCCTAATTTTTTTCTACACACCAAATAAAACCATTTACCTATTTATCAATCGGGATAAGATTATACTAATTCTGGTGTTAGTCTGGGTGGTTGAGCACAACTTGTCCTCCCTAACAGAACCCGAGTTCAAATCTCCTATTGCACACTTTAATTACGACTCATGTGGTCAACTAGGCTCTGACACACTATTTGAGGGATTGGGAACTAATGTATCTTCTAACTCAAAAACCTATTGTATATGGATTTCAATATCTTGATTGTTATTAATTAACTATATAGATTATAGAGAATCAGTAATCTAGAGAAGATTGTTCATATTCATTTGATCCATGAAGAAGGACTATTTAAACCATGCCAATTAAAGGTCATGTGCAAAGCATGTAATGACAACACTATCAAAATCTTGTGCATTCTAGTTCTTATATTTTAGTGATGAAATGGAAAGCAAGGGCTCTTAAAGAGACAATAGTTTGACTCAACACTAGAAACTAAATTCTTAGATAAAACCTTCAAGTACCTATCCATCCCAATGGGTTATTTTTAATAATTTCAAGTGCCATCCAGTGAGAGTACTAATAAATTGAAAAAAACATAGTAATAAATATTTGTAAAATTGTATTGTAATGAAAATATATGCAACCATTGTAAATAACATCAGGGACATGAACTATAACCGAGCATGACAATGGTTGTAGGATCAACAAAGTTATACAGTGGTGGTGTTAATCCAAAATGAGAACTAATACGAGGGTGGAGAAAATAAGAACTCAAACAAGGGTGAACTGCAACAATTATGATTAAGGTTGGCATGCATTGGGTTATGGTATGAGACTAAGAACCCAATACAACCATGAACATAATTTCATAAGCATCTAAGGAAAAAATTATAAAAATATAGAAAAGTGGAATCAACTTATATGTTTAGAATAGGTTGGTCAGAACAAGGTTGCTAATCATATAACCATCTTTGGGGGATACATCATGATAGTTGGCTTTTTCACCCACCCAGAGGAAAAAAGTAGAGGTTTAAGGGTTGAAGGATAAGACTATCATTGGGTCAGGAGATAGGTATGTAGTTAATCATAGATCTACTTCATAGTCAAAATATCATGATTGACTACATGAGGAAGCAACACTAATGATTAAAAAAATGAGCTAGTGAAAAGAATATAGTTAAGATCAAATAGGCTAGTGAAGAGAATATTGTAAGACATGAAATTCAACATGAACATCTGATTTAGTCAAATATGATCCCAAAAGTCTGGTGGAAAAGATAGATCAACAATGAACAAAAGGGCATGCAAAGCAAATAGGTAGACAAAGTAATAGTTTATAAAGAAGGCATCATTGGACAAAAATGATTCCCTCAACACTTGACAAATATGACTCCCTCAACAAACGTCCATGAGGGGGTGCAAGAGATTTATCAATGACATATGTGCATGAATTTGTAGATGGAAGTCAATGATACATGGTATGAATAATCCAAAACTAGAAGCAATTGGAAATGTTTGTCAGCACTATTGACCAAAGATTGAGGATAAAGAGACACATCAACTAAGTAACATCTCCTTGGGTCCCAACTGGTATCTTTGGCAGCCATGGAAGTGGTAATAGCTACTTTAATTTTTCACTCTCAAATATCACTTTTAAATTTCAATGATGAATCTTCACTCACTCAACCTAGTGGAAGAGGACAACAATCCTTTGTTGGAGCCTCACTCTGGATGGGTAAAAAGATTGGATAATGTATGACTAATCCTAGCGGTAATTAGTTTTCATCTATTGGAATTAATTACTTCTTACTCAGCCCAACAACTCTCGAGGCACTCCATATAGGACAAGGCCCCTTTTTTGGAACCCCTCTCATGTGATGGGTCAAAGAATGAACAATAGATAACTAAGTTCCCCATGATGATTGGTTTTCTCCGGCGTAATTCATTATTGTGTTCCTTACTCTAGTAGTGTATATTTTCATCAGGTTATGGCCTTGAGAAGCACTAACGAGCAACTATAACATGGTAATTTGATCCTTCTTCGGCACCAATGAGCCTATGCATTGACTATGAAAAAGATCATTTCAAAATTGAAGAACAGGTTGCACTGCAGCACCGATCCAAGCATCATTAGTCAATAAAGAAATGAACAATGTCATTATTTCAAATGTGATAGCATGTGAAAAAGGGATGATATTTGTTAAGAATATGGATGCTACAAGAGAGTGTATATTCAATTATGAATAATGCACAATAGATCAAAATGTATTATGCTATGAATTAGATCTAACCAAAATAATAAATCTTACCTTTAATATTACGAGGTCTCCTGATAAAAAATAATTGTCGAACAAATTTTCGATCAGCTTGATCTATATGTCCATAAACCTATAACAACAAAGCAGTAGTTGTGTACACCAGGATATTTTGAAGGATAGTTGAAGTGACTGAACCAACAAGTCGAAGGTAGCATGATGTCATCCCTATTTAAGTCAAAGAATGGTGTTCAACGGCCCCAATGAATCATCTTCATGGAAGAACTACCAAAAATCTTCATCAATATTGCTGAAAATCAGTGTGGAAGCATGTCCTAAACTGTCAAACCATATAGAATTCAACAGCAATAACATCTAAATTTGATATGGCAACATGACAAACGAAGCACCAAAGAGTACAACAGATAGAAAGGAAGCAAAACATATGCCATTTACCTTGCCAATGTATGTGGTAGTGTCCAGCAACATCCAAAGCATTGGTTCTCCTACAGATCACTTGGTTATACCTATTCAACAAATCGTCTTGCACTAGAACTAATGGCCTATATGCATCACAATCATATACATATATTTTTGAAAATTCTCATCTTTCTACAGCAACCCTCATACATGGCAACAAGAATTTTGAAACTTAACCGGAAAGATCAAATGCAATTTTGATTGAAGCTCGTATCCAACAAGAGGCAGAAAGATCCTACAACCTTTGAATTACATATGAGCAACATGTTAACTTTGTTTTCTTGAGCAACTTGCAAATTGAGAAAAGTGAAAAGCTTTGTTCTCATGAGCAACCACCAGCGCCTAGAGTGGACGTAGTTGAGCAACATCTCCAACATACCTTCACCTCCCCACTGATATCTTTGTCACACTTGTGCCCCTTCCTCTTGAGCATCAACACAAACTTGGACATGTGCATTCAAATCTGTTTCCCTACAACCTGGGTCTCAACCCTTTCATTCTCTGAAGCTAGACGACTGCCTTGTCTCCAGCATTGTGATAGCGGCCTTGTCTCCAGCAATGGGACGGCGGCCTCGTCTCCACTGTTGGAGGCCTAGTAGCTGTGTTTGTTCAATCCTCTCCAACACCTTCCTATCTGCCTTGCCACAGTCTCACCACCCTCAGACATGGTGCTGACGAGATCCTTCAGAAGCCAAGGAACATGGAGTTCGAAATTCAATTAAAAAGCTGCTACAAAGGCCCTAGACTTGGACTCACCCTTCAGGTGCTCAAATCATCGAGTTGTCTCCATGCAATCCTTCTCCTAGCTTTTGGTTTTGGACTACAATGTGGCGATTCTGGATTTGAAGCCTTCATCCCCTTGAAATATTTAGAAGCATGCTCATTGTCTTTGAATGCGGGGCGGGGGGCATCCCTAGGGCCGGCGGAATAGATGTGGTCGGGGAAGGGATTGAAAATACTAAAGTTGACACGCCAAGCCAAGTTCAGAACCATAGTGAATGAAATTCAATTAAACAAATGATTTTATTTAATAATCAAGTTACTCCAGGTCAAGGTTGGATTGTCCTTTATAATTTGTCAGTATATGATTTTGTAAATGTCAATATCATGTGCATCTTTGTGTAACACTTAGACTAGATTGTTTAATGGCAATTTAATAACAAATGCCACTATAAGTATACATATAATGTCATTTGAAACAAATGCCACTTTATAAAATGCCACTAATGAGTAATTTTTCTATAGTGTTTCATTCTTCTCAATAGTAGATCACTCTATCCTCCTCACTGAGTCCACAAAGGTAGCAATCCTCTCGCTATTTTCGAAAGTAGACATTGTCGTCATCAACTCCGTTCTCAAGCCCTTCTCAAAACATCAGATCCTCTCCTTATCCACCACTTCCATGTGAGGACAGAACCTCAATAGATCCATGAACTTTGCCTCGTACTCGATGATCATCATCAATCCATACCGAATCTTCTCAAACTATGATATACTCTCATCAATATACATGTCTAACAAGTTTTAGCTCAGAAAATTCTACCAAAACTCCTCCCACCTGATCACCACTCCAAGACTCTTCTCTTCCTCTATGGCCCACCAATGGCCAACATTGCCCTTCAATAGGTACATCACATGCTTCGCATTATCCTCTTCCAGAATATTGAGGATCTTGAAAGCCTTATCCATCTTCATCAACCACATATATGCATCTTCTGAGTCTGCCTACCCACATACTATATGGCTCCAATGCGTCTCGGATGCTCAAACATCTTCCCAAAATCCTGGAGTTACACATTGGAGATAGTTGCCCTTGCTTGAGGTATAGGCGCTCTATCCTCAATATGAAAAATTGTGCCCATCAATTGTCCAAACATGGATAGGAATGTGGGTTTGGACAAGGTTGTTGGGTCGAACTGAGGCACCACAGGCTGGTCCAGCCCCATTTATGACACTCTGTCATCCTATACCTGCCTCGTCGCACCACTTTCTGGCACAAAAAATCTACTCTCAGCATGTTCTTCATGCTCTCCATACATATCTTCATAATCATAAGCTATAATCAGATATGTTGGATGACACAAGAATAGACACAAACCCTAGTCCTATGTCCCTATAGACTCAACAAACTTAGATATCTGATACCAACCTAACTTGTGACAACCCAATGCCACACAAATGAGATTACTCAAAACAAAACACGTGATCCACAACTAAAAAACAACACAACCATAAATGTAGGTAAATTAAAACTGATATCATATAAACATTATGTATGGAAACATATTACATAAAGGTTCAACAACTTGTATCATATCACATATCACATCAGGTATTTACATCTATTCAGTGGTTGAGGTTGCAACCTGTTACAAAAAAAATTGTTTCACACATACCACCCACATATACAAACCACATGCATAATTCCAAAACCACATATCATTATAGAGATCGTCGATAGAACACATCCCTTCCCGGACCTGAGAGTACATGTATGACACTAGGACTCTACTACAACAACAACTAGAAGCTATCCAACCTTCTGAGGCTACTGATTTCCAAGCTTCTCTTCCTCAATGGCATGATCTTTCCCACACCATTGACAACCACCTAAAAAGATCTGGTGACCCATGAGTTGAGACCAATGTCCTAGTGAGGGATATAACTCTCAACCAACAACTATTGATACGGGACAAGATATATTATCATTAAACATGATGAGCAATTTGGCCAAATGAATAATTTAAACTGATTACATAGGTTAAGTAGATTAAGAAGTTACAACTTTTTAAATTGTTCAATAGGTTAGGTAGATTAGGCAAACTAGTAACATAGGCATATAAACATATAAATCTTACAAGGAATAACAAAAACATGTAAGTTTATCCCTTACTAGATAGTTAATTTCTCTTACCACATTATATAACAATTGAATAGTATAAGAAACAAGGAAAGGAGAAACATCCAATGTGAATCATGTTTAACCCTATACAAATATACTACATGGCTATATTACATCTTTTATTAAGCCTTGAGGAGTTTGAGGTATACCACTCAGACTCCAAATGTCAATTGCTAAGTCGAAAATAGTACCATACAAGATCTAAGATAGTTGAATTCCTAAGATCTTCTCCTCCCTCAGCCAGTACAAGTCCGCCGTAGTGACATATAAAGTCAAACTATAAAACGCATAGTTCACCTTGGTATATAGGTCAGGACACTAGACACTGGGGTACAAAACCCTACCACCAAGGTACAACCATAGTTGTCCTCAAACATATCACATATGCAAATCTCTAAGAAACAACTGCATCTGTTCTCACTTTGAGGCATGACAGTACCCATCCTCCATACACATTTGGGTCAAGATGTCAAGGACATACAAGCACTTGCACCTTGCATACTCAAAAGTATGTGCTCTGAGTTTCCTTTAGGAATACTCATTTCACCATCCAGCAAGTCCTGATATTGGAATGGATCTATGACACATGGCAGCTACATGACTAGGGTTTTACTTGATTAGTTAAATCCAATTGGGTAACTTTTAACCGCATCACTTAAGTTACATGAAAATATTAAAAGATTTCTACAAAGATGAGTGTAGATTGCAACTTCAAAATATATAAAATGTATAAGGTATAAACTTATCACATCATTCTAGGGTATTATTTCATTGTCATTCATGATACCATTATCATTATCACATCAGCGTGAGATACCAATCCCTTATCACATCATCATATGACATCACCTCAATTTGGGTAATCAACCCTACACAAGGTCACAAGACTATTCACGTTGTTCCCAGTAAGAACATCAACATCTCTCCATGCCTCAACAAGGCTTATCATCACCATACACGTGATACATAAGTGATATAACAATCATTCAAGATCTATGATGCATGTTAACAACAAATTAGGGTTACAACATTAGGAGAGATAAAGTATGATAATTAATCAAGAAGCTGAGAAAAATCACCATGCACTTGAATTAGGGTTGAGGTTCAACAAGGCAACCCAAATTAGGGTTTCAAATCAGCAATTCAAAGTAAACCCTAATTATCATCTCCAACAATCATGAGGGCAAATAAGTCAACCACTTTCATCATAAGGTCAACCACATAAAATAATCAAAGTCCAGAAATCTTCATCGACCGCCAAGATTTAGGACTCACCTTCTTCATTGACTGAAGAGGTGAATCACCGTCAGTGACCATATAGATCAAACATCCTCATTGACTGCTGAAAGCACATAGTTGGAGGCCGAAGAAAAATAAGACTTAACCCTTCAATTGACCTCTGAAGTTGACCACCTTTAGTGACCATTGAACTCGAGTTAACCACCCTCAAAGACTACATAGAATCCAAGGTTTAGCAAACACACAATATCCAAGGCATTGACAACCATTAAGGTCCAAGGTTCAACAACCATATAGGGAAAGCTCAATGACCAAGAAGATGGAAAAACTCATCCACCACTAAGAAGGAGAAATCTTTGCGACCACTCAACATCAATCATCTTAGAGACCTCATGAGAAGAGAGAGAAAACGTGCTGACCATAAACTTACCAACATTAGATTGACCATCTCCATGAAACTGAGAACTACCAAGGTGTAACTACAAGAAGGAAAATGACATCCAAAACCCTAAATAATCACCATCATGAGAGAAAACTAAAATCATGAGTTGAGAGAGACGGAGAAAACCAACACTTCAACTCACATACACAAAAGCCACCATCACCAAGTAAGAAAATAGTGGCCAAAGATTAGGGTTCATTAAAGGGGATGTATCTACTAAAGATCAACATAAAACATAAACCCTAGATCATAGATATTATCTTTCATCTTGTGACCCAATTTCTAGGGTAGATTATTTGCATGCAAGGTGAATTTAAGCAATAATTGAGGAGAAAGTCATATAACTCACCTTTATCAATGATGGATAAACTCTAATAGAAAGGAAACTCCAAGAACCGAGAGAAAACCCTAGCTTGATCACCTCATGGACAATCTAGCTCCACCACTAAGAGAGAAACAAAACCTTAGGTCAAAGGGCAAGAAGGAGAACACAACTATAGGTATAAAGGCAAAGAAGAGAAGTTCTTCAACCTCAACTCAAGCACTTCCATGGAAGATCCATGGGTTTAGAGAAGAAGAGAAAGAAGGAAGGGTAGATAAGTAAAATGAGGGTGAAGAGAAAGATAACTTACCAAGATCAAGAATACAATAAAGGATCACCAAACGATCACCAGGGAAGGGTTGTTCCAAACCCTAGCTCAACATGTAAGAGGTTAGGCCACTTGAGATCCACCCTCACCACCAAGCATAAGGGAGACAATATCCAAGAAAGAAGAGAGAAATAAATGGTGCAAACAGTTTAATTGCATGCAAGGAGAGAGGTTTATATAGTGAAGGGTTGGAGAGAGAGAAGGGAGGTTAAGTGTCATGCTAACACATGCCATGTGTCCACCAAAACTCATCCATGCAAGCACCACACGTAAGCATGCAAGTAGGGTGCTAATACCAAGAAAAACTAGTGACCAAAATGGTCTAGGAAAACCCATCTAATGTTAAAGATCACTATTCTTGGTGACTGCTAAAAATCTTCAGTGACCAAGGCGATCAAGTTCAACAAAAGCTAACCCTAGATTCTTGGCAACCTAGATTGTCAAGTTTATGGGCACACTCTAAAACATCAATGATAGAATAGAAGTTGGACAAAGGAAATCTTGGTGGTCACTGAAACATAGGCTCCTTGGTCAAACATACTACAAAGTCAAACATCCACATAGGGCATCCAAGCAAACCCTAATTCTCAAAATAACATGTCACCACATCAAACCAAGGTGTAAAAAGGCACCCCAAATCACCACTTTATCCAAAATGATGTCAAAACATGTGAGGAACAACAAGCATGTGACCAATTTCAAGTAAAACCTCAAACACCGGGTAAATTGTAATTATGTCTAAAATAAGCACATATAAGCATAACTAGTTCAAACAACATTCAAATTAGACCAAACTGGAAACATAAGATCATCACACATTATCAAAGCACATAATAAGGTTTGATTAAGGTTTTTAGCATGTACTTATGCTAAGAAAATAAGATCAACCAAAAAGCTAGGTCAGGGGTCTTATAGTAATGAGTCAACTTGAGTGTGTCATGATTCATGAGGTCTTTAACAACATGCATGTAGGGTTGACATCCATCTATGAGGTGGTTGGAAGATCAACATGACCTACATTATCTATTATGATTGAAGTTAACCTTGAGTAAGTTTGGAATTATCAAAATTTTGAGCACAAATGGGATCTTTGGGGAAGATTAAGGTGTAAGTGCACCCAACCATAATGAACCCATGTGTAACTTGTCAAAAATGAAGATCTATGGAAGAATACCATGTACGGTCCTTGGAGTTATTGCTTGCATTTGGTTGGCTAGTTTTGGGGTTGAGGCCATTATGGTCAGATATGGTGGTTGTTGTACAAGTGATTGGAATGGGAGAGGATACTGCCACCCACTACAATAATTTGGTAGATGGTAATTCTATCATAATGGACTTATAATGTTTTTTTATTGTTGGGTCAGTATTGCTGACATGGATAGTTAATATAGCATATATGGTGGGAAGTATCTTCATGTTTCTTATAGATGTATTGGGGATGGATATGCGGCTCACAGATCTGGATAAGGGTTTTTGGAGAAGTATTGTGGGTAATCTTAAGGTTCTTGTAACCCCCTTTTCTGTATTCTCTATTTTTTACCACCTTGAATGGTACCAAAACATGATTTATATGACTAGAATGTCAACATGGCTAATTTATTGAGATAAAAAGGCTGATTTGATGAGCACACATATACCTTTACTTATCAGTTAGATTGTTCTTAATTTCTGTTAGGAGCTCCCACCTTTTGATGATCTAGGTAAAGGATTCTTCATCATTTTGTGTGAGGTCTTTGAGATCATCCCTGATTGTTTATTGGTTGATTCTCTATGCATAATGCTCATTCAAGGGGTTGCCACAATCATCCCAAGACTTCATTGTTTTTGTTTCTTTTGGTTGTACAATGACATGTTGGTCCTTTCAATTACCTTTGGAAGAGCCTTATTAGGATATTTTCATCCTTATGCAGTTTGATAATTTTTAGCAGTTAGAATAGATACAAAAGATTTGGATCTTCACACCCCTTATATTTTAAGAACTCGAAAAATTTCAATTTTTGAGACAGGCACACCTCTAGGAAGTAGGAGAAGGCCCTGAATTGCTTAAGTGCTGCTATTTGGTCCTATATCTCTTTTACACACACCTCTAGGAAGTAGGAGAAGGCCCTGAATTGCTTAAGTGCTGCTATTTGGTCCTATATCTCTTTTACACAATTTTCAGGTGATTATAACATAATTTATGTAGGTTCTTGAATGGAATTTGAACTGGAAATGGTGACCTAGAAACTAGGAACATCATCATTGGTGCTTCAACATGAGGATAAGCCTACTGGTGCGAATGAAGGGCATATATGGATATAGGTATGCCATTACTGTTAAGGGAGGAGAAATAATAGATTTTTGATGTTGGGGTCCTTCTCCATCTTCTTTTGGGACAATTCAACATCACATGTTGGCCTTTAATTGGATTAGTTGTTGCATCTAAATCCTGAAACCTCCATGATTTGATTGAACTATAAGCATCATATGAGGTGTCGAAAACATATTGTAAGGAGTGGGATCCTAGAGGGAAACCACTCCCTACTAAAATATGCTACACATATATTGCATGCTTGGTGGATTAATGTGTTGTTCACTCCATAGTTTGTTCATCATGGGCATAGTGAATGGTTAATTTTGGGGATAAGATGGCAATCCTAAATACCACCTATAGAAGGCCATATGATTTTAAGGAGGGTCTATATTGATGGCTTCATCGTCTTGATCATTGTCTGAGCTGACTCATCCACCTCCCATTACTCAAACATGTCCCTTTCATTTTTCTATTGTGTCAATGTAGGCACAATAAAAATGGCCACCAAGGTTGATGTCTGTTTTTTCTAAAGAATGAGTTGTTCATTGACGGTCCCGTAGAAGGATTTTTGGCCTTGGTACTCTCGTATTTGGCACCCTTGGCTTTAATACTAGCTCAACAATGTCATTGGGCATGATATAAGGATTATCTCTAAACATTATATTACTCGATGGAGCTAGGTGCACAAGTGAAGTATGGACTACATTTGAGAGGCGGTCTGGACATTAGTCACATGCCCTATGTTGAGATTACCTTTGAAAAACATATGTAAATGTCAGATTTACAAGCCTAAAAAAGATGATGTGTGTAATAATTCCCCTTAGAAAAGGATGATTTGAAATAGAGTGCATAAGTTTATTATGTTAAAAGTTGTTACTTTTTTGGCATGGAGGAAATGATGTCTAATGCGTACAAAATGTTTTATGCTTGTGTGGTAAATGGCTCAAATTAGCATTACTAACTCATTCTCTCTTTTTTTTACAAAGAGAAAAAATAAAGAAATAAAGAAAAATACAAATTTTATGGATGAAAATGTTTAATCAATAGTCATGAATTGACTTTATGGATGGATGGGATATGTATCATGAGAATGGAATAAATATTTTTTTCTTGTGTCTACCCCTTGGGATATGTAACATGTGACTTCTAATCCTTATCGATATATAGCAGGGTGTAGTCATCCTATCATGGTTAGAAACCAATATTGTTTAGTTAACATAATCATCAAATGTAGATGACTTAATCATGGGGGTGATGTTCCTTTTTGAGGAATCATGTCTGCTCGACTTCCATATGTTATTATAAATGGTATGTGGAATGTCATATATTTATGTATTCTTCATGGGCCTCAAAAATTAGTAATTTTAGGTCAAATCTAGAAATATAGAATCTTCCTCGACAATGACTATGAAAGGAGGAAAATAGTTGTCTTTTACTTTTTTTGTTAGAATGTGATTGAAATTTTCTATCTCTTATTCTGTGTAGGAATCCAGAGCTTATGTCTTATTCTAACTTTGTATTCAAATGTGATTTGAGGTTTTACGATTAGTCATGTTGGCACATTGCTAAGCTTCTGAATAGGTTTTTACTTATAAGCATCCACTAGGGCCATTTGAGTTTATCTTAGGGGTTTAAAGTACTTAATGGTTTAAGATCATCTATGGGGATTGAACACCACAGATGGGATTGAAATTTAGCATAACTCCACCACCAAATATATTCACTGAGATCAAGAATTTATGTGGGTGTAATGCATCCTTGTCTTATTAAAAAGGCTTAAAATAGACATGTCCTCAAGTATGCTCCAACTTAATCTCTCTTTGAATTCATTCAAGAAAATCATATGAAAATGCAATCATCATGATGTTTATTGGCTATAATGAGTTCACATGAGGAATTAGACATGCAATCCACTACTTTTCTATTTTCAAGTGTGACTCAAGCGCAAAGCATAAAAACTTCAAATATGGGATACCATTCATGCTTGCAAGCGATGCACATTTTACAATATATGGGTAAATTGTATCATGCATGACATACATACAAATGGTTTAAGTTGATGTTTCACTTGATAGAGTTACATCATACACATCATTCTACCTCCCATGACCCACTTAGCTTGTGTTGGGGACTGAAGACTAGATTCAATTTACCCTAGCCCTACTAGGTATAAATAGAGAAGAAAGGGTTATGGAAGGGAGAGAAGCACTATTACATAGGATCACTCATCTTTTTTTCTTTTTTTTCTTAAGAGGAAATTACATAGAAACATCCCTTATTTCTTTTTTGTTTTTCTTTTTCTCTTACCAAATGTAAGAAAGGCATACAGTGACAAGATTGAAGTGGGGGAATATAGATGTGGCAACTCAAATATTTAGAGGGATGGAGATAGTGGTGGAGATCTTGGGGTGAAACGATGGGGAAGTTAGCAGTGGAAATGGGGGCAGAATGGAGATAGGAGTGGAGATCTTGGGGTGGAAATGATGGGAAAGTGAGCGGTGGGGGTAGGGAAGGACTTGGGGAGGTGAATTGTGGCTTAAATCGAGCTTGAGGAGGAGTATCCAGATCTTGGCAGTCACTTTCCATCACTGGAGTGACACCATGGTTGTGAGGTGTTCACAAGAATGAGGTAGGTTCATGGCATTTTTGTAATAGAATACCCACTTAATTGGTGGGTCCGGATCCACCACAGATGTGTTGGTTGGTTGGCGCCATGCCTCTAGTGTTTGACTCACTTGTGTTGGTCGACTAGTTCCACACATGTGGTGATCACCACACCCATGGTGACAGGATGGCGTCACACCCATGGTGACAGTCGTGTTCCACTTCTCAACTCTTGTGATCTTATTGTTACTTTGGAAACCTCCACCACAACTGTTCCAATGTACCATGGCGATGGTAAGTGTTTTGGCAACTCATTTCAATGTCAAACTCAATATATCTTCACATTTCTCGACTCGATTGATGTTTCATCATTTTTCACTCATCTCATAGCTATTGCATCTCATTTTCTCACTCTTTCTAACTTTTCATTCTGTCACATTTCAAAATATAAATGAAAATGACTTTATAGAAGAGTGTGTGTGTTTGTGTTTCTTGTAATGTGTAAAATAAACAAAAAGTATCAAAAAGTGAAGATTGAGTGCAAAAGTTTCCAAACCTGGGTGGGTTGCCTCCCACTAGCACTAAGCATTATGGCTTCACTCAACCTTCTTAATTTTTCAATCATTTAATATCTTAAGAACCTAAAAGAAACTTCACCATAGTAGATGAAATTATCATGTGCAATCGGGCACATCTCTTCATCAAAATGAATTTCATCAACCAACACGACAATATCAAAACTTTGATTGCCCTTGTCAGACCCAACTTTAACAACAACCTTCAACCTTTATCCATTGACTACGAACTCCCTGGAACCTTCTTTCTCATTGATCACAATAGCACCGGATGGATAACATGTTTCACTTGGTTGGTCCTTCCCACCTTGACCTAAGCTTCCCAAGTAATAATTTCATTCTAGAATTTTTTGGGCACAAAAGAGTTTTTCTTGACAACTTGTTGTGCAAGAACTTGATTCTCTCTTTTTATCTCTTGGACATCTCATATGCTTCATGCCTCATTTCTTCCTATTTATGGAACTGTATATTTCTTCTTATCTTGGTGATATCTTTGTCCATATGCATTGATCAAAAGGCCCACAATGCCTTGTATTGCAATTCCCTGGTAGATGGCATATTTTCTCATATATGAGCTTGAATGGTGTGGTGCCAATCAGGGTTTTGAATGTGTCCTATATTCCCACAAATCTTCATTGAGTTGAAGAGATTAGTCCTTGCAGTCTGGTCTCACAGTCTTCTCAAGAATGAGTTTTATCTTTCAATTGGCCAACTCAACTTGACAACTAGTTCAAGGGTGGTAAGGAGTATCCACACAATGCTTCACACCATGCCTCGTCAATAGACTTTCAAAATATCTATGAATGAAATGGCTTCCACCATCACTGATCATAGCCCTAGAGACACAAAAGCGGAGAACTATATTTGACTTGACAAAATCACATACCCTATGATAATTTGTTCTTATAGAAATTGCTTCAACCCACTTTGAGACATAGTCTACAACCACTAAGATGTACACAAATCCAAAGAGGGGGAAACAGACCCACGAAGTCAATCCCTCAAACATCAAGCACCTCCACAATAAGAATAAAAGATAGAGGCATCATGTGCCTCTTTGAGTTTGTACCCATTTTTCGGCATTTGAAAGAAGCTTTGTAATAGGCATGAGAATCTATGAACAAGGTTGGCCAATAGAAACCACATTGATGAACTTTTTCATCCGTCCATTTTCCACCAAAATCTCCTCCACATATGTTGGAATGACACATGGGGAGAATGTCATATTGTTTGTTTTCCAGAGTACACCTTCTTATGAGTTGGTAGGAGCAATATTTGAAGATATGTGGGTTGTCCCTCACATAATTTTTCACCATAGAAAAAAAACCTTCTACTTTCCTCCTTAGTCCATGTGCTTGGTACTCTCCTACTAGCCAATAAGTTGGATGTTTTTTGTACCATGGTATTTGAGTAGAGTCAATCAAGAAGAGATGCTCATGGGGCATTGTCTCCTTGATTTTTTTCACATCATAGCAGGTTTCTTTAATATGAGAGAGATGATCTGTTACAACCCCAATTTTTGGGTTCAATTGGTGAGAAATGCAATTTCTCATATTAAGGATAATTGAACAAATAATGATTTAATTTGTTTTGAAGACATGGATTTTGTTTACAATAGCCTTGATGATTGTGTTGTGGGCTTTATTGGCTATTGGGCCCAAATAACTAAAAAATTCAATTATTAAATTAATAATTGAATATTTGAGAAAAGAAAGAGGTAGAAACCTCTAGAAGGCAAAGAGATGTAATCCAAGGATGGATTTCGTGCCTCTTGGGTTCCTTGGGTTCCAAGGAGTCCAAAGTTGCAAAAAAAAGCAATAAGAAAAGAAAAGATTAATTAAGTATTTCTTTAGTAAGAAAGAAATTGAAAATAATGATAAAATGTGGAAAATGAATGGAAAGAAGAATAAATGATATTTCTTGGTGAATTTTCGTATCCATGAGGTTTCTAATATTAAAAAAATTCCAATGAGGAAAATAAAAGAGAAATAAAGAGAAAACCTCAAAAAGAGTTATTTTAATAAGAAATAAACAAGATAATATGAAATAATGCATTTAAACGCATCTAGAAGGATAATGAGTATCCAACAAAAAGGATTTCAAAATAATAGAGTTCCTTGGGATCCAAGGAGTCCCAATAAAGAGGAAAGAAAAAGAAAATACCAAAATTGTAGAATAAAAGGATAATGTGATAGATTATTAATGAATTTTGAATTGTTTTTCAAAAGGTGGTATTTTCTATTAAAAGATATATTGTTGCTTTGAGAAAATGGATTTCGTGGACAATAGATTTAATGCCAAGCACAAGGAATATAAAAAGAGATGTTTTTTTTTTATTTTCCTTAAGGACCCATGGATCAAAGAGAAACGAGGAATTAATTAAAAGAGAGGATTACACCTAAACAAGGAAAGTAGGTTTCCTATAGATAAAGGGGCCTTATTTGCTTCGTGGGCAAGCATATTAGGGCATGGCTATTCTCCCCTATATTAGGGGTAGAGCCCTTAGCCGAGATGAGGAGATTTCCAAGAACTCTTCTCTCTCTACTCTTCATCTTCTTCGTTAAACCCTAGCGACATGGATCACATTTCCCCTAGGGCAGCAAGAAGCCAGGAGGCCATCACGTATCCTACAAAAACGACCTGTGAGGATCCCTGCCATCACCCTTAGGCACCAGTGCTTGCACGACGGCCACAGCATGGCTGTGTGCCCACCATGGGTTACAGATCCGACCAACCTGATTTAGCAGTGTTGGCCACGAATAGATACAACCCTTGGATGCGTGGGGATTCTGGAGAAGTTGGGCGATATTTTTCGGCAAGGTTCAGGCCTTGGGGATGTAGGGAACGATCCCGCAACCACTACAGCACAGCTACAGATCGTAGGTCCAGTACCCCACACCTGGCCATCCAGGCCATGGCTCAGAGCTTGAGCTGGTGTGAGGGAGTTCATCGAAGGTGGAGTCACCAACTCCGGTGGTCGGTGGGATCCAGGAAGGAGAGGAGAAGCCCTGCCGGTTGTTGGGTTTTAGGGGAGACAGAGAAGGCAGTGGAAACAAAAAATATCTCCCCCAACCCATACCGAGGAAACGCGTCAACGTCTATATAATAGGAAAGGATGGTTTGTGGAATCATACCTTGTCCCGAGGCTTGCTCGGCGACAATACCTCGCGCAATGCGCGGTCTTCAACTCCGGTCTTGGACGGTGTCTGTGCAGCTCCTGGTCACACCAGGACTGATGACTCCTCCTCCTACCGGACTGTCGGATGACAGTTGTCCTCCTGAGCGGCAGTGTCCTCCTGCCTCTGTAGTAGTCCACACGGACCACCTGGAACTCCACTCTCCTTGTCCCACAAGGAAGTGGAAGGAGTCGCACCCTCCTGTTGACGTACTAGTCGCTAACACACTCTTCTGCTACCAGTTGCAACTGCAGTTGTCCTTCCCTTGTTGCACCTCCCTTTTGCGGGAAGCACTTGCTCGGGATCTCTCACGGTTACCAAAACCAGAGAGAACGACAACTTTGCAAAGCAACCAGCTTGCATTGAGTTGTACTTTGAGAAGCCCCCAATACCCCTATATATATAGGCGGGTCATGGGATAGGGTTCTCTGTGCCCGGCAATACGGGACTAAAGCAGGAGTAGAAGTGTTCGATAATTTTCCACAAAAAGCAACCGGTTCGCAACTTGAAATGATCAGTTCACAACTGAACCGATCGGTTCGGCCATTGAGCCGATCGGTTGGACCTGAGCCGATCGTTTGGGGCACTCCAACCGATCGGTTGGTGCCCTGAACCGATCGGTTCATGGTCCTAATCCGTCTCAAAAAGACTTTCCTTGTTTCATTCTCAATTGGTATCGTATACCAATGTTATTCCCAATCGAATTGGGCAATTTGAAACCAAAGGAAAATTCTTGCCGACATGACTTTCCCAACTGGTCGGTTGCACCAGTTGAGCCGATCGGTTCAACTCTTGAACCGGTCGTTTCAACCTGGGCATGAGCCGATCGGCCTGGACACTCCAGCCGACCGGTTCAGCACCTCAACCGACCGGTTCATCACATGAGCCGATCGGTTGGGAGCACAGGTTGGGCAAAATCAGTCAATTGCGATTTCAATCAATCCGATACTCCAATCAATGCGTCCAACACCTTGAACCATATGATATTGAGCTATCAACTGATTGAGTGTTTAATTGAACTACTAAACTCCTTTAGTAATCAATCTAAACATTGCTTTGTGGACAAAACTCCTCTTCCAGGTTAAATCCTATGTGTGTGACCCTGCAGGTCCATTTCACGTTGGCAGTGAAAGTCCATAACACTTATGACTTCACAAGCAAAGAGCGGTGCCTAGTCACACATCAGTGCTACCTAAGTCAAAGTAGAAAGTTGGAGAACAACTTTCATCCTACAATCCGTAAATGGTGTTACAGTGAATGTATAATTCCTTTGTCTCTGATATCCCGAATGAACTCAAGGCATGGAACAGTCATCCTGTCAACGTTCATTCACTTTCTTGATCTCAGAGTAGATTGAAGGAGATATGTATGACATCAATATCACATACTGATTCACACATGCATGCGCACGCCTATCTCAATCCTACTCATCAAGTGGCCTTGGATATCAAACTCCCTCAGGAGGGACAAATCCCATATCTATCACTCACCCCTACAAAACCCCATGTGTCAAAGCCACCCAATCATCACCTTTATAACAACCCATGTTTCAGGACTGCGTTTGATGATGTCAAAGTGTGCCCAACGACATGTGTTGAGTGTAGTGATTTCAGGTATAAGAATCACACTCACCACCATCACTGTGAGTACTGACTGTGACTACCATCTCATGGTTCCATGTGTCAAACTCACGGTGGGTCTGTCCGGTACCTTGTTCTCTAACAAGTACCTATGTGTTTGGTTTGATATCTCTATATCATGACTAATGAGATTCTGTCATCAACCAACACCACAATCTAGTCTTGTGTGTCATTGCTGTCTATCTAACTTCCACAATGACATCCGACTAGGGACATATCAAGAATGTACAAACTCTTAGCATCCGTATGATCTCATCGTTCAGGTCATGAACCTGAAGGCATACGTCATTGAGTACTGTCATTCTCTAGACATTCAATCTGTTCCATCACTATCTCATATGACTGAACCAGAAAGAATTGGAAGCTTGCCTTTGATGTTTATCAA
Source organism: Alisma plantago-aquatica (assembly GCA_963693085.1). Classification (NCBI taxonomy): domain Eukaryota; kingdom Viridiplantae; phylum Streptophyta; class Magnoliopsida; order Alismatales; family Alismataceae; genus Alisma; species Alisma plantago-aquatica. The sequence continues at coordinate 750,663,258 of OY856413.1, forward strand.
ATCAATCTTATGTATCCCACCAATCATCCCATGATTGGCTCTCAGGGCATACATACCAACAGACTCCCACTTGCACTGCGAGCCAATCACCCTTGAATCATATTCATAGTGATCTTCAAACATGTCCCACATGTTACTGTGCTCTAGTGCGAACATAGTGAGTAATGACAACACCTTGCCAAAGTCAGTATAAACTGCATGTCTCTCATCTCTTTGCTGTACGTCGCACGTATGAGATGGAGTTGCCGTAATATGCGATCTAGTATTCCTTTGCTAACCTTTAGCCACATTGCATGATCAAGGATTCCAGACTTGTCATCAATGAGTGGAATATAAGTTCATCTCATGAACCTTCAGATCCATATAGTATCCACTGTTGTTCTCTAACACACATATACTCGGCATTTCCCTTTTAAATGGTTTTATTGGAATACTTCCAATTATCAACAAACTTTCACTTTTATACATCTTATGTATATCTTGCGATTAATTCTCTATCTTTTCGGAAGTTCACATCAATGTAACTCTTTACATCGAACTCTTCCTTATCTCCATAGAACTAGCACTTCACAAGCACTTATCAAGTTCTCATGGTATTCTAGTAACCCTTACTGGAAGCAGACAGACATCCACTCGTCATGTCCCACATACGAGTTATCAGGATGAGCACATCATATTTCCATGTCCTACATACAAGATGATGAATGCATTTTATTCTTGTCATGTCATACATGCAAGACAATGGGATGATTACATACATGATAGATCCATATCTATTCTTAGTGTTCCCATTCTTCATAAGAATTGGACACTTGGCCTTGGGATACTAACTCCATGTAGCATGGACAAGTTTTCTCCCACTGAATCTGTGCATACTGAACCCTTCAGTACAGATTGCCAATGTATGCTTTCTCTTTCCAGGTCAAGAGATTTTTTCGAGAACTATCTCTATAGATCTCTATTCCTATCATATAGGAAACATCTCTATCTTCCTTAAAGATAATTTCCACTTTTGGATTTCCATTCTAGAACAATTCCATTTCACATCAACATGTGAAATGTGAATACGCTCCCACTAAATCACAGATCCCTTCTTTATCTTTGACACGTCAATCAAACCCTTTGACTATATCATCAAAGTAAAGATCCAATTCTGAGTTGCTTGTACTCGATCAATCACATTGATTAGTCCATTGTAACTTATAAACTTCATTTGCATTAGTGGATTCATAAACCTTATAGGTTGTGTCACGTACACATCCTTGTTTTATTCCTCATAGGAATGCGGTTTTAGTATCCATATGCCAAATGTCTCAGTCATTAAGTTGCAATCAACAAGCATCATCCTTCTCAAAATGTTATCCATGTGTCTTAACACTTAAGACTCATTTGCACTTATGGATTTCATCCAATGAGTGCTACCATCAAGGTCATACCTTATGGTTCACACGGAAATCATTTAAGGATGTAATGATCATAAATCATAAATCAAAATTTGGTTCCTCATATTCATCTAGATAGTTGACTCATCACATGAACAACTCATCACATAGATAATTGAGGTGTATCTGTTAAGGATATAAGAACTCACAACCCTTGTGATTCTTAATTTCCTTTATTAGTGTGGGGTATTCTTTTATTAAGAAGAATTCAGTTATTTGATAATCATTCTCTAACTCCTTAGAGTATGATTCCTTCTTGATTTAGACATCACCATGCCTTAGTCATGAGTTCACTATGATACACTATCATAATCACTCATAAGGATCTCAAACATTTGGTCCAAGTATTTCATTCTTTGATCTCATCAAGAATTAATACTTTACCGAATTTGCACTTCATCTATGAAAATCTTGAACACTTCAAGATATTCATATTGGTATTTCTCTAAACACCATTAGAAGGATTAGCATTTGTTCCAATAGGTATGTAAATACATCACATGTATTATACCTAATAGGATAATCATTCTCCCACTACCATTAGTGAAGATTGATTAATCATATCCAAGATATTCATGTCTCTTACTGGTTCTCTAACCAAAAGAGTCTAGATTTATCCATCATATGGAAACTAGAAATGAATTTCTTATGATATATGCTAATTGTTTGAGTTATCAATAACTTTTAGGTATCATTTTATCTTATGCATATCAAATACCACAAGATAAGCAAGGCATTGCCACAAAGATCATATCTTTAAGAATGAAACATCAACTTTATTAATTGCCATCATTGTCATACAATATGCAATAATAAAGTGTTTCTATCTTTTGGCAATATATGAAATAGCAGTTCTCAACTCTATTTCGTGCCCTTTTAGGCTGAAATAAACTGAAAGATACTCCTATCTATGGCAGCAACACTTGCTCCAATGATGGGTATTTCTTTCTTGGTCCTTTCACAAAGGCCATCACTTATTTGTGGATATTGCATATCATATATGACATATCCATATCTTGGTATCATATACCTCAGATAAAGAAGCAGTTCATTTCATGATACCTTAGGTGGAGATCTCCATCCCCTCCTTCATCTTCTTTTGTTCTTCTAGATATAGAGGGCAGTTCCCTCATACACCCTTTCCCCATGTGCCTTGAGGCTGAAGACGGCTTGGGATGCTGGCTAGCATCAGAACACTTCTTTGCTTTGTCCTTGCCCTTGCCTTTAAGACTTACCTTTTCTTTGATCACATCAAAGATTATGGTTTGTATTTCTTCATTTTTTCCTCTACTATCCTCAACATGTCCAACAACTCTGTCAACGCTTGTCAAAGTTGTTCATGTTGTAGCTTATCATGAATTGTATGATTCTTGCAACATTTGCAGTATCATACCAATAGCCAACCCTTGGCTTATAGGGAATCCTTCTTAGTCAGGTTTTTCCACATACCCAATCACATTGAGTGTGTGAATACCTTACTGGATCTCCTTCTGTCATGACATACTAGGACAGTGTCTTGGAGACATCATATGTCTCATGTTGTCTCTGCAACTCATAGTTCATAGAACACAACATCAAGCACTCCTCATCAATTTCATCCTCAGTATGTTTCCATAAGCATACTTTCATCCATTGATGTGATGGGATCGAGTTCATCCGGTTCTGGTATAACTAGGACTTAGAGCTTTCACTCTTTGATTGAGAACACTTCTCATCATCATCCTAACCAGTTGTGGAATTATTCCCATTTAATTTGTTGGTCTCAAAGACCGATCACAAATAAAGTGATTTGTTGATTAACCATTTATTTTAACAAAAGGAAATATGTGCAATTTTAGTCCAAAACTCTTTTGACTTATTTGATTGATTTGAAAGGTTGACGATAAAATTAGGCCTTTAATTAATTATCACTCCCACTATTTTAGTTCAAATTGATAGCCCTCACCATCAATTTGGAAGATTGCAGCGTACAACCTTCTAGTGGGCAAGATCCTGAAATCCTCTAAGTCATGAGTCAGCTTTGGCTGATCGCCCACAACTTAGATCTCTCAGGTAGGCAACTCTTGCCAATTGCATCATATGCAACTCTTGTTGAATGAACATGCACAACTCCTTGCCATGAACATTCCTTACCTCTGGGCTTAGACGCTCTAAGAATCACCAGTTAAGTCTAACCCAAAAGCCGACACGGTAAACATGCACCCTGCTTTGGCAGAACCTACATGTCTACCCTTCACACTTCCACAAAATAGACGGCGCACCACGCTTTGGCGTAACCTACGCTTGGTCGATCGAGCTTTTCATGTGTGCCGCTAATGGAAGGCATGTAAGACTTAATATTTTAATGAGGGATTTGGTTTTTATATACATATACATATCCAATCACCACAATACATAGCACGTATCATATACATGCTATATCCCACAGAAAACATGCACAAACGATAAAAAGCGATGATTATGGCCATCCTAATGTGATTCCTCGAGCCAAGAGGAATCACGGTCATCTAGGTCTACATCACATGCAACCTGTACAAGATGAACTTCTGTGCCTTGCCATCCGAGTTGATCAACTCATCACATGAATGATCTGTACTCTCCAACCGATCGTCTCGGTGCCACCAGCCGATCGGTTGGCTCCTCCAACCGATCGGTTCGCCTGGTCGTCGTGCATCTCGTCATGTCCGCCACCCGCTCGTCTCGCTCCTCGAACCGGTCATCAACCGATCGGTTCACTCCTTGAACCGACCGTCTGGAAGGTCAACCGATCAGTTCACGCCTTGAACCGATCGTTTGAGCAGTCGTCTTGATGTCCGCCGGTCTTTGACATAACAAGAAATAAAAAATCTATCCTATTTATTACATTGCTTTAAAAGGGAAACCCCGAGTTACATTCGGGGGGAGCAAAGGTAGGAAAGAATCTCGAATTATTTCGAGTTACATCAGGAATAAGAGAGGGAAGATCGGTGCGCAGACCGAGATGCAAGCAACCACAAACAACCACACACAGATAGGGGTTTATAGGCCATAATCACGCTACACACATCCACCACAAAACTCATTTAAGGGCGACGCGTATCGAGTGCATTAATAATACATATCATATATGCAATTAGGGATTTGTGTATTTAGGATTGGACATGCATAAAGCCGATATTATTCACATCGCATGCAATAAATAAAGGCGACAAACCAAAATCGATCATATCAATATTCCTAAAATATAGAACAGTTGACGTGGCTCTGATACCACTGTTGGGTTTTAGGGGAGACAGAGAAGGCAGCGGAAACAAAAAATATCTCCCCCAACCCATACTGAGGAAACACGTCAACGTCTATATAATAGGAAAGGATGGTTTGTGGAATCATACCTTGTCCCGAGGCTTGCTCGGCGACAATACCTCGCGCAATGCGCGGTCTTCAACTCCGATCTTGGACGGTGTCTGTGCAGCTCCTGGTCGCACCGGGACTGACGAATCCTCGTCCTACCAGACTGTCGGATGACAGTTGTCCTCCTGAGCGGCAGTGTCCTCCCGCCTCTATAGTAGTCCACACGGACCACCTGGAACTCCACTCTCCTTGTCCCACAAGGAAGTGGAAGGAGTCGCACCCTCCTGTTGATGTACTAGTCGCCAACACACTCTCCTGCTACCAGTTGCAACTGCAGTTGTCCTTCCCTTGCTGCACCTCCCTTTTGCGGGAAGCACTTGCTCGGGATCTCTCACGGTTACCATACCAGAGAGAACGACAACTTCGCAAAGCAACCAGCTTGCATTGAGTTGTACTTTGAGAAGCCCCCAATACCCCTATATATATAGGCGGGTCATGGGATAGGGTTCTCTGTGCCTGGCAATACGGGAATAATGCAGGAGTAGAAGGGTTCGAGAATTTTCCACAAAAAGCAACCGTTTCGCAACTTGAAATGATCGGTTCACAACTGAACCAATCGGTTCGGCCATTGAGCCGATCGGTTGGACCTAGCCGATCGTTTGGGGCACTCCAACCGATCGGTTGGTGCCCTGAACCGATCGGTTCATGGTCCTAATCCGGCTCAAAAAGACTTTCCTTGTTTCATTCTCAATTGGTATCGTATACCAATGTTATTCCCAATCGAATTGGGCAATTTGAAACCAAAGGAAAATTCTTGCCGACATGACTTTCCCAACTGGTCGGTTGCACCAGTTGAGCCGATCGGTTCAACTCTTGAACCTGTCGTTTCAACCTGGGCATGAGCCGATCGGCCTGGACACCCCAGCCGACCGGTTCAGCACCTCAACCGACCGGTTCATCACATGAGCCGATCGGTTGGGAGCACAGGTTGGGCAAAATCAGTCAATTGCGATTTCAATCAATCTGATACTCCAATCAATGCGTCCAACACCTTGAACCATATGATATTGAGCTATCAACTGATTGAGTGTTTAATTGAACTACTAAACTCCTTTAGTAATCAATCTAAACATTGCTTTGTGGACAAAACTCCTCTTCCAGGTTAAATCCTATGTGTGTGACCCTGCAGGTCCATTTCACGTTGGCAGTGAAAGTCCATAACACTTATGACTTCACAAGCAAAGAGAGGTGCCTAGTCACACATCAGTGCTACCCAAGTGAAAGTAGAAAGTTGGAGAACAACTTTCATCCTACAATCTGTAAATGGTGTTACAGTGAATGTATAATTCCTTTGTCTCTGATATCCCGAATGAACTCGAGGCATGGAACAGTCATCCTGTCAACGTTCATTCACTTTCTTGATCTCAGAGTAGATTGAAGGAGATATGTATGACATCAATATCACATACTGATTCACACATGCGTGCGCACGCCTATCTCAATCCTACTCATCAAGTGGCCTTGGATATCAAACTCCCTCAGGAGGGACAAATCCCATATCTATCACTCACCCCTCAAAAACCCCATGTGTCAAAGCCACCCAATCATCACCTTTATAACAACCCATGTTTCAGGACTGCGTTTGATGATGTCAAAGTGTGCCCAACGACATGTGTTGACTGTAGTGATTTCAGGTCTAAGAATCACACTCACCACCATCACTGTGAGTACTGACTGTGACTACCATCTCATGGTTCCATGTGTCAAACTCACGGTGGGTCTGTCCGGTACCTTATTCTCTAACAAGTACCTATGTGTTTGATTTGATATCTCTATATCATGACTAATGAGATTCTGTCATCAACCAACACCACAATCTAGTCTTGTGTGTCATTGCTGTCTATCTACCTTCCACAATGACATCCGACTAGGGACATATCAAGAATGTACAAACTCTTAGCATCCGTATGATCTCATCGTTCAGGTCATGAACCTGAAGGCATACGTCATTGAGTACTGTCATTCTCTAGACATTCAATCTTTTCCATCACTATCTCATATGACTGAACCAGAAAGAATTGGAAGCTTGCCTTTGATGTTTATCAAATCAATCTTATGTATCCCACCAATCATCCCATGATTGGCTCTCAGGGCATACATACCAACATCGGTTGCGTCTAGGGCGGCAGGGAGCGCCGTCCCGAGGAAGAAGAAGACATGAGGGTTGGTTGGATAGATATGCCCCTCCGCGGGCTGTAGCAGATATGACTTAACTGAGGGCAAGAAGGTCAATTCGAAATGTTTCCAAAGAAAGCAACGTTGCATGAAGATAAAGGCGACGTGGCACCCTCTCATTGGCTGTGGTAAGTGATTTATTGCAAAAATCATATCTAATGATTGGTAACTCTGATTAGGACAAGTAATATATGAATTTTGATCAGAAGAATACAAGGAATCCAATAAAAATAGTTTTATAGCCTGAATCTGATCATAGTTCGAAATGTAGAGTAAATTATCATCTTTAATGAATTAAAGATTAAGAAACCCTATTTTGAAATGAATAAAGTGTTTAATAGGGTTTAATGGATCATTAGAGTTGATGTTAACTTGTTAAATGTAAAAAGGTACATTATGTTCAAAAAGGAAGAACTTTGCACGTGATTAGTCTAATTTAGAGTTTATGTGCATAAATATGCTTGAAATTTGAAAAGGACATAAAGTTATCATCTTTAATGATTTAATTAAGGAAAACCCCTTAGATTTGATGATAGATCGATTTAATGTTGTTCAATGGATAATTCAAGCTGATATTAACATGTTGTTAATAAAAGTGAAAATAGGATCTAAAAAGATGATCTTTTTATATAATTGGCTTAATTTAGGGTTTTGTGCATGATTATGCATTAATGAGCTTGAAAACCCTAATTTAGGAGAATATGTCTTTTAATTGGTTTAATTGTTCAAATCCATGAATAAATAGGGATATGATGATCCTAAGTCAATTTGGGTATAAAAGACTATTAAAATGGATAATTTGAGCAATTAGGGTTTATATGAGTAGAAAAGAGTATTTTAGGGATTGTTGACCTAAAAGGGATAAAGTTTGAAGAATTAATCTAAGAAACCCTAATGAAGATTAATGAAACCCTAAATGGATACAAAAACCCTAGAAAGTGAATCCAAGTAAATAAAGTAGATTCTTGATAAAGTGTGTAATAAATAGATTGCATATTCTTTTCAGGAATTATGTGATGATTGAATTGCTTGCTTGGATTTCATTCTTGGTTAGGTTTACTTAATGCTTGTGAAATCATTAAATCAGGTATGTGGTTACGCTTATGAATAATCTCTCTAGTTTCACGGCGATTCCTGAAGTTTTAATCGGTTGCTTGAAAATAATTGTTGGATGTTTATTTATTTCATGCAACTATAAACTGACTATGATTATCACTATAATTGTGCGTATATAACTGGCTAGATCCGGGTCCACCTCTATTGCTTTGAAAAGGCTAAAAGAAAAAAGGGGTAATCCTAGAGCAAGGTCTAGGTTATCGAGAGTTAGAAATTGGGCTACCTACATGTAGTGCCATGAGACTCATTAGCCTTCCATGAGTTAAGGAGTGGGCTACTTACGAGTAGTTCCATGTGACTCAACCCTAGAAACTGGTTCACCTATAGGTGGGACCATGAGGGGTTTAATGGGGATCTACCATAAGGAAGGTAGTATCCAGGTCCACTGCAGGGATAGCATAGAGGATAAGGTACTTATGGATCACAGAGTTATATTTAAAACGTAATCTTGATTGTTAAATGCTTAATTGAATGATTACGTTGTTATCATAGTTGCACGTTTATTGTTTCCCCCACATACCAGCTTCGGATGACCGACGTTTTGTTTGTCGGCGTTTTAGGTACAAGACAAAAGGACAAACAGTAAATCTTCATATTGTGAAATACATGAAGTAAAATAGAAGGAGGATTAGTTAGAGTAGAATCCTTAAGTGCATGGAAGTTTAGAGATCCAAGTTTTCAAAAAGGTATGCAAAAGTTTATTTTCTTACAGCTTTTCAGTTTAGTATGTTAAAATTTAATAATTGTTCTTGGTTAATTGTTGAACCTTTGATCCGGAAAGTATGGGTACGACTTTGACCTCTCGGTCTCCCTTAATTGGGGGTTATCGGGAGGTGGGGTCATAACATTTGGTATCAGAGCATAGGTTCCCCACTTAACCATTAATAATTATTAAATTTTACAAACTCCATAGAACCCAAGGGAGTTATTAGAGGATTATCTGAAAGACGGAGGTATCTAGAAAAGGATCACGACTGGGGGCTGGCAATATTTTCCTCCACACCGCTAGTCGGAATACGAGGACTCCCAGATCTGTGTGACTGCCTGGCCAAAGTCTTAGTATATGAATCGAAATAAGATACCTTTAGGACTTTCTCATCTTATTCATCCCTTCTCATCACAAAATTCTATTAAGGACCTTAAGGATTAGGGTTTTCTCTTCTCCTCACCCTCTTGAGGTATGGGTAAGGATAATAAGGTCTAATGAATCCTCCACTAAATTAATGAAAAGTATGTAAATAAGATGTCATGGACATAATCTTAATAGATTAAGCGCAAATTAAAGGATAGATACATGCTTAGGTCGTATGACATAAGTTGTCATGTCCTCAGAAGAGACCTGAGGCTAGACCTTCTTGTCAAGAGGATAAGTTTGTCTTGGAGATAGAGATCTCCATTGCAAGTAGAGACCTGGCACATCCTCTGAGGATGATGTTAACCCTAACCCTAAGTGAAGGTTAGATAGGGAGAGCTAGATATCTTGGTAGACCAGGTGTTTGGATGGACATGCTTGGGATGCCATATGAGCCATGAGAGGTTGGATGACCGAGTACCTCTGGCAACCCAACCCTAGGAAGGGTCGTGCATGTTAGAGTGAAGGATAGCTCCTTCATTGTTGAGGTTAGAGAAGAACCTATGGAACCCCATGAGCTGATATGAGCATGGCATAATAGGCACCCTGTATGTATCAGTAGTGCGAAGAATAGGTTGAAACCCTGGCTGAGATAGTTCGATGGATAGCTTATGTGATAAGTATAGGGGGTTATGGATAACCTTGAGAGAACATAAGTTGACCATAGGCTTCATCTAGCTAAGGGCATGCTTTTGAGGTTGACCCTTCATGAAGATAGGACCTCTAATGGTGAGGTTGGTTGTAGGATTAACTCTAGAGAGAGAGGATGACCCCAGGCAAGAAGGCTGGAAGCGTAAAACCTCGAGATATGAGGAACAGTGGAGAGTCAAGGATGATGCGGCCTAAGTGAATGATAGTAGTTGCCTCATGCATAATTCTTGGAGGCTAATGATATCTTGGTTGTCTTAGAGGAACCAAACCCTAGAGGGAGGATGAGTCTGCTTGTACCTTTGTACCTATGGTATAGATGAGAAGAAGAGTTCCATAAACCCTGGAGAGGTATAGTAACAGGTTATGAGGCCTTGCACCTTGTTGATTGTCCTTGAGGAGGACTCAACCTTAAAGTGTTGATCGAGGAGAAGGATGACAGGAAGTGTATGTCATACCCGGTACATGCTTGGTTTGTGGTTAAGAGATTGAGCATGCAGTTGGACACCCAAAGTGAACCTAAGGTTCCTGACCTAAGAGGGGAAGTGGTATACCTAATGCTCATGATGAGAATTAAGTTGTTATAGTTTTGAGCATGGTACGCCTCATGTATAAAGGAAAAGGGAAGCCCCTTAAGTTTAAGGTATGTTTGATGAACCCCTCACAACTAGGTTGATGATAAAGGAAAGTATGATCTTGATCCAGCATCAAGGAAAGAGGACAAGTATGACCTAGCATGGTTCAGTAGGTGATCTGCTTGTGCCTTAATAGCTTGCTAGGGTTAAGTAGGCTCATGTGGATGTAAACCCTAGACCTAAGAGCTTTTGTGACCTTGTTTTCAAGAGATAGTTTTCCTCCCATCCTGGGAGGGGGACCCCTTTGGTAGGGTGTATATCAGTTTTGTTGGTTTAAGGTAACCTAAAGAGGTCTCATAGGATCTTGAGAAGCTAAGTGAAAAGTACATGGTATGAGAATGAACCTGTAGACCCATAGATATCCATCTCTAATTGCATATGAATGTGTTACCATGGAGGTAACTGGTATGGGGCTTGACCAAGGTAGGCAGGTTGCCATGATCCCTATGAAAGGATGAAAGCCAACCCATGAATGCAGAAAGAGAGATGATGAAGACTTGGGTAAGGTTCTAAGTGAACATGCACTATAATGGAGAACCCTAAGTCTATCCTAAGGTCAGGTAGGGATAAGACCGATGAAAGTAGGAGTTGCCTAATTCCCCAGTTGCACATGATCATAGGGTCGGGAGGTAACAACTATCATTGTCTGAGGGCCATGGGTTAGGAGATTGATCACCTTCATGAACTCATGGGACCCAAAGGGCAGATGAGTAGGCCACTCTCTTGATGCATGAGGGAAGAGGGATGACCCCAAAAGAGCCGGTACCCTATAGATCTAGAGGAGATGACCAAGGATATAAACCTCAGTAGGTTCAAGACTAGTTTTCCATGGAGGTAACTTTGATATCATGATGTCTGTTGTAGAGACATATGTGGCATGTTGCAACTTAGATGTAAAGGTGTATTGGCAAGGTGGGATGTACCATATCTACTCTTGGAACAGGAAGAACTCTGTATTTGGACTGCAGCCAAATGCTTATTTCCTCTTGTTATAGGGGTGAGAGTTAGGACATTACGCATGCCATACACCAAGGATAAGAGATGATGTAGGTTGGAACGTTGCCACGAGAAATGGGGATAGAGAAGATAGCCTACCCTGGTAAAGTGAATGATACATGGATGGTTTACTAACACTAAGAGGAATGAGGTAGTCACCTTATGAGGATGATGTTATCATGAGATATGAAGTCATACAAGGTTGAGTTTAATTACCAAGAAAATGAGCTTAAAAGTGTTCTCAATGAAGATAGACTTAGAGTTAAGAGTTAATATGATAAGTGAAATACATGTAAGTGTAAGTCTTCAATATTACCTAATACATATGGATGTGAAGTACTAATGGATACTTTGGTTGAGATATATCTACCTAGTTTGGCTAGAAGAGGTTGTTAGACTAACCCTAAGTTTGGAAAGGAGATATGTTCAGCTAACACTCAGATATTGTAAGATCTGTTGAACAAAGTTAGTGGTTGTTTGGTTAAGTCAGCCTAATCCTTAATATAATGAAAGGATGGTGATATAACCTCATATACACCTCTTTGGATAGGAAGGTAATAAAACCCTGATGAGAGTGGTATAGGGTTTCTGAGGAATCAATCTTGAGGAATCATGACATACAGGAGATCAGGATTTTAAGATCACCATACACCGTACTATGAAGATAATGAGTGACAGTGGTACTTTAGATACCTAAGATAAAGTTTCATGTGGTATATGGCCATGCAAGCCGAGGGTGAAGGACGGACACCAGTAACCCCGAGCATTGATATAAAGGATAAAGAGTCCCAAAAAGAGAAAGGGGAGTTCATCATAATGGATGTTGTAAGTCTCCCCTGGACCAAGGAAGGTCAAGATGCAATATGGGTTATGGTAGATCACCTTACCTAGATGACATGAGAAAGAAAGAGTTCTGTCAAGGGACAGATCTAGTTGAACTACCCATAATAAGAGATGGTTCAACTACACCATGATGCAAGTTCAAGGGTTCTTGAGTTTGACCTAAAGGTTTCCTTCTAAAAGGTGGGAGTAGATACATGAAGAACTCGATGTTAGTACAGTTTATCACCCCTAACTGTGGGTTAGTATAATCCATACTAAAAGGTCTGATGAGAGCATATGTGCTTGTTCAGGGTGATAGTTAGAGACAGTTCTTGTCCTACGAAGGATGTGATGATGACCACCATAGCCAGTATCAGGATTTAAAGAAGCTCTGTAAGGGAGGTTGTGTCGGTCACCACTTCAGTAAGGTGATGTTGGTGAAAGGACCATGTGATGGTTAGAAAAGGACCACAGTGTGTGTAGATGAAGCTACTTTGATCGTGCAATGGGTGAAAGGAGACTAGAGATGACGTAAGTCATGAGAAGATGCAAAGTAGAGTGACATGCAGTTCACTGTGGGAGAATACATGACATGAAAATCCGACCCCTCTAAGTTATAGCTAAGAGAGCTGAGTCCCCGATGCATGGGTTCTTTTGACATGGTTTGGTGGAGAAGGTTAAGTTTGATCTTACCCCTTAGGATAAAGTAATGTGTGATGAGTTCTGTGTGTCCAATTTAGAGAACTATGTGAGGCACCCCGACCATATGCTGAGCAATGAACCTAGTGAGCCCTAAGGGAGGCTGAAATGGCCTGGGTCACCTATGTAGCTTATAGACGCCAGGATGAAAGAACTCAAAGAAAAGAATATGTGATGATAAAGGTTCTTTGGAAATTCCATGAGTAAGGTAGAGCCACATAGGGGCCAATGATGGACATGGAAAAGTCTTATCCTAAATTGTCTGTTTGCTTGATAGAATTTTGAGGACAAAATTCCTATAAGAGGGGAAGGATGTTACAACCCCAATTTTTGGGTTCAATTGGTGAGAAATACAATTTCTCATATTAAGGATAATTGAACAAATAATGATATAATTTGTTTTGAATACATGGATTTTGTTTACAATAGCCTTAATGATTGTGTTGTGGGCTTTATTGGCTATTGGGCCCAAATAACAAGAAAATTCAATTAGTAAATGAATAATTGAATATTTGAGAAAAGAAAGAGGTAGAAACCTCTAGAAGGCAAAGAGATGTAATCCAAGGATGGATTTCGTGCCTCTTGGGTTCCTTGGGTTCCAAGGAGTCCAAAGTTGCAAAAAGAAAGCAATAAGAAAAGAAAATATTAATTAAGTATTTCTTTAGTAAGAAAGAAATTGAAAATAATGATAAAATGCGGAAAGTGAATGGAAAGAGGCATAAATGAGATTTCTTGGTGAATTTTCGTATCCATGAGGTTTCTAATATTAAAAGAAATGCCAATGAGGAAAATAAAAGAGAAATAAAGAGAAAACCTCAAAAAGAGTTATTTTAATAAGAAATAAACAAGATAATATGAAATAATACATTTAAACGCATCTAGAAGGATAATGAGTATCCAACAAAAAGGATTTCAAAATAATAGAGTTCCTTGGGATCCAAGGAGTCCCAATAAATAGGAAAGAAAGAGAAAAATACCAAAATTGCAAAATAAAAGGATAATGTGATACATTATTAATGAATTTTGTATTGTTTTCCAAAAGGTGGTATTTTCTACTAAAAGATATATTGTTGCTTTGAGAAAATGGATTTCGTGGCCAATAGATTTAATGCCAAGCACAAGGAATATAAAAAGAGATGTTTTTTCGATTTTCCTTAAGGACCCAGGGATCAAAGAGAAATGAGGAATTAATTAAAAGAGAGGATTACACCTAAACAAGGAAAGTAGGTTTCCTATAGATAAAGGGGCCTTATTTGCTTCGTGGGCAAGCATATTAGGGCATGGCTACTCTCCCCTATATTAGGGGTAGAGCCCTGGGCCGAGATGAGGAGATTTCCAAGCACTCTTCTCTCTCTACTCTTCATCTTCTTCGTTAAACCCTAGCCACATGGATCACGTTTCCCCTAGGGCAGCAAGAAGCCAGGAGGCCATCACGTATCCTGCAAAAACGACCTGTGAGGATCCCTGCCATCACCCTTAGGCACCAGTGCTTGCACGACGGCCGTAGCATGGCTGCGTGCCAGCCACGGGTTACAGATTCGTCCAACTTGATTTAGCAGTGTTGGCCACGAATAGAGACAACCCTTGGATGCATGGGGATTCTGGAGAAGTTGGGCGATGTTTTCCGGCAAGGTTCAGGCCTTGGGGATGTAGGGAATGATCCCGCAACCACTGCAGCACAACTACAGATCGCCGGTCCAGTACCCCGCACCTGGCCATCCAGGCTATGGCTCAGAGCTTGAGCACGTGTGAGGGAGTTCGTCGGAGGTGGAGGCACCAACTCCGGTGGTCGGCGGGATCCGGGAAGGAGAGGAGAAGCCCCACCGGTTGCGTCTAGGGCGGCAGGGAGCGTCGTCCCGAGGAAGAAGAAGACTGAGGGTCGGTTGGACAGATATGCCCCTCCGCGGGCTGTAGTAGATACGACTTAACCGAGGGCAAGAAGGTTAATTCGAAATGTTTCAAATAAAGCAACGTTGCATGAAGATAAAGGCGATGTGGCACCCTCTCATTGGTTGTGGTAAGTGATTAATTGCAAAAATCATATCTAATGATTGGTAACTCTGATTAGGACAAGTAATATATGAAATTTAATCAGAAGAATACAAGGAATCCAATAAAAATAGTTTTTAGCCTGAATCTGATCATAGTTCGAAATGTAGAGTAAATTATCATCTTTAATGAATTAAAGATTAAGAAACCCTATTTTGAAATGAATAAAGTGTTTAATAGGGATTAATGGATCATTAGAGTTGATGTTAAACTGTTAAATGTAAAAAGGTACATTATGTTCAAAAAGGAAGAACTTTGCACGTGATTAGTCTAATTTAGAGTTTATGTGCATAAATTAGCTTGAAATTTGAAAAGGACATAAAGTTATCATCTTTAATGATTTAATTAAGGAAAACCCCTTAGATTTGATGATAGATGGATTTAATGTTGTTCAATGGATAATTCAAGCTGATATTAACCTATTGTTAATAAAAGTGAAATTAGGATCTAAAGAGATGATCTTTTTACATAATTGGCTTAATTTAGGGTTTCGTGCATGATTATGCCTTAATGATCTTGAAAACCCTAATTTAGGAGAATATGTCTTTTAATTGGTTTAATTGTTCAAACCCATGAATAAATAGGGATATGATGATCCTAAGTCAATTTGGGTATAAAAGACTATTAAAATGGATAATTTGAGCAATTAGGGTTTATATGAGTAGAAAAGAGTATTTTAGGGTTTGTTGACCTAAAAGGGATAAAGTCTGAAGAATTGATCTAAGAAACCCTAATGAAGATTAATGAAACCCTAAATGGATACAAAAACCCTAGAAAGTGAATCCAAGTCAATAAAGTAGATTCTTGATAAAGTGTGTAATAAATAGAGTGCATATTCTTTTTAGGAATTATGTGATGATTGAATTGCTTTCTTGGATTTCATTCTTGGTTGGATTTACTTAATGCTTGTGAAATCATCAAATCAGGTATGTGGTTACGCTTATGAATAATCTCTCTAGTTTCACGGCGATTCCGGAAGTTTTAATCGGTTGCTTGAAAATAACTGTTGGATGTTTATTTATTTCATGCAACTATAAAGTGACTATGATTATCACTATAAATGTGCGTATATAACTGGCTAGATCCGGGTCCACCTCTATTGCTTTGAAAAGGCTAAAAGAAAAAAGGGGTAATCCTAGAGCAAGCTCTAGGTTATTGAGAGTTATAAATTGGGCTACCTACATGTAGTGCCATGAGACTCATTAGCCTGCCATGAGTTAATGAGTGGGCTACTTACGAGTAGTGCCATGTGACTCAACCCTAGAAACGGGTTCACCAATAGGTGGTACCATGAGGGGTTTAATGGGGATCTACCATAAGGAAGGTAGTATCTAGGTCCTCTACAGGGATAGCATAGAGGATAGGGTACTCATGGATCACAGAGTTACATTTGAAACGTAATCTTGATTATTAAATGATTAATTGAATGATTACGTTGTTATCATAGTTGCACGTTTATTGTTTCCCCCACATACCAGCTTCGGCTGACCGACATTTTGTTTGTCGGAATTTTAGGTACAAGCCAAAAGGACCAACAGTAAATCGTCATATTGTGAAATACATGAATTAAAATACAAGGAGGATTAGTTAGAGTAGAATCCTTAAGTGGATAGAAGTTTAGATATCCAAGTTTTCAAAAAGGTATGCAAACGTTTATTTTCTTACAGCTTTTCAGTTTATTATGTTAAAATTTAATAATTGTTCTTGGTTAATTGCCAAACCTTTTATCCGGAAAGTATGGGTACGGCTTCGGCCTCTCGGTCTCTCTCAATTGGGGGTTATCAGGAGGTGGGGTCGTAACATGATCGACTGCATAATTTTTCACCCCTTTCTTGTCAATGATCTCCACATCAAATTCTTGAAGCAATAGAATCCAAAGATCAGCCTAGTGTTTGAGTCTTTCTTCAACATGAGATACTTAAGATCTACATGGTCAGTGTAAATAATCATTTTATTTTGTAGAACATAAGAGAAGAACTTGACAAGGGAAAAGATCACGGAAAGCAAATCCTTTTCTGTGGTGGTGTAGTTTCTTTGAGCCTCATGAAGAGTTTTACTTGTGTAATAGACAACATGAGGTATCCATCTAATCCTTTAGCCAAACACATTCCCATGGCCATATCTGATGCATCGATCCTGATCACAATTGGCAAAGAGAAATAATGTGGTTGCATAATAGGAGAAGAAATCAACTTGTTCTTCAAGTGATTGAAGGCTTCAATGCACTTTTTATCAAAATTGAATACAACATCATTCTTAAGAAAATTGCACAAAGGTCGGGAAATCTTTCTAGGTCTATAATAAAGTAGAGTTAGAATCTTACATTTCCCAAGAAAGAGAGGCATGACTAACAGTGGAAGAAATAGCCAATGTAGAGATGAGGCCCATTTTGTCCTTGGCTACTTTAATCTTGATATTGGATTCTCTATGACCAAGAACAATACCCTCGGGCACCATGAGGGACTTTGCTCCCAAGATAAAACCAAATAGACCTTAACACATCTCTCAAGAGTAGGAGAGACAAACATTCATCTAAAGTCTTGTTGAACACTAAAAAATCATCCATGAAGACCTCAAGTGAAGAATCGAGTATGTTTGGAAAAAATGGATGTGACACATCCTTGGAAAGAAGAGGGGGTGTTGCAAATCCCAAAAGGCATTCTATAATAGTCAAATGTACCCCTTGGACATGTGAATGTGGTCTTCTCATGATCCACAAGATGCACTACCACTTGGAAATATCCCAAGTAACTGAAGAGATAGTAGTAGAAACTCTATCCTTCAAGTCTCTCCAAAATTTGATCAATGAATGGGAGAGGAAAGTGGTCCTTCTTTGTCTTCTCATTTAACTTCGTATATTACACACACATCCTCCATTTGGATTTTTCTCTTAGTGGAATCATTTCTCCATCTTCATTTTGGGCCATGATGATCCCACCCTTTCTAGGTACAACTTGGATGGGACTCGCCCAAGGACTGTCAAAAATGGGATAGATGATCCCAGCATAAAGTAACTTCACAAAGTATTGATCTATAACTTTCTTCAACTTGGGATTCAACATTATTTGCATTTAACAAGTTGGCCTTATATCATCTTCTAGGTAGATGCTATAGACAAAAATGGAGGGGTCATCACCCCTCAAATCAGCAATACACCACCCTATGTCTTGAATGTTCCTTTTCAACAAATAATTGAGAGCATCTTCTTGATCTAGAGAGAGAAAAGAGGAAATGTGTAACGACACTCGCCATCGTTAAGATAACAAGTGCCATTAACAATAATAAAACATGCGGAAGCGAATTATTTACAGCGGATTACTAAAAATCACTGAAAATTTAAAACTTTTTGCAAAGAGATCCATTCATAGGGAAAACTCTTTAACCAAGAACCAAAGTGTTTCCATTTCATCCTGGATCACAAGTACACAGCATGTACAATTCCTTTTTAAGGATTACAACATTGACTTCCCTGTTAACAAATATACACAGGTAGTATAAAACTTTGAGGCATTAAGCCAAAACTCCGATTGAATCATTTAAAACTACGAGGACCTAAGAGTACAGAAACGACACATAGGACTACTATCTATATGACTTGACAGACAATATCTCCACCTGAGATCTCATTGCTGTCCTTGTTGTTGCTGTTGCTTCTGCTCATCTCTGTTCTAGGGATTTCATGCCTTGCCTTCCATGCATACCTAAAAATGTTTTCCCACGGGGGTGAGACAATTGAAAAATTGCCCCAGCGAGAGATATAACTCTTCGCCAAAACATTGTTATTGCAGTTTATTAAATTAAAACTGAGCAGGGGTTACTTTTACCATATCAGGAAGAATTATTCATCATAGAACAAAATAAGATAATCTCCTATTCTCAAGGAGAGCATTGCATCTACCCATGGTAGATAAGTAATTCATCTGTCTACTTTGCAGAGAATATAAAGAGACATAAATAACATTTATCTGCTAAGGAATGCACAAAGAAATGCAACATCAGCCAATGAATCTCCATATTCAATCCTTAAGCAAACATGTTATACGGCTGATTACATTTTACAATCATATTTAAGCTCTGAGGAGATGAGGTATACCACTCATACTCCAACCGGCCACTGCGAAGTCAAAACCGGTACCATACATAGGTCTAGGGAAGAGCCGGCTTCCAAGACCTCCCACGTCTCGGTCAGTGCAAGACAAAACGCAGGACATCTCCTGTCTCTACTAACGTAGCTTTCCAGGGTATACTGGAAACTTCACTACAGAGTTACAGCGTCAACTGCACTCTCGTCGGTAATCGAGAGATTTCATGTTTATCTCCGTCGACCCGACAAAAACATTGGGAGATGGGTACAACATCTGGCCCAATCATCGGGAGATTAATGATACATCCATCCCGACCTATTCATGAAGGATTTGAGAGGTTTCTTATTTACCTCCACACAATCACTTCAAGAGGACGTAAGGATATTTTCGCCCATTGACCCCCGTATATTCAAAAATATATGAAATCCAGGATATGTCGCAGAGCAACCTGTTTCACCATCACCTATTCCTGACGATGATGGATCTATGGTCAGAGCACTACATGAATAGATTTCACTTGATTAATTAAGTACATTATCATATTCTTTTAGCATCAGTCAAGTTCCCAAACATATTTTATTCAGACAAATGCTATAAAGAGACATGTACCACTTTCATCAGATACTTATTCACATGGCTCAGAAGCCATTCACATCTTGTCACCTCTCACTAGGAAACAACTTTATTCACATGGCTCACAAGGCCATTCACATCTTGTCACCTCTCACTAGGCAACAACTTTATTCACATGGCTCACAAGGCCATTCACATCTTGTCACCTCTCACTAGGCAAAGGCTTACAAGCCCATACTAATCTTGTTACTTCTTTCTAAGTAACAAAAACATAATGGCACATATGGCCAATCAACTCTTATCAATTAGACATCATAGCTCATACCTGGCTATGATCCTCACCTCATGAGACCTGCATGATTGTCACACATGATAATAGACTTATCAAGTTCACAACCCATCATGCAATACAGGGTAACACCACTATTCCCTTACCAGGGTTAGGGTTTACCATCAATTAGGGTTTCATATTTG
Source organism: Alisma plantago-aquatica (assembly GCA_963693085.1). Lineage (NCBI taxonomy): Eukaryota > Viridiplantae > Streptophyta > Magnoliopsida > Alismatales > Alismataceae > Alisma > Alisma plantago-aquatica. The sequence goes on from OY856413.1 coordinate 750,683,494, forward strand.
TATTTTCACTCTAACCCTAATTCATTGCTACCCTCCTCTGGAAGCATTCATTGATATCATAAGTATTCATTCATACTTATTACTCTCATCATGTATCATTAAATGATTATCATCACAAGGTATGAGTTTATCTCTCATCCTTAAGTTGGGAATTAACAAAACGACCATGTTAGGTCACTTTCGAATCAACTCTAAGTCAAACATAGAGAACCACGGCCGTGTAACCAAGAACGGTCGTACGAGGGGAAGCCACCACGGTCGTGCTACTTTGCACGGTCGTGCAAAGTAAAATCACCATGACTGTGTTACATTACCACGGTTGCCATCATCTCAAATAGGGATTTCACATGTATTCAACCTTAATTTGGGTTTTACATAGAATCACCCTCAACTAGGGTTTCTCATGGAATCACCCTAAACTGGGGTTTCACATGGAATCACCCTCAACTAGGGTTTCTCATGGAATCACCCTAAACTAGGGTTTCACATGGAATCACCCTCAACTAGGGTTGAGTTCAATAACCCTGTCAATTAGGGTTTATGTTCATGTTTAGGGTTTCATGATCTCTTTGCTTAAGGATCATAACCCTTAATCACCACATGAATCATATTCATGTATGAATTCATGCTATCAACTTCTCAACTTGATTAGGTCATATCAACCCTTCAATCGAGTACATACAACTATGATTATCATAGTGTATCAAGTCATTGATCCTATAAGCAATTAGGGATTCATCCCTTAATTGGCATTAATAACTTAGGTACTATTAGGGTTTGAATCTTTGTACCTTCTTTTATTATCATTACTAATCATAATTGGATCAATAGAACGTTCATCATCTTAATTCTCAAGAGATTCAATCACATTGAACCTCCATTACATAAGGAATCCAATTGAATTAGGGTTTCCAATGTTGATTCCTTCAATCATTGAATTCATGGAACCAATCATCAATTGGACCTATACTCATACTTCAATTGAGTTTAATAGGTCAACCTTCAACTGATTTGACCCTCAATTGACCATCAATTGGTCATCAATTAGGGTTTGATTCAATTAAATTAGGGTTTGAAATCGATGATTCAACAACACTAATCAATGTAAGACTAGTTGCTTTGAAACCATTGAACCATCATCTAAATTGGGTATGACCTGACCCCAAACGGTATTGAGGTCGTTTGGATGACCTCCAAACGGTATTGAGACCGTTTGCCCATCATATCACTCAAAACCAAGCCATCCAAGTAGGGTTTGGATCATTGAAGTGCTCACTAATTCAGCAATTTATTGCAGATCAACTTGGTACCTTTAGGCCTTCAAACACCTAACCATACTCAACCCTAGACCTCCAAACGATCTTATGTGACCACAAAACGGTCTTGAGACCGTTTGGATGAGCTCCAAACGGTCTTGAGACCGTTTGGCCCATCCATCCTTTGGATTCTAGTGAAAAATCATCAAGGATTGGTCTATCGAGTTGATCAACAAATCAGCACTTCATTGCAATATGATTAGTACCTTTGGACATTTAATTGGTCAACTATACTTGACCCCAGACCTCCAAAAGGTCTTGGGGTGACCCCCAAACGGGTTTGAAACCGTTTGGGTGATCCCCAAACGGGTTTGAACCCGTTTGGGCTAATAAACCCAAAATCTCAACTTAACTCATTGGAATTTCAGCACTGTTTTCAATTATGGTTTGCCTAATTGAATAGCCTTCAACTCACGATTCCTTGGGAGTTAACCCCTAAAATTTGGAGAGTCATTAACCAAAATAATTATGAACAGGAATCCCAAACGGTCAACGCTTGGTCAACTCACTCAAACGGTCTTGCACCCGTTTGCCCAAGCAGGTCTAGTTAATCAGGTTGAAAATCAGCACTTAGTCCAATTAGGTTTTCCTAATTGATTAGCCTTCAACCTATGATTCCTTTAGAGTTAACCCCTCAAATTTGGAGGGTCATTAACCAACATCATTATGAACAGGAATCTCAAACGGTCAACGCTTGGTCAACCATCTCAAACGGTCTTGAACCCGTTTTCCCAAGCAGGTCAAGTTATTCAGGTTGAAAATCAGCACTTAATTCAATTCGATTTGTCTAATTGATTGGCCTTCAACCTATGATTACTTTGGCGTTAACCCCTCAAATTTGGAGGGTCATTATCCTACATAATTAGGAACTAGATTCCCAAACGGTCAACGCTTGGTCAACTCCTTCAAATGGGTTTGAACCCGTTTTCCACCAAACGGTTTGCAACCCGTTTGGTCACCAAACGGTTTTGGTGAACCCGTTTGGTCCCAACCTTTGAGATCGTTTGCTCCCAAGATATTTGGTGAGGTTCTTGCTTATGATGATTTAATCATCATCTTCCTTCGTGCACCCAAGAACAGCAACCGTTCTTGATGGAAATTGCAGCAAAGAATCAAGTTTGTAACAAATTGAAGAAAACAATCAACAAAACATAGATGATTGATGCAATAGCAATGATTAAGGGTTTGAGTTATAAAACCCGCCTCCAATTGAGCTCCAAAGCTCCAAGCTCACGCCATTAATGGTGGATGAAGCTCTTGCAACTCCCCCTAGGCTCGTCCTCAAGCTTTTGATTGTAAAAGTTGGCTAGGGTTGAAGAGGAGATCGAAATAAGAAGGAATCCATAATTTATTTTCGATTTCCACCATGAAATCATGGAGAACGAAGGTCAAGGGCTTACCCACAGGTTGGGGACATGCTCCCTGCTCCTCCCTAGCTCCTTGGTCGGTTTTGCAAGCAAGGGGAAGAAGAAAATCTGAAAAAAGGCCTTGGTTTGGGCTTAGCAATGGCACTTTTATAAGGAAATTGATGAGAGAGAAAATGCCTTATAAAAATCCAATGAATCCCAATAAAGTGGCCGCCTCTTCCCCCTCAACTACCTTGGGTACGAGGCAACTTACTTGCCTTTAATTCTCCTTCATTATCCTCAATTTAAAGAAAAGCAAATTAAGCACCTTAATGCTTATTATATTAATATCCCATATGTGAGTGGAAATTACTTTTCTTTATAATAAGGTGAGTGGAATTTCACCTACTTAAGATATTTTCGTTCCTTATCTTGGCAAAGGAACGTCCATCCTTATTCAAAATCAACCCAAAACATTTTGTTTGAAAGCCCTTCAATTATTTTTATTCATTTTTGCCCTAAATTGAATTAGGGTTTCAATTAGGCATTATTCTTGATTATTTTAATGTCAAGATTCTCTCTCCTACAACTTAATTCAAATGAGGAGTCCCTCTCATTTTATTTTCTCTACATGATCACAAGAATCATTAAGGACCATATTGAAGTGGTAATTTGCATATTGAACCCTAGATTTTGGGTAAATTGCACTTTACTCCAAAACTAGGTTTTAATGCACAAGGATTGCTTTACAAGCTTAATCTTGGTGTCCAAGCTTGTGGAAACCATACCACTACATCATATTCATTCTTATGATGTCTCAACATCAGAGGAACATCTTATCATGCAACATTTGCAATTTAACCCCTCAACTTGGGTAATTTGCACTTTAGTCCAAAATAAGCAAACATTGCTTTAACATTCTTCAAACAGGACCAAAATTGAAACATAAGTTCCTCATGAGCCCTAATCACTTTTCAAAAGATAATATTAAGCATATAATCATATTTCTTAATCAAAACACCTAGGTTTAAAGCATAACCCAGGTCAGGGATGTTACAAATTATAAACCCCTAACAAGGATTTCGTCCCCGAAATCCCAAATAAAGGAAACAGATATTATTCATTCATCATATCATCATGTCTCTTCATAATACCTCATTGTTATGGAGACATCATAGAACTTTGATCAGCACAATGTTCCTTCACACAATATTCTCATAGAGTCAATTGAGAACTTATCTTAAAGACATATTTAGTTGTTATGTTTATGCAAAGCATAAACCCCTAACATATGATGTTCATATCATTTTATATAATTAGACTGATTTCATAGTTGACCACTCCAGGTAGCCAATCGAAATCATCTGATAATTCTCAGATACCAGAATCTCTTATCTTGGTATCAGACACATGTGTTGAAAACACATCATATTCTCATATTCCTTTCATCATATTTACAACTTTATTGAACAGGGATCATCTCCCTTGTTCTCTTTCTCATCATATGAGGGTCATACTTTTACTTCCTCATATACACATACTGATCTGAATTCATATCAGACCCCTCTTTCTTGTACTTAAGGTATGATACATTTATTCATTTCATATTTCTTATTTCATGATACTCATTAGATTGTATCAGAATGATTGCTTGATCAGGGCAATCAAAAACATATCAACCTAAGAGTTTCCATACTCACTTTATCATCAATAGTTGTATACCTGACCAGGGTTTACAAGTACTGAGATCAAGTAGTATGCAATTACATGCTATCATATTTCTTGCTTTTCATATTATCATAACATAAGATTTAACATCCCTGGATTTTATCCAGGCATCTCTTCTATACCTCTTCCTCTTTCATAGAGGTATGATCAATATAGAGCATTTAAAAGAATACTGAATAGAATTCAAATTCTAGTTCTCATCATTTCTTCCCTATATTGCAACTAATAGGGAAAACAAAATCAACAATCCTCCTTTTTATAACAAAAAGGGTTTAGTGTACTCAACATGTACACAATTATAACATACCTTGTACTCATATCATGGTCTTACTAGTCTTATTACTGAAGCAAAAACTAAGTCATAGAATCTTACAGGTGAAAGGTTAAGACCTTTGCACTTACTTAGTGGCTACTTCCCTGGTACACTAGGCATTTATTGCACTATTAGTACCAAAAACTTGGCTTTTTAAAACCATTAGGCAAATGTCTCTAGAATTATAGAGACCATTCCCTACTTCTCAGCTTATTGCCCCTTCTTGGGCACTACCATCACATATTTATTATCTGTCTGAACTCATAGCAGAGTCCACTTTCTTGCTATAAGTTAATCTTTTCCATATTTTCCCTTGTTCCAACATGATTAAGTCATTTAGGAACTCATTTAAAGCTCAAGCTTTCTGTATTAAAGATTGATAACCTAGGTTGTAAGCCTAGCATCCCGTCCACTCATATGCATTACTGTTGCCCTAATCTTCCCAACAAGAGCATGATCATAGGATTCTCTATCCTGATCAGGTCTTAATGGGGATTCTCAGGCACTCATTCTATTCTTGCATGATCCCTTGCACCTCTTCTTGGTGCAACATCATTGCCATAAGCAATGTGTTCCTTATGTTCTCCAGTCATTTTCAACTTTACCCTTTCTCTGCACAAGTAGAAATCATTATAGGGTATACTGGAGGACACTAACACAGACTCAACAACTTAGTCCTATATCTCTATAGACTCAACGAACCTAGAGCTCTGATACCACTAATTGTAACGACACTCGCCATCGTTAAGATAACAAGTGCCATTAACAATAATAAAACATGCAGAAGCGAATTATTTGCAGTGGATTACTGAAAATCACTGAAAATTTAAAACTTTTTGCAAAGAGATCCATTCATAGGGAAAACTCTTTAACCAAGAACCAAAGTGTTTCCATTTCATCCTGGATCACAAGTACACAGCCTGTACAATTCCTTTTTAAGGATTACAACATTGACTGCCCTGTTAACAACTATACACAGACAGTATAAAACTTTGAGGCATTAAGCCAAAACTCCGATTGAATCATTTAAAACTCCGAGGACCTGAGAGTACAGAGACGACACATAGGACTACTATCTATATGACATGACAGACAATATCTCCACCTGAGATCTCATTGCTTTCCTTGTTGTTGCTGTTGCTTCTGCTCATCTCTGTTCTAGGGATTTCCTGCCTTGCCTTCCATGCATACCTAAAAATGTTTTCCCACGGGGGTGAGACAATTGAAAAATTGCCCCAGCGAGAGATATAACTCTTCGCCAAAACATTGTTATTGCAGTTTATTAAATTAAAACTGAGCAGGGGTTACTTTTACCATATCAGGCAGAATTATTCATCATAGAACAAAATAAGATAATCTCTTATTCTCAAGGAGAGCATTGCATCTACCCATGGTAGATAAGTAATTCATCTGTCTACTTTGCAGAGAATATAAAGAGACATAAATAACATTTATCTGCTAAGGAATGCACAAAGAAATGCAACATCACCCAATGAATCTTCGTATTCAATCCTTAAGCAAACATGTTATACGGCTGATTACATTTTACAATCATATTTAAGCTCTGAGGAGATGAGGTATACTGCTCATACTCCAACCGGCCACTACGAAGTCAAAACCGGTACCATACATAGGTCTAGGGAAGAGCCGGCTTCTAAGACCTCCCACGTCTCGGTCAGTGCGAGACAAAACGCAGGACATCTCGTGTCTCTGCTAACGTAGCTTTCCAGGGTATACTGGCAACTTCGCTACAGAGTTACAGCGTCAACTGCACTCTCGTCGGTAATCGAGAGATTTCATGTTTATCTCTGTCGACCCGACAAAAACATTGGGAAATGGGTACAACATCTGGCCCAATCATCGGGAGATTAATGATACATCCATCCCGACCTATTCATGAAGGATTTGAGAGGTTTTTTTGTTTACCTCCTCACAATCACTTCAAGAGGACGTAAGGATATTTTCGCCCATTGACCCCCGTATATTCAAAAATATATGAAATCCAGGATATGCCGCGGAGCAACCTGTTTCACCATCACCTATTCCTGACGATGATGGATCTATGGTCAGAGCACTACATGAATAGATTTCACTTGATTAATTAAGTACATTATCATATTCTTTTAGCATCAGTCAAGTTCTCAAACATATTTTATTCATACAAATGCTATAAAGAGACATGTACCACTTTCATCAGATACTTATTCACATGGCTCAGAAGCCATTCACATCTTGTCACCTCTCACTAGGCAACAACTTTATTCACTTGGCTCACAAGGCCATTCACATCTTGTCCCCTCTCACTAGGCAACAACTTTATTCACATGGCTCACAAGGCCATTCACATCTTGTCACCTCTCACTAGGCAAAGGCTTACAAGCCCATACTAATCTTGTTACTTCTTTCTAAGTAACAAAAACATAATGGCACATATGGCCAATCAACTCTTATCAATTAGACATCATAGCTCATACCTGGCCATGATCCTCACCTCATGAGACCTGCATGATTGTCACACATGATAATAGACTTATCAAGTTCACAACACATCATGCAATACATGGTAACACCACTATTCCCTTACCAGGGTTAGGGTTTACCATCAATTAGGGTTTCATATTTGTATTATCACTCTAACCCTAATTCATTGCTACCCTCCTCTGGAAGCATTCATTGATATCATAAGTATTCATTCATACTTATTACTCTCATCATGTATCATTAAATGATTATCATCACAAGGTATGAGTTTATCTCTCATCCTTAAGTTGGGAATTAACAAAACGACCATGTTAGGTCACTTTCGAATCAACTCTACGTCAAACATAGAGCACCAAGGCCATGTAACCAAGAATGGCCGTACGAGGGGAAGCCACCATGGTCGTGCTACTTTGCACAGTCGTGCAAAGTAAAATCACCATGACCGTGTTACATTACCACGGTTGCCATCATCTCAAATAGGGATTTCACATGTATTCAACCTTAATTTGGGTTTTACATAGAATCGCCCTCAACTAGGGTATCTCATGGAATCACCCTAAACTAGGGTTTCACATGGAATCACCCTCAACTAGGGTTTCTCATGGAATCACCCTAAACTAGGGTTTCACATGGAATCACCCTCAACTAGGGTTGAGTTCAATAACCCTGTCAATTAGGGTTTATGTTCATGTTTAGGGTTTCATGATCTCTTTGCTTAAGGATCATAACCCTTAATCACCACATGAATCATATTCATGTATGAATTAATGCTATCAACTTCTCAACTTGATTAGGTCATATCAACCCTTCAATCGAGTACATACAACTATGATTATCATAGTGTATCAAGTCATTGATCCTATAAGCAATTAGGGATTCATCCCTTAATTGGCATTAATAACTTAGGTACTATTAGGGTTTCAATCTTTGTACATTCTTTTATTATCATTACTAATCATCATTGGATCAATAGAACATTCATCATCTTAATTCTCAAGAGATTCAATCACATTGAACCTCCATTACATAAGGAATCCAATTGAATTAGGGTTTCCAATGTTAATTCCTTCAATCATTGAATTCATGGAACCAATCATCAATTGGACCTATACTCATACTTCAATTGATTTTAATAGGTCAAACTTCAACTGATTTGACCCTCAATTGACCCTCAATTGGTCATCAATTAGGTTTTGATTCAATTAAATTAGGGTTTGGAATCGATGATTCAACAACACTAATCAATGTAAGACTAGTTTCTTTGAAACCATTGAACCGTCATCTAAATTGGGTATGACCTGACCCCAAACGGTATTGAGGTCGTTTGGATGACCTCCTAACGGTCTTGAGACCATTTTCCCATCATATCACTCGAAACCAAGCCATCCAAGTAGGGTTTGGATCATTGAAGTGCTCACCAATTCAGCAATTTATTGCAGATCAACTTGGTACCTTTAGGCCTTCAAACACCTAACCATACTCAACCCTAGACCTCCAAACGGTCTTGGGTGACCACCAAACGGTCTTGAGATCGTTTGGATGAGCTCCAAACGGTCTTGAGACCGTTTGGCCCATCCATCCTTTGGATTCTAGTGAAAAATCATCAAGGATTGGTCTATCGAGTTGATCAACAAATCAGCACTTCATTGCAATATGATTAGTACCTTTGGACCTTTAATTGGTCAACTATACTTGACCACAGACCTCCAAACGGTCTTGGGGTGACCCCCAAACGGGTTTGAAACCGTTTGGGTGATCCCCAAACGGGTTTGAACCCATTTGGGCTAATCAACCCAAAATCTCAACTTAACTCATTGGAATTTCAGCACTGTTTTCAATTATGGTTTTCCTATTTGAATAACCTTCAACTCACGATTCCTTGGGAGTTAACCCCTAAAATTTGGAGAGTCATTAACCAAAATAATTATGAACAGGAATACCAAACGGTCAATGCTTGGTCAACTCACTCAAATGGTCTTGAACCCGTTTTCCCAAGCAGGTCAAGTTAATCAGGTTGAAAATCAGCACTTAATCCAATTAGGTTTTCCTAATTGATTAGCCTTCAACCTATGATTCCTTTGGAGTTAACCCCTCAAATTTGGAGGGTCATTAACCAACATCATTATGAACAGGAATACCAAACGGTCAACGCTTGGTCAACCATCTCAAACGGTCTTGAACCCGCTTTCCCAAGCAGGTCAAGTTATTCAGGTTGAAACGCAGCACTTAATTCAATTCGATTTGTCTAATGTATTGGCCTTCAACCTATGATTCCTTTGGATTTAAACCTTCAAATTTGGAGGGTCTTTAGACTACATAATTAGGAACTAGATTCCCAAACGGTCAACGCTTGGTCAACTCCTTCGAACGGGTTTGAACCCGTTTTCCACCAAACGGTTTGCAACCCGTTTGGTCACCAAACGGTTTTGGTGAACCCGTTTGGTCCCAACCTTTGAGATCGTTTGCTCCCAAGATATTTGGTGAGGTGCTTTATTATGATGATTTCATAATCATCTTACTTCGTGCACCCAAGAAAAGCAACCGTTATTGATGGAAATTGCAGCAAAGAATCAAGTTTGTAACAAATTGAAGAAAACAATCAACAAAGCATAGATGATTGATGCAATAGCAATGATTAAGGGTTTGAGTTATGAAACCCGCCTCCAATTGAGCTCCAAATCTCCAAGCTCACGCCATTAATGGTGGATGAAGCTCTTGCAACTCCCCCTAGGCTCTTCCTCAAGCTTTTGATTGTAAAAGTTGGCTAGGGTTGAAGAGGAGATCGAAACAAGAAGGAATCCATAATTTATTTTCGATTTCCACCATGAAATCATGGAGAACGAAGGTCAAGGGCTTACCCACAGGTTGGGGACGTGCTCCCTGCTCCTCCCTAGCTCCTTGGTCGGTTTTGAAAGCAAGGGGAAGAAGAAAATCCAAAAAAGGCCTTGGTTTGGGCTTAGAAATGGCACTTTTATAAGGAAATTGATGAGAGAGAAAATGCCTTATAAAAATCCAATTAATCCCAATAAAGTAGCCGCCTCTTCCCCCTCAAATACCTTGGGTACGAGGCAACTTCCTTGCCTTTAATTCTCCTTCATTATCCTCAATTTAAAGAAAAGCAAATTAAGCACCTTAATGCTTATTATATTAATATCCCATATGTGAGTGGAAATTACTTTTCTTTATAATAAGGTGAGTGGAATTTCACCTACTTAAGATATTTTTGTTCCTTATCTGGGCAAAGGAACGTCCATACTTATTCAAAATCAACCCAAAACATTTTGGTTGAAAGCCCTTCAATTATTTTTATTCATTTTTGCCCTAAATTGAATTAGGGTTTCAATTAGGCATTATTCTTGATTATTTTAATGTCAAGATTCTCTCTCCTACAACTTAATTCAAATGAGGAGTCCCTCTCATTTTATTTGCTCTAAATGATGACAAGAAACATTAAGGACCATATTGAAGTGGTAATTTGCATATTGAACCCTAGATTTTGGGTAAATTGCACTTTACTCCAAAACTAGGTTTTAATGCACAAGGATTGCTTTACAAGCTTAATCTTGGTGTCCAAGCTTGTGGAAACCATAGCACTACATCATATTCATTCTTATGATATCTCAAAATCAGAGGAACATCTTATCATGCAACATTTGCAATTTAACCCCTCAACTTGGGTAATTTGCACTTTAGTCCAAAATAAGCAAACATTGCTTTAACATTGTTCAAACAGGACCAAAATTGAAACATAAGTTCCTCATGAGCCCTAATCACTTTTCAAAAGATAAGATTAAGCACATAATTATTTTTCTTAATCAAAACACCTAGGGTTAAAGCATAACCCAGGTCAGGGATGTTTCAAAATGGTAATTAGGAGGGTGTCATTTAAACCAAGAAATGCATACTCCAAACTTTCTATAAGGGACTTAAGCTCAAGGACAAGAGGGTCTTCAATAGAATTTTTTGACGATTTTGCAAAAAAGAAGGAATATCTTCACTTGCGGAAACTAATGCAAAAATCATCCTTTTCAACGAAAAATAGGCTATAGACCTCTACTTTTAGTGACAGTATCAATCCATATCGGTAGGTTTTCCTCAACAATATCTTCAATCCAATCAATGAGATAACAATCTTCTTCTATTGCACCTATCACCTCGTCTTTGACTGAAGCTTGGAAGATGTTCAACTGGATCTTCATATACATGAAGGTCACATACATGGTGCTGGTTCGCAGATGTATCATTGCATCATCTATAGCTAGTAAGGGTCTTCCCAAAATAAAATGTACCTTTATTGTGTTATTTTCCATGTCCAGACAATGAAATCAGTAGGGAAAAAGGCAGATGTGTCATCATCAAGTCTCAACAACATATCATGAATTCACCCTTGAGGCATTTTTGTAGAACTGTTGGCCAACTATAAGGTGCAGTTGGCAGGATCCAACTATCTCAACTTCAATTCATAATACACAAGATAAGGAATTAGATTCACATTCTAACTCAAGTTAAGAAGAGCTTGGTCTTTGTCATGTGTTCCAATGTAGCAAGGAATGATAGGCGCACCAAGATCTTTCCTCTTCTTTGGAGAAGTTTGTTGAAAAATGGAACTAACTTTATCAGTGGGTTTGACTTGCTTTGGCATCCTCCTGGTAGACTTTCTTTTGAATGTGCATGTATCTATCAGAAACTTTACATAAGAGGGAATGTCCTTAATGGCATCTAACAGTGGAATTTTTATTCTCACTTACTTGAAGGTTTCCATGATATCTTCAATCTTCTTCTTCTTCCTTTTAGAGGCAGAAGGCTCTTCAAGTGCATCTTAGAAAGGAGGAAGTTATGTACCTACCTTGTTCACAGCAACAAAATTATCAATCCATATCATGGGAATCACAATATCATCACCCATTCTCACAAAATAACCTTAACTATCAACTATTGTATCATCACCCTGCATCATAGTATCACTACCCGTAATCATGTAATCAACTCTATCTTAACTCACAAAACCATCAACTACTATGTCCCTTGGCTGCTCCAAAGTCTTCCCACTTCTCAACACAATCGTAGCCTTCACTTGATCATGAGTAGAAGAGCAGGAAGATTGTGGTGGTTGTTGTGATCCTTGAGGTGGTGGCCTTTGGTGTGGGGGTTTGGGTTTTGGAGAATGAATTTTGGATGGGATGGAGGTTGTGGTGGTGGTTCTTTTGAAAGGGGTTGATATTGAGGTGGAGGCATTGGTATGAATGTGGTGGAGGTGGAGCATATTGATAGTTGTAGGTAGGTTGTGGGGTGAGGGATAATATGGATTTTGAGGCCCTTGATATTGCTGCAATGTGAGCACTTGCCCTTGTTGTAGGCCATAGGTTCCTTGCAGAGAACCAATGGTTCTACCACAACTATTGGGGTTTACCAAGGTTTGGGAAGGGAGCCTCCCCTCTTAATGTATATCAAGATATAGATAAACCTAATGAAAACTTTGCTCCAATCGACTAAGGTTTTGTCATTGGGAAGATGCATCCTTCATTACATCCTTGAGGCTTCGGGAAGATACATCCTTCATCACATCCTCAAGGATTCTCAATATACCAAGAATTTCCTCTTAAAACATGGAGTTGTATTTCGAACCTTGACGTTCAATAGGTTTCCCTTGGCCTTCCACCCCTTACTTCCAACATACATTAGGTTGGTTCCTTCATTCTAGAGTATATGACTTTGACGTTGGACCTTGGCTATTCTAGTTACCAAAAGATTATAGAGCTTAAAACTCCTCACAAAGAGCCTCCACATAGTTTGTGGAGTGTCTAGAAGAAAATCTCATATAAATCTATATGAGATTCATAATGTTTGTTAATATCTTCATCATTTGTAGATTGGAGTCATCTACAAGGAGAGGGGCTGAAGTTGGCTAGTTTCTGTCACAATGTACATCCAAACTAGAAGCACACTGACATGAGTTTTTAGTAAACTGATGAAAGAATGCACAGAATTATACTGGAGGTTTAGAACCATCAAATATCCACCATAAGATGAGTCGACCATTTTTTGACCCATTCTAGAGAGACCAATAGAAAGATTGGACCAACTACTAGATGGACACCTCATGATGTGGGCAATCTCATAGTAGCTTTCAGAACCTCTCCCAAGTTTCATAGAATTTCTCATTCTCCTTTTGGCTAAAGGAGGTAATCTTCCTCCTCATCTTGGTCAAGTAAGAAATATGATAAATCTTCTTCAAGTACTCATTCCTCATTGCCTCTCATGTTACAATCTCATTGTTTGAATAGTACCATTCTTTGACCTTGTCCTTAAGAGATAAGGGGAATAAGGTGAGATGAAGAGAGCCATCAGTGGCCGCAAGAGTCTAGGAAGTGGAACAAGTGTCTAGTAAGAATTTGTGTTCTTGTATGGATTTTCATTCTCAAACCCATAGAACAATCCAATAAGGGCAATTAGATTGAGAACTACTACACTACCTTCTGATCCACTCTCATAGAAATTGGTGAAGGATAGATCCTGAGCATGAAGTAGTCATGCAACATATTGGGTGGTGGAGGACCTAGAGGGATACATGCCTCCTCCTTATGTTTGTGAGAATTCATTTCGCTCATCTTGGCCTCTTGATGTTTCTTGTACTAGTGTTGACGTCATTTCCTTCCTATCTTGGGATCGGCTAAGTATAAGTTAGTAGAAAGTGATGTACAAACATGCAAAACTATCACATGGACAAGGCACAACCAATCAAGAGAAGACAAGCTAGTAAACAAGTATGAAAAAGTAAAACAAATAATAAGGAATTGTACTAGTGAGGGCAGTAGAAAAAATCAAAGCAAAACTAACTATTTGGGTCGTGCACCATTATCTCCAGAATCATCGCTAGAAATCCTGATACATCTTCACTTAAGGCTCACACAACAAATTGAGTTTGATTGGATGCACCCAATCACACAATAGGGATCTATCAATATTTATAAGGCCCTAAAACCACACTTGCAAAGATTAACACACATTACTTAAAAGTGCTCAAGATCGTATAATAGTATAGGCAAGCAGAAAGAAAGGGGTCGAGGGGGGACTGGAGCTTAGTTAGATAAACAAGGTTCCCAAAGAAAAATCTAAGGTTAAAGTGTTTGATTGGGGTTTTTTTTATTACACTAAAGTTGGAGAAGGAAGAAACTAAAGGGAATAATCAATCAAAACCTAAGTTAACCCTGGACAAGTTAATTATAAGTAGCACAAAAAGCAACTAAGTAAGATAGAAAATATTTTAAAATAAGAAGTGCAAAGCGAGATATAACACTACACTAGATAATCAATTGACAACTAAGTCAAGGAAGAGACTAAAACTAACACCAACTAGCCAATATTAGCACAAGAAAACACAAATGTCCACTAAATACTCTAGCAAGACCTACCTATTAAGAACAAGAAAGTTAACTAGCAGTCAATTAAAGTAACTAACTAATCAAGAAATAACTAGCAAGGAGGACAACTGGGGTTTTAGCAAGTTAATGAGGTGTGGTCCATTTAAGGAATGTAAGTAGAATCCAAGTTGTGGGGTCACAACTTGCAATTCTATCAATTCAATTATAGATTTCTAAACAAAACAACAATATAAATGTTGTAGAATTATCCTAAACTACTAGTTGTTCATGGGTGGTATGAAGTGTGAGAAGGGGAACTACACCCTTGCACACCCTATCCAACCTTACAAGGATAATTTGGACTAGGGCTTAGGTTAAATTCTAATAGGATCTAGGAAGTCTAGGTTTCCAGAGTAGGTGTTCTTAGGGAAATTTGGAGCCAAGGCTAGGATTGGAGAGTGTAGGTGAGGATGTTTCACCTTACATCACTCACCATCTAGAATTTAGGAAAATCCTAGGCAATTGCACGAAAAACTCCTATGCAATCTACATAGATCTTTCACATAGAACTAAGAGTGAGGATATGTATATAAGAAGATAGGGTTCTAGATAGGGATCCACTAGTTAGACCTATGATCAATGCCTAAGATAACCTCATACAACCCACTCTCTCCTAGAGTCTAATTGGTTTCAAGCATAAATCAACTACAAATTTTTTTGTAAACTCTTTTTCACTAGGCATTCAAGATACTAAGAAAATTACAAGGAAATAGAAGGAAGACATGTAATATGCTACCCTGCCAACCCCTTTTGGATGGAATAACCAATCCCCCAAAATACTACATCCATTGTCTTAGGGGAAATCAACAAGAAATCCATTTTGTTAAGCACAAACCATAAGAAGAAATATGGGAAATAAGATAAAAGTAGAAGACAATCATCATTCAATGAAATTATAGTATTTACAAGTTATATCCCCCGACATGGAATCAAAGTCACATTTTAGCCCCAAATAGCCCACCTAAGGGGATTAGCTACTCACAAAAGAACAAAGTTAGAAGAAAGAAGGAGTATAGGAGTGAATAGCCACAAAATCATGGTGAAGACGCCTCCTTCTTCACCTCCTAGCAGTTGTAGCACATTCTTCTTCTTCCAAGGTGGATGGAAGGCATGGATCTCGAGATACAACCACCACCCAAGTATATATAGGTAATAGGTAATCACTAGGTTAAGTGGGGGCTGACTAGGAATTTTAATGTCGGCCACCAATATCATTTTGATCACCACAATCATGGTGGATTGGGTAAAGCTGGCCATGGTGGATTGGAATTAGCAATGTGGAAATGGTAGGGATGTTAGATAAAAAATGATTTTGGGAGGTTAGTGGCACGTCCGTGGTGTGTGGATAGTGACACGGTCATTTTCTTTAGTGTTGGTTGTTGTGTGAGCTATTCACCATGGGCATGGCGGATGACACAGGCATGACAGATCTTCAACACTATATTCATTTTGTCTCCCTCAGCCATGGTGGTTGAGCTTATGTAGCACCTTTCTCTGTGATATGGGGCATTCTCATCATGGTCGTGACTTTATACCATGACCCATTTTGAGGGCCCGTCTAATGTTTTATAGCTCCAAAATCCTTGTCTCAACTTTTCTTTTCCGTGAATGATTTTGACCATTTGTGGAACATTGGGAGAGGGCCTAGGGCTCATTCTAGGGTGTATAAACCCTAGGGTCATCCTTTATTTTCCTCTCCATCCAATGCATGATTCAAGCACCTAAAAGACATACAAAGAACAACCATAAGGAAATTTGATAGTAAACCATTTATGAGGGGAAATAACTGATTGGCCTTGAGAGGGTGATCAGACTTTGAATTTATAATCCAAATCCTTCAAGGACCCCTGCAATATTGCGGGGTCGAAGTGGATATACGGGGTCGAACATAGGGACGTGGGGATATTTAGGATGCTTAAGACATCACTCTTAAATCAGTTAAGCCAATTTGATAGCTAATAAAAGTATGAAACTAGAACTACTCTAGTAAAATGTCACGAAATAAAACAAAATTAAGTAAAGAAAATAAATCAGAGTTTGTAGGATTCTACTAATCAAAGAGAAGGAGTTCCTGGCTATGTAACCACAAGTTGGGCAGTCCATGCACCCATTCTTAGGCGTAGACAACCCTTGAACACCTCAGCAAGCAACCTACATCCAAACATAATACATATTGTGGTATATGTTCCTGTGGGTTCATCCCACTTGCTTTCGCATAGTGTGACTATAACCCATCAATGATATGAAACCTCTCTCGAGGATGAAAAATCAACACCCTAGAATATTTTGGATACCCTCTTAGGTCTAGAATATTCTTAGGTGCTAGGAACATGTGTGATCTGGGTAAAACCTGGTAGTGGGCCCGACCATGTCCAAGTCTATGGTTCTGCACAGATCACCTTGAACCGTCCTCTTTTCAGATTCAGATCCAAACTACCTTCTCTTATCTATTTCTACAACGGATCTCTTGATATAGGTAGAAATAGAAGTTCAAGTAAGAAAGAGATCAACCAAACTAGAAATCATAACTAGAAAGAGAAGATAGAATAGAAAATGTACTAGATCTGAAATAAAACTATTTTCTTAAGGTAAAAGTACATAAACATGCCCAAAATGGGATACATAGCTAAGAAGGATCTCAACTAGCCATAGAAAATCATAGTTGGCACTGAATAAAGATGAAAAAACATTGTCTGTACAGAAATAAAGGAGAACAGTAGAAGAAAAGAGAAGAAGAAGATATTTAGCCCGTAGAGGAGAGGTGGATATCCCTCCTTAGCCTCCATATAGACTGGATCTTGTCTTTGGGTCGTCCTCCTTGGTCTTTTGGACTCCTTGGCCTCCTTTCTCTTTGATTCCACCCCAAATAGCATCTTGGTGGGTATATGGAGGTGGAAGATGGCTGGTAATGGTAGGAAATGGGCGAATGGTGGTAGAAGATGATGGTAGATGGAAGCAAACTGAAGTGACGGGTGTAGGATGGGCACTTCAGCCTTTTTGGACCTTGGCACTCTCCCACAGGGTTATAGGAAACTAAAATATCAGAACCACAATGTGGAACCTCCAAATGTTTGGAACCCCTCTCCAGGTGTGAGGGGTGGGTATTTATAGGTGAAAATAGAGTGTATGTGATAAGTGGTCTTGAAACTTGTCTCGGTCGCTACACTTGTCTCGGCACGACCGTGCTGGGGGTAGCAGTAATGATATGTCACCATCGAGACAGATTTCACAGCAGAAGAGCTTATAGCAGTCAAGAGAGATGTCACGGTCAAGACAATTGTTGTGGTCGAGACGGTTGTTGCGGTCAAGGTAGGTGCAACTGACTCTTGTCCTCGGTGTGTCTGTGTCGGGCTCGACGCAGCCATGTCGGGCATAGTGGCCATGATAGGTGGTGCCGTCAAAATAGGTGTCACAATCGAGACAAGTGCATATGAGCCTTTCTTAGGTGCGGACGTTTCGAGATCGGCACAACCTTGTCGAGCGTCTCGGTCGCAGCATATGAGATTTGGTCATGGTTGCTTCATGTTGTGGTCAAAACAGGTGTCACGGTCGCGATGGTTGTCACAGTCGAGATAGATGTTGCAGTCACAAAAGGTGTCGCGGTCGAGGTAGGTGTTGTAGTCGATGTAGGTGCTACTATCGAGACACGTGTAGTAGACCCTTATCCTAGGCACGACCATGTAAGGCATCTCGGTCGTGTCAGGTGTGGCAGTCACGACGGATGGAAGCCTAACTACTGTAAAAATCATGTGTTGGGGAGAAATCTTAGAGAATGGATGTCTTTTCAGGTTTGGTGACTACAAGTCCCAAAACTGGCTAGTTGAGCAACTCTATCTATGAAAAGATATTAATTACTAAAAGATAAGAATTTAGGGTTATTTTGGGCATATTAAGGCTATAATGACACAAAACTATAAATAAATGCTTAGAATAAATGCCTGAATTTGGGTGTTATCAATAACTTGCAATATAATATGTTGAGATGTAATTGAAGTGCAAGAAGGAACAAGATAAAACCCTAAAATAGGGGTGCATCAATGTGTCAGAAAAAGAAAGAGAGAATTAGATTCGTCGTCATGACTATGGCAAAAATGAGGAAGCCCATAAAAAGAATGTCTAAAGCTAGCAGATAAGGAAAAGGATAAATAACAAATTAGGTAAACACACTTGCTACTCGTAGGGAAGGTGTTACACACCCCATGATGTCCTTTTTGTATTTTAAATATCGATGAGTCTTTCTATATTTTGTTTTGTATATAGGTCTCATATTACAAATGGTGTAATATGACAAGAAGCAAGATGCAAAATAGAGTTTTGATATAACAATTCAATATCAAGGATCATTAATCAAGTGTGCTCATATCATTGCACCATTGAAGGTTTGGAAAATGGGGAAGGAGGGTGATTTATATGATTTTCAGGCTCCAACTTCCTTGCTTTGATGCCAGAGGGGGTGGGGATACACCTTTCCTATCTTTTCTATCTTGGGTCTAGAGGTCAGAAAGGATAGATCTAGGTTTTCTATCTGAAAAGGGTGTCCTAAGGGTTGCAATCTGGTGATAACCTTTCTAAATGATAGTCTATAAGTGTTGGTCCCTTTTTCATTCTTTTCTCTCTAGATATCCTTAAGACTGTACAAATGACAGTCTCAAGATCTAGAAGTCTCAATCCCTTTTTCTAGTCTATTCTCTCTAGATAGTCTTAGGACTCTATAAGTGATTGATGGGGGTTATATTTTTAGTGTTTGAGGTTCTCATGGGTTATGGATTGAGTGTACCCTCTCTGAAGTGAGAGGTCATGGGGGTGTCTTCCAATTGGGTGCCCAAGCTTCTAGAGGCTTTTAGGTGCATTTGATTGTCATTTCATTGAAGGGGGGTGCACGCTTTGTGCGTACCCTACCTTCACAAGTCTCAACTTTGGTTGAACTTATCAAATCATAGACAAGCTTGTGGTGGGTCCATCCCCTAAAGTGGTGTATATGCTTGGTGGGATCCCAGCAAGACCTTAGTTTCATAGAGGGCTTTGATTAGGTTGTGGTGAATATAATCATGGATCACATATGGGTAATGTTTGTGGTACATACCATGGGTTTGGAGATCGAGAGCCCATCATGTGTGACTAGGTCATGGAGTTGTCTTTAGTCAAGATCTTAGTGATAAAATCCAAGAAAGGTAGTCCACAGAAAATTTTTCCTTCAATTGGTTGTCCATTCTAGTCGGCATCCTTCCCACTCATGGGAGTCTTAATGTATAAATTTGTGTCAGTGACCTATAATCATGAAATATTTAGGATTTTCTAATGAATTCATTTTATTCCTATCATCCTTTTTTATTAACAAATCATGTTTTGATAATTGATCATGGGACTAGTAAAAAATCTCATTATGAGTTGGATTTCTTGAGTATTGTGTTGAGTCATCTTTACGTAGCCTTGAATCTCTCAAGACATTATGTACGTATTTTAAAGTTATTATTGCTTCCTCTGATTCCAAGTTGACATTTAGCACCTCACACCTAGATATTGGGGACTATATTTAACCCCATAGTTTTTCCCTAAGTGTATTCAAATTTTGAACTTTGTTTGCATACCTCAATTTTATTCATTCAACCATTTATATTTGACAATAATGATTTCATTTGATCAGAAAGTGGATTATACTGATTGAAAAATAGAGTGTCAAAAATAACCAAATCAATATGTAGGAGATGATTATGGATCTTATGCATATATTAAAATTTTGAACATGGTATTCAAACAATTCTTTGAAAATTTACAAGTTATAATGAACTAATGTTCTTGGATTCATATTAATGTTGCATGATATGAATGGAAGGACCCTTCTTAATTCTAATAATAGGCATGTTGATTATGTTTCTAACAATAAGACAGTTGTCTTAACTTCTTAAGTAGGTGCAATGACACAATTTTATGTTTCTAATGAGGCTTATGCTTCTATGATATATAATGCTTTTAGCCATGATTACTTTTCTTCATGTAGTTTTATTTTTGAAGTAATATCCTTTGATTCCTCAAGAGGAACCAAAGTTTCAATCCCCACTTTATATGTCGATTGATAAAGAGTTTTTTTTTCAAATGTTCTATCATGCTTGCATCATTTGAATCACATATGGTTGAGTTAAGAATGCTCCACGCCCCTTTATAATAATGGTTTTCTTGTTGTTAATGGGAAACCTTGATTTCCTCCCAAATGCATCAATAAAAAAGCAAAGAGAAGCAAATGTTAGATGGAGTTTGCTATCAGAATATCACCTAACATGTTCAAAGGTGTTGCCCTTGTTGATAATGAGGATGTCTTTTCAACAGTAATCATGTCTCTAACCCCACATTTTTTTCCAATGAACAACACCATCTCTATTACTCTTATAATGTAGGGGATTAAATAGAAGGAATCACCAATACAATATCCTTGAAGATTTGTATATATATGATTTCATATCTTGTTTCCTTTATACTTGAGACATAAATAAGAAAGAAAAATATTTGTAAATTCATGAATTGGTTTTGTCTTAATCTTAAAATGGATGCTTATTCATTAATATGTATCCCAATCTTTAGGGTGAGATTCTTCCCAGCATCTATAGTGATCACAAACAACTACTTGTTCTTGGAGGTTCATTAAAATCTAAAAGGATTACCCTTTTCGGTTCATTAATGCTTGGACTTCTCACAATGGTTTTTTGGATATAGTCAAAGAGTCCTAGAACCATAATGTAAATGGGAACCCTATGTATAAAGTTGTAACAAATTAAGATTTTTCGAGGCTCCTCTTATCAAATTGAATAAAGAGACTATGGGAAATATTTTTTATAATGCAAGATTAAAGGAGAGTATTGCTGAGAAAGATATCACCTTAGCTGATTTGAATCCAACTAATTCTATCTGGAGATATGAAGCTAATTGTAAAAGAAAGGAGGCATTGGAAGATGCTAATTACCTCGAAGAGTCCTAGTATAAAAAAAAGTAAAGGAGTTTGTAGTTATCTTTGGGTGATAAGAACTCCACATTTTTCTATTCTAAAATTCACACTAGAAGGTCTAGTAGTTCCATTAACTTCTTAAATATTGATGGGAATATCAAATACAATGAAGAGGATATTAGGGAGAATATCATGGACTATTATTCTTCCATCTTCAACCAAAGGGAACCATTTAATACTAGAATTTTGGATAACATTGAGTTACTAGTTTTTTCTAATTATCATATTCAAAGGCTCTACAACCTGGTGAGCAAAAAGAATATTGAGGAGGTATTTTTGAATTCCAATATTGATAAAAGTCTAGGACCTGATGGTTTTATAAAACCTACTGACTTGTTATCAGCTATGATGTCACAAAGGCTATCCTTAACTTCTTCTCTAGTGGCAAACTTCTCAAGGAAGTTATTGTATTTTCTTAACTCTCATTTTGAAAGTCAAGAATGCAAGTACATGAAAGAATGGAGGCCTATTGATCTATTTAATTTTCTTTACAAAATTTATCAAAGATCCTTTCTAGTAGTCTTCAGGATATCATTCATCTCCTTGTGAATGAAAATCAGTTTTCTTCATAAAAGGTAGAAGTATTAATGTGATTATTCATTTACCAAAAAAGTTGGTTAATGATTTTAACAATAAGAATGACATGAAAATAAATTATATATTCCAGATGATCTAGTGAAGGCCTATGACACTATCATCTGGGACTACATTTTCAATATTCTGAAACACATGAGATTTCCCCTTGTATGGATATCTTGATTAAAAGAAATCTTCAATTCGACCAATTTGTAGGTCCTAGTCAATGGGGTTCTACCCAGGCTCTTAAACCATATAGGGGGATCAGGCAAGGAGATCCATAGCTCCTTACATTTTTTATTTATCAATCGCATCAAGCATATAGTTGAAGAGAAAGTGATTACTCCTCTCAAGAATTCTGGAAATAAAAGTGCCTCACATATCCTCTTTTCTGATGATGATCAAACTTTTGCTAAAGGCACTAAGATTATGTCTAGGAACACTAGAATTTGCCTTGATAAATTTAGCATTTCCTCTGATCTAAAATTAGTCCTGAAAAAAAATCCTTGTTGTGCAATGAATGTACAAACAATAGGTGCATATCATCCATTCTAAATATTCATATTGCATGCTTTCATAGAAAGTATCTTGGATTGTCTTTCTTTATTGGTAGATTGACTAAGGCATGTTATATCATATTATTAACAAGATTAAAGATAAAATAGATGGATGGAATCCTAAGCTTCTCTCAATGACTAGTAGAATGGAATTGATTAGAATTGTTCTATCCTCTCTCTACTTATACTGGATAAGATACTTTCCCATTCTTGACTCTATATGATGTAAGATTGATAAAATTTGTAGGAAATTTCTATGGAGGGTTTAGAGCTTGTGAGTAAGATCCATATGATTAACTAGAAGTCCATCTGCTCCCCAAAATCTGATGGTGGAGTGGGTTGAGATGTGCTCTCTACATGTTCAAAAGTGCAAACATTTATGAACCTATGGAAAATTTTGTCAAACAAACAATCTCATTGGGTAAAGTTAATCCCTGGGAGGTATCTATCCTACTATTTTTGTAAATAGATATATAATGACTCTTCGATTTGGAAACAATAACTAAAATTCAAAGAAGATATCATGTAGTTTGTCTCCAATTTGATTGGTGATGGGGAAACTATTCTTCTTTTGAAAGATCCCTGGTATATGGGGAACATATTCCTATATGAGGTTATATATCACTCAACACTACCTTAAACATGGTGATGGTGAAATGGAGAAGGTTAGTTCAATCATCAAGGAGAAAACATGGAGCATTAAGGAATCCAAAAATAATGAGCCTCTAAAACCAGTTGTTCAAAATTGAACTAACCCTCAACATGATTTTGATTCTATTATTTTTTAAGGTTTTAAATTCTGTAAAATAAAATATTTTTCCCCTAGTTAGACTAGACCTCTTTCATACTTACAGGGAGAATTTCTTATTGTGTGGGCTAACCCCATGAAATACACTGTTCATGTTAGGAATATGTGTCATAATGATATCCTTAGGACTTTCTAAGAGACAGAGGTTTCTATATCACCTCCTGCTGATTTTTATTTGAAGATAAGTATGAAACCTATAATTACCTCTAATTTGAATGTAAATTCTCTATAGAAGTCTGGAATAAATCTCTTGCTGATTATTAGATCAAGAAGGTCCTATTGAAAGGCACAATCTCTATCCAAATCCACATCTCAAACAACACTATTCAATCATTGTTGTTCTCTACTATCTCTAGAAAAGGAGGAATTTTAGGCTTTTCCAGAACAAATTTGTTCAACCTGAAGCTGTCTAGGATAGTATTCGTAGTGAACTATATAGTTACTTCCATAATGTTGTTTTTATATATGAGAGATAGTGCACCCACATTTAATTTGTGTCCTATTTTTGTTCCCTATTAGGCAATAGGTGAATCAAGATTTATGAAGGAACCTATACAACAAAGAACAACATCTCAACATGGGGCTTGTAGTAAATAAATGGGTTTCTCAATCTCTTCATATAATAGAATAGTTATGTTGATCTTGTAATCTATTCACATTGTTTCCTTTGAACTACGTTGTACTTAAGACACTTTGGTTCTACATATGATGATGGACACTATTTTTCTCATATTTACATATGCTTGTGTGTCTTATGCCATTTTATGAACGAGCGCCTGAAGCCCAAGTCTATTGATTCATGGTTGTACATCTAGCCTCATGTACAAAATATTTTTGCTATACCATATCAATAAAAGGGTCCCATACTTTTTGATAAAGAAAACTAGATGCTCAGCCATGATTCTCATATTTTGGGTGGAACTATTTCTTTATGGAATCTTGAACTTGTTGATCTCTCTATTGTGTAATAATATGATAAACTTTTTCATATTTGATGTTTTAGCAACAATTATAAATTTCATGCTAGTATTGAACATGGGAATAATGAGGACAGAAAGAGGAGCATCTTATGGAAGGATTTGAAAAGAGTTGTTTCTAATTTAATGGTCTTTGAATAAAATGTTGGGATATTCATGTTTTTGGATTCATTTCAGATAGACTAGAGAGATTTAACTCCTCTCACCTCTCTACGTTTGAGTTCACATTATTGGTATGTATGCCCTGAGAGCCAATCATATGGTGATTGGATTGGGATACATTAAGATTGATTTGATAAATATCAAAGGTAAGCTTCCAATTTAATCTGGTTCAATCAGTTATTAGTTAATGATATAACAGAATGAATGTCTAGAGAATGACAGTACTCAATGATGTATGTCTTCAGGTTGAGGACCTGAAGAGTGAGATCATATGGATGCTAAGAGTTTGTACATTCTTTTTTTTGTCCCTAGTCAGATGTCATTGTGGAAGGTTGATAGACAAAAATGACACAACAAGACTAGAGTGTGTGTTGGTTGATGAAATAGTCTCATTAGTCATGATATGTGATATTAAACCAAGCACATAGATACATATTAGAGAACAGTGTATCTAACAGACCCACTGTGAGAGTGACACATGGAACCATGACATGGTAGTCACAGTCATCTCTCACAGTGATGGTGGTGATTGTGATTCTTAGATCTAAAATCACTGCACTCATCACATGTCATTGGGTACACTTTGACATCATCAAACGCGGTCCTGAAATATGGATTGTTATAAAGGTGATGGGTGGGTGACTTCGACACATGGGGTTTTGACTACGAGTGATAGATATGGGATTTGTCCCTCCTAAGGGAGTATGATGTCCATGGCCACTTGATAAGCGAGACTGAGAAAAGTATGTACATGCAAGTGTGAGTCAATATGTGATATTGATGGCACACATATCTCAGATAGTCTGCTTTGGATGAAGGAACATGAATGAACATTGAAAGGATGACAGCTCCATGCCTTGAGTTCATTCAGGATATTAGATACGAAGGAATTATACATTCATTAGAACACCAATCACATACTGTAGGATTGAAAGTTGTTCTCCAACTTTTCTTTTCACTTGGGTAGCATTGATGTGCGACTAGGCACCTCTCTTTGCTTGTGATGTCATAAGCTAGTTATGGACATTCACTGCCAAGGTGAATTGGGACCTATAGGGTCACACACAAAGGATTTACCTGGAAGAGGAGTTTATCCATGAATGATGTTTGGATTGATTACTAAAGGGGTTTAGGTACTCAATCAAACATTCAATCAATTGACTTGACTCAGAATCATCAAGTTCAAATGTTGGACTAATTGATTTGTATGTTAGGTTGATTAAGAACTGCATTGACTGTGTTTTGCACAATCTGGACCACCAACCGACCGGTTCACTAGGTGAACTGATCGGCTCATGGACAGTGAGATGACCGGTTCACTCTGGTGAACCGATCGGTTCATGTGTCCAAACGAGCAGTGTTGGGTTGTCCCAATTTGTGAGAAAAAATTTTCATTTCACTTGTACAATTCGATTGGGATAAGAATTTATCTTTGCATTAATTAGAAACAAATAAGGAAAGTCAATTGGAGGCAAGTCTGGGAAGCGAATCGACCAGTTCACTAAGTGAACCGACCGGCTCACACTCCCAACCGACCAGTTTGGTTATGAAATGACCGGTTTGGCTTCTATAGTGCAAACAGTTCATAGAAATTATGGACCCTTCTACTCCCACTTTAGTCCCGCATTGCCTGGGGCTAAGAACCTTGACCCTAAACCCTCCTATATATAAAGCGATAATGGGGGATTCTAAGATAGAACAACTCAGAACAGTAGTTGATTTGCAAATTTGTTGTCCTCTCTGGTTGTGGTAATCGAGAGAACCCAAGTAAGTTCAACCCATCCAGGTAAGAACAGCGAGAGAAAGACAACCGTAGGACATCAACTAGTTGTGAGAGAGTGTGTCGGTGGCTAGTACACCAATAGAAGGGGATGACTCCTTCTAGTATCCTGTAGGATAGGATGACTAGAGTTCACGATGGTCCATGTGGACTATCTATAGAGGCAGAAGACTTCTGCCGCTTAGGAGGATGACTGTCAATCGCAGTCCGGGTCAGGACCAAAAGTTGCATAGATGTCGTCGAAGACTAGGTGGTTGAATACCGCACTAGCTATGAGGTATTATTGCTGAGCAAGCCTCAGGACCAGGTACATCTCACTAAAACCATCCTTCCTATTTCATAGTCATTGATGCGATTTGTGGTTATGGTTTTGTGGTGAGAGAAAATTTTGTTTCTACTGCCATCTCCCTCACCTAAAACCCAATAGTGGTATCATAGCCACATCAACATACTATATTTTAGGATTAATCGATATGGTCAGTTTTTGGTTTTACCGTCTTTTATTTATTGCATACGATGTGAATATTTAAAGGACTGGTCTAAATATCCAATTAATGCCACATGATCCCAAACTAAATATATACATATATGATATGGTATATATATATATGCAAACAATACGCGTCGCACAAAACAGTTTTGATGGTTGATGTGTAGCGTGGTTATGGCCTATAAACCCCAATGTGTGTGCTTTCTTGGTTGTGGTTGTTTGCTCTCAGTCTGCGCACCGAGCCTTCTTCTTCTTTTCCTAATGTAACTCGAGATTCTTTTCTACCTTTTCTCCCCCTGAATGTAACTCAGGGTTTCCCAATGAGATATGTAATATAGGATAGTTTATTGCTTATTATGTCAAAGACTGGTGGGCTCCCAGACGAGCGACTGGAGGTGCGAGACAATCGGCTGGAAGTGCCAACCGATCAGCTGGTGGACTGAGATGATCAGCTGATGGTGCAGGTGGAGGCCTGACGAAGAGCAGATGACCTGATGAACCGACCATCTAGAGGAGCCAGACGATCGGTTGGAGACAACTAACCGAATGTTCAGGAGGTGAGCCAATCAATCGTGTGACGAGCTGATCAAACTCAGAACGGCCTAAGAACAAAATCTTCATCAATAATAGGTTGCATGTGGTGTAGACCTAGATGACCGTAATTCCTTGTGGCTCAAGGAATTAAAATAGGATGGCCATAATCATCGCTTCATTGTTATTGCATGTTTTTGTTGTGGGATATAGCATGTATATGATATGTACTATATATGTGGTGATTGGATACATATATGCATATATAAGCATATTAAAACCCCTTAATATAATATTAAGTCTTAGATGCTTTCCATAAGCGTCACACATGAAAAGTTTGATCAACAAGCGTAGGCATCCCAAGGGTGGTGTGTTGTCTATCTTGTGGAAGTGTGATGGTAGTTGTGTGGGCCCGCCAAGCTGGGTGAACTTCTATCGTGTTGGCTTTTGGGTCGGGATTAACGAAGTGATCTTAATGGGATTAAGCACTTAAAGGCATTGAGATGGTCATGGCAAAGAGTTGTGCATGTCATCTATCCAAGAGTTGCATATGATTCAATTGGTAAGTGTTACCTACCTTAATAATTTATTATGGACGTTGGCATTGGTTGGGTAATAATTCAATTCTTTTGGATCTTGGCTCACTAGAAGGTTGTACACTGCAACCTTCTGAATTGATGGTGAGGGCTATCGATTTGAATAAAATAGTGGGAGTGATAATTGATTAAAGGCCTAATTATATTGTCAAAATTTTCAGATCAAATCACTTAAGTCAAAAAGAGTTTTGGATTAAAATTGCATGTTTCCTTTTGTAGAACAAATGGTTGTCAACAATAATCACTTTTCATTGTGATCGGTCCTTGAAAAGGACAAGCTAAATGGGAACAACTTCCACGACTAGTTTAGGATGTTGAGAATTGTTCTCACTCAAGATCGGAAGCTCTATGTCCTAGATACACCAATGCCAGAGGAACCCACTCCCACTGCACCAAAGGTAGAAAGGGATGCTTACAAGAAGCATACTGAAGATGTCATTGATGTGAAGTGCTTGATGTTGTGCTCAATGAACTATGAGTTGTAGAGACAACATGAGAACATGGATGTCATTGAGATAGTTCAGAATCTCAAGAACATGTATCAAGACCAAGCACGACAAGAGAGATATGATGTCTCAAGGGCGTTGTTCAAGTGTGTCATGATAGAAGGAGATCCAGTTGGTCCCCACACACTCAAGATGATTGGGTATGTGGAGAACCTGACAAGACTGGGATTCCCTCTGAGCCAAGAGTTGGCTACTGATGTGATATTGCAATTGTTGCCAGAATCCAACAGTCAGTTCATGATGAACTACAACATAAAAAAATTTGACAGGCCACTGACAGAGTTGTTGGGCATGCTGAGGACAGCCAAGGCATAGATGAAGAAAGACAAGCCCAAATATGTGATGTTGATCAGTAGAAAGAAGGGTAAGTCTAAAGGCAAGGGCAAGGGAAAAGAAAAGAAGGGTTTCGATTCTAGCCAACATCCCAAGTCATCTTCAGCTCTCAAAGCTAAAGGAGTGGTGAATAAGGGAGGCAAATGCCACCATTTTCAAGAGCTAGGACATTGGAGAAGAAATTGCCCTCTCTATCTGGATGAACAAAAGAATAAGAAGGGGGGATGGAAGTCTCCACCTCAGGTATCATGAAATAAATTTGAAACACTTCTTTAATCTGAGGTATATGATACCAAGGCATAGATTTGACATATATGATATGTAGGATCTGAAAAGAAGTGATGGGATTTGTGAAAAGGAGCACTCATCATTGGAGCAAGTGTTGCTGCCATAGATAGGAGTACCTTTTAGTTTATTTCAGCCAAAGGGCATGTAATAGAGTTATGAACTGCTATTTCATTTTTCCAATAAATAGAAATACTTTATTTCTGCATCTTGTAATGACAAGGATGTCTATCAATAAAGTTGATGTTTCAATTTCAAAGATATGATATTTTGTGGAAATAACTTATTTATCTTGTGGTACTTGGTATGCATAAGATAAAATGATACCTAAAAGTTATTGATGAGTCAAACAAATAATTAGCATTATCATGAGAAATTCATTTCTAGCTTCCATGTTGATGGATAGGCCAGACTCTTTGGATTGTGAACCATTAAGAGATATGAATTTCTTGGGCATGATAACAAGTCAATCCTCACTAGATGTGGTGGCAGAATGACCATTCTGTAGGGTATAATACATATTGATGTATTTACATACCTATTGGAATGAATGCTAATGCTTCATATGGTGTTTAGTGAAATACCAATATGAATATCTTGAAGTGTTCAAGAATGTCATAAATGAATAAAAGTATTAACTCTTTGATGTGATCAATGAATGGGATACTTAAACCAAATGTTTGAGGACCTTGTGAGTAATTATGATAATGTATCATAGAGAACTCATGATTAAGGCATAGTGATGTCTAATCAAAGAAGGAATCATACTCTAAAGAGTTAAATCATGATCATCAAATACTAACCTTCTAGAATTCTTGTAAAGAACATGCTTTACACGAAATAAAGGAGATTAGGAATCACAATTATTGTGGGTTCTCAAATTCCTTATGTAATAGATACACCTCATATATCTAGGTGATGAATTGGTCATGTGTTGAGCCAATAAGCTAGATGATGTTGAGAGATCAGATTTTAAGTTATGGTTTAAGGTCCATAAGATCCAAAATGACTTCCATGTGAACTAATTAAGGTATGACCTTATGGTAGAACTTGATTGGGATAAAACCCATAAGTGCAATTGGGTCTTAAGAGTTAAGAATGACATGGATGACATTTAGAGAAAGGATCATGCTTGATGTTGGAACTTGCAAGACTATGAAATTTGGCATATGGTTATTAAAACCGCATTCCTGTAAGGAATAACATGAGGCTGTGTATGTGACACAACCTGAAGGGTTTTATAATTCCATTAATGCAAATGCAGTCTATAAGTTACAAGAGATTAATCAATGTGATTGGTTAAGTGCAAGCAAC
Organism: Alisma plantago-aquatica; assembly: GCA_963693085.1. Classification (NCBI taxonomy): domain Eukaryota; kingdom Viridiplantae; phylum Streptophyta; class Magnoliopsida; order Alismatales; family Alismataceae; genus Alisma; species Alisma plantago-aquatica. The sequence continues at coordinate 750,714,011 of OY856413.1, forward strand.
TCAGAGCTGGAGTCTTTACTTTGATTATATAGTCAAAAGGTTTGACTGATATATCAAAATAGAGAAGGGATCTGTGATTACAAAGATTTAGTGGGAGTGTATTCACATTCCACATGAAGATGAGGAATGAAATGTTATAAAATGGAAACTGGTGTGGAAATACCTTCTTTAAGGGAAGACAGAGAAATGTCCTATGTGATAGGAATATAGATCTATAGAGATAGTTCTCAAAAACCTCTTGACCTGGTAAAGAGAGAGCATACATTGGCAATTTTTACTGAAGGATTAAGTATGCACAGATTCAGTGGGAGAAAACTTGTCCATGTTACATGGAGTTAGTATCTCATATGCCAAGTGTCCCAAATTCTTTCAAAGAATAGGAACACACAGATAGATATGGATATATCACTACATACATCCCATTATCTTGTATGTATTAGACATGACAAGAAAATATGCATTCATCATTTTGTATGTATTGGACATGACAATATGATGTGCTCATCATGTTAACTCGTATGTATTGGACATGACGAATGGATGTATGTATGCTTCTAGTGAGAGTCACTGGAATACCATGAAGAACTTGTTTGGTACTTATGAAGTACTAGTTCTATGGTAATATAAGGAAGAGTTGAATGTAAAGAATTACACTGATGCAAGATTCCGAAATGACAGAAAATGATCGCAAAATATAAAATATAAAAGTGAATATGAGTTGATAAATGGAAATGTTCCAGTTTAAAAGTTGTTTAATTCTAAAAGGGAATGTCGAGTATCCTTGTGTTATGAAAAGCAGAGGATACTATATGGATCTAGAAGTTCATAGAGATGAACTTATAGATATTCCAACCATTGATGACAAGTAGTGATACTGAGTCAAACAATGGATCTAAGTATTAGGCAAGGAATATCAGATCGCATATTACGGCAACTCCATCTCATATGATATGTCGTATAATGAAGAGATGTGAAACATTAAATATACTGACTAAAGCAAAGTGTTGCTAACTCACTACGTTAGCACTGGAGCAGTAGAAACATGTGGGACATGTTTGAAGATCACTAAGAATATGATTCAAAGGTGATTGGCTCATCGTGAAAGTGGGAGTCTTTTGGTATGTATGCCTTGAGAGCCAATCATATGATGATTGCATTGGGATACATTAAGATTGATTTGATAAATATTAAAGGCAAGCTTCCAATTTATTCTGGTTCAATCAATTATGAGATAATGATAGAACATAATGAATGTCTATAGAATGACATTACTCAATGACATATGTCTTTAGGTTGAGGACCTGAAGAGTGAGATCATATGGATGCTAAGAGTTTGTACAATCTTGTTTTTGTCCCTAGTCATATGTCATTGTGGAAGGTTGATAGACAACAATGACACAACAAGACTAGAGTGTGTGTTGGTTGATGACAGAGTCTCATTAGTCATGATATGTGATATCAAACCAAGCACATAGATACATGTTAGAAAATAGTGTATCGGACAGACCCACCGTGAGAGTGACACATGGAACCATGACATGGTAGTCACAGTCAGCTCTCACAGTGATGGTGGTGATTGTGATTCTTATAACTAAAATCACTGCACTCATCACATGTCATTGGGTACACTTTAACATCATCAAACACGGTCTTGAAATATGGATTTTTATAAATGTGATGGTTGGGTGACTTTGACATATGGGGTTTTGACTGCGAGTGATAGATATGGGATTTGTCCCTAATAGGGGAGTATGATGTCCATGTCCATTTGATAAGAGAGACTGAGAAAAGCATGTGCATGCAAGTGTGAGTCAATATGTGATGTTGATGGCACACATATCTTAGATAGTCTACTTTGGATGAAGGAACATGAATGAACGTTGAAAGGATGACAGCTCCATGCCTTGAGTCCATTCAGGATATCAGAGACAAAGGAATTATACATTCACTGGAACACCAATCACAGACTGTAGGATTGAAAGTTGTTCTCCAACTTTCCTTTTCACTTGGGTAGCACTGATGTGCAACTAGGCACTGCTCTTTGCTTGTGATGTCATAAGCTAGTTATAGATATTCACTGTTAATTTGAAATGGGACCTATAGGGTCACACACAAAGGATTTACCTAGATGAGGAGTTTATCCATGAATGATGTTTGGATTGATTACTAAAGGTGTTTAGGTACTCAATCAAACATTCAATCAATTGACTTGACTCAGAATCATCACGTTCAAGTGTTGGACTAACTGATTTGAGTGTCGAATTGATTGAAAATTGCATTGACTATGTTTTGAACAATCTAGACCACCAACCGACCGGTTTACTAGGTGAACCGATCGGCTCATGGCCAGTGAGATGACCAGTTCACTCTGGTGAACTGATCAGTTCATGTGTCCAAACGAGCAGTGTCGGGTTGTCCCGATTTGTGAGAAAAGATTTTCATTTGACTTGTACAATTCGACTGGGACAAGATCTTTGCATTAATTTGAAACGGATAAGGAAAGTCAATTGGAGGCAAATCTAGGAAGCGAACTGACTGGCTCACACTCCCAACTGATCGGTTCGGTTGTGAAACGACCGGTTCGGTTGTTGTAGTGAAATCAGTTCATGGAAATTCCAGACCCTTCTACTCCCACTTTAGTCCCGCATTGCCCAGGGCTGAGAACCCTGAACTTGACCCCTCCTATATATAGAGGGGTATTGGGGGATTCTTAGATAGCACAACTCTGAACATCATTTGCTCTACAAAGTTATTGTCCTCTCTGTTTGTGGTAACTGAGAGAGCCCAAGAAAGTTCTACCCGTCCAGGGTGGAATAGCGAGGGAAAGACAACCGTAGGACAACAACTGGTTGTAGGAGAGTGTGTCGGTGACTAGTACACTGACAGAAGGGGACTACTCCTTCTAGTGTCCTATAGGACAGGATGACTAGAGTTTCTGGTGGTCCGTGAGGACTATCTATAGAGGTGGGAGACTTCTACCACTCAGGAGGATGACTGTCAACCGCAGTCCAGGTCAGGACCAGGAGCTGCACAGACGTTGTCAAAGACTAGGTGGTTGAAGACCGCACTAGCTGTGAGGTATTGTCACTGAGTAAGCCTTAGGACCAGGTACATCTCGCTAAAATCATCCTTCATATTTCATAGTCGTTGATGTGATCTGTGGTTATGGTTTTGTGGTGAGAAAAAAATTTGTTTCCACTGCCTTCTCCCTCACCTAAAACCCAACACACATACTCTATGCAAGAGTCCAACCTATTTAAAGTCGATCTAAATCATCCAATATTTACCTGGGACAACATGCAAGAGGGGATAATATTTTTACATTAGAAATTGAGAGAGTTCTACATAATAAATATTCCTTGAGGATCGACATATCTATGTTGGTGAAACATTCTCCATAATCTATAGTGATCAAAATTTCTCACAGTTATTTAGAATACCAAAAGTAGAGAGAAAACATTACCTTCAAAATTATTAGTGTGTAGGTGGAGCATGAAGTCTTTTCTAACATTGTTAAAGAGTCTTGGTCTCTAAAGATTGAATGTTTCCCATTGTATAGAATAGTCATGAAGATAAATAATGTTAGACAAGAATTATCAACTAGGATAAAAAAAGTAGTAAATATTAGTGAGAAAGATATAGCCTTAGAAAGAATCCTTACTAGATTAAGAGAAGGATGACACTGAGTTCTTTAAACATTCATTTATAAAAGTAGCTTATAATTAGATGTAAAAATCTCAATGCTATTGACATGGAGATATCCCTGATTCAATAGAAGTTTAGAGTGTAATGGCTGAATCATGGGAACATGAATACAAAGTTCTTTAACACTTACCACCATACCATAAGACATAAAAAATTCTATCAAATCTTTGGAGATAGATGGTACTCAATGTAATGATCCATGTATCATAAGGTAACATATTGTGGGTTATTAAACAATCTTTCCAACTAAAATAGGCTTCTATGAAAAAATAAAAGGAAGAGTGATAGGTACTGAAAAATTCTCAATGTAAGTATAACTCCCTATGCTACACAATTACTGGAGAGGAAATTGATGGTTTATTAAGAATTCTAATATTAGTAAGGTCCTTGGCATTGATGGGCTTAATGCTAAATTCTTAAAATTCACTTATAACTTTTTAGTGTCCTGATGCGACAACAATTGTCATGGATTTCTTTGTTAATGGACATATTCTTCAGAAGGAAAACATGACCCTAATTTCCCTTATCCCTAAGAGTAGGTATGCTAATATCATAAAGGACTTAAGGATAATATCTTTATATAATTTTTCTTTTAAAATAATTCCATCAGCTCTTGATAATCATCTTAGGGACGTTTTACCTATTGTCATTGATAAAAGCCATCTGCCTTCATTAATGACATGACTATCTTCAAAGCTATTCTCCTTTCTATGAAATGGTAAGTGAGTTTGGAAAGTCTAACTATCCTTCTAATTTCTCCTTAAAGGTTGGCATTACTAAAGAATATGATTGTGTGTGCTTTGATTACCTTTGTGACATCATTTAAAGTATGGGTTTCCCTTCTTGTTGTATCACATGGGTCATGTGATTTTGAACTTTGTTAATTATCAAATTCTTCCAAATGGAGAGACCTTAGGGACTTTAACGTTATCCAACAATTTAAGGCAAGGAGACCCTTTAGCTCCTCTTTTTTTTTTGGTGCAAATAGGGTGGGGTGCCTCTTTACTGAATGAAAAAGTATATGTAGGTAGATACAAGGTGTAGCCACCAAGGAAAAAAGGAGGTTGTAAGGCACAACCACCAAAAGAAAAAAAGAAAGAAAAAAGAATCTGTACAGACTACTACAACTACTATCTATACAGATTGGGGTAAGTCAATACTATGTAAAAGAGAATACTCTCTATCACATTTAGACCAAAAGTCTTCCACCTTCAAGTGAACAACCTTGAATATTCTCCTATTCCTTTCCATCCACAGCATATAAACTACACAAGCAGCTTGAGTCTTCATCTCTCCCTTCAGTCCCAGAAGATCATCCAACAAACCAACTCTGGCTTGGTACTTTAGAAAGAATTTCCCCCATACATTCTTAGCAAACCAGCAATCAAAGAACAAATGGTCATAGGTTTCTTCATCGTTCTCACACACACAACACCTAGAAACGAAATGGAAGCCAACTTTCTATAAATACTCAATGGTGGAAAGCTTCCCAAGAAATAATTTCCATAAGAAGATAGACCATCTTCTCAGAAAGCAATCAGACCAAACCCATTTAGCCCAGCAAACCGAATGAAATTTTTCTCTAGAAATGTTCCAACCATCTCTCAACAAGAGCTCTCTTCCACCTTTAAAAAAATAGCATCATTTTCTTCAGGAAAGATGGCTTGATTGCTCATAATCTTCATCAGCATATCAGCACCCCTAAATTTAGGGATCGACCAACTCCCTTCATCTATACAACAGGAAGCTTTGCAGAATCTACCTTTCCCCATTCTTAAAATGAGTTGTTGATCAACAAGGTCAGCAAGCCTTTCACCATCATTAACCCAAGGGTCGAGCCAAAAAAGAAAAGAATCACCCTTTCCTAAACAGAGATTAATATGATTAAGAAGAGTGGCTCTATGATCCAGCATTTTTTTCAAAACCCAAGCAGCATTAGATTTAGCTTCAATAGTCCAGATGGATTCAGCTTTGATATACTTCTCATGAACCCATTTGACCCAGAGCCTGTCCTTCTTTGAAGCAATACACCACAAATTTTTAATCAAACTTCCATTCGACCAGTCCACAATGGATCTAATGCCAAGGCCCCCCTCATCTTTAGGTCTACAAATAGACTTCTAGGAAATAGAGTGCATATGTTTCTTATCATTTGAATCATTCCAAATGAAATCCTTGAACAACTTTTCTAGATCATGAACCATTGATTTAGGAATAGGAAAAGCAGCAGTCCAGAAGATTCTATAAGTAGAGCGAGTAGAGACTACCAGTTTGATCCTTCCAGCTTGAGAAAGAAAATGAGTCTTCCAAGAATCAAGCTTGAGTTTAACTCTGTCCACGATAGGATTGCACATAGACCTAGTAAGTCTTCCAGTGAAAAGAGGAAGCCCCAAGTATTTCATAGGTAAAGAACAAATCTTTATATTCAGAATACTAGAAATATGTCCCTCATCTGCCTTCTTGCTAAGAAAAACTTGACTCTTCTCATTGTTCAGGGCAAGACCAGAAATCCTACCGAAAGTATCAAGGATAGTTTTTAAACATAAAGCATCATTATCGTCAGCTCTAGAAAATAACAAGAGATCGTCTGCAAACACTATGTGTGAGATAGAAATGGAGCCAATATCACCCACTGGTCTAAAGTTGCCTTTACGAAGCTCAGCTGAAATAATAGAGGACAGACCCTGCATGGCTATGACAAAAAGAAACAGAGCAAGGGGGTCTCCTTGACGTACCCCATTGGACGCAGTAAATTGCTCAGTAGGAGAACCATTGACCAAGACTTTATATGAAGTAGTTGTGAAAGTTTCATTAACCCAATTAACCCAACAAGCAAGAAATCCCATCCTATCCAGCAAAAACAGAATGTAATCCCTACGAACAGTATCATAAGCCTTTGCTAAGTCAGCCTTAATGCACATAAACTTGCAAGAGCTAGTGAAAGATCTCAGGATGTCATTCGCCAATAAAATAGCCTCTCCAATCCTTCTCCCATGGACAATAGCAAACTGATTGTCATCCACTATGGTAGGTAAGATGAGCTTCACCCTATTCACCATAATTTTTGTAATCACCTTATAGATGACATTACATAAAGAGATAGGTCTAAAATCTTTAAGATTAGTAGCTCTAGCTTTTTTTGGATTGAGAGTAATCAGCGTGCTATTACACTCTTTAAGGAGTTTACCAGAACTAAAAAAAACCCTGAACCGCCTTGACAATGTCATCACCAACAATATCCCAACCAAATTTAAAAAAATTGCATTGTAGCCATCCGGCCCAGGTGCCTTACCATCTTTCATCATTTTCATAACATATTCTATTTCATCTTTAGTGACTAACCTTCTTAATTCATCAAACCGGCTCAAACTTATCTTAGGAAATTCCCATTCATCATTCCATATAACCTGATCATTTGACGTGCCATTAAATAACCCATCATAGAAGCCCTTAATAGTACCTCTGATAGCATCTACCTCATAGATGCAGTTTCCCTCCTTATCATGCAGAACATTAATATTGTTTTGCAATCTCCTGGCTTTAATAGAAGCATAAAAAATGAAGAGTTCCTATCACCCAGTTTGAGCCATTTCACCCTACTCTTTTGTTTTATAAGACTTTCTTCATCATTAATAGCTCTTAAAGCTTTATTTCTAACTTCAACAAGGTTATTATGCTTATCTTCATTATCAGGGTCTTCATCCACCATAGCCTGCTACATCTTCGCCTGGGCTTCCAACTCTTTGGATAAGGAAATGTAATTACCGACAACATCTATGTTCCAGGCTCGCAAAGCACATGTTACAACTTGTAACTTTCTATAGGATCTGAACATGGCAGAGCCAGAGAAGTTAGCAGAGCTCCAAGCATTTCTAACAACCTCCCTAAAGGAAGGATTATTTGTCCATGAGTTAATGAAACGAAAGGGTGTGTACCTGTATTTACCTCTGTCAAACCTCAAGGCAATGATCTTGTGGTCACTAAAAACTGACACAATAACTTCACCCCAGTAAAAAGGGAAACTAGACAGGAAATTATCGTTGCAGAAGATGCAATCAATCTTTGAAAGAGTGCTCTTTCTTTTCTTACTATGGCTATCCCAAGTAAAGAATTTTCCTTTGGGAGAAACTTCAATAAGACCAGTAGAGCTAACAACATCATTAAACTCCTGCATGCTTCTACTGGAAGGAGGATGCTTACCTTGCCTTTCATAAGTCAGCCTAACCGCATTAAAGTCTCCCATCACACACCAGTTGGCAGGGTTAAGACTGGATAAAGAAACTAGGGAACTCCATAACTCAACCCTATCACCATCATCATTCAACCCATAGACAACAGAGATATCGAAGAAAAAATCCTACTTAACAACAGCACTATGAATCACTTGCTCATTTGGCAGTTTTTTGTGCATGACTATGTCAGGATCAATCCACAAGATAATAATTCTAGTATAAGAATAGAATTCAGAGTTGTCCAGATAGAAAGCTCTGCTCCAAATGGTGTTAACAAAGTTCTTAAGGTCCTTCTTGCTAATACAAGATTCAAGAATGATATAGATGTCAGCTTTGCTCTCCCTAATCTCCTTCTGAATGTGAGGAATTTTATTGGCCCCTCCCCTCAAATTCCATGATCTAATCATAAAAGGATTAACCATTGGGGGGGGAGATTGATCAAACCATCCCTTTCTTCCATATTCGACAACAAGGAAAACTTATTCAGTGAGGAAGGAATACTTCTATTCACAACTGGCTTAGGTACAACTCTAGGAGGAGATTTGGATTTCCTGACCCTCGTTTCCCATCCTGCATCAAGAGAAGTGTTTGGAGTAATAGAATCAGTCATCACCAAGTTACCCCTCATTTCTTCCAAGGTAACAACAGCTTGAACCTCCTTTCCATCTTCACGACTTACATGGTCTTGAGATGCAATCACCAGTTCAGATGTAAGAGCAACTTCCAAAGATGGAACAACATCTTCTGTAGTCACTTCCTGTATGGAATCAACTACATCAATGAATACTTTAGCTTCCTCCCCTTTATGTGAGTCAACAGTTCTCGGCCTCCAGACTTTCTTCTTATTAGTATCAATAGTAGCCTTATTTCCAATCTTCTCAACTAGAACAGAGCCACAAAGGGATGATTCATGGCCAAAGAGACCACAAATCAAACATCTACTAGGCTCTCATTCATATTCAAAGGTAATAGTATCTATTTGACTGTCATCGCTTTCTATTTGCAAATCCTTTGGAAATGAGAAGTCTAACGGGATTAAAACCTACAGTCTCACATACTCCAGTCTGAGAAATTCATTAGTAAATCTATCTGGTTGAAGAGGAACCCCCAGAAATGAACCAATCTTATTGAACATTTCTACGTCCCAGAGCTCTAGAGGTAGGTTGAAAATCTTCACCCATATCGGTACTTCAGTCAATTTCATCTTCTCAAGAGGCTCTCCTCTCTCCCACCTTTTAATGATCAACGGTCTACCAACAACGAACCAGGGTCCTCTGTCAATTGCCATTGACATGTCCTCATCATTCGAGAATAGCACTATGAAGAAACCCCACCCTCTTGATCGAACTTCAATAGAACCTTTGGCTTTCCAGATCTGGGCTAGATGTCGAGCTAGAACCGTCCAGTTTCATTTCAGACCTACTACATAGCCCGCCGTCATTTTCTTCCATCGATCTAGATTCCTCTCTGCAATGTCCTTCAAGTAGATCAGTTTCCCGTTCGTCAGTTGGATGTTCATTTTCTTCAAGCAGACTGGTCCATTACTCTTCTTCTCTTTGAACAAATCCGACCAGGATCTAGCTTCCTTCGCTACTGAGACATTGCCATAAGAGACATGAGTCCTTGAGGCTCCTGGATCTGGGGGGTTTGACGCTGAAGCCTGCTTCTCCAAAATCCCACCTTCAGCTCCTCTATTGTTTGTTATTTGCATTTAAGGATCTTCCCTGTTTTGAACAAGAATGTGGAACTAGGTTCTTTCATTCCTCTAAATATTCCAAGGAGTTCCTATTCTCGATCTGTTTTTTTAGATTACCTAATGGTCTTTAGGAAAACTAACAACAAGAATGTTTATCATCTTAAAATTGTCCTAGAGGATTTTGGGGTATTATCACCAGTCCTTTAGAAAATTTGGTTTACCTTTGAAATAATTAATAGAATACTAATTTTCTCTCTCATATTTGTATTTATGGAGGCCCTATTCCAACTAAATATCTCTACCTTCCTTTCTTTCATGGAATACTAATGAAAAATCTTTGCAACCCTCTTTTGGACAAGTTGAATATTAAATTTGATTGCTAGAAATATATACTCTTATCTTATATAGGAAGGTTATAACTCATCAATTCCATGCTTTATTCCTATATTAACATCTAGGTTACTACTTCCCCTTTCATCATGTCTATGGTGATTGAGTTGGGAAGTGTGTGTAAGAATTTTCTATGGGGAAGTGCTAATGAGTAGACATATACTCATATCACCTCCTAGAGGAAGATCTACTTACCTAAATAGGAGGGTGGCCTATGCCTAAAGCTCATTAATGACATTAACATTGGTGAGATGATAAAGAATTTTTGGAACATCACACCGAAAAAGGATTGGTTGTGGGCGGACTAGATTCATGGAAAGTATCTAAAGAAGCTTCTATATGGAAAGTAACCTCAACTGTAAGTATTCATGGATGTGGAATAAGCTTTAAAGTTTCATGAATATAGTCTTGCAACTAGTTTATTTTCATATTGAGAATGGAAAGAATATCTTCATTTGGAGGTATATGTGGCTCCTTGATCATTACTTCTTGGATAACAAGGTCAATCCTATCTTCTACCTCATGTTAGGTAATGCAAGTGATAGAATCATTCCCAATCAGAAGTGGGTGGTGAAAGAATTTATAATCTTAAACTTTTAAGGGTGTTTCTAGAAATTTCAAAAGTATCGGGGGAAGGGGCGACAAAATCCTTAGAAACATATTTCTTGCTCTTAATTTCAACGAGACTTGGAGTTGCATTAGAAGCAAACTATTGTTTTGAACTGGACTAGTAACCTTCAAGTGTTCAATGGACCTACAAATTTTAGAACAAATGCATGAAAAACTTGGGATTTACATAATCCCTACTTCTAATAACCATCAAAGGAGGGGTTTCATGCTATTTTTGGTTTGCTTTCTCTTTAATATTCAGATGAGGACAATGAACATCTCTTATTTTCTTTTCCATTAAACAATAATCTTTTGGAGTATCATTTCTACTCCTATAAGTGTTATGACCAACCCTCTAAAGTTTGTGGATTTATTAGACTTAACCATGAATCATTGCATAGAACTTCTATCAAGTCCTTTCTCATATATGGAACATTAGAAACATAGTTATATTTGAAAACATTGAGTTTTCTATTGAATATATATGGAAGCTTAACTCCATGGATATGTAAAGTGTTTCTTTTAATTCTATGGTTCTCTTGTTGTGTTTTCCTTTACCTCCATGCATTCTATATACAAATTGTATGGACTTTCTAGATATGATTCCTATATAATGGAACGAAGCTCACACTTGGTTGACAAAAAATGTGCTTGGAATAACATAGTGCATCAATCAAGAACTATTGCACAATTATGTGCTGGAACTACAAATACATGTGTTGTGGTAGAATTTGTCATATTCATATATCAAATGGCATGATTGAATAATAGAAGTGAACCCCTAAGTTTGTCCTTAAAGGCCTGCCGACACGTTCATATGTTGTGCGTCTATATGTATCATGACTTTTCTACTCTTGTTGCTCATTGTAGCCACCATTTGACTCTAATTGATAATTTAAATACTATCAAATTTACTTATGTTAATTTATTTTCTGTCAAATATACTATTTGCATGTTTATATATGTGAGAGGAGGGAAGATATAGAGGTGAAAGAAATTAGTTGTCAATCAAGTAAGAAATACTATCCATATTCACTTACTCGTGTTGACTTCAATATCAATATTTGGATTGAAAGGCATAGGTGTTGGGGTTATATAATTGATATACAAATATATATATATATATATATATATATATATATATATATATGTATATATATGTATATATATGTATATATATATCAACATTATTTAGCAATTATGTAGGTACTATTTATTTATGAAATTTAAATTCCACTTAATTTTTTTGTTACGTATGGAAAATACTTGTATATTATTTCATTTGCTCCCTTTTTATAGAGATAGACTAACCATTATTGCAATCAATTTTTCAACCTCCCTCTCTCTCAACTAATGTTAATTCCCTTCCCTTATCAATGTATCACTCTTCCATTCTTTATCTTGGTGTGCAATTCTTGAAAAACTTTTTAGCTTGTCGCACTACATGAGAAATATGTCACATTGAGTGTGAAAGTCATTTCATATTCCACATTCATATTCACTCAAGGTTTGGATGTATGACGAAATGGAGATGGTAGGCTTTATATCAGTACTCTTATCCATACTTTCACACTTGTATTGACATCAATACTAGGATCTGGATTTCATGGCATACATGGAGAGGGTTGAGAGGTGATCCTTCTCGGCAAGGTAAACAACTGATCCCTAAGAGATAGGCTTAGGGATGTTCATGTTGATGTGCATGATATACTCTTCCTTGTATTGGACAGAAAACTATGACAAGGAGGCTTGAAGGTGGACTAGATCTTAAGGACTAATATGTCAAAAATTGGGGGAACCAACAAAGTTGGATAGAAGTCCCATTTCCTTATGAATGAGGTGTATAGATAATTAAAGACTCATTAAAGTAGGATATAGGTCCCAATATTTTGTGAAATGTAAAATCAGGAGTGCGACATGTGAATCTGTGAATGAAATGTGGTAGAACCCATCATTGTACCTAGGAGTGGGATTGAGAGGTAAGGTTGATAGTGGAGCCCACCTAGCCATGTTGTAGATTTAGATTGTATTGTTATCTTAGAGTGTTCGAATAAACCCTAAGGTATGGATGGTGAGTCATGCTCGGTCTCGCACCGACAACTTCTATAGTATAAACAAAGTAGTTCTAGATCATAATGAGAAGGTTGTAGATAATGTTTGTTACAATAGTTAATATGTGAATGAATTGTGGAGTGTGATATATTGTAAATAGCTCTCATTGTCATGATGAATGTGTGTATTGGTGTTAAAAGAGATGATGTAAAACCACTTCCATGTATATTGTAAATGAAGTTTATAGTGGCAGCCTTGATAAATGTAAAGATGTATTTCATTGTTAGTTATATTAATAATTAATAGATCTTTTTGTTAAATTGATGGATCATGCTTTTGTAGTTGATAGTATTATGAGATTTCAAATTTCAATCTTGAATTTCAAATTAATGTATGTCTTTATAGGCATGTATTCTTAGTAACATAGTTCATAAAAAAAATTGGATCGTTCCAAAGACTTAGAGAATCATACTAGCATCAATTTAGAAATATTTCAGATTTATGTATTGGTACATGTTTTGCAGTGGAAACTATAGTATTCTTATATTAAATGGCATGATGACAACTAATGTCTAAGTCTGACCTAAAAGATGGTGCCAACTAGCCCTAGGTCAGTTCCAAAAGGTGATTCCAGCATGTTCTAGTGATGTGGTTATATATATGTCATGTTTTTCCTACAATTGTTTCTCCTTGTAGACACTATCTAATTCTAATTAATAAATTGAAACAATGTCGGATGAAATTTGGTCAATTTATTATGGTAAATTGAATTAATTGTATGGTTGCACATATGTGAGGGGACTGAAGATAAATAGTTGAATGGAATTAGTTACCAAGGAAAGTAAGAAATACAATCTGTTTATGCCCACTTGTGTTGACATCAATTACCAAGATCCGAATTTCAAGGAATACTTGGATATGGTCTGGAGGTGATCCTTCTCGCTAGGTAAGGGAAACAGAGGATCCCTAAGCCCATGTTTGGTTAGGGATGGGAACTAGATTTCAACCTGTCATCTAGCGCCAAGTCGGCGTACCCCGGACCGGTTTGGGCGAAAATCATGTTTGGTTGGAAACCCCATTCGATCCCTGTTTTGGGATAATGGAATCCGATAATCTGAAGAAAAAAATAGTCACGATAGAGGCAGGATTGCAAATCCCAATCTGGGTTAGAGACCCTGACACCCCCCAACCCCGAATCCCTTGCGCCCCTCCCTCTCCCTCTCACACCTCTCCCTCTTGCCCTATACCTCTCCCTCTCGACCCTCTCCCTCCCGCCCCTCTCCTTTGATACAGTCACGCCTCTCCCTCTACCTACTACTGTTGGTCCGTGAGGATTTAAAGTGAGGTATGCTACCTCGAGCAGCTCATAGATGGAGGGCAGTCTTCGGGCGGAGCGTCCACGTGGAGAATCAATGCAGCCTTTTGCTATCACTGGTCTTCTTGGGCGGCTACATCCTATAAAAGAAATGAGATACCCATGCCCTGTCCGGGCCATCACATATCTGAATCGTCCACCTGACCTCGTCCCATCTTGTCGATGCACAAGACAAACCCTAGCAAGGGCAAGCAATGTCTGTGTTCCTTCATATTCATTGCCTTGTGCTTCAAGGTTCTTCACATCCACCTATGCCTCTTGGATAAGCTATACTCCGAAGCTGGTTGTCATCCCTGGTTCAACTCCAGTGGTGATCATCCTTGGTTCTCCGGCAGCGCTGCACAATTCGGTGATTCCGCACCCCCTGCTCATTGTCGACCCCTTTGAATAGGTTGGTGATGATTTAGGTTGGTGATTGTAAGGACCCTGACCTTCGTTTAGGGTTTACCCTGTTCGCTTTGCTTAACCATGGTGCTTTTTTGCTTGCTAATCACCTTTGGTGGTGATTAGGGTTTGTTTGAGCTTTGTTGAGAGTTGGAGGGGCTACTTGCAAATAACCCAAGTCTAGGGTTTGTGGGCAAGTTTGGCACCTTGTGTGGTGTTCCTCTCTCTCTCTGCTTCCTCTAGTGTAGAGAGGAAGGCTTGGGCTCGTTGCTTGAGTTTGTTTGGGCCTAGTTGAGTGTTGCCTTTGCTCCTTTGTGCCTTGTGTCAGGCAAGGACATGGGCTGTGTCGCCCTAGTGTATCGCCCACGGTGTTGGTGGTGTATCGCCCTAGAGTCTTTGACCAAGCTTTGACCTCGTTTGTGTCACCACCAGTGGACACTTGGTGCATGATGCTTGCATATGGCAATGACCTTGGACATGTGTTAAGGACTTGCTAGAGTGGTGGATCGTGCACTAAGACAAGTGTCCCTAGGTGGGCGACACCTTGCTTGGTTCTACCTTGTTTTCTCCTCCCTTTCCTTCTATATAGATGGTTCCTTTCCTTTTCTAGGAGTTCCTTTGGGCCTTTAGTTCCTTCTCCACCTTGGTGTGCACGACACACCCTTCTCTTTGGCAAGTGGTGTTCGATACCCCCTTGGAGGAGAAGCTTGGTGGCCGATACCTTAGGAGTCTTCTTCTTCCTTGCTTGGTGGTGCTTGGAGCTAGGAGCTTGGAGCTTGCTTAAGGTGGGTTACATAACTCCTTACCCTAACTACACTACTCTCTTTCCATGTTCTTATATGTTGCTATGATCATGTCGGCTATGTTATAGTTAGTTTGGTGTTTGTTACGACCTCACCTTTCAGTAATCCCCAATTAAGGGAGACCAAGAGGTTGAAGCCGCACCCATAAATTCCGGATAAAAGGTTCGACATATAACCAAAAACAATTATTAAATTCTAACAGACTATACTGAAATATGGTAATAATATTTTTGCATACCTTTGAAAAGTTTGGAATAAACAAAACTTCTAACCACAGCTTGAACTATTCTAACTAATTCATCCTTGTTCTTTATTTCTTGAATTCACAATGTGTTGCTTTACTGTTTGTACCTTTGAGATTTGTACCTAAATCACCGACAAACAAAACGACGGTCAGCCGAAGATGGTATGTGGAGGAAGCAGATAATATTCAACTATGTTAACAATATAATCACACAATTAATCATTTAACAATCAAGATTATGTTTTAAGCCAAACTACTCAATCCATACCTCTCCACCACTCTGTGTTGTCCCTGTAAGGACTTATATGGTGCCTCTATAAAGATGACTTGATGGACCTACCCTCTAGGCAGCCAAAGTCATTCATGACCTGATGGATCTACCCTCTAGGTAGCCTTATACCAGGTCAGCCATTACGACACAGAGGGGATCAAGGATTGAGCTAGAAGGCATATACATTATGTGATAGTCATAGTCACTTTATAATTGTGATATGAACATCCAACAGTTTAGTTGTATTCAATGCAATTAAACATCCGAGAATCCATCAGGAAACCTAAGCGGTTATTCATAATTAACCACATACATGTACATGTAGATTCAGGTGCAAGAATAGTCCAAACAACAATGAGCAAGCAAGCATTCAATAAGATCCTGAAACAAATATACAATTTCCTTTTATTACTCATGTCATTAAAATCTATTTAATCTAGCTCGCTTCTTAGGGTTTCTAGTCCACTTTTAGGATTTCCATTGCAATTAGGGTTTCCCTTCATCTTTTATTATTTTAAACTCTAATTATTTCCACATCTATTCCTCGATTCTGGATTAAAAGCATATTTAACCATTAATTAAGCTCATTAAGCCTCTTTTTATTAAAGCTACTATTTTTATCCTTTTAATCCATGATAAGATCATTATATGCATTTATCATCAATTCATAGTTCATTACATTCCAAATCACATATGAACTCGATTTGCCATTAATCCACCTTTTTATTCTTGAGAAAACCCTAATTACTTCATTTAGGGTATTTATCCACCAATTAAGAACTTTAATGCTCGAAATTACTTAGACTTAGCATATTCCATGAAATTAATCAATTACAGCCATTTATAGTCGAATTAGTCAACATTAGGGTTTCAAGGCCCATTAAAGTATATTCATGCATATGAAACTCTAAATTGAACTAATTACATGCAAATTCATCCTTTTTGTTCCTAATGTGCCCTTTCATCATTAACAGGTTAATACCAACTCTAATCATCGATTAAACCCTTATAAATATATTATTCATATCAAAATAGGGTTCTTTAAACATTAATACATTAAAGTTGACATCTTCCATTACTTTTCGAATTGCAAGAGGAATCAAGCTTCAATTATATTTTTAATGGATTCTTCACGTTTTTCTGATCAACTTTCATGTATAATATGTCCTTATTCGACCTACCAATTAATTATTATGAATTTATCAAAACTCACTTACTTTCAGCCAATGGGAGGTCGCCATGTGTTCAGGCACATGCAATGTCCCGGCTTGCTTTAAAACATATCGAAGTGACCACTTTACCCCTGGTTAAAGTCAGGGTTACTTGAGCCCACGGTGGGTAGACTTGTCCAATCGCATATGGACGTCTTCTTCCTTGCGCTACCCTAGCGTCGCTGCTCTGGATGCGCGAGGCCAACTTCCTGACCCCTTCCCCGACTCCGTCGGTTGTCAAGGAGGGCTCTCCTCCCTTCGAGGATCCCTCTCGCAGTTGAAGAAGAATGTAGCCTGCAGCCACAGTGGCTAGCCCATCCTGGCTGGTCCTGCAACACGCAGCGGCCCTGCAGCCAAGCAACGGTCGTGCGCAAGCTCCAGCTCATCATCCTTGACCTCGTCGACCTCCAGGGATGCCTCCATCGCCTCTGTCGTACCCCGCGCAGGTGAAGGTACCCTGATATGCAGCCAAGACGATCGGAACTAGCCTCCGCGAGCCTGCAGCTCATGGCCGAGACGTAGCCATGCTGCAGGTGTGCTGGAAGCGCTGCATGAGGTTGGGGGCGCAAGGGAAAGATCTGGTCATTCACAGGTCGTCAGGGAAACATCGTCCTTCCCCACGATGGTTCCACACCTCCCCGTTGCTCAAGGAAAACACCACGCAAAGATAGGGTTTTGAACACAAGAACAACGAAGAAGAAGAAGAGATACGTTCGAGATCTCTTTGGAACTCGAGCCCGAAGGCCAACCCCTTATATAGGGGAGGTCATGAAGTCCCCAAGTCGGCTATTCATGAATCGAAGAGTTCCTTTCCAACTAGGAAACCAAATCCTTCAATAAGAAGTAGCCTTCTCTCTCTTCTTTATCTTTTGATTTTTCCTTTTTCTTCCAAAACGAAAATTCCTTCTCTTATTCTCTTTAGTCTTTGCTTTTAAACCATTGATCACGAAATCATGATTTCCTTTAATAGAAAAATACCACTTTTAAACAAAGTCACAAAAACCATTAATAATGTATTACATTATTCTTTTATTTTTCTTTATTGGTATTTTCTCTTTCCTCTTTCTTTATTGGGACTCCTTGGATCCCAAGTAACTATATTATTTCGAAATCCTTTTTATTGGATACTCATTACCCTTCTAGATGCATCTAAATGCATTATTCTTCATTATCATGTGTATTTCTTATTAAAATATTTCTTTTTAAGAATTTCTCTTTATTTCTCTTTTATTTTCCTCATTAGTATTCGTTTTATCCTTAGGAATCATTGGGATACGAAATCCCACTAAGGATAACTCGATTGCACCTCTTTTCACTTGTTATCCACATATTACCATTATTTTCAATTTATTTCTCAATAAGGAAATATTTAATTGACCTTTTCTTTTATTATTGTATTCTTTATGCCACCTTGGACTCCTTGGAACCCAAGGAACCCAAGAGGCACGAAATCCTTCTTTGGATTTGCCTTCTAGAGGTTTCCACACTTTTCCTTTTTCTCCATTTCTTATTTACTCGATAATAGTGGAATTTCTTTTATCCTTTCTTGTTATTGGGCCTAATAGCCAATAAAGCCCACAAATAAATCAATAAGGCTATTTTAAACGAAAATCATGCATTCATTCATTATTTGTTCATTTATCTTTAATATGAGAAATTACATTTCTCAGCAAATGAACCCAAAATTGGTGTTGTAACATCCTTCCCCTCTTATAGGAATTTTGTCCTCAAAATTCAACAATCAAACAAACAATTCAGGATAAGACTTTGCCATGTCCATCAACAGCCTCTATGTGGTTTTACCTTACCCATGGCACTTCCAAAGAACCTTTATCATCACATATTCATTTCTCTGAGTTCTTTTATCCTGGCGTCTGTAAACTGCACAGGGGACTCAGGTCATTTCAACCTCCCTTGGGGCTCACTAGGTTCATTGCTCAGCACATGGTCGGGTACCTCACATAGTGCTCTAAATTAGACACCTGGAACTCGTCACACATTTCTTTATCCTGAGAGGTAAGGT
Organism: Alisma plantago-aquatica; assembly: GCA_963693085.1. NCBI lineage: Eukaryota > Viridiplantae > Streptophyta > Magnoliopsida > Alismatales > Alismataceae > Alisma > Alisma plantago-aquatica. The sequence goes on from OY856413.1 coordinate 750,733,006, forward strand.
TATCCATAACCTTCTCCACCAATTCATCCCAAATGGACCCATGTATCGGGGACTCAGCTCTCTTAGCTATAACTTAGAGGGGTCGGATTTTCATGTCACATATTCTTCCACAATGAACTGCATGTCAGTCTACTTTACATCTGCTCACGACTCTTATCGTCTCTAGGCTCCTTTCAGCCATTGCACGATCAAAGCGACTTCATCTACACACACTGTGGTCCTTTTCTAACCATCATGTGGTCCTTCACCAACATCACCTTACTGAAGTGGTGACCGACACAGCCTCTCTTATAGAGCTTCTTTGAATCCCGATATTGGCCATGGTGGTTAACTTCACATCTTGCATAGGACAAGAACTATCTCCAGCTATCACCCCAAATGAGCACTTATGCTCTCATCAGACCCTTTAGTCTGGATCATACTAACCATTAGTTAGGGGTGATAAATTGTACTAACATCGAGTTCTTCATGTACCTACTTCCACCTTATGAAAGTGAACCTTTAGGTCAAACTCAAGAACTTTTGAACTCGCATCATGGTGATACGGAACCATCTCTCTCATGGGTAGTTCAACCAAAACAGTCCCTTGACAGAACTCTTTCTTTCTTACATCATCTAGGTAAAGCGATCTACCATAACCCACATTGCATTTTGACCTTCCTTGGTCTAGGGGAGACTTATCACATCATCCATAGTGATGAACTCTCATTCCCTCTCGGGAACTCATTATCCTCTATATCAATGCACTGGGTTACCGATGTTCATCCTTCACCTTTTGTCATGCATGGCAACATATCACATGCAGCCTCATCTCCAGCATCCATAGTACTGCTACCACTCATTATCTCAGTAATACCGTGGTGTATGGTGATCTTAATATCATGATTCCCTAAATGTCAAGATTCCTCAAGATCGATTCCTTAGAAACCCTAAACCACTCTAGTCGGGGTTTCATCTCCTTTCTTTCCACAGAAGTGCATTTGAGGTTCTACAACCATCCTTTCATTGCATCAAGGACTAGACTGGCTAACCCAACAACCATTCACTTGTTCAACATATCTCTTTACATCTGAGTGTTAGCCAATCACATCTCTTTGCCAAACTTAGGGTTAGCCTATCAACCTCTTCTAGCCTCTAGCCAAACTAGGCAGATATAGAGCATCCATTACCACTTCACATTCTTAGGTATTAGGTAACATTGATGACATACACATTCCTATATGCCACTTATTATCTCCTCTTAGCCCTAAGTCCATCATCATCATGAACATTCCGAGCTTACTCCTTTGGTTTTCAAACTCAACCTGGTGTAACTCATAGCTCATGCTAAAAACATCCTTATAAGATGACTACCTTATTTCTCTTAGTGTTTGTAAACCATCCATGTATCATTCACTCCACCAAATATGTTAACATCTCTGTCCTCATACCTTGTAGAAATGTTTCAACTCACATCATCTTTTATCCCTGGTGTATGGCATGCGTACTGTCCTATCTCTCACTCCCATAACAAGAGGAAATAAGCATTTGGCTGCAGTCCAAATATAGAGTTCTTCCTGTTCCAAGAGTAGAGATGGTGCAACCCACCTTGCCCGTACACTTTCTAATCCAAGTTGAAACGTGCAGCTTATGTCTCTATATCACAAACACCATGATATCCACATAACTTCCATGGAAAATTGGTCTCGTACTTACTTGGTCTGAGCACAATCCTAGGTCATCTCCTCTAGGTCTATAGGGAGCCGACACTTTTGGGGTCATCCCTCTTCCCTCATGCATCAGAGAGTGCCCTACTCATCTGCCCTTTGGGTCCCATGAGTTCATGAAGGTGATCAATCTCCTAACCCATGGCCCTCAGACAATGATAGTTGTTACCTCCCGACCCTATGGTCTTGTGCAACTAGGGAATTAGGAAACTCCTACCTCCATAGGTCTTACCCCTACATTACCCTAGGATAGACTTAGGATTATATCATAGCACTAGTCCAACATAGAACCTTACCCGATCATTCATCATCTCTCTCTCTCTGCATTCCTGGTTTGACTTTCATCCTTTCATAGGGGTCATGGCAACATGACTACCTTAGTCAAGCCCCATACCAGTTAACTCCATGGTAACATATCCACATGCACATAGAGATGGTTATCTATAGGTCTATAGATTCATTCTCATGCCATGTACTCTTCACTTAGCTTCTCAAGATCCTATGGAACCTCCTCAGGTTACCTCAAAACCAACCAAACGTTTAAACTCCCTACCAAAGGGTCCCTCTCCCAGGATGGGAGGAAACTACACCTTGATAACAAAGGTCACAAACATCCTTAGGGTTTACATTCACATGAGCATGCTTAATCCTAGTAAGCTACTAAGGCACAAGAAGACACTTACCAAACCATGCTAGGTCACACTTATTCTCATCCTCAACATTAGACCAACTTCGTCGTGAGGGGTTTATCAAACATACCTTAAACTTAAGGGGTTTCCCTTTTCCTCTATACATGAGGAGTATCATGCTCGAAACTATAGCAACTTAATTCTCATCATAAGCATTAGGTATACTACTTCCCCTCTTAGGCCTAGGAACCCTAGGTTCACTTGTAGGTGTCCAACTGTATACTCTATCTCTTAACCACGAACCAAGCATGTAAAAGGCATGACATACACTTCTTGTCATCCTTCAACTTGAGCAACACTTAGAGTTGGGTCCTCCTTAAGGACAACCAATAAGGTACAAGGCCTCACATCCTACTACTATACCTCTCCAACTCTAAGAAACTCTTCTCCCTAACTTAGGAGGTAAACACCTATACTATAGGCACAGAGGTACCAGCAAACTCATCCTCTCTCTTGGTTTTGGTTCCTCTCATGGCATCCAAGACATCGTCAACCTCCAAGGTTTAAGCATACGACAACCGCTATCCACCACCTAGGTCGCATCATCCTCAACTCCCGCTATTCCTCAAATTTGGGGGTTTTAGGCTTCTTTCCTGGGGTCTGCTCTCTCTCTAGAGCTAATCTTACAACCAACCTCTCTATAAGAGGTCCTTTCTTCATGAAGGATCACCCCATAAGCATGTCCCTACCTGAGTGAAGCCTATGCTCGAACTTATGTTTACTCAAGATTATCCATAACCCCTTATGCTTATCTCATAAGCCATCCATCATGATTCCCTATCTAGGGTTGGGTCGCCAATAGGTACTAGGTCATCTAAACTCTTATGTCATCCCAAAGGCATATCCAACCAAACACTTAGTCAACCATGACATCTAACTTATCATGTCATCTCTCTCTAATCTTAACTTAGGGTTAGGGTTAACATCATCCTTAAAGGATGTGCTAGGTCTCTACTTCTAATGGAGGTCTCTACCTCCATGACTAACTCTCTCTACTCATCCTCCTACTAAGGAGGTCCATCCTCAGGTCTCTCCTGAGGGCAATGACAACTCATGTCATACGACCTAAGCATGTATCTATTCCTTTACGCCTACTCTATTAAGCTTATGTCCATGACATCTTGTTTACATGCTTTTTATTAATTTGGTGGAGGATTCCTTAATCCTTATCAACCTTACCCATACCTTAAGAGGGTGAGGAGAAGAGAGAAAACCCTAATCCTTAAGGTCCTTAACAAAATTTGAGTTGAGAAGGGATGAACAAGATGAGAGAGTCCTAAAGGTATCTTATTTTGAATCATACCCTAAGACTTTGGCCAGGCGGTCACACGGATCTAGAAGTCCTCGTATTCCGACTAGAGGTGCGGAGGAAAATCTTGTCAGCCCCCGGTCGTGATCCTTTTCTAGACACCTCCATCTTTCAGATACTCCTCTAATAACTCCCTCGGGTTCTATGGAGTTTGTAAAATTTAATAATTATTGATGGTTACATGAGGAACCTACGCTCTGATACCAAATGTTACAACCTCACCTTTCAGTAATCCCCAATTAAGGGAGACCAAGATGTTGAAGCCGCACCCATTAATTCCGGATCAAAGGTACGACATATAACCAAAAACAATTATTAAATTCTAACAGACTATACTGAAATATGGTAATAATATTTTTGCATACCTTTGAAAAGTTTGGAATAAACAAAACTTCTAACCACAGCTTGAACTATTCTAACTAATTCCTCCTTGTTCTTTATTTCTTGAATTCACAATGTGTCGCTTTACTGTTTGTACCTTTGAGATTTGTACCTAAATCGCCGAAAAACAAAACGACGGTCAGCCGAAGCTGGTATGTGGAGGAAGCAGATAATGTTCAACTATGTTAACAATATAATCACACAATTAATCATTTAACAATCAAGATTACATTTTAAGCCAAACTACTCAATCCATACCTCTCCACCACTCTGTGTTGTCCCTGTAAGGACTTATATGGTACCTCTATAAAGGTGACTTGATGGACCTACCCTCTAGGTAGCCAAAGTCATTCATGACCTGATGGATCTACCCTCTAGGTAGCCTTATACCAGGTCAGCCATTACGACACTGAGGGGATCAAGGATTGAGCTAGAAGGCATATACATTATGTGATAGTCATAGTCACTTTATAATTGCGATATGAACATCCAACAGTTTAGTTGCATTCAATGCGATTAAACATCTGAGAATCCATCAGGAAACCTAAGTGGTTATTCATAATTAACCACATACATGTACATGTAGATTCAGGAGCAAGAATAGTCCAAACAACAATGAGCAAGCAAGCATTCAATAAGATCCTGAAACAAATATACAATTTCCTTTTATTACTCGTGTCATTCAAATCTATTAAATCTAGCTCGCTTCTTAGGGTTTCTAGTCCACTTTTAGGATTTCCATTGCAATTAGGGTTTCCCTTCATCTTTTATTATTTTACACCCTAATTATTTCCACATCTATTCCTCAATTCTGGATTAAAAGCATATTTAACCATTAATTAAGCTCATTAAGCCTCTTTTTATTAAAGCTAGTATTTTTATCCTTTTAATCCATGATAAGATCATTATATGCATTTATCATCAATTCATAGTTCATTACAATCCAAATCACATATGAACTCGGTTTGCCATTAATCCACCTTTTTATTCATGAGAAAACCCTAATTACTTCATTTAGGGTATTTATCCACCAATTAAGAACTTTAATGCTCGAAATAACTTAGACTTATCATATTCCATGAATTTAATCAATTACAGCCATTAATAGTCGAATTAGTCAACATTAGGGTTTCAAGGCCCATTAAAGTATATTCATGCATATGAAACTCTAAATTGAACTAATTACATGCAAATTCATCCTTTTTGTTCCTAATGTGCCCTTTCATCATTAACAGGTTAATACCAACTTTAATCATTGATTAAACCCTTATAAATATATTATTAATATCAAAATAGGGTTCTTTAAACATTAATACATTAAAGTTGACGTCTTCCATTACTTTTCGAATTGCAAGAGGAATCAAGCTTCAATTATATTTTTAATGAATTCTTCACGTTTTTCTGATCAAATTTCATGTATAATATGTCCTTATTCGACCTACCAATTAATTATTATGAATTTATCAAAACTCACTTACTTTCAGCCAATGGGAGGTCGCCACGTGTTCAGGCCCATGCAATGTCACAGCTTGCTTTAAAACATATCGAAGTGACCACTTTACCCCTGGTTAAAGTCAGGGTTACTTGAGCCCACGGAGGGTAGACTTGTCCAATTGCATATGAGCGTCTTCTTCCTTGCGCTAACCTAGCGCCGCTGCTCTAGATGTGTGAGGCGCAACTTCCTGACCCCTTCCTCGACTCTGTCGGTTGTCAAGGAGGGATCTCCTCCCTTCGAGGATCCCTCTCGCAGTTGAAGAAGCCCGCATCCCGCAGCCACGGTGGCTAGCCCATCCTGGCCGGTCCTGCAACACGCAGCGGCCCTGCAGCGAAGCAACGGCCGTGCGCAAGCTCCAGCTCGTCATCATTGACCTCGTCGACCTCCAGGGATGCCTCCATCGCCTCCGTCGTACCCCGCGCAGGCGAAGGTGCCCTGGTATGCAGCCAAGACGACCGGAACTAGCCTCCGCGAGCCTGCAGCTCATGGTCGAGACGCAGCCATGCTGCAGGTGTGCCGGAAGCGCTGCATGAGGTTGGGGTGCGAGGGAAAGATCTGGTCATTCACAGGTCGTCGGGGAAACATCGTCCTTCCCCACGATGGTACACCTCCCCGTTGCTCAAGGAAACCACTACACAAAGATAGGGTTTTGAACACAAGAACAACGAAGAAGAAGAAGAGATACGTTCGAGATCTCTTTGGAACTCGAGCCCGAAGGCCAACCCCTTATATAGGGGAGGTCGTGAAGTCCCCAAGTCGGCTATTCATGAATCGAAGAGTTCCTTTCCAACTAGGAAACCAAATCCTTCAATAAGAAGTAGCCTTCTCTCTCTTCTTTATCTTTTGATTTTTCCTTTTTCTTCCAAAACAAAAATTCCTTCTCTTATTCTCTTTAGTCTTTGCTTTTAAACCATTGATCACGAAATCATGATTTCCTTTAATAGAAAAATACCACTTTTAAACAAAGTCACAAAAACCATTAATAATTTATTACATTATTCTTTTATTTTTCTTTATTGGTATTTTATCTTTCCTCTTTCTTTATTGGGACTCCTTGGATCCCAAGTAACTATATTATTTCGAAATCCTTTTTATTGGATACTCATTACCCTTCTAGATGCATCTAAATGCATTATTCTTCATTATCATGTGTATTTCTTATTAAAATATTTCTTTTTGAGGATTTCTCTTTATTTCTCTTTTATTTTCCTCATTAGTATTCCTTTTATCCTTAGGAATCATTGGGATACGAAATCCCACTAAGGATAACTCGATTGCACCTCTTTTCACTTGTTATCCACATATTACCATTATTTTCAATTTATTTCTTAATAAGGAAATATTTAATTGACCTTTTCTTTTATTATTGTATTCTTTATGCCACCTTGGACTCCTTGGAACCCAAGGAACCCAAGAGTCACGAAATCCTTCTTTGGATTTGCCTTCTAGAGGTTTCCACACTTTTCCTTTTTCTCCATTTCTAATTTACTCGATAATAGTGGAATTTCTTTTATCCTTTATTGTTATTGGGCCCAATAGCCAATAAAGCCCACAAATAAATCAACAAGGCTATTTTAAACGAAAATCATGCATTCATTCATTATTTGTTCATTTATCTTTAATATGAGAAATTACATTTCTCAGCAAATGAACCCAAAATTGGTGTTGTAACAGTGTTCTTGCTTAAGTATCCATGTTGGCCGATCCTTGTGATCTAGGGTTTCATGGTGAGCAATACTCCTTTCTCTCCTTGGTCTAGAGGAGTGAGTTTAAGCCTCTAGTATCATGAGCAACACTCCTCTTTCTCTTAGACAATTGAGGTGAGCTTGTGTTCTAGTTGCTTGAGCAACACTCTCCTCTCACCATGGACTTGAAGGGTGAGCTTGGTTGTTGTGGACCTTGTTTAGGGTTGGTTTTTGTGTTGCCCGATGGGTGATAGGTGGTGTGCAAGACCCCTCCTTCTTAGTTGATTGAGGTGAGCCATCTCCTTGACCCTCTAGGGTTTGATGCCTTGTGACGATCTTGTGAGTTAACACCTTGGACATTTTGTTCTGTTTGTGACGGGTGATACCCCTTTGTCTTTGTGACGGGCGTCACAATGTCGCTTTGCCTTGTAACGGCTGATAAGCCCTGGCTCAGTTGGTTGCAAGATAGGACTCTTAGGAGTTGCCTTTGTGATGTACCTTGTACACACACACCTGACTTAAATGTGGTTTGTGTCGTTGTGTGGATGTCGCCGAGCAGCCTGTGACAGGCATCACGGTTAGCCCTTGAGTGTCGCCCGATATGTATCCTTGTGACGAGCGTTGCCCTGCTGCCCGATACAATGTTGCCCGATAGGGCTGGGTGCCGACGCCCCATCGTGCACGGCAACTCTGACGCAGTGTTGCTGGTTGCTAGTCGTTATGAGATGAGCGTTGGGTGAGGGCTTGCTGCCCGGTACAATTTGTAGTGATGGTTTTTGGACGCTTGCAACGAGGGTTTGACGTACCATATAAATCTGAACTGCTGGATATGTCCTTGTTTAACACGATGGTGATTCCTTGCTTACTCAATGATAATGGTAATGGTAACGATTGTCCTTTATATCCAACATGACTATATGCATGAACTTGACCATCATGATTATCTGTATGATGTTAAGGGAAATGATAAGTATGTAGTATGGGTTACTTAGTAATGTGCCTGATAGATATGACTATAAATTGAGATAATGGTAAGCATGTAATAAGGTTTGCTTAATGATGTACCCTATGCTCATGACCATAAGTTGATGCATGATTAAGAAAGTATATCTAGTCTTTGATGTCACCTTGTATTGATAGCATGGTCTCTCTGATAAACCTTCAATTATTGAAATACACTAACCATGCAGGTAATACATAGTTAAATAAAAGGACTATGAGGCATATGTGTATGTTGAGTAACCTTGTTGTGATTGTTACTCTTGATATTGAAATGATCTGTATACTGAACAGTATTGCTATCCTGTTATGATGATGTTGTAAGCCTTCAGAGGCAGTGGCACTATGTGATGAGGGATTGAAATCCCATGGTATGTGGTGATCCTTGTGATGGATCTGGATGATTGGCAAGAGGCCAAGTGATAACATGTGAGGTTGGATCCTTGTAATGGATCAAGTATGATGTGAATTATAGTAAAATGAATGTTGAGTTTATATTGTTTACTTTTGTTATAAATGCATGTTATACAACTTGGTTGAATCTTGCAATCCATATAAAAGATACTAATTTATCACAGTGGAACATATCATGTAGTTGCCCTGGCCATAGATCCATCATCGTCAGGAATTGGTGATGGTGAAACGGGTTCTCCTGCGGGTTAACCCAGAGCGCATATTGTTGAATATGTGAGGTTTCTCCTAGCCTAAAGTGAGGAGGTAAGAGTGCAACTTCGGTTGTAGACTCCAGGGTGCGGATTCAGGACCGTAGCCCAATTGTGATGAGGAGCATGGTGAATAGGCCCATGGCTCAGGATATGTGATATGAGGAGCATGAATGCGTTCATGGCTCAAGAGCATGGTGAACAGGCTCGTGGCTCAGTTTCACTAGCGCCGAGACTTGTACCGAGGTGGGCTAGGTAGAGGGTAGCTTGACCCTATGGCTAAGACCACTTCAGCATGAGACGGTGGTCCTGCTTATGTTGTACTCATGCACTGACCATGAGGTGGAGAGGTCGTGGAGTCTAGCTCTTCCATTGACCTTGTATGGCACCGGCTTGGGTTTCGCAACCGAAGGTTGGATCTGAGCGGTACGGCTCACTTCCTCAGGGCATATTAATATGTAATCCAGCCGAATAGCATTTACTGCTTAAGTTAAACATGAAACATTGGTTGAGGCCTTGTTTGCGTAGATAATCTTACTATATCTTACAATTACTTATATGTCTCTCATGTTATGTGGTAAGACCTGATATATCTTATCTTGTCTCTCATGTTCCATAAAGAAATAGTTGGTTATATGCCTTGAGTACATCTGGTAAGCTTAATAGTATCAACAGCTTTATTTTATAACTGCTCTTGTTGTACTTCATATCAGTTATTTGCCGTATATCTGTATACCTATGAGGTTTTATAGTTTTGGCGGGGAGTTATGTTTCTCGCTGGGACAATGTTCAATTGTCTCACTCCACTGAGTTACACCCTTTTTAGGTGGTCAAGCTAGACGTGGTGGTGGTCGTGGAGTTGCGGTCGAGCAGCAAGAAGAACAATAGAAGGCAAGCAATGGATATGTTGCTATTTTGGATGTTTTGTAGTAGAGTCTTAGAGTCATCCCTGTACTCTCAGGTCCTTGGAAGCATTTTGATGTTGTTTCACGATGTGTAGCTGTTGATGTTTTGTATATCCTATTGTTGGCCGGATGTGGGCCCTTATATATGTATAAATAGGTGATGAACTCATGTGATGATAAGACAGCTGTTGCTCTAAGATGTGGACAAGTTTCAAGGCTTGTATGTGTTTATATAACATGTTTTCTTGCAGGATGTGGACACAAATGTAATAGTTTCTCAGTTTATCAGTTTTCTACCATCGGTTTTAATTAACCCATGTTTTGATAATCTGTGGTTATGGTAATTTCTGCACGTTTTCACGTAACACCTCAATGTCTGTGTGATAGTGGGATATGTTGCCACAAAGTTTGGTATCAGAGCTTTAGGTTCGCTGAGTCTACAGGGATTTAGGACTAGGTTATGTTTGTTCTTGTGCGTTTTCCAGACTTTTCATAATTATCTTCTGCCTCAGCGGAAGAAAAACCAAGATGTCTGGAAACCATGAAGAACATGTTGATGAGCACAGTGATGTTGCATCAGTCGATGGAGCTTTTGAGCAGGAACATGGAGATCGGGTGCCTGAGGTCCCCCAACCTAACCCAGCCATTCTCGAACACCCTACCTACCAATAGCTTTTAGGGCAGATGATGGCTATGATGAATCTCATGGTTGAGTGATTTCCAGTGCCTCCTCCGAGAGCACATGCTCCCTATGGAGAAGCATCGGGTATTGGGAAGACCTTCGAGTGGCTTCGCTGAGTCGGAGTTTCGGACTATGCTGGAATAGCTGATCCAACGGATGCAGATCTGTGGCTGACAAGTCTTGAGAAGGCTTTCCGGATCCTTGACATCCCCGAAGCAGACAAAGTAAAGCATGTTGTCTACCTCCTGAAAGGTAATGTTGGTCACTGGTGGACCATTGAGGAAGAGAAGCGGCCTGGCGAGGTGATCGGTTGGGAAGTTTTCTGGCGTGAGTTCGTCAGTAGATACTTCCCGAAGATGTATCTGGATGAGAAGATCAGTCAGTTTGAGGGCCTACGACAGGGAATGATGAACATCACCGAGTATGAAGCCAAGTTCATGGATCTGCTGAGGTTTTGTCCTCACACGGCAACGATAGATGAGGAGCGGATCAGACGCTTTGAGAAGGGTCTGAGTTCGGAGTTGACCACACATGTTTCTGCATTGGAGAACCAAGAGCAGTTTGCTACATTTGTGGAATCTGTCCGAAGGATCGAATGATTGGTAAGGGAAAAGAGAGAACCTATGGCTAAAAAGAGACCTGCTCAGTTTCAGGGTCAAAGGTTTGGTGGCTTCAAGAAGTCAAGGTTTGTGGCACCGTCAGTGATGAGAGGTTATGGTGTACCGTCTCAGTGGTTTCCGAGTAAGGGAAGAGGTTATGTTTCTTCAGCATCGAGGGAACATAGTACAGCTTATGTGGCAGTAACAGGGCCATCTGGGCCACAGGTTGATGATAGAGCATTCCATTTGTGTGGTCAGATCAGGCATTGGAGGTTCAATTGCCCAAATAGAGATGTTGAAGTGACACAGCAGCCGAGACAGAATCATCAAGGATCTGACAGACAGCAGCCCAGTGGTAGCAGAGGACAAGGACGCGCTCAAGCGTCTCAGGCAGGTTCATCTGCTCAAGGAAGCAGAGGTCGTGGACAGTAAGCAATGGCTCGATTCTATGCTATGAATCATCCAGAGGCGATAGTCAACCCACAAGTAGTGACAGGTCAGATGGAGTTATTTCATTCTGATATGTCTTCTTCTTGCTTTATATCTGTTCTGGTTGACCCAGGTGATACACACTCTTTTATCGCCTATAGTATGCTTGAGAAATATTGTTTACCTATTAGCTGTAAGAAAGATAGTTTGTTGTTAGAAACCCCTCTTGATGGTTCCTCAATGCTTCGAGAAGAGTGTCCATCTTGTGTCTTGTTTTTCTCGGGACACCGCATTCAAGTGGATCTCATACCGCTTGATATGCATGATTTTGATGTTATCCTTGGGATGGATACCTTAGAGAACTATAAGGTTGTTTTAGACTGTGGTTTGAAGCAGGCAGTGTTTGATGACGCTGGAGAGCAGTGGGTCTTCCAGGGAGATAGGAAGATTCTTTCGACGTGTCTAGTCTCAGCTATGGTGGAAGAGAAGTTGCTACGATAGGGATGTGAGGCGTTCTTATCTCACATGGTGGATACCGTTGCGTAGACCAAGGCGAAAGGTCTTAGCCTTGAAGAAGTTCCAGTTGTCCGAGAGTTTGCAGATGTGTTTCCGGAAGAGTTTCCTGGTGTTCCTCTGCCCCGAGAGATTGATTTTGAGATCAATCTGGTACCAGGAACGTAGCCAGTTGCACAGACACCGTACAGGATGGCTCCAGTGGAGATGGCAGAGCTTAAGAAGCAGTTGCAAGAGTTGCTAGACAAAGGTTTCATCCGACCGAGCACGTCACCTTGGGGTGCTCCCGTGTTGTTCATCAAGAAGAAGGATGGTTCGATGCAGTTGTGTATAGACTACCGGCAGTTGAACAAGGTCACGATCAAGAACAAGTACCCGTTACCGAGGATAGATGATCTATTTGATCAGTTGCGTGGTGCTATAGTGTTTTTGAAGATCGATCTACGGTTCGGATATCATCAGTTGAGGATAAAGACAGATGACATACCAAAGTCAGCTTTCAGGATGAGGTATGGTCACTTTGAGTTCGTAGTTATGTCGTTCGGGCTAACCAATGCACCTGCTGCTTTCATGGACTTGATGAACAGAGTGTTCTGCCCGTTCTTAGATCAGTTTGTCGTAGTTTTCATAGATGAAATCTTGATCTATAGTCGGGACAAGCAAGAGCATGAGCAACATCTTTGACAAGCGTTGACTCTCCTTCGCCAACATCAGCTGTATGCCAAGTTTAGTAAGTGTGAGTTTTGGTTGGAAGAAGTGACTTTCTTGGGTCATGTGATATCTGCAGAAGGAGTCAAAGTATATCCAAAGAAGGTAGAGTTTGTTGCAGATTGGGAACAACTGAAGAAGCCGACAGAAGTTCGTAGTTTTCTGGGTCTAGCAGGATACTATAGGAGGTTTATCAAGGACTTCATTGCGATTGCATTACCAATGACAAAGTTGACTAGGAAGGATGTACCTTTTGTTTGGGATGATCGATGTCAGCAAGCTTTCCAGAGTTTGAAGGAGAAGCTGACCAGTGCTCTAGTATTAATCCTGCCAGAGCCTGGGAAGGGCTATGTTGTTTTCTGTGATGCTTCCAAGAAAGGTTTAGGTTGTGTGCTGATGTAGGGAGATCATGTGGTTTCTTTTGCTTCGTGACAGCTTAAGAAACATGAGGAGAACTATCCGACTCATGACTTGGAGCTGGCAGTAGTGGTTCATGCGTTAAAGATTTGGAGACACTATCTTTATGGGGAAGTGTGTCAGATCTTTACGGACCATAAGAATATGAAGTACATCTTTTTGCAGCATGAGTTGAACATGCGACAACGCCGATGGATGGAGTTGATCAATGATTATGACTGCACTATCGAGTATCATCCTGGTAAGGTGAACGTGGTAGCTGATGCACTTAGCAGAAAGTCTTCTTCTCCTTCTTCAAAGAAGGCACAGTTGAGTTCTCTAATATGCCATAGGCGAGATATGTTTGTTTCTTTGTGGCAGATGAATGTGTAGATGGAAGTTTCCTTGTTGTCTGGTCTTTTAGCATAGATGCAAGTCAGGCCTACGCTGAGACAACAGATCAAAGATGCACAGTAGACAGATGATGCGGTAAAGTTGATCAGATCAGAGTTCGGCAGCGAAAAGCGTGATGGATTGCATGAGTCCAAAGATGGGCTAGTCTGCTATCGTGATAGGATGGTGGTTCTAGATGCTGATGATCTGAGGAAGTTAGTGCTCGAGGAAGCACACACGTCGATGTATGCTATGCATCCAGGTGTCACCAAGATGTATCATAGTCTAAAGGACTTGTATTGGTGGCCCGGTTTGAAGAAAGATGTAGCTGAGTTCGTAGCTATATGTGCAGTTTGTCAGCAAATTAAGGTTGAACATCAGAAGTCGGCAGGTACGTTGCAACCCCTGCCAATACCGTTGTGGAAATGGGATCATATAACCATGTATTTCGTAGTTGGTCTACCCAGAACAACTAAGAATCATGATTCCATTTGGGTAATAGTGGACAGATTGACGAAGTCTGCCCACTTTCTACCTGTGAAGACGACGTATGCAGTAGAAAAGCTCGCTCGAGTGTATGTGGATGAGATAGTACATTTTCATGGTGTGCCAGCGACGATAGTTTCTGACAGAGGTCCTCAGTTCACGATTTGTTTCTGGGAATAGTTGCACAAAGCATTGGGAACACAGTTGAGGTTCAGTACCGCCTTCCACCCACAGACAGATGGACAGTCTGAGAGGACTATTCAAATTTTAGAAGATCTCCTTCGAGCTTGTGTTTTGCAGTTTCTAGGCAACTGGGATGTACATCTTAGTTTGATAGAGTTTTCCTACAACAACAGTTATCGGCGAAGCATTGACATGGCTCCTTATGAAGCTTTGTATGGAAGGAAGTGCAGATCTCCTTTTTGTTGGTATGAGTCTGGTGAGTATCAGCTCTTGGGTCCTGAGTTAGTACAGTAGACAATAGAAAAGATCAAAGTGATACAGCAACAGTTGAAAGTGGCACAGGACAGGAAAAAGTCTTATGCAGACAATCGATGACGACCTTTGGAGTTCCAAGTAGGAGATAAGTGTATCTTAAGGTCTCTCCATGGAAAGGTGTGCTAAGGTTTGGTCGGAAGGGTAAGTTAGCACCCAGGTATATGGGGCCTTACTCAGTCACAACATGAGTTGGTAAGGTAGCCTATGAGATAGAGTTGCCTCCAGAGTTGTATAGGTTACATCCAGTGTTCCATGTCAGTATGCTAAAGAAAAGCCATCCAGATTCAGGAACAGTGATACATCCAGTTGAGGTTGAGCTTGATGAAGATGTGACCTACGAGGAAGGTCCTGTGGCGATCCTTGACAGAAGAGTTAAGAAGTTGAAGAGGAAGGACCTAGTTCTTGTGAAGGTTCTTTGGCATCAACGTGGCATTGAGGAAGCCACGTGGGAGCTTGAGAAAGAGATGAGGAGGAAGTATCCCTCGCTTTTCTCTTCGGATTTCGGGGACGAAATCCCTTTGTAGGGGGGTTAGTCTGTAAGGACCCTGACCTTCGTTTAGGGTTTACCCTGTTCGCTTTGCTTAACCATGGTGCTTTGTTGCTTACTAATCACCTTTGGGGATGATTAGGGTTTGTTTGAGCTTTGTTGAGAGTTGGAGGGGATACTTGCAAATAACCTAAGTCTAGGGTTTGTGGGCAAGTTTGGCACCTTGTGTGGTGTTCCTCTCTCTCTCTCTCTCTCTGCTTCCTCTAGTGTAGAGAGGAAGGCTTGGGCTCGTTGCTTCAGTTTGTTTGGGCCTAGTTGAGTGTTGCCTTTGCTCTTTTGTGCCTTGTGTCGGGCAAGGACATGGGTTGTGTCGCCCAGGGTCTGTGTCGCCCTAGTGTATCACCCATGGTGTTGGTGGTGTATCGCCCTAGAGTCTTTGACCAAGCTTTGACCTCGTTTGTGTCACCACTAGTGGACACTTGGTGCATGATTCTTGCATATGGCAATGACCTTGGACATGTGTTAAGGGCTTGCTAGAGCGGTGGATCGTGCACTAGGACAAGTGTCCCTAGGTGGGTGACACCTTGCTTGGTTCTACCTTGTTTTCTCCTCCCTTTCCTTCTATATAGATGGTTCCTTTCCTTTGCTAGGAGTTCCTTTGGGCCTTTAGTTCCTTCTCCACCTTGGTGTGCACGACACACCCTTCTCTTTGGCAAGTGGTGGCCGATACCCCCTTGGAGGAGCAGCTTGGTGGCCGATACCTTAGGAGTCTTCTTCTTCCTTGCTTGGTGGTGCTTGGAGCTAGGAGCTTGGAGCTTGCTTAAGGCAGGTTACATAACTCCTAACCCTAACTACACTACTCTCTTTCCATGTTCTTATATGTTTCTATGATCATGTCGGCTATGTTATAGTTAGTTTGGTGTTCTTGCTTAAGTATCCATGTTGGCCGATCCTTGTGATCTAGGGTTTCGTGGTGAGCAATACTCCTTTCTCTCCTTGGTCTAGAGGAGTGAGTTTAAGCCTCTAGTATCATGAGCAACACTCCTCTTTCTCTTAGTCGATTGAGGTGACCTTGTGTTCTAGTTGCTTGAGCAACACTCTCCTCTCACCATGGACTTCAAGGGTGAGCTTGGTTGTTGTGGACCTTGTTTAGGGTTAGTTTTTGTGTTGCCCGATGGGTGATAGGTGGTGTGCAAGACCCCTCCTTCTTAGTTTATTGAGGTGAGACATCTCCTTGACCCTCTAGGGTTTGATGCCTTGTGACGATCTTGTGAGTTAACACCTTGGACGTTATGTTCTGTTTGTGACGGGCGATACCCCTTTGTCTTTGTGACGGGCGTTACAATGTCGCTTTGCCTTGAAACGACCGATAAGCACTGGCTTAGTTGGTTGCAAGAGAGGACTCTTAGGAGTTGCCTTTGTGATGTACCTTGCACACACACACCTGACTTAAATGTGGTTTGTGTCATTGTGTGGATGTCTCCGAGCAGCCTGTGACGGGCGTCACGGTTAGCCCTTGAGTGTCGCCTGATATGTATCCTTGTGACGAGCGTTGCCCTGCTGCCCGATACAATGTTGCCCGATAGGGCTGGGTGTCGACGCCCCGTCGTGCATGACAACTCTAACGCAGCGTTGCTAGTTGCTGGTCGTTATGAGATGAACTTTGGGTGAGGGCTTGCTGCCCGGTACAATTTGTAGTGAGGGTTTTTGGATGCTTGCAATGAGGGTTTGACGTACCATATAAATCTGAACTGCTGGATATGTCCTTGTTTAACACGATGGTGATTCCTTGCTTACTCAATGATAATGGTAATGGTAACGATTGTCCTTTATATCCAACATGACTATATGCATGAACTTGACCATCATGATTATCTGTATGATGCTAAGGGAAATGATAAGTATGTAGTATGGGTTACTTAGTAATGTGCCTGATAGATATGACTATAAATTGAGATAATGGTAAGCATGTAATAAGGTTTGCTTAATGATGTACCCTATGCTCATGACCATAAGTTGATGCATGATTAAGAAAGTATATCTAGTCTTTGATTTCACCTTGTATTGATAGCATGGTCTCTCTGATAAACCTTCGATTATTGAAATACACTAACCATGCTGGTAATGCATAGTCAAATAAAAGGACTATGAGGCATATGTGTATGTTGAGTAACCTTGCTGTGATTGTTACTCTTGATATTGAAATGATCTGTATACTGAACATGATTGCTATCCCGTTATGATGATGTTGTAAGCCTTGAGAGGCAGTGGCACTATGTGATGAGGGATTGAAATCCCATGGTATGTGGTGATCCTTGTGATGGATCTGGATGATTGGCAAGAGGCCAAGTGATAACATGTGAGGTTGGATCCTTTTAATGGATCAAGTATGATGTGAATTATAGTAAAAGTAATGTTGAGTTTATATTGTCTAATTTTGTTATAAATGCATGTTATATAACTTGGTTGAATCTTGCAATCCATATAAAAGATACTAATTAATCACCGTGGAACATATCATGTAGTTGCCCTGGCCATAGATCCATCGTCGTCAGGAATTGGTGATGGTGAAACGGGTTCTCCTGCGGGTTAACTCGGAACGCATATTGTTGAATATGTGAGGTTTCTCCTAGCCTAAAGTGACGAGGTAAGAGTGCAACTTCAGTTGTAGACTCCAGGGTGCAGATTCAGGCCCGTAGCCCAATTGTGATGAGGAGCATGGTGAATAGGCCCATGGCTCAAGATATGTGATATGAGGAGCATGAATGCATTCATGGCTCAAGAGCACGGTGAACAGGCCCGTGGCTCAGTTTCACTAGCGTTGAGACCTGTACCGAGGCGGGCTAGGCAGAGGGTAGCCTGACCCTGTGGCTAAGACCACTTCAGCATGAGACTGCGGTCCTGCTTATGTTGTACTCATGCACTGACCATGAGGCAGAGAGGTCGTGGAGTCCGGCTCTTCCATTGACCTTGTATGGCACCGGCTTGGGTTTCGCAACCAAAGGTTGGATCTGAGCGGTACGGCTCACTTCCTTAAGGCATAATAATACGTAATCCAGGCGAATAGCATTTACTGCTTAAGTTAAACACGAAACATTGGTTGAGGCCTTGTTTGCGTAGATAATCTTACTATATCTTATAGTTACTTATATGTCTCTCATGTTATGTGGTAAGACCTGATATATCTTTTCTTGTCTCTCATGTTCCATAAATAAATAGTTGGTTATATGCCTTGAGTACATCTGGTAAGCTTAATAGTATGAACAACTTTATTTTATAACTGCTCTTGTTGTACTTCATATCAGTTATTTGCCGTATATGTGTATACCTCTGAGGTTGTATAGTTTTGGCGGGGAGTTATGTTTCTTGCTAGGACAATGTTCAATTGTCTCACTCCGCTGAGTTACACCCTTTTTAGGTGGTCGAGCTAGACGTGGTGGTGGTCGCGGAGTTGCGGCCGAGCAACAAGAAGAACAGTAGAAGGCAAGTGATGGATATGCTATTTTTTTGGATGTTTTGTAGTAGAGTCTTAGAGTCATCCCTGTACTCTCAGGTCCTTGGAAGCATTTTGACGTTGTTTCACAATGTGTAGCCATTGATGTTTTGTATATCCTGTTGTTGGCCGGATGTGGACCCTTATGTATGTATAAATAGGTGATGAACTCATGTGATGATAAGACAGTTGTTGCTCTAAGCTGTGGACAAGTTTCAAGGCTTGTATGTGTTTATATAACATGTTTTCTTGCAGGATGTGGACCCAAATGTAATAGTTTCTCAGTTTATCAGTTTTCCGCAATCAGTTTTAATTAACCCGTGTTTTGATAATCTGTGGTTATGGTGATTTCCGCACATTTTCGCGTAACACCTCATTGTCTGTGTGATAGTGGGATGTGTTGCCACAATGATGATTTGTTTGGGAGGGTCATTGTCAATACCTTTACAAGACACGATTGAAATGTAAAATTTGTTTGCAAAACACAATTGAATAGGTTGGTGATTATTAGGGTTTACTTCTATTTTAATAATCAATAGTAGACCCACTATTCAGGGAAATATTGATGTGTTATCAATGTAAACATCTGGCCATTTTTATCAATAACGGAGGTCGTTGAAAGCTCATGAGATTTATTGTTTTATTTAAAAACATTGCTTTGCATACATCCCTTACATCTACATTACTTGTATTGTATTTCGAACTATTTTCATTTCAGTACATAGTTCTTGCAAGGTTAGTTGCAGCCATCATCGAGTCATCTTGTTATACAGTCATGTTGTATTGTATATAGAATTTGTATTAGAACCCCCTCCTTCAAATTAATTCTTGATTAATCACATTTCTAAAAACATGTCAGTTGTTAGAAATCATCTTTTTATACAATGAATATAATTATTATGTTCCTTGGAAAGAATGACATGTGTTAGATGGACTAAAAAGAGATCAAATATGGCATTCCTCCTACCGATTAGTGACTTTTATGTATAGAATTGCAATGCATGCATTTATGGCATGCACTTATTATATAATTATTTGGGTGTAGTGAACTGGAGGAATAACCTAATATATATTTAATCATATAAACAAGTGTGGCACATGATCCAATCTCTATTCTACACTTCTTCCATCTTCTTACCTTCCATCCACTAAAAAAAAGAAAAATAATCAATAAAGTGGGTCAAAAGGAATGGTGGCTTGACATTTTAGGGTGAAAAGGAATGGTGTCTTGACATTTTAGGGTGAAAAGGAATGTATAGACTTACCTATGCGAGTTCTATTTGTTGTGCCACTTTATCTTTTGTTTGTATAGACTTGATACCTGCAACAATTGTTTTACCAAAGTTAGTGCTTCTAGTTTGGTGAAAGTATCCCAAGACCTAGTTCAAGATGATCTGAACGTGATTTGTGGTAATAATAGATTTCATAATCTTATAAAACCAATATGAGATTTTAGTAATCACATGCTATATATCAATATGAGTTGGCTAATAGTCAATGGGGTTGTTATCTTTTCAGAGATCATAAGTAAATTACTATAAGTAATAAGTATATATTAGTTGTTAATGGATGGACAAGAAGGAGATCACATA
The DNA here is from genome assembly GCA_963693085.1 of Alisma plantago-aquatica. Classification (NCBI taxonomy): domain Eukaryota; kingdom Viridiplantae; phylum Streptophyta; class Magnoliopsida; order Alismatales; family Alismataceae; genus Alisma; species Alisma plantago-aquatica. The sequence goes on from OY856413.1 coordinate 750,753,113, forward strand.
TAATTTTGCCTGCTACATACCAAAGGGATCCCGCTAATAATTAGTAGAGTTGATTCACTTTTGAGGGGTCATATCTAAATTATTATGATCAATCGTTATATATTAGCTATCAATTGACACATATCCTAGATTGGAAGTAAATATAATTTTGATAATGACATGTTACAAGTTAGAAAGAGTCATATGCCAATCAACTGAGCTATTCTCTTTTAGTAGGTTGTATATAATAATATCAATGACTCAATGTTAACTAAATATGTGTCGTCAATAGACATAAAATCAAATAATCACTTAGTAGTACGTGCTTAGAATGTGTCTTCAGCTTGTCCCTATAATAAAGCAAGGTCTTCCAGCCTATTTTCTAGCTCATGAGTCTAGGCTGGTTGCCTGCTTAATTTTTTTTCTTCAAATTTTCATCATTATCTAAATTCTTTTAGTGCTTCTAGATTGCTGAAAGTAATCCCAAGACCTAGTTCAAGATGATCTGAACGTGATTTGTGGTAATAAAAAAGTTCATAATCTTATAAAACCAATATGAGATTGTGTACACAGTATTTATTGTCATTTCATGTGTTCAATTTTTCTCTACATTCTCAGAGAATTGGTAGTCAATATTACTTATTTTCCTAGCATCCTATATTCCTAAAAGAGTTTTATGATAAGATGACAAAAGATAAGAAGAGAGTTTGTCGGTTTGATTGTGAACTGTATAGCAGACATTTGAAAATATAATATATGTTTTCCTCAATTAATATAAATGTCAATGTGTGTTTCCCCTAGTATGGTCATCTATATTCCTATAATAAAGCAAGGTCTTCCAGCCTAAATGCTAGCTCATGAGACCAGGCTGGTTTCCTACTTAATTTTTTTCTTCAAATTTTCATCATTATCTAAATTCTATTAGTGCTTCTAGTTTTCTAAAAGTAATCCCAAGACCTAGTTCAAGATGATCTGAACGTGATTTGTGGTAATAAAAGAGTTCATAATCTTATAAAACCAATATGAGATTGTGTACACATTATTTATTGTCATTTCCTGTGTTCAATTTTTCTCTACATCCTCAGAGAACTGGTAGTCAATATTACTTGTTTTCCTAGCATCCTATATTCCTAAAAAAGTTTTATGATAAGATGAAAAAAGATAAGAAGAGAGTTTGTTGGTTTTATAGTGAACTGTATAGCAGATATTTGAAAACATAATATATGTTTTCCTCAACTAATATAAATGTCAATGTGTGTTTCCCCTAGTATGGTCATCTATATCCCTATAATAAAGCAAGGTCTTCTAGCCTTTCTGCTATCTCATGAGACCAGGTTGGGTGCCTACTTAATTTTTTTATATTTTCATCATTATCCAACTTTAGTGTATTTTGATGCTTAGTCATTTAATTGGTGTGTTTGCATGCTTCATCAGTATTTGGTGAGTTCCACTACATCTTTTAACAACATGTGTGTGTGTTTCACGTAGCATTGTAGGTTGAAGGGAATATATTGATGAATTGTTCTCTTTGAAAAGATTATATGTAATAACATGTAGTTAGAATTTTAAGAGAGTCTGAATTAGAGATTGATATACTTTAATTTCTATAATGACACACAATAAGTTGGAGGTAGTTAGCCAACAATTAATTGTATGATGCCAAATCAAATTTTATTCTTAGCAGAAGGATTTCTCTATTGTCATGGGTTGTGCCTATTGAAAATCATACATGTTATATACTAATTATCATTGCAAACACCCCTCATTGTCATTATATATTACATCACCTACGTGAGTATGTCTTCTGCAGACCCCAAGTTCCATATTGTTTGGTCAAGAGAGTCTGACGACACTCTAGTATCAGCATTGTAGAGATAGTATGACGTAGGTAGGTGTATTGACAATCAGTTTACTAGGGACACTTGGAGGGAGGCACTTCATGATTTTCAAAATAGGATGGGGAAGTCAGGCTGTACGTTAGACCATATCAAAACTCGGTGGAAGAACCTGAGGAGGGAGTATGCCAGATTGAAGCTTGTAACCAACAAGAGTGGCGTCAGATGGGATGATACTAGGAACAAGCCCACGCTGCCTGACACCCCTGAGTGGAGGGCAAGCCTTGCGATACGTACAATAATCATACCCTGGACCTAAAAGTAATGTCCTACATTTACACTTAAATTTCTTAATACAATTTTTTTTATACTTAGGCAAACAAGGACCTTGCTAGGTTGATTAAGCACCCCTTTCCCCACTACTACAACATTGACATGATGGCGGGAAGGAACATTGCTAGAGGACACCACACAATGTCTTCTACAGACAGACAAATTCCGTCCGACGTTGCTACACCCATGAACACATGAACCCCAGTAGGGAAACCAGACATAGGCGCACCTGGGATGCAAAGTGAGGGTGACACCGGGGGAGGCAGAACAGATACCCAGGGTGTTGGGGGGAGGACTCCTCCCATCCCTAGGTACAGGAAGCGACCATCAATGTCACAAGAGCGATGTGTGCCTTCTAATGAAGTGTTATCTAAATTCACATAGGTGAATGCAAAGGTTCACGAGTTAGGCACATGTGTGGCCACCAGATTCTTTGAAAAAGAAGAGTTTGCAACGATTTTACAAAATTTCAATGACACTTTCCCCGATGCCCCCAGCCCTATCTTTACAACACTTGTGAATGCCATAAAGGAGTCAACAAACCGCAACATCTACCTCATCCTTAGACACACCTCACAAAATAACAATATGGTTGCAAGACCTTTGGGAAAGGTCCCAAGGAGGTATCGCAACACCAATACCTTCAATGCCATCCTCTTTTGTGCTATCTCAATAGGTATTTATTTCATAGTCCCCGCCACCCAACGTCAACAGCACATCAAGTATGCCATCCATGTGGTATACTCGACCCAATGATGTTGGCCCTTTAGTAAGTGGGAACTTTATTTTTCCATTATGTTTGGTATGTTTAAGAACATCAATTTCAATTTGCTTTATTGTTGTAATAATTGATTTCCCTTATATACATTTGTTTCCCGTACAATCTAATTAGTTTGTAATGTTGATCATGTTAGTTTTCCCTGTAAAATCTTTCATATTATGTTCAAGTACTTATTCAATATTACTTGTAGTCATCTTGTCAATGTTGTTATCATCTTAATTGTAGGCATCATGTCTGCTAGTGACCATACACAAGAAATTGACCTCCTCACAAACATTTTAGATACCTTGTCTGGTCCAGCAAATCACATTGATGATGCAATAGCTGAGTCAATAGAGAACTCCATCATGGACGACATTTTTGATGATGCCGACATACCACCTACAATACCTAGGTCAGTTAGCATTAGGAGCGGCTACCAAAAGGTGTAAGAAATCATAACTAGGCATGAACAAAGGGCTTATGACCTATACCAAATGTGACCACATACTATAATGGCCCTTGTGGACAAGCTTGAGAGTCGTGGCTTGTTATAATTAAAGTACTAGAGGTGTCTCATCAGTTGAGGTTGTATGCTACTTCCTACAAATGGTTGTCCATGTACATACAAATTGTGCTTTGGCTAAGGACTACATTCACTATGGTGATACCATAAGTAGAAAGTTTAACGAAGTGTTGGACGGTGTGTGTGTGTTGTCCCATGACTATATTGTCATGCAAACCGCATTGACATGCACAACAACACATTCTCATATATTGGACAACCCAAGGTTCTACCCTTACTTCAAGGTAATAGTTATCCCCTACAATTTATAATCATTTTCAAATATTTTGTATGTTTACAACCAATTTTGGTGTTATAGAATTCCATCGGGGCAATTGACGGAACACACATCCCAATCTTAGTCAAATGTGACAAGCAAAATCGTTATCGAGACAGAAAAGAGAATGTCTCTCTGAATGTCATGGCTATAGTAGACTTCTCGATGCAGTTTACATATTTCCTAACTGGGTGGGAGGGCTCGACTGCTGACCAAAGGGTCCTACAAGAAGCAATGACCACGGGCAGGTTTAAAGTTCCACCAGAAAAATTTTACCTAGTTGATGCAGGGTATGCCAACACTCGTCAATTTCTTACACCTTATCGCAACACAGCTTACCATATTTCTGAGTACCAAGGAAACAAACATTCATACACCAACAACAAGGAGATGTTCAACCACTGCCACACTCAATTACATAGTGTTGTAGAAAGAGCATTCGGTGTGCCGAAGAGGTAGTTTGCATACCTTAAAAAATGGGTGACATATCCTATACATTCGTAGTGTCGTCTCGTAATGGCTTGTTGTATCCTCCAAAATTTTACACTTTGCCACAAATCATATTTTACATGTGGTAGGGGTCTTTCTCTGAACAGATATCATATGAGGTTGCCCGCACAATGTGTACAACCTACAGTGGCCACACTTACTGTAGTTAGGGATGCTATGCTAACACAACTTGCATATGCACGCAACGAATGCAAGCAATGGTCAGAACAATGTGACTTTGTCTATTTGACAAGAGCAGACACTGATAGGCTAGAACAAGATATTTCAACTCTGTGGAAGAGGTGCCAATATCTTCGCCAATGAATTCACATCACGAGCGATAAGGACTCTTCAACTGAGGAAGACGGATACAATACGTCATACTTGTATTGAGATCTTTCGAAATTAAGTTTGCTTTTATGTTTAAACAATCAACTAGGCTTATTCATATGTTCTGTGATTTATATTTGAAATCTATGTTCAGATGCCGATATTATTTTACTAATCATCAACCATGTTTTAGATTTCGATGAATCCATATGAAGTTTCGAGGTGTGATTGTGGGTTAGATGCAGCCTTGCAGCTTAACACAGAGGATGTAGAGTTATATGACTTTGGCATTCTTAGTGAAAGGCCTGGCGAAATGTATTACATATGTCCTTCTCCTGAGGTGCGCTAGTAAATACATAAATAATAGGTTTCCCTTGTATACATTGCACATTCGTTGTCATTCACTTGAACTTGATAATACATTTTAGGAAAAAGATCGATGCAGATACTTCCATTGGGCAATCGATCTCCCCCAACAACTATTTCTTTGAAAGTTGAGATTATGTCACTAACTGTCGAGTGCAAGTCATTGTGGGGCCAGTCAATGAATATGATGGACTTTGTCGAAATTCATCACAACTACAATGATATATACACAAACAAAAAGTATGAGTATAAGGTTCTACAAAGCTACGTTGCCAGTTTGGAGGAAGATTATAGTCTTCTTTTGGACATTCCATCACCTCCGATGATGCCATAACGTTGAATGGCAGAGCTACATTTAGATTGTCTCCCATTGGATGTTATTAACATTATAATCTTTCTTAATTCATAAACTGATATAAACATTGTATTACATTGTGAGGTTGTTTTTTTTCTCTCGTAACGTTCCTGAATGTTTTATGGAGGGTGTATGTTATTTCTCGCAATGTTGCTGAATCTTATTTAAAGCCAAATAATCATATTATATCCCCCTAATTGTGATATACACCCTTACTTCTGAAATATATTACTTACATAATTTGTAATATGGCTGGACAACCAATGACACCGTATTTTATGTGGTGTACAAAGCTTGATATGGTACTCAGAGGTATGATGAGAAACCAATATGAACTGGGGAGATGTGTGAATGGAGTATATACTGCACATGCTTGGAGGGAGGCATGGCATGACTTCTGAAAAATAATAGGGGGCCTTACATATCTTTGAGTGAATTGCAAATGAGATAGCAATACATAAGGAGAGAGTTCACAAGAGACAATCTTTTCATTTTGGGAGATTATTGCATCCCCCGCCATTGGCCGTGCAACACGACATTCAACACAACTTTGTCATGACTCGTCACACTTATCCACCTGGAATTGTTGAATACCTTAACACTGACGAATGAAACAAACAACCACATTAGACGGTGAAACAAACACATGAACTTGTAACATATTTGTTTGACATTGTATTTGTTTGTGTTTACTTTGTAATATTTAGTTGCAAAATATATGTGTTACATTAGTTTGTTGGTACCATGATTTGACAAACTTCTACTTTACTCTTATGTTTAGAAGACTTATATCACATTCAAACTTATTTTTAGCTAAGTTTGCTTGCAACATTTATTTCTATACATTATTGTCACAATTAGTTTACTATTATCAATATTTGCTCATACTTATATTTATTTATTAAATTTAGATATCGCCATCGCGTTCAAAGTCAAGGGTAAAGTTTGAAAAAATATTGATGTCTCTGTCAAAGATACGAAAATATGTTGAATAAAAACCTTGTCTGCAAAAAAAATGTTGCGAGGATACACATGAGGAGGGGAAAAATGGGATCCAGGATCAAGGCAAGGATGGGGTCAGTCATCCTGTTCTTCATTTGTCGTTATCGTTTGATTAGCCAAAAGACGACATCAAACAACAATCCAATCAGTCGTTGCAAGAAGCATGTCATGTGTCATGGGACGAGTACGATGACGCCCTAGAGTGGGCCGACTGGGACGGTCCTACCTGGGATCAATATAAATCATCCTCCACATCAAAGACTATCCACCAGAGTGGTTGATCACCATCTTAACATGTGTATGGATGTCTATGTCTAGGTCCAGGGCATGCCTCTTCTTTTTTATCCCTCTCCCTTGTATGTTAACGATGTATTTGCCTGAGAACCAATAACTTATCATCAGTTTTTTTATTTATTTAAGTTCTGATGAAAACTTGCTATTATCTTTACTTTTGTACTTGTACGCAATTTATGTTATATTAGGACAATTTCAATTATCTTGTCAGTTTATAGTTCCTGGATCAAATATTACAACAATTCATATTTAAAACATTAAAATGTGGTGCAAGACTACAATACAGTTTGATTTATTTTAAATCATCACGTACAAATGAGCATACTCATCTATTATTTTCACTTTACTAAATAACAAAAATAACATCCACAAAATACACATAATTTTTTTTGTAAATTTTGAACTTATATTGAAGCGCCATCACAACTACACATTCCTTGTACTTGTTATAACAATTCTGTAAGAACATGACAGAATAAGCAAATCCTGACTAGATTGCCAAACAAAATTAGACTGAATCCAGACTGGTAGCCAAACAGAATTAGACTGAATCCAGGCTCAAATCAGACCAGCTGACCAAAATTAGACTGGATTGTCAAATAGAATCAGACTAGGTTGCCAAACAGAATCAGGCTGGATCCTAACTAACCCCGTCTAATCCAGTCAAATAGGGGCTAAGAGATAGGTTTAACAAGTAAATGAATTGAATGACGAAACCCTACATTTAGGCAACGCATGTGATTCGAAGTTAGATTTAGATATATATAGGTTCGGTGTAAGGGAGATTTAAAGGTCCTACCTCCACCCTATTCAGCAACCCGACGAAACTAGGTGAGGGGAATCCATTGCTATTTTGAATAGACGTATCCACTGGCGCTGTCCTCCGAAGCCTCGAAATCGCTTTCAAGCCACACAAAACGCCTAACAGCTAGTGGTGAAGCTACTGAGCGGCTCACAGGCGCATCACACTATATATAAATACTCGCAACAGGCCCCCAATAACGAATCGTCAACTCGATCGGCTCCATCCGTTCTCTCTATCTTTTGATTTACTTCCCAGCAGTACCGGGCAAGTTGTTGGTTCGTTCGTTCCTCTTTTCATCTTTTCCCCCTTCCCAGTCCTCTCTGTCCGTGTTCCTCTCTCTCCCACCTGCTCCCTGTTCCCCGATCCATGGAGGCTCCGGTAGCACACGGCCTGAGTCCGGAAGAACGCTCTGCCCTGCTCCCCGTAATCGAAGCCCACCACAAGCACCCGCACGGTCCAGGGAAGTGTACCTCTCTGATAACCCAGCGAGTCGACGCCCCTCTTGCAGTCGTCTGGTCCATCGTCCGCGGGTTCGATAACCCCAAGAAGTACAAGCACTTCATCAAGAGCTGCTCCTTGGTCCAGGGGGACGGGTCGACAGTCGGGAGCGTCAGGGAGGTGACTGTCATCTCCGGCCTGCCGGCGTCGACGAGCACAGAGCGACTCGAGATCTTGGATGACCAGCACCACGTGCTGAGCTTCCGCGTCGTTGGTGGGGACCATAGGCTTAGGAACTACCGGTCCGTGACGACGGTCTCCGAGCTCGGCGAGGTGGACGGACGACGGCGCGCGCAGACGGTCGTGCTGGAGTCGTATGAGGTGGATATACCGGAAGGGAACAGCGAGGAGGATACCAAGATGTTCGTGGATACAGTCGTCAAGCTCAACCTCCAGAAACTCGCCGCCGCTGCATCTGCTTCTTGTTCTACTCCTCCTCCCTCTGGTACATGAAACTAACGCCGGGTTTGAACCGACGGACTGACTGATATCTGGAAACTGATTTGATGATGATGAGGATCGATTCAAATCTTCTGGGGTTGGTATATTTCTTGTGTTTTCTGCTTCAGATTCACAGGTCCATTTTGAAGTCTCTGAAAAGCTTCACTATGTTGTCTGTTAATTATTTTTATATAATAAGAGACAGCTGGATATTTCCCTAATGAATCTTTAATCACTGTATGCATGAATCGATGTTGGTTCATTGTGCTGGTATGGTGGCAGTGTTAGTACCTATGGTTGTTTTGTCGTGACGCGGTTAGATTACTCATTGCACGTGGTCAGTGAGGGATTGTCACTGAGATCTTACTCCTTGTTTAACGATACAAGGGACTAAAATACTGGTTTGTTGGCTTGCGGTGCTGTACTGGTCAAATGACAGACAGTAATGTGATGATAGCTGGCTCTGCGCGGATGCCAGTAGCATTAGCACTAGAGTAGATTGGTCGGTCGATCCAAACGTGAGAATGCCTTTATTTTACTTGGTCCATGAATCGGCAAGGGACAACGTACGCTTGTCATTAACAATGCCTTAGGTTAGCGTAGACTTTCATAAAACTTATAGTAACCTATAATATGATGATGATGAGCAAGAGGAGGAGGAGGAGGTTGATGATGATCATCTGAATTTGGTAATTTATTCGATGAAGGACTAACAAAGCTCTAGCCCAAGGGCCAAAGGCCCGAAAATACAAGATGGTTTAACAGATTTGAAACCTATCCTACCTACAAGCTCAATGTCCAAAACTCTATTACTTAGCGTCCCCTTTGGTTCCTCCATCCCCAACTAGGTGGGTTCAGATCTCCCAAAAGTTTGCTATGTAATGGTGTGTCCGCTATAACCTAGGTCAACCAAACACCAACAAACAGAGCCTAAGCTCCAAGCCTCTGTTTGGGAACGGACTGGACTGGACTGGGCTTGGATTAGTGCGCGTCGTTTAGCGCCACGAGGGCCTGAGCCGGTCCGGTTTGGTCGAAAAAGGTGTTTGGAAGCCAACCCAGTTCGATCCCCGTTTTGGGGTAACGGAATCCCATAATCCGCAGAATCCCAGTCCCGGTCGAGGCAGGATCGCGAATCTCAGTCCGGTTTACAACCCCCCGACCCCGATCCCTCGCGCCCCCTCCCTGTCGCCCCTCCCTCTCGCCCTAGCCTTCTCCCTCTCGGCGGTCTGCCTCCCGACGCTTCACATCTGTTCTCTGCGGGCAATACTGTTGGTCCGTGTGTGGGAGAAGTAAAAGCGATGTCTGTGACCTCGACGAAATCGCGGATGGAGGTAGGTCATCGTCGGGCGAAGCGCCCGCGTGGAGAATTTATTCAGCCGTCTGCAACCGCCGGTCTACTGGGGCGGCTACATCCCTCAAAATCAAGGTAACGCATACCCTGCCCTGGTCTTCGACTATCTCAATCTGACATTGTCCCATCTTGTCGATGCACAGGAGAAGGAGAAACCCTAGCTCCAAGCCGAAGCCCCCGTCTGCCTTCATATTCGCCTTGTGCTGCGAGGTTATTCACTTCCACTTACGCCTGTTGGAGCAGCTGTTCACGGAAGCTGATCGTCCGTGGCTGAAATCCGGCGGTTCTCCTCCCTGGTGCTCCGGCGGCGCTACACACAGCCATGATTCCGCAGTGCTTCTTCTTTCTCGCCCCTTGCTGCTAAGGTTGGTTACGAAATAGGGTAGTCGACGCTTTGTTTGTGATGTCGATTAGGGCAGACTTTTCTGAGGTGGATTGCTCATCAATTTGTGTATTTATTCACCCGACATTGGTTCCAAACAAGTTATCATTGTGTATGACAGTCACATTTTATCAGTCGATGGCATAGTTTAATCAATGTTTGTCGTTGTTATGCTTTTTCCAACAATATATCCATCTCTGTAGTATTATTGTTAATCGTTGTGTATGACAGTCAGAATTTGTAGTATTATTGTTAATCGTTGTGTTTGAATACGGCCAGGGAATAATACAACCTTTTTGGTTGATATCTACCCCAAAGTTCCTTCTTTCTAATAATGAGCTTTACCCTGGTTGTAAGAAATTTTCAAAACTGTCATTTCTTCTACGACTATTTAATTTAAAATGTATGTTTCACTGGACAAACACATCTTTAGTCAACTATTGAAACTTCTATTGGATGCCTTTCCACATTTGGTCACATTCCCATATTCTTATCATGAAGCTAAGAATACCTAGGTCTGTAAAAAATGGTCTGTATTCTGTATAGAATACCTAGGTCTGTAAAATAAATGATTTTCTTGACCCAACTTCCTCTGTTTCAACTCATATAACAAATATGTTTGTATTGCTATAATACAAGTTGATATCTAGCCCAAAGTTCCTTCTTTCTCTCCCTTTTTGGTTGATATTATTGTCGAAAAAATAACTGTACTAACTGATTATGTAACATGATAAGTTTTGATAATTTTTAGATGAGATTGACCTATTCAGTAGATGATTTTCAGTAAAATGCTTTATGATAGAAAAATTTGTTGAAGAAAAAAAGTGTAACCTATCAACCAAGGAGATCTCATACCTCATGATTGGTTCTAGATAAATGAAATCCTAGATAGAGAAGAGAGCTAGAGGAGATCTCACCTTAAGTGAGTGTTTATCATCATCTTAACATTTTTATTCATGTCAAAAGCCTAATTCTATCTCGTTAAAATAACTAGAAATCTTTATTGTATTTGTATGTGATTGGGTATTGATTTAAAAGATATTAGGTACTATTTTTTAATATTCCTCATTGAACTGAAGTTGATATGTTCCTGATATATTGATTAATGTTCCATATAAAATTCTATGGATAAATGACTATGCAATTTCATGTGAATATTGCCTAAAAATTAGCCCAATGTGTGATATGCTTGGGAATTGAATTGACATGTCTACAATCATATTTGAATTGTATTAGAATGAATTATATAATGTATTGTTTAATCTTTCTAAAATGGACTATTATATACATATGGATCAATATGAGGTGGTGATATCTGTGTTTAGGGTTTTTGTTGAGGGATTGAATCAAGTGGGTTAGTTCATCAATATATACTTTTGATTGATGGATGAAATATGTGGAAATGGAAAATAGGGTTTACATGTGTGTGAATAGCCCTAATGAACTCCTGTTCACTAAGATAACATGATAAGTTTTGATAATTTTTCATTTCCAATATCTACATTTTTCATTGATAAATATCTGCTTTGTAGAGTCCAATATCTACATTTTTCATTGATAAATATCTACTTTGTAGACTCCTGTGCACTAAGATAACATGATCTGTTTTGATAATTTTTCATTTCCAATATCTACATGTTGCATATATGGCAATACTATTTTCAATTATTGTAGAGTCCAACAAACCAACTTAGCATAAATTGATGTTTCTTCTATGCAAAACTTGTATATAGACATTCATAGTGATGAGACGTGCAAATCATTTCTAGAAATATGCCTACAAAAAAACATTATAACCAATACTTTGATAGCTTGACACTGGGTCTGAATTTAGGATCAGATATTCTATTTTATACTTTGAAATTGAGTCCATCATTTCCACTCTGAGACAAATTGAGAAGTCGGTGTAACATCATCTAATTCACTACTAGGTTCACTTCCTCTTTCCCTAAATAATGTTTAGATTGAGCACTTCTATTGGATGCCTTTCCACATTTGGTCACATTCCCATGTTCTTATCATGAAGCTAAGAAATTGATTCAGGAGTTAGTCCTTGGATATCAAATTTTCTAGGTCTGTAAAAACTAGTGTTTCTGTATAGAATACCTAGGTCTGTAAAATAAATGATTTTCTTGACCCAACTTCCTCTGTTTCAACTCATATAACAAATATGTTTGTATTGCTATAATACAACCTTTTTGGTTGATATCTAGCCCAAAGTTCCTTCTTTCTCTCCCTTTTTGGTTGATATTATTGTCGAAAAAATAACTGTACTAACTGATTACAGGTCTTCATGATAAGTTTTGATAATTTTTAGATGAGATTGACCTATTCAGTAGATGATTTTCAGTAAAATGGTTTATGATAGAAAAAATTGTTGAAAAAAAAGTGTAACCTATCAACCAAGGAGATCTCATACCTCATGATTGGTTCTAGATAAATGAAATCCTAGATAGAGAAGAGAGCTAGGGGTTTGAGAAGACAAAGTGGTGGAGATTTTGACCTAGGGTTTCACCATCTGAGATATGATGAAATCAAGTATGTTTAGCTTCATAGAATAGCCTTTCATAGTGAGTCTTATCTCACATGTCAATATGCCATCCCTCGTATGGTTTGATTCAAAGTGATATCAAATCTCCCTCTTTTCTCACTTGTTGTCTCCTAATCTCCATTTCTAGGGTTTTTGAGCTGAGAGGAGGAAGAAATGGATTCAGTTTCTAGAGTTTGATTAGATTTCTAGAAATTTAGAGTTTAACCTACATTTGTAAGGTTCTTCTCACCTTAAGTGAGTGTTTATCATCATCTTAACATTTTTATTCATGTCAAAAGCCTAATTCTATCTCGTTAAAATAACTAGAAATATTTATTGTATTTGTATGTGATTGGGTATTGATTTAAAAGATATTAGGTACTAATTTTTAATATTCCTCATTGAACTGAAGTTGATATGTTCCTGATATATTGATTAATGTTCCATATACAATTCTATGGATAAATGACTATGCAATTTCATGTGAATATTGCCTAAAAATTAGCCCAATGTGTGATATGCTTGGGAATTGAATTGACATGTCTACAATCATATTTGAATTGTATTAGAATGAATTATATAATGTATTGTTTAATCTTTCTAAAATGGACTATTATATACATATGGATCAATATGAGGTGGTGATATCTGTGTTTAGGGTTTTTGTTGAGGGATTGAATCAAGTGGGTTAGTTCATCAATATATACTTTTGATTGATGGATGAAATATGTGGAAATGGAAAATAGGGTTTACATGTGTGTGAATAGCCCTAATGAACTCCTGTGCACTAAGATAACATGATAAGTTTTGATAATTTTTCATTTCCAATATCTACATTTTTCATTGATAAATATCTGCTTTGTAGAGTCCAATATCTACATTTTTCATTGATAAATATCTGCTTCCTCTTTCCCTAAATAATGTTTAGATTGAGAACTTCTATTGAATGCCTTTCCACATTTGGTCACATTCCCATGTTCTTATCATGAAGCTAAGAAATTGATTCAGGAGTTAGGCCTTGGATATCAAATTTTCTAGGTCTGTAAAAACTATGTTTCTGTATAGAATACCTAGGTCTATAAAATAAATGATTTTCTTGACCCAACTTCCTCTGTTTCAACTCATATAACAAATATGTTTGTATTGCTATAATACAACCTTTTTGGTTGATATCTAGCCCAAAGTTCCTTCTTTCTCTCCCTTTTTGGTTGATATTATTGTCGAAAAATTAACTGTACTAACTGATTACAGGTCTTCATTGTTGTATAGAATACCTAGGTCTGTATTACAGGTCTGAGACAAATTGAGAAGGTAGAGAGTGTTTCTGTATAGAATACCTAGGTCTGTATTACATGTTTTCATTGTTGTAATAAGGGGGAACAATTGAATCTACTGATTTAATCTATGATAATACCTAGCATGTGTCTGAATTTAGGATCAGATATTATATTTTATACTTTGAAATTGAGTCCATCATTTCCACTCTGAGACAAATTGAGAAGTCGGTGTAAAATCATCTAATTCACTACTAGGTTCACTTCCTCTTTCCCTAAATATGATCATCTTACTTGTCACCACTCTTGCTAGATATTATAGTTGGTTCTCTTCTCTGTCTTCTAAATTGCCTCTTTTGCAGATATTTTATATTTACCAATGCTCTAAATTGCCTCTTTTGCAGAAACAGGACATTGGTTTGTTGAAATTTGTTAATCAATATTCATGGGATTATTGAATAAGATGGGAACTTGTATAATGCTCTCATTAATACACTGTTCCAGCTTGCTTTGTTTTGAATTATTTTTTATGGTTGCTGGAGTGCCAATACTAGATCTGAAGACCTTATAACAGAAGAGGCGGATTCTTCATTTGTTACTGAAAAGTTTTGAATTCTTTTTTATGGATGTTTAACCTAAAATTTATATAACACGGCTTGAGATCATTTTTTATTTTATTGGAACTAATATACAGAAAATATATGCAACTGATGAACAAGGTAATTTTGTAGTGTCATTACAACTTAGACGACACTATCTAAGTAAATACTTTATCTGAAAAGATAAATGATATAACAATTTGTGTATCATAATATATTGCAGCACCTACGGGGGTATGTCTTCCGCTGACCCCAAGTTTCGTATTGTTTGGGCAAGAGATTCTGATGCCGCTCTAGTATCTGCATTGCACAGACAATATGACCTAGGCAGGTGTGTCGATGGTCATTTCACTAGGGAGGCTTGGAGGGAGGCAACTGCGGAAATGCAAAATAGGATGGGGAAGACGGCCTGCACTACAGACCAGCTGAAAACTCGGTGGAAGAACTTGAGGAGGGACTATGCCGCTTTGAAGCTTGTGATGAATAAGAGCGGCGTTGGATGGGATGACACAAGGCATAAGCCAACGCTGCCCGACAGCCCTGAATGGAGGGAGAGCCTTGCGGTATATCCAATAACCATTCCGTTAATTAAAAAAAATGTCATCTATTAACATTCTAATTTCATAATAAACATATTTTGTTATACTTAGGCAAACAAGGACCTTGCTAGGTTGCTTAACAAGCTGTTTCCCCACTACTATGACATCGAGATGATGGTGGGGAGGAACATTGCTAGAGGACATCATGCAATGTCTTCAACGGACACACATATCCCTTCTGACGTTGCCTCCGAGGATGATATCACTGTCGACTTAGATGTCCCAGACACACCCATGAACACTGGAAGCCAAGCTGGGGAACCTAATATGGGCGCATTTGGGATGCAAAACGAGGGAGAAACTGGGGGAGGCGGAATAGATACACCGAGTGGTGGCGGGAGGCCTCCTGTCGTTAGGCGCAAGAAGCGGCCATCAATGCCTCAAGACCGATGTGGGTTATCAAATGAAGTGTTATCTGAATTCACACAGGTTTATGCAAAGGTTCACGAGTTAGGCAGTGGTGTGGCAACTAGATCCTTTGAAAAGAAAGAATTTACAACCATCTTACAACATTTCCAGGACACTTACCCAGATGCCCCCACTCCTGTGTTTACAACACTTGTGAACGCCATCAAGGACTCAACAAACCTCTCCATCTACCTCAGCCTTATAGACACACCTCAAAAGATAACCATATGGTTGCAAGACCTTTGGGAAAGGTCCCAAGCTGCCAATGTAACATCAACACCTTCAATGTCATCCTCGTTCCAAGCTGCCAATGCAACAGCAACACCTTCAATGCCATCCTTGTTTATGCCATCTCACCATGCATTTTACCCGCAATCCCCAACACCCAACTTCAGCAACAGACCAAGTATGCCATCGTCGTTTGCGTCATCTCACCGTCCATTTTTTCCTTCGTCTAATGATGCTGGCCCTTCCGGATCAACAAACTTTGCGTCATCTCACCGTCCATTTTTTCCTTCGTCCAATGATGCTGGCCCTTCTGGATCACCAAACATTAACAGCCAGACATTTAACTCATCAAATCAGTAGAAAGTTCTTTCGTTGTTGTAATAATCTATTTCCCATCCAAACATTTTCGTTGGGCTTAATCTTATTTGCTGAATTGTTGTAATATTTTATTCCCGTCCAGACATTATTGATCCAGACATTATTGATTAACTGTTGTAATAATTTATTTCACTGCCATGGTTTTATTTTGCGATCAATCTAATTCACTTTGTATCCTGGAAGCCATTATTTTATGTGTCCACAGTTACATATGATTGTAGCCTAGTTATTTTCCTTGTCCTTGCCATGACAACATTGCTATGCTTCCACTTGTAGGCATAATGGCAACCACTGACCAAACAGAAACACCTGGCCTCCTCACGCACATTCTACATACATTGTTTGGTCCAGCTAATCACATTGTTGATACAATAGCTGAGTCCATAGCAAACTCCATCATTGACGACATACCACCTACAATACCACCTACAATACCTAGGTCAGTTAGCATTAGGAGTGGCCACCAGAAGGTCTTAGAAATTTTAAACGGTCATAAACAAAGGGCTTATGACCTATATCGAATGAGACCACATTCTATATTGGCCCTTGTGGACAAACTTGAGAGTCGGGCCTTGTTACGAAGCACTAGAGGCGTCAGTTCGGTTGAGGCTGTGTGATACTTCCTACAAATGGTTGGCCATGGACATACAAATCGTGCTTTGGCTGAGGACTACATTCACTCTGGTGAGACCATAAGTAGGAAGTTCAACGAAGTCTTGGACGCTGTGTGTTCGTTGTCCAATGAGTACATTGTCATGCAAACTGCAGCGACATGCACGACAACACATTCTCGTATATTGGAGACCCCAAGGTTCTACCCTTACTTCAAGGTAATAGTTAGCCCCTACAATCTTTAATCATTTGGAAATATTTTGTATGTTGACAACCTATTTTGGTGTTATAGAATGCCATCGGGGCAATTGACGGAACACACATCCCCGTCTTGGTTCAACGAGACAAGCAAAATCACTACCGAGATAGAAAAGGGAATGTCTCTCTTAATGTCTTGGCTGTAGTTGACTTCTCCATGGAGTTTACATATGTCCTAACTGGGTGGGAGGGATCGGTTGCTGACCAACGGGTCCTACAGTCAGCGACAACCACAGGCGGGTTTAAAGTTCCGCCGGAAAAGTTTTACCTAGTAGACGCAGGGTATGCCAACACTCGACAATTCCTTGCACCGTATCACAACACAGCTTACCATATTTCTGAGTACCGAGGAAATAGACATGCCTACACCAGCAAGAAGGAGATGTTCAACCACCGCCACACACAATTACGTAATGTTGTAGAAAGAGCATTTGGGGTGCTGAAGCGGCGGTTTGCCTACCTTAAAAAGGGGGCGACATCCCATACATTCGCAGTGTCGCCTCGTAATGGCTTGTTGTATCCTCCACAATTTCATACGCCGCCAACATGATGGCGACAGTATAATGGACGAACTCCCAGATGACATTTCAACATCTGCCGTTCCCCCTGCTGGGGTTGACCCGAGTTCCCTCCAACAAACTACTCAGGCCGATTCAAGGGAGGGCGAGCATTTACGTGAATCCATTTCTAATTTTCTATGGGATGCCCGTTGACTTACAATTGTATCTTTAATAGTCTTCGACATTATTTGAAAAATTTTCCACGACATTACTTTGTAGGCTTTAGTTGTTTTTTTTACAAACTTTTTTCTGGTTCCTAATAATATACATGATATAATGAATCGGTAGGTTGTCTTGAAATGGAGAATGGAATGCCTTGCTGTACATGCGGCCTTCAATGCACTGTATGTGTGTATATGGATGAAGCGGACGCGACAAATGGACGTTTTGAAAACAACAACCCCCACAGATCGTATTTTACATGTGGTAGGGGGCTTGTTTCGAACAGATGTCAGATGAGATTGCCTGCGCAACGTGTACCACCCACAGTTGCCACACTTACTGCAGTTAGGGATGCTATGCTAACACAACTTGCATATTCCCGCAACGAACGCAAGCTATGGTCTGAACAATGTGACTTTGTCAGTTCGATAAGAGCAGACATCGATAGGCTTGAACAAGGTATTACCACTCTACGTGAGAGGTGCCAATATCTTCGACAACTACTTCACATCACGAGCAGTAACGACTCTTCAAACGAGGACGGATATAATACATCATAGATGTAGAACAAGCACTTAGGCCTATTTTATGTTCGGAAAGTTGTATTTGAAATCTATGTTCAGAAGCTGACAATTTTTTTACTAATCCTCAATTATGTTTTAGATGTCAATGGATCCATCTGGAGTTCCGAGGTGTGATTGTGGGTTAGATGCAGCCTTGCGGCTTAACACAGAGGATGCAAGGTTGTATGATTTTGGCATTCTGAGTGAAAGGCCGGGCGAAATGTATTACACATGTCCTTCTCGTGAGGTGCACTAGTAAATACATACATAATAGGTTGCCGTTGTGTATGCTGCACATTCTTTGTCATTCATTAAATTTTATTATACATTGTAGGGAAAAGATCGGTGCAGATACTTCCGTTGGGCAGTCGATCTCCCCCCAACAATTGATTCTTTGAAAGCTGAGATTATGTTACTAACTGTCGAGTGCAAGTCAGTGTGGGGCCAGACAATGAACATGAAGGACTGTGTTGAAATTCATCACAACTACGATGATATATACACCCAAAAAAAGTATGAGCATGACGGTATAGAACGCTACGTTTCCAGTCTGGAGGAAGAATGTAGTCTTCTTTTAGACATTCCTTCACCCACGGTGACGCCATAACGTTTAATGGCAGAGAACTACATTTAGTTTGGTGTGTCGATTTACATTGTCCAGCATTCGATGTTTTTAACATTACATCTTTCTGAATTCATCCGACATCGACATCAACATGCTTTAGTTATTTATCATAATGTTGGTGTATATTTTATGGAGGGTGTATGTTTTTTCACCGTTATGTTGATAAATGTTAGCTAACATTGAATATGCATTTTATATTCTCATATCTTTGACTGAGTTGCAGATGAGATGGCAACACATAAGGAGAGAGTTCATAACAGACAATCTTTTTATTTTGGGAGATGTATTGCCTCCCCCGCCATTGGCCGTGTAACGCAACTTCATGACGACTCGTCGCATTTACCCACCTGGCGTTGCTCAATACCCTATTAACACTGATGAGTGAATATTGTCACAATTTGTAGTTGTTTGTGTTTACCTCGCAACATTTATTTGTATGCAACTAAGTTTGTTTGGACCTTTTTTTTAATGTATTGAATGCATAAATCACGTTCTTACTTGTTTGTAGCTAAGTTTGTTTGGAGCATTTTTTTTTATTCAATATTATCACAGTTATCTTTCTATTGTTGATATTTGCTAATACTAAAATTTGATTTATTAACTATAGATGTCATCATCGCGGTCACGGTCAAAGGCAAAGACAAAATTTGAAAAAATATTGATGTCTCCGTCGAAGATTAAAAAATATGTTGAAGAAAAGCTTGTTTGCAAAAAACCATGTTGCGAGCCTCCACGCGATGAGGGCCCAAATGAGAGAGACGAACAAGCCAAAGGAACAAGCCAAATGAGGGCCCAAATGTTGCGAGCCTTGTTTCCTCCTACTCACCATCTGTCGTTGCTGTTCGAGTGGCCAAAAGACGCCAGCAAACAGGAAACAAATCAGGTGTTGGACGAACCCTGTCCTGTGTCGTGGGAAGAGTACGACGACGCCATGAAGAACGACGAGGCATGAGGTTGCCTGCTTGATCACCAGCTTAGATTGTGTAACTATGTCGTTGTCTAGGTCCAGGGCAGACCTCTCGTTTCATTTTGTATGTTACATATGTATTTGCCCGAGAACCAACAATATATTATCTTTTAATTTATGTGGTATTACGTTCTGCTACAGACATGATACACACCTTTGCTACTATTTAATTTAAATACATTAATTATATTATGTATTTGTTATTTAGTATATAATACACTTCAACCAACTTCTGCTTAAGCGGCAACACAACTACACATACCTTATTCTTGTTAAAACAGTTCTACAACATCAGGACAGAATCAGCAGATACTGACTACATTGCCAAACAAAATCAGACTGAATCCAGTCTAGTAGCCAAACAGATTCAGACTGCAATCAGACTCAAACCAGACCAGCTGACCAGAATCAGACTGAGTTGCCAAACAGAATCAGACTGGGTTGCCAAACAGAATCAGACTCAATCCTGACTAACCCAGTCTAATCCAGTCCAGACTACGAAATCCCAGTCCGTTCCCAAACAGGGGCCAAGAGCCTGGTCTCGAGATGGGAAACCGACTTGCTACGCCACACTATGACGCCCGAACCCCTCCAGTTAGAGTCAGAAATGTTTTTAATGGGCTAGCATATCCCGCAGCCGAGAGTGGCTACTAGATCTGACTAAGACCTCGTAGGGTCCAAAATTGGGTTCAAACAGACCGTGCAGGGTCCAACCCACAAAGATTTAATAGAACTCAAGCCCGTGCAGGAGCCATACTGTACATCCCATGCTATTCGCTTCTGGTCCATCGCTCCTTCCTTGAGTTCGCCATATGCAAATAGGACTGACCGAATCGCATTCCGCCAGACTTGCTTCAGGTCCGTCAGTGTTTTGTGTATCTCTCCCAGATCCAAAAATGGATCACAAGTATCATCCTCTATCACGCCATTTTCAACGATGTACGTACTCCCATAGGGCCTTGGAGAAACTGCACTTGAAGAAAAGATGGTCCACACTTTCATCCTCCATGTTGCAAAGACACCATGCCACGTCATAGTTTGGGCTCCATCTTCATACTCTGTCTGCCGTTTGTAATGCTTAGTGCACGACCTTGTAAACAGTCACAACCCAGCGAGGTATGTTGTACTTGTGCTATAGAAAGACACATGTTTTACCCTTCTGTCCTCACGATCTAACCATTATCTAGCGTTATCTAGCGTCATGAATATACTGACACAGTTCATGAATTCACCCACACCATCCTTCTCCAACAACAAGTGAAACCTTGTCTGTGGTTCTTGCCATCTGCCAGTGTATGGTCATATCATAATAGCATTCACCTCGACCAAACAGATTTTGGGTTGGTCATGAATTTGATTGCTCTCTTCACCTTCGTGCGTCTAGGGACTTCATGAAAGTTCTTTATTTGAAGCTCGCCTTCTTCAAATGGTAGGGTCATGCTGTCCTAAGAAATAGTGTGGGTCGAGCTGCCCCATAAGTATTAGGACCCGATAGTTTGCATGCGATCAATCACCTCTAGTGGCATGTGCCCCTGCATCACCCAAAAATCCAGTAGGACAAGAATATTTGATCTCACTTAACACTATCCTATCGGAGAAGGAAGTTCGATTCACATGCCATTGATCAATTATTTTTGTCAACCGGTCTGTGCGCACAACTGTACTGTCGAGTGAGCATCTTACCGGCTGCCAGCAGAAACCCTAAGTATGTACAAGCCAGTTGCTTGATTGCCATCTCCGAGATGTTGACATACATCTCTGGTTGTGGGGTTGTTGCCTTTGATAGGAACACGACTGACTTAGAAGGGTTCAATGTACTCCCAAGAACTCACCAAATTGGACAAGCGCATCCTTTTTTGACTGGAGAAGTTGTGACCTTCCAATCAGAAAAACATCATGTTATCTGCAAAGATTAAGTGTGAGAGCACCGACGTGCCCCTCACATTGAAAGGGGATATCAATCCTTATTCTTCCTTCATCTTGATCATGAGAGAAAGTTGGTCCATGACAACAACGGTGAGAGTGGGTCCCCTTGATGTAGCCCCCAGTTGCTAGCAAAGTGTTCAGTTGGTAATCCATTGACAAGCACCAAGAACGAACTGGGTTGCATACATTCTCTGGTCCAGCGTATCCATTTGTCATTAAACTCAAAGTTGTAAAGTACTTCCCATAAGGCATCCCATAAAACATGGTTGTATGCCTTAGAAATATCCAAATTGACGTACATCTATGCTTTTGCGCATTTAATGTCGAAACCATGTACGAATTCTCCTGCAATCTGGGTGCAGTACGTGATATCCCTTCCCATGATGAAAGCTCCCTGATTAGGAGATATGATCGTGGGAATTGTCGAGCCAACAACTTGCTCCACATTTTGTAGAGGATCCTACAACAAGCTTTGGTTCAAAAGTCTCTCATTGTTTCCTCATTTGTTATTTTTGGGATGAGAGCAAGGAAGGCGTGAATGCATTACCTAACCATGCCGCCTCCCTCAAATATCCATCTAATTGACGCATAAACATCTACCAAGATGATTGGCCAACCATGCTGAAATCATGTCACATTGAATCCATTTGGTCTCGATCGGGGCTTTGTCCACTCCGATGGACCATAGAGCATCATGAATCTCCAAATCAATGATCGATGCACAAAACAAAGCATTCTGTTCCTCTATAAGTTTCCTCCTGGGCTGTACAGAGAAGTGTTCACGATTGATATTTTGACCATTATACAAATCAATAAAGAAATCCACCGCATCCTCCGCTAACCGGGCGTGAGCAAGGATTTTATCACCACTTGCACTAATAAGTTCCCAAAAGGAATCCCTGTCCATCATGCGTTTAACACCTTCTTGGTAAAAACTTGTGTTCTGGTCAGTGTCTTGCACCCAAGTATACTGGTAGTATAGGCACTCCTCTACCTTTGAGAGAGCATCCATTCGTTTACTCAAGGCTCTGTCTTCCCAAATTGTCTCTTCATATAGGGGCATTTTATATAGGCTTCTATTCACCCTTGTAAAGTCTTTAAGGGCATCATGTTCGAGGGAGAAAATATTGCATTTCTCTATTGCCCATATCTTGATTGTACCTTTTGTAACTTGTAGTTGTTTCACCACAACGTATAGCAGATTGCCTTCCATCGCTACACCCCAACCACGCCTCATTACATCATTAAACCCCTCCCACCCTATCCAATAGTTAAGACTCTGGAAGGGTTTGTTCTCTTTCTTCTCGTCATCCCAAACTAGGTGTGTTAGCAGGAAAGTGTGGTCACTCATTGCCGACAGGAGGTTTTTGTGAAAGACTCGGCAAACATGTCGATGAAGGTGTCTTTAACCAACACTAGGTTGAATTTGCAAGCAATGTGTCTATTCATATCCTGCAAATTGCTCCATGTCAGCTCTCCTCCATGCATCATTGGTTTGATAAGGCCAGAAGCTGAGACCGCATCGTTGAATTTGGTGATGGCTCGCAGACCTCTCTTCCAACCAACCCTTCTTATCCCACGCGAACTGTGTGTAGTTGAAGTCTCCCATGAGGATCCACAACCCATGAATCATCGTAGACAACTCCATGATTGTCGTCTAGAGATCTCACCATCACATCGGTGTGGTGTCCCTATACACATCGTTGTGACCAAGAGTGTCACTCTGCCAAGGTTTGTGCATGTGGAAGTGATAGCTTGTGTCGTCGAGTTAAGTACATCAACCTTCATGCCTTGGGATTGAAGACCCAATAGATTCTTCCACCTTGTACATGTTCAAGGTTAGAAAGAAATTCCCAACCCTTTGGAAAAAAGATAGGATGACTTATGATTCCTCTATTGAAATCTTCATCTCAGAAATGATGGTCATGGATGCATTCGTCATTTGGAACCACTGTCTTTGCCGTTTTTAGATGTGCGAGTCTAGATCTCGTGTCTTCAATGAATGGTAGGGTCACAAATCTTATTTCTCATGTCCTTCCTTCAAACACCATCTTCAGGTTAAACCTCATTGGTGGTATCTGCTTATTTGCTCCACCAACTTTGGTGCTTGTCACTATTTCATCAGCATAATGAGGATCAGCCAGTGCATCCTCATAAATTTTATCCTCTGCCACTCTTTGCTTCATCCTATTTTTCTTCATTGCAACCGACCCACATGTTCCCCCTTTCCACCCATCAGGCAACAAAAGATCATCAAAGGAAAGGAATGGCGGCTCCTCTTCAACACTAGAGAAGGACATCAAGTCCTCCTCTCCCGGATGTGCCTCCCATCGGGTCTCCTCCTCATAGGGTTCCTATTGAGAATGGGTTGAACTCTCCTATTTAAGATCTCGAGTGCTATATATAGTGGACTCTCAATTTGTTTGTGCCTCCCCTGATTATGTGTATTTATTACCTAGCACTTGGGATTGTCCATTGAATAAGGCCTTTTTGTATGTCACGTTGATTAAGTCTGAAGGAATGTCAAAGGCACATGACCATTAAAAATAAAATGCAATAAAGGTGTCACCATTTTCATTTGATTGACATCCCAAGCACGATCCACATTGAACCATTTTATGGTTGGAAGACACCTCATCTTCCCCACTCATCATATCATTTATTGATTGAACGTTGATGATTGGTTCCATTCATTTCCCAATTAATGCTTCCTCCTGAATGAATTAGTTTGATTTGTTGAGCCATCCACCTCAATGTGGGCTTCTCAGTTTCCTTCAATAAGGACACTTGCATCATTAGGTATTTCAAAAATTGGTGCTTTCTCTTTGTCATTTTGTAGAGGCTTTTGTTTCAACATTAATGGGTATGGACCCCACTGTGACCGTGGCTTGGCCTGGACCTTGACTCCTGATGGTTTTATGTTTGTGCCTCTTTGTCTTTCCTGAGTCTTGGTAATGACCTTCCCTTGGTCAGCTTTGACCACATCCTTCGGGTTAGATGGGCCATTCTTGACGTCGTCAATGTGGTCTGGTTTGGTAATCAACTGACTTGATGGCCTTCAATAATCGCCGTATTGACTGTCGAATTTGAATTTGCGACGCCTAGTCTCCCACCATCATCCTTGTCGCCAATGGCATCACCGGAGTTAGGATCACTAATGTCTCTCTCCATTGTCGTCGTCGTAGTAGGTATGGACGTGGGTGGCCACTCATTTGCACTGCTGACTGGACTGCCCCCGGACCTCAATATCCCATGTTGGTTGGTCGTCGAGTGTGTCAGATTCTTGGGACATCTCTCCGTGGTGTGGCCAAAGGCCACATAGATGGTGCAACACTGTGGGTAATATTTGTATTCCACCAGACAATGCATGGGTCCCTGTTCTTCAAACCAAATGTTTATCTCTTGAGGTGGATCTTGATCGGAAGCGATCTCGATCACAACCTGAGAAAAATATGGATTAGTATTGTTCAGTATGTGAGAGTCCATTCTTAGCGGAGTGTCAAAGTAGTTAAAAAAACACTAAGAATCTTTCTCAAACTCAATGATCCTAGAGAGGGAAATTGAACCCAACATTGAATGTTGGAAAGTACATCTCTTTTTAAGGAAGCATACAAACTCTAGCTTTTGTAGAAGTACTAGCCGACTTTCGAAGAACCGCATTCTAGCTTGCAAAACCCTCTTGCTATCCGCTTCATCATGGAAGGACACAGATAGGAAATTGTTATCCTTCCTTGAGATCCTAAACTATCCTTGTAGTTTCCAAGTCCACTGCACTCAAGTCGTCATCAACAAAAGGTGCGGTGTGGCATCCACAATGTGAAACATGATGGTGTTTTGCCACTTGGCTTGTATCTCATTCACATGATATTTTGGGACCAAGGCAATCAACATGTCACCTCCTTGCTTGAACAAAGGGTTATTTTGGAGTTGGAGTTGCTTGTCGTTTGGATCTGCTTCTCCCTCCTCTATTCAGTTGTCCTTCCATGGTCCGCACCCCTCCATCATGGACCACAGTTTGGTCATCGAGGAGTTTGCACCTCCAGCAATGGGTGCACCTTTTCCTCTTCCATCAAGAGAACCTTGGCCTTCATGGATAGAGTCATCCTCTATGAAGAAGTTTTTTGAGGATGATCTAGCAACAACTTCTGACACGTACTCAACACCCCCTCCATTTGACACTGCCGACATGGATCCAACTGAGTTTCTTCCCAAAACATCACCCTCCCTCTTCCTCCTCGGCCTCCTTCGATACGTCCCCTTCTAGAAAACCCCCTACCTCCACAGATTGATGACATCCCTCTCTTCTCCTCCTCCTGCCTCCTTTCCATCTCCAGAGAGATCCTCTCGCCCCTAGTCCCCTTAATCTCCCCCCTCTTGGTCATCGTGGTTGACACCAACCAACATAGTGCTAGCTAGGGTAGAAGCCTCTAGGGAGGCCGCCCCTATCTCTCTCACTAACTCTCCCAAAACTAGAAGGAAGCAGAGCATCTACCCTGACTGAGAGATCTTTCGAATGATTGAGAGCTCGTTCATGATGGAGAGATCTTTCATGATAGGTTGATGATGATCATGATGATGGTGATGGTGATAGTAATAAAACTAGTAGATAAATATATTGCTTTAAACATTTGGTTGTTTTCTATAGAAGCAGGGAGAAATGGTATTCATTCTATCTCCTTAACTTGTCAAAAAGGGGCCCTAACATTAAAGACCTAACTATACTTGACCAAGAACATCTCTCACAAAATCTAAACCACTCAAAGTATCACTGAGCACTTCTAAATCCCTTTAATCCCCTCCTCCTCCAAGCCTCCATGAGATTCCTACTAGATCATAAATATTATGCCCTAATGATTTTTCATCCACCTCAACTAAGCTCTATCATACATCTAAGTACATACCTTCCTAACAATTCAAAGTTTTAAGGCCACTATGTACCCCATCCACCCTGACTAACAACTACAAACTCCAGAACTGGCCCACCTTCTATATGTCAACAACATCCTCTATTATTTCATCGAATTGTCCACATTGTAAGTAGACTACCTCAACAAAGTCCTGTAGGTGATAAATTTCTTTGCCCTTCACATTTCCACCAAAATTTCATTTCCTCAACCTCTAAAAAGTTGTTGTATCTAGGTTATATTTATCTCAACAAAATATTCCTAGAATTAATCCTCACCCCATAGTGATGAGCCAGATAAATGTCCCCCATATATAACATACAACAATATTTTTGTATGAACCTCTAGTCATCCCTACAAGCTAGTTGCATTCACTATCTCCCAACATATAAATAGAATGAGATCCTTGACTCTCTCCCTTTAAAGGTTAACTTATTTAAGATTTTCTCCATCATATGTTAGACCTCTCTCACTGCCCCACTATTCATAATTCATAACTCTCTCCTTCCCTAACATCTCAATATCAATTTTATGGAACAACTATGAACTTATCCTCTAATAATCCAAGTAATTATAGAAATATTTTTAAAGTAAAAGTTTGAGAATGGGTGATGATGTTAGTTCAAGATTGTGGCGCATGGGGTGTCATGATAGTATTCACCAATTGGGTTTTGGTGTTGCTCCATGAGATTAATTGAAATTTTTTTATGAATTGAAAAAGATTTAATCATTTTTGACAAAAGTTGCGATTAAGGAGTATGAACATTGTCATGAAATGAATTAAATAATGATCTTTTAATAATATAAAAAGAGAAACAAATTGAGACCCATGTTGATAAAAGATTAAGAAATCCTTCTGGTTCAGGTAATGTTTTGGCCCTTAAAATTGAAAGACCTTGAGATTAAGTCACCAATGCAAAAGTAGCCCCAATCAAGATCCTAGAGGAGTTAGATTTGGCCATGTTTCAAATCATATATGTGGTATGAAATTGATATGAGTTGTGCTAGAATTACCATGTTGGTGTCTGTGATGACATGTTTTAGAGAAGGATATAAAAATGACCAGATTGAAATATGATACAATAAGGATTGTTGCAACATAAATTAGCATTTATTTCACTTCAAGTATTAAAAACTTAAATTAGAAGTGCATTATCCTTAAACTGGTGGAAGTATGATTGAGAAGGTTTAGTGTAAAGGATTATGTTCAAATAAATAACCCAAAAATCCCATCTTAGTCTACTGTTATCCAAAAACCACTACATTAGATTTAAATTCAAATGCAATGAAGGTTACATAAAAGTAATAAGATCTATCATTCTCTAATCCATAATAAAACAGGGGTTCAACTTATAGAACAAAATAGTGTTTTTAGTTTCCCCAATCGAAATAAGGTGATGTTATAGTCACTTTTTGTTCTTATTGAAATTTCCCCATTTAATCTAAAGTTCATGAAATCTTGATTTTAAATTCATGTAATAGATATGTGCATGATCCCCGCCCAGGTTGGTTGGTATGTATAAAAGCCTATATTATGCTATGAATAGGAACATTACATTATGTCAAGCGAGTGAGGAAATACCACAATCAAGAAGAAAGTATGCAACCACACAACCACATAACACCAAATCTACACAGTTATATGAGGAAGAACTGATTAATTTGAACTATTAAACTATCATCAAGATAAGTCATAAGACAAAATCCCATCATCAAAACTAGGACATAACAATAACTTAAATGCGAAGCAAAGATTTGATTCAAAATTTCCCTTTTCCAAAATAAAATACATCTATAATTATCTGAGTCAATATATAATATTAAAACTTGAGATACACATGATTTACCACCAATTGGATCATAGAGTGATCTTATTGTCCTGAAAGTAAGACCACAATTCATATATCTAACTTTGCAAACTATTTTTTTTCTTCTATAACACAATAAATGATTCAAAGGATAACAAGACACCAATCATAAATGAGAAAACAAGATATGAAGAGAACCAAAGACATCTTTATCATAAATAACATGTAGATTACAATAATATTCATCGAAAAAAGGTAAAAAATCACATGTAATATATCCAATTCACACATTATGATTACAAGAACATGTAAAGAAAGCAAGTATGTATCATCATATCACTACCCATCCAACACTCCATGAATGAGTG
Source organism: Alisma plantago-aquatica (assembly GCA_963693085.1). Taxonomy (NCBI): domain Eukaryota; kingdom Viridiplantae; phylum Streptophyta; class Magnoliopsida; order Alismatales; family Alismataceae; genus Alisma; species Alisma plantago-aquatica. The sequence continues at coordinate 750,781,944 of OY856413.1, forward strand.
AGTATACAAATGCTCTAGACCAGTCTATGTTATTCTTTATTAAGTCTTTGTCATATCAACATTTTTGTTGTTATTATTAGACTTAAAACACATCAAACAACCATGTGAGACTCATACATAGTACTAACAAGTGAGATTCTCCTACCAAGATGGATAAACATATGATGGCAGCATGTTATGTGAATCAAATTAACTTGGAAATATAATAATGTGATATTCAAATTTAATTGAAAACTTAAAAGAGAAAAGATGTATAATCACATGATATAGTAACATCTCATTCCAATATGATAATTTATCAAACATATCAACCATTTTAAGTAAGAAAACATGCAATCAATTATAGTGCTGAGAAGTATCCTAGTATGTATCTTGTAAAAACTCATGATTAGAGACAACCTTTCTATCTTGATTATTAATATTATATTTTAGACTCTCTCCCTATTTAAGTGGGGTTGTAACATTCAAATTACTCATTAATGAATATGAAGTTCTTTATCCCACCATAAAAAATCTTAGGAGTATCTAAAATCACTAATATCCCACCATGTCTCAGTCACTGCAAGTATAAAATGTAGGAATTAATCGTCCTATGGCCTACATAAACAACAGATTTGACATGGGTACACCTATCATTTCATATTGGAAAGACTGTCATATAACTACATATCACATTCCCATTATTTTAGTCACATTTGTAGGATTGCCTTATAACATATACCTACATCCTCAATGAAACTCATATATAATGGGTGGTTTAATGACAAATAGTGGAACAAACCTCATATGGACTCTCAGCTGCTCATGTACATTTGACATTGTACAACACTTCATACCTTCCCATAATCCCTAGATCATTACAAGAATAGTGGTTTCCCTCCCCTGAGTTTCTAACACTAGAAAAGTTTTACAGTGCACATGCAATACACTACATGGCTAGAATTTCACTTATTACTTAGTCTAATACTCATCTTTTAAGATATTTTTTAGAAAGGGATATCATATTTCTTATATGACTTAGTTATAGATAAATTTTCATGACCTTTATTAGAAAAGAATATCATCTTGATTTGATGACTTAGTTATAAACTCCCACCTTATTATTAGTATGCAAAGACAACACAACAAGTAAACAAGCCAAAATCAATAAACAATATGAACATGTAATCACATGTTACAAATATACAATCTCATATAATCCCTAATTGCACCCCCTCCACTATCATTAAGCCAAATGCCCTTAACTACAAACATGCTCACTTGGAGCTTCCCTGGCCATATGTCCTTTCTCAAATTGAACAAAAAAATACGAACTTAAAAAAAATCCATATCACATCACTCCAATCATCTTTCATATTCATAAAACACATGATAGGATCATACAAGATAGATACCTTTTCTCATATTAAGAAATTCTTATAGAACCATTTTCTTGTACTTAGAAGTTCTCATTAATATCACCTACAAAAAATACATATCATGTGACAATGATAAAGATGTCTACTTCAAGTGCAAGAGAGTTCTGACTGTAGAAATCCAATACTCATTAAAAAGCAATTAATGGATATTTGCTCATTTCTAAGGACTCTTTGTAATGTAATAGAATTTGTGGCCTCAAATAAAATGATGATAAAAGGAATGATTGGAATACCTATATCACCAAGGTGCACCTCATTTTTAGGGAGCCTATCACTAAAGAACTCTGCGGTGAAACGTGCTCAACCTATAGTAGTACTAGGATGGGTGACCAGTCAGGAACTTTAACCTGGCTTGTGCATGAGTGAGGACAAACACTCTACTGGAGCCTTGGGTAGTGGGACCAGGTGTTACAATGATATCAGAACCATAACTCCTCTAGTAGGTGAGGCCCACATTGGCATGTGGCATGCCAATCTTGAGTCGTGTGGTCTAGGAATGTTGGAAAGAGTTGTATATGGTGATGTAGCCACCCTTGAACTGATATTTTGTGATTGGGAGCTGGGTGTCCATGGACCATTCTGGGTCTATACTAAAATTGTGAAATATTATGAGTCCATGTAGTTGAGCCGTGACGAGGACTTTAAGAATCTAAGTGGGGGAGACTGTAATGTCTCAGGATTTGAGGCCTCAGATAAAATGATCTTAAAAGGAAATATCGGGCTACCCATATAACCAAGATGCACCTCCTTTTGAGGGATTCTGTCACTAAAGAACTATGTTCTTAAGCGTGCTCAACCCAGAATATTACTAGGATGGATGCCCAATCAAAAAGTGTATCCTGAATGATGCGTGAGGACAAAGCACACAGTTAAGGCTAGTGTTGGTATGTGGTGCCATATGGCATTCCTAAATCTCTACTAGAAACTTGGGTAGTGGGACTGGGTGTTACACTCTTGACGATTATATGATGTATGAAAACGTGGGAACATTTATAGTGCAATAATATATAAGAAATTCAAGGGTGATAAACACCCAAGACTATGTTCTATTTTATTACTTAATTAGCTCATATTATTATATAAAATATATATTTAAACCATTGTTAGTGACCCAAGACAAAAAACGATGGCATCAACCAAATATCGATGACCTCATGGAAGAAACCCCATCATCATCCTCTTGCTGCCAGCTCTTAACAAAAACTTCAATCCAATATTATAATTTGTCAATAAATGCTATTCAAGTCGACTGAAGTTCATACAAATTTAGAACATTAGTATAAGCATACATATTTTTTATATGAGGGAAGATTCCTAATTATGACTAGTTTTCATATAAAATTAAGAACCTTTTAAGCCACCAACCCATATATTGATTTGTAACACAATAAATAGCCTTTATACGTGTATTCATAGTAACACTTTTTTGTTCTAATACCATATAAATCCTATTACCACCATTATATTGATAAGGAAACAAAATCATTCAATTCTATGCCATTCTTTTGTGGAACATCTTTTTTGAGAATCAACAACCCTTAAATTCACAAAATTAGTAAAATAAGTACATTCAATAAGAAGAAAGATTAATATCTCATTCATTCCTTGATACTTTGTTCTACAAGAAAATCTCAATGAGGGTAACTTTTAGATAAGTGTAAGCACGCATGAAAGAAATTCATCAAAAAACTGATATAGGAAGATCTATTATACTAGGATGCACTTAATACTAAATATTCTTATAAATAAAAAAAACTCATAATTTCAAGATATCAATTAATTTCATCCCAAAAACTAGAGTAGGTAGCGAGAAATATGATTATACCTTTAGACGTAGCGGTTTAAACCTTACCACGTGTAACGATCTCAAGAGGGATTAATCCACTCTAAAGAACAAGATTTCCACAAGGAGCATGAACCCCAGCTTCAAAGCACCACCAATTGGCTCCCATCATTCAACCTTTATTGCACTAGCTCCATTAGAGGTTGCTAAAAACTTCAGCCAAGAAGTTAGACATGAGAGAAAATAGGAGAAAAATGATAATGGAGGAAGAAACTTAATTAGGTTCTATCTCTACAAGGATTGAAAGGTATACCAAGCTTGGTTGTATTCTAGACAACCTCTCTCTATCTCTTTAGAGAGAGAGACACTTAGGCTAGAACACAATCGAGGGTACAAAGCACACTATACAATAAGTGGTGTTAACATACCAAGGACCCTCTTGGAAAATCAAATCATTGATATTCATTGTAATAACAAATACATAATATGTGAAAATTATTTGGTCCATTGGATGCTTGTAAGTCACTCATCCAAGAACAAAAAAATGATGTACAAAACTAATTTCAAATGCAAAAATTTTGTCATATTTAGATGCATGATCTACAAGTTTCTGAATGAGATATAATTTTATATGTTTTCCAAGCCAAAGATATGTAAAAAGGTCATATCTTTAAACTTTCAAAAAATATTATTGTATGATGGGAAAACTAGAGTGTATTGAGTATGCAATAAACATGAGTGTATTATAGCCTAACTCTACACACACACACACACACACACACAAACACAAACACAAACACACACACACACACACACACACACATATATATATATATATATATATATATATATATGGGATTAAGAGAGAAAGATTTCTCCACCCCCTCTTCCATACCTGTGGTGGAGACTGAATGCCCGGGAGGGTAATAAATCAAGGCAACAACTGGAATTTGAACCCGGGTCCCTTCACGAGGAGACACCATGCTTGACCATGTGAGCCACTTCTTGTCGGCTATATATATATGTATATATCAAAATCAGGTAATTATATTTCGACTTCTCCCTACAAATATATGAGGTCAAGAGTTACATATAGCCCCATGCTCGCTATACAATGTGTACGTGAACAACTCACACAACTAACTAAGATGCAATATCCTTTTTACATTTTTACAAATGTTTGCAGTTATAGTACTCACACAACTATCCAGACCACAATGCTTACGAGTATTCCTTGCATTCCAAACATAGAAACACAAGGAAGCAAATAAGAGTAACTTTTTCTCTCCATTAGCACAACATTTGTTCATCTTCTTTATGTCTTCATTCAGCTCAACTCATAGCTGAAACTCTTTGCAAACTTTCTCCTATAGAGTCCAAGTAAAATCGTAGCCACCAAACAGATGGTTATGTGATTCTTCCTTGTCTTTGCACAGATAACAAATAATGGAAACATTGATGTTCCATTCATGTACTTTGTCCATAGTCGCTAAAGCTCCATGCAAGATTTTATAGACACATGTGGACCATTTAGGAACATGCTTATCAACCCATATCAGCACCATAGTCCCATCTTTTTCAGCTCTACTCCTCGTAATTTCCCACAGATCGACTTTTAGATTTATCATGTGCCACTCACCGTCTTGGTTCTGGACGAACATGTTCTTGACCTACAGCCATAGACTCCTCATCATATGAATGGTGCATGAAATGCCTTCTCAAGTTCGGGGGCTGAAAGTCCAACCTTTGAGGATACCTTTCTCTCATCCATCTTCCCCATACGGAGCCGCCTGTTTGGTAAAAAATAATCCTTTTTAATGTCTCCCACCTAGCGATATTCTTTGGAGTTTTCAACTGCAAACCACCTTTATCTTTGAGTAAGGCCATCCTAGCATAGAGCATGGGATGATACTCATCCATCCAGATGAAATTTGAGATTTTCATCTCCATCTTGTCAAGCAATGCTCTCGGTATCTCCCCTTGCTGCACCCAAAAGATAAAAAGACTCTCAATAGATGATCTAATAAGGGTGGATCTGCCTGCCATGGAAGTCCTCTGAGTAGGCCATCTCGCTATCATCTCATCCACTCTATCAATGCATTTAACAAAGTCTTTAACTTGTAAATTACCTCATGTAAGCGGAAAGCCTAGATATTTAGTCAAGAATTTGCCTAGCTCCACTCCCAAGACTTCTTGTAATCTAGTTTCCATATGCTGACAATTTTTTGAAAGATAGAGTTGAGTTTTGTTCACATTCATCCACAACCCCGTCTGCTTCCCAAAACTTTCTATAAAAAATTTCAGCTCCAATAACATGTCAACTTTTAGCCTCCAGGAACAACAGTACATCATCCGGAAAGAGAAGGTAACTCATAACCTTCATACCATGGACCGTATAGGCTTTAATCATCTTCTTGTCTTTAGTTTCCTTGTGAATTATTCCATGACTACAGTAAAGAGGAGTAGAGAGAGAGGGTCACCTTGCAGCGGGCCATTTCCTCCTTTGAACATACCTGTCGATGTGACATTCACTATCACCGAGAAACTTGTTGTGCCAACACACTGCTGCATCCATTGGATCCATTTGATGGAGAAGCCCATCTGTTGCATGATCCACCACAATTTATCCCATCTGACACTATCATAGACTTTAGAGATGTCTAGCTTCAAGCAAGCCTTTCTACTCCCTCTCATCACATTAAAATCAGCTAAGAACTCACCAGCAAGAAGGGCGCAATCACTAATGCTCGTTCCAGTAATAAAGGCTCCTTGATTTTCAGAAATAAGAAAGGGAAGGACTAACTTCAGCCTTGTAGCTAGAATCTTTGTTATGATCTTATATTGAATAGAGCAGCAAGCAATGGGTTTGAAGTCAGTAAGCGAGGCTGTGATTTTCTTCTTTGGAATGAGGACCAAAAAAGCATGATTGACTTGTCTAACCATGTTGCCTCCTTCAAGAAACCATCTCACATACTTCAGTAGATCTTGTTTTATTGTGTCCCAAGCCATCATGTAAAAGAAAGCATTAAATCCATCTGATCCTAGGGATTTGTTGTAGCCAATACTCCATAAAGCGTCTATAACTTCTTGTTAAGTAACCTTCCTTGTAAGGATGTTGTTATGGGTACTAGAGAGTTTGAACTTCCAATCTATATCTTCCTTCCCTTCCATGTCTACAAACTCTTTGTTGTAAAGGTCACTATAGAACTGCACAACTTGTTCTTCAATATCTTCTTTCTTGTTAACCACTTGTCCATCTTTATCAATCAGCTCACAGATAATATTAGAAGCCTCCCTTCTTCTCACAACCATGTGATAGAGTTTAGTATACCTATCACCATCTTCCAACCATTTCTCCCTGCTTCTTTGCCAATAGAATTTCTCTTCAGCCTTTTTTAGATCAGCTAGCATTAATCTCAGCTCTCGATCCTTCTTTATTAAGACCTCATTGAGCGGGTCACCCATCAGGAGCTTTCTCACCTCACTGCATTCCTTCTTTGTTGTCAGGATTAAATTTGGGATATTCACCTTCTCCTTTGCCCATTTTTTCAGTGTTGATTTCAACAGTGACAACTTTTTTGCAAAGACAGACATAGGATTCCAATGTATGTGTGTTCCCCATACCTCTTTGAGAATATCATCAAAACCCTTCCACTCAATCCAGTAGTTAAGAAATCTGAAAGGTCTTCACTTTTGTTTCTTTTCTATGATCTACAGAAGAAGGGGAGCATGGTCACTAAGTTCATATCCGCATGCCTTCACATGTAAATTAGGAAATAGTTTTAGCCATTCTTCATTAACCAGGGTTCTATCCAGTTTGCTAGCTATTCTGTCTTCTATGTCTTGTTCATTATTTCACGTAAAGATATCACCACCCGTCATGGGTAGTTCTACCAGCTCCGCTTTATCAATGGCCCTACTAAAGGCATCAATTACAACACATAGAGCAGGTCTACCCCCAATCTTCTCATCCTGTAGTCTGACATTGTTGAAATCACCAACCACGATGTTGTCATCTATGTAGAAATCAATGCTAGATCATACCATAGTTCTCTCCTTCTCTTTGCATCATTATGAGCATACACTACTGTCAAGAACATGTGCAAACCTGCTGTGTTCCTACACTCCAGTGTAATATGTTGATCAGACATCATCTTCACTATCATCTGCCATGCGTTGGGATTCCACACCACACACCCGCTAGCCAACTCGGAATGTTGGATGTTGGATACATGTTCCCACCCTTGTCGAAACAAGTAGCCAATGTTGAGTTTATTGTTCTCCTTGATTTTAGTTTTAACCAATGCTACAATAGAGGGCCCACTAGCACCAATATAGTCACATATTTCTTTCTTCTTATTCCCGTCACACCCCCATTTAATATTCCACATGAGTATGGACATATTAAAGGTTTTTGTTTGCCCTAGTGCACGTGGGCTGCTCCTTCTTCTTGTTGCCTTCTTTCTTCTTCTTCGGTGCAACCTATTCAATTTCTTCCACATCCGACTCACTTAGTGCCTCAAATCTGCTGGTGGACTCAAGAATGGATCCAACACCTTACGTCTTCAGAATCCCACTCATGCTCTTCCTTCTGGAAGCGGGTGTGAACTCCCCCTCTTCTTCCTGTCCTACAGAGCTTGAATTTCCTTCATCAACCTTGTTCACAATTGGTGTGGCTTGCATTGGTTGTTCACCTTGTAATTGTGCACCTCCATCTTATTCACCCCCGGTCTGTTCTGTTGTTGTTTCTAGCTGTTCCTCACCAGTCCGTGATGGTTCCTCTTGCAGCTGTGCATCACCCGCTACCTCATCTTCATTCGTCATTGTGATTGCATCTTGTTGGCCATCTCTGTCCCTCTTAGTCTTCTTGACCCAAGCAGTCTTCTGTGCTGCCTTTGTCTTCACTTCATTGCTTTCCTTCTCTCCCTCCCAGGTGGCATCCTCACATTATTGTGTGCCATGCTCGAATGCCCGACACTTGCTGTAGCAGTCCAGAATGTGGTCGTATTCAATCTTCACCGGGATCGGTTGCCTCCACTTCACATTAAGCCAAACACGTGACAACTTCTCTCCTTCAACCTCCATTTCGACCAAAACACTGGGGTCATCACCTTCAAGGGATCTATCGTCGACATGTAGGACATGACCCTCGCCCATCACAATCATGCTGGAGACCTTCTTCATCCAGGAGCATCTGAATGATTTCAAACTGACCCATGTTGGTATGGTCATGAAGGAGTCCTTCTACAACTCGTCTCCATGGTTGTAGTGCTTTGCGATGACGAGTTGGTGATCAAACCAGTGAGGTCCCATTGCCAACACTTCCTTCTTGTCTGCCGCCATGGAGAAGCGAACCAAGAAGATGCCTTTGTCGCGAGAGAGGAGTTTGAAAGCACCCTTCGGATTCCATGTCCTCTTGATCTAGGCCATGAGATGGGGGTAGAACGGTCGCTTGCCCAATGTATACACCATCACGACGTGCTCCTAGATGTTCGCAAGCCGCTCTAATTCTGCCACCTCTAAATCAACATGTATCTCGCCATCCTCGACCCTTAGCTTCGGGAACTCCAGTTCCTTCTCCTTGCTTGACGGTTGTTTGAAGATATGGTTCCACACAATCCCTTGATGACCAAGGCCTTCAGTCTTTTCCAAGCCCGACGCTCTCTTCTCTGTCGCCGCTGTCGTCCGCTTAGCTCCCTCAGACTCCTTCTCGTTCCCAGCCGTTCTGGCTTGATGGTGGTATGGCTGCGGTGTGGTGGTGGTGGGTTGTAGTGGTGGACGCCTCTAGTCGGGATGACCGGGGACGTGGGCGCCATGCCCGCGGGCTTCTAACAATCGACCAGGCTGTCACCCAAAAGATCGCCTAGAGAAACCCTAGGTGATGTGGTCGTTTGTATTATATATATGTATATATGTATGTATGTTTATATATATACATATATATATGTATATATATATATATATATATATAGACACACACACATACATATACTTACATACATATACACACATATACACATACAAATATACACAAACACATTCATAGACACATACAAATATATCTATCTATATATACATATGTATATAGTTGCAAATATATATATGTATATATATGTATGTATGTATATATATATATATATATATATATATATATATATATATATATATATGTACAAACAGTTACACACACAAATATATATATTTATATATGTGTGTATGTATGTATGTATGAATGCATGTATGTATGTATATATAGATATACATACATACACACACACACACACACACACACATATATATATATATATATATATATATATATATATATATATATATATATATATATATATATGCATATATCTAAATACATATGTCGACAAGGAGTGGCTCAAGTGGTCAAGCACAGTGTCACTTAACAAAGGGACCCAGGTTCAAATTCTAGTTCCTGCCTTGATTATAACCCTCCCGGGCATTCAGCCTCCACAACGATATGAGAGAGGGGGGATAAATCTTTCTCTCTTAATCCCATATATCTAAAGACATATACATATAAATATATATAATTATAGCACACACACACACATATATATGTATATCTATATATATATATATATATATATATATATATATATAGGGCTTTCATTCATTGCCCACACAGGTAGATACCCGCTCCAAAATTGTTTTTTTTTGGAATTTCTTACTTTACACACGTAAAAGGGTTGTTTTAGCTTGCAAAATGTTACTTTCCATGCATAAATGGTTACATTTGTAACAGATGCAACAAATATACAACTACATATTAATTTTAGGATTTTAGCTGTGTATTCTACCCCATTTTACTTATTTAACTGAATAGTTACTTTTTTATCATGCGAGTTATTTTTTTGACCAAATAGTTATTTTTTGGGCGATAAAGATAGTAAATTCCAAGTTATCTGTGCATGTATGAAAGATAGACTCATATTTGTTTTTGAAAATAACTCGACATCATTAAAAAAAGGCCATACGACATCTACAAGATAAAGATCTCTCATCAACTAACCAAGCAACGACTCCTTTTGTGGAAAGACATAACATAAGACTCAGATTGTGATGTGATAGGTAAATTTCTACACCGTCCACCTCTAGTGGTGGTTGTCTAAAATAGCTATCTGGGATGGAATTCATCAATCTACAAAAGCCTATGAGTATATCGAGAAAGGAGTTTGCGTAGCTGCCAACAGAGATCACTATCTCATCCATGCTAGAGGCCACCGAATAATTAGAGAGCTCAACCCAAACCATAGCAAGCAAAATGAGCATCTTGCTGTTAAAAACATAAACCAAAAATACACCAAGAAAAAAAAACAAAAGTTGAGGCCAATCAAGAAGCTGCCTAAGCTCACAGAACACTCACACTGGCAATTACTCAAACAGCTTGGATGCAACACCCCGGATATCTGAGAAGGGGGCAAAAAGCTCCACTTGCACATACTCAGAGGAGAAAGGGCCTACGAGGATTGAAGGTGGGAGGTAGAAAGCTCCGGATAACCCCACCACCACTCCCAAACACCCCTGCGAGTAGGGGACGAGAGCATCCTCCCAAAGCACGTAACCCAGTTTCTCTCCCTCTGCCAGTGCATCCAAGAGTCGCACAACCTCGTTGTCCATCCATAGGAGCACCCAAAGCCCCGACCTACAACTAGACCCAGACAGAAAGAGAGGGACTCGACTAGAAGACCGCCACCATCTAATGCTCGCCACCACCCATCGCCATCCTCCAGGATCCGGGCCACCATCTGGGGCGAGGCCACCGGGGGCACCTGCTCACGGGCAGGAAACCCAGGCACCACGGAGAGAGGAGAAAGCAACAAAGCCATGGGAGATGGCTCGCAAATAGAGAGAAAAGGAACTCAGCTGATCATGAGGGAGGTGAGGATGAGCCCAGGGGGAGAGGGTACCAGCCACAGAGAGCGCCCGCCACCCCCCCCCCCCCCCCGAGCAGGAAGCACCGTCGCCGGGGTCTACAGGCGCAATCACTGGATTGGTGTAGGGTTTCTGTTTGTATAACATAAAGATAGACTCATATATATATAAATATATATATATATATATATATATATATATATATGTGTGTGTGTGTGTGTGTGTGTGTGTATGTATGAATGTATGTACACACACATATATATATATACAGAGAGTTAAGTTGCTATACACTCGAGTCTACCAGAAATGTTATACACATCAATCGTTTTTTATCATGAGGCAATTATTTGTGAGATATAAATTGTTCATCTTCTTAAATATCTTAATGACATTCTATATAGTAAATTTCAGCTCATTTGGACACATATAGGTCATGCATCTAAAAAATACAAAAATCATATATTTCAAATTAGTTATGTGCATATATTTTTTTGTCCTTGGATGACTGACTTACACTCATCCAAATGGACTCAAATTTTGTATGTAGTCTATTATCATTATAACAATGAATATCAATGAATTAAATTTTGCAAATATATTTTCTAGCTAGGTAAACACCATTGGGGTGTACGGTGCAATCTATACAGTCAAGTGTATTCTAGTCTCTCTCTCTCTCTTATATATATGTACACACACAAATATATATATATATATATATATATATACATACATACATACATACATACATATATATATGATGTGCATATTTTATATCACTTTTGGATGCATATCCAATTCATTTTCACCCAATAATCACTCTTAATCATGCTAGATTTTCCATTTTATTGTTGTCTTTACTTGCTCTATGGTTTGGTTTGTCGATACAACAATTTGGCATCAAAATGGGGAGAAAATGCCATCATAACATCCATCAACACATTCCCCAATCATCTAGACATTCAGAAAAATAATGTTGCTAAAACTGATAAAGACACCCGATGTCTTAATTACGACACCATGTGTCTTAATAAAGACAGTCCAGAAATTGAACTCAGAACTCCCAGATTTGTAGCAACACGTCATGTATTAATAAATACACCTCGTGTCTTATTAAAGAGACATAATGTCTTATTAAAGAAATGTTGTGTAAGTTTCCAAAACTCGATCCATACTTCAGTTATCTCATAAGACACGACGTGACTTATCAAAGACATGACATGTCTTATAAAATCCATGTTGTTTGACCTGCAGATTTCACTTAGACGCGAATTTAACTGTCTCACACTTATATATATGAACCCAAGCTATCTTGGGATAGTTACCATGAACTATTTTGGAAGGGGACTCGAGCAAGGAACATGGAGGAGTAGTTGGAGGTGTTCCAAGGGAGAAAAGTTAGTTTCTCAGGAGGGAAACTTCTTCTTCTTCCTTCTTATCCAACAATTGCCACAAGGATCTCAATCGTTCTCTTCTCTCCACTAGGAAGTAAAGCTTTCTAGAGAGTTTCTAGTATCAAGGATGGATTTGTGACTCCTTGACCAGAGTTCCAAGTTTATCTTTCCTTCTTCTACAGATGTCTAAGTTTATTTCCTTCTATTATGATGTCCATCACTACTTTCTACTATCTGTATCTACTTTCTATAGTCATGGATGAGTAGATCTCTTGTTCTTGGGCATGGGAAAGTCACTCCCATGTCATAACATTTTTGAACATGAATTTCATATATAGTGTTGGATGTTTAATTGTTTAAAGGTTCATCAGCGTTTACTTCTTCTTACATGCTTTGTTGGCCACTTTGTATGTATGATTTATACTCTTTGTATAATCTGGGAAGATGTGCATAGGAGTAAGGAGATGTACCTTAGCTGCATTACCTTGACCAGGGGAGTGGTTGGGATGTGTTGGGGAACAAAGATTTGTAGTTTGAATCTAAGTATATCTATGTGAGTGGTATACAAAGTTAGGATTGTTCTACACTACCGGGAGGTGGGTGTGTTATTGCTATTGTTTGATCTTTGTTGTTATTCATGTTATGATGTGGATGTGAAACCCTATCCTCAAGAATTCTTAATTCAAATTGATCCTTAATATAAGTGTTTTCTATTTTAGTTCATTTCCTTTTAAGTTGCTTAGTTAACATAACAAAACCTCTCTTGTTTAAAAGATCTAGATTGTTGAAGTTCAATACTCTTACGTATAACAAACCCTTGCTCCTTGGATGACCTCGATATTACTACACACACTCATATACTAACGGGGTAGTGTTTGAGTTTATAAATATTAAAACTTGCACATTTAACCCTACAAGTTTTTGGCGCGATGGCCAGGGAGAATCGATATTTTTGTTAGAGTAAGAAGTGTTGAATTGTAAGCAAGACTAAATCACACCACCAAATGTCATATCCACAATCATTTTTTTTACCCTCCATCATGATCATCATTGTTATCATATTTTTATATCTTCCACTCTCATTATTGTAGTTCACCCGCCTTCTTTATTTGCAGGATACTATGAGGCAATCCAAAAGGGGTCTTGAACCTTCTATATTTCTAGACCCCAAAACTGAGCACACTATTAGCAACCTTCAAACAGCAAGGAGTGAACCTCAATCAAATTTGGAGGACTCATAGTCATCATCACCAACATCTTCACCACCATCCTCACTAGCCCAACATGAAGAACAAATCATGGAAGATGATCGTCCCCTAAAGGACTTCATTGTTCCAGTTGCTATAAAAATCAACGGGGCTATCACTATCCCACAAATTGAGTCAACTGACTTTTATATCAACCCCATAATTATACAGATGATACAACAAAACCAGTTTGGAGGGACGCTAATGGAGGATCCGAACCTCCACATTATTGAATTTCTATAGTATCTTAGCACTTTTAAGATAGATGGTCTTCCTACTGATGTAGTTTGTCTTCTTCTTTTCCCCTTCTCTTTGAGTGACAGAGCCAAGGCGTGGATCTATTCTTTGTTAGGAAATTTCATCAACAGCAGGGACAAACTCCTCAAAGTTTTCTTAGCCAAATTCTTTCCACCAAGCAAGACCGCACAACTGAGGATTCAGCTCATCAATTTTTCTCAAAGGCATGGAGAGTCCTTGTATGACACATGGGAAAGGTTCAAAGACCTTCAACATCTTTGTCCACACCATGGTTTAAGCAACTAACTGCTATTGCAAACTTTATATAATGGCTTATTCTACAAGACAAGGATGTTTGTTGATGCTGCTGCAAATGGTGCTTTAATGAACAAATCATACAGAGATTCTTACACTATTATTGAAGACATGGCAACATATCATTATCAATGGAGTTCTCATTGGAGCAGGAAACCTTCTTCTTCAAGCTCTATTTTTAAAAGGCAAGCTACTGAAGTAGTTTGTGATGCATGTGGAGTTGCAGTACACACCCCTTCTTAATGTTTTGCAATGCCATCACAATTTGAAGAGACACTAGATATCTACAACAATGTCAACCATAATTTCATATAGCACCAAAAATATTTACAGCCAAAATTGAGTTTAGAGTGCATTTTTGAGATCTTTGCCTCTACTCAAATTCCACAAAAATGATGAGCATCATCAACAAAGGTAGTTGCTAAAAGGATGCTATTCCACAACTTTCTTCTTAGGTGGGTGGAATTTCCACTCATACTAGGATGTTGGATAGTCAAATTGGTCAACTAGCTCTTGCCAATCAAAAGGACCTTTCGGTTCCCTGCCTAACCAACTAGAGATGAATTCATGGGAGACATTCACGTCAGTTACCTTGAGGAGTGGAGCTGCTATAGGAGAATCTTCTTTACCATCAAATACAATATCATGTGAAGTTGTTGACTCCAATATGAGTAATGGTGTTGAAGATCAAAGGAATAAATTCACACATGCTCCATGGAATGATTCTTCAAGCAAGAGAAAATTCATTTTTCATAATACATTTGCACATTTCTTGATGATGAGAAAAGCATTCCTAAACTAGATTATGATCTAGAAGAGGAGAATGCAAAGACCAATAATATTCATGTTGAAAAGACCATTTCTATTGCAAATCACAAACGTCAATCTTTGGGACGAATAAGAGATATATTGACAAAGAGATGTAGATCTATGGCACAACAATTTCTAGGCTCAAATCAAAGCATTGGATCTCCCTCTTAATCATTCACCATGACATATATCCAGTTGCAATCCTCTTGAGTTTGTTATATGCAGTGAGGACTCTGCAAATTTCAAGCTTAGGGGGAGAGCAATCAGCCAGTAGTGTAGTGTAGTTTTATTTCCTTTTTATCATAATATTCTTAATTGTTGTTTTCAATTCTTCTCTTCTTGTATCAAATCTAGTATGATATGAAGCTTATCTTTTGTATGTGGATTGAACTCCTATGCTTAATTGTTTGTCCTCTTTTATTGAGAAATATCATTTGGATAAATTGTAAAAGGCATGAATTAATCAAATGAAACCTTTTGGCCATCAACATGTGCTTAACTTTGGTTTATGTTTCTAGCCTGAACATTCATCTTTCACATCATTGGTTGTTTAAAACATGTAATGGTTTCAATTTTTGTGAGTAAATCAACTTTACAACATCATTTAGAATACGAGATGCCCTTGCCAAGCTCTAAGTACAGTTCAACCACTTTTTCAGTGATTTTTTTTCAAAACAAATGAATGGAATCTGGCTAATGTTACAATTTAGTTGACTCTCCTATGTTGTGGAAAAATTTTAAAATTTCTTTTGACTTATTTCACCCTCATACCCCATAAAAGATGACTAAACCGCCCACATATCATGCTAGCCTAGTGTAAGTCTGATTTGGCCATGATGGTTAGGTGGTATGTCTTAAAAGAGGGTAAAATACCCCAACCGACACTCTACATGTGCATAAGCCTACATTAGCAACCGAGTGCCAGAACCCACAATCGATTGTCATATCATTTTTGGAAAGAAGGAGAGTACAACTAAAATCATTATTTTAAACTAACTTTTCATTATTTGTATCCTTAATAGTTGAGAGTTTGAGTTGCACATCCACTAATTGTTTGGCTTGGTCTTCCAAATTCTACTTAGTGTTGTTTAATTGATTGATTCATTGAATTGTGACCAAGCCCACTAAACTAAAAATCTCTTTCTTAGGTGTTTAAGTTGAATTGATGTCTATGAGTATAAACATGTTGATCAAGGTTGGTTTGGTATTATGCACATCTTTCTTTTCATTTGATCTATGCATGTACTTGACAATTCCTTCATTTGTGTTTCTATGCTATTTTTGCTTGAGAATAAGAAATAGTTTAAGCTTAGGGGGATTTGATGTGTGTATTTTATGTCACCTTTTAGACCACTTTTGGTTGGATGTCCAAATCATTTTCACCCAATAATCACTCTTAATCATAATAGATTTTTCACTTTATTGTTATCTTTACTTGCTCTATGGTTTGGTTTGTAGGTACAACAGTTTGACATCAAAATGGGGCCAAAACACCATCATAACATCCATCAACACATTCCCCAATCATCTAGTTATTCAAAAAATTAATGTTACTGAAACTGATAAAGACACCCCATGTCTTAATTAAGACACCATGTATCTTAATAAAGACACATCATATCTTATTAAAGACACCCAATGTCTCAGTCTAGAAATTGAACCCAGAACTCTCAAATTTGTAGCAAAACGTTGTGTCTTAATAAAGACACCCAATGTCTTATTAAAGACACCTCATGTCTTATTAAAGACATGTTGTGTAACTTTCCAGAACTCAATGCAAACTTCAGTTATCACATAATACATGACATGTCTTATAAAAGACACGCAGTGTGACCTGTAGATTTCATTCAAACACAAATTTAATTATATCACACTTATATATACAAACTCAAGCCGTCTTGGGATAGTTACCATAGACTATTTCAGACCATTTGGAAGAGGACTCAAGCAAGGAACAAGTAGGAGGACTTGGAGATGTTTCAAAGGAGAAAAGTTGATTTCTTAGGAGGGAAAAATCTTCTTCTTCTTCCTTCTTCTCCAATAATTGCAGCAAGGATCTCTATCATTCTCTTCTCTCCACGGGGAAGTGAAGTTTTTTGGAGAGTTTCCAGTAGCAAGAATGGATTTGTGAATCCTTGACCGGAGTTCCAAGTCTATCTTCCTTCTTTTATGGACATCCAAGTTTATTTCCTTCTATTATGATGTCTAACATTACTTTCTACTATTTGTATCTACTTTCTACAATCATGAATGAGTAAATATCTTATTCTCGGGAATGGGGGAGTAACTCCCATATCATAACATTGTTAAACATGAATTATATATATAATGCTAGATGTTTCACTGTTCTAAAGGTTCATCAGTGTTTAATTCTTCTTACATGCTTTGGTGGCCATATTGTATGTATGATTTCTGCTCTTTTTGTGTAATCTGGGAAGATGTGCATAGTAGTAAGGAGATGTTCCTTAGATGCACTACCTTGACCATGGGAGTCACTAAGATGTGTTGGGGAACAAAGGTTTATAGTTCGAATCTAAGTATATCCATGGGATTGGTACACAAAGTTAGGACTGTTCTATACTATCAGGAGGTGGGTGTAGGAAACATGCCTCCCTTATGTTATTGCTAGTGTTCTTGATATTTGTTGTTCTTCATCTTATGATGTGTATGTGAAACCCTATCTTCAAGATTCCTAATCCAAATTGATCCTTAATACAAGTGATTTCTATTTTAGTTCATTTCCTTTCAAATTGCTTAGTTGACAGAAAAAAAAACATCTCTTGTTTAAAAGATCCAGAACGAAGAACTTCAATACTCTTGCTCCTAACAAACCTTTGCTCCTTTGACAACCTCGATATCACTACATGCACTCGTATACTTGTGAGGTAGTGTTTGAGTTTATAAATATTAAAACTTGTGCACACATCTAACAATATATATATATATATATATATATATATATATATATATATATATATATATATATATATATATATATATATATATATACTTCCTTAGATCCTCTTAGCAGAAATATTGGATGGTTAATTTGATGAACCAAGATATCCTAGACAAGTTAGAAAATAGATAAAGTTATCATCAATGATTTCATGATTTTCTTAAAGTAAAAAAGAAGGAATACATGCAGTAGCATAGATGTGGGTTCCAAGAAAGATCATATGCTAAGTTGACATCTGATTCCTAGTGGTGAAGTAGTTTCTAGAAAAATGAAGTGCCTTATATGCAACCTCAAGTCACTCATATAGACCCTGAGGTAATCTTTTAACATTGATATGACATTATTATATTAAATAATATCATACTTATTCTAATGTAAACAACTTGGTCAAAAATATCAACTTCCAATGGATAGACCAATGCATGAGTTGACAATTGGGGTGCATTTTACCAAATTACATCTAGTATAATATTTGCTTATGCTTGAACCATGATTGCTTTCATTTATCAATCAATCACATGTTACATGGAATGGATTATACATCTTTTCCCCACCTCGGCCCTAAAGTAGAGACTGTCATGGAGGCATACGATGGTTTTGTTAAGAGCTCCAAAAATTTAGCTAAGTTGGTCATGGTAAAATTCTTATTCTTTAAATATATTGTTTCTTTTACTCTGGATTAAATTAATAAAATCATGGACGCATGTTTTGTCGATATTTATTTAGAGACTAAAAAACCCAAAAGAAATAAAAATCTTTAACAAGTGTTCTAATAGATTTTCTTCTCGACTTGATGGATCCACATGTCCTACAAATTCTAAACAAAATGCATTACTCTTGCACCATGTCATCAAACACTATAGGAATAATACGTACATATAAGTATGGATGCATTTAGAAGTTCGAGACAAGGAGATATATATCAACATAGTGATCGAGGACTATGTGGAGTTCTGTAATCATGATTGGTTAAAAACTTTCACAGTAGAAATTTGGATGTGTTATGTATCCATTCTAGTTAATTCCGTATCAAAACTATCATATATAAATGTGCAATATCATTGATTAAACACTCTTTTTATAGCTATTTGCACAATCTCACGATAAAGAATGTTGTATTTTTCACCCCTTACTACTATGCTGGCATTTTTGATATGCCACACTCTAAAATTGATGATAAAAATATTTCCACTTTTTGTTACTAAAGTGTGAATTACATACTTATGTGATGAAGGAACTTTAATAAGATCCATGACAAATAATGTGCTATTATATGTGTGCTTTAAGCTTGTAAATCAAGTTGTACCCAGAATTATAACTTGTACATGTGTAATTGTATAATTTTATAGGAATGATGTAATAACAAGTGATGGATGGACCAAAAATATCCTAAATGTAATTTTATACTTATTCACACTCATTAGGATTGCTAGGTTGTATTATGAAAATTATTTGAGTTATTTTCCTAAATTTTGGACTTTTTGGGATAAATGGTAATACAATGGGATTGTGGTAAAATCTAAATGCATGTCGGCTGAATTATAAATTGAGAATACATAGCATCTAGACCAATGAAAGGTCATGATGTGTCTCAATCGAATTGTATTTTTGACCAAGATGTATCTTAGATGAAGGATATTTTGACCAACTACAATTTTGTAGAACTTCCAATTAGGGTGAAATTAGTCATTTTTCATATGACTAGCTATCATATAATGACTAGTTTCTTAGTAAACTCTTTCAAAATAGTATGAACATCTATCTTAGATATTCATAAATGCTTCTTTATATAGGAGTTCCTTATGGATACATAGAGTATATATGAGCACTGCTTCTCATGTTATCCCTGTCAAGCATAGAGCTCCTCATTGCTACATATAGATACTTTTAGGTGATCCTATGCTTAAGACTAGATCTAATGACCTACCCAATCAAATATTTCATTGGCTAAACCTTAGGGAGTTGATCGTCACTTGTTCTAAAGTGCTACAATTGTATATGTTGTGAGATTGAATTGTAGTTTCCTTCTCCCTTCTTGTTCCTTATTTACTTCATTGCTTCAAATACTTGCATTAGAGAAGACACATCAAAGAAATTTGGAGATACTTCTTTCAATAATGATCTGTCCAAAGGTGATGGATGATATTGCAATATTCTTTAAAGAGGGTGGCCTTCCAGACTCCAACAAAACGGAAAACGTTATCCTTACTCTTGAAAAGGAGGTTGGTCTTGATGCAAAAGAAGACACCATTTTTTATTTAGTGTCTATATAGAATATGTATAAAAATACATGTTAAGAAACCCTGATTGGAAAAAATTAGATATGGCAACTACACATTTTAAGTCGTAACCTCTGTATATGTGGTATCTTTTCATTAACGAAGTCAAGATATAAGAGTATTAGATGCAATATGATGAAAAAACCATTCTAGCAAAAATAAAATCATCATGAAAGATAGAGTGTCAAAAGTATTGTCTTCATCATCTAGTGGCTCATCTAATAGAGAGGAAGAAAATAATTATGAAGGTAAGAAGTCATATTCTTCTTTTGACAAAAATTATAATCTTGTTATACTAGATGTCATGCTTATGGGAAAATGGAAAGTAAAAAATATATATCCATAACTTAAGAGGAGAAGGAAGTATAAGGAATCCAAGAAAAGAGTTAAGGCATATCATGATTCTTGTGATTCTTCTTAAATTTTGGTGTCAAATGATGACAATGGAACTTTCCAACTTGTATATGATTACCTCATCACTCAACAGAATGATAATAATTTACATGATGAATAAGGTTCACAAAGTAATGATGATGAGGTACCACTCTTGATATTTTCCACAAATGATCTCATTGAATTTATTTGGAAAAAAATGGAAACTTTTATAAAGAGACAAAGAAATCAGATTCTATTTTTATTCTTAACATGAAAAACTTTGTGATGATGATGATCATTATACTAGTAAGAAGACAAGAATAAATGATCGTGTTTCTAAAAATACTATTTTGCAAACTAAAGTTTATACTATTTTACATAAATTGAGTGATAGGGATGAACAACCTATTCTTTTTGCACATGTTTATTATAAAATTTTCTTCAATCTAGAATAAATTTGAATGATAAATATGTATGCTGGAAGTAATATCGCTAGTAATAGAAGATTCTTAATTCCTACCAATAAAGACTTTTTGATGCTTTCCAAGGAAAATGGAAATCTTAAGAGTTATTGAGATTATATATCACAATAGTAGATACTTTTATAATATATTACATTCTTAAAACCATCATGTAGGTACAAGTGGTATTGATAATGTTCTAAGAAATAAAAATAGGAAGAATAATAAATAACATATATTTATAAAATCAATACTAGTTTTTCTTTATCCTTTCACCATATTATTCATTTTACTTGTAGGAGATTTGGTCATAGTGCTCTTTTTCTCTTGAATACAAGTGGAAAAGTAATAAAAACTTGACATGGGGGGTTCCAAGAAGCTCTCGATGAGACAATCAAAGATCATCAATATATATATATATATATATATATATATATATAGGTTGATGATCTTTGATTGTCTCATAGAGAGCTTCTTGGAACCCCCAAGTCATGTTGTATATATATATATATATATATATATATATATATATATATATATATATATATATATATATATATATATATGGCTAAAAGAATTGTGTACCCGAGTACATGTAGCTTACATGTACCCACCTTCATTTATGGGGATTGTAAAATTATAATGAATAATCCTCTCTCTCTCTCTCTCTATATATATATATATATATATATATATATATATATACATATAGGCTAAAAGAATTGTGTACCCAAGTACATGTAGCTTGCATGTACCTACCTTCATTTATGATAATTGTAAAATTAAACTACACTATCTAACCTTATGGATGTGGTGTATACCACTTAGATAAGATGTGTATCAAAAATCACCAACATATGATATTCATAGATCATCCAATGAAAGAATTTGTGTCTTATCTAATCAACGGTAAGTTGCAGAAATTACAGAAACCGTTCGATGATATATTGCTTTATCTCATGATCTATGTGAGATATTGGTATGGTTTTTTAAATACATGTAATCTATATAATTATGAGTCAATACATATGGTTGAATTTTATTAACATGCTCCACATATGTTATTTTAATGGCTGGTACATGTAACTTACATATACCGGCCGGTACACACTTCCTAACCTCATATATATATATATATATATATATATATATATTGTAGTGATCTAGTGAAAAACATCATACGGTGAGAGCATGAGAAGCATTTGAATAACTACAAATTCGTAACTTTTTTTTAAAATACAACCATATGGATGGAAAAAGCAAAATTTTATTTACCTCCACAGAAAAAATCATTGCAATCAGACATAGTTTACATGTTCATATGTACAATATACACTTTTTACATCCAACGGTCAGCCTGAAATTCAATATAGAGCGTCAAAAAGTATTTGGTTGTTGTGAATGATCTACAAATCGTATGGTGATAAAAATTTATAGGAAGGTAAATATTAATGTATACTTGAAATATGTACGGTTGGATTATGAAAAATTGATCTATGTTGAGAGTGATTCAAATGCCTCTCATGCTCTCACCAAGATATATGTTTCTCACTGGATTGTTGCCCTATATATATATATATATTTGATCATGACATGTTACTTAGATTTCAAACGATTTATGTTCATTTTTAGTATGTTAGTTTTAAATTAGTGTATATATGTGTTTTTATAATAGAGGTATATGACTCTGTTGGATAAAATGTTCTAGAAGGACTGCCTCCCAATTGAGATGTAGTTCGAAAGAGGGATTGTTCAGACAAATTTAATCTGAAATAAATGCTAAATGTCAAGTTTATTTTTGGCTCTCTTTATTTTGTTCATTTTTCAGTTTACAACATGGCCATTGATCTTATGAGTCTGAAATGCTTTTTGAAGCATGTTGCAAGTGTAGTTTAAACATTTCTTTTAATATCTTGTTTTGGGTTCGTCTTTCTTTGTTTTGAGGTCATATTTTCAAGAGTATATGAGTGATAGGGATTTAAAATAATGTGATTTATCTTTATATTGTTGTCATATTCTAGTTCAAAGGGCCACTCTAGATTTTTTGTCTTAATGTCCCTTAATAATGGTCTAGATATTCTTTATTGGACTCTTTTTTATGTTTAATATGATCCCTTATCATTAAGAACTTAACATCCTCTCATATTGAGAAATATTTAATTTTGATTCCTTGACATATGTATGGCTTTTGGCATATCATGCGTTGCAATTTAAATTGTTACTTTCAATTGGTATATTGTTGTCTCTTACGCATGATGTCGCCTCTCCATATGATTGTCTACTCGAGGGGAAGTAACTCCTTAAGGGAAAGTTTGGTTAATTGAATTCTGTTTGGATCCATTGAAATGAAATTTTGGTTTTACTTTTATGTATCTATGAATGTACACAAGTATGTGGTACTATGTTCATTGTGATGTACCAAGTAAATGAGCAAAAACCAACTCAGCAGGCATAAACAAGTACTATAAAAAATAGTACAAACATAGAATGTAAATAGGATCTATAGGGCTATACATATTCAAGCGATAGTCTTTCTAGGTAAAAAAAATCAAACTTATTATTATTTCTTCCATTTTGACTTCAAGGAAAAGGGAGAAAAATCTATGAGATAGATTTCATTTTGTTAGGAAATCAAAAGTATGGTACTCTTACTTTGTCATCTTAAATTCATCTTTTAGAAATATTTGTCAAAATAAAAAAGGGAGAAATTGTTGGATATTTGGATGTACCGACCTTAATTTTGATGATGCAAGTATTTCATATTTGTGTTATTGATCTATGATTTAAGTTTTTCATGTGGTTGAGGAACTTAGACACGATCCATGATAAAGATTGTGGTGTTACATGTGTGTTTGACTGATTGTAAATTTAGTGCTACCTATATGATAGCATGTGCAATTGTACAACTTGATAGGAAAGACATAAGAACAAGTAATGAACAACCCAAAACTATACTAATTACCCATATACATTGTTACATTATTGCAAAATTTATTTGAGCGATTTTCCAAAATTTATGACTTTTTGGGACAAATCATTTTTCAATCAAATTATAATTCAACCAAAATGCATGTTAGTTCAATTATAGTTAGACTGAGACAGAGACATTAGACAAATCAAAGGTCAGATGGTGTCACAATCAAAATGTTGTTCAATTGAAATACATATAGGTTAAAATATAATTTGATCGATTGCAATTCTACATAACTTCAAGTCGTTGTGTAGTTAGCCATTATAATTTCACTTCCTATATGCACTAGTTTCTCAAACAACTCTTCCAAAATACTCCCAAAATCTATCTTAGCTATTCCTAAGTATTTTTATGCATAGGAGAGAGATATGGAAACATATATTACATGTGAGAATTGTGTCTACATGCTATCAATCTCAAGATTAGAACTACACATTGCTACACTTATCTAATGCCAAGTTATCTATGCTTAAGACTAGATATAGTGTCTTACTCCACCAAAAGATGACTTTTCCTAATCTCTATGGAGTTGATCATCACTTGTCTTGTTTATATTGTGAAATTGCTTCTAATTTCCTTCTCCCTTGTTGTTACCTATCTGGTTTATTGCTTTGGGTTACTTATTTTGGGAAGTTTGCGTAGAAGATTTCTTCCAACAACCTATAAAAAATAGACAAATATCCTTTTTATTAAAAATGAGGCTGGTCTTAATCTACAAAAGACAAAAAAAATTTACATTTTATATTGGTAAAGAAAAGGTAATAATATAGAAGTTAAGAGATCCTAGTTGGAAACATCAACATAGCGGTTCCATGAGATTTTAGAGAAGAATCACTATCCATCTTATGTCCTTTGTGGTTACTTCACTTTGTGATTACTTTCTAAACTTTCCACTGCATTTCTTCTTTAAGCATGTTTCAATCATCATGTACTATGTTTTAACTTGAAATAATACCATTGCTCTATTCATCCCTCTTGAGCTTTCATACTCAAACTTGTAGAGGATGTTTAAATTGTGGCTGGGGTGGAGGCCTACCGGATTACTGCATTTAAGTTCTGTAAGGACCTTAACTAAGAATTCATGTTTTTTCTTTACAATGTAATGTAAGTATATCTACTGACTATAATTTTTTTTTGTTTTCTTATACTAATTCAATTTTTGTAATTACCAATGTGTACAAAAGGGGTCAACACTGGTTGTTGGTAGTGATTTTTCCTGGAGAGCTTATTTAGTGGATGCTTTAGAACCTAGTGGCACCTCACCGCATTTTGTAGTTTTTACATATATTTTAGCCACGTAAGTTTCTTAAACTAATAGACATGCCTAGTTTCATTAATATAGTCATGGAGAAAAATACATCAACTTCGGTTTATAAGACTTTAGACGTCCATCATCCTCCACCAACGGGCTACTTACTATAAAAATATATTTTAAGTTTTCTTATACTAATTCAAAATTTGTAATTACCAATGTGTACAAAAGGGGTCAACACTGGTTGCTGGTGGTTGCTGGTAGTGATTTTTCCTGGAGAGCTTATTTAGTGGATGCTTTAGAACCTAGTGGTACCTCACCGCATTTTGTAGTTTTTACATATATTTTAGCCACGTAAGTTTCTTAAACTCATAGACATGCCTAGTTTAATTAATATAGTCATGGAGAAAAATACATCAACTTCGATTTATAAGACTTTAGACGTACATCATCCTCCACCAACGGGCTATAGGTTAAAGGTTTATCGTCCTCCACCAACGGGGACTTTACCAAAATCATTGTATCTAACTTGATGTTCTTGTACAATGTAATTTAACGTTATTATATTGTTACCTATTTTATTGTAAGTATATCCTCGTTGTATGTAACTGAGTATTATTTTTATTAGTGCTCTTAAAGAAAAAAAAAGCTGGTCGTGCATTTACTTTTTTATGAAGTAAAAGCATGACCAAATAGCACAGTGTAACTTCACATATTATGCACATTTCGTTGTTTAAAACGAATAAGTGTATATAAGTATATTAAACACATATATTCGATTGAAGAATTAGAGGATCTTTGAGAAATTTATTGTGAATATTTTACTGGATACGTACATACTACTGTTTGATGAAGAGTGGCAGACAACAGTGAACTTGACGTATAATACATTCCTTTAACCAATGTTGTTATATATGCTGTTGTGAACTCTTTATTTGTTATTTGTAGTTTTGATCTCGTTTGCTATTATGTATGGTGTTTTGAACTTGTGATAAATGTGACATTGCTGAAATGAGAACTGAAATGTGTATGCGATCTGGTAATTAGTAACACGTGATATGTATGAAACAAAAATTCAAATGTTCGTACAATTTGATAATCAATGTAATGTGATGTGTGTGAATTGAGAATTGATTATTTGTGCAAAGTGGTATTTTAGTGGAATGTGGTTGTTTGAAGTTGTTCTATACTATGCAAGATGGAACTCGTGCGACTACTACAATTCCGCAGTTATGAAAGTTTTGCAGATGGCTCTCAGAGCTGCAACTACAAATGACTACTAGGGCATTTATGCAAACAAGGGTACTTTTTCTTAGGTTTTTATTTAAAAGCTTGAGAACATAAATTTCTTAAGTCGATGGTTCTTGGTTTTTGAATTTCAATGCAACCTTAAATGCGGTGGTTCTTTGATTGATAGTAGAAATCTGATTTCTTATGGTACCCACCTAAGCGTCACTAGAAATTTGACAAACTGTCACAAGAGCTTGTCCAGTAATGTAACCACCTCCATCCCCTAAGGGCATTACTATAGGTTTGTAAGATGAATAAGTCCAAGAAATGTTTAAACTTGGAACTGTCAATGGCTTTGTCATCAAATGACAAGGATTTTATTCATTGACTCTCTTCTTTACTGTTATTATTATTGCCCACGTTGTCTTTTCTCTGGTGAAACCATACTTGACGTCTATGTCCTTAGGTCTCCCCTGAAATGTCTCATCTGTTGCGATATCAATTTTATTGTGATTATCGTTTCCTTTTCAAGAATACATAATTCTACACGGAGTCCTCTAGGTCATGTATCTTTTTTATGAGCTCTGTCAAACCATGTACTCAACCTCAACATTAGATAATAAAATGGTGGGTTGTGATGTAGCTTTCCTACTTGTATCCACAAATTGCATATATTACCAATAAAAAATAGCTTGTAAGAGATGGTCTCTTATCACACGTCAGATATTTTTTAAATCACATATCCTATTAGTGCATTTGTATTCTAGTCAAATCATAGAATACAAGTTGCTACCAAATGCACCGGAAAAAGGAACACCAGACACGTAAATGTCCTCATCCAATCGTGACAACACAAAGGATGAGATACTCTTGACCAGATCTTACAATGGTATGGACATAAGAGTTGCAGCCAACATACAAAAAAATAGTAAATCTTTTTCAAATATTTATCCCGACTGATAAATAACCTACAAATAACCTTCTTTCCATCCTAAGAATTTTCTTTTCTACTCCAGAATCCTTCATTTAAAATTCACTAATAAGTTGGTAGTTGAGCCTGTTGATTAATGAAATAGTTCTTATTGTAATGAACATGTCATCAACATTAAGCAAGACGACAACAAGAGATTTGTTAGGAAGTTTCATTAAGTACATACTTTTGTTGTATATGTTCCAAGAGTAACCATGTCTGACCATGATGAAATTAAATATGTGATACCATTATCTTGGTGATGGACTTAAATCATAAAATCATTTAATTAATAACAATACATAATCCTTCTTTGCAACCTATAAATAACCTTCTAATTGTTTCATGCATATCCACTTATCTAAACCACCATATAGGAATGTGTCTATACATAAAGTTTCTTAAGCTATGACTTATATCTAGAAACTAGTTCACACAAAAAATGATGGATGTGTGTTTGACAAGATGAGAGTAAAGGTCATGCTAATCTACGCCTTCCACCTCATTGTAGCCTTATGAAACTAGTTGAGCTTTGAACCTTGCAACATTATATTTAGGACAAACTTCCTTCATTTTGAATATCCATTTACATCCAAAAATATTTACTTCAGAAAAAGGCAAAACATGCATCGAAGTGTATTACTTTGATAAAACTACATTTTTTTATTTGTAACTATAACTCACATAACAAAATATGGAGCACACATATCCTAAATATAGGTAGATGGTTGCATAACATCAATATTGCTATATAGTTCACTAGGATCATTTGTTTTAGTAAAGTCATACTTAAAATATAATATGAATGCATTGTAGGTGGTCCAATATCTCTTCTTTATCTACTAATTATTTAATGGAATCTATTTAGGAGTGTCAATCTATTTAGGAGTGTCATATTCAACATCATCTTCAATTTTTGTGTAGACACACAAGTATTGGGTTGCTTTAACAAATGTTAGTTACAATTGATTCATAAATTTTCAAGAAGTACCTACAATAGAAAATATAACACCATCCATATTTAGAATAAAACATATTAGATTCATCTAGCGTGACATTTCTTTGATTTGAAATATTGATGACTTTGGCTCAGTGAACCAATATCAGTATTGCTTTACACCATTATCATAAACTCTGAAATATGCAATGTTTCTATCTATCAAGCTTTATATTGTTTGAATAAGCATAAGCATGGAAACCAAAAGTAAATATATTAGACTAGTTTATAGGATTATTGGAGCATGCCTAATTTTGAGTTTCAAAACTTATTGGAGTATGAGGAGAAAGGATGAAAATTTAGATTGTAATAGAAATGACTTCATTTAGAAGTCCTTTCTAAGATCTAAACTAATCAACATGCACGTGTCCTATAGTAGATGAGTTTTGTTCAAGATAACTTATACCCTATTATATCGGGTTAATGTTTTAGTGTGATGTTTGGGAATACCTTTAGATTGACAAAATTCATCAAACTAGAAAGAACCAAATTCCATTCTATTTTCTATCCCCAATTGATGTTGAATATTTTCAAACAACAAATTCATCAGGGATGAGAATCCTTAGATTTTATTGAAACAAAAGTATAAAAATCCCAACCACAAGCATATGGATATTTTCATGGTATAGTTTAGGATAAAACCCAAAAGGGATACATTTTTAAGAACAAATTGATCAATTTAATCAAAATAGGAAGAGTATTTATCACAAGATGTTGATCTATTGCTAACATAACACTAACAGAGGACCCATAATGAAATAATCTCAGGTTATCTTAATAGATGGAAACACTAGGATGAGTTGGTTTCACCATTGATACCTACATTTGGTCTCCCACCGCATCACAAATAAGTGTGATAAATAACATAGAGTCCATGTCAATCCACCTTTCGGCATAAGGGTTAAGCCTGGACATATATCACTCCAGGCTAACTATCGATTACCTAGACATGTTGTACCCATTCCTCAAAGAACACCTTCCAAAGATGTCATCAAGGGTTTAACAAGAACCGATCAATATCCTAAATCCTGATTTCATAGTTATATACACCACTGATCATAATAAATGTGTAATGCTTCCGATCAAACAAGCATACAAGTATAAAAACATTGATTCTAAATGCAAGAAGCTTCATACGTTTGTATATGCAATAAAAGAACAAAATACGTAATGATGCTACTCCCCACAACCTAGTGTAAGAAACTACTCTCTCCTCATGGCATTAATAAGGTAAACTCTATCTAGAGAACAAATTTCCATAGACATAAAAATGGATGATCAATCATGATGTGAAGATGCTTTTCCTATTTCTTAAGGATGTTTTGAGATGAACATAACATCACAACATCTCATCATTAGACTGGATTGTGGAGTGGATGTTGATTATTTCTGAGTAGAGGTTGATAGCTATTGAGTGGAGGTCGACTGAGCTCATAAATGAAGGAGGTCGATCAATATGTAGAATGATATTGTT
This sequence comes from Alisma plantago-aquatica, assembly GCA_963693085.1. Classification (NCBI taxonomy): domain Eukaryota; kingdom Viridiplantae; phylum Streptophyta; class Magnoliopsida; order Alismatales; family Alismataceae; genus Alisma; species Alisma plantago-aquatica. The sequence continues at coordinate 750,812,018 of OY856413.1, forward strand.
CAATTAATATGCCTTTATCGAGGTCAAAATATTGACATGAGGCAAAGGTTGATCGATTGTCTTCTCTCTTTCAAGTTGGTTCAATTGAGATGTAGAGTGGAAAAGGTCAATTGCTCTATTTCCTTAAAGATCAATCAAAAGACGTGAAACACTGGTTGATCAAGAAGTCTCTTTAAAAGGTGATCGACCGATCATTGCAATTTATGTATGTAAGGTGGAGTTGTAGATATAATTCTACAACCACCTAATATCTCAATATACGTTCAAGTCGAGGCAATGTCCTTCTATTTATAGGAAGAGATGAGGATAGCCTCTAAGAAATGCAAAGAAGGACCCCATAGTAAATGCATTATTTGGGAGAATATGAAGGGTCCCAAATGTCAGGTTGTGTATAAAGGTGGTCGACCAAATCACATCAATAAATGGATCACAACTGGTGATGGTCTATTATGGATGGTGCATCAATATGATCAACCAATAATGCTCTATGGAGAGCTCAATTGATGTGATCATTTTGTGGATTTAGATCATTAGCTAGTGCTTGATTAGAAGATTTCAGATTAGTGGAGAGAAATTAATGGAGCTTGACTAGTGGATCTCGATCAATGAAGTATGATCAGTGGATCTCAATCTATGGAGCTCATCTAATGTAGCTTGATCAGTGGAGCTCAATAAATGGATTTCGATCAACAAATGGTCATGAACGAGTGAACATCAATTAGGTGGCCAATCAAGATGGTTGCTCAAGGATACACTCATCTATTAGATCCCAAAATTTTGATGAAATTTCTTATGATCACATACCCAAAATTTGTCTCAAGCTAAGGCGTTGCTCAGTTGCTCATGAGCGATGTCCCCCACTTGACTACTACCCTATAAAGGGCAAAGAGACTTCTATGCCATGCTGGTATGGAAAGATTAAACTCAAAACAATCAAAGAAAATAAAAAAATGTATCAAAACCTTAACAAATGATCATAAAAGTTTATATAAGACTAAATGAAGCTACTTGTAAGGAAAAATAATAAATCTAAATGCAAAAGTAGACTAAAATGTGACTAAATCTAGGATGAATATGTATTCATAACCATTATTTTAATGCATTCCCCTAATTTATTTTAAGACAATATCTTGAGTTTCTTAAATTGATCAAAAGCATCATAATTATGCTTTAGAAAGAATCCATGCATTACTTGAGAAATAATAAATGATGGTAATAATATATCTACATCCACTGTTTGATGGTTCTTGAGGAGAACTTGAGATATATGAATGAATGTAATACCCTTTGTAGTATGCATTCATTAAAAAATTGACCTTTTTTTGGTTACCCATTACACAATGCTCATATAGATGAAACTTTATAGTATGTTAGCCATCTAAAAGTCCTTTCACTAGTACATTTTTTACCCTTGTTGTCACTTTCCTTAACATTGGTTTTTACAAGAGTACTGACGCTACATGCATGTAGTATCAATTATCATAACATAAATTTCACTACTGGTCAAGTCTTTCCGATTAAGAAAAAACACTAGTACCACATTGATTATAACAGAAGTTATTCTGAAGAATTGACATCTCAGATAGCACTAGTGCATAAATGATATATGTTAGAATTGTCCCACACCGCTGAGCTCTGGGAAAGGTCCTGGGCTTATAAGGTGTGTGGTCCCTTCACCCATTTCCAATTGGTTTTGGGTTGAATACCAATCATTCTAATATGGTATCAGAGCAGACCCCATGAGACAAGTGTGAGGACCACACCCTACCTAAAAAAGAACAAGTGCAAGCACACAAAAGTGGCTGCACTTGAGGGGGGATGTTAAAATTGTCCCACACCGCTGAGCTCTGGGAAAGGTCCTGGGCTTATAAGGTGTGTGGTCCCTTCACCCATTGCCAATTGGTTTTGGGTTGAATACCACACATTCTAATAATATAAACGTCACATTTGATGGTGTCAGTTACATATAAAAAACTAACTCCAAAGTCTAACGATGTCGACTCAATAATAAAACCGTCACCATATGTGAAGTCTGACTGATTTAAAAAAGACATGGGTACCACTTTTACTTTAATGTCGGTTTCTTTTCAAAGAAACTGACGTCTAAAATTACCCACAAAATACAATTTTTCAGGGAAAAAAATTTGCCTACAAAATTTTCAATACGACATCGATTGTTCCAAAGCCTATGACACATGTTTCACGCCATGTCCCCACAAAAATATTTATCGCTCATTACTCATTGGTTGTCACAAAAAACTGACCACTAATCACCCTTTGCGAGACAAAATTTATCCCCTCATTAGTCGTTAGTTTTTGACAAAGAACCGGTGACTAGGTGTTTTCACGCCTTGTCCTCACAAAAATATTTTCACCCCAATTTTTTTCTTTGGCATCATCTTTTGTTGAACAACGGACAACTATGGTTCTAACAGAAGGACAAATTATTTTGTTTCAATATGTGGATAGACGTCAGTTGTTATATCTAGAAATCGACAACTAAAATCCTAATCGGGTGCAACTTTTTTTGTTTAAATTTGCATTTAGTTGTTAGTTTTTCAAATGTGATTGATGCCTATTGGTATTAGGCATTAGTTTTTGTAAACAACTGATGACCATAGGTAACTTAGTAGCACCTGTGTGAAACAGACTCTTCCCCATTCTCTATTTCATAACAATTTCACTAGGTCTAGCGATTCCATTGCCGCTCGCTACCGTCAATCTCTATCTTCCTCCACTCATCGTTGGCTTCCTCACCACTGCCACACCACTAATGAGGAGATACTGAGCTACATGCACCACCGCTCCCATTGCCTCCCTCCCATTGACCTACTGAGTTGCACTTCTGCCGCTCTGTGAGATTAGGTGCCTGCTGCTTCTTCCGCCACCGCACTGTTGGGCTTCCTTGCCGCCACTGCTATTGAGGTCGGAGCTACTGATCTGTGCCGCCATTCCCATTGCCTCCCTCCCATTGACTTTGGGCTACTTCCCATACTGCTAGGTAAGAGACTCTCTTACACCATTTGTTTCTCTTGCTTTAATGTGCAACATGTTGTGTATCAGATTAGATTAGTTCAGGTGTATATGTCCCTACACATAATTAATGTAATGATTAAGTAATAAGAAAATACATCCTTAAATCTAGTAAATCTGTCATGGATTGTGATATTTCATGATTTGGAGTTTGTGGTAAGTTTTTTTTATATTTATAAGGATGCATTATGGGATAGTGGGTGTGTGGATCTTTTAGAGCCTTAAACTTCAATTAATAAATCTAATTATTTTTGTTTTAATAGATTAATAATTGGAGGTAGATGAGATCTTCTTCCTATATATGATGAAAATATGGAATAATTGATGTTTTCTGAATCTTGGCTAGGAACTTTTATCATAAGTTGGATCAAAATTATTATTAGGTGGATTACTTGAGGACAAGCAAACTTATTTTACTCCAAGTTTAAGTTTGTTATGTGATATGACGATGAATAGAAGCAACAATATGGCTTCTAAGTTTATATGTGACAAGTGTTACAAAATGTGGTAATACAAGACATGTGGTAGAATAAACAATCGATATTAAAATCAATGTTTTTGAATATGGTACCTAGACTAGGGTATGATTTAGATTATCAGATGTTTTTGTGGTAAATCAAATCAAATCAAGGTGCCTAATCTAGTTCTCCTAATTAGTATTAATGTTTGCTTTCTTTGTTGATTAACTAATCTAAATAGAAGAATGAATTGAATTAAATGATGTTACATAAAATCTAGGATATGAACGATGAAACTAGGATCATAGGTATAGGAAATGACAACATACATGTATTTTGTTGGCCTAGAAGCCCATCTAAAATTTAGTCATTAGGAGTAAATCTTGGATAGTCTCCAGTTTGGGACTGTTCTTGAAAACTTAATCTCACTTAGGATGTAAGCGTATGATGTATATTTGATTTTCATGATGTTTTGTCAGCACTTCCCCGTTTGTTCACTAAGTATATATGTTGGTGGGTATTTGCCGATGTACATCAGTGTACTTGGAGAACTACGGGGAAATATTGCCAAAATTTTCTTAAAAACCCAATACACATTATATACTTACTAGTGAGATTAGGTGTTCAAGAATGGGATAGGTGGTACACACATTTATTGTAAGACATACCCTAATTTTTTTAACCCTAAACGCTAATATCTTAACGCTAAATAATAATATTTAAATCTTTATCCCTAAATCTAAAAAAATAAACCCTAATTTTTCAATCCTTAACATAATATGTAATCCCTAAACCCTAATATATACTTGTTTTCTCTTTGATCATAGAATGGATAGATCATGGATGTCCATTCCATATTGCTACACCCCAGAGTTTATTCCTGGTCTTGATCAATTTATTAGATTTGCAGAGGAACATAGGAAACAACCTAGAAATAGGTTCTATTGTCCATGTAGGCATTGCGGTAACAACTTGAAAGTTAGCACTGGTGATGAAATCAAAAGTCATGTCATGTGCAAAGGGATTGTACAAGGCTATATAGAATGGTAGGGGCATGGAGATATTTCAAACTTGAAATCAGTAGATGTCGATAGCAGTGCTTGTGTGGAAGAAGAAACTGCCATTGATGGCATAAATGTGAATGAACTGATTCTAATAGACATCGTTGATGAGATGTTGGATAGTTGTGGGGTAGAGCACATCGATCCACCTTGCATGTTTAGGAACACTATGCATGATGCTGAGAGATATTTATACACATGTTATACTAAGTAATTATACACAGGTTGTACTAAGTTTACAACGCTTAACACTATATTGTATAAGTTGAAGGATAACAATAGATGGAGCTTGTGTCACATCATTGTTGTCTTTGTTGAAAGAAATTCTTCCTGAAGGAAACAAGCTTCCAATTTCAACATACGAGTTAAAGAAATTATTATGCCCAATGGGAATGGAGGCTAATAAGATACATGCATGCCCGAATGATTATGTATTATTTCAAAAGGACTATGTGGATTTGAAATATTGTCCAAAATCTGGCACGTCAAGGTATAGAATTATGACTTTAGAGAAGTCCAAAAATGGTTGTCCTACTAAGGTGATGTGGTATCTACCTATAATACCACGGTTTAATGCTTGTTTACCAATCTGATAGATGTGAATAATTTGAGATGGCTTGCAGAGGTTAAGAAAAATAATCATGGGATCCTAAGACATGCGTTAGATTCCCCACAGTGGAAGAAGATTGATTTATTGTACCCTGAATTTGGTGAAGAAGTCAGGAATCTAAGACTTGGGTTTGTATTGATGGGATTAATCCATATAGGACATTGAGCAGCCAACATAGCACTTAGCTTGTTATGCTTGTTATATACAATCTTCCTCCCTGGTTGTGCATGAAAAATAAGTATGTTATGTTGTCGTTGTTGTTATTGGGCCCTAAATAACTTGGAAATGATATTGACGTTTATCTTAAACCTATGATTGATGCTTAAAGAAACTCTAGGGTGAAGGTGTGATAACCTATGATGCTTCACGTAGAGAGACATTTCATTTGGATGCTATGTTATTTTTTACTATTAACGACTTTCCAACATATGTGAATTTGTCTGGATATAGTGTGAAAGGATCCAAAGCATGTCCTATATGTGAAGAGAACACTGATTCAATATGACTAAAATATGGCGACTATACTGTATATATTGGCCATCGAAGGTTTCTTCCAAAATTCCATTAGTACCAAAGGTTGTGCAAAGCATTCAATGGATGGAATGAGGAATGGAGTGTGCCTAAACCTATACCAGGGGAGGTTGTTTATGAAATAGTAAAAGACTATGTCAATGAATTTGGTAAGAGATCAAAATTTACCATGCCCACATAAAGTGACAAATCTTTATTCAAGAAGAAGTCAATATTTTTGGATCTTCCTTATTGGAGTTCTTTGGCGTGCATGTTGAGAAAAATATTTGTGATAGAGTCATTGATACTTTGTTGAATATACCAAGTAAGACTAAAGATGTGACCGAATCCAAAATGGACCTACGTGAAATGGGAATAAGGACAAAATTAATAGAACTAGTTAGTACTGATCTGAGAACATATTTACCTCTTGTTTGTTACACGTTGTCTAGAAAGGAGAAGAAATTTTTTTATGAGTTCTTGGTTAATGTTATGGAACCACATGGTTACTCTTCCAACATTCATAGTTTGGTATCAATGAAAGATCTGAAGCTGATATGTCTTAAATCTCATGATTGTCACACTATAATGCAAAAAATATTACCAGTGGCAATTCAATCTATACTGCCAAAGCATGTAAGGTTTGCAATCACCATTCTTTATTTCTTCTTCAACAGTTTATGCAACAAAGTTATTGATCTTGAGAATCTCAATAAGTTGCAAAGAGAAGTGGTTGTTACCCTATGTCATCTTGAGATGTATTTTCCTCCTTCATTCTTTGATATCACAGTACATCTTCTTGTCCACTTGACTAGGGAAGTGAAAATGTTGGGACTAGTTTTCTTACATTGGATATATCCTTTTGAACGATACATGATTATTTTTAAAGGTGATGTTTGAAACTATTATCAGCCTGAAGGGAGTATTATTGAGGATTTTGTGGCGAGAGAGGTTATGGATTTTTGCAATGACTTTCGGAGTGGTAATGACGCTCCTGTAAATGATAAGAATATTGAGGAGTATTCTAGCAAAGGGATTTTAGGAGCACAGATGAAAGTAATAAGTCGTGAGCTGTTGGAACAAGATCACTTGTATATTTTACACAACATCGATGAAGTGAGTGTTTATATAACAAAACATACCAATTTCATCAAGAAACAATATCCTCGAGCCATTTCAATGTGACTTGATAGAGAGCATAACAAGACATTTATTGAGTGGTTTGAAGATAAAGTCTTACATCAACTATCTCAAACACTAAATAATATTGCTGAAAATATCAAATGTATCACCTTTAAACCAAAAATAAATGTTATGTGTTATGAAGGGTTTGACATAAATGGGTTCTCATATTTCACAAAGCGTCAAGATGATAAGAGCACAATAAAAAATAATGGGGTCACCCTTCAAGCATCTTCATTGTTTTTTTTAGTATGAAAGATAAGAGTGAACGTGAAGCTAAAATGTTGTATTACAGTGTCATTGAAGGAATATAAGAGTTTGACTATGTAGATTTTAGAATTCTACTCTTTAAGTGTAATTGGGTTGATAACACCAAAGGAGTTATAGTGGATGAATTGAGTTTCACATTAGTGAATTTTGAAAATATTGGCGAGAAGGGTGAACCATTCATATTGGCATCATAGGAGAAACAAGTAGTTTATATCGATGATCCTGCAAATGAAAAATGGTTAGTTGTTCTTCATGGTAAAAGACAGTTCATTGAAGATCCTATAGATGAAGAAGACTACTATGATAAGTATGATGACTTGATTCCATTCTCAGTTGGGTTGCCAACACCAAATATTGAAGCTAACAATGACTTATATGTGCATGGAGATCACATCAAAGGATTGTTAATTGATAAAAGATCTCAATATTAGAGGTGTGTTTTTATTTTTTTAAATGTTTTATTTTTTGAATGTTAGATCGATGTGAACTTCACAATGTTATATTAATTTCTAGTTATGTTAAATGTTAAATGTTTGATTGTTTTTATATGACACTTTTAGATGGATGACCATGAGTATGATGATGTGATGATGATTACCAAGAGGGTGAGACGTCGCCTCACAATGTAAATTTTACAATATATCCTATATCTACCTATATATATGTCCATTTATAAGTTATATCCTATATGTGTTTTTTTGTCAATTTTTAGGTTGATGATTTACCCCTTGAAAACCTTGTGTCACTTGATGATAAAAAAAATTGAAAAAATTAGGGGCATCACTATGATGAACAAGCTACTACAATAAAGGGGCAATGGACCAAAATTTGTTGTGGATTTTGATTATGTAGGAAATCTAGTTGGAAAGAACTATAGCTCATTTGTTTAATATCTCAGGGTTCTTACTCGTAGCCATTGTAGTATAAATGCATAAACTTGGCATGCAATTCCTAAAGGGAAGAAAGACTTGGTATGGAAATAACTATGCGTGAGATATTATCATTTGCAATTCTATTTTTAAAGTTATTTAAAATTCTATTTTTTAGAATAATCTATTAAATATATGAAATTTTATAGAGTATATTTGAACTGGATGAAAGCCTACATCGTAAAAAGGTGATGCAATATTGTGGGAGTGTCCTAAGGAACCATAGGACAACTCTCAACTAACAATACATACAAGAGGCTGATAAGAGGAAGAAGTCAGCCCTTGAGCAATGGAACTACCTAGAACCAACGGAGTGGAAGGTGTTTGTTGTCAGGAGAAATTTTGATGAATTCAAGGTATTAAGTGTCACTCTCAATTTAATTAATATACATTCTTATGAGTTCACCTATTCGCAATTGACCTTGATTGTTACTAATTAATTCAATGTGATTACTAACAAGGTATGCGTGATGCTCAAAGAGCAAGGCGTGCACTAAATGTGCATGATCACATGATGGGTCCGGGTGGCTATGTAGCTCTTCACTAAAAACTACAAACATCTTCCACTCAACAACCTACTCCTCCTAATTTTGAGACTAGTGAGTCCTCTGTTGTTACTCATGCACCTCTGCATCACCATGATGTGTGGATAGCTTGGAGGCAAAAAACAGGAGATATAACCAACCCCGTAACTATTGAGGTGGCTAAAAATGATAAAATTCAATTCTCAGAGAAATTAATATTGATGATTGTTATGCTTATTTACCAATTTCTATTGATGAGTATTAGCGGGAGCTTCACGAGCAGAGGAAGCAAGGCTCATTCATCCCTGAGGGCACAAGGGATGAATTGACAGTTACTCTCGGTAACCCAGAGCATCTTGGATGTGCTAGGATCACATGGGAAGGAGTGGGCCTACGAGCGTTCTTTGGACCATTATAGTGCAAACATGTCAAAAAAGGGGGACTTCAAAAGTTGAGGTAACCTATTCTTTTTTTAGAATGTTATTGGAAAGGGAATTCATGAATCAAAAAGCATGTCTTTTGGCCATGTATATGTAGATGAGTTAGTTGATAAAAGATTAGATGAGTTAGTTGATAAGAGAGTCCAGGAAGCATTGAGCAAGTGGTAGACATCTCTGTCTACCACTCAATAGTACATGTGGCATGATGCTCTTCCCCTATAATAGAGGTGGTTGGGAGTGATCCTATAGAGGTGGTTGGGTGTAATCTTATAGACCCACCACCTAGCATGTCCGTTGTAAGTATTTTAGTGACATAATAGCTAGTCTTTTCAAGATGATATGTTTATTTATGTATATAACACACTCTATGTAAATTTGTAGGGGCTGAAGCCATGTTGTCTAAAATTAAAAGAATGTGTCGTTGCAGAGGGTGAGGCTTACCCACACCTTCCAGGGCACATGATTCATGGCACTCCAGTACCCGATGGTGCGGTTCGTGTGAGTCCGAGGCTTGTGTTCACTGCTTGGAGGAAGCATCCTTTGCCATATGCCCACCCAGATGCTGACATGCTTGGTGAAGCAGAAAGAAGACTGGTCTGGTGGCTCAAAACGTATGTCATCTATACTGATAATGTATGGAAAATTTACTTTACATTAATTTGTATATATGTATATACATGACAATTGATATGAAATTATATATATATAGGAAAAAGGGAAGAAGCCCACTACAACTCATCCTCCTCCATCTCCACCTCCTCCTGAAGTATCTAGTTGTCTTGCAAAGAACCTATCTGACTTGATAGGTCCTCAATGTAGGGGTATGAAAATATGGATAGACAAACATCCCAAAAATTGGCCTATGATTATTTCTATTAAGAAGGATGTTGCATGTCAATCATACGATGATAATATATTTATACAAGATATTTTGGAGTTGTTTAGTTATGCTTGGCTGAATACATCTATGATAGAACTATGGATATGGTGAGATCTTATTTATATATCTATATACCTTTTTTTATATATGGCGAACTATTTTCTTATATATTAATGCATACGTAATATATGTTTTGCAGCCACTTACATAGGGTCTGTACATAATTTTTATTTACCCATATGGGATTTCTAATTCCATCCTTGATTAGTCATGTATGTAAAGAACCTTCATCAATTACCTTATACTGCTCTATCGCTTTTAAATATTTTGGTAAAGCAAAGAAGAGAGTGATAATAGCTCCATTCAATATTGAGTAAGTTTACTTTACTTATAATTTGGACTTAAGAAAATTACATTTTATTGTGGATTTTGAGTTATATATCTTTAACTTTCTTATCTCTAGTGGTAAGCATTCAGAGTTACTGGTTGTTGTCCACAAGATGTTGACTATTTATTATCTAGATCCTGAGGGGAAGGAATTAGACAATTCGAGACACATAATGAAAAGGCCATTATTCACATGAGAAATTTTATATATTTATATCCATTAACATCTATTATTACATGACTATTTAGTAATGAAATTTAATGTGTTACATTAACATGTAGGGCTTTATGAGATTTCAAAAAAGTTGGAGGAGACATGTGCAAGAAAAAGAAAGTGTTAGTCTGGGAGAATGTGAAAGTAGTTTCCTGACTCCGATGCATATATTATTTATGTGAACTATGCATATTTTTATTTATTAACATTTTATATGTTGAAATTTATAGTGTATTGTACAAGACAACGACTGGGCATATGGATACTACATGATGCGGTATATGGACCTAATTGTTAGATATGCTGCACAAGAAATCGAAAACATACAACATGTATTATATGGTGTTGATAATCATATGTAAGTATAGTCTCATTAGATAATATGAAAATATCAAACTTATTTATTATATATATACATCATTTTCTTTGCAGGTGTTTAAAACTAGTGACTTCACTACAGGAAAAAAGTTATTAGATGTACATATTCCCTAAACAATGGAACAATTAGATGACATAAGATAACAATGGGCAAAAGCCTTTGAAAGGGGGCACTATTTTATTATAATTGGGGTACTGATGATGGTAAAGAATGACATTTTTAAACTTTTCTGTCATAATTATTTATGTATTTGATGACATTTCTAAACTTTGAAAGACAATCTTACATATACATGTGTGAATGACTTTTTTTAATTGTCTTATTGAAAATTTGGTCTATATACATGTATGTGAATGTGAAGATGAATGAATGAATGTGCTTCTACATGTGTGTGAATGTGAAAAGAGATGAATGGATGGAATTGTAGGTTGCTACATGTATGTGAATGTGAAAATAGAGGAATGAATGGAACTATAGGTTTCTACATGTGTGTGAATCATATGAATGAACTAATTGTGTTTATACGTGTGTGAAACACATGATGTATATATAATGTTCATCATCTGTGTATTATAGGTTTGTGGCATGTTGTTAGTTGAAATCACAAGATGTTATAAATCTATAGTTCAAAATTGAACTGCAAGTTTTACATCCTACTGACCAGCCGGACAGTAGGCCTGCAAGATGATAATAAAAAAAATGTAGTCATCAGTTATCTTAAAAAACCATCAATTAATGTCAATGACATCGGTTAATTATAGAAACCAACAAGTACGCTCTAACTGAGGCCAAATATTTTTATTCTAGTATCGAGATAGGCATCGGTTTTCTACAATATAACTGACGACTAATTTTTGTCAACAACGTCAGTTATTTATAGAAAACCGACAAGTATGCTCTAACCTGGGCCAATTTTTTTGTTCGAGTGTGGAGATAGGCATCAGTTTTAAAAAAAATAACCAATGACTATGGATCCTACTAGTGTCAGTTCTTTTTTTATTGCAATCGGGGCTGGCCCTATGTCGTCAGTTTTAGAATCGATGTTATTGGATTCTACCTTTACTGTCACCCACTTGGTGTTGCTTGCAAACTGACATAAAAAAGTCATTTTAACCGACGTTAAAGGTGGCATATGTACTAGTGTAGCCAACATTTTTTTTAGAGATAAGATTGATATAGACATGTTTCATTAGTTTTTAAAAATCGATGACAAAGCCCTTCCAGCGAAATAAGTTTTACCTATATAAAGAGTTTGTCATCAATTTCACTCTAAAGAGATGACACCTTAGATCACACCCACCATGGAAACTTTTACCTCCAAAAATCTGGTGGTGTTGTAACCTGTTGATAACCACTATAGACATAATTGTGGGAGAGCAAATCAGCCCTAGCAGGTTGACGTTCGAAAGGGACAACTCCTTCTATTTTCTCTAGTAGTGCAATGTGGAGTTCCCAGTGGTCCACGTGGACTACTCTAGATGCGGGAGATTTCTGCCACTAGGAGGACATCATCAACCACTGTCTATAGTGGCCAGATCATGAGGTCGTTGTAGATGATTGTTTGAGTGCTATTTCCTGAAGAAGAAATATGATGCTACTGCAAGAGTAATGTCATTGGACTTACTCCATTACCAAGTATAATCTTGCAAATCTTCCTTCCTAAATAAATTTTTATTGACACGATCTTGCTATTTTGAGAAATGGGCATTTAAATCTTTTTTATTTTCTCTATCTATATCTGCCCCAGATTTCTCTACAATATTTCCTTCCTTCGTTATTTTATATCATGGTACATCTTGTTGTCCATTTGACTAGGGAAGTGAAAATGTTGCATCCATTTTTGTTGCACAAATTGTATCCTTTTGAATGGTAAATGGGTATTTTTGAAGGCAATGTTCAAAACCATTATCGTCCTAAAGGGAGTATGATTGTGGGTTATGTGGCTAAGGAGGTTACAGACTTTTACAATGACTTTTTGAGTAGTAATGAAGTTCCTGCTAACAAAAAGAATATTGATCCCTATTCTAGAAAAGGGACTTTTGGAGAATGAGTGAAAGTAATTAGTCTTGACATGTGGGAACAAGCACTCTTGAATGTTTTACACAACAACGTGAAAGTGGATACTTAATCACCAAATGTGCCAATTTGATCAAGACAAAATATCCTCAATCTAGCACAATATGGCTAGATAGAGAGCATAATAGGACATGTATTAGCTGGTTTGAAGATAAAATTTTCTGTCAATTATCTAAAACACCAAATAATGTTGTTGAAAGTATCAAGTTGCTCACCTTTAAACCAAAAAATGAATGTTATGTCTTATGAAGGGTTTGACATAAATGAATTACACAGAATGTCAAAATGATAAGAGTGTTATCCAAAAAATAGGGTCACCCTTCATGCATCTTCATTTTATTTTTCTAGTGTGAAGGATAAGAGTCCACACGAAACTAAAATGTATTATCATAGTGTTATTGGAGACATATGCAAGTTTGATTACCCAGATTGACAATACCCATCTTTAGGTGTAGTTGGGTTGATAACACCAAAGAAGTTGTAGAGGATGAATTGGATTTCACATTAGAAATTTTGAAAAGATTGGGGAAAAGAGTTAACCATTCATAATGGCATCACATGCGAAGCAAGTATTCTACATTGATGATCCTACAAATGCATAGTGTGTTGGTAAGTATGCCCTGAGAGCCAATCATATGATGATTGTGAAGGTATATACATAAATGATTTGATTAATAATGAAAAAGGAAAGATTCCAATTCATTTTGATTCACTCAGTTATGAGATTATAAGGAAACATAATGAATGTCTAAATGACAATTAATCAATGTGGTGTGTCTTCAAGTAAGTAACTTGAAAGAATGAGATCATATGAATGTTAAGAGTATGTACATTCTTTCTATGTCCCTGGTTGGATGTTATTGTGGATGGAAAACAGACAACAATAACACATAAGACTGGAGTGTGAGTTGGTTGATGACAGAATCTCATTAGTCATGATATGGTGATATCAAACCAAGTACACAGATACATGTTAGGAATAGTGTATCAAATAGACCCACCTTGAGAGTGACACATAAAAACCATACTTGATAAGTCATAGTCATATCTCATAGTGAAGGTAGTGATTGTGATTGTTAGACCTGAAGTCACTACACTCATCACATGCCATTCAGTATACTTTGACATCATCAAATATAACCCTAAAATATGGATTGCCATAAAGGTGATGATTGGGTAGTTGTGACACATGGGGATAGACTGTGAGTGATGTAGATAGGATTTGTCCCTCCTAATGGAGTTTGATAATTATGGCCACTTGATTAGTGAGACTCAGAAATGCATGTGCATGCACATGTTAATCAATATATGATATTGAGTTCACATATATCTTAACAGTCTGCACTTGGATCAAGAAACATGGATTGAACATTGACATGATGATGCTTCCATGCCTCGAGTTCATTTTAGATATCAGAGATAAAGGAATTATACAATTACTACAACACCTTATACAGATTATAGGTTGAACTTGTTCTGCAACTTTCCATTCACTTGGGTATCAATGTTTTGTGACTAGGAACCACTCTTTGATCGTGATGCCATAAGCTAGATATGGACATTCACTACCAATGTGATATGGACCTATAGGGTCACACACATAGGAACTAACCTAGAATAGGAGTTTATCATGAAGGATGATTGAATTTATTACTAATGTGTTTAGGTAATCAATTCGAGCAACAAATCAACTGACTGGACTGTTAACTGATCACCTCAAGTGTTGAGACAGTTGTTTGGAGTATCAGGCTAATCATAAATTGAATTGGCTAAGTTATACATGGATTGAGGTACCTATCGATCAACCCAGGTTGTGTGGGATGACCGGTTCACCTAGTGAACCAATCAACTCAGTTGTGCCAACCGAAGGTTCTGGTAACTTTTCCAAATTCGTGAGTAAAGTTGATCATTTCACTTGTTCAATTCAATTGGTAAAAGAATTAATGTTGTGCATTAATTGGAGATGACTTTCCCAAATTTATATGTGATAAGGAAACAGACAAAATGACCAGTTCACTATGCTATCTGACCATCTCACGTGTGAACCAACCAGTTCGACACTCATAGGTTGTGAAAATTCATGATCTTCCAGTCCCTTCCAATCTTGTAATGACTAGGAACCCTGGCCCTAACTCCTCCTATAAATAGAGGGGTAGTAGGGGCTTCCCAAGACACATAATTGAGAATAAGTTGATCTAACAATTGTTGTCTTCTATGGTTGTGGTAAATGAGAGAGCCCAAGAAAGTCCTACCCGACTAGGGAGGGATAGCGAGGGAGAGAATAACTGACAATCATTGTTGTGGGAGAGCATGTCGGTGACTAGTACATGAATGAGAGGGACAACTCCATCCTATTTGTTCTAGAAGGATGAAAGAAGTTCTGGGTGGTATATGTAGACTTCCATAAAGGCAAGGTGACGTTTTTACCATTTCTAAGAGGATGTCTTCAGCCCACAGTCCATGGTGAGACCGCAGGAGCTAGTGTAGACGATGTTCTAGTCTGCTATCTGTAGTGAAGATGAGGAGCTGCAAAGACACCATCCAAGAACAACTAGAAGATAGTTGCACAACAACAAGTTGTAGTCGTTGAACTTACTCTAGGACCATGTATAAACTTGTTAAGCCATATCTCCTATTTCATAGTTATTGATTGATCTGGATGCTCTGGGGAATACAGATCGATAAAATTTTATTTCTACTGCCTTATTCTGTGCATGTATTTCCCAACAATGGTATTAGAGTCACGTAACTTTACTATGTTTTGAGATAACTGATATGATTGTATTTTTGGTTTTATCATTTATTTATTACAAATTAAATTGATTCGTGTGATCCAATCAAAGACCGCATATAATCCCAAACAAAATACTATATGTATATATATATGTATATATATATGCTATTTAGATGTGTCACTCTAAAAGTGGTTTTGATGGTAGATGTATAGTGTGGTTATGGACAATATCTCAATTATTTGTGTGTGGTTGAATGACTTATTTTATTCCTATTTTATCTGAGTTTACATACTGTTCCCCTACCTTCGTATTTCTAATGTAAAGTTAATTATTTCCTACCCCTTCTCCCCTTGAATGTAACTTGAGGTTTTTCATTACCATGTAATAAGTTTAGTAGCAATAGGATAGTTTATTTTCTTGCTATGATTAATATGACGATCAACGTCAGGCAAGATGACCATATGGAGGACCAAAAAGGGTCGACTGTAGGAGGTGTAAACCGACCAGCTGGTGGGTCCAACTGACCATTTCAAAGGAGTCTAGACACTGATTGGACAGGAGGCCAACCGATCATTTCAGGTGACCAGGTGAAACAACCCATTAAAGGGTTGAACCGATCAACCTGGATTGGCAAGCACATATCAACATCAACAACAAGATCATGCATATGATGTGATGATAACCTAGGTTGTAGTAATTCCTTGTGGCTCTGAGAAATTATATTAGTATGACCATAACCATCATTTTTTATTTTATATTGCATGTTTATGTTGTGGGATATAGCATGTATATGATACATATTATATATATGTGGTGATTGGATAAAGTATATGTATATATACATAATATCCTTCAAATATAATATTAAGTCTAAGATTCTTTCCAAAAGAGACACACATGAAAAGCTTGATCAACCAAGCGTAGGCATCCCAAGGATGGTGCGCCATCTATCTTGTGGAATTGTGATGGTAATAGTGTGGGCACCCCAAGGGTGGTGCGTTATTATCATGTCGGATTTTGGGTCAGGCTTAAATGATATTTCATGGATTGTATAAGGCCATAAGCATGCATATGATCATAACAAATTGTGCATATCATCTATCTAAGTGTTGCATAAGATGCAATAAGTAAAGTTGCCTACCTTAATAGTTGATTATGGGCATTGGTGTTGACCGGGTAATAATCAGACTGGTTTGGATTTTGGCTCACTAGAATATTGTATGTTGCAATATTCCAAATTGATATGTGAGGTATATCAATTTGAATAAAGTAGTGAGAGTGATGATTAGCTAAAGACCTAAGAAACATCATCCAATTTTATAATTAAATCAAATCAAAATGTGTTTTCGACAAAGTTCCACATTCTTTGTAGAATCAAATGGCAACACAAAACAACACCTTTTCTCTATGATCAGTCCTTGATAAGGACAAGTTAAATGGGAACAAATTTCACAACTGGTACATGATGCTGAGAATTGTTCTCACATAGAAGAGCAAGCTCTATACCCTGGACATGCCAGTGCAAAAAGAACCTCTTCCTAATCCTCCCATGGTTGATAGATATGCTTATAAAAAGCATATTGATTATGTCATGAATGTCAAATGGCTAATGATGTTCTCAATGAACTATGAGTTGGAAAGACAACATGAGAACATGTAAGTTATGGATATGGCCACACATTTCATGAACATGTTCCAGAACCTAGCAAGACAGGAGATATATGATATCTTAAAAGCATTGTTCAAATGTAATATGGCAGAAGGAGATCCAGTTGGTCCCGATGTGCTCAAGCTCATTTGGTATGTGGGGATCATGTCAAGACTTTGATTCCCCTTGGGTCAAGAGTTAGTCACTGATGTGATTCTACTATTGGTATATATGCCCATAGAGCCATCTTGAGCGATTT
Source organism: Alisma plantago-aquatica (assembly GCA_963693085.1). Lineage (NCBI taxonomy): Eukaryota > Viridiplantae > Streptophyta > Magnoliopsida > Alismatales > Alismataceae > Alisma > Alisma plantago-aquatica. Next base: position 750,829,613 of record OY856413.1, read on the forward strand.
CATAGAGTCAGATATTAATTAGTCAATTAATATGATTATTTGGTTAATTAATTAATTCTAGAATATTCTAATTAGTCCAAGAGCATTTTAATTAACACAATCTTTCTATTTATCGATGGGTTTAGGAAACCTTACTTTCTTTCGACTCCTATTTAAAGGGGCTTGACGGCTGATATCTTTATAAGATATTGAGAGAGGCTTTTCAGTATACGCTCACGTATGTAAACCCTAGCAGTCACCATCCTCAGGAGAGAAAGGAGAGCATCGTGATACTAACACGTCATCGCACAAAGACTACTCCTTCCTGTCGACTTAGCAAGCACGACGTGGAGTTCCAGTCCATCCGCGTGGATGAAGTAGAGATGCAGACGCTGAGACACCTACATTCAAAGGACGTCAACAACCTTCCATATGTGCTATGAGTGACATACAACACCACACAAAAGGAGCGCCACCAGATCATCCTGTGATGCATTCGGTGGACGGAGGAGAACTACCATCCATGTAAGCCAGGAGCATTGCATACCATCGTGCAGCTGGACATCGCTGAACTTGCTCCGTGACAAGGTATATCCTACGAACACTCTTTATGAATACACTATTGTCGATGAGATCCTGTTGCAGGTTGTGTGGAAACATATTTCATTTTGTTGCTTACGTCGTGCATGTTTCCTTCCACAAATGCCAACATCTACAGTCTCTGTCAGAGTCATATAGTCAATTTTTCATGAGCTACAACATGAATGACTTTGACAAGCCATTATAGAGTAATTGGACATGTTAAGAACAATTGAGGCACAAATGAAGAAATACAAACCTAAGTTTGTGATGATGATCAATAAGAAAAAGGGAAAGTCTAAAGGAAAAGACAAAGCTATGAAGAATTCTACAGCTAGCCAGAAGCCCAAGTCTTCATACCTCAAGATAAGAGGAAGAATTAGAAGGGAGACAAATGTCACCACTGTCATTAGTCTGGACACTGGAGAAGAAATTGCCCCCTCTAGTTGTAGGAATTAAAGAAGAAGAAGGAAGAGGCAGAGGCCTTTGCATCAGGTATAAACGTTATAAGATAATTCTAAATTTACTTCTTCATCTTGGTATGTGATACCAGAGGTTTAACTGATATATGTTGATGTGTAGGATCTAATAAGAAATAAAGCCCTTTTAAAAGGATAAAGATGGACTGTGATGAGCAAGAGTTTCTACAACCTAAGTCCACATTTAGAATTTATCTTAGCCCACATGACATGTAATAGAATTATAGAACTGCTATTTTAATATGTCAATAAATAGATATATTTTATTTCTTGCATCTTGTAAAGATAAGGATGACTAAGAATTAAATATTTGGTGTTTTATTACAAAGATATGATCTTCTGTGGGTGCACTACAAAATGTCTTATGATTTCTGATAACAACATAAATACCAAAAGTAATAATTGATAACTCAAACAATTAACAATCTACAACATTATCATCTAGAGCACACATGTGATAAATGCATATTGAGATGTTCATCTAAACTCTTTTGTTATTCAAATAATGAGATACATGCAAGTCATACTTGTGCACAATATGATAAAGCATCATTCACTAGATGTAGTGGGAGGACAATAATTTTATTAGAACTTATACATGTTGATGTATGAAGATCTTATAGAATAAATGCTATAGATAGTTACTTAGACTTCATAGTATTTCTTAATTATATAATGATATGCACTCAACAAAATACAAACATAAGTCTGTTAGAGTGTTCAAAAGAGATTATAAATGAAGTATAACTTGATAGAAGTATTAAGAAACTTTGATATGATCAAAACTTGAAATAATTTGCATCAAAAGTTTGAGATCCTTTTGGAAGATGGTGATAGCGTATCACAATCAATTCAGAACCTAATGATGTGCCAAAAAGAAGGAATCACATCATGAAGAGTCATGCCATGATTATCATTTAACCCAATCTTCAAATTATCTTAAAAGAAATATGCTAAACACTAAAACGATGTACTATTTGAAATAGTTTATAACACACCATATGAGAGGTGGAATATGGGAATGTCCCGATATGTCTTAAGGATTGTGATATATATAAAGAAAGTAGTTTCTTAAAAGATTAATCCACAAACCATAATTGTAGAATATTGCCTTCAATCCGAAATCCAATGGCAAAAGTGTTTTGTTACTAGGATATCTGAGTTTCAAAAGAATCAGTGAGAGTAAAATGAGAACTTGAAAGGTTCGAGGTCAACAAGGAGGTACAATGAGAACTAGTGAGAATCACAAATTGTTTTAAAATTGCAAGTTTTTCATGTAACAGAACCTCATAGTTCTAGTAGAACAAATATGAGATTGACAGATTGTGAATCCAACAACTCATAGATGTTTTTCATAAGATGATGAGTCAACATATCAACTAGAAACTATTGAAAATCAAATTTGAGAAATGGCTTAAGGACATTATGAAGTCCATGCAAACTAATAAGGTATGACCTTGATCGTATCACCTAAAGGGTTAAAACCCAAAAGGTGAAGTTGGGGTTTTCATTTAAAATGCCTACATAGATAACATAAAGGACAAATTGGTTATAAAAGGTTTTGAAATTAGTTCAAACTGTTGAACATGAAGAAATTCCTTAACTGATTGTCATGCTTGTTGCTGCATCTAGAATAGACTATGTGAATTGGCATGTGAAGTTTCAAACTGGATTCCTTAAAAGGAATATCAAAAGGGATGTGTATGTGACACAACCTAAAGGTTTATAACTTCATTGATACAAATAAAATCTATAAGCTAAAAGGTTCAATATAAAGATTGAAACAAGCATCTTAGAGATGGGATCTTTTGACTTGACTAGATAGTTAAAGAGTTTGACTTGAATCAAGAAAAGATGAAATCTGTGATTACAAAAGATTTAGTGATAGCGTATAAGAATATTCCACATACTGATGGGGAATAACATCTCAATATATACTTAGATTTGGCATGGAAGAACACCTTCAACAATGAAGGATTAGGTGCAACATCCTATGAGATAGGGATAAAGATCTATGAAGATAGTTCTTGAAATGTTCATGACCTAATTATGAGTACATATAAATAGCAAGACACTAAAAGAGTTTGGTATGAAGGATTCACTGAGAGAGAATTTAGATTAGTCACTCATGAACTCCATATTCAAATTCTTATGAAGAATGGAAAAGGCATGAGTGAGATACCATGTGCTGTAGAAATGGATCTATCATGGATGCTATAAATGTGCTCATCTCGTATTCTTGTATGTATTAGACATGAAAAGATAATTTTGGTTTCCAATAAGGGTTATTGAAATGTCATTTAATACATCCATTATTACTTGAGAAGCACTAACGAATAAGTCACTATAACTATGGTAATAAGGAAGAGTTGAGTGTAAAGAGTTACACTGATGCAAGCTTCCATAATGAAAAAAGTGGTTACAATATTAAATCTATGTTTAATCATAAGAGAAGAGTTATTAGTTGGAAAGAATCTGAACTATAAGACCATTAATTATACAATTGAAGTCGAGTATCTAGTGTTATGAACACAAGATTGGATACTATATGAATCTAGAAGTTCACACATATGAACTTAAAGATGTTCAGACTATTGATGACACATTAATGATACTGTGACAACAATGGAGCTACTTGTCAGGCAAGGAATATCAAATAGCATATCACAGTAGTTCCGTCTCATATGAGAAATCATACTGCAAAGGGTCAACGAGCATGCAATATACAGACTAAAAGTAACGAGTTGCTAACCCCTTGGATTAGCACTTATGTAGAAGAAACATGGTGGACATGTTTAAATCACTAAGGATGAGATCTGTTGGTGATTGACTCTAAGTGCAAGTGGGAGACTATTGGTAAGTATGTCCTAGGAGGCAATCATATGATGATTGCAAAGTCATATTACATAAATGATTTGATTAATAATGACAAAGGCAATCTTCCAATTCATTTTGATTCACTCAATTATGAGATAATGAGGAAACATAATGAATGTCTAAAGAATAACAATTACTCAATGAAGTATGTCTTCAAGTACGTGACTTGGAATAATGAGATCATAAAGATGTTATGAGTATGTACATTCTATCTATGTCCCTGGCCAGATGTTATTGTGGAATACAGATAGACAAAAATAATACATAAGACTGGAGTGTGAATTGGTTGATGATAGAATATCATTACTCATGATATGGCAATATCAAACCAAGCACACAGATATATATGTTAGAGGACAATGTATCAGACAGACCCACCTTGAGAGTGAGATATGGAAACCATACTTGGTAATTCATAGTCATATCTCATAGTGAAGGTGGTGATTGTGATTCTTAGACCTGAAGTCACTACACTCATCACATGTCGTTCGGTATACTTTGACATCATCAACATAACCTTAAAACATGGATTACCAAAAAAGTGATGATTGGGTAGTTGTGACACATGGTGATAGACTATGAGTAATGTAGATGGGATTTATCCCTCGTACAAGAGTTTGATATTTATTGCCACTTGATTAACAAGACTGAGAAACACATGCACATGCACATGTAAATCAATATTTGATACTAAGGTCACATATATCTCATACAGTCTACTCTTAGATCAAGAAACATGGATTGAACATTGATAGGATGATGCTTCCATGCCTCAAGTTCATTCCAGATATCAGAGACAAAGGAATTATACAAGAACTGCAACATCTTACAAAAATTGTAGGTTGAAATTGTTCTCTGAATTTCCATTTACTTGGGTAGAACTAATGTGTGACTAGGTACCACTTTTTGCTTGTGATGTCATAAGCTAGTTATGGACATTCACTTCCAACGTGATATGGAACCTATAGGATCACACACATAGGAACTCACCTAGAAGAGGAGTTTATCATGAATGATGATTGAATTGATTACTAAAGTGTTTAGGTAGTCAATTCGAGCAACAAATCAGCTGATTGGACTGTCAACTGATCGACTCAAGTGTTGAGATGGTCATTTGGAGTGTTAGGCTGATCAGAGATTGAATTGGCTAAGTATTGCATGGATTTAGGTACCAACTGATCGGCTCACTGGGTGAACCAATGGACTCAGGTTGGGTGAGATGACTAGTTCACCTAGTGAATCAACTGGCTTGTCTTTGCCAACTGAAGGTTTTAGTAGCTTTCCCAAATTTGGGAGTAAAGTTGATCATTTCACTTATTCAATTCGACTGGTACAAGAATTATTGTTGTGCGTTAATTAGAGACAATTTTTCTAAATTAATATGTGATCAAGAAATAGGCAAAATAGTCAGTTCTCTATGCGAGCTGAGCATCTCACGTGTGAACCGACCGGTTTAGTTTCCAACTGATCGTTCAGTGCTTACAGGTTGCCAAAATTCATTATTTTCTGATCCCTTCCACTCCTGTAAGGATTGGGAACCTTGACCCTAAGCTCTCCTATAAATAGAGTGGCACTGGGGGCTTCCCAAGACACACAATTGAGAATTAGTTGCGTTGACAATTGTTGTCCTCTATAGTTGTGGTAACTTAGGGAGCCCAAGCAAGTCCTACCCAACTAGGGAAGGATAGTGAGGGAGAGAACAACTGCGAATCATTTTTGTGGGAGAGCAGGTTGGTGACTAGTACACCAACGAGAGGGACAACTCCTTCTTGGCCATTATAGTAGGATGACATGAGTTTTGTGTGGTCTATGTAGACTTTCATAGAGACAAGGTGGCCTTTGCCCATCGCTAGGAGGATTTCATCAGCCCACATTCTGTGGCAAGACCGCAAGAGTTGTTGTAGATATTGCTCTAGTCTAATACCTATGGTGAAGAGTAAGAGATGCAAAAACACCATCCAAGAGAAACTAGAAGATAGTTGCACAATAATGAGTTGTAGTCACTGGACTTGCTCCAGGACAAGGGACAAACTTGTTAAACCATCTTTTCTATTTCATAGTTATTGATGCGATCTTGTTGTTTCGAGGAATATAAATAGATAAAATTATATATATGTTTCCTTACTTTGTGCCTATATTTCCCAACAAAATGGTTTTTCATTCTTAATAGGAAAAGGTAATTCATTGTAGATTGTATAGATGAAGAAGAGTATTGTGGCAAGTATGATGACTCCAGTTATTCTCAATTAGCTTGCAACTAGAGCTGGAAATCAGTCGGGCTGAGTCGGGTTTGAGTCGAGTCATTTCAGGTATGATCATTATGATTTGGATATAATTTAGGTTATTTTATTCTTTTAGGTTGGATCGGGTTTGGGTCAGGTTAGTATCGGGTTGGGTCCATTGAGGTCATTTTTGTATTTTTAGGATAACTTGGGTTCGGGTCGGGTCAATTTTGGTATATATTTTTTCAAGTTACTTTATCAGGTCAGGTCAAGTTAAAGTCAAATCATTTTGAGTCATCTTAATATTGGGTCAGATAAATTTGCACTTTTTCCTTGGGCTAATTTGATTTTGAGTCGAGTCATTTTCGGGTTGGGTAGTAATCAGATCAGGTCTTCTTGGGTAGTGTATTTTGTTCGGGTCTAGTTATTTTGGGTTGGGTCTCAGACTGTTCAAGTCAGAGAGTTGGCAATCAGGAGGGTCAGTTTGGGTTTGGAAAAGGTCATTATGGGTCAAAGATAATTGAGGTTATTTTATTCTTTTAGATCGAGTTAGGTTAGTATCGATTTGGTCTGTTCGGTTCATTTTGCATTTTTGGGTCAACTCGTGTTCGGGTCGAGTAAATTTTGACACAAGTTTGTTCAGGTTCATTTATAGGGTTGGTTTGGGTTCAAGTCAAATCACATCATGTCTTTTCAATTTACACTATTTCCCAGGGCTAACTCGAGATTGAATCGTGACATTTTGAATTGGATAGTTATCAAGTTGGGGTTGCTTGGGTTGTATATTTGTATAATCAAGTTGTTTTTCAATTTACACTATTCCCCAAGGCTAACTCAAGATTGAATCGTGACATTTTGAATTGGATAGTTATCAAGTTGGGGTTGCTTGGGTTGTATATTTGTATAATCAAGTTGTTTCGAGTTGGACCTCATTCATGCCATGTCGTGACTTGTGATAATATTAATGACTAATATGTTGCAGTAATTAAAAAAATACATTCTTTTTACTTGTTATTTTCTTCTTTTACTATCCATTATCCCATATATTTCCCCTTCCTTTTCTTTACTATCAAATAAGAAAACTATTTCTAGTTAGATAATATACCGATAAAGCCATACCAAAATTTATTGTAAAACTAAAAATTGACTTCTTGGCTTCTCTCTAGTTGATACTTGCTAATACTTGGTCAAGTTGACATTGGGTAGGGTTGGTGTTCGATTGGATTGATTTCATGTCAGGTTGACATTGGGTCAGTCGATGTAATGTCAGTTTGACGTAAAGTCAGGTTGATATAGGTTTGATTTGGTGTTGGATCGGGTTAACATTGGGTTGGGTTGGTGTTGTTTGGGTTGATGTCGGGTCAGGTAAATGTCAGGTCAGGTTGATATCGAGTCGGGTCAAGTTTGTTGTGATTTTTTCAGGTTGATTTGGGTCACACAACATCACCGGGTCAGGTGTCATGTCAGGTTTGGGTCTGACAACTCTAGGTCATATTGAGTTTTGGGTAAACATTGGGTCGGGTCAGGTTAGGTTTGGGTTTATATTTTCTTTGGGTTTAATCAGGTCGAGCTGTGAATAGGACGGGTCAGGTTTCTCAGGTCAGGTCAACTTTTGCCAGCTCTACTTGCAACACCAAATGTTGAACCTAACACTGACCTATATATGTGTGGAGATCACACATAAGTAATATTAATTCATCAAGGATACAACTAATTCTGGAGGCATGCACTTTATTTTGTAAATTCTAGATGAATATTTTACATTATTTATTATAGTTATATGTTTCACATGCTACATGTACATTTTACAACATGTATCACTTATATTTTATTCTTTGACTATTTTTAATATGAATTTTTTAGATGGAGTATGGCTATGAGGATGAGCACCATGACGATGTGCACCAAGGGGATAAATACCATGATGGTGTAATTTGTATTATTTTATTACATATATGTGCATTCTAGATTCTCTATCACAATTATTACATAGATGGGCATTTTACATTCTCTATCACTTATATATGTTTCTTGACAATTTTAGAATCAACATCCTGAGTATGTGCTCCCTAAGGATCTTGCTGATTTTGTAGAGGAATAACATGATCTTTTACATAAAAGAGGCATCACTTTGACGAACAAGTCAGTGGCACAAAGGGGTAAAGGACCGAACCTGGTTGTTGACTTTGATGATGTAGTAAATCCTATTGGGGAGAATAGTAGTACTTTCACACAACATCTAGGGGTTATTTCTCACAAGAAAGTGGAGATGAAAATAGAATCTTTACATAAGTTTGATCCTCCCCCCAAAATACTACATAGGAAAGGACATATTTGTTACATATTCTGGTTATTAAAGATATTAAAATTCTATTTTTATAAAATATGCCATTAAGTGTATGAAATATTGCAGAGCCTCTTTGACCTTGATGAAAAATTGTATTGTAAAAAGGTGATGCAATGTCATGGGAGGCTATTAAGGAAATATAGGACAACCTTGACAAGAGAATACATAATGAGAAATCAAAACAAGAAGTTTGCCACTAAGCAATGGGCCTATCTTGACCCAGAGGTGTAGGAAGCATTTGTTTCTTCAAAACAAATAGATGAATTCAAGGTAATTAAGTCTCCTCTATTTTTACATATATTCTTATGGTTGTTCATATGAATTTAATGTATTACGTATTTAAAATATATTCTTATAATTTTAAGGTATTGCATATTTAACATATGGTTTTTATTAACCAAGCTTTACACTTTGCACAAAATTAAAGGTGTGCAAAGGATGTACACAACTAAAATTTGGGTCCAGATGGTTAAGCAATGCAGAGGCAAAAGAGGCTGGAAGTGTCTCCTTCTGATCAGCCTACTCCTAGTTCTTATGAATCTTCTACTACTCGTGCACCTTTACTTTGCCACAAGGAGTACATAGTTGTAAAGAAAAATTGATCTAGATAAATACCCAATCTCATAACTATTGATGTGGCTGTAAAAATAATAAATCTTAGAGTACATGCTTATTTTTGACCTTGGTTTTTATGTTTTACTAATCAATTACTATTGATGTTGGTTAGCGGGATCTCTAGGAGAAAATGAAAGAAGGTTCATCCCTGAGGGCCAAAGGGATGAACTCACGATTGCTCTAGGTACTTTAGAACATCCTGGACATGTTAGGGCCACTAGGGCTGGTGTCAGTATAAGATCCTTTTCTAGATCATCAGAGAAGCATAAATTTGTCAAGAAAGAAGTCTGATTACAAGAGCAGGTGCAAGACAAAATTGCAAAGTGAATAGAGGACACAATGAGACAATATCGGGCTTCTCAGTCCCAACCTCCTTAGTACTTATGTCGCCTCTCTCTCTTCATAGGAGTTGGACCCCCCCTATGATAGAGGTGGTTGAGAGTAACCCCATAGACCCATTAGTTGGCATGCTCAGTGTAAGTATTTTTGTAATATACTAATCTTTCAAGTGAAATTATAATATATTTCTCTTTAGGTGTATTTTAATGTCCTAGGATTTGAGACCTTGGATAATATGATCTTAAAAAGAATGATTGGACTACGTATATCACCAAGGTGCACCTCCTTTTTAGGGAGCCCATCTCTAAAAAACTCCATAGTTAAGCGTGCTCAGCTTGGAGTAGTACTAGGATGGGTGACCAATCAGGAAGTTAATCTTGGCTTGCACATGAGTGTGGATAAAGCACACATTTAAGGCCAGTGGTGGTCTGTGGGGCCATCTGTCATTCCTAAAACTCTGCTACAGCCTTGGGAAGTGGGCTCAGGCATTACAAATGGTATCAGAGCTGATTCCCCTGCAGTATGTGGGGCCCACATGGGCCTATAAAGAACTCCACAATTAAGCATGCACAACTTGGTGGTCAGTGGGGCCAACCTTCATTCCTAAAACTCTACTAGAGCCTTAGGCAGTGGGCCCGAGCGTTACATGTATATAATATTATATACAAATTTGTAGGGGTTGAGGCCATGTTGTCTTTTACTAGAAGAATATGTCATTGCACTGGGAGAGGCTTGCCCACCCCTTCCATGCAACATGATTTATAGTGTTCCAATTCCCTCCAATACTATTTGTGTGCCTATCAAACATCTATGGCACTTGGAAACAAACACCACTTCCACATGCCTACTTTAATCATGAGACAATAGATGATGTATAAGGCGGTGTGGTTCCAAGCCTAAAGTGTGAGTTATCTATGCTAATGTATCTTAAAGTTTCATTGCCTTTGTATTTGTAATTGTTTTAAACTTGTCTATATATTGGAAATTGATGTGAGAATATAAAAAGATCATAACACCTAAGAAACCCCCATATAGATCATCTTCCAGTTCCTCCTCCATATATTTGGTTACCTGTTTGTATTGCATAGGGCCTACTTGACTCACTAGATCCTAAGTATAGGGGGTTGGCACTATGGCTAAGGAACTTCAAAGAAGGGTCGACTATGATTATCCATGTATAGGAGGATATTTCAGGTCAAGCTCATGATACTAGTGCATTCTTGCAAAATGTTGTGGAATTATTTACTTATGCTTGGTTGAATAAAACTATGATAGAACTTTGGACATGGTGAGATCTTATGGCCGAATACCTCCTTCTATATATGTTAAAATATATGTTGATATATTTTGTTATATATAAATGCATACACACACATTTAGCAACCATTTATATAGGATGTGTGAAGAGTTCTCACTAACCAATGTGGCATTTCTAGTTCCATCAATGATATTCTATGTAGATAAAGATCCAAAATCTATTAGTGATTACTACTCTGCAACATTGAAATATTTTAGTAATACGAGATAGAGCACGATTATAGCTCCTTTCAATGTTGGGTTAGTTTCAAACATTTTTGTTTAATTTTTGACTTATGAATTATATTTCCATGTGTATTTTTAGTTTTCTTTTGTCTGCTTTCTTTTCACTCAGAAATAATCATTGGCTTTTGTTGGTAATTGTTCCTGAGATGCTAACTTCATCTTATCTAGATCCTTTAAGTGACAAAGTAGGCAGTGTAGGACACACAATGACAAATGCATTATTTACCTGATTAAATTTTTATATCTGTCAACATATATTAATGTTTGCATCATTAATTACATGTTTGTTTACTAATTCCATTCAATCGAATACTTCAACTTATAGGGGTATAAAAGAATTAAAAAAGATCGGAGGAAAGGTAGATAAGAAAAAAACATTAAATTAGAAGGATGTTGAGGTAGTTTTTGACTCCAATGCATATATACGCCGACTATGTTCACTTTTATTTATTAATATTTTTCATTTCTATAAATTTATTATGCCCTATACAAGAGAATGTTTGGGCATGTAGATACTATTTGATACACTAAATGTACCTATTTGTCATACAATTGGTACTAGACATCCATTGTATATAAAAGGTAATCTTCATAGTTTGATCATCATAAGTAAATAGTATCATTTGATAATATGATAAAATAAAACCAAACTCTCAAATTATGTCATTCCCTTTGTAGGTTTTTGACACAAAAAAGTCTTATGCAAAAGAATAGATAGATGAGAGACAAGAAGAATTGGCACACACCCTAATTTGATTGGGATATAATATGAGTTTTCTAAACCTTGATGTCATTATATCTATATACATGTGATAGTTATGACTTTTTATAACTTTAAATTTGATGTAAGTAAATTGTTGGTGGGTATGTGAGTGATGTCTGTATATGCATATGTGTGAATGAATGTGAAGGTGAATGGATACAATGAGAATTTTATTATTACATGTCATGAGAATGTAATTGGAGAATGAATCTTGTATATGTGTTTTATGAATTGTAAATGTGTATGAGAATAAAATTAGGTGTTGAAGTGAATGGTATTAAAGAATGAAAATGTATGTAAGTGGATGAGTTGTGTATGTGTTTGTTACTACAAGTTTTGCATGTGTACTGGCTTGTTGTTAAGATAAACATAGGATGAAACCTACAATTCTAGTGAACTTGTAGATTTTGCGTCTTGTTGAACAGTCAAATAGTAAATATATAAATCTTCTATAAGAAAACATACCTATAGCGTTGGTTGTTAAATGAATAGATGTTGTAGATCTTTGTCGTCGATTTCTTTAGAAAAATAATGCCATAGACCAATCGTATCATCAATTTTATTTTCTCTTTAAAATGATGACATAATTATTTTAAAATGGTCATGCTACCATCTGGCTTATAGCGTCGATTTGTACAAGAAACTAAAGTCACAAAATGACTGTGTTTTCAAGCACGATCATGCTACTAGTTGTCCCATAGCATCGACATTCTAAAGAAACCAATGATATGCTTTGAAGCTTTAACAAGGAAAAGTAAATATTGAGTCAGTTTTGGTTAGGGTAATTGCCAATATAGGTTTGAGTATAGCATCAGCTCCTTATTAGAAACCTAAGACATAGAGCGATACCACGACACTAACGTCATTATGAGTTGTCACTTACTGTTTTCATAGAAACCAACACCGGACCCACTACTACAGAACCTGCCTTTAGTGTCGGTTATTTAAGGCCTTTAGTGTCGGTTTCTAAGTGACACCTATGTGGGCGACACTAAAAGCTCACCCATTACGCGTCGGTTCCAAAACCGACGCCCAAACTCTTCGCGCGCCACCGAAATCGCGCCTGTTTTTCCTGTGGCGTGAAGGTATAGGCGTAGGTTATTAGATAATAAACCGACACCATATACCTTCGCGCCACAGAAAGGGAGCCATCTTGGCCACTATCAGCGTCGGTTATTAGATAATAAACCGACGCCATATACCTTTGCACCACAGAAAGGGCGCCATCTCAGCCACTATCAGCGTCGGTTATTAGATAATAAACCGACGCCATATACCTTCGCGCCACAGGAAACAGGCGTCGGTTATTTATATAAAACCGACACTAACTTTGTGTGTCGGTGTTATACAAATAACCGGCGCCTATTGTTTTTTTTCTGTCAGTCTGCAGACCTGCTGTGGCTGGTCGCAGGATGAGAAACATGCAGTTAACTGCAGGTTTTATGACATCCATTGATATCAGCCAACAACAGGCCACAAATCTGCAAATTTAACAACAAAAATATTCACACATGCATTTAGCAATACAACCTGTAGTTCCATTTTATTTTCACACATTTAGAAACATTCATGTAGCTAGCAATCTGTAGTTCCATTCATTCACATTCACACATATAGAAACATTCATATAGCAACCAACACTTTCATTCATTTTCACTCAGACACATGTAGAAACATCTAGACATGTAGAAACATTCACACATATATTATAATTTAGAAATTCATTTACAAAATATAATTCTTTAGTCATTATTCGCTATTAACATCCCAATTATATTTTAAAACCTCCACTATTTGTATGGTTGTTGCCCATTCTTCTCTTACTTCATTTAATTCTCCCATCGTATAGGGAGCATGTACATCTGGTAAGTCCGTTCCTGTAGTGGGGTCAGCTTTAAACACCTGTAAAGAGAATGATATATATATATATAATTAATGAGCTATAAATAAGATTGATATATTTCATATTATCTAATGAGACTATATAATACCTGAGCAATACAATCGATGTCCATACAACATGACAGACTAACACATATATAGTACATAACAACAGCAGCGTCGAATTTACATACAACACTAGATTAGTACATATATAGTGGGACTAAGGTGACGATCCCACCTGCTAAAATAGGTTACTGACAACTACATGTTACGACTGGGAGGTCGTGATTCATCAACCATATTCATTAGCAGGAGGACAAATAGATCCACCTACTAATGCATACGGTTGCTGAATCACGACCTCCCAGTCGTAACATGTAGTTGTCGGTAACCTGTTTTAACAGGTGGGATCATCACCTTAGTCCCACTATATATGTACTAAGCTAGTGTTGTATGTAAATTCGGAGCTGCTGTTGTTATGCACTATATATGTGTTAGTCTGTCATGTTGTTATATGAATCTAAAAAACTTGTGTGTGCTGCACATTGATTTGGTTAGTAACAATAAAGGTTAATCTTGAATAGGTGAATACATAAAAATGTATATTAATTAAATTGGGAGTGGCGCTTAATACCTTGAATTTATCTGTTTTTCTTTGGGTAACAAACTCCTCCCAGTCTTTGGGGTCTAAGTAGTTCCATTGCTGTATGGCTTCCTTCTTCCTATATTTATTTTTCAAAGAGAATACAAACAAAAATTATTAGTGTAGAGTTAGTGAAATACTGATCAATGTCTAGAATTGGAATCAATCAAGAACCTATTCTCAGCATCACGTATGTAATCTTGGGTGAGATTGGTCCTATAGTTCTTTAGCACCCTCCCACAATGTTTAGCATTTGTATTAACTAGAAGATAATGAAACATCAAATCATAAAATGATATTGATATTAAAAAAGTAAACATTTAGCTTCAATAAAAAAATATAAACATGCATGCCTCTAAAATTGTGATCTTTTATCAATTAACAATCCTTCATTGTGATCTCAGCGCACATATAAGTCATCATTAGCTTCAATATTTTGTGGAGTTGGCAACCCAACTGAGAATGGACTGGAGTCATCATATTTATCATAGTACTCTTCTTCATCTATAGGATCTTCAATGAACTGTCTTTTACCATGAAGAACAACCGACCATTTATCATTTGCAGGATCATCGATATAAAATACTTGTTTCGCCTGTGATGCCAATATGAATGGTTCAGCCTTCTCGCCAATCTTTTCAAAGTTTACTAAAGTGAAACCCAATTCATCCACTATAACTCCTTTGGTGTTATCAACCCAATTACATTTGAAGAGCGGAATTTTGAAATCTATGTAGTCAAATTCCCATATCTCTTCAATGACACCATAATATGACATTTTAGCTTCACGTGGACTCTTATCCTTTGCACTTGCAAAAAACATATTCGATGCTTGAAGGGTGACCCCACTGTTTTGGACGACACTCTTATCATCTTGGCGCTTTGTGTAATATGTGAATTCATTAATGTCATACCCTTCATAAGACATAATAGTCAACTTTAGTTTAAAGGCGAGGCATTTGATAGTTTCAGTAATATCATCTGGTGTTTGAGATAGTTGATGTAAGACTTTATCTTCAAACCACTTAATAAAAGTCTTGTTATGCTCTCTAGCAAGCCACATTGTATTGGCTCGAGGATATTGTCTTTTGATGAAATTGGTATGTTCCTCGATATAAACGTTCACTTCGTCCATGTTGTGTAAAATATACAAATGACCTTGTTCCAACTGCTCACGGCTAATTACTTTCACACGTGATCCCAAAATTCCTTTGCCAAATATCTCATCAATATTCTTGTCATTATCAGGAGTGTCATTACCACTGAGAAAGTCATTGCAGAAATCCATAACCTCTCTCGCCACATAACCTTCAATAATACTCCCTTCAGGCCGATAACGGTTTTGAACATCACCTTTAAAAACGCTCATGTATCGTTCAAAGGGATACATCCAATGCAAGAAAACCGGTCCCAAGATTTTCACTTCCCTAGTCAAGTGGACAACAAGATGTACCATGATATCAAAGAACGAAGGAGGGAAATACATCTCAAGCTGACATAGGGTAACAACCACTTCTCTTTGCAAATTATCGAGAGTCTCAGGGTCAATAACTTTGCTACAGAGACTGTTGAAAAAGAAACAAAGTCTGGTGATTGCAAACCTTACATGCTTCGGCAATATAGATCGAATTGCCACGGGAAATATTTGTTGCATTAGAGTGTGACAATCATGAGATTTAAGACCTATCAACTTCAGATCTTTCATTGATACCAATCTACGGATGTTGGATGAGTAACCATGTGGCACCTTAACATTTACCAAGCATTCACAAAAAGCTTTCTTCTCCTTTCTAGACAACGTGTAACAAGCGGGAGGTAAGTATGTTCTTTTATTACCCATTTCACGTAATTCTGTTAATTCTGACCTTATTCCCATTTCACGTAGGTCCAGTCTGGATTTTATCCCAACTTTAGTCTTACCTAGTATATTTAACAGAGTACCAATGATGCTATCACAGACATTTTTCTCAACGTGCATTACATCGATACAATGTCTGACTGTCAAAGAACTCCAATAAGGAAGATCCCAAAATATTGACTTCTTCTTGAATGAAGAATTGTCACTCCGTGTAGTACATTGTGATCTCTTACCAAATTCATTGACAAAGTCTTTTACTCTTTCATAAACAACCTGCCCTGGTATAAGTTTAGGTGCACTACGTTCCTCATTCAATCCATTGAATGCTTTGCGCTTCCTACGATACGGATGAAATTTTGGAAGAAACCTTCGATGACCGAGATATACATTCTTACCTCCATGTTTTAGTCTTGTTGAATCAGTGTTCTCTTCACATATAGGACACGCTTTAGCTCCTTTGACACTATATCCAGACAAATTCCCATATGCTGGAAAGTCATTAATAGTGCAAAACAACATAGCATGCAAACGAAATGTCTCTCTTCATGAAGCATCATAGGTCATCACACCTTCACCCCAGAGTTTCTTTAAGTCATCAATCAGAGGTTCAAGATAAACATCGATGTCATTTCCAGGTTGTTTAGGGCCCGATATCAACAACGACAACATTACATACTTATTTTTCATACACAGCCAGGGAGGAAGATTGTATATAACAAGCATGACTGGCCAAGTGCTATGTTGGCTGCTCAATGTCCCGTATGGAGTCATCCCGTCTGTACAAAGCCCAAGTCTTAGATTCCTGACTTCTTCACCAAATTCAGGGTACAATACATCAATCTTCTTCCACTGTGGGGAATCAAACGCATGTCGTAGGATCCCATCATTATTTTTCTTAACATCTGCATGCCACCTCAAATTCTTTGCATCTATCGGATTGGCAAACAAGCGTTGAAACCGTGATATTATAGGTAGATACCACATCACCTTGGCAGGAGAACCAGTTTTGGACTCCCCCGAAGTCGTCAATTTATACCGTGACGCACCACATTTTGGACAATCTTTCAAATCCGCATAGTCCTTTTGAAATAATACACAATCAGTAGGGCATGCGTGTATCTTCTTGGCATCCATTCCCATTGGGCACAACAATTTCTTTACCTGGTATGTTGAGATTGGCAGCTCGTTTCCTTCAGGAAGCATTTCTTTCAACAAAGACAACAATGACGTGAAGCTTTTGTCGCTCCATCTATTGTTAGCTTTCAACTTATACAATCTCAACACAACGTTAAGCTTCGTAAACTTAGTACAACCTATGTATAACGACATCTCAGCATCATGCACAATGTTTCTAAAAATGGGAGGTGGATCGGTGTGCTCTACCCCACAACTATCCAACATCGCATCAACGATGTCTACTGGAACTGGTTCATTCACATCTACGTCATCGTAGGCAATTTCTTCTTCCACACAAGCACTGCTATCGACATCTACTGGTTTCGGGTTTGAAATCTCTTCATGCCAGTGCCATTCTATATAGCCTTGTATAATCCCATTTCACATGACATGAGTTTTGATTTTGTCACCAGTGTTGACTTTCAAGTTGTTACCGCAATACCTACATGGACAGTAGAACCTATCTCCAGGTTGTTTCCTATGTTCCTCAACAAATCTAATGAACTGGTCAAGACCAGAAATAAACTCTGGGGTGCAGCGATTGCAAATGGACATCCATGATCTATCCGTTCTATGATCAAAGAGAAAACAAGTATATATTAGGACAAGATTAGGGTCTAGGGTTAACAAATACATGTGATGTCATTATTATATATAATAAATGTGTACCACCTATCCATTCTTGAACACATAATCTCACTAGTAAGTGTATAATGTGTATTGGGTTTTTAAGAAAATTTCGGCAGCATTTCCCCGCTGTTCTCCAAGTACATATGTACTTAGAGAACAAACGGGGAAATGCTGCCGAAATTTTCTTGAAAACCTAATGCACATTATACACTAACATCCTAAGCGAGATTAGGTGTTCAAAAACAGTCCCAAACCGGGGACTATCCAAGATTTACTCCTAATGAGTAAATCTTGGACGGGTTTCTAGGCCAACAAATAATGTGTTGGATGGGTTTCATGTAGCAACTTTCAGTTCCATTCATTAATCTCTTTTTACATCCACACACATGGGTGTACCCCTAAACAGTAACTAAACAAAGGGGTTGGTGTACCCCTAAACATGCACATAATAAAAAAAACTATTAATACAGACAAGTCTAGATAGATAGACAACTAAATACTACACCAACATGGTCCCGCATCAGTAACTTCGAGGACTTATCATTGTGGCGATCTTCTCCTGAAGTTCAGAATAGAAAGCATCTATGAGTATTGATTGCTTGACAATTATATTTGTTAATTGGACTTACCGTGGTCTTTTTGATGATGAAGTTGTGTCACGAAGCTCCTCACTGTATTTAGACGAATCTGAACTGACAGGGGCCTCAGATTCAGATTCGTCCGAGCTGATTTGCGACGACGTGCGCTCATACCGCAGTAGATGATCGGGGGTCTCGCAGTTGCTGTTGGTTATCCAAACTTTGATGGAATTATGGCCAACTGGACGGAGAAAAATCTTGTTGCAACGGACCACATGCATCTCTCCAATCCAATCACGCCAACCGGATTTTGATACAAGATTTCCCTCCAAATCATACTCAACCTCGATAACATGTGAATAATTGCCAAAAGTTAGGGTCACTTTACCAGGCATGTAGTGTCTTCCTTTTAGAAAACGCCAATGTTTGGGTATGACCAATTGGTTTAAGGAACGATCATCTAGGATGATGTCCAATTGTTCTTCAATAGGGAACGTTAACATTGACATAGAGGCCCAGTTCATAGTGACTGTTATGGGTGGACAGAGACTGCATAATATTAGTATTAATAAAGTGTAAGTACATATAACGATGTTATATATTTTCAGAAAAAGTTGTATAACATTAGTTAACCTTTTATTGCTTGTCATAACCAACTTTATTGTGGTAGACATGATAGCTTGAAAACAAGTCTACATATGTACTTAGAGAACAAAGGAGGAAATGCTACCGAAATTTTCTCAAAAACCCAATACACATTATACACTTACATCCTAAGTGAGATTAGGTGTTCAAGAACTAATCCTAGGTGCTTACTAAAATAGAACCATTATATGGAACTAATCCTACATTATACACATACTTTTCCTGAGTAAGATAATGTGTACTTCATGGAATTATTAAGATCTGAATATATATAAGTTGTTTCTACCTACTTTGATGGGATTTTATAACATTCGAGTCTTCCATTTAAGGCATTAGATGCATATATTGCAGTCCATTGTGTTGAGATAAGAATCCCATGTGATACACACGATTGAGAATCTTTCACGATACTAGGAAAATTACATGTATTGTATAGACAATAGAGGATTCAACTCAGTAGAAGCACAAAATCAGTACCTAAACCCTAAACACAAATAAGTAAATAACTTAAAAAAAAATGCCCAGCAGCTGCTTGGGCGTGCCTTGGCACCGCCCAAGCAGCCGCCGGAGTAGAGGAAGAAGGAAGAAGGCAGGGCAGGCGTGCATACCTTGAGGGCAGAGGAGAGTAGCGGCCGGAGCACAACAGCCACCGGCAGAGGCGGCGGCAAAGAGAGGAGAAGCACCGGCGAGGACACGGAGCAGCGGCGGCAAGGGCACGGAGCAGCGGCGAGGGCACAGAGCAGCGGCGAGGGCACGGAGCAGGAGTACGAACGGCCGACGGTGAGCACAGACGGCAGGAGCAGGAGCACGACCGCCGGTGAGCATGGAGCAACGGCGAGGGCAGGAGCAGGAGCACGGCAGTGGCGGCGGAGGAGCAACGACCGGCGGGGGCGAGCAAGAAATCGCCGGACCTAACTGAAATCGAGAATTAAAAAAGGGAAAGGGGAAGAGAAGCTCGCGCTGGTGAGCTATTAAGTTGACAATAAGCGTCAGTTATTCTAAAAAACCGACAAATAAACCAACTGTGTCGGTTCTATTCCAAAAACCGGCACCTATACTAGATTATAGTCGTCAGTTTTTAACTAAAGGACAACCGATAACTATTCCTGTCTTGCGAATACCCTTTAGTCGTCGGTTATTTATTTATGAACCGACGTCATATGTCAAATTTTGGAGGTAATTTTTTCGCTGGAATTTTGGTTTTGGCGGTTGATTTTAGGTGTCGGTTTTTTATTAATTAACCGACACTTAAGAAAAGTGGTACCCGTATCTGGTCGACCTTCACAGATTGTATGTCGGTTTATGTTATAAACCGACACTGTAGAGTTTAGGTGTCTGTTTATGTATACAACCGACACCTTGAAAAGTGACTTTATAAGCCATTTCTGTAGTAGTGACCTATGTCGTTGATCTTTTCTTTTCCCCAAATGTGACACAGTAGGACCTTAGTTGTAGTGTCGCCCAAGTGTTGGTACAAAATCAACATTGTAAGACTGTTATAACCTATGCTAAATATGGTGTTTGTATTAATTTTTCTTGCATAATAGTTCAAGATCTTTCTAACTCATACATGCTAGTCTCATTTTCCATAACATCGTGGTATCTAGGATGCAGTTAGTTGAGAAAGAAACAAAATAAGATGATATGTGATAATTTCACCAATCATCTTAAACAAGTTCAATACATACATATCAGTTTAGTCAAAACAATATCACTTTTAATGATCATCAAGATCCTTCATTTTGTATAGTATGTGGAAAATTGTCAGCTTGAAGAATGCCTATTGAGATGTGATTCTTTGTGATGAACTTGAACATAATAAACATCTAAGATAGTTTGAATAATCTTATCAAACATTTTTATGTGGTTCGTATCAATGCCAATTGTCTTACATGTACACTAATTTTTTGTGTCCATGATTTTGCCATCATATAGTAGAAGAACCGATATCTATTTGGAACATGTGGTATGAACAAACAGAGTCAAGAATCCATGAAATTTGAAATCATATGATGATGATTCAAGTGATACATTAGCATATATAGGTTGTTCTTATTTTTCACAACATTTCCATCTTCAATTTGTTTTAAAACTTGTAGTAGTTTTCAATTATGTGTCACTATATTTTAGTTACTCCCTGAATTGGACCTTGGCTTAGATAAGTAGTCTCCTTCTTCTTATTCCATTTTCATTGATTTGAACCCTAACTATGAGAGACTCTACCTGATTTCCACTTAAAGAAGCAATCCAATAGCATATACCTTCCTCCATGTTGTTGAAAGATTTACCATACATAATAATTTCATGAATTTTCTTATACAAAAGGGGTAACAAACACAACATAATAATGTTTCTATCTTCATCTTAATTTGACTTTAATGTCCATGCCTTCTAAGTCCATAATAATATACAAAAACGTATTGATCTTATAAAGATAGAGGCGTCTTCTACCATCTATAATAAGTGGATATATTGTTGGTAATACAACTTTGTTTGTAGGTACTTTACCATGTAAAGATCCTTCGAGTTTATCATAACCCTACTACCGTAGTCCCTTTGGAGAATTCGATGAGAACTTGATATAATAATGTCAACATGACGGAGGTGAGTGTCTTCTCATTCATCTCAAGATTTTCTTCTCCTAGCATAGTATCTAACATATTCTTGAACCCTAACATAGCCTCAGAGATGTACTGTTGCACGAGCAATATGCGCATTCAAACCTGCCATAATCAAAAATTGATTGAGTGATAAAACTTATCAACCTTGCATGCGTTCGATACGTTTGTGAATCTTCAACATAATGCAGTTGGTTAAAAGTAGGAACGCCAAACTACATCAAGGGAGTGGGAAAAATCTATGAAAAAAATGAAAGTGTTCAACTACATAAGCCCATATAGAGAATTAATGTGGTACTGTCAAAATGGTTAACTTAAAGAGAGGTGATGAGAAGTTTCAGATGTGACAGAAAAGTACAATTGGAGAGCTCTAGAAGAAGGTTGAATACTCCCTAGTTGGCGGTTGCCTCATTAGCAGAATATAAACGTGTACCTTATAAATATTTGTTTGTGCGAGCGCGTGTAAGTAGAGATTTGTAATTAGATCCCTATCCAGATCTTGACCGTCCCTGGGACTTCAACCCCACCCCTTCGAATATGGTGGTCTAGGGCCTGCAAAAATTCCATTTTATTTTGCACCAAATCTACAATCGAATCGGCATATCGTGCTATTCTAGTACATTACCGACATGCCAATTAATTATTTAATAAATTAGGTCTGCAGCATCATTACCTCTATTGGTCTAACGATATAACTGCCTCTGTTGCTCTGTATTTTGCTCCATGTCTCTTGTTTTTCACGAGTGCAGTTAATGAGTTCCGAATTAAACTTCGAGCTGGAAGTAGTGGAAGACTGCATAGAAGTAGCGGGTTGCCATGAACCCTGTCGTTTTTTTGTGAAGCATAAATTGGAGATATATATTCCAACGTCCTCAGTCATCTATGGTAGCCGCGCGTCGACTCCAGCAGTCCACTGTCCACTTGGGAGTTTGTATATCAAAATTCAGACTCACGTCTTCAGCAATCAGGATGTTTATTGTGATTTTGTGGCTGATGCTCCTCCTGCTCAAGCTATTGCTACACCTGCTGCGGAGCAGAGATGTTTTTTGCTGAAATATGATCCAAGTCCAATGTCACTTGGCAGGTATATGTTTTAGCAGGCATTCAATGATGGTGTATGGGGTATTCCATAAATGGTTATCAGCATTGAAGCCCCAGTGTCAACTTGTACTGATTTATGCATACATCATGGTCCCGGCTGAGACAACGCAGTACATAGGGTTATTTTGGTTGTTTTTTTTCTTCCTTGGAAGCAGCAGCCAGCGACCACAAGTACTCACCACTCACGAGGGATGATTAATGAACCTTGCACCAAACAAACACATGTGTGAGAGAGAAACGGGCCGCTGGATGGACAGTTGAATTGCCCTTTGGAGGAGGGAAGTGGTAATGGCACTGGATAGATATTCAATTCAAAAGTTGGAGACTTTTGTTGAGTTCAGGTATGTGTGTGTTCAATTCAAAAGTTGTTAGAGACTTTTGTTGAGTTCAGGTATGTGTTTGTGTGTTGATAGTAATCAAGATTTAAGACTTGTTACTTGAAAGCCGTAGTTGGTCATGTGTTTTTCTTTTCGTTCAAGTTGATCATGATGGCGAAAAGCACGCACTGGCCTTCACGGGTTTGTACAGTGGACTTTTAATGTTCTTTACTGTGAGGTTTGGTGGCGATGGTTATGACATGCAGGGTTGGGTTTCACTTTTTCAAAAACCTTAATGTTAAGGGTTGTACTCTACTGGAGGGGTCTCATCGCAACCACAGCTACAATGCCTTTTTTGTTGTTGCTTCCTTCCATTCAGGTGTATCAATGAGTTCTGAACTCCTGAGCCGCTCTACAACGAGAAGCAGACTTTATCGTTGAACCAACTGGTTAAATAAGTACCCTCTCTCTCTCTCACGCGCGCACACACACACACGTGTGCACGTACAACTTGCATATGAATGATATACCCTTTTATCAAAGGATACCAAATAAAGAGCATAATGTTCATGGAGTGGAAAACCATGACCCCAAACACGACGACCAATATTCTAAAGGGATGTCAATGTCTCTCTAGGAAATCGTCTCTTTCCTTTTACTGTTACCCAATGTAGTTGCCCTTTTGAGTGGCACCAAAATTCTAACAAAAAACAAGTAGAATCTCTTCATTGTTGTATATTGTATCATCATTTTGTTATCACTGAACTTTGTCTATCAATTTTGCATATAACTTTCATGGCCATCCTCGTTGGGCAGTTATTTGTCTGATTATATTCAACTTCATCATGCCCACTCCATTGGTATTCTAGACTTCATTTTCTTCTCTGTTTGTGTATGATTTCTCCAAGGTAAGTCAAGGTACCTTCTAGTACATCAACTATTTCTCTCATTTTCTTTGGCTACCCCTAACTATTGACCCTTCAAAATGTGGATGTTACATTCACATTGGAATCTAGCAATTTTGACCCATGTGTCAGAAAAGGGGGATGAGTTGTACATGTGAAGAGGGTGCACTAAATGAAGTGTATAGTATGCAAGAACATACATGAGAGTATATACAATTTTAGATTTTCTAAAAACTTTAATCAATATTTGTATAAGATTCAATATTAATCATATCTATTTGTATCTAATTTCTGTAGATATTAGTTTAGACTCTTAAATTTATTCTAATATGAGATTACTCCAATCTTGAAAGTGGTGAACTAAAAGTGAGCTCCAATTGGAATGTCATGTGGCATGAACTAAGAACAAACTCAAATAAAATAAACATGAGTCGGTATAACATAATCATAGATATTAACAAGTATATTTTCTATCCATCATCAGTTAGAGACTTATTAATTAATGTAAATAGAATTGGAAGAAGAAGAGAAATGTCAGGAAGTAAAGAGAAATAACTAGAAAAGTGTTGCAAATATTGTTGTGAGACGGAATAGATCAAAAAAGTGGTATTGATGACTGTTGTGAAGAACAAGAGGAAGGAGGAGAATATAAGGGGAATAAGAGAAATCTGACTTAGAAGAAGTTTACTAGAGAAATTTTTAGAAGAAAATTAATAAGAGGAGAGATAAGTGAAGAAGAACAATAGTTTATTAGTAAACTATTCACACATGATTAAAGGAAATTGTTATACAAAAGGCATATGAGGTAATAAGAGGAAAATAATGAGAACAATTACACCATTTAAAAAATGAACTACAAGAACAAGATCCTAACAATATCTCTAGCATAAAATAAGACAAAATGTGCATTTGAGTATCATAAGTTAGAACATTAAAATCAAGGAATGGTAGATGATGACTAGACTCATTGCTTGGCAGAAGATCCATTAGAATAGTAAGGGAGGTTGAAAGATATAGTTAGAATAGTAGTATGGTTGGAGGAGAATACTACTTTCAGATGCTTTAGCTTCCTTTAGAACAGAGAGGAAAAAATTATGTTATTAGAGGTAGATAAGTTGAGACACCATATGTAAAGACAGACCCAATCTTTAAGATAAAATTTTAAATTAGAATATATAAATAAGTCTTTCTACATTCATGTGATACATCAGAGTTCATCGAATCCTACACATAAGGAATACAAAATAAAAAATAATTCATATATCTTCAATAAATAGGGAATATCTCCTACACGTCTTTTTGACGTCTTCCTTCAAATGCTTGTCCATATGCATCCAAAATGGATGAATCCATCGAAGTCATGGATCAAGGGGTCAACCAATGTGTAATGACCCAATCCTTATGATCACATATTTATAAAATAATATTAAAACATACAAACAAATATTTTTACATTCTTGCTTTACATCGATCAGAGTTATAAAAGCTTTACATATGATTATAAAATTTTGGATAGACATTGATTCCTATCTACTCTTCAACAGGGGGCACACTTGCATTTATCTTCTATGTCTTCTTTTATCACTTGCCCATGAGTTTCTAGATAGAACAAAACTACATATGGACCTAACAAGGAAAACATGGGTCAACTAAGTTGGTACAAAATTGATATTTGGAAAGTAAAATAATATGAACCTATCTAAAAATTATTTTTAGGACAAAATGCAAGGGGTTAAAATGATTAGGAAAGTATCAATAGTAACAATTTGTTTTCAATATTCAATAACATTCAATATCCAATTTTTAGACTATTAACTCAAATTTTCAATTACATAGAATTGTCAATGTCTATGTTGTTGAGGAAGCCATATGTTCTCTCTATGGAGAAAGACAACACACCAATTGTGTTTCTCAGTATACTGAAGGACTTCATGTCCTTCTCTCTGTGCAGAGTCGTGGAAGCATTATTCCACTTAAACTAGTGGGCATTTTCCTACCTTTTTTGACTTTTATATAGTGTGCTACTGTTTTCTAAGAATAAATGTTGGTGACCTTTCAAAGTGGAAGTCTAACATTCAAAATAATTTTTTAGGTCAACTATACTATCTAATCATCCATGCAATCAATGAGGTAAATAACTTTATAAATAAAAAAATTCTTACCTTTGAACCAAAAATATCCAAAATTGTGGATTCCAAGTGTTTATCTCTAAGAATTTAATCAAAATAGAGGGATATACAAATGTAGAGATATATTTTTCACTATATGGATTGGAACATGACTTGTTTTAAATTTCATTTTGTTAGTGTTAGAGGTGGCTAGTATTTTCTATTTAGAATTTTAATCCATTTGTTTTCCATTCTAGTATTTTCTAGGGTACTAACTAAGTTATACACATATAATCATTATCTCATATTTAATTATAAAATATCATTAGACAATTATATTAGGTTACTTATGTTTTTACATATACTCTATCTAATGTTTTACATTCACTTTCATTATAAAATTTATCTTTATTGGAGTAAGTCTAAACATGTCGAGGTCGCCCATATTTATATTGTAGAAGTATCTTCCTCGTATGAACATTTTTATGACCAAAATATCTTGGTACTCTTATTTATTATATCCTTGCTAACAAGTTTTTCAAAGTTAGATGAAATTAGTTTTTGTGATGGGTAATTTGATGTACTAGTATAATGAGGTTTAATACCCAAGATATGTAGAAAATAGGATAAACCCACAGCTAGGGGATCATTGGTAACTATTGACAAAGGATACTTGGATCAGCGAGTATATATTTACATATATACCTATGTATCTAGGGTTGTAACTAATAGGTGACATTCATTAATATCTCCTATCATCTAGTTTTTATGATATTAATTAGGTTGACATTAGGATATATTATCTTTAGTCTTATTAATGAATTCATAAAAAGGAACTTAACTTGTAGGTGTTTGGAATTTATCTAGATCTCAAAAGTAGATCAAAATATGCATTCTTGAAATCTTTAAACCTAATTGGAAATCTCCATTGAGGATCTGTGTCACGGTTTAGTGATTCTTGGTTGACGTTGCTGATAGAGGTTGTTTGCAACATCTCCATTGGTTCTCTCTGGATCTAGCAGGGGGTCGTACTTCATGATAGAATAGGAGAGGGACGGCTAGTATTCCTAGTTGGAGATTTAATTCTGGCAACCTAGGGTATTAGGGGAGTTGCTATCGAGGTCTTGTAATGGTTGCCAATGTTGGTAACTGGTAGGAGAAAAACTAAGGCAGACTTCGATCATTAGATATCTTCCCCTTCTCATCTGTTTGGATTTGGGAGAGGTGGAGTCAAGAAGGGAAATAGGTGGTGATGTCTTTGATGAAGGTGTGACACATTTTGGACTTTAGGTTGTAGCCAATGGGGTCCATTGGTGGTTTTCAGAGTCGAGGTTGGCCACATCTTGTTGATGAGGGCATCAATAGTAGGAGGACAGAGGTTAAGTAGAAATCTAAAGAGGAGAAAAGGTGCTCTGATTTGAGGGGTATTAGACTCTAGGTCCTAAGTGTTGAATAGAGGTCCATAGGTACGGCCGACACTCTAGGTTTGCAGATGGCAAAGAGGTTGAGAGATGACGTATGCATCTACAAACTAGTTGTCGTTGCTAGATATGCTTGTGTATGCAATTGTTGCAGGATCATTGCTAGAAGGAGATCATCACAAAAGACTGTGTGGTTGAGTGGATAAGAAAGAGGCCTCCCTATAACTCTCACTGGTTGGGGTAAGTGCAGGTTATGCAGAGAAATAGAAGGATATGTTAGGTTTTTTGGGCATTAGGGTGACTATGCAAGACTTGCCATTGTGTAATAGAGGGTGGCATTGTGGAGTCTTCTAGGTGATTAAGAGAGAGGAAGAGTCAGGGAAAACATGTGTTAAATGCAAAAGGTAGGGCGGATGGAGGCCGTTGGTGGTGATCGTTCACTTGGACGTTAGTTTCGAGATCAATAGAGGACAAGTTCTAGGGTTTTTAGATTGACAAAGGTAATCGATGTTGAGAGACAGAGTGATCGTGACGTCCCAGTGAGTTATGGGCCTGATGCATCTTATGGTAAATGGAGGAGCATGGGGTTGAGGAAGACACATGCTCTTCAAAATACTACCTTAACTATTAATTAATGAGCACAAACCCCTATGACCTTATTACTTTGTCATAACTTCTACACTATAAAGCCAATTGCAATTAAAATTTGACTACTTATTTACCTTCAAACGACCCATTTCTTGAAAATATTAGTACCTCTCAAACAAATATATATACCTAAAATCCAATTTATTTGATTATGTCATTAAATTTGATTCAAAGACACTATGTAAAAGAAAGAGCATTCTATGAATCTGAGGTCAAACATGATATTTAGGCAAAGTACTAATTGATGTCGAATTGATTCACAGAACTAAATTGTAGGATTCAATGGTATATATTTCTCATGTGAGGAATATGAAATCATTTAAACACAAGAAATTCAAAAGAAGGCTAGTTTTTATAAAGGGAAAGAGAATTGACAAAGATAACTAAATAAGCCTTGGAATAAAAGAATGATTTTAAGTGAAGGAATATTACAAATTATAGCTCAAAGTATATTTAGTACCCAAATTTTGGTATGTTACTACTCCCCGCATCTTAAAGAGGATTTTGCTCACAAAATTGGATTAGTTAGGTGCTATTTTCCACCCTTTCAAAGGATTCAACTAGAAATCTAAATAGGTACTTTATCTACAATGTAGTATCATTCACCAAATCTAGTTTTCTCCTTTAAGGTTTTCTAATACCTCCTTGATTGTGACTTAGCTCAAGAAATCATCAATAAAATTTCAAAAAATCATTTTCCTTTGTACATATAGTATTATAAGGAAATTAATTTATTGGAATTTTTTTTTATGATAAACTAAAAATGACCCAAACCAAAGTGAGAACCATATCACAATCACTTCATGTCTAAATTCAAATACTACTACTCTAATATCCCAACTACTTGTCACATTGATGGAATTTAGATTATATGAAACATATGGAGTCACCTGAGCACTTAGTGATACCTGGTCTATGTTATTCCTCTAGGCTCATGTACATCATTCTAGGTTAAGAATCTAAAATGCGAATTTAAAATTTATGTTATCCCATAAAATTACTAGATAACTATACTTACCATAGTCAACTAAAAATTATATCGAATTTTACTCAAAATTGTTGTCACTGATATTTATGTGATGTTTCATTTGGTAAAAAAATTAGATATACATCATTTTTATTTCAAAATTTTCAGTGGGTAGGATTTTAGCTCAACATAAACTATATAAAGTTTTATATATCTATGAAAATTGGGAGTTTTAAAGTCTCGATGTCCTAATATTGTCGTATTTTATCATTTAATTATCTTATTGTAGATTGGGGTACAATTTTAAATCTCATTTCATTTTTGTTTGCATCTATATAGATATAATATTGGAGTTGTAAAAAACCTTATCTTTTCTATTTAGTCTCTGAAATATCACGAATAGATATAGAAAGAGAACCTATTATTTAACTTTAAACTCATCAATTTTTATTTGTAGGGGTATTTATGCCAGATTTGTCATGAGAAAATTATTTCCTAAGTTGGTAAGCATGCAAGTTTTATATTGAATATGATTTGTTTTTGCTTTTAATTTTCTTCTTGATGGTCCTCAATTCTCATCCATATGTATATAACAAGGGATTTATTTTTAGATAAGAGTTGTATTTACACATATATAAGGCAAAATACAAGTTCTCTCTTGGATCTCTAGATTTTCAATTGATCATCTCTATGGATTATTTTGGTTGAAACTATAGTGAAGGACACTTCCCTTACTAGATATGTAGTATATAAGTGGTTTGCATTTTTCTAATATGTATGGTTTCCTTTTTGAGTATAGTTTTCCTATATAGATGTTAACATATATTTTTACTTTCTATAACCTCTCTTTTTGTTTGAAACGAGTTGAATATTTTATTCAAATATTAAGGTTTTCTAAAAGGAGTCAAAATTTCCTTAGACAGGTCGGTATGTAAAGTGAAGAAACCCCACCACCACCTAAGTGGAGTGGGAGTAAATATGCCAAAACCTTCACTACACACCCTTCCTTAGACAACTTAGCTCATTTCATCTTCATGGTGATGGATTATTTTGAATTAATTAACAAATTCTAGAGTAAATTATTATGTTATATCACTCTTATATATTTTAATGTTCCAAATGGAAGTTATTAAACATGATTATACATACACATAATTTACCATATTAGCATATATTCTATGATATATATATTTATTCTGTAATTGTTTTTGGCAATCACTTGACTCTAGGGCACTCTAACCATTTGTATACCTATAGTGGTGATTTCAATATTCCAAGGGAATCATTATAAGTCTACATATATGTATCTTAAATACTTCTTTCTCAATACTACTTCCATGTAAATCTACACATAGGGGAGTCCAAAGGCTAGAATATGAGCTAAGTATGTTTTGTGACTTTCTATATTAAGTACATACATCACAACCTTGGCTCTTAGTGAGTCCTTCTTATAGTCTAGGCATTTCCCAATAATTAGGCCAATCCTTGTAGGGCTTGTTGTGAATGATTATAGCTTTTCTACCATGTTGTAAATACTTGATCCTTACGATCACATATTTACAACATTATATCTTAAAATATAAACAAGTATTTTTACAATCATGCTTTACATCAATGTTGCAGAAGCTTTAGATAAGATTATATATTTTAGGATATGCATTGATTCCTATGTACTCTTCAACATGGGGCAACTCTTACACGTCTCTTCTAGGTCTTCTTTGATCAGCTTCCCATGATTTTCCAGAGAGAACGAAACCACACATGGACCCGTCAAGGGGAACATAGGTCAACAATGCTAGAACAATAATTGATATTTACAAAGTGAAACAATATGAAGCTATGTACAAAAGATTTTCAATACTAGTTGCAAATAGTTAAAATGATGTAGAAAAGTATCAAATGGTAACAATATTCTTTCAAATTCAATAAGATTCAATATCCAATTTTGAGACTAGTAATTTAAATTTTCAAATAGATAGTTATGTCAATGTCTATGTTGTTGGGGAATCCATATATTTTCTCCATGGAGAATGAAAACACACCAAATGTTTTTCTACGAATATTGTGAGAACTCCTATCATTATATCTACACAGAGTCTTGGAAGCATTGTTCCACTTAAACTAGTGAGAACTAGCCTGTCCTTTTTGATGATTAAACAATGTGCTACTATTTTCCATTAATAAATATTGGTGGCCTTTCAAAGAGGAAGAGTAAGGTTAAAAAAATTAGGTCAACCAACCTATCTAATAATGCATGAAATCAACGAGGTAAATAACTTTCCAAATAGAAATAGAAATTTTGTACCTTTGAATAAAAAATATCCAAAATTGTGGATTCCAAGTATTTAGCTCCAAGAATTTGATCAAAATAGAGGGATTAACAAATGTAGAGAAATATTTGTCAATATATGGATTGGAATGTTTCAAATTTCATTTTTGTGTGTTATAGGTGGCTAGGGTTTTCTATTCATAAGTTTGATTTATTTGTTTCCCATTCTAATCTTTTCTAGGGTATTAAGTAAGTTATACACATATAATTAGTGTCTCATGTATAAGTATAATAAGCGACTATATTAGGTTACCAATGTCTTGACATATTCTCAATCTAGGACTATACATTCACTTTCATTATACAATTCATATTTATGTGAGTACGTCTAAACATGTCTATGTCTCCCATATTTATATTGTAGAATATCTTTCTCATATCTATGCTTTCTCTCAAGTACCAAAGTATTCAAATTAGATCAATCTATGCAAATATACTTCCTATATTCCTCTTACATTTCTAATTACTATATTATGAATGTGATAGGGTTTTAATTTATTTGAAAGGAAACTCAATATTTATGTAATTCTAATAATATTTTTCTGAATGCATATTTTTTATTTAAGTAGATTAATGCATCTAACATATGTTTGTATAACATAATCATGTGTTGAGGATCCTTATATATGAGTATTAATATGTTTTAAGATTATATTATCTTGTTACTCTTATGTATTATATCCTTGCTAATAAGTTTTCCAAAGTTAGATAAAATTAGCTATTTTGATGGGTTAACGAATTTGATGTACTAATAGAATTATGTTTTATACCCAAGATATGTAGAAAATAGGATAAACTTATAGCTAGGGGATCATTGCTAATTATATACAAAGGATACTTGGATCATTAAATATATTTGTACATATATAACTATTTATCTAGTGTTGTAATTACTAGGTGACATTCATCAATATCACCTATCATCTATTTTTTCTAATATGAGTATGTGTCTAGTTCTTTGTATAATTTATAGGTCTAAAATTAAATTACCATTTTTATATATTTAATGTATTTTGATGAATTTATACATAGGATATTAACTCAGTTGACATTAGGGTAGGTTATCTTTATTTTTAGTTATGAATTCATAAAAGGGAACCTAACCTGTAGGTATTTGAAATTTATCCAACTCTCAAAAATAGATCAGTATCCATATCCATGAAATCTTCAGACCTAAACAGAAATATCCATTAAGGATATGAGTCATGTGTTAGTGATTCTTGCTCGACCTTGCTGATAGAGGTTGATTGCAACCTCTCTGTTACTTCTCTCTAGATAGGTAGGGGTCTTACTTCATGATAGAATAGGAGAGGGTTTGCCATTAATCCTTGTTGGAGATATAAATCCAACTACTTTGGGTACCAGGGGTAATGTTGGTCAATGTCCAATAATGATCGTTGGAGTTGTAGGTTGGTTGGAGAGAAACCCAGACCAAATTTAGTCATTAGAGATATGTTCCTTTTGGTATGTTGGATATGGGAGATGTGGACTCAAGAAGGGAAGTAGATGGTGGTGGATTTGGTGAAGGTGTGACACATTCTACCCTTTAGGCTTTAGCCATTGGTGTCCCTCGGTGGTTTTTAGAGTCGAGGTTGGCCACGACTTGATGGCGAGGGCATGAATAATCAGAGGATAGAGGCTAAGAAATGATCTGAAGAGGAGCAAAAATGTGCTCTGTGGTTGAGGAGTATTGGATACTATGTCCTAAGGGTCGAATAGAGGTCTAAAGGTGCGACAGACGATCTATGTTTGCAGATGGTAGAGATCAGGTTGAGAGATGGCATATGAATCTGTTGACTTCTTGCCACTATTAGAGATGCTTGTAGCCCAAATTTTTTGTAGGATCATTGTTGGAAAGGAGATATATTGTAATAAATAGTGTGGTCATTGGATAAGTAAGAGGTCTCCCTAGAACTCTCCCTTGGTTGGGGTAAGTGCATGTAGAACTGAGAAAGAGAGGATGATTACTGGGGTTTCTAGGCATTGGGGTGGTTCTAAAAGAGTTGCCAATATGCAACAGAGGGAGACATGTTGTGGAGTTTTCTAGGTGATGAATATGTTGGTATGTATGCCCAGAGAGCCAATCATGTGATGATTGTAATGGCATATTTGTAAATGATTTCATTAATAAATAAAGGCAAACTTGCAATTTATTATGTTTAATTCAATTATGAGATAATTTTGTAACATTATAAATGTCTAGAGAATAATATTACTTAATGACGTATGTCTTCAAGTACATGACTTGGAAGAAATGAGATCATACAAATGTTAAGAGTACACATATACATTCTCATTATGTCCTTGATCGGTTGTTATTATGGAAGGTTCATAGACACTAATGACACATAAGATCAGAGTGTGAGTTGGTTGATTATAGAATCTCATTAGTCATGATAGGACTACTTCAAACAAAGCACACAAATACATGTTAGAGAATAGTGTATTGGACAAACCCACCGTGAGACTGAAACATGGAAGCCATCATCATGGAAGTCATAGTCATCTCTCACAGTGATGGTGGTAGTTGTGTTTCTTAGACTTGAAATTAGTGCACTCATCACATATCATTGTATAAGCTTTGATATCATCAAACACAATCTCGAAACATGGGTTGTAATTAAGGTGATTATTGGGTGACTTTGACACATGTGGAAAGACTGTGAGTGATAGAGATGGGATTTTTCCCTCCTATAGGAGTATGATATCCGAGGCCTCTTGATTAGCGATACTGAGAAATGCATGGCCATGCACATGTGAGTTAATATGTGATATTTAACTTACATATATCTCAGACAGTCTGCTCTTGGTTCAAGAAATATGATTGAATGTTGAAGAGGGTGTCTACTCCATGCCTTGAGTTCAATCTGGATATCAGTGATAAAGGAACTATACAAGCACTGCAACACCATACATAGATTTTAGGTTGAAGTGGTTCCCCAACTTTCCATTCACTTGGGTAGAACTAATGTGTGATTAGGCACCACTCTTTGCTTGTGATGTCATAAGTTAGTTATGGATATTCACTACCTATGTTATACATGACCTATAGGGTCACACACATAGGTCTCGATCTAGAAGAGGAGTTCTATCGTGAATGGTGATTGAATTAATTACTAAAGTATTTAGGTAATTGATTCATGCCACATATCAACTGGATACACTACCAGAGACCCATCTCATATGGTGAGACAATCGTCTGGAGTGCCAAATGGTCGTCTCAAGGGTTAAGATGAGTGTTTGAAGAACCAACCTGATTCAAGTTGAAATTAGCTATGGGTTGAACCGACCGACTTGGATCAGCTCACAGATGACCATATGGGTGAGCTAGACGGTCGTCTCACATGGGAGAGACTGCCCAATTTAGTCGGGGGAAGGTTCTAGATACTTTCTCATATTCATTTGGATTGCACATTACTTGTTGTGTAAGGAATTAATGTTTAACATTAATAGGAAGTGAATTGCCAATTTCATATGCAGATTGGTAAACTATGAAATGGACGTCTCACATGCCAAATAGCTGTCTAGGTCACCATACAGCCATTTCGGTGGTCGTAGGTCATAAAAATTCAAGATCTTTAGGTACCTTCCATTCCCACATCGATTGGGAACCCTAGTCCAAACTCCACCTATAAATAGAGGGGTATTGGGGGCTTCCTAGAGAACAACACAGACAATTGAGAATCAATCTCTCTAAGAATTGTTGTCCTCTTTGGATGTGGTAACCAAGAGAGCCCAAGCAAGTTCTACCCATCTAGGAAGGGATAGAGAGGGAGAAAATAACTAAGATCATTGTTGTGGGAGAGAAAGTTGGTGACTAGTACGCCAAAAAAGGGACGACTCCTTCCTATCCGTTCTAGTAGTATGATAGGAGTTTTAAGCAGTCCGGGGGGACTTCTTTAGACAAAAGAGGTCATTGTATGCTTCTAAGAGAACATCATTAACTGGCAGTCTGTTAAGAAAGGAGTTGTTGTAGACGACGACGTTTGAGGGTGCAGTATGTAGTGCAGACCAGGAGGCACAATAGTCAGAAAAGGCCTAGTGCAACTAAAAGATAGTTGCACATCTACAACGATGAGGATATGTCATTGGACTTGTTATAGGACCATGTATATCGTTGAATCTATCCTTCCTGTCTTATAGTAACTTTTGTGATTTGTTGCTTATGGGGAATATTGTAGATAATTTTTTTTCCACTGCCTGTTATGTACCCATATTTTCCTATAGTGGTACCCGAGCCAACATCAATTTACTAAATTATGGGATAATCAAAATGATCGGATTTTGATTTTGTCATTTTATTATTGTATGCGATGCAAATAATATCTATCCAATCATATACCACAATAATCTCAAACTAATATATATATACATATATATGTATATATTTGTATATATATATGTATATATATGCAATTTACATGCATCTTCTTAAAAGTGGTTTTTATGGTGGATGTGTAGCATGGTTATGGCCAATAACCCCTATTATTTATGCATGTTTGTGTGGTTGGTTTATCCTTTTATATGAGTCTGCATACCGAGCCTCTATCTTATCTTCTCAATGTAAAAGTATTATACTTTCATATTTCCCCCCCCCCTCAAATGTAACTCGTGGCTTCTCAATAAAGATGTAAAAGTAGGATAGTTTACTTTTCTTTTATGATGAAGATGATGACATCTCAAAAATGAGCCAATCGGCTAGAGGACCAAGGAGGACTAGAAGAATGAGCTAAACTGACCGCCTGGTGGACCTGACCGATCAGCTAGAAGACCAAAGAGGACTAGAAGGACCAACCGACTAGTGAGACAACCAAAGGACCGGCCAAGAGGCGAGCCAATCAGTTCTAGGGTTGAACTGATCAACCCAGATTGGCAAACACAAATATTCATCAATACCTGGTTTCTACATGTCATGTGGACCTAGGAAGATGTGATTCCTTGTAGCTCCAAGGAATTACATTAGGCTGTCCATAACCATCACTTTTGTTTATTACATGTTTTTTTTGTGGGATATAATATGTATATGAAGCGTACTATATATGTGGTGCTTGGACAAAGTATATGTATTTATAAAAACTACCTCGATTAAAATATTAAGTCTTAGATGCTTTCCAAAAGTGGCACATATGAAAAGCTTGATCAACCAAGCGTAGGTGATGTACGCCATCTATCTCATAGAAGTGTGATGGTAATAATGTAGGTGCCACCAAAGCGGGGTACATTATTATCGTGTTGGCTTTTGGTTCAGGCTTAACTGGAGATTCTTAGAGAATATAAGCAAATGATGTAGACGGTTATGGTAATGAGTTGTGCATATCATCTACCAACAACGGGATATGATGCAATTGGCATGATTGCCTACCTAAATTGTCAAGTTGTGTGCGATCAACCAAAGCTGACTCATGATTTGATGATATATCAATCTTAGACTACTAGAATATTGTACATTATAATATTCCAAATTGTTATGTGAGGGCTGTCAATTTAATAAAATATTGGGAGAAATAATAGTTATAGACCTAATTAATATAATCAAAATTTCAAATCAAATCAAAAGCATTTGACGAATGAAAATTTTATCTTGAAGAATTAAATGACGAACACATCTGAATTGTGATTGGTCCTTAAGAAGGACAAACTTGAAGGGACAAATTTCCATGACTAATTTTAGACTTTGAGAAGGGTTCTCAATGAAGAGTGCAAGCTCTACGTCCTTGACAAACCAGTTCCAGAAACACCTACTCCAAATGCACCTCAGGCACAAGTGGATGCTTACTCGAAGCATGCTAATGATGCCTTAGACATAAAGTACCTTATGATTAGCTGCATGAACTGTGAGTTGCATGAGAAATGTGAGGACATGAGTGTTCTTGAGATGGTAACACATCTTAAGAAAGTGACACTTGGCCTCACAAATCAAGAAAGGGATGATATCCTAAAGGCACTACTTGAGTTTAAGCTGACAGAGGGAAGCTCAATAGAAGAACATGTGCTCAATATGATTGGACATGTGTATCATCCTAAAGAATTGGGATTCCCCTTGATCCAATAGTTGGCCACTAATATGATTCTAAAGACAATTCCAGAATCATATGACCACTTTATTGCATGTTATCATGTGAATAATATGGCTGGATAGATGTCAAACTTGTTTTCCATGTTGATTCATGTTGACACAAATTAAAGAAGGACAAGCCCATGATGGTGATCAGTAGGACTGAGTCCAAGGATTAAATCAAGACCAAGAAGAGTTCTGAGGTCAAGCCTAAATCCAAATCTTCAACACCTAAGATAAGGAGAAAGAAAAGTACACGAGGAACTCGTCCTTTTTACTTGAAGGCTTTAAAGAAGCAAAAGATGGGGATGATGATCTCCACTTCAAGTATATACATATTGAGATAA
Source organism: Alisma plantago-aquatica (assembly GCA_963693085.1). Taxonomy (NCBI): domain Eukaryota; kingdom Viridiplantae; phylum Streptophyta; class Magnoliopsida; order Alismatales; family Alismataceae; genus Alisma; species Alisma plantago-aquatica. The sequence continues at coordinate 750,867,585 of OY856413.1, forward strand.
ATCTATCTACTTCATCATCATGGTTACTAGATACCATATGTGGATCTCACATATGTTCTCATATGTAGGATCTGAAAGGAAGCAGGCCTTTGGGAAAAGGTGAGGTGGAACAATGAGTTTCTAATGGCACAAGAGTTATAGCCAGCGCAGTTGGAACTTATAGTATATTTCTATCCAAAGGGCTTGCAATAGCGTTAAAGAACTAGTATTATGTACCTAATATAAATAGAAGAATCATTTATGTATCTTATTTGGATAAGGATGCATTTAAGTTCCATATTAAAAATGGTTGATGTTCTATTTCAAAAGATGGGATCTTTTATGGAAGTGCCCCATGTATTATGGTCTTTATTTGTCAGATCTAAAGAAAGATGTTTATAACGTAAATACCAAAAGACTAAAAATCAACAACTCAAACAATACATACCTTTGACATTGTCATCTAGGGTACAAAAATGAGAATTACATATCTAGACTCCATAAAGATGGTTATCTGGAATCTTTTGATTTTGAAATCATTAGGGACATGTAAATCTTATATGTTGGGAAAGATGGCTAAGACCCCTTTCACTATTAAGAATGAGAGGGATAGTGGTCTATTAGGACTCTACATATTGATGTGTGTGGACCTTTCAGAACAATCGCTAGATGTGGGTATCAATACTTCATTACCTTAACTGATGACTTTAGTAGGCATGAATATGTTTATTTAATGAAACATAAGTCAGAAACTCTTGAAAAGTTCAAGGATTTTATGAATCAAGTACAGAACCAACTTTTTAAAAGTATTAAGGCACTTAATTATGATCGAGGTGAAGAATACTTAAACCAGGAGTTTGAGAACCTTCTTAGAGCCCATGGGATTATATCCCTATGGACTCCACCTAGAACACCTCAGTATAATGGTGTGTCAAAAAGAAGGAATCACATATTACTAGATATGATGTGATCAATGAAGAGTTTATTTAAGCTTCCGACTACCTTCTGGGGGTATTCTCTAGAAACATGTGTGTTTACCCTAAACCAAGTACCATCTAAATTGGTTCAAAAGACACCATATGAGATATGGACTAGGAAGTGTCCCAATATGTCTTTCATGAGGATTTGGGGTTGTGAAGCTTATGTTAGTAAAATATTTTCTAAAAAGCTTGGTCCAAAATATGATAAAAGTTATTTTGTTGAATATCCTAAGGAGACTATATGATATTACTTTTATTCCATATATAACAACAAAGTGTTTGTTGTCAGAGATGTTGTATTCTAAAAAAAAGAATTTATTTCCAAAGGAATTAGTAGGAGAAAAGTGGAACTCAAAGACGTTTAAGACCAACAAGAAAATATTGAACTAGTATATGTATAAGAGGAACAAAGAGAATCACAAAGCTTTGTGGAATCTCAAATTCCTCAAGTAACACAGGAGCCTCATTGATCTAATAGGAAACACCTTGATCTTGATAGATTTGGATATCTTGTAACTCAGTAAGGCAGTGAATTGGTCATAGATGATGAGAAAATAATCTATCAAGATTCTATAGAGGGACTAGAGTCTGAGAAATGGCTTGAGGCCATGATCTGAGATGGAATCCATGTATACCAACAAAGTATGAACTTTCGTGGATTCACATGAAAGGGTAAAACCCATAGGGCACAAGTGGGTCTTTAAGAGGAAGACTGACATGGATGGAAAAGTTCAAACCTATAAGGTGATATTGGTTGCAAAGGGTTTTACACAAGTTCAAGGTGTTGTCAATGATAAAACCTTTTCTCCAGTGGTCATGGTTAAGTCCATCAGGATCATGCTTGCTATTGCAGTTTATCATGACTATGAGATTTGGAAAATGGATGTTAAAACTATGTTCCTTAACTGAAATCTAATTGAGGATGTGTATGTAACGCCCGAGCCCACTATCCGAGGCTCTAGTAGAGTTACAGGAATGACGAATGGCCCCATAGACCACCACTAGCCTTAACTACACACTTTGTCCTCACTCACATGCATGCCATGATCAACTTCCTGACAGGTCACCCATCCCAGTACTACTCCAAGCTGAGCATGCTTAACTATGGAGTTCTTAGTGATGGGCTCCTAGAAAAGGATGTGCACCTTGGTGATATGGGTATTCCAATCATTCCTTTTAAGATCAACTAATCTGAGACCTCAAATACTAGGATGTTACAATCTCCCCCACTTAAACTCTTGACGTCCTCGTCAAGGCTCAACTATAAGGCATGATAATCTCTTTCCCATTTTAGTGCAAACCCACAATGGCCCATGGACACCCAGCTCCCGATCACGGAATACCAGTGTAAGGGTGGCTACGTCAACCATGGACAACCCTTTCCTACATGCCTGGACCGTATGGCTCAAGACTAGCATGCCATGCCCATGTGGGCCCCACCTACTAGAGGGGAATTGGCTCTGATACCATTTGTAATGACTGGGCCCACTGCACAAGGCTCTATTAGAGTTTCAGGAATGACGACTAGCCTCACAGACCACCACTAGCCTTAATTGCGCACTTTGTCCTCACTGACACGCAAGCCAGGATCAACTTCCTAACTGGTCACCCATCCTAGTACTACTCCAAGTTGAGCACGCTTTACTATGGAGTTCTTAAGTGATGGGCTCCCAGAAAAGGAGGTACTCCTTGGTGATATGGGTAGTCCAATCATTCCTTTTAAGATCATGTTATCCGAGGCCTCAAATCCTGGGACATTACATTCTCCCCCACTTAGACTCTTAAACCAATTATCCAATTAATACCAAATTTTAAGAAAAAGTTTGTAATGACTTAAACAACTTGTGTGCCAAGTTTGGGACTCAAACTCGAAAGTATGAGATACTTTCCTTCATATTAAAGTTATCACTTATTAAGTCAAAATTTTAGGGTTTAATTAAACCTATAAGGAGTCCTGCCTAACATCCGTATCAACCCTAGCGTGCTGACGCCATTGCTGGAACCATGGAGGTTCGCGGTAGTGGTGAAGGTTGTTGGAATTACCGTTGGATTCACAACGCTAGTCAACCGCGTCATGGCATTGTGGCAACTCACTAAACAATTCCGAGTAATTGACTTGGAGATAGGGTACTTCATCTTCCAACTCAGTAGCAAGGCGGCGTACGAGCGAGCCTTGACCGAAGGGCCATGGATGATCTTTGGGAACTATCTTGCTGTTCAGTCTTGGTCAGTGGATTTCCGCCCGGTCGACCACATCCCCAAGAAACTGGTAGTATGGCTTCGCATCCCAGAACTCCCAGTATATATTTATCAATATCAGCTCCTGGCAAGCGTCGGAGATGCCGTTGGGAAAACAATTAAAGTCGACACCACCACGCTGTAAGGCCACCGTGGTAAGTTTGCACGGCTTGCAGTTGAAGTCGACACGCTCAAGCCATTGCTACCGGCAGTCTACCTTAACGGGGAGTACTTCCGTTTGGAATATGAGAATCTACTCGCTATTTGCATGAAGTGCGGTAGAGTGGGACACGAGGAAGTGGCTTGCAACTTCAGTAAGCCCTTCTCCCCTACTGAAGCACCTTCATCATCAGATCCCCCTCTCCTTAAAGAGGTGCAGTACACACCTCAGATTCATGCCAAGAAGCCAGAGAAGCGTGCAACCTCTCAAAAGAAGGGAGGAGCAACACCGTCTGCTAGTAGAACTCTGGAGGAGCCACCCACTGCTGAAGGTGAGGACGTGACCAAAGAACAGCAGCCCCAGTCCACAAATGAAGTCCATGAAGCAACCGGAGAGGAGTGGCAAACTGTCCAATCCAGAAAGCACAAGAAGAAGGCTAAGTCGAAGCTACACGTACAATCCGGAGCAAGACAAGATATCCCGCCTAAGGGCCCGCTTGTTGGGAGTAATGTAACCAATCTAAGCAACACAAGCATCATCCTTCTTAACGATGACACCTGTGAGGGTCGGACGCAGGAGACGGGAGACACCACGTCGTTCCAATTCACAGCCATCGATAATGCAAAGGATGTTTCCCAATGTTCGTTCCACTGGGGGGACAAAGGTGGAAGCAGCGGAGTATTACTTAGAAACAGGAAAGTCGTGTATCAGACGGTCAGCCCTGGTCGAGAAAGGAAGAAAGGAAGGCTTGCCCAATTAGTCGGCAATCTTGAGCAAGGCTCGGCAGCTAAGCGCGCCATTGACTTCACCAAAGACACGGAACCTCCCGATGATACTATGGTCGACGATGAGCAATCCGTCGGCCTCCGTGCGGCAATTGTTTGAGTTGCCCATGCCCCTTCTCTCTTTTAGTGTTTTTATGCTGAACATCCTCTGCTGGAATATTCAAGGTGCTTGTTTCAAGAAGAAAATTCGTCTTCTCAAGGATCTCCGAAGAAGACATAGGCTTCATATTATGGCTATTGTTGAACCATGAATTAGTGGGTCCAAGGCTGATGGCGTCATTAAGCAATTGGGTTTTCCTTCTTCTCATAGGGTTGAGGCTGTTGGCTTTTCGGGTGGCATATGGGTGTTATGGGATGATGCTCACTGCTCTGTCGAGTTTGTCCTCAACCACAGACAGTTCATCCACTGCCGCATCAATGACTCCTGGCACTTGCCTGCATGACATCTCCAATTCCATTCATGGTGCATGGGATGTCATCGGTGATTTCAATACCATGATGGACATCTCTGAAAAACAAAACGGGCATTCCTTTGACCACCACTCGAGTAGGAAACTCAATTCCCTTCTCATGCACACGGGCTTAGCAGACATCAAGGCCAATGGCCCCTTCTATACCTTCAAGCGACTCCAACTCTTAGAGAGGCTGGATCGAGTTATCGCCAATGATGACTGGCTATCTATGGCTTCCTCGGCATCGATGACTATCCTTCCTAGGCTCTACAGTGACCATAGTCTGTTGCTCATTCATGACTCCACACAACGCCAGGCTCGCCATAAGTCTTTCCGAACTAAAGAGTCTTGGTCGCTGGCCCCTGGATTTAAAGATGTCATTCTGCAATCTTGGGATCCGATGAAGAGCTTCCTCGACGCTCTCCCCGCCTTCCATGAGGAGGCATCTGCATGGGACTCCAAGCTTCACAATTCCAACAACAAACACAAAAATAAAATCATGCGGCGGATAAACAACATCCATGTATCCTCTACCAACTTGTCTCTTACTTCTTCTGACTCCACTTTGGAATGCTTGCAAGATAAATATAGCAATATTCTCCTTCAAGAGGAGGCTGATTGGCGGCAGAGAGCTAACATTAATTGGCTCTGTCTTGGCGACTCCAACACAAAATTCTTTCATACATATGTCAAGGTGCGCCGCCTCTTCAACAAGATTACAAGGCTCAAGGACAGTGCGGACAATTGGGTGGATGATCCAGCTTCCCTTAAGTTGCACGTACGAAATTTCTTTCTTGAGTTGATGACTGCCCCGCCTCCTAGCACTCGCAATACTGCTGTTGTTGCTAGCTTTGTTGGCACCTTCGAGTAGCCATGCGAGGCCACTAGGTGCAACCTTAGCACCCTCCCTTCTGCTGCTGGAATTAAGCACACCATGTTCATGATGGCGCCCAACAAAGCTTCCGGGCCCGATGGCATCTGTAATTCTTTCATCCAAAAGCACTGGGACATAGTTGGATCTTCTTTTATTCGCACAGTGCAAGATACCTTCACATCGGGGACCATTGAAGACAGGCTTGCAGACTCCTTTATGTGTCTGATTCCGAAGACACGACAGCCCCAAACTTGCAGTGACCTCCATCCTATCTCGCTTAATAACACGTGCTTCAAGTTGATATCCAAGATCATTGTGGAACGCATCAAGCCGCTACTGCAAGGATGGATTTATGAAACTCAATCCAGTTTCCTACCGGGCCGGCGCATCACTGATAATATTATTCTTGTCCAGGAGGTTATCCACACCATGCGTACGAGGTCTACTGGCAAGGTGCTTGCTTGCATCAAGATAGACCTTGCTAAAGCCTTTGATAAGATGAGTTGGGCGTTCATCCATGACACCATCAAGAGGACTGGTATTCCAGCTGTTTTGGTTAATCTCATTATGCAAATCATCACTAAAGGGTGCACTTCAGTTCTCTGGGAAGGCTGCCCTCTTGAGTCATTCAAAACCTCGCAAGGAGTCCGTCAAGGTGACCCAATCAGCCCCTACATTTTTGTTCTATGTATGGAGAGACTCAGTCAAGCCATCTTGCAATCCATAAACCGAGGAGCATGGAAGACTATTCGTCTTTCTAGACAGGGTCCGATGTTATCACATGTTTTCTTTGCCGATGATATACTCTTGCTGGCAGAAGCATTTGAAGGGAAAGCTAAAAGCATTAACAAAGTTCTCCAAGCTTTTGGGCGTGCATCTGGGCAACGGGTGTCTAAGGACAAGTCACGTTGCTTCTTCTCTCCTAATACCCCACGCCAAGTCCGGGATGTTTTCTGCAGGCGCCTTGGTATTCCACACACCAGTGATTTGGGTCGTTACCTTGGTGTCCCCATTCTACATCACCGAGTCAACAAATCAACTCACGTTGCAATTGTTGATACTATGAAGGACCGTATGACGAGCTAGTTAGCAAGACAACTGTCTCTAGCTGGTAGAATCACTCTTGTAAAATCCACTCTTCAAGCTATTCCCAGCTACACTATGCAGTCTGTGCAACTCTCACCAGCACTTTGTGATGATATTAACAAGCACGTCAAGAACTTCCTTTGGTATGGCAGGCGATCCCACCACAGTCTCTCTCTGGTCTCGTGGAAGAAGGTTTCTATGGCTAAATCTGACGGCAGTTTGGGCATCAAGGATGCACGGTCCCAGAATCAAGCTCTTATGCTCGGTAATGTGTGGCGCTTCATAAACAATAGGGATGTTCTTTGGGTTCGTGTTATGCGTAGCAAGTACATGTGCAATGACACACCTATTAAGAAACCATGTTCCTCGGTGTGGGCTTTTATTAGGAGGCACATGCCAGCCATCCTTCAGGACTCGGCCGTAACTATCAATAACGGTGAATCTGCAAACGTTTGGAATGACAAATGGCTTCATGGCCTATCTATTAAAGACATTGACCCCTCTCTTGAGCCACCACCCGACCTCGCTGATCTTACTGTCTCAGCCATGGGCATGGATGGCAATGGATGGGACTGGGATTTCATCCATGGCTATCTTTTGAGTAGTGCTTGGCTGCATATTCAGCACGTTTATCCGCCTTCTACGTCTGCTGGCCATGATACTCGCCATTGGCCTGGATCGCCTACTGGCCTTCTTACCAAAAAGTTTGCATACAAATGGCTCCCCACAGACATTGAGTTTCCCCTGCCTGGGAAATGGGATACTATTTGGAGATTGCCGGTTCCGCCCCGTGTTCGCACTTTTCTTTGGCTTCTGGTCCACAATGCGTTGCTCACCAATGTGGAGAAGTCATGCCGCCATATCCCGGTTGACAGCCACTGCCCGGTTTGTGCAAATGCGAGTGACACCCTGGTGCATGCTCTCTGTGACTGCAATTTCAGCAGGGAAGTGTGGGTTGCCTGTAAAATGGACCCATCCTTCTTCCTTCTTCCTGAGGAGGAGTGGATTGATGCGATCATCTCTTCTAAAGGCACTGACGCTCCATCCATGTTGCCTCTAGTGGCTTGCTGGGCAATCTGGTCACAGAGAAATGAGTTTGTACACAACAGGAAGCAAAAACCTCTTCAACTGCGGGTATCCTTCATCAAGGACCGAGTTCGAGCCATCTTGGCAACCCCGACGCTGTTCTCGACACACACGCCGGGATGCAGCCAACACAGAGTTCCCCCTATTCTCAGTGACGTTGTTATTTTTGTTGATGCCTCTCATCATGCTGGATCCTCTCGCACTGGGATTGGTATTCATGCTGTGGACAGCCATGGAGGCTTCCTTCTGGGCCACAGATTGCCCAGCCATGCCACCTCGGCATTGGAGGCGGAGATACAAGGCATCATCTGGGCCTTGGAACTCTGCAAAATTATAGGATGGCGTGCACCCACCATTCTGTCTGATACTACCTCTGCGGTATCCATTACCACCAAGGCGGCACCCGCAACAACTATGTTCCTTCCACACATGCACCGGCTTCAGCAGCTCCAGAATGAAGTCAGACTCACTTCCATAGCTCATGTTCCTAGAGTGCATAATAATGTAGCGGACTGTATTGCTCGCTTTTCAGTTTCTGCTAGTACTGCTTTTACTTTCCATAATGTGGTGCCCCCGTGGCTCACAAGTAATCTAGATGTTAATTTCTCTAGCATTTGGCCTGCAGTAGAGAGCGGGATGAATATAATCTGATCTCTACGGTTTCCCAAAAAAACATTTATGCATATTTTCTCTCTCCTATTATTTTATTCCCTTTATATGGATTCCTTTACCATTAGAAACAATGTAGACTCAAAATCTCATCCCTGATGATTCCATTATCCATATTTCCACATATTTCTTACATTTTCATTATGTTCTCAAATTTCCTTATTAATAATGCATTAATTGATTTCTTCTTTTTCTTTTAATCATATTGGACTCATTAACATATTATGATCCACGAAATCATATGCATAAAGAAAATATCTATTCAATATATATAATTCATACAATTCCCATAATCATGCATTTATTGGGGAAATTGCATTTTCAACCATATGAACCCAAAAAAATGGGGTTTTAACATCCTATCCCTCTTATAAGATTTTTTCCCTCAAAATTCCACCAAACATACAAACAAAGCAGGATAAGGCTTTTCCATGTCCATCATGGCTCCCATGTGGCTTCATCCTTTCCATGGTGCTTCCAAAGAGCCTTTATCATCTTATATTCTTACATCTGAGTTCTTTCTCACCTTGGTATCACGTACCCTCATAGGTGACTCATGATATTTCAGCCTCCCTTGGGAGCTCACTAGGTTCATTGCTCAACACATGGCTCGGGTACCTCACATAGTGCTCTAGATCAGACACACGGAACACATCATATTATCATGAGGGGTAAGGCTATATACATAAGCAACTCCACCAATCCATCTCAAATGAACCCATGTATTGGGGACTCATCTTTCTCAGCCATAGCTCAGAGGGGTCAGGTTTTCATAACACATGTTTACCCACAGTGAATTGCATGTCAGTCTACTTTGCATCAACTCATGACTCATGTCAATCTTGGGCTTATTCATCCATTACTCAATCAAGCGTCTTCATCTGCATACACTGTGGTCTCTCTGACCTTCACAAGGTCCTCTCACTGATATCATCCAAGTGAAACGGTGATCAACACAACCTCCCTTACAGAGCTTCATACATCCCGATACTGGCTATGGTGTCTATCATGTCAAACAAATTCTTATAGGAACTGCTCCCATGAATCACCTTAAACAAGCACACATGCTCTCATCAGACCTTCTAGAGTCTGGCTCATACTGTCTTGACTGCACACCAGTCAAGGGTGATGTGTTGTACTCATTTTCAATATATCATTGAGTTCTTCTTATACCTACTTCCTCAACATGGAAGTGAACTTGAGGTTATGCTCAAGATATTGAACTCAGATCATGGTGTAGTTGAACTATCTCTCTCTCTCATGTATATATATATAGTTCAACGGGATATGTCACCTTGATAATGCTCTTTCATAGGCAAGGGATTAGGTCAACTTGGTAAGGCGATATACCATAACCCATATCGCATCATGATCACTCTTGGTCCATGGGAGACCCACCATAAAGTCTATGATGATATACTCCCATTCCCTCTCAGGGACTCTTCATTATCCAGAGAAACTTACTGGGTTACTGGTGTTCAAGCTTTAACCTCTGGCATGCATGGAAACTGGCTTCATGCAACTCTATATACTTTTTCATCTCAGGTCTTTGTAGTACTACTATAAACCATAACTATCTTAGTAGTGTATGGTATACGTAAAATCATGAATGACTTGCATAACATGATTCCCCAAGGGTGACTCATCAGAAAGCCTAAAACACTCTAGTGGGTTTCACCACCTTCCTTTCCTTGAGAAGTGTATCTGGGGTTCTCACCACTCTCCTTTTATCTCATCAAGGTCTGGGCCGACTAAGTGAGTAACCACTAAATTGACCCAACAGGTCAGGTTATATCTGGGTGTTAGCCACAAAGGTCTCATCTTCAAACAATCATAGGGTTTACCTCTATCACCTTCAATGGTTTAATTGATGAAAAACCCTAAGAATTGATGATAATGAGATTTCATGATGTTCTTCAGATACTTTAAGACAATATTAACTTGTTGTTCATAAAAGAGAGGATTAGATCTAAAAAGATGATCATTATGCATAGTTGTCTTAATTTAGGGTCCCATGTACATGAATATGGATTAATGGTCTTAGAAACCCTAATTAAGGTAATGATGACTTTTAATGGTTTTAATTGTTCAAATCCATGAATAAAATAGAGATACGATGATCCTTGCCAATTTGAGAATAAAAGATCCTTAATGTGGATAATTTGAGCAGTTATGGTTTATATGGGTAGAAAAAGTATTTTAGGGTTTGTTGACCTAAAAGGGATAAAGTTTGAGAAATTGATCTAAGAAACCCTAATGAATATTAATAAAACTTAGAAACCTTAGAAAGGTGTCCCAAGTCAATAAGGAGTTGTTTGGGATATGTTTCTGATACTTAGACATTATATATGCTTTCAGGATCAAAGTTTGCTTGATTGGTTGCTTGTCTTGCTTGGTTGGACATATAAGTTGGATTTGGATAAACTGCTTCTTTGAGATCTCCAAAAAAGTTATGTGGTTATTCTTAGGATTAAATCACTTTAGTTTCCCGGCGATTCCCGAAGTTTTATCGATTGCTTGGAATAAATGCTTGATTGTCTTTTATTTCATGTAGTTATAAAGTGACTATGACTATCACCATAATTATAGGTGCATAACTAGCTCAAATCCTGGTCCTCCTCTATAGCTATGATGTTGATGAGATTGATGACCTAGTACATGGTCTACCCACGAGGTACGACCATCAGGTTATCATGAGTCAGGGATTGGACTACCTTTGGGTAGGTCCATGTGACTCCACAACCCTATGTATTGATCTACCTATAAGGTAAGGATCATGGGGGTTAGTTGACATCTACCATATGAGAGGTAGTATTTATGTCCACTGTAGGGACAACACAAAGGCTAGGATATGTAAGGATTGAGTAGTCATGTTTAAAGTGTAAAATTTGTTTTGTTAAATCATAATTTTTTGCAATATGTTGTTACACTTAAATGCAAGATTATTGGTTCCCTTACATACCAATATAATTCATTATACTGGCCGAATTTTGTTTGTCGACATTTTAGGTTTATCAAGAAAATGGATATTCCTTTAAAGTGACAATGATGGAATAAAGCTTAATAAAGATGGGAGGATTTTATATAGATAGATGTTATATGAGGTAAAGTCCCTCAACTCCTATATTTTGCAATGTATGAGAAAAGAAAATTTTTATTCCATTTTAAATCTTAGTTGTTGTAGAATTTATTAATTATTGTTTATTATTTGCAAAACCATTGATTTTGTTTTGGGATAAAGCCTCTGACCTCTTGGTCTCCCTTAATTGGGGGTTACTGGGAGGTGGGGTCGTTACAGTGTACATGACACAACATGAGAGTTTTATAGATCCAAAGTTTGCAAATAAAGTCTGTAAGCTACAAAGGTTGATTTATGGATTGAAGCAAGCATCTCAGAAATAGAATCTTCATTTTGATGAGATGATTGAAGAGTTTGGCTTTATTCAAAATGAAGATGTACCTTATGTGTACAATAAGGTTAGTGGGAGCATAGTGACATTCCTCATATTATATCTAGATGACATATTTTATATGGGGAATGAAATCCCTAATTTATAAAAGGTAAAGACATGACTAGGAAATACATTATCTATGAAAGACTTGGGAGAAGCATCCTGCATCTTGGGTATGAATATCTATAGAGATAGATCCAGAAGGCCTCTTAAACTAAGTCAGAGGACATATATTGAGAAAGTGTTGAAGCGATTCAACATGGAGAATTCAAAGAGAGTAATACTACCTGTTCGTCATGGTGTCCCCATCTCTAGAGCTCAATGTCCTAGTTCTTGTGAAGAAAGGGAATGCATGAGCTTGATTTAATATGCCTCAACAATTGGATCAATCATGTATGCAATGTTGTATACCCATCTAGATGTCTCGTATGCCTTGAGCAAGGAGAGAAGATATCAGTCAGATCCAGGTGATGCTCACTGTATAGCCGTGAAGAACAGCCTCAAGTACTTGAGAAGGACTTAGGATCAGTTCTTGGTCTATGGTGGAGAGGAAGAGTTGGTGGTAAAGGGTTACACCGAAGCAAACTTCCAAACTGATCAAGATGATTACAAATTGCAATCAGTATTTGTGTTTTGCCTAAACAACGAAGCTATTATTGGTAAGGTATAATCATAGAGCCAACCATGTAATGATTGACATGGCATATAACATAAAGTATTTGATTAATACTCATAAAGGCAAGCTTCCAATTCATTCTGTTGCACTTAGTTTTGAGGTAATGAGGAAATATTTGAATGTCTAAAGAATGACAATACTTAATGATGTATTTCTTCAAGTACGTGACTTGGAAGGATGAGATCATATGAATGTTAAGAGTATGTACATTCTTGTTATGTCCCTCGTCAGTTGTTACTGTGGAAGGTAGATAGACACCAATAACACATCAGACTAAAGTGTGGGTTGGTTGATGACAAAATCTTGTTAGTCATGATATGGCAATATCGAACCAAGAACACATATACATGTTAGAGAACAGTCTATCAGATAGACCCACCTTGAGAGTGACACATGAAAACCATCATTGGTGGTCATAGTCATCTCTCATAGTGAAGGTGGTGATTGTGATTCTTAGACCAGGAATCATTGCACTCATCACATGTCATTGGGTACACTTTGACATCATCAAACACATTCCTATAACATGGGTTGTCATAAAGGTGATGATTGGGTGACTTTGACACATCGGGATAGAATGTGAGTGATAGATATGGGATTTTCCCCTCCTACTAGAGTATGATATCTTGACCACTTGATAAGTGAGACTGAGAAATGCATGTGAATACACATGTGAATCAATATATGATATTGAGATCAAATTATCTCAGACAGTCTGCTCTTAGTTCTAGGAACATGGATTGAATGTTGAGAGGATGAAAATTTCATGCCTTGAGTTCACTCCAGATATCAGTGACAAAGGAATTTTTCATTCACTGCAACACCTTTTCACAGATTGTAGGTTGAAGTTGCTCTTCAACTTTCCATTCACTTGGGTAGTACTGATGTGCGACTAGGTACCACTCCTTGCATGTGATGTAATATGTTAGTTATGGACATTTACTGCCAACCTGATATGGGACCTATAGGGTCACACACAAAGGAACTCATCTAGAAGATGAGTTTATCTTGAATGATGATTGGATTGATTACTAAAGCATTTAAGTATTCAATTCACGCAATAGATCAATACATTCACTGACTGGACTATCAAACGAACATCTTAAGTGTTGACACGACCATTTGGGAAGCCATACAGGTGTCTCAAGTGTTGAGATGGCCGTTTGGGTTGCTAGGCTAATCAGAGTTTAATTGACTAAGTTCTGCCCAAATTGAGGAGTGAATTGGCCAGTTCAATCTGTTGAACCAACCGACTTGACTCAGGTTCACCAGACGGCTATCTAGGTGAAAGAGATTGACATCTCACATGGGTGAGATGGCTCGGTTGTGGTGAGAGAAGGTTCTGGATGTTTCCCGAACTTATTTGGATTGCACATTACTTGTGGTGCAAGGAATTAATATGTAATATTAATTGGAATCAAAATTGCCAAATTCATGTGTGATTGGGAAACTGCCAAATAGTCGTTTGGTAGTGGGAGATCACCATTTCAAGTGACTAGATGACCATATGGGTCACCTTATGACCGTCTCGTGGTTCGTAGGTTGCGAAAATTCAAGATCTTTCGGTCCCTTCCACTCCCGCACAATCCTATACAGACTAGGAACCCTGACCCTAACCCTGCCTATAAATAGAGGGGTAGTGGGGGCTTCCAAGAACACAACACTTCAACTGAGAATCAGTTGCATTGACAATTGTTGTCCTCTCTGGTAGTGATAACCAAGAGAGCCCAGGCAAGTCATACCTGGAAATGGAGGGATATCTATGAGAGAGAACAACTGAGAGTTGTTGTGGGAGAGCATGTTGGTGACTAGTACGCCAATGGGAGGGACAAGTCTTTCCTATCTGTTCTAGATGAACGATAGGGGCTCTAGTTGGTACGTGTGGACTACTCTAGAGGAAGAAGTCCTTTGGCTGCTACTCAAAGAGCAAAGTAAGCATGTAGCCCATGGAGAGACCACATGAGTTCATACATAAGTTGTTTTGTTCATTGTTTGTGGTGAAGACCAAGAGTTGCGCAACTACCATCTAAGAGCAACTAGTTGACAGTTGCATTGATGTGAGTTGTTGTCGCTAGACTTTTTCTAGGACCATGTATCATTCACTAAACCATCATTCCTATTTCATAGTAGTTTACGTGATCTTGTTGTTATGGGAATATGGATAGATAAAATATTTGTTTCCACTGCTATACTTTGTGCCCATATTTCCCAACAGTGGTATCAAAGCCATGTCAATTTACTATATTTTAGGATAATCAATATGATCATATTTTGGTTTAATCATTTATTTATTGCATATGATGTGGATATTTAAACTGTCTCATATGCCTATCCGATCAAAGAACACATAATCATATATATATATGGTAGAGATCTAGTGAGAAACATGCTACGGTGAGAGAATGAGAGGCATTTGAATAACTATAAATCTATAACTTATTTTTATCATCCAACCTTACAGATAGGAAGAACATCATTTTGTTTACGTTCACAGAAAAAAACCATTGTGATCAGATATTTTTTACATGTCCATATGTACAATATACACATTTTAGATCCAACAGTCAGTCTGAAATTCAATATTGAGTATTTAAAAGTATTCCTTTGTTATGCTTGCAATACAAGTTCTATGGTGATGAAATTTTATGGGAAGGTAAATAATAAGGTATATTTTCAATCCATACGGTTGGATAATGAAAATTTGATCACTTTCAAAAGTTATTCAAATGTCTCTCATGCTCTCGCCAAGATATGTTTCTCACTAGATCGTTGTCCTATATATATATATATATATATATAGGGCCCATCTTTATTGCCCGCGCAGGTAGCTACCCGCCCACCCTTCCGACCACTTTTTTTCAAAAAAAATTTTTGCAATTGTAGAGGACTATTTTGTCTAGCTCTCCAAAAAATTTTAGCCAAAAATAATATCATTTGCCCCTCCAAAATAAAAAAAACCCGTCCTTATATATATTTGTTGTATATTTTGTACAGAGTTACTCTTTTATTCGTGTAGTTACTTTCTGTTCACCATAGTTACTTTTTTGACAGCAGAGTTACTTTTTTGGCCATGAGAGTTACTTTTTTGGCTGTCGGGTAGCAAAAATCCAGGATACCCACGCGGGCAAAGAATGAACGCCCATATATATATATATATATATATATATATATATATATATATATATATATATATATATATATATATATATATATATATCTATATATATAAATATATATATACGTATATATATGTATATATGTATATATATGTATATATATGTATATATGTATATATATATACGTATATATATATGTATATATGTATATATATACGTATATATATATACACGTATATATATATATATATGTATGTATATATGTATATATATGTATATATATATATATATATATATATATATATATATATATATATATATATATTTAGGGCCCATCTTTATTGCCTGCACGGGTAGCTACCCGCCCACCCTTCCGACTACTTTTTTTCAAAAAAAAAAATTCGTTATTGTAGAGGACTATTTTGTCTAGCTCTCCAAAAAATTTTAGCCAAAAATAATATCATTTGCCCCTCCAAAATCAAAAAACCCGTCCTTAAATATATCTGTTGTATATTTTGTACAGAGTTACTTTTTTGGCCAGCAGAGTTACTTTTTTGACACCATAGTTACTTTTTTTACAGCAGAGTTACTTTCTTAGCTAGGAGAGTTACTTTTTTGGCTGCAGGGTAGCGAAAATCCAGGCTACCCGCACGGGTAATGAATGAATGCCCATATATATATATGTATATATATATATATATATATATATATAGGCTGTTTTTTTATTGCCCGCGCGGGTACTGTAGTGGGGCTACCCGTCTCTGTGACGCGGTGGCATTTTACGTAAATACTGCCGATTGCTGTACGCATCAGCCGCCGACCCCGTCGTTGCGGCATCCTCCTCGTCAAGCATCAGCCGTCGACCTCGCCATTGCGGCATCCTCCGTCAACACTCTGTACGCGCGTCTTAACTGGCCGTCTCTGAGCAACGCAACACCGGAAGAGCTGGCCGATTACTGTACGCATCAGCCGCCGACCCCGCCGTTGCGGCATCCTCCTCGTCGAGCATCAGCCGTCGACCCCGCCATTGCGGCATCCTCCGTCAACACTCTGTACGCGCGTCTTAACTGGCCGTCTCTGAGAAACGCAGCACTGGAAGAGCTAGTAGACATCGATTGAGTTCAATAATACCAGCATACCTCCCGAATCTGTCTTTGGAATCTGCAGTCCTGGCTCTGTCTATCTCCGACCTCCACCTATCTTCGAGTTTGTGGATGTATCGGACAATCGACTAGTAGGCTCCATCACGAAATGCCTTATTGGCAGGATAGGGGTAAAAGTATTCGAAGCCGGAAACTGCCTTGCTCCGCCAGCAGCTGACCAGCAACGCAACCCACATTGAAGAAGTAGGTGTGTTTTTGAATTATTGTTTACAAACTGAATACCAAATTCTGTGTTGAGCAGTTGATTATCTGCTAAGTATAATCCCTTATATGATCTGTTTGTCTTAGTTATTTTTCGTGCTGTATTAGTCACTTTTATATTTATATAGTTACTGTTTTGTTTACAGAGTTACTTTTCAATCTCTGCAATGGATGCTAGTCTTGATACTGATGCTGCTAATGCTATTATTGACATTGACGATGATAATGTTCGTTCTTCTTCATCTGTTGCTACTGATACTGTGTCCTCAGTTGATGTCCCTAGAGTTGGATTACAATTTGGAAGTTTAGATGATGCCATATCGTTTTACTATAGGTATGCTGGTTTGATTGGGTTTAATGTCCGGAAAGATGATAATCGTTATGAACGAGGTACTAAGATCTTACTTGCTAAAGATTTGGTATGTGATAAGCAAGGTCAGAGTAGTTGTTCTAAGAGATCCAAAGGTCTTCTTAGTCCTGTGTGTGATAATATTGGTGAGTTGCATGAGAATTTATCTAAGAAGCACAAGCGTTCTATGAAAAGGTGTGGTTGTAAAGCAATGATCCGATTTACATTAGATAAGTCTTTATCTGTATGGTTTGTTACTGCCTTTGTTGATGAACACAATCATGATCTTGTCGATGATTCTCAATTGCGGTACTTGAAGTGTAATTCATCTCTTGACCAAACTCAAAAAGAGATGCTTTCTTCTATGAGTCAAGCAAATATACCTGTCTCCAGACAACTTGCATTGATAGCAACAGAGTCTGGTGGTTATGAAAACTTGACATTTACAAGTAGACAAGCTCATGGACATCTCAGTAGCAAGAGGAAGGAGTCATCTTTATATGATGTGGACATGGTTTTGGATCGTTTTGCAAGCTTGAAGGTTTTAGATTCTAAATTCTTTTACTCTTATCAAAATGATTCTGATGGTTGCTTGACACATTTGTTTTGGTCTGATCCGGTTTCTATTGATGACTGTGCATTATTTGGAGATGATATTGTATTTGACACCACTTACCGTACGAACAAGTATTCCATGGTTTTTGGAATGTTTGGTGGTGTGGATCACCATCACAAGACGATGTTGTTTGCTTCAGCTCTGTTGGTTGATGAGAAGTACGACTCTTTTCTTTGGGTTTTCAAGCAATACTTACTTTGTTTTGGCAAAGAGCCGGTTTCCATTATAACTGACCAAGACCCGACTATGAATGCTTCTATCATTACTGTTTTTCCAAACTGTAAGCATCGTTTCTGCAGCTGGCACATCCTACAAAAGCTTCCATCTAAGCTTGGCGGTGTTCCAAACAAGGATCGGATTATTAGCTCTTTGAATGATTGTGTATGGAATACAGACGATACATACACATTTGAAGAGAGGTGGAATTATGTAGTTGAAGAGAATGACCTATTACATATTAGTTGGCTTTCTGATATGTATGCTATGCGGTGGGATTGGGTCCCATGTTTTATGCAGGATTCTTTCTTTGCTGGTATGAGGACAACACAAAGAAGTGAGACCTTGAATGCTTTCATTCGAAGTCATGTCAACAGTAGGAAAATGCTTTTTGAACTTGTATGTTGCTTAGAGACTGCCTACTCTCATGTGCGGGAGATTGAAAATTTCAAAGATTTTGATGATTATTACAGCAATCTTCCTTTGTCATCAGTATGGCCTTTGGAGGAGCAAATGAGAGGTATATACACCAAGGCAATTTTTATGATCTTTCAAGCTGAAGTTCATCAAAGTATGGTATATAATGTAAAAGAAACTTCTGATGATGTTGAGTTTGAGGTATATCGTCTTGGTGGTTCTTGTTCTCCTCATCTTTTGAAGAAACACTCATCCACTGGTATGGTATCATGCAATTGTTTCATGTTAGAATTCAAAGGAATTCCATGTAGACACATACTTGCTTATCTAAAGAGTCGTGATTTTTGCAATCTTCCTGAGCCATATATACTGAAGAGGTGGACTAAAGGATATAGAGATCATCCTTTGATTTTCGGCAAATCATCTATCATGTAGCTATCCACTGGGAAGAGACTGCAGTTGGTATCTGCTTGCAATTGATTTGTTAATATAGCGTGTAGGAACAACGCTATAGATATGTGTCTTGAAAAACTCATTGCTTTGCAAAAGGAGCTGTTGGAATTAGATGTTGATGATGTTGGTGTAACTGGTTCGAATACAGCTTCTTATTCTGCTGTCAAGGTCCATATTCCCAGTGTTTGTAAAACTAAAGGTAGACCTAGATCTACTGATGTGCGGATTAAATCTGGAGTTGAAATTTCTCAATCTAAAACGAGACAGTGCAAGAATTGTTTACAATATGGTGTTAACCATGACAGCAGAAACTGCCCATTAAAGAAATAGGTGTGTGTTTGAATTCAAGTTCTGTGGTCTGCTATGGGTCGTATGGTTTACTGAAGTTGAGGATTTGATGCTACTGTTGCTGTGGTCTTCCTGTTGTGCTTCATGAAGCTGTGAATTTTCTGCTACTGTTGACAATGTTGTTATTGAAGTTGATTTATTCACTAGTTTTACTATAATGGTATCCAATTGTTTAGTGTGTGAGTCATGTCAAATTCTGATGTAATTGTAATGGCCAAGATGTACTGTGTGACAGTTGTAATTGATATTTGAATATAATGGTATCCAATTGTTTAGTGGGTGAGACATGTCAAATTTTGATGTAATTGCAATGGCCAAGATGTACTGTGTAGCTTCAATTGTATCCAATTTAAATCTTTTATAAAGATCATCCAAAATTTGTTTGTGGTGTGATATATTATTCCTAATCCTAAATCAATAACTTACTTGTATTTTGGAAGGTTACTTTTTGCAGCTCAAAGTTACTATTTTTATCTAAATCAAACGTTTTGTGTGCACCAGTTACGTTTTGTGTGCACCAGTTACTTCCCTGATTCTGATGTAATTGAATTATTTTATAAATAGAAATACGAATCTTTATTATCTTTATCCTTGATAATACCACGACCACACTGAAGAACGGGCATATCGGGGAGATTTGATCTGTAGCAGTTACTCTTTGAACCACAAAGTTACTTTCATGTCGATATAGTTACTTGTTAGTTCATCTAGTTACTCTTCTTGGATCAAAGTTACTATTTGATCTATAGAAGTTACTCTTTGAACCACAGAGTTACTTTCATGTCAATATAGTTACTTGTTAGTTCATCTAGTTACTCTTCTTGGATCAAAGTTACTGTTTGATCTGTAGCAGTTACTCTTTGATCCAGAGAGTTACTTTCATGTCGATATAGTTACTTGTTAGTTCATCTAGCTACTCTTCTTGGATCCAAGTTACTGTTTGATCTGCAACAGTTATTCTTTGAACCACAGAGTTACTTTCATGTCGATATAGTTATTTGTTAGTTCATCTAGTTACTTTTCTTGAATAAAAATTACTGTTTGATGTGTAGCAGTTACTTTTTGTAACACAGAGTTACTGATGTACTATAACTGAGTGTCCAAATGCCAAACACAACATAACAACAACAACCTGCTAAAGTTATACGAACATTCAACTAATATCAAACTGATAGTGTCCAAATGCCAAACACAAAGCAACAAAAAATACTATATACCCACAGAACTGATGAAACCATATGTTCTAATGTCAAACAAAAAGTAACAAGCCATAATCATAAACAGCTGATCTGCCTTCTGTGAAGGTTACTTTTTTGAACCTCAAAGTTACTATTCTTTCATGCATTCAGACTTCTATTTGTGAACGGAATGCTGGACAGAAGAAGAAGCAGTGTCTCCTGCAGATGTTGAGTTGTCCGATGTTGTGGATGAGTCAACCTGAATGGGATTTACAGCTGATCCTGGTGCTGCTTGGTATATGTCCCTAACGAAGAGCTGATCTGTAGAGTCCTCTGATCTAGAGTATACTTCGTCGCCAGGCATTCTGAAGAGTGGAATAAGCTCAGTTGGTGTTTCTAAGTACTTATCTGTGATCCATGCTGTGATGGTCTGGTGATCAATTGGCTTGAGGTAGATGATCCAACCTTTGCGAAGACTGAGCTGTGCGATCATCCTTTTCCAGCCCTTAGTAGTTGAAAGTGACCCGTTTTTATTCTGCATAAGGGTTATCTGGAAAGACTGGTTTCCGATTAGGAAGGTGGTCTTTCCTGGATTGATGTGAAAATGGAGATGGTTCCATTCTATAGGAAGTTGAATGGATTCTATTGTCTTGTCGTCAATGGTGTAGTTGATGGGCTGGATGAACGGCTCCATGGTAGGCTGTGAAGAAGGTAGTTTGTGAAGAATTTGGCTGTGAAGAAGGTAGGTTGTTCGTGTTGGTGCTGCAAAGAAATGAGAGCACTGGATGAAAGGGCGAAATGAGAGCTCTTGGTGAAAGGGCGAAATGAGGGTAGCAGTGATCTGTGTTCCATTTTGTAAGGACTTATCTTTGCAAAGATGCACACTAGAATCTGCAGACATTCTACAATTTTTGATAAGTTATGCAGATTTTCTACTGTTTTTGATAAGTTACAGATTTTCGAAGGTTACTTTTCTTGGTGTTGCAAAGATGCACAGTAGAGTTTGCAGACATTCTACTGTTTTTGATAAGTTACAGATTTTCGAAGGCTACTTTTGTTGGTTTTTACATAGTTACTTTTTCATTTGTTGAGTTACTTTCCCGATTCAATAAGTTATGGTATACATCACACAAGTTACTTTATTGTTGGATGAGTTACTTTCCCGATTTAATAAATTACGTTATACATCACACAGGTTACTTCTTTGTCAATAAGTTACTTTTTCATCCAGAGAGTTACTTTCATGTCGATATAGTTAGTTGTTAGTTCATCGAGTTAGTTTCCTTCTCAGGGAGTTACTTTTTGTTTTACATATTTACTTTTCAGTTACTTTTTTGCTGGACGAGTTACTTTCTCGATTCAATAAGTTACGTTATACATCACACATGTTACTTCTTTGTCAAACGAGTTACTTTTTCATCCAGAGAGTTACGTTATACATCACAGAAATTACTTTTTTGTCAAACGAGTTACTTTTTGATCCAGAGAGTTACGTTATACATCACAGAAATTACTTTTTTGTTTAACGAGTTACTTTTTGATCCAGAGTTTACGTTATACATCACACAGGTTACTTCTTTGTCAAACAAGTTACTTTTTCATTCAGAGAGTTACTTTCATGTCGATATAGTTACTTTTTGGTTCATCTAGTTACTTTTCTTGGATCAAGGTTACTTTTCAGGATACATATTTACTTTTAAGTTCGGAAGAGAGTTACTACACTCATGTAATGAGAACATGCTGATCAAAGTAATTATCATTAAAACAACTTTACAGAGTTTACTTCAGATTTTGTAACATAAGCCTTGCATTCCATAACCATATACACATATAACTGATGAACCCATAGGTTCAAATGTCAAACAAAAAGTAACAAAACATAACCATAACCATTTACATATAGTACTGGTTGCAGAGTTTACTTCAGTTTCTGTAACATACACTTCTCATTGTTATACTACATTGTTTATCTAAGAGTTCTTTTTAATCTGACTTGAGCCAAGCATTCAGACTTGGCACAACATCTTCTTCTTTTTCTTTGTTATCCTTGTCACCTGCTCCTTCTTTGGTCTCTTGTTGATCTCTAGTATGTTCTTCAACTGGCTGCAGTCTCCCCTTCTTCATCATTGTTTGGAAGATCTCTTCCCTTATTGTAGGGATGTCTTTGCTTGTGAAGTTCATTTCCTTTCCATTCACTAAGCATTCCATATACTTCATAACATAGACTCCACAGTCAACATCATCATCTTCTTGCTGGGGGCAATCAGGGTACTCTATTGGCCATTGAGACAGTTGACTTCCACGCTCAGGCACCCCCCTAAAGAATTCATGAACGAACCCCACCTGCATGCACAACAAAACATTCATAAGTATAATGTAACCTACACTAGTTCATTCAACTGTTTTGTAACAGTTTTTCTTTTTTGTTCCTTACCCATCTATTCACTTCTCTCTCAGATTTTAAACTTCCTGACATTGAGTTATAAGACCTGTGCACCCCATCCCTAAAACTTGCTTCTAGCAAATGCCAGTGATTGTCATTGTTAAGTATTGTAAACACGGAGTCCATTGTCATGAATTCCTTGTCAGGTACATTGAAGAGTGGTGACAACATATCAATCTCTTTGATTGTTATCTCATCCACCATCATGTTTAGCTTTTGCTGTAAAAACAATATTGTGAATTACTTTTCTGCAACCTTTAGTGGCCTTGTTGTGATAAATGTAATCTAGTGTGATAGCCTATTTGTCTTACCGGAACATAAGTGCTTAAGCAATGCCATGAAAGCAGTCCCTTCTTCCTCTCTCTACTTGTTGTCTCTTTCAACATTTGTACAAAGCAATCCATTATCTGAAAATGCACAAGCATCAATTAGCAATCTATAATTTCGTAATAAATGTTTAATATTCCATTACTTACAGGTGACTGCATCATCTTATCCTTAAACAACAGCGCTGATAAGTCCTTTCCTGTGCACCATGCGTCCTTTCCAAAAATCCATTCTCTTCTTGACCTGTGCATTTTTATTTTTTTTTCAAAAGAATTCATACTGAAGATGTGAGACAGAAATTTATGGATTGATCAAGTAATACATAATAAACATGTGATTAATAGAAATTTAAAAAGTATCTACTTACACTTCATCAATGTTGTCAATAAATTCTTTCACATCCTCTTGCATCTCCTTTGGTCTAAAGTGCTCGAATCCTATGAATGTCGAATTCTTTTTCTATTTTTGAAGTACAAATTTTGGTTAGTAGTCTATGTAAAAGACATATTTTATTGCAGTTACCTACTGTTTAGTCCATAATATTGCTTTACATTCCATAATATTACTCTATCATTATCATAGTTACTTTTTGTATTAACATAGTTACTTTATGGATGACATATTTTACTTTTCAGTTCAGACTGTTGCTTCATTGATGGAACGAGCACCATTACGAAACAAATTTTACCTGTGCATGCCTTCTTATCTTGATATTTTCCTCTATGCTCCCAATGACCGTCTGCATCTTCCCCTTCCTCTTTCTCAACATTTTAGTTGTTTTCATCTCAACTTCACCAAAATTTACATCCTTCTCATTCACTCCAACTTCATTGTCTATATCCATCATTATGCTTTCCATTCCATCTTCTGTGAGCTCTGTTTTATCCGCTAGTTGTTCTTTTTCTTCTGTGTTTTTTTCTTCAGTTGGATCTTCTTTAGATGCATCTTTTTCCATTTCATCTTGTGCTAGTTCTTTGGTTTCTTCAGATGGAACTTCTTCTACGTTCTTTGAATCTTGTGGTACATTTTCTGTCATTTTCTCCACTAACTTTCTCCTTAGTTTAAGTTTTCTCAATCTTGGTCTTTCTTGTGTAGGTCCATGTTGGTCCATTTCCAACAACTTTTTCTTCAGATCACCTGAATGCCAACTTTCATTCTCAATGAAATTGGGAGTTGGTGTAGCTGCAGATTGTGAACGCTTGTAATTGTCAGCTTGGATCCTTAGCAATCTATTTTCAGATTCAACTTCCTCTAGTCTTCTCTTCAACTGCTCATTTTCTACTCTTAGAGCAGTAAAAGCTTCTAGTGCAATTCTGTTGCATGTTTCCTTCTACAGTCTCAGCTCGTCCTCAAGAATCAATATTCTATTCTCCAAGCTTCCTGAGACTTCTCTGCTTGTGTTATATGATGTAAGTATCTTCTTACTAACTACCTTGCTCTTGGCTTTATTTGCTGCGAGATAATAAGGCAAATCTTTCACTGCCTTTGCAGCTTCCCAATCATCATTGTCATCCTTCTTCAACACTGCAGAAACCTGTGCACAAAAGTTATCAATTTATTATAAAGCTTTTATATTATTTGGCATATTTATTTTCACTTTACCCACAGTGATTCTTACATTGTCATTGTCCAAACTTTTAAAATCTTTCACCATCTTAACAGGAGTTGCCCATCTTTTTATCCATGGTTTTGCTTCAAAGAATGTAGGCTCTGCTATCCCTATTAACTCATAAGCCCAGACCTGTGTTGACAAGAAAAGTATAAATCAGTGTTTTAAATGTTCATATATGGTTGTTTAATGTAACCAAAGTAACTAAGAAATGTGTCACTTACACACAAGCACATTACACATCCAGTTGTGTAGAGTGTTCTTTTGCTTGTTTCCCCTCTTCTCCTCATCCTTATATTCTCACTTAAAACTTTCATTTTCTTGAATATGCTCCCGTGCACTAACTTTGCCCAGTTTAACTGCCCTGTAGAAGTTACATCATCCAAATAATGTAGAAGGTAAATGGGGGCACAATAGCTAGTATCCGGTAAAAGGAATGTTGCTAACAAGTGCAACATCCATGCACGACACATATTTTGGTAGTTTTCTTCAGAGTCATTATTTGCAAATTCCTGCCAGAGTTTACTCAAGTTCTCCTTGTGTAACACATCCTTCTCTTTTATTTTCTTACTACTTTCACCAACTGTATCTTTTCCTATTGTTGCATTAGCAAAATCCTCCCATATTTTTCTTACAATATGTGATTGGTTTCGTGGAACTATATCCATACCTTTACTAGGCAAACCTAGTATCACTCCTACATCGTCTACAGTCATCCTTGCCTCAAAAACTGGTGCTAACATGAACTTGTCGTCTTCAACATATCTCTCTATCAGATCTTCTAAAAGAGTTACATCTACAGTAAGATGAGGCATGGCTATCAGATTTGCAAATGCGGTTGACTTCATCATCCTCATTTGATCAGTGCTATACAACATGTTGTTTTGTAAGCTGTTGTAACCTTTTATGCAGCATCTATGGAAAAGCTTTCCTGTACCTGCATATATATGAAAAAGTTTGTGTTAATTTGTCTAGTTACTTTTTAGATTTCAGTGTTACTTTTTCAGTTCAACATGTTATTTTCTATCCGTCACATCTACTCTTGTTTTCAGGTAGTTACTTTTTAACTTTCAGAGTTACTATTCATTTTTCAGAGTTACATAGTACAGTATCACATTTGCAAATGCGGTTTAGCTTTCTTGGATCAAAGTTACTGTTTGATCTGTAGCAGTTACTATTTGAACCACATAGTTACTTTCATGTCGATATAGTTACTTGTTGGTTCATCTAGTTACTTGGATCAAAGTTGTTGTTTGATGTATAACCGTTACTTTTTGGAACAGAGAGTTACTTTCATGTCGATATAGTTACTTGTTGGTTCATCTAGTTACTTTTCTTGGATCAAGGTTACTTTCCAGTTACTTTAGTTACGTTTCTTGGAACATAGTTGTTGTTTGATGTATAACAGTTACTTTTTGGAATAGAGAATTACTTTCATGTCGATATAGTTACTTGTTGGTTCATCTAGTTACTTTTCTTGGATCAAGGTTACTTTCCAGTTACTTTAGTTACGTTTCTTGGAACAAAGTTGTTTTTTGATGTATAACAGTTACTTTTTGAACCACATAGTTACTTTCATGTCGATATAGTTACTTGTTGGTTCATCTAGTTACTTTTCTTGGATCAAAGTTACTTTCCAGTTACTTTAGTTACGTTTCTTGGAACAAAGTTGTTGTTTGATGTATAACAGTTACTTTTTGGAACAGAGAGTTACTTTCATGTCGATATAGTTACTTGCTGGTTCATCTAGTTACTTTTCTTGGATCAAAGTTACTTTCTAGTTACTTTAGTTACGTTTCTTGGAACAAAGTTGTTGTTTGATGTATACCAGTTACTTTTTGGAACAGAGAGTTACTTTCATGTCGATATAGTTACTTGTTGGTTCATCTAGTTACTTTTCTTGGATCAAAGTTACTTTTCAGGATAATTATTGTGATCAAAGTTACTCTATTGTCAGCACCATTACTCTTTAGTCCAGCAAGTTACACATTCGTATATAAGGGTAAAAATAATCAATATTACCTTCTTATGCAATTTTTGCTTTTCCTTTTTGCTTGGTTTTTTGTTCCAAAGTCTTATTCTGGTTTCTTTTGCGATCTTCTGCTTCATCCAGTTCAACTTCTTCAACATCTTCTGTTTCTTGCTCTTTAGTCTCTTCATGCACTACAGCCAATTGTTTGTCAGTAACGTCATCGACTTGTTTCTCCCCTGATTCGTTTTCAGTTTCTGGCTCTTCAATCTCTTCATGCACTACATCCAATTGTTTCTCAGTAACCTCATCGGCTGGTTTCTCCCCTGATGTGTTGTCATCTCCAACAGTCTTCTGGAGAGTGTCAGTTTTCTCAATGTTGTATTTATTCTTCTTAACTTTCTTTTCTTTTCTCAGCTCTTCAATACTCTTTCCTGTTTCATCTCCTTGCAGTATGGTTGTAGCTACATCTTCGAGCATGCTGTCCACATCTTCATAGTGATTGCTCAACAAATCTTCACTTTCCGTTATTTTTGTACTTCCCTTTCTTGTGCCTTCTTTGCTTTTACCTTTGTTTTTCCCATTTTGATCTCAGCGGCAGAGACTGGAAAATGCAGTTGCGACGGAAACTGCGGTGAATGTTGCAGCGGAGAAGAACGCCACACACACAGCAGCGCAAGTACAGACCAGAGGCCGAAGAATTCGACTGTCAGGGTTGGGGATTTTGGGAATGCGGATGAATTCGGGAGTTCTGGAGCGGGAAGACGACGGATTTTGGGAATCTCTGGCGGAGAATCAGTCGCGAATGTGCTTCTTCTGTAAGTCGCGCGCCCTTGATTTTTTTTGGATTATTTACAATACATGCCACCACATTTTCTTAAACGGGTAGCCCCGCTACAGTACCCGCGCAGGCAATGAAAACAGACTCATATATATATATATGTATATATATATATATATATATATATATATATATATATGCAATTTACACACATCGCCCTAAAAGCGGTTCTGATGATGGATGTGTAGTGTGGTTATGGCCAATACCCAATATCTAAGTGTGGTTGAATGTTTTGATTTGGTTCTTGTTTATCTTAGTCTATGTACTGAGCCTCTACCTCCCTCTTCACAATGTAAAGTTAATGCTTACCTACCTTTTATCCCCTTGAATGTAACTTGAGGTTTATCTTATTCAATATAATAGTTTAATAGAAATATGATAGTTTCTTTTCTTACAACGATGAGAAATATGAGCATCACCGGATGAGATGACCAGTTCATGAGACGAGCCGGCCGTCTGGAGGAATGGAGGACAGCGCGATGGAACCAAACAACTTCTTAGTGGGCCCAACTAACCATTCAGAAGGAGTCCAAACATCAGCTAGATAGGAGGCCAAACGACCGTCCTAAAGGACCAACCAAATGGCCAAGAGGTGAGGCAATTGGTTCAAGGGTTGAAGCAATCTACCCAGATTGGAAAGCATAGGTCTACACCAACAACAAGTTCATATATGTGATGTAATGATTGACCTAGGTGGTAGAAATTCCTTGTGGCTCTAAGGAATTACAAGTAGACATGGCCATAACCATCACCTTTTGTATTATATTGCATGTTCACATTGTGGGATATAACATGTATATGTTACATACTATATATGTGGTGATTGGAAACAAAATATGTATATATATACATATATATACATATATGTATGTATATATATAACCCCTCTATCAAACATATTAAGTCTAAGATGCTTTCCAATAGCAATACACATGAAAAAGTTGTTCGACCAAGTGTAGGTTATGCGAAAGCGTGGTGCACCATCTACCTCGTGGATGTGTGATGATAGTAATGTAGGTGTCGCCAAAGGGGGGTACATTATTATCATATTGGCTATTGGGTCATGCTTAACTGGTGATTCTCAGAGTGTCTGGGTCTAGAAGCATGCAGATGACTATGGAAAGGAGTTACACATATCATCTATCCAGGAGTTTTATATGATGCAATTGGCATGATTGCCTACCTTAATGGTTGATTGTGGACACTGGTGTAGGCGACGTAATAATTGAATCATTTTGGATGTCAGTTCATTAGAAAATTGATTCACTGCAATTTTCTGAATTGATACTTGAGGGTTGTCAATTTGAACAAAATAATGAGTATGATAATGATTTAAAGACCTAATTATTGTTGTCCAAAATTTTAATCAAATTAAATCAAATCTAAATGAATTTTTGACAAAATGTCGTCAAACAACAATCACTTTTCTCTATGTTCGGTCCTTGAGAAGGTGAAACTTATTTGGAAAAAATTTGATGACTGGTTTAGGACGCTAAGAATTGTTCTCACACATGAGCACAAGCTCTATGTCCTAGAGATGCCAGGACTAGAAGAACCACTTCCAATTGCACCCAAGGTTGACAGTTGCTTACAAGAAGCATACTGAAGATGTCGTGGATGTCAAGTGTTTGACGCTATGATCCATGAACTATGAGTTTCAAAGGTAGCATGAGAACATGGATGTGATTGAGATGGTCACACATCTCAACAACATGTTCTAAGATCATGTACGAAAAGAGAGATATGACGTCTCTTAGGTGCTATTTAAATGTAACATGGCAGAAGAAGATTCAATAGGTCCTCATGTTCTCAAGATCATTAGGTATGTGGAGAACCTGGCTAGATTGGTAATTGCCTTGGGTCAAGAGTTTGCCACTAACGTGATTCTGTAGTGTCTGCCAAAATCATATAGTCAGTTTATCATGAACTACAACATGAACGACTTTGACAAAACATTGACTGACTTGTTGGGCATGTTGAGAATAGCTAAGGGACAGATGAAGAAAGATATGCCTAAGTCTGTGACGATGATCAACAAGACATAAGGGAAGTCTATAGGTAAAGGAAAATATAAGAAGGATTCTAAAGCTAGACCAAAGCCCTAGTCTTCAGATCTCAAGGAAAAGGGAGGTGTGAAGAAAATACGTGGCGATTGTCACCATCTTGGACACTGAAAAAGAAATTTCCCATTCTAGTTAGAGGAATTAAAGAAGAAGGAAGGAACTGGGGCCTCCACTTCAAGTATTAACATTATAAGATAAATTTGATTACTTCTTCATTTTGGTATGTGATACCAAACAGAGATCTGACATACTGATGTGCAAGATTTGACAAGAAGTCAAGGCCTTCATGGAAGGGCAACGATGGATAAGGCGGAGCAAGAGTTGCAGAAGATTTGGTCTACATTTAAATTTATCTTAGCCTAATGGGCATGTAATAGAGTTAGTAGAACTGCTATTTCATTATGCCATCAAATTGAAACATTTACTTTAAAGCAACTTTTATGAAAAGGATGATATATCAATAAAGTAAAAGATTCTTGTTTCTATTTCAAAAGATATGATTTTGCATGGTAGTACCCAAACATCTAATGATCTTTGTATGAAAGACTTTGAGATAAATGTTTATAACATTAATACCAAAGGATTATTATTGATAACTCAAGATTATCATCAGTAATAGTCACCTTGGTTGTAAATCAAAGAAGTGCATGCGTAGAATACATATTGATATTAATCTAGATTCCCTTTGGTTATTGAACCTAATGAAACATGCAAATCTTGCTTGTACATAAAGTGATATATCATCCTTTACTAGATGTAGCGGGAGGATAAGCTTCCATCATACCTCGTATACATGATGCATGAAAATCTTATGGAATGAATG
Source organism: Alisma plantago-aquatica (assembly GCA_963693085.1). Lineage (NCBI taxonomy): Eukaryota > Viridiplantae > Streptophyta > Magnoliopsida > Alismatales > Alismataceae > Alisma > Alisma plantago-aquatica. The sequence continues at coordinate 750,898,154 of OY856413.1, forward strand.
TACTTCATTCACTTTATTCATAATCTGATGATATGTACTTAGCAAAATAGAATCCCTTGAAGTGTTCCAGGAGATTGCGAATGAAGTATAACTTTGATGAAAGTATCAAGAAACTTTAATGAGATGAAATGTTGAAATTCTTTGCATCAATGTCTTGAGTACCTTCAGGAAAGGACTGTGATATGTATCACAAGTCAAATCCATCTGAGTATGATGATGTGTCAGAATGAAGGAACTATAGCATGATGAGTCATGATATAATTATCAATTAATCTAGTCTTCTTATACCCTCACAAATAAATATAAAGCTATCACTAAATGATGTACAATCTGAATGGTTTATAAGACATCATATATGATATGAATTGAGAATGTCCGAAAATGTCTAGAAGAATGAAACCTACATTAAAAAGTAGTTTCTTCAAAAGGTTTATCCAAAACCCATAATTGTTGAATATTATTGTTAATCCCAATCCAATTAACAAGTCTTTTTTGATGGATGACTGAGTTCCTAAAAAATCAGTGGGAGTAAAAGTAAAACTTGAAATGTTCGAGATCAAAAAAGAGGTACGATGAGAACTAAGAGAATCGCAAGATTTTGTGGAATCTCAAGTTCATCATGCAACACAGAATAACATAGTTATAGTAGAACATGTCTAAAATTGAGGATTGTGAATCCAACGTCTCAGACAAGATGGTCATAATAGGATGAGAGAAATAATCAATAAGAAGCTATTAAGTACCATGATCTAAGTAATGGCTTAAGGCCATTATGGGGTACATGTAAGCTAACAAGGTAGGACTTTGATAGCACCACCTAAAGGGGTAATACTTAAAGAGTGCAATAGGGTCTTATAGCATAGACCTTCATGGACAACATTAAAGGACAAATTGGTTGAATAGGTTTGAAAATAAGTTCAAGCCGTTGAACATGATAAAAATTCCTTTACCAATTGTCATGCTTATTTTTGTAGTTAAATTAGACTAATATATTTGGCATATGAAGATAAAACCAGATTTGTAAAAGGAATACATCATAGGATGTGTACTTGACACAACCTAAAAGGTTTTATAACTTCAATAATGCAAACAAAGTCTATAAACTACAAAGTTCAATCTAGGATTGAAATAAGCATCCAAAGATGGGATCTTTTGACTTGACAAGATAGTCAAAGAGTTTGACTTTGATCAAGATATAAGATGGAATCTGTGATTACAAAAGATTTAGTGGGAGCATATATGAATATTCCACATATGATTAGGAATAACATCTCAATATTGTGAATGTTGAGAACCGGCTTGAATAAAACCTTCAACAATGAAGGATAAGGTGAAACATCTTATGAGATAAGGATCAAGGCCTATGAGATAGTTCATGAATGTTTCATACTAGAAATTTGAGCATATAACAAAAGCAATTGTGTTGAAAGAGTTCAAAACAAAAAGGATTTAATGATAGATAATTCATATTAGTCTTTCATGAACCATACAATTCCCATTCTTGAGAAGAATGGAATATCATGAGTTAGATGCCATATGATGGATCTATCATGAATTCTATAAGTGTACTTATCCCATATAATCTTGCAGGAATTGGACATGATAAGATGATAGTAAATTCCAATATTGGTTATTGGAATGTCATTAAAGGTAGCCATTAGTACTTGAGAAGTACTTAAGGATAGATTGTGAGTCAATAAGGATAACAATAAAATGAAGAATTAGATGTAAAGGGTTACATCGATGCAATATTCCATAATGACAAAAGTGATCATAAATTAAAATATGTTTGATTTAATAGGAGAAATGTTGTTAGTTGGAAGGGTTCCAAACTAATAGCCATTATTTCTATTCAATAATAGAATCTGAGTATACTTGTGTTATGAACACAAAATGATACTATATAGATCTAGAAATTCATATGATGAACTTATAGATATTCCAACCATTGGTGACTCAGTAGAAGTAATTTGAAAATAATGGAGCTAATTACTTGGAAAGAAATATTCGATGCCATATTACTATGGTTTCATCTTAGAGAGAAGAGATAAGAAACATGCAATATACCGACTAATTAGCAAAATGTTGCTAACCCTATAGATTAAGCACTTGCCAGAAGAAGCATGATGGACATGTTTGGATCACTAAGATGGAGATTCCTGGGTGATTGGCTCTAAGAGAAAGTGGGAGTCTATTGGTAAGGTATTTTTAGAGAGCCAATCATGTGATGATTGACATTACATATAACATAAAAGATTTAATTGATACTCATAATGGCAAGCTTCCAATTCATTATGTTTCACTCAATCATGAGATGATGAGGAAATATTATGAATGTGTAAAGAATGACAATACTCAATGATGTATGTCTTTGAGTACATGACTTGGAAGGGTGGGGTCATATGATGTTTAGAGTGTGTACATTTTTTTTATGTCCCTAGTCAGTTGTTATTGTGGAAGGTAGATAGACACCAGTAACAAACCATACTAGAGTGTGGGTTGGTTGATGACAAAATCATATTAGTTATGATATGGAAATATCAAACCAATCACACATATACATGTTAGAGAATAATGTATCATAAGACACACCTTGAGAGTGACACATGGAAACCATCATTGGTGGTCATAGTCATCTCTCATAGTGAAGCTGGTGATTGTGATTCTTAAACTTGAAATCATTGCACATGTCACACGTCATTGGGTACTCTTTGAAATCATCAAATGTAGTCCTAAAACATGGGTTGTCATAAAGGTGATGATTGGGTGACATTGACACATGGGGATAGACTGTGAGTGATAGATATGAGATTTTCCCCTCCTACTAGAGTATGATATCCTGGCCACGTGATAAGCGAGACTGGGAAATGCATGTGTGTGCACATGTGAATCAATATATGATATGGAGATCACATCATCTCAAATAGTCTATTCTTGGTTCAAGGATCATGGATTGAATGTTGAGATGATGATGAGTCCATGCCTTGATTTTACTTCAGATATCAGAGACAAAGGAATTATACATTCACTACAACACCTTAAACAGATTGTAGGTCGAAGTTGTTCTCCAACTTTCCATTCACTTGGGTAGGACAGATGTGTGACTAGGCACCGCTCCTTGCTTGTGTGGTCATAAGTTAGTTATGGACATTCACTGCCAATGTGATATGGGACCTATAGGGTCAAACACAAAGGAACTCATCTAGAAGAGTATTTTATCTTGAATGATGATTGGATTGATTACTAAAGCATTTAGGTATTCAATTTACACAATGGATCGATAGATTGGCTAACTAGACTATTAAATGACCATCTCAAGTGTTGAGACAGTCATTTGGTCATCTAGACGGATGTCTCAAGTGTTGAGATGGCCGTTTGGGTTGTTAGGATAATCAGAGGTCAAATTGGCTAAGTTTTGCCCAAATTGAGGAGTGAACCGACTAGTTCAATCTATTGAACTAATTGACTCAACTCAAGTTCAATATACGACCATCATGGTGAATGAGATAGGCATCTCGCTTGGGTGAGATGGCTCGATTGGGTCAAATGAAGGTTCTGGATGTTTTTCGAACTTGTTTTGATTGCAAAATACTTGTGGTGTAAGGAATTAATATGTAATATTAATTGAAATCAAAATTTCCAAGTTCATGTGTGATTGGGAAATTACCAGATGTTGTATGGCTGTGCGAGATGATCATCTCAAGTGACCAAACTACTGTCTAGGTCACCAGACGAATGTGTTGTGGTTTGTAGGTTGTGAAAATCCACGATCTTTTGGTCCCTTCCACTCATGCATAATCCTGTACATACTGGGAACCCTGACCCTAACCCTGCCTATTGATAGAGGGGTATTGGGGGTTTCCCAGAATACAACACATAAACTGAGAATCAGTTGCTCTAATAATTATTATTCTCTCTAGTTGCGGTAACCAAGAGAGCCCAAGCAAGTCCTACCCGATGAGGGAGGGATAGCTACGGGAGAGAACAACAGAGAGTTGTTATTGTGGGAGAGCATGTTGGTGACTAGTACGCCAATGGAAGGGACAAGTCCTTCCTATCTGGTCTAGTTGAATGACAGGAGTTCTAGTTGGTCCGTGTGGAATGTTGTAGAGGTAGGAGTCCTTTGGGTGCTGCTTGGAGAGAAATGCCACCCTATAGTCCGTCGCAAGACCACAAGAGTCACTACTGAAGTTGTTCTATTCGTTGTTCATGGTGAAGACTAGGAGCTGCACAACCAACGTCTCATATCAACTAGTTGACAGTTGCATTGAAGTGAGTTGTTGTCACTGGACTTGCTCCAAGACCAGGTATAACTTGCTAAACCATCCTTTCTATTTTATAGTAGTTGACTCGATCTTGTTGTTATGGTAATACATATAGATAAAAATATTATTTTTGTTGTTATACTCTATGCCCATATTTCCCAACAACTGTAAGCTAGAAGAGTTCCAAGCAAGAGACAGTTGTGAATTCTACAACAGAGACTGAGTATATTGTTGCATCGAGAAGTTTGTTACAAAACTTGGGGTCGTTCCAAGCATCAGTGACACAATCGAGTTATATTGTGACAACAATGGAGCTACTACACAAGCTAAGGAGCCCAGATCACATCAACACTCAAAACATATACAAAGGTAGTATCATCTCGTACGAGAGACCATACAATAAGGAGTTGTAAAGATTTGCATAGTACCAACTGAGAACAATGTTGTTGATCTCTTGACAAAGGCACTTTCACAACAGAAGTGTGATGGTCATGTTAGGTCACTCAAAATAAGATTTGTGGGTGATTCACTCTAAGTGCAAGTGGGAGTCCATTGGTATGTATGCCCAAAGAGCCAATCATGTGATGATTCCAATGGCATAATTGTAAATGATTTGATTGATAAATAAATGCAAGATTCCAATTTATTACATTTAATTTAGTTATGAGATAATGACGTGACGTTATAAATGTCTAGAGAATAGTATTACTGAATGACATATGTCTTCAAGTATGTTACTTGGAAGAAATGAGATCATATGGATGTTAAGAGTAGTTATATACATTCTCATTATGTCCCTGATTGGTTGTTATTATGAAAGGTTGATAGACAACAATGGCACATAAGATCAGAGTGTGAGTTGGTTGATGATAGAATTTTATTAGTCATGATATGGCTATACCTAACCAAGCACACATGTACATATTAGAGAACAATTTATCAGATAGCCCCTCCCCCCCGTGAGACTGACACATGGAAGGCATCATCATGTAAATCATAGTTATCTCTCACAGTGATGGTGGTGGTTGTGGTTCTTAGACCTGAAATCACTGCACTCATCACATGTCGTTGGGTACACTTTGACATCATCAAATGCTGTCCTGAAACATGGGTTGTTAGAAAGGTGATGATTGGGTGAATTTGACACATGGGGATAGACTGAGGGATAGAGATGAGATTTTTCCCTCCTATAGGAGTATGATATCCTAGGCCTCTTGATTAGCAAGAGTGAGACATGGATGGTCATGCACATGTGAGTCAATATGTGATATTGAGCTTACATATATCTCAGACAGTCTGCTCTTGGTTCAAAAAACAAGATTGAATGTTGAATAGGATGACTTATCCATGCCTCGAGTTCAATCTGGATATCAGTGATAAAGGAAATATACAAGCACTGCAACACCATACATAGATTGTAGGTTGAAGTTGTTCCCCAACTTTCCATTCACTTGGGTAGCACTGATGTGTGACTAGGCACCACTCTTTACTTGTGATGTCATAAATTAGTTATGGGCATTCACTGACAATGTGATATGGGACCTATAGGGTTACACACATAGGTCTCGACCTAGAAGAGGAGTTTTATCTTCAATGATGATCAAAATAATTACTAAAGCATTTAAATAATTGATTCATGTAGAATATCAGTCGGCTACACTTTTGGACACTCATCTCATAGGGTCAGACGCTTGTCTCGAGTGCCAAACGGTCATCTCAAGGGTTGAGATGGGCATTTGGAGAGCCATGCTAATTCAAGTTGAAATTGGCTATGGGTTGAAATGATCGGCTTGGCTCGGTTCACCAGACGACCGTCTAGGTGAGAAAGACACCCATCTAAGCATGGGCGGGGCTTCCCAGTTCGGTCGCAAAAAGGTTCTATATACTTTCCCAGATTCTTTTAGATTGCACATTACTTGTTGTGTAAGGAATTGATGTTTAGAATTAATGGGGAATGAATTGATAATTTCATATGCGATTGGGAAACTATAAAACAACTGTCTCAGTGGGTTACTAGATGGACATCTGGGTGGTTTTAGGTTTTGAAAATTCAAGATCTTTTGATCTCTTCCACACCCGCATCCACCAGGAAATCTGGCCCAAACCCCGCCTATAAATAGAGCTGTACTTGGGGCTTCTCAAAGAAAAAAACAAACAATTGAGAATCAGTTGCTCTGATAATTGTTTTCCTCTCTGGTTGTGGTAACCAATAGAGCCCAAGCATATCCTACCCATCTAGGGAGGGATAGTGAGGGAGGGAACAACTGAGATCATTGTTGTGGGAGAGTAAGTTGGTGACTAGTACGCCAATAGAAGGGACGAATCCTTCCTGTTTGTTCTAGCAGGACGAAAGGAGTTCAAGGTGGCCCGTGTGGACTTATCTAGAGGTGAGAGGCCATTGTATACTGCTAGGAGAACAACGTCAACTAGTAGTCTATTGAGAGAGGAGCTGCTACAAACGATGATGTTTGAGGCTACAGTCTGTGGTGAAGACTAGGAGGTGCATCAGTAAAACAAGTGCCACTGCAACTAGAAGACATTTGCACATCTACTACGATGAGGAGATGTCTCTGTACTTTCTCTAAGACTGGGTATATCCTCAAAACCATCCTTCATGTCTTATAATAATTGACGCTATCTGCTGATTGTGGAGAATATGGTAGCTAATTTTTTTTGTTTATGCTTCCTATTCTATACCCATATTTCCCTATAGAATAGGGAGGAAGAGGAGTATCTGATAAAGGGGTGTTAAATGCAAAATATAGGGCAGTGATGCACGCTGCTTGTGGTGATTGTTCACTTGGTCGTCGATTTCAAGATCATTAGAGGAGTAGTTCTAGGGTTTTAAAACTAGTGGAGGTAATCGACATCAAGAGACAAATTCACCATGGAATCCCAATGAGTAATGTCCTACCACATCTCCTGGTAACCGGAGGAGAATGATGATTGAGGAGTAGAAATGTTATTCAAATTACCAACTTAATTGTAATTAATTAGCACAAACCCCTTTAACTTATTACTTTATCATAACTTGTACACTATAAAACTGATTGCAATTAGAATTTGACTACTCATTTACCTTCAAGTGACCCATTTCCAAAAAATATCAATACCTCTCAAACAAATATATATATATATATATATATATATATATATATGTGTGTGTGTGTGTGTGTGTGTAGTTAAAATCTAATTTATTTAATTCCTTCATTAAAATTTATTCACAACCATTATGTAAAAGAAAGATCATTCTATGAATGTGAGGTTGAACAAGAATGGTTAAACTCCACACATTTATAGAATGCACTTTCTTTTACATATTAGATAGTTTAAAATTTATTTAATTTTATCTACCATATTCCCCACAATTAGCAAATCACGTCGATTACTATAACATACGAAGGATGGTTTATCGAGTTATACCTGGTCCTGGAGCAACTCCAGTGACAACAAATCGCTTCAATGCAACTATCTTCTAGTTTCTCTTGGACAATGGTTGTGCAGCTCGTGGTCTTCACCACGAACAACAAATAGAACAACCTCTACAATGACTCCTGTGGTCTCATCATAGACTGTAGGTTGTAGTTGTCCTCTCAATAGTATCCAAATGACTTGTTCCTCTAGAGTAGTCCACACAGACCAACTAAAACTCCTATCATTCAATAGAATAGATAAGATGGAGTTGTCCCTCCCGTTGGCGTACTAGTCACCAACTTGCTCTTGCACAATAATGATCCCTAGTTGTTCTCTCATGTATCTATCTCTCCCTAGTCAGGTAGGACTTGCTTAGGCTCTCTCGGTTACCAAAACCAGAGAGGACAACTATTCTTAGAGCAACTTATTATCAATTGATGTTGTTATTGTCCTCTAGGAAGCCCCGAACACACTTCTACTTATAGGCAGGGTTAGGGCCAAGGTTACCAGTCTGTTTGAGATCTGTGTGGGAGTGGAAGGGACTGAAAGATCTTGAATTTTAACAACCTACAAACACCAAAACGGTCATCTAGTGACCCAAATAGTCATCTGGTCACATGAGACAGTTGTCTCGCACTACCAAATGGTTATTTGACAGTTTCCCAATTGTATACAAAATTGGCAAATCAATTCTCATTAATGTTAGACATTAATTTCTTACACCACAAGCAATGTGAAATCCAAACAAGTTTGGGAAACTTACAGAACGTTTGTTTTCCCCCAACTGAGTGATTTCACACATGTGAGGAGGTCATCTCACTCACCCAAAAGTCTATCCAGTGAGTCGAGTTGAACCGGTTGCTTCATCAAAATGAACCAATCGATTCACACATTAGTTTACACAGATCTTAGCCAAATTGATTTCTAATTATCCTGACAACCCAAATAGCCATCTCAACATTTGAGATGCTTGTCTGGCACTCCAAACAGCCATCTCACCCTATGAGATGGTCGTTTGGCAGTGCAGTCAGCCAATCTGTTGCGTGAATTGAATACCTAAACACTTTTAGTAATGAATCCAATCATTATTCAAGATTAAACTCCTCTTCTAGATGAGTTCCTATGTGTGACACCCTATAGGTCCCATATCACTTTGGCACTGAATGTCCATAACTAACATTATGATATCACAAGAAGAGAGTGGTGTATAAGATGTTGTAGTGATTATATAATTCCTTTGTCACTGATATCTAGGATGAACTTGAGGCATGGAATCTTGATCCTCTCAACATTCAATCCATGTTCCTTGAACCAAGAGCAGACTGTCTGAGATAATGTGACCTCAATATCATATATTGATTCACATGTGCATGAGCATGTGTTTCTCAGTCTCTCTTATCAAGTGGCTAGGATATCATACTCTAGTAGGAGGGACAAATCACATATCTATCACTTACAATCTATCCCCATGTGGCAAAGTCACCCAATCATCACCGTTATAACAACCCATGTTTCAGGACTACGTTTGATGATGTCAAAGAGTACCCAATGACATGGGACAAGTTTAGTGATTTAAGTTCTTAGAATCACAATCCCCACCTTCACTATGAGAGATGTATATGACCACTAATGTAGGTTTCCATGTGTCACTCTCAAGGTGGGTCTGTCTGATATATTGTTTCCTAAAATGTATCTTTTTTCTTGGCTTGATATCTCCATATCATGACTAACAACTGACACTCCAGTCTTATGCATTACTGGTATCTATCTACCTTTCACAATAACAACCGATTAGGGAAAAATAAGAATCTACATACTCCTAGCATTCGTATGATCTCATTCTTCCAAGTCACATACTTGAAGACATACGCCATTGAGTGTTGACATTCTTTAGACATTCATAATGTTTCCGCATTATCTCACAACTAAATGAAACAGAATGAATTGGAAGCTTGTCTTTATGAGTATAAATCAAATCATTTATGGTTTGTTCCATGTCAATCATCACATGATTGGCTCTATGGAATACCTTACCAACAGACTCCCACTTGTACTTAGAGCCAATAACCAACGAATCTTATTATTATTGATCCAAACATGTCCCCCATGTTTCTGCTACGCAAGTGCTTAATACAGTGGGTTAACAACATTTTGTTATTAGTTGATATATTGCATGTTTCCTTCTCTTTTCACCGTATGGTTCCTCATATGAGACGAAACTGTTGAGTCACAATATCACTACTGAGTCATCAATGGTAAGAACATATATATGGTCATCATATGAACTTCTAGATCAATTTAGTATCACTTTGTGTTCGCAAAACAAGTATACTCGACTTCTATTGTAGAATAGAATTAATGGCTATTAGTTCAGAACCCTTCCAACTAACTACATTTCTCTTTTAAATCAAGCATATTTTAATTTGCAATTACTTTTGTCATTAAGGAAGCTTGCATTGATGTAATCCTTTACATCCAACTCTTCCTTTTATTGCTATCCTTATAGACTAGCAATCTATCCTTAAGTACTTCTCAAGTACTAATGGATATCTTTAAACGAATTTTCCAAAACCCTTATTGGAATCATCTTGTCATGTCCAATAGATACAAGATTATATGGGTAAGTACACTTATAGAATTCATGATAGATCCATTGCTACATCCTACGACATGTAAATCATGTCATTTCAATTATTCACAAGAATGGGAACATAAGGTTCATGAGAGACCAATCTAGATTCTCTCTCAAACTACCAATATGAAACATTCAAGAACTATCTCATAGGTGTTGATCCTTATCTGATAAGATGTTTCACCTAATACTTCAAAATTGAAGGTGTTTTTCCATGCTAGATCTCAATATTCACTATATTGAGATGTTATTCCCATCATATGTGGAATATCCATATATGCTCCCACTAAATCTTTTGTAATCAAAAATTTCATTTTTGATTCAAGTCAAACTCTTTGACTATCTTATCAAATCAAAAGATCATATCTCTGAGATGCTAGTTTCAATCCTAGATTGACCTTTGTAGTTCATAGACTTTATTTGTATTCATGCAGTTATAAAGCCTTTTAGGTTGTGCCACATATGCATCCTTTGATGTATTCCTTTAAGGAATCTAGTTTTAATCTTCATATCCTAAATTTATTAGTCAATTTCAACTACACCAACAAGTTTGAAAATTGATAAATTAATTTATGTCACGTTCAACAACTTGAACTAATTTGAAAAACAATTCAACCAATTTGTCCTTTTATGTTATCCATGTAGGTCTTTGGCACAAGACCTAACATCAACTTTTGGGTTTTATCCCTTGGGTAATACTATCAAGGTCATACCTTGTTAGTTTACATAGATCCCATAATTGCATTGAGCCTTTCACTCATATTATGATACTTAATAGCTTCTAGTCGACAGTTGGCTCATCCTTTTATGACCAACCCATCTGAATTGTTTGATTCACAATCCTCCAAACTCATATGATTCTACTAGAACTATTTTAATTTGTGTTATATGATGAACTCGAGATTCCATAACAACTTATGATTCTCTTAGTTCTCCTTGTACCTCTTTATTGACCTCGAACATTTTGAGTTCTACTTTTACTCCCACTGATTCTTTAGGAACTCAATTATCCTATCAACAAAACATTTTTTTTATTGGATTGGGATTAATAGTTACATTCAAAATTTTTAGTTTTTGGATAAAACCCTTTCCAAAAACTACTTTGTCAATGTAGGTCTCTTTCCTTTAGACATATTGGGACATTCCCAAATCATATTGTATATGATGTCTTATAAATCATTCAGTCAGTACATCATTTAATGATAACTTTATATTTATGAGGATATCAGAAGACTAGATTAATTGATAATTATATCATGACTCATCATGATACAATTCCCTTATTTTGACTCATCCTCATGCTGAAATAGATTTAACTTGTGATACATTATCATAGTCTTTTTCTTTGAAGGTACTCAAGGTATTGATGTAAAATTTTAACATTTGATCTCATCAAAGTTCCTTAATACTTTCATCAAGGTTATACTTCATTTATAATCTTTTTGAACACATCAAGAGATTAATGTTTCTATTTTACTGTCTACATATCATCATATATATTACTAGTAAATGAAACAAAGTATAAATGATTATCTATAGCATTCATTCCATAAGATCTTAATGCATCACGTGCATGAGGTCTGATGGAAGATTTATCCTCCCACTACATCTAGTAAAGGATGTTATGTCATGTTATGTACAAGAAAGAATTGCATATTTCCTTAGGTTCAACAACCAAGGGAGTCTAGATTTACACCAATATGTATTCTAGATGTGCATTTCTTATATATACATCCAATGTGACTATTGTTAATGATAATCTTGAGTTATCAATTATAATCATGTGGTATTAATGTTGAAAAACTTATCCATGATTCTTTCAAAGAAAAGATCATTAAATATTTGGGCATTGCCATGCCAGATCATATCTTTTGAAATGGAAAAATTAATATTTCACTTTATTGGTTTATCATCCTTGTCATACAAGATGCTTTAAAGTAATTTTTTCTTTTGATGGCATAATGAAATAGCAGTTATGTTAACTCTGTTACATGCTCATTGGGCTAAGATAAAATTAAATGTAGACCAAAGCTTCCGCAACACTTGGTCTACCTTGTCCATCTTTGTCCTACCATGAAGGCTTTTATTTCTTATCAAATCCTGCACATCAAGTATGCCAAGTCTCTATTTGGTATCACATACCAAAGGAATAAGTAATCAAATTTATCTTATAACATTTATACCTAAAGTGAAGGCCTTAGTGGCTTCCTTCTTCTTCTTTAAATCCTCTAACCAGAGTGGGAAATTTCGCTTCCAATGTCCAAGCTGGTGACAATGGTGACAGTCACCTCTTATTGTGATGACCTGATAACAATTCAAGCCATCACTAGTAACAATTGCAGAATAACAATAAATAGCAGATTAACAAGATAAAAAAAAATTAAAACCATTTTATGAAGAGATCCAATACCAGGAAACTCTCACTGAAGATCCAAAACTTATACATATCATGATTCACATTGTACATACATTGTTTCATCTCATCTCGAGGACAACATATAACAGTTGCTCTGTCAAAACATATACTGAAGCAACATAAAACCTCGAGGCATACAAGCCAAAATCTCAGATTGTTTATAAAATTAGTACGTACTGACTCCAAGGACCTGAGAGTACATAGACAACACATAGGACTTCTATCTACATGATATGATAGACAATTTACTCAACCTGAGCTTGGACTGTTGCCCCAGCTGTTGTTCTTCCTCTACAGAACAGTCTCTACCCCCTCGTACACATCCACCTAAAAAAATGTGGATCCCACGGGGTGAGACAATTGTTCCAGTGAGAGATATAACTCTTCACCAACAATATTATTATCACATGTAATCAGTATAAAATTGAGCATAGGTTCTTTTACATTAACAAGCAAGATTAATCACTATTATAAGCACAATAGAGTAATCTCGTCTCTTAAAATAATGCATATATCTATGGTAGAGAAATAAATCATCTATTCACTTTACAAGGAATATAAAGAAACATGAATAACATATATCCAACTAAGATGTATAAAAGGAGTGTACATCAACCAATGTCTTCCGTATTCGATCCTTAAGAAAATACGCTACAGGGCTGATTACATATTATAATCACACTTATGCCCTGAGGAGATGAGGTATGCCTCTCATGCTCCAATCGACCAAAACTACGTTAAGCATCAGTACCATACAAGGTCAGTGGCAGAGCCGGCTGTCAAGACCTCACCTATCTCGGTCAGTATGAGATAACTAGCAGGACATCTGTGTCTACTACAATTAGCTTACCAGGGTATACTGGTATCTTCGCTATAGAGTTATAGCCGCAACATGTACTCTCTTTGGGAGAAGACCACTAAGCTTTCCCAGATTATTTTTCATCAGGAAGACCACCGAGCAATCCTAGTTTAGTTGGGGAGTCCACTGAGCAACCCCTAGTTTAGTTGGGGAGTCCACTGAGCAACCTTGGGTATACTTAAAATTGCATATTCAATAAAAATATATACCTAGTTAAACTCATTTCACCATTCAACAAATCCTAACATTGAATGGATCTATGGTCTGGGAAACTACATGATAAAATTCCACTTGATTAATTAAGTATATTCCAATAACTTTTAGCATCAATCAAGTTGCAAGCAAGAATTATATCAGATGCTACAAAGGAAGGTGTAATATGTTTATCAAGTACTATTCATGATCTTTGGAACACATATAACACTTAGGATCTCAATCTCTTATCACATTACTAGGAGTTCTCATCCCTTACATCATCATCATGATTACCGGATCTGGGTATTCAAACCCCTTAGATCATCACTGATCATTGTTACCTCTGTAACATGTAACTATTACTTGTAGGTCCTTAGACCAAGGCATTCATCGCACTTGTTGTACAAGTATTTCATATAGCTCACATGGTTCATTAAATATCTTATCACCTCTAACTAGGCAACAACTATATTTTAAGATATCAGACTATATAATCATTATACTTGTTGTATAGATATTTAACATGGCTCGCAAGGCTCATTTAAATCTATATCATATAAAACATCATAGCTCATACCTGGCTATGCTCATCATCTCATGATTCTTGAATAGTTTGCACTTCATGATAAAAACTCTAGAATTATATGACATCACTTATGCAATTCAAGAGAAATACATCCTTCCCATTATTAGGGTTAGGATTGCCTATTTTAACCAAATAGGGTTTCAAATTCACATGATCACTATGTGATATAAGAGGAATACATCCTTCCCATGATTAGGGTAAGGTTTTCTCAATCTAACTGATTAGGGTTGTAAGTGCATACCATTATCCTTAATTAGGGTTAGGTTTTCCCCTTATTAACAAGTTAAGGATTCAAGATCATATTATCAAGAATCAAACCCTAATTCATACTCCACTCATTTTAGGAGTATCAATGCATACTTATTAACATAATTATCACACATGTAAAAGTTTCTCTCTTATTCTCATTAGAATGTTGATTGCATCATACTTTGGCTCAATCCTTCTCTCAAGGTACATTGCCCTACACTTAACACATTGTATTAAACTCTTTAAGTCTTAATGTATTACTTTACATAACACAATTCATGTGTTAAGTCATCAATTTGAGATGCTTCCATTATATTGGTTATATAGGTGTGTACTTGACACCATATCGTACTTTTCATATCGGGCTTGAGGTGTAACCTCAACACTATATCGTTCATCTATATCAGGCATGTGGTGTTGCCTCATCACCATATCGTTTTTAGGGTGTATCTCTTATTACCATATCGTGTACCCAAATCGGGTTGGCTATCACTTAGGTTTTATCATCTCAAGTTAGAGATACTTAGTTTCATATCGTGTATGAACTAAATGCTTGACCTTATATCAGGTATAAGGGTATACTTGATACCATATCGTGCACAAGGTGTGCACCATGCCGGGCATAGGGTATGTGCCTCATCATGGTATTGTTTAGTAGGACATTCACCTCACTGTATCGATTTTCCATGTTGGATTGCTATATTGGATCAGCATATCGAGTTAAACCCTTATGCTCATATTCTTTCATTCCTTCAAAGGATCAACTCTATCATACAATTGAATAACAAGATGAATATCTAGTTGAACTCTTTTACAAACAACCCCTTTGCACAAAACGATAGGGGTGTGTTGGATTTCATATCACCATCTAGGGTTTCAACACTATATCGGTTAGAATATACAATTGATACCATATCGGTTTTAGAGTGTACACCATATCGTGCATGAGGTATGAACTTGACCTCATATTGTGCACAAGGTGTATGTAGGTATCACTCATATTGTTCATGAGGTATCACTCATCTCTATATCGAGTTAACCATCATCTTTGATTTGTTATATCGGGTTTCATATCACCCTCTAGGGTTTCAACCTATATCGAGTTAGGATATAACCCTAACACCATATTGTGTAGGAGGTAAATACTTGTCCCCATATCATTCTCAGGGTGTGTATATGTTTTTCTCATATTGCCCATGAGGTATACACTCCTCACCATATCATGTTTATGGTGTGTTAATATCAACATGTCAGGATACTATCCTAGAGGGTGTGTTATATCGGGTGAAAGTATATGCTTGACTTCATGTCATGCATAGAGTGTATACTTGAACTTATATCGAGCACATAGTGTATACTCAACAACATATCATGCACAGGTGTACACTTCATCACCATATCATGCAAGAGGTACCTACTCATCACCATATCATGCTAGTAGTGTTTTCACCTCATCATATCGGGTTAGAGGTACTTCAACCCAATATCGGGTTAGACCTTGATGATGTCATCATCATCAACCTCTAGACTCTTATTTTTACCATTCTAGATCATGGACAACAGTCCTAAGATACTTTTGGAACTTAAAGGAACATCAATTAATCAAAGGAATTCGAAATTGAAAATAGATCAACAAGTTCAACAATATTGAAGGTGAATAATAACACAGTTGGGTTCAAGTTATATAACCCACCTTGAGAACAACTTCAAAGTTCCAAGATCCAAAGCTTCACGTTCCTAAGGTTCAATATGAGCTTATCCAAGGTCCATGGCTCGTTCAAAACTCCTCCATATACAAAGAATCACCATAGTTAAGAACTTGGTGAAGAAGAAAAGAGAGGAATAACTATAACCCAAAAATCATGCTTCAACTAAGGTTGAAGATGACCATAGCCTTACCTTAAGCTTGGTGTTCGATCTCCCCTTTCTTCTTAAGATACTATTCATGATATCTAATAGGGTATGCATGATATCTCAAAGAAAGAGAGTTGTGGGGTTTGTAAACTTCCATTAGTAGGTGAAAGGAGAGGTATATATACTTGGGGTTCGAGAGAGAGTGTATAGGAGGTGCCTTCACCATATGTTACTAGGTGACACATGGCCATGCATGGTTGACACATGTCCATGCATGAAAACATGTATATATTGACATGCAAAAGTCTTAAGGATAATCTAGAGATGATATTTTGGCCATCCCTTATCTTGTTGGATAAGATATCTCATCTTTATCTCACAAGTTTTGCAAATCGATACACTTTTTGCAAGGAGTATCTAACTCATCATGGATTACCTCCCTGAGGTGCTTAGGACATCATGGCCTTTTACAAGAATTCACAAGCTGATATGGGATCTCCTCCATGGATCCTTGGCCGATAGGCACTCCCATATCAAGTCTACAACTCGATACAACTCATATAAGGGCTTCAACTATACATCATCTCTTGGTCTTTCCATCACCAAGAGTATCATCATTCAAAGATTATTCAAACATAGTGTATCCTTCTTTATATCTCCTCTGCATGATACATAGAGGGAGTAGGGACACTATAGAGGTGGTATTTTGCATATCAACCCTATATTTTGGGTAAATTACAATTTGTACCAAAATTGGTGCACAAGGCACTAACATTATTCAAACAAGTTCAAACTTGGAATTTAGTCTTTCCACAAGCCACCACTTAGCATCATCCTTTCTCTTATGATGTTTAAACCACTTAAGGTACATTCAACATGTGACATTTTGCAATATAACCCCTCATCTTGGGTAATTTGCACTTTACACTCAGACCATATAATTCACAAATAGTTTGCAATTAAGCTCACACTTGAAAATAAACTTCACAAAGAGTCTTAATTACTTTTCAAAAGATTAGAACAAGTTAGTAAATAACTTACTTAAGAAAAACTTCTAGGGTTAAGCCATAACCCAGGTCAGGGATGTTACAATTATTTTCTTCACACCTCCCTTTGCCTTAAGATCTAAAGACTTGGGCTTCTAGATAGCTTTAGAACTCTTCTTAGCTTTTACTTTGCCTTTTGACTTCCCATTTGTAATGTTGATCATCATCACAGACTTGGGCTTGTCTTTCTTCATCTGTCCCTCAGTTGTTCTCAACATGCCCAACAACTCTATAAATGACTTGTCAAAGACGTTCATGTTGTAGTTCATGACAAATTGATTATATGATTCTGGTATAGACTGCAAAATCACATTAGTGGAAAACTCTTATCCCAAGAGGAATCCCAGTCTAGTTGGGTTCTCCACATACCCAATGAGCATGAGTACATGAGGACGTACTGGGTCACCTTCTACCATGCTACATTTGAACAATGCCTTGGAGACATCATATCTCTTTTGTCTTGCATGATCTTGGTACATGTTCTTGAGATGTGTGACCATATAAATCACATCCATTTCTCATGCTGCCTCTACAACTCATAGTTCAAGGATCATAGCATCAGACACTTGACATCCACGACATCTTCAATATGCTTCTTATAATCATCCTTTTCAACCCTTGGTGCATTTTCAACCCTTGAAGTGATTATACAATTACTTTGTCACTGATATCAAGAATGAACTTGAGGCATGAAATCATCAGCCTCTCAATGTTCAATCCATGTTCCTTGAACCAAAAGAAGACTATCTGGGACAATGTGACCTCAATATCATATATCAATTCACATGTGCATGCACATGCATTTCTCAGTCTCGCTTATCAAGTGGCCATGATATCGTACTCTAGTGGGAGGGACAAATCCCATATATATCACTCACAATCTATACCCATGTGTTAAAGGAACCCAATCATCACCGTTATAACAACCCATGTTTCAGGACTGTGTTTGATTATGTCAAAGCGTACCCAATGACTTGTTAAGAGTGTATTGATTTCAGATCTAAGAATCACAATCACCACCTTCACAATGAGAGATGACTATGACCACTAATGTAGGTTTCCATGTGTCACTCTCAATGTGGGTCTATCCAATACACTGTACCCTAACATGTATTTGTGTTCTTGGTTTGATATCATCATATCATGACTAATGAGATTTTGTCATCAACCAACTCACACTCTAGTTTTATGTGTTACAATTGTCTATCTACCTTCCACGGTAACAATCGACGAGGGACATAATAAGAATGTACATACTCTCAGCCTTTGTATGATCTCATTCTTCCAAGTCACGAACTTGAAGACATATGTCATTGAATATTGACATTATTTAGACATTCATAATGTTTCCTCATTATCTCACAACTGAATGAAACAAAATGAATTGGAAGCTTACATTTATGAGTATAAATCAAATCCTTTATGGTTTATTCCATGTGAATCATCACATGATTGGCTCTATGGGCATACCTTACCAACAGTGGATTGGTTAAATGGTCATGGTAGGAGGGAATGACCATGGTGGTGAGAGAAAAATGATAATGGAAAATGGGATTTTGAAGGATGGCATGGATGTGCTAGATAGCATGACCATGGGGGTTGTAAAGTGGCATGGTTGTGATAGGTAGAACAATCCTGTGGGAGTTGGGTGTGAGTTATTTTCCTTGACCTGGTTTCATCTTGAAAGCACAACCTTTTTGGTTGGCATGGCCATGTTGGAGTCTTCCTGGCATGACCGTGCTAATGAACTTAATTTGATCACTTATTCATTTTTATTCTCTGGGATTTTTGGCAGTTGTAGTAGTTACATTCCATGGTACCAAGCCTATATGGGACTCTTTTACTTGCACTTTGATATTCATATTCACAATCCATAGAGTTCTATGCTTTAACTTGACCCTTGGCCACTCGAGGTGGTGAGGAAGCTCTTGGACTCTCATTAGGATCCTCCAAGTATGTAGAAACCATTATATCTTCCCATTATCTCCTATCCACTAAAGTGTTGTCAAGGTACCTGAAAAACATGCAAAGAACCTCCATAAGTGCATTCAACAAACATTTAGGGAGAAGTGATATGCATTCTAACATGTTTAGATATGATAAAATTGAAAAGTGACATAAGATGAAGCCCTAAATTAGGACTATTTCACCACCAAAAACTTAAAACATACTTTTGAAAAACACTAGAGGGGGGGTGAATAGAGTTTTTAAATATTTTAACAATTATTTAACTCAAAACAACCACAATTGAAAATGGAAGAAGGAGACAGGTGTTTAGAGTGGTTCCAACTTTAGCAAATACTAAAGTTGTCAGTCCACTACCCGGTTTCTTACCCAACTGGGATTTTGAAAGTATTAATTTTATTACCTTCACAAGGATTTACAAAAAATACAATACTTTCTTTACACCCCTTGAACAGCCTTCACTTGAAGTAGATGCACCAACTTGAGGTAGCCTTCTTGAAGTAACTCCAAGCTCCCCCTTGAAGTAGCCTTCCTCTCTAGAAGTAACCTCCCGTTGCACCATCCTTCGTGAAGTAGCTCAAGGTCCCCTTCTTCACCAAGAAGATCTCCAACCTCTCCAATCCGCAGCCTCCAACCTAGGAGTAGCCAGGAGAGTACAAACAATAATAGAGAACAAGAAAGGAAAAAAGGAAATTACAACTTATCCTTTTGTAGCACAAGGCTTGATTTGCCTAGATCAAGCATGTAGATCTCCTAACCAAAGTGTATGGAATAGTAATTGTAGTGGATAGGAGATGCTAGCCTATAGGACACGAAATTTGAGCTAAGAGAAGAAGTAGCCAATTGTCACTATGCTCAATTTGCTCACAAACAGGTTGCTCAAAGTATGCTCAAATATTTCTCAAGTGTAACAAGTGAGTTTAGGTGTCCTAAGGCATGTCCTATTTATAGGAATGTCCTACAAGTGCTTAAGGACGTTCTGGACACCTTCTAGGGGTTTCTAAGTGCTTAACTAGCCGTTAGGTACAAGTTTGTTGCTTTAGCAACGGCTAATTAATTAATTCTGCAGTTGCTGTCAGAGTCCATCTCGGTCGAGAAATGGTCGACCAAGACACCTACTCGGTCGAACTTTTGTCGACCGATAGGCTCTCTGAATCAAGTGTTTTGCAACGTTTATCTCCAACTGCCAACTACCTTGTCAGATGTGTCTAACGGCTACTTGGGTCTTTCTCGATCGAGAAGATTGTCGACCGAAAGTGTCTCGGTCGAGGAGTTAGTCGACCGAGATTGACCCTGTTTCAATTTTTCAATAAAAGCACTAAGTGTGTGTATGAGTGTGCATATGTGACACTTATTTGAAGGAGATGACCTATCTAAATGTGATGTTTAGCTAGGGAGAATCTAACGCTTGATTTACATGAAATCTAAGTACTTGTACATTATATATTTGTACAAGTTTTTTACAAAGCGATTACATTTCATGAAAATATAAATATGTAAGCATATGGATTTCCTTAATTGCTTTGTCATCCACCTTATTCCTGCAACACTCAAGTAGCACGTTAGATTAACAAGAATGAAATGTTTGTCATTATCAAAACAAAGGAATTACACATGTCCATTTAGCCAACAATCTCCCCCTTTTTGAAGATGACAAACATTTCCTAAATATAAAATAAGAAAGTATAAAACATGTGAGTTTCATACCTAAAGATTACCTTTGTAAATTTCTTCTCTTGTTTATAAAATGTGTGCTTATTATTCCCCATGAATTATGGAACATGAAATCCAATCCTTTAGGGAATATATCAACTTTCAATGTAAATCCAAGAGTTCATGAAACTCATTGATTGAGTTTTGCACAAATACTAAGTTTTATATTTATTTCTCCCCCTTTGTCATTTCAAAAAGATATCCGTTTAAGAATAAATAGTCAATTTAGCCACAATTTTTAAATTTCAGGTTTTGCAAAAATGTCATCCCTTTTTATTTGTGACATATTTATTACTCCCCTTACTTTGTATTCTCTACTAGAGTAGTCTTATAATCCATATTCGAATGATGCCATAGAGAAATATCCAATAGAATCAGTAAAGATAACCATTTCATGTAAAAATAACTATTTCATTTCAAAGATCACCATTTTATTACAATCATGCAAGGATAACCATTTCATTACAATCATGCAAAGATAGTCATTTCATTACAACTAATACAACGGTCACTCCAAATCTCACTGTAAAGACTTGAGTATTACATCAATATCAGGGTCTTTTCCAAGAAATGGCTCAGCTCCATAATATTGGACTAAAGTTTGCCACTCCAAAGCACCTGTCTTGGTTAAAGCATATGCTTCCAAGAAGGTGGGAACCCGATCAAAACGGCAATGAGCAGCAATGTCTTGTAATTGTATTGAGGAGAACTGAGTGTGTGTGAGATCTGTAGATGGTGGAGGTGGAGGTTGGTAGTAGTTGTAAGATGGATTATATGGGTTGAGCATGCCAGGATTTAAAGAATAAGGATATTCATCTGGTTGATTTGGAGAGAGGGTTTGCATTCTTTGATTTAGGTAGGTCATGGCATGGTGGTTATAGTCTAATTGTCTACTTAGATGATATTGTAACCCAACAACATAGGTTAGGGTGTTTTGGATGGGATCATAGGGTAGGTTGGTAGGAGGAGGTGGTGGTGGTATATCTTGAGTAGATGTCTCACCTTCCGTCCTAGCCCTCTTGTGACCAAAATCAATTCCCATTTTCTCTACTGTGTTTTTGCTTATTTTTTGTGGTTTTCTTTCCCATGTGTATCCCATATCCTCAATTTGTGTTTTAAGAAAGTGTTGAGTGATTTGGCATAAAAAATCAGCATATGGGGGATTGCCAGAAAACTCAAGCATGTTCTTAAGGATTATGCAGATAAAATTTACGGGAATACGTTTGATAATGGCATAAATTAAACACATGCGAAAAATAGGAACTTCAGACTTGTTTGCTCTAGGATGTATGTTTGTGGAAACAATAAGATTGACAATCCTAGCAGCAGGTTTGAGATTAATGGCATAGTAGGTACCCCTATCTTCGTGACACGTAGTATTAGATTGAAAAATGGCTCGTTTAATGTCACTAAGACTGACGGTATGATCACCTTGGGAAAATGTATTGAGTGGATTTCCAATTGTGAGGTCAAGAGTGTCTTGATATTCATCTAAGTCGATGTTGAGCATGTCAAGAATATCCTCTTCAGTAAATCAAAAGCTATGCCCATTGACCATAGAGTAGAAGAAGTTATTGTCATTTTCGGAATGGGAGATTAGGTTTTCATAGAACTCATTTACCACTTTTGAAGAGTAGGAAGGGAAGGAAGGGTTAAGAAATTCTTTCAAATTTTGTACCTCAAAAAGATCCTCCAGGTCGACGATGCTGAGGAAGTCCAAGACGTCAACCGGCCGTCGTGGAAGAGGAGTTTTGGAGGAGAGCCTGAGATAGCGATCACCAGCATCTGCGTCAACGAAGGGGATGTCGTTGATGATCGTTAATGGTGGAGTAGCCTCCCTTCCTTTCTTGCTAGAAACTTTCTTCTTTCCACGTGTAGAGGATGAAGCCATTTCTTTGCTCTAAGGTGGAGAAGAAGCAAGAAAGTCTTGTGGATGAGGAAGCTAAAGGATTGTACAAGAATGCACTAGAGAGAAGATATGAAAGTAAGAATATGAGAGTGTGTAACAATGACCCGTTTTTGGCCCTTTTTATAGCAAATCAGTGTCCAGGTCGGTCGAAAATTTGTCGACCGATCGACCGCAACGGTCATATTCCAGAAGCGCCACTTGGTCGTCCAACGGTCGACTGGTAACGGTCGGCCGCCCAATGGTAACGGTTGTAAACGGTCGGATTCCAACGGTCATATCCCAACGGTCAATTCTCGGTCGAACAATTGTCGACCGACACTGGCTTGGTCGAACAATTGTCGACTGGAAGTGTGTCCGATGTTATTTCTGTCTGAGGTTTGTCGGTCGAAAGAGATAGCCTGATCGAAATGTTTTCGGTCGAAGAATTCGTCGACCGACAGACTTACTGAGTATGAATTTTTAAGCTGATTTTTAATGAAAATGATAGACTAAATTTGTAGAGCATATATACTTTCTAATGGAGTAATATTGTGATTATTGTTACCAATATTTGGACAATTCTGTGATCATAAATTAATTGTTCTTTTAGTCGTAATTTTTATATAGGAAATGATATTCAAATAAGTATTGTGTCAAACTTATTTTAGGTCGACTTTGACTACGACCATAGCGCCCCTTGGTCAAATATTATTTCAACCAAGAGGAAAATTTGCAGATTTCCAAATTGAATACTCGTATATAATATTTGCATGTAATTTGATTAGATATCAATTTGAAGTATTTTAAATAATACTCAATATGAAAACATTTTATCCTTGATTTTTCTTAGAATATAAGCTTTGCTGTATCAAATTTCACTTCTTCTTGTATCCACATAAGATTCTTAAGTAATATCTCGGCTCTTAAAAGATACCAGTTGAGAAATATTTATGTGTTGCAAGCATTAAAACAACATATAACCAACAAATCATTTTGTTTGCCTATGTATCATCAAGGATGCAATAATCATTATTCAAACATCAATGTTTATCTATAGAAGGTTGAATAATGAAATGTTGAAAATATATCCATGATGTAACGATAAAACATGAAATTTTAACATATGGTTTCTATGTGAATAAATCAAAGAATACTTGGAACGGACCATGTAGGTAGTAATTATGACTTAAATATGATTCATGATTTTCAGTTTTAAATCATTTAGAGAATGAAACAAAATTAATCTCATATACGTTCTCAAAGATAATTTCCAGAATGTATACTTTGTTTTGCATGTACGAACAGTTATTAATAACAAGTAGATAGCAATTTGACCAATCGAAAATAGCAGATTTATTTCAGACTGGAAATCAGTAACTTGCTCGGTCGACTATTTCTCGACCGACTGTTCTCTCGGTCGACAGTTTCTCGACCGACAAGATTTCTGAAATGTTTTCTGAAATGTTAATTACTTCCAAGTAAAACCCAATTATGCAAGTTAGATGTTTAGATATTTGAATTAATTTGATATCCCATTATGTTGAGTTGAGATTGACATAGAAATATACAACTTAGGTCCTTGGTCATATCTCAACTTAATTCCGTTCATTTAATTTGGAGGTTTTGGAACCCAAACTAACTCAACATCCTTTTTCTTATAAGGTCATGAAAAAGAATAATGACCAAGATGCAAACAATAATGGCAACATATAGAATCAACCTCATATCTCTTTCTATGATTTTGGTTTAGGTTGTTCTTGGGTATATTTGTATTTGTTCCTTTAGGTACATACATAGATTGATGTGCTTGTGTCTTTTTCCAACTAGGTTTATGATAAGATTTTCCTTTAGGCTTGTAACCTAGTCCTCTCCTTCCAACTTGATGGTATTGATCATTTAAGATTTGATCAAGAATCCCATTATTATTTAGACTACTAACTTTTTGTTGTAACTTAGCAATCTCATCCATTCTCTTCTTGATATCTAGCTTTGCTTGATCTAGATTAGATGATAATGAATTTCTTTCTTTTACGATAGTATCATAATCTAGATGTGAGCACAAAACAGGTTGTTTTTGAAGATCATTCACTTGAGTCTGCAAATTAATCTTTTCTAGAGAAAGGAGATTACAATTTGCTTCTACAGATTTTAGCTTAATATCATGATCTTCAATAACCTTTTTGAGATCTTCATTTTCAAATGTAAGAGCAAGAAGCTTAGCATGTAACTCATCATTTGCTTTATTATATTTCTTTAATTTCTTCTTGCACTCAATATATTTATTGTGTGTCTCTTCAAGAGAAGCAACTAGCTCTTCTTTAGATAAATAAAAAAGGCTTACCACTTCTTCTACTTCTTCACTTATTGTAGCAATAAGACATTCTTTATGTGTATCTTCCTTCTTTGACATCCACGGGCAACCAAGTGTTTCATGGCTTGTTCCTAAGCACCAACTGCAACTTGTTGAAGGTTGCCCCATACTTTTCTTTTGTTTGCGGTTGTAGACACCACCACCCTTCATACTTCAAGACTCGATTAGAGCTCCTTACAGCCTGCTCTGATACCAATTAAAAAACACTAGAGGGGGGGGGGTGAATAGAGTTTTAAATATTTTAACAATTATTTAACTCAAAACAACCACAATTGAAAATGGAAGAAGGAGATAGGTGTTTAGAGTGGTTCCAACTTTAGCAAATACTAAAGTTGTCAGTCCACTACCCGGTTGCTTACCCAACCGGGATTTTGAAAGTATTAAGTTTATTACCTTCACAAGGATTTACACAAAATACAATACTTTCTTTACACCCCTTGAACAGCCTTCACTTGAAGTAGATGCACCAACTTGAGGTAGCCTTCTTGAAGTAACTCCAAGCTCCCCCTTGAAGTAGCCTTCCTCTCTAGAAGTAACCTCCCGTTGCACTAGCCTTCTTGAAGTAGCACAAGGTCCCCTTCTTCACCAAGAAGATCTCCAACCTCTCCAATCTGCAGCCTCCAACCTAGGAGTAGCCAGGAGAGTATAAACAATAATAGAGAACAAGAAAGGAAAAAAGGAAATTACAACTTATCCTTTTGTAGCACAAGGCTTGATTTGCCTAGATCAAGCGTGTAGATCTCCTAACCAAAGTGTATGTAATAGTAATTGCAGTGGATAGGAGATGCTAGCCTATAGGACACGAAATTTGAGCTAAGAGAAGAAGTAGCCAATTGTCACTATGCTCAATTTGCTCACAAATAGGTTGCTCAAAGTATGCTCAAAGATTTCTCAAGTGTAACAAGTGAGTTTAGGTGTCCTAAGGCATGTCCTATTTATAGGAATGTCCTACAAGTGCTTAAGGACGTTCTGGACACCTTCTAGGGGTTTCTAAGTGCTTAACTAGCCGTTAGGTACAAGTTTGTTGCTTTAGCAACGGCTAATTAATTAATTCTGCAGTTGCTGTCAGAGTCCATCTCGGTCGAGAAATGGTCGACTGAGACACCTACTCGGTCGAACTTTTGTCGACTGACAGGCTCTCTGAATCAAGTGTTTTGCAACGTTTATCTCCAACTGCCAACTACCTTGTCAGATGTGTCTAACGGCTACTTGGGTCTTTCTCGGTCAAGAAGATTGTCGACCGAAAGTGTCTCGGTCGAGGAGTTAGTCGACCGAGATTGACCCTGTTTCAATTTTTCAATTAAAGCACTAAGTGTATGTATGAGTGTGCATATGTGACACTTATTTGAAGGAGATGACCTATCTAAATGTGATGTTTAGCTAGGGAGAATCTAACGCTTGATTTACATGAAATCTAAGTACTTGTACATTATATATTTGTACAAGTTTTTTACAAAGCGATTACATTTCATGAAAATATAAATATGTAAGCATATGGATTTCCCTAATTGCTTTGTCATCCACCTTATTCCTAAAACACTCAAGTAGCACGTTAGATTAACAAGAATGAAATGTTTGTCATTATCAAAACAAAGGGATTTACAAATGTCCATTTAGCCAACAATCTCCCCCTTTTTGAAGATGACAAACATTTCTTAAATATAAAATAAGAAAGTATAAAACATGTGAGTTTCATACCTGAAGATTACCTTTGTAAATTTCTTCTCTTGTTTATAAAATGTGTGCTTATTATTCCCCATGAATTATGGAACATGAAATCCAATCCTTTAGGGAATATATCAACTTTCAATGTAAAGCCAAGAGTTCATGAAACTCATTGATTGAGTTTTGCACAAATACTAAGTTTTATATTTATTTCTCCCCCTTTGTCATTTCAAAAAGATATCCGTTTAAGAATAAATAGTC
Organism: Alisma plantago-aquatica; assembly: GCA_963693085.1. Lineage (NCBI taxonomy): Eukaryota > Viridiplantae > Streptophyta > Magnoliopsida > Alismatales > Alismataceae > Alisma > Alisma plantago-aquatica. Next base: position 750,925,533 of record OY856413.1, read on the forward strand.
AATTTAGCCACAATTTTTAAATTTCAGGTTTTGTAAAAATGTCATCCCTTTTTATTTATGACATATTTATTACTCCCCTTACTTTGTATGCTCTACTAGAGTAGTCTTATAATCCATATTCGAATGATGCCACAGAGAAATATCCAATAGAATCAGTAAAGATAACCATTTCATGTAAAAATAACTATTTCATTTCAAAGATCACCATTTTATTACAATCATGCAAGGATAACCATTTCATTACAATCATGCAAAGATAGTCATTTCATTACAACTAATACAACGGTCACTCCAAATCTCACTGTAAAGACTTGAGTATTACATCAATATCAGGGTCTTTTCCAAGAAATGGCTCAGCTCCATAATATTGGACTAAAGTTTGCCACTCCAAAGCACCTGTCTTGGTTAAAGCATATGCTTCCAAGAAGGTGGGAACCTGATCAAAACGGCAATGAGCAGCAATGTCTTGTAATTGTATTGAGGAGAACTGAGTGTGTGTGAGATCTGTAGATGGTGGAGGTGGAGGTTGGTTGTAGTTGTAAGATGGATTATATGGGTTGAGCATGCCAGGATTTAAAGAATAAGGATATTCATCTGGTTGATTTGGAGAGAGGGTTTGCATTCTTTGATTTAGGTAGGTCATGGCATGGTGGTTATAGTCTAATTATCTACTTAGATGATATTGTAACCCAACAACATAGGTTAGGGTGTTTTGGATGGGATCATAGGGTAGGTTGGTAGGAGGAGGTGGTGGTGGTATATCTTGAGTAGATGTCTCACCTTCCGTCCTAGCCCTCTTGTGACCAAAATCAATTCCCATTTTCTCTACTGTGTTTTTGCTTATTTTTTGTGGTTTTCTTTCCCATGTGTATCCCATATCCTCAATTTGTGTTTTAAGAAAGTGTTGAGTGATTTGGCATACAAAATCAGCATATGGGGGATTGCCAGAAAACTCAAGCATGTTCTTAAGGATTATGCTGATAAAATTTACGGGAATACGTTTGATAATGGCATAAATTAAACACATGCGAAAAATAGGAACTTCAGATTTGTTTGATCTAGGATGTATGTTTGTGGAAACAATAAGATTGACAATCCTAGCAGCAGGTTTGAGATTAATGGCATAGTAGGTACCCCTATCTTCGTGACACGTAGTATTAGATTGAAAAATGGCTCGTTTAATGTCACTAAGACTGACGGTATGATCACCTTGGGAAAATGTATTGAGTGGATTTCCAGTTGTGAGGTCAAGAGTGTCTTGATATTCATCTAAGTCGATGTTGAGCATGTCAAGAATATCCTCTTCAGTAAATCGAAAGCTATGCCCATTGACCATAGAGTAGAAGAAGTTATTGTCATTTTCGGAATGGGAGATTAGGTTTGCATAGAACTCATTTACCACTTTTGAAGAGTAGGAAGGGAAGGAAGGGTTAAGAAATTCTTTCAAATTTTGCACCTCAAAAAGATCCTCCAGGTCGACGATGCTGAGGAAGTCCAAGACGTCAACCGGCCGTCGTGGAAGAGGAGTTTTGGAGGAGAGCCTGAGATAGCGATCACCAGCATCTGCGTCGACGAAGGGGATGTCGTTGATGATCGTCAATGGTGGAGTAGCCTCCCTTCCTTTCTTGCTAGAAACTTTCTTCTTTCCACGTGTAGAGGATGAAGCCATTTCTTTGCTCTAAGGTGGAGAAGAAGCAAGAAAGTCTTGTGGATGAGGAAGCTAAAGGATTGCACAAGAATGCACTAGAGAGAAGCTATGGAAGTAAGAATATGAGAGTGTGTAACAATGACCCGTTTTTGGCCCTTTTCATAGCAAATCAGTGACCAGGTCGGTCGACAATTTGTCGACCGATCGACCGCAACGGTCATATTCCAGACGCGCCACTTGGTCGTCCAAGGGTCGACTGGTAACGGTCGGCCGCCCAATGGTAACAGTTGTAAATGGTCGGATTCCAACGGTCATATCCCAACGGTCAATTCTCGGTCGAACAATTGTCGACCGACACTGGCTTGGTCAAACAATTGTCGACCGAAAGTGTGTCCGATGTTATTTCTGTCTGAGGTCTGTCGGTCGAAAGAGATAGGCTGACCGAAATGTTTTCGGTCGAAGAATTCGTCGACCGACAGACTTACTGAATATGAATTTTTAGGCTGATTTTTAATGCAAATGATAGACTAAATTTGTAGAGCATATATACTTTCTAATGGAGTAATATTGTGATTATTGTTACCAATATTTGGACAATTTTGTGATCATAAATTAATTGTTCTTTTAATCATAATTTTTATATAGAAAATGATATTCAAATAAGTATTGTGTCAAACTTATTTTAGGTCGACTTTGACTATGACCATAGCGCCCCTTGGTCAAATTTTATTTCAACCAAGAGGCAAATTTGCAGATTTCCAAATTGAATACTCATATATAATATCTGCATGTAATTTGATTAGATATCAATTTGAAGTATTTTAAATAATACTCAATATGAAAACATTTTATCCTTGATTTTTCTTAGAATATAAGCTTTGCTGTATCAAATTTCACTTCTTCTTGTATCCACATAAGATTCTTAAGTAATATCTCGGTTCTTAAAAGATACCAGTTGAGAAATATTTATGTGTTGCAAGCATTAAAACAACATATAGCCAACAAATCATTTTGTTTGCCTATGTATCATCAAGGATGCAATAATCATTATTCAAACATCAATGTTTATCTATAGAAGGTTGAATAATGAAATGTTGAAAATATATCCATGATGTAACGGTAAAACATGAAATTTTAACATATGGTTTCTATGTGAATAAATCAAAGAATACTTGGAACGGACCATGTAGGTAGTAATTTTGACTTAAATATGATTCATGATTTTCAGTTTTAAATCATTTAGAGAATGAACCAAAATTAATCTCATATACGTTCTCAAAGATAATTTCCAGAATGTATACTTTGTTTTGCATGTACGAACAATTATTAATAACAAGTAGATAGCAATTTGACCAATCAAAAATAGTAGATTTATTTCAGACTGGAAATCAGTAACTTGCTCGGTCGACTATTTCTCGACCGACTGTTCTCTAGATGTGAGCACAAAACAGGATGTTTTTGAAGATCATTTACTTGAGTCTGCAAATTAATCTTTTCTAGAGAAAGGAGATTACAATTTGCTTCTACAGATTTTAGATTAATATCATGATCTTCAATAACCTTTTTGAGATCTTCATTTTCAAATGTAAGAGCAAGAAGCTTAGCATGTAACTCATCATTTGCTTTATTAGATTTCTTTAATTTCTTCTTGCACTCAATATATTTATTGTGTGTCTCTTCAAGAGAAGCAACTAGCTCTTCTTTAGATAAATAAAATAGGCTTACCTCTTCTTCTTCTTCTTCACTTATTGTAGCAATAAGACATTCTTTATGTGTATCTTCCTTCTTTGACATCCACGGGCAACCAAGTGTTGCATGGCTTGTTCCTAAGCACCAACTGCAACTTGTTGAAGTTTGCCCCATACTTTTCTTTTGTTTGCGGTTGTAGACACCACCACCCTTCATACTTCAGGACTCAATTAGAGCTCCTTGAAGCCTGCTCTGATACCAATTGAAAAACACTAGAGGGGGGGGGGGGTGAATAGAGTTTTTAAATATTTTAACAATTATTTAACTCAAAACAACCACAATTGAAAATGGAAGAAGGAGACAGGTGTTTAGAGTGGTTCCAACTTTAGCAAATACTAAAGTTGTCAGTCCACTACCCGGTTGCTTACCCAACCGGGATTTTGAAAGTATTAATTTTATTACCTTCACAAGGATTTACACAAAATACAATACTTTCTTTACACCCCTTGAACAGCCTTCACTTGAAGTAGATGCACCAACTTGAGGTAGCCTTCTTGAAGTAACTCCAAGCTCCCCCTTGAAGTAGCCTTCCTCTCTAGAAGTAACCTCCCGTTGCACCAACCTGCTTGAAGTAGCTCAAGGTCCCCTTCTTCACCAAGAAGATCTCCAACCTCTCCAATCTGCAGCCTCCAACCTAGGAGTAGCCAGGAGAGTACAAACAATAATAGAGAACAAGAAAGGAAAAAAGGAAATTACAACTTATCCTGGATTGATTTGCCTAGATCAAGCGTGTAGATCTCCTAACCAAAGTGTATGGAATAGTAATTGTAGTGGATAGGAGATGCTAGCCTATAGGACACGAAATTTGAGCTAAGAGAAGAAGTAGCCAATTGTCACTATGCTCAATTTGCTCACAAACAGGTTGCTCAAAGTATGCTCAAAGATTTCTCAAGTGTAACAAGTGAGTTTAGGTGTCCTAAGGCATGTCCTATTTATAGGAATGTCCTACAAGTGCTTAAGGACGTTCTGGACACCTTCTAGGGGTTTCTAAGTGCTTAACTAGTCGTTAGGTACAAGTTTGTTGCTTTAGCAATGGCTAATTAATTAATTCTGCAGTTGCTGTCAGAGTCCATCTCGGTCGAGAAATGGTCGACCGAGTCACCTACTCGGTCGAACTTTTGTCGACCGACAGGCTCTCTGAATCAAGTGTTTTGCAACGTTTATCTCCAACTGCCAACTACCTTGTCAGATGTGTCTAACGGCTACTTGGGTCTTTCTCGGTCAAGAAGATTGTCGACCGAAAGTGTCTCGGTCGAGGAGTTAGTCGACCGAGATTGACCCTATTTCAATTTTTCAATTAAAGCACTAAGTGTGTGTATGAGTGTGCATATGTGACACTTATTTGAAGGAGATGACCTATCTAAATGTGATGTTTAGCTAGGGAGAATCTAACGCTTGATTTACATGAAATCTAAGTACTTGTACATTATATATTTGTACAAGTTTTTTACAAAGCGATTACATTTTATGAAAATATAAATATGTAAGCATATGGATTTCCCTAATTGCTTTGTCATCCACCTTATTCCTGCAACACTCAAGTAGCATGTTAGATTAACAAGAATGAAATGTTTGTCATTATCAAAACAGAGGGATTTACAAATGTCCATTTAGCCAACAACTTTTTTTTTTGAAGTCAGATACTTTCATTGATGCACCATCAAGGGACAAAGAATACATCATTCTCGGCTGCTTCCCTCCACAGAACAGGAATAGTGGCCCATCTAGAGGTATGCCCGCCAGAATTAAGAGCATCTTGTGAAATGAAATGAGCCAAAGAGTTTTGTGCCCGTTTTACATGAATGAAACTACAAGAAATGAAACTGGAAGCTACTCTATGAATGTCCACATCCAACAAGCCTAGGTAGCCGGGGTGCTTGTCCACATCTTTCAAGGCACTTACCACGTTCAGGGAATCTAAGCATAGATAAATATGATTTTCAGTTGGCACCATATCACGAGCAAGAAGAATCCCTTCTCTAGCAGTCATAGCCTCTGCAATGTCCGAAGTCCAATCAACTCTAATGCACTTTTGCGTTGCCCCCATGAACGAGCCCTCTCTACCACGTACAATTCCTCCCAAGGCACAGTGCCCGTCCATCTTCACCGCTGCGTCTACGTGTAAGAAAACGCAGCTGCCCATATGCCCGTCCGCGATCAACGCCCTTGCTCCAGCTCCACTGTCTTCCATCTCAGTCCCCCGGTCCATGCCTCCACTCTCTCTCTGCCCGTCACCCGCTCCCCAATTGTAGCGACGATAATTCGATATCATTGCTTTGTAAGACTGCAGGATAGGTCTCGAGAAAGGGGCCTCATCTTGGAATATCTTGTTATTTCGGCATGTCCATATGGTCCACCAAACTGCAACTATCTCATCCTTCTCTTCCTCTGTGCTATTCCTAAACACCTCCAAGAGATCATCATGTAGATTCAGCACACTTCCTAGGCGTTGCATGGGTTGCAACCAGCTCTCTCTCATCACTACATACACCCCCGAGCAGTAACACAACATGTGTTGAATAGTCTCCTCATGTTGAGCGCAGATTGGGAAAACCCCATCATCTGTAACATGTCTCTCCCTAAGCCTGCTACGTGTTGCTAGACTCCCTGTAGCAATGCGCCATAGGAAATGTGATAGTTTTGGAGGCCATCTCCTTCCCCATATTACTCTCCATAGGTCGTGTGGTACCACTCTATTCCTTTCCCTCAAGGCTGTGCCTCCCAAATTTCCTAACCAGTATGCCGAGCGAACAGTAAAGTTTCCTTTTGGATTTGGCCACCAGAAAATATCATCCTCATGCTCAATAATAGGAAGTGGAATCCCCATGATCGATGCAGCAACATTCCTAGGAAAAATGTCCAAGAGCCTATCGACGTTCCATTCTCTCCGTCCCTCCACCATCAACTCACTAACCGTGTTCATAGTAGCTGCGTCCCCCATTCTGTATCTTGTTAGGTCCCCCTCATCACAATGTAGCCACCTGTCCTTCCATATGTCGATATCCCGACCATTTCCGACCCTGCACATGACTCCATGGAGAAGAAGAGATTTTTCTCCCCATAGACTTCGCCAAGTGTAGCTTGGAATGAGACCCGGTCGAGCTTGCAGAACATTATCATTTGGGAAATACATAGCCTTCAACACTCTAGCCACCAGGTTGTCGGGTTTGGTGAACAATCTCCAAAGTTGACGTGCCAGCAATGCTTGGTTAAAGGTCTTCATGTCTCTGAAGCCCATTCTGCCTTCCCTTTTAGGTTTGCACAGCCCCTCCCAACATAACCAAGAGATCTTGCTTTCCCCCACTTTCACCCCCCACCAGAACCTGGTCACCATAGAGTTAATCTCCTCAATAATCCCCGACGGTAACTGGAACACACTCATGACGTACGTAGGAATAGCATGCACAACAGCCTTGATAAGAACCTCCTTTCCCGACTTGGATAATAGACGTTCCTTCCATCCTTGTAATTTGTTTCCCACCCTACCGATAATATATTCAAAAACTTTTTTCTTTGACCTCCCGATAGCAGTAGGTAGTCCCAAGTAAGATGCTTGTTTGTCCACCTCTTTGACTCCCATCAGATCGCACAACTCATCTTTTTTGCTTCTAGGTATCTTTTTGCTAAATGCAATTTCGGACTTGGTGAGGTTGACCTTTTGACCCGATGCCTGTTCATACTGGCTGATTACTTCAACTATTTTTAGGTTTTCCTTGTCCCTCTAGAAAAAAGTATACTGTCGTCTGCAAAAAATAGATGTGAGATCCGGGGGGGGCCCTCGACATAAACTCATACCATGAATGGTATTCGTGGTTGCCGCAAGGTTCAAAAGGGTAGAGAAAGCATTAGCACATAGAATAAAAAGGTAGGGAGAGAGTGGGTCACCCTGGCGAAGTCCCCGCAAAGGCTGGAAGGTGTTTGATCTTTCCCCGTTGGCCGTGAACATGTGAGAGATTGAAGAAATGCAATCCAACACTCTGTCACACCATCGTCTCCCAAACCCAAATGTTTCCATCACTGTTTTCAGAAACTTCCATTCAATTCTGTCATAGGCCTTCATCATGTCAAGCTTTAAGGCAATGTGTCCTTTCTTTCCTCCCCTCCCTCTTTTCATAGCATGAAAACATTCATAAGCAATAAGGGCATTGTCCGTGAGCAATCTTCCCGGTATGAAGGCACTTTAATTTTCAGAGATGATACCATCCATGAAGGGCTTGAGTCGATTTGTGAGCACCTTAGTAGCAATTTTGTAAATGATATTGCACAGGCTAATAGGCCGAAAATCAGCAACTACCCTTGGTTTTTTAATCTTTAGGATCAGCACCACCAAGGTATCATTGTACTCCTTGCATGAATAATCACCCTTCCACCACCCCTTAATGTAATTTGAGATATCCTTCCCCACCACCTGCCAAAACTTCTGATAAAACATGGGTTTCAGACCATCCAGCCCGGGCGCCTTATTTGGGTGCATCTGGAAGACCGCCTTCTTCACTTCTTCATCCGAGATATCTTTTTCCAAAATATCAGATATATCATTGCTAACCATCATTTTTATACCTGCCACTGCAGCCTCCATCTCCACTGGGTTGGTCGTTGTGAAGAGGTCTTGGTAGAAGTCTTCTATGATGCCCAAGATATCTTTGTCTTTTGTTTTCCATATCCCATGGGAGTCTTTGAGCCCATCAATAGTATTCTTCTTTTGCCTTTGTGACGCTTTATGGTGGAAATATGCGGTATTACTATCACCTTCCTTCAGCTCCTTTATTCTGGATCTAGCACACCAAAATGCTTCATTTTCCCTGTGCAATTTTTCCAACTCTCTAGAAAGCTCATCACAGCGTTGTAACACACTACCATCCGGCCATTTCTACTGTTCCTCGCCTAGTTTTTTCTCAGTAGTTTTGATCTTCTTTTTTATATTTCCAAACTTTACATCAGCCCATTTAGCCAGGTTTTCACTAACACCCTTTAATTTCTCTTTCAAATCCATGTCGCTGAATGCCTCCCATGAGTCAATCACCGTTGACACACAACTTTCTTCTGACAACCACATATGCTCAAAGAAAAATTTGGATTGTCTCTTCCGCTGTCTTTCCTCCCCAATAAGTGCCGAAAGAATGATAGGTTCATGATCAGATTAGTAGAACGGTAGATGATGGACCCAACTCCCAGAATATTTGTTTCTCCATCCTTCACTCACCAGGTACCTATCCAGTCGTTCCTCCACTAGTGTCTCCATAGTCAGGCCCCTCCTCCATGTGAACGTATTGCCTGAGTACCCCATATCAAGAAGAGCATAGTCATCTATCACATCTCAAAACGGCTTCATAAATCTGTCCGGTTTCATCGGGCCACCCCTCTTTTCTTCATTACTAGTGATCTCATTTAAGTCCCCAAAAAATACCATCGGTTCACCGCACCTGCCTCGGATCTGTCGCATCAAGTCCCAAGTCCTGTATTTTTCAGCTTGCATCGACCAGCCATAGATACCACACGCGTGCCACTCATAGCCAATAGAATTGTCCAGCACCTTGCATTCCACATGTCTCACAGAAAAACCGGTAACATCCACATCTACCTCCCGCCATCAGAAGCCCAGCCCACCTGCCCTCCCTGTGCTTGACAAATAGATACCGTCAACAAAACCACAACTTCTCTTGATCCTTTCTAATGATTTTTCATCTAGCATAGTTTCCATGACGAAAACTATGTTGGGTCTCTCCCTCCGACATAACTCATGAAGGGCTTGTACCACTGCCGGGCGACCCAGACCCTAACAGTTCCAGCTTAGGAGTTTGATTGTTGTTCATGGGGTTGGGTTGTCTCAACTCCTGCTACTTGGTGTACTCCACCTGCATTGTCATGCCTCTCCACTGTCTGTGTAGAACTGGCTAGTTTCGATTTCTTTTTATGTGTGCCCACTGTATCATCATTTTGTAATGCACCCAAATCCTCCTCAGGTACCAAGTCCCTCCTATGTTTGTTCACAAGACATCTGGTTTTGCCCTTCTCCCCTGTGCTTTGACTCCTTAGTTCTTGGACCATCTTGATTGCTTCCCCTTTCTCTCTTAATTTGTTCCTCTTCTCTGCCCTTGCTTTCCTCCATGCTCGTTCCTTCTCCACGCTTTCTTCTCCCGGAAACATAGGAATGTCGTCCGGCGGGACCACCCTTGTAACCTTCCGCCCTTTAACAACCTGTACCCCATCCTTCTTCGTCCTCCCATGCATCCTCAGATTCCCACTCCCCATCACCGTGCTCCCCAGCCCCTTATCTTCCCCGACCTGCTTCCCTTTCCCCTCTTCTGACCCCGCACTCGGCGTGGGTGTCTCTATCCCCCGCCTCGGTTGCCCGCCTTCCTCCCCGATCAGCGTGTGCTTTGTTAGGGTTGCACACTGCATCGTTGTCGAGTCATCACGACAACACTCCTCAGCGTCTCTATGACAATCAACACTGCTCCCTCTTGACTCCGGCACCGCCCGCCCCTCGACAGTTCCCCCTGTTGTTGTTTTCATCTGTAACATCTCCCCCTCATATAACTCCGCCAGTGTGGGAGCTCCCTCTTGTGCTGGGTACCCCCCGCCTCCATAACGACGTCCATCGAGTCCTCCGACTGCTCGTCGGTTCCTTCCACAGCCATCTCGCCCCCCACCCGACCTTTCCCCGGAAAGAGTATCATCCTCGCTCGTTCGTGTCTATTTCGTGGAGGAAGTTTCTTCCTTTCTACTAGAGTCGCACGACGTACTCCTTGTATGGAAGATGATCGATCGTCGGGACCTTGAACCCTGCCCCCCCAGCAGTTCATCTTGGACTGGGACTCGTGGTCTCCTCGGTGATGCCCTCAGCCACGAACCCCACCCGCGCCGGTTTTCTCCATCTTCATCATAGTCAGCACAGTCTCTTTCCGTGTGCCCTAATCGACCGCATATGAAGCACATCACCGGAAGTCGTTCATATTTCAGTTCCACGTCGATAATATGTCCATCCGGTCCATGAACACTCTGGAGTCGCTTGATTGGTTTTTTAATGTCGATCCCTAGCCGCACTCGTCCGGAGGACTCCCACCCGAGGGTGTCGCAGTCCACCTTTATCACCCTTCCGATCTTCTCCGCAATTTTCATCAACGCCGCTTCACCCCACAGCCCCAGCGGAATATTGTAGAGGCGCACCCAGAATTGGCTTTCAGTAAAACCTATCTTCCCCGGCCTATCCTTTGGATCAACCTCCTTAGTCAGAAGAAGCCTATTGTCGAAATTCCATGGACCTTCTTCGATAACCTTCGCCTTATCCATCCACTTAAAACATACTTGTCCTCAAGTATGCTCCAACTCAATCTCTCATTTAAATTCCATTCATGATAAACATGGAAGAATGTAATCATCATAATATTCATTGGCTAAATTGAGTCTACATGTGGAATTAGGCATGTAGTCCACTGCACTCTATTCATTTTTCTATTTTTTAATGTAATTCAAGCACACAACACACAAACTTCAAATATGGAATATCAAACACATATGTAAGTTGTGCAACTCCATAATATTATGGGTATATCATATCATTCATGGCATACATCAAAATGATTAAAGTTGTTGTTTTTCTTGGCTAAGATTTGATCATACACTTCACATCACCTCTTCTGAATCACTTGGCTTGTGTACGGGTGTGTGGGCTATAGTTGAATTTCCCTAGCCCCACTTGGCATAAAAAGAGAAGAAATGATTCTAGAAAGGATTAGATTATTATTGCATATGAGAACCACTTTTTTCTTTTCTTGAGATGCTATTAAGTATAGAAACCTCTCATTTGTTTTTCTATTTCCTCACCCCATGTGTAAGGAGGCATATGGTGATTGGATGAAGCGAAGGGGTATAGATATTACAACCAACAAACTTCTTGGAGATCCAGGGCTAGTGTATGCACTTTGGCATCCTTTTATGAGGTAGATAGGTAAGAAAATTATGGAAGAAATGCCGAGTCAAAAAGGGGTCACAACCGGTGAAAATCCGTTTATGATCTTAATCAAGAAACCTAATTCAAGAACATTCACCAACTAGAAAAACCATGCATACAATGAGTAATTATGGTATACTACACTCTTTCCACGTGGAATGAATAATCTCAAGCACTCTAGGCTTACAAGTATCACATTCTTATTAAAATAATTATTTACTTACTAGATGCTTGGAGCACATGTAAAATTCCATGATAAAACTCATTTAAACTAAACATATCAACAATGGGCTGCATTATCCATGTTTGTGACATTCATATCACAATAAGTAGAGATTTAATTTGAAACACAATGTTGGGAAAATAGATCAAGCTTGGTTGAAACTGGCCAAAATGGAGCTTATTCCCTTAAATCATATCTAAACGTACCCTAAAAAGAAGCAAACATCAAAAAGGAAAATCCAAGCTAAAACACACAATAAATTATAAAAACTATAAGTGTTACAACCCCAAATTTTGGGTTCCTTTGGTGAGAAATGTAATTTCTCATATTAAAGATATTTGGACAAATAATATAATTTGTTGTGAATAAATGGATTTTGTTTAAAATAGCCTTGTTGTTTGATTTGTGGGCTTTATTGGCTATTGGGCCCAATAACAAGGAAATTCAATTAATTAATGAATAATTCAATATTTGAGAAAAGAAAGAGGTAGAAACCTCTAGAAGGGAAATCCAAGGAGGGATTTCGTGCCTCTTGGATTCCTTGGGTACCAAGGAGTCCAAAGTTGCAAAGAAAAGAAATAAGAAAAGAAAATATTAATAGAGTATTTCTTTATTAAGAAAGATATTGAAAATATTGATGAAATGTGGAAAATAAGTAAAAAGAGGTATAATTAAGTGATCCTTGGTGGAATTTCGTATCCCAAGGATTGCTTATGATAAAAGGAATATCAATGAGGAAAATAAAAGGGAAATAAAGATAAATCCTTAAAAAGAACTATTTTAATAAGAAATAAACAAGATAATGGGATATAGTGGAGAATAATGCATATGGATGCATCTAGAAGGATAATAAGTAACCTCATGAAGGAATTTGTAAATATTAGAGTTTCTTGGGATCCAAGGAATCCCAATGAAGAAAGAGGAAAGAGAAAATATTAATGAAGCAAAATAAGAGAATAATGTAATAAATTATTAATGAATTAAGAAGATATTGTTAAAAAGGAAGTATTCATTACTTAAGGAAATATATTCTCGTGGCCAATATATTAAAAGGCATGCATAATGAATAAAGAAGAGGAAAATTCGAATTCCTAATTATCCATGCAATAAAGTTGTATGGAGGAGAGAGAATCTTCCTTCTCCTTGAAGGAAATCATATTCCTAATAAGAAAGGGGCTTTGCTATTCGTGGATGAACGTCCTCAGGCATGGATAACCACCCGTATATAAGGGGGAAAGCCTCTGGATCAGTTCAGAGAGAGATCCCACGAAATCCTCCCTTCTTCATCTTCTTTTTCTTTTGTGAAAACCCTAATTGAGAGAGTAGTCCACCCCCTGGGACACGAGGAGCCACGGGAGGAAGTCTAGTGGAAACAAGATGCTTCCACGATGCCACGAAGAACACAGCCATCTCCCTCGCACTCTGGAGCTTGCTCGGCAGCCGTTGCATGGCTGCAGGTCGGCCATGAGTGGTGGAGCCTATCTGGATAATACGGTCGCTCAATCAGCAACCTGAGGGGTCCCCCGAGTGTGCCAGGATGGGGCAGAGCTGGGGCGGCCATGGGCGGCCACCCCCGAGCCCTGAGGAGGGACGAAAGGAGCCCACGTCATGCTGCAACCAGCCGCTAGGGCAACGCAGCAGGTCTGCGTGAGGAAGAAGGAGGCGGAGGTGGCAATACACATTTTTGCCCTTCGCGGGTAGGAGCAGCAAATGACTTAACCAGGGGTATTCCCGTAATCTGGTTATAAAACTCAAGGCAAGCCGCATAGGGTGACGTGGCAGATCTGGATTGGCCCAAGTGAGGTAATTTTTCTAAATTCATAACTAAATATCCGTAGCTCGGATAGGTTCGCATAAAATATGAAAGTTGCTTATAAAAATGAGTAGAATCTAATAAAAGTAAAATTGAAGCCTGATTCTGATTGCAATTCGAAAAGTAATGGAAGATATCAACTTTAATGTATTAATGTTTAAAGAACCCTATTTTGATACGATTAAAGTGATTAGTAGGGTTTAATAGATGATTAAAGTTGATATTAGCCTGTTAATGATAAAAAGGAACATTAGGAAGAAAAAGGATGAACCTTGTACATAATTAATTAATTTAGAGTTTCTTGTGCATAAATATCTTTAATGGGCCTTGAAACCCTAATGTTGACTAATTCGACTATTAATGGATTTAATTGATTAATTTCATGATTAAAGTTGGAATATGTTATTTCGAGCATTAAAGTCCCTAATTTGTGGATAAATAATTGTAATATAGAAATTAGGGTTTTCTCATGAATAAAAGATGGAATTAATGGTAAATAGAGTTCTTATGTGTTTTGGATCATAATGGACGATGAATTGATGATAAATGCGTATAATGACCTTGAAATAACTTAAAAGGATAGAGAAGGTAGTTTTGGTATAAAAAAGAAATAATCAACTTTAATTGGGCTTATGATGTTGAAATTAGGGTTTATGAACTAAGAGAGCATTTAAAGCGTTATGGAGGCAAAAAACCTAATGTGATCTAGAAAGCCTAAGGTGGAATCCAAGTCTAGCTTTAGAATGTTTTGGATAAACTATAACACTTGGATCGCATGCATTAATTTCAGGATATTGTTGATTGCTTGTTGATTTATTCTTTATCCTTATTGCTTGGACAATCAAGTTGCCCTGGATCAGGTATGTGGTTAATTATGATTAACCGCCTTAGTTTCTCGAGGATTTTCCGGATGGTTAATCACATTGAATGCAAATTATCTGTATGGATGTTCATACTTGCAAATCATAAAGTCACTATGATTATCACATTAAAAATAAGAGTATGTATTCTCGCACCTACATGCCACCCTGATGGATGATGCCAAAGGTCAGGCCCAGATGGGTAGACCAATGGACGCCTTAAGTGGTGACCCCAGGCACCAAGAAGGTGGCCTATGATATTGCATGACTAGTGGGCACCATGAGTGGTGACCCCCAGGAACCAAGCTCGGGATTGAGAAGGTGGCCTTAAGTCATTGGCAAAGGGCACCCTAAGGTGGGTATTCCAGGGTTAGGGCAAAAGCAGTGGAGAATGTTATACTAAAAAATGTAAATTGGCTTGTTAATTAGTTTGATTGTGATTATTAAATTGTTAGCCATATTTGCAAGATTTTGGTTGTTCCCACATACTAGTATATTTCGATATACTGGCCGACGTTTTAGGAATAACAATTGAAAGAACAAACAGTAAAGTGACACATTGTGAAAGTAAAACATAAAGTGCAAGGAGGATTAATTAGAGTGGATTCAAGCTTGGATAGATGGATTCCCAAGGTTTTCAAAGGTAAGTGAAGTTTTAATTTTATACCAAATTTCAGCTAGTTAGTAGAATTTCATAATTGTTATTGATTATTTGTCGAACCTTTGATCCTGTTAGTTGAATAACGGCTCTGACCTTCGGGTCTCCCTTAATTGGGGGTTACCGGGAGACGGGGTCGTTACAATTGGTATCAGAGCATAGGTTCCTCAAGTAATCTTTAATAATTATTAAATTTTACAAGTTCTATAGAACCCAAGGGAGTTATTAGAGGATTATCCGAAAGACAGACGTGTCTAGAAAAGGATCACGACCGGGGGCTGGCAATATTTTCCTCCGCACCGCTAGTAGGAATACGAGGACTCCCGGATCTGTGTGACTGCTTGGCCAAAGTCTTAGGGTATGAATCGAAATAAGATACATTTAGGACTCTCTCATCTTGTTCATCCCTTCTCAACTCCAATTTTGTTAAGGACCTTAAGGATTAGGGTTTCCCTCTCTTCTCCTCACCCTCTTGAGGTATGGGTAAGGTTGATAAGGATTAAGGAATCCTCCACCAAATTAATAAAAAGCATGTAAATAAGATGTCATCGACACAAGCTTAATAGAGTAAGCGTAAAGGAATAGATACATGCTTAGGTCGTATGACATGAGTTGTCATTGCCTTCAGGAGAGACCTGAGGATAGACCTCCTTGTCAGGAGGATATGTAGAGAGAGTTAGTCTTGGCGGAAGAGACCTCCATTGAAGGTAAAGACCTAGCACATCCTTTGAGGATGATGTTAACCCTAACCCTAAGAGAAGGTTAGAGAGAGAGACATGATGAGATTAGATGTCATGGTAAACTGGGTGTTTGGATGGACATGCCTATGGTTTGTCATATGAGCCATGAGAGGTTAGATGGCCTAGCACCTTTGGCACCCCAACCCTGAGAAGGACCGTGCATGTTAGAGAAAAGAGTAGCTCCTTCATGGATGAAGTTAGTGAAGGACCTATAGAAACCCTATGGCTTATGCAAGTGAGGGATATCATGCCCCCAGAGTACATCAGTGGTACGATAGTAGGATGAAACCCTGGACATGAATCATAATGGGTGGCTTATGAGATAAGCATAGGGGGTTATGGATAATCTTGGGTAAACGTAAGTTCAAGCATAGGCTTCACTCAAGTAGGGGCATTCTTATGAACTTGATCCTTCATGAAGAAGGGACCTCCTATAGAGAGGTTGGTTGTAGGATTAGCTCTAGAGAGAGAGAGCAGACCTCAGGCAAGGAGGTTAGAAGCCCAAAACCCCGAAACTTGAGGAACAATGGGGAGTTGAGGATGACATGACCTACGTGGATGATAGTGGTTGCCTTATGTGTGACCCCTGGAGGCTGATGATATCTTAGTTGCCTTTAGAGGAAACAAACCTTAGAGAGAGGACAATGCTTCAAGTACCCATGGTATAAGTGGTTACCTGCTGGATGAGATAAAGAGTGTTTTAGACCCTGAGGAGGTTTAAGTAACCAGTGGTGAGGCTTTATACCTAGTTGGTTGTCCTGGAAGAGGACTCAACTCCGAAGCGTTGCCCGAGTAGAAAGATCATGAAGTTACATGACATACCTTGGACATGCTTGATTCTTGGTTAAGAGGTTGAGCATGAAGTTGGAGAACCTAGGGTTCCTAGGCCTAGGAGGGGAAGTAGTGTACCCGATGCTCCTAATGAGATGTGAGTCTCTATAGTTTTGAGCATGGTACTCCTCATATGCAGAGGTGAAGGAAATCCCTTACTTTAAGGGTATGTTTGTTGAACCCCTCACAACTAAGTTGGTGTAATGTTGAGGATGAGAACAAGTGTGACCTAGCATGGTTTTGTAGGTACGCTTGTGCATTAGTAATTGCTGGTTTAAGCATGCTCATATGGATGTAAACCCTAAGGATGCTTGTGACCTTTGCTATAAAAGTGTAGTTTCCTCCTACCCTGGGAGAGGGACCCTTTGGTAGGGAGTTTACCAGTTTGGTTGGTTTTGAGGTAACCTAAGGAGGTTTCATAGGATCTCGAGAAGCTAAGTGAAGAGTACATGTCATGAAAATGAACCTATAGACCCATCGATAACCATCTCTAGGTGCATGTGGATGTGTTACCATGGAGGTAACCGGTATGGGGCTCGACCAAGGTGGGCAGGTTGCCATGATCCCAATGAAAGGATTAAAGTCAGTCATGAATATAGAGAGAGATGATGAAGGATTGGGTAAGGTTCTAGGTTGAACATGTACTATGTTAGAATCCTAAGTCTATCCAAGGGTCAGATAGGGATAAGACTGATGGAAGAAGGAGTTGCCTAATTCCCTAGTTGCACATGACCATAGGGTCGGGAGGTAACAACTATCATTGTATGGGGGCCATGGGTTAGGAGATTGATCACCTTCATGAACTCATGGGACCCAAAGGGCAGATGGGTAGGGCACTCTCTGGATGCATAAGGGAAGAGGGATGACCCCAAAAGTGCCAGCACCCTATAGACCTAGAGGAGATGACCTAGGATTATGCTTGGACCAAGTAAGTCCGAGACCAGTTTTCCCTGGAAGTAGTGTGGATATCATAATGTTTGTGATATAGAGACATAAGCTGCACATTTCAACTTGGATTTGAAAGTGTACGGGAAAGGTGGGATGTACCATCTCTACTCTTGGAATAGGAAGAACTCTATATTTGGACTGCAGCCAAATGCTTATTTCTTCTTGTTATGGGAGTGAGAGATAGGACAGTACGCATGCCTTACACCAAGGATAAAGATGATGTAAGTTGGAATGTTGCTACAAGGTATGAGGATAGATATGATAACATACCTTTGTGGAGAGAATAATACATGGATGGTTTACAAACACTAAGAGTATTAAGGAAATCATCTTGTTAGGATGTTTTATCATGAGCTATGCGGAATTTGTAAAGTTGAGTTGAATCACCATGAGGATGAGCTCAGAGTTTCTTGATGAAGACAAACGTAGAGTTTGAGATGAGATGATAAGTATAATACATGGAGGTGTGTGTTACCTAACACTTAAGGATGAGAGGTGGTAATGAATGCTCTGGTTGAGATCTAGCTGCCTAATTAGAGGCTAGAAGAAGTTGAGGTTGTTTGGCTAACCCTAAGTTTGAGAAGAAGATGTGTTTTGGCTAACACTCGGATGCAATAAGATATGTTGAACAAGTTAATGGTTGTTTGGGTAGCCAATTTAGTCCTTGATGTAGTAAAAGGAAGGTGATAGAACCTCAGATACACTTATTTGGATAGGAAGGTAATAAAACCCTTTTGAGAGTGGTTTAGGGTTTCCAAGGTATCAAGTTTGAGGAATCATAACGATACAGGAGGTCATGATATACCTTGGTACTACAAAGATAGTAAGTGATGGTAGCATTCTGGATGCTTAAAACAAAGTTGCATGTGGCCATGCAAGCCAAGAGGTGAAGGACGAACACCATTAACCCAGTGCAGGAATATAAAGTATAAAGAGTTCCCGAGAGGGAATGGGAGTTCTTTACTATGGATGTTGTGAGTCTCTCCTAGACCAAGAAGGTCAAGATACAATATGGGTTATGGTAGATCGCCTTACCTAGATGACATGAGAAAGGAAGAGTTTTGTCAAGGGACAGATCTGGTTGAACTACATATGAAAAGAGATGGTTCAACTACACCATGATGCGAATTCAAAGGTTCTTGATGTTACCTAAAGGTTCACTTCCATGAGGTGGAAGTAGATACATGAAGAGCTCAGTGGTTGTACAGTTTATCACCCCATACTAATGGACAATATGATCCGGACTAGAGGGTCTGATGAGAGCATGTGTGCTCACTTAGGGCGATACATAGAGACAGTTCTTAAGATGTGATGTTAGCCACCATAGCCTTTATCGGGATGCAAGAAGCCTTATAGAGAGGTTGTGTCGGTCGCCACTTCATTATGATGATGATGGTGAAGGAGGCCTCACGAAGGTCATAAAAGAACCACAGTGTGTGCAGATGAAGTCACTTGATCGTGCAATGGCTGAGAGAGAGCCCAGTGGTGACATGAGTCACAAGTTGATGCAAAGCAAACTGACATGCAGTTCACTGTGGGAGAATATGTGATGTGAAAATCCGACCCCTCTAAGCTATAACTGAGAAAGCCAAGTCCCCGATATATGGGTCCTTTTGAGATAGATTGGTGGAGATGGTTGTGTTAACCTTACCCCTCAGGATAAAATGATGTGTTGCATGAGTCCGATCTAGAGCACTATGTGAGGTACCCAAGCCAGGTGTTGTGCCCTGAACCTATTCAACTTTTGAAAGGATGAAAAGTCCTGAGTCACCTATGAGGGTACGATATACCAAGGTAAGAAAGAACTCAGATGGAAGAAAATGAGATAATGAAGGTTCTTGGGAAACACCATGGAAAGGGTGAAGCCACATGGGAGCCCTGATGGACATAAGAAGACTTATCCTTTTTGTTTTCTTACTTGATGGAATTTTGAGGGCAAAATTCTCATAAGAGGGGAAGGATGTTACAACCCCAAATTTTGGGTTCCTTTGGTGAGAAATGTAATTTCTCATATTAAAGATATTTGGAAAAATAATATAATTTGTTTTGAATAAATGAATTTCATTTAAAATAGCCTTGTTGTTTGATTTGTGGGCTTTATTGGCTATTGGGCCCAATAACAAGGAAATTCAATTAATTAATGAATAATTGAATATTTGAGAAAAGAAAGAGGTAGAAACCTATAGAAGGCAAATCCAAGGAGGGATTTCATGCCTCTTGGGTTCCTTGGGTACCAAGGAGTCCAAAGTTGTAAAGAAAAGAAATAAGAAAAGAAAAGATTAATAGAGTATTTCTTTATTAAAAAAGATATTGAAAATATTGATGAAATGTGGAAAATAAGTAAAAAGAGGTATAATTAAGTGATCCTTGGTGGAATTTCGTATCCCAAGGATTGCTTATGATAAAAGGAATATCAATGAGGAAAATAAAAGGGAAATAAAGAGAAATCCTTAAAAAGAACTATTTTAATAAGAAATAAACAAGATAATGGGATATAGTGGAGAATAATGCATATGGATGCATCTAGAAGGATAATAAGTAACCTCATGAAGGAATTTGTAAATATTAGAGTTTCTTGGGATCCAAGGAATCCCAATGAAGAAAGAGGAAAGAGAAAATATCAATGAATAAAAATAAGAGAATAATGTAATACATTATTAATGAATTAAGAAGATATTGTTAAAAAGGAAGTATTCATTACTTAAGGAAATATATTCTCGTGGCCAATATATTAAAAGGCATGCATAAAGAATAAAGAAGAGGAAAATTCGAATTCCTAATTATCCATGCAATAAAGATGTATGGAGGAGAGAGAATCTTCCTTCTCCTTGAAGGAAATCACATTCCTAATAGGAAAGGGGTTTTGCTATTCGTGGATGAACATCCTTAGGCATGGATAACCACCCCTATATAAGGGGAAAGCCTCTGGATCAGTTCATAGAGAGATCCCACGAAATCCTCTCTTCTTCATCTTCTTTTTCTTTTTTGAAAACCCTAATCAAGAGAGTAGTCCACCCCCTGGGACACGAGGAGCCACGGGCGGAAGTCTAGTGGAAACAAGATGCTTCCACGATGCCACGAAGAACACAACCATCTCCCTCGCACTCTGGAGCTTGCTCAGCAGCCGTTGCATGGCTGCAGGTCGGCCATGAGTGGCGGAGCCTAGCTGGACAATACGGTCGCTCAATCAGCAACCTGAGGGGTCCCCCGAGTGTGCCAGGATGGGGCGGAGCTGGGGCGGCCATGGGCGGCCACCCCCGAGCCCTGAGGAGGGACGAAAGGAGCCCACGTCGTGCTGCAACCAGCCGCTAGGGCAACACAGCAGGTCTGCGTGATGAAGAAGGAGGCGGAGGTGGCATTAGACAGTTTGCCCTTCGCGGGCAGGAGCAGCGGATGGCTTAACCAGGGGTATTCCCGTAATCTGGTTATATAAAACTCAAGGCAAGCCGCATAGGGTGACGTGGCAGATCCGGATTGGCGCAAGTGAGGTAATTGTGCTAAATTCATAACTAAATATCCGTAGCTCGGATAGGTTTGCATAAAATATGAAAGTTTCTTAGAAAAATGAGTAGAATCTAATAAAAATAAAATTGAAGCCTGATTCTGATTGCAATTCGAAAAGTAATGGAAGATATCAACTTTAATGTATTAATGTTTAAACAACCCTATTTTGATACGATTAAAGTGATTAGTAGGGTTTAATAGATGATTAAAGTTAATATTAGCCTATTAATGATAAAAAGGAACATTAGGAAGAAAAAGGATGAACCTTGTACATAATTAATTAATTTAGAGTTTCTTGTGCATAAATATCTTTAATGGGCCTTGAAACCCTAATGTTGATTAATTCGACTATTAATGGCTTTAATTGATTAATTTCGTGATTAAAGTTGGAATATGCTATTTCGAGCATTAAAGTCCCTAATTTGTGGATAAATAACTGTAATATAGAAATTAGGGTTTTCTCATGAATAAAAGATGGAATTAATGGTAAATAGAGTTCTTATGTGTTTTGGATCATAATGGACGATGAATTGATGATAAATGCGTATAATGACCTTGAAATAACTTAAAAGGATAAAGAAGGTAGTTTTGGTATAAAAAAGAAATAATCAACTTTAACTGGGCTTATGATGTTGAAATTAGGGTTTATGAACTAAGAGAGCATTTAAAGCGTTATGGAGGCAAAAACCCTAATAAAACCCTAATGTGATTTAGAAAGCCTAAGGTGGAATCCAAGTCTAGCTTTAGAATGTTTTGGATAAACTATAACACTTGGATCGCATGCATTAATTTCAGGATATTGTTGATTGCTTGTTGATTTATTCTTTATCCTTATTGCTTGGACAATTAAGGTGCCCTGGATCAGGTATGTGGTTAATTTTGAGTAACCGCCTTAGTTTCTCGAGGATTTTCCGGATGGTTAATCGCATTGAATGCAAATTATCTGTATGGATGTTCATACTTGCAAATCATAAAGTCACTATGATTATCACATTAAAAATAAGAGTATATATTCTCGCACCTACATGCCACCCTGATGGATGATGCCAAAGGTCAGGCCCAGATGGGTAGACCAATGGACGCCTTGAGTTGTGACCCCAGGCACCAAGAAGGTAGTCTATGATATTGCATGACTAGTGGGCACCATGAGTGGTGACCCCAGACACCAAGCTCGGGATTGAGAAGGTGGCCTTAAGTCATTGGCAAAGGGCACCCTAAGGTAGGTATGCCAGGGTTAGGGAAAAAGCAGTGGAGAATGTTATACTGAAAAATGTAAATTGGCTTGTTAATTAGTTTGATTGTGATTATTAAATTGTTAGCCATATTTGCAAGATTTTGGTTGTTCCCACATACCAGTATATTTCGATATACTGACCGACGTTTTGTTTGTCGGCGTTTTAGGAATAAAAATTGAAAGAACAAAAGTAAAGTTACACATTGTGAAAGTAAAACATAAAGTGCAAGGAGGATTAATTAGAGTGGATTCAAGCTTGGATAGATAGATTCCCATGGTTTTCAAAGGTAAGTGAAGTTTTAATTTTATACCAAAATTCAGTTAGGTAGAATTTCATAATTGTTATTGATTATTTGTCGAACCTTTGATCCTGTTAGTTGAATAACGGCTCTAACCTTCGGGTCTCCCTTAATTGGGGGTTACCGGGAGACGGGGTCGTTACAATAAGAAATGCAATTCATGACATGTAATGGAAAAAGGGACTTTTTTTAAAATAATGTAAAAATCATGAAAATAAACTATATGCATGCATGTATGCAAATAAAGAATATATCCAATCTAGATAAATGTGTTTCCAAAGTCAATCACAGATGAGATCGTAACATGTCAAATATGCATATCAAAATGAAACTAAGAACAAGGTCATGTACCACCCAACCAACCCAAACATTTGAATCACGATGTCCTGAACATGACACTAAAGTCCAAGAGTGATAGAGTAGGGGTTGTTTCTGTTGTGGCGGCTCTAGTGGTGGTCATCCCAGTGGTGGAGGATACTGGTATATCTCCTTATAGCCAGATAGGGCACCCCAAAAATCCTCCCCCAATTGTGTGTTTCTATGAATATGCACATGTTGATAGTGGTACATATGGTTGATCTGATAATGAATCTACTATTAATCCAACCACATGGCCTCTCATGTCTTCTGAATACCCTCCAGTTGTGCATGTATGGTTCATGTCATAGGCGTTCACCGTGGGCACCGAGGTTTAGGTGTGGAAACTCAAACCTAATAAGTGGATATCATTTTTGGTTATTGTATATAAAGCGAGGTGATGATAGAACACTTGTGTTGTGAATTGATCAAAACTAACATGGAATGTTCCCATGATTGTTTAAAAATAGGGGATTGGGTTAGATTTTTGTGGTGTAATTGGGTTGGTTATTGTAGTCATGTACTCTCACTACAACCATTTTTTCTATGTGTATCATGGTTGTAATGGTGAAATACAAGCATGGTGGAATTGATATAATTCAAATTATTATTATAAGTTTTGGGCATAATCCCAGTATCTTGGGAAAGTAATTTGACCATGGTATTGGTGTTATAAGATAACAACTACACATATATATGTATATATACAAATATTTATTTTGATACTTCTATTTTTCTACCACTTTAGTTTTGAAGTTGTTCCTTAGGTCACCACTAGGAGTTGGTCTAGTTTGTTTTGCTTCAATTAAACACTAAAACTACAAACTAAATCATGCATATAAGTTTGTAAAGATTGAAATTCAATGAACCATTAACTTGTCCAATACCAAACCAAACATAACTATACGTTCGTAGTTTGGACCAATTTAGTTTTGTTTAAAACTTATATATAAGGAAACAATAGATTTGTATATTAGATCTTTTGTTTACAATCCAAAAAAAATTCACCATTTTTGTCTATTCATCCAACAT
The DNA here is from genome assembly GCA_963693085.1 of Alisma plantago-aquatica. Taxonomy (NCBI): domain Eukaryota; kingdom Viridiplantae; phylum Streptophyta; class Magnoliopsida; order Alismatales; family Alismataceae; genus Alisma; species Alisma plantago-aquatica. Next base: position 750,949,383 of record OY856413.1, read on the forward strand.
AATAAACAAACTTTGAATAAACATTGTTTATTAATGGGCACAAGAAGACATATAGAAATTATAATTGGACATAATGCAAACAACCTTCAAGTAAGTAATCCATTCACCAGATGCTCTACAATTTTTTACTCCTTAATATAATATATTTAACATTAGTCTCTTAGGGTTGCCTTATTTTTGAAATCTAAGATTTTTTGAAGTATCATGTTAGAGTGTAACTCTATGGGGTTTTACCCAACTAGGATATATAAAAAGAGAATCTGAAAAGGGATGCTAGTAGAATGCGCATACTAGATTTCCCATACACATAAACTATTACTGCAAAACATAGGGGTGGGCATTGTTTGGATTGTTATACCATGAAAACTACAAAGCAAGCCATACAAATCCATTTGTAAAATGTTCAAAGTGAACATAACATTTAACTAGTCAAAAATCAAAATAGCTAGAACAACAATTAATTTGTAGTTTGGTTTGATTTAATTTGTTTTGAAAAATATTATGAAAAATTATAAATATTTATATTAAACTTTCATGATAAATCTATTTTTTTATTATTTCATCTAGGATGATAAACAAATCTAATACATAAAATATTATCTAAAATATGGATAATATTTTTTTGATAACTAAAATATGGATAATAGAACACATATATGAAGTACAATCAGATATTTTCCAACGAATTTCAAATAAGCATGTCTTATAACATATTGTCTAAAATTTTATAATCCTTAGTTTCATTTGTTATCATTAGTTTCTTTCATTAACTTAAAAATTAATAAGTATTGTCAAGTTTACTTTTAATAATTAATGATATATGTATATTTGGTAATACATATACACACATATTGGTTTGGTTAAACTGCACCATTGTACTGAAGTGAACCATTTTTTATTGTTTGAAAAAGATTGGAATCAAACCAACCATTCACCCCCTAAAACCATATTAAACTGGTATGATTGGTTTGATCTATTTGAGTTCAATGGTCTGGTTTGATTTTTTCCCAACCCTCATCACCACATATGTGGCGAAGGTTAAAAAGGCCATGGTACTTGTAGAGTGACTTCATATTCATGTTTATTGTCAATTATTGATGTACTCTTTGTACACAATTTCTAACATGACTTTGCATCATCATCATGGTTGTACTGAGTCAACCTTGGTCCCCTCCAAGTGACATTGAAGGATTCATATCTTCAACTAGACATACAATATCAATCAATATATGTTACCTATAAAAACTTACAAGGAATGTCATAGACTTCAATGAATATGAATTGATTGGGAAATGACATGCATTTACTAGCCTATTGGATTATGAATTCGTGAAGTGATAACATGATTATGAATTTGTGAAGTGATAACATTGGAGACCAAATATATGATCCAATCACTCAAACTAACAAGTCAAGAGAAAAGCAAAGCCAAGGGCTAGGCTTAGTTGCATCTTCAGAAAGAGTCCATGATGCATTAGTAAAATGATGACATCAGAGACCAAAAACATTACCCAATAACTAAACCCAACAAGTCAAGAGATAGACAAAAACCAAGGGCCTAGGTTTATCCTCATCCTAAGATAGAGTCTACGATTAGTGCATCCTCTTTCATAAAACATTAACTTGAGAATTCTAATTGGGGAAAACTAGAATTAGTATACCACATGGAAAGAATTCACTCTATCTTTTCACACTCTTCCTTCATACATGTAATGCAATCTCAAGATTTATCCACTGTGATGAAACAAAAGAGGCTCATGGGATTGAAGTGATAGGTTATAGATGGCTATATTTCTAGGAGTGGACTGTATGCTAATATGAAGAGCATAGATACAAGTTACATCTTGGAATGTAAGACAAATCTAAATCATCTTTGTATACAAACAAGGAAGTTATAAGTATGCAACCATGAATCTCATGGAGAGTTTGATATTGGCTCAAGATGAACGTGGGAAACACACTTAACACATGCAAGTTAGATGGGAAGTGGTGTTTACAATGGAGGACGGGTGAGTAACATGTAATAACTTTCCCTTTAGAGGGGAACAACCACTGGAAATGGTTGCTAGTACCCTCTAGGATGATGAGAAAAATTAGGAATATGCATGAGGAGGGACTTGTATCTTATTAGATAGTTGGCGAAGAAATGATTTACCAAGGCAAGGATCAATAGATGATTAGAGAGAATGATTAGCCACAATGGGACAGAGAAATGGCTCAAACTCCTATTGGAACTATATATTTAGCTTCCCGTGACCAAGAAACCACCACTTTTCTTTGTGGACTGGGAATGCTAGACTTATCCATTCATATAGTATACTACTTTGATCCCATGTGGTCCATACTTGATAAATTTTATTTTGGTCTAGAGGAATGAACTTATTCGAATTGGCCCATTTCATACTAGAAAGACTAATGTTTGAACAAGGATTGAATTAATCAGTCCATCTATGTACTCAGGGTTGGGCAGCAGGCCTGGGGGTGTGAAAAAACACCTTTCCATACTTTGTATTTGTGATACTTCACTTAATTCTTCTAGTAGCCATTGGCTTTATTGGTGTTTAAAATTCACTTCTTAGTCCTCAAACACTTGGTACTTATGATATGACGATCAATTCAATTACATAATTATAAGTCCATAACCCCACTCCATACCTATCCTATTTTAGGCTGAACAAATATAATAATTCTTTGATTCTAGATAGTAGGAAACTAAAAAATAGACCTAAAAAAGGGTGTCCTAAGCAATTTCAAGAGTTCATTCATTGATATTCCTAGTATAGTAGATGCTATCACACATACATACATAATTAATTGAATATTTTCAATTTTATCCCACTGCATGTTAATGAGTTACTCGCAAAATCTAGGAAATTATATTACACCACTTGAATGATATAAAGTCCCACAAAACATCATTTTTCCATAAACCCAAGGAACTTGTTGGATTTAGTTACAAACACTAGATCGAATAACATAATGACCTTATATAATGACATTCATGATACACATTAAGCAACTTAGGATTTAAATATATAAAATGATAAATTTCTTTATGAGAAACTCTAGAAAGATTTTCAAAACACTAAATAATAAACTACAAAATATTAAATATTCTTATCTAGATTACTAAAATATAACTATATGTTTGATAAAATGATATCTCCAATATAAAAATCTTAAAGATGAATGTATTATAGAATCGAAACCCAATATCAACTCAGACACTCTAGATATGACCCTATAGTCCTTGGTCAATGCCAATGCACACAAGAGGGGAACTTGGCTGACAATGATGAGACTATACCTTTGTATATATTTTCTGTTCATATAAAACCCCAAATAGGGGTGATGGGGTTGCTTTTAGGATATGATATTATTTGTAATGATCTCTATGTTCTCATCTCATGAAAATATATAAAAGAGACCTCATATTGCATTCAAATAAATGCTATTAGCAAATTATTCATGACATATTTAATGGATGAACTACTTCTCCTTATGAATACCCTTTTGGTTTTGTGTATCTACTTTTTTAATATGAAGTTTCTATAATATAATTTGATGCATATCTGACTCTTAGAAGGATAATGCCAATTCATGTAAACAATGTCCTTGGGTCATCGAGTTGGGGGACTGACCTATATTTTGTCTATTCTATTGTACTTACCACAAATCTGTTGTAGTAAGAAGTGGACAAGATAATGTCCCTTCGTGGAGATGCAAGTTTTATGTTTTAATGGTGTGAAATTAAAATATGCTTTTTCCTTTTAGATGCATTGGTCTTAAATGCCGATGATGGAATTTTGGTATAATGCTTTCACTACCAAGAAGGTATATTTTGTAACTTTTCATTTTACTTCTTAGTGTTACAACATGATCTACTTGATCACTTATAATAGAACATTTTTGTTTCCACCACAAGGAAATATAGTGTCAGATGAAATTTTGGTATAATGCTTTCACTACCAAGAAGGTATATTTTCTAAATTTTCATTTTACTTCTTGGTGTTACAACATGATCTAGATGAACACTTATAATAGAAAATTTTTGTTTACACCACAACGAAATATAGCGTTACTATAATAGAAAAAATATCATTCTATTGTACACCACACTCCTTGGGGAGATTCTAGTAATTTTTGGACTTAGTTTTCTTAGTTTCAACTATCCTTATTTTTCAACACATTTTACACTTTCTTTTTTGTCTTTGGAATCTTAGGTAGACATTTTTATTTTATTATGAGTTTCTTTATAAATTTGGTCATATCTATATACTGACCCACTCAAGGATGTGAATCTTGCAAATCCTCTATGCTATAGTTCACTATGAAAGGTCTTTTATAATTAATTATATTACAACATATTATGACTCATGAGATAATCTCTCTTTTTATATGTGTTACTTATGCATAAAACACTTTTGAATACAATTATTTTAGGTTATTTTGTGTTTGTTCAAGTATTAAGTATGAACCCCACAATACCCAAGGCATCATGATGATATTTGACACTGATGTTATAGAACATTATCAAAACATAGTTAGGTATGTATCAATATTTCAGACACAGAAACTAAGAGGGAATTAGGGGTGAAGCCATGAGGGGGTAGCGAGAGGAAGCCATGACCCACCGATATATATATATATATATATATATATATATATATATATATATATATATATATATATATATATATATATATATATATAAGTTTGTTTTATCATATACCCACTTTGTAACATCTGTAATCAACGTTGTAATCTTGGTTCGGTGGCCTGAGGTTGGATTTCTTTATTTTTGGTCTCAAATTTGATACTAGAAATAAAAACTAAGATAGTTAGTTATTTTATGTCTATTGCATGTTTATGTCAGTATATACTATTTACAACTCACCCTAGTCATATATTCATAGTAGTGAAGTGATTGGTAGGGGTGGGAAAGGTCTGCTTAAGTTTGATCTGGCTCTAAAATCATAGACCAGACTATGTGTAGTGGTCTAAAAAAAATTCAGATCAATCTTGACTGCTAAACGTGTTGAAACCAAACTTAACTTGAGAGCTAAAATGTTGTCAACTTCAGTCAAGTCTAGTCTAAAACCATAAGTAACTAGTACTTACTATTAGCATCCTTAAATGAAGCTCCATCTAGTTATTAAATAAGAGTTGAATAAAAAATTATCAATTTGTGGCCAATTTATTGGTGTTCTTAGATAAAAAGTCTACTCTAATAATTTGAAATAAAATGTTATTGTCAAAACACTAGATGGAAAGTTTTGTACAATATAGAAAAAATTGATGGTGAAACAAATAGATCTACATTTCAACGATGTCATTAATACGAAAGTAATTCATAACATACTAATAAATATAATGTTGAACAAATGTAAGAGATTGTCTATATATCAACCAAATCACGACTAAAATAATTTTCTTGGATATATATATATATATATATATATATATATATATATATATATATATATATATATATACATGCATAGAGATGATCAAGGTTGGTCTGAGATTAACTAGTTTCCTGAACTATCAAACCACTTAAACTAGGTGTCAAGATTTTCCATATCAAAGTTGACTGAAATTTCAATCTAGACTAGACTTAAGTGGGCGGTCTAGTTAACTTTGATTTGGCATGGTGGTCAAGTTTGGTTCCTTACCAAGGCATAATGGGTGGTGATTGGATTGTATCATAATAGATCTTCAATTCTAATATTATGTTCAACATTTCAACATTTTATCCATAATATTTAATTTTGTTTATAAAATTTCTTAGTGAATTTATCCAAATACAAAATAGTATACTTTAACCTTTTTCTATATAAAATCAAGATCTTAATCATTGCAAGAAAATTTCAATCCACTTTCGAAATTGTATATAATTTCAAAATTATGGATAATGTGAAAGATTTTCTAGAAAGATCTCTAATATTTTATGTGAAATTATAATTAATATAAATGTCCAAAATCTTTGTTTATAAGAAAATTTCTACCAAAAAATATATTTATGTTATATGATGAGAGTATAAGGAGAGTAAGCAACAATATTTAAAAAGAAGGATCCAGACATCTTTTATCAAATATATTTTGTTTTCCATTATTTATACTCACCATCATTTATAATAGCCACTGTATAGTACAATCTAATCTATAATTCAAAAGAACATTTAGTGATAGTTGTTTAATAGAAATATCTTAGTCTTTTCAATGTGCTTTTATTATAAGAGTTCTTTTCCATCAATAACTTGTGAAAGATCCTTCATAAAATTTAATGTTTAGGTTTGGAAAATAATAGTCATCATTTAGAATTACTAAAAGTTATAAGAAGACCAATGGGAATCTTGCCTTATGTATCTTTCTTGAACTCTACCATATTAACAAATATCTCATCAATACTTCAAAAGAACTTTGTTAGGATATTTTTCTTTGATAGCATTCTTAGAGACTTATAGTTTGTGTCCCACTCGACAAGTTCGATGGTGTACAAATGAAGGATAATTTGACCCATAAAGATAATGAACCTATTTTCTTATCCTCATTTATAGGATAATGAAGAATAACAAAAGATGTTATGTGAAACAAATCAATGCATGAAATGCTGAATGAATACATGTAATGTCACACAAGTAGTCATGCACTTAAAAAATCAATAGTGTAACAACTAGTTTGTTGAGGTGTAATATATTTAGTGATACCAAATATCAAAATTAATCATGGTATTTTTATTTTTAGTTGTCATATTTATTAAAATATGAACTGAAATTTAGGGCCTTCCAATGTCAATAATAACTAGTACACTTTTTTCAAATAAATTAATAATATTTATTATGGATTGTTTCATCACTTCTACTGAAGTAAAATATGCAAGCATGGTGTACTCAAATTATTTGTACATTTTTTTGGTCAGCTAAACTGCTTTCTCTTTTTTTGTATTTTTTGCAAAGTCCTTACAAGCAAAAGAAGTAGAAAAGAAATCTATACAAGTCGAAGGGAAATGAATAAAGAATAGACAATCTTTCAAATAAAGGAGACAAATAACTATGGCAACTGAGAGGAGAATCCAAGCATGTATCCATTTATGAGAGATCGGGCCCATAATACATGCCTCCAATCTGAGCACTTCATTTCAGAGAAATCAACTATCACATATAATCAAAACTCTGGGAGATACATCTCAACACTGGAGTTGAAAATAGATTAATCAGAAAGTCCTATAAATTCACACCACCTCCAAGCTCAGAAAAATCTAGGAAACATATCCAAAGACATAACAAACATCATCAAAACAAAGCAATCATATCATTAGACATATCTTCTGTTCTCCACTTCCAACATAGACACTTCTTCACAGGGAACTGAGAACTCACATAGAAACAAGTAGGTAACAAGAATCTTCACAGAATCATACTTTAGAAATAGAACACATAAGAGTCCTCGCTCAAAATATGAACCATAAAGAGGCACAAGAAAAAAACTAAGATAATCAGAAGAATCATACTAGATCCGAGTTAGCTTCATAAGCACAGGCACATGAGAGAATCTTTATATAAGTAGAAAACCGTAAGAAACCTCACTCAACAACTAAACCACAAAAAGAAGGTAGAATAATAAGAGATAAACCAATTAGCCCCGAGAGCTAAGACATGTAGATATGAATAGAAAGAAAAGGATCAGAAAACTTCAACTTGCATCCATAGTCTCTTTCAAAAGAACCTTGGGATTACATCTTTTGTCTTCATGAACTATTCTATTCCTCTCCTTTCAAAGAATATATAAAATGGTCATTGTAGAGATTTTCTCTGAGTGTTTCTTCATCTGAACCAAATCTCCAAAATCCAAAGGGCAAGAACAAATAACCTTCCTATTGAGACAATCTTCGCATATAGATGTAGCACATGAATTGTTAAAGGAAAGATGAGTTGAATCTCCATAATCATTCATACAAACGAAACAAATTGGGACCACCTCAACACCCAACCTTCTAATATAATTATAGGTAGGGAGTTTATTCAAGAGCACCTTCCAAGCATGGACTTGGAAATTCTTTAGAGCCTTACTACTCTAAATCCAAGAAAATGACTCATCTTCAAGACCTTTAAGTCTAATAGCATTCCACACATCTTTTAGTTTGATATCCTTTCCTCCAAGAAAGGAAACATAATCCTCAAATTCATAAGAAATATTATTTAAGGATATACAGTTAGAGATGATGCCAACAACTCTGGATGAAGGTAAACACCACTTCCCATCTTTGATAATTGATGAAAGAGAATCATTGGCTCCCAGACTAGAATGAATTGAGATATTTCCTCCAATACAATCAGTAAGAAGTTTGTCATTCATTCATGGGTCTAGCCATATCTTGAATATATTCCCTTCACCAATATGGAATTTAATAAATGGTAGAAAGAGATTTATGACCTTCAAATTATTATTGATTATCCAAGAAAATTTAGAAGATCTCTCAATACTCTAGAAAGTAGTCTTTTGCATATATTTTTTGGAGATCCACCTAACCCAAAGGTTGTCCTTCTTTTTTGCTATATCCCAAGCATTAATGATAAGGAAATCTTTCACAATATCTCTTCATTTCCTAAGCCCAAGTCCACCTTCTCTTTTAGGTAAAGTAACCTTCTCCCAAAATCACCAAGTGGAGATTATTATTACCTTCAGAATTCCACCATAAGAAATCTCTACTAACTTTTTCAATAATATCAATCACAAACGAAGGAAGAGGGAAAGACATCATCTAATAAAGATGGAGAGTTTGAAGAGTTGAAATGAAAAGCTCCAATCTACATGTAAAATTAAGAGTTTTTGCTTTCCACGTATCAAGTTTCTTTTTAAATTCATCAACAAGACCAGAACAATAAGATTTAGATAATTTCCCAGAGATAAGAGTAATACCAAGATATCAATTAGAATCCAGCCACTTTTAGAAATCTCAAGAATATATAAAATAGACGTCAAGTCAATATTTTTACTAATGAAAAATGAACATGCTTGATGATTGATACACAACCCTGATTGAGAACCATATTCTTTCGGAGTAGAACTTATACTCTCAACATTGCTAGTATTGGCTTTCAAGAACATCATCAATTTATCCACAAAAATAAGATGAGATAGAGACATATTCTTGGAAACTTTAATAGGATAAATATATTCTATATTCAGAGCTTTCTTATGCGTCACAGATAATCTCTACAACACAATCACAAAGAGATAGGGGCTATCAGATCACCCTATAAAACTCCATTAGAGGGAAAAATAAATCTATAGGCTCACCATTGATAAGAATTTGATAGGAAGTAGAATATAGAATGTTTTCAATCCACCTTATCCATCCAGAAGGAAAACCCATTCTACGCATAATAGAAAAGTGACATTTCCATTTCACATAATCATATGCCTTAGAGATATCTACCAAAAGGGACATGTTCCCAGAATCTTTCTTAAACTCATTGATAATTTCATTTGACAATAAAACAACATTTTTAATGCTTCTGCCATGGACAAAGGCACATTGATTGGTATCAATAATAGAAGGAAGAATATGCTTCAACCTATTTGCAAGCAACTTAGAGATAATCTTGTAAAACATATTGCAAAGTGCAATCAGTCTCCAATTCTCAATAGATTAGAATCCTTGCCTTTAGGAATGACAGAGAGAAAATTCTTGCTTGCTTTTTTGAGAAGATAACTCTTGTTAAAAAAATTCCTTGATGGAAGAAAAGGTATCATCACCTATGATCTTCCAGGTTGATTTAAAAAACAAACCATTTAGACCATCATTCGCTGGAGCTTTTTCGACATTGAGATCCAAAATAATGTCATCAACCTCCTTTCTAGTAATAGAAGCCATAAGAGTAATTTTTTGGACATCCTACAAGAATGATCCAAGCCATTTACCTTTCCACCCTCATCATTGAAATATTAATTATTGAAAATATCATAGAAATATTCCTTAACAACAACTTTAGTGTCATCAACATTATGGTTTAGAGAATCATTAATCATTAGACTCTTCATTATATTGTGATGTCTTCTTGTTTTGAAGACGCATAATTTTCTTTGAGTTTGAATTACCTTCTTTAAGCCATTGTACATGAGATTTATGTCTAAGAAGAGATTCTTCAGCAAGCTCAACATCTTTGGCTTCAGACATCAAAACCTTAGCTTTTTCTCTTAAAACTTCATTGAAAGGATTCATATCTGCATCACTTTGTGCTAAATCAATGAGATGTCTAAGAGATTTTTAGTTTTCAAATATATCCCACACAAAACTTTTATTCCATTGTTTCAGAATTTTTTTAACATTGTTCAACTTCTTTTACAACTGAAAAATGTCAAAACCAAAAACATCCATATTCCAAGCCGCTTTAACATCTAAAAAATCACGTTAAAAAACACAAGCATTGATGAATCTAAATGGAGCCTTGAAATTTGTGGGATTACCAAGCTTAAAAGAAATTCTCTTATGGTCACTCAGAGAATTAGAAACAAATTCACCATAATTTTTAGGAATATCATATAAACAATGTGAGTTATGCAAAACTCTATCAATCTTATAAGTGATGAAACGGTTGTGACTTTGATGATTGTCCCATGAAAAGAAAGCCCCCCCCAAGATTCATATCAAACAAACCACAATTCAAAAGGCAATTATTAAACTCCTCCATAGATTTCTTCATAGGTGGGAGGTTACTAATCCTTTCACCTTCAGTTCTAACAACATTAAAATCACCAATAATGAACCATGGAGAGCTAATAGTAGTACTTAATGATTCAATATTATCCCTTAAACCAGATCTTTTAGCCTCACCATTATGAGCATAAACTGTAGTCATCAGAAAAGAAAAACCATTCACGGGTATAATAACATGGATCAATTTATCAATTTCTATATTTTTAGTAATGGTACAATATCTATAGAGGATAATGATTCTATCCAAAACATGAGAATCCTGATTCGATATCCAATTGTAATAAGTAAAGTATCTATTCAGAATTTTTGATATCCTACTTCTTCTAACTTTAGTTTCAATAAACAAAACTATATCACTCCTTGACCTATGAATCTCCTCTAGTATAGAGTTAACCTTGTTACTCAAACCTCTCACATTCCAAGAGGAGATATGCAATGAAGGAATCATTTAATAATGTGGGTTGTTTAGTTGTCAGCCTCAACATTAGTTTCTTCATTAATGATTTCAAGACTATTAAATTTGTTAGTCATAGGTGAGAAAGTAGAGTTAATACCCTATGAAGAATATCTATTGAAGGCTTTGCTTCAACACTTGGTGGAGATTTGTGTCTTCCATCCTCATCAACAAAAGCCTTTGAGCTAGAATTAGAAGAGAAAACTGGAATGGGAGTGTTTGGGATAGAGATAGCATCTTGTTTCTTTGATTGAAAATTTTGAACCATTTCATCATAATGATCCAATATAACTTGGTTCAATACCTGAACACTGATTTCATTAGTATCAAACTTAGGACCATCAATATGACCTACAACAAGCACTCTGTATTAGGAGGATTATCCTTCACAAGCCAGACCTATTTTTGCTTCCATCTTCTTTAGGTGTAGGTGAATAAAAGAAATCTTTGTGGCCAAAGAGTCCACAAATATGGCACTTATAGGGAAATATTCATAAGATAAATCAATTCTCCTAATAATCATTCTTATCACTCGACAGATTGATATGATCTGGAAACTTAGAATCCGAACTGATAAGAACCTGAATATGAGCATACTCCAGCCTAGAACACGAGACAGTTGGGTCATATGTGCAAACATGAATGCCTATATGAGAACTGATTCTTTCAAACATAGGGACATTCCATAATTCAACCGACAGATGATAAATCCTGACCCATACTGGAACTTCTTTGAGATTAAGCTTAGAGATCTGCTTCCCCTACTTCTATTTTGCTAGAAGAGGCCTATTTTTAACAAACCAGTGTCCATTTAATGCCATTTTTTGATATGTTTCCTCAACAAATCGTATAAGAAAAAGACCATCACCTCGGTTGAAAATCTCTATCCGCCCAACTAGATTCCATAACCAGTAAAGATAGTTCAAGAGACTTGGGATATGAGGCTTAAAGTCTATGATATAACCAAAAAGACAACGATCACATTTTCTCACATTCTTTTTGCTTCAATCTTAGGGTAGATAAGTTTACCTAGAAGATAGTAATCTATCTACGATTCAGAATCACAACATTTTCCGATATGGTGAACTTTGACCAAATAGGGTAGTTACTTGGATCTGAGGGATTAGATGAATCTCCATTGGCACCTTCGTTGTTCACCTTCATCTTCCAGACACTTTGTGATCTTTCTGGGGGTTGACGAACCTTTGAATCCCATGGCGGCACCCAGGGGCGCACATTCGCCCCCAAGTCGCTCTTCCCATTGATTTGGATCCTACGCGCTCCACCATTAACTAAATTAATATAAATATAATTATATTATAGAATAATATCAAGTACCCAACGTGTTTCATTATTTATAAATGGAATTATATTATAAAATAATGACATATAACATCATGTACACTGACTTGTATGTGCTCGGTGTTATTTGTTCCTTCGATCTTGTTTACTACTATAACTCTATAAATTTTGATCATGTCTTTGACTAGATTAATGAATTGTCTTTGTACTATACATGAAGCCTAACATTCCAATGAAGTGCTAAACAAAATAAAATCAAATATAAAATTGTGATACAACATAATGTTGTGTAGTGAAATAATGTGCTTACGTAAATAACTTGGTATAATAAATATGTAAATCTAAATAACATGATGTTAACAAATTATAAAATTAAACAACATGGTCTAATAAATTTTCTTCAAGGTAAATTTGGATTTCCCCTAACATAGAATCCAAGCTTCGCCCCTGTTAAGTATACCAATATTAACAATTTTCTATAAAGGGTGAGTTAGGTTGGAACCAAATAATGATATGATTGTTTCTATATTCTACCATATATTATTCAACTTTCCTGTTTTCTACTGTATATTTTGTCATGCAGAGTACATTTTTGCAAAGCTTCCAATTTAACACTTATCTAATCCTATCCACATTTGATCATAGAATTTGGGGTTTGATCTCAAATATTTATTTAAAAAAGATTTGTAACACCCTTGAATAGTGCCTATTGTGATTTATATGAAGTGTACATTGTAAAGAATATAAATAAAACATTTAATATTATTACGTAAATTATTTGAAATTAACTTTTAAGAAACTATATGTTATGAGAAACTATGAAAGTATATATACATGTCCTGAAAAACATATACATATATAAATTATATTATATATATTAATTATATATTATATTATATATGTGTGTATGGCTAGAAGAATTGAGCATCTGAGTATATGTAGCTTACATGTACGCATATTATTTAAATGATTGTAAAATTTTAATAAATAATCCAACTTTATAGATGTGATATATTCCTCTTAGATACCATGTGTACAAAAATTACCACAATATGATATTCACATATCACACAATGAAGGAATATGTGTATTTCAAGAAACAATCCATCTTTATAGATTTGATGTATACACCTTGGATACAAAGTGTATAAAAACTACCAAAATATGATATTCACATATCACCAAATGAAGGAATATGTGTATTTTCTAATCAATGGTAAGTTACACAAACCATAAAAATCGTTGAATGATATAGTGCTATACGTCAGATCTATATGAGATACTATTATTTTTTAAACACATATAATATAGAGTGATAAATAAATCCATACAGTTGGATATTTTTAACATACTCTATGTGCCACTTTAGTGGCCGATACATCTAAATTCCATGTACATACGGGTAAATACTTCCTTATCTCTCTCTATATGTCTATATATATTTGTGTGTAGACAGGGGCGGAACTAGGGGGATGTCGGGGCTGAAGCCCCCCCTCCAAGTTCCGAAATTTTCTTATTACCTATCATTTAAATGACGACTGTTAAAAAAATAGTATTCACAAGGATTAGCGTTGGTCTCTCGCGGTAGAGGTAACTGTGAAACCGTAATTGTAGCCTGCGTGAGTCGTGGAGATGAAACGACATGAATCGAACGACGACTTCTGAAATCCTGATTCTAGACTCCCAACTCCCAAAGGGTCGACGGTCGGGTTGTACTTGACTATGCCGTGCGAACTACCATGAGTGGAGAACGGGCACCGACACTACGACTGTATATAAGACTGACATTCTCAGTTATCTATCTGTGGCAACAGGCGACGACGTGAGGCTGGGAAGGTGTATCCGTCAAGGCGACGGCATGACGCTGCATAGCACACTCTTTCGTCCCGATATGTGGCTGTAGGCTGTAGGTTGTAGCCAACAGAGAAGGTTGATTGCGAACAGCCTGTGGCAGTGTGGCCCCGTGTGGTAGGCACTTCACTTGCTATGTGTTGTTGTGCGGCTGTGTCTGTAGCGGATGAAACACAAAAGAACTGAGGAGCAGACGGCTGCCAAAAAGTAATTTTCTATTGCCGACGTGAATCGGTAAAGCTGTGTGGCAATGCAAGAGTTGAGAGCATAATAGTTAATGAAGAAATCATTTTCGGTTCGGTCACACTGTAGGCAAAGATGGAGACAGACAGCCGGCTCCAATACTTGCATCCAGCTTCAACTTGCGTCTACTCCGAAAAAGTGTAGGTTTTATTAGAAATCTCATTGACTAGCATCTACACCGATAAGGTCCATTATACCTATTAGAAGTTCAGATCCATTGAAAGTAAGCATCTACTCCATACGAGACACATCCTAAAGGTATGTACTTCATAGATTCTAATTAGTATCATTTCTTTATGACCTTAGAAATTATAATCTTGCATGATGAGATAATATTAGTTCTTATGTTGTATTCGTCTATATTATTTTTATTGTATAGCAATTAAAGCAATCATATGATCATGATTAGTCAATTAATAAATTATTGTCTTGTTTGTGAACGTAGCCTGTGGGTGTCCACCAAATCTATTATTTTGATGAGTTGTTTAACTCAGCCCCCCTTAGTGTGATTTTCTGGTTCCGTCACTATGTATAGACATGCATAAATGCATACATAATCTCTCACAATATAAATTTGATAGTATATTGTATACATATGTGTATATATATGTATATGTATATACATATTTTTATATACACACACACACACATATATATATATATATATATATATTGATATATATACAAATATATGTATATATATTTATGTATTATTCATCTGATTCAGGTAACATACTTTAGTTACTCGTAGATAACACCAAACTATAATCATAATAAAAGACACATTTTTTAAAAATAAATCCAATTTTGTATTGTTATCTGGAGAAAACATAAAAATGAAATTTATGGGACCGAAAATTTGTAACCAGAATGTAAACATTGTAACCATAATGCTCAAATTGTACAAGAATCATCAAATAACTATTTTTTCTTAGTCAGATTGGGTAAAAAATTCATCATATATATATATATATACATCATATATATATATATATATATATATATATATATATATATATATGTATATATATAGGGTATATCTTCACTACCCATGCAGGTAACTAAGATTCGCTACCCGTGCATCAGTTTGTAATGGGATGACACATATGTAATGAGACAACCAAATTTGTAATGAGACGACTGAATTTATAATACAAAGACTCGTTTTATATTACAGCGTTGTTACAGTAATAAATGTATATTTTATTATTTCGAGACGGAGAATACAAGCATCACACTGTATTTACAAAATGAGTATGTCTATTACAATTTGGATCGTCTCATTACAAATGCATGCCTTCCTATTACAAAATTGATGCATGGGTAGAGAATCTTAGTTACCTAAAGGGTTGAGAAGATATACCTATATATATATATATATATATATATATATATATATATATATATATATATATATATATATATATATATATATATATATATATGGGCCCATCTTTATTGCCCGTGCGGGTAGCTACCCGCCCACCCTTCTGACCACATTTTTTTTAAAAAAAATTCGCAACTGTAGATGACTATTTTTTCTAGCTCTCCAAAAAAATTTAGTCAAAAATAATATCATTTGCCCCTCCAAAATAAAAAAACCCATTCTTATATATATTTGATGTATATTTTGTACAGAGTTACTTTTTTATTCGTGTAGTTACTTTCTGTTCACCATAGTTACTTTTTTGACCAGGAGAGTTACTTTTTTAGCTGCTGGGTAGCGAAAATCTAGACTACCTGCGTGGGAAACGAATGAACGCCCTATATATATATATATATATATATATATATATATATATGGGGGAGAGAGAGAGAAATAAATATCTCATGTTCTATCCCCATCCGACATCGGAGGCCAGACATCGGAGAGAGTGTATATGTGATTGTTTTTGTGTGAGTATTTTTGAAATTTGAACAATTACTGATAATTAAGGATTTATTTATGATAATGACTTAACATCAATCACCATTAAATTTACATTTTCTATCAACATAATACATACAACACATTTATTAGATAAATGAATAAATAAAAGGAAACTTGGCGTAGTTATAGAAGATAAAAGTGCATATGATGCTGCTTTTGTCTTCAAGGAAGGAAAGTAGAAAGTAAAATCCCAACATGAATAGATAAACCAAATTAGTAAATAATTGGGAAAAGTAGTGCAAAACCTATATGTCAAATAAAATGATTGTGAAGTATAGGATATCTGGTATGACACATAACAAAATATTTAGTGTAAAATAAATAATATTGATAATCCACCATTAGGTTACACATTTAGGGCATGTTTGTTAGGAGAGGGTAACGATGGGCAAGGCAGTGGGAAGAGGAAATAGTTGGTCTGTTTGGTTGGACAAAACAACTATGAAGGGAAGTATATGGAGTGGTGAAGGGGAGATAAGGGAACAAATTCATATTTATTTGCTACCACTTCTCTTCTCATCAAAATAGAGTGGAGACAAGAGGAATGGAAAGAATTTTTCAGAAACTTAATATCAAGCTTGAATGTAATATAGAAATTAGAAAGAGGTTTGAAGTAAAATGAAAAATTAAATGAAAATAAAAAGTAGTTATAAATAAAAAAATATTTTGTAGGAACAATGGATGGAAGTCTAGAATCTGTAAACCAAACAGTAGATAACTTTAAAGAATCAAAACATTTGTCAAGAAAAAAATTAGAAATATTGAAAATATGTAAGAAATAAATAGTTATACATAAAGTTTGTGAGATTAAATTATGGAAGAAACTAAAATAATTTGATATCATTATGGTATGAAACATAAATGTATAGAGAAAAATATATGTAAAATACATGTTAAACATAGACATTTCTATTATAAAATTGTTTAAACATGGAGACAAATACCTGCAAAGTATTCAATTAATAAAAAATATACAATCTAAGCTTTAAATTAAAAACATCTTATATTGTAATTTTCTTTAAAAAGTTCTTCCCTTCCACTCCCCATGCTAATATAAAAATCCAAAACTACTTTCCCTTCCATTCCCCTACTTTCTCTTCCCCTTCTTCCCTTACATGTCATGTAATGTATACCAAACATAGTGTTAGTGTATCTAATTTCATGTGATCAATTTGAGTTCTTCAAATGACCAAATATATATTAATAACATATAGAAAATATCTATGGTTAAGATCCACATGCACATACACATATTAACCCTTAAAAGTGGAAGAGGCATAACCTAAAGAAAATAATACATTTGATGATTATATATGCATGTGCGGTTAGTGATAACCATTAACTCTTTTTGTAGATTAAATATTTTTCTATTTTACTTATTTCTCAGTATTCAAATTCCTTAAACCTATGGCATGAGAGATATAGTAGTTTGTTACCCTCATTGCCAGTGTATTCCCATTCAATTTATAGATTATAACTGTACATGGAATCCTTAATCATTGATATCTATCTTTTCAATCAACCAAATGTTAGAGGAATTTGTTAGTAGAAATAAGGAATGTTTAATCATCAATCTTCTCTCTTCTATCACTTGACTCTTATTTCATCAAATACGAATCAATGTGAGAATTCTAATGTGTTGATAGTTAGATGAGGTTCATGAGAATCATCTTTGAAGTAGAGAGAATGGGTTCTATAATGTAAGTTTTATTGAAGTAAAACATAATCAGATTAAGGAACATCATGTTGGTAGAGAGAAAGGTGAAATGTAAGACAATCATCTAGATGTACGTATGTAAAATACATTAACTTAAAGAGAAGAATCTTATGTTATATGTGACCTCCAAGAGTAGCCCAAATGAAATTTGTGGTAGATATCATTTTAAAGAGACCGACATGCAATAATTAGATAGTCGACAAACTTGAAAGGATTATTTACATATAAATAGTGAGTGAGACATGTATCTCCCAATCAAGAAGTATGATCTTTGATAGTTAATGTAGAAGCTATTTCATGATATGAAATGTGAGACAGAGTAGAGATGGAAAGAATGAGTGGAATTTGATGCAATTGTGAGAACCACATAGATTCATAAATAAGTTGGTTTGGTAAGAAATGGGAAGTGTCTACTTGGAACTTCACTAAATATAGATTCATTCCTTGAATGATGATGATACTATATTTTTTATATTTTTAGTTTTGAGCCATTTATGGCCTATTCGACAAAGCATTTACGAGCTGCCAATAAACAGTGGTGGAGCCAGAACTTCCGAGTGGGTGAGGCACAACATAAAATGTTATTTTATGTATATAATATTCTTCAGTATATATAAAGAAAAAAATTCAAACATTTCAAAAGTATCAAAATGCAGAAAGTTAAAATCAATCAAGAAATGTAAGGTGCAAAAGACAAAAGAGGAGTATGAAAAAGAGAAAAGTACAGTTAAATATTTTAAATTTGTATTCCGGCTATTGTCACATAGACAACAGTGTAATACCAAATAAGATTAGAAAATGATACGAAAATTCCTTTCATTGTGACCAGGTCACTGATGAGCCTCCTCGTTAATATAGATAGAATAAACTATGAACTAAAAGAAATAGAACTCTAGCAAAGCAATTTAGTGTGTCATTGAAAGTGCAAAGTGGCACTAATTGTCATGAGATTATGCATCATATAACTCTAACAAAAGATGAGAAAAACCTAGGCACGGATGGGAAGTATCCTTTTATATTCCACGATCAGCCTGAGTTAAATATGTATTGTGATCTTTGGTGCCGCCCCAGTGTCTTGTCTGATTCATGGATATGTTTGTGAGTGATTCTCTGTGGTTAAGTTGTGGTCTGACCATAGATTGTGGGCAACACAAACCGTGGAAAGGGTGATTTGTTAAAATGTCGGGGTTTTGACTGCTTCCCTTTTTGTTTTTGTTTTGTTTGTTTTTTGAAATCTCTTCCCGTTTTGTTAATATTCACGCAAACAATACTACAAATGACTATTCCCACGATGATCACAACGATAATGTGCAGATTGCTAGCGTCAGAAACTAATGCTTCGACCAACACATCATTACACAACATCTCAATAACTATTGTATATTATAATGGTTTATTTTCAATAGTTGGGTGAGGCACATGCCTCACCTGGCCTTATGTGGCTCCGCCACTGCCAATAAAGATTTTAAAATACGGGAAGAAGAAAGAAGTTCTGACGCTGGCACTCCTAACATCGGTGGAGTCCACCGCTAGACAACTCATACAAAAATACAATTTCCTAACCAACTAAAGTAGGCCGTTCTGATTAGAACTACCGAGCCATATTGGTGCAGTGATGCACGATTGCTTCTCAATCACTTTGCCAAACAAAACATTAGTACATTGGTCCTAAATCGTTAGCCTATAATATACAATGAGACAACCAATTGTTATATTTCCTTGTTTTAAAAATCAATTTGACAACCATTACTTTTGTCTCATATTTCTTTTCACAAAATGAATTTATTTCATTTGTTTTATTTTTTGAAAAGGATTGTGGTTTCTATTTTGCATAGTTTGGAGTCTATTGGCAGTGTTTAAGGCAACAAAAATTATCCTCTCTTTGACTACCATTAAATCCTCTCATTAACCTCGACAATTAAGACACGTGTTAAGAAAATCAACAATTACAAGTTAAGACAACAACAATTATCCTCTCTTAGACTACCATTAAAGCCGCCCACTAACCTCGAAAATTCAGACGCACATTGGGAATAACAACAATTGCTAGGTAAGGCAACAATAATTACCCTCTATTTAACTACTATCAAAGCTTTCCATTAACCACGATGATTAAGACATACATTGGGAAGACCAACAATTGCAAAATGAGCAACGTGTGTAAGTTGCTACCGTGGGGCACAACTGAGACACTCTCCTTATAAGGAGACATTCACTCTGGATTGGAGACACACCAAGATACAGAACAACACAGTTGCATACATAGAAAAAGAAGATACATTTTGTGTTCTAGTTTCTCTTGACTGGAACTCTCCAGTTTTGTTCCACCATGACAATAGCCTCCATTTATCTCCATACCTTTTTTATTGTTGTTGTTCTTGCACCAGTGATGTTTCAAAACATACTCTTTCTTATTTGCGATAAATGATAAAGGAATGAGTTCAATACAGTCCTTTCACTTGCACTGTATGGCTGTACCAATGTTGGGGTGACTGAATCTTGGAGATAGACTGCCAGAAAATCCCATGCTATGAGTGGTGGAATCCATCTTTAAGATAGTATTTCACACATCTTCGTCCCATGCTTTGGAGTTTGTAGTCTCGAACAAGTCATTGTTTTCTCCAAATTCATAATTTTTTTTTATAACTCCAAATTCATAACTATTATTATTGTTGTTACATATTTGGTGATTAATTGTGTACCTTAGTATAATAACTTTTGTCTATATATCCAACAATTTCAAGGTGTATCTTACGCTCCATCGAATCTATCCAAAAATTTCAAGACATTTTAAAATAGTTGTTAATTACATCTATTTGTTAATTACCTATTTTTTTATATGGATTCAAAAACCATGCTTTCTCTTGACGATGTTGCTTCTCTTCACCTAGAATAATTGTTTGATTTGCACTTTCATCATTGACAACAAAAAATGTGATTCTAGCCTACCTCTTTGGGTCTTATTTCTACCATCTTACCCCAGGATGAGTTTGCTCCTATTGTGTCTGAACCACAATGCACAAATCTCCTTGATGGAGAGGAACAATCTGAACTCATTATACCTACACATGATTTTCCCAATCTTGTTTCAAAGGAAACTGACTATTTGTGTCATGACATATTCTTTCAGCCTTATTCAATGAACTCTATGATATCTACCATAAAATCCCAACTGATCTTGAAATGTGAATAACTTTAGATTAAAAGATTGATCTAGAAGATACTGGTCTTAAGAATTATGCCTTTGTTGAATGGCTAACTTATAATGTGGTTGATGATAAACCTGTTTCAGCTCAAGTTCTAGAATACCAAAATATAGTTTCTAAATCCATGGCCAATGATTATAACCTTGATGGAAATGTTCTAGCAGCAGCCCTCATAGAGAAACTCCCACCCCCTTGGAAGGATTTTGCCAAGACCCTTAGACATAGACAAGGGAATATGTTCATGGCGTCCTTAGTTAAATCCCTACAAACTGAGGATTTGACATAAGGAACAAGACAAGAGTCTAACCCTACTATAATATGGTTATAGGTGCTAAAATTGAGAAGAAGCCTAACCCTTCCCATCTCAATAAGAAATCCAAACCTTCTTTTAAGGGTGCAAGAAATAAAAAAATTAGAGTAATAATAATAGTGATCAAGGAGAAAAATATGTCTACTTTGTGTGTGATAAACATGACCATAGCAAATTTGTGAAAATTTCACAAAGGTCATAGAAAGAAGAATGTCTAGTGAATATGATCACTGTGGGGACGCCCCTTCCTCTTCTGTAGAAAGGATGAATTAGATAGAGTAATCAAGTTGTGAGATAATTCATCCACCATCCTGATTGCATACTATGGACATTTTGACATAAATCTTACATCTGGAAACACTCTTAGACTTCATGATGTCCAACATGTTCCTTCTTTCTATAGAAATTTGATTAGTCAAGTTATTTTACAACATTCTGGTTATACCTTGTTGTGTCAAGGAAATCGTGTTGTAATTTCTAAGAACGGTCCTTATGGTAGTCTTGGTTACACCAGTGGTGGCCTTATTAAACTATCTTCTATTTCATGTAATGCATATTCTTTTAATGATATATCTTCTACTATATTAGTTTATGAAACTAGTGATGTTTGACAAGTACGTCTTGGTTATGTGAATAAAAATATGATGAAACACATGATTCCTTTAGATATAATTCCTAAGATTCACATTGATATTTTCTGATAGATGCCAGATTTGTGTGCAAGCTAAGCTTCTTAAGAAGTCATTTAAATCAGCAGATCGTAATACATCTTAGCTAGTATTAATTCACAATGATGTTTGTGATTTAAATAATGTTCTCACTTGCGATGGTATGAGATACTTTGTGATGTTTATAGACGAATTTTCTAAATATTTGTTTATTTTCTTGTTGAAAACTAAGGATGAACAATTAGAAAAATTCAAACTCTATAAAACCCAAGTGGAGAAACAATTACTTAAGAACATTAAGAGAGTTAGGCCCAATAGAGGTGGTGAATATACTTCTAATGAACTTAACAAGTTCTATGAGGACCATGGCCTTACACATGAAACCACTGCCACATACAATCCCCAATCGAATGGATTATCTTAGTAGAAGAAGAGAGCATTGATTGACATGGTTAATTCAATGATAGTCGAGTTTTGACTTAGTCATAGATGGTGGGGGAAAGCCCTTCATACAACCAACTACATTCTAAATTGTATACCTCTTAGACATCTTGACAAAATAGCCTTCAAACTTTGGCTTAACAAAAAACCTTGTCTATAGTACCTCAAAGTGTGGGTACTTTGGCCAAGGTTAAAATACCTGATCATAAAAAGGGAAAACATGGACCTAAAATTGTTTACATCATCTTTATAACATATGTTGAAAACATTAATGTCAATAGATTCCTAGTAACAAAATCAAATATCTCAGACATTGGAGTCAACTCTATGCTTGAGATTAGACATGTAGATGTTGTCTATTGTGAAACCATATTTCCTCTTACAAAAAAGGTTCCTAGACAAGTTAGTGTACATCCTTCTTCCTCTTACCCTTAAGAACCTCTTCATGTTCCACCTTAATATGAGGTAAAACATGAACTCCTCATAGATGAACCTCCCAACGACCTAGGTAGGGATAAAAGAACCAAGTTGATAAAAAAAACATGGTCCCAACTCTACGCCTTCTTAGTAAAGAGGAAGACTTTCTTACTATGAGGATTCCATGAAATCCATAGAGTCTAGTTTTTGGAAGGAATTTGTCGATAATGAAATATAATTAATTACAAGAAATCATACTTGGATTCTTACTAAGATAACTCTAGGTTGTACGACTATTGGATGTAAATGGGTGTTTAGGAAAAATATGAGGGAAGATGGTTCCATTGATAAGTTTAAGGCTAGACTAGTGCCAAAGACTTTGGTCAAAAGGAAGGATTTGATTACTTTGATACATATGCTCTTGTAACCAAACTTTCTTCCATTTGTGTCCTTGTTGCTTTGGTTGTGATCCATAAACTTAAAATCCGTCAAATGGATGTCAAGACAACCTTCTTGAATGGAGATCTCGAATAAGAGATTTTATGGATCAGCCAGAAGGTTTTGTAGCATGTGGAAAATAACACAATTTTTAGAGTAGTCAAGTCCTTGTATGGACTTAAGAAAGCACCTAAATAGTGGAATGATATGTCTTATAAAATTATTTTATCTTCTAGATTTATTGGGAATGAATCTGATAGTTGTATTTATTCCAAAAAAATTAACGACACCTGCATCATTATGTGTTTGATGTAGATGATATCTTGTTGTTTAGGGTCTAATTCCAAAATTAAAAATGAGGCTAAATCTTTTCTTGCTAGCAATTTTAATATGAAATATTTAGGACTTGTCAATGTAGTACTTGGTATTAAATTGACTAGATCTCCTTCTAGTTTTGTACTTAATCAAACTCATTATGTAGATAAAAGTTTAGATAGATTTGAAATGTTTGATTATAATCCTGTTAATACACCTTATGATCGTAACTTACATCTTAAGGTACATAAGGGTACTCATGTGGATAAATATAGATATGTTCAAGTAATAGGAAGCTTGATGTACCTAGCTAACTATACTAGATCTGATATTTCTTATGCTATAAATAGATTGAGTAGGTATGCAAGTTGTCATAACACAAACCATTGGGAAACTTTGGCAAGAGTGTTTAAGTACCTTAAAGGTAAAAAAAAAAAATCATAGTCACCACTATACTAGTTTCCCACCAATGCTAGAGGGTTATACAGATGCAAACCGGATTGTTGATTTAGGTGAAACCAAGTCAACGAGTGGGTAAGTCTTTTGCCTTGGGAGACGGGAATTTTTTTGGAAATCATTCAAGCAAACTGTGATAGCTAGATCCACCATGGAGGCTAATTTTATTACTTTAGCTTTATCTTGTTGTTAGGAAGAATGGATTAGAAATTTACTTATTGATTTGCCAAATGTTTCCAAACCATTTCCTCTTGCTTCTATATTATGTGATAATAAAGCAACCATTGAAAAAGCTAAGCAATCTAAAGGTAACCTGGGAAAGTGCTTTATGAGGTTAAAAAATGAAGGTGTGAGTGATCATATCACCCATGGGGTTATATCTATAGAGAATGTGAAGTCTGCAATGAATAATGTAGGCCCACTTACTAAGGGTCTAGATAGAAAGCTAGTACTCAGTTCATTCATGTTGGTGAGCCTTTTTCCCATAGATTAAACATTGCAGTGGTAACCATACCATTCCAAAACTAGAGATCCCACGAGGATTGGTTCAAAGGGACAACTAAAATGTCATGTTATGCGGAAGCACACCTTGGAGTTTCACTCATGGCCCTCCCTGTGACACTAGTGCTTCATTTTGTATGAGTATAGGAAGAGCTTTACTCTGAATGGGTTCAAAGCATTTTTTGGCAGGGTGTATACTGGATTGGACACCCTTGGAGATCACTACTATATGAGTGTAACCCAAATTTTAAGGTTTATGTGAGTTGGGCATACTCGTTAGAGTGCTCAAGAAACAAGATTCTTATGAAGGTTTTTTATGTACAACACCAATAGGAACTCGTTCTCATACCCACACTATGATTGTGTGATATACTAAACTTTGAATCAATGAGTCTGGTGTTGAGAAATATGGCATCATATAAGTCATCAAAAACAAAATGGTTTATAGTAGCATGAACCATTGCAAGGTTTATACCTAGTCCTGGAGCAAGTTCAGCAACAATCCCTTAAAGTAGCATAGACCTTTCTTCAAGTTTTACTAGACGACTATCAGTGATGGCCTCCTAGTTGATTACCACAAACATCAGTTGACTACATCTCCTAGTAGGTGGCAATGACCTCCTCACATCTGTAGTCGTCCACACAGACCGCCAAGAACTTCTATCATTCTAGATGAGTGAACAGAAAGGAATTGTCTCTCCTAGTCAGCGTGCTAGCACCAAATTTTTCTCCCAATTGCCTCTCCCTTGTTGTTCCTCTCTTTAATGAGTATAACATGCTTGGGTTCTCATGCTACCACACCTATGAGAAGAGAACAATTGTCAAAGATGATTGTTGTGTCTCTGGAAAGCCCCCATCACCCCTCTATTTGTAGGAGGGTCAGAGTCAGGGCTTCCAGTTTATCTGGGAGTTGAAGAGACGGAATTTAATGAATTTACTAGAATCTACAAACCTTGAACTGGTTAGTTTACTGTTGAATCGATCGATTCACATGTGAGATGATTGGTGCAACCCTTGAACCGATCATTTCATACGTTTCCCAGTCGCAATTGTCTTGGCAATTAATATTCAATTAATGCACTACATGATGTCACAATCAATCATTAACCCAATCTAATCGATCAACCAAATGGTTGGTTCACAACCTGAACTGGTCAGTTCACTGGCCTGAGATGATCAATGCAGTTGTTGGATCGGTCGTCTCATGAATCCAATTGCCAATGTTGGTTCAATTGAGCTAACACTTGAATTAATTAGTTCAACACTTGAAGCGGTTAGTTCATAGTCTAGTCAGTCAACTTTCATCTATCCTCATCATCATGATCATCATCATCTAAGCCTCAATCCCAACTATGTTGGGGTCATCTACATGGATCCTTCATTTCCATTCAGCTCTATCATGGGCCATATTTTGATTGAGATGTAGAGATTCAAAATCTCTCTTTATAAGCTCATCCCATGTTAATTTAGGCCTTCCTCTTCTTCTATTTATAGTGTTTGGCTCAATAGCATTGCTTCGTATAGGTTCACTAGTAGGTCTGTGTTGCACATGTTTGTACCATCTCAGTCTGCCCTCACGCAACTTGTCCTCAATGCTTGCCACCCCCACTTTATTCCTGATATAGTCATTTCTCAAGTGATATTTTATTATCTTCCCACACATCCATCTCCGCATACACATTTTAGCCATGTTCATCTTGATGAGACCTTGTTTCTTCACCGCCCAACATTCACTCCCATAGAGAATGGCTGGTCGTATAGTTGCTCTATAAAACTTACTTTTTAACCTGAGAGGGATCTTCTGATCACATTATACTCCAGTTGCACTCCTCCATTTCAACCATCTTGCAGTGATCCAGTGACAAACATCATTTTAGACATCCCCGTCTATTTGAATAATAGAACCCAACTAATGAAATTTATCACATTTTGGTATATATACTCTTTCCAACTTGGCTCCATCATTCACACTGCGAGATTGATTGAAATTGCAATGCATATACTTAGTTTTGCTCCTACTAATCATCAATCCATTTGATTACAATGCCTTTATCCAACGTTCAAATTTATCATTCAATCCATATTTAGTTTCATCAATTGAAACAATATCAATCAGCAAATAACATATACCAAGGAATATCATCCTGAACATTCTTTGTCAACTCATCCATAACAAGAATGAATAGATATGGGTTGAGTGTGGATCCTTGGTGTACCCCAACTATGATAGGAAAAGTTGGTGTCTCTCCTCCAGGAGTCTTGACACTTGAAGTAGAGCTATCATACATGTCTTTGATCAAGTCAATGTATTGGATAGGCACACCCTTTTTCTTCAAAACCATCCATAACACTTCTTTGGGTACTCGATCATAAGCCTTCTCTAGATCGATAAACACCATAACAAGATCTCTTTTGCTTTCTCTATACTTCTCCATAAGCCTCCTTATCAGAAAAATAGCATTTGTTGTTGATCTTCCAGGCATGAAACCAAATTGGTTGTTTGATACTTGCGTTATAGATCTTAACCTCTGCTCAATAATCCTCTCCCAAAGCTTCATCGTGTGACTCATCAGCTTGATACCTCTGTAGTTTGTATAGCTCTAAATGTCACCTTTGTTCTTGTATATTGAATAACTAACACTTTAGTGATCAAGTTTAAACTACATTCATGAATAAACTCCTATTGCAAGTGTATCATGTGTGTGACCTTATAAGTTCCAAGCTATGTTGTCAGTGAATGTCTGTAACTGATTTATGACATCACAAGCAATGTATGTTATATATCAAGACATCATTCCCACCCAAGTAATTGGAAAGTTTGAGAGCAATTTCAACCTACAATATGTCATTGGTGTTATAGTGATCATATAGTTCCTTTATCTCTGATATCCAGATTGAACTCGAGGCATGGAATCGCCATCCTCTTCAAGATTCAATCCATGTTCCTTGAAATAGAACATACTATCTGATATATGTGTAAACTCAATATCACATATTGGCTCAAATCAACATGGTCATGCATTTCTCAGTCTCACTTATCAAGTGGCCAAGATATCACACTCCTATAGGAGGTACAAATCCCATCTACATCACTCACAATGAATCCCATGTGTCAATGTGTACCCGAGAACCACCTTTATGGTAACCCTTATTCAAGGTCACGGTGGATGATGTCAAACTACATCTAATGACATGTGTTGAGTGTGGTGATTTCAAGTCTAAGAATCACAATCACCACCATCACTATGAGAGATAACTCTCACTACCAAATACGGTTTCCATGTGTCACTCTCAAGGTGGGTTTGTACGATGCACTCTTCACTAACAAGTATCTATGTGTTTGGTTTGAAATCACATATCATGACTAATGAGATTTTGTCATTAACCAACACAGACAAAGTCTTATGTGTTATTCATGTCTACTAGCTTTCAATAATAACATCAGAATCAGGACATAACAAGAATGTATATACACTTAACATTTGTATGATCCAATTTTTTAGGTCCTCAACCCAAAGGCATACGTCATTGTATAATATCATTCTTTAGACTTTTATCATGATACATGATTATATCATAACTAAACAAAACAAATTAAATTGGGAGATTGCCTATATTATTAATCAAATCATTTACAAAATATGCCATTACAGTCATTATATGATAGGATCTCTCAACATACATACCAAAAAACTCCCACTTCCACTTAGAGCCAATCACCCATGAATTTAATACCAAGTGATGTAACATGACCTTCATGCTTCTACTGTGAAAGATCTTTTGTCAAGGGACCTGCCACATTGCTTTCAATTGGTACTCTACAAATCTTCACATCTCCTCGTTGTAGGATTTCTCATATGATATGGAATCACCTTTGTATATGCTTGGAATGCTGATGCAATCTTGGTTTCTTAGCTTGTGAAAGAGCTCCATTATTGTCACAATATAGCTCAATTGCATCACTGATGCTTGGAACCACCCCAAGTTCTGAGATGAACTTCTAGATTCAACCAACCTCCTTTGTTGCATTGGATGCAACAATATACTCAGCCTCTGTTATAGGATCTGCAACTTTCTCTTCCTTGGAACTCTTCCATCTCACAAATCTATTGTTGAGGAAAAAAAATCCCAACTTCAATCTATAGTAATTTTTGTTAGTTTGGAAGCTTGCATCGGTGTATCCCTTTATCAACAACTTTTCCTCACCACCGTAGACAAGGAGTTGATCCTTTAGTTCTTCTCAAGTACTTAAGGATGTTCTTCATGCCAGTCTAGTGAGATTCATTGGGATATGATTGATACCTACTCGTCATGCTCAAGGTATACGAAACATCTAGATGAGTATGTAACATTGCATATAGGATGGATCTAATTGCAGAAACAAATGGAATCTTACTCATGTGCTCCCTTTCATCACAAGAATTGGGACATTGAGCTCTAGATATAGTGACACCATGAGACATGGGTAGGTTTCCTCTCTTTGAGTTCTCCATGCTGCACCTCCTCAATACTTTGTCAATGTTTGTGCTCTGACTTAGTCCAAGAAGCCTTCTAGTTCTATCTTTGTATATCCTAATTCCTAGAATATAGGATTGTTCACCTAATTCTTTCATAGAGAATGTATTTCCTAGCCAGTTCTTTACCATATGTAAAGTAGGGATTTCATTCCCCATGAAAAGTAAGTTATCTATGTACAATATGAGGAATACAATCATGCTCAGTGTAACCATTTTGTAAACACATGGTTCATCTTCATTTTGACTAAATCCAAACTCTTTGACTATTTTGTCAAATCAAATTTTACGGCTCAGAGATGCTTACTTCAATCCATAGATTGACCTTTGTAGCTTTATAGACTTTATTTGTATTCTTTGTATTTATAAAACCCTCAGGTTGTGTCATGTACTTACCATCCAAAATGATGCATCCAAAATGGAGAGGATCTAGAGTAGTTAGACTCTTAGATTTATAACCTGACAATCAGTCCCCCACAACTATTATACAGGGTCCGATGTAGTAGATCAGGGTCAAACCACATCGACAAGGTTGATAAGTTCTAGGAATGTAGAGCCTTATACTCAAATACACTAATCGAAAAGGTAGATTAAGAAGGTGTTCCCTAAGGAACAATGTCACTCCAAACAAAATAAAAAAATAAAAGGAAAAGAAACAAAATGAGAGTATACGATCAAACAAGAAACATATAACTGAAGCATGGATGGTTACTTAGATTAGGTTTCTCCTATGAAGATCTCTCACCAACATGCAATACTCACACCCTTTTGTATATTCTTATCAAGATTACAAGCAATCATCATATATCTCTATTACCTCCTCTCTCGAGCTTAGGATATATCTAGATCATTAGGTTGTCTCTCTCTCGAGATGGAAAACAAACAATAACAAAGAAAACTTTATGAGCATTTTCTTTAGCATTCCAACATTTTCATGCATTCATGAAACTCCTAACACTTAGATAACATTAATACTACTCTTTTAAGGCATTAACAATCATACATCATAAGATGGTAGTTAATCATGCAAGTAAAGTACTAAGAACAAGAATATGGAGATAATCCTACTAGGGGCATATATAATCAAAAGGGTGCAAATATATACATATTGGGAGAGCCTTAGTGGCTACTTCCAACCCAAGTTAGGTGTTTATCCAGTCATTCCCATGAGTAGCATTTTAGATATGCAAATGGGTGGAAAGATGTAGAGCTCTAGGAAGGAAGATATGGAGAAAGAAGGACAAGAAAGTCGAAGCAGGGGACCAGGGGATATAGTGATGGTGACCCAGACGATGGCCACAACTGATGGCATGGTTCTATTACTTTTGGACCAAAGCAACAGCTATATCAATCTCCTTTCCTTCTTCTTCCTCTTTATGTAGAAGGAGGGACTCCATAGGTGGGTGAGGGTGAGTAGGAAGAGGTCATGGAGCAGGACCGATGGACTCTTATCTGCCGTTCTTGTCAATCGATGGCAACATGGATTATTTGATGGCGGCTTCTTCCTCCCACGGCTCCATGCTCAGTCTACAACACCAGCTTAGAGGAAATGCACATGACCCTTCTTATGTAGCTAGTCATCTCCTATTTATAGGTGTCAACATGGGGTCCTTTACTTGCTCCCCAAGCCTCCCAGGTACTCTCCCTCGGGGGATGTGCTCAATGGTCCCGAGTACGGTACTTGTCAGAGTTGCCATTAGGTGTCAGGAATAGGTTCGCTATCGGTTGATGAGCGTAGACACGCCACCAGCTGGTGGGTACAGAGGTGTCATCGGTTGTCATCTGGTGGTGGTTCTACCTTTGATAATTGAGCTTCCAATCCTTTTCTTTCCCACAATTAACATCATTGTCATTGTCAAAAGTAGGGTAAGGAGACTATATGTAAGGCAGGAGGGAAGTGAATGTGGATTTGCCTAAATAGTGGGAAAATAGGGTTAAAATAAGGCATATAATATCAACAAAATTGGATGTTATCAACTCCCCCAAACTTAGAGTCTAGCCTATCCTTAGGCTAACAATTAGAACTAAAGCATTAAATGACTTCAGAGGGATTTATTGGTTATTATTTAAGTGAGTGTGAAAAATGTGATAACACCGACTTCAAGTTAGGATATATGCATATGGTCAAGAGGTTGTCGACACCCAAAATTGTCTCTCTTAGCTTGGAGTTGCATTACTTGTATTCGTCGCCACAACCTTCTTTATTAAAAAGTTCCTCCCTCATGATGCACAGATGATCCTATTCTAGGTTGTACTTGTACGAAGTTCCGAAAGAGTTAGCTTTCACACCCAACTTTTATTTTTTCAGATCTCCTAGCTATTGTGCTTGGGTAGGCTAAGGCCGTAGTGTTTCCTATATTCCTTAAATTCACTCAACCATTTAAGTTGCCTTAGAGGTGGTGCGAACCTAAATGGCCTTGATGTAATGTCAAGTGGTCGTGTGAGGTTCCCTTTGGAATTTAGGTGTGTAAAAGTTGGATTCCAGACTCCACTACTGGGCACGACATATTTGCATTTATGAGTACAACAATACACCAGTTGGGTGGAGCCCTTCAGCATCTTCCCAGGCACAACTCTCATGATTTTATTCCTCTCAACTTTTATTCATGCTCACAGGCTTTGGGATAATAGGTTTTTAACGCAAGTTGGGTTGTCGTGCCTCTTTAGATCCCAAAGTGGGTATTTTAAAACTAGAAGGGGTAGTTATTACCTCTTTTTCTAGGGTTATGCATTTTCCTACATGTACTTGGGATCATGGTGTCAATCAAAAGTGTGGTAGGTTGAGTCATCCTTTCTTTAAGATTTCTTCTTGATTGACTAACATACATGTGCCTTCTACATTATCTTGAGGTTAGGCTGACATTAAGACATTATCGCACTCAAAGGTTTGTTTAAGTGGATTAGGAAGCCCAGATATGTCATTCTTGAAACAATTATGCTAAGATCTAGCCTGAAGACAAGAAAGTCTAAGAGTTGGGGTTATGACATAATCCTTGAAAAATGGATTCAAAATTTTCCTTTTAAGACTACTTGTATACTAAGATTTCATCAAGGGTATCTATATGCATGTATAAATTTCAAGACAAACTTGGGAAATTAGGTCGATCATATTTTGTCAAGAATTTGTCAAAGTCTGTTAAGAAGGATAGAAAGCAATTGGTGTCAAAGTAGAGATGTACCATGTTCGCCTGTTCAGACACTCCCCAAACTTATCGTCCACCCTGTCTACAGGGTATCAAAGAATGAGGTTGATCTAGAGAAAGAGAATTATAGGTCACTTTGTGTGATCAACCATTCTGAATTTAGGATCTTCATAGAATATTGTCCTCAAAGGTGGTGATAGTAGTTGTCTTAACATTGTTCAACCATTTGGTCTGAAACCAACATTTGTATCCAATAAAGTACATAAAATCCATAGTCATTTGAAAGAGGTTCTTGATGTGGACACCTATTATAGAACTATGATTTCTCAAACTTGATATTAGTTGGAATTATGTGCCAATGATTCTGATCAACTCTATAATCTTGTTGGCGACTAGGGAAACTCTTTCTTCAATGACGTTATTGGTTGTTTTTTGATATTTTATGCACTTTGTACTGTGCATAGCATCAAAGTTGTTATAGAAGATGGATGTTTTATTAATAGTGTCTGCTGCTAATAGTGCCCAGTGTCCATCATGTAAGACCGACACAAATATCCTTCAAGGAACATTGTACTTTAAGTTCTCTATCAGATGTTGTAGCTTGCCTGATTCCTTTTTCGATACGACATCTGCCAATATTTCATAAAATGACATTAACACATTGGTGAGATCATCGTCCAGAAGTACCTGACAAGATGTCATCACATTTACCATTATGTACCCTCATGTTGTCAAGACATCACAGAGGTCTGGGAGTAAGATTTATATGTTGTCTTTTTCAAAAATAACCACAAAATCATCCTCCCTTGGTCACAAAACATCTAGAAGGAATTAGACTTCTTCCACAAATAAGACATAACACGCCAATTCATCAAAGTTCTCAAAAGTAGGCATTGTGACATCTGTTAGTTTTAGACCTTCTGGTGTGTCAGTAGTTTGTTCCTCTTCTATGTGTACCTCACTTCCATCGACAACTTGTTCTTATATAGGTGAGGTTGTTGCTATGATGATATCAGTGGATGTTGGGATCATAAGTGGTTCCATTTATGGCGGGTTGGTTGCTATACTTATGGAGCCAGTTTTCGCTCAGTAGTGGTAGGGACTTCCACAAAGGCTTCAGGGACTTGTGTATGTGGTTCCCTCACAAAATGTATAGATGTTACATCAGCTGCATTGAGTGGTGGTGGGGCAGTGGGTGGCACTGGTAAGGTCCTTCTTTCTTCTGAAGCCCTGAGCTTTCTGAGCTCCTCTTTCCAAGGCATCTTTTTAGGCAGAGGATTAAGAGAGTACATACACCTTGGTAAGTCTACCATTTTTCTATTGTAGAAGAACCTTTTGTCAAGAATGATTTCAATGACATATTTCCCTCGCAAGGTGTGGAAATTTTCATTAGAAATTTGCTCTGTAGATGTTCCCCTATTGATTGTCTCAATTATCCTCAGTGCTATAAAAGCACTTTCCCCTAAATGCTATCCTTCTTAAGCAAAATTGTTCAATGGAAATTTCCTTCCAATTGGGGTGATACCATCCGCTTACCCTTTGTATCAGTCTTTTTAGGTGGGTTGGGATTTTTTATATGTCTTCAGATAAGCCTTTTTAGAGGCCATTCCTCCATAAGGTAGGTCTTTGGTGCTGAAGTTGTAAGTGAGCACTCTTATTTTAGATAGGTCGACCACTGTGAGCAGCCAATGTTTGAAGGATTTAAAGGGCAGGGTGATGAACTTCAAGGATCTACTTCTGTCTAGGGAATCCTACATCTTGCAGACTGATGTGATATCGTATCTTTCCTTGAGAAGGTGTGCTTCCAGGTTAGATGTTGCATTGAATATTGGACCATCTTTGTCATGCATGTACTCCTTGATTATTGTCCTACACAAGATCTTTATAAAGGTTCTGCTTAAGTTTTCCTAAGGTACAAAAGTGGAATGCAAATCACTTCTTGTTAGACTGTAGTGGTTGTTGCGGTATATAATTTTGTGTCTTAGATTTGTGTCATCGACGATATCAGCCAGGACATGGATGTCATGTATCAGCATACCCACAACGGATCACATATCCATATCGACCATCTTACATGGCAACGGAGGTGGTGCTAGAGGGGGTGAGGTGTTCATGCCTGTTGAGGTTGTAGGCGGTTGGGAAGACTCGGTTTGCTAGTTTTGGGGGTGCTTCAGCAAACATGTTATCTAGATTCTTTGTATCCTCTTAAGATATCATATGTTCTATTTCTCTCTCAAAATACATAGAGAATCTGCTATTTGTTATTGGTTCATCCAGAAGTATTTATTTCATAAAGCTATCACAGTCAATTGGGAGTGGGACCCTATAGATGAACTACGGGTCGAGCTCGTTCATTACATCTTCAGTCATTTCAGTGTCCCCCTGCTTCTGGTTGTACCATCTCAACCTCATTTTCTGCAACTGCTTATTATTTTTCTATGGTAATTGCAAGTTCTATGTGTATATGGGTGCTTTGCTTTGGTTGTGCTTCAAGCCCCTTATCTTCATTGTTGTTGGTTGAGTGTCCTAGAGAGGCTGGGGATGTGGCTGTGTCAGATCCCTCAGTAGGAACTCCTTTGTTACTTGTTGATCTCATTGGCTCCTCTTCTTCTAGTTGTTGCGTGCATCTAGATGTGGTTGCTTTATCTTGGAGCATTTCTCGTCATGTCTGCACCTTTGCCATCAACATGTCCACCCGAGGTGGAAGTCAATGTCTAATGCAGGTCTGGTAGGGGTCATTTGCTATACTTTAATGGATGTGATGATGGTTGTGGGGGAGTCACTACTACAGAAACAACATTCAGTGTCGCTTTTCTGGGCGTCGGTTATTTAGGTAAACTGACGCCTATACTATTCGACGTCAGTTATTTAGGAAAACTGACGTCTATATTCGAAGACTAGCCAGACACGGGTACCGCTTTGTATTCAACGCCAGCTGGGTATAACAAATCGATGCCTAAAATTGCCCGCAAAATCCAATTTTCGAGGGAAAAAATTGTGTCACATACAGTGTCGGTTTATTAACTATTCACCGATGCCTATTTAAGATGAAAATTTGCACGAAAAGTTACACTTTTGATGTCGGTTATCCTTTGATAACCGGCGTTGATAATGGTTCCCTCCAAATAATTTAGGGCAAAGATTGTCTAATTGGACTTTAGTTTTTTACTATCAACCGACGCTGAAGAGTAATAGGCGTCGGTTTTGTAGATAACCGACATTGTTGACCAACTTAATAGACCTGATCACCCAACTCTTCCCCCTTTCTTCCTGTTTAATCGTGATAATTTTCATGTGCTCGCCGCTCTCGCCTAAAATCACCGACGACCCTCGCTTCTGCTCCCCGCCGCTATTACAGGTGCGCCTCTTCTCGTCGTTGCTGCCGCCGCCGCATCCTCTTTGTTCTGCTGCCGCCGCTCGTCGCCACTACTACTCTGCTCTTCTCTACTGCTCTGCTCGTCTCGTGGTGCCACTATGAGCGCTACTCTGCTCTTCTCTTCACCTGCTCGCCGCCACTACTGCCGCCGCTCGCCGCCGCTCTTATCCACGCTAGCTCCAGGTAGACCTAGCCACTTTGCTTCATTCTCCCTAACTCCTTACCAACATCAAGCACGGCTGTGGCTGTGTTGGCCTACCACGGCCGTGCTGGATAGCACGACCATGCAGTACGGCCGTGGTAGGCAAACACAACCATGGCCATGCTTGCTGTTGGTAAGGATATGCACAAATGTTTATGTAATTCTTTATGTAAATCCTAGGATATGAACAAATATTTTGCTTGCATATATTTGTGCTTCTAATCCTAATGTTTGACCTAATTCAGTAAATTTTGATGTTAGTACATATGTACTTAAGATTTAAACTTGATTTGATTTGATTAAACCTAACATTGATGAAACCCTAACATCAATTGGTATGAAACCCTAACATCAATTGTGATGAAACCCGAACATGTACATATCTATTATTGTGTTTGTTGGCCTAGAAACCCATCCAAGATTTACTCATTAGGAGTAAATCTTGGATAGTCCCCGGTTTGGGACTATTCTTGAACACCTAATCTCACTTAGGATGTAAGTGTATAATGTGTATTGGGTTTTCGAGAAAATTTCGGTAGCATTTCCTCGTTTGTTCTCTAAGTACATATGTACTTAGAGAACAGCGGGGAAATGCCGCCAAAATTTTCTCAAAAATCCAATACACATTATACACTTACTAGTGAGATTAGGTGTTCAAGGATGGGATATATGGTACACATTTATTATATATAAGAATGACATCACATGTATTTGTTAACTGTAGACCCTAATCTTGTCCTAATATATACTTGTTTTTTCTTTGATCATAGAATGGATAGATCATGGATGTCCATTTGCAATCGCTGCACCCCAGAGTTTATATCTGGTCTTAATCAGTTTATTAGATTTTCCGAGGAACATAGGAAAGAACCTGGAGATAGGTTCTACTGTCCATGTAGGCATTGCGGTAACAACTTGAAAGTCAGCACTGGTGACGAAATCAAAAGTCATGTCATATGCAATGGGATTGTACAAGGCTATACAGAATGGCACTAGCATGGAGAGATTTCAAACTCGAAACTAGTGGATGTCGATAGCAGTGCTTGGGTGGAAGAAGAAATTGCCTCCGATGACGTAGATGTGAATGAACCAGTTCCAGTAGACATTGTTGATGCGATGCTGGATAGTTGTAGGGTAGAGCACACCGATCCACCTCCTATCTTTAGAAACATTGTGCATGATGCTGAGATACCGTTATACACGGGTTGTGCTAAGTTTACGAAGCTTAGCATTGTGTTGAGATTGTATAAGTTGAAAGCTAACAATAGATGGAGCGACAAAAGCTTCACTTCATTGTTGACTTTGTTGAAATAAATGCTTCCTGAAGTAAACGAGCTGCCAATCTCAACATACCAGGTAAAGAAATTGTTGTGCCCAATGGGAATGGAGGCCAAGAAGATACACGCATGCCCAAATGATTGTGTATTATTTCAAAAGGACTATGTGGATTTGAAAGATTGTCCAAAATGTGGTGTGTCACGGTATAAATTGACGACTTCGGGGGAGTCCAAAACTGGTTCGCCTGCCAAGGTGATGTGGTATCTACCTATAATATCACAGTTTCAATGCTTGTTTGCAAATCCGAAAGATGCGAAGAATTTGAGGTGGCATGCAGATGTTAAGAAAAATAATGATGGGATCCTACAACATGCGTCTGATTCCCCACAGTGGAAGAAGATTGATTTATTGTACCCCAAATTTGGTGAAGAAGATAGGAATCTAAGGCTTGGGCTTTGTATAGATGGGATGAATCCATACGGGACATTGAGCAACGAACATAGCACTTGGCCAGTCATGCTTGTTATATACAATCTTCCTCCCTGGTTGTGTATGAAAAATAAGTATGTTATGTTGTCGTTGTTGATATCAGGCCCTAAACAACCCGAAAATGATATCGATGTTTATCTTGAACCTCTGATTGATGACTTAAAGAAACTTTGGGCTGAAGGTGTGATGACCTATGATGCTTCAGGAAGAGAGACATTTCATTTGCACGCTATGTTGTTTTGCACTATTAATGACTTTCCAGCATACGAGAATTTGTCTGGATATAGTGTCAAAGGAGCTAAAGTGTATCCTATATGTGAAGAAAACACTAATTCAATAAGACGAAAACATGGCGGCAAAATTGTATATCTTGTACATCAAAGGTTTCTTTCAAAATTCCATCTGTATCGTAGGAAGCGCAAAGCATTCAATGGATGGAATGATGAATGGAGTGCACCTAAACCTCTACCAGGGGATGTTGTTTATGAAAGAGTAAAAGACATTGTCAATGAATTTGGTAAGAAATCACAATGTAGTACGGCCACACGGAGTGACAATTCTTCATTCAAGAAGAAGTCAATATTTTGGGATCTTCCTTATTGGAGTTCTTTGACAGTCAGGCATTGTATCAATGTAATGCACGTTGAGAAAAATGTATGTGATAGCGTCATTGGTACTTTGTTAAATATACCAGGTAAGACTAAAGATGGGATAAAATCCAGACTGGACCTATGTGAAATGGGAATAAGGTCAAAATTAATAGAATTACATGAAATGGGTAATAAAAGAACATACTTACCTCCTGCTTGATACACATTGTCTAGAAAGGAGAAGAAAGCTTTTTGTGAATGATTGGTAAATGTTAAGGTGCCATAGGGTTACTCATCCAACATCTGTAGATTGGTATCAATGAAAGATCTGAAGTTGATAGGTCTTAAATCTCATGATTGTCACACTCTAATGCAACAAATATTGCCCGTGGCAATTCGATCTATATTGCCAAAGCATGTAAGGTTTGCAATCACCAGACTTTGTTTCTTTTTCAACAGTCTATGCAGCAAAGTTATTGACCCTGATACGCTCGATAATTTGCAAAGAGAAGTGGTTGTTACCCTATGTCAGCTTGAGATGTATTTCCCTCCTTCGTTCTTTGATATCATGGTACATCTTGTTGTCCACTTGACTAGGGAAGAGAAAATGTTGGGACCAGTTTTCTTGCATTGTATGTATCCATTTGAACGATACATGAGCATTTTTAAATGTGATG
Organism: Alisma plantago-aquatica; assembly: GCA_963693085.1. NCBI lineage: Eukaryota > Viridiplantae > Streptophyta > Magnoliopsida > Alismatales > Alismataceae > Alisma > Alisma plantago-aquatica. Next base: position 750,988,624 of record OY856413.1, read on the forward strand.
TTCGAAACCGTTATCGGCCGGAAGGGAGTATTATTGAAGGTTATGTGGCGAGAGAGGTTATGGATTTTTGCAATGAATTTCTGAGTGGTAATAACACTCATGTTAATGACAAGAACATTGAGGAGGGCAAAGGAATTTTTGGATCACGGGTGAAAGTAATCAGCCATGAGAAGTTGGAACAAGGTCACTTGTATATTTTACACAACATGGACAAAGTGAGTGTTTATATCGAGGAACATACCAATTTCATCCAGAGACAACATCCTCGAGCAAGTTCAATGTGGCTTGCTAGAGAGCATAACAAGACTTTTACTAAGTGGTTTTAAGATAAAGTCTTACATCAACTATCTCAAACACCAAATGATATTACGGAAACTATCAAATGCCTCACCTTTAAACCAAAACCGAATGTTATGTCTTATGAAGGGTTTGACATTAATGGGTTTATATATTACACAAAGCACCAAGATGATAAGAGTGTCGTCCAAAATAGTGTGGTCACTCTTCAAGCGTCGACTATGTATTTTTCAAGTGCAAAGGATAAGAGTCCATGTGAAGCTAAAATGTCATATTACGGTGTCATTGAAGACATGGGAGTTTGACTACACAGATTTCAGAATTCCGCTCTTTAAATGTAATTGGGTTGATAACACCAAAGGAGTTATAGTGGATGAATTGGGTTTCACTTTAGTGAACTTTGAAAAGATTGGCAAGAAGGGTGAACCATTCATATTGGCATCACAGGCAAAAAAAATATTCTATATCGATGATCCTCCAAATTATAAATGGTCGGTTGTTCTTCATGGTAAAAGACAGTTCATTGAAGATCCTATAGATGAAGAAGAGTACTATGATAAGTATGATGACTCCAGTCCATTCTCAGCTGGGTTGCCAACTCCACAAAATATTGAAGCTAATGATGCCTTATATGTGCACGGAGATCACAATGAAGGATTGTTAATTGATAAAAGATCACAATTTTAGAGGCATGCATGTTTATATTTTTTTATTGAAGCTAAATGTTTGCTTTTTTAATATCAATATCATTTTCAGATTTGATGTTTCATTATCTTCTAGTTAATACAAATGCTAAACGTTGTGGGAGGGTCCTAAGGAATTATAGGACCAATCTCACCCGAGATTACATACGCGATGCTGAGAATAGGTTCCTGTTTGATTCCAATTCTAGACATTGATCAGTATTTCACTAACTCTACACTAATAATTTTTGTTTGTATTATCTTTGAAAAATACATATAGGAAGAAGGAAGCCACACGGTAATGGAACTACTTGGACCCCAAAGACTGGGAGGAGTTTGTTACCCAAAGAAAAACAGATGAATTCAAGGTATTAAGCGCCACTCCCAATTTAATTAATATATGTTTTTATGTATTCACCTATTCAAGATTAACCTTTATTGTTACTAACCAAATCAATGTGCTAACTAACTAGGCTATCAGCGATGCTCAACGAGAAAGCATCCCACACTAAGGTTATATAGATATATAGGCAGCAAGCCATGAAATAGAAAAAGAAGCCACAATGAAGAGAAGCAGGATACATATACAATACATAAAGTGCAGCATGCACAAGTGTTTCAGATTCATATAACAACATGACAGACTAACACATATATAGTGCATAACAACAGCAACGCCAAATTTACATACAACACTAGCTTAGTACATATATAGTGGGACTAAGGTGACGAGTTAACAGGAGGACAAACAGATTTCACCACGAGTTAACATTGAAGAAGGTCTACTAACCTAGAGTGAGCTAAACAAGTTTATCAGTACTAGCCTAAGGCACAAGTACCGTTCATTGGGACAATGACAGTCGTGGAAGCTTAGTGGCCACCAGCTTAGTGGCCACTACACGTTCAACTGGCCAGTGGCCACTACACGTTCAACTGGCCAGTGGCCACTAAGCTTCCACGACTGTCATTATCCCGACGAACGGTACTTGTTCCTTAGGCTAGTACTGATAAACTTGTTTAGCTCAGTGTAGTTTAGTAGACCTTCTTCAATGTTAACTTGTGGTGAAATTTGTTTGTCCTCGTATTAACTCGTCACCTAAGTCCCACTATATATGTACTAAGCTAGTGTTGTGTGTAAATTCGGCATTGTTGTTGTTATGCACTATATAAGTGTTAGTCTGTCATGTTGTTATATGAATCTGAAGCACTTGTGTGTGCTGCACTTTATGTATTGTATGCCGCATTGGACATCGATACCGCATTGGTTGTATGCACTTGTGCGTGCTGCACTTGTTATGCTGCATTGGACATCAATACCATACATGAGGTATTATATATAGTCTCATTAGTTAGTATGAAATATATCAATCTTATTTTTATATTATTACTTATATATATACATCATTCTCTTTGCAGGTGTTTAAAACTGACCACACTATAGGTAAATACTTAAAAGATGTACATGCTCCATACACGATGGAAGTATTAAATGAAGTAAGAGAAGAATGGGCAAGAGCCATTCAAGCAGTGGGGACTGTAAAATATAATTGGGATGCTGATATCGATGTTGAATGATATTTTGTAAATGAATATTTATGAATGTTTATACATGTATGAATGTTTATACATGTATTTGAATATTTCTACATGTGTGAATGTGAGAATTGAATTGATGTCTGAATGTATCTACTTGTGTAAAAAGTATATTTGTTGATTTTGCAGGTTTGTGGCCTGTTTGTTGGCTGATATCAATGGATGTTGTAAACGTGCAGTTTAGAAAACTAAACTGCAGGTTCTCATCCTACTGACCAGCCACAACAGGCTTGCAAACTGATAAGAAAAAAAAATTAAAACATAGGTGTCGGTTATTTATAGAAAATTGTCATCAAAGTCTTACAGCGTCGGTTATTGGATAAAATTGCCGCCTAATGTGACAAACAACTCGACCGTGCAGGAAAGCACGGCCGTGGTGGGAAATGGCGTCGGTTATTAGTTCAAAACTGACGCCTATAGTACTAAACACGGCCATGCAGGGAAGAACGGTCCTGGCGTCTGGAAATATGGTGTTGATTTTTTAGTTACAAACCGACGCATAAAGTGTCCTAGATGGCACCCTTTTTGTGGCGGGAACCCTTTTGGCGCCAGCTTACTATACCTAACTGACGCCGATAGGTGCCCTGCTGGTACGTTTTCAGTTGCGCGAAGCCTTTTGGCATCGGTTAGAAAACTGACGCCGAAGAGTTCGACCTTTAGCGGTGCCCACATAGACGTCGCTTGAGAACCGTCACTAAAAGGGGTTAAACAACTGACGCCAAAGGCGTGTTCTATAGTAGTGTCATCCTTTCTTTTTGCAGCTTCCTCTCCTAGCTTCATATTTTCCTCCAACAGATCATCACATTCATTGCGTAGATTGGCTAGTTCATTTGTCACTCCAGCTAATGCTTGCATGATTTGCACTTGATTTGCAGCTAGTTGCTACATTTGGAGCAGAAGGCTAAGGATAGATTACATGTCCAAAGTTAGCTTTTGTACCTACACGATTAGTGCCGACAAGTTTTTATATATATTAGAATAATTTAGGATAGATTTTGAGTTGATTTCAAGGAGGTCGTCTATATCTTGTCTTATGTCCATAAATTTTGTCACAGTTGTTGTTTTATGTTGGTTCTTGGCCACATAGTTTCCTTCATCAGCTTCTTCATCATCCTTAGAAGATTTTTTTCTCAAGTGTGCACTTTGCCCCAGTTGCGGTGCCTTCTTCTCAGGTTTCTCCGCCTTGTTTTTCTTTCTGGACTCTTTTGCCTCGTCTGCCTAGTGTGCTTCCTTGGTAGTTGGATTTGTCACTGCTTCACCAAGGATGGCTACTCTTCCCTTTTTTTCAACTACTTTTGGGGAACTAGCTGTACCATCTTGCTTTGGAGTATATGTATCTTATGTCTCTAGGTCTACCATCTTTAGAGAGGGTGACTTCTTTGTTGGCTTTTTGGGGACTCACATGAGTACCCTTTTTCTGGTTGTTTGTTTGGTGGACACTTCCTACGACTACTTGCTTCTTTTATCTGTTGTTTTATCGGTGCTTGTATCTTTTCCAAATACAAGTATGGATATCTCTTCTTTCTTGAAAACAAACTTCTATAAATTATAATATTTTAATCCTGGGAGGGGAAGCAAGAGCTTTGTCCTACAGAACCGGTAGATGTATCCTTGATGTCTCATTGCTAGGACATTTGCTACAACCAGATGCTTTTCGTCCACTAGTGTATCACTTTCTAACCTTAGGAAATACTTTAGCTTGTTGGGGTACCCCATTTGGTGTGTAATGTAAGTTATTATTCCCCCCATGCAGAAGTCTCAAGGGCCATCTGGGCCCCATTACATAGGCCATCTTATCAATCAGATATTTTCCCACGTTAACTGCCTTTCCTTCCATTACACTCCACAAGATATGGAGGTCTAATCTAGTTACATTTGTTGTGTCAGATCTAAATATCAGGGAGTTTGCAAAAATCTTGTGCACTACTCTCATGAAAGATGAGTGCATCATCATAACTTTCGATTGGCTTGAGTTTTATTTTGAATCTCCTAAGAGTCTTTCCAATGTATTATCAGTTGTGAAGCCCTTTGTGTCTTTGTCTCCGCGTGCCTTGTTAGCACATTCTACCTACTCTGTTGAATCTAAGAAGATCGTGTTTATCCACTACTCAGTTAAAATATAGTCCTTCTTCATGATCCTGACCTGTAGCTTATACTCACCCCCACACTATGAGATCTACTCATTTTCTACAGGTGGCTTTATGATGAAGGACATGAATTCTTATGTCAGGTCTTCATAAGAAGTCATGCTTGTGAAACATTCCTATATATCCCTAGCTATTTGATGCTCTGTTAAACCCTCTGGTATATCCTCAGTTATTTTAGGGTGATGACATCCCCTTATCTTGTTGTCTTTTATTTCTTTCTCTTGAAAATATCACACCATACTTCATGGTGCTCTTCATCTCTGGGTACCAGTTCATTGTCAGTTTCTTCTCTTCTTGTTGCCTGTTCTTGTTGTCTTGGGATGTTGGTAGCTGCAACTGGTTTGAGAGTGGTGGCCTTGACTGTTGCCCTTTTTTTAGATCTCTTAGATGGCTTCCTAGGTCTCTCCTTACCAGACTCAGACGTGAGCCTCTTCTTTGGATTATGCACCTCCTCAAATGGTGTGTATTCAAAGTTTTCTATTCATATTTGTTCTTCTTCCTCTTCTAACTCCTCTGGGATTGGTTCAGCCAAGATCTTTGCTTTGTCTGCTTCTAGCCTGGCCCAGATGCTTTCTAGAGTGGGTTCCCCATGTTGTTCAATGTAGTTTGCATGTTCAACTTTCAATTTCTCCATTCTCTCTATTTCCTCTACGGTCATTGAGGCTCTCATCTTCTTAGTGTACTCAAACTCATGCACTAGGATTTCACCCTACTTTCCTGCCATCTTATTCTTGTAGATACACTAAGTATCTCTAGCTAGATTAATTAGATAGGTAAAAGGAAATGGAAATATGTTAGGTTATGGATTGACAGTTGCTGATTAACTTTATTTTGTGAAGTAATCAATACGAACATTAATCAATTGAAGGAAACAACAAGTCATTAAATAAGCAAAATAGAAGCTGAAGTTGACAACTGATGGTCTCAACTGATGGCCAAAGTCAGTATCCTATAGTACGACTGATGGTAAGAATTGGTGGTCAGTTCTGTAGGTAGTCTGGCTTAACCGATGACGGGGATTGGAGAAACAAATGATGGTAGGAATAGGAAATGGTGGAGAAATGGGTTGTAGTCAAAATTGGTGAAGACTTAGCTCAATCGATGGTTGACAGTTGCTAGGGTTAACACCTGTCAGTGATCGAAACAACAACCAATGGTGGTGCCAAAGAGGCAATGGTGGATTCTGTTGTTAGAAAGGAAGAGGAAGCGACGACCGATGGTGGTGAAGGTTTAACATCCGATGGTCGGGGATGGCCTAGCCATGAGTGATGGTGATGATTGGTCGTCGATGATGTGGACAAGTTGGAAAGAATGAAGGTGAATAAAACTATGACAGTGGCACAAAGGTAGGGAAAGCTTGAAGTTTTAGGGGTTACCTTGTCATCGCTAGGTATTTGGCTTGCTGACGGTCTGGAAGTGTCACTCTAGTGCCCTCTGCTTGGTCAGATATGCCTTCATTTTGTTTGGCAATAAATGGCTGGGGAGAATCGTCTTTGTTGATCTGGCATCCTCCATTGTTGCTTCTAAGGTTTAACTTGGTTGCTCGGTAAAAGGAAGGCAGAAGAGGATTAGTCAGTCCCCTTTTATAGTAATATGTCTCTTGGTCTACCACTGGGTGTTTAGGTGGGTTTTTCAGCCTCTTCAACCATCAACTGATGGCTCGAGAGATGGTGAAGGTAATTTGAATATCTGATGGCTCTCCTACATCTATCAGTCGATTTTGTGCCCACGCTTGTCATTCGGTGGCTCATCTGTGATTGACATCATATGGAGGTCCTACTATAATCACTCAGTGGTGCTTCTTCCTCACCCAATCGATGGTGAGGTAGAGTGGTATCAACCGATGGGTCTTTCAGGTGCCAACCGATGGTTGAGATCAATTGATGGCCCAACGGAATTGACTCCTACAATGAAAGACATGTATATAGAGTTCAATAATTATATTATATGCATACTAAATCCTAATAACCAAGTTTGAAATCTTTTTGTAGATGAATTTTTGACAAAAGTATGTTACTTACTAAATTCAAAAGGCATTAGGGCCTCAAACTAAGACCTATTAAAATACTAATAGTTTATTAAATGAAAAATGAGATAGGAAAGATATAGACAAAGTGGGAAAACCTTGGATTGCCTCCCAAGAAGAGCTAATTTAAAGTCTTTAGCTTGACTCTCATTTCTAGCTTTTCATGGTTCTTCAGCTGAAGTAGGTTTGGGCTCCTCTAGCTCTAGTTCTGATCATCTTACGAAAGTTTCATCCTCATAATATCTTTTAATTCGGTGCCCATTCACCTTAAAAGTACCAGTCTTTTCACTAGTAATCTCCATCATCCCGGATAGGTAAATCATAACAACAGAGCAGGGTCCAGACCATTTGGACCTTAGTTTTCTAGAAATAACCTGATTCTTGAGTTGAACAGTAGAACCTTGTCTCCCTCTGGCACGTCTTTGTTCTTAATGTGGGCATTGTACCACACATTCGTTCTTTGTTTATAAATGATGGAATTTTCATAGGCATGTAGCGTCAGTTCCTCAATCTCATGTAACTATATAAACCTATTCTTTCCAGCCTTGTCTAGATCCATATTTAGGAACTTAATGGCCCAAAGAGCCCTACGTTCCAGTTTTACTGGAAAATGGCATAGATGAGTCTGTAGGGGGTTGTCCCTATCGACGTTTTGTAAGAAGTTCTATATGCCCATGGGGCATCATCTAACTTCATGGACCAATCCTTATCGGTCCTTCCAATGGTTTTCTCTAATATCTGCTTAATCTATCATATTGAAATTTTGACATGCCCTGGCATGTGGGGGTGGTATGGTGTGGCTACCTTATGCTTGACTCTATACTTCCTCAGTGGTGCTTCTAACTATTTTTATGTGAAATGGGACCCCCGTTACTAATGATGGTGCATGGAACCCCGAATCTAGGAAAAAGTGGTCTTCTTGAACAGTCTCACAACTTTCTTAGAGTCACATGTGGGAGTTGCCACAACTTCTACCCACTTGGATGCATAATCTATTGTGACCAGAAAGTACTTGTTTCCTCTGGTTGGAGGGAAGGGGCCTATATAATCCACTTCCTACACATCAAATATCTCCACCTCCACCCAGTCAGACATAGGCATCTCATTTCTTTTTGAAATATTTACAGTCAGCTAGCATTCTTTATAGGGCTTGAAAATAGACATAGCATCTTTGAAGAGTGTGGGTCAATAAAAGCTTGACTATAGGACCTTAGTTGTGGTCCTTTCGCCTCCATGGTGACCTCCATAAGGTGAGGAATGGAATTCCTTAAGGATTTGAGGCACCTCTTCTTCTAGTACACAACACTGGTATAAGTTGTTGAAACATTTCTTAAACAACAGGGGTCATCCTACGAATAATTCTTCAAGTCAGAGAAAAGTGTCTTTTTCTAATTATAAGTTATCTCAGGGGGTAATTGTTGGCAAGCCAGATAGTTATAGATGTCAATGAATTAAGGAAGATTGGTTTGATTGACTTGGTCATCATCAAGGCCTCATCTGCATAGTTGTCATTTACTTGTATCTGATTTTCTTTAGTGAATACTATTCTAGACAAGTGGTCAACCACCACATTCTCTGTTCTTTTCTTGTCAATGATTTCATGATCAAACTCTTATAGCAAAAAAAACTGTCGCAACAGTCTTGATTTTGTGTCCTTTTTCTGCATAAGATACTTTATGGCCCCATGATCCATGTATACCTTCACTTTTAACCCTATTAAGTAGGATATAAATTTGTCGAAAGCAAACACTATCGCTAGAATTTTATTTCTCAGTAGTGATGTAGTTTACCTAAGCTTCATTGAGAGTTCTACTAGCATAGTAGATCATGTGGTGCTTCTCATCTTTTCTTTTCCCTAGGATACCTATAATGGCGTAATCACTGGCATCACACATGATTTCAAAAGGCGGTCCCCAATCAATTGCTTGAAGTAGCAGGGCAGCAATCAGGGCATTCTTTAGGAAATGGAATGCTTCAAGGCATTTATCATAGAAATCAAAATCCATATCTTTAACAAGAAAGTTTGACAAAGGCTTTGCAACCTTTGAGAAATCTTTGATAAATCTTTAGTAGTATCTAGCATGCCCCAAAATACTCCTCACTCCTATGATGGATTTTGGTGGGGGTAACTTTGATATAGCTTCAATCTTACTTTTATCTACTTCCAATCCTTTTTAGGAGATTTCGTGCCCTAGCACTATGCCTTCTGTCACCATAAAATGGCATTTTTCCCAATTCAACACAAGTTGTTTCTCCTCACACCTTTGTAGGACCTTTGACAAGTTTTCAATACATATATCAAAGTTAGGTCCGTACATCGAGAAGTCATCCATAAACACCTCCATTATGTCTTCTAGAAAGTCTACAAATATGGATATCATGCATCTTTGAAAGGTAGCGGGTGCATTACATAACCTGAAAGGCATTCTTCTAAAGGCGTATGTCCCATGGATACATGTGAAAGTAGTCTTTTCTTGATCATCAGGGTGAATAGGGGCTTGATAGATCTAGAATATCCAACAATAAAATAGAAATAGGATTGTCTTGTAAGCCTTTCTAGAACTTGGTCAATGAAAGGTAGAGGGAAGTTGTCTTTTCTCATGGTGGTATTAAGCATCCTCCACCCAATAACCATCTAGGTGGCCACTTCATCTCCATTGATTCCTTTTCTTACAATCATCTCACCTTTCTTGGGTACAACATGGATCGAGTTGACCTAGTTTCTATCACTAATGGGGTACATGATCCCTACATCTCGTAACTTTATTACTTCTTTCTTTACAACTTCTTTCAGCATCTTATTCAATTTTCTTAGTGGTAGATCCAAAGGGTTAGCCGTTTCCTCTAGATTGATTATATGCATGCACAGAGTTGGAATGAGGTCCTTTATATCTTCTATCGAATATCATATATCTTTCCTTCTCCATCTCAGTTCCTCTAACATCTTTTCCTCTTGGTCTTTTGTCAGAGAAGAGTTTATGAAAATAGGGTTTCTTTCATCGACATCTAGGAATTCATATTTCAACTCATTTGGGAGTGGCTTCAACTCATGTTTTGGTTTCAGTGTAGCTTTTTATTTTCGTGTCTATTCTAGTGAGGCATACATCATAGTTTCTATTGTACCTTCTTCGTCATTGAAACCCTCCTCCTCAGGTTGATTCAAGTAATCTCAAATCTCTGCCACTTCAGGATCTACAAGATTGGGATCAGGAATATTTAAGGCTCACATGAGAGGCCGACTATTGTATTGCTTTCTTGTACTTCCTCATAATATTGAGTATAATTTTCCATAAAATAGGCTGACTCAAACAAAGAGGGTCCTCTCATGGTGTCTTGTACACAAAAATCAATTTGACCATTGCCCACGTGAAGAGTAATGATTCCCTCCGTGACATCTATCAGGGCTCTCCCAATGGTGAGGAATGGTCTTCTATATATCATGGGGCATGATGGATCTTTGACGATGTCAATCACTACTATATCACAAGGTATAAAGAACCTTCCTATGTGGATTGGGACATCCTTGACCATGCCTACTGGTTTTGTAAATGTGTGATCGGCCAATTTGATTCTTATTCCATTTTTCACAATATATGTCAATCCAAGGCTTTGAGATAGGGTCAGTGGCATAAGGCTAATGCTCGCTCCCAAGTCAGATAACCCTTTTATTTTTACATTGCCTCCAACACAAAAGGGGATATTGAATTATGTTGGATCTTTCTTCTTTGTTGGTAACTCAATTTGAACAAAGGCACTCGACATTTTTTCTAGTTAAACTATCTCGATGTGGTCCCCTCTCATTTTTGTGATTAAATCCTTGAATAATTTAGCATATGTAGGCATCTCTTCGATTGCATGTAGAAATGGAATATCTAGGTGCAACTTCTTTACCACTTTCATGAATTTCTCATATCTCTTCTTCAAATGAGCTTTAATCAATTCGTAAGGGAATCAGACTCTTGGTGCATAAGGATTTCATTTCATAAAGATCTTTTAGTGGGATCTGACTTCTTGGCCTTTGCATCTTTCTTCTTTTTGTCTTTTTCTTCGACCTCATCTTCTTCTACTGGCCTTTCCCTTTCAGATTCCTCCCCTAATACAATGGGCTTGGTCCTTGTCTCAACAACCTTCTCATCAACATGGTGGATCTCTTCTTATCATTTTTCTAGAACTTTTCCTGACCGAAGAGTTGCCATCTTTGTGGTTTCTACATTCAATGGGATCTTCCCTAGAGGGTTATTCATGAGTTCTGCTAGATGGCCTAGTTGTTGATCAATCTATCTTTGATATGTTTGTATGTCTACCATTTGAGTTTGCATCATGGTTAACACTCCTGAGTTGGTGATGGCTGTTTGAGTAAGTTGTTCGTTCACCGAAGCTTTCCTTTTTGCAAAAAAAAAAGTTGAGAGATCATATCGAGTTGGTTGTTATCCTTGGTCTGATTCTAACTTTGATTTTGTTCTTGATTTTGACGACTCACATTTTTGTTTTGATATTGACCTTGATAATTGTTCTTGTTTGATTGATAGCTAGTAGTTCTGGTATACTGAGTTGGTCCAATTTTTTCTCAAATCTTGGGGGTGACTTAGACAAACCATCCAATTTATGAGAATTCTCGACAACGTATTTGTTGCCAGAATTTAATCTGGGGTGATCTGGACGTTCAAAATTTGCATAAGGGACATTTTTTATTTCTTCTTCACATTTGCTTTCTTCACTTTCTGCCAACCATGTATAGATACAACTACCAATTCCATGGCCTCCTTCACAACATGTGACACACTTCATGACTTTCTCAATAGTTTTTTTCCTTTCCCTTCAGTGTCTTTTAGTTGTTTGATATATGTGGCAATTTTCTGAATTTGAGCCATAATGGTTTCCAGAGCTTCAGTCGAAGGTCCTTTAGAGCCATCCTTCTTGGTTGAGCCTCTATCACTTCTCTCATATTCCATGCCTTCTTGTAGTGTAGCTATGTTGTTAATGATCTTCATAGTGTCGCTCGTCTTCTTTACAAGAAAATCACTCTTAACATATGCATTCAGTGAGGTCTACTCTGTGGGAGTTAACCCATTGTAAAATGTTGTCACAAAAAATCCTTTGCGGTAGTTGTGGTGAGGACAATCCCTTTGATACTCCTGAAATCGTTCCCAAGCTTCATGAAGGTTCTCTCAAGGCTTTTGCATGAAGGAAGTAATATTTTGACTATTTCAAATGGTTTTCTCAATGGGATAGAATTTGGTGACGAAAGCATTAGCAAGGGGCTTCCACCCAGCTATAGACTGGTGAGGAAGGTTAAGATATGAGAACATAGCTTTATCCTCTAGAGAGAAAATGAATCCCTTACAGTATATGACTTCTTTTGGCACTCCCCTCATCTTGATGGTGTTGTAGATGTTTTTGAAGGTGTCAAGATGATGGTAAGCATTCTCATTCTTTGAATTCCCTCAGAAAGGCTTGTTCTAGATCATTGAAATGACAACATGTTTTAGCTTGAAATTAACTACATTGAATTGTAGGATAATGATTGGGAATCTTGACTCATTAGCTCTGGTAGCAGCCAGTTCTCTAAGAATTGTATCTTCTTCTTTATCCTCCTCCATCTTGTTATCATGATCACGTTTGCAATCATGATGATTCCTTCCATGTCTTCTACAGTAGTGGTGGTGGTTCTCATGATGATGTCGATCGTCTTCTAGTCCCTCTTCACACTCTTCTTCCTCATGGTGATGACTGTCTGAGTGATGTTCCTCTTGTTCTTCTTCGGTTCCTAGACGTGGATGATTATGTTGGACTCTTGCATTCTGATCCTCCCCAGTAAGGCTACCGTCTCTACAAGGTGGCATGGTATCTTGAAAAGAGGGTGAGGGGTTGATTAAATATTCTTCCTTTTAGGCTACCTAAATAGATCGCGCAATTGAGCTGGAAAATTGGATGTGTAAAATTAAATATTCTAAGCAATCTAGATTTAGAATTTTTGGGTAGTCAGGCTTATTGCTAAGCTTGAGGCACGGGTGTATAGTGAGTAGATTCGAGCTCTTAATAGGTTCATTTTGCCTTGTCCCCGACAATGGCACCAAAAAGTTGATCGGCCTAAATCACACATCCAAAATGGGGAGGATCTAGAGTAGTCAAACTCTTAGATCTATAACCCGACACTCATCCCCCCACAAATATTATACGAGGTCCAATGTAGTAGGTCAGGGTTGAACCGTAGGGATAAGGTTGGTAAGTGGTAAGAACGTAGAGCTTAGACTCAAATACACCAATTGAAAAGGTAGATTAAGATGGTGTTCCCTAAGGAACAATGTCACTCCAAACAACATAATAAAAGCAAAGGAAAATAAACAAAATGAGAGAATAAGATCAAATAATAAATATGTAACAAAAGTATGGATGGGAACGTGGATTGGGTTTCACCTACTAAGATCTCTCACCAACATGCAATACACACACCCTTTTGTATACCCTTAGAAAGATTACAAACAATCATCATATATGTCTATTTCCTCCTCTCTCGAAATAGATCTAGATCATAAGGTTGTCTCTCTCTTGAGATGGCAAACAAACAATCACAAAGCAAACCTTATGACCATTAGCTTTAGCTTTCCAACATTTTCATGCATTCATGCAACTCCGTAACACCTAAATAACATTAATACTACAATTTTGAGGCATTAACAATCATACATCACAAGATGGTATCTAATCATGGAGGTGAAGCATTAAGAACAAGAGTATGGAAATAATCCTGCCAGGGGCATATATATATATATATATTCAAAAGGGTGCAAGTATATACATGTATGGAGAGCCTTAGTGGCTACTTGCAACCCAAGTAAGGTGCATCACCACACATTCTTATGAGTAGCATTTCATATTTACAAACATATGGAGACATGGAGAGATGTAGGAATGAAGATATGGAGAAAGAAGGAAAATAAAGTCAAAGAAGGGGACCAGGGGGACCCAGACAATGGCCACAACCGATGGCATGGTTCTATTTCTTATGGATCAAATCAACAATGCTGATCTCCTCTCCTTCTTCTTTTTTTGTCAAAAGAGGGACTCTAGAGGCGGGCAAGGGTGAGTAGTTGGAGGCCTGGGAGTAGGAATGATGGACTCTCTTTTTTCATTCCTATCAACTAGTGGTGGCGGGGATCTGTCGATGGCGGTTTCTTCCTTCTGTGACTCCACGTTCAGTCTACAACACCAGCTTGGAGGGAATGAGCATGACCCTTCTTAAATAGTTTGTCATCTCCAATTTATAGGTGTCATCCCGGGGTCCTTTACTTGTGCCCCAAGCTTCCCAGGCACTCTCCCTTGGGATACGTGCCCAACAGTCCCTAGTATAGTACCAGTCATAACTCCCATTGGGTGTCAAAAATAGGTTCGCCATTGGTTGATGAGCACAGACACGCCACTGGTTGATGGATACAGGGGCATCATCGATTGATACTCACAAATGTGCCGTCAGCTGATGGTCGGAGGGGTGCCATCGATTGATACTCACAGACACATCATTGATTGATGAGTGCAGACACGCCTGCGAGTTATGATAGAAGGTGCACCATCAGTTTATGGTTGCAAGCTTGCCATCGGCTAATGCTCGTAAGGGTGTCTGTGAGTGATAGGTCGTCGTAGCCATCGGTTGATGGTGTGACAGGGTGCTACTAGGAAACATCTGGTGGTGATGGATCGATGGCTACACAGAGACCATCAATTGTCATCCGGTGGTGGCTCTGCCTTTGATAATTGAGCTTCCATCCTTTTCTTTCCTACAATTCATGTCATTGTCATTGTTAAAAATAGGATAAGGATAGTATATACAAGGCAAGAGGGAAGTGAATGTGAATTTGCCTAAATACACGACTACAGAAATGGCTTATAACATCACTTTTAAAGGCGTCAGTTGTATAAATACATCGACACCTAAACCCTACAGCCTCGGTTTAATAAAAAAACCAACATCTATCTGTGAAGGGCGATCAGAAAAGGGTATTGCTTTTATTCAGTGTCAGTTCCCTAATAATAAACCGACACCTAAAATTAACCGCCAAATCCAAAATTTCCAATGAAAAAATTACCTCCAAAATTTAACATATGGCGTCGGTTAGTAACTACTAAACCGACGACGAAAGGTTATTCATGAAACAGAAATTGGGCACATTTTGGTCGTTGGTTTTGCTACAATGACCGACGTTTATGGGTTTTCCCGCGTTGTTCCCAGGAAATTTTTCATGCCCTTTGAGCCTCGGTTTTTGAAAGAAACTGACGACGATGGACATTAATCGAGAACAATTTTTTTAATCGGCATATGTAGATAGACGTAAGTTTTTTTCTAGTAAAAACTTACGACTATCTTTGAGAATAGGTGTCAGTGTGTTTGTAGAACTGACACCTTTAGTTTTATCTGTCGGTTTTATTTAAGAACCGACACCTATTCTTAACTTAACAACACCTGCACGAGCCCGACTCTTCCCCTTTCTCTATTTCATTCATTCTCGCGCTACTCCAGGGTTTGGTCCGGTAATTTCTCCTCTACCGCTGCTCGCTGCCACTGCCTCCACGCCTGCCGCCATCACCGCTCAGGCTGCCGCCATGCCGCCGCCTCTGCTGGACGCCATCACCGCGCAATACCCGTTGTCACTTCTCACCGCCGCTCAACACCTACAACTTGCCGCCGCTGCCGCTCGATAGAGGAGGTACCCTCTTTGCTTTCTCCCTCTCTTTTGCTTGCTCAATACCTACTCGCCCTGCCGTTCTGCTACCCGATCCTCTTCCTGGAAGCAACATGAGGAGGTCACGACCGTGTGGGCTGGCCACCTCTTCTTCTTCCTCCACCTCTTCTTCTTCCCACTCCCTTTCCTTACCAAATGTATTAAAGCAAGGCCATGACAGTGTGGGCTGGCTACGACTGTGGATGTGTTGGCCAACCACGGCTGTGCTGGCCAGCACGGCCATGGTAGGCCAACACAGCCACGGCTGTGGCCAACCCACACGGTCGTGGCCTTGCTTTTATCTATTTGGTAAGGAGGGAGAAGGAAGAAGAAGATACATTTGCAATTGAATACTAATTCTTGACCTAATTTTGTAAATTTTGATGCATGTTGAATTAAGATATTAAAACCCTAATACACATTTAACCATAATCTTGAATTAAGTATATTGTTGAAATCTTGTGATCAATCTATGTAAGATATTAAAACCCTATTGTTAAATCTCTGATTTTGTAGTGATGTGTCGTCCTAACATCTACATGAATCCCTATTATATGATGTAGATTGATGATAATGCATGAGCTAGTTTGAAATTTTGAAATCAATTATGAATCTCTCCATCCCTAGGTCATACTAATTTATGTGTAATCTTTATCTTGATGATGAACATTCAGGGACACTCAAAATGTTGAAATCAATGTTATAGAATGACAACACATGTATTTGTTGGCCTGGAAACCCGTCTAAGATTTACTCATTAGGAGTAAATATTGGATAGTCCCCGGTTTGGGACTATTCTTGAACACCTAATCTCACTTAGGATGTAAGTGTATAATGTGTATTTGGTTTTCAAGAAAATTCTAGTAGCATTTCCCCGTTTGTTCTCTAAGTACATCTGTACTTGGAGAACAGTGGGGAAATGCTGCCGAAATTTTCTTGAAAACCTAATACACATTATACACTTACTAGTGAGATTAGGTGTTCAAGAATGGG
Organism: Alisma plantago-aquatica; assembly: GCA_963693085.1. NCBI lineage: Eukaryota > Viridiplantae > Streptophyta > Magnoliopsida > Alismatales > Alismataceae > Alisma > Alisma plantago-aquatica. The sequence continues at coordinate 751,005,080 of OY856413.1, forward strand.
ATAGGTGGTATACATTTATTATATATAAGAATGATAGCACATGTATTTTTTGTCCTAGAAACCCTTCTAAGATTTACTCATTAGGAGTAAATCTTGGATAGTCCCCGGTTTGGGACTGTTCTTGAACACCTAATCTCACTTAGGATGTAAGTGTATAATGTGTATTGGGTTTTCAAGAAAATTTCAGAAGCATTTCCCCATTTGTTCTCTAGGTACATATGTAGTTGGAGAACAGTGGGGAAATGTTGCCGAAATTTTCTTGAAAACCCAATACACATTATACACTTACTAGTGAGATTAGGTGTTCAAGAATGGAATAGGTGGTACACATTTATTATATATAAGAATGACAACACATGTATTTGTTGCCCTAAAGTTTTAACCATGCAAAAACTCTAATCTGTTAACCTAGACCCTAATCTTGTTGTAATATATACTTGTTTTCTCTTTGATCATAGAATGGATAGATCATGGATGTCAATTCGCAATCGCTGCACCCCAGAGTTTATATATGGTCTTGACCAGTTTATTAGATTTTCCGAGGAACATAGGAAACAACCTGGAGATAGGTTCTATTGTCCATGTAGGCATTGTGGTAACAACTTGAAAGTCAGCACTGGTGATGAAATCAAAAGTCATGTCATGTGCAATAGGATTATACAAGGCTATATAGAATGGCACTGGCATGGAGAGATTTCAAACTCGAAACCAGTGGATGTCGATAGCAGTGCTTGTGTGGAAGAATAAATTGCGTCTGATGACGTAGATGTGAATGAACCAGTTCTAGTAGACATCGTTGATGTGATGTTGGATAGTTGTGGGGTAGAGCACAGCGATCCACCTCCCATTTTTAGAAACATTGTGCATGGTGCTGAGATATCATTATATACAGGTTGTACTAAGTTTATGAAGCTTAGCGCTGTGTTGAGATTGTATAAGCTGAAAGCTAACAATAGATGGAGTGACAAAAGCTTCACGTCATTGTTGTCTTTGTTGAAAGAAATGCTTCCTGAAGGAAACGAGCTACCAATCTCAACATACCAGGTAAAGAAATTGTTGTGCCCAATGGGAATGGATGCCAAGAAGATACACACATGCAGAGGCATCATCTTACCCATCCCTACCAGGGGAAATGTTTCATGGGTCTCCATTACCATCTGGTTGGGTTTGTGTGAGCCCGCTACGTATATTCCCCCAACTGGATGGATCTTCCATTGCCATATGTCCACCCAGATTGTGAAACACTTGATGAGGCAGAAGGCGGAGTGATATTATGGCCAAAAGCGGTTGTCCTCTATACTAAAATTGTATGGTAAATTTACATTACATTAAATTGTTAGTGTGTGTATATGATGTCAGTTGATCTGAAATTATATATATATATATATATATATATATATATATATATATATATATATATATATATATATATATACAGGTTAAAAAGAAGACACCCACAGCATCTAGGCCTCCACCTCCACCTCCTACATTACCAAGTTGGGTTCCACAGGACCTAGCTGTCCCGTTAGGTCTTAATTGTAGGGGTATGGAAATATGGATAGGCGAACATGACATAAATTTCCCTATAACTGTTTCTATAGATGCGGATGTTGCAGGTCAATCATACGAAAGCAACCTATTTATACAAGATATTTTGGAGTTGTTTTGATATGATTGGCTGAATACATCTGTGATAGATCTATGGATAAGGTGATATCTTCTTTATACATCCATATACCTTATATAGGATCTGGTGATCTGGTTTCTTATTTATTAATGCATACATAATACATGTTTTGCAGCTACTTAGACAAGATATGTGCATATTTTTCATTCGAACATGTAGGATTTTTTATTCCATCTTTGATTAGTCTAGTAGATAAAGACCCTCCATCAGTTCAACAATACTAATGTGATGCTTTTACAAGTTTTGCTCAAAATAAGAAGATGTTGATAATAGCTCCATTCAATGTGGAGTAAGTTTACTTTGCTTATAATTTGGACTTAAGAAAATTACATTTTTATTGTGGATTTTGAGTTATTAATTTTTAACTTTTTTACCTCTAGTGGTATGCATTGGGAGTTACTAGTTATTGTCCCCGAGACGTTCACTGTCTATTATCTAGCTCCTAAGGGGACTAAATTGAATTAAAAATATAGACACAAAATGAAAATGGCATTATTATGATGAGAAATATTTCATTTTCATATCTGTTAACATATGTTATTACATTACTATTTAATTATGCAATGTATTGTGTTACATTAACATGTAGGGGTTTAGATGAGTTCAAAAAGGCCGGAGGAAAGGTCCCCAGGAAAAAGAACCAGCAAATAATTTGGACAAATGTGGAAGTAAGTTCCCGACTACAATGTATATATTATTTATGTGAACAATGCTTAATTAGTTGTATTTTTTAATATTTTGTATGTTTTAATTTATAGTGTGCTACACAAGACAATGGATGGGCATGTGCATACTATGTAATGCGATTTATGCACATGATTATCAAATATGCCGCAGTGGACATCGATACCATTCCTGAGGTTTATATATAGTCTCATTAGATAATATGAAATATATCACTCTTATTTATATATTATTAATTATATATATACATAATTCTCTTTGCAGGTATTTAAAACTGACCACAATACAAGAAAGGCCTTACCAAATGTTCATGCTCCCTATATGACGGAAGAATTAAATGATGTAAGAGAAGAATGGGCAACAACCATACAAGTAGTGAGGTTTTTAACATATAATTGGGATGTTGATAGTGAATAATGACTAAAAAAATGATATTTTGTAAATGAATTTCTGAATTATAATATGTGTGAATGTTTCTACATGTATGAATGTTTCTACATGTGTCTGAGTGAAAATGAATGAAACTGTTGGTTGCTATATGAATGTTTCTACATGTGTGAATGTGAAAATGAATGGAACTACAGATTGCTACATGAATGTTTCTACATGTGTGAAAATCGAATGGAACTGCAGGTTGCTAAATGTGTGAACATTTATGTTGTTAATTTTGTAGGTTTGTGGCTTGTTGTTGGCTGATATCAAAGGATGTCTTAAAACCCGCAGTTCATAACTGAAATGCATGTTTCTCATCCTGTGACCAGCCATAGCAGTTCTGCTGACTAACAGAAAAAAAAACATAAAATAGGCGTTGGTTATTTGTATAAAACCGATGACATACGGTTACAGTGCTAGTTTCCCTACTAGTAACCGACATCGATTTCCCTAATGAGGCCAAACACTACGACCGTGCTGGCCAGCACGCCCGTGGCAGCTGGCCAGCACGGCCGTAGTAGCGGGTGAGATGGCATCAGTTATCACTAATAAACGACGCTGATAGTACCCCAGATGGCGCCCTTTTGTGGCGTCAGTTGCAAAGCAAATAACTGACGCCTATACCCCCCTGTTGGTGCATTTTCAGTGGTGTGCGAAGGGTTGTGGCGTCGGTTTGAGAACTGACGTGTAACGGTTGGGCTTTTAGCGGCGCCCACATAGGTGTCGCTTAAAAACTGACACTAAAGGCCTTAAATAACCGACACTAAAGGTCGGTTATGTACTAGTGATATTAGAAAAATATTGATCAAATAAGGCATATAATAACTACAAAATTAGATGTTATCATCTAGACATCCTCAAGAATATTATCGTTAAGGAATGCAGTTTTAACATCCATCTACCAAATCTCATAGTCATAATAAGCTACAAAGGCAAGCATGATCCTGATGTATTTAACCATGGAAACTGGAGAAAAGATTTCATCATATTCAACACCTTGAACTCGTCTGAAAGCCTTTGCATCCAATCGATCTTTGTAAGTTTTTACATTACCATAAATGTCGGTATTCATATTGAAGATCCACTTGCACCCTATGGGTTTTACCCCTTCAGGTGGATCCACCAAGGTCCATACCTTGTTGGTGTACATGGATTCCATCTCAGATTACATGGCCTCAAGCCATTTCTTAGAATCTAGTCCCTTAGCAGCTTCTATGTAGGTAGTTGGCTCATCATCAATGACCAACTCATCACTTTTTGAGTCAGTAGATAACCAAATCTATCTGTCTCAAGGCGTGTCCTACTAGAACTGTGAGGTTCCTATGTCATGATGAATTTGAGATTCCACAATGGTTTGTAACTCTTTATATTCCTCTTGTACCTCTATAGTTTCTATGCTTTCATGTTGGTCTCAAACTTTTTCGAGTTGTACTTTCCTCCCACTGATTCCTTTAGAAATGAATTCCTTTTTTATAAGTACAACATCCTTAGAAATAAACACTTTATTGTTAGATAGATTATAGAAGTAGTATCCTTTGGTTTTGCTAGGATATCCAACGAAATAACATTTATATATTAGATTTAGGTCCAAGATTTTTAGGAAATTGCTTTCTCACATTGATGGCACCATATCTAGCAATGTATGATTCCTTGTTTCTGATACACCATTACATTGTGGGATTCCAGATGGAGTCCATTGTGATACAATACCATGGTCTCACACAAGGTCCTCAAACTCTTAGCTTAAGTGTTACCCACCGCGATCAGAACAAAGTATCTTAATACTTTTTACCAAGTTGGTTTTGTACTTCATTCATGAAATCCTTAAACTTTTTAAGAGATTCTGACTTATGTTTCATGAAGTAAACATAACCATATTACTAAAGTCATCAGTGAAGGAAATGAAGTACTGATAACCACCTCTAGTATTTGTTCCAAAAGGGCCACATACATCAATATGTATGAGTCCTAATATATCACTAGACCTCTCACTATTGCTAGTGAAGGGAGTCTTTGTCATATCACCCAACAAAGAAGACTCACATGTCTCTATTGATTCAAAATCAAAAGAGTCTATATAACCATCCTTATGGAGTCTAGAGTTGTGCTTTTCATTGATGTGCCCTAGATGACAATGCCAAGGATATGTTTTGTTTGAGTTATTGAGTTTTAACCTTTTGGTATTTACGTTATAAGCATTTGTCTTAATATTAAAAAAATAAAGACCATAGGACATCGGGGCACTTCCATAATAGATCTCATCTTTTGAAATAAAATATTAACCATTCTTTATATGAAATTCATATCCATTCTTGTCCATACAAGATACAGAAATAATGTTTCTATTTATGGCAGGTATAAAATAGTAGTTCTTTAACTCTTTCATAACCCCTGTGGAAAGAGATAAGTTATAGGTTCTAATTACAGTGAAAATGAATCTTTCTCCATTTGTGACGCGCACTTCAACCTTGCCATTTTGTAAATGCTTACTTATTTTGAGATCCTGCATATTCAAGCATATGTGAGATCCACATCTGGTATCTAGTACCCAAGATGAAGAAGTAGACAAATTTATCTCAATAACATATATACATGAAGTGGAGATCTCTATCCCCTCCTTCTTCATTAGTTCCTCTAGGTAGAGAGAGCAATTCCTCTTCCAATGTCTAGGCTGGTGACAGTGGTGAACATTGCCTCCCTTGTTCAACCCTTTCTTTGATTTGAGTGGAGAAGACTTGAGCTTGTGACCAGATTTAGAACTCTTCTTAGCTTTTCCTTTTCCCTTTGATTTCCTTTTCTATTGATCATCATCACTGGCTTGGGCTTGTCTTTCTTTGTTTACGCTTCAACTATTCTCAACATGCCAAGTAATTCTAACAATGGCTTGTCAAAATCATTCATGTTGTAGCTCATGACAAACTAATTGTATGACTCTGGTATTGACTACAAAATCACATCAGTGGCCAACTCTTGACCCATGAAAAATCCCAGACTCGTAAGGTTCTCTACATACTTAATAAGATTGAGCACATGGGACCTATTGGAACTCTTTCTGCCATGTTGCACTTGAACAACGCCTTGGAGACATCATATCTCTCCTATCTTTCCTAATTTGGTACATGTTCTTTAGATGTGTTACCATCTAAATCAAAACCATGTTCTCATGTTGTCTCTACAACTCATAGTTCATTGAGCATAACATTAGGCATTTGATATCTACGACATCCTCAAAGTGCTTCTTATAAGCATCCTTGTCAGCCTTAGGTGCAGTGGGAGCAGGTTCATCTGGCTCTAGTGTTTCCAAGTCATAGAGCTTGTGCTCATGTGTGATAATAATTCTCAATGTCCTGAACCAGTCATGGAAATTATTCCCACTCAACTTTTCCTTCTCAAGGACTGATCGCAATGAAAACGTGTTATTAGTTGCCATTTGATTTGATTAAAATAAATTTGACAATGTTTGGTCAGGCCTTTAATTTATTATCACTCCCACTATTTTGTTCGAATTCATAACCCTCACTTATCAATTTGGAAGATTGCAGAAAACAATCTTCTAGTGAGCTAAGACCCAAAACAATTAAATTATTACCCGACCAACGTCAGCGTCCATAACAAATTATCAAGGTAGGGAACTTTTTCCAATCGCATCTTATTCAATTCTTGGATAGATGGTCTGTGCAACTCTTTTCCATAGTCATATGCATGCTTCTAGGTACTTCATCTCATTAAGATCACCTAGTTAAGTCTAACTCAAAAGCCAACACAATAATAATACAACTTGCTTGGTAGGCCCACATAACTACCATCACACTTCCAAGAGATATACAATGTTCGATGTTTGGTGTGCCCACGCATAGTCGATCAAGATTTTCATGTGTATTCCTTATGGAAAGCATCTAAGACATAATATATCTGGTTGGGGGATTTATATTTATTTAAGTATTTTTATACATCCAATCACAACATACTTATAGTACATATCATATACATGATATATCCCATAAATAAAAACATACAATTGTAAACATAAGAGATGATTATGAACATATCTATTGTGATTTCTCAGAGCCACAAGGAATTACTATCACCAAAGGTCTACATCATATGCAGCAACCTGTTGTTGATGAAAATCTGTGCTCTAACCCATCTGGGTCGATCAATTCAACTCTTGAACTGGTCAGTTCACCACTTGGCCGGTCGGTGGGTTTCTCGGTCCATACACTGGACACCTCCAGTCGCTCGATTTGGGCCCTAGTCGATTGGTTTCACTCTTCATGTTGTCTGACCTCCTTGGTCCTCTTGCTTATCGGTTTGGTCAGCTCATCTGGTGTTGAGCGGTTTTAGGGAGACACATGTAAATTGTATATATATATATATATATATATATATATAAACTAGGATTGTATGTGGTATTTAATCAGATATGCACATTAATAATTATAAGTATTCACATCATATGAAATAAATGAACTATAAAATAGAAATCTGATCATATCAATTAAATCTCAAAGCATAGTAAATTGGCATGGCTGCTATGATACCACTATTGGGAAATACGACATCAAATAAGACAAAAAAAATTACTTACCATATTTTCTAGTATAGTAGATTGCATCAATAACTATGTAGTGTGAGAGAGGGTTTGTAAGGTTTATACTATGTCATGGAGTAAGTCCAACAACAATCTCTTGTATTAGTGTGCACCTTTCTTCAAGTTTCACATGGATGACTGTCAGCAGCGGCCTCCTGGTAGATTACTACACATGGCGGTTGACTGTGTCTCCGAGTTGGTGGCAATCCTTGCCTCTATAAAAGTCTACACGGACCACTGAAGATTCCTATCATTCTAGATGAACGGACAAGAAGGAGTTTTCTCTCCTAGTTAGTGTGCTAGTGCCGACTTGCTCTCCCAATTGTCTCTCCCTTGTTGTTCCACCCTTTGACGGGTTGAACTTGCTCAGATTCTCAGGCTACCACAACTGTGAGAAGACAACAATTTTTAAAACTTATTGTTGTGTTTCTGGAAGGCCCGAGTACCCCTCTATTTAGAGGAGGGCCAATCTCATCATTTCCAGTTCATCTGGGAGTCAAAGAGATGAAATTTCATGAACTTCCTAGAACCTACTAAATTTGAACCGTTTGGTTCACTACTGAACCGGTCGGTTCAAATGTGAGCCCATCGGTTCAACCATTGAACTGATCATTTAACTATGTTTCTCGATCGCAACTATATTAGCAATTACTGTTTGATTAATGCACAAAATGATGTCATCATCAATCCTTGATCCAATCTAATCGATCAACCAAATAATCAGTTCACAACCCGAACTGGTCAGTTCATAGAACTATGTTGATTGGTTCAACTATTGAACCAGTCATCTCATAAATCTGATTGACAATGTTGGTTCAATTGACCTGACACTTGAATCGACCGGTTCAACACATGAACTGGTCAGCTCACAGTCCAGTCAATCAACTTTCATCTATTGTTATTTAAATTTAATACCTAACACTTTAGTAATCAAGTTTAAATTACATTCATGAAAATTCCTATTCCAAGTGTATCCTATGTATGTGACCCTTAAGGTTCCAAGTTACTTTAGCAGTGAATGTCCACAGTTGATTTATGACATCATAAGCAATGAGTGGTATCTGGCAAGACATCATTGCTACCCAAGTAATTGGAAAGTTGAAGAACAATTTCAAAATATAATTTGTGAGTGGTGTTACAGTGATCACATAGTTGCTTTTTCTCTGATATCTAGATTGAACCTCAGGCATGGAATCATCATCCTCTTCAACATTCAATCCTTGTTCTTTGAACTAGAGAAGATTGTCTGATATATGTGTCAACTCAATATCTTGCTCCTCTAGGAGGGATAAATCCCATTTAAATCACTCACAATCATTCCCATGTGTCACAATGTACCTCGGCACCACTTTTATGGTAACCCTTATTCAAGGTCACGGTGGATGACATCAAAGTACAACAAATGACTTGTGATCAGTGAAGTGATTTTAGGTGTAAGAACCACAATCACAACCATCACTATGGGAGATGACTCTGACTACTGATTTTGGTTTCCATGTATCACTCTCAAGGTGGGTATGCCTGATGCATTATTCTATAACAAGTATCTATGTGTTTGGTTTGATATCACATATAATGATTAATGAGATTTTGTCATCAACCAACACACACTCCAGTCTTATGTATTATTCTTGTCTATTAGCCTTCCACAATAACATCCAACTAGGGACATAACAAGAGTGTATATACTCTTAATATCTATATGACCCTGTTGTTTAGGTCCTCAACCTGAAGACATACGTCATTGAGTAATATCATTCTTTAGACATTTATAATGTTACATCATTATCTCATAGCTAAATAAAAAACAATAAATTGGAATATTACTTTATTGTTAATCAAATCTTACAAGATATGACATTACAATCATCATATGATTGGGTCATTAGGCATACATACTAACATTTGATTCAAAACGTAGTTCACCAATCTCTCCAAACTGAAGTGAGTCGCCCTAGGCATTGGTTCAAAGCCACAAACTACCAATGCTGAAAAATATAGTAATACTGAAAACTTTTATTATTTATTGATTTTTCAAAAGATTTTATTGATCATGTCGGGGAATGTTATATTTCCTTGTTCTTAAAATTAATTTTATAACCATCAGCCTTGTCCCATATTTCTTTTCACTTAATAAAATTTATTTTATTTATATTGTTTTTTGAAAGGATTTTGGTTTTTGTTTTGTGTTATTTGGAATCTGTTGATAGTGTTTAAGGAAACATCTGTTAAACTCTTTTTGACTTCTATTAAAGCTGCCCATTCACCTAGACAATTAAGACACACATTGAGAAGACCAACAATGACAAGATAAGACGACAACAACAACTACCCTCTCTTTACTACCATTAAAGCCACTCATTAACCTCGACAATTAAGACGCACGTTGGGAAGACCACAATTGCAAAATAAGGCAACAAACCTATTTTTAACTACCAATAAAGCCGCTCATTAACCGCGATGATTAAGATGCATGCTGGAAAAACCAACGTCCGTAAAGTAGTCAACTTGTAGAGTCTATTACCGCAGGGCTCGACCGAGATACTCTCCTTATAAGCAGGCATCCATTCTCCATTGGAGACACACAATAATACAGAGTAACATAGTTGCATATATAAAAAAATAACTTTTTCATATTCCAATTTCTACTAATTGGAACGCTCCGGTTTCCTTCCACCATCACAATAGCCTTCATTCATCTCCAAACATTTTTTCTTACTTATAATCTTGCATCGGCGACGCTTCATGACGTTCTCTTTCTTCTTTGCTACAAAGAGATAAAGGAACAAATTAGATACAGTCCTCTCACTTTCACCGAGCGACTGTACCAAAATTAGGGTGGCTGAATTTTGGAGACAGATTGCCAGAAAGCTCATTCTAGGAGTGGCAAAATCCGTCTTGAAAGCAATATTTCACACACCTTCATCCCAGACTTTAGAGTTTGTATTCTCTAACTTATCATTGTTTTCCTCATATCCATAACTGTTATTATTATTGTTACATATTTGGTAGTTAATTATGTGTCTTAATCTAATTAACTTATGTCTATATATTTAGCACGAGTTTTCCTATTGTGTAATAGAATTAAGTGGAAGCTATATTATTAGAGTGACCAAGGACTGGTAAAATGGTTATCCAATACAAGTGTTTTGATCCATGTAGCGATAATGGGTTGATGTCTTATATGTTTTATAAATCTAGAATATCATGAACAATGATTGAGATATTAATCTTGTGACATTTATGTGCCATTTCATTAAGTCACAACGTGCTTGTATTTCTTCATTTTATGGCTATTTTCATAGAAAGAGTTCCAACATGAGTTAAAAATATACTTATGATGTAATTTCGTTTTGTATGTTCCAAATCACCACATGGATTGGTTTTGATCGATCATAGTTTTCGCTTGGCATAAAGGCTTGAACTACAAAAAGCAACCCCCATTACTAGTATAATATCTAAATTAAGTAAAAAAATCTCGGCGTTGTGTTTAAATATTGAAGGGTGGACGGGTCTATGGTGATGGACGCAATTTGTTTTTGAATGATAACTAAGTCTTTTACATAGAAAACATAGTTATATGCACCATGTTTATAACAACTTCTAACTATTGATTATGTTCGTATCTCTCATAGGCAACATAAAATGAAAAAAAAAAATCAATTTGACATATTTTTACACAAATATTTATTAATATAGCACACTTTGCAAAAAAAAATCTAAAATAGAACACTTTGGTCTAAAAAAGCCACTTTTTATGGAGTTTTTCATATCCAGTACCGAAAAGTGCAAAAAATATTGGCATATTTATTTTAAAAATAAAAAAAAAGTCAAAAGGACCACATTGAGTGATTTTCAACTTGACATTTAAATGTTATGTCAATTTAAAAATGTGTCTTGATCAAATGCCAACTACTGTGGTACCACGGTCAGCGTCCAGAGTCGAACCCAGGTCCCTTCATTGAGGATTCTCGAACCACACCGTTGGACTACTGATCACCCCCTTTTTCAAACTTCTATTGAAAAATAAACACACCTATTTGTGGCTCCTTTTAATCTCGAATATGGAAAATGCCACTTTGAGTGACGGATTTCACACAAAATGTGGTATTTTAGAAAATATTTTAAAAGGTCTGCTATTTTGGTAAATATTGTTGTAAAATATGCTAAAATTGATTTTTTTTCACATAAAATACATTGGGTGGCACATTGGAGTCGTAATGCTAGTGAGTTTACTTTGGACTTGTGGTTATATCTCTCCTGATACATAAAAACGACTGCAGACCATCTTGATGTTGAGACGATTGTAATTTTTCAGTAACAATATCATCTTACATCCAAATTTTAATTGTCTTTAAACATTTCGACAGCATGATACATACTTTTCATTCAGATGAGTTAATTGATACACTGCATTTGTAATACACATTGATACAGAACTCTTTGGAAAAGATCATTCAGTAACTTAGTTTTCTAAATAATCAATGCATCCATTAGTACAATGAAACGGAAGGAAGAAAAGAAGCAAAATATTTTGGAAACAGTGAATAGACGTTTATTATACGTGAAGTAAGCGGTGACGACTTTTCAAACCTGGAAAAGTAACTGCCACCAATCGCTGAGTAATTTTTTATTCAAAGCAAATAGAAACAAAGTGAAACTGACGCAGTGATAAGAGATTTGCTGCTCCTGGTTAAGAAAGGAGCATGCTTTACGTCTTTTAATCTATCTATACGTGAAGAACCTGAGCAGTGATATATTTGCACAAAAGCACAGCCGCCCCTCTGGCACCTTTTGTTTTTCTTTTCAAAAGAAGAAGAGACAGTATCTTATTACGTGAAAAACCAGCTCCAATTCTGCCCAACGCATGAATGGAGAGACAGGCGAAAAAGCCGGGATTACAAGTCTCTTTCAATGTGATTTCGGAGATATTGATGCTGCTTCCAGTGAAGACGATGATCTTTCATGAAACTTTATTCACAGCGTCAACAAAAGTGGTGTTTCCATGACCAGCCGATTCCATTTTGCTTCTGCAAAGTGTTGGGCCTAGAACATATCCAGCCCAAGCCCGTTAGGGCTTTGTGTTTGCTGCGGACGCAAAGGAGGTACAAATATTGAATTTAGTGCCCAACGTGAAAGCCGAGCAAACAGCCACCAAGAGCGATTAGCGGCAGTCAAAGACAATTATAGAAAGCACAGCCGTCAAGAAAGAAAAGGCAGCGTTTTTGCCGTTGTAGAAACGGATAGCAAAGAAAAGAAGGAACAAGCAAGAAAGAAAAAACAAAGGAAGTGGGGCAGGATTGCCAAGGCATCTGAGGTCTTCTTCGGGTCATCACTACCGTTGCACTTTGTGCAAGAGTATATCTTCTTGGGAAGTTTTGGGTGGTAGAATTGTAAAGATTTTTCCAAGTGGTGTGGTGTCTTCTTATTTCTCCTTGGTATATTATTTCAGATTTAGGTCAAAATTCGAGAAGAAAAATTGTATGTTTACTTCTCATAGTGGATTTTCCCATAGTTGATCCCGTAGTTTTTCCTCACACATCGTGAGGGATTTACCAAGTAATAATATGGTCTTTTTCTCTTTTATCTATTTGATGCTATTATCTTGAGTTTACACGCTCGTCGGTAACACTTCTGCATATATTTCTTTTTCGTTGTATTTTGGTTATATAGCATACATGCACATATTCCTCATCAAATAAACCAACCATGTGGTATCAGAATCCCGTTTGTGCAGATCCAGATCCAGATGAAGAAGGATGATGATGCAACTATGGTAAAATTGACGAGTACAAATAGGTAGATTTGAAAACCCAAGATGAAGGATATTATTTAATGTAAGGATTTGTATGATTCTGTAGAGGGACAGAAGCTAGGGAATATTTCTGATGCAGATTGGAAGAAATTAAATAGAAAGACATTTGGATCAGTATGAGAGGGCTCAATATCTCCATTTTCGATCACGTCTCAGAGAAGCCTGATGTCAAATATGTACGTGAAAAGCTCAAGAAATTGTATAAACGGGAGACTGTCCCATATAAAACTTTCTTAATTAGGAAGTTAGTAAACTTAAAACACTGGGATGGTACAAGTGTTGTCAAACACATGAATGAATTTTAAAGCCTTATAATTTTTTTAGATCCATGAATATTGTTCTTGATGATGAACTCCATGCGCTACTTCTGGGATCATTACCTGACATTTGGGAGACGCTCTTTGTGACAGTCAACAATTATGTACAGGAAGGCAAGTTGATAGTTGACCAGTTGAAGAGCAGTCTATTGAATGAATAGACTTAATGACGAGCCTCAGATGAAAGTGTATCAGAGGTGCACTGCACAGAGAGTAGGGGCACTGACAGAGTCAAAGATTGTTGCAAATTTTAAAGTCGCGGTGAGTCCCAGGACCGCGGGAAGTCATGTGTAGTAGATCCAAGTCAAAGAGTAGAGGGTGCTTACATTGTGGGCAGCCATGTAATTTCAAGAGGGATTGAAAGGGTGGAAAAGAAAGTATCAGTCTGAAGCCAAAGAGAATAAGGATGATGACAAGAATACTGCAGTGGAAATTTTAGATGAAAGGGACGATGTGGTCTTGACAGTCCAGGAGTAGTGTTTACATGTTGAGGGTGATGATTCTGAATGGGTGGTGGATAATGCAACTTCTTATCATGCTTCACCTATTAAGGAGTTTTTCACTTCATTCAAGAAGGGAGACTTTGGGAGGGTGAACATAACATTTATATTTAGACAGGTGTCGATTGCACGCTCACACTCAAGGATGTTTGTCATGTTCTAGATTTGCAGCTCAATTTGATATATGAGTCTTTTTTTGATAGAGAAGGTTGTCATTTGGATTTTGGTAGTAGAAAATACAAGATCACCAAGGGGATTTTGGCTATTGTACGGGGAAAATTGTGTTGCACATTGTACAAGACCTAGTTTAAGGTGCTCAAAGGTGGCGATATCCATGCAGTTGAGGATCACCAGGAAGATCTGTGGCATAGACAGCTATGACACATGAGTGAGAAAGGCTTGTACTGCTATCAAAGTAGAGGTTGATTTCTATTGGCAAGGACATCAGTCTCACCTCATGTGATTCATGTCAGATAGGAAAGCATCTATGAGTTTCCTTTAATGCAAGATTAAAGGTGAGGCCAAATGTTTTACAATTAATTCATTTGGATATTTGTGGCCCGTTTGAGGTGGCTTCATTGAGCAGCAATAGGTATTTTGTCACCTTCATTGATGATACATCTAGGAAGGTGTTGATAACACCAAATTTTGTAATATTTTAGACTGTTTTTCTATTATCAAAACTGCCCTTTTGTGCTATTTTCCTCTCTTTTATATGCACTTTCGCAATAATTGGCCAAGCAATGCTCTCAATCCAATTTTCCTATCTTTTGTAGAGTTTTCCTCGTTTTTGGGCAATAAGGCCGCTCCGGCCCATGAATAAGTCCAAGCCTGTCTCGGCCTCCCTGACGCCCGATACAACTCCTGCCCGACAGGGGTTGGGCGACACAAAGACGCTCGACAAAGAGGTGTCACGCGAGAAGAAGCCGACGGACGACACACCTTCTACCCGACAGGGAGCTCGGCTCACCCCGACAACCCAGCTTGTCGGGCGACACAGCCACCCACCGACAGGCGTGCCGCCCGTCACGTGACCAATAGCAGACACCTCCGCGTCGAGCCATAACTGTATCGGACGTCCATCGACCGGCGCTTATGGGGGCCACGTGGCGCTTCGAGCACCATAACTCTTCCCGGCCAGCTGACTATAAATAGCATCTACAGGGAGCCGAAAAGACAGTTCAAAGTTTTAGAATTCGGACAGTTGGGAGTTGAGCTATCTTCCGAGGAGACTGCGAGAGCATACGTATCGTGCCCCAGTGCTTGTCTCGGGCGACACTAGGTGATCTTCTCCTCATCCCGAGAGGGAGGGGACAGTTCACTTAGGACCGTCCCGGGCAACACTGCGGGCCGATATCGGCCGACGTAGATGAGCGACACAAGTGGCCGACAACAACAATGCGTAGCTCGTAGCCCGACACGATATCAAACCAATATTCTTAGCTTGTCGAGCGTGCCGCCCGAGAGGGTGTGTCGCCCGACATGAGCGTATTGGCCAGGGTCCTTGAGCGATACGGTTGACATTCGGTGTGTGCCGCCCGACACCTCTGTATCGGGCTAGGCCTCTGACCGATATCGGGCAGGAGAGCTACAACACCCTGTCGTCTTTCTACATCAAGGAGGCGACACCTATCTTTACTTTCTGTCATTTTAATTCCTTACTTATGCATTGTAATTAAGACCCTTTATTTGTCTATGGAAATAGAAGATGCTTAATTACTTGTTGCTCTATGCTTGGTGCACAATGTTGGATGACTGCTATGTTTGATGTCCAAACTCTAGCTTGCATGTTTGGATCACGTTTCCCCTAGCTAACGAATCGTGTTTTCCCATCGCAACAACTTCGAGAGTTGTGTTGTGGCTCTAGTATTTGGTCCGATTTTGGAGTATGAGAGTGCCTGGAACGGAGTTGCTTTAGTGACCTTTCCACTCTAATTTTAGTCTGGTGACCTCGAGAGGGGCGTTGATGCCTTGTTAGAGGTGCCCTCTTCGAGAGGAGGGGTGCATGACTGGTTCTACCGCAGCTTGCTTTATTGGAGTTTTATCCTTCGTACCTCACTTTAGATCGAGCAATATCTTTCTATTTCTGTTGCATGAAAACTCCTAAAAACTGCTAAATGACTAAAACCTTAAATCTTTCTAGTAGCTCCAGTTGGAGATAGTTTTCTTCATTTTATTTGTGACATCTTACTGCTTCCCTTTTTTGGGAATTTATCTCTCTTTATACCTGCCGGAGTATAGCGTGTCGATTCCGAGTTCTCAACACTACCCCCTTGTCCCTGTGTTTGACCATGTATATCTACTTCGACCCCATAAACAAAGTTGCGGGGGCCTAGAAGGATTCGATTTTATAAATGTAAAAGCTCGACTACCTCAAATCCGCCTCCAATTTTAGGACGCGCGATTTAGGTCGGTCAACTTTTTGGCGCCGTTGTCGGGGACAAGGCAAAAACGGTACTGTTGACGAATCTGAATCCACTAACTACACTCCAGTGCCTCAAGCTTAGAAATGAGCTTGACAACACTCTTTTTCTTCTTTACTATTATTCTCTGTTTGAAATTAATAGATTTATCTTTTAAACTTGATTCCTCGTGCCAATAATAGGTACTCAGAAGGACGGTGATATGTTCCACTGAGAACCAACTCCAACCATCATGCCACCTCGCATTGAACCACCCCAATCTGAAGGCGAACGCCAAAGGAGGAGGCCTGATTCGCCCCCGCCTGAAGAAAACGACAGGTACAACGGCGACCATCAACAAGAAGATCCCGACTCAGGGGAGTACGAAGAGGGTCATCACCGACACAGACGCCGTCACCGTCAGAGGCAAAGAAGAAATCGGAATAATCAGGAACAACGCCGGGGAGAGAGTGACAATGACGACTCTGAAGAAGAGGAGAAGACTCTTAGGGAGTTAGCATCCTCAAAATCCAACCACTCCAGATGCCCGGTCATCGTCCCACATTTCAATGTGACCAACTTCGAGCTCAAGCCATCAGTGATATCCATGATCCAGAATAAGAGTTTTAGGCGGAACTCCAAGCATGACAATCCCTATCATCACCTGGATACCTTTAAGAATATATGTGATACGATCAAGATGCGAGGTGTCCCTCAAGAAGTCATATATTGCAAGGGGTTCATCTTTTCACTGGAAGACAAGGCACTGTCTTGGTACCTCAGGGTACCCCACCAGTCCCTAAATGGGTGGAGGGCGTTAGCTGATGCGTTTGTGAACAAGTTCTACCCCACATAAAGGACAGTCAGGAATCGGCAGAAAATAACCTCCTTCACGCAAAAGCCGAATGAAAGCCTCCATGATGCCTGGGAGCGATTCCAAGAGTATCTGAGGGATTTCCCCCATCACAACTACAAGAGAGGTTTCCTCGTCACCACCTTCTACAATGGGTTGACTCCTGAAGATAGGGTGTCGCTGAACGCGGCAGCGGGCAGTGATTTCCTGGGGAAGAAGGCCAAGAAGTCTGAACTAATTATTAAGAATAAGGTCGAGTTGATGGCCGGTGCTGATTTCGATCGGTCCGATAGAGGACAGATAAAGAAGGTAGGTGAAGGGTCCACCCTTGAATATAAGGCACTGGAGGCAATCACCTCGCAGATCCAGAGGATCGCTGCGGATGTAAAACAGTTGCGAGAAGCTGGTGGTAAGGGGAAGAAGCAGGTAGAAAAAGTAATGAAATGTGTAACATGCGGAGAAGGCGGGCATGGGGTAGATAATTGCATTTACACCCGGCCAGAAGCATCGAGCGATACCGAGTCTAAGGCAGAAGAGACTAAAAATGTCTCTTTTGTAAACTTCAGAAGACCGGACCACCCAGGTTTCAGCTATGGGAACAAGGATGCCGCTGAGAATTCTCATCAGCTGCATAACTCAACTAAGCCACCCCAGGCTTTCGAGAAAAGGGGAGGAGTCGGTCAGTATGCTAGAAATGCCCCCTTCCAGCAGAACAAAGGTAATTTCCAAGGCCAGGCTAAATACCAAGGAGCTGCCAAGGAAGAGGGACAGAACCAGGCTTCGAATCAAGCAAATGTGGTGGGGCAGCTGTTCGATTTTGCGAAGAGGCAGGATACGATTAACAATCAATTGGCACAGAGCTCTTTATCAAATTCAGGCATCTTGAACTCATTGCAGGCTCAACTGGCAGATATGCAGACGCACCAGTGTCAGATTGACCAACAACTAGCTTAAATGGCCGAACTGATGAAGAACCCCTCAGGAAAGATACCCTCAAACACTAAACCTGCGAAGAGGCCAGGGCTGTGACAGATGGAAGGATGAGATCAAGTTGCAGAGAAGGGACGATGCTGGTAGATAAGGAGTAAACTGAATTTGGTCGAGCTGGCGACGCAAACCCCAACGCTCCTCGGGAGGCAGCCCGAGTTCTTCTTTCTTTCATATAATAGGTTGCATGTTTATTATAAAAAGTAAAAACAAACTTTATGGTATGTAATAAGGCCCGAGTCAGAGCATGCGCTGAGCGTGCCGACTCTTCTGTTTTATGGGTCATCGCCAAATTTTACGAAGCTTTGAAGAGTATTGCACTCTGAGGTCAAAGGCTTAACCCTTGGCCGATGATGTTTTACCCTTTGATTGTTGTTTCTGCTCTTAGGTTTTTAGTTTCTTTCGCCTGCCTGTTTTAGCCGTGTCGGGCAGCCACTCAGCTGGCATGCAAGACTGCCCATCTCGGGCTTTGGTCTCTCGGGCATCGCAATGACCGTGACGGTCGGCATTCCTGGGCGGCGTGCACCCTATAGTGCATGGGAATAAATGCCCTTAATGAGACTGATGTGACCATCGTCTCAGGAACCGCCTGACCCGTTAGCCGACGCGTGCCCCAGAGATGTCTGTTTTGCCCCCGACCGAGCTGGCTATAAATAAGAACGGTGGTTTTACCGTGTCGGGCTGTCACACATTACTCATTTTAGCCACCTGTAATGCATGCCGTAGTCTGCCCTTTTGCTCCTGTGTCGGCCAGTTGCCTTCACTGTGGTATCGGGCGATGGCTCCTATGAGCAAAGGTATAGCCCGATAAGCTTATCGACCGACGGACCTCTCGACCGACATGCTTATTGCTCGACAGTATTATCAGCCGACAGGCTTATCATCCGACACAGGTTTTTCCTATCGCGCGCTGTCGATTTTGTATCGCCCGACACAGTTAAGCGCGACACAACGGCCGATGGTGTCTGCTCGACACACCATGTCGGGAGACACTGTTTTCTTTTGTGACGTCCTGTCGAGCAGTTGCTCTTTGGTGACCTTATCACCCAATATACCCATATCGGGAGGTATGTTGTGTCATGCAGCCCCCCCTCGTATCGCCCGATTTTGCATCTACTCGAGTTTTCTTTTGATGGATGATGCCGGAGTTCGTAATAAGTCTTATCGAGTTTCTTTTACTTTTCATATCTAACATTTTAAATGATTAATGAACTTGATAACAGGAAGCATTGCGGCCGCAGCTGAAGCAGCAACTGTCGGACAGAAACGTCACAAAGGGCCACCAACCACCAAAAAGCGAGCAAGGGGAAATTGCTTTGATTAGGTAGCCTCGAAAGAGGCTCGTTTCTTTATCATGGTCTATTTTCTGTAGTAGCCTGGGGCCAACTACAGAGACAACCCGAGTACAGCCCCGGTGACTGCCGGGACAACACAAGAGCTCTCTGTCTACCATGAGCTATTGCGTGTGTTCCGGCTGAGCTGGGAAATAAAGCGGAGGTTGGGCTTGGAAAGTGCTTTGCCGGCGACCTCCAGATGGAACCTGGGCATCCCGGTTCCAACTACTTAATAAGGAAACAGCAGCCACAAGTCTCCGCACTTGTTGAAGCTCTTTCCAAATGAGAAAGAAGGAGGCGGCAGTAAAGAAGCAAATTGCAGCTTCTACTAGGCACAAACAAACCCGCTAAATAACCTTCACTGGACTAACATGAACTCACCCTCTTCTTCACTACTCTGGGACAGAGTATTGGATGAGTTTGGGGGGGGGTACCCATGTACCAGTGAAGGAGGTATAAAATTCTCTTGTGCCATTTTGCTTTTCCCCTATATCATGTACTTGTACCCTTGCTCATATAAAAATTTCGAAAATTTTGCTTATTTTGTTCCCATGCATATGTACAAAGTTGCTATATTAGTAAAAACCTGATGCAAACTGCTTGCAAAGTTTATTTTCTTTGTGCTTAATGAGATGCAATTTTTGTTATATCTTTTTGATAATGCTGCTTCAAACAAACAAAAGAATATGTTTTGCCATGTCAAAAATTTCAAAAATACAATAATCTCGCAAACAGTTAAGAGACGAGTATGGAGAAGGAAAAAGCTGCCCAAACAGCAGGAATCTCTTTGTTCCCCCTTACCCAACAAAAATCCCAAAAAGAGAGAGAAGCCTTATGAGTGTGAATAAAAGCATGAGAGTTGTGCCCAATAAAAAGAAAGAAAATATATATATATATATATATATATATATATATATATATATATACACCACTTGTTTTCCAAAAGTACCCATCTTTAGGCATGGTAGATCCGGGGCAGTGGTACGTAGGATGTGAAATCACTACTCTAAAGCCAACTGGCTTGGACTGCAGGGACCACTTTCCCGTTAACGGACCCTTACCTGGATGGACAGATGGGAGACAAGAATGAAGAACCCAAAAAGCCTTAGCCTACCCTATACACAACTTTCTGCCCCAAAAATAAAGCTGTTTGGTGTGTAAGCTAACTTCGGAATCATACAACAAAGTCTCGCCGAAGCTGTAGAGAAATTTTTTACTGAAATAATAAGGCAAGGAAACGCATAGTCTTTTGTTTGCAGTAAAGCAACATTATCTCTAAAGGAATTACTATACATGTTTTACCTCTTGGCCTGAAAGTTATCCGAGCAAAATGAAGCATCACAAAATATAGTTTAAATATTGATTAAGGACAATCAAAACGCTAAGTTTGGGGGAGTTGATAACACCAAATTTTGTGATATTTTAGACTGTTTTTCTATTATCTAAACTGCCATTTTCTGCTATTTTCCTCTCTTTTGTATGCACTTTCGCAATAATTGGCCAAGCAATGCTCTCAATCTAATTTTCTTATCTTTTGCAGAGTTTTCCTCATTTTTGGGCAATAAGGCCGCTCCGGCCCATGAATAAGTCCAAGCCTGTCTCGGCCTCCCTGACGCCCGATACAACCCCTGCCCGACAGGGGTTGGGCGACACAAAGATGCTCGACAAAGAGGTGTCACGCGAGAAGAAGCCGACAGACGACACGCCTTCTACCCGACAGGGAGCCCGGCTCGCCCCGACAACCTAGCTTGTCGGACGACACAGCCACCCACCGGCAGGTGCGCCGCCCGTCACGTGACCAATAGTAGACACCTCCACGCCGAGCCATAACTGTATCGGCCGTCCATCGACCGGCGCTTAAGGGGGCCACATGGCGCTTCGAGCACCATAACTCCTCCTGGCCAGCTGACTATAAATAGCAGCTACGGGGAGCCGAAAAGACAGTTCGAAGTTTTAGAATTTGGACAGTTGGGAGTTGAGCTATCTTCCGAGGAGACTGCGAGAGCATATGTATCGTGCCCCAGTGCTTGTCTCGGGCGACACTAGGTGAGCTTCTCCTCATTCCGAGAGGGAGGGAATAGTTCACTTAGGACCGTCCCGGGCGACACTGCGGGCCGATATCGGCCGACGTAGATGAGCGACACAAGTGCCCGACAACAACAATGCGTAGCTCTTAGCCCGACACGATATCAAACCGATACGCTTAGCTTGTCGAGCGTGCCGCCCGAGAGGGTGTGTCGCCTGACATGAGCGTATCGGCTAGGGTCCTTGAGCGATACAGTCGACAGTCGGTGCGTGCCACCGGAGATGGTGTGCCGCCCAACACCTCTGTATCGGGCTAGGCCTCTGACCGATATCAGGTAGGAGAGCTAAAACACCCTGTCGTCTTTCTACATCAAGGAGGCGACACCTATCTTTACTTTTTGTCATTTTAATTCCTTACTTATGCATTGTAATTAAGACCCTTTATTTGTATATGGAAATAGAAGATGCTTAATTACTTGTTGCTCTATGCTTGGTGCACAATGTTGGATGACTGCTATGTTTGATGTCTGAACTCTAGCTTGCATGTTTGGATCGCGTTTCGCCTAGCTAACAAATCGTGTTTTCCCATCGCAACAACTTCGAGAGTTGTGTTGTGGCTCTAGTGTTTGGTCCGATTCTGGAGTACGAGAGTGCCTGGAACGGAGTTGCTTTAGTGACCTTTCCACTCTAATTTTAGTCTGGTGACCTCGAGAGGGGCGCTGATGCCTTGTTAGAGGTGCCCGCTTCGAGAGGAGGGGTGCAGGACTGGTTCTACCGCAGCTTGTTTTACTGGAGTTTTATCCTTCGTACCTCGCTTTAGCTCGAGCAATATCTTTCTGTTTCTATTTCATGAAAACCCCTAAAAACTGCTAAATGACTAAAACCTTAAATCTTTTTAGTAGCTCCAGTTGGTGATAGTTTTCTTCATTTTATTTGTGACATCTTACTGCTTCCCTTTTTTGGGAATTTATCTCTCTTTATACTTGCCGGAGTGTAGCGTGTCGATTCTGAGTTCTCAACACTACCCCCCTTGTCCCTGTGTTCGACCCCGTTTATCTACTTCGACCCCGTAAACAAAGTTGCGGGGGCCTAGAATGATTCAGGTTTATAAATATAAAAGCTCGACTACCTCAAATCCGCCTCCAATTTTGGGACGCACGATTTAGGCCGGTCAGGTGTGAGTCTACTTGCTGAAGACCAAGGATCAGGTCTTTCAGTATTTTCAAAAAATTTATACCATGGTGGAGCGAAAGATAGAGAAAAAGTTGAAGTGTCTCTACACAGATAATGGAAGAGTATATACCTCTAGGGAGTTCTAGGATTATTATGCGCAACATGAGATATGACATGAAAGGACAGGGCCCTACACACCTTGTCCCTGTCCCTGTGTTCGACCCCGTATATCTACTTCGACCCCGTAAACAAAGTTGCGGGGGCCTAGAAGGATTCAGGTTTATAAATGTGAAAGCTCGACTACCTCAAATCCGCCTCCAATTTTAGGACGCGCGATTTAGGCCGGTCAGGTGTGAGTCTACTTGCTGAAGACCAAGGATCAGGTCTTTCAGTATTTTCAAAAAATTTATACCATGGTGGAGCGAAAGATAGAGAAAAAGTTGAAGTGTCTCTACACAGATAATGGAAGAGTGTATACCTCTAGGGAGTTCTAGGATTATTACGCACAACACGAGATATGACATGAAAGGACAGGGCCCTACACACCACAGTATAATGGTACAGTTGAGAGGATGAACTGTATCATAGTGGAGAAAGTCAAATGCATGCTGAAGACTACACAATTGCCAAATACATTCTGGGATAAGACAGTGAGAACTATCTGCTATCAGATTAATCAATCTCCATCAGTTCCTTTGGGTTTTAGTATACCTGAGAAGGTATGGACAGACAAGGATGCTTCTTATGCTCATTTGCGAGACTCTGGGTGCAACACTTATACACATGTTCCATAGGAGAAGAGGCAAAAGTTGGATTATAAAGTGATGTCATGTATCTTTGTTAGACATGGAAATTAATAGTTTGACAACATATTATGGTTGCCTATGAAAAAGATCATGAGAAGACATGGATATGTGACTTTCTGCGAGAGTCAGACAGTGATAGAGTATGAGAGTGATGATGTACAGGCTTTAAGATTAGGTGAGAGTTCTTTTGATGATGAGTACAATGATGCTTCAACTTCTTCGTAGATGCAATCTTCAGATGACAGATAAGAATAGTATGATCACCCTAAGAAACAGAGTGATAACAACTTGAGTGTTCTGATTCCAAATAGACACATTAGTGATTCAGACTCACAGTCAAAGACATCTAGTTAGGAGGAGTAAGATCATCACTGGGCTGAGTCCTCAGAACAGTAGTTGAGGAGGTCTAGCAGAGTTTGTCTTCCTTCATGCAGATATCTTACATCTCATCATATTCTCCTTACTGATCAGGGGGAACTTAATTCAACCAATTACAATCGGCTTAGATGATTTGATCACAGTTAGTAGTAGTCTACTGGAGAAACGCTTTCCTGAGTTTGACTCGGGCCTCACAAGGCCTTATTACTTTGATATGTTTGCTTGCATACTAAACATGGTAAACTCGTGTCAAATCAGCTAAGATGATTGTAATTGGTTGAATTGGGTTAAACAAAAGAACAAACACAGAAATAAAGCAAATTACAGGTGGAATTAATCAGAGATGGGGTGAATTCCTTAGGACAGTGGTTTCACCACAGATTACACTAATAACTGACCTCACACACACTCACACATGTTATCTCAATCCCTGGATAAGGAGCTTGTAGCCAGAATTACCTGCTTCCACAATATAATTCACTGCCTAATCTAATGTCGGTCCCACTTCCACCATTATTGGTTGATTAGTTAGACACTTTACGCTCACTCTATGGGTTTCTCCTCCCGCTTACACTCCACTTTTCCCAAAGGGCACAATAGATGGGTAAATCTATGCTCTCCAACCCTTAATCTCTCTCCCGAGATGACTAAGCATCTATCAATCTACTCATGGTAATCAAACACAAGTAGAAGATGAAGCTTTCATAGATTTATATCCAGTAAAAGAGATAAAAATGATATTAATGCATAGAAATCAATCACAGTATAAATCTGGGCTACTCCCAGATCCTAAGGAATAAAAGCTTTTAGCCTTGCATGGTTTTCATCGACGAATACATGGGAGAAAGGAAGAAAAATGTGGTAAACATGAGGAAACTAAAAGAAACCCTTGAATCTCTTCCCATCTGGAAGATCCCCTCTATCGTGCAACTGTTCTGTTGTCTTCCAGCTACAGAATCATCCTCCAGAAGTGCCCACATCTCCTCAGTCAAAGCCTTTGGTCCTCCGTTCTCCTTTTCTCTCATTTTTGGTCATCGTCCGATGAAAAATAGCTATCTGTTCTCCTGGCCGTAGTCCCCCCGAAGTCATAGGAGGCACATAGGGTACGAATTAATATCAACCGTTAGATTAGAGATAGATCTACGACTATCCTTATCGAGAAGACTCGGTAGTACCAACTAGGTGAGTCAGTAGTACCGAGTCACTTAGTTTTGGTCACGCGATCCCGGTCTTATCGATATTATCGACTTGATTCGATAGCATCGAGTTTTTTGGTCTTCGAGCTGCCTCTTTGACGTCAACTCGGTAGCACCGAGTTTTCTCGATTCATGATCGGCTCGCTGATGCTGACTCGATGGCACCGACTCCAACTGTCGGTAGCACCAATTCTGGGTGAGTTTCCAATAAGTCTCTGATATAAAGTCAGTACCACCGACAGTTGCCAAGTCAGTAGCACTGACTTGTGGCTCCTACTTGTACCTGAAAACACACAAAATACTCATAAGAAATGGGGATGCACAAAATATTCTATAAACCAATAAAAAACATATAATTTGATGCATTTAATAGAAACATGTCATCTAAGTTATTCCATTCATAATAAATCAAATAAATGACTAAACTATACATGAAAACAAGGAAAAAATGCCTGAAATAATGACTAAAAACACATGCAATCAACTCCCCTAAGCTTAAATGTTGCTCATACTCGAGCAACACTCTCTTGGATCTATTTGACAAGAGTCAGCAGAAGGACATAACACATACATTCCTTTCTTAATCAAATCCACCGTTCTAGCCCTAAACCAGCCTTCACTGACCACTAAACCAATAAATTCTCTAAAGTGACCAAAAAATTCCATAAAATGTGTCCACCTTCAATCAATGATATTATCAAGAAAGTAGTTAACATAATAATCACTCAGACATTTACTATGTGCATTGTGTGATTCCCTACACTGAATTGCCCTTTCTTAACTACCAAATATTGGAAGTTGATCTCCGTATAAGTATGAATGAGGAGACAAATCATTAGAGTGGCCTACCAATAATATAAACTAATGGTTTAAGATGGGTGGAAAATGAATAATTCATAAGTACATCCAACCTATTTATGCATAGATAAAAATGAACCTAAATGGATGAAAAGAATGCCATGAGGAAAAAACTTATTTCTTTCTTTTCTTTCTTTTATGAGATGATGCATGTCTGAACGAGTTGATTCTATTTGTCAACTCAAAAGAATGCACATGTGGATTAATTCATCACTAAAATGAAAACATGGGATATACTCTTCTCCTTGTCTTTTTTTCCTTCTAAAGGCTAAGTTTCATGCTTCTTGCCTTTCTAATTCTTTTTTTTTCTTGGAGATGTATCCCTGCACTTTTAGCTTTATAATAAAAAATCCATATGTTCTGGAAAATATGCATTCAATGTTGAAGTGTATGCAACTACATGAACTGTGTTATGCAAGCTAAGATGGTATGCGCTAAAGTTGATGCATACAAATGCCATGTTTTTCTTCTTTTTTTCTTTCTTTCTTTCATATGCAAGCAAACTAACTAATATGTTCCTATCATGCCATGTAATGCAATAAAGGACAATAGCTTGGAGTACTCATGAATTTTTGAGGTGGTAGGTCAAAATGAATGGAAAGGAAATGGAATCACACAACTAAGAGACAATGCCTTTCGTTATATTATGATGTGTCCCTCTTAATTGACCTATGTTCAAGGTGATCTAAAGGTTTCTTTCTTGAATTTTCATTTAAGATCTCGTTATGGTTTGGACAGTTTAGGCTCAACACCTTCATCAATCACATTCCCAAGTTGATTTAGACTTTCATGTATGTCCCAAGTCCTGATGGTGACTAATCCAAACACTTCCTCAAGTGGTGTTACAAAAAGATTTTGCAATTTAATCTTTTAAGGATATGACCATTTTCATGCAACAACCCAAAAATTAAACTCTATTAAAAAATTAAACCATGCATTTACTATTCCACAATTACACTAGATAGATGTGGATCCTATACTTGCACAACTAAAATAAAACAACTAAAGATAAAATAAAAAAGCATAGAAAGAAAACTATTCCAGCACCCCTCTGAGCTTGAATATGACTATATCCGCATAGTCAATACTCACACCCAAGAGGTGGAATAGTGGTACCATGGTTCAGAATGATGGAGATGGCATGTTGGGGTCATGTGGAGGGAACATCCCCTGAAATGAGAGGTCTGTAGATGGCATAGGTGGCGGATGTGGGTACTCCCTGAAGTATCCACGATTCTAGTAGTTGTCAAAGAAAGGTTATTGGTACTGTTCCATCTACTACAGACGCATGTGAACATTCTCTTGGTTGGCCAAGAGAAGGCGTTCATTCTCATACATCACATGTTGGTTCTTGTATAGCCTCCCTTGTGTATCCTACACGCCTGCCAGTGTCTCCTGATGTTGATGATGTCATGTATGGATCTCCTACAACATTGTGTACATACCCTCCATGTTGTATGGGTCCTGCTCCTCCTGGGATGGTGGTGGGGCCGAGGAAGTTGAGGCATCATATGAACGAGCCCTTCTACTAGGGACCTCTCTCCTGGTCATGGAGATGGTGGGCTCCACCTCCTCAACGTCATCATTGCTGTCACTATGCTCCTCATCGCCGCCCTGAGTTGCTGCTCTGGGTGGATCTTCAACTTTTCCCTCATTCAGTGACCACCTGAGATGTTCCACCCCACACAGGTTGAAGACAGGGTCGGGGAGCCTCCACTCCCAAAATATGCCTCTACGGTTGCAGTGGATCTTCAACTTTTCCCTCATTCAGTGACCACCTGAGATGTTCCACCCCACGCAGGTTGAAGACAGGGTCGGGGAGCCTCCACTCCCAAAATATGCCTCTGTGGTTGCAATGCGCATAAAGGATATTGTGGTGGTATCAGAGAAGATGTGCCTTATGGAAGTGAAGGAGGTCCAGCTTTGTTGTATCCTCTAATGGATCGAGGGTGGATAGATCAAGGCATATGTGAAGAGCTATAGGGGTGATAAGACCCCCAAATAAGATTGGCACCTTTCTTGTCACATTACGCCTCACAGAAATCATATGGAGAAATAGAAAAGCTCCAAAATTAACCATCTCCCCCTCCAGTAGCCGGTAGAGAAAGGTGAGGTCCTGCTTCTGGACCTTCCTTTGAGCCTGCTCAGACCTAGTGAAGATGGTGTTGACACAGAGATGGCGCAGTATATGAGCAAAAGGATGCTCGTTATCAGTCACAGAACTGATGTGACATTTGATACAGAATCACATAGGCACCTCAGTCAACTGATCCTAGGCTAGGTCGAAGTCGAAGTTTGATGGAGGTGAGCATTCTGGGACATGGGCCCAGTTGAAGATATGATTGAATACTCTCAGAGTGAGGGAGTAGCTAATGTTGAAGAGGCAAAAGTTGCCCTTGCCTTCTTGCCATTTGCCTCCTATATTCTACTCAGGGGTGACGAGAACGTCAAGCGACGCTAAGAACTCTCAGACCAAATCTGGGTAGGTCTACCAGTCACTGAAGAAGGGATTATCTCCCTCCATTTCTTACTGCTGACATAGCCAGTGCATGTTCTCCGTGAAGCCAGCCATCTCGATCAATGTGCAATCACCATATCTTTTCGGGATGACTTGCCTTGTCTGCAAATCCTCATAGATCTTCTTTATCTCCGAGGATGGGTGTTGAATGTGTGTTGGCCGGGGGACCAACTCACCCTGCGTTGGAACAACTCCTCTCCTAGGATCCATTTTGTAGATGCAAGAAGGAGATTAAGAGAATGGAATATCACGGAAGACCGATGACGCCTGGTGTAGCCTTTCTATGAAATGTAGGGTGTGAACAAAATGGCTCCACCACCCCTCCTTTTATAGCAGACCATGATAGAGTCATTACTACCAACTTTTTGAGTCGGTGGTACTGAGTTGGCTAGCATAATCTATGGTCAGTTGCATTGACGGCTAACAATTTCTTGACGTAGCTGGCTCGGATCGCCCCAGGTCGGTAGTACCAACGGCACATCAGTGGTACTGAGTTGTGCCGCGGATCGGTGCCACCGACCGTTGGATGAAATGCATCGAGGCTATTGATATGTGATCGCCCGGATTGCTGATGTGGCCGATCAGTAGTACTGACTAGGTGAGTCAGTAGTACTGAGTTCTTGGATTTTTCAATGTTTTCAAATTTGTAGTCTCCGTATAATGAACATGGGCATGCCCAAAAGTCAGTGTCACCGATTGGAATAGTCGGTGATACCGAGTCCTTATCAGTGAACCTTCAAAAGATCTTCAAAGACTCGATGGTACCGACCGGTTAAGTCGGTAATACTGAGTCTGCAGTGTTGTTTTCGGCTGAGTACTGACCTCATTTTGGTGCAACCGACTGCAAAACTTGGTGGTACCGATTTTAAAAATCCTACATACTCCTAAAAGAGTCAAGGTACCATTTTTACAGAAATTTAATTAAAGTGCCAAATGAAAATGAAAATTGAGCATAAAACAAAGAAAATAAAGATTGGGTTGCCTCCCAACAAGCGTCATTATTTAACGTCCTAGACTAGATGGTCTATAGAGTGAGAATCTATGGAATGGTGCAATGTTGCACCTCCTTTATCCGGGGCTCTACCCCACCTCCAAAATAGTGCTTTCATCGTTGGCCATTTACAAGGAACGGCCTGTTCCCATCTACAATATTTGTAGCACCATGGGGGAAAACTTTTTCAATCACAAACGGTCCACTCCACTTAGACCTTATCTTACCCGGATGCAACCTAAGCCTAGAATTGAAAAGGAGGACTTTCTAACCTATAAGAAACACCCTATTTATAATGTGTCCATCATGAATTTTCTTAGTCCTTTTCTTATATATCCTAGAGCTTCCATAAGCATCCATCCTAAGCTCATCTAATTCATTAAGCTCCAAAAGCCTCTTTCTACCTGCTCCATCTATGTTGAAATTCAGCTTCTTCATGGCCCATTTAGCCTTGTGCTCAAGCTCCACGGGTAGATGGAAAGTACGACCATGGACTAGCCTAAAAGGTGTTGTTCCTATTGGGGTTTTATAGGATGTTTTGTAAGCCCAAAGAGCATCGTTTAACACCTAACTCTAGTTTGTCCTATTGGTTGAGACAGTCCTTTCCAAGACTTTCTTTACCTCTCTATTGGACACCTCAACATGTCCTTGAGTCTGTGGGTGATAAGGAGTGCCCACTCGGTGCTTCACCCCATATTTGCTCAAAATAGCTCCAAACTGCCTATTAGTGAAATGGGAACCATCATCACTAATAATTAGACGGGGGACACCAAACCTACAGAAAATATATTCTTTAACAAACCTGCACACTAACTGTGCATCATTGGTGTGGGTCAGAATTTCTTCCACCCACTTAGACACATAATTAACTACATATAAATTAGAATGAGATGACACAAATGGGTCCATGAAATCTATACCCCAAAGATCAAAAACCTCAACTTCTTAAAACACATTCAAGGGCATATCATGTCTCTTAGAGATATTACCTGCACGTTGACATGTGTCACAATGACGAACAAAGTTATAAGCATCCTTAAACATGGTAGGCCAATAAAACCCACTCTCTAAGACTTTAGCAGAAGTCCTAGAACTCACATGGTGTCCACCAGTGGGTAGAGAATGACAATGTGACAAGATGCTCTCTACCTCACATTCGGGTACACAACTTCTTAATAGCCCATCCCTACATTGCTTAAGAAGAATAGGTTCATCCCAAATGTAAAACTTCAATGAGTGGAAAAATCATTTTTTCTCTTGATAGCCCCAATCTATAGGAAATTCCTTGCAAGCTAGATAATTAATAATATCCCTAAACCATGGATCCTTAGTTTTAATTGCAAACAATTTCTCATCTGGGAATTTCACAATAATGGGTTAGTTATGTCTTTGTCATCCACCCTTTCTAACCTAGATAAATGATCGACTACTACATTCTCAACCTCTACCTTGTCTCGAATCTCAATATCAAACTCCTGAAGCAAAAGAATCCACCTAATCAGTCTAGGATTGGCGTCTTTCTTTTGCAACAAGTATTTAATCATAGAATGGTCTGTCCAAACTATCACCTTAGCCCCAACTAGGTATTGGAAAAATTTCTTAAAAGCAAACACTACAACCAACAATTCTCTCTCGGTAGTAGTGTAATTCAACTACACATCTGTGACATCCCGCTATCACACAGACAATGAAATGCCATGCGAAAACATGTGGAACCTCCATAAACCACATATTACCAAAAACACAGGTTAATTAAAACCGATTGTGGAAAGCAGATAATTAAAAAACTATTACATCCAGATCCTTATCCTGTAAGGAAACATGTTATATAAATATACATAAATCGTGATATATGTCCATAGCTCATAGGACCTAACTGTCCCATAGGAACAAAGAGTTCACCACCTGTTTATATACAGAATAAACCATATTAGGCCAACGGTAGGATAAACAAGCTACATCAACTATACATCGTGAAACGTCGTCAAAACACCTCCAAGGACCTGAGAGTACAGGGATGACTCTAGGACTCTACTACAAAACAACCAAAACTGCAACATCTCCATCGCTTGCCTCCTATTGTTCTTCTTACTACATGACCGCAACCTCACGACCACCACCACGTCTAGCACGATCACCTAAAAAGGTTTAAAACCAGCGGGGTGAGACACACAGTCCTAGCGAGAAACATAACTCCTCGCCGAACTATAAAACTTTAGGAAAGCTAGAACAGGTAAAGAAGATAATTGATATAAGCAACTCATATATGCCACATACTGTATAGAACTAACCTTATTAACAAACTTACCAAGATATCTGGGAGGCATATAACCAGATATTTCTTATAGAACATGATTGACAAGACAAGTTATATCAGAACTTATCATAAGATATGAAGAACGTATAATTAATTGCAAGATATAACTAGGGAAACTATACAAGCAAGGCCTCAACCAATGTTCTATGTTTTGCCCTAAGCAACATATACTATACAGCTAGATTACAATTTATTACTCCCTGAGGAAGTGAGTTGTACCGCTCAAATCCTACCGGTGCCATACAAGGTCAATGGATGAGCCGAACTCCATGACCTCACCTCCTCGTGGTCAGTGCACGATATCCAAAGTAGGACGCAGTCTCTTGCTTAAGTGACCACATCCACAGGGTCAACTCCATGGGCTACCCTTTTCTCTAGCCCTCCTTGGTATAGGTCTCAGCACTATCATATCTTGAGCCACGGGCTTGTTCACCGTGCTCCTGAGCCATGAACGCATGCATGCTCTATCATACTAAGCCATGGGCATGTTCACCATGCTCTAACCATACGGAGTCTACAACCAAATTTGTACTCTAATGCTCCTATTTTTGGCTAGGAGAAACCTTGCATATTCAACAATATGTGCTCCAGGTAATCCAGTAGGATAAACGTGTTTCACCATCACCATCTACTGACGATGATGGATCTATAGCCAGGGAAAACTACATGAAATGTTCATATATAATTAATTAGTAAATTTTAAGTGAATTGTTGAGGCAACCAGGTTGTCAAACATAAACAACATTGTGTCACACCATTACTATCATTATCACATTGCCATGGGATCTAAATCCCTCATCACATAATTCCACTGCCGCTCAAGGCTTCATCATCATACATCATTATGGGATATCAATCCCTTATCTCATCATCAAAGGATAACACCTCAATCAGGCACTCAACCTTTATCAGGTCACCAGACCTTTCTTACCATACTGGTGATACATGTTATCTCATCAACAAGGAACATCATTATTTAGTGTTATAAAAAACACATACACCTCATAGCTCTTATCTGGCTATGAATTCCTTTGATAATACCTACATGGTTAGTAGGCATATCAGGAGAGATAACTTGATCACCAAACACAGATCTTTAGAGAACATATTATCGATATTATGTCATTAAGATTTAAGGTGCATAGGATTGGAACAACATCCATTATTATGAACACATGAAGCATAAACCTATGAGTGGTATGTAAAACAACTTATTGTTACCAAACCATGAGCATCTGCCATGCACTATATCTCATAACATCATGAACACAACCATGATCTTGTCATCATATCAACCTTAGGTAGCCACCACGTTACTGGGTACAACCCAACTATCATATCTCATCATCAAAACCAAAGATATGGCTCAAGACAACAAGTTCACCAACTTAGGGTGGCCAGGTTAGGCACATCCCTCACCAAAGGTGTCGCCTACGCTCACCAAAAGGATATCGAGTAGGGCATCATCCCTCACCCAAACGATATCGGTCACCACCAAAACCCTAGGGCACCAAGCCACATATGGGGAAACTAGCATATCGTGAAACCATGCACAAGAGGGTATCGGGCAGCCATGTACAAGAGTGTATCGGGCAACAGTACACCCTATCGGCCAAGACCTTATGTCGCCTGTTAGGGTTAGGGTTAGGATCTTCCATGTCGGGCAACCATCAAAACCATATCGCCCAAGGCACACCACTGCCATCCATTAATAGACAACATGGGAATCCCACCATGGTGCCCAAGGAGCTCCCATATCGCCCAAGGTAGCCCTATCGTCCAAGCTAGGTTCTGGTACTCTCTATCGGTCAAGGCACCATATCGCACAACAAGATTACACCAATCAAGACTCCATATCGGGCAACACCATATCGGCCAAGAACATGTCGCCCCAACTACATCTTGGGTAAAAGTCCATATTGGTCAAGAGGTCAACAAGGTGTTCACCTAGCATATCGCCCAAACTCAACCCTAGAAGAGGGATATCAGATAGAATACAACTTAGGGTATCATGCATGGGTTCAAAAGCCACGATGGGTTGGTCATCTTCAATCTCAAGAATGCCACTAAGAAACCCTAGAAGGTCAAGAGAGTTGGCTCACCTCTCAACAACTAAGTGAGAGGGGTTTTGCACAACTTCCATCACCTATCGGGAAGCAAGGAGGTCCATCACCATATCGGCCAACCCTCCAACCCCAACTAGGTCAAAGCCAACCAAAGGCTCACCTCTCAAATCCATGGTAAGAGAGGGGTATTGCCCAAGAAACTAGATTATAGACTCACATCTCAACGACTAAGGAAGAGAGGGGTTTTGCCTACACCACTAGAGCTCAAACTCACCTCTCAAGACCAAAGAGAGAAAGGGATTTTGCCCCAAGAACACTCCACACACACCATTTGAGTTAGGAAACCCTAGGCTCACCTCTCAACAACTAAGAGAGAGGGGTTTTCCCCAAAGAACCCTAATCTAATGGTTCGGCCAACAAGGTCCAAGATCACATATAAACAACATAAACATGTCATCATATCCCACAACATCAACGGTACATACTAGGGAAAAGATATTACTAACAAGATAAGCATGGCTGATCAAGATAGCATATAAACAAGCAACATGAAGTGAAGGTAATATAGCTAGGGTAGGATTTATGTAACCCGCCTCAAGCTCTTAAAGCTCCAAGCTCTTTGCACCAAGCTCCAAGCTCCAAGGAACCACCTTCGGCCAACACAAAGAAGAAGAACTTGTAACCACCATGGCCAAATAGAAGGGAGAAGAAGAAGAAGAAGGTGCCAAGGAAAGGGAGAGATACTTACCACAAGAGAAGGAAAGTGATAAGATAGCAAGGTGTGTCACCCAAGACACTAGCTGTATCGGCCACCACTTGCTCCTTTCTTCTCCTCGCTCGGCCACCAAGGAAGGGAAGCAACTAAAGGAACCAAAGAGACCTAGCAAGCAAGGGGAGGTCAATTATATACTAAGGGGTGAAGGGGAAGAGCAAGGCAAGGTGGCACCCGCCCCTAGCACACTTGTCCAATGATTGTGCCACATGCTAGCACCCCAAAAACACACGCCCATGAGTTGCCACCCACTTAGCAAGGCAACAACCACTTGTCCAAAGAAGGTGACACAAACGAAGCTAGGTAAAGAGGGGTGTGTATCGCCCAACATGATGCCATGGTCGATACACCACTTGGCCGATACAAGCAAGCAATCCTGGCCGATACACCAAGGTCCAGCCCGATACAAGCCTCAACAAGGCTCAACACAACTCAAACAAGGCTAAAAAAAGCCCAAAGCTACTCAAGCAAAGAGCCCAACCCATCCTCTCAACCCTAGAGGATGCTAGGAGAGAGAAAGGCATCTCTTAGGGTGACAAACTTGCACTCCCACCCTAAAACTTGGGTAATTTGCAAGTTGCACCTCCATCTCTCAACAAAGCACAAAACAAACCCTAATCACAATTTCAGGTGATTAGCACACATCTAAACACAAGGTTTAGGAAAAGCAAATTGGGTAAGCCCAAAACAAAGGTCAGGGTCCTTACAAGCCATAAAACTCTACAAAAGGATTTCACCCCCGAAATACGAAGAGAAAAACGAGGGATACTTCCTCC
This sequence comes from Alisma plantago-aquatica, assembly GCA_963693085.1. Taxonomy (NCBI): domain Eukaryota; kingdom Viridiplantae; phylum Streptophyta; class Magnoliopsida; order Alismatales; family Alismataceae; genus Alisma; species Alisma plantago-aquatica. Next base: position 751,040,558 of record OY856413.1, read on the forward strand.
TCATCTCTTCCTTGAGATCCCATGTGGCTTCCTCAACGCCACGATGATGCAAAAGAACCTTTACAAGCACCAGGTCCTTCCTTTCCAACTTCTTCACTCTTTTGTTAAGGATCATCACTAAACCTTCCTCATAGGTCACATCTTCATCAAACTCAACCTCAACCGGCTGTATCACTGTCTTTGTGCCTAGATGACTTTTCTTCAGCACACTGACATGGAACACCGGATGTAACCTGTGCAACTTTGGAGGTAGGTCTAACTTGTAAGCTACCTTGCCAACATGCGCTATTACCAGATATGGCCCCATATACTTGGGATCCAACTTGCCTTTCTGGCCAAACCTCAGCATGCCTTTCCACGGTGAGACCTTTAGATACACCTTGTCTCCCACCTAGAATTATAGAGGTCGTAGGCGATTATCTGCATACAACTTCTATCTATCCTGTGTCACTTTCAACTATTGTTGTATCACCTTGATCTTCTCTGTTGTCTACTGCACTAACTCAGGACCTAAAAGTTGATACTCACCAGATTCATACCAACATAGAGGAGATCTACACTTGCTGCCATATAAAGCCTCATAAGGTGCCATGTCAATACTTCGTTGGTAACTATTGTTGTAAGTGAACTCTATCATAATGAGATGCACGTACCAACTACCTAGGAACCGCAAGACACAAGCTTGAAGAAGATCTTCCAAAGTCTGAATAGTCCTTTCAGACTGTCCATCTGTCTGCGGGTGGAAAGAAGTACTGAACCTCAACTGTGTTCCTAATGCTTTGTGAAACTATTCTCGTGAACAGGGGGCCTCTGTCAGAAATTATCGTTGTGGGCACACCGTGCAAACACACTATCTCATCCACATACACCTGAGCAAGCTTTTCGACTATATACAGTGTCTTCACAGGTATGAAAGGAGCAGACTTTGTCAACCTATCCACTATCACCCAAATGGAATCATGATTCCTAGTTGTCCTCGGCAGACCAACTACAAAATCCATGGTTATATGATCCCATTTCCACTGTGGTATCGACATGGTTTGTAACGTACCTGCCAGCTTCTAATGCTCAGCCTTAACCTACTGACATACCGCACACCTAGCCACAAACTCAGCTACGTATCTCTCCATGCCAGGCCACCAATACAAGCCGTTTAGATTATGATACATCTTAGTGACACCTGGATGCATAGCATACATTGATGTGTGTGCTTCCTTGAGCACTAACATCCTCAAATCATCAACATTGGGGACCACCATCCTGTTATGATAACAAACTAGTCCATCCTCGGACTCATAGAATCCATCACGCTTCTTGATGCCACACTCGATCTTGATCAACTAAAATCTAGCATCTACCTACTGTGCTTCTCTAACTTGCTGCCTCAAAGTAGGCTTCACTTGCATCTGTGCCAAAAGTCCTCCCAACAAGGAGACTTCCAACTATATATTCATCTACCACAAATAGATAAACATATCCCGCTTATAGCATATCAAAGAACTCAACTATGCCTTCTTCATAGGAAGGGAATAAGACTTCCTACTAAGCGCATAAACTACCACGTTCGCCTTACCAGGATGATACTCAATGGTACAATCATAATCACTAATCAACTCCATCCAGTGACGTTGTCACATGTTCATCTCACTATGCGAGAAGATATACTTCAGGTTCTTATGATCCGTAAAGATATGACACACCTCCCCATAAAGATAGTGTCTCCAAATCTTTAATGCATGGACCACTGCTTCCAGCTCCAAATCATGTGTCAGATAACTCTCCTCATGTTTCTTAAGTTGTCGTGAAGCAAAAGAAACCACATGATCTTCCAACATCAGCACACAACCTAAGCCTTTCTTTAAAGCATCATAGAAAATAACATAGCCTTTCCCAGGCTCTGGCAGCGCCAACATTGGAGCACTAGTCAGCTTCTCTTTCAAACTTTGGAAAGCTTGCTGAAAAACAATCATCCCAAATAAAAGGTACATCCTTCCTGGTCAACTTTGTCAAAGGCAACGCGATCACACTGAAGTTTCTTATAAACTTCTGGTAGTATCCTGTTAAACCCAGAAAACTACGAACTTCAATCGGCGTCTTCGGTTACTCCCATTCCACGACTGACTCCACCTTCTTGGTGTCCACTCTGACTCCTTCTATAGATATCACATGACCCAAGAAAGTCACTTCTTTCAACCAGAATTTGCACTTACTAAACTTGGCATACAACTGGTGTTAGAGAAGGAGAGTCAATGCTTGTCAAAGATGTTGTTCATGCTCTTGACTGTCTCGAAAATCGATCAAGATGTCATCTATAAAGACCACAAAAAACTAATCTAGAAATAGACAGAACACCTTGTTCATCAGATCCATGAAAGCAGGAGGCGCATTGGTTAGCCCAAATGGCATAACCACAAACTCAAAGTGACCATACATCATCCTAAAAGATGACTTTGGTATGTCATCCCCCTTGATTCTTAGCTGATGATATCCATACCTCAAATCGATCTTCGTGAACATTGTAGCACCACACAACTAATCAAATAGATCATCTATCCACGGTAAAGGATACTTGTTCTATATCATAACTTTGTTCAACTGCTTGTAATCTACGCACAAATGCATCGATCCATCCTTCTTCTTTACGAATAGGACTGGAGCACCCCACAGTGATGTGCTCGGTCTGATGAAACCTTTATCCAACAACTCCTGTAACTTCTTCTTCAGCTCTGCCATCTTGACTGGAACCATCATGTATGGTGTCTGAGAAACTGGTTGTGTCCCTGGCACTAGATTGATCTCAAAATCAATCTGTCAAGGTGGGGGAACACTGGGAAACTCATCGGGAAACACATCTGCGAACTCTTTGACAATAGGTACATCCTCAAGGCTAGAACCTTCCGCTTTGGTATCCACAACATGAGCTAAGAACACCTTACATCCTTGCCGCAACAACTTCTCCGCCGCCATTGCTGATACTAAACACGTCAGAAGAATCTTCCTATCCCCTTGGAAGATCCACTTCTCCCCACCACCAACAAACACTGCTTGTTTGGAACCACAGTCCATCACAACCTTATACCTCTCTAAGGTATCCATCCCAAGGATTACATCAAATCCATGCATATCAAGTGGTATGAGATCCACTTGTATGTTGTGTCCTGAAAAGGATAGAATACATGATGGACACACCTCTCGAAGCATCGAGAACCCATCAAGAGGGGTTTCTAACAACAAGCTATCTTTCTTACAACTAACACATAAAAGATAGATATCAAGCATACTACGTGCGATAAAAGAGTGTGTAGCATCTGGGTCAACAGAACAAATATAAAGCAAGAAGAAGACAAATCAGAATGAAATAACTCCATCTAACCTGCCACCACTCATAGGTTGACTATCCCTTCCGATTGACTCATATCATAGAATCGAGTCATTGCTTACTGTCGTCCACGTCCTCTTCTTCTTTGAGCAGATGATCCTACTTGAAACGCTTGACTGTTCCCTTGCCCTCTGTTACCACTAGATTGATGTCTATCTGATCCATGTTGATTCTGCCTCGGCTGTTGCGTCACTTTGACATCTCTCCTTGGGCAATTTGACTTCAAATGCCCTGCCTGTCCACAGTAATAGCATGATCTATCTTCTATCTGCGGCCTAGATGGCCCTATCACTGCTACTGAGGTTGTACTATGGGCTCTAGATGGTGAAAACCCACACCCTCTTCCTCTACTCGGAGACTACTGTGACGGCGCACTGGAGCTCTGCATCGCAGAAGGTGCAGAAAACCCCAGCTTTTTGAAGCCATCAAACCACTACCTCTGGAACTGAGTAGGCTTTTTCTTGGGCATGGTCTCTCTCTTCTCCTTTACTGATCATTCAATCCTTTGAATAGACTCCACAAACATGGCAAACCGCTCCTGATTTTCTAAAGCAGTAGCAGGTATTGTCAGCTCAACACTCAGACCGTTATCAAACGGTCTGATTCTCTCATCATCTATCACCACCATGTGAGGACAAAACCTCAGTAGGTCCATAAACTTGGCTTCATACTTGGTGATGCTCATAGATCCTTGGCACGGACGCTCAAACTGACTGATAATTTTGTCTAGATAGGTCTTTGGGAAGTATCGACTCACGAACTCCCGCTGGAAGACGTCCTAATAGATCACCTCACTAGGCTACTTCTCCTATTTGATGGCCCACCAGTGGCCAGCACTACCCTTCAGAGGGTAGACATCATGCTTGACTTTGTCTGCTTCGGCGATGTCGAGAATCTGGAAGGCCTTCTCAAGACCTGTCAACCACAGATCTGCATCCGCTGGATCAGCTGTTCCACCATAATTAGAGGCTCCGACTCGGCAAAGCCGCTCGAAGGTCTTCCCAATAACCAAAAATTCACCATGAGGAGCCTATGCTCTTGGCAGAGGTACTGGCAATCTTTCCACCATGATATTCATTGTAGCCATTAACTTCCCCAAAAGATGTTGATAGGTAGGGTTTTCGAGAATGGCTGGGTTGATTTGGGGCACCTCAGACACCCGATCTTCATGTGCTTGCATACTCACTCCATCAAATGATGTAGCATCACTGCTCTCAGTAGCATGTTCTTCATGATTTGCAGACATCTTCTAGCTTTATCTTCTACTGGGGGCAGAAGGTTATTATGAGAAAATCTGGAAAACTCACAAGAATAGACACAAGCCTAGTCCTAGATCCCTGTAGACTCAGCAAACCTAGAGCTCTGATACCAAACTTATTGTGACATCCCTCTATCACACAGACAACAAAATTCCACACAAAAATTTGTGGAACCTCCATAAACCACATATTACCAAAACAAGGGTTAATTAAAACTGATTACGGAAAGTAGATAATTAAAAAAACTATTACATCCAGATCCTTATCCTGCAAGGAAACATATTACATAAATATACATAAACCTTGATATATGTCCACAGCTCATAGGACCTAACAATCCCATAGGCACAAAGAGTTCACCACCTATTTATATATAGAACAGACCATATCAGGCCAATAGCAAGATAAATAAGCTACATCAACTATACATCATGAAACATCATCAAAACACCTCCAAGGACCTGAGAGTACAAGGATGACTCTAGGACTCTACTACAAAACAACCAAAACAACAACATATCCATCTCTTTCCTCCTATTGTTCTTCTTGTTGCTCAGCTGCAACCTCATGACCACCGCCACGTCTAGCACGATCACCTAAAAAGGTTTAAAACCAGCGGGGTGAGACACATAGTCCTAGTGAGAAACATAACTCCTCGCCGAACTATAAAACTTCATGAAAGCTAGAATAGGTAAAGCAGATAACTGATATAAGCAGCTCATATATGCAACATACTAACATAACTAACCTTATTAACAAACTTACCAAGATATCTGGGAGGCATATAACCAAATATTTCTTAAGGAACATGATTGACAAGACAAGTTATATAAGAACTTATCATAAGATATGAAGAATGTATAATTAACTGCGAGATATAAATAGGGAAACTATACAAGCAAGGCCTCAACCATGTTCTGTATTTTTCCCTAAGCAACATATATTATACGGCTGGATTACAATTTATTATGCCCTGAGGAAGTGAGCCGTACTGCTCAAATCCAACCCTCAGCTACAAAACCCAAAACTGGTGCCATACAAGGTCAATGGAAGAGCCGGACTCCTTGACCTCACCTCCTCATGGTCAGTGCATGATATCCAAAGCAAGACCGTAGTCTCTTGCTTAAGTGGCCTCAACCACGGGGTCAGCTCCACAGCCTACCCTTTTCTCTAGCCCGCCTTGGTATAGGTCTCGGCGCTATAATATCTTAAGCCACGGGCATGTTCACCGTGCTCTTGAGCCATGAACGCATTCATGCTCTATCACACTAAGCCATGGGCCTATTCACCATACTCTAACCATACTGAGTCTACAACCAAAGTTGTACTCTAATCCTCCTATTTTTGGCTAGGATAAACCCTGCATATTCAACAATATGCACTCCAGGTAATCCGACAAGATAAATTTGTTTCACCATCACCAGCTACTGACGATGATGGATCTATGGCCAGGGAAAACTACATGAAATGTTCATCTATAATTAATTAGTATATTTTAAGTGAATTGTTGAGGCAACAAGGTTGTAAAACATAAACACATTGTGTCACACTGTTACTATCATTATCACATTGCCATGGGATCTAAATCCCTCATCACATAATGCCATTGCCTCTCAAGGCTTCATCATCATACATCATCATGGGATATCAATCCCTTATCTCATCATCAGAGGATAACACCTCAATCAGGCACTCAACCTTTATCATGTCACCAAACCTTTCTCATCATATTGGTGATACATGTTATATCATCAACAAGGAACATCATTATTTAGTGTTATACAAAACACATACACCTCATAGCTCTTACCTGGCTATGGATTCATTTGATAATACATGCATGGTTAGTATGCATATCAGGAGAGATAACTTGATCACCAAACATAGATCTTTAGAGAACATATTATGGATATTATGTCATTAAGATTTTAAGGTGCATAGGATTGGAACAACATCCATTATTATGAACACATTAGCATAAATCTATGAGTGGTATGTCAAAAAACTTATATTATTGTTACCAAACCGTGATCATCCGCCATGCCCTATATCTCATAACATCATGAACACAACCATGATCTTGTCATCATATCAACCTTAGGTAGCCACCACATTATTGGGTACAACCCAACTATCATATCTCATCATCAGAAACCAAAGATGTGGCTCAAGACAACAAGTTCACCAACTTAGGGTTGTCGGGTTAGGCGCATCCCTCACCAAAAGTGTCACCTACCCTCACCAAAAGGATATCAGGTAGGGCATCATCCCTCACCCAAACGATATCGGTCACCACCAAAACCCTATGGCACCAAGCCACATATGGGGCAACCAGCATATCGTGCAACCATGAACAAGAGGGTATCAGGCAGCCATGTACAAGAGTGTATCGGGAATCACTACACCCTATCGGACAAGACCATATGTCTCCTTCTAGGGTTAGGATTAGGATCTTCCATGTCGGGCAACCATCAAAACCATATCGCCCAAGGCACACCACTGCCATCCATCAAGCGACAACATGGGTAGCCCACCATGACACCCAATGAGCTCCCATATCACCCAAGGTAGCCCTATCGTCCAAGATAGGGTTCTAGGACTCTCTATCGATCAAGGCACCATATCACCCAACAGGATTACACCAACCAAGACTCCATATCGGGCAACACAATATCGGCCAAGAACATACCTCCCCAACTACATCTTGGGTAAAAGTCCATATCGGTTAAGAGGTCAACAAGGTGTTCACCTAGCATATCGCCCAAACTCAACCCTAGAAGAGGGATATTGGGCAGAACACAACTTAGGGTATTGTGCAAGGGTTCAAAAGCCCAGACCGGTTGGTCATCTTCAACCTCAAGACTACCATCAAGAAACCCTCGTAGGTCAAGAGAGTTGTCTCACCTCTCAACAACTAAGTGAAAGCGGTTTTGCACAACTTCCATCACCTATCGGGCATCAAGGAGGTCCATCACCATATCGGCCAACCCTCCAACCCCAACTAGGTCAAGACCAACCAAAGGCTCACCTTTGAAGACCATGGTAAGAGAGAGGTATTGCCCAAGCAACTAGAGTATAGACTCACCTCTCAACGAAGAGAGGGGTTTTTCCTACACCACTAGAGCTCAAACTCACCTCTCAAGACCAAAGAGAGAAAGAGATTTTGCCCCAAGAACACTCCACACGCACCATTTGAGTTAGGAAACCCTAGGTTCACCTCTCAACAACTAAGAGAGAGGGGTTTTGCCCAAAGAACCCTAATCCAATGGTTTGGCCAACAAGGTCCAAGATCACATCTAAACAACATAACCATGCCATCATATCCCACAACATCAACGGTACATACTAGAGCAAAGATATTACTAACAAGATAAGCATGTCCGATTAAGATAGAATATAAACAAGAAACATGAAATGAAGGTAATATAGATAAGGTAGGAGTTATGTAACCCACCTCAAGCTCTTAAAGCTCCAAGATCCTAGCAGCAAGCTCCAAGCTCCAAGGCACCACCTTCAGCCAACACAAAGAAGAACAACTTGTAACCACCATGGCCGAAGAGAAGGGAGAAGAAAAAGAAGAAGAAAGTGTTAAGGAAAGGGAGAGATGCTTACCACAAGAGAAGGAAAGGGATAAGCTAGCAAGGTGTGTCGCCCAAGACACTAGTTGTATCGGCCACCACTTGCTCCTTTCTTCTCCTAGCTCGGCCACTAAGGAAGGGAAGCAACTAAAGGAACCAAAGAGACCTAGAAAGTAGGGGGGTCGATTATATACTAATGGGTGAAGGGGAAGAGAAAGGAAAGGTGGAACCTGCCCCTAGCACACTTGTCCAAGGATTGTGCCACGTGCTAGCACCCTAAAAACACACACCCATGAGTTGCCACCCACTTTGCAAGGCAACAACCACTTGTCCAAAGAATGTGACATAAACGAAACTAGGTCAAGAGGGGTGTGTATCACCCAACATGATCCCATGACTGATACATGACTTGGCTGATACAAGCAAGCACTCTTGGCCGATACACCAAGGTCCAGCCTGATACAAGCCTCAACAAAGCCCAACAAGGCTCAACACAACTCAAACAATGCTCAACAAAGCCCAAAGAGACTCAAGCAAAGATCCCAACCCATCCTCTCAACCCTATAGGATGCAAGGAGAGAGAAAAACATCTCTTAGGGTGACAAACTTGCACACCCACCCTAAAACTTGGGTAATTTGCAAGTTGAACCTCCATCTCTCAACAAAGCACAAAACAAACCCTAATCACAATTTTAGGTGATTAGCACACATCTAAACACAAGGTTTAGGCAAAGCAAACAAGGTAAGCCCAAAATGAAGGTCAGGGTCCTTACAACATCATTCAAAGTCTTTGATGCATAATATATGACATATGGAGTCTTGTCCCTGCATTGATCCAACACAACTCCTACTGCATATTCTGATGCATCATACATCAACTCAAAAGGTAGGCTCCAATCAGGAGCCTGCATAATAGATGCAGAAATCAATTTTTCTTTAAGAAATTCAAAATATTTTACACATCGCTCATTAAAGGAAAATTTGAAGTCTTTTTCTAAAAGGTGAGATAAAGGTTTGGAGATTTTTGAGAAATCCTTGATAAAATGGCGGTAAAATCTAGTGTGTCCTAAAAAGCTCCTCACTCCTTTCATCTATGTGGGTGGAGGTAGTGTGGAGATGACTTCAATCTTCACTTGATCCACTTCCATGCCCTTATCGGACACCTTGTATCCAAGGACAATCCCTTCATTTACCATCATGTGGCACTTCTCCCAGTTCAGAACTAGGTGAGTGTCCTCACATCTTTGTAGCACCCTATCAAGGTTATATAGACAATCATTGAAAGATTTACCATACATGGAAAAATCATCCATGAAAACCTCTAGGAACCGCACTACCATGCCAGAAAAATGGTGAGCATATAGCGTTGAAACATAGAAGGGGCGCTACAAACACCAAAAGACATCTATTGGTATGTGAATGTTCCATAAAGGCAGGTGAAAGTTGATTTCTCCTGATCCCTAGGCTCAATGGAAATCTGATTATACTTGAAATACCCATCAAGAAAGTAGAAATGTGAACGATCAGCTAATTGTTCCAAGATCTAATTAATAAAGGGTAAAGGGAAATGATCTTTAAGAGTGGTTGTGTTCAATCAGTGATAATCTATGCACACTCTCCATCCCATCACTAGCCTAGTGGAAATCAATTTGTTAGCCGCATTAGTAGTGACCATGATCCCTCCTTTCTTAGGAGCTATTTGAGTAGGACTAACCCACATTGAGTCAGAGATTGCGTAGGTTATACCTACCAAAAGTAGCTTGACAACTTCCTTCTTTACCACCTCAGTCATGATCGAATTAAGACGCCTCTGAGGTTGGATGATTTCCTTGGCTCCTTCTTTGAGCCGGATCTTGTATTGACACAAAGTTGGAGAGATCCCTTTAATGTCAGCTATGGACCATCTGAATGCAGCTCGATGGTTTTTCAACATGGTGAGTAACTTTTCTTCCTCCTCACCACTCAAAGAAGATGATATGATCACTGGGAGCTTTTCTTTTACATCTAAGAAGACATACATCAGGTGCGATGGTAATGGCTTCATGTCCAAGTCCTGTGGGCTCAATAGAGATGGGACCAATGGTGGTGGTGGTGGTCCAAGGTCCTCATAGCACCTTACATTGTAGCAAGGTACTGCCTTCAACATCAATATGAACTCCTCGAGGTGATGGTTGCATATTCTTTCCTCCACTCTATTCATCAAACATACTTCTAAGGGTAGCTTGGGTGATGACTGTATCACAGAATCAGCCATGGCTTCTTCTTCGGAAGTACGGTCATAGACATCTCCCTCATCATTCAGGTAGTGCATTACTTTAGTCAGTAAGATCACCTTTGTATTTTCCAGTTATCCACTGGTAGAGTACCTCTTTCTACTTTAGTCAGTACATGGGCCATATCCAGGAATAGCTTCCCTAGAAATAGAGAAACTTTTCCATTCACGTGCCGAAGCATGTTACATTGCTCCTTATCCATGGTTTTAGAGTGCTCTGACATCTTGATCTCGAACCTGTCATCTTGGATTACCATATTCAGACGTCCTCTTCTCCTTTCAAGTATCATATCTTCTATAGCTTGAAACGACCTTCCAAATAGAAGCTCATTGCCATGTTCGTCCTACATTTCCATCACAACAAAATCTGAAGGAAAAACGAACCTATCCACTTTCACTAGAACATCCTCGCATATACCGTATGGCTTAACGACAGAATTTTCTACTAACTAGATTGTCATGCTGCTCTTCCTAGATTCTTTGAGTCCGAGCTTCTTGAAGGTAGATAGGGGCATCGGATTTATACTTGCCCGTGAATCACATAGAACCTCTCTAAATTTTTTCTTGTCTATGAAGCATGTGATATTAAAGCATCCTGGATCCTATCGTTTTGGAGGTAGTATCCCCAAGATGAAGGCACTAACCTGCTCTTTCAGAACCACTACATCAGATTCTGGTATCTTTCTCTTCTTTCTAATTATATCTTTCAAAAACTTCTCATAAGATGGTATCTGCTCAATTTGCATCTATTAAAGGAATGTTCACATATAACTTCCGAAAATTGTCTAAAAATTTCTTGAACTACCGGTCCATCTTGGTTGCTTTTAAACTATTAGGAAAAGGCACCAGAACTACGAGTTCCCACTAGTGAGGTGGAATGTAAGCCTAAGTTTTATTACCCCCAACCTCATCAACTTGCTCCTCTTCCATCTTCTCCTATGTTGCCATGTTTGGTTCTTCTACATCCACTGGTATGGTTTGAGTTGTAGCTTCTTCAGTAACTGGCTCATGTGATGCATCATTTAGTAGTTTCTTGCCACTGCATAGTAGCACAGCCTTCACAGGTTGGTTCCTGGATGCTACATTGGTCTTCGTTAGAAATCCTTGTTGAGTTGGTTGCTTCAATGAATTAACATCTGCCGCTATCTCTGAGATCTGTGTCTCTCATAAAAAAGTTATATTAAGGTTTAGAGCACTTAATTATGGTAATGAATCATGTTTAATACATTAATTAAGGTTTAGGGCCTTGCACTTCTAGCACAAATTAATAAACCATTACTCTACTAAAGTGGTGATTTTACATTTTAGATCCTTAAATAAGATTTCACCGAGGTATTTGCACATAAACCCTTCCATTGGTATAATTATTGGAAAAAAAATTCACCAAACCACTATAAATTCCACAACCTAACCATCAAGGCCAAAAAGGATAGAAATGATACAAAAATATTGGGAAAGGGCCAAAAAGAGAATATGTCGAAGTTTCAGTATGTTACAACACTCCACCCCTTAAAGAGGATTTCATCCTAGAAATCTATAGCAAACTGAGAAGGGTGAGTATGCAACATCTCACCACTAAACTCCCAGGTTGAATCCATTAAACTTCCACCAAAACTTTTACCAACTTAAACTCCTTGTTTTTCAACTACTTAACTTGGGAGTTCAGAATCTTCCCAAGAAACTCCACATAGGTCAGGTTCTCATGGATCACCTAAAGGTTTCAATTTTACGATTTCTTTTTAATTTTTTTGTCTTATTAGAATTATATTCATTAGGATATCACATTATCATTATTATTCTTTTAATTGTGTCATGTCATATTTACTTTGTTTCCAAAAGAGTTATATTTCATTATTATGCTTGAAACCATATATATTTCTTATTTACCTCATTATGAGTTTTAGCACAATTAGAGTTTACTAAATTATCAATATACTTGATTATTATCCTTAATGATTGGATATTATCTCTGCTATCAACATATTGAATTATAACAAATTGTTTTGCATGAATTAAGACATTTTATTCAACTTGTTACAAGTAATCCAAATAATGTCACACTAATCACTTATATCTATATTTAACATTGTCACATTAACTTTCTTATTCACATTAATGTCATCATTAATCATTTTCTCATATTTATTCAGTTCTTATGATTGATTATGCACTTTTATGTGAATCAATTACTACTTACCCATATTACACCTTAATGATTTCATTCACATACTAAGTCATTATGTGATTAATTAGGTGTGTATTAGAGAACAAGGTGATATGCATTTCATATTGAAGACCTAATTAATGTATGATTTATGTGTGTTAAAGTATGTTATCTGATTATGATGCCTTGTGACACCAATGTATCATGAATGTCATTAAGGATATATAGGGTAAGGTTAGATGATTACAACTTAGGGTTTAAGTTAACATGATCATAATTTTTCACCTATACCTTCTTAGGATGCATTAAGTCCAAGGTTAGACTACAATTATCTTGCCCATCATATCATTAGGGCTTATTGGTTTATGACATGGGCAACATCATGCTTATCCACTATTAGTATTAAATGTGAGTTACTCTTATTTTGTTCATTAGATATTCATTAGGGTTCAAACAAATGAACTATTCATTAGATGATCGTTATATGTTCTTTTGGATACCAAAAAACATGTGGTACAACTATAACTTGTTTGGTCAAAACTAAGGATTCAAGCACACTAACTTCCTAATTTGGGAGATAGGGTTTCTAAAGTCAAAGTAGCTAGATTTCAGTATGTTACATGACTCCATCCCCTTGGAAAGGATTTCATCCTCAAAATCTAACTACCCAAACATCATCAAACCAACTACTCTCCACTCCTTAAAAGGTTTGGCCTACAAAGCCAAACTAATCTAGAGGTAAAAGGGTGAGTCTAACTAGACCATATACAAGATCCATCATGCTTCACTGCACACTCTGATTGCTTACTAAACATCAAACTTTAAAGTCTAGGTTCTAGGGATAACTATCCAAACATGTGGTTCTATGGGTCATAAGGAAACTATATTGGGTATCCATCCTCAAATAAGTCATTACACCTAGGAGACTATTTCAACATATTAGGGTCCCTAAAGATAAATCATATAGATGTCTAAGGCTACTATTACCTAAAAGCATGTTATTTTGGACAATTCATATCAGCTCAAGCCAGTCTGGTATCATATGGATTCGGGAGTCCTCGTAAACCAAGCTAGTGATGCGGAGGAAAATCTTGCCAGCCCCCAAACCTTGATCCTTTCTAGACACCTTTTGTAACATCCCTGACCTGGGTTATGCTTTAACCCTAGGTGTTTTGATTAAGAAAGTTGATTATATGCGTGTACTTATCTTGTTAAAGGTAATTAAGGCTCTTGAGGAACTTATATTTCAATTTCAGTCCTTTTTGAATAATGTTGAAGCAATGTTTGCTTATTTTGGACTAAAGTGCAAATTACCCAAGTTGAGGGGTTAAATTGAAAATTGCACATGATAAGATGTTACTCTGATGTTGTGATATCATAAGAATGAATATAATGTAGTGGTATGGTTTTCCCAAGCCTGGACACCAAGATAGAGCTTGTTGGACAATGTTGTGCATTAAAACCTAGTTTTGGAGTAATGTGCAATTTACCCAAAATCTAGGATTCAATATGCAAATTACCACTTCAATATGGTCCTTAATGTTTCTTGGCATCATGTAGAGCAAATAAAATGAGAGTGACTCTTCATTTGAATTAAGTTGTAGGAGAGAGAATCTTGACATTAAAATAATCAAGAATAATGCCTAATTGAAACCCTAATTCGATTTAGGGCAAAAATGAATAAAAATAATTGAAGGGATTTCAACCAAAATGTTTTGGGTTGATTTTGAATAAGGATGGACGTTCCTTTAACAAGATAAGGAACGAAAATATCTTAAGTAGGTGAAATTCCACTCACCTTTTTATAAAGAAAAGTAATATCCACTCACATGTGGGATATTATATAATAAGCATTAAGGTGCTTAATTTTCTTTTCTTTAAATTGAGGATAATGAAGGAGAATTAAAGGCAAAGGGATATTCCTCGTATCCATGGAGTTGAGGGGGAAGAGGCGGCCATAATTTTTGGATTAATTGGATTTTTATAAGGCATATTCTCTCTCATCAATTTCTTTATAAAAGTGCCATTTCCAAGCCCAAACCAAGGCCTTTTTCGGATTTTCTTCTTCCCCTTGCTTGAAAAACCGACCAAGAAGCTAGGGAGGAGCAGGGAGAACGTCCCCAACCTGTGGGTAAGCCCTTGACCTTCGTTCTCCATGATTTCATGGTGGAAATCGAAAATAAATTATGGATTCCTTCTTATTTCGATCTCCTCTTCAACCCTAGCCAACTTTTGCAATCAAAAGCTTGAGGACGAGCCTAGGGGGAGTTGCAAGAGCTTCATCCACCATTAATGGCGTGAGCTTGGAGCTTTGGAGCTCAATTGGAGGCGGGTTTTATAACTCAAACCCTTAATCATTGCTATTGCATCAATTCGCTATGCTTTGTTGATTGATTTCTTCAATTTGATGCACTCTTGTTTCTTGCTGCAATTTCCATCAAGAACGGTTGCTGTTCTTGGTTGTTCGAAGGAAGGGGATGATGACATCATCCTAGATGCTTATCCAAAGAAATTTACCAAGCCAAATGGTTTTGATAGCTATTCCAAATCGTTTTAATTTGATTGGCTATGCGGTTTCAGCAAACCGTTTAAGGGCAAACGGTTTGAAACCATTTGGGAGAAAACGGTTTCAAGACCGTTTGAGATGGTTGACCAAGAGTTGACCGTTTGGGAATCTTGTTACTAATTATGTAGACTAATGACCCTCCAAATTTGAGGGATTAACTCCAAAGGAATCGAGAGTTGAAGGCCAATCAATTAGGCAATCAGATTGAAGTATGTGCTGATTTTCAACCTGATTAACTTGACCTGGTTGAGAAAACGGTTTCAAGACCGTTTGAGATGGTTGAC
Source organism: Alisma plantago-aquatica (assembly GCA_963693085.1). Taxonomy (NCBI): domain Eukaryota; kingdom Viridiplantae; phylum Streptophyta; class Magnoliopsida; order Alismatales; family Alismataceae; genus Alisma; species Alisma plantago-aquatica. The sequence continues at coordinate 751,056,060 of OY856413.1, forward strand.
AAAGCATTGACCGTATGGGATTCCTGTTTATAATTATGTTTATTAATAACCCTCCAAATTTGAGGGATTAACTCCAAAGGAATCGAGAGTTGAAGGCCAATCAATTAGGCAATCAGATAGAATTATGTGCTGATTTTCAACCTGATTAACTTGACCTGGTTGAGAAAACGGTTTCAAGACCGTTTGAGATGGTTAACCAAGCGTTTACGGTATAGGATTCCTGTTCATAATTATGTTTATTAATAACCCTCCAAATTTGAGGTATTAACACCAAAGGAATCGTGAGTTGAAGCCTAATCAATTAGGGAAACCTAATTGGATTAAGTGCTGATTTTCAATCTGATTTAATTGAACTTTTTGGGCAAACGGTCTCAAGACCATATAATATGGCTGACCAAGCGTTTACCGTATGATATTACTGTTCCTAATGATGTTGGTTAATGACTCACCAAATTTTATGGATTAATTACAAACGAGTCATGAGTTGAAGGCTAATCAATTGGGCAAACCCTAATTGAAATCAGTGCTGAAATTCCAATGAGTTAATTAGAGATTTTGGGTTGATTAGCCCAAACGGTTTCAAGACCGTTTGGGGATCACCCCAAGACCGTTTGGAGGTCTGGGGTCAAGTATAGTTGACCAATTGAAGGTCCAAAGGTACTAATCATATTGCAATGTAGTGCTGATTTGTTGATCAACTCGATAGACCAATCCATGATGAATTTTCACTAGAGTCCAAAGGTTGGATGGGAAAACGGTCTCAAGACCGTTTGGAGCTCATCCAAACGGTCTCAAGACCGTTTGGTGGTCACCCAAGACCGTTTGGAGGTCTAGGGTTGAGTATGGTTAGGTGTTTGAAGGTCTAAAGGTACCAAGCTGTTAAACAATGTAATGCTGATTTGGTGATCAATCCAATGAACCAAACCCTAATTGGATTGCTTAGATTTGAGTGATATGATGTGCAAACGGTCTCAAGACCGTTTGGAGGTCATCCAAACGACCTCAAGACCGTTTGGGGTCAGGTCATACCCAATTTGGATGATGGTTCAATGGTTTCAAAGCAACTAGTCTTACATTAATTAGTGTTGTTGAATCATCGATTCCAAACCCTAATTCAATTGAATCAAACCCTAATTGATGATCAATTGAGGGTCATTGAGAGTCAAATCAGTTGAAGGTTGACCTATTAAACTCAATTGAAGTATGAGGGTAGGTCCAATTGATGACTGGTTCCATGAATCCAATGATTGAAGGAATCAACATTGGAAACCCTAATTCAATTGGATGCTTTATGTAATGGAGGTCCAATGTGATTGAATCTCTTGAGAATTAAGATGATTAATGATCCATTGACCCAATGATGATTAGTAATGATAAACAAAGAAGGTACAAAGGTTGAAACCCTAACAGTACCTAAGGGACTAGTACCAATTAAGGAATGAATCCCTAATTGCTTATTGGACCAATGACTTGATACACTACGTTAATCATAGTGGTATGCTCTTGATTGAAGGGTTGATATGACCTAATCAATTTGAGATGATGTTAACATGAATTCATACATGAATATGATTCATGTGATGATTAAGGGTATGATCCTTAAGAAGAGAGATCATGAAACCCTAATCATGAATATAAACCCTAATTGACAGGGCTTTTGGGTTCTAACCCTAATTGAGGGCAATTCTAAATGTAACCCTAATCCAGGGTGAGGATGTAACCCTAAGTCAGGGTAGTGATGTGTGAAACTCCAATTTAGGGAAATGAGATGTAAAACCCTAATTGGGATGAATAGTGAATCTCTAATTATGGACAATTGAATGAAATCCTAATGGAGATGCATAGTAAACCCAAATTGTGGGTGACTAAGGTGGAAACCCTAGTTGAGGGTGATTCCATGAGAAACCCTAGTTGAGGGTGATTCCATGAGAAACCCTAGTTGAGGGTGATTCCATGAGAAACCCTAGTTGAGGGTGATTCCATGAGAAACCCTAATTAAGAGTTAACATCACATGAAGCTCTAATGCTATGTTGTGATGAGAGGCCCTAAGAAGGGTGAAGGTATGTGAGACTCTAATGTGGAGTCATAATACATAAAGCCCTAATCTTGGGCAATATGACAATGAATTATAATCCTAATTTTAAATAAGGGTATAAGGAAACCCTAATGATGAGATAGAAGGAATGACCTTATAAAGGTGAAACATTTAATGTGGTTGATTATAGGCAAGCTTATTGTAAGCAATGCCTTAATCTGAGATGAGTCCATATCATTAAAGATAGTTGGACCATTATTATGTGTAACCTATGCACTTTATGGTAAGAGTGATAGGTTAGTGGATGAAAGGATTAAGATGGGAAATACCTTAATCCAAGATAAGCTGGTAACTTAAGAAAGTAGTATGTGATGCTCAATGATGAGTTAAAGGAATTAAATTCCATGAACTGTGTAATCAGGATTGGTTACGGACCAATGCCTGGTTGTGTAATCAGGTTTGGTTAAAGTCCAATACCTAGCAGAGGCTTAATGCCTGTAATCAGGGTTGGTTAAAGTCCAATGCCTGGCTGTGTAATCAGGATTGGTTAGAGTCCAATGCCTGGCTGTGTAATCAGGTTTGGTTAAAGTCCAATACCTGACAAAGGCTTAATGCCTGTAATCAGGGTTGGTTAAAGTCCAATGCCTGGCTGTGTAATCAGGATTGGTTAGAGTCCAATGCCTGGCTGTGTAATCAGGATTGGTTAGAGTCCAATGCCTGGCTGTGTAATCAGGATTGGTTAAAGTCCAATGCCTGGCTGTGAAATCAGGGTTGGTTAAAGTCCAATGCCTGGCTGTGAAATCAGGATTGGTTAAAGTCCAATGCCTGGTTGTGAAATTAGGGTTGGTTAGAGTCCAATGCCTGGCTGTGTAATCAGGTTTGGAGAAATCCAATACCTGGCAGAGGTGTAATGCCTGTAATCAGGGTTGGTTAAAGACCAATGCCTGGCAGTGTAATCAGGTTTGGAAGAGTCCAATACCTGGCAGAGGCTCAATGCCTGTAATGATGACACAGGATTGGTAATAACCCAATGCCTATATTAATGATATATGAGTACATGGTAGATGTAATTCCTTATCTGTTTAGCAGACTGACTAAGGCCAATAAGTTGAAACAAAAATGTCTCATGGGTGACATATCAAGATAATGAGTGTCACAAGAGAAGTTTGACATGATGGTATAATATGGAGGATAAATGATATACATGTTCTTCCTATTCCTTATTAAGAGAATGCTTTAAACTGCTTATCATCTGCCTATATTTATCTTCTTAAGATGCAATAATAATGTTTCTGGCGGAGAGTTATATCTCTCGCTGGGGCAATTTACAATTGTCTCACCCCCGTGGGATCCAACATTTTTAGGTGGACGCGGACAAAGAGGCAGATACTCTTTTGCAGGAAAAGGAAAGCAACAGCTTGGACAGCAGTGAGATCTCAGGTGGAGGCACTGACTGTCAAGTCATATAGATAATAGTCCTATGTGTCGTCTCTGTACTCTCAGGTCCTCGGAGTTTTCAGTCAGTGTTTTTGATATATCAAACTGAGGTTTTGGCTTGATGCCTCGAGATTCATATGCTGTCTGTATATAATGTTCATAAGGCAGCTGATGTTGTAGTCTCTTAAAAGAGATGGTACAGGTTATATATGTTTGAACCAGAATGTAAATGTTATACAATGGTTCTTGTTGTAAAGGATTTCCTATGTGTGGATCTCTTTGCAAAAAGTTTAAATTTTCAGTGATTTTTGCTAATCCATTACTTGATGAACGCTTCCGCATTAGTTAATCATGTTTTCGTGAGATGGTCGTTACACCTTTGCTTTCAACTTCATGTCCTAGTAGCTGCCTGAAGGCCAAGCTAAATGACCTCAAGTTGCTATGGTTACTTATGCAGCTTTTAGTTGTAAGTATTTTAGGGATCTATTCATCATTATTTTAATGTGAAACTATAGGGTCCTAAATCAACCCTTCATCATCTATTGATTAACTCTAGGGCAAACATGTCACTTAAAGATAACGCAAGGATTCTAACTAGGGAGACAAAATGGAAATATTCAGATTCCGTCTACCATTTGCTCTGATACCATGTTGTAAGGAGTGGGATCCACTCCCTACTAATTTTTTTTAAAGAATTAACATCCATTCCAAACATACTCAAATGTATGTTGGAATAGGTATAAATTTTCCAAATAAATTATAATGGTATGCAAAAGACCAAAGTGTAGCAACGGAATAAAAATAACTGACTATATGTAACTTTCATAAAAGATTACACAAGTACATCAAAATATCCCATTAGGGTTTACAACAAGATACAATAAAAAGGATCTAGATAGAGGTAAGTCTAAACTACTTCAAATCTTATCTCCATAGAAACATCTCCAAGTGCTAGGTCCATGCCCAAAGCTATGTTCTCCTAATTTAACTCAACATCTTGTCCTAACCTGGGAGGTTGGGAAATCACCCAGTAAGAGGGAAAAGAAAACAAGGTATGTGTCAAATAATGAAAAGAACAATAGATAAGGAAATAACATGATAGTAAAGGCTAAGATTTCATCATAAGATGAACAGAACAAGAGTATGAGGCTATATTCAAAAGAAACTTGCCATTAATAATTATATTAAAAAGGATTTGCATGTAAGATAATTATGTAACAATTATATTAAAAAGGATTTGCATGTAAGATAATTATGCCTACCTAAGTAAGTAGGGTTGAGGCACTTACTGGACCTCTAACCTATAGGTGAGGAGAGAATAAGACATTCCCAGTCACATACACAATTATATAAGGGAGAATAAAAGCATTCCCCAAGGCAATTAAATGCATGCCCTCTGTGGGTGGTTGTACATAAGTATCGCTACTTTAAATTAAATAGAACATAAATCTACATGCTAGAAAATTATTCATGGCAAGAGTAGTCATAATATTCAATAAGCATGGCATTGGGTATAAGACCCAAACAAGAAGAAATTATAATCTAATTTGAGGCATGAACAACATTAGGATTCAAGAATAGAAGATTTAGAGTTCATTTAAGCCTCATTAGGGAAATATAGGGTTTGGCTGAAAGTTATCCCAACATAGGGTATAAGGAATGTACATACCTCTCTTACTGATATCAATTACTAACTTTCACCACTTTAATTGAGTCCAAGTTCCACTTTGCCTATTTTCAATTAACATGTATAATGTATTAGAGTACATAGTGCACATTAATGTATAGAAACCCTAATTTTAGAACCTTTTAGCAAAACTCAGATTTAGATTTTGAAAATATCACTAATGAATTTATTAGGTTCTCCTGATGAAGAAAACATATTTTTATGTTAATTTTGGAGTTATGATGATTAAGATGTAATTTGTATGGATTTTATGCATTAAATTCATTTTAAAAAAACCACCCTTCATCAAACCATGACATCAGACCTTGAAAATATTTTTATTATATTGATATTAATTTTCCAATTCCAAAACATATTTATTTGTCAAATTTGGATAAGCAGATTAGAAGATATGAATTTTTCAATACTGAGCAATAGAAATTGCCACATCATCAAATCGATCGAGATAATTGAAGAGAGAGGGAGAGGGAGAAAACACCATTTGACTCAATATCAGGTTTGAAGTTGCATAGGTAACCAACTAGATCTTCTAGAGAAGGTAAAACAGCAAGAAACCAAAACCCTAGAAGAACATGGTCAAAAGAGAAGGAAATCATCGATTTTAAACATAGAAGCATGAGTTTTCAGGAATGTACTAAGCAATATATGAGAAGGGTGTTAACAAAACTTGCCTCTAGGAAGGTAAGAAGGTCCAAACAGAAAGGATCCTGAGATTACAAGGTCTGGTTGATCCAAGACAAGCTCCTTTCTTGAGCAAAGATCACCTTCTCCACTTTAGAGGTGCAAACCCTAGTAAAAGAGCATGGAGATGAGATGTTTTAGGGTTCTAGGTGGAGTTTTACCATGGAAGGTCATGTTTACAACATGTAAGAAAGTGGGAGGAACACTAAAAGCATGAAAATAGGGAAGGAAAAGATGATTATTACTAGTTTTGGTCAAAATCACCAAGGAGGAGCTTAAGAAATCCTAAATAGAGAAATTTGGAACCCTAGGATCCTTCTTCACCAAGGTAGGCACCCTCTTTTACATTGGGACAGAAACTTCATGGCCAAACATATAATGGATTATGCTTTAAGCTGTGGGAAAGATAAGGAGAGGATTGCTTCTTGGATTGGGAGGTGGAAAGGGGTAGGCATGGCTTTATAAAGAAGGGGGCAAGCATGATGTGTCTATGGGACTTTCCATGTGTCCTTAGGCTAGGGATTCATGCCCATGCAAGAGGAAAGCTCATAGACTCTTCTTGTATATTAAAGGTCATTCCTAACAGCCCTTGGAGCCTTCTAGGCCATCCCTACCATCATTCAAACAAAGAAATAACCACATTGGTTGATAACTTTCAAAGATCAACACATTTATAAAGAGGGTAATCCATGTAATGCCCTTGGAGAGAAACACCTTCAAACCAAGGTGCAACCAGGTGACCCATGGTTCAAAATATCGATAATGGTAAGGTAATATCTAAGGATTAAAATTCAGGTGATAATTTGCAAATAAAACCTCCCAATTGGGTAAATTGTATAAAATTCCAAAATGTACCTAAAATTGCATAACTTACACAAATAACATCCAAATCGAACAAAATATGAAACTTAGGATCGCTTAATGTTTTCAAATCATATAAAAAAGTTATATTAAGGTTTAGAGCACTTGATTATGGTAATTAATCATGGTTAATACATTAATCATGGTTTAGGGCCTTGCACTTCTAGCACAAATTAATAAATCATTGTTCTACTCAAGTGGTAATTTTACATTTTAGATCCTTAAATAAGATTTCACCGAGGTATTTGTGCATAAATCCTTCCATTGATATAATTATTGGAAAAAATGTTCACCAAACCACTATAAATTCCACAATTTAAGCATCAAGGCCAAAAAGGATAGAAATGATACAAAAATATTGGGAAAGGGCCAAAAAGAGAATATGTCAAAGTTTTGATATGTTACTTAAATCTTCTTTACTAAATCATTTGTCTTTTATGGAGGAAAGTAGCGCTCAAACAAAACATCTATCATCTGGTCCCTTATTTTAATGATTTCATCATCCAGATTATTGAACCGTGATTTTGCACTATTTGCTAGTGATGATGAGAACAACTTAGGGTATATTGTCATTGTTGGGATCCTATCTATCTTGACCATGTCACAATTCTCTACAAAGTTGTTGATGTATGTCATTGGATCTTCAGAGGGATGACCATGGAATGCTTAAGATTTTACTAAGGCCACGAGTCTAGGATCTATTTTGTAGCTTCTCACATTGATGGCTTGCCTTTTGATGGGCCCTTTCTGAGCCGTAGCTGACGAAGCCTTTATCCTTTCCCATACAATCATTTCTTCCTCTCCCTCCATTTCTACTGTCTCTGGTTCTTCTGGCGTAGCAGGTCTCTCAGATGGAGGTGTCAGTGGAGGGGTTTGGTTAAACCTTTCCACAGATATGTCAGACTCCCTTTCTCCTTGTATGAGCTCTTCTTTTCAAAATCCTGGTGAGGACAATTCTCTATATTCTGTGTCTCTGGTACGCACCATGCACTAGTTTTCCTAAAACAAAAGAAAGTAGGTATTAGCGCAAGAAATATAAAATGTAACAAGAAATTTCTTATGATTCAGGTCAAAGAATTTGTAGTTAAAAATGTTAAAATGAAAAAGAAAAATTAGCCTAGAGTGGCCGACCACATCACTCGTAGTGCTAGATGTTGCCGCTTCCCCAACAACGGTGCCAAAAACTTGACACGAGTTTACCGTGCATAGTACGCAAGCAAACGTATCATAGTAATAAGTCCTTGTAAAGATTGAGTCGAAGTCAGGGAAGCGTTTCTCTATTAGACTACTACTAACTGCGATCAAATTAGCTAAGCCGGTTGTAATTGATTGAATTGGGTTGAACAAAAGAGTAAATGTAGAAATAAGGCAAATTAAAGGTGGAGTTAATTAGAGATGGGGCGAATTCCTTAGGATGGTGGTTTCACCACACACAACACTAATAATCGATCTCACACACACTAACACATGTTATCTCAAGCCCTGGATAAGGAGCCTGTAGCCAGAATTACCAGCTTCTGTAGTGTAATTCACTACCTAATTTAATGTTAATCTTACTTCTACAGTTATTAGTTGATTAGTTAGACACTTTACACTCACTCTCTAGGTTTCTCCTCCAACTTACACTCCACTTTTCCCAAAGGGCATAGTATATGGGTAAATCTACGCTCTCCAACCCTTAATCTCTCTCCCGAGATGACTAAGTGTCTATCAATCTGGTCATGCTGATCAAGCACAAGTAGAACATGAAGCTTTCATATATTTATATCCAGTAAAAGAGACAGAAATGATATTAATTCATGGAAATCAATCACAATGTATATCCAGGATACTCCCAGGTCCTAAGGAATAAAAGTTTTTAGCCTTCGGTCCTCCATTTTCCTTTTCTCTTTTTTTTGTCATCGTCTGATCAAAAAGGCTCTCCTTTCTCCTCGTCGTAGTCCCCCAAGTCATAGGAGGAACTTAGGGTACGAATTAATATCAATCATTGGATTAGAGATAGATCTATGACTGTCCTAATCGGGTAGACTTGGTAGTACCGACTAGGTGAGTCGGTAGTAATGAGTCACTTAGTTTTGGTCATGTGATCCAGATTTCGTCAGTACTATCAACTTGATTTGATAGCACCGAGTTTTGTGGTCTTCAAGTTGCCTCTCTGGCATCATCTCGGTAGCACCGAGTTTTCTCAATTCATGTTGGGCTCACTGATGCCGACTCAGTAGCAATGATTTCGGGTGAGTTTCCGATAAGTCTCTGATGTAAAGTCGGTACCACCGAATGTTGCCAAGTCGGTAGCACCGACTTAGTGGCATCTACTTGTATCTAAAAACACACGAACTCATCATAAGAAATGGGGATGCACAAAACATTCTATAAACCAGTAAAAATCATATAATTTGATGCATTTAATAGAAACATATTGTCTAAGTCATTCCATGCATAATAAATCAAATAAATGACTAATCTATGCATGAAATCAAGGAAAAAAATGCCTAAAATAATGATTGAAAACACATGCATCAATACCCCCATTAAGTTCTGCAATTTTTTTTGTCATTTTAGACAAATAATTGTTGAACTTGTGATCATCCTTCTATTTGTTTATGTGTGAAATTTTGTTTGGATAATCTTCTGGCAACATTTTCTGAGCTTCCCTAAATAAAGTCTTGTTGATAATTTTTTTTTTAAGATTAGTACATCCAAGTGTTATAAATTAGTAAAACCACAAAATCAAAGTAACAATACCAAAACTTACCATCAATGGTACACTGCAACCCTTCAAGTAACCCTTTTTGTTTATAGACATCTCCATCATTCCCAAATGCATGTAGTTGTGAATTGATTCAACCCAATTAAATCCATCTATTTTTGGTAGATCATCAACCAAATCGAACAATACTTTTTGAATTCCAAAGTTACGGTATAGAAACAAAAAACTACTCAAAAGCACTAAAATCCAAATCTTGATGAAGTCTTCTTTGCTCTTAGTGTCTTCCTTTTCTACTAGTTCCTTTAGAATGTCAATAGCATTATTCACTTTTGGATCTCCTTTAAAATACTCACACCTGATCTTACTACATTTATCGGCTTGTTTGTCAAAATATAAGAAGTTGCTAACACCTAAACAAACACAACACATATAAATTTTATAAATATCAATACATAAGCTATCACAATATATATATATATATATATATATATATAATTGCAAATATTGTACATCATTGTAGGTAAGCCAAGTATTATGCTCACTTGTTGAGGGTTAAATCCAACCAACGTACTTCCTATCGTGAAAGTCATCTTATTGCCAGCATATGTGTAAACCAGATCTTCTATCAGATTCATGTCCAGAGAAGTAGGACATCTCATGCCAATGAACACACCAAAAATAGTTTCCTTGAACATTGTCACGTGTTCACCTTTAGCAATCCCTAACACAAACTTAAACTTGCTTATGCCTCATCTAGTCTCAAAATGCTTAGTAGTAATAAGCTCGTCAATTGTCATGTTGAGATCTATTCACAATATCTATAGTTACAAAGAATAAAACCAAAAACTATTCAAAATCATACCCAAAATATTGGCAAAGCAATACCCAAAGTATCTGTTTCTTTTATATCAGTGAAGTATTTACCAATTTCAGTAACATATCAAATATGAAACTCACAAAATTTATAAATCTTATAGCATAGTACATATTATTATAATACACAATATCAAACAATTCATCAAAAATTGCGGATATGCATATTTTCTACGTACCGGTACAATAATTCCTATTTGTAGTTCAGCTTTATTAGACAGTACCTATAGTTACAAAGAATAAAATAAAAAACTATTGAAAATATTATCAAAAATGTATCAACACAATATCCCCAAATATGTGCTTATTTTACATCAGTATAGTATTTATAAATCTCACAAGATATTACTTATTATTACACACAGAATATCAAAAACTTCATCAAAAATTATGCATAAGCATATTTTCTACATAGTTGTTCCAATAATTCCTATATCTAATTCACATTTATACACAGTCCTATTATTACAAATAAAAAAACTAGAAATTATTTGAAACATTACAAAAAATTATGAACACTACTCCCAATATTTGTTTGTTTACAACTTTATTGACAAAAAATTATCCCCTTAATTTACAACTATATAGTATTTACCAATTAGATTCACATATCAAATAACAAATACACAATACCAAACAATTCATCAAAATTTATGCATAAGCATATTTTCTGCATATCTTGTTCAACTCTATTAGTAGTACCTATAGGTACAAAGAACAAAATAAAAAATATACAAAATATTACCAAAAAATTATCAAAACAATACCTGAAATATCTGTTTGTTTTACAATAATATAGTATTTAACCATTTCATTCTCATATCAAATACCAAACTCAGTTAAAAAATATATTTCTTACAAGATAGTACTTATTATTACAAAGCAAAATACCAAACAATTCATCAATAATTATGCATAGCATATTTATAACACAACAGTTACAAAATTTCTACTGATGCAGTATACCTTGGTTTCTTAAAATTTCCAAACCTCTGACCCTGGAACTATGTAGGTGTTTTCCTACTATTTGCCTCTTGTTTCTCAATCACATACCTCTCTATTTGCCTAACTGACTCCACAAAGGTGGCAAACCTCTCTCTATTCTCTAGAGCAGATACATGTGTGGTTAATTCAATGTTCAGACCTTTCTTAAAATGCTGAATTCTCTCCTCATTTGTGGTAGTCATGTGTGGACAAAACCGTAAAAGCTCCATAAAGTTAGCTTCATACTCACTAACCTTCATCGATCCCTGTCTAATCTACTCAAACTGCGAGATCTTCTCATCTAGATAAGTCTTAAGAAAGTATCTACTGACAAACTCTCTTCGGAATTCCTACCATCTGACCTCAACATCAGGACTTTTCTCTTCTTCGATGGCCCACCAATGGCCAACGCTTCCTTTCAGAAGGTACATAGCATGCTTAACTTTATCATCCTCTGAAATGTCAAGAATCCTAAAGGCTTTCTCTATCTCAGTAAGCCATGAATTTACGTCAGCTGGGTCAGCTGTTCCACCATATTCAGTGGCTCCGACCTGGTGCAACCGCTCAAAGGTCTTACCAAATCCATGTCCCTCACTGGAAACTGATACCCTAGGGGCTGGTGCTGGTATCCGATCAGCCATATGTGTCATCGTATTCATGATCTGCCCAAAAAGAGCATGAAAGGCTGAGTTTTCTAGCGTACCAACAGACAAAAAGAATAATATCAAAAAGAATTAAAAAAATAGAAAAAAAATCACCGAAACAATACTTCAAACCCCTGTTTTTTTCGGGAGCCGTAGTATGTAACAAATTCATTCACATCAGCTACATTCATTGGTGTAATTCACACTTTCAAACATTTTTTGCTTTTTTGAAGAAAATAATTATTTTCCTGTTTGAAATGGTACTATGTAGCTCTAAATCAACTACCAAATTCCCAAATTTGTGTTATGAATCCTTCATTTCAGAACAAAAAAGTCAATTTCAGAGCAGAATACCCTATTATGTTGACATGCAACTAAAATGTAGCAGCTTAATCACTTTTGGTACATGTAATGCAACTCTAAAATGTGATTCCTAGCAACAATGACTTACTGTAGCCTCTTAATCATTGTTCGTCTTCGTCTTTGACGAAGCTTTCAGTCGCCTCCGCTCTAGAAGCTTTCAGTTGCCTTTGCTACAGAGAGTCCAGTCTCCAAAGCCGTCGACTCCCACACTGTGTTCCGTCCGTGTCGTCGTCTGAAGCTAGTCGGCACCTTAACCTTCGTCCAAGCTCTGGCGACACTGTTCGTCCAAGCTCCGACGTCAGAAGCCCACCCCTGTTTGCATTCACCAGAGAAAGATGGAGGAACAAAAGAGAGAACCGTGACTCCAGAAATGAAACCGCACATATACAAAGGGGGGCGGGGGAGTCAAAGTCTTTGTGGGTCACCGAGCGATTCGATTTTTGAGTGTGCTGGTAACCGAAAAGGCGCCGATTCAACTTCTGATACTGTGTCAGTATAAAATATGCACAATGCAGACATTGTTTCGGGAATACACGAAGATACGAAATCCAGATGCGTGTCGCATGACCATTGCTGCTTCCCAAGGTCAGGGTGTATATGTTGGTGCGGTTAGTATGTTCGATATCACTACTCTTGTAGAAACTAGAGAATCATTGCAATGAGACTAGATTAATGCAGCATTCAGCAAAATCCAACGAATTCCCTAAAACCAGACGTGTACAAAGTGGACGCACAAAGTCTACTTTTGTCGCACAACGTACAGGCTGTTTACTGCGGTGAGACTCATTTTGCGTTAAGTTCAAAGCTGGAGCTTTAATTCAACGAAATAATCTGTCATATACATAATGTTCGGCCTTTGTGCTTTATATATTACTATTTTCATTCAAAGGTGTCTCTTACAAACGTCATGTCAGATTATTCCTCTGATGTTCGGTTTTATATTGCTACTTAGAAAGCATGAAGGAAGTAGCTTTGTAATTATATGATAATGTGCATCATTAACATTAATTAAGATGTTGGTAGTAGGCACAGTTTATAGATGATATGTCAAGTTTTTCGTGTATCGTTAGAAAATCTTACTTTTTAATTTGTTATCAACGGCAGTTGCATATTCAATCAAGCCAAAAGGCGGACAAAAACATTAGTCATATCATATTTGTAGGTTCATAATGTGTTACGTCAATCTTGTGAAGATGTCCATTCTAGATCTATTTGAAATCAAATAGTTGTTTATGGATGGATAAGTCAGTCCCGGTGGCAAATTCATGGGTACAATGCTGTGATTCATGACTCTTTAGGCTGTGACGTTGTGTTGATTACATGGTGAATGATAGCGATGAGAGTGATGGTGAAATAAAAATTGTTGTTTATTTGCTATGATGATAGGGTAGGGGATGTATTCTATGATGGATCTATGGTGAAATTTGATTTGTTTTCGTCCCCATGGAAAGAATGGTGGAAATAGTGAAACAAATTTCTATTAAGATTCCACCACTTATTTACACACACAAAAATTCTAACAAATAGGATTCTTACTTGTGTATGGTGTTTTTTATAAAAAAAAATTCCCCTCCATCCATGTACCTAGGGGCGCATTTAGGGGAGGTGGCTACCGGAGCTTTAGCCCCATCTAGGAGAGGTGGCTACCGGGGCTTTAGCCCCTCCTTCAAAATCTATAAGTTGATTTATACATATTTAATATTGTAAATATAGTATATGTAGGTTTGTTTTAGGTATGTAACAAAACAAATTAGTAGCTGGCCTAGTATTATTGTCTTGTCTTTAAACTAGAGACTCAGGTTCAAATCATTTATAAGTGGAACTACATTATGTTTTTCATTAAATTGTTTATGTACTGAAAATTTACCGTATTGTAAGTATTAATGTGATTATCCCACATTATTTTTTAATGATGATTATTTTGATCTTGGAATGTGATATCAATTTTTATATATTGTAACACTATTTATGAGTGTCGTACATTGTTTTAATGTCTCAATTCATTACTTAAATTGTAGTATATAGTAAACATAATTCTAGGAATTGGTTTTATTAATATACATTTTTATATGTGATAATAAAAAGACAAAGAATAATCTATGCTCAAAACTTCTTGTTGAATTTAATTATAAAACTATATGTTATATTTTCTTACTAAAAATAAACTTAAAATATATAACATCTGAAAATGAACTAATAACTTTGGTGTCTAAAAAAACTCCAACGCATTGTTGGTTCTGGAGAGCCCTCCTTAGGAAAAGGATTATTGTCTGTCCCTTTGTCAGATATTAGATAGGATCTGGAATTGACATTAGGTTATGGCATGATTTGTGGGTGGGCGATATGTTTCTGGAACAGGTTGTTGGCGCACACTTGAAATTCAAGAATGATCTTGACACAACACAAAAGGTCATTACTTTATTTCAAGAGGGAAAATGGCATATCCTACCAAAGACACATAATGGAACGTTTACAACTTGTATGCAATGGCATGTTGATCACTGACAAAGATTGCTGCTTGTTGTAGGGACTCAATAAATTAAAGCTTAAGAGAGTATGGAATTTTAGCTATGAAAAGTAGGTTATCCAAACGTGGGAAGAATGATTGTGGCAGTTTAGGCATTCTAGGTGCTTCCTATTACATTATTGGAAGGTGTTTCATGGTTTCCTTGTTACGGAAGATCTACTTCAAGATCATAATTTCAACTTTACATCATGGTTCAACCTCTGTCTAAATAAAAATGAATCAAATACACAAATATCATGGAGACGTGATTTTATAGGAAACTCTAGAATCGGGTCTGACTGGCTAGTCGCTATCACATTAGCTTGGATGATATTTGGGAGCTCAAGGAAAGAAAAGCACATTTGATTGTCATCACTATTCTGTATAATGTGCGGTACATGAGAAATAGCTTCGTATTTGATGACAAGAAGCCAAACACAGATATAGCTTGGCATCTTATATGCTGAGATTTTAAGGGCCTATACATGAATAGATAGGTGCTGAAATGTTTTTTTTTTATTTCCTTTCATACGTTTGTAACTACGTGGAGTTTAAAATGAGATAATAGTAACACACTTAATGATAAAAAAATCTAGAGTATGTAACATACAATTTTTTTATTCTATTGATACTTCTAATCAAGATTATAGGAGTTGATTAATTGCAACAAGCATAAGGTGTTAAGTTGACATGATACTTTTTTTATCACCAGTTGAAAACCTTCAATCAATATTTATGCTAATTAGTTAATTTAGTAACATAAATAAAAAAAACAAGATTTGTGTCATTGTGATCAAAGATTCTTCCACTTACAAATGTATAAGTAAGCTATCGCATGATGTTATTTCACTAATCTAGCGTCATATTTTATTATAGAAACTAACCATATTAAGGAAATCATGACTTCAACTAAATCCTTTATAATGACCACCCTTGAGGCTAAGTCTAACGCCAATATATAAGCTCCTTTTAAGATAGTTTCCAACTTAATCTAACCAACAATTTAATATAAACAAATGCAGTTAAGTGACGGTTGCAAACCACATGCACTTTTTCCATTACTTGAAAGAAAGGCATCATAATATATAGGAATCTAAATTTGAATACATTGACAAAGATAGGCTTTCTATAATTACACCAATGTAAGATTGCTAGCTGGAGAAGGAATAAATCCTAAAACCTTAGAGACGTGTGCCATAAAAGATAGTTTAACATCTACCAAATGGACAATTTGACAGTCATAATTGAAATATATGGAATTCACCTTCACATGTCTACCTAGTCTATATTACCAAGTTACATGTACATAAAGAAAACAACATAATAAAAAAAATCTAGAAAATTGAGAATTTCAAAACTATTTCTTCAAAGGTAAAATTGAGATTGTAGATCTTTTTATGTTCAACATGTCTTAAAATTTTGTTGTACCTAAATATATAAAATTGATAAACATGAGACTTCGAGATTTCCATTAGTAGATATAAGCACATTTAGCTAGAAAACTTATATAAAAAGATAAATTGGTGCAATATTAGGTAGAGCTTCACATAATTTTTATTTATTTATCATAGTTTCTAAACCTAACACATGTAAGAACTATCATATTATATCAAAATTATATAAAAGGAATACTTTGTGATCTTAATTGTATGCAAAACTAGTATAATTCATAAATAATATACACAGAAATATTCATTAGTAAACTAGTGAGATAACTGAAACACATCCATCTTGGACCACTACTTGGAGTAACCACTTTATTCCTTGCCCTTCCTAGCATAGGTTTCACCCATCAATCTATAACTATATGGCTCAAGTATGAATATCTCCCCCTACTAGTCTAAGGATTACTAGTACCACATTAAGTCTCTCGTGCTTAGTCTTTACATGTTAGAATTTTACAAAAAAAGGCTAGTGACGTAGTTACTCTTGGTTTCTATCTTGGTACCTATAAAAGGACCCACCGAAAATTTATGATCATGTGAGAATTATTCTTAGACTCTTTTCCTAATCTCCTCTGACTTAAGAAAAAAGTCACTTACCATGATATTTCTAGACAACAACACATCAAGAGTTGTGAAATTAGATGTACAATCTATCGTTTAGGCAAGACTTGCACTCTACTCTTTATGTGGAGAAGTTATAGGCCATTCCATCAAGTGAGGACCCAAATTAACCGTGCACATTTCAGAACACAATATCGAGATTCTACTCATTGCCCTTTAGATTACCACAACAAAACCCATTTAAATTTTAGTTATTTATACATTAGAGAAATCTATTACGACGAGGTCTTCCTAAACCACCATGAATTAGGGTTTTACTTGAATAAAAAATTGCTTACTATTGATCACTAGTAAACACACACGTGCAATGCACATCAACATAAGAATATGATTAAATTTTGTTAATTAGAATTTTTGAATTAAAAATACAAAATGGACATTTTTAAATAACTTTAAAGTCTTTCTCAAATGGTAAAAAATAAGAACCAATATTCTATTATCATTTAGATCTTTCTCAAGATATTTTGATGCAAGCGTAGCATGTAGTAGTCCATGTTAAATAAAATATGACAAAATTAGTTGAAAATTTTGAATTGATATGTAATATTCTAGTTGTATTGGACATATATACTCATTTCCTAAATATGGTGTATCATTAGGAATAATTTTTAATATGAATGAAAATGTATATTTCTTCTCATATATATTGTTCTTTTGGCACTTTTGTGAAGGTCATTATGAACTTTTGTACTCTGATCTCTTAGACTTTTTGTGCGACCAACCAAATGTATTATAAATAAAATATAATTCAAAAAAAATTCTACTCCAATCGACCTTACAGTTATGTAAGTTTATATATATATATATATATATACATATATATAAATAAATATATATATATGTAGTATTTCAAAGTTACAAAATATAATTTGAAAATTTTCTACTCAAATCTATCAAATTTATGGATGTAATTGTGACAACCCTAGTTTCTCTCTCTCTCTGATTATACTCTTTTTTTATCTATTAGTAACTCACATCACTCAGTTTGAGTTGAATTACATGATTTAAGTAATTTTTATGCTTAATCATAGTCAGATTGCACCTATGTTTCTATATTATATGAATGTA
Organism: Alisma plantago-aquatica; assembly: GCA_963693085.1. Lineage (NCBI taxonomy): Eukaryota > Viridiplantae > Streptophyta > Magnoliopsida > Alismatales > Alismataceae > Alisma > Alisma plantago-aquatica. The sequence continues at coordinate 751,073,976 of OY856413.1, forward strand.
CAATTCTAAGCTATATATATCCTTAATACATCTCTATCTTGTAAGTGACTTTGAATCTAAATAATAAGATCTTTTGGTTTCCTATTATATATATTAGGTTGTAGTGCTCTCAATTACGAATTAAATGACTCAAAAATTGCCTTAATCGGAGCATCGTAGCCCAAGTTATGACTTATGAGGTTTGGAAGATTTAAGCAATTTTGTTTTAGTCTTATGTTGATGTTGGGTCGGCTGCCTTGGGCCCAGTAGTGTGTGCTGGCCCATCCTCATGGCTTCACCTCACTTGTCCAAGTGTGATACATACCACATCCATGTGGCCAATGAGAAGTCTGAAAAACCACTAGAGGGGGGGTGAATAGGGTTTAATGGAGATTTTAAAATTAATTCAACCAAAACAAGCAATCACAAAAATATTGGACAAGGGGACAAGGATTTAGAGGGGTTCCAACCATAGCAAATACTAAGGCAGTCAATCCACTACCTGGTCGCTTACCCAACCAGGACTTTGAAAGCACATGTATTTTATTACCTCGCAAGGATGTTACATAAAATACAGCTAACTTCACCAAACCCTTCAGACAGACTTCACCTAGAAGTAGTCTCACCAACCTCGAAGCAGCCTTCCTTGAAGTAACCTCAAGCTCCACCTTGAAGTAGCCTTCCTCTTAAAGTAGCTTCCCGTTGAGACAACCTTCTTGAAGTAGTCCAAAGTCCACCTTCTCCACCGAGAAGACCCTTCTCCACTTGAGAAGTCAAACCCTATCCAATCCATAGCCTCCAACCCTAGGAGTAGCAAGGAGAGTACAAACAATATAAAGGAACAAGAAGGAAAAATAGAAATTACAATACCGTTGTAGCACAAGGCTTGATTTCCAATATCAAGCGTTTTGATCTCCTAACCAATGTATATGGAAGTGTAAGTGTAGTGGGTAGGAGATGCTATCCTATAGGACACGAAATTGGAGCAATAGAAATGAATAGCAAGTGTTGGAGTTGCTCAATTGCTCACAAGAATTGATTGCAAATTGCAAGTATGAATGCTCAAGTATTGCACAAGTGTGTTTTGGTTATCCTAAGGCATGCCCTATTTATAGGAATGACCTATGAGTGCTTAAGGACGTTCTAGACACTTTCTAGGGGGTTCTTAGTGCTTAACTAGCCGTTAGGTATCCACTAATTGCTTTAGCAACGGCTAGTTAATTAATCCTGAAAAGTGCAGACAGTGACAGTCTCGGTCGAGGAATTATCGACTGAGATCCCAGTCGGTCGAGGTCTTTGTCGACCAAGGGACAGTCCGGAGCAAGAGTGTATAACGTTCTATTCCAAAACCCAACTACCTTGTTTGTTGTGTCTAACGGCTACTTGGGTCATTCTCGGTCGAGGAGATTGTCGACCGAGAGTGTCTCGGTCGAGAAGTTTGTCGATCGAGAATGACTCTGTTTCAATGTTTTAAACTATGTGCTAAGTGTGTGTATCAGTGTGTAGTTGTGACACTATTGTAAGGGATGATCTATCTAAGTGTTGTGATTGGCTAGGGAAGATCTAAACGCTTGATTTACATAATATCTAAGTTCTTGTACATTATATGCTTGTACAAGTTTTTACATTTGATTACAATCATGAATTAAAGCATTTTGAGCATATAGATCTTGCAAGTTGTGTCATCCACTTAGTTCCTGCAACACTCAAGTAGCACGTTAGATCCACAAGAATGAAATGTTTGTCATCATCAAAACAAGGGGATTATAATAATGTCCAATTTAGCCAACAATCTCCCCCTTTTTGAAGATGACAAACATTTCCAAAATATAAAATAAGGAAATGTAAATCATATGAGTTTCATACCTGAAGTTTACCTTTTGTAGCCATTCTATTATTTGCAAGTGTGTGCTGGCCGAATGATTATGAAACTCATTTTATATTTTTGATTTTATATTATTTCTCCCCCTTTGTCATTTCAAAAAGATAACCAAGATAATCATTAAGTATGACTTATACTACTCCCCCTTAATTTGATAATTAGATGCTCCCCCTTAATAAGATATTCAATTTTAAAAGCAAGGGATGCAAACCACTTATTGTCAAATTTAGCCACAATTTATTTCTCAATCATTTGCAAAGGATGTTAAGCCTTGAATTGATATGAGATTCTTTTAGATTCATGGCATATGTGTTTTGATTTCTCATCCATTTTATAAGGGATGTTAAGCCCTAAAAATGATATGAGAATCCTTTAAGCTTATAATAGAGTACATGAATATATCTCTAACCAAATACATGGGATGTTAAGCCCTGATTTGTTTAGAGAATTCCATTATATTCATACGTATTGTAGGTTCCAAAATTACTTTAAAGATACTAAGGTCATAACTAGCCTAAAATTTTCTTTATGATGTTTACAAAATTTTGTAAGCTCCTTCTTAATATTATAGTCAAGATAGTTTTTTTGAGCTCCCCCTTAATCTTATAATCAAGATAGTTTAAGGATTTTAAGGTCACAATAAGTATTTTATCACAATAAGTTAATCTTTTATTAGAGTTATGCACTAAAATCTTATTTTCAATATATTAAGATTAAGTGCAAGTAAATTATTTACAAATAAGCATTTTGTCAAGCTTATTTTTTTTAACAAATTGGCCATTCTATTCATCTCGTGGCCTGGGCTCAATCCTGGGACCTCTCACTAACAAATTGAGTGTCTAACCATCTTGGTGTCTTCTGTTAGACTGTCAAGCTTATTTTAGGTCGACCTTGACTTCGACCTTGGCGCCCCTTGGTCAAACTTGATTTTAACCAAGAGGCAATTTTTGTAGATTTCCAATTTGAGCACTTTCATTGAGTTACACATTAAAGTATTTATGATCAAATGTATATCAATTTGAAGCTCTTTGAGTGATACCTATATTGAAGAAGTTTTATCAATTAATGAAGTATTTGTTCTTAATTTTCTTAGAGCAAGTTATATTCTAAGCAAATTTTCAGAATGTATATTCTTCATTTTGATATGCACAGAGATTGTTCTTCAATTGAGCTACATCTGTAATATGTTCAATTAGAGCAAGAATGTAGCTTTCAATCATTTATTTATAAGCAAGATTATTTGCATCAATAGAAATTTCCATAATTCATGTTGTCACCATGATGCAAAATTTATATCCTAAGAGCAATCCTTGTGTAGAATTTTAAGCAATATATGAATTTAGTACCTTGCTTTTGATAATAGATTTAAATGTAACATTGAAATAGCTTCTTTATTAAAATAATTTAAACTTATTTTTAGATTAACTCTTTAGAATCAGTCATCCTTGAGTGTAAATTAATAGCAAGTTTTATATCTCAAGTTCTTAAAATCCAGATCTTGCTTTTTATTACTTAGAACAAACAACTAGATAAGACATTAAGATTCTTGTTCTAAAAAACACTATTTGGCTTGTCATAGCATCATCATTCATTTATCACAAGCCATTCACACAATAATCATTATCTATTATGTCAAGATGCATTTATGCCATAGAGTTTTTACTGTTATGCAAAATGGCACTTTCAATGATAGCATCATCTATATTTGTAATGTGTTGAATCACAATGATCATCCATTTATGGTTTGTATATATAGATCAAAGATTATTTTAGACAAACCAAGTAAGAATGAAACACAATGATCATGGTACAATGATGATGATAGAACAGTAGAAGCATATCCACAATACAATGATCAAGATACAATCATATAATACAATGATCATGATCATTTCAACTAAATTTCAATACACATGGTTCCTATATAGATAGACTAGGGAATACTTAGGATAAACCATGTGAATGATAGAATACGGTGATGAAAGTGTTGTAATTTTTCAATTTCAAGCTAAACCATGTAGAAGATGAACTAAAGTAATCTCATAAGAAGCTGATTTATGATTTTCTTGATTAAACATGGTTCGAGTATTTTCAAATTTAAGACAAACCATGTAAATGAACATGCTTAATAAACTTTTTCAATCAATGAAGAAAGTATGTTCAATATCAGTTTTCATATAGCATTTTAGTAATATGTTTAAGGATTTCATATTCATAAAGTTATACCTTCATTCAACAATTCATAATGCAAAAGATCAATATGTCTTGATTAAAAAATGGTCTCCAAGAATTGTGATTCTCGATTAAATCAATTTTTATTATTGCTGAATTGATAGCAAATAAGAAACAGTAGAACATATTTTCCAGACTCTTGCTCGGTCGAACAATTTGTCGACCGAATGATTTTCGGTTGAAGTATTTCTCGACCGAGAATGTTTCTGTAGATTTTATTCAGCAATCTGTATGTTCTAGTTTGTGTGTTGAATTACTTTCACTTGTTTGTTATTCTATTGTGTGAAGTTGAGATAGATATAAAGTTGTTCAAATCAAGATTGTTGATTATATCTCAACTCGGTTAGTGCATATCCATTTAGGTGTAACAATGATTTTTATCATTTTAATGAAAATTTTAAGATAGAACATTTATGCTTGATCATATTTTTCAAGACAGTAGCAATTGAAATTTGATAATATTTGAATTTTCAAAGAAGGCATAATCAATTTCAATTTGCATAAATATTAGAATTTCACAAATTGTAGTTTGCATCAAGTTTAATAAGTATTATCATATATGTAATGATGCTAACTACTACTATGCTTGAGAAGATTTGATGACTTATTTTTGTAATCAAGTATGTCTTCTTGCAATAAGAGTATAGATTTCAGTATTATTTTTCTTTGCAAGCAACATTTTTGTAGTAGTTTTAGTAAAATTAATCCTTTTCTCTTGTATATTTTATAAATACAATTTAATCATGAAAAGTATCTATTTTTGAAGCTCATATATTCTTCCTTTTGATTTGGATCATTCAAATATTTAAAGCACAAGAATATGTAAATGTCATTACATACTTAAGTTGATTGCAATTCAAGTGTCTTGTTTTTATTTAAACAGTTCTGTCAGAGTTTCACTCGGTCGACAAAGTTCTCGACCGACATTATCTCGGTCGACAACTTTCTCGACCGAAAACGTTACTTTTTCACCATAAAAATACATATTTAAGGCAGAAATCCTGTCGGTCGACTATTTTTCGACCGAGTTTTGATTCGATCAAAAATTCTTTGACCGGAATATTAACTACTTTACTGCACATTCTACTGTAGATTTCATATCTATCACAGGCATTCCCTCGATCAAATATTTTCTCGACCGAGGATGTCTCGGTCGAACTGTTTGTCGATCGAGGATGTTTTTGTTTGTTTCAGTAAGTTGTTTGTTCCAGTTTTAAATTTAAATCAATACATTAAGATATCTACTTGGTTGAGATAAGACTTTTAGATATTTAAATGAACTTTTAGGTCATATCTCAACTAAATTACATTTAAATCTCTAGGTTATGAGAATCTAAATCAAGTTATTAAGAATGTGTCTTTATGAGTTTCAATTATGTTAAGTGGAGATAGACATAAAGATATACAATTTAGAGTCGTTGGTCATATCTCAACTTAATTTAATCAATTTATTTTGGGGGTTTTGGAACCCATACCAACTCAACATCCTTTTTCTTGTAAGGACATGAGAAGGAATAATGTCCAAGATGCAAACAATAATGGCAGTATATAGAATCAATCTCATTTCTCTTTTTATGAGTTTGATTGCCTTTAGGTACATACATAGATTGAGTCTTTGGCACTGGAGTCCTCCCCCCACTAGGTTTTTGATAGGATTTTCCTTTAGCTTTGTAACCTAGTCCTCTCCTTCCAATTTGAAGGTAAAAATCATTTAAGATTTTATCAAGAATACCATTGTTACTTAAGCTACTATCTTCTTGTTGTAACTTAGCAATCTCATCCATTCTCTTCTTGATATCTAACTTTGCTTGATCTAGATTAGATAATAAAGAATCTCTTTCTTTCACGATAGTATCATAATCTAGATGTGTACACAAAATAGGTTGTTTTTTAAGATCATTTACTTGAGTTTGTAAGTTTATCTTTTCTAGGGAGAGAAGATTGCAATTTGCTTCTAGTGATTTCAGCTTAATATCATGATCCTCAATAGCCTTTTTGATATCTTCATTTTCAGATGTGAGAGCAAGAAGTTTAGCATGTAACTCATCATTTACTTTATTTGATTTCTTTATTTTCTTCTTGCACTCAATATATTTTTCATGTGTTTCTTGAAGACTAGCAATTAACTCTTCTTTAGGTAAATCAAAAAGGCTTACCTCTTCTTCTTCTTCACTTATTGTAGAAATAAGGAATTCTTTATTCACATCTTCTTTCTTTGACCTCCATGGATAGCTAGGTGTTGTGTGTCTTATTCCTAAGCACCAACTGCAGCTTGTTGAAGATTGGTCCATGCTTCTCCTTTGCTTGCGGTTGTAGACACCACCACCCTTCATTCTTCAAGAGTTGATTAGAGCTCCTTGAAGCCTACTCTGATACCAAATGAAAAACCACTAGAGGGGGGTGAATAGGGTTTTATGGAGATTTTAAAATTAATTCAACCAAAACAAGCAATCAAAAAAATATTGGACAAGGGGACAAGGATTTAGAGTGGTTCCAACCTTAGCAAATACTAAGGCAGTCAATCCACTACCTGGTTGCTTACCCAACTGGGATTTTGAAAGCACCTGTATTTTATTACCTCGCAAGGATGTTACATAAAATACAACTACCTTCACCAAACCCTTCAGTCAGCCTTCACCTAGAAGTAGTCTTACCAACCTCGAAGCAGCCTTCCTTGAAGTAACCTCAAGCTCCACCTTGAAGTAGCCTTCCTCTTGAAGTACCTTCCCATTGAGACAACCTTCTTGAAGTAGTCCGAAGTCCACCTTCTCCACCGAGAAGACCCTTCTCCACTTGAGAAGTCAAACCCTCTCCAATCCGCAGCCTCCAACCCTAGGAGTAGCAAGGACAGTACAAATAATATAAAGGAACAAGAAGGAAAAATAGAAATTATAATATCATTGTAGCGCAAGGCTTGATTTTCTATATCAAGCATTTTGATTTCCTAACCAATGTATATGGAAGTATAAGTGTAGTGGGTAGGAGATGCTAGCCTATAGGACACGAAATTGGAGCAATGGAAATGAATAGCAAGTGTTGGAGTTGCTCAATTGCTCACAAGAATTGATTGCCAATTGCAAGTATGAATGCTCAAGTGTTGCAGAAGTGTGTTTTGGGTGTCCTAAGGCATGTCCTATTTATAGGAATGACCTATGAGTGCTTAAGGATGTTCTAGAAACTTTCTAGGGGGTTCTTAGTGCTTAACTAGCCATTAGGTATCCACTAATTACTTTAGCAATTGCTAGTTAATTAATCATGAAAAGTGCAGATAGTGACAGTCTCAGTTGAGGAATTGTCGACCGAGATCCCAGTCGGTTGAGGTCTTTGTCGACCGAGGGATAGTTTGGAGCAAGAGTGTATAACGTTCTATTCCAACTCCCAACTACCTTGTCTGCTGTGTCTAATGGCTACTTGGGTCATTCTCAGTCGAGGAGATTGTCGACTGAGAGTGTCTCGGTCGAGAAGTTTGTCGACCGAGAATGACTCTATTTCAATGTTTTAAACTATGTACTAAGTGTGTGTATCCGTGTGCAGTTGTGACACTATTGTAGGGGATGACCTATCTAAGTGTTGTGATTGGCTAGGGAAGATCTAAATGCTTAATTTACATGATATCTAAGTACTTTTACATTACATGCTTGTACAAGTTTTTACATTTGATTACAATCATGAATTAAAGCATTTTGAGCATATAGATCTTCCAAGTTGTGTCATCCACTTAGTTCCTGTAACACTCAAGTAGCACGTTAGGTCCACAAGAATGAAATGTTTGTCATCATCAAAACAAAGGGATTATAATAATGTCCAATTTATCCAACAAAGTCCAGAATCATGAGCCATGTTTTCTTGGCCCTTAGATCCCCTTCCAACGGATCAACCTTTCATCTAATGGTTGGGAGGTTTTCTTCGAGCTTCGTACATCACCCAGTGCATATGGCGATGCAACCTCCACCTACCACCTCTAATCCTGCCTGATTATCCTCTTTTTCACGTCATCTTTGCTAAATTTGCAGCCATCTTTCCCTTCTCCTTGACGTCCTCTCTCTTTTCCCCCTCATTCCACAATGTTTTGTTCCCTAAAACATGCACTCCCACCTACTCCTCCTTCCTCTCATGAGGGCGGAACTGCTGTAGAAAGTAGCTTAGGTCCCGATGCCCTGCATGCAGTGAGCCCCATTCATGGGCCTCAATGACTTCAAAGTGTCTGTGAGAGATTTGATAGCAGGTTATCATGGCTTTCGAGCCTCTCATGTGCCCACCACGGCTCTCCAATGAAGTTCTCAGATGAGTTACTCGACACTAGCCACCACAGAAGTTGCTCTCAATGCAAACGGGCATTGTTGGTAGGGGCGAGACCCTTAGTCAATTGATCATGGAAGGTCAACAATTCTCCAACATCTGACGGCTTGGATCTCCCCTCACGAGCCTCTCCCATGTGGTGCTTGACCGAGGAAGGGTGATGGGCGGCGATAGCTGGCATCCAACAACCTGGTGGTTGACGTCATTCACCTGGATGGCTGGGAGGCATGCCAATCCTAATAGATGAATCTCACACTGACGACTAGGATCCAGCACATGATAAATTGGTAACCCCCCTCTCAATTATAGTTCTTGATGCAATTGCTATAAAATGCATAACTTCTACATCCCAAGGCCAAATATAGAAAACCTACATACCAATTTGATCATATCAAAAAGATACACAACTTCTACATAGTTTGATATCCCAAATCATCTTCCTTTGTCCCAGTTTTGACAAATATGTGATCTTTGACCATGTTGACCATATTAAGTGCAATATTATGGTAAATATTGGGTCTTTGATGCCCAATCTACTTATTACACCTCAAATCAGTAACTCTTATGAAAATGAACACTATGAAATATTTAGTTACCATTATTGATCCTTAATTGACTTTAACACACTAATGTGACATGTATGTGAACTTTAACCCCAGAACTTTGATCTTTTGCTAATCTTGCTCCATTGATATATGAAACTCATTATAATGTCAATATTCAGTAACCTTTTGATACTACATAACGTGCATGTCCAAGATCACACTACTTCTTGCTTGTTCACCCCATATTACACCTTATGCATGAAACTAACCCCTTTATGATGATGCATGAGTACACTCTAATCGATGGTGGAATCTTGGCCTTCTTATGCATACAAATCTTTTACATCTCTAAAATATGTAATCTTGTGATGTTCAAGTGACTTTTAATGCTATGATCAACCCCTTGCCCCATGTTGATGTTTGAAATCCTAAGTCCACTAGTGATGACCTAGTGTGACACACATGGTTTGTTTGTCTAGTTTGCATCCAAAATGTGATGTGGATCATAATATCTTCTCTTACCTCCTCAAAATCTAAGATGTTCTATACTTATGATACCCTTGTATGGATGTCACATATATCTCATATGTTGGACCCTATTACATAAGTTAACTATTATGATGACCACATATATGATCGAATGTTGACACCTCATGTTGGTTGTTTGATGCCTAGACTCAAGGGGACATCCACCCTACTTTGAATGTGATTCGTATTCCCTATCTTGCTAACCTAAACTCATGTATTGCCCCAAATCTTGTCTTGATGGATTAAGATCACAGCTTCTCTATTATGAGTTTTATGATATAGTTATGTACATAAGTGACTTAAACCATGTAATGTCCATATACGATAGACGGATCATCCAAATGACATGAAACTTGAACCCCACCTTCATGAAGGACTCTATTCCACTATAAGACCATCTAATGTACTAATAAGCAACTTGGAACCTTACTTTGCAAAAACCCTAAAATGAAGCTAGTTAGGGTTAATGGTGAGAATCTATTGCATGTATGCAATTTTATGCTTTACCTAGTATTGTCTAAGATCTAGATGGTCAAGGATAGGTTATGAATCTCTAAGTCAGTATGGTCTTTAATAATTATATTATTATAGCTTCCTTATTTGAAATATGATACATATGTATGCTTGTTTACTTTCTCAAATATTTCCTTGTAAGTACTCTAGTATTATGATGGACGTTTGTCTCGCACGTTGTTTTATAACTTGAAAACATAATATAGAAACTCCATTATACAAACCTCCTACACCTACCTCTATTTTGGGGTAAGGACATGAGGATGGGCATCCTACTTGAGTTATCAGGATAGGGCGGATCTTTGATAAAAGGGTCAGCTAATCTTGAGCACCCTCTAATCGGCCTTTTTCACGCGTCCAGAAATGAATGCGAGACAAAGGAAGGAATCAAGCTTTAAATTTATAACCCGAAACCTTCTAGGCCCCCGCAACTTTATTACGGGGTCGAAGTAGATATACGGGGTCGAACACAGGGACGTGGTGACGTTTAGGATGCCACAGATCTCGTTCTTTAGTCAGATAAGCCAAGATGATGGTCGATAAAAGTAAGTGCTAGAACTAGTCTAGCGGGTTGTCACGATATAAAACAAAACAAAGAAAACAAAACAAAACGAAACAGAGCTCGTGATTCTACTAAACAGAAAAAGAGAGTTCCTGGCTATGTAACCACAAATGGGGCAGTCTATGCACTCGTTCTCGGACGTAGACAATCCATGAACACCCAAGCAAGCATCTAGTATGCACGGTGGAATCTGTCTTGTGGGGTCGTCCCACTCGCTCTCGTGATGCGTGACTAAAACCATCAACAATATGTCAATGACCTTCTCTCAAGGAATGGCATATCAACACCTCGGAATACACTAAGTTCCCTCTCAGGTCTTAGGATATTCCGGGGTGTTAGGAACAGAGTACCTCAGATCTTCCCCCTCTCAGGTTCGGATCCAGACTATCGTCTCTTAGCTATTTCTACAACGGATCTCTCGATACAGGAAGAAACAAAAGTTTAAGTGAGTAAGAGATCAACCAAACTAGCAATCATAACTTGGAAAGAGAAAATAGAACATGCAACATACTAGATCTGATATGAATCTACTTGCTTAAGGCAAAAGTATATAAGCATGCCTAGATTGAGCTACATAGCCAAGAAGGAGCTAACTCGCCATAGACAAGCATAGTTGGCACCGAAAAAAGATGGATAAATATCGTTTGTATAAGAAACAAAGGAATACAGTAGAATGAAAGAGAAGAGGGAAGAGATATAGCCCGTAGAAGAGAGGTGGCTCTCGCTCCTCAGCCTCTGTGCAGGTCGGATCTCACCCCTTGGGTCTTTTCCTTGTCCCTCTGGACTCCTCGACTCTCTCTTTCTCTAGACCGTATCGGGCATACCGTATCGAGCAACTGTATCTGGCAGTCCATATCGGGCCACCGTATCGATAAACTGTATCGGGCAACCGTATTGGCCAGTAGACTTTTGGGGAACTCGACACACTAGCTCCTTGGTCTAGGCACTAGCTCTTGCCAAGTCCTCCCTCCGGCTCCCCCCGCTCTGTAGGTTGGCAGCTGCTATTTATAGGCAGCGAGTTGATGGGAGTTGTAGCTTTTATTGGTCCATGTGTCCTTCATCCATTGCTTCAATCTTGAGGCATTAGGTTGGCCAATATGACTGTCGCCCGAAGACCGTGTCGGGCAGGGGGAGTGTCAAGCAGCTGTATCGGCCAGACTGTATCGGGCAGCTGTATCGGGCAGCCGTATCGGCCAGACCGTATCAGTCATCCGTATCGGGCAGACCATATCGAGCAGATGCTGGCATTCTTGTCTTTTCAGGTTCGGTACTTGAGAGTCTCCAAAATTGGCTAGTTTCGGTGCCTGTAAGTCAAAAATTGGCTAATTAGCTACATTATTGGCTATTTTTACTACTTTTATCTAATTCGAGATAGAAAGCATAAAACATGAATAAAAGAGTGCATATTAAGACTAAAGTGGTGCAAAACTATAGATAAAATGCATAGAAAATATGCGCTAATTTGGGTGTTATCAACTACCCCAAGCTTAAAACTTGCTTGTCCTCAAGCAAGGTTGTGCTCAAAGAACAAAAAGATAACATCCAAATTAAGCTTGGCAATAAATGTTAAGGTTAAGAAAAATAGTTTAAAACATCAATTCTCCTTATCCATGTCATTTCAGACCAAACCCCCACTTGTTAGGCACAATCCTGCCAAAGCAAGATCAAAGAGTTTCCAGGCAATATTTAGCAAATTCACTACAACTTGTCGATACTCATGAGGGTTTGAACCATAATTATTTAAACATGAAAGAGCTGTCACACAGGTGATCATGCGGGTGATGAGCAATGAGACATGACCATGAATCCATGCCAACCAATCAGGAATACCACGCCTCTCACTTATTCATGTCCTAAGAAACAAAGTAAAAAGACTCTACTGATTTCTGAGAATCCCGATCTGCGTCAGGTTGGTCATGTAACGAGCAACAGTCCCTGCAGTCCAAGCCAGTTGGCCCAGAGCAGTGAGACGAACTCCTCATACTGTGCTCGAACCAACCCTGCTACTGAGATGATCTCATAGGTCACCTAGGGGGTTCCTAGTGACTCTTTAATGAGCTTTTAGTGTGGTACTACCAGGCATGACATATCCATGTTCATGAGCGTAGTCATACACCGGCTGGGCACCATCATCAACTCTCCTAAAAGAGAAAACATCGCTCATTTATTGTTCACACTCAGACTTTTATCATCTGCATTCTAATTTTGTGGGCTTGGGTGAGAACTATAAAGATATGTGGGATTTTGTGGGCGGCCAAGCCTCTTTTGCACATTTTTATATTTTTCATCTTTTTGACTCGATCTAATGTGAGAAGGCATGTAGTCCATCAAGGAAAAGCACTTCACCTTGATCATGGTTCAAAACCCATCATTGTTCCATTCATACCTGTGTGAGAAGTTGCAATTATGATTCAAGAAACCTTACAATAGAGGCAAGCTTGTGAATCCACAACTAGGATTCTTTGATCGTGTTTTAGCTCATTCCAACGGTCCTTTACCATGAGTTCGCCATTCACGACATAGATCAAGGGAATTTAACTTTAAGCTATGAAAAAGGGACATAACCTTAGATTTATTACCAAACTCAAGGAAAGAGTCAAAGAGCAAGTCAAGCAAGAGGTCAAGCAATTTTTAAGATAAAAACTGTGCAATTAGGCATAAAGTCAAGCATTTATCTATTAGAGTCACACCACATAACCATAATTGCGAAGATACAAGCTTATGATATATGCAAGAAATAAATGTGCATGCAAGAAGGGTGAAGAGAAAGAAGGGCTAAGCCTACCCCAACTATCCCAAGCTTAAGAGTTTGCTCATCCTCGAGTAAGACTTAAACTTGAAATAGTGAGGCAGGAATGCATGATTGTTTATGACAATTATTGAAGTTCTAAAGATGATGCATGGATACAAGGATATAAAACAGTTAGAGGAAAGAAACTAACAAGAACATGAAAAGCAAAATTTATTGTATTAAAAGGGCGGGAGGGTGGGTAATAGAAAAGGGGGTGGCTGCCCCACGATACTGACACTGGGATCCCAAATTCTGAGTTTTGGGACCAGTGTCACATGTGTCTTGCCGATGAGTTCCTCCACATAATATGAGTAGAATAGGCGGATGTGTTGGCCCTGCCGAGTCTGAAGAAGAAAAGTAAAATCTAGCGACTCGGTGAAGTCATCTTTGAGCTGGAATTGATTTGAGCTGCACTGGGATGAATTCTTTGGCAAATCATTCTCAAGGTACCTTTCATTATATGAATCTAAAATGAAGGTCCTGGGATGTCGACACAGGATGAAATATATGAGAGAGGTTGGACGTCATCTTGAGAACTCATCTCTTCTCTCTCCATCTCTGCACTTGAGGTTGGATGCTCAGATAAATCTTCATGTACTGTCTGAGTCATCCAACCATCTTCTGAGCAAAAAGTACCCCCTGAAGAACCTGTTTGTATTTCTACCACCCCAATCTTATCACCTGGCGTGGAGTCATGGGTGTCTTCATGCTCAGCAACCATGTTGTAGTGAACCGTCCATCCTGCTCCCTTGACGTCCACCAAGACTTGTAAAGGGATGGTGGCAAATGATGGCTCATGCTTCTCCGACTCGTCTTCGTTACTATACTCACTGCTCCATGTCGAGCAGCTGTCATCGTCGTCGTCAAAAAAATTGTTCCAAACCATGGTTGACGTACTGCTCAAAGTGAAATGACAAGTCACAATATGAGAGATGTCACTCTGGTCTGGTTCAATATCTGATTCTGGTTCCTCTAGCCAACCTTTTGGTTGTGAGGTCGATTGGCTTTTTGAGTCTTCATCATCGTCATCATAGACCCATTCATGTCTATGACTTATTTCTTCCATTGGTTCATCAGTTGGGTCATCTGGATAGAATGAAGGGCTTCCCCAAGTGGGTTGGTATTCATAGAAAAATCCTAGTGAATCCAGTTGATGGTCTGAATAGGATGATGGTGCATACTCCACTTCAGACCCAATGGAATGGTCTTGATGACTAGCGTCTTCATTATCTTGTGATGGCATTTGTAATTGGATTGTAACTAAATCAATGAGCTCTTGGAGCCTCCTGCCTTGTTCAACATCTTTATCATGAAGTGGTTGTACTTGAGCAGCAATGCTTTCGAGACCCGTCGATTCTGCCATGCCCATCGGTTGCTGACCTGCTGTACCAAACTGATGTGCTTGAACAAATCCTTGCTCAACAGTTTGAACTAGACTTCTACTGCAGTCTGCAGCCTCGGTGGCTACTTTGAGATGACGATCCTACTGTTCTAGCAGTTGTTGCATTGGATCGACATCTTCTTGGAGATGAGGCGCTAAGGAGGTGAGTGCTTGAATACTTTCCCTAGCCAACTCCACTTCCTTAATCAGTTCTTGATCCCATAATAGAATGGGGGTCGATGGTTGACTGGCAGTCTCCTTTATTGGAATTTCAACATATGATGATGGTGGAGGTGAGTATAACTCGACTAGTTGTAGAGCACGACCTCCAATTATTAGCCAACAGTCGGAACTGCGGAAAAACTCAGGAGGACAGGTGGACAAGATGACTTGTCTTGCGGAAGCAAGGTCCATGGCTGAAAAAAAGGTATGAGAAAAAGAAAAGTGATTTAGTATATATGAACAAGTATGTGTAAAGCAAGAGGAAAACTATGCATGTATATACAGACTTATAGTGACATAACAAAATCTACTAGGCATGTAAATATGGAAAACCACGTCCTCGGCAATGGCGCCAAAAGTTGATCGGCCTTTTTCACGCGTCCAGAAATGAATGTGGGACAAAGGAAGGAGTCAAGCTTTAAATTTATAACCCAAAACCTTCTAGGCCCCCGCAACTTTATTACGGGGTCGAAGTAGATATACAGGGTCGAACACAGGGACGTGGTGATGTTTAGGACGCCACAGATCTTGTTCTTTAGTCAGATAAGCCAAGACAATGGTCGATAAAAGTAAGTGCTAGAACTAGTCTAGCGGGTTGTCACGATATAAAACAAAACAAAGAAAACAAAACAAAACAAAACAGATCTCGTGATTCTACTAAATAGAGAAAGAGAGTTCCTGGCTATGTAACCACAAACGGGGCAGTCTATGCACTCGTTCTTGGGCGTAGACAACCCTTGAACACCCAAGAAAGCATCTAGTATGCACGGTGGCATCTATCCTGTGGGGTCGTCCCACTCGCTCTCGTGATGCATGACTAAAACCATCAACAATATGTCAATGACCCTCTCTCGAGGAATGACATATCAACACCTCGAAATACACTAAGTTCCCTCTCAGGTCTTAGGATATTCTAGGGTGTTAGGAACAGAGTACCTCAGATCTTCCCCCTCTCAGGTTCGGATCCAGACCATCATCGCTTAGCTATTTCTACAAAGGATCTCTCGATACAGGAAGAAACAACAGTTCAAGTGAGTAAGAGATCAACCAAACTAGCAATCATAACTTGGAAAGAGAAAATAGAACATGCAACATACTAGATCTGATATGAATCTACTTGCTTAAGGCAAAAGTATATAAACATGCCCAGATCGGGCTACATAGCCAAGAAGGAGCTAACTAGCCATAGACAAGCATAGTTGGCACTAAACAAAGATGGATAAACATCGTTTGTACAAGAAACAAAGGAATGTAGTAGAATGAAATAGAAGAGGGAAGAGATATAGCCCGTAGAAGAGAGGTGGCTCTCGCTCCTCGACCTCTGTGTAGGTCGGATCTTGCCCCTTGGGTCTTCTCTTCACCCCTTGGGTCTTCTCTTCATCCCTCTGGACTCCTCGACTCTCTCTCTCTCTATATCGTATCGGGCAGACCATATCGGGCAACCGTATCGGCCAGTAGACTTTTGGGGAACTCGACACACTAGCTCCTTGGTCTAGGCATTAGCTCTTGCCAAGTCCTCCCTCCGGCTCCCCCTGCTCTATAGGTTAGCAGATGCTATTTATAGGCAGCGAGTTGATGGGAGTTGTAGCTTTTATTGGTCCACATGTCCTTCATCCATGGCTTCGATCTTGAGGCATCAGGTGGGCCAATATGACTGTCGCCCGAAGACCGTGTCGGGCAGGGGGAGTGTCAAGCAGTTGTATCGGCCATACCGTATCGGGCAGCCATATCGGCCAGACCGTATCGGGAAGCCGTATTGTCCAGACCGTATTGGGCAGCCGTATCGAGCAGACTGTATCGAGCAGTTGCTGGCATTCTTGTCTTTTCAGGTTCGGTACTTGAGAGTCTCCAAAATTGGCTAGTTTTGGTACCTGTAGGTCAAAAATTGGCTAATCAGCTACATTAGTAGCTATTTTTACTACTTTTATCTAATTCGAGACAGAAAGCATAAAACATGAATAAAAGAGTGCATATTAAGACTAAAGTGGTGCAAAACTATAGATAAAATGCATAGAAAATATGCGCTAATTTGGGTGTTATCACCCTCATAGACACTTCCAATGAGAAGTTATCCATAAAAGGCCTACAAATACATGATATTGATGAATGCATGAAATGATGGTATAAATTGGAGTGAAATGACATAATACATGGGCTCTCATTTTGATAAATACTTACCGTGTGTACTTCTTGTTCGTTTACCCTTGCACTCTCTTTTCAAATTATGCAAAGCTTATGTATATGTATCTTTTAGCCCTGTACTCAGCTCCTCGTGTGCTTAACCCATCTTATTTCACATATGTTTAGGTTCAGAGATGGCCAGAAGTTGATGGGCTTGGTGAGCTATGTCAAGTGTACTTATTGTTAGATCCCTAGTATGCATGATCAGACTTGTAAAGTTTTACTCTTCAATATGTAATTGAATCTTGTAATAAAACAATGTTGCTAAATATATCTTTTCAATTGTTGAGATTATGATTGGTGCATTTATCATGTTATTCGTTCATGTATGTTGAGCTTTACACTTTTGCATTCAAGATTTGGTAATACCATGCTAGGGATGGACGCCTAGGTCCTATTGCCATTGACTTTGTAGGTATTTGGAGTTACAATTTGGCATGACATATGGTATAAGAGCATGAACAATAACTACACCAACATTTATCACATGGAACACAAACTAAACTCACCTTACATCTCAACCATAGAAACTTAATGAGTTGTACTTAGTAGACTAAGTTGGCTTAGCCTCTAGGTTAGAATCTAGATGTTCTAGAACTAGGTGTAGACTTGTGTAAGACCTAGAATCATTCCTTTCTTCTCCCTCTTTCATGTAGTATGGGTTGTAGGTTCAGGAGGGTGAGAAAAGGGAGATCTCACTACAACCCTAGACTTATATTATGGGCATGTTCTTAGTGTAACTACACAGATGCACACCATGTTCTTGCTAGTTCTCCAGGTGTCATGGTACTAGACTTCCCAATGAGTGTGGTAACTTATTTTGGTTTTGGTTTTATTTGAATGGAGTATGGTGGTTTTCATCGCCTGTTTCAACATTGGAGAGAACCTATTTCAAGTTTTAGTGTATGCACATATGAAAAATGTTGCCAGATGCAGAAAGGAAATGAGTGTCCATGTAGCCTAAGAGAAAGAGACGTAACATCAGTCTAGATGAGGGAGTTTAGGTGATAGTTTTAGTTTCTAGAGTTGTCTAGTGCCATGATAAACTTAGGCTATTAAGTAGCCTAGACGACCCAAGTTGTTGTTGTTGTTGTTGATGATGATGATGATGATGATGACGATGAAGAAGAAGACCGTGATGATGATGTTGATGTGGTATTATGAGATGTTTCAATATGATTCAATTTATTTTTGATGATATGACAAGAATTTGAGCATGCAACCCTAGTTAGACCTAGAACCTTGTACGATACATGTAACTTGGTTGACGTGTTGAACATAGCTAGTGGGTTGACATGCTTGTGTGTGCCTAGTCTTGTATGTGTTGAGATATGATATGTGATATATGGTTTGAAACCAACACGGGCCTCAACCTCTTTACTATAAAGGACCTCTAGCATGGGACATACAAAAAGGGCGACCTCTTGATATGAGTTAACACACCATGGGAGAAGGTCAGAGCACCTAAACTCCAAAATATGTGAAATGTTGAAAAATATGCACGATAAAATACATGATGATGAGTCCCTATCTAGATTTACTTCAATGTTTAAGTGTTGAGTCACCTAGTGTGTGTTTCCCTTGAAAATGTGGGACCCTAGAGTTCCGATGAAAAGAGATAACCCTAGAGGAAGAGGCATTAGATATTTGATGTTTGCTATATATGTGAGGGAGATGTCACAAGACCCTAAGATGATGTACATGATGTTTGATTTCCATGATGATCCTCATACTCGGTTTAGTGGTTTTATGTAAAGGTATCTAGGGTTTCTCCAGTGAGATAGGTTGGGTAAGAGTTTGGTATGGATAGTTGTTGGATGTTAGCATGTTTTGCCTTGACTTAGATAGGTCTTATCTTGAGTGGTCTGAGCTTGTGGAGCTCTTTATATACGAAACCTAGATGTCTATGATAATTTTGTTCCTCAAATAATGCTTGATTCATGAAATATATCACTTAAGACTTGATATGTGTATGATAAGTCACTCTGATAAGCTATACCTAGTACAAAAACACACCATACATGATAGACATAGTTTTAGAAATCATGAACATGATATGATGATGCCTAGATATCCTAGCGTGAATAATCAGGGGTGATATGCCTAATCCCATACCCAAACAAAACATGATTAACTTGACATGACGATGCTCTTCAGATCGTAAATTGAATAACATGATGAATACATTTCTTGAATTCAAACCTAATGAGGGATAAAGAACATAATTATTGATGAGCGGCATAACTTGGGGGAAAGTAAAGCATGCATGAAACTTGGTATAATGATGAAACACACGTTCGAAGATGGTCTCATTGGAAAATTATGATGATGAACACATCCTTTGTTGAAATCAATAACATAGCTTTTGATAACACACCTTGTGTTCATATGATTACATGAAAAAAACCTAATGTAATAGGAATAAGGGTTACAGAACACTAATGCCAATGATTATATCATAACATGATAAACCACCTGGTAATCTATGTATAATAAGGGATGGGGAAACCCTAATGTCAAGATGATGTCATATGATGAAACACTAAGTAACAGGTATGCTTGTGATGAGTATACCCTTGATGATGATAACCTATGTGTGCACCCCCATACTGGGGGATGAGTTAAAACCTATGGGATGGTCAATGGCACATGAACATTAAAACTTGACCTTTGACTGTTATCTTGGACTAATTTCACAAACAAAAAATCTTATGAAGAGGGAAGGTGTGACAACCCTAATTTCTCTCTTTTTTATTATACTCTTCCTATTTCTATTAGTGACTTGCATCACTCATTTTGAATTCAATCACATGATTCAAGTAATTTTGATGCTTAATCATAGTCACATTGCACCTATGTTTCTATGTATGACATGAATGCACAATTCTGAGCTATGTATCATCCTTAATACATACCTACCTTGCAAGTAAAATTGAACATTATTACTATGATCTTTTGGATTCCTAGTATATATAATGTTGTAGTTCTCTCAATTAAAAATCCAATGACTCAAAATCACCTTAATCAGAGCATCATAGCCCAAGTTATGACTTATGAGGTTTGGAAGCTTTAAGCAATTTATTTATTTTTTTACTGATCTATTGATGTTGGGTCGGATGCCTTGGCCTGAGTAGCGTGTGTTGGACCATCCACATGGCTTCCCCTCACTTGTACAAGTGTGATCCAAACCACCCCCATGCATCCAATAAGAAGTCTAAAACCATGAGCCACATTTTCTTGGACCTTATATCCCCTCCAACGGATCAACCTATCATCTAATAGTTAGGAGGTTTTCTTTGAGCTCGTGCATCGCTCAATGCATATGGTGCTACAACCTCCACCTACCACCTCTAATGGTGCCTTTTTATCCTCCTTTTTGCCCCATTTTTCTGAAATTGCCGCCATCTTACCCTTCTCCTCGATGTCCTCTCTCTTTTCCCCATCATTCAACAATATTTCTCTCCCTAGAACATGTGCTCCCACCTGCTCGTCCTTCCTGTGATGGGGGCAGTGCCGCTATAGAAAGTAGCTTAGGTCTTGATGCCCCACTCACGATCAACCCCATTCAAGGGTCTCGACGACTTTGAAGCGTCTGTGAGAGCTTTGACGATAGGTTCTCATGGCTTTCGAGACTCTCCAGTGACCACCATGACTCTCTGACAAAGTGCTCTGACGAGATGGTCGACACTAGCCACCGTAGAAGTTTCTCTCAACATGAGAGGGCATTGTTGGGAGGGGCGACACCCTCATCTGATGGATTGTGGAAGGTCCACAATGCTCCAGTCTCCCCTCACGAGCCTCTCCCACGTGGTGCTTGACTGAGGAAGGGCGATGGATGGCTATGACTTGCATCCAGCAACCTAGAGGTTGAGGTCAGTGACCTGAATGGTTAGGAGGCATGCCCAGCCTAAGTGTTGGATCTCGCATCATCTGCTAGGATCCAATGCATGATAAATTGGTAAACCCCCACCCCCTCTCAATTGTGGTTCTTGATGCAAATGCTATAAAATATAAAACTTCCTCATCCTAAGGCCAAATATAGAAAACCTATATATCAATTTGATCATCTCGAAAAGATACACAACTTGGGCATAGTTTCAAATCCCAAATCCTCTTCCTTTGTCCCAATTTTGACAAATATTTGATCATTGACCATGTTGACCATATTAAATGCAATATTGGATCTTTAATGCCCAATCTACTTCCTACACCTCAAATCAATAACTTTTATGAAAATGGAATACAATGAAAGATGTAGTTACCATTCTTGATCCTCAATTGACTTCGATGCACTAATGTGACATGTATGTGAACTATAACCCTAAAACTTAGATCGTTGCTTATCTTTCTTCATTGATATGTGAATCTCATTATAATGTCAATATTCAGTAACTTTTTGACACTATATAATGTGCATGTCCAAGATCACACTACTTCTTGCTTGTTCATCCCATGTCACACCTAATGCATGAAAGTGACCCCTTTGTGGTGATCACTGTTCGGAAAATCAGCCGCTTAGGCCGAATAATCGGCCGAATATTCCTTTTTGGGGGTCTACCGAACCGATTATCAATAATCGACCTATAATCGGTCCATGACCGATTAATCGGCCGATCGGGGGAATAATCGGCAGATTAATCGGCGATTTTCAAAATCAAATGCTAGTAAAAAAAATTTTACATTAATTTTTTCTAATACTACTATTGGTCATTACAATTACATTCTCTTCTTCCAATTTACATATTTGTTCTTCTCCTCATGTTTTCTCTATAAGTTTATAGTTAGTGTTTATTAAACTGATCCTTACTATTGATGTTTACTTCTCTAAGTTCATCAATGTTTCTAATTACTTCTTAATGCAAGATTAGTCTATGACTTATCAATGTTTCTAATTACTTATCAATGTTTTTTCCCTAATTTCATCAATGTTTCAAGTTACTTATTAATGCAATATTAGTCTTATCACTTATCAATGTTTCTAATTACTTATTAATGTAATATTAGTCTATGACTTATCAATGTTTCTAATTACTTATTAATGCAATATTAGTCTATTACTTATCAACGTTTCTAATTACTTATTAATGTGATAGTAGTCTATGACTTATCAATGTTTGTAATTACTTATCAAAGTTTTCTTCTCTAATTTCATCAATGTTTCAACTACTTATGAATGCAATATTAGTCTATTACTTATAAATGTTTCTAATTACTTATCATTGTCATTATTATATGGTCAATATATAATTTACATATCTTTATGATTAATATTAAAAAAAATCAAAACCAATTAAAACCGAATATTCTCCCGCTTATACTCCCGCATATCGTATATACTCTATTCGGTACCCTCTCCACCCGTACACCGATTACCACTTTTCAGAATACTGGTGGTGATGCATGATTACACTCTAATCGGTGGTGGAATCTTGACCTTCCTATTCATAAAAATATTTTAGATCTCTTAAATCTTTAATCTTGTGATGTTTAAGTGACTTTTAATGCTATGATCAACCCCTTTCCCCATGTTGATGTTTGAAATCCTAAGTCCACTAGTGATGACGTAGTGTGACACTCATGGCTTGTTTGTCTAGTTTGTGCCCCAAATGTGATGTGGATCTTGATCTCTCCTCTTCCCTCCTCAAAATTTGACATGTTCTATACTTATGATACCCTTGTATGGATGTCCCATATATCCCATACATTGGACCCTATTACATAAGTTAACTATTATGATGACCACATGTATGATCGAATGTTGGTACCTCATGTTGGTTGTTTGATGCCTAGACCCTAGGGGACATCCACCCTACTTTGAATGTGATTCTTATGCCCTATCTTGATAACATTAACTCATGTCTTGCCCCAAATAATGTCTTGATGGATTATGATCATGACTTCTATATTATGATTCTTATGACATAGGTATGTACATAAGTGACTTATTGTTGGCTAAATTGGACATTATTATAATCCCTTTATTTTGATGATGATAAACATTTCATTCTTGTGGATCTAACATGCTACTTGAGTGTTGCAGGAACAAGGTGGCTGACAAACCTTTGGAAGATCTATATGCTCAAAATGCTTCAATTTCATGATTGAAAATCAAATTTAAAAACTTGTACAAGTATATAATGTACAACTACTTAGATATCATGTAAATCAAGTGTTTAGATCTTCCCTAGCCACTCACAACACTTAGATAGGTCAACCCCTATAATAGTGTCACAACTGCACACTCATACACACACTTAGTATTCATCTAGAACCACTAAAATAGAGACATTCTCAGTCTAACTATTTGTCGACTGAGACAAACTCGGTCAAACATCTTCTCGACCGAGAATCTCCCGGGTTAATCCTTCTAAAAGGTTCTATAGTCGTTAGACCTAGCAGACAAGGTGGTTGGGAGTTGGAATCGAATGTTATATACACTTGCTCTAGATCGTCCCTCAGTCATTGAAGTCCTCGACCGACTGACTCTCAGTCGACAAACTTCTCGACTGAGAAGAACTTTGTCTACACTTTTTATAATTAATAAACTAGTCATTGCTAAAGTAATTATGGATACCTAACGGCTAGTTGAGCACTTAGTACCCCTAGAAAGTATCTAGAATGTCCTTAAGCATTCATAGGCCATTCCTATAAATAGCACATTCCTTAGGACACCCAAAACACACTTGTACAACACTTGAGCATACATACTTGCAATTGAGAATCCACATTTGTGAGCAATTGAGCAATTCCAACATTTGCATATCTTTTCCATTACTACAAATTCATATCCTATAGGCTAGCATCTCCTACCCACTACACTTCCACTTTCATACACATTGGTTAGGAGATCAAAATGCTTGATATAGGATTCAAGCCTTGTGCTACAGCGGTAATTGTAATTTCCATTTTCCCTTCTTGTTCCTTCTTATTTGCTTTGTACTCTCCTTGCTACTCCTAGGTGGGAGGCTGCGGATGGGAGAGGGTGTAATCTTCTTAGGTGGAGAAGGTGGACTTTGGACTACTTCTAGAAGGTCTCAATGGGAATTTACTTCAAAGAGGAAGGCTACTTCAAGGGGGAGCTTGAAGTTACTTCAAGTGAAGGCTGCTTCAAAGTTGGTGAGATGACTTCGGGGTGAAGGCTGTCCAAAGGGTTTAGGAAGGTAGTTATAGTTTATGTAACATCCTCAAAAAGGTAATAAAATATAGGTGCTTTCAAAATCCCAGTTGGGTGCAACCGAGTAGTGAACTGACTCCCTTAGTATTTTCTAAGGGTGGAATCACTCTAAACCCATGTCTCCTTCTTTAATATTTTTGTGGTTGATTGTTTAAATAATTATTTTTAAAATTATTATAAAACCCTATTCACCCCCCCTGGTGGTTTTTCAATTGGTATCAGAGCAGGCTTCAAGGAACTCTAATCGAGTCTTGAAGAATGGAGGGTGATGATGTCTACAACCGCAAGCAAAGGAGAGGCTTGGATCAATCTTCAACAAGCTGTAGTTGGTTCTTAGGAACAAGACACACAACACCTAGCTATCCATGGAGGTTAAAGAAGGAATATGTGCATAAAGAATGCCTTATTGCTACAACAAGTGAAGAAGAAGAAGAGGTACGTCTTTTTTATTTATCTAAGAGTTAATTGCTAGCCTTAAAGAGACACATGATAAGTATATTGAGTGCAAGAAGAAATTAAAGAAATCTAATAAAGCAAATGATGGGTTACATGCTAAACTTTTTGCTCTCACATCTAAAAATGAAGATCTGTATGCTAAATTAAATGAACTTGGATTTGAAAAGGATAGTATTATTTCTGAAAATAGTACTTTGATATCATCTCTAAGTGATTATAGTGTGAAGATTTTTACTCTAGAAACAAATTATGATATTCTTTCTCTAGAAAAGGTCGGACTACTTGCAAAGTTAAATGATTTTAAAACTAAACATATCCTATGCACTCATCTAGATTGTGATACTATTGTAAAAGAAAGAGATTCTTTATTATCTAATCTAGATCAAGCAAAGTTATATATCAAAAAGAGAATGGATGAGATTGCTAAGTTACAACAAGAAGTTAGTAGCTTAAGAAACAATGATGTTCTTGATAAGATCTTAAATGATTCTCATGGTCAAATTGGAAGGATAGGACTAGGATACAAGACTAAAGGAAAATCCTATCAAACACCTAGTGGGGGAAGGACATAAGTGCCAAAGACTCAATCTATGTATGTACCTAAAGGCAAGTATGCATATGTACCCAAGAACAATCTAGATCAAACTCATAAAAAGAGAAATGAGACTGATTCTATAGGTTGCCATTATTGTTTTGCATCTTGGACATTATTCCTTCTCATGTCCTTACAAGAAAAAGGATGTTGAGTTGGTATGGGTTCCAAAACCCCCAAACTAAATAAATTAAATTAAGTTGAGATATGACCAATGACTCTAAATTGTCTATCTTTATGTCTATCTCAACTTAACATAATGAGATAACAAATGGATTCAAGTAATTAAATTTTTAACTTGAAAATACACATTTATAAATAAACCTACAGAGACACATATTTAACAACTTGTTTTAGTTTGGGTTCCTAAAACTTAGATATTTGAATATGATTAGTTGAGATTTGACTTAAATGTTACTTTGATACTTAAATGTTTTATCTCAACTAAACTGAGTTTTAAATTGCATAATTGAATTGAAATTGATCTATGTTTTACTTGGAAATAACTACCAAAAATAGTACAGAAGCAATCTCGGTCGACAAAATCTTCAACCGAGACAATGTCGGTCGAGAAATTGGTCGACCGATAGGATTTTTGCCTTAAATCTATATTTTTTCTGGAGAAACAGTAACATTCTCGGCCGAGAAAGTTGTCGACTGAGACAACATCGGTCGAGAACTTTTTCGACCGAGTGAAACCCTGACAAGACTGTTTAATAAAAACAAGACACTTCAATTGCAATCAACTTAAGTATGTAATGAACTTTACATATTATTATACTTTAAATATTTAAATGATCCTAATCAAAAGGAAGAATATATGAGCATAAAAACTTAATACTTTTTATGATTAAATTGTATCTATCAAATATTCAAGAGAAAAAGATTGATTTTACTAAAATTGCTGCAAAAATGTTGCTTGTAAAGAAAAATGATGTTGATCTATACTCTGACTGCAAGTAGACATGCTCTATTGCAAAAATAAGT
Organism: Alisma plantago-aquatica; assembly: GCA_963693085.1. Classification (NCBI taxonomy): domain Eukaryota; kingdom Viridiplantae; phylum Streptophyta; class Magnoliopsida; order Alismatales; family Alismataceae; genus Alisma; species Alisma plantago-aquatica. The sequence continues at coordinate 751,100,300 of OY856413.1, forward strand.
CATATATCTTGGAGACAAATCTCAAATAACATATTGATAATTTGCATCATGATCTATATGATATCTTTATCATGCTATAAATTTACTAATTATATGATCAAAACTATATGCAAATAGAAACCAGAAATGCTCTCTTAAAATCAATGCACACATTGTAAAGCCCTGAAATGCTACTGAAATGATTAAGCATGTTCATGGCTTCTCTTAAATGTAAAATTCATGAACCATGATTGATCAAGAAAAAGATATTTCTTTGATAAATCTTCCTTAAAAGATATGATTCTCTACATTGTGAATATTAAAACTGATGGTTTGAGTATGTTTAATCAAGAAAATCATGGATTTGCTTCTCATGAGATTATCTTGGTTCTTCTCCTACTTGGTTTGGCTTAAAACTAAAAATTATGAACCATGTCGGTTTAATCAAGGAAATTACTATTTTATCATAATACACATGGTTTTTCCTAAGTATTCCTTGGTCTATCTATATAAAAACCATGTATCTTGAAATTTGCTTTTAAATGATCATAATCATTGTATTTCATGAAATTATGGATATGCTTCTATTGTTCTATCATGATCATTGTGTTATGGATATGCCTTTACTATTTTATCATGATCATTGTGCTCCATCTTTTACTTGGTTTGCATAAAATAACCTTTGATCTATATATACAAACCATGAATGGATATTGTTTTCAAAATGATCATTGTGATTCAGCTCATTACATATAAAGATGATGTTATCATTGAAAATGCCATTTTGCATAACAGTAAAACTCTATGGCACAAATGCATCTTGACATGATAGATAATGATTATCGTGTGCATGGCTTGTATCATCCCGTGTAATAAATGAATGATTTTTGCTAGATGACACTATGGCAAGCTAAATAGTTTGTTTCTTAGAACAAGAATATTAATGTCTTATCTAGTTGTTTGTTCTAAGTAATCAAAAGAAAAATCTTGATTTTACGAACTTGATTATATGAGATATAAAACTTGTTCTTAATTTATATTCAAGGATGACTGATTCTAAAGAGTTAATCTAAAAATAAGTTTAAAATAAGAGATGTGTTTAGAATAAAGAGCTATTTTAATGTTACATTTAAAATCTATTATAACCAAATCAAGAGAAAGGTCCTAAATTCATATATTGCTTAAAATTCTACACAGGATTGCTCTTAGGATATAATTTTGCATCATGGTGGCAACATGACTTATGGAAATCTCTATTGATGCAAATAATCTTGCTTATAAATAAATGATTGAAAGCTACATTCTTGCTATGATTGAACATGTTGTATATGTAGTTCAATTGCCTTTTTTCAAGAAGAACAATCACTGTGGATATCAAAATTTCTTATTTCATGAAGAACATACATTCTGAAAATTTTCTTAGGATATAACTTGCTCTAAGAAAATCAAGAAAAAAGACTTCATTGTGATGCCTATATTAAGTTTTCAATTGATAAAACTTCTTCAAAATAGGTATCACTCAAAGTGCTTCAAATTGATATACATTTGATCATATTACATAAAGACTTTATGTTTCACATATTTTAACATTAATGTGTAACTCAATGAGAGTGCTTAAACTGTAAATCTGCAAAAAAATGCCTCTTAGTCGAAATAAAGTTCGACCGATGGTCGCCCAGGTCGAAGTCAAGGTCGACCTAAAATAAGCTTGACAAAATTCTTAATTGTAAATCATTTCCTTGCACTCAATCTTAGTATATTGAAAACAAGATTTTAGTGCATAGCTCTCATAAAAGGTTAACTTATTATGATCTAATGCTTATTGTGACCTTAGAATCCTTAAATTATCTTGATTATAAGATTAAGGGGGAGATCACAAAAACTATCTTGACTATAAGATTAAGAAGGAGCTCACAAAACTTTGTAAACATCATAAAGAAAATTTGAAACTAGTTATGACCTTAGTATCGTTAAAGTAATCTTGGAGCCTACAATATTTATGAATATAATGGAATTCTCTAAAACAAATTAGGGCTTAACATCCCATGCATTTGGTTAGAGATACATCCATTGATTCTACTATAAGCTTAAAAGAATCTCATATCATTTCAGGGCTTAACATCCCTTGTAAAATGGATGAGAAATCAAAACACATATGCCATGAATCTAAAAGGATCTCATGTCATTTCTAGGCTTAACATCTTTTACAAATGATTGAGAAATAAATTGTGGCTAAATTTGACATAAGTGGTTTGCTTTGAGTATCAAATTATCAAATTAAGGGGGAGTTATAAAAGTCATACTTAATGATTATCTTGGTTATCTTTTTGAAATGAAAAAGGGGGAGAAACAATATAAATCAAAGGAAAAGAGTTTCATAATCTCTTGGTTTTAAAAATGATATCGTTTGAACAAGAGAATACATGAAAAGGAAATGCAAAGGAAATTTCAGGTATGAAACTCATATGATTTACATTACTTTGATTTATATTGGAAATGTTTGTCATCTTCAAAAAGGGGAGATTGTTGGCTAAATTGGACATTATTATAATCCCTTTATTTTGATGATGACAAACATTTCATTCTTTTGAATCTAATGTGCTATTTGAGTGTTGCAGGAACAAGGTGGATGACAAACCTTTGGAAGATCTATATGCTCAAAATGCTTCAATTTCATGATTGAAAATCAAATTTAAAAACTTGTACAAGTATATAATGTACAAGTACTTAGATATCATGTAAATCAAGCGTTTAGATATTCCCTAGACACTCATAACACTTAGATAGGTCATCCCCTATAATAGTGTCACAACTGCACACTCATACACACACTTAGTATTCATCTCGAACCACCAAAACAGAGACATTCTCAGTCGAACTATTTGTCAACTGAGACACACTCGGTCGAACATCTTATCGACCAAGAGTCTCCTGGGTTAATCCTTCTAAAAGGTTCTATAGTCGTTAGACCTAGCAGACAAGGTGGTTGGGAGTTGGAATCGAACATTATATACTCTTGCTCCAGACTGTCCGTCGGTCGGCGAAGTCCTCGACCGACTGACTCTCAGTCGAAAAACTTCTTGACCGAGAAGAACTCTGTCTGCACTTTTCAGAATTAATAAACTAGTCATTGCTAAAGCAATTAGTGGATACCTAACGGCTAGTTGAGCACTTAGAACCCCCTAGAAAGTATCTAGAACGTCCTTAAGAATTCATAGGCTGTTTCTATAAATAGGACATGCCTTAGGACACCCAAAACACACTTGTACAACACTTGAGCATACATACTTGCAATTGAGAATCCACATTTGTGAGAAATTGAGGAATTCCAACATTTACAAATCTTTTCCATTGCTACAAATTCATGTCCTATAGGCTAGCATCTCCTACCGACTACACTTCCACTTTCATACACATTGGTTAGGAGATCAAAATGCTTGATATAGGATTCAAGCCTTGTGCTACAGTGGTAATTGTAATTTCCTTTTTCCCTTCTTGTTCCTTCTTATTTGCTTTGTACTCTCCTTGCTACTCCTAGGTTGGAGGCTGCGGATTGGAGAGGGTTTAATCTTCTCAGGTGGAGAAGGTGGACTTTAGACTACTTCTAGAAGGTCTCAACGGGAAGCTACTTCAAAGAGGAAGGCTACTTCAAGGGGGAGCTTGAAGTTACTTCAAGTGAAGGCTGCTTCAAAGTTCGTGAGACGACTTCAGGGTGAAGGTTGTCCAAAGGGTTTAGAAAGGTAGTTGTATTTTATGTTACATCCTCAAAAGGTAATAAAATATAGGTGCTTTCAAAATCCCGGTTGGGTGCAACCGGGTAGTGGACTGACTCCCTTAGTATTTGCTAAGGGTGGAACCACTCTAAACCCTTGTCTCCTTCTTCAACATTTTTGTGGTTGATTGTTTGAATAATTATTTTTAAAATTATTATAAAACCATATTCACCCCCTCTAGTGGTTTTTCACTTATATTATGTAATACTCATATAAGATAGATGGATCATCCAAATGACATGAAACTTGAACCCCACCTTCATGAAGGACTCTAAAACAATATAATATCATTGAATGTACTAATAAGCAACTTGGAACCTAACTTGGCTAAAACCCTAAAATGAAGCTAATTAGGGTTAACGATGTGAATCTAATGCGTGTATGCAATCCTATACTTTACCAAGTATTTCCTGAGATGTAGATGGTCAAGGATAGGTTATGAATCTCTAAATTAGTATGGACTTAAATAATTATATGACTATGGCTTTCTTGTTTGAAATGTGATACATATGTATGCTTGTTTAGTTTCTCAAATATTGCCTTGTAAGTACTCTAGTAGTATGATCAACGTTTGTCACACACGTTGTTTTATAACCTACAAACATAATATAGAAACTCCATTTTAAAACCTCCTGCACCTACCTGGAGTTTTGGAGTAAGGACATGAGGATTGGCGTCCTAGTTATCAAGATAGGGTAGATTTTTTATAAAAGGGTTGGATAATCTTGAGCACCCTCATAAACTCTTCTATTGAGAAGTTGTCCATAAAATCCTTACGAATACATGATATTGATGAATGCATGAAATGATGGTATAATTGGAGTGAAATGACATAAAACACGGACTCTCATTTTACTAAATACTTAACTTATTTACTTCTTGTTCGTTTACCCTTGTACCCTCTTTTTAAATTATGCAAAGCTTATGTATATGTATCTTTTAGCCCTGTACTCGACACCTTGTGTGCTTGACCGATCTTGTTTCACATATTTTTAGGTTCAGAAATGGCTAGAAGTTGATGGACTTGGTAAGTTATGTAATGTGTAATTGTCGTTAGATTCCTAGTATGCATGATCAGACTTGTAAAGTTGTAATCTTCAATATGTAATTGAATCTTGTAATAAAATAATGTGATTTAATATATCTTATTGATTATTGAGATTATGATTGGTGCATTTATCTTGTTATATGTTCATGTATGCTGAGATTTACGCTTTCGCATTCACACTTTGGTAATACCATTCCAGGGACGGATGCCTAGGTCCTATCGTCATTGATTTTATAGTCCTTTGGAGTTAGAATTTGGGTAACAAACAGTTCCATGATAGTAGTATTTTGAGAATTGGTTTTTCTATTCAGAAAGGATTGGCGGCACAGCTTGTTGCCTATCTTCCTTCCATCTTGATGTTATTATTTTATTTGAATATATAAAAAGGCCTAGACATGTGTGTCTATATATATATATATATATATATATATATATATATATATATATATATATAGGGTATATCTTCGCTACCCGTGCATCAAATTTGTAATGGGATGACACATATATGTAATGAGACAACCAAATTTGTAATGAGACAACCGAAATTGTAATACAGAAACTCATTTTGTATTACAACACTGTTACAGTAATAAATATATATTTATTACTGTAACAGCGTCGTAATACAAAACGAATCTTTGTATTATAATTTCGGTCGTCTCATTACAAATTTGGATTGTCTCATTACAAATGCATACCTTCCCATTACAAAACTCATGCACGGGTAGCGAATCTTAGTTACCCGCACGGGTAGCGAAGATATACCCTATATATATATATATATATATATATATATATATATATATATATATATATGGTATAGAAAGACAAATAATAGATGCTACATTCATATAAAAATAGAAGATAAATATGGTAGTATGATTTATGATAATTTTCTTTGTAACAATGTAAAATAAATGTTGTGAGACCCTACAAGTACGTTGACAATGATAAATTTCAGTTCTGTTAGTGATCATACGAATGCATCATCTACTTTTTAGAAACATGGTTCATTGAAATGTAGCATCTATCCTTTAGTGTGCTCTACTAACATTTATAGCAATGCAACAATTACAACAAAAAAATGGCAACGTGGTATTCACAATATTTGTCCATGCATCCGCAGCCACTTACCGCATGAAATCAGCCCGGTGGTAAATCTGAGATCATGGATCCCATATGACTAAAAGTAGGTATAAAAATAAATAAAAAATAATAGATTGTCAGCCGAATGTTTGAAGCATATTTTGTAACTCCGGTTTGACTTTTGGTCTCCTACTACAGTTTGATTTCCACTGAACACATTACCATACGATGCCTTAATTGTAAATAGGAGTGGTGAAGATAGGTTCATAGACTTGATTAGTCCCTGCTATACCAAGTTTATTATACAAAGGGAGTTGGTACAACTTTCTACTCAAACTAACCTCTTATGTAATCTATTGCATAGATCATGATTTCTAATAAGGGGTAGAGCTAATGTTGAACTTGATGCTTCCTCTAATCATTCAACACAATCAAAAGACTACATGCTCATCATGTAGTCTCACAAACCATGCAGCAAGAGGAGGTGAAGACATTGTGCTTCAAAACATGACACCCACCGCTCTCTATGTTGTCATTGAGGATCATAACCACAAAAGACCGGTGGCAATAGTGGTGTTTTCTTTCATTAGAATCTTTGTGATGTAAAACTTAACAAGAACCGAAATCATTTGCACAGATGTAAACAAATATCTTTTGTCTTTGACGACAACCACAACTACATTGAATGTGGGTTTTGTTCTGTCTAATCTAGTTGGAACACGAGGAGTTGTGTGTCATTTGTAGATTTGGTCTAAGTGATCACACCAAGAGAAGAATCAATCTCAACCTTGCCACAGGAATCCGGCTGCAAAAATGATCAAAATTAATCTACACATACTTAATTATAATAGGAGGTATATAGTTTTAAAGAAGAGAAAAAGAGTATGTAAATTGGATGATATGTATGTAGCATCTTAATAACCAATTCGTTGTAAGTGACAGTTGACATAAGAGACTCATAGTTTGTCAGAAAAGAGACAGCACGAATATGGTGTTCTTGTCCCGCACCAAGCCCATGTAGTAGGCGTAGTCCACTCCTTGCCGTGTAAAGGTGTAGTCAACACACATCCCAAACTCTCTTGTATATCTTTTGATGGGCATTCAACAACGTCTACCAGGCTAGCAGTGGCATCAATTCCTCTTTCTCCTCCTCTTTAGAGTTCGAGTCTTCATTGAACAATCCTTCTTCGTCTGGTCACCGAGCTCGCTCGGCCCGACATCAACATCACATCATTTGGAATGAATGAAACCCCCACCATAATCACACTGGATGCCTCTCATGACCTCTCTCTCTCTCTCTCTCTCTCTCTCTCTCTCCTCTTGTAAGAGAAGACCCCTCACCTATATGAAACAAAACACATATATCATACCAAATCAGTGCAACCTTTTAGCAAATCTTTAAATCTATGTGTTATCTACCATCTGGCTACTCACTCTCTCTCGTCAATGTAATGGAACACCACGACTTGGGTCCTCTTAGAGACACCTGGTTGCTAGAACTTTACGTGATGTGGTGTCCCGCCCGTGGATGACCATGTGCTCGACCATCGTCAGTGCCTAGTGCCACGCCCTCCAATGCTTCCCGTCCAACCTCTTAAACCAAGATCGACATAAATAAACATGTCATAGAAAAGTTACGCGTGCGGCCAGTTAGAATCTGAATTCCTAGGGTCACAATCAACTTACTTACGTACCTCTTGTGTACCACGTCGGCTATCCTCCATTCTAGTGGTCATCAACCTCAAACTCAGGCCTTAGTTATCTCCTTTAAGGTCTTGGCTTCGGGAAGAACAAAGAATAGTTGGAGAAGAGGAGAGAGTTCAGTGGGACTTGTCATGCGGTTTGAGATCATCCTTGAAACCAGGATAAACGTCGAGGACGGATGAAACTATGGGGTTGGAGAGATAAGCATGAACTTTAACGTGGTGTGATAAACTGAAATGGTTGTAAACATGGCTAGATGTAGAATACGAACGGTTATACAATGATGATAATTAGTGTCAATGGAAACGTCTGTTTTACATTACGTGATGTTATTTTGAATATGCAGTTTTGTTGCGGATTAAATGGGACGTGGGCTTTTATGTGTTATATTTTGAGCGGGTAACAGAACGATGAACATGGGTGCATTAAACGTGGATGTGGTGTTGCACGTTAGACAACATTTTTTTCTAATTTAAATAATTAAAATTGAAGAAAAAATCTGAGAAGAGAGAAATTGAAGGAGGAAGCAACATTTTGAAAAGCTGGAATCCAATTGGTTGAGATTTTTTAGAAGAGAAGAAAATGGCATGGATGTAATTTTTTTTTAAATCCCTCTTTTATAGTAGTATATAGGTGTGGAAAGGAATTTTATCCAAAAAAATTTAATGGCCATTAATTTGATCAATTATTTTCAACGTGTAAAGTATATATTATAGTAAAAAATGTATATAAGACAATGTAGATACATCATACCCCGAGATCTATAATATAACAATCAAGTAGGATCAACGGATTAACATAATAAGATTTGTTTATGCTTCATTTTCACATCATGATATTTTAAATTATATTAATTGGGCTGCTTTCCCTAAAAAATCATATTATAATAAGTTTTCCTTAAGCAATGCTGCAAAATAGAAAATTGATATATTTGGAATATTTGCTGCAATCACCATATTTAGTTATAATTTATCTTAGTTAACTCTTTTACAATTTTTTTCATATGTTTGTAGCAATTTTGTATCACATTCACATGTTTAACTCTTTTTAGATCAGATTGGGTTTTATTTTTTCTATTTTTTAAAGTGAATTTGCTCATTTTATTTTAGATATCGCACAAGCTGTAGAAAAGAGTTCCAAGTCCTTCCCCAAACATTCTAGAGAAATATAGGAATCATGACTCTTCACCTTTGAGAATTTGTAATGGTGATCACCTCATCCAGGATATTGAAGACAAGTTTCAGCCATTTTATCAATCGATTGGACATTAGGTGATCCAATAGAGTATGCCTCAAAGACTAGCAAGGATGGGAAGTGAGATGATCGACACATCCACTAAGATGATCTGACTACTAGCATCGCAAAAATCTTAACAAGGTCACTACTTTGCAAAATGATTGGTTGGCCCTATCAATTGGCCGACTACTTCACAAAATTCTCAATAAAGCCTTAGAACTCTAGTTTATTGGTTCGTGAGTCTTTGACTGAAAAAAAAATCATCATATGACATGTTTAGAAGAAAATTGATAGGCTCACATTTGGAGTTGAATGTCATACGTTCATTATGGCTCAAGAAAAAAGTCTAATCGGCTGACTCATTTACTGAGCCGATTAGATGAACCAACGGGTAAAAGTCACTCATATCCATCCAGTCAATTGGCTTTGTATTTTTGTGCATAAATAGAAACACATACTTTGGTTTCTTATGTGCATATTTTGTGGGACGAACTTCAAAGTACCTAAGGCCTTTAAACTGGATTATACAAAATCTCATTTTTCATTTCGGAAACCTTATTTGAATGCTATGTAGAAGGCACTCATCCCCGTGACTATTTTGTGGTACTATTTTTATCATCAAATTGGAGGATGATCACCAAATACCACACACCTTATTCTCTCCATCATTGTGTGATGAATCTTCCTTCTTTATTTTTTTCTAGTGTCTAAATCTCTATCATGAGAGAGTATTTCTTTACTGAGGTGCATGGATTAGCCCCATTACACATGTTTTGCATTTTCATTCATTTATTATTACTTGTATCGATAAGTTTTATTACAAATTAATTTCTTAATGCATCTTTCTAGGATTGATCAACCGTTTGCATGTTTGTTACAATTATAGGCATAGAGAACTTTGAAACATAGAATTAGAATATCATTTAGTACTAGTTGACATCAATATGAGAATTTCAAAGGGATGGTCTCTACAACAATGGATTCAAGATCCATGTTTAACACGATGATGAACCCAAGGTGATATTCATCCTTGTAACTTTCTCAAGTCAAAAGGACTTGAAATTGCAAGGACTCAATTTATCATTCATATGAGCATTGTGCTAGGTGAGATGTGAATGTGGGCAGCGATGATTAAGCTTGGTTTTACCTACTAGTTCTCATAAATAAGTAAATCTCAATTTGATTCAAGTTTAATTTGTACATAGTTTAATAAATCGTTCTCCTCTTAATTAATGTAGTAGTCTTAATTTGAATTGATATTCATTAGTAAAATTTTAAAAATGTTTCCTGGAGATTTGATCCTAAATCTATATTGTGATTAGATTTGTCTTCTTGTGATTGGGATTGTCCAACATTTGGAATCAAGTAAATTATTGGATTTCATTCCTAGTGAACTGTAGTGAGATATTTCTAACAACAAATTTTGGTGGTGTCGTTGGGTAAAGTAAATTTCATTAACTAAATTTAATGCAGATAGGATTAATTTAGGATCATTATAAATTACAATAGAAAATATTGTGTATCTTTTTAACTTAATTCTTTTTTGCCAATTTGATTGTGGTAGATCTTTTCATCTTAGATATTTCACTTCGTGCATGTAACCCCCCTCAAGAGTTGAACCTATATTAGATCTAGATCCTAAAATTGAAAGGAACTTCCACAAGCAAAATAAGGTATTAAAATAGAGAATGGATGAGGCAGAGTTACAACACAGGTGGTGTTTATTGTATGCCCCAAGACCCATCATATGATCATTGCAATAGGGATTATTGTACATAATTTAGTTATCAATATAAAAAAAATCCACTATAAAAAGTATTGAATAATGAATCAATAAGATAATGTCCTAAGAAAAATTTGACTCAAGACATGGTTTCATTTAAAAATGTGGGCATGAGATCATATTTATACTTAGAGTGTTCATTATAGTTGTTTCATCGATCAACTATTATTTTGGATATTATAGAACAACAATATGCGTATGGGGAATGATAAATGTGTCTTCTAAGTCATTGTATTGGGTACAAATTTAGATAAATGGGTACTTGTGTGAGAAGAAGTTGTATTTGACAAACCCACTTTGATAATGAGAGATGGAAGCCAACCTAAGGTTTTCAGAGTCATATCCCAATGTAATACTAGTGAATGTGATCATTAGACCTTAAATCTTTATAATAATCACATGTCATTTCTTGTACTTTAACACTACCCTTGGTGACATTGAATAAGGTTTAGCATGTAGGCAGTGCTTGTGTGCAACGTGAAAATTGTTGATGATTGTGATTGGCATACATGGATTTCATCCCTACTAATGGAGTGATCCCAGATACCTGAATAAGTGAGACTATAAAATGCATGACGATGCTCATGTGAGACAATATATGATATCGGTCTCACTCAATGGAAAACTCTATTTTGTGAAACATAGATTGGGTATTATGAGGATGACTAATTCATGCCTCAGGTCCAATATGATTATATGTGATAGGGGGATTATATGGTCATGGTAACATTTTTCACTTACAATTTGAATTTGTTCTCTATCTTATTCATATTACTAGATGACCAATGATATTACTTATTTCTCATAAGGTCCTTGACTTCATTGCTAACTTGATAGAGAACCTACAAGGTCAAACACATAAGGATGCTCAAAAGATTTGAATTTCACAATAAAACACATAAATAGAATGGTTTTCAATTAAGTAAAGGTTGATTATCAACCCAGTTGATAGACTAAGAAAGCTATTCTCTCAAGTAGATATTATATTAAGTGTTTGAGTAAGTGTTAGACAATCGACTAATCACCTTTTTGGAAGATGATCAGCCAGTCGACTGGATACAAATTAAGAAACAAAGAAAAAAAAGAACTTGATCTATTGGGAATTGAAATGGTTTATTGGAATTAGACCAAGAGTTTCCTGGTCTGGCTAGTAGATCAACTAGGAATATTAGTTGATTGACTAGGTGACCCAAGTGCTCCATTAGGTGTCTCATTCTGCTGACTAGAAGCCCACATGAGTTACCTAGTTTGATTTATTTTTGAGTTGTTACCAGGAAGGATATTAGATTTTTGGGAGATCCCATTCCATGACTCTTCTATAGAAAGTGGCATATGTCAAAAGGGTCAAACACACATTGATCCATGAGATCTCTAGGAATTTTTCCTATTGAAGAGAGAGAAGACCCTTCTTTTAGGAAGCTGGTCAATGGCCATATAATCTTGTTTTCTGTAATGGAAATGAAATTAAAACAACTTTCTTATTAAATCATAATGTTTTTAATAATGTTTCTTTCTTTCTTGTACTTATATTAATTTTTTCCAAATAGACATGAACTCTTAAACCTATTATTTTATGTCTTCAATATCATACTCAACACAGTTATGTTGATGTGTACCCATTTTATAATTTTACGTAACATGTACAATCTAACTCTTTCTATAATCAGGCTTCCACTCTAATGTGATACTTCTATGCTCTTAGTCTATTGGGATCATATAATGGAATGCAAATGAAACATCTACATGGTTTGATATCTAGATGGGATAAGATCTTATTGCATGTACTAGTTTAATTTCTTTTGATATGTGATGTAGCCCTATTTTAGGGCTCCATATTGTGCCTTTTTGTGCTTTTATCACATCTAAACAAAGTAGATTGCAAGTTAATTTCCCCAATATGTTTATCATTTCTGAATGAGCTTATGGACATTCTTTGCATTATTTTCAGGTACTTAGACCATACTTTGGATAGAAGAGAGAGAAGGAAGGAGTCCTAGGGTTCCCCCACTCATGGAGAGGTCCAAAGAAGGTCCCAAAAGCTCCCTCAACCTACTCCAATGGTCAAGATTCGACTCCAAGCAAAGAAGTCCTTTGACAATGAAGTTTGAGGCTATTTTAGCCCTTGAAGACCCCAACACGGCCGTGATGCCAAGGAACGGTCGTGCTGGCAATTACAAAAAAGTTACAGGTTGATCGACAAATCTTGAAGTCTCAACAACTCAGCCAACCATTCCACGAAGACCCCACCACAGCCGTGTTGCCCAGCACAACCATGCTAGATGAAGGATAGAACGGGCGTGCTCTAGAGAATGACTTCCTCGAAACTCCTCCACCACGGCCGTGCTGCCCAGCACGGTCGTGCTACCTAGCCACCACCATGGTTGTGCTGCCCAGCACGGCCGTGCTACCAGCCTTCATTTTCACCCACCCAACCAGTGTTTTCACACTTCACCAGAATGACCATTCTCCACCACCATGGCCATTCTCACCTATACCCAGCATAGTCATGCTGCCCAACATGACCGTGCTACCACCTAAAACCTAACACTTTTCACATTGTTTTTCCCACAATACCCCTACTTGCCCTAGTGCTTCCACCACCACCTATATATACATAGGTGGCGGCCAAAGCACGAAGGATAGCTTCCCTAGTCGCTCCTATCCTCCATTACTCCTCCCCTAGAGCATTTAGTGCATTTCCCTTGCATTTATGCTATCCACCCACCATTTCCACCTCCATTTCACCTTGGAGACCTAGTTTTCTAGATTGTCATCCATAATCTCCCATATCTTCATGCTCACCCACACCCTTGGAGGAGAGAGGACGTCCCTAGCAACAAGGAGATGAAGAAGAAGGCTACTTCCCCGAGCTCCATGGCGTTTCTTCCCATCTCTTTTACTATTTCTTTGACTATGTGTAGCTAAGCCCCTAGTGGTGGGTTGTTTGGGGTTAAAATGTGACTTTGATACCATGTTGGGGAAAAATCACTTGTAATGAACATAATTTCTATCTATGATGATTGCCTCTTGCTTCTATCTCATTTCCTATATTATTGCATGTGGTTTGTGTGCTTATAGCATGAATTGCTTGTTTTGAGATGTTTGATGAAACTTAGCTTCTATGAGGAATTGGAGTGTACGTGGAAATCTTAGGAATGGCTCATAGGTCCAATTAGTGGATCCCTAGCTAGCCCCCTTTGTTCCTACATACACATCCCTTCCCATACAAGTGAGTGTGAGATCTAAGTAGATAGTGTAAGTGTGATTAGTGCAATTTCCTAGGGCTTTCTAAAGGCTAGAATGGCTAGTGGCATGAGATCAAATATCCTCATCTCTACTCCCATATCTACCCTTGGCTCACAATTGACCTAATACCACTTACCCTAGAAACCTAGACTTGACAAGTCCTACTAGAATTACACCTAACCCTAGTTACCCAACTAGTAGTATAGGGTATATTCTACTAGCACTTGCCTTGTTGTTTGGTTTGGTAATCTAGATAGAATTGCGATGGTTGCTTTCTATGTTGAGATCCCCCAACAAATATCAAACCACATCCCCAAACGGCCCAGCTACCATGATCATATTGCTTAAAACCCATCTTGCTTTACTTGCTTGTTCATGCTAGTCTAGTTTAGTTGATTTTGCTTAACCTAGTTAATTGCTTAATTAGTTCTTCTCTTGAGTGTTAACTTAGGTTCTTTCTCTTTCTAGTGGTTAATTTAGCTTCTACATTGCTTCTCGCTTGTCTAGTATAGTGTAGCTTACTCTTACCCTTACTTAGCTAGTTTGTTAACCTAGTTTGCTAAATTTGCTTGTTTAAGATAACTTAGGTTTAATTCTGCCTTTCTTGCTTGTTCATTTAGAGTAATCACCAAACAAACCCTTTTAAAACCCTCAAACCTTGATCTCCGTACTAGGAACATAGCAAACAGTACCCTAGCTCTAGCTCCCCCTCTATCCCTGAGGACCGACCCCTTTTCTTTCCAATCACCTATACTACAACAGTACCTCGTATGCTTGCGGGCGACCTGTTTGGTTTTGTGATCGACTTGGTTAGGGCCAGTATAAATTTCAAAAGTTTTCCCTCCCGTGTGTTCTGATCTTATGAGGCGCATCTAGTCGAGTCAAATCGGATAGTGTGTAGCACCTCTAGTGGACACACCAAGCTTTCTGGCACCGTTGCCGGGGAGGAGAGGTGCTCGGCCTTGCTAGATAGTGTAGCATAGCCTTTCCTTTTACCCTCACCATTGCTATTATTTATTCTTTGTGTTACTTTTGCATCTTGGTTTGCTAACTTGGTTTCTTGTTGTTTGTTTGTGTATTGTGTAGGTGATAGATGTGCATGCGCCAGACGCATTCTACTTGCACCAACTTGGTGTTGTATGGCCCCAAGATTGGTAGAAGGAGGCACCAAGCTCACCGCAACTAGCACCGAGAGGCTGAGATGGTTGAAAACAACCCACCCCCAGATGCTCAATCACCGCATCACTGCCCGCTTCATGAATACTTCACCCCAGGGAACTACAACTCCCCCATCGCCACCTTAGTTGACCAGATGACGGACCAACAGTACTCCATTATGCCTGCACTCCTAGGACTCCTCCCTACTTACTATAAGATGGAGAATGAGAATCCCTATCACCACATTGATGCTTTCCTGGAAACGTGCTCAACCTTCCGCACTCCCGCCGCCACTAAAGACTCCATCCGCAGAACCCTCTTTCCTTTCTTCCTAAAAGAGAAAGCTAAGGAGTGGTATGTGTCAAAGCCAGATCTGGTCACATGGAATGAAGTTAAAAATGAATTTCTCAAGAAGTTATTTCCTATGGAAAAGTTGTCCTACATGAGGAGGTGCATCACTTCTTTTGCTCAGAAGGAGAATGAACCCTTCCACGAGGTGTGGGGGAGGTTCCAAAAACTTCTCCGCGACTTCCTTCACCATGAAGTGCCTTTGTGGCAACTCATTCAAGCCTTCTACACCAGGCTTGAAGAGCAAAGCCAAAACAACGTCGACTCCTCTTGTGGAGGTACTTTCATGGCGAAGCCGCCCGAAGAATCGTGGCCCTTGTTCGAACACCTCACTGAAAACTCACGCCATCGTGTTTCTATAAAAGGGGAGCATTGCGGTAGAAGCTACATCCCTTCACCTTCCTCTGTGACTCCAACCCGCAATGCTACCAACCCCGATATGATGAAAATGATGGCGGACATGATGAGAATGATGAAGAATCAAGTTGGTGGCTCTCCTATCCAACCCGCCATGGCAGTCGATTTTGTGGATGAGGAAGTGAATGCTTTGCACTCCTTTAGCAGCCACAAAAATAAAGGCCCCATGTCTAATAGCTACACTCCTGAGTGGAGGAACCATCTGAACTTCTCTTGGAAACAACATAATGAGGATGGACAAGGACAAGGACAAGGGCAACCGAGGCCACATTACAGCTCCAAGTTCGAAGAGGATGTGCTTGGAAGGTTAAGAAGTTTGGATGATGTGAAGAAGGATGTGACATCACATGGGTAGTCCATCAACCTCCTTGAGCAAAGATTGGATCAGATTTCTCTCTCTCTCTCTCTCTCTTGCAAGGAGGGAAGAAGGAAGACTTCCATCTCAACCGATGCCCAACCCGAAAAATGATGGTACTTTCCTAGTAAACACTTCAAGTTCATATGCTCCACCACCATACCAAGAACCGTCGAACTCCTATGCTCCACCACCTCCCCAGGAACCTCTTAACTACCAATATGCTCCACCTCCACCTCATTCATACTAGTAGCCACCTCTGAAATACCACCCCATCTACAGCAACAACAACAGCCACCACAACAACCACAACCACAATTCATCCTCCAAAACCCAAATTTACCTCACCAAAGGCCACCACCACCCCAACAACAACAACCGCCACCACAAGCCTCTTCTTCCACTACACATGAACATGTGAAGGTCGTGACTGTTCATAGGAGTGGTCAGACGTTAGAGAACCACCTTCATACCGGTGTTGTTGACAGAGGTGATAATGAGACTAGGTAGGTTGATACTGAGATGCAGCCTGAGGATACCGTGATGAGAGCCAGGGTTGATACTATGATATCGGGTGATGATATTGTGATTCCTATGATACCTATTGATGATATTGTTGATCCTCACTATATGGGATCCCAACTCCCCCTGTTTCCTGAGGCTCTTAAGGAGCCATCTACTAAGAGGAGAAGAAAGAAACACACTGAAGACATCCTTGAAACCTTTAAACAAGTGAAAATCAACATCCTGTTGCTTGATGCAGTCAAGCAAATCCCTGCTTATGCTAAGTTCTTGAAAGATCTTTGCACCTTCAAGAGAAGGACTACAGGAAGAACACCAAAGAAAATGAAGCTCACCGAGCAAGTGAGCTTGATCTTACAGCACACCATGCCAAGGAAAAGAAAAGATCTTGGTGCTCCTATCATCTCATGCTACAATGGGGCACACCTCATAGACCAAGCTCTCCTAGACTTGGGCTTTAGCGTCAACCTAATGTTGTATGTTGTGTTTGTAGAGCTACAGATGGGGAAGTTGAGTCCAGCTCAGTGTACTTTACAGTTTGTCGACAGATCAGTAAAGACACCAAGAGGGTGTGTGGATGACGTGCTTGTGAGACTTGATGATGAGATGTCTGCCTTCTTCCCTACTGATTTCATTGTCTTGGACATGGAAAAAGACACAAGGAGGGTTCCTATCATCTTGGGGAGACCTTTACTAGCCACAGCGGATGTGGTTATTCATGTGAGGACTGGTACGATGTATGTGACATTCATACACATGAGTGCCTAGATGAAATTGTGGAGGAATGCCTGCCTGTGTGGATTCAAACTGCCACTCAAGGTAGAGGTCTAAAGCCGATAGTTGAGTTCCCCGATGAAGATGAGGAAGATGATGAAGAGAATGAGCTAGCCTTGGTGGCTGTAAGTGAAGACCTCCGTCTATCTCTGAACCATTAAAGGACTCTCTTGAAGAACCTCCCACTCTTGAGTTGAAACCACTTCCAGAAGGACTGAAGTATGCTTTCCTAGGGGCAAATGACACCCTCTCGGTGATCATTTCTTGCATTCTTTCACCAGAAATAGAGGAGGTGTTGATGAAAGTCTTGAAGAAGAACATCAAAGCCATTGGATGGTATATAGCTGACTTGAGGGGTATTGATCCCTCCATCTATGTACACATGATCTATCTAGAGGATGATGCAAGACCAACCTACCAAATGCAAAGGAGGTTGAATCCAAAGTTGAAAGAGGTTGTGACCCAAGAAGTTGTGAAATTGATTGATGCTGGGATAATCTACCCCATTTCTGATAGTATATGGGTGAGTCCCATCCAAGTTGTACCCAAGAAGGGTGGAATCACTATTGTAGAGAATACAAATGGTGAGCTAATGCTGGTAAGAGAACAATCCAAATGGAGAATGTGTGTTGACTATCGGAAGCTCAATGAAAAGACTAAGAAGGACCACTATCCTCTCCCATTTCTTGACCAGATTCTGGAGAGGCTAGCGGGACAAAGCTTCTATTATTTCCTTGATGGATATTTTGGATATTTCCAAATTGCCGTACATCCTACAGATCAAGAGAAGACAACATTCACTTGCCTGAGTGGCACCTTTGCCTACCGGAGAATGCCATTTGGGTTGTATAATGCCCTTCTACTTTTCAGAGGTGTGTGACCTCGATCTTTGCGAATATGCTTGATTCGTCTTTGGAAGTGTTCATGGATGATTTCTCAATTTTTGGTAAGACATTTGATGAGTGCTTGCTACATTTACCCGAACGCATAGTCTTGGGTCACTAGGTTTTAAAGAATGAGATTGAAGTTGACAAGGCCAAAGTGGGCCTCATTTCTACTCTCACCAATCCTTCCACCATAAGACATGTCCGGTCTTTCTTGGGACATGCCAATTTCTATTGTCGCTTCATCAAGGATTTCAGTAAAATCTCAAGATCTCTATGTCACTTACTTGAAAAGGATGTTGAATTTCATTTTGATGACAAGTGTATTGAAGCTTTCAATCACTTAAAGGAAAGACTCATTTCTACACCGATTATGCAGCCCCTGGATTTCTCCTTGCCATTCGAGATTATGACTGATGCATTCAAAATGGCAGTGAAGTTTGTGTTGGGCCAAAGAATTGGCTGGATTCCTCATGCTATCTACTACGCAAGGAAGACTTTAGACAAAGCCCAAACAATTTACATGACGACCGAGAAAGAGTTGCTTGCCGTCATCTTTGCTCTTGAAAAATTTCGATCATATCTTTTGCAAAACAAAGTAGTGATATACACGGACCACGCTGCACTGAAGTACCTCATGTCAAAAAAAAGACTCAAAGCCAAGGTTAATCAGATGTATTCTATAACTTCAAGAGTTCGATGTGGAGATTGTAGACAAGAAGGGAGTGGAAAATGGTGTTGCCAACCATCTCTCCTGAATTGATTACCCATTTGATGATACAAGTCGAATCAAGGAAACAATGCCACATGAACAACTCTTCCTTCTTTCATCCACTCAAAGGCCATGGTATCAACACATAGCCAATTTCTTGGCTAGTGGGAGGATACCTAGCACATGGACAAGGGAGGAAAGCAAAAGGTTGTTTGCCATGGTCAAGAATTGTGCTTGGGATGACCCCCACCTCTTAAAATATTGCCCTGATCATCTCATAAGGAGGTGTGTTATGGAAATAGAATAGCAAGAAATCCTATCCATGTGCCATTCCGGAGTATGTGGAGGTCATTTTGGAGGAAAATGCACGGCTACAAAGGTTCTTCAATGTGGGTTTTATTGTCCATCCTTGTTCAAAGATTCACATGAGTTTTGCAAAAGTTTCTTGAAATGCCAAAAAGTGGGCACTATCTCAAAAAGGGACATGATGCCTCTATCACCCATTCTTGTGGTGGAGGTGTTTGATGTATGGGGGATTGACTTCATGGGTCATTTCCCACCTTCCTTTGGGTATGTCTACATTTTATTCACCGTCGAATATGTGTCAAAGTGGATAGAAGTTGTTGCAACCCGGACAAATGACCATAAGGTGGTGTGTGACTTTGTGAAATCAAACATTTTTAGCCGTTTTGGCATCCCAAGAGCCATGATTAGTGACGGGGGAAGTCACTTCATTCACCGCACTTTTGAAGGGTTGCTCAAGAAGCATGGAGTAAACCATCGAGTAGCCACTCCATATCATCCTCAAACTAGTGGCCAAGTTGAGTTGGCCAATCGGGAGATAAAGCTCATTTTAGAGAAAATGGTGAGACCAGACCATAAGGATTGGTCACTCCGTCTCAATGAAGCTTTATGGGCATACTGAACTGCATACAAAGCTCTGATTGGCACTACTCAATTCAAGATCATCTATGGAAAAAGTTGCCATCTGTCGGTTGAAATGCAACACAAGGCACTATGGGCTTTGAAGACTATGGATCTTGATGGAGAACATGCTAGAATGAAGAGGAAGTTTCAACTCAATGAGTTGGAGGAAATGTTCCATGAGGTGTATGACATGTCCAAGAGCTGCAAGGAGAGAACCAAGTTCCTTCATGATAAGATGATTAAAAAGAAGGGGTTTGAGCCCGACAAGTGGGTATGGTTGTACAATTCTAGAATGAAGTTCTTTCCCAGAAAACTCCGATCTAGATGGGACGGTCCCTATCTTATTAAGAAAGTATACCCATCTGGGGCTTTTGTGATATGTGAGAAAGAAGGTGCGAAAGAGTTTTCCGTCAATGTACAAAGATTGAAACCAGTTGTTGAATTGGGCTCGGACAAGGCCAATCAAAGTTTTGATATTGTTATGCTTATAGAAGAACAATCCGATGATGAAATGTGCTTGGAAGTGGATGAGAAAGAAATCTACTACAAGGATGCCTTGAGGATCCCAAAGAAGTGAAAGAAATAAAGAATTAATAAGCCCGACTGAAGGCATAAAATTTAGTTCTAGTAGGAGGCAACCCACGTGGTTTAAGATTCTCGAACCTTACTTTTTGATACTTTTGTTTTATTTTACACAAAACACACACACACTTGTGCTTGATAGTTTTTGTTTTTAGTTTTGATGAAATGATAGGTCAGACAGGATCAAGTTGAGGATTGAGGCACATTCAATCAGGGTGGTGAATATTCCATCAAGAAAAATCATTCAAGAGGATTAAATGTTTTCTAAAAGTGTTGATGAAATTGGGAAATTTTGAATTGATAGAGGGTAGCACGGCCGTGTTGACTAGAACAGTCGTGCCGGCACAGAACGGCCATGCTGGCACGGAACGACCGTGCTGGTGAAATTAAAACAATAGGTTGTTTTGAAATTTTTGCCACTGGAAGCACGGCCGTTTTGACCAGAACAGTCGTGATGACATCCAGCCAGAATGGCCGTGCTGGCACGGAACGACCATGCTGGTGAAATTAAAACAACATGTTGTTTTGAAATTTTGGGCACTAGAAGCACGGCCGTGCTGACCTGAACGGTCGTGCCAGCTCCCCGCCAGCATGGTCGTGCTAGACAGAATGGCCGTGCTGGCCCAAAAAACACATAAATAACCTGATTCAACTTGACCCAGCACGACCCTTCTTTCATTTTTGCATCCCAGCACGATCGTTCCGTGACTCACGGTGGCTAGGGCGAGTTCCCAACACCCCCAAATAACCTCATCTTGCTCCCAAACTCCATATTTGAGTTTCCTTTGGTCCCTAATTGCTTTCCCTAACCTCTAGCTTCAATTTCCACCGTCCAACACCACCGATTTATCCACCTTCAAGAAGATTTCGCCCCTACAGCTCGGAGTTGCGTTTTTCCAGTTCTAACTCCATTTTTCGCAAAAGTGTCTTGTAAGAATGAAGGGCATGGGCAAGGCCATCAAGAGGGGAGTAGAGAAGACTACAAACATCCTCACCGGAAGCAAAAGATGATCCAAATGGGTTCCTAGTTCACAGCAGTCCGGCAGTGCCTCCTCCTCGTCCAACTCAATTTCACGTTCCTTCAGACGATCGACGTCAATGAGCGCCTCTCGACTCCACTCTTCCTCCAGTGAGAACTTCTCAGATCCAAACAACAGCAACCCCAGGGAAGAGGAGGAGGAAGAAGAAGAAGAGCTGGAAAACATTGTTGATACAATTGAAGTCAATGCACCAGCTCATGAGCGAAGAACCAAGAAGACTAATGAGGCATCTTCCTCACGCTTGCCGCCACAACTAGCTCCAGTAAGGTATTCAACATCATCATCTCGACCCATTGGAAGTAATGAAAGAGTTCCCCTAAACTTGGACACAAGTTTGGGGTCACACACCTATGAAGAAGAAGAGGTGGATGACACTGAGAGCGAGGAATTGGAGGACGAACCGGTGGACATCGTGTCGAGGCTAGAGGAGGATAAACTAACATGGGTGGGAGAGCAACCAGAAGGAACCACTAATGGTATAGGAATAGCAAGAAAGGAGGCAATGAGACCTTTCCACCCCGAGTGCATGACAAGAAGGGTGATTCCTACCAGATATGCATGTGTGCCCACAATGGAAGCCATAGCGGTCAACTTTGCATTTGATAGTTATTTATGACATTGTGGACTGTACATGATTTTAACTACAATTGAAGAAACATACTTGGAGATTACTCATAAGTTCTTCACAACCGTAGAGAAGTTTAAGTACCAAGGAGAGGATGCTATTAGGTTCAAGTTAAACTACCCAACACATGTCCTCAAAGCTTCTCAGATCAATGCAATCTTGGTCCCCAATCCCGAAATGGCAAAGAAGTTCAATGAGGGAAGATTTGACAAGAACGGTAGAGAAGATTACTCTAAGATGTGGAAGACGATCACAGTCCAATCTACTTTTTCTATAGGGAAATCCAAAACGAGCAATATCTACAATACTTTCTTGAGATACTTGCAAAAGGTGCTAGCAAACACCTTGTTTGGCCGCTATGATAATCAAGGATCAAGTTCTCAAAAAGACTTATTTCTTACGGCCAAAGTTGTAAGTCAGGGGTTTGTGAATGCTGGTGTCATGGTGATTGATCACTTGAAGACAATCCCATCCAAGAGTAAAAATCCATTCATCATGGGAGGGATTGTCACCACTTTGGCAAAGGCTGTGGGATGCACTCTAGAGGGACTTACCAAGGTAGATGGAAACAAATATGTGGATATAAACTATCTTGTAAGGTCCCAAATGATATCCCCTAAAGATGAAAAAAAAATCTATGTTCTAAACCCCTGCTACCCTGGTGTCACCCTGGAACTCCCATACCACAATGTCCTTCTTCTCAGAGATGCAGGGCCTACATATGACTTTTTAGATTTGTTATCACGCTATGAGGAAAGGACCCCTAGAGAGGGATAGAGAGCACCAAGTGTAGCCTTACCTAAAGAAGAGGGGGAGACAAATGTGCCAGAGCAGCAACGGTCACTTGAGCAGCCACACCACACTAGACCGAGAATGGAAGAGTTTGATGCGTAGTCACCTCCAACAAATGCATATGACATGGCATCTATCCATCCACACTTGGAGGGGATTCAGAAGATGCAACATGACATTTGGTTGGATCAGCAGCAGATGCATCATCAAATCAACCACATGTACCACTATCAGCATGCACAGACACAAAGAATCCCCCAATGGGGGGAGGATTTCTGGGGTTCAATTTCTAGCTACCAGGAGACATACCCGCCTCCACATGCGGACTACTAGGGCCATTACTACCAGCAACCTCCTCCACTATCTATCCCATCATAGGACCCCACACCACCAGAGCCTTGACTTCTACCCTATCACTCCTACGTTTTAGTTTCATGTTGAGGACAACATGGCTCAAAAGTTTGGGGTGGTAGGGTGGTGAGCCCTCAGTTTTCATCTTATTTTGACAAGTTGTATGTCCCACCTGATTGTGTTTTCTTGATTTTTAACTCACTTAGTGTAGATTTTCTTTTGCTTGCATTCATGCATACATGTAATTTAATTTCATGCATTTTTGTGTAATTTTTCAAAAGATTTTCTCTTTTTGCTCTTCCATATCATGCATTGCACTCTCATGTAGTTTTTGGTAATTTCTTGTGCATATTAACTAGGATTTGCTGCTTTATCTTTTAAATGCCTCTAGAGTAGGTTTAGATGTGATTTAATGCAAATTGGCACCATTTTGGCCAAGTTTGCCCAAACTTGAATGTTCTTGCCCTAAAAGTATGTTTCGACTTAATCTCTACTGTTTGAAATGAAATGTTTTTAATCATTTGACAAATGCATGCTACTTTCTTAGATCTTATTGCTATATGGTCTCGTTTGTTGACTTTTTACATGTGCACCACCTCTCTTAAGTTTTTGAATGTTTTGATTGAATCATGAATTGAGAAAGCTACAAGCGCTTAAAGCCCATGGAATCACTTGGTAGAAATGTGAATGTTATGTTGTCCTATCATGTGGTGTGATATCATTTGGTGAAGTATTGGATTAGCTATCATGTAGGAAATCTTATGTTGAAAACTACACTAATGACCCCTCTTTGATCCGACTATTCTTTCATCACCTTCATACCTCTCCGCCTCATGAAAAGATGCCAAAGTGCACATAGCAGCCGTGGCCACCCCCAAAAGTTTGGGGTGGCTGCATCTCAACCTCCCTGCTTCACTCTATCCACCATATGCCCTATCTACACCAAGGGCAAAGAAAAAAAAAAGGAAAAGAAAAAATAAAATAAAATAAATGGATGCTCCTGTTTAAGAGCATTCAAATAAAGAAAAGATGAGTGTGTAAAAGCACTCCAAAATCTTACTGCAATCCTTTCTTCCTCTTTCACACCCATTGAGCTAGAAAACATCAAATCTAGCTCGCTTTACCCTTTCTACAGCCAAGTGGGTCATTTAGTGTGGTTTTAAGCATAAGAGTGAATGCATGAAAGCAAAACAATACTCCTAGTCATCTTTGATTAACACCAACATGAAATAGTTTACCCAGAATGACATGAAGGACATATGGACAACTTGTGTTTCTATGCTTTATATTTGAAGTTTGTATGCTGAGTGCTCAGTTCATGAATGGTTTATGAAAGAGGAGAGGATAGAAGTGAAGCACATGCACTTAGTCACTCCCAAGACCATGTATTCAATAATTATCTATTGCTATGCATTTGTCAATCATTTTTGTTGAAAAGAACCTAAAAAGAGAGATTGAGTCGAAGCATACTTGAGGACAAGTATGTTTTAAGTTTGGGGTGGTGATGTAGCCCTATTTTAGGGCTCCATCTTGTGCCTTTTTGTGCTTTTATCACATCTAAACAAAGTAGATTGCAAGTTAATTTCCCCAATATGTTTATCATTTCCGAATGCACTTATAGACGTTCTTTGCATTATTTTCAAGTACTTGGACCATACTTTGGATAGAAGAGAGAGAAGGAAGGAGTCCTAGGATTCCCCCACTAATGGAGGGGTCCAAAGAAGGTCCCAAAAGCTCCCTCAACCTACCCCAATGGTCCAGATTTGACTCCAAGCAAAGAAGTCCTTTGATAATGAAGTTTGAGGCTATTTTAGCCCTTGAAGACCCTAACACAGCCGTGGTGCCAAGGAACGGCCGTCCTGGCAATTACATAAAAGTTACCGGTTGATCAACAAATCTTGAAGTCTCAACAACTCAGCCACCACAGTCGTGTTTCCCAGCACGGTCGTGCCACGAAGACCCCACCATAGTCGTGCTGCCCAACACGGCCATGCTAGATGAAGGATAGAATAGGTGTGCTCTGGGGAACGACCTCCTCGAAACTCCTCCACCATGGTCATGTTGCCCAGCACGGCCGTGCTACCTAGCCATCACCACGGCAGTGCTGCCCAGCACGGCCGTGCTACCAGCCTTCATTTTCACCCATCCAACCAGTGTTTTCACACTTCACCAGAACGGTCATTCTCCACCACCATGACCATTCTCACCTCTACCCACCATGGTCGTGCTTCCCAGCACGGCTGTGCTTCCACCTAAAACCTAACACTTTTCACACTGTTTTTCCCACAATACCCCTACTTGCCCTAGTACTTCCACCACTACCTATATATACATAGGTGGCGGCCACAACACAAGGGATAGCTTCCCTAGCTGCTCCTAGCCTCCATTACTCCTCCCCTTGAGCATTTAGTGCATTTCCCTTGCATTTATGCTCTCCACCCACCATTTCCACCTCCATTTCACCTTGGAGACCTAGTTTTCTAGGTTTTCATCCATAATCTCCCATATCTTCATGCTCACCTGCACACTTGGAGGAGAGAGGACGTCCCTAACAGCAAGGAGGTGAAGAAGAAGGCTACTTCCCCAAGCTCCATGGTGTTTCTTCCCCTTCTTCCCATCTCTTTTACTATTTCTTTGACTATGTGTAGCTAAGCCCCTAGTGGTGGGTTGTTTGGGGTTAAAATATGACTTTGATACCATGTTGGGGAAAATAGCTTGTAATGAACATAATTTCTATCTATGATGATTGCCTCTTGCTTCTATCTCATTTCCTATTTTATTGCATGTGGTTTGTGCTTATAACATGAATTGCTTGCTTTGAGATGTTTGATGACACTTAGCTTCTTGGAGGAATTGGAGTGTATGTGGAAATCTTAGCAATGTCTCCTAGATCTAATTAGTGGATCCCTAGCTAGACCCCTTTGTTCCTACATACACATCCCTCCCCCTACAAGTGAGTGTGAGATCTAAGTAGCTAGTGTATGTGTGATTAGTGCAATTGCCTAGGGCTTTCTAAAGGCTAGAATGGCTAGTGGCATGAGGTCAAATATCCTCATATCTACTCCCATCTCTACCCTTGGCTCTCAATTGACCTAATACCACTTACCCTAGAAACCTAGACTTGACAAGTCCTACTAGAATTACACCTAACCCTAGTTACCCAACTAGTAGTATAGGGCATATTCTACTAGCATTTGCCTTGTTGTTTGGTTTGGTAATATAGATAGAATTGTGATGGTTGATTTCTATTTTGAGATCCCCCAACTAATATCAAACCACATCCCCAAATGGCCCACCTACCCTAATCATATTTCTTAAAACCCATCTTGTGTTTCTTGCTTGTTCATGCTAGTCTAGTTTAGTTGCTTTTGCTTAACCTAGTTAATTTCTTAGTTATGCTCTTTAGTGTAAACTTAGGTTCTTTCTCTTTCTAGTGGTTAATTTAGCTTCTACATTGCTTCTCGCTTGTCTAGTATAGTGTAGCTTACTCTTGCCCTTGCTTACCTAGTTTGTTAACCTAGTTTGTTAAATTTGCTTGTTCAAGATACCTTAGGTTTAATTCTGCCTTTCTTGCTTGTTCATTTAGAGTAATCACCAAACAAACCCTTTTAAAACCCTCAAACCTTGATCTCCACACTAGGAACATAGAAAACACTACCCAAGCTCTAGCGCCCCCTCTATCCCTGAGGACCAACCCCTTTTCTTGCCAATCACCTATACTACAACAGTACCCCGTGCGCTTGCGGGCGACCTATTTGGTTTTGTGATCGACTTGGTTAGGGCCAATATAAATTTTGAAAGTTTTCCCTCCCATGTGTTCCGGTCTCGTGGGGTGCATCTAGTCAAGTCAAATCGGCTATTGTGTAGCACCTCTAGCGGACGCACCAATATGCTATGTTGTCTCATACATTAGTTCTTTTATGTTGTTGATTTTGGTTTTATTTATGCATATGTTATGTGATCCATTCTGTGGATGGATTATCGGGTCCTCTAGACTTTTTATATATAAAATAAAGGAGTGAGGATTTAAGTATTATACAAACCTGTGAGAAATAGTATCAAAGAAATTATGTATCCTCTATGTGTGTTTAGTAACCCAATTGCTCATATGACCCTAGGGAAGAATGAAGCCCATATTAGTGAAATAAGAACAATAGGTATGGTCATATTCATGGAGGTTGTGGTTTGTAATCACCTCCTATCCATTTACATGTTGGTGGGTGAGGTTCCTCTACACAACCACCTACCCAAAGTGGATCTAATACATGATTAGGTTTCTTCACTTGAGGCTTTGAGAGTCTTCTAGAATATCATCTCTTTTTCAAGGAACACCGTAAGACAACCATAAATGATGAGTAGTACGTTTTCACCTCCCCATGTGCTCTCTCTAATGAAAATTAAGTAAATGATCTCTTGATTTTGGGTATCTTATGTATGAGGAAAACTAAAAATTGTAAAGAATTGGTAAAATGTTATTAAAATGATGATTATGATAACATGATATGACTTCAATTTGAAAATTGGATTATGACTCATGGAAGTACTCTTGTAGTTAGGTACTCATGTATGATCCCTCAAATCAAGTAAATTCAATTCCACCAAATCCATACCATATTCTTTCTATGTTGGGCATAGGTGATAATAATATTTATACGATGAAATAAGGAGGATTATATGCTATACCTCATGGTTGAAGAGGTCCCTATTTGATTTCGTTTATGGTGTCATGTTGTTGATCAAACCTCAAAAATAAGTAAGCAAAATTTACCCTATCTGATATGAACTAAGATAATGTTTCAAAATGACTATGCTTTTAGACTCTCACAATTATTATGAAAGACTTTGATACAAGTGACATCTTCCCCTATTTATTACTATGCCATTTTGTAAGCTCAATTTTCAATAATATGATGAACATCAATCTCACTCTTGCACTATTATGCACAAACTCTTGAGTACCCAATTTGACTTCTTGATTTCCAAAATATACACTTACCTTGATCAAGAAAGGAAGCGAATGCAATTATGACCTTGATCTTAACAAATCTCATAACATGGTTGTTCGAATTGATCTTTTAACTCATGACCTTATGAAATAGAACTGAGAATTGATATTCTTTCCCGTTTGATCATCTTGATGCTTCATGACTAATGATGACTAATTCTCTAGATTAGGGTAGTAGTTGACTCATGACTCCCCTAACCTTGGTCACATCCCTATTATGATTCCTTTATATTTTCAACTTCACATTATTTAAAGTTTGTAATTGTAACCCCTTCCACACAATATTGACTTCTTGTACCTAAGTCTATAATAGGTGATATCCATGTTAGTTTTTACACTTGATATGGAATCTCAATTCGATGATGATCTGGTAATATGATGATGTTATATATAGCTTGTGTTTGACTTCCTAGAAAGACCTTGGTTAGATCATTCATCAACCTTGAATACCATATTAATAAACTTGATATCAATAACCTAAGATAATATTTGAAAATTTCTTGAATGTTGTTTGATCATTGTATATGGATGATTCCCCACACCTATGGTCTAGGTAAGAACCTAAATCCTAGTTTCAAAATGCATTGGACCTATGAATTTCAAGTCCAAACATTGACTCTTGATATTGATCTATGAAATCTAGACTCATGATTATTGATCTTGATATTGATTCAACTCCTATGATCACCCAATTTGGATCTTGAGATCACCCTTGGTATGTGATTGATGACTTTCATGTTCCCAAATTAAAAAAAAATTGAAATTATGATTATTTAGAATACTCTATTTATAAATCAAGGTTTAACTCTCATATGGACTAGGGTGGAACCTTCCATTTATTTTGAACACAACACTATGATATTGGATTATGATGTTTGTGTGGAATTCTAAAAACATGAAATCTCAATCATGGATATATAACCCCACTAAAGGCAATGTAAAATCTAGAGCCCTACTGGTTGGGATTGAAATTCATGCCTTATTTCAAATATATCTATTCATTTGACCCAAGAAAATGTTAATTAATTTCACAGAAAATGGTATCTCTACAAATTTGTGTTCTATATGATGACCTCTCCAATTCAATGACCATATACCTTGACTTTGGGGCTGGAGTACCTGGTTTGAAGTAGTGTTATGGTGATACCTTATTTGAATACCAAGATGATTATCATATGTATTATGAGTCTTGATCTCTATTAATAGATTTATTTTGATTAAATGGAAAAAATTCCTTTAATGGAGGGGAGGACGTAACAACCTTGATTTGTTTCTTACTCTTCAAGTTATGTAAATTTTGACTCACTAGATGCTCAATAATATTCAATAACCTTCCTCGCCCTCAATGAGATTACTTTGAGTCACTTTATGCTCAATTAATTATTTAGATTTGATTCAAATGTCACTTTGTGCTTAATTGACTAAAGTTGGGTGCATAATTAGACTTATGAAATGAATTTTCAAATTTGAGTACCTTCAAAATTATCATCTTAGATCTAATATTCTTATATAACATGTAGATGAAATTTGTAAACTGATAGTGGAATATTTACCTCAATCAAATTTACTATTTGGGAGAATGGATTTGCAGTATTACCAAATAAGAAATTTTTTGAATTGGCTTAAATGAGTCGGCAATCCATGGGAACATGTAACATACTAGATCTGAGACCCTACCCTAGAAGTTGACATTTTGGACTTAGCCAAACAAGGTTGAAGGATGGACCTAAATATATGTTTAGTATAACCCCAATGAGCTAATGCATGTATAGATCACCTTAATGTAACCCAATGTTCTAACATTAATCTTAGGTTTATAATGGATATATAAAATACGCCACATAACTCATTTTGGTGGTAATATGAAGATAAGAAACTTAATTGGATGAATAATTTAGATAATGGACCGTTAATGGGTCATATGACATATCTCATAAAAAGAAGTCTCAAAAGTGCAAAAAAACTTCAAATTCGAAATCTACATATCAAAATTAGCCTAGATGTCAAATTTCATTTAATTTGGACCACCTTGAAATATTAGGATAAGTTTAGGAGAGAGAAAATGACTAAAAGGAATAAGTAATGAATAATGTTATTATATAACTTGAAAATAAGGAAATAATGGCAAAATCATATTCAAAACATCAAAGATAACTTGTGGACGAACTTTGGTCCAATTTGGATGTTGTTTGTGTAAGATATGCAATTTTAGGTACATTTTGGACTTTTCTATAATTTACCCAATTGGGAGGTTTTCTTTGCAAATTGTCACATGCATTGTAATCCTTATATGTTCCCTTACCATTCTCGAGTTTTGAACCATAGGGCGCCTAGTTGCACCTTGGTTTGAAGGTGTTTCTTTCCAAGGGCATTTTAGGGATTACTCTCTTTATAAATGAGCTTATATTTAGAAGCTATCAACCAATGGGGTTATTTCTTTGATTGGAGTTGGTTGGGATATCCTATAAGTGTCTATAAACTGATATTTGATATTCAAGAAACCTGTATGAGTTGTCCTCTTGCATGGCCATGAAATGCCTAGGCTAAGGACACATGGAAAGCTCTATGGACACCTCATGCTTGACTTCTTCCTTATCCATAAAGTCCATAGGCACCCTTAGCATTGGACACATGGAAAGTAACTTGACACCTTGTGTTTTAATTCTTCCTTATCCATAAAGTCTTGCATTTCCATGGACACCCTTATACATGACACATGGAAAGTCTCATAGACACCTCATACTTGACCTCTTTCTTTATATAGCCATATCTACCCCTTCCCAAGTCCCAATTTAAAAAATCTTTCTCTCATTTATTCCCTCTATCTTAGAGAATCATTCATATTCTGTTTTTCCATGAATTTTCTGTCCCAAGGTAAAAGGAGGTGCCTACGTTGGTGAAGAAGGCTCCTAGGGTTCCAGATTTCTCTATTTAGGATTTCTTAAGCTCCTCCTTGGTGATTTTGACCAAAACTAGTAGGTTTTCTCCTCTCCTTACCTATTTTCATGTTGTTAGTGTTCCTTCCACCTTCCTCCAGGTCGGAACCATGGCCTTCCATGGTGAAAACCCACCAAGAACCCATAAACACCTCATCTCAATGTTCTTTTGTTAGGGTTTTTTCACCTCTAAAGTGGAGAAGGTGCTTGTTGCTCGAGATAGGAGCTTTGTTGGAGAAACCAGGCTCTCTAAGATTGAGAACCTTACTTATTGGAGATGCCCACCTTCCCTAGTGGTTCTTTGGAGGCCTAGGCTTGACTTGGACTGTTTAGACTCTAAAGTTGAGGTATGATGTATCCCCTATTCTTATATGTTGAGCAATTCACCTATGCTTATTCATTCTCTTTGTCCTATGGACATTAACCTATACACAATGTATTTTCTTTTGAAGATCATGGTTCATGTGAACTACCTTATTTGATATTGATCATGTGATCATGGATATTTCTTTTGAACTCTTATCTTATGCTTTGTTCATGATGGAACTTTAAAAGATGACATGTGATGTCTTTTACCCACTTATGAGGTGGATGTATATGTTGGTCACTTATGTGGTGACTAGTTTATATATTCTGACTATACTTTCTACTTGCCTCTGCATTTAACATGCTATGTGCTTCAATAGCACTAGATTAGTGTAATCACATTGGTTTTTATGGCAGATGTGTTATTTCCTTCTAAGCAGATGGGATATTTCATGTTCTTTTGGGATGGAAAGGAACCTCATACCCAGGACAAGATGTGTGATTCTTGCCCCATGTTTTATATATTAGGGAGATTGGTAGTATTCCTTTCTCTATCAGGTTTCACATTTATGAGACTTGGCCGCCTTTGTGTTTATATTGTTCTAGGGCTATGATTATCTTGCATGCATGCAGGTTGATGATGATTGAAGGGGTGTGTGCCCTACTTTATTTACTTGTGCTAGTATGGCACAACTTTATTGTTTTAATTATGGAAAGTATCTCTTTTGTAATTGAAAATCATTTCTCTTGATACCCACTTGGGTTGTCCTTATCTTTTGCATGGGAATCCTTTACACTTTGATGTCCTTTATTCCATATATTACTCAATTTCCTATTTAGTATGCACATACCAGCCTTTGTTGATTGTTTGCTTTTGGGTCTAGGAGTTGAAACTTATGCATTGTTTAAGCTCATATAGAAATTGTCCAATAATCAACTCCTTTTAGGATATGACTAAGCCTTGAGTTTTCTAGATATAATCATCATTTATTCTTCATTTCACTAAGATGAAGACTTATGAATCCTATATGCTTTGCTAGATGTGGAATATTCCAAGATGAGTCCTTTTTGTTTCTTAAGATCAAATTCATCTTTTGTTAAAGAGAACACAACAGTCCACATATAGATAAAATTCAATTGATTTCTAGAAAAAATTTAGTTTTGAAAGAGATCTTACTTTTTCTTGCCATAAATCTTAGATTTATCAAAAGAAAGTTTAGGTAATTATTATATTCTAGGCCACTTTCTTGCATTAACAATCTTATCATTCATAAACAACACATTATTTTCACATAGAATCCACATAATTAAGAGGTCTAATAATTATTTTTCCTTTATCAACAACTTTGATGTTGTCCTATGAATCATAACCATTGTCATAGCACTTATGATTTATTTATTTTACACATTTAAAATCATTAACTATGGCAATAGTTTTACCTTTGAAATTTTACCTTTCCTTCAAGTGTATAAAGGCTGATTGTCTCAATTTTATAGACCATCCAACCTACAAAGTAGAAATTTTTCGGTGCCCATGTAGTGGTCCTTTTGATTATGAACGATTTTCATTATTTTGAGTATATATGAATCATAATGAAAAGTATTTTATAACCATCAAGTATTGATTTCAAGTAAATGATTTTAATAACAACAATTTCTGATAGAATTTTTCTCGGTCGATCTTTTCTTCAACCGGAAGAATTCTTGGTCGAACTATTTGTTGATCAGGAAGGTTTTCCAGTAAAACCAATGGTGACAAAACTACCTTTGGTTGAACTTTTCTTCAACTGAAAGAGATATCAGTTGAGCATTTTGTCGACCAGGACAAAGTTATGTGCAGTTTTAGTGATATCAATATTTATAATGTAAACCTATCATCCCATTATTTTTGGATATCACAAATAAAGCAAAAAACATATACAAAGATGTACAAGTTCAGGTATAGTTCAGTTGAGACAAGACATTATAAATTTTAAGGTGAAGTTTAGGCCAAATCTCAACTAATATGTCCAACATCTCTAAGTCGGGATTTTTGGAACCCATATCAAGTCAACATCATTTTTCTTGTTAGAGTAAGAGAATGAATAATGTTCAAGATGTAAACAGTAATGACAGCAAATAGAATCAATTTCATTTCTCTTCTTAGCTAGATTGTCTTTAGGCACATACATAACCTTGGTTTTGGGTTTTTAAGTCCTTTTAGGTCTAGGTTTTTGATATGATTTATCTTTGGGCACGTAACCTAGGCCTCTCCTCCCAATTTGACCAGATGAGTCCTTTAGGATTTTATCAAGAATATCTTTATTTTTCAAGCTACTAATATCCTTTTGTAACTTAGCAATTTCATCCATTCCCTTTTTAATGTCTAACTTTGCTTGATCTAGATTAGAAAACAAACTATCTCTTTCTTTGACAATAACATCATAATCCCAATGAGTACATAGAATAGGTTGGGCTTGAAGATCATTTATCTGGGCAAGAAATTCAACCTTTTATTGGCAAAGAAAATTATTGTTAGTTTCTAGAGAAAGAAACTTAATATTGCAATAATTAATAGATGATCTCAAAGTAGCTTTTCAGACATAAGACTTCCCTTTTCAAAAGTAAGATCATTCAATTTAGCATACAAATATTCATTGGTTTTCATAAGCCTTTTTAATTTCTTTTTACAGTCAACATATTTAGCATGTAATTTTTCAATACTAGTGACTAACTCTTCTTTAGATAAATCAAGAATACTTACCTCATTTTCCTCTTCATTTGTTGTTGCAATTAAACATCTTACCCTATCTTCTTTGGTCATGAGACATTCAGTTTCCTCCTCATTTTTGCTATCATCACTTGAGTCATCCCAAGCTACTTTGTAGGCTTTTTCTTTCATCTTGAGAGAAGATTTCTTTACCTTCTTGACTTTGGGACACTCATTTTTTAAATGTCCCTTCTTACCACATTCAAAGCACCTAAGGGAAGAAGAGGAAGAAGCAAAAGAATTTTTGTTAGTTTTAAACCTTCTATATTACTTACCATTTACAATGAGTGCTTCTTCTTCACTATCTTCTTCACTTGTTTCATTACTTTCTTTAGTTTATGCCCTAAAAGCAATTTCCTTCCTTTTATCCTTCTTGTATTCAACTTCCAATCTTTCTTCTTCTTCAAGAGTTACTTCATGAGTTTCTACATTGTCGATGAGTTGCTCCATCTTTAAAGTGGTAAGGTCATTGTCTACTTCAATGCCCGTTACCTTTGGCTTGTATTTCAGAGGCAAAGACCTAAGGATCGTATAGACTTGATCTTCCTCACTTATATATTTACCTAATGCATTCAAGTTGTTAACAATAGAAGAAAACCTTGCATACATTTCACTAATAGTCTCATTAGATAACATTCGGAATTGTTCAAACTTTTGTTTAAGCATATTAATCTTAGTATTCTTTACTTGAGTTGTACCTTCATGTGTAATTGAAATATTATGCCATATTTCATAAGTAGTCTCACATGAAGATATTCTATTAAATTCACTTATAGATTTGGAACAATATAAAATGCTTACCCCCTTTGCATTTAATTGAACTTGTTTTATCGTATTTGGACCCCATGTTGCATATTCTATCGTTGGAAGTACATAGGGTGTAGATACCATCCTCCAAAGGTCCAAGAGAATCCCTTAGAAGTAAAATTGCATCCTTCTCTTCAAATAAGTGTAAATGCTTGCATCAAAGTGTGGTGGCCAGCTCACGTAGGTTCCTTAAAGGTTGGGGTTGTGAAGTACACCATCCCCCATTGTTCAAGACCTATTATGGCTCCTTGAAGATCTTCTCTGATACCAAATGAAAGATCTAGAGGGGTGGTGAATAGAGATTTTTGATGATTTAAAGTTAATTAAAACACTTAACCAAAGAAGGAGGAGGAAATAAGGAAGACACTTGTATTTAGAGTTGTTCCAACCTTTGAATATAAAGTTTGTCAGTCCACTAACCAATTATTTCCAATTGGGATTTTGAAAGTAATTAGTTTTATCCCCTCTCAAGGATGTTACATAAAATACAATCACCTTCCTTGAAGTAGTCTTCTCCTAGAAGTAGCCTCAATCCTCCTTGTGGCAACCTTCTTTGAAGTAACTTCAATCACTTGGATTAGCCTTCTCCTCCTAGAAG
Source organism: Alisma plantago-aquatica (assembly GCA_963693085.1). Classification (NCBI taxonomy): domain Eukaryota; kingdom Viridiplantae; phylum Streptophyta; class Magnoliopsida; order Alismatales; family Alismataceae; genus Alisma; species Alisma plantago-aquatica. The sequence goes on from OY856413.1 coordinate 751,136,043, forward strand.
TAACTCCACCACCTTGAGATAGCCTTCCTTTAGAAGTAGCTCCAACCAACCTTGAAGCAGCCTTCCTTGAAGTAATCTCAAGCTCCTCTAGAAGCATCATTATCCATGAAGTGGCTTCACCAGTGCTACCTCAAGAAGCCTCCACGATCTTGAAGTAACCAAGGATCAATTACAACTTGTACCTGTGAAGGGGGATTGGGAGACAGGAATACAAAAATGAAGCACAACGTTTTGATCCTATATCAAGTGTTAGAATCTCCAATCCACTTAAGATGAACATGGCTATGTGTGGTGTCTAGGAGATAGTAGCTATAGGACACCTTCTAAAGCTCAAGGAGGAAGAAAGCAAGTGAATATTAGCTTGATTGCTCTCAATAGTGAATGCTCAAGTGTGGCTTGGATATTGTGTATGCAAGTGCGTAATTTGGGTGTCCTAAAGCCTCTCCTATTTATATGAATGGTTTACAAGTGATTAGGGACATTGTAGGGACTGTCTAGAGTGTTCTTGGTGCTTAACTAGCCGTTAGGTGTACATTAGTTGGCTAGCAATTGCTAATTTGTTTATGCTTGAAAAGAACAATCCAGAACCCTACTCGGTTGACAATTTGGTCAACCGAACTGTGTCTCAGTCCAGGTTTTATTTGACTGAGCCAGGGTTTAAGGAAAAAGTGTTGCAACATCTATTTCCAACTCCTAACTACTAACCACTCAGTCTAACAGTCACAAGCTTTAGATTGTTTCTTACTCGGTCGAGATTATTTTTGACCGAAGACTATTTTAGAGCATAATTGTGTAAGTTGTTGAACAGTGGTCTCAAGTTCAACTGAGGTGATTCTCGATTGATAAGAACTTCGACTGAGTGTGTCTCGGTCGAAATGTTCTTCGACCGAGGGTGTCCCTATTTTAGACTTTTGAATCATCTACTAAGTGTGTGTTTCAATGTGTGTTGGTGACTCTAACTTTGGGGGGGGGGAATCTATCTAAGGGTTATAAGTGGGTACGGAAGATCTAACACTAGATTTACATGATGTTTGTAACATCCCTAACCTGGGTTTAGGGCTAACCCTATTTGTTTGTATTAAATAAGTTGCTTAGAACTTTAATATAATCCTCTAAATTGTTTTGTTATCAAGTGACAAACTTATGTTTCAAGTTTTGAACTGTTTGAATAATGTTTGAGCAATGTTCTCTTATTTTGGACCAAAATGCAATTTACCCAATATGAGGGGTTATATTGCAAAATTTGAGATGTTGAACGTTCCTTCAGTGCTTTATCATCATAAGAGAGAGAATGATGCTAAGTGGTGGCTTATGGAAAGCCTAAAATTCCAAGTTTGAGCTTGTTTGAATAATGATAGTGCCTTGTGTACCAATTTTGGTGCAATTTGTAATTTACCCAAAATATAGGGTTGATATAAAAATTATCACCTCTAGAGTGTCCCTACTCCCTCTATGTATCATTTAGAGGATAGATAAAGAAGGATACACCATGGTGAAACATCTTTGAGTGATGGTACTCTTGGTGATGAAAAGACCAAGAAAGAGTTGTATGTGAGACCCTAAAATGAGTTGTTATGAGTTGTAAAGCTTATATGGGAGTGCCTATCGACCAAGAAGCCATAGAGGAGGTCCCATATCGTTTTTTAACTTCTTGGAAGTATTCATATCGGATTAGCACCTCAAGGAGGTGATTCATGTCGAGTTAGATGCTCCTTGCAAAAATTTGTATCGGTTTGCATAATTTGTGAGATAAAGATGAGATATCTTCTCAAACAAGATAACTAATGGCCAAAATCTTATCTCTACATTATCCCCAATACTTTTGCATGTCAAGGTATATATGTGTGCTATGACGACCGTCGCCAAACTGACAAACAAAATCATTACGAATTAAGAAGAATAAACATAAACAACGGATTAACAAAAATCACTAAAAATTAAAACCTTTTGCAAAGAGATCCAATTCTAGGAAACTCTTATAAAGAGTACCAAAGTACTACATACATTATGATTTACATTGTACATACCATGTACCATCTCATCTCGAGGGATATATTTACAACAATTGCTTTGCCAAAATCATACATAAGCAGCACAAAACCTTGAGGCATTCTAGCCAAAATCTCGGATTTATCACAAAAATGCTAAGTACTGACTCCAAGGACCTGAGAGTACATAGAAGACACATAGGACTCTTATCTACAAAACATGACAGTCAGTATCTCCACCTGAGCTATTACTGCTATCCCTGATGCTGCTATCCTTCCCCTATAGTATGGTCCCTATCTCCTCGTCCGCGTCCACCTAAAAATGTTGGATCCCATGGGGGTGAGACAATTGAAATTGTCCCAACGAGAGATATAACTCTCTGCCAGAAACATTATTACTGCATATAAACATTATTAAATTGATCAGGGGTTCTTTTATATTAACGGGCAATATTAATCATTGTATGAATAGAATAAGATAATCTCCTCTTTTAAGGAGAACATTGCATCTACCCTTGGTAGAGTTTATAGATCATCTATTCTCTTTGCAAGGAATGTAAAGAAACATAAATAACCTCTATCCACTAAGGATGCATAAAAGAAATATAACATCAACCGATGATTTCTGTATTCAACCTTAAGCAAACATGCTATACGGCTAATTACATTTTACAATCACACTTATTCCCTGAGGAGATGAGGTATACCACTCATACTCCAACCAACCACGATGGCATAAAGCATTGGTTCCATACCTAGGTCAATGGAAGAGTTGGTCTATATGACCTCATTTGTCTCGGTCAGTGCGAGACCACATGCAGGACAATTTAGTGTCACTACTAAATAGCTTTCCAGGGTATACTGGCAACTTTGCTATAGAGCTACAGCGGCGGCTGCACTCTCTTCGCAATTGAGAGATTTCACGTTTATCTCACATCGATCCGACATTAATCATTATCGAGAGATTCATGATAAATCCATCCCAGCACATATAATGAAGAATTGAGAGATCTCATGTTTATCTCACGTCAACCCCACATTAGGGTGTAAGGATATTTGCGCCCATCACCCCCACATTCTCAAAAGTATGCATTTTGGGTTATGTTGCGGAGCAACCCGTTTCACCATTCAGCAAATCCTGACGCTGACGGATCTATGGTCAAAGATCTACATGATAAAATTTCACTTGATTAATTAAGTGCATTACCATACTCTTTTATCATCAATCAAGTTTCAAACAAGAATTATTATTACAGATGCTACAAAGAAAGGCATAATACATCTATCAAGTACTTCCAAATCTTTAAAGCACATGATACTTGGGATCTCAGTCCCTTATCACATTACTGGGAATTCTCATCCCTTCACATCATCATTATCATAATTACTGGATCTGGATATTCAAACCATTAGTTCATCATAGAACTCTATTACCACTTATCAGGTAACTATTACCTCCATGTCATCTGACCAGGGTATTCATGATACTTGTTACACAAGCATCTCACATAGTTCACAAATCCCATTAAACATCTTGTCACCTCTCACTAGGCAACAATTCATTCACATGGCTCATAAGGCCATTACACATCTTGTCACCTCTCACTAGGCAACAATTCATTCACATGGCTCATAAGGCCATTACACATCTTGTCACCTCTCACTAGGCAACAATTCATTCATATAACTCACAAGTATCATTAAATATTTTCAACAAATAAAACATCATAGCTCATACCTAGCTATGGTCATCATTCTCATGATACATGCATGGTTAGTATACATGTCAGCAATCATAACAATCACATATCAATATCATGCCATACAGAGATAACACCACTAATCCCTAATTAGAATTAGGGTTTCTCATTTTATCTCAATTAGGGTTTCTCTTTTCATATCAACTAGGGTTTCACATAACATCACCCTACATTAGGGTTTCACATAACATTACCCTACATTAGGGTTTCACATAACATCACCCTACATTAGGGTTTCACATAACATCACCCTACATTAGGGTTTCACATAACATTACCATACATTAGGGTTTCACATACCATTACCCTACATTAAGGTTTCACATAACATTACCCTACATTAAGGTTTCACATAACATTACCCTACATTAGGGTTTCACATAACATTACCCTACATTAGGGTTTCACATAACATTACCCTACATTAGGGTTTCACATAACATTAACCTACATTAGGGTTTCACATAACATTACCCTACATTAGGGTTTCACATAACATTACCCTACATTAGGGTTTCACATAACATTACCCTACATTAGGGTTAGGCTTCCCCATTCCATTTCAATTAGGATTTCTCAACCCATTACCCAAAATTAGGGTTAGGGTTTCTCATCCTTCTCAATTAGGGTTTTATGATTACCTCTTTAATCCAAACCCTAAGTCAGTGCTTCCACATATCTTGGAGCGCATTGAATTATTTAAGTATTAAATCATACTTATCATTGTTCCATATGCTAGGAACACACATCATCATCATACCTTAATCAATTGACTTAACCTTTCACTAAGTACATGCACCTACACTTATCATAGTATATTGGATTTATTAGTTTCATAGGCATTGAATAATAATCATTCTAATTATACCAATAACCTAAGTGCTTTAGAGGTACATCCATTGAAATCAACCTTGAGATACTCTTCAACCACTTATGGGGTTATTAATACTACATGATTAGAATCAATTGGACCTTCAAATATTTTTAGACTAATTGAACCCTCAAACGGTCTTGAGGTTACTTGACCTTCAAACGGTCTTGAAGTTATTTGACCTTCAAACGGTCTGAAGACCGTTAGACCTTAAACGGTCTTGGTTCAATTGAATCTCCAAACGGTCTTGAACCTCTTGTACCTCTAAACGGTCTTGAGGTGTTTGACCTCCAAACGGTCCTGAGGCACTTGACCTCCAAATGGTCTTGAAGTGCTTGACCTCCAAACGGTCCTAAGGTACTTGACCTCCAAACGGTCTTGAAGTGCTTGACCTCCGAACGGTCTTAAGGTGATTGACCTCCAAATGGTCTTGAGGTGCTTGACCTCCAAATGGTCTTGAGGTGCTTGACCTCCAAACGGTCTTTCCCTAATTCCTTCAATCAGTTTTGAAATTGTTTGATTTTATCAATTTTAAAAACGTTTAATCCCTAAACGGTTTGAGACTATTTAATTTAAATATTATTTAACCCCAAATGGTTTGAGCTCGTTTGTTCATAACAACTTGAAATCGTTTAACCCTAAATTAGGGTTATGATCTCAATTGATTTAGGGCTTTGAACCCAATTGAGGTAGGGTTCTGAAATCAATTGAATTCTATTTGTTTGAAGTTATTAGGTCATGATACCAATCAATCCTTGAACCTATTACAATCATTTAGTCTCTAACGGTTTGAAACCATTTGCCCTCCAATCGGTTTTGAAACTGTTTGGTCACCAAACGGTTTGAAACTATTTGGTCTAAAATGGTTTGAAATTGTTTGACCAACACAAAGTGAAACCGTTTGCACTTGATATTCTTTAGGTATGTGCTAAGATGATGTCATCATCATCAAGCTTCAGACCTATGAATTCTACTATCATGTGTATGATAATTTCATCAATTATTTAAGAAGAAATAAAGGATCGACATATGATGAGAAATTGAAATCAATAATAACATTGATGGGTTCAAGTTATATAACCTGCCTTCAAAGTATCTTAAAAGCTTCAAGCTTCACGTCTTTAATGGTGAAAGAAGCTCCTTCAACTATCCAAGGCTCGTTTCCAACTCTTTTGGATGCAAAGGATAGCCAAGGTTGAGCATTGGATGGAAAAGAGAATAAAATGAATGTTGAAATTCGATTCCAACCATCAATTCAAGGTTGAAGATGATCATGGAGCTTACCTTCAGCTTGGGGAACGTTTTACTCCTGCTCCTAAGCTCCTTGGTCGTCGGCCAAAGCAAGGAAAAGAAAGTGGTTTGCAAAATAGCCTTTCAAGTAAGGAGAAAATCGAGTATATGTAATTGATTTTCTAGGAGAGAGAAAGTAGAAGAAAATCCATCCATTTTCTTGCCACATGCCCCCCTACCTTCCTGGACTTCGAAGCCATCTTTCTTTTCCCTCAAAATCCTCTCGTTTATCCTTGAATTAAAAGCAACCACTTTAAGCACCTTAATCATATAATACTATTATCCATTTTTAGTGGACATTACTTTTTAATTAACAAATGTGAGTGGGTTTCTTCACCTACTTAGGATATTTTGGTACAATTCCAAGCATTTGGACGTCTTTTCATTATAGGATTTCAACCACAGCCTTTTTAGTTGATGGAACTTCAATTAATATATTTATTCTTGCTACAAAATAAATTAGGGTTTCAATTATGCTTATTTCTTGATTATTTTATTATCAAGATTATCTCTCCACAAATGTGGTTCAAAAAAGATGCCACAATCCTTTTATTTTATCTAAATGATACCAAGAAACATTATGGACACTCTTGAATTGCTATTTTACATATTCAACCCCAGATTTTGGGTAATTTACAAATTACACTAAAACTAGCATTCAATACACAAGCATTACTCAAACAAGCTCCTCCTTGGAACCTAGGCTTGTGGAAGCCATAACTCAGCATCATTCTCATTCTTATTATGCTATAAAACTTGAGGAACATTTATCATGTAACATTTTCAAGATAACCCCTTAAATTGTGTAAATTGCACTTTAGTCCAAAATAAGCAAATATTATTTCAACATTATTCAAACAAGTTTAAACTTCGAATTTGGGCTTTCCACTAGCCACCACCTTGCATCATTCTCTATATAATGATGCTAGAACACATTAGGCATGTTCAACATATGGCATATTGCAATATAACCCCTCAACTTGTGTAAATTGCACTTTGGTCCAAAACAAAGGAACATTGCTCAAACAGCATTCAACCAGGACCAAACTTGGAACATAAGTGTGTCACATGATAAAAAAACACCTTAGAGGATTATATTAAATTTATAAGCAACTTATTTATCCAAAACAAACAGGGTTACCTCATAACTCAAGTTAGGGTCGTTACAAATTATAAACCCCTAATAAGGATTTCGCCCCCAAAATCCCAGGTTAAGGGGGACAAATATTATTCATTCACTATATCATCAGGTCTCCACATAACATATTAATGTCATGGAGATGCCATAAAACTTTGATCAACACAAATTCCTTCCACACAACGTTATCATAGAATTGGTCACACATGACACATACTCCACTGTCCTTTTCATTATTGACTATAGAGTCAACTCTATGTCAGATAATAATTTTCTTAGTCAGAGAAACATTATACATACCTTATTTAACTCAGGTGTCAAACCTCACTGATTTGTCACCTTTCTTAACTTACAATTTTATGTGACATGATTCTTGATTTTGGGGAGTCTCCCATACTCCTTATTTAGTTTAGCATTTCACTTTCAAGGAGAGACCAGAGTTACGTTCTGTCACCCACTTGGGACTACAAGTATTATCATACATCTGTTGTGCCATCCAATCTACTGACACAACACTAAATTTTATTACTACTTGTACCAACTATCTCATTAGTTGTACATACTCTTTTCATAAGGGGAGGTTACTTATCAATTAAGAACTTATCTTAGAGGTATTTCTAAATGTTATGTATATGTTATCTCAATAGATATAGATAGGGGTATTCTAAAGAATTATCTTTAGCTTGATAAGATTTTCCCACAATGATTTTACAATTGTTCCTTTGATTAGTTCATCCTTATCGATGTTATGTTTATGCAGAGCATAAACCCCTTACATGCGATGTTCATACTATTTTATGTAACTAGACTGATTTCACAGTTGGCCATTCCAGATAACTAATATTAACCATCTTAGTTAGGAGTTATGTTTTTATTTTGCCATATTACCTGATACTTCTTAGATACCAGAATTTCTTACCTTGGTATCCATCACATGTGTCGTAAACACATCACATCCTCATCATTTCCATCTCTCTATTGTTATTACCAAAGCTACACATATAAAAGGATCTTTCTTTCTTCTTTGGGACATTATTTATTACACACATCTTTATTGTGGAACCAAAGTCCAAGACGAATTGATACTTTTCTAAGTATCCGTCATTGGATTATTTCTAATCCATGTGCATCAAGTGTCATAATACTCACTTGATTTCCATGTCCCTAAAAGGAGAGAACACAAAGAAACATATTCCTCTTACCACCCCGTTATTACCCAGGGTTGTTTATCAAAGAGAAGGGATTTTCATCTCTTTTAATTATAGCATGAACTTTCAACTGTTCATGAGTCATTTACTCTTGTTTCATCCTAGGTTCCTTGCTATTAGCATAGGAATTATAAGGATGATTACATGTCATTACTCATTTCTTTGTTATTATCTAACATGTTTATGAACATTTTGTGATTTTATCACATTTCCCATTTCCACATCATGGGAAAAGATCTTTACTTTTCACACATACTTTATTAGACTAGGATCATCTCCCTTGTTCTCATTCTCTTATTGTGAGGATTATACTTTTCATTTCTTCATACATAGAGATTGATCAAAGATCATCTCAGATTTCATTTAATGCACTTAGTATATGATGCAAATGTCCATACCATTTTTCGTTTCATTATACTCACTAGATTGTTTCAAAATGACTACTTGATCCAAGTAATCAGAAAGATAACAATCTAAGAGTTCCATACTTGCCCTATTTCTAATAGTTGAATACCTGGCCAGGGTATACAAGAACTGAGATTAGGTAGTATGCACTTTATTTATTATCATATTCCTTACTTTTCATATCATCTAAAACATAGGACTTATCATTCCTGGATTTCCTCCAGGCATCACACACACACACACACACACACACACACACACACACACACACACATATATATATATATATATATATATATATATATATATATATATATATATTATCCCCTTTTCACAAAGATAAGAGAGAAATTATAAAGCATTTAAAGGAATACTGAGTAAAATATAAGTCCTCATCTTCCTCTTGTCCTCATATGACTAGTCAAAGGAAGCTCAAAAACAACTACTTTCTTATATTTAACACATAGAATCATAAAATGATATATCAGAATGAAACTATTTCATCTGACCTGTCTCATCTCGCAATTTGTTTATTGCCTCAGGCTTATTCGTTTCATAGAATCTTGTCATTGCATGATTCCAATGTCGTGCTCTATTTCTCGGTGCAGATGGACTTGCTCGGAACGTCTATCTATGTCCTCGAATGCCACTACTAGACCACTGCCTTTGAGGGTTTTGCTGACTCTACCTCAGCGGTTGGGTCATCATTATATTTCCAATTGGACAATCCCTTGCTATATATCCTACCTATCTACATTGGTGACAGATTCTATTCTCTTGATATAGTCTAAAAGGTCCTTTACCCTTTCTGGGTAGCCATTTCCCTAGTGCACTGGACACTGGTTGTATCGGGGTTACCAAAAATTTCCCTTTTTTGAAACCACTAGGCCTCTGTTCCTGAGTTTGGATAGGCCTTCTCTTAATTCTTTCCTCATTATCCTTTTCTGGACAATCTCTCCTGATATGCCCAGGCTACCTGCACCTGTTGCAAATCCTGATTTCAGGTTGTAACCTATTTCTTTTAACATTTTCTATTGCTTCGACATGCTGATGTTGATCAAGAATCCTGTTGGAGTCCAAAACTTCATCATTGGGGGTTGGTAATCTGGATTGTGTTGCTAACACCAAATCAACTAAATGTATCATTGTTGTCCTAAATTTCCCAACAATGATATCAAAAGAAGGATTCCTAATCACAGTTAGATCATCTTGGGGATTCTCAGGAAGTCATTCTTCTCTCGCCTGGTCCCTTGCACCTTCTATTGGTGCAACAACACTGCTTTCAGCAGCATATTCTTCATGTGATCCAACCATCTTCAAGCTTTACTTCTTCTCCTAAGAGCAGAAGTCACTATCAGATAAACTGGAAGACACTAGAACAGACTCAACGACCCTAATCCTATGTCTCTGTAGACTCAGCGAACCTTAAGCTCTGATACCAAATGTGTGACGACCATCGCCAAACTGACAAACAAAATAATTACTAATTAAGCAGAATAAACATAAATAGCGGATTAACAAAAATCATTAAAAATTAAAACCTTTTGCAAAGAGATCCAATTCTAGGAAACTCTTATAAAGAGTACCAAAGTACTACATACATTCTGATTTACATTGTACATACCATGTACCATCTCATCTCGAGGGATATATTTACAACAATTGCTTTGCCAAAACCATACATAAGCAACACAAAACCTTGAGGCATTCTAGCCAAAATCTCAGATCTATCACAAAATTGCTAAGTACTGACTCCAAGGACTTAAGAGTACAAAGACGACACATAGGACTCTTATCTACAAAACACGACAGTCAGTATCTCCACCTGAGGTGTTACTATTGTCCCTGATGCTGTTGTCCTTCCCCTGTAGTATGGCCCCTATCTCCTCATCCGCGTCCACCTAAAAAGGTTGGATCCCACGGGGGTGAGACAATTGAAATTGTCCCAGCGAGAGATATAACTCTCCACCAGAAACATTATTATTGCAGATAAACATTATCAAATTGAGCAGGGGTTCTTTTATATTAACGGGCAGTATTAATCATTGTATGAACAGAATAAGATAATCTCCACTTTTAAGGAGAACATTGCATCTACCCCTAGTAGAGTTTATAGATCATCTATCTGCTTTGCAAGGAATGTAAAGAAACATAAATAACCTCTATCCACTAAGGATGAATAAAATATATGAGGTCAACTATACACCTTATGCACGACATGGAGTCAAGTATGTACTCTAACCCGATATGATAAACCCTAGTTGATGGGTAACTTGATATAATGATGAGTTTATACCTCATGGACAATATGAGTGACACATGCATACTCCTTGTGCATGATATGGTGCCAAGCATACACCTTGTACACGATATGAGGTCAAGCATTCACCTTATGCATGACATGGTGTCAATTATACACCTTAACCCGATATGGAACCCTAGATGGTGATATGGAACCCAATATACTTTGGAACCCCACACTCCTATCGTTTTGTGTAATGGGTTGATTGTGAAGGTTCAACCAATTGTCTAGCCTATCACTCAACACATGATAGGATTGATCCCTTGAAGGTATGAAAAGGTATGACCATAAGGATCTAACCTGATATGGTAACCCAATATGGTGAGGTGAATATACCACTAACACGATACCATGCTGAAGCAAATACCTTATGCATGATATGATGATGAAGTGCACACCTTGTGCATGATATGGTATCAAGTATACACCATATACATGATATGAGGACAAGCACTCACCTTATACATGATATGGAGCTAAGTACCTTTAACACGAGATGACAAACCCTAAATGTTGGGCAACCCAATATGGGTGCACGATATGGTAATAAGGGATACACCTTATACATGATATGGTGATGAGGATACACCTCATTCCCGATATGGATACATGATATGGTTATGAGGTTACACCTCAAGCACAATATGAAAGTATGTTATGGTGTCAATTACACACCTTTATGCCCATATGATGGAAGCACCTCAATTCAATGTACTTGATGGAGTAACACATGAATTGTGTTATGTCAATAATACATTAAGACATAAAGAGCTTAATGCAGTGTGTTAAGTGTGGGACAATGTACCTTGAGAGAAGGATTGATATAATTTAATAGAGTATGATGTAATCAACATCCTAGTGAGGATGAGAGAGAAACTTAGACATGTGTGATAATCATGTCATGAACATACATTGATACTCTTAGTATGAATAGAGTATGAATTAGGGTTTCATTCTTGATAATATGATCTTGAGCCCTTAATTTGTTAATAAGGGGAAAACCCTAACCCTAATAAAGGGTGATGATATGATTTGAAACCCTAATTGGTTATTAAGGGGAAACCATAACCCTAATGAAGGGTGATGATATGATTTGAAACCCTAATTGGTTAAAAAAGGGAAACCCTAACCCTAATGAAGGGTGATGGTACGCACTTGAAACCCTAATCGGTTAGAATGAGAAACCCTAACCCTAATAATGGGAAGGATGTATTTCTCTTATATCACATAGTGGTGATGTGAATCTGAAACCCTATTTGGTTAGAATGAGAAATCTTAACCCCAATAATGGGAAGGATGTATTTCTCTTGCATTGCATGGTGATGTCATATACTGCTACTGTTTTTATCATGAAGTGCTAACCATGTAGGAATCATGAGATGATGAGCATATCCATGTATGAGCTATGATGTTTTATATGATACAGATTTAATTGGGTCTTGTGAGCCATTTTAAATACTTGTACAACAAGTGTAATGCTTATAGGGTCTGATGACCTAAAGAGATAGTTGTTGCCTAGTGAGGGGTGACAAGATATTTAAATGGGCATTGTGAGCCATATGAAATACTTATGCAACAAGTATAATGTATACCTTTGTCTGAGGACCTAGAGGTAACAGTTACCTGATAAAAGGCGACAATGTTCAGTGATGAACTAAGGGTTGGAATACCCAGATCTAGCAATCATGATGATGATAATGTTAAGGGATGAGAATTCCCAGTAATGTGACATGGGACTGAGATCCCAAGTGATATGCATTCAATGTGTTCGAAAGATTATAAAAGTACGTGATAAATGTATTACATCTTTCTTTATAGCATCTGTTATAATTCATGTTTGAAACTTGGTTGATGCTAAAAGATACTGTAATGCACCTATTTAATCAAGTGGAATCTCATCATGTAGTTGCCCTGACCATAGATCCATTCAGTGTCAGAATTTGTTGAACGGTGAAATGAGTTTAACTCGGAGAGCATATTTTTGAATATGTAGGGGTAGAAGGATAAAATATATCCATATGTCCTAATGAAGAACTGATGTAGCACCTTCCTTATTTATTTTATATCGAGATGATATGAATCTCCTGACCAAATGAGGAATTGATGTGTAAATTCTTCTTCATTAAGTGTTATCAGGATTGATGAGAATCTCCCGACCATATGAGGAATTGATGTATAATCTTCCTTATTTATTATGAATCTGGGGATGGATAACTGAAATATCCCTAAAGAGAGTGCATGTTGTGGCTGTATCTCTATAGTGAAGATACCAGTATACCCTGGTAAGCTAATTGTAGTTGACACGAGATGTCCTGTCAGTAGCCTCATACTGACCGAGACGGATGAGGTCTTGCAGTCGGCTCTTCCATTGACCTTGTATGGTACCGATGCCTTATGTAGACGTGGTCGGTTAGAGTATGAGAGGTATACCTCATCTCCTCAGGGCATAAGTGTGATTGTAAATATGTAAATAGCTGTGTAGCGTATTTTCTTGAGGATCGAATACAAAAAACACTGGTTGATGTTCACTTCTATTACACATCTTAAAAGGTTAGATGTTATACATGTTCTTCATGTTTGTTATAAAGTTAATAGATGATTTATTGCTCTATCATAGATAGTTTCATTAATTTAAAGGATGGGGTTGCTTTGTTCTGCTTATAAACAATGATTAATATTTCTTATTTATATAAAGTATCAACTGCTCAGTTATATAATGTTTATCTGTGATAATAATATTGTTGGTGGAGAGTTATATCTCTCACTAGGACAATTGTCTCACCCCATGGGATCCACATTTTTTTAGGTGGATGTGCACAAGGGGGTAGAGATCGTACTGTAGAGGGAGAACAACAACAACAGGGGCAGCAGTAACAACTCAGGTTGAGTGTACTATCTGTCGTGTCTTATAGATAGAAGTCATATGTGTCGTATCTGTACTCTCAGGTCCTTGGATTTAGTACATGATGGTTTCATGAACAATCTGAGATTTTGTCTTGATTACCTCGAGGGTTTTATGTTGCTTACATATAGGTTTTGGCAAAGCAACTGTTATATGTGATCGTCGATATGAGATGGTACAATGGATGTACAATGTGAATCATGATGTATTTAAAGTTTGGTTCTTTCTTTAAGAGTTTCCTGGAAATGGATCTCTTTGCAAAATGGTTTTAATTTTTAGTGATGTTGTTAATCCTTTGCTTATGATTATTCCACAATTATTACTGGTGGTGATTTGGTTTGATTTGATGTCAGGTCATCACAAAGTTTGGTATCAGAGCCTAAGGTTTGCTGAGTCTACAGAGACATATGACTAAGGTGTTGAGTCTGTTCTAGTGTCCTCCAATATACCCTATAGTAACTTCTTCTTATACAGAAGAAAGGGTGAAGTTTAAAAATGACTGGAGAACATGAGAAACACGTTGCTAAGAGCAATGTTGTTGCACCAGGAGAAGGTGTAAGGAATCAGGTAAGAGAAGAATGAGTGCCTGAGAATTCCCATCTTGACCCAATCAGGATAGAGAATCCTACTTTTTATACTATTATTGGGCAGGTTAGGACAACATTGATGCATATAGTGGACTAGATACTAGTAATACAACCTAGGTTACCAGTCCTCAATGCAGAAACTCTGGGTTCTGAAAGGGTTCCTGAATGACATAGTCATGTTGGAACAGTGGAAAATGTGGGAAGGATTAACATATGGCAAGAGAATATACTCTTCCATAAGGATAGACAACATTTGTGATGACAATGCCCAAGGAAGGGCAATACGTTGAGAATTAAGGAAAGTCCTCTATAATTCTAAAGACATTTGCTTAGTTGTTCTAAAAAGCCAAAGTTTTTGGTGCCACCAGTGCAATAAATGCCTACTGCACCAGGGTAGTAGTCACTAAGTAAAGGTAAAAGTCCTAACTTTCCACATGTAAGAACTCCTGACTTAGTTTCTACATCCGTAATGAGACCGATAAGACCATGGTACGAGGACAAGACATGTTATACATATAGGCATCTTGAGCATACTACCCCTTTTGTTCAAAAAGAAAGGAGGAAATGAACCAACAACCAAGGCAGACTCGGCAGGGTTTACGAAAGTTACAACCCAACAGTGTAAAAAGGCAAAAGCAACAACATGAAACAACTAGACTCTATGTTTTGTGTTAACCTGAAGTGGTAGATGATAGCAAGGGGTGACGGACAGATAGAGCTTTTTTATTCTAATATGTCTTCTCTTGATTTTATCCGATAATCATAAGAAGGATTGTTGTTATTGACTTTCCTATGGTTGTCCTACGGGAACATGGGGAAGAAATGATGAGGACTAGGATTTATATTCTATCCAGTATTCTTTTTTTTTTTTGGAAAAACTAGAGATTACTTATTATTGATCCTACTCTCTAATGTAGGCTAAAATTGAGTCCATCGGTACATCAATGTCTAAGTTGAGCCAAACAGGCTTAATGCTATTAAACAAAAAGGGCATATTGGCTTTAGAAGCATGCTTGGCCAAAGCATCTGCAACATTATTAAGATGTCTAGGTATGAAGCTCACATGTAGCCTCAGTTCATTGCTCAGAAGCCGCTTCACTCTGGCAATGTGTGGTTTCAGTTTGGTAGATGGAGTTATACCTAACTCGAGCAGCTGTACAGCTTATTGTGAGTCCGAGAAGATATGGCAGATGCTCCAATTTTCTCTTCTAACTAAAGACACGGCTTTGAAGATGGCCTGCAATTCAACTTCTACCACACATGATGCAGCGGATTGCTCACATAGACCTCTGTGACATTTCCCTCTGGAGTCGATGATGTGGATACCTACACCATAGGGTATGGTTGATTTAAAGTAAGAAGCATCAGTGAATATGAATCTTTCACAATAGTTCGGGATAAAAGACTGTCCGTGGGGTTGAATCTTGTTGACATTGCTGCTCTCCCCAGAGAGATTGGAAATGGTCAACACTCATCCTCTGATGAAGGAAACAATGGAGCAGATATCTTTCGAATTGCCTTGATGTATACTTCCATTTCGGCAAGTCCATATATGCCAGTAGGCTACTGGCCAGGTTAAAGAGTCCGTAGAGGTTTTGGTTGCTTCTGAGATGATGAAATTAATCCAAATGTCTTTGGGCATATGAAGGTGATGAGAAGTCAGATTAAGACCTGCCCACACTTTCTTTCTTGAGGGGCAGTCTCGAAGAGTTTGAAGTAGTGTGTCCCTATCATTTTTACATAGGGAACAGGTGTCTTCAATGTCAATATGATGGCAACATTTCTCCATATTTGTGAGGAGGGCACAATGTAAAAGAAGCCACGGAAATGTTTTGATACGGACTGGCAGGCAAGATTTCCATATCAGAGTCCAGGGGCCATCAATATGTGGCGCAGAATCATTATGTATCCAGTTGTAAGCTGATTTTGAAGTGAAATCCCCAGATGCATCTAACGGACAACTCCATTGATCAGGGCCAGCTTCACTGTCAGGGGGCAGACATTCTTTAATTGCAGACCAGGTTGAAGCTGGAAGGAAATGATAGATGAAGTCTAGTCCCACGTATGTGGGGCTAACAACATTGAGCTAACCCTTAGGGTTTGAAGCCCTTCAGGGATTTGGAAGGACGGTGCAAGGTCTTGTATAGAATTTCCAAGGATCCATTTATCAGTCCAAACATTAGTCGATTCACCAATATTGACAACACGGTTTCCCATATGTTTGAGAATAGGGATTTGCTTTTTGATAAAGCTCCATGCAGAGGAGCATGGTTTCCTAGAGATGATGTCTCCTCGAATATACTTCTCGGACATGATCTTAACCCATAAAATATTGGGGGAATTAATGAATTTCCAAGCGTTCTTCATCATAAGAGCATGGTTCTGATCCTGGGCATCCTTTATACCAAGGCCACCTGAAGATTTTCTAGCAGTGACTTTCTTCCAAGAAATAAGAGATAGTTTCATGTGGTCCCAATTACCTAACCAGATGAAGCGACGGATGTGTCTATTGAGATCATCACATAAGGAAGGTGATAGATGAACTGTCTGCATCGTGTATGCAGGCAAGGATTGTAGGGTTGATTGAGCGAGGGTGATCCGTCTAGCTAGGGAGAGATGTCTCAATGTCCAGCTATTCATACGATCCTTTCTACTGTTGACAATACTAGCATGAGTATCTTTGTTTACTCGGTGGTGCAGGATAGGCACACCAAGGTATTTCCCCAAGTCTGTGGTCCAAGGGAATCCAAGCTTCCTACTGATGGCTCAGATTACATGTTGTTGAGTATTGGTACTGAAAAAGCATCAAGATTTTTCTTTGGAGATGATTTGTCCTGATGCGTTGGTGAACCTTTTGAGCACATTCATCATGACTCGAGCTTGAGTGAGTGTAGCTTCGCCCATGAGCAGGATGTCATCGGCGAAAAAGACATGGATGAGTGGAGTTCCGCCTCTGGAGAGGATCATAGGTTTCCATGAACCATTGTTTACTTCATTAGTTATTTATTGACTGAGACGTTCCATACAAAGCACAAAGATGTAGGGGTTGATGGCGTCCCCTTGCCTGACCCCTTGTGTGGCCTTGAATGGCTTAAGTGGGGTACCTTCCCAGAGGATGGATGTATAACCTTGTGTGATGATTTGCATAATTAAGTTGCATGTCTTGGATGGCATGCATGTACGTTTGAAAGTATCACTGATGAAGTCCTAGCTCATGCGATCGAATGATTTGGAAAGGTCCAATTTGATGCAAAGAAGATGTTTTCTGGATGATCTCGTACGCATAGAATGGATGATTTCCTGTACTAGAAGAATATTGTCACTGATTTGTCTTCCAGGAATGAAGCGGGATTGGGTTGGGGATATCCACTCATTAAGGACTGGCTTGATTCGTTCTGCTAGAATTTTAGATATCAGCTTGAGACATACATTCATCAGGTAAATTGGCTGGAGATCGCCACAGTTATGAGGCATCTTCACCTTAGGTATAGCACCATGTGTGCACTAGCGAGCTTGGAGGGGATATGTTCAGTCAAGAAGACCTTGCAGATTGTTTTCATCACCGAGGTTCTCACAGTGGGCCAGTTGGATTGGAGGAATTCAGTATAAACCCCATCTAGACCAAGGGCCTTGGAAGGGGCCATCTTGAAGAGGGTCATGCGTACTTCCTCATTGGAAGGCATGCTTTGTAGAAGCTGGAGATGGTCCTGTGACAGTGGTGGAAAAGAGCATGCGAAAGCATTAGTGTGCAGTTGACGAATAGTGGTAGGTGCAGATAGCAAGTTTGCAAAGAATTGATATACTAAAGTCTTGATCTCAGACGGAGAACTCAACCAGACGCCAGATGAGTTTTTTAGCTTGGTGATTTTGTTGAAGAAGTGTTTGGCTTTCACATAGGACTGGAAGAATTGGGTGTTGTTGTCCCCAAATTTCAACCAATCTATATGTGCCTTTTGCTGCCAATCAGCTTCCTCACGTTGAAGGATAGCAGCGTATTTTTCCTGGAGGGCAGAAGAGGGGTCAGTAGGAGCACCACACTGTGGGTTTGTAGCTAATACCTGTCTTTGTTCGATGTGCCTGAGAAGTTTTCTTTTCTCTTTGTGCTGTTGTTGTATACATTTATTGACCCAGGTTTGTGCATGAGAACTAAATGTCGAGATGGCCGTAACAAAATCTTCATTTGTATTCCATCTTGGAAGGAGGTAGGAGTGAAAGTTGGGCATCATCTTCCAGCTGGCTTTGGTTCTGAATAGGCATTGAGATTTCTTCTTCCTGCAATCAGTGTTAAGGAGGATCAGGTGGTGATCCGAGTCAACCCTGGGAAGGGTGGTGATAATAGCTTCGGGATGATTGTCCAGCCAGTCCTCATTGGCCACCAGACGATCGAGTCTTTCTTGTAAATTGCCACGGCAGAAGGTGAAAGGATGACCCTTACTTTGCATATCCAGAAGGCCGCATTGCATGAGGCAGTTGCTAAAGAGAGAGATTGCATCTTTGTCAAAGAATTTGCTCCCAGATTTCTCAGATACGATCAATAAGGTGTTGAAGTCACCGATAATGGCCCAGGCTGACGGGGTGGTTACAGAAAGGTCAACTAGTCGGCTTCAGAGAAGACGACGCTTCACAGGATTTGGACTAGCATAAACCACTGTTAAAAATCATGAATCATTCACCTTATAATGGATAAATTGTCGATGGTTTGTGATGATGTCAATTTGACATTTGTGGTTATCCCACATAATCCATATCCCCCCAGAAAAGTCGATGGCTTCTACTCTGTGGGAGTTACTAAAACCAATTTTGCGGATAATTTTGTCTGCAACTTTCCCACTGCATCGCGGCTCCACGATGGCAAGAAGTTGAAGGTTGTGAGAATATTTGAGGTCTTTCATGAGATTAATCTTGTCTTTTGAGTAGGCTCCGTTGATATTCTAGCAGCACAGCTTCATTAAGATGAAAGATTAAGAGGTTGGACAGGGATTAATTGAATGCGGCTCACAGTCCAACCGACTGCTCGTCACCTTCTTCTTCATTGACCTACATGTTAGCATCGCTCTGATCCATAGGATCCACATCCTGGAATGAGAGGGATTGGACGACATTGCTGGGATCTGGAGGGGTGTCCTCACCATCAAACGGATCCCCCGTGCGGCCTTTCTTCCTCACCCTATCAGGGCTTTGGATAGTTTGGTACACGATTTTCCTATTGTGTAACATCACATAGCCACTGCTACTTGGGCCACCTTAGCCATGACGTCGCAAGGGGGGGGTCGATTATGGTCTGAATAAGTATTATTGTGTGCTTTGAATTGGAAGTTATCATCAGGAGGGTGCTGCTGAGTCCTCCCGTCCCTAACTTGATCATCCCGCAGTAAGACTGCGGTGTTAACAGGTGGTGTATGAGCTGTTTTCTTGCTGTCGTCTTGTTTTCCTTTATCCACGTTGGCCTTGTTATTCTTTTCCAGCCGTTTCTTTTTTTTGTTGACCACAGTTTCCCAATCATCCTCCTCCTCCTCGATGACAGGGGTTTCGTCATCCGAGATGGTAACTGTAGTGCCCTCCTTCTCAGAGTTCCTTGGCTTGTTTTTGGGCTTAGTTGTAGGGAGGTTGTCTTTATGAGCAGGTTTGCGCCGCTCCGACTTCTGGGCATGTATCGCCATAGTGTAGGAGACACTAGGAAGAGGAACTGGGATAGAAGAGGAGGCAAGGTCCGGCTGAGAGGGATTGACAAACTTGCACTCAGAATCACTATGACCTAGTCGCCCGCACTTCATGCACAAAGTCGGAAGATTTTCGTATTAGAGATGAAAGTGTTCGTTGTTGATGAATACTACTGGGAGGAGTGGTTTTTGTGTTTCGACTTCCACTGCTACCCTAGCAAACTTCCCTCTATAACCCTGAGAGGTGTGAGCATAAATCCGGATCGTCTTCCCTACCAGATCCTCGATACTGGCAAGTAGCTGGTTCTGATAAAGGAAGATCGGAAGCTCTAGAATATGAAGCCATACCACCAATTTCTGGGGAATTGGGTCTGAAGGTCTGAAAGCTGGGACCATGATTGAACTCATAGATAGTTTCCTAAGACCGTCCATGGCCCTCCTATCATTGCCGTAAGATAGTCCTCCTGGGAAGAGAGTTGGATGATGTAGTAACCCTGGTCTAGATCGATGACTCGGAACTGTTCCTTGGGTTGCCATAAAGTTTGTATCTTTTGAACGAGGGCTTGGAAGCCCAGATTTATACCTATAGCCTTCACGATGATGGTGTGTTTCCACGGTTCGATGAGAGTCTGGATCGCATCGTGCTTGACAGAGATGGAGGGAAAGACACCCCCTGTATCTACTAAGATATCGGAGCTTTTTAGGAGATCAGGAGAAATCGGGTTTAAATACGTGAGACTTCCACAGAGTTTGTTCTTGTATGAAACTTTAGCATTTTCCACCTTGTCCCCTTCATCTGCCTCCATGGCGGTGGTTCCTTCCTTGGTTTGTTGCTCAATGCCATGGGCTTGATCGTGACCATCAGTATTCACATGTTCCGGCGGTCTTTCATGGTGCGGGGTTCCCCTCCCTCTGCGGCCGCCACCACGACCTCCACCACGGCTGCCGAACCCTACTGAGGCCATGACTTCACTCTATCCATTATTCTTTTAAATGCTTTATAATTGCTTTTGTCCACATATAAAAGAGGCACAGATGTAAATGAGATGCCTGGAGAAATCTAGGGATATTAAGTCGTGTGCCTTGAATGATATGAAAAGTAAAGTATACAATGTAAAACAAGGTGCATGCTACCTAACCTCAACACTTGTATACCCTGGCCAAGTATTCATCTATTGAAGACAAGGTAAGTATGAGACTCTTAGATTGCTATCTTTCTGATTACTCTGATTAAGTAATCATTTTGAGACAATCTAAAGAGCATAATGAAATTGAAAATGTGGCACAGATGTTTCAATCACATCCTAAGTGCAATAAAATGGAGTTTGAGATTATCTCAGATCAACCTGTGAGTATGAGAAAGTACCAAGTACAATTATCATGATAAGTGAAAGGGAACAAGGAAGATGATCCATGTTCAAATAAAGAATATGTGAAGGATAATGATCTCTTCCATAATGAGAAAATGAGAAATGTGATAAAATCATAAAATGTTCATGAACATGTTAGATATTAATAAAGAAAGGAGTGATGACATATAATCATTCTTATAATTCCTATGTTGATGGCAAGGAACGTAAGATTAAACAAGAGTAAATGACTCATGAATAGTTGAAAGTTCATGCAATAATTAGAGGAGATGATAATCTCTTCTCTTTCATAAACATCCCTGGGTGATGATGGGGTGATAAGAGGAATATGTTTCTTTGTGTTCTTTCCTTTCAGGGACATGGCAATCAAGTGAGTCTTATGACACTTGATGTGCATGAGTTAGAAGTGTTCTTTTGATGGATACTTAGAAAATTATCAGTTCGTCTTGGACTTTGGTTTCAAGATAAAGATATGTGTAATAAGTAATGTCCCAAGATAAAAGAAATATCCTTTTATATGTTTGGCTTTGGTAATAACAACAGAGAGATGGAAATGATGAGGATGTGATGTGTTTTTGGCACATATAACGGATACCAACGTAAAGAATTCTGATATCCAAGAACTTTCAATGGTATGAGAAAAATGAGAACATGACTTTTGATAAGATGATTCATGTTTGGTTACCTAGTAGGGCCAAATTTAAGATTAGTCTAGTTACATACTATAGTATGGATATCATATGTTAGGGTTTTACACACTGCATGAATATAACATCGATAAATATGTATTAATTGAAAGAATAATTGTAGAATTGTCTTGGGAAAAGCTAATCAAGCTAAATATAATTCCTTAGAATATCCCTACCTAAACCAGTTGAGGAAGCTTATACAAATAACATCTAGAGATACATATGAGATAGTTATCTTTGATAAGTAGCCTCTCCTTATGACAAGAAAATAAACAACTAATGGGATAGTTAGTACAACTCGTAAGTAAGTTTAGTATTGTGTCAACAGATTATAGTGGCACAACAGAAGCATGATAAGACTTGTAGTCCCAAATGGGTGACAAAATGAAACTCTAGTCTTTTCTTGGAGGAGAAATGCTAAACTAAGTGAGGGGGTATGGTAAACTCCCTAGAATCAAGAATCTTATCACATAAAGTTGTAAGTTGAGAAGGTGACAAATCAGTGAGGTTTGACACCTGAGTTAAATAAGGTATGTATAATGCTTCTCTAACTAAGAAAAGTGTTACCTGACATAGAGTTGACTCTATAGTCAGTAATGGAAAAGACAACTAAGTATGTGTCATGTGTGACAGATCATATGATGATCTTTAATGGAAGAACTTTGTGTTGTAAAAATTTCTATAGTATCCCCATGACATCAAGTAGATATGTGAATACTTGAAGATGTAATAAATGAATAATATATGTCTCCCTTTATCTGGGATTTTGGAGACAAAATCCTTGTTAGGGGTTTATAATTGTAACATCTCTGACCTGGGTTTAGGGATAACCCTATTTTTTTGGCTTAAATAAGTTGTTTAGAACTTTAATATAATCCTCTAAAGTGTTTTGTTATCAGGTGACAAACTTATGTTTCAAGTTCGGTCATGTTTGATTAATGTTTGAGCAATGTTCTCTTATTTTGGATCAAAATGCAATTTACCCAAGATGAGGGGTTATATTGCAAAATGTCACATGTTGAACGTTCCTTAAGTGCTTTATAATCATAAGAGAGAGAATGATGCTAAGTGGTGGCTTGTGGAAAGCCTAAAATTCCAAGTTTGAGCTTGTTTGAATAATGCTAGTGCCTTGTGTACCAATTTTGGTGCTATTTGTAATTTACCCAAAATATAGGGTTGATATGAAAATTATCACCTCTAGAGTGTCCCTACTCCCTATATGTATCATTTAGAGGAGAGAGAAAGAAGTAGACACCATGGTGAAACATCTTTGAGTGATGGTACTCTTGGTGATGAAAAGACCAAGAAAGGGTTGTATGTGAAACCCTAAAATGAGTTGTTATGAGTTGTAAAGGTTATATGGGAGTGCCTATTGGACAATAAGCCATAGAGGAGGTCCCATATCGTTTTTTTAACTTCTTGGAAGTATTCATATAATATTATCACCACAAGGAGGTGATCCATGACAAGTTAGATGCTCCTTGCAAAAAGTTGTATCAGATTGCATAATTTGTGAGATAAAGATGAAATATCTTCTCAAACAAGATAACTAATGGCCGAAATCTTATCTCTACATTATCCCCAAGACTTTTGCATGTCAATATATATATGTGTTCATTCATGGACACATGTCAACCATGCATGACCACATATCACCTAGTAGTATGTGGTGATGACACCTCTTATACACTCTCTCTCATGAACCCCAATTATATATACCTCTCCTTTCACCTACTAGTGAAAGTTTACAAACCATACAACTCTATTTCTATGAGATATCATGCATACCCTCTTATATATCATACATAGTATTTCAAGGAGAAAGGGAAGCTCGAGCACCAAGCTTAAGGTAAGGCCATGGTCATCTTCAACCTTGGTTGAAGCATGATTCTCGGGTTATAGTTATTCCTTTCTTTTCTTCCTCACCAAGTTCTTAACTATGGTGATTCCTTGTATATGGATGAGTTGTGAACGAGCCTTGGACTTTTGACAATTCATCCTCAACCTTAGGAACGTGAAGCTTTGGAGCTTGGAGCTTTGAATTTGTTCTTGATGTGGGTTATATAACTTGAACCCAATTATGTTATTATTCACCTTCAATTCTGTTGAACTTATTGGTTTGCTTTCAATTTCGAATTCTCTTGCATAACTGATGAATCCATGAGTTCTATTAGTGACAAAGGACAACTATCCATAAACTAGAATAGTAAGAACAAGAATCCAGAGGTTGATGATGATGACATTATCATGGCCCAACCTGATATTGGGTTGAAGCACCTCTTACCCGATATGGTGAGGTGAATATACCCCTAGCACGATACAATGAGGATGCATATACTTTATACATGATATGATGATGAAGAATACACCTTGTGCACGATATGGTGTCAAGCATACACCATGTGCACGATATGAGGTTAAGTATACACCTTATGCACGACATGGCACTACTACAGAAATAGCATTCAGTGTCACTTTTCTGGGCGTCGGTTATTAAGAAAAACCGACGCCTAACATATAAGGCGTCGGTTGTTTAAGCAAACCGACATCTATATTCGAAGACCAGCCAGACGCGGGTACCGCTTTGTATTAAGCATCGGTGGTTTATAAAAAACCGACGCTTAAAGTCGCCCGCGAAATCCATATTTTGATAAAAAAAATAGTGTCATTGTCAGCGTCGGTTATATACCTAGAAAACCGACGCCTATGTGCGATGAAAATTTGCGCGGAAAATGTCACGTTCAGCGTCAGTTATCCTTGTATAACCGACGCTGAAGGTGGTTCCCGCCAAATATTTTTCATGAAAATATCGTCCAATTGGACGTCGGTTGTTGCAAACAACCGACGCTAAAGTTGTTTAGGCGTCGGTTGTTGTAAACAACCGACGCTATTTGGGAACTTCATAACCCTCAATCGCCCGACTCTTCCCCTTTCTTCTGTTTCATTGCGAGCGATTTCTTCTCTGCTGTCGCCCGACTCTCTGCTCCTTCTCCACGACAGCGCCGCCGTGCCGCCACTGCTACTCCGGCGCCCCCTTCTCCGGTGCCCCCTTCTCCTTCTCCTCCGCCGCCGCACCCCCTTCTCCTTCTCCTCTGCCTGGCCGCTGCCTGCCTGCCGCCGCCTGGCCACTGCCTGCCTACCGCCGCCTGGCCGCCTGCCTGCCTGCCGCCGCTGACGCTCCCTGCTCGTCGGAGTCACTGCTGCTAGTTCTGGAGCTCGCCGGCCGCCGCCCACGTACTCAACCAGCTCGACCTCGCCCTACTCTGCTTGCCCAGGTACCTGCCGCCCTACTCTGCTTGCCTAGGCGCGAAATTGGTTCTTTATGTGTCGACCTAATCTGCTTGCCTAATCTGCTTGCGCGAAATTGGATCCCTACTCTACTTGCTTAATGTGCCTAATCTGCTTTAAGTGGTCCTAATATCATAACATGATAGTTTTATAATCATGGCTAAACATAATATGAACTAGATCTTTTTATGTCATTAAATCAATGAACTTAGGAATTGGGGGTTCAAGAATAACCCTAATGATAACAGGATAATAAGGAAACCTAAACTCTAGATTAGGACTTGAGTAGCGTTTAATGTTATTATATGATTTGTGTCACTTTAGGATGTATATTGATTTCTTGATTTATTATTTAATAATGCTCTGTTGATTAGGATTAACCATGTTGCATGTACTTTATAGACATTTATTATATATAAGAATGACAACACATGTATTTGTTGGCCTAGAAACCCGTCCAAGATTGACTCATTAGGAGTAAATCTTGGATAGTCCCCGGTTTGGGACTGTTCTTGAACACCTAATCTCACTTAGGATGTAAGTGTATAATGTGTATTGGGTTTTTGAGAAAATTTCGGTAGCATTTCCCCATTTGTTCTCTAAGTACATATGTACTTAGAGAACAGCGGGGAAATGCTGCCGAAATTTTCTTGAAAACCCAATACACATTATACACTTACTAGTGAGATTAGGTGTTCAGGGATGGGATAGGTGGTACACATTTATTACATATAAGAATGACATCAAATGTGTTTGTTGGCCTAGAAACCCATCCAAGATTGACTCATTAGGAGTAAATCTTGGATAGTCCCCGGTTTGGGACTGTTCTTGAACACCTAATCTCACTTAGGATGTAAGTGTATAATGTGTATTGGGTTTTCGAGAAAATTTCGGTAGCATTTCCCCGTTTGTTCTCTAAGTACATATGTACTTAGAGAACAGCGGGGAAATGCTGCCGAAATTTTCTTGAAAACCCAATACACATTATACACTTACTAGTGAGATTAGGTGTTCAAGCATGGGATAGGTGGTACACATTTATTATATATAAGAATGACATCAAATGTGTTTGTTGGCCAGAAACCCGTCCAAGATTGACTCATTAGGAGTAAATCTTGGATAGTCCCCGGTTTGGGACTGTTCTTGAACACCTAATCTCACTTAGGATGTAAGTGTATAATGTGTATTGGGTTTTCGAGAAAATTTCGGTAGCATTTCCCCGTTTGTTCTCTAAGTACATATGTACTTAGAGAACAGCGGGGAAATGCTGCCGAAATTTTCTTGAAAACCCAATACACATTATACACTTACTAGTGAGATTAGGTGTTCAAGGATGGGATAGGTGGTACACATTTATTATATATAAGAATGACATCACATTATACACTTAGGATGTAAGTGTATACCCTAATCTTTTCCTAATATATACTTGTTTCCTAATATATACTTGTTTTCTCTGATCATAGAATGGATAGATCATGGATGTCCATTCGTAATCGTTGCACCCCAGAGTTTATATCTGGTCTTGATCAGTTTATTAGATTTGCCGAGGAACATAGGAAAAAACCTACAGATAGGTTCTACTATCCATGTAGGCATTGCGGTAACAACTTGAAAGTCAACACTGGTGAGGAAATCAAAAGTCATGTCATGTGCAACGGGATTGTACAAGGCTATACAGAATGGCACTGGCATGGAGAGATTTCAAAATCGAAACCAGTAGATGTCGATAGCAGTGCTTGGGTGGAAGAAGAAATTGCCTCTGATGACGTAAATGTGAACGAACCAGTTCCAGCAGACATCGTTGATGCGATGCTGGATAGTTGTAGGGTAGAGCACACCGATCCACCTCCTATCTTTAGAAACATTGTGCATGATGCTGAGATACCGTTATACACAGGCTGTGCTAAGTTTACGAAGCTTAGCACTGTGTTGAAATTGTATAAGTTGAAAGCTAACAATAGATGGAGCGACAAAAGCTTCACTTCATTGTTGACTTTGTTGAAAGAAATGCTTCCTGAAGGAAACGAGCTGCCAATCTCAACATACCAGGTAAAGAAAATGTTGTGCCCAATGGGAATGGAGGCCAAGAAGATACACGCATGCCCGAATGATTATGTATTATTTCAAAAGGACTATGTAGATTTGAAAGATTGTCCAAAATGTGGTGCGTCACGGTATAAATTGACGACTTCGGGGGAGTCCAAATCTGGTTCTCCTGCCAAGGTGTTGTGGTATCTACCTATAATATCACGGTTTCAACGCTTGTTTGCAAATCCGAAAGATGCGAAGAATTTGAGGTGGCATGCAGATGTTAAGAAAAATAATGATGGGATCCTGCGACATGCGTCTGATTCCCCACAGTGGAAGAAGATTGATCTATTGTACCCCAAATTTGGTGAAGAAGATAGGAATCTAAGACTTGGGCTTTGTACAGATGGGATGAATCCGTACGGAACATTGAGCAGCCAACATAGCACTTGGCCAGTCATGCTTGTTATATACAATCTTCCTCCCTGGATGTGTATGAAAAATAAGTACGTTATGTTGTCATTGTTGATATCGGGCCCTAAACAACCCGGAAATGATATCGATGTTTATCTTGAACCTTTGATTGATGACTTAAAGAAACTTTGGGCTGAAGGTGTGATGACCTATGATGCTTCAGCAAGAGAGACATTTCGTTTGCACGCTATGTTGTTTTGCACTATTAATGACTTTCCAGCATATGGGAATTTGTCTGGATATAGTGTCAAAGGAGCTAAAGCGTGTCCTATATGTGAAGAAAACACTGATTCAATAAGACTAAAACATGGCGGCAAGACTGTATATCTTGGTCATCGAAGGTTTCTTTCAAAATTCCATCCATATCGTAGGAAGCGCAAAGCATTCAATGGATGGAATGATGAACGGAGTGCACCTAAACCTATACCAGGGGATGTTGTTTATGAAAGAGTAAAAGACATTGTCAATGAATTTGGTAAGAAATCACAATGTAGTATGGCCACACGGAGTGACAATTCTTCATTCAAGAAGAAGTCAATATTTTGGGATCTTCCTTATTGGAGTTCTTTGACAGTCAGGCATTGTATCGATGTAATGCACATTGAGAAAAATGTCTGTGATAGCATCATTGGTACTCTGTTAAATATACCAGGTAAGACTAAAGATGGGATAAAATCCAGACTGGACCTACGTGAAATGGGAATAAGGTCAGAATTAACAGAATTACGTGAAATGGGTAGTAAAAGAACATACTTACCTCCCGCTTGTTACACGTTGTCTAGAAAGGAGAAGAAAACTTTTTGTGAATGCTTGGTAAATGTTAAGGTGCCACATGGTTACTCATCCAACATCCGTAGATTGGTATCGATGAAAGATCTGAAGTTGATAGGTCTTAAATCTCATGATTGTCACACTCCAATGCAACAAATATTACCCGTGGCAATTTGATCTATATTGCCGAAGCATGTAAGGTTTGCAATTACCAGACTTTGTTTCTTTTTCAACAGTCTATGCAGTAAAGTTATTGACCCTGATACTCTCGATAATTTGCAAAGAGAAGTGGTTGTTACCCTATGTCAGCTTGAGATGTATTTCCCTCCTTCATTCTTTGATATCATGGTACATCTTGTTGTCCACTTGACTAGGGAAGTGAAAATGTTGGGACCAGTTTTCTTGCATTGGATGTATCCCTTTGAACGATACATGAGCATTTTTAAAGGTGATGTTCGAAACCGTTATCGGCCTGAAGGGAGTATTATTGAAGGTTATGTGGCAAGAGAGGTTATGGATTTTTGCAATGACTTTCTCAGTGGTAATGACACTCCTGATAATGACAAGAATATTGAGGAGGGCAAAGGAATTTTGGGATCACGGGTGAAAGTAATCAGCCGTGAGCAGTTGGAACAAGCTCACTTGTATATTTTACACAATATGGACGAAGTGAGTGTTTATATCGAGGAACATACCAATTTCATAAAGAGACAACATCCTCAAGAAAGTTCAATGTGGCTTGCTAGAGAGCATAATAAGACTTTTACTAAGTGGTTTGAAGATAAAGTCTTACATCAACTATCTCAAACACCAAATGATATTACAGAAACTATCAAATGCCTCGCCTTTAAACCAAAACCGAATGTTATGTCTTATGAAGGGTTTGACATTAATGGATTCACATATTACACAAAGTGCCAAGATGATAAGAGTGTCGTCCAAAATTGTGGGGTCACTCTTCAAGCGTCGACTATGTACTTTGCAAGTGCAAAGGATAAGAGTCCACGTGAAGCTAAAATGTCATATTACGGTGTCATTGAGGACATTTGGGAGTTTGACTACATAGATTTCAAAATTCGGCTCTTTAAATGTAATTGGGTTGATAACACCAAAGGAGTTATAGTGGATGAATTGGGTTTCACTTTGGTGAACTTTGAAAAGATTGGCGAGAAGGGTGAACCATTCATATTGGCATCACAGGCGAAACAAATATTCTATATCGATGATCCTGCGAATGATAAATGGTCGGTTGTTCTTCATGGTAAAAGACAATTCATTGAAGATCCTATAGATGAAGAAGAGTACTATGATAAGTATGATGAGTCCAGTCCATTCTCAGTTGGGTTGCCAACTCCACAAAATATTGAAGTTAATGATGACTTATATGTGCGCGGAGATCACAATGAAGGATTGTTAATTGATAAAAGATCACAATTTTAGAGACATGTATGTTTATACAAATGCTAAATATTTGACTTTTTCTAGTTAATACAAATGCTAAATGTTTGCCTTTTTCTAGTTAATACAAATGCTAAATGTTTGCCTTTTTAATGACATTTTCAGATGGCTGACCATGATGAGCATGATGTCCATGATGAGCATGAAGTCCATGATGAGCATGCTGTCCATGACGAGCATGGCGAGGATACCAATGTAAGTTCTAAAAACATATCCTGTATTTCTATAAAACTCATTATCTTCTAGTTATGTCATATATCCTATATTTCTATATTGGGCTAATTTAGTGTGTTTATTTTTGTCAAACTTTAGGTTGATGATGTACCTGTACCCACTGAAGCACTGGAGAAACTTGATGCGCAACACCAAACACTTAACAAGAAAAGGGGCATCACTCTGTTGAAGAAGTTATTAGCGCTAAGTGGTAGTGGATCCAAATTGGTGGTGGAGTTTGATAATGGAGGAAATGCAATTGGAGTGAACCGCAATAATTTTGTAAACTATCTTGGGTGTACCACTCGGAGCCATTGTGGTGTTAAGTATGATAATTGGCATAAAGTTCCTCAAGGGAAAAAAGACTTGATATGGAAGGATTTATGCGTGAGTTATTATTATTTGCAATTCTATTTTGTAGATTACAAATTCTATTATTTGCAATTCTATTTTGGATACTAGTTAATAACATTTCTATTTTACAGAATCTGTTTGCATTGGATGAGAAGTTGCATCGTAAAAGTGTGATGCAACGCGCTGGAAAGATGCTTAGGAATTATAGGACAAATCTGAACAGAGAATACATAAAAGAGGGTGATAAGAAGAAGAAATCAGCCCTTGAACAATGGAACTTCTTGGACAAAGAAGATTGGGACAATTTTGTTGCTTCAAGAAAATCTGAAGAATTCAAGGTATTAGGCGTCACTCCCAATTTAATTAACATTTAGTGCTACTAACCAAATCATTAATGTGCATACTAACTAGGCCCTCAGTGACGCACAAAAAGCAAGGCGTGCACTGAATGTGCATGACCACACTATGGGTCCAAAAGGCTATGCAAGCGTTCACCAAAGACTACAGGCGGAGTCTGCGGCTACTCAGCAGTCTGCTGCTACTCAGAAGTCTGCTCCTACTCAGGAGTCTACCACACCCATGCCTCGCCATGATATCTGGATAGCTGGCAGGCAAAACAAGAAGGGTGAAATAAAGAAGCCTGTAACTGCTGAGGCGGCTGCAAAAATGGTAAAATACAACTCTTAGAGAAATCGTTTGAATATTGATTATTTGTGGTGTTAACTTACCAATTTCTATTTATGGTGATTAGCGGGAGCTGCACGAGCAGAGGAAACAAGGCACATTCATCCCTCAGGGCACAAGGGATGAATTGAAAGTTGCTCTGGGTAACCCAGAGCATCCTGGATGTGTTAGAGGTGCCGGCGCTGGTGTTGGCATCAAAGCATTCTTTGGGCCATCCCAGCACAAACCCAGAGCGGGACTTTCTCAAGAAGAGGTAACCTATTCTTTTTTTAGAATGTTACTGCAAAAGGAAATTCATTAATAAGAAGCTAATGTTTCTTTTATCCATGTATAGGAGAATAAGAGAGTTGAGGATTTAGTTGCTAAGAAGGTCAACGATGTAGTTGCTGAGAAGGTCAAGGAAGAATTGCTACGGTGGCAGGCATCTCAGGCTTCCAATCAGCCTATGACGACCCACTCTTCTCCTGATGCACAGACTGCGAGTAATCCTGGAGACCCATCGCCTAGCACGTCTGCTGTAAGTATTGTTTATGACATTGTAGCTAGTTTTTTCAAGATGATATGTTTTCAAGATTATATGTATATATGTATAACATTCTTTACGTAAATTTGTAGGCATTGAAGCCATGCCGCTTAAGAATGCAAGACTATATTGTTGTAGAGGCACAGGCTTACCAGTCCCTTCCTAGGGCAACGTTTCATGGGACTCCAATGCCGCAGGGCTACATTCGTGTGAGCCCGCTACATGTATTACCCGATTGGAGGGAAGTTGCATTGCCATATGCCCACCCAGATATTGATAGACTTGGTGAGGCAGAAGGCGGGGTCATATTGTGGCCCAAAGCAGATGTCGTCTACACGACTGAAATTGTAAGATAAATTTACATTGATTTAGACTGTTAATGTGTATATATGATGTCAACTGATCTGAAATTATATATACAGGTTAAAAAGAAGACACCAGGAGCACCTAGGCCTCCACCTCCACTTCCCGCATTACCAACTTGGGTTCCAACTGACCTAACATACCCGTTAGGTCCTGCTTGTAGGGGAATGGCATGTTGGCTACGGGCACATAATATACATTGCCCTATAATAGTTTCTTTAGATGCAGATTATGCAGGTCAATCATACGATAGCTCTTTATTTATACAAGATATTATTGAGCTGTTTATGTATGATTGGCTGAATACATCAATGATAGAGACATGGATAAGGTGAGATCTTGTTTATACATCCATATACCTTGTGTAAGATCCGGTGATCTGGTTTCTTATATATTAATGCATACGTAATACATGTTTTGCAGCTACTTAGTCGAAGATCATTGCAAACAATTTGCATTTGATCATGTGGGATTTTTGATTCCATCATTGATTAGTATGGTAGCTAAAGACCCTGATAATGTTCAACAATACTGTATAGATGCTTTTACAATTTTTGGTCAGCAAAAGAAGACGATAATAATAGCTCCATTCAATGTCAAGTAAGTTTACTTTATTTATAATTTGGACTTAAGAAAATTCCATTTTTATTGTGCATTTTGAGTTATTAATTGTTAACTTTTTACCTCTAGCGGTAAACATTGGGAGTTACTAGTTATTGTCCCCGGGACGTTCACTGTTTATTATCTAGATCCCGCGGGAAGTACATTAAACACTAAAATTGGACACGTAATGAGAATGCCATTATTCTGGTGAGAAATATTTCATTTTTGTATCTGTTAACATCTGTTATTACATTACTATTTACTTATGTAATTTACTGTGTTATATTAACATGTAGGGGTTTAGATGCATTCAAAAAGGCTGGAGGAACGGTCCCAAGGAAAAAAAACCAGCCAATAAATTGGCAGAACGTACAAGTAAGTTCCCGACTCGAATATATATATTATTGATGTGAATTGTGCTTAGTTGTATTATTTTGTATGTTTCAATTTATAGTGTGCTACACAAGACAATGGCTGGGCATGCGCATACTATGTGATGTGATTTATGCAGATGATTATCAAATATGCCGCATTGGACATCGATACCATACATGAGGTATTATATATAGTCTCACTAGTTAGTACGAAATATATCAATCTTATCTTATTTTTATATTATTACTTATATATATACATCACTCTCTTTGCAGGTGTTTAAAACTGACCACACTATAGGTAAACGCTTAAAAAATATACATGCTCCATATACGATGGAAGCATTAAATGAAGTAAGAGAAGAATGGGCAAAAGCCATACAAGCAGTAGCAACTGTAAGATATAATTGGGATGTTGATAGCGATAATGAATGATACTTTGTAAATGAATATTTCTGAATGTTAATACATGTATTTGAATGTTTCTATATGTGTGAATGTGAGAATTGAATTGATGTCTGAATGTATGTACTTGTGTAGAATTTTCCTTGT
This sequence comes from Alisma plantago-aquatica, assembly GCA_963693085.1. Classification (NCBI taxonomy): domain Eukaryota; kingdom Viridiplantae; phylum Streptophyta; class Magnoliopsida; order Alismatales; family Alismataceae; genus Alisma; species Alisma plantago-aquatica. Next base: position 751,169,901 of record OY856413.1, read on the forward strand.
GACTTTTGCAGGTTTGCGGCCTGTTTGTAGGCTGATATCAATGGATGTCGTAAACCTGCAGTTCAGAAAACTGAACTGCAGGTTCTCATCCTGCTGACCAGCCACAGCAGGCCTGCAAACTGATATGAAAATATATATATATAAATAGGCGTCGGTTATTTATAGAAAACCGTCAGCAAAGACATACAGCGTCGGTTATTTGATAAAAACCGACGCCTGATGTGGCCAAAGCAGTCCTGGAAATGGCGTCGGATATTCGTATCAAACCGACGCCTATTTAATCTATAGGCGTCGGTCTTTTGGTATATACCCGACGCCAAAAGTGTTCGCGCCACAGAAAATGGCGTCATCTAGGGCACTTTATGCGTCGGTTATCTACTAAAAGACCGACGCTATATTCCATATAGGCATCGGTTGTTCAGTAAATAACCGACGCAGAAACTGCCCTAGATGACGCCGTTTTCTGTGGCAGGAACCCTTTTGGCGTCAGTTATATACCAAAAGACCGACGCCTATAGATTAAATAGGCGTCGGTTAAAAAACCGACGCCAAAGTGTTCGACCTTTAGCGGTGCCCACATAGGCGTCGGTCGGAAACCGACGCCAAATGGGGTTAAACGACCGACGCCAAAGGCCGTTTCTGTAGTAGTGTGGAGTCAAGTATGTACTCTTACCCGATATGACAAACCCTAGATGATGGGTAACTTGATATAATGATGATTTTATACCTCATGGACGATATGAGTGACACATAAATGCACCTTGTGCATGATATGGTTCCAATCATACACCTTGTACACGATATGAGGTCAAGCCTTCACCTTATGCACCACATGGTGTCAATTATACACACTAACCCGATATGGAACTCTGGATGGTGATATGGAATCCGATATACTTTGAAACCCCACACCCGTATCGTTTTGTGTAATGGTTTGATTGTGAAGGGCTCAACCAGTTGTCTAGCCTATCACTCAACACATGTTAGGATTGATCCCTTAAAAGTATGAAAAAGTATGAGCATAAAGATCTAACTCGATATGCTAACCTGATATGGTAAAGTGAATATACCACTAACACGATACCATGATGAATCATATACCTTATGCATGATATGATGATGAAGTGAACACCTTGTACACGATATGGTATCAAGTATACACCCTATACACAATATGAGGACAAGCACTCACCTCATACATGATATGGAGCCAAGTACCTTTAACATGAGATGACAAAGCCTAAATGTTGGGCAACCCAATATGGTTGCATGATATGGTAATAAGGGAGACACCTTATACACGATATGGTGATGAGGATACACCTTATTCCTGATATGGATACATGATATGGTGATGAGGTTACACCTCAAGCACGATATGAAAGTATGTTATGGTGTCAAGTACACATCTTTATGCCCAATATGATGGAAGCATCTCAATTCAATGTACTTGATGGAGTAACACATGAATTGTGTTATGTCAAGTAATAAAATAAGACATAAAGAGTTTAATGCAATGTGTTAAGTGTGGGCCAATGTACCTTGAGAGAAGGATTGAGCCAATTTAATAGAGTATGATGTAATCAACATCGTAGTGAGGATGAGATGGAAACTTATACATGTGTGATAATCATATCATGAACATACATTGATACTCCTAGTATGAATAGAGTATGAATTAGGGTTTGATTCTTGATAATATGATCTTGAATCCTTAATTTGTTAATAAGGGAAAAACTCAAACCCAATGAAGGGTGATGATATGATTTGAAACCCTAATTGGTTAATAAGGGGAAACCATAACCCTAATGAAGGGTGAAGATATGATTTGAAACCCTAATTGGTTAATAAAGGGAAAACCTAACCCTAATGAAGGGTGATGGTATGCACTTGAAACCCTAATCAATTAGAATGAGAAACCCTAACCCTAATAATGGGAAGGATGTATTTCTCTTATATCACATAGTGATGATGTGAATCTGAAACCCTGTTCAGTTAGAATGGAAAATCCTAACCCTAATAATGGGAAGGATGTATTTCTCTTGCATTGCATGGTGATGTCATATACTGCTACTGTTTTTATCATGAAGTGCTAACCATGCAGGAATCATGAGATGATGATCATAGCGAGGTATGAGCTATGATTTTTATATGATACAGATTTAAATGGGCCTTGTGAGCCATGTTAAATACTTGTACAACAAGTATAATGCTTATAGGGTCTGATGACCTAAAGAGATAGTTGTTGCCTAGTGAGGGGTGATAAGATATTTAAATGGGCCTTGTGAGCCATATGAAATACTTGTGCAACAAGTATAATGTATACCTTGGTCTGAGGACCTATAGGTAACAATTACTTGATAAAAGGTGACAATGTGCAGTGATGAACTAATGGTTGGAATACCCAGATCTAGCAATCATGATGATGATAATGTTAAGGGATGAGAATTCTGAGTAATGTGATAAGGGACTGAGATCCTGAGTGATATGCATTCAATGTGTTCCAAAGATTATAAAAGTACGTGATAAATGTATTACATCTTTCTTTATAGCATCTGTTATAATTCATGTTTGAAACTTGGTTGATGCTAAAAGTTATTGTAATGCACCTAATTAATCAAGTGGAATCTCATCATGTAGTTTCCCTTACCATAGATCCATTCAGTGTCAGAATTTGCTGAATGGTGAAATGAGTTTAACTCGGCGAGCATATTTTTGAATATACAGGGGTAGAAGGATGAAATATATCCATACGTCCTAATGAAGAATTGATGTAGCACCTTCCTTATTTATTTTATATTGGGATGATATGAATATCCCGACCAAATGAGGATTTTATGTGTAAATTCTTCTTCATTAAGTGTTATCGAGATTGATGAGAATCTCCCGACCAAATGAGGAATTCATGTATAATCTTCCTTATTTATTATGAATCTGGGGATGGATAACTGAAATCTCCTTGAAGAGAGTGCATGTTGTGGCTGTAGCTCTATAGCGAAGATACCAGTATACCCTGATAAGGTAATTGTAGTTGATACGAGATGTCCAACCAGTATTCTGGTACTAACCGAGACAGATGAGGTCTTGGCAGCTGAATCTTTCATTGATCTTGTATGATATCGATGCCTTACGTAGACGTGGTCGGCTGGAGTATGAGAGGTATGCCTCATCTCCTCAGGGCATAAGTGTGATTGTAAATATGTAATCAGCTGTGTAGCATATTTGCTTGAGGATCGAATATGGAAAATAATGGTTGATGTTCACTTCTGTTACACATCTTAAACGGTTAGATGTTATACATGTTCTTCATGTTCGTTATAAAGTGAATAGATGATTTATTTCTCTATCATAGATAGTTGCATTACTTTAAAGGATGGGATTTCTCTGTTCTGCTTATAAATAATGATTAATATTGCTTATTTATATAAAGTATCCTCTGCTCAATTTTATACTGTTTACCTGTGATAATAATATTGTTGGTGGTAAGTTATTTCTCTCGCTGGGACAATTGTCTCACCCCGTGAGATCCACATTTTTTAGGTGTACATGCATGAGGGGGTAGAGACCGTACTGCAGAGGGAGAACAACAACAACATGGGCAGCATTAACAGCTCAGGTTGAGTGTATTGTCTGTCGTGTCTTATAGATAGAAGTCTTATGTGTCGTCTCTGTACTCTCAGGTCCTTGGATTTAGTACGTGATGGTTTCATGAACGATCTGAGATTTTGTCTTGATTACCTCGAGGGTTTTATGTTGCTTATATATAGGTTTTGGTAAAGAAACTATTATACATTATCCTTGAGATGAGATGGTACAATGTATGTACAATGTGAACCATGATGTATATGAAGTTTGGTTCTTTCTTTAAGAGTTTCCTGGAAATGGATCTCTTTGAAAAATGGTTTTAATTTTTAGTGAGTTTGTTAATCCGCTGCTTATGATTATTCTACAATTATTACTGGTGGCAATTTGATTTGATTTGATGTCGGGTCTTCATAAAGTTTTGGTATCAGAGCCTATGGTTCGTTGAGTCTACAAAGACATAGGACTAAGGTGTTGAGTATGTTCTAGTGTCCTCCAGTATACCCTATAGTGACTTCTGCTTATACAAAAGAAAGGATGAAGTTTAAAAATGACTAGACATGAGGAACACTTTGCTAAGAGCAATGGCGTTGCACCAAGAGAAGGTGCAAGGGATCAGGCAAGAGAAGAATGAGTGCTTGAGAATTCCCATCTTGACCCAATTAGGATAGAGAATCATGTTTTTATGCTCTTGTTGGGCAGGTTAGGACAGCAGTGATGCATATAGTGGACTAGATACTAGCAATACAACCTAGGTTACCAGTCCTCAATGCAGAAACTTTGGGTTCTGAAAGGGTTCCTGAATGACATAGTCATGTTGGAATAGTGGAAAATGTGGGGAAAATTTACATATGGCAAGAAAATAGACTCTGCCATAAGTATAGATAAATAGTACATCTGTGATGACAATGCCCAAGGAAGGGCAATAAGATGAGAATTAAGGAAATGCCTCTACAATTCTAAAGACATTTGCTTAGTTGTTCTAAAAAGCCAAAGTTTTTGGTGCCACCAGTGCAATAAATGCATAGTGCACCAGGGTAGTAGTCACTAGGTAAAGGTAAAAGTCCTAACTTTCCACCTCTAAAAACTCATGACTTAGTTTCTATATCGGTAATGAGACCGATAAGACCACAGTATGAGTACAAGACATGTTATAGATATAGGCATGTTGATCATGCTACCCCTTTTGTTTAAAAACAAAGGAGGAAATGACCCAACAACCAAGGCATACTCGACAGGGCTTACGAAAGTTACAACCCAATAGTGTAAAAAGGCAAAAGCAACAACATGAAATAGCTAGACTCTATGTTTTGAGTCAACCTGAAGTGCATTTTGGTTCTTTAATCACATCTAAACTTGTTAGAATGCATGCTACTTTGTGGGTGGTTGATGGAGGTGGAAGAACTCCCTTCAGGCCTTCCTTTTCTTGAAGGGTGGATTTGGAGTGCTTGGCATCATTAGTCAATGAAGGCGATCGATGAGGACCCTCGTATTCATCAATGGTCGATGGATGAAGTGGTGTCACTTCATGGTTACTGAGAATAATACGCCTCAATAGTGAGGCTAAGGGTCCCTAATTATCACACTCAGTGGTGTGCTCAAGGAACACATAACTACTCTTTGAGGAGGTAATTTACTTGTGCCTCAAGTGATGATGAAAATGCTCCAAGGTGTGTGTCATCTACCATGGCGGTGTTGTCATTAGATATAAATAACTGCATCATATGAACTTTGTTGATTGATAGTGTCATCATTGGTGATGAGACATGGATCTTATCGGTCTATGATTTTCATCCATTGGTCAACAAGGTAGGAACCTTTTCAGTTGTCTTATCATCGACTAATGATTTGTCTATGCAATCTCTTTGTTGATTGGCCATGTAATTGGAGAACAACTTCATCCAGTGACATTGCATCAATGACTTCTAGTCGGCCTACTTTCCTGTTAGACAAGCTTCATCAATCGACTAAAGCGGGCCTCATCCAACAATTTTACCATTTGTTGATGTTTCATTGGACCGTCGCCATTCTTGGATCATACATTTCATCGGGTTATGTCCCTTAGTGGTGATCCTTCATTAGTCGATAAGGTTTGGTTCTGCAAACCAATTGGTGTACTCTCCAAAGGGAACCGTGTCGGTCGAAAACTTTCAAGGCTTAGGTAAATGGCTCAATGAGGCATCATGGCGATGGAAATCTTCTTTGCTTGAGTTTAATTAGGGGTTTCAAAACTTGAAAATGCTAAGTATTTGTTTTCTGAGAGCCATTAATAACTAATGCATCTAAATACAAGAATTAACATACTATAATCTAAATTACATGAGGAATCAGATGGTAAAATAGGATTATAACAACTGTAAAATTAGATGGTATCACTAAGGTTGTGCAACAATTTATCACTCGATAAGCTAAGGTTGAGATATAACATTCATTGCCAACCTCACATTCCTCCCATCATTATACAACATTACTTCACACTAATGCAGTGGGGATCATTTGCGATACCATGTCCCTGCTCTTGAATTAGGTCAAATGTTGTACAATCATTGATGCCTCACCAGTTATGAGATTTTCTTTCTTAGAACACACAAGCCAACATGAAACAGTGCTTCACAACTTCCTTCCTGTATATTAATTTGTACCATCTACTAGCTCATGAATACCATATGGACACCCTAGATTAGGAAAAGGATGGCACATAGCTTTGAGGTACATTTGTTGATTTCATGAGGTGAATCTCATTCGTCAAACAAGCAGAAAGTGTAGTCCGCTCTCATGGTCTCTTGAGCGGCGACCACCACATCTGTAAGAAAGAACAAAACCCGGTGACATCAAAATAAACCATTATGTTGGCGCCCAATTCAACTCGAGAGTCGAGAATGCCTAGAAATGTAAAAACGTTGACCAAAATTAGAATGATTACTCCTTTTGAAATAGACGAGAGCAGAGGGGGGGGGGTCTATCCCACATGCAGGTAACTCTAAGCATTAATTTGAAATTCTCTTATGAAATGTATAAGTTCTCGACCAGAAAACCAGGACCAGAAACATTCATTGGATATGCGGGAAAATATTTTAGCCGAATCAAGCAACAACCAACTCGAGTTAGATGTATAGTAAAATTCAAAGTACTGAACATCATGGGTCATATGGCACTGAGTTTCACGCTCTTTTATGAATTTTTTTATATATTAATATATACTACAGAAAGTAATAAACCCACCGGTTGCCACATATATAACTAAAATAGTGTTACTTGAAAAAAATATAATGAAAAATGAATAGTAAAAATCCAGTAGACTTGTGCAATTATGAATGAATAGTACAAACATATCGAGCCACAACAGTGTCACGTCTATTGTATCTAATAGACCGGTTTTGTTATATTGTTTGTGGCATGATGGACCAATTTCCGCGTCACCTACCGACCAAGTATAAATTCATTGAAGCCCAAGTCACCACATCAACATGTGCCACAACTGATGTGGCCGAATCATCTACAAAATTAAATTAATCAACTGCTGGAAGTCTTGTTTTCTCGAGGATTCATAAAATCCGGCTCTTTTATAGCGGTGGGAAGTACTTGTTGAGGTTGTATGGGAGACAGTAGAACTCCTCGCTTCTGGAATCTGTCTTGTAAGACCTGAACTTCTCCCACCAATGCCACCCTCTGTCTCTCCTGACGTTAGTGTGCCCGCGAAGGAGTGTTGTGTCCAGGGCGTACGCGACGACGGCCGCCACCGTGACGGACGAGGAGAACAAAACGTTCATAATGTCGTTAAACTGTTCCAAGAGAAAAGCATATCACCTTTGTTGGATTAAATGTGTCTGCTAATCATCCAAACACAAACCAAGGGTTAAGGTTTGTGCACTAACTTACCCATCTAGCATTGGTGTGGAAGGGGCCGTGTCCAGATACCAAGTGGTACTCCCTGAAGTAATGGGGCACCGACAGACCCATGAACAATGAGAATCCCAAGATGAACTTGGTGCGGAAGCTGTTTAAGTGGCAGAACTGGAGGAGTCCAAGACCTGCAGAAGCTGATGAAATAATTTGCAACTACAGTCAGTCAGGGTGCAAAACCTTTGTAAATAATTAAGCAGCTGCTCTGTGAATTGAATCACAGAAGACCAATTAAAACAGTAGACCAGTTCTTACCCACGTAGGCGAACAATATGCAGTACAAAGCTGCAAATATAGGAATGGGTATGGACGCAAAGACCGCGCCAAACTTGCCTATACATCCAGCCCAGATAAATAATATTAAAATGAAATATAAAAAGGGGTATGGTATAGCTGTGCCGTACAATTCACGTGTTTAATTCAAATTGAGGATCGAATCAAATGGTACCGAGAAGTGAGAAGAAGATCATAAAACCAGCTGCAACCTCGATAACTCTCCTGCTTCCTACTCGTGTCAATCCCAACAGACCAGCATTCTCACTGCCCATGCAATTGATCAGCAAAGAAATATATATTAATTCACATGTTTTTTTTCCCATTAATGACAACAAGCTAATAAAATCACATTAGTGACATAGAGAGATATCGATATGGTAATAAAAACAGAATGGAAAGAGAGCATACACTGATGCAGCTGACCCAGTAGTTGTGCCGAACATGCCGTCCAATAAGACGCCAATTCCCTGAATTACTTTGCATATCAGAAACCATACGGCCTATACATTTCTGATTCGTGATAATTTTTATTTTGCTTAAAATATGTTACCAGCCAGCCGACACCTCTGCTAAAGATCGAAGGAGGAACGGGTGTTGCGCTGGAGTATCTTTGGACAGCGATGAACGTCCCCGTGGTCTGTAGACAATATAGTAATAAAAGTTAGCACATTGATGCGAAAGCATCAGTACAATGTCATCCCAACCTTAATTTTTCACAAGGCTATAGACAAGGCTGATAGCGAGCTCCGAAAATATTGAAAGAAAATTAACTACATTCCAATACCTACGAGAAGCTATTCAAATATCATATACTGCCCCCAGCCTTTCTTGTAATCAGTTGCCTTCTTCCCCTAAACCCACCCCGACTATGACCCTTGGCGGCAATTTGGATGGCCGCCTATGGTTTTTTCATAGCAGAATATTGATCTAGCCTGAGCCAATTATCTGTCAATCCCCCCTAATTATGTTCATCATTAACATTCTAGGAGGGTAACAGTCACTTAAGGACGGACAACACCACAAACAGATTGAGACAAACTTTTTGACTTCAATTCGTGGATGTTATGAACACTTTTCCTACTACTATCAATAGATTAAAATCAAGCCCTGCTTTGTAAGCGTAACAATCACTTTCATGAGCAACGATCTTATTCACAATGCAAATCCTCCATGCCACATCTTTATCACATCGTGCTACCATCCGGTGTATCGATATAATACATGACAAATAAAACAAAAGCGATGCAATGACCTCACCTCTATGAGGGACGCAATAGAAGCAGCCATCATGGCGAATGCTTCTCCAGCATCGAACGTAGGGGCACCCCATTGGAAAGGATACGGGATCCTTATCCTGCAATAAGGATCAATTGTTGATAAGTTGATTATATTTCTAGGTGAGCAAGTAGGTAGCTGCATGTATAGATGAAACACTGAAACAGATCAATATTTTTGCTTACCATGGAGCGGCTCCAATGAGCCCGGATCGGTCTGTTCGGCAAGTGAACTGAGCCCCGGGTGACCTATGCCTGTACGCACCTCCAACAGTGAGGATGAAGGCGTAGAGCCACACTATAGCGACGGTGAAAAGGACCGCGAATCTGTCGAACGGCACCTTGCTGCTCTTGATCACATGAGGAACGTACTACATGCGGTCGTACGTTATAAAGCAAAGTTAGTTCAGTAAACGATAGATACTTGTAGATGACTAACAAATTGAAGGTAATGTGTTAACTAGACATTTTCGTCTATCCCTTTACTCTTAGAATTTGCTGTTTCTTATTAAACAAGGAGCAAACTGCACATTGTGTTAGATAATGTCATCTGTTATCGTACCTCGATGGACAGGAACACATGTAAACTGATGAGAAAACGAGTGGTCAGCTCCTACTATTAACAAAGAACAACAAATCCGAACTCATCCCCTTGTAATTCATCGAGTTTTTAAATAGCTCAAATCACTTTAAAAAAATCCTAAAAAACCCCTCTCACGTTACTTCCGTCTATCGGCCACTTCTGCTTTTCTACTTGATAAAATCCAGGATCCTGCTTGCCGTTCTTTGCCTGTCCATATTCTGTTTTTAGTTTTACATTTCTGTAATACTTTTATTACTCGTTATCAGTCCCATGGGGGATGTAAAAATGGATTGGTTCAAGTTTTGACAAAATATTTGAGTCGGTAAACCTGCTTGAACGTGGAATCAACTTGGGTCCGTATTATAACAATATAAAACTCAAAACTGTACTCAAATAGTTATGTAGCTTTTTATAATTCCTTCAGAACAGTCAAATTAAAAGTAAACGATTATTTTGTATATTTAATCTTTTATAAATCTAAAATGGTAGCTTTATGTCTCAGAAATTTCAATAATTTTTGTAAAAATATCAATAGTAGTTCATATTGTGCTATGATTTTCGCACTTATTAGGAATCAAGATTTGATTCAGGGACAAGACATAATAGTAAGTCAAATCCGATTTTTGACAATTCCTAACCTAATCGAACTTGGCACAACTGGCCCAACAAAATAAACCAACACGAGAACTTTCATTATGTACTTAAAGATATCACTTACTATAGATAATTCTAATAGAATTATTGTCTAAACCCATTATCATTGAGTTTAAACAGGTTGACTCTTAGGGCCATTAATTGTTCAATGACATGCTAATGCCCAATTGTTCTTAAGCTTAAGCACATATTTTAGACCAATTATGACAAACCAGGTTAGTTATAGGTTCAATTTTTCTGTATTTATCACATCAGTTGATTTTTGTTGGGAAAGTTGTGTCGAGTATTTATAGTTAGAGTCTATCCAAAAATTAGATCAGGTTTCGAATCATCAAAATCAGACACGTGCGACTGTCATGTGTATTCCTTCAAGCACATGCGGCCGATTGAGGCTGTCCGAATTTTCTGTGCAGAACTATATATAGGGGTTTTTGGGGAAGCTCCATCAATGTGATACATATTACTTTAGTTTTAGATAGATTTAGGATACGTCCTAGACTACAGTTTTCGGCAGAATGAGTGATGCTGACCTGAGAGAGGAACAAGAGGATAATGAGCGCCGGGAGTCCGATCTCGATGCATTTGGCTACCTGTGAATAAGCATGAGAACGTGGAGAGTGATATTCAAAACTTCGTTCCAAGATTACTAAATAAATGCATAATACATTGAAGAGTAGGAGGGTATATATATATTTTTTTTTGATAAAAAGTAGGAGGGTATATAAGTAAGATAAATATGTACGATACGTACACTGGGGAAGCCAAGGTAGAAGAGGCCAAGGCCAGTGATCGTCACAATAGGAACTGCAGCTAGCGGGCTCAGGAACCTAATTATGAACAATGGGAAAGGTTATCGAGAATGTTTAAACGGGAAATATAACGAAGCCGAACCCATCAATACTGAAGTAGTGCCCTTACCTCATGACTATCCTCCATAGGCCGAAGAACCCAATCACAATCTGGAAACAGCCTGTTAGGATCAGCGCACCTTGTACCCCCCTCATGGTGTGGTAGAACCTCTGTTTAGGTACCAAAAAAAAAGATAACCATCATGACATACTGGGATTTGAAAAAGAAAACTTCATTTAAATAAGCTTTTGCTAAGGGAAAGTTTTCCATGCATGGCGTCAATTATACAAACCTCATGCGGATCGATGATGTAGCTGTATCTGTGGCTAAGGATGATGGAGACGGTGGGGAGGACGAAGGTGTGTGACCCGCCGATCACTGCAGGCAGGCGTGTACCGAAGTAGAGCTGCAGGAGCGTGTTGATGCCTGCAACGAACTGAAGGGTCTGCACCACGATGGCCTTCTCCTCCTGTATGAATGGCCGGCGGATTCATATCAGTACAGTGATATTGAAATGGGTTGATGATTAATATAGGGGAATCGACATACGTTGCCGCCACCCATCTGCGGTACTAGAATCATGGGAATGACCACGGTAGTTCCCAACATCACGACGTAGTGCTGGAAACCAAGAGCAATCGCCTCCGCTGCATCGGGTTATCATAGAAAAATAAGGATATCTGTCGCAGAGCATTAAGAACATGCATGGAGGGAATAGAAACTAGGCCGTCGTTTATATATGACAACTGGCCGGGGATGTACTCACGCCATGAAGGTGGGCTGCTGATGCAGAATTCGACACCCGGGAGTTGTTCCTCGATGGAGAAGGGCTTGAAGTCGTCCTGTTTCGTACCCATATCGACTTTCCTAACTGCCACTGCCTCTTTGACGCTCGGTCGAGCACCACACAACCAAGAATGGCGCCCTGAGAATCGATCCGATCACCCACTTGCCTTCCCGCCGTCCGGCGTCATCGACCAACAACTCTCCTGATAGTAGCCCCTGCGCTCCGTCGCGTCGCCGGATGCCTTGATCCCCTGTTCCGCCAGATGCTCTGTTCTTGCGCTCCGCTGTAGCCAAGAGCGCTTCAGGAAGCGAAGCCAAGTTTGTTTGTATTTATTCAGTGAGTACTGAGAAAGGATACAAACTAACCAGGGGCCAAATAGTAGAAGACTTGTAGTGGGTAGGTCGTCGGACCGGTCAGGTAGGAAACCGAAGCCTGTTTGTTGTTCCATCGGTTTTCATTAATCAAACGAGATGATGGGGCGATCGATGACGCCTCTTGGCTGCTTTTGCTTTCTGGTAGCTCGATCAGCTCGGATGTTTGTCAACGGCCATTCAACTACTACTGGTACTCTACTGCCACTTTCTATCTTTTTCATCACTATCTTTTTGAAGGTTGTCCGGCGACATCGACCAACATTGCAACGACTTCCATCGATCTTAGCCGTAGTTGCTGTCGATGATCTCTTCGTCACAATTAATTAGTGTACATTGCTACTTAACTGTCATGCCATGCATATACCAACTCTCAGAATGTATAAACTATGCCCGTACCCTTTCAATAGGAATATCATGCGTGTAGCCGTCGCATTCGGAGACATGGTCTCGCACCAAATGCCTGCAGTGCGGATATCGGGTTACACATGGCATTATCTTAAACAAGGTGCAGCCTGCTCCTTGTTTAATCAGGAACAGCAAATCCTACGGGGGTAGGAAGGGTTGGTCGACAACCACGAGCTGCCCGGCCCAGGCTATGTTTTTTCCTAGTAATTCCCAAAGAAGAAAAAAAATGCACCTCACTTTAGGACTTAATTTACGGGAAAACTGCCTTCCCAGAGTGGGGGGCTCGATTTTACTTTTTTTTTTTAGTTGGAACGAAAGAGGGGGAATCCATTATTTTGTTTATAACTTTTATCCCGTAATGAATTTTTAGACAAAAAAAAATTATCAGATTTGTTATAAAAATATATTTGAACAAGCCTAATATTAACATATTTTTAAAAAAATAATAAATAAATATTATTTGCACATTTTTAGAATATACAAATAAATAACAAATTACCATAAATCTTAACATAATGTGCCTCATATTTGTAGAAAAACACTCAATTATAGTGTTAATGTGCAATCAACAACTATTTGTAAAAAAGTCCAATTATGGTGCTAATGTGTCCAATTGGTCGGAATGTGCATACTTCTTATATGATGTGTAAAAAAAAAATAGTACAAAACTTAACATAATGCACCTAATATTTATAGAAAATGTCCAACTATGATGTAAATGCACCTACTTTTTAGATTAGTTATACATTAGCACAAATTATTAACATAATGCACATAATATATATGTCGAAAATGCCCAATTATGTTAAATGCGTCTACTTCCTAGATGTTGTGTAAAATAATAAATTAACACAAATTTTAAGATAACACGCCCAATATTTGTAGAAAAACTTCCTATTATGGTGTGAATGTGCCCAGTTATAGTGTGAATGCGCCTACTTTTTAGATGTTGTGCATAAATAATAAATTAGCACAAATCTACACATAATGCACCCAATATCTGTAAAAAAATGACTAATTATAGTGTGAGTGCGCCCAATTATAGTGTGAATATGCCTACTTCTTAGATGTTGTGCAAAAATAGCAAATGAGCACAATCTTAACATAACACACTCAATATTTGTAGAAAAGTGCACAATTATGGTGTAAATGTGCCCAATTATGGTGTGAATGAGCATACGTCTTAAATGTTATGTAAAAATAACAAATTAGCACAAATCTTAACATGACGCACCTAATATTTGTAGAAAGCACCCAATTATGGTGTGAATGCGTCCAATTATGGTGTGAATGAGCCTACTTCTTAGATGTTGTGCAAAAATAACAAAATTAGCACAAATCTTAACATATGCCCAATATTTATAGAAAATCACCTAATTATAGTGTGAACGCGCTCAATTATAGTGAATGCGCCTACTTTTTAGATGTTGTGTATAAATAACAAATTAGCATAAATCTAAACATAATGCGCCCAATATTTATATAAAATCTCTCAATTATGATGTGAATGTGCCCAACATTTGTACAAAATATCCTAATTATGATGTGAATGCGCCGAATTATGTTGTGCATGCGCTAATTCTTAGATGTTGTGTAAAAAAGTAAATTAGCACAAATCTTAACATAATGCGCCTAATGTTTGTAAAAAAATACACAATTATGGTGTGAATGTGCCCAATTATGGTGTGAATGCGTCTACTTTTAGATGTTGCACATAAATAGTAAATTAGTACAAATTTTAACATTACACATCCAATATTTATAGAAAAGCGCACAATTATAGTGTGAATGTGGCCAATTATGGTGTGAATGCGCCTACTTTTTTGATGTTGGTGCAGAAATAGCAAATTAGCACAAATCTTAACATAAGAAGCCTAATATTTCTAAAAAAAAGCGTAATTATAGTGTGAATGCACTCAATTTATAGTGTGAATGTGCCTACTTCGTAGATGTGTGTAAAAATAGCAAATTAACACAAATCTTAACATAACACGCCTAATATTTGTAGAAAAGTGCTCAATTACAGTGTGAATGGGTCCAGTTATGGTGTGAATGCGCCTACTTTTTAGATGTTGTGCATAAATAACAAATCAACGCAAATGTAATCATAATGCATCAATATTTATAGAAAAGTGCCCAAACATGGTGTGAATGCGCCTAATTATGGCATGAATGTGCCTACTTCTTAGATTATGTGCATAAATAGTAAATTAGCACAAATCTTAACATAATGTGTCCAATATTAAAAGAAAAATGTCCAGTTATAGTGTGAATGTGCCTTATTATGGTGTGAATATACACTTCTTAGAATATGTGTATAAATAGAAAATTAGCACAAATCTTAACATAATGGGCCTAATATTTATAGAAAAATGCTCAATTATAGTATGAATTGTCCGACCCATGCTATGTGTTTTTCTAGTAATTCCGAAAGAAAAAAAATGCACCAGTTTGATCACTTTATCAACCTAGATGTCATTCAATCAAATTTACAGGAATAAATATCTTTGAGAGGAAGGAGTGAAGTGGAGACGTTAATTAGACTAGCAATTCCATTTTAATTGATCGAGACATACAATTTTTAAAAAAATCACCCTTGTGATTGAATGGTCAATGTTTAACAAAAAATCACCCTCAACAATGGTCAGTCGGGGTGAGTGTGCCATGACGACTTCCCACAAGTGAAGACACGCCGAAAGGAATGACATATTCATTTATTGACCGCCATGTGGCACACCCAGCTGCCGGTAATTATTTGCAAGTCAACTGTGAATTTACAATGATTATTTTTTTCCTCTACTTCTTTATCCTTGTACCTCCCTAGTTTCTAGACCTATAAATGGATAAGTGGACTCCGCACATTCGATCCAGATTCGAGTTTGAAATTTTGAAAAAATTCCAACATCCACATAATATGAATTGGATTTAAGATATCAAATTTCATATCTGAAAATTTCAAATAGGATATCGGATATGGCTGTATCCGCTCTGAAAAAATTTGAATCTAAAAAATATATACATATACTATTAAATATATAATATTACTATATAAAAATAGAAATATAGATATTTTATCATATATATGCTTAGTAATATCAATATCTTCAATATATAATATATTTATAACAATACATTTATGATTTTTGATTTGGATCGGATATTTATCCAACTTCGGATATTATTTGTTGGATTGGATTCATATATTATTACATGATATCCATCAGATATCAGATAGAGTTTTGTTTTCATATTCGAATATCAGATATATCAGTATCCGCTCTATATTTGATATGTTTACATGTCTACTAGTTTCTTCTATATAAACTCCTCTTCTTGTAACATATTCGAATCGTGACGTGTAAATTGAGCTTTTCTATCCAAATGTGTATTTTTAAATATATAATTATAAATCATTTTTCATTGTAATACATTAAATGAGGATAAATTGAATTCAAGTTATAAAATATTAACATAATCATTTTGTATGAAGATTTACAATAAATTCATTAATTGAGTATCTCATGAAGTTAATTATAAAATTAATTAATTATATGTGTCACTCTAATACCATCCTAGGATTAAAGGATGAAATAAATGTAATTAATACAATGTTAGAAATAGAGGGTAAGTGACGACGGAAATGGGCTCTAATGATAGGGTTGACGATAAGGTGGGCGGCAATGGGAAGACATCGACTGATGCATAGACCGACATTGTCGCAAGAAATCCTCCTCCTATCATCCCTCCTAAAGGTTCCTCCAAATATCAGCAATGGATTCATGTGGCGTATGTTGTGAAGGAAGTGAAGGAATGCTCAGATATGTTCAAGATGTATCAGTCCAATGAAACAACGCTTTGCCATCGTCAAATGGAAGTTCCGGATGACGCCGTTGTAACGACCCCGTCTCCTGGTAACCCCCAATTAAGGGAGACCCGAAGGTCAGAGCTGTTATTCAATTAACAGGATCAAAGGTTCGACAAATAATCAATAACAATTAATAAACTTTACCAACTATATTGAAAACTGGTATAAAATGAAAAATTTTATCACCTTGTGAAAACTGGGATTTCTAAACTTCTATCCATGAAGATGCCAATCTATCTAATCCTCCTGTGCACGTTACTTCTCATTTAATTCCACATATACCACTTTACTGTTTGTTCTTTTCATTTGTACCTAAAACGCTGACAAACAAAACGTCGGTCAGCACAAATCTGGTATGTGGGGGATCACAAAAATTGGTTCAACTATAGTAACAATGTAGGTAACCAATTATCATTAAACATTCAAATTACATTTTAAGCAGTACTACTCAATCCCTTCCTATCCCTTATCCCTGTAGTGTCCCTGCAGTGGACATGGATACCACCATTCTCACTTGGTGGATCTTCATTATACCCTGCATGATCCTACCTGGCAGGTAGACTAATACCTAGGGTTGAGTTGCATGGCACTCCCCGTAGGAAGTCCAATCTCTAACTCGATATGACTTGATGGACCTACCTCCTTGGTAGCCATTTACTAAGTCATTTACGGACCTGATGGCCTACCCCATTGGTATCCTTTTACTAGGTCATCCATCAAACTACATGAGGGACTGAGATCTGAGCTAGTAGGCATAACTTCTTATGTGATAATCATATTCACTTTATAATTTGCTTGAATTAAAACATCCAACAGTTTAATTCAGTTCATGATGAAAACATTGACAAAATCCCAAAAAAACTACATCGATTAGTCATAAGCGTAACCACATACATGTACATGCAGACTTGAGACAGAATATTCCAATCAACAATAGGCAAGCAAGCATTCAATAAGATCCTGAAACAAACATCCAATATTTTCTATCATGGATCATGGTATCCAAGTCTAATAGACCTATTCGAGCCCTAGGGTTACTATTTCATTTGTAGGGTTTCTATGGCAATTAGGGTTTCCTTTCATCTTTCACAATTTTAAACCCTAATTATTCACAATAGATATTAAGGTTATCTCTTAACAACATTTAACCTTATTTTTAAATCATTGTCCATCAATTAAACCCATTATACTTATCTTACATTAAAACTGTCATTTTTATCCTTTTAATCCATGACAAGATCATTATGCTTATTTATCATCAATTTGTAATTCATTATGCTCTATCATTCATATGAACGTTATTAATCATTAATTCTACCTTGATTCATGAGAAAACCCTAATTACTACATTTAGGGTATTTATCCACAAATTAACAACTTTTAATGTTCAAAATAGATTATAACCCTGAAAACTTAGTTCTATTCATGAAATCGAACAATTAAAGTCATTAGTAGTCCTAAGTACCAACATTAGGGTTTCAAGGCCCATTAAAGCCCATTTATGCACATAAACTCTAAATTAATCAAATTACGTGCAAAGTTCATCCTTTTTATTCTTAATGTTCCTTTTTATCATTAACAGACTAATATCAACTTTAGTCATCAATTAAACCCTCTTAATCACATAAATCACATCAAAATAGGGTTTCTTAATCATCATTACATTAAAGTTAATAACTTATACTACTTTTCGAATTTCAAGAATAATTAGGCTTCAACTATATTTTATTTAGATTCCTCTCGATTTTCTGAGCAATTTTCATATTTTACACGTACTAATCCGAGCTACGAAAATTTAGTTACGATTTTTGTAAGATTTCACTTACCAGAGCCAACCAGAGGCTAACACGTCACCCTTGTCCATGCAAACGCGGCCCGTTGAGATTATAACCAAAAGACTATTCTTCCCTTGTTTAGTTTGTTGGTTCTTTAGCCCACGGAGGGGCACTTTGGTCCAATTCCTCTTTGCCTTTCTTCTCCGTCACGAACCCAGCGACGCCGCTAGGGTTGGGTTTGCTGCTGCGTTGCCTCCCCACCTTGGTACTCGAGAAGCGCCGCTGAAGGTCTCTCTACCTATATCGACCTCCATCACACCCACGGGGCCTTCGGTCATGGCCAAAGAGGCCGGGTGCTGATCCGCTGCTGCCTCTTGTCCGCCGGACCTGTAGGCAGGGTGCAGGTGGCTGGCGGCTCATCCCCTATCCTCTCTGGGGTCCGGGGTTGCCACCCATGGCCACCCTGGCTCCGCCACGATATGATGCAGCTAAAGCACCGACAAAACCACAACCTAACAAGTCATTTTCGTGCACGACGGGCTTGCAACTGCGGCCGCCGTTGCAGCCGTGCAGCTGCAGTTGCGCGCCGGTTCAAGCGAAGGGATTGCCACCGAGCATCCCGTTGGTAACGTGGATCATCCAGAATCCAGAGAGCGCACCGAAGGGTTCGTAGTTGCTCTGTGAAAGCTCTACATTTCTACCCTAGGGATTGCTTGCAAAGAATCACAAGGAAGAAGAAGAAGGAAGAGAGGTGCGCGAGGGATCCTTCCTGGACTCGAATTGGAGGGTCTACCCTTTATATAAGGGTGAGTACGAAGCCCTAAGGCGTGCCTCCTTGAGGACTCAAGTCCTATCCTTGAAAGGAAACATACTTTCCTTGGTTGTGAAGCAACCACCTCTCTCTCTCTCTCTTCCTTATCTTTTTAATATTCCTTTTTCTTTAAGTATTAAGAATTCAAAATTCCTCTCCTTCACTCTCTTTATTTGCCTTTTAATCTATTGGCCACGAAATCATGTTTCCTTTTAATAGAAAATACCATCTTTCGAAAAACAACACAAAATTCATTAATAATATATCACATTATCTTCATATTTTGCAAATTTAGTATTTTCTCTTTCTTCTCCTTTATTGGGGTTCCTTGGCACCCAAGAAAATTTAAGAATTCAAAATTCCTTTTAAAGGAATACTCATCATCCTTAAATGCATCAATATGCATTATTCTCATTATCCTGTTTTAATTCTTATTAAAATATTTCCTTTTGTGGATTTCTCTTTATTTCTCTCTTATTTTCCTCATTAGTATTCCTTTTATTATTAGGAATTATTGGGATACGAAATCCCACTATGGATAACTCAAATATACTTCTTTTCACATATTTTCCCTATTTCATCAATGTTTTCAATTTCTTTATTAACAAGGAAATA
Source organism: Alisma plantago-aquatica (assembly GCA_963693085.1). Lineage (NCBI taxonomy): Eukaryota > Viridiplantae > Streptophyta > Magnoliopsida > Alismatales > Alismataceae > Alisma > Alisma plantago-aquatica. Next base: position 751,189,654 of record OY856413.1, read on the forward strand.
CTTAATCGATATTTTCTTTTCTTATTGCCTTTTCTTTGCAACTTTGGACTCCTTGGAACCCAAGGAATCTAAGAGGCACGAAATCTTATTTGTATTTGCCTTCTAGAGGTTTCCACACCTTTCTTATCTCAAAATCTCAGTTATTCATTAATTAATTGAATATCCTTGTTATTGGGCCCAATAGCCAATAAAGCCCACAAATCAAACAACAAGGCTATTGTAAATGAAATCCATGCATTCATCCATTATTTTTTCATTTATCTTTATTATGAGAAATTAAATTTCTCAACAAATGAACCCAAAATTTGGGGTTGTAACATCCTTCCCCTCTTATGAGAATTTTGCCCTCAAAATTCCATCAAGCAAGCAAACAAACATGATAAGCCCCTCATAAGTCCATCATGACTCCCATGTGGATTCACCCTTCCCATGGTGTTTTCCAAGAACCTTCATTATCTCATATTCTTCCATCTGAGTTCTTTCTTACCTTGGTATATCGTACCCTCATAGGTGACTCAGGATAATTCAGTCTCTCAAAAGCTGAATAGGTTCAGGGCTCAACACATGGCTTGGGTACCTCACATAGTGCTCTAGATCGGACTCATGGAACACATTACACATCATTTTATCTTGTGGGGAAAAGATAAACACAAACATATCCACCCATCCATCTCAAATGGACCCATTTATCGGGGACTCAGCTTTATTAGTTGTAGCTTAGAGGGGTCGGATTTTCACATCACATATTCTCCCACAGTGAACTGCATGTTAGTTTGCTTTGTATTAGCTCGTGACGCATGTAACCCTTGGCTCTCTCTCAGCCATTACTCGATCAAGCGACTTCATCTGCACACATTGTGGTTCTTTTATGACCTTCACGAGGCCTCCTTTACTAACATCATTATAATGAAGTGGTGACCGACACACCCTCCTTATATAGCTTCTTACATCCCGATAAAGGCTATGGTGGTTAACATCACATCTTAAGAACTGTCTCCTTGTATCACCCTGAACAAGTACACTTGCTCTCATCAGACCCTCTAGTCTGGATCATACTACTCATTAGTTAGGGGTGATAAACGGTACTAAAACGAGTTCTTCATGTACCTACTTCTTCCGCATGGAAGTAAACCTTCTAATAATGTTCAAGAACTCTTTGAACTCACATCATGGTGTTGTTGAACCATTTCTTTCTCTATTATAAGTAGTTCAACCCGATCTGTCACTTGACAGTACTCTTCTTTTCCTGTCATCTAGGTAAGGTGATCTACCATAACCCTCATTGATCTTCCTTGGTTAAGGGGAGAGTTTCCACATCATCCATAGTGATGAACTCTCATTCCTTTTCAGGGACTCATTTATCCTCTATATTGGTACACTGGGTTACTGGTATTCGTCCTTTACCTTTATCATGCATGGCCACAAGCCACATGCATCTTCATCTTAAGTATCCAAAGTGCTACCATCTCAGTAATACCATGGTATATGGTGATCTTAAAATCATGATCTCCAGTGTGTCATGATCCCTCAAGCTTGATACCTCGGAAACCCTAAACCATTCTAATCAGGGTTTCATCACATTCCCTTCCAGAGAAGTGCATTTGAGGCTCTAAACCATCCTTTCACTACGTCAAGGACTAGACTGACTAACCAAACAATCATTAACTTGTTCAACCTATCTCATTACATCTGAGTGTTAGCCAAAACACATCTTCTTTCCAAACATAGGGTTAGCCTAACAACTCCCTTCTAGCCAAACTAGGCAGCACTATCTCCACCAGAGCATCCATTACCACTTCACATCCTTCGGTATTAAGTAACGTTGAAGACATACTCTTCCATGTATTCTACTTATCATCTCATCTCAAACTCTAAGTTTGTCTTCATCAAGAAACTCTAAGCTCATACTCACTGTGATCGAACTCGACCTTGGTTGATCTGCAAATTCCACATAGTTCCTGATAAAACATCCTCATAAGCTGGCTACGCTACCTCTCATAGTGTTTGCGAACCATCCATGTATCATTCCTTCCACATCTCTATCCTTATTCCTTATAGCAACGTTCCAACTCACAACATCCTTGTCCTTTGTGTGTGGCATGCATATTGTCCTATCTCTCACTCTCATAACAAGAAGAAATAAGCATTTGGCGGCCGTCCAAATACAGAGTTCTTCCTATTCCAAGCGTAGGGATGGTACAGCCCACCTCGCCAGTACACCTTCAAATCTCCGTTGAAACGTGCAACTCATGTCTCTATATCACAATCATCATTATATCAAAGTTACTTCCATGGAAAACTGGCCTTGAACTTACTTGGTCTGAGCACATTCCTGGGTCATCTCCTCTAGGTCTATAGGGAGACGGCACTTTTGGGGTCATCCCTCTTCCCATATGCACCAGAGAGTGCCCTACTCATTTGCCCTTTGGGTCACATGAGTTCATGAAGGTGATCAATCTCCCAACCCATGGCCCTCAGACAATGATAGTTGTTACCTCCCGACCCTATGGTCATGTGCAACTTGGGAAGTAGGCAACTCCTTCTTCCATCAATCTTATCCCTACCTGACCCTAGGATAGCCTTAGGATTATATCATAGTACATGTTCAACTTAGAACCTTACCCAAGTCTTCATCATCTCTCTTTCTGCATTCATGACTGTCTTCCATCCCTTCATAGGGGTCATGGCAACCTGCCTACCTTGGTCAGGCCCCATATCGGTTACCTCCATGGTAACACATCCACATGCACTTTAGAGATGGTTATGTATGGGTCTACAGGTTTATCCTCATGCCATGTACTTTTCACTTAGCTTCTCAAGATCCTATGAAACCTCCTCAGGTTACCTCAAAACCAACCAAACTGGTAAACTTCCTACCAAAGGGTCGCTCTCCCAGGACGGGAGGAAACTACACCTTTATAACAAGGTCACAAGCATTCTTAGGGTTTTCATCCATATGAGCATGCTTAAACCAACAACTACTAAGGCACAAGCGTACCTACAAAACCATGCTAGGTCGCACTTGTTCTCATCATCAACTTAGTTGTGAGGGGTTCATCAAACATACCCTTAACGTAAGGGATTTCCTTCACCTCTACACATGAGGAGTACCATGCTCGAAACTATAGAGACTCAAATCTCATCATGAGCATCGGATACACTGCTTCCCCTCTTAGGCCTAGGAACCCTAGGTTCTCCTTTGGGTATCCAACTACATGCTCAACCTCTTAACCACGAATCAAGTATGTCCATGGTATGTCACGTACCTCCATGATCTTTCTACTTGAGCAACGCTTTGGAGTTGAGTCCTCTTCCAGGGCAACCAACTAGGTATAAAGCCTCACAACTGGTTACTTAAACCTCCTTAGGGTCTAAAGCACTCTTTATCTCATCCAGCAGGTAACCACTTATACCATGGGTACTAGAAGCATCGTCCTCTCTCTATGGTTTGGTTCCTCTAAAGGCAACCAAGATATCATCAGCCTCCAGGAATCATGCAACGTTGTCTTGCTGTTTTGAAAACATTTCAAAATTACTACTCTTGACGACGAGGTCTCAACCGTCCTTAGGGTTTACCTCCACATGGGTGAAACCTATGCTTCAAACTTATGTTTGCTCAAGATCATTCATAACCCTTTATGCTTATTTAATAAGCCATCCATCATGATCTCTTAACCATGGTTTCATCAAGTTATACCCCACTTGTCTAAGCCCATAGGGTAACTATAGGTTCTCCTTTATCCTCATCCATGAAGGAGCTATCCTTCGCTCTAGCACGCACGACCCTCTCTAGGGTTGGGTCTCCCAAGGTACTAGGTCATCTACCCTCTTATGGCATACCAAAGGCATGTCCAACTAAACACTCGGTCAACCATGATATCTAACTCATCATGTCATCTTTCTTTCTAGCCTTCACTTAGGGTTAGGGTTAACATCATCCTCAAAGGATGTGCTAGGTTTCTACTCTTAATGGAGGTCTCTACCTCCAAGCTTAACTCTCTCTCTACTTATCCTCCTACCAAGGAGGTCTATCCTCATATCTCTCCTGAGGGCAAAGACAACTCATGTCATACAGCCTAAGCATGTATCTATTCCTTTACGTTTACTCTATTAAGCTTATGTCCATGACATCTTATTTACATGCTTTTTATTAATTTGATGGAGGATCCCTTAATCCTTATCAACCTTACCCATACCTCAAGAGGGTGAGGGAAAGAGAGAAAACCCTAATCCTTAAGGTCCTTAGTAGAATTTGAGTTGAGAAGGGATGAACAAGATGAGAGAGTCCCAAAGGTATCTTATTTCGATTCATACCCTAAGACTTTGGCCAGGCAGTCACACGAATCAGGGAGTCCTCGTATTCCGACTAGCAGTGCGGAGGAAAATCTTTCCAGCCCCCGGTCGTGATCCTTTTCTAGACACCTCTGTCTTTCGGATAATCCTCTAATAACTCCCTTGGGTTCTACGAAATTTGTAAAATTTAATAATTATTAAAGATTAGATGAGGAACCTATGCTCTGATACCAATTGTAACGACCCCGTCTCCTGGTAACCCCCAATTAAGGGAGACCCGAAGGTCAGATCCGTTATTCAATTAATAGGATCAAAGGTTCGACAAATAATCAATAACAATTAATAAACTTTACCAACTATACTGAAAACTGGTATAAAATAAAACTTTTATCACCTTGTGAAAACTGGGATTTCTAAACTTCTATCCATGAAGATGCCAATCTATCTAATCCTCCTGTGCATGTTACTTCTCATTTAATTCCACATATACCACTTTACTGTTTGTTCTTTTCATTTGTACCTAAAACGCCGACAAACAAAACGTCGGTAAGCACAAAGCTGGTATGTGGGGGATCACAAAAATTGGTTCAACTATAGTAACAATGTAGGTAACCAATTATCATTAAACATTCAAATTACATTTTAAGCAGTACTACTCAATCCCTTCCTATCCCTTATCCCTGTAGTGTCCCTGCAGTGGACATGGATACCACCATTCTCACTTGGTGGATCTTCATTATACCCTGCATGATCCTACCTGGCAGGTAGACCAATACCTAGGGTTGAGTTGCATGGCACTCCCCGTAGGAAGTCCAATCTCTAACTCGATATGACTTGATGGACCTACCTCCTTGGTAGCCATTTACTAAGTCATTTACGGACCTGATGGCCTACCCCATTGGTAGCCTTTTACTAGGTCATCCATCAAACTACATGAGGGACTGAGATCTGAGCTAGTAGGCATAACTTCTTATGTGATAATCATATTCACTTTATAATTTGCTTGAATTAAAACATCCAACAGTTTAATTCAGTTCATGATGAAAACATCGACAAAATCCCAAAAAAACTACATCGGTTTGTCATAAGCGTAACCACATACCTGTACATGCAGACTTGAGACAGAATATTCCAATCAACAATAGGCAAGCAATCATTCAATAATATCCTGAAACAAACATCCAATATTTTCTATCATGGATCATGGTATCCAAGTCTAATAGACCTATTCGAGCCCTAGGGTTACTATTTCATTTGTAGGGTTTCTATGGCAATTAGGGTTTCCTTTCATCTTTCACAATTTTAAACCCTAATTATTCACAATAGATATTAAGGTTATCCCTTAACAACATTTAACCTTATTTTTGAATCATTGTCCATCAATTAAACCCATTATACTTATCTTACATTAAAACTGTCATTTTTATCCTTTTAATCCATGACAAGATCATTATGCTTATTTATCATCAATTTGTAATTCATTATGCTCTATCATTCATATGAACGTTATTAATCATTAATTCTACCTTGATTCATGAGAAAACCCTAATTACTACATTTAGGGTATTTATCCACAAATTAACAACTTTTAATGTTCAAAATAGATTATAACCTTGAAAACTTAGTTCTATTCATGAAATCGAACAATTAAAGTCATTAGTAGTCCTAAGTACCAACATTAGGGTTTCAAGGCCCATTAAAGCCCATTTATGCACATAAACTCTAAATTAATCAAATTACGTGCAAAGTTCATCCTTTTTATTCTTAATGTTCCTTTTTATCATTAACAGACTAATATCAACTTTAGTCATCAATTAAACCCTCTTAATCACATTAATCACATCAAAATAGAGTTTCTTAATCATCATTACATTAAAGTTAATAACTTATACTACTTTTCGAATTTCAAGAATAATTAGGCTTCAACTATATTTTATTTAGATTCCTCTCGATTTTCTGAGCAATTTTCATATTTTACACGTACTAATCCGAGCTACGGAAATTTAGTTACGATTTTTGTAAGATTTCACTTACCAGAGCCAACCAGAGGCTAACACATCACCCTTGTCCATGCAAACGCGGCCCGTTGAGATTATAACCAAAAGACTATTCTGCCCTTGTTTAGTTTGTTGGTTCTTTAGCCCGCGGAGGGGCACTTTGGTCCAATTCCTCTTTGCCTTTCTTCTTCCTCGCGAACCCAGCGACGCCGCTAGGGTTGGGTCTGCTGCTGCGTTGCCTCCCCACCTTGGTACTCGAGAAGCGCCGCTGAAGGTCTCTCTACCTCTATCGACCTCCATCGCACCCACGGGGCCTTCGGTCATGGCCAAAGAGGTCGGGTGCTGATCCGCTGCTGCCTCTTGTCCGCCGGACCTGTAGGCAGGGTGCAGGTGGCTGGAGGCTCATCCCCTATCCTCTCCGGGGTCCGGGGTTGCCACCCATGGCCACCCTGGCTCCGCCACGATCTGATGCAGCTAAAGCACCGACAAAACCACGACCTAACAGGTCATTTTCATGCACGACGGGCCTGCAACTGCGGCCACCGTTGCAGCCGTGCAGCTGCAGTTGCGCGCCGGTTCAAGCGAAGGGATTGCCACCGAGCATCCCGTTGGTAACATGGATCATCCAGAATCCAGAGAGCGCACCGAAGGGTTCGTAGTTGCTCCGTGAAAGCTCTACATTTCTACCCTAGGGTTTGCTTGCAAAGAATCACAAGGAAGAAGAAGAAGGAAGAGAGGTGCACGAGGGATCCTTCCTGGACTCTAATTGGAGGGTCTACCCTTTATATAAGGGTGAGTACGAAGCCCTAAGGCGTGCCTCCTTGAGGACTCAAGTCCTATCCTTGAAAGGAAACATACTTTCCTTGGTTGTGAAGCAACCACCTCTCTCTCTCTCTCTTCCTTATCTTTTTAATATTCCTTTTTCTTTAAGTATTAGGAATTCAAAATTCCTCTCCTTCACTCTCTTTATTTTCCTTTTAATCTATTGGCCACGAAATCATGTTTCCTTTTAATAGAAAATACCATCTTTCGAAAAACAACACAAAATTCATTAATAATATATCACATTATCTTCATATTTTCTAAATTTAGTATTTTCTCTTTCTTCTCCTTTATTGGGGCTCCTTGGCACCCAAGAAACTTTAAGAATTCGAAATTCCTTTTAAAGAAATACTCATCATCCTTAAATGCATCAATATGCATTATTCTCATTATCCTGTTTTAATTCTTATTAAAATATTTTCTTTTGAGGATTTCTCTTTATTTCTCTCTTATTTTCCTCATTAGTATTCCTTTTATTATTAGGAATCATTGGGATACGAAATCCCACTATGGATAACTCAAATATACTTCTTTTCACATATTTTCCCTATTTCATCAATGTTTTCAATTTCTTTATTAACAAGGAAATACTTAAGCAATATTTTCTTTTCTTATTGCCTTTTCTTTGCAACTTTGGACTCCTTGGAACCCAAGGAATCTAAGAGGCACGAAATCTTCTTTGGATTTGCCTTCTAGAGGTTTCCACACCTTTCTTATCTCAAAATCTCAGTTATTCATTAATTAATTGAATATCTTTGTTATTGGGCCCAATAGCCAATAAAGCCCACAAATCAAACAACAAGGCTATTGTAAATGAAATCCATGCATTCATCCATTATTTGTTCATTTATCTTTATTATGAGAAATTAAATTTCTCAACAAATGAACCCAAAATTTGGGGTTGTAACAGCCGTCGTGTATCCAGAAACCATTACTGAAAGAAACTTGTCGAGGTGGAACAACTTGGTGGTTGGATATTGGATAGGGCTTAAATCATAGCGGTCAACTCTTCATAGGGATTAAATCGCACTGATCATCCTCCTCCTATCATCCCTCCCAAAGGTGCCTCCAAATCTCAATGATGGATTCATGGGGCATCTGTTGCAAAGGAAGTGAAGAAATGGTCATATATGTTCAAGATGCATAAGTCCAATGAAATAATGCTTTATCATCGTCAAGTGGAAGTTTTGGATGGCATTGTTGTTTATCTAAAAACCATTTCTGAAAGAAACCTCTTAAGGTGGAACAACTTGGTGGTTGAATATTAGATAGGGCTTAAACTGAATTGTCAACTCTTCATAGACACTTACCGCTGATATGGAAGATGAAATGAGACTTTTAAATCTTTTCTAGAGGAAATGACTTCTTTATTATCAGATTTTCAGATCATGAGGATATGCAAGTGGGATTGGAGCAAGGTCCTTGGCTAGTATCATTGGCCAGTATTAGGTAAGCTTCTTATGCTCAAGAAATGGTAGAGAAGGGAGCCACTGGAAAAGCTCAAGTTAACTGAAGTCCCTTTATGCGACTTACCTCTAGAGCTCTAGGATGAAGAGGCATTTGATCTTATAGGAAAGTACATCGAAACTCCTATAAGGTTGGACCACCTAACTTGAGATTTCAAGAGATGAGAATTTGCGAGGGATTCTTAGACTTTGTATGATTGTGCACCTGTTGAAGGTCAAGTTCTCATGCAATTGCCTCAAGCTAATGTTTAATCTCAAAGTAGCAAAAGTCCACAGACACTTGTTGCAGTTACAGAAGAGATGTTTGTTGAAACTCCTCCCTCTTGAAGTGGTTGGAGTAAGAAATCTAGAAGATAAAAGTCCCCTCCAAATTACATTTCTAAGATTCCTTAGCATAAAGACATTAGAATCCTAATTTCTCCCAATAACTTTAGAACTCTAGAATTTATGGATAGTTTAGAGAATGTTGAACTCTCTTTGGGTGATATTATAGAAGCATGTCAATGAAAACTATGTGGTTGGCAGGTCCCCATCCCTCATTCCCAATGTTTGATCATCACTCTATTATGTCTTGGAACGTCCGAGGCCTTAATAAGGCAGGATGTCAAAAGGCAATTAATGAAGTTATTTCTGATAATGAATGTTATGTTGCTTGTATTATTGAAACTAAAGTAAGAAGAAGGAAGATCCTCTAAACTATTACCAATATTTGGAAAGGTTCTACTTGGATATCTAATCATGATAGTCACTCTCTTGGATGCATTCTTATTCTCTAGAATAGGAATGATGTTTAGATTCTTAAGTCTAAAGAAGAATAATTTATTCACTGTATGATTTCTACTATTGAAGGTAACTTCTGGCACACTATTGTTTATGGTCACAATTCAAAAACTAAAAGGAACTACTTATGGCCCCGCCTTTTTGATATTGCAAAAGAGAAAGAAGATGCTCCTTGGATTTTTGGTAGGAGACTTCAATGTTGTTTGATTTTCTTCTGATAAATATGGTAAAAATGAGCCTTCTTATAGCCCCATGTGCATGTTTATTGAATTTATTAGTGACTCTAATCTTATTGAATTAAATACCAATGGTTCTCCCTTAACCTGGGATAATAGGCAAGACAACTTATGTGACGCCCATCACCACACAAAGCGAGATTACTCCAAAACAAAGAGTGGAACTAATACTAACATCCATGATTACCATAAAATATGGTAAATTTAAACTGATCTTATAGACCCAAAAAAGTAGAAACATATTCCACATAAAGCCACTTGTATTTCATATCATGTCAAAAGATGATACATATCATTGTTCACTTGGCCAACTTAACACAACTTATTACATATACAAGACATATCTATACACCATGGCCTACTGCCAAAAACTCAAGTCGATATACAATGTCTAAAAAACACCCCCAAGGACCTGAGAGTACAAGGATGACACATAGGACTCTACTACAAAACACTATAAGCATATCCAACCTTTAACAACTATTGCTCATCTTGCTGCTCAGCCTCAACTACACAATCACTACCTCTTCGTTCATGACCACCTAAAAGATGTGGAAACCCATGGAGTGAGACCAACATCCTAGCGGGAGATATAACTCTCCTATAAAAACTATTATTAACACAGATAAGATAAAGCAAGAAGATAACATTATTATCAGGTTGAGCAGATTCAGCTAAATGATTTGAATATAGAAATTCGCATTGTTTAATTATTTTAGGCATCTACAACTGAGTAGTAGAACATCTTATACTTTTAGAAGGAATATGAAGAATATGTATAACAATTGATTTCTCTTACCACATTATAAATCAACTAACCAATACAAGGGATAAGGCAAATGGTCATCCAATTTAAGTCGTGTTTAACCCTAAACAAATATGCTACCCAGTTGTATTATGTCTTTTATTATGCCCTGAGGAGATGAGGTATACCACTCATGCTCCAACTAACTATTGTTAAGTCCAATTTAGTGCCATACAAGATCAAGGAGGAGCCAAAATCCTATGATCTCCCACACCCTCGATCAATCCGAGTCCTTCGTAGTGACATATAGATTCCAATTGCAAAACAACCTAATCCGCCTTGGTATATAGGAACAGAACTAGTGAAAAGTGAGTTACGACCGCAGTTGCACTCATGCTGAGGTATGACCACGACCACCCTCAAAACATACCATATATATGTATGTGTGTGTGTATATATATATATATATATATATATATATATATATATATATATATATATATATATATACTGAATCACATTACCTGATATATGGCCTCGACCATTCTCCTAACTGAGTATGACCGCAGCCAATCTTGTGAAATGCATATACTCAACAATATACGACTTTGAGCTTCCACTAAGGGAGAACTCATTTCACCATAAATAAAATACTGACACTGAACATGGATCTATGGAACAGGGAAACTACATGATTATTGTTTCACTTGATTAGTTAATCCAATTGGGTGTCTTTTAGCATCAATCAAGTTACAACGTACCAACCCTAAAAAAACTCTACAAAGATATGGGTATATTGCAATGTCAAAAGATATAAAACCTATAAGGTATGAACTTTTCCAATCATCACTTGATACCACTCCCATTCAAGGCCATCAACATTATCACATAACTAGGGAATAACAATCTTTCATCTCATCACTAGAGGATATCTCCTCACATTAGGCATAAAGCCTCTGCTAGTTCATAAGACCCAATCACATAGTTCATGCACATTATCAACATCTCAACATGCCTCATAAAGGCTCATTGTCATCACCCTATGTCATTCCAAACATACCATAACATTCACTAGGTGTGTTATTCATTTTACCTGCAAGGTTAGGGTTACACAAGTAGGAGAGAGAAGACATCAACTCATGATGTTCATTCAAACAAGCTCAACAAGTACATCATACACTTGAGAATTAGGGTTAGGGTTTCTCATATAACTGATTAGGGTTTTCATTTAAATACTTGTCATTAAACCCTAGGTACATCATCTCCCACATTCTTGGAACACATTAGGGTTAAGCATCATTTTTATCACGATTAGTCAATCAATCCAATCAGCACTATGTATTGACCATACAAGAGCCGAGATGTTGTGACCATCACTACCTAAACAAGTGTAGTGATCACTCAAAGATCAAGTTGTAGCGACCAAACAAAACACAAGGTGTAGCGACCATCACCCATACATGTATCGAAAAATCACTAGGTCAGCACTTTGTTGCGACCAAACCAAGCACATGTAGCGACCAACCAACCAAATCATGTGTTGCAACCGCAAGAAAAGCATATGTAGCGACCCAACTCAATCTCAACCATGTGTAGTGACCACCCTCTAGGGTTAGGGTTGTTTCACCCCCAACACGTCAACAAGTGTAGTGACCTCAAGGCCAAGCCACACCAAACAACACATAACCAACTCCAAAGTAGAACTAAACCACAATCAAAATAGATGATAAACATAAATAAAACTTAAGCATCATCAAGAGGAAAAATCCATGAAAAGATGGTCATCATAACCCTAAAACCAACACCACAAGGTAAACATGGAAAACCATGATGATAGAAGGAAAAACTATGCATCAAGCTCTTGTAACCAAAGATTAAAACCTACAACATATGATGGTTGAAACATAACATGGTGATAAAACCAAGAATCAAGATGCATGCAAGAGACAACAACTCCATGATCACTTAGAAATCGGGTGTATGAATTAGGGCTTAAGAGAAAGAGTAGTCCTATGCAATAATAATTCAAAATCATAAACCCTAGATCATGATAACATTATCTAGCATCTTAGGATCACATATTAGAGATAAAATAGTAACATGCATGCAAATTAGTGGTGCAATGATAGAAGAGGGGAAGTTATGTAACCCACCTTAGGATGAAGATCAAGATCCAAATCAACGAGCTCCAAGAAAGAAAAGGAAGCTCCAAACTTGGATCAACTCCTCGACCAACAAGGTCACATCAAGAAGAGGAAAAACATACCAAGGTCAAAGGAAAGCTCAAGATGAAGGAAGCTCAAACCCTAGGCCGAAAAAGAGAAAAGAAAGAAGTAAGAAGAAAGAAGAAAGGAGAAAGCTTCATGTCACTTAGGTATTACCATGGTCAAACCATAGTCTCAGACCTCTATGGAGAGAAGTTCCTCAAGATAGCCACCACAGTGATACCATGGTCAAACCATAGTCTGAGACCTCTATCGAGAGAAGTTCCTCAAGATAGACACCATGGTGATCCATAGTCTCACAGACAAGAGGGGAAAAGAAGAGGTAGGGTTCCAAAGGAAAAATGTTATCAAGGTTATAGAACCACTTACCAAGAAGGAAGATCACTACAATGAAGATGATCAAGCTCAAGATCACCACATGCAAAGGTGAGCGGCCACTAAAGCTCCAAGATCAACACCTTCTCTAGATCCACCAATATGAAGGTTGAACACAAGGAAGAAGAGAGGAAAAGAGATAAAATAGATACTTGCATGTAAAAGAGAGAGTAATTATACTCAAGGGGTAGGAGAGAGGTGAAGATATGAGGTGTCAAGACATAAGAGCACCCAAAAGGAGACTTTTATTCCAAAAGAATTGGACATGCAACCACTCTAGACATGCATGCAAGCAAGGTGATAAAAATAAGGCAGTGTAGCAACCAATAAGGTCACACCCCAAGGTCACAATAAAAACAAGGAAACACTATGTAGCGACCGCTACACTAGGTCACCAAAACCAAACTGTCACAACACTCCACCAAAACCAAACCATGGTGACCCAAAACACTTTCCCAAGGTGCTAGGTCGCAACAAACCTCAACCAAGAGAGAGTTGCAGCCACAACACCTCAAAACCAACTCACAAGGTCAATACATCCATCAAACTCAAGCATCCAAGCAAAGCCATGCAAACCCTAAGATCATCTCATGATGCCACATCATCAAACAAGGCTCAACAAAGTGCCCCTATGCATCATTATATCTCTCATGATGCTTAGGCACAAAAGGCACAACCTAAATGTGACAAATTATAATATAGACCCTCAACATGGGTAAATTACAACTTGGTCCAAAACAAGCATAACTAGCTCAAACATCAACCAAACAGGACCAAACTGAAAATGTAAACTTTTCACATGTTATTAAGGCATATTAAGAGATTATATTAAGGTTTAAGAATCTTATTAAGAAAAGAAAGCATAAAGCTAGGCCAGGGGTCTTACAACTCTAGCTTTTGATACCTAAAATTGATATGGTCTTTTACAATTATGCTTTTATTGATTGTTATCCTAGATTCTGGGTATGATTGTGTCTACTATTCAAATTGATCATAAACTTATATCTGTGCATTTGGATGAAAAATTTTTCAATTTCAAAACACCCTTTTGTTTTAAAAATATTTGGTCTTCTATGTCAAGTTTTATGGACAATGTTAAAGATCTCTGCAAGTGGAGAAAATTTTCCATTGGGAATATCCATGTGAATAGGATAGTGTTGGAAGTAGAGGCTTGTCTAGCGTTGATAATAATCATGAGGATCCTCTCTTGTGCGATACTACTATCAAGAAAAGAAAGGATGCTAATGATTTTTATTTTATCGAGAAATCTCTTCTTAGAAAAAAGTTGAGGGTCCAATGGTTGAATCTTGGTGATAGGAATTCTAAGTTCATTTATTCTTCCTTAAAAACTGGAAGCAAAGGAACTGTATTCATAGTATGCTAATTGATAGCTCTCTTTGTAGTGATAATGTTCTTATTAAAAAACATTTACTTGACTATTATGTTGGCATTTTCTCTAAAAAGAGTACAACCAAACCAATCTAGAAATATGAATTTGTTTTACCTAAACTTTCTAATGATCACCTTCAATCTTTTGAGGGCCTTTATGACATCTGAAGAAATTGAGAATATTGTCTTTTACTTTAATGGAGATAAGGCTCTAGGTATAATTTAAATATCACTTTTCTGAAGTTTGTTGGAAGATTATTGGTGAAGATGTTAATGAGGTTGTGCAAATGTGGATGCTTACTCAAAGAAACTAACGAACCTTTCTTACTCTTATCCCTAAAACTAAAAATGCTTCTACTGCCGAAGATTGGAAACCAATTGCTTTGTGCATGGTGTATAAGATAGCTTCTAAGGTCCTAGATAATGGACATAGAAACATATTACACTCGATCATCAATTCTATTCAGAGTGATTTCATTATAGGGATATCAATCACCGACTCTACTGTTCTAGTTAATTAATTAATCAATAATATTATGAAGAGTTTTTCCCCTAAGATTGTTTAAAGATAGACCTCATTAAGTTGTATGACTCATTTAATTGGGTGTATCTTTTATGCATTCTGTCTAAAATGAATTTTCCCTCTTGTGTTATTCAATGGATCAAGGATATTCTTTCTACTACTAGTATACACATTCTTATTAATGGGATTCTGATTGAGTCTTCTTTTCCTAAAAGTGGTATTAGGTAAGGTGACCCCCTTGATCCTTATCTTTTGGTTATTTCTATGGAAGGTTTCTCTAGTTTGATTGGTCATGCTAAAAAATAGGATATCTCCAAGCCTGTTCGATCTTCTCAAAAACTTTCTATATCTCATGCACTATTTATTGCTGATGTTGTTCTCTTCTCCTATGTCGATCATGATTCTATTATGTGCATAAAACAACTTATTTCATACTTTAGTGAAATTATCTGTATGTATATTAGCTCTGGTAAGAGCTCTATATTTTGCAATGATAGTACTGATAAAGTTTGGCTGGATAGTATTTTGAATATTTGATGGCCAACCTTCCTATGAAGTATCTAGGGCTCCCGTTATTCCAAGGGAAGTTGACTAAAGTCTATGTTCACCCGTTCATTATAAAATGAAAGCTTGGATTGAAGTGTGTTAGTCTAGGCATTTATCCTATTCTAGAAGAGTTGAACTAATCAAATCTACCATGGCTTCCAAAAATGTTGATTGGGCTTATTCTTTTCCTCTACATGTATTTGTTGCAAATGATATTGAAATAATATGTAGGGAATTCCTCTGGTATGGTCCAAATCTCAATAAATCTATTCATATGGTCACGTGGTAAAAAGAATATCTTGTTAAAAATGAAGGAGGAATTGGTATTAGAAGAACTAATGACATGGTCAAAGCTTGCAATCTTAAAAATATTTGGAGTATTACATTGAAAAAGGATTCTCTTTGGGTTCAGTGGATACATGAAAGATATATTTAAGGCAATTTAATTTGAAGGGTGAAGTATGCTTCTAGTTCTACTTGGATGTAGAAGGAGATTCTGATGTAAAAAGATATCCTTATGTCCAAAGTTTATGTTAGTCCAAGGGCTGGCAGTTCGATCTCTGGAGGGATCCTTCGTTAGGGGAAGGTTTGTTTCAGGATGATGTTTTAGACAAAAGGGATATTGTCAAACTTGGAAAAGGAAGATTGCTAAGATTTGTTTGTCTTATTAATAATGGTCAATTGATAATGAATAGATCCTGGCACTTTAACAAAGTGGTTGATTATGTTAAGTTGCATTTTTGGAAAGATTCTACTGGACCACCTAAATATCTTTTGAATGGTTTTGAAAAATAAGAAAGTTAAAGATGCTTAGAGTATTATTAGACTAAAGGAATCGACTATTTTTTGGGAAAATGGTTTGAAAAGATTTTGATCCTAACAAATGTAAATGTTTTGCTTGGAGATTCATGCTAGGAAAGATTATAACTCATAACCACCTTCACAATAGAGGGTTTAGTTTTTTCTCACTATGAACTCTACATAGTTTCTGATGAGAACTTAATTCACTTGTTTTTTATTGTACTATCACTAAGGCTATAAGGGAGCTTGATGTTGAAGATAGGTGCATCCATTACAGGCCATCTAGTTCTAACGACCTCTTAACCATAGAAGGAAAAGAAAGCTAATATTTGTGCTTCAATGATCCCTTATGGGATTTTGTTTGAAAGTAATATGAGAATTGTTAAGGGAAATAGAGAAATCCAATTCTGAGATGGAAAGTGATTCAAGCTAGCATAGATATCCTTACTTAAACTTTGAATAGTTTGGTGTTCTTTTTCTTTTATTTCTCATAATTGTACATAAACTTTCTTTTGGAAAAAGAATAGGAGGAACACACTTCCAGGACCAAAAAAATGGAATTAATAAGGTTTGTTAGGTCACAGTTGACCAATTAGAATAATCTATGCACTCGGTGAAGACTTAATAAACAAATAATATAACAAAATATCAAACATTTTTATAAAGTAAAACTAATGTTAAATCGTGACTCATCACATCTGATTCAGTCATCATGCCAAATTTTAAGCCATTCGTCCATTTCTTATCTTCCAACTATTTGTACAAAAATTATATCCTATGCATCCACTTTTTATAAATTGGAATATCTAAATTTATTAACCTAATAAAATATCTTAGAAATATTTCATACAGTTATAAAAATATATGTTTTGCCTTTTGGAAAAATATCAAAAATGGAATTGACACTTATACCCATTTAAAGCCCTAAATTGGCCATATTGTTGTTACTCTATTTAATATCCTTAATGAATGCATAATATGATATTAGTAATTTATCTAGGTAGTTGTACCTCTAATCTACATAGCTTTCAAATTTCATCTCATTTAGAGTTCATTTGACCATGCATTTAAATAGTTGAATTACATACTAATAAAATACATATAACAATCGATTACCAAGATTTTGTTTCATTTTTCTCATTTAAGTGTCTACCCTATAACGCCTCTCTCCCTCTTTGGCCATCACTCATGCACTTCTAGTGCATAGTGTAATAACCGTAAAATGGCTGGGATAGCTGCGTCTACAACCTCCTCTTCCTCTTTGTCTTTGTCCCCTCTCCTTTTTTCTCCTCTTCACTTCTTCTTATTCTTTCCCATGTTTCTCCCATAGAACCAAACCCTAATAGCCGCCATATCTCTGACTTCATGTCCAATGGCCAGTATAACTATCATCATTTGTTTTGTTGTATGTGCAGGCTTTGGGGATGACGACCAGTTGCGACACCTGCCTTCTTCATTGTAAGGCCCATCAACCACCTTCTTCTCCTACCTCTTCACCTTAGATTTGAACCTATCGTGCAGTAGTCGAAACCACTCCATGCCAACAGCCGATCTACAACACCTACGACTAATAGCCAAGAACCTTGCAAATCCTCATTGATGATGGTTGTTTCTCCTCTACTCCGCATCCCTAAAAATTGCCACAAGGATGACTCCCCACAACGGATGTGTCGCCTGTAAGTAGAGCGTCATGTAGTAGCATTGACGGAAACCAAATCTGCATGCTTCCCTCACCACTAGGACAACGATTGCATCCCCCTTCATACACATGATAGAACCAGTTGCAGCCTATGTACCTCCAACTCCTCTTCTTCTTTCTTCACCCCATGGACCTCTCCTCTCACTACAAACCATGGACTCCCTCCATATTATCCCCCTACACACCTGCTTCGAATGTGCAAGTCTTCATGTTGGCCATAGTAGCCACTGAAAGACCATTGGTGGTACTTCTACCTCCACTTACAGGGCCACATAGAATGGCCTCCACCTTTAGTGACCGTTGGAAGGTCTACAACCAATGCAACAATCTTGCATACAACACTACCACCATTGGGTCTTCTTCCATTCCTTTATTCTTCTGCCTTGACATGATCCATGACAACCACCACCAGTTGACCATGTACAAATGCCTTGTCTCCAATCAGCTCCTTTCCATGAGGACATGTACTTGCATCGACTGTGGTACTCTTGGTCACCACCATCGATGGCCTACAAACTCATCAGAGAGTGGGTTTCTTCCTCCTTTATGCAGGGTCAACCCCTGGGCCACTATCATTGATTGGAGGATAGGAAGGGGTGTCTCATCTAATCACATGTAGTTAATTCAAGAATGCAACCATGCTTGTAAATTTGTCCCTTGCTTCCAAGAATATTGATGTGCAAGATCAATGAACATGCTACACATTCTACGGGTAGCCTTCTATTCCTAAATTTCATTTTAATCCCATAAAGAAGATAATGTCATAGATAATACCTCAAGTGATATATATAACTATAACTAGAATCTAGATATCACAATTATCTAACTCGAGAGTATGCATAGATTATAATACATGTGCACATTAATCTCATTACCTAATGGATATATTAATTATAAATATGGAAAATAGGAAGAAAATAGATATATGAAATGATAAGGAGAGTGTATAAATATAATCTTAGTCACTTATTTAGAATACTTGATCATGTACATGAATAAGTTCAACGTGCATTACTATTAGTAGATAGAAAGTCTAATTCAATATCTTCATCTCATGTAACTATTGATTTTAGAGAATATCTTAGTTAAGATATATTTCTATAGAATGGATGATAGTTAAGATGGTTAGAATGTAAACATGTTTAAATGAATGAATAGAAGTATTCAAACCATTGCTACTAATTTTATGATGATATATGCGAATATACATGACAACATACCACTAAATAAGAGAATTTTGAAAATTGGTATTGTTTATTAAACATATCCTATATAATGATGTTAATTTTATTATGTGATTATATATATATATATATATATATATATATATATATATATATATATATATATATATATAATACATGTAACTGGCGATATTCATTGTGGATCAAAGAAGTATGTTTATCTAGGTTGAATGAAATATCATATGAATAAAACAAAATCTAGGACATGCATTTATAAATGTATATATAGATAACTCACACACCCTATTGGAAAGCTAAAACTCTAGGTATTAGTAGTGAAAATATTCCAATAATTAATATCTAATCCCACCCTCACCCAATGGGTATTTTCTAGAGTTATAAACCTTAATACCCACATTAGGTTACCAATACTAGGTGTGACTATACTTTTGTCTATGAAGGTGAAGTTGTAAACTAATGTGTGTATAAACACTTTTAGGTTGGGAAGGATGAGTCATGATTTTCACCTCTATAAATAGAGTTACTCATGAAGATCCAGTATGTGCAGCCTCCTATTATTTTTGGCATTTAAATGACTATGAACATATATTTCAAATAATTAGTCATTCTCTTGTAAAACTTCCATTTTGACTCAATTTGATATTTTATCATTCTTATTGGTTTGGGTTTATACCCCACTGTCGTGTTATCATTGGTTGTGCTAAAAAGCTCTTGGAATGTGATATTGACTAAACATGTCTATCTTACCGCTCTATTATGTGTGCATTGTATTAGACTAGTTTATCTATCATAGATGCTTATGCATAACCATTAGGGTGTGGTATTCCACTTGAGGTGAGGTTTTCCACCACTTTATGTATAGGAATGTGCTTTTCCCCCAGGGTGTGCTATTCCACCCATTTTACTTTAGGCCAATGACTCAATCGTGTCATGGCCCTATGTAGGTAGATCTAGTCTATAATATATATCCACACAACTGCATTATTTTATGAATTGTGGAATGTTATAATCACAAAATTATTATTGATCTCAGTTAGCACTCTTATATTTAAAATGACTCATCTTTTTTGATGAATAATTCCTTTAAACCTACCTAAATGCAATTAGCATCCTCTTGTGGGAACACCCTCTTTTGTACTTAATATTTTTCAAATGTACAAATGTATTATATTGTGCACATATACCAATTTTGGTTGACACATACCCTTTTATCTATGTCCTGGGTGTTGTTCTCAAAACCATACAGGTTTAGGTGCTTTTAAGGATATAAACACATGACGGTCTTATACATGAAGTTGGCCTGAGGATAGCTTGGAATGGTTATATTGCCCTTTACAATTGTTCCTATGTATAACTAGTTGTAGCCTTTTACTTTATAATATTCCCTTTAGGGTGAAGACAATGTTTGAAATATCTTGTGATAATCTGAATAGTTATACTTTTCACTGCTTGTTAATCATTGTACTTTGTGTTACATACCATTGAAAATAAAAATGAAATACCCCCTTACCTTCATACATGGTCGTATGTTTGGATTTGGACAGTTTTATTCCTCAATATAGTGGGGAGTGGACCCCCTCTCAGGTCCCACTCCTTACACTTATCTTCTCAATTTCACAAACCAATTCTCTCATTCTTACTCTCTCTCCAATAAAATTAGTTGGTATTCTCTTCTTTTATCAAGAAACATCCATTGAGCTGGGAATAAATCTTAGTAGTGATTAGAGAGTCTAAAATATATTATTTCTTCTCATCTATGTCTCTTCAAGTCGATATCTTACCTCAACTAAGTAAGTTACTTTTATTTATTCTTATGTTATTCTTTTTAGATGTTATTATCAAAATAAGTAGATCTATTGTTTGATGAACAAATATGATTTGAAAACTAAACTAACTCTATCGATTGAAACAATTTCTCATGTTAATATAATTTACTTATTGTATTATTGATCAGAAATGAAATTTAGAATTCAAGTAGTTATTATTGGACTTGGTTCAACAAATTATATCTGCAGTGCGTGAAATATTAGTAATTTGGGACTCTTAGGTAAGTCTTCACTTTCTTCATTATGCAGTACTCATCTATTATGTCTTATATAGAGCTTGTGTCTACTTAACTAACTTGCTTTACCTATAGAAAACTTTGATTATCTTATGCATGATAGATATTTGTGTGTGATCTATTTAGGGATGGACATATTAGTCTCCTATTTCATGACTTCATTTTAGGATTTAGCATGTGATTTTAGATTGTAACCTGTAATGATTAGTTACACATAAGTGAAAATGTTTGCATTTAATAGTCATATTGAATAATTAATCTGGTTGTAACTCTTATTCTAATTTAGCCAAAGTGTCTAGTTTGGTAATTTTGAGGGTCCTGGCATAATATTTCACATTCACTAGTGATTGAAATCCCTTCACTATAAGTTATCTTCTGCATGGTCTAAATGAGATGTTGGTGTAAATAAGGGCAACCCATACCTTAGAGAAATTATATTTTCTCATCTTTCCATCAGTAAAGATTACCTTAGTCACCAATATCGATGTAACAAAAACACCTTAGAAAAATTTCTCTTCTCATCTTTTCATTATTAAGTACTACCCAATGTACCAAAATTTATGTAAATAAGAGCACTTTAGTTGAATTCTTTCTTATCATTTTTTATTTATTAAATCCCTAAGTTACAGATATTGAAGAAAAACTGACAAACTTCTTATTTATATTCTTTTTTAATGTTATTTAGATTACCACTCTCCCTCTATTTTGGGCTTCTAGGAGAAAATGGTACAATTGATATGGTCAAACTTTAAAATTTAACTACAGTAGTTTTGCTTGATATCTTTCAAAATGTAGAATTATGAACTTAACTTTAAGGTAATGTTTATGGGGATTATTATTTGCATTGTTAAATTTGATGTTAGTTTGTACCTCAATTTATTTGATAATTTCTTATCTAAATATCCAACTTATCTCTAAATATCTAAAAAATAGTAAAATGGACTCTTATCCACCTCCTTTGATGCTTTATTACTATGGAAAACTCATGAATGGAGGCTCTTAGTGTGGCGTACCATATAGACCTATTGGAAGTGCCAGAAATATTTGGGGATGATTGGTTTGCCAATAACACAACATAAAGTTACCGATTTTTCAATGTGATGATTGGGTTGATGAATTTAGGTAACCCTTTATTACACAAAATGGGAAATAAAAGGTCACTTCTCTATATTTTCATCCAATCCATGCTACAATGACTAGTTGTGGGTTGCCACACCACATGGCAGCCTACATGATGAAGACGCCATTCAGTTTAACGTCTTCAATGTGGGTTTGCCACATGGTGCAACACCCCAAACATGATGTAGCATGGACCCTTATTTTTGCTTTTTTAAATTGTATGTCTCGACTAATCAACATAGAGATTCTAGTTTGAATGGCATCCCCACTTCACTCCTCCCCCCAAAAACTCATCTAATTTTTAAATTTGTTTGAATGTCGACCAAAGCTATCAACAAAGTGATCAAACTCATGAATTTTGGTTTTTCTATAGTAATTGATATGAAATTTCTTGCATTTATGTAAATGGATAGGGTAGGATAGAGGCTTACTCTTACCCTTACTCACATTAAAATCACTAGTAGTGTGTAGGGTAATTACCCTCTTCCAAAAATCCATTATACCCATTACTCTTCTTACTAGTACATGTTTATCCAGGGGTAAATGGGTAGGATAAAGGGTGAAACGTGTAAGGAAACATGAAACTGGAGATATGATATTTTAAATAGTACTTTTTAATAATATTCCTTATGTCAAGGATAGGACACTCCTATTAATTAGATAGAAAATATTATGTTTTTGGTGATATAAATGAAAATATTTATATTTAAGCCAACTTTTCAATGAACAAGTTTTAACATTTATCATATAGTATTTCCTATTGAGAACTTCTTTTATCTTTAGTATATAATTACAAAAAGTGTGACATGCTACCAATTATCTAATAAATATTCTGAAGTAAATGATAGTATAATCTAATGAGTGGTGAGGTGTGTTGGGGTTTTTAGTACGCATAAATAAATGCACTTTAATATGAAACTATTAATCAACCTTATACTAGTGGGTAAATGGATGAAGTCAGTAGGGTAACACTTCTCCCTTTACCATACCCTATTTAGATGTAGATGAAGGAGGTAAAGGATAAATAGGTGGTGGGTAAATAGTATATTTATGCTTACCATACCCTAAAAGGTATGGGTGGTGGGTAAATAGATAATACCATATCTATGTACACCCTACATGCTGATAAACCAGTTAGACAAAACTCAAATAATAAGGAACTATGCAACACCCCAACCAGAGGCACACTTTTATCCAATTAAGACAAACTGAATATACTACAAGTTATAACAATAAATCTCAGACAACTTTCTTTATAGGAAACACATAATTATATCGTCAGATCCAATAAAATTTCATTTAAGCACATATTCGTGATTTCTCTTTCTATTATTTTTAAGGAGGTGAGAGTTAGGCTAGAATTCAAGATATTTATTAGTTCTCCTATGGGAAAATTATAGGATGTGTGATGGAGTGAACTTATGCATTTCCCAAAAATTCATTTACATAACTAATATATGATTTGGAGGGTTGAAATGACATTTGAAATTATATAATCACATATGTGGTGAAGATAACACCTTGTCTTGCTTTATGTGTTTATGAGACAATTAATATATTAGAGGATACATTATTTAGAATGGTATAAAAAGATCATGGAAGTGTCTCATGATCATAACGTGGTATACCTTTTATTTTGATGAATTTTGAATATCTTTTCATATGAATATGAGGTCTAATACTCCTAAGTATATAAATTTTTGATTTAAATGGTTTACTAAAAATAGCCTTTTGGAGCCAAACTTCAATGAATGTAGCTTTACTCATGATAGATATATGTCTAAAGTTTCATGATATTTGGATAATCCTAAGAGAAGTAATTTTAGTTTAAATTTTAAGAAATAATGTGCATCTTTGATTAGTTATAGATCTAAGTTAGGACTTTAGCTAGTATGACACACCATTGGTTTACAATTTGTCTATGCGGCCATTTTGTGGCAAATATTTGATATGGGGAAGTTGTGGATCATGTCAACTTATGGGACATTTATAGACCTAAGATGTCATATTATGGTAGAGACCTTCTCCTACCGTGTGGTTACTACCTTGACTATAGACAGCGACCATAACATCATGATGCATGCTGATTGTGGGGAAAAGGTTGAAACCAACCACGAAATTGGAATTCCCAACTCAACACAAATTATTTGACCCTTTGGATGGGAAATGAACAAACAAAGAGAGAATGAGCACGCACTGCCCTCCCCATCACCATTTCTTTTTACAAAAGAAATGTGAGAGTAAGAAAGGAAGAAAAAGGCTGAAGGTGGGGAAATGAGTATTTGAAAATAATGTCGGAGACTAGAGGACTTATTTCCAAGTGTTTCTATATGCATGCGCTATGGTTTTAGTAGTTAACCAACTCATGTCAGTTGGCGATGATGATGGATCTAGGAGGTGGTTGCACCGCGAATGGACATCTCATGAGGATCAGTTCTAGTTGTATAATGTTTGTTAATGTTTTTCCTTGGCTAAAACTTGAGCATATGTGATATTACTCTGCCATGCCAGGAGTAGGTGCTAGTGAGATTCCCAAATCATGGAGAGAGGTGATAGAAGTAGTGGATTTGAGGATGAAAACATGGAGGGAGGCTAGATGAAGCTTTTGGAAGCATTTGATGCTCATGAGGAGGCCAATTTGTTGCTCTATTTCTCACCAGAGCATTCTTGTTTGGTGGTACCCTATCATAACAAGGAAGATACATCAGGAAGACTCAAGTTTCTAAGAGAGAAAAGAATGAGAAGAGAGAGGAAAGGAGATACCGATTGAGCTAAGTCGCTGGGCCAACCATCAATTAATAATCATCTAGTATGGAACCAACAGGATCCTAAGAGGGACATGCCCAAAAAAAGGTTGAATGTGTGCCATCTAGTGGACACGTAGTTATATATCATTGGCTTAAAAAGGAAAATACCCTTGAAAATACCACATATCTTTTTTAATTCATAGTAATTTTCTCCATAATCCAAAAAATACAAATAATATACCAAAATTCTCAGAAATATGATTAGGACAACAATGAAGCATAATATCAATCTTTTAATGCTTTACTATTAAGGATATCATGTTATATACATTACACTTATTTCATAGTAATAACTATCAAATGTTGGCCTAAAACTATGATAATGTACTAATAAATCCTTAATGTGATATATAATCCATATGATGTCAGAGATAGTAATATATGGACTTAAAATCATATAATTTCCTAATGTGGCTATTTTGGACTAATAAGCCTTAGTAAGATGCAACACATATTTTTGTTCTCAATAAATCTTGAATTTTTCATATTATATTAGTAATAGTATATGGAACCTTATGTGAAACCAAGATATTCATATTTTGCATGGAATTCATTATTATATGGTGATGACTCTTAATACATGGTTTGTAAGCCTAATGGAATTAATGAATATAACCAAAGGATACACGTGCACATAATGATGTGAGATATAATTAATAGTTCATGAACCCTAATCCAGAACACAAATGGAATATAAGATAAATAGAAAAATTCTAAGAATATAAGGACCAGTATCCTAATGAACTAATATAAATGCTAAAATGAATATACCTTGGGTTAATGATAAGAATCTAATTGCATAAATGTGGTGCAATATTTGGGGATGATGACCAGTTGCGACACCTGCCTTCTTCATCGTAATGCCCATCAACCACCTTCTTTTCCTACCTCTTCACCTTAGATTTGAACCTATCATGCAGTAGCCAAAATCACTCCATGGCAACGGTCGACCTACAACACCTATGGCTAACAACCAAGAACCTTGCAAATCCTCATTGATGATGGTTGTTTCTCCTCTACTCCACATCCCTAAAAACTTCCACAAGGATGACTCCCCACAACGGATGTGTCACCTGCAAGCAGAGCGTCATGTAGCAGCATTGACGGAAACCATATCTGCATGCTTCCCTACAAACTCGTCAGAGAGTGGGTTTCTTCCTCCTTTATGCAGGGTCAACCCCTGGGCCACTATAATTGATTGGAGGATAGGAAGGGGTGCCTCATCTTATCACATGTAGTTAATTCAAGAATGAAACCATGCTTGTAAACTTGTCCCTTGCTTCCAATAATATTGACGTGCAAGATCAATGAACATTCTACACATTCTACGGTTAGCCTTCTATTCCTAAATTTCAATTTAATCCCATAAAGAAGATAATGTCATAGATAATACCTCAAGTGATATATATAACTATATCTAGCATCTAGATATCACAATTATCTAACTTGAGAGTATGCATAGATTATAATACATGTGCACATTAATCTCATTACCTAATGCATATATTAATTATAAATATGGAAAATAGGAAGACAATAGATATATGAAATGATAAGGAGAGTGTATAAATATAATCTTGGTCACTTATTTAGAATACTGGATCATGTAAATGAATAAGTTCAATGTGCATTACTAAATTACTATTAGTAGATAGAAAGTCTATTTCAATATCTTCATCTCATGTAACTGTTGATTTTAGAGAATATCTTCGCTAAGATATATTTCTATAGAACGGATGATAGTTAATATGGTTAGAATGTAAACATGTTTAAATGAATGAATAGGAGTACTCAAACCATTGCTACTAATTTTATGTTGATGTATGCGAATATACATGACAACATACCACTAAATAAGAGAATTTTGAAAATTGGTATTGGTTATTAAACATATCCTATATAATGATGTTAATTTTATTACATGATAATATATATATATATATATATATAATACATGTAACTGGTGATATTCGTTGTGGATCAAGGAAGTATGTTTATCTAGGTTGAATAAATATCAAATGAATAAAACAAAATCTAGGACATGCATTTATAAATGTATATATAGATAACTCACACACCCTATTGGAAAGCTAAAACTGTAGGTATTAGTAGTGAAAATATTCCAATAATTAATAGCTAATCCCACCCTCACCCAATGGGTATTTTCTAGAGTTATAAACCTTAATACCCACATTAGGTTACCAATACTAGGTATGACTATACTTTTGTCTGTGAAAGGGAAGTTGTAAACTAATGTGTGTATAAACACTTTTAGGTTGTGAAGGATGAGTCATGATTTTCACCCCTATAAATAGAGTTACTTGTGAAGACCCAGTATGTGCAACCTCCTTTTAATTTTGACATTTAAATGACTATGAACATATATTTCAAATAATTAGTCATTCTCTTGTAAAACATCCATTTTGACTCAATTTGATATTTTATCATTCTTATTAGTTTGCGTTTATACCCCCCTTTCATGTTATCATTGGTTGTGCTAAAAAGCTCTTGGAATGTGACATTGACTAAACATGTCTATCTTACCACTCAATTATGTGTGCATTGTATTAGACTAGTTTATCTATCATAGATGCTTTTGCATAACCAATAGGGTGTGGTATTCCACTTGAGGTGAGGTTTTCCACCTCTTTATGTATAGGAGTGTGCTTTTCCCCCAGGGTGTGCTATTCCACCCATTTTACTTTAGGAAAATGACTCAATGGTGTCATGGCCCTACGTAGGTAGATCTAGTCTATAATATATATGCACACAACTACATTATTTTATGAATTGTGGAATGTTATAATCAAAAAATTATTATTGATCTCAGTTAGCACTCTTATATTTAAAATGACTCATCTTTTTTTATGAATAATTCTTTTAAACCTACCTAAATGAAATTAGCATCCTCTTGTGGGAACACCCTCTTTTGTACTTAATATTTTTCAAATGTCCAAATGTTTTATATTGTGCACATATACCAATTTTGGCTGACACATACCCTTTTATCTATTTCTTGGGTGTTGTTCCCAAAACCATCCAGGTTTAGGTGCTTTTAAGGATATAAACACATGAAGGTTTTATACATGAAGTTGGCTTGAGGATAGCTTGGAATGGTCATATTGCCCTTTGCAACTGTTCCTATGTATAACTATTTTGTTTTGAAAGGGGGACGGGAAACCCTATGATTGGGGCTCCCCATTGCTATTACTAACTAATCAAATCAAGGTTTACAAGCGACTGCAAGCTCAAAGGGAAATGACTCGACAAGGAAAACCTAGCTACTTTATAATTTTCCCTTTAGGGTGAAGACAATGTATGGAATATCTTGTGATAATTTGAATAGTTATACTTTTCACTGCTTGTTAATCATTGTACTTTGTGTTACATACCATTGAAAATAAAAATGAAATACCCCCTTACCTTCATACATGGTCGTATGTTTGGATTTGGACAGTTTTATTCCTCAATTTAGTGGGGAGTGGACCCCCTCTCTGGTCCCACTACTTACACTTATCTTCTAAATTTCACAAACCAATTCTCTCATTCTTACTCTCTTTCCAATAAAATGAGTTGGTATTCTATTCTTTTATCAAGAAAAATCTATTGAGTTGGGAGTAAATCCTACTTAGTAGTGATTAGAGAGTCTAAAATATATTATTTCTTCTCATCTGTGTCTCTTCAAGTCAATATCTTGACTCAACTATGTAAGTTACTTTTATTTATTCTTATGTTATACTTTTTAGATATTATTATGAAAATAAGTAGATCTATTGTTTGATAAACAAATATGATTTGAAAACTAAACTAACTCTACCGATTGAAACAATTTCTCATGTTAATATAATTTACTTGTTGTATTATTGATCAGAAATGAAATTTAGAATTTAAGTTGTTATTATTGGACTTGATTCAACAAATTATAATTGTAGTGCGTGAAATATTCGTAATTTGGGACTCTTAGGTAAGTCTTCACTTTCTTCATTATGTAGTGCTAATTTATTATTTCTTATATAGAACTTATGTCTACTTAACTAACTTGCTTTACCTATAGAAAACTTTGATTATCTTATGCATGATAGATATTTGTGTGTGATCTGTTTTGGGATTGACATCTTGGTCTCCTATTTCATGACTTCATTTTAGGATTTAGCATGTGATTTTAGATTGAGATGTTAACCCGTAATGATTAGTTATACATAAGTGAAAATGTTTGCATTTAATAGTCATATTGAATAATTAATTTGGTTGAAACTCTTATTTTAATTTCACCAAAGTGTCTAGGTTGGTAATTGTGAGGGTCCTGGCATAATATTTCACATTCTCTGGTGATTGAAATCCCTTCACTACAAGTTATCTTTTGCATGGTCTAAGGGTGATGTTGGTGTAAATAAGGGAAACTCGTACCTTAGAGAAATTCTATTTTCTCATCTTTCCATTATTAAAGATTACCTTAGTCACCAATATCGATGTAAAAAAAACACCTTAGAAAAATTTCTCTTCTCATCTTTTCATTATGAAGTACTACCCAATGTACCATAATTTATGTAAATAAGGGCACTTTAGTGGAATTTTTTCTCATCATTTTTTCTTTGTTAATCCCTAAGTCACAAATTTTGAGGAAAAACTGACAAACTTCTTATTTATATTCTTTTTTAATGTTATTTAGATTACCACTCTCCCTCTATTTTGGGCTTCTAGGAGAAAATGGTATAGTTAATATGGTCAAACTTTAAAATTTAACTACAGTAGTTTTGCTTGATATCTTTCAAAATGTAGAATTAGGAACTTAAATTTAAAGTAATGTTTATGGGTATTATTATTTTCATTATTAAATTTGATGTTAGTTTGTACCTAAATTTATTTGATAATTTCTTATCTAAATATCCAACTTATCTCTAAATATCTAAAAAATAGTAAAATGAACTCTTATCCACCTCCTGTGATGATTTATTACTATGGAAAACTCTTGAACGGTGGCTCTTAGTGTGGCGTACCATATAGACCTATTGGTAGTGCCAAAAATATTTGGAGATGATTGGCTTGCCAATAACACTACATAAAGTTACTAATTTTTCAAGGTGATGATTGGTTTGATGAATTTAGGTAACCCTTTATTACACAAAATGGGAAATAAAAGGTCACTTCTCTATATTGTCATCCAATCCATGCTGCAATGACTAGTTGTGGGTTTCCACACCACATGGCGGCCTACATGATGAAGACTCCATTCAGTTTGACGTCTTCAATGTGGGGTTGCCACGTGGTGCAACACCCCAAACATGATGTTGCATGGACCCTTGTTTTTGCTTTTTTAAATTGTATGACTCGACCAATCAACATAGAGATGCTAGTATGAATGACATCCCCACCACTCCTCCCCCAAAAAACTCATCTAATTTTTAAATTTGTTTGGATGTCGACCAAAGCTATCAACAAAGTGATCAAACTCATGCATTTTTGTTTTTCTATAGTAATTCATATGAAATTTCTTACATTTATGTAAATGGATAGGGTAGGATAATGGCTTACTCTTACCCTTACTCACAATAATTTCACTAGTAGCGTGTAAGGTAATTACCCTCTTCTAAAAAGCCATTATACCCATTACTTTTCTTACTAGTACATTTTTATCCAGGGGTAAATGGGTAGGATAATGGGTGAAACGTGGAAGGAAACATGAAACTGGAGATATGATATTTTCAACAGTAATTTTTAATAATATTCCTTATATCAAGGATAGGACACTACTAAAAAATTAGATAGAAAATGTTATGTTTTTGGTGATATAGATGAAAATATTTATATTTAAGCCAACTTTTCAATGAACAAGTTTTAACATTTATCATATAGTATTTCTTATTGAGAACTTCTTTTATATTTAGTATATAATTACAAAAAGTGTGACATGCTACCAATTATATAATAAACATTCTGAAGTAAATGATAGTATAATCTAATGAGTGGTGAGGCGTGTTGGGGTTTTTAGTAGGCATTAATAAATGCACTTTAATATGAAACTATTAATCAACCTTATACTAGTGGATAAATGGGTGAAGTCAGTAGGGTAACACTTCTCCCTTTACCCTACCCTCTTTAGATGTAGATGAAGGAGGTAAAGGATAAATAGGTGGTGGGTAAAAAGTATACTTATGCTTACCATACCCTACAAGGTATGGGTGGTGGGTAAATAGATAATACCATATCTATGTACACCCTACATGCTCATAAACCAATTAGACAAAACTCAAATAATAAGGAACTGTGAAACACCCCAACTAGAGGCACACTTTAATCCAATTAAGAAAAAATGAATATACTACAAGTTATAACAATAAATATCAGACAACTTTCTTTATAGGAAACATATAATTATATCATAGGATCCAATAAAATTTCATTTAAGTGCATATTCATGATTTCTCTTTCTATTATTTTTAAGGAGGTGAGAGATGGGCTAGAATTCAAGATATTTATTGGTTCTCCTCTAGGAAAATTATAGGATGTGTGATCGAGTGAACTTATGAGTTTCTCAAAAATTCATTTATATAACTAACATATGATTTGGAGGGTTGAAATGACATTTGAAATTATATAATCACATATGTGGTGAAGATAACACCTTGTCTTGATTTATGTGTTTATGAGATAATTAATATATTAGAGGTTACATTATTTAGAATGGTATAAAAAGATCATGGAAGTGTCTCATGATCATAACATGGTATACCTTTTATTTTGATGAATTTTGATTATCTTTTCATATGAATATGAGGTATAATACTACTAAGTATATAATTTTTTGATTTAAATGGTTTACTAAAAATAGCCTTTACGAGCCAAACTTCAATGAATGTAGCTTTACTAATGATAGATCTATGTCTAAAGTTTCATGATAATTGGATAATCCTAAGAGAAGTAATTTTAGTTTAAATTTTAATAAATAATGTGCATCTTTGATTAGTTATAGATCTAAGTTAGGACTTTAGCTAGTATGACGCACCCTTGGTTTACAATTTGTCTGTGTGGCCATTTTGTGGCCAATATTTGATATGGGGAAGTTGTGGAGCATGTCAACTTATGGGACATTTATAGCCCTAAGATGTAATATTATTATAGAGAGACCTTCTCCTACCTTGCGGTTACTGCCTTGACTATAGGCAGCGACCATAACATCATGATGCATGCTGATTGTGGGGAAAAGGTTGAAACCAACCATGAAATTAGAATTCCCAACTCAACACAAATTATTTGACCCTTTGGATGGGAAATGACCAAACAAAGAAAGAGAATGAGCACCCACTTCCCTCCCCATCACCATTGCTTTTTACAAAAGAAATGTGAGAGTAAGAAAGGAAGAAAAAGGCTGAAGGTGGGGAAATGAGTATTTGAAAATAATGTCAGGGACTAGAGGAGTTATTTCTAGGTGTTTCTATGTGCTTGCACTATGGTTTTAGTAGTTAACCAACTCATGTTAGTTGGCGATG
Organism: Alisma plantago-aquatica; assembly: GCA_963693085.1. Classification (NCBI taxonomy): domain Eukaryota; kingdom Viridiplantae; phylum Streptophyta; class Magnoliopsida; order Alismatales; family Alismataceae; genus Alisma; species Alisma plantago-aquatica. Next base: position 751,222,231 of record OY856413.1, read on the forward strand.
ATGATGGATCTAGGAGGTGGTTGCACCACGAATGTACATCTCAAGAGGATCAGTTCTAGTTGTATAATGTTTGTTAATGTTTTTGCTTGGTTTAAACTTGAGCATATGTGATATTGCTCTGCCATGCCAGGAGTAGGTGCTAGTGAGATTCCCAAGCCACAGAGAGAGGCGATAGAGGTGGCGGATTAGAGGCTGAAAGCATGGAGGGAGGCTAGATGAAGCTTTTGGAAGCATTTGATGCTCATGGGGAGGACAATTTGTTGCTCTATTTCTCACCAGAGCATTCTTGTGTGGTGGTACCCTCGCATAATAAGGAAGCTACATCAGGAAGACTCAAGTATCTAAGAGAGAAAAGAATGAGAAGAGAGAGGAAACGAGATACCAATTGAGCTATGTCACTGGGCCAACAATCAGTTAATAATCATCCAGTATGGAACCAACATGATCTTAAGAAGGACATGCCCGGAAAAAGGTAGAATGTGTGCCATCTAGTGTACACGTAGTCATATATCATTGGCTTAAAAAGGAAAATATCCTTGAAAATACCACATATATTTTATAATTCATTATAATTAGCTCCATAATCCAAAAAATACAAATAATATACCAAAATTCTCAGAATAATGATTAGGACAACAATGAAGCATAATATTTTAATGCTTTAATATTAGGGATATAATGTAATATATATTACACTTGTTTCATAATAATAACTATCAAATGTTGGCCTAAAACTATGATAATGTACTAATAAATCCTTAATGTGATATATAATCAATATGATGTCAGAGATAGTAATATATGGACTTAAAATCATATATTTCCTAATGTTGCTATTTTGGACTAATAAGCCTTAGTAAGATGCAACACATATGTTTGTTCTCAATAAATCTTGAAATTTTCATATTATATTTGTAAAGTATATGGAACCTTATGTGAAACCAAGATGTTCATTTTTTGCATGGAATTCATTATTATAAGGTGATGACTCTTAATACATGGTTTGTAAGCCTAATGGGATTAATGAATATAACTAAAGGTTACATGTGTACATAATGATGTGAGATATAATTAATAGTTCATGAACCCTAATCCAAAATATAAATGAAATATAAGATAAATAGAAAAATTCTAAGAATATAAGGACCAATATCCTAATGAACTAATATAAATGCTAAAATGCATATAACTTGGGTTAATGATAAGAATCTAATTGCATAAATGTGGTCTCTCCATAATTAGGGGTTGATTAAGGTCATAGTTGACTTCAAGAATATGTAATTATTAGGATATCTCAATTCAAGGTATTTGCCTCTTACTTGACCTACTATATATTATGGTTGTATTATATGTGTACATAATACATGGCATGTGATATTGGATAAAATAAATGTTCTTGTATGTTACCATTCTTGACTTTATGTATATATAGATTTGACCACATGAAACCATAACATATCTGATCCATTATATGGATGCTCTAAATTCTTTTGTAGTTTAGTGATTGGAAGTGACTTAACTCATTGGTAGATAGTCAAGTTGTACATATGATCTAACTCTTTGGTATCCATCATAAATGCCTTAATGTTGAACTCCTTGAGAGTTGAGAAAATGCATCAAAACCTTCAGATGGCAATGCATGGATATATAATGAAAAAATGCTTAAAATATGAGCTTACTTTTGTAAATAAAGATTCTTCCTTTCAAGAATGTTTTTTTATATATATTTCTGTCAAGTTCTTGGTTGATGTTATTGCCAAGTCATAGCTATTAAGGAGGTATATGGATCTTGTAGTATACTCAACACAATATTTTATTAGATGGTGCTAGTTTATATCATTTGTAATCTCTTCTTTAGGTGATATTGATGGATGATATTGTAGACTCTGATGCTTATTTTATTGGTGATAGACTATATAATATTTATTGTATATGTTAGTAAATTTAAAAATGTGCCCCCAAACATACATGAGTAGGAGGTGGTCATGAAACTTAAGTGAAAGTGATTGAAACCAATCTAGAAGAGATATTAGTTCTAGATTAGATGTAACGTCCATGATTTGAGGCCTTGGATAAGATGATCTTAAAAGGAATGATTGGACTACCCATATCACCAAGGTGCACCTCCTTTTCCAGGAGCCCATCACTAAAGAACTCCATAGTTAAATGTGCTCAGCTTGGAGTAGTACTAGGATGGGTGACCAGTCAGGAAGTTAGCCCCAACTTGCGTGTGAGCGAGGAAAAAGTGCGCAGTTAAGGCTAGTGGTGGTCTATGGGGCCAGTTGTCATTCTTGAAACTCTACTAGAGCCTTGGGCAGTGGGTCTGGGTATTACAAATGGTATTAGAGCTTACACACTCCCATATACTTTAAGTAAATAATTTCTCAGGTCTCTTACACCCAAGAAACCCTAAAGTCCATAATGGTGAAAATTGAGGTGTCTAGGCTCAGGGTCCTAGCATAATTTCTCCTATGCGTCTTCACATTGGCTGAGATCCCCCACTCTATCTGGCCTCAATTGATCCAGAACTGGACCTAAAGGTTTTTTTTGTGAAATTTAGAGAGTCTTCTGGCATCTCATCTCTTCTTTAAGGACTAGCCTAAGCCACCCATGTAGATGACGGTTAGGTAGTCTTCTCATATCCTCATGTGGCCCTTTCTTGTGTTCTTTTACCACATTATGTCTCGATTATGGGTAGCTTATGCATGGGAAAAATAAATATCGCTAGATTTTGAAAGTTGATACCATGATCTGACCTTAATTTGAAAATTTATTTTGATCAATGGAACTTGAATACTCATGTATGACCCCTAATATCATGCAGACTCAATTAAGCCAAAACTAGACTACTTGCTCCCTATGTTTTAGGTAAATGATAACAATTATGATAAGGTGAAATACAAATGACTTATATCTTATACCTCATTGTTGATGAGGTCTCTATTTGAATAATATTCATGTTGCCCTATTGTTGATTAAACCTCAAACATAGTTAAGAAAAACTTTTTCCCTATTTGATGCACATCATGGCTATGCTATCAAGTGACTAAGCCTAAGACTCACTAGATCATGATGTAAGACTATGATGTGATAAGTCGTTTCCCTATTGACTATTGATACCTTTTGCAATCTCAATTTTGATATGATGAGCATGGAACTAAATCATTCATCTATTTTCAAATTATATCTTGATCATGAAAGAAATAGAATACAATAATGACCCTGATCTTGAAAAATCTTGACATTATTGCCCTATTATGATCTTGAATTTTGATCTCATGACCTTATGTAATATGATTTAATCATTGATACTCTCCCTATTTGAATAAGCTCAATGGATGACGACTGATGTAGGTAATGTGTAGATTAGGGTAGTAGTTGACTCATGACTCCCCTAACCTATATCACATCCCTATTACAACTGCCTCTAAGTTTTCATCCTATTGATTATTTAGATATTGGAAAGGTATTCCCTTTCACCCTATTTGTACTGGTTGACCTAAGCCTAATAGGTTAAAACCATGGTTGATACTCGATCTTGAATATTGATTTGATAATGACCTTGATATATGACAACGTTGGCTATAGGTTGTGGTTGATTTCCTAGATAGACCTAGGTCTAGATCATTCATCAAACTTGGATACAATTATAATGATATTTTGATATGTTGCTCGAGTATTATTTGAATATTTTTGCTCGAAATTGAATATAGATGAGTGATCTCCACTAAGGTCTAAATAGGAATCTAAACCCTGGCTTCAAAATTTTGGACCTATAACTTTTGATGCTTAAAATCTCGACTCTTGATATTGATTAATGGACTTGTGACTCTGGATTATCAATCTCAATAATGATACAAATCATATGATCACACTATTTGGACATTGAAATATATGACTAATGACTTCAAAATCCCAAATCTTGAAATTTTTGAAATGATGACTATTTTGACTCTTCCTCGATTTATGACTTAGGGTTTACCTCACATTAGGACTAGGGTGGGACCTCCCATTGATTCTGAGCTTGAAATAATGATATTGAAAGTATGATGTTGTTACAAACTGTTGAAATATGAAATCTCAAATCATGGATGTATAACCCCACCTAGGCTAATGTAGAGGCTATGACCTTGAGATTTTGGGATTGAAAGTCACCTTGTACATTTAATTCAAGAACTCTAGTTGTTTGACCAAAAGTAATGATCTCTCAAATTTTGTGAACAATAGGATGCTTTTCATATTTGTGACTCATATGATGATTTTGAACAATATATGCATTAACCTTGATACTCAATTGCTCGATGATGAAATGATGTTAGTACCAAGTTGGTTATTATATGGAACATGGAATCCCAGTTATGATTATTGGACTAGTTGATTTTTGAGGACATAATTCTGATTATATATTTGAGAATGTTCTAGTAATTGAGGATATGATCTAGATTTAGATAATCCCAATGCTTGAGGATAAGACATAGATTCTATAGTCCCAATTTTGAGGATGTTTTTGAATTTTGGGGACAAACTTCCTTTTTAAGGAGGGAAGGATGTGACAAAGTGGATTTTCACCAATCCTTGCTCAAATTACTCTTTTACCCTCATTATACTCACTCATGGTCCCCGATCATTTTCTTGACTCCTAAATCAATGTTGAGACTCAAATCCAAAATATGGTGATCAATGTGATCTTTGTACACATTATAACACCTTAAATTTGATTAATTGATCACTTTGTCCAAAGAAGAAAATTTATCCATCAAACTTCATATTTTTGTTCTCAAACTTTTTCTAAAGGTTCTCCACGTTCTTATGAAGTTGTGATCCAAATTTGAGAACAATTGGACATTCCTACGATTTACTATGAATTCTTGAAGTTTATGTATTGAAAACCCCCTTTTTCCCCTTTTATTTGAGCTTTTTCTTAGCTTTGCCATGTCCATGATCCAGACCAAGCAATCTGGGCTGATTTTGGACCCTTGGATCTACCCCCACACGGATTGCATCCTTGATCAAATGGCCAGGAGATTGTTTCCTACCTCCTGTGGATTGCGGGGAGGAGACATGCCAGTCTTAATGGCCAATCTCCCGCTCAGGACCTTATTTCAAAAATCTAAGCGAGCCAAAACGACCTGCTCACAATTATGAACTTGGGAAGCCCTATTTTGATCATCTTTCGGGCATTATTGTGCCGCCAAAACAAGTCCCTTACTCACCCCTCTCCTTCCGACAGCCATAGCTGCTGCTATAAGTTCTTTAGCCCTAAACCTACCTCCCGGCTCTATAAAAGGACCCCCAAGGTCCGCAATAAGAACACCTTGCACAAGGCTCGAGTCTCGCACGCCAATTTGACCTCAAACATCTCATTTTCTGCCCCCTATCAGCTGCTACACCTTAGCAGTGCCGCCGCACAGCCCATTGGGCATTCCTCCTCCTCAGCCCCTCTCATCAATCTGAGACTATCATTTAATTTGCATGTCCTCGACAAGTATGAACGACACCTTCTCCAGCCGCGCCGACGTCTCCTACCCAGATCCACCCACACACCAGCGAGCATCCCTTTGCCTGGTTTCTAAGCTCACGAGGGAGTGTTGTGCGAGGAAGAGAGGTCCCAGACCGGCCGGTCCAAGAAGGGGATCCCCAGTCCAATACTTAGTTGAATCGAGGTCTGAACCACGAAATCAAGTGTGAACCGACCATTTTAGCCTCTGAACCAGACCACCTAGCAAGGAAGCTACCTCACCCATGTGAAAAAATCTAGGCCATCCTCTACACATCAAATGGCCCCTCTTTTCCCGATTTAAGGTATTTATGCTTCTCTCTACTCAAAAATCAAATAAATGGATAGATCTTGTAAATATCGTATCTAATACATCATGACTCCAAATTATTCGAGTAAATAGTCAATTTTTATCAGAAAAATTCAATGAACCCATTAAAAATACTTTTGAAGCCTGATTCTTGATATTTATCACCGATATTCCTAGATCTTGTTCCTTTTCTTTTTAATTTGTTTAATGATTCAACAATGATGATTAATCCTTGAGAAACCCTAATTATGACTCTAATGCTCATCTTGAAACTGAACTTGACTATGCATGGGTTTAGATCTGATCTTGCAACTCATCTCTCCTAGAATGTGAATCATGCACATTTAACTAAGGGTTTCTTTATATTGTGATAATGGATCTAAATCTTGTGAAAACCTTGATCATGTATATGATTCATGACTATACTTTAATCAATTTGATCTTGAATCTCAATTATGTTAAGTATCATGATTATGATTTAGGAATGTGATGATGACTTGAATATTGATCACTAGGGTTAACAAATATGATAGAAAACCTAAGTGGGTCATCCACACTTGAAATATTCTTGACACTTGAATAATTCTAGACATATTGAAATATTATGGATCATAAGTGGATCACCTAACCCTAAGGTTGACCTAGGAAAGTGTAACCCTTATCTTGAATATTTAAACATGATATTCAAATATCTTGATCTTGACCCTTGATCCAAACATTGTGTTTTAGGATCTAACTTGAAGGGTCGACCAATTACTAGTGGATCTGTACTCAAAATCTCGGTGAAAGGTATGCTATTATATAAACTCCTTCTTGATTGTATTGAAGATACTTTTGTATATCTCTTGAGTGTATACTTGGCTACTTACTTGGATGAGCCACTGTTCCCTATGATTAGTCTTCCATTTTGATATATTATATTTTGAAAAACATGAAAACATAAATTGCATGCCCATTATGACTGCCCATATATTGATAATGATGATGATATTGATAATGTTGATAATGTTGATATTGTGTGCAACAACCCCCTCATTTGGAAGTGGGACTTGAACATTGGCCTCCTATGTTCCTATGGTGAGAAGGAGCCTAGTGACCTTCCCCATCGCTGTAATCAACAATTCAATTTTTATTATGAGTTCCCATTATGGTGTAATCAAATAAGCATGCTTATATATTTTGTGTGACTCTATTACCCCAACATGATGGGGAATGTCACTAGGATCCTTCTCACCATAGGAACATAGGAGGCCAATGTACAAGTCCCACTTCCAAATGAGGGGGTTGTTGCACACAATATCAACATTATCAATATCATCATCATTATCAATATATGGGCAGTCATAATGGCATGCAATTTATGTTTTCGTGTTTTTCAAAATATAGTATAGAAAAATGGAAGACTAATCATAGGGAACAGTATCTCATCCAAGTAAGTAGCCACGTATACAGTTAAGATATACATAAAAGTATCTTCAATACAATCAAGAAGGAGTTTATATAATAGCATACCTTTCACTGAGATTTTGAGTACAGATCCACTAGTAATAGGTCGACCCTTCAAGTTAGATCCTAAAACACAATGTTCGGATCAAGGGTCAAGATCAAGATATTTGGATATCATGTTTCAATATTTGAGATTAGGGTCTCACTTTCCGAGGTCAACCTTAGGGTTAGGTGATCCACTTATGATCCATAATATTTCAATATGTCTAGCATTATTCAAGTGTCAAGAATATTTCAAGTGTCGATGACCTACTTAGGTTATCTATCACATGTATAAACCCTTATGAAAAATATTCAAGTCATCATCACATACCTAAATCATCATCATGATACTTAACATAATTGAGATTCAAGATCAATTTGATTAAAGTACAGTCATGAATCATACACATGATCAAGGTTTTTATAAGATTTAGATCCATTATCACAATATAAAGGTTAACCCTTAGTTAAATGTGCATGATTCACATTCTAGGAGAGATGAGTTGCAAGATCAGATCTAAACTCATACATAGTCAAGTTCAGTTTCAATATGAGCATTAGAGTCATAATTAGGGTTTCTTAAGGATTAATCATCATTGTTGAATCATTAGAAAAATTAAATAAGAAAAGGAAACAGATCTAGGAATATCAGTGATAAATATCAATAATCAGGCTTCAAAAGTATTTTTAATGGTTTCATTGGATTTTTTGATAAAAAATGACTATTTACTCAAATAATTTGGAGTCAAGACGCATTAGATACGATTTTTGCAAGATCTATTCATTTATTTGATTTTTGAGCAGAGAGAAGAAGAAATACCTTAAATTGGGAAAAGAGGGGCCATTTGATGTGTAGAGGATGGCTGAGATTTTTCCACATGGGAGAGGTAGCTTCTTGGTTGGTGGTCTGGTTCAGAGGCTAAAACGGCCGGTTCACACTTGATTTCTTGGTTCAGACCTCGGTTCAACTAAGTATTGGACCGGGGCTCCCCTTCTTGGACCGGCCAGTCTGGGACCTCTCTTCCTCACACAACACTCCCTCACGAGCCTAGAAACTAGGCAGAGGGAGGATGATTGGCATGTGGGCAGATCGAGGCAGGAGACGTCGGCACGACATGAGAAGGTGTCCTTCATACTCGTCGGGGACATGCGAATCAAATGATAGTCTCATATTAATGAGAGGGGCCAGGGAGGAGGAATGCCTAAAGGGTTGTGCGGAAGCACTGCTAAGGTGTAGCAGGTGATCAGGGGCAGAAAATGGGGTGTTTCAGGTCAAATTGGTGTGCGAGACCCAAACCTTGTGCAAGGTGTTCTTGTTGCGGACCTTGGGGGGTCCTTTTATAGAGACGGGAGGTAGGTTTAGGGCTAAAGAACTTATCGCAATAGCTATGGCCGCTGGAAGGAGAGGGGAGAGTAAGGGACTTGTTTTGGCGGCACAACAATTCCCGAAAGTTTATCAAAATAGGCCTTCCGGAGTTCAAAATTGTGAGCAGGTTGTTTTGGCTCGCTTAGATTTTTGAAATAAGGTCCCGAGCGGGAGATTGGCCATTAAGACTGGCGTGTCTCTTCCCCGCAAGCAGTGGGAGGTAGGAGACAATCTCCTAGCCATTTGATCAAGGTTTCAATTCGTGTGGTGTAGATCCAAGGGTCCAAAATCAGCCCGGATTGCTTGGTCTGGATCGTTGGCATGCAAAGCTAAGAAAAAGCTCAAATAAAAGGGGAAAAAAGGGGTTTTCAATACATAAACTTCAAGAATTCATAGTAAATCGTAGGAATGTCCAATTGTTCTCAAATTTGGACCACAACTGCATAAAAACGTGGAGAACCTTTAGAAAGAGTTTGAGAACAAAAAGATGAAGTTTGATGGATAAATTTTCTTCTTTGGACAAAGTGATCAATTAATCAAATTTAAGGTGTTATAATGTGTACTAAGATCACATTGATCATCATATTTTGGATTTGAGTCTCAACATTGATTTAGGAGTCAAGAAAAATGATCGGGGACCATGAGTGAGTATAATGAGGGTAAAAGAGTAATTTGAGCAAGGATTGGTGAAAATCCACTTTGTCACATTAGATGTCTACAACCATATCTAAAATGTGATAGTTGTAATGATAGATAATACAAGAAAGGGTGATATAACCCAAGTTTTTACATAATTATATAAGTTGTTCATGATGAACAATGTTTCTCTTTGAGGATGTAAGTTTAGATTTGATATTTGAGATTAGTTTTGATAATTCAAGTATGTCTTCTTTCTAAGTTAATATAAGAGAAGTTAAGATAAAGATGTAAGTCAACATGACCCTAAATCTCTTTTACAAAGGAGGACCTTGAGTATTAGGACAAGTGTTAGGGTAAACTCTAGAGAGGGTGAGACCTAGTTTGAGAAGTTCAGAGAACCTAACCTCCAAGATAAGATATATATATATGCGTATGATATGTGCTAAACTAGAATATTGCTAAGTGAATGAGTTTAATCTCTTTATGCCTGATTCCTATAGATATCTTGAACCCTAGATGTCATGGAATGGACTAAACCCTAGAGTCAGAAAGAGACTATTACATATGTATAACATGAATATGAGAGTCCCAATACCATGGAGGAGGTAAATGATGCTAGTGTATTGTTAGGCCTCATGCTTGGGTTGGTGTTTCCCAGTAGGACTTTAGTGGTTGTTTATAAGAAGATAGTTGTGTAACATTAACTCATGGGTAGAGAACCTATGAAGGTAATGTCATATCATGTTTTAGTTTGTGCTTATGTGACTAGATCTTGTAAAGCTATCCATTAGTGTCAATGAGGTAATCTATACACCCTAGAGTAAAAGAGGGAAGATAAATTATATTCATACAAGATACTCAAGAAGATGAGCATTCTCAAAGAGATTAGTCATGATACTACCATCAAGATAAGGGTAAGCAGAACCTCAGTTGGGATGAAAAACTTTTAGTATATATTGTGTGATCTGATCTCCAGATGTGATATATGGATATGACTTGATGGCAAACCTAGGGATAGTTTGGTATCTCGTTGTGTAATGGTTCACCATATACATGAATAGTGATGATATTATGTTGCTGAATCAAGTTACAAAGTATAATAAAGTTTATAACCAAATATGTGAGTAGAATGTGATTATATTATTGATATATGCCATTGATGTGTTAATGTTGGCACTTAATAAAATATTGAACATAGTTTTAAAATTAATACAATGAAATGATAATGTCACCTCATATGATATATTTGAATGAAGTGGATTAAGTATAACTAACTCTTCCCAAAATGATAACACAATGTTGGAATCCTAATGTGTAGGATAGAATGATGATGTAAACCCTAAAATGGGAAATATGGCATGACATAACCAAGGATTCTAAACCCTTTTTTCAACCTTTTATGGAGAGTTGGTTCACCCTAGATGCTTATAAAACCTCCTAAGATTGATTCATATATGGTGATGGAGTTCTTATTATTGAGATGTTGCACTTGTATTGGTTCCCTTCACATGTATGAATATCTTTTGGGTTCTCTTAATGCAAAGAAATGGTTTAAATTTGAGGTTGAAATTTCTTTCAAGATGTATATCATGTGATTTAATAGATTTTGGGTACTATGAGGACAAATTATTATAAGGTCTATTGGATGTGATGGAATGAACTTTTGATATTCTTGGGTACTCAATAATGTGAATGAATACATGAGTTGGAGGGTTGAAACGAAATTTGAGATTATGCATGCACATGTGTGGTGAAGTTAACACCTTGCCTTGGTTTATGTGTTTATGAGGCTAATTATGAAGTTAGAAGATACACGGTTTATTTTATATGAATTGATCCTAGAAGTGTATCATGATCATAACAATGTATATAATTTGGTTAGACAAAGTTTAAATATCTTTTGATATGAATTTAAGGTTTATTATCCCTAAGTATGTGAACTCTTAAATTAAATGGTTGACTATCTAAATAGTTATATTTTGGAGTCAAACTTGAATGTAATGCAGTTTGAGTGATGATAAAGATATGTATAAAATTTAATGATATTTGGATAATCCTGGGAGAAGTAATTTAAGTTTGAATTTTGAAAAATGATGTGCATCATTAATGAATTATAGACCTATGGAAGGACTTTATCTAGTGTCATGCACCCTTGTCTTAGGGTTGGTCCTACATGGACAACTTGTATCCCTAGATCCTTGATATTGCGGTCATGTCTTTGATATGGAGAAGCCATGGATTAGGTCATCTTATAGACATTTCTGGACCTAGGATGTAATTTCAAGGTAGAGAGACCTTCTCCTACCTTGAAGTTACTACATTGGCTGTAGGAAGAAACCATGATGGTGTCTATTGGATTTTTGATATGCCATCCTAATATTTCAATGATTTAAATATTTCCTAAATTACTTTACTAACATGTGCTTTAAGTATTTCAGGTGATCAAGGAACTAATTCAAGATCTAACTACAAAGACTTTGCAATTATTAGTTTGGATACTTGCAAATCTAGTTGTACTATGTATTTATGTATTTGTTTGTACACATCTATTTTTTTAGAAATTGATAGACATGATATAAGTACAAGTGGTGATCCTCCAAAACCTACCAAAACCCTATCCTACACTCACAAGAAGACTTTAGGGTTGATAGGTTTCATATGAGTCATTAATAGGACCTCACATATATTGCAAATCTTGGCAAAAAGTCCTTCTCGGCCGACAATTTTGTGGGCTCATAAACACTTGGTGGATGACTCAAAATACCGAGAAATTGCCTTGCATATGTAGAGTTCTGAGTCAATCTCGGTCGATAATATTTTTGACTGAGAATTCAGTCAAGAAAAGTTTGACCGGAATAGAGTCATTGGACTAAGCAAATGGACCGACACATAGCTCTTGGAGAAATATGACCCCATGACTTTATCTAGTCCGCAATGTTGTGGACCAAGACTCTTTCGGTCGACAATATTGTGGACCAAAAAAGGGTCTAGAATATCTTTTGATTAATGATCAAATTAGTCATTGCAACCCAATTAATTTTGACCAAATGTCTAATTGACCTCTAATAACACTCGAGACACTCCCCACATGTACTCTGACTACTTGCAAACATTTTCTATAAATAGGAGTGGTCTTAGGACACCTAGAGATCAACTTTGTACACAACTTTGCACATTACATTGCAACAAAATTTGATACATACTAAAGCATACTTGCCATCTTTCTCAATGATATTAGGTCCAGTATTTCAAGTTGCTATCATTTTAAGCCTAATCCCTTAGCTCAGATATATTACCCTCTCCACCTAATACTACTTTGCACAAACCATTTTAGAGTGGATCATCATCACTTGTCCATAAGAGTTGGTTTGTATATCTTGTGAGCTTACTTTGTTACTTTCTTTCTCCATTCTATTTCCTCTTTTTTGTATTACTCTTAGGCTACTTCATGGATTAAAGGTTGTCTGAGAACTTGTGAGAAGTAGGAGTCTTCTCAACTTGGTTATCTTCTATTAGATGTTCAATAAGAGGTGAAGGATGATGCTCTTCCTCGTCTATCAAAAAAGAGGTGAAGATGGCGACCTTCCGTGGCCCGTCAAAGAAGGTAGGAGTTCTCCTTGAGATGAAAAAGAGGGTTAGTTTTGTGCCTCAAAAGACACCAAAAAATTGTGTGTACTGTGTATCGGTATATAAATGGAATAAAATACATGATTTAGAAATACTAGTTGGAAACAACTAGGTAGTGGAATGAAGTCATTTGACGGAACAACTCTAAATCTATGTCTCTTGTGGTTAATTCCTTTGCTTTATATTTCTATTGCACTTTAAGTAAAGAAATTTTATTTGGATAAAATTATCATAAAGATTTATTAACCCCCCTTCTAGGTCCTTTCAGTTGGTATCAAAGTAGGTCTTCAAGTAGTGCTAACAGGTCTTGAAGCATAAGGGAGAATGTGACTAGCCACCTCAACTTGGAAGGAGCTTATATGAGTCATCCACTGATGTTTGACGGATCAAACTAAACTTGCAAGAAAAGAAGGATGCAATTCTACTTTCAAGGAATCATCTTTGAACTATAGAAGATGATAGCTCATCCATATGCACTTCCAACAATAGAGTTAGAAACATGGCATCCTGATACGGTAAAACAAGCCACACTCAATGCAAAGGAAGTAAGCATTGTTTATTGTTGTTTATTTATTAGTGAATCCAACTGCATATCCTCATGTGAAACAACTCATGAAATTGGGAACAAATTAGCTATAACACATGAAGGAACTACTCAAGTTAAAAATACTAAAATTAGTATATTAAAACATAAATTTGAATTATTTTGTATGCAACCTAACGAGAGCATTGTTGTGATGGAGTGAACTTTTGGAGTATTTAGATACCTTATGACATAACTGAATTCATATCTTTAAGCAATTTGAAGAGTTCCATGTGCTTTTACAAAATATAGATGCTATTTGGTGTTTATATCATGATTAAGATAATTAACTTATACCTTTGTGAAGTAATTAATTGGATGATCAAATAGCTGAGTTTTGTCATCAAATTTGAGTATAATGTAGCTTGAGTAGTAGTAAAGCTAAGGTTCAAATTCAGTAGAAATTGGAGTATTCTAGAGGGAGTTATTAAGGTTTTAAATTTGGAAAATAATATGCATTATTGGTGAATAATAGACCTAAGTTTAATAGTCTTAGCCTAAGTTCTAATATTAGGCAGTGTCACACACTCACCAGGCTGAGGAGCCACAGATTCACATCGTGGCCTCTTGGAGACCGTTGGATGGCTTGTTTCGGATGGGTAGATGGTTGTCCCCTACCTTGTAGTTAGATCAAGGTAGTAGAGAAACTGGCATTCCGATCATCCCCTCAACCCCACATCATAATCATGGACCCAGAAGGGAAACATTGTGGACAATTGCTCCAGGCTCGGTTGGACAAGTGAGAGGACCCCTTAAACAAGATGTGATACCATCCTAATAGGAAGAATAGGCTGCTCAGATCCATATGTCTCTCCACCGCATAGAGTAGGTGGTGGCTGGGATCAGAATAGGGATGTAGCAGCCAGTTAGGAGGAGAAGAAAGAAGAGAAAACACGTCTCAAATTGAGGGAAGTTCAGGCCCTTTATTTCTATGAGCTACCGTGGTGGTTTTCGTGGTCGATGAGGTGTATCTTAGTATGGGATGAAGATTACACTCATGAGGGTGTTTGGAGCACCTCTTGTTGAGGATGGAGGCTACATATTCCTTCATGTAGGTCTTCTGGTGCTAATCGAGTGTTTATGTAAAAGTTCAATGGTGTGGAGGCCATTTGCCTCTTTTGCTCCACCGTGGTGGGAGCAAGCGGTGGCGTGCTTGCGGGTGGCAGGATTTGGAGAGGATTATGAGGAATAGAGGAGTCATAGAGGTCCTGTAGGGGGATGTGAAGCTGATGGAGCCTTCAACTTCACACGAGGATCCATGGATCTACTTCCATGCCTCACTGGAGACCAACCAGTGGCAGCACCTTTTCACATAAGAATAGGGTCGCACGACCGCTTGAGAAAGAAGCGAGAAGGCAGACCGGACACTAAACCGGCAGAATACCAGCACAAACCAATTGGCCCAAAGCTAAACCAGGCGGCTCCCTGCCACAGACCAACAAAGAGCCACGCCCCCAAGTGGACACATGGCAGCCGCCGATTGGCCATTCAAGGTATTTAATTTCTAAAATGATCAGAACTTGCATAATTCATAATAAATAGCTTTGATGTCCAATAATTTCTAATAAAATACCAGTATGTTCAGAAAAATGAGCGGATACACTTAAAACCATAATATTTTCTTGTTGATGCTTAAATCATGATAATATCATGTAAGATGCATTATACTTGTTTCGTGAGTTATAAATAGCAAATGATGACCTAAAATTATGGAAACACATAAGCTGATCTGAAATATGATATATAATCCAATGGATGTCAGATATGATGATGTTTCAACATGAAATCATATAATATAGATAATGTGGCTAATTAGGGATAATAACCCTAATTAATGTGCAATAATTAGAATATGCTCTATAAATCTTGGAAACTCCAGAATATATTCATAACAGTATATGGAACACAATGTGAAAATAACATATTGACCTTATTCACATAATTCATTTTTTTATGATGGCTCATAATGTATTGTTTGAAACCCTAGTTGGATTAGTGTATATAACCTACAGTTAATATGTGCACACAATAATACAAAAACTGGTGATCATACATTTGGTACTAAACTAGAATACAACATCAGTAACATAAATGCCACATAATGACGATGATAAGACAAGTAATGATGCACATATCCAAATCGGTAATCAAACCCTAAAATGAATCAACTAGGGTTAATGATGATTAGAATCTGATAATGGTACATGTCATCTTGTCTTAATCAGGGTTTGACCAAGAGTGAGAGTTGACTCAGGATTATATGGTGATTAGGTTTGTCCTTCTTCAAGGTACGCCCTTACCTCTTACTTGACCTACTATTCGGTATGAATGTATTATATGTGTAGTAAAATACTTGTCATATGATATTGGATATAATGATTGTTCTTGTATGACATGTTGATTGATTTTCCATACTTACTGCTATGAGCACATGAAACATAATATATTTGTTCCACTATATGAAAGCACTAATTCTCTTTGGTAGCATAGTGTTGGAAAGTGATCATTCTCTTTCGTAGCAGATCACATTGTATAATGATCTAACTCTTTGGTAGTAGATCTTAAGGCCTTGTGTCTCGAGCTCTTTGATATCCGAGATGATGTATTATTCCCTCAGGTGGAAAATGCATGGATATATAATGGAAAATGTGCTTAAAATATGTGTTCTCTTTTGTTAATAAATATATCTTTGTTCAAGTATGTTTTTGTCATATAATTGTTTATTTCTGCCAAGTATTAGTTTTATCTTATTGCCAAGTCTTAGTAATGAGAGGTATATAAAAAGACACATAGGCGTACTCAATACAATATTCTTGAATATTGTGCTGACGTGTACCACATGTAATCTTTTGTTTAGGTTGTGGATATTTTCTCTTGATGAATCAGGATAGTTGAGAGTTGTGTGACAAGAAAGTGTACATGTTGACTTGTTGTCTTAAGATCTTGTTGTTTAGTGGTAGTACATGTATATGTTGAAGTTTACTGTTCAATATGTAATATCAAATGTTGTAACAATTCATGTTGTAATTATATGTTGAATGGTGAACATGTGTTGTATGGTTTTATTATTGTTCATGTTCATGTGCTACGTTGTTTCCTTTTGACTTCCTCTGTTTTTCTTCTTCTTAGCGTAGTGTGGGGTGTTTAAATTGGGACTCTTGCTGAGGTGAGGGTTTCAATTTGGACGTCACATAGATGTCATTCTTTCCTTATAATGTGGCGGTATGGGATGTTAGATTATTAGGAAATGATGTGCATCAATGGAAGAGAAACCCTAGACATATGACACTCTTTGTCTAGAGTAGCTACACTAATCTACACCATGTTCTCACCCTTTTCACTAGTTTTCATGACATTGTTCTCTCTACTTTGTGTGGGACACTCATTTAGAGGATTTGGTTTTTAATTCCAAATGGATCGAACCTTGATTGTTTTCTCTAACACATGTTTTATCAGAGAAAAATCATATAATATTTTATTATATATGTAAGTATTACAAAAATGTGTCCCCACACATGTACGAGTAGGAGGTGGACATGAAACCTAAGTGAAAGTGAATGACATCAGTTTAGAAGAGAGAGTAGTTCTAGATTAGATGTCTAGAATCTTGTTTGGAATATGTGATAAATGTTATAGATGAAATATGATTTGATGATGATATAAGTCTTATATAGATGATATAAGATGGTTTATGATGATCAATGTTTGTCTTTGAGGACCTAAGTTCAGATTTGATGATTTGAGATAAGTTTTCATCATGCAAGTAACTAGGCCTTAATGAGATAAGATATGTTAAGTTACGACAAGGTTGTAAATTGGCAAAGAGCCTCAAGCTCTTTTACAAAGGAGGACCTCTAGTGTTAGGATCAGTTTTAGGGTTAACTCTAGAGAGAGTGAGACCCATTGGGAGAAGGTCAGAGAACCTAAACTCCAAGATATGAGAATTATAAGAAATATGTGTGTTATGATATGTCCTAAACTAGACTACTCCTAAGTGAATGAGTTGAGTTGTTTTATGCTTAATTTCTATAGTTTTGTTGAATCCTAGATGTCCTTTTGGAAGACTAAACCCTAGAGATAAAGAGAGGCTCGTTATATGTGTGCATGTGAATAATAATATGAGTACCTACCATCTAGGTGAGGGAGAGAGAGTCCCAAGACCATGGACGGGGCAAATATGTTAGTTTCTATACAGCTGCATGCTTGGGTTGGTGGTCCCACATAGGAATCTAGTGGTGCACATAAGAGAGTTTTGAGTAAGCATGTTTCATGGTTAGAGATCAATGAAAAGAAAATATCATATTGTGGTTTGTCTTGTGCTTATGTGGCTAGATCTTGTAAAGCTATCACTAGTGCCAATGAGGTAATCTGAGAAACCTAGACTAAGAGAGGAAAGATAAAGTATATGCATATGAGATACTCATGGAGTTGAGTTAGCTTAGAGAGACTGAGCATGGCTCTATCCTCAAGTATGGATTAGGAGAACCTCATTGGACTATATAAAGTTTTGATATATGTTTGACAAGCCACTTGTATATGTTTGTTAGCACAACCATGATAAAATATATGTAATAATGTGGTTTAATTTTGAGATGTGATATATATAGGACATGATGGAAAACCTAGAGATGGTTTAATAGATATCAATGTATAAATGGTTAACCATATACATGAATAATGATGATAATGAGAATAGTTGACTAATATCATGATGAGTCTCTAAAAGAGTCTACAACATAAATGAGAAAGTACAATGAGATGACACTAATGATACATGTTACAAGAATCGAGATGATGTAATATGGTTGGTGAATCTAGTGAGGAATTCACTAATAAACTTGTAACTTAACATGAAAGTGAAATGAGATCATCTTAATAATATATGCCAAAATAGTGATAAGGTTAGTGCTTAATAAATATGTTGAATATATTCTAAAAGTTTAGCACAATATAAAATGATGTTGGCATATTGATATGACATAGATGAAAAAAAGGAGAAAGTAAAGTTGGAATCTTAATGCTTGGGTGAATGAGGATGTAAATCCTAAAATGTGAAAAATGTCATGTATAATCTTCTATTTTAATCTTATGCTTGGGTGAAATGAGTACCTAAAATCATAATTGGAAATATGACATAAGCTCAGCATGGTAAACATGGTGTATGGTGGGTGGTTCACCCTAGATGTTTTAAAACCTACTAGTAGTGGTTTTAATATCATTATGGAACTTTTGTTGGTGGATATGTTACACTTAAAGTGGATCTGTACATGTGAATTGAGACTTTTTGGTTTTTCCCCTGGAGTATGAGTATGGCTTAATTTCAAGGACAAAATTTCTTTAAGATGTATATGATGTGAAAGACTGGATTTTGACATAATTTTGAGGATGAATTTTTTTTAAGGTGTGTAGGATGTGATGGAGTCAACTTTTGCAGTATTTGGATACGTAATGACTTAAGTGAGTTCATATATTTAAGCAATTTGAAGAGTTTCAAGTGCTTTGACAAAATATGGATGTTATTTGGTGTTGATATCATGATTAAGATCATTAAGTTATACATTTGTGAAGTCATTAATTGGATGATCAAATAGCTAAGTTTTGTCACCAAATTTGAGTATAATGTAGCTTGAGAGGCAGTAAAGTTATAGTTAAAGTTTCATGGCAATTGGAGTATCCTAGAGGGAGTTATTAAGGTTTGAAATTTGGAAAATAATGTACATTATTGGTGAATAATAGACCTAAGTTTAATAGGCTTAGCCTAAGTTCTAATATTGGGCAGTATCACGCACTCACCAGGCTGAGGAGCCACAAATTCACATTGTAGACTCTTGGAGACCGTTGGATGGCTTGTTTTGGACAGCTAGATGGTTGTCTACTACCTTGTAGTTAGAGCAAGGTAGTAGAGCAACTAGCGTTCCGATCATCCCCTCAACCCACATCATAATCATGGACCCAAAAGGGAAACTAAGTGGACAGTTGTCCAGGCTTGGCTAGACGAGTGAGAGGGCCCCTTAAAAAAGATGTGAGACCATCCTAATAGCAAGAATAGGCTGCTCAGCTCCCTGTATCTCTCCACCACATGGAGCAGGTGGTGGTTGGGATTAGAATAGGGAGGTAGTAGCCAGTCAGGAGGAGAAGAAAGAAGAGAAATCACATCTTGAGTTGAGGGGAGTTCAGGCCCTTCATTTCTGTGAGCTACTGTGGTGGTTTCCATGGTTGACGAGGTGTATCTTAGTAGGGGATGAAGACTGATCTCGTGAGGATGTGTGGAACACATCTTGTTGAGAATGGAGGCTACATATTTCTTCCTATAGGTCTTCCAGTGCTAATGGAGTGTTCAAGTGGACGTTTGATGGTGTGGAGGTCATTTTCCTATTTTGCTCCGTGCACAGTGGGAGCAAGTGGTGGTGTGCTTGGGTGGCAAGATCTGGAGACGATTCTGAGGAATAGAGGATCCGTGGAGGTCCTATAAGGGGTTGCAAAGTTGATGGAGCCTTCAACTTCATGCAAGGATCCATGAATATGCTTCCATGCCTCGTCGAAGACCAACCAGCAGTGGTGGCACTGTTCACAAAAGAACAAGGTCAGGCGACCATGTGAGAAAGAAGCGAGAAGGCAGACCGGACGTTGAACCGGCTGAATACTAGCTCGAACCAATCAGACCAAAAGATGAACCAGATGGGTCCCTGCCACAGACCAGCAAAGATCCACACACCCAAGTTGACACATGGCAGCTTCCAGTTGGCCATTCAAGGTATTTTGCTTCTAAAATGATCAGAGCTTGCATAATTCATAATAAATAGCTCTGATGTCCAATAATTTCTACAAAAATACTAGTATGTTCAAGAAAATGAGCATAATCACATGAAATCATAATATCTGCCTTTTGATGCTTAAATCATGGCGATATCATGTAAGATGCATTACACTTGTTTCATGAGTTATAAATAGCCTATGATAACCTAAAATTATGGAAACACATCAGTTGATCTGAAATATGATATATAACCCAATGGATGTCAGATTGATGATGTTTGAACATGAAATCATGTAATTTTCTTAATATGGATAATTAGGGCTAATAACCCTAATTAATGTGCAATAATTAGAAGTATGCTCTATAAATCTTGGAAAATATTGATAACAGTATATGGAACACGATGTGAAACTAACATTTTAACCTTATTCACATAATTCATTTTATGTGATGATGACTCATAATGTATAGTTTGAAAGCCTAATTGGATCAGTGTATATAACCTAGGGTTAATATGTGCACACAATAATATAGAAACTGATGATCATACATTTGGTACTAAACTGGAATACAACATTAGTAACATGAATGCCACATAATGATGATGATAAGACAAGTAATGATGCACATATCCAAATGAGTAAGAAAACCCTAAAATGAATCAACTAGGGTTAATGATGATGAGAATCTGATAATAGTACATGTCAACTTGTCTTAATCATGGTTTGACCAAGAGTGATAGTTGACTCAAGATTATATGATGATTAGGTTTGTCCTTCTTCAAGGTACGCCCTTACCTCTTACTTAACCTACTATTCAGTATGGATGTATTATATGTATAGTAAAACACTTGACATATGATATTGGATGAAATGATTTTTTATGTATGATATGTTGTTTGATTTTCCATACTTACTACTATGAGCACATGAAACATAATATATTTGTTCCATTATATGAAAGCACTAATTTTCTTTGGTAGCATAGTGCTGGAAAGTGATCATTCTCTTTGGTAGCATATCATATTGTACAATGATCTAACTCTTTGGTAGTATATCATAAGGCCTTGCGTCTTGAGCTCTTTGATAGCGGAGATGATGCATTATTCCCTCAGGTAGCAAATGCATGGATATATAATGGAAAGTGTGCTTAAAATATGTGTTCTCTTTTGTTAATAAATATATCTTTGTTAAAGTATGATTTTGTCATATAATTGTTTACTGCTGCCAAGTATTAGTTTTATCTTATTGCCAAGTCTTAGTAATGAGAGGTATATAAAAAGACATGTAGGCGTACTCAGTACAATATTCTTGAATATTGTGTTGACGAGTACCACATGTAATCTTTTGTTTAGGTTGTGGACATTTTCTCTTGAAGAACTAGGATAGTTGAGAGTTGTGTGACGAGTAGGTGTACAGGTGGAACTGTTGTCTTAAGATCATGTTTTTAGTGGTAATACATGTATATGTAGAAGTTTGTTGTTTAATATGTAATATCAAATGTCGTAACAATTCTTGTTGTATTTATATGTTGAATGGTGAACATGTGTTGTATGGTTTTATTATTGTTCATGTGCATGTGCTACTATTGTTTCCTTTTAACTTCCTCTGATTTTCTTCTTCTTAGCCTAGTGTGGGGTTTTTAAATTGGGATTCTCGCTGAGGTAAGGGTTTCAATGTGGACGTCACACATTAGATTAATTTATAGAAAATCTGGGGATGACACAATTGCAGAAATGTATGTTAGATTTTCTAACATAGTTAACATACTAAATGCATTGGGGAAGAACATAATCAAGGAAGATCAATCATTCAAGATACTTAGATCATTGCCTCCCAGATACAAGTCAAAGGTTACCGTTGTCAAGGAAGCCAATGATCTTACATCACTAAAGATGGAGCAGCTCATTGGGAATTTGGAGACACATGAAGTCACTCTTTATGAGGAAGAAAAAGTGGAATCTGAACAAGAAAAAGAGAGAAGGAAGGATCTTGCTTTTAAAGCCACAACCAAAGCATCATCGAGAAACATCATCCAAGAAAGTAGTGAAACAAGTGATGAAAATGATGAAAGTATTTTGATTGTAGATGGTAAGAAATATAAGAGATCTTGATTTAACAAAACTCGTAGTGTACCTTCTTCTTCTTCTTCTAGGTGATTTGAATGTGGAAATAAAGGACACTTGGTTTTTGAATTCCCAAACCTCAATAAAGATAAGAAGTCCTCGTTCAAGAAGAAAGACAAAGCCTACTTTGTTGGATGGGATCAATCAAGTGAAGATGGTGAAAGAAACAAAGTGGAAGAGGTAGAATGTCTCATGGCTAAAACATATGAAGAAGAAACTAATGATGTAAGTAATTTTTATTTATCTAACAAAGAATTAGTTTACAGTCTTGAAGAACTTCATAACAAGTATATTGATTGCAAAAGATGAAAGAAGAAACTTGGTAAAATTATTGATGAACATGAGATTAATTTAGATAATCTTAACTTTGGAAATGATACTCTAAAATATTCAAATAATGCCTTAAAGAATCTATTGAGAGCTATAAGGAACAATTACTTGTTCTTGGAAATAACAATTATCTTCTTTCTCAAGAAAAGGTTTATATTATTGTTGAATTAGATGGTTATCAAACCAACCTACTTTATGCAAACATTCAGATTATGATTTTTTAGTAAAAGAAAGAGATCTTGCTCAATTAGATATGGATATAACTAAAAAGGTTGTGGAAAATGTTGAATTATAAAAACAAGTTTCTAGATTAATGCAAGGAAATAAAAGTCTTGATAATATTTTAGACAATGCTTCTCAACAAGTAGGAAGGAGAGGTTTAGGATATCAACCAAAGAACAAATCCTAACATATGCTTAAAACCAAAAAGACATATGCTTCCAATACTAGAACTACATATGTACCTAAGACTAAAGTTGTATATTTTCAAAATGTTGAAAAGAGATATGAAATATCCTTTATCTCATGTCATTATTGTCAACATCTTGGATATAATTCTTTTTCATGTGAATATCAGAAGAAAGGAGTCCTTGGCATGGTTTGGGTTCCAAAATTCACTTAGAATAAAAAGGGGACTTGTTGAGATTTTACCTATGCTTAATTTGAGTAATATATTTATGTTTTATGTCAACTTAAGTTGAGATTAAATTTGTATATGTTTTTCTTGTAAAACTTGTTTGCATATTTTTTTAGTTATTTAAATAAAATTTGATTTACTAAACAAAATTTTTGGTTTCTGCAGAACTTATTATCTTGGCAAAAATTTTGACTGTGATGTCTCTCGGTCAACAAATATTCTCTACCAAGAACATGTATGTCAAAATTTAACTTGAATATTTAACCTTTACAATAAAATATGTTAAAATCCATATTTCTAAAAGTCTTTCTAGCTTTATAATAGCAGTTCCTTTCATGATATCCAGGCTAACCATCATGGAATCTACTTGAGTACCAAAATCCACTAAACCTTATAGGATTGAGAGGTTGATGGTGGATACTCCAATCATATGACTGGAGAATAAAAATCCTCCAATACACTTGAAAAATGGAGGATTAGTCATATTGGAAACAGTGGCAAAGGCACCATCATGGGAGTAAGTGAAAATCAAGATAAAGGAGTAAATGTAAGTGCACATGATAAATATGATGTTAAAAGATAATAATAATGATGAGGTATCTCTTTGTACTCTATCAAACTATTCATATATAACTTGTTGTAATAAAGTCAAACAAAAAGGAACAAATTGTCTAGTATACTTGACTTAAAGAAATTGAATGGTTTTATGTTTCTTCTAAAAATTAAATCCTTGTATTAAAAGAAAAGGTGTCTTACCTCTATTTGTACTTATTTCAATCATAAAAATTCAAAAAAAAAAATTTGATGATAAAAATGATATGCTTAAAGAAGATCTTACTAGACAATGCTTGATTTTTTACTACTCTTACTAAAGAAAGTAAATATAAAAATAAAATAATGAAACTTATCTTTGGATAAATTTCTAATAGTGGAAATAGATTGAATTCTCATAATCATGATGGTACTCATTGACTTATTTCTAAACATGAAAAGAAGTAAACAAATCACGAGATTTTACTTGCAAATCATTTTTGTCTTAATATGTGCCATCACATTTTTCTACTTTAATTTAGGCATAATATTTAGGGGGAGTATCCCACTAAGGTTGAGACATATTGTCTTTACACTTTATATCTTTTGAAATTAAAAAGGAGGATCCATTTTTCAAAGAAAAAATTCTTTCATTTGTGTTTAATGAAATTTATATGGGTATTTTAAAACTTGGTCTTTAGATTCACATTTTTACTTGATTATTTGCTTTCTACATCGCCATGAATGATTTATCATGAAGTTTGTGATTTTAAATGGCTATCTTTTTTGATGAATCCTTTTTTCTAATGTGTGAGATATATTTACTTGGTATAAAATTAAGGGGGAGCTCAAAGTCTCTTTGAATATAATTGCATATCTTTTTTTCTCTTAATTGATTCTCTATATCAATGTAGGATTAACAACCTTTGACATTTGGTTTAGAGATTCTTTTAGAGCTATTATTATGGTACCTAATGGCTTCACTAATATGGGTTTAGAATCCCTTATATTTGGTCTAGAGATACTTTTATTGGCCTCATTTTTGTGCTTAATAAATTCTCTAATCATTTCTGGGCTTAACATCCCTTGAAAATGATTGAGAAATCAGTTTTAGTTTTTGACTTTTGGTTTTCATGGCATCTGTATATCAAGATGGAATAACATTCTTACCATTGGTATAAAGTATCTCTTTGACATTTTTGCCTTTTGGGATCTTTTTATCATGAAGGACTTAACATTCCTTTCATTATAAAATAGACAATCTTTTTTATGTTCCTTGATCATATATGGCTTTTAGACTATACCCTAATGTGATTAATGTTATCCATGCTTTTAGCTTTTCCTTTTTTAATTGGTACATTGGGTAATATTTTTTCCCTCTCCTAAATGACTATCTTATTGAGGGGAAGTGTCTCCTTGAGGGGGAGCACTCAAGTATTGACCCTTTTTACTTCAACAAAAGGGGGAGAATGCCCATGAGATAAATTGGCTATCAATAGAGCAATTCAAAGGTACAATGTTATAAATTGGATACTTTCAATTTATCTTTTTGAAATATTTTTCATCATCAAAAAGGGCGAGATTGTTAGATTTTTGATATGCCATGCTCATATTTCGATGATGCAAATATTTCCTAAAATATGTTACTAACATGTGCTTTAAGTATTTCAAGTGATCAAGAAACTAAGTCAAGATCCAACTACAAAGACCATGTGATTATATGTTTGGATACTAGCAAATCAAGTCATACTATGTATTTATGTATTTGTTTGTACATGTTTGTTTTCATAAAAATTGATAGACATGATGTAAGGACAAGTGATGATCCTCCAAAACCTACCAAAACTGTATTCTACACTCACATGAAGACTCTACAGTTGATAGATTTGATATGAGTCATTAATTGGACCTCGCATACATTGCTAATCTTGGCACAAAGTCCTTCTTGGTCGACAATTTTGTCGATCGAGACACACTCGGTTGAAAACTAAGAAATAGCCTTGCAAATCTAGAGTTCTGAGTCAATCTCAGTCGACAATATTGTCAATTGAGAATTCAGTCAAAGAAACATTTGATTGAATTAGAGCCGTTGGACCAAGTAGATGGACGAACACATAGACATTAGAGAAATTTGACCTCCGGACTTTATCCAGTCAAAAATATTTTGGACCGAGAAAATTTCTAGAATCTCTTTTGATTAATGATAAAATTATCCATTGAACCCCAATTAATTTAAACCAAACATCTAATTCACCACTAAGAACACTCTAGACACTCCGCATAAGTACCCTAACCACTTGAAAATATTTTCTATAAATAGCATTGGTCATAGGACACCCATACATCAACTTTATACACAACTTTGTACATTACATTGCAACAACATTTGATACTTACTAGAGCATACGTGTCATCTTTCTCAAAGAGATTAGGTCCAGTACTTCAAGTTTCTATCATTATAAGCCTAAGCCCTTATCTTAGCTATATTATACAATCCACCAAATACTACTTTTTATAAACCTTGTTGGAGTGGATCATCATCACTTATCCATAAGAATTGAATTGTATATCTTGTGAGATTACTTTGTGATTTTCTTTCTCCATTCTATTTCCTTTTTATTGTATTACTCTTCAGAAACTTTGTGGAGTGAAGGCTATCTAGGAACCTACAAGAAGAAGGAGTCTTCTCAACTAGGTGTTCTTCCACTGGTCATTAAAGAAGAGGTGAAGAATGATTCTCTTCTAAAACTATTAAAGAAGAGGTGAAGAGGGTGACCTTCCGTGGCCCATCAAAGAAGGTGGGAGTTCTCCTTGAGCTAAAAAGGAGGGTTAGTCTTGTGCCACAAAAGACATCAGTAAATCTTGTGTATTGTGTATCGGTATATTAAAGAAATAAAATACATGATTAGAAATCTTGGATGGAAACAACTAGGTAGTGGACTGACATTTGACGGAACCACTCTAAATTTGTGTTTCTTATGGTTACCTCCTTTGCTTTATATTTATGATGCACTTTAAATAAATCAATTTTATTTGGTTAAAATTATCATAAAGCTCTATTCACCTCCCTCTAGATCCTTTCAATGTCATGGTGCACATTGATCATGGAGACAAGGTTAAAACCAATTGTGGAATTGCAATTCCCAATTCAACACAACTTCAATCACCCCTTGCGCTAGAAAAATGAACACACAAAGAGTGAGGGTGAACACCCACTACCCTCCCCATCTCGATTGCTTTTTACAGAAGAAATGCAAGCGAAGAAAGGAAGAAAAAGGCCAAAGATGGAGAAAAAAGTAATTGAATAAGATGACGGGGCTATAGGAGTTCTTACTAGGTGTTTTTATGCATCTGCATGGTGGTTTTAGTAGTGAACCCACTCATGTCTATCGGTAGTGATGACAGAGATAGTAGGTCGTTGCAGAAGGTTTTCCATCGTGAATGGACATCTCAAGCGGATCACTTGTGATTGTGGGATGCTTCTCCATGTGTTTCATTGGCTTAAACTCAAACAAAGGTGGAATGCCTCCTTTGCTCCACCACCCCAAGAGAAGGTGTTAGAGAGCTCTAAAATACATGGAGAGAGGCAACAACATATGTGATTTTGAGGCTTTTAGCATGGAGGGAGTCCAGACAAATCTTATA
The DNA here is from genome assembly GCA_963693085.1 of Alisma plantago-aquatica. Lineage (NCBI taxonomy): Eukaryota > Viridiplantae > Streptophyta > Magnoliopsida > Alismatales > Alismataceae > Alisma > Alisma plantago-aquatica. Next base: position 751,249,766 of record OY856413.1, read on the forward strand.
GAAGCATTCAATGCTCATGAGGAGGCAGATTTCCTACTTAATGCTCACGAGGAGGCGGATTTGCTGCTCAATTTCTCACTAGAAAAATTGTGTGTGGTAGCGCCCTCACAAAATGGAGAAGCAACATCAGGTATACTTGGGTGTTTGAGACAGAAAAAAATGAGGAGAGAGAGGAAAGGAGAGACTGGTGGGGACGACCCAACTGAACCAACCAGTGACTAACAATTAGCCAACATAGAGCCAATAAAACCCCAAGATGGACTGGCCTAGATAGAAGCAGAGGACACATGGTCATATCTGATTGGCTCAAAATGGTAAATACCATATATCTTCTATAATTCACAATAATTAGCTTCCTTGTCTGAAAAAAATAAGCTACATAAATATTCCAAAAAATGAGTATAACAACAAGAAAGAATAATATCAGACTTTTAATGATTAAATCTTAGGCATATCATGTAAGATGTATTACACTTGTTTCATTAATAATATATATCATACTATCTAAAATTATGATGATTTACCAATAATTCCTTACTGTGATATATAATCCATATGATGCAATAAATAATAATATTTGGACTTAAAATCATATAATTTGCCTAATGTTAAGCAATAAATATGTGTATGATCAACAACACTTAATTTTTAGAATATATTATTAAAAGTATATCAAACCTTATGTGAAACTAAGATATTTGTTCTATGCATGGGATTCATGATTATATGGTGACAACTCTAAATACATGGTTTGTAACCCTAATAGGATAAATAAATGTAACTAAAGGTTATTTTTGCACATAATAAAGTGAAATATAATTAATGGTTAGTGAACCCTAACCTAGAATATAAATGGAATATAATATGAATAATCTAATTCTAAGAAGATAAGGACCACTAATGATGGAAGTATTCTAATGAACTAAGCCAGGCCCAAAAATGGTCAGAATTAGGGTTAATGATGAGAATTTGATGGTGAATATGTGTTCTTGTCTAAATCTGGGATTGACCAAGGTTGTAGTTGACTTCAAGAATATGTGATGTTTAGGATATCTCAATTCAAGGTATGCTTTACGTCTTACTTTGCCTACTATTTAGTATGGTTGTATTAGATGTGTACAAAATACTTATCATATGATGTTGGATTAAATAAATGTTCTTGTATGTTCCCTTGCTTGAATTTTTGTACATATAGATTTGAACATATGAAAATATTAGATAACTGATCTATTATATGAAAGCACTAAAATCTTTGGTTACACTGATTGGATGTGATTAACTCTTTAATAGTCAAGGACATTGTACTAATGATCTAACTCTTTGGTATTCAATCATAAAGGCCTCAATCTATAACTCCTTGAGAGTTAATAAAATGAATCAAAACCTTCATCATCCAATGCATGGATATATAATGGAAAATATACTTAAAAAATGAGTTCACTTTTGTAAATAAAGATTTTTTGATTCAGGATTGTTTTGTTGTATATATTACTCACAAGTTCAAGATTTATCTTATTATGAGGTCATATTGATTAAGGAGGTATATGAATTTTTTAGCATATTCAACACAAAATTTTATTATATTGTACTGACATAGACCACTTGTAATCTCTTCTTTAGGTGATGTGGATGTATGATCTTGAAGATTGTTGATAGTTTGGAGTTATGTGACCAACTAATGTATATGTGTATCTATTATCTAAAGGATCCTATCTCAGAGTGTAGTATGTGAATATGTAAAAATTTACTGTTCAATACGTAATATCAAAAATTATAATAATTATTTAACAGTGATCTTGTGTTGCATGGATTGTTCTTGCTCATTTGTTGTTTCTATTTCCTTCTAACTTCCTCTAAGTTTCTTCTTCTTGATCTAGTCTATGGTGTTTAAATTGGGACCTCCGCTGAGGTGTGGGTTTCAATTTGGGTGCCACACATGTGGTTTAAGCATTAAAAATCAGGGGACGCCTACATAAATCATGTTTCTAATTCTAACACCACGACTTCTTCAATATAGGTGGTGGGGATACTATATACATTGTTTATACAAAAGATACATAATAACCAATTTATAGAATAAGAGCATTATGCAATAAGGTGTGTTTTAACTTCCCTCCCCTTCAAACTCAAGGTAGATAAAAAATGAGAGTTTGCAATTTAGTTTGGAATTACTAGTATTTGTGTGAGTCTTTGTTAATCTGCAAGATGATCAGCATCATTGAACTACGGTAAAGTAATAACCTAGATATATATATTCTCCCAATAAAAGTGGCAATCAACATCAATATGTTTATTTCAATCATGAAATATTAAATCACTAGAAATATAAATTACACTCTTACTTACTATCATAGTACATTCACATAGCCTTAGAAACCATGAGTTCCATATCCAAGGATATATTTAGTATGTATTATCTACTCTATCGTACATCACACTACCTGCTATTCTACCTCTATGGTAGAGTTATATTAGATATCTTGCTTATTGTTCCATTAAGAAAATAGGAGCATCTAGGTAAATGGAATGGCAATGCAGTGGAGCGTCATATAGATGGACATCCAACTTAATCAACATCAATGTATGGAAGGAATCAAAAGTAAGAACCTAGTAAATGCCCCTCAGATGTATCCTATGATTGAAAAAATATCAACATAGTATACACTTAGAGGTATAGACAAGAACTTAGACACAATATCAACAACATCTTACATATCAGAACTCACATTTATTTTAATGTGCAAGATCTAAAAATTAGTTTGCACTTAAAAAGGGAAAGGTTGATGTATGGATCACAAATAGAGCAACACGTTTTTCTACATCTATAGAACATTTAGTTTATCTTTGACCAATGGGATTTTATTAGAGATAGAGAAAAACTATTATGTACATGTCATGAACTTGTACAATAAACATATTTATCATTTTTTACAAGAAGTGTTTACCATTTGTTATAAAACCTTTTGGTTCTATTTATTAAAATGATTTTTTGTAATATGAATGTCTCATGGTCTTTATTTTTTATATCTTGAGATACATGTTTACAACATAGATAGAAATAGATGTAATGTCTATAATTCAAACAAAACAAACATTTGAGATTGTTGCTTGGGCCAGATCTCTAGACTTAAGAAAGACAAATATTTAGACTCTAGACACATTTTCTTGAACCAAATGAGACATGTGAAACCTATTTAATGGGAAATGTGTCAAAACACCTTTCATTAGATCCACTAAAAGGGTGAGTGGCCTACTAGGCCTCATACATAATGATGTGGGTGGACATTATATCGCCAAATTTAGTGTTGGTATTAATAATTTATTACTTTTGATTATGGATTATAAATATATGACTATGTGTATATTATGAGACATAAGTTGAAATCCCATTAAAAGTTATAGTAACTTTAAAAAAACTACAAATTAAACTTGACAAGAATATTAAGATACTTTGATTTGATTGCAGTGATGAATATATAAGTTAAAAGTTTGTGGACCTTTAATGGAATGTGATAAACCATATTTAATTCCTCTCACAACAACGTTACATTATGAAGTAACAAAAAGAAGGAATCCCACCTTATTGAACATGATGTTGGATCAATGGGCTCTAGAAGGGGGGGTTGAATAGAGCTTCACAAACTTCACAAAAATGATTAGACCACCAAATTATATTAAGTGCAGAAATTAAACCAAAACAGCAATTTGATGTCCTAAACTAGCATACAAAGCAAGGATAAGAGACAAGGAATAGCATGCACTTGAACAGGTGGTTTAGAGTGGTTCCATGTCCTAAACTTAGGAGCAATGTCAGTCCACTACCTAGAGTTGGTTAGGCTCTAGGATTTGTAACTTGGTTCTCTTATATATATCACACAATAAGATTACAAGCTACAACAACCAACCATCCAAGGACTTATAAATCAAGCCAAGATCTTCTACCTCACCAAGGACTTACCCACCAAGCAAGTAGTCTTCAGCCTTCTTCAAAGGACTTACCCACTCTTGCTCTAGTCTTCGGCCTTGCAGGAATTACCCATCTTGCTTGAGCTTTGCCTTGCACCTCTCCTTCTCTTGGAGAGCTATAGAACCTTCCTCCTTCACTCGGAGGCCTGGAGCAGCTAGCCTTCTTCTCCTTCACTCGGGGAAGAACAGCAATCTTCTTCTCTTTCACTCGGAGAAGAATCTTCAAGCAATCTTCATAGGGAATGGAGATGGGGGAAGAGGAAAGGAGAGATTTACAACATTACAAATGATAGCTCTCATACATGGGGACCTAACTCACTCATACTCACGATTTTGATTTGCAGGTAGAGAGAGAAAGGGGCTCAAGGGATTAGAAACCACTCAACTAAGGCTAGGACCAAGCATATGTGAATGAGCAACCTTGGAATGAAGTCCAAGAGGTCCTATTTATAGTTGAGGGTGTCCCTTTGAGGTTGGGAGAGATAAGGGGCACAAAATAGCCGTTTTACAACTTGCAACAGATCTATTTTGAGTTCCACCTACTCCTCCAACGGTTGGAATTGCTTTTTCTGCATTCCAGTACAGTCTGATCGGCCGAGTTTCAATAAAGGCAACTCGGCCGAACCACTAAAAGACAAGGCTGAAAGCTAGACTGTCGGCCGAGTTCCTTTGGAGAAATTCGGCCGATCGGTCGACTTTCAACTTGGACCGATCAGTGGATCGGCCGAGTTTCCTAGCTTAGAAACTCGACCGAACAGGAATCGGCTGAGTTTGTAACTCGGCCGATTGCAACAAAAATTCCAGAATATATGGATCGGCCGAGTTTGGAATTCGGCCGACAAAATCCCTGTTATGGGTATTTTGGAATTTTCGTAAAACTGTACAAATGATGGATTTTTGAGTCCCAATAATTTTATCCATCTTAGTTACAATGCAAAACATGAGTATAAGTGATTACATCAATTGTTCTAAGCCAATAAGGGCTATTTCCCAAAACGGTTAAAAGTCACATGTTTTGCATGTGCTGGATGAGTAGCTTTTGAGTTGAATGTGATTCTTTTCTTGTACCTAATATCTGAAACAATCTCAAATAGATTTGTTGGATACATATGAATGGAATGGTTAAGTCATTATCAAAATATGGGCAATGTGCGACACCTAGGTCAACATTCTCCCCCTTTTTGACAATGACAAACCATTCCTCAACATATTGAAAAGAATGTGAAAATTATACCTTTTCTTTGGGAATTGCAAGGGGATGCAAAAATGATCAATTTGAAGTGCTCCCCCTCAATTCATGCTTACTCATGCCTGCATGGTTAGTTAAAAAAAAGCAACCAAAGCACATATGTATACTATATGATTCTAAGCAAGTCTAGATGCATTTCAGTTAATAGATAAGAAAAGAACCATACAAGCAATAGATTCAATATGATTGAGCTTTTTTTCTCCCCCTTTGTCATCTCAAAAAGGCAGGGGGGGTAGAAGAGCATAAAAGCAAGGTCTTCTCCATAGAAAAACAAAAACACTCAATCAATCACAGTAAGCTCACAGAGACAGAGGAAAACCAAGATAAACAACTAAAGCATGCCATAATCAAAATATGGAAAACACTAAAAGATAAACCATACAAAGCGTTCCCATAAAACATAAAACAAGACTACACGGAAAGCATAGAGAAGAAATAGTACAACTCAGATGATGTGCCTAATGTATATAGTGCAAACATAGTCCAAAGAGATACAACATGGTCATCTAAGACTAAAACTAGATACATCAGCCCACTAAGCTAACTACTCTATGTCTATGTCATCAACAGCAGCATCGATATCCTCATCTGGCCGGTAGTCCTCATCTCCGTCGTCAGAAGGAGGAGCAACATCCTGTGTAGCCTCGTCAGCATGATCAGCATCGTTGTCATCATCCTCGTCATCAGCATCAGTCGCAGTAGCCTCATTGTCTTCATCAGCATCAGTCTCAACATCCTCCTGGTCAGGCATATCCTCATCTGGAGGACCAGAAGCACGCCCGGGCCACCTAGCACTCTGCTCGGACCAAGACATGCCTAGAGCATGTAACTCATAGGCAACCTCAAGGGGAGGAGCAGAAGAGGTATACTGGGCCAGAATCTCAGACAGACGACCACCAGGAAGCGCTAGAACTGGGGAAGGGTGTCCACCTGCAGAGGGTTCAGCGGAAGCAGAGAAGGGTGGAGCAGGGTAAAACTGACTATACGCATAAGAAGCGTAGTCACCACCGGGATATGGCTGGTAGGCGGGATAAGGCTGAGGGCAAGATATATTCATGGAGGACATCATATGGCAAAGGTCCTGATGAAGGTGTTGCTGGACATTCATGTTGTACTCTTGCTGGTGCATGAAATACCCCATGAGGGCCTCATTTGAAACATGAAAGTCAGCAAAGGCAGGCTAAGGAGGAGGCTGAAAAGAAGGCTCAGGTGGAGGAGGTGCAGCTGAGGATGGTGGAGGTGCAGCTGAGGATGGTGGAGGTGCAGCTGAGGATGGTGGAGGTGCCTGAGAGGAAGATGATGCACCGGGAGTAGGAACACTCTTCAGGAGAGTGGTCTCACTGATATAAACACATTTGCGATCAGGTCGGTAGAGGAGATCGGCAAAAAGGGATTTACCAGTGGCATGTTGGAAAAGACCACAAATGAGGGCAGGATAGGGAAGATGAGTGCCCTTTGTGTTCTTTCCATAGTCAAAGCATGTCATGTGATGGAGGATATAATGTGCCCATTTGACTCCTTGATGCTTCAGCAAAAGATACATCATAACAGCAGTATTCTCAGCAATGTCCGTCTGATTTTTCTTAGGATGGACATTGCAGCTCAAGATAAAGGCCAGGACGCGGCGAGGAGCAGAAAGAGCAGAGGAAGGCAGAGTACCCCTTTTTGTGTAGGGAAAGTTGGGTCGCTTGAGAAATTTATGGATATCAGTCAAGTCAACCTCAATTCCTTATACAAGTCATCAGGGTAGAGAAGATCAAGATATTGAGGATAGTCAGCGATCCATGATGCCATACCGACATTACCATGAAGATAAAGATTGAAAGAACGCTCGGTGATATGAAAAGGTTGACCGGCAATCATGGACGTCAAAACAATACAAGTGTCCACAGATGGGACCAAAGTGTCATAGTTCCAACGCAGATTGGCGTAGAACTCTCGGACAGCTTTGGAACTAGATTTCAAATTGTGGAAGCGAACATCTTCTATGCAAAACGGATCAAGGTGATGAGTTCGAAGGATTTGACAAGCTTCATAAAGGTCAGGGTGAAAGCTGTTAGGTTGATGGAGAGCTCGAAATGGAAAAGGAGTGTGAGGGAGGAGCTCTTGATATCTAGTAACAGCAGCTTGATCAAAAAAAGAGAGATTTTCGAACACAATATACCTTGGAGCAAGAGGGGTCGCCTGAGTAGGGGAAGGGACAACTCTCTTCCGTCGTTGGGACCTCATGGAGACGAGATGGAGGAAAGAGAGCCGAGCTCGTGGAGAAACTAGGCAGATGTAGCCCCGAGAACAGCAAGAACGAAGAAGCAAGGTCGATCGGAGGAAAAAACAGCTGGAACGAGGTGAGAAAGGGCCAGGGTTAGAGAGGGGCGGGTGCTAGAGCTAGGGTTCAGTCGACTTTTCTCTAGTTGAGAGGGAGAAAGTCGGCCGATTCCTATATATATAAAACTAGTCTGCCACCGATCGGTCGAGTTTGGGAAATGGAAACTCGGCCGATCGAGCACACAGGCACCCTGAAGCCCGACCGATCGGTCGAGTTTGAAACTCGGCCGACCAAAACCCTGAAGAAGGAAAAGCTGAAAATCTAGCCCTAACCTCAAATGACCTAATGCAAAATTTCTTTTTGGTCTAGTTTGTATATTAAGGATATTTAGGAACATTCCCATCATCATAGGGTACTATTTGTCGATTAAAACCCGATTTGCGAGAAAAAGCCCGAAAAAGATACAGAAATTAAAGAAATTTTAGCAAAAACAAGCATCTTGAGCAATCAAAGCATTTAAAGCAAGAGCAACACATATAAGATGTAACCAACTAATTAGAGAGTAATTCAATATCATCAAGAGAAATTATGAGCAATTTTGATCTAATAAAGTTAAATTGTTCTCTAGCAAGTGGTTTAGTGAAAATATCGGCCAACTGATTTTCCGTATCCACATGTGTGATATAAATATCCTTTTTGACAATGTGGTCACGGAGAAAATGATGGCGAACTTCTATGTGTTTAGCTCTACTATGCAATATTGGATTGTAAGAAAGATTGATTGCACAAGTATTATCACAGTAAATAGGAGAAGCATCAAAATGAATGTTGAAGTCTTGGAGCATTTGCTTCATCCATAGGACCTAGGCACAACAACTTTCGGCTGCAATGTACTCAGCTTCGGTAGTTGATAATGCCACTGTGCTCTGTTTCTTGGAGAACCAAGACACCAAGCATGGTCCCAAGAGGAAGCAAGTGCCACTTGTGCACTTTCTATCAATCAAGCAACCTGCGTAGTCAGCATCACTATATGCCACAAGAGTAAAGTCCCTTGACTTAGGGTACCATAGTCCAAAATTTGGAGTTTTGGCTAAGTACCTCAAAATCCTCTTGACAGCAATAAGATGTGATTTCCTAGGGCTTGATTGAAAGCGAGCACACAAGCCAACACTAAACATTATATCAGGTCTAGAGGCAGTTAAATAAAGTAAACTTCCGATCATACCTCTATAGAGCTTCTCATCTACCTTTTCACCTTCTTCATCCTTGTCGAGTTTGGCGGTGTTTGACATGGGTGTATCCATCGGCTTCATGTTCTCCATCCCAAAGCATTTGAGTAGTTCAGTTGTGTATTTGCCTTGGTTGATGAAGTTTCCTTCCTTTGTTTGTTTGATTTGAAATCCGAGGAAGAAGGTCAGCTCACCCATCATGCTCATTTCGAATTCACTCTGCATAAGAGAGCTAAACTCCTTGCAAAGATCAAGGTCGGTTCCGCCAAAAATAATATCATCAACATATATTTGAATTATGAGAAAATGGGTAGAAGTGTGTTTTAGAAATAAAGTACAATCAACTTTGCCCATGATATACCCGTTATCCAACAAAAAGTTCTTCAGTTTCTCATACCAAGCTCGAGGTGCTTGTTTGAGTCCGTAGAGAGCTTTTTGCAAGAAATATACATGATTGGGTAACTTATCATTTTCAAAGCCTGGAGGTTGAGCAACATATACTTCCTCCTCGATTGTATCGTTCAAAAACGCACTTTTAACATCCATTTGATAAAGCAAGTAATTTTTATAACTAGCAAAAGCAAGTAGCATACGTATAGATTCTAATCTAGCAACAGGAGCATAAGGTTCATCAAAATCAATACCTTCTTGTTGATTGTAACCTTGTGCTACTAACCTTGCTTTGTTCCTTGCTCATCAAGCTTGTTGCGGTAGACCCATTTGGTGCCAATGATCTTTCTATCATTTGGTCTTGGCACTAAAGTCCACACACGGTTCTTCTCAAATTGCTCAAGCTCTTCTTGCATGGCAAGGATCCACTCATCATCATCAAGGGCCTCTTTGATGTTCTTTGGCTCTAGTTGGGAGATGAAGGCACTATCTTCTTGTTCTTTGTTGTGAGCAGCTCGTGTCCTCACTCTCTCAAACGGATTGCCAATGATCAACTCCTTGGGGTGATTCTTTGCAAAGCGGGGAGTGGGATCCTTCTTTTCTTCTTCTTCAACCTGCTCGCATTTGTCTTTAATGTTGAGCTCTTTTAAGATAGGAATGATTTCATCTGCAACATCATCATCACCAATGTGCTTGCCAATAACAGGGTTAGTTTCAATAAATTTAACATTTATAGATTCTTCAATTTTAGATAGTTCAATGTTAAATACTCTAAATGCCCTGCTAGTAGTGCTATAGCCTAGGAAGAAAGCCTTATATGATTTCGGATCAAACTTGTCGAGAGAATCCTTGGTGTTTAAAACAAAACAAGGACATCCAAAAACATGAAAGAAATCAATAGACGGCTTCCTACCACGCCATAGTTCATAGGGGGTTTTCTTGAAAGTCGGATGTGTGAAAACTCAGTTTTGCACAAAACATGACGTACTAACGGCTTCAGCCCAAAACTTCTTAGGAGTATCAAACTCAAGAAGCATGGTCCTAGCCATCTCTTGTAGTGATCTATTCTTCCTCTCAACAACTCCATTTTGTTGAGGTGTGCGAGGAGAAGAGAAATTGTGCGAATAGCCCGATTTTTCACAAAAACGTTCAAAAAGATCGTTTTCAAACTCTCCCCCATGATCAATACGGATAGAAACAACATGGCAAGAAGCTTCATTTTCAACTCGTTTACAAAAGCTCGAGAAAACATCAAGTGTATCGCTTTTAGAAATGAGAAAGAAAGTCCAAGTATATCTAGAAAAATCATCAACAATAACAAGACAATACTTGGAGCCGCGAAGCGTTTGTGTTCTCATTGGTCCGAAAAGATCAATATGAAGAAGCTCAAGAACTCTCTTGGTACTCATGACTCCTTTGGATTTGAAGGAGGATTTGGTTTGTTTCCCTTGTGTTCAAGGTTGACATTCCTCATCCTTTTCAAAATCCAATTTAGGAAGTCCTCGAACCAAGTCCTTTTTGTTCAATTTCTTCATTTGATGCAAATTCACATGACCCAAACGACGATGCCAAAGCGAAAGATCGTTTTTATCCACAACTAAGCATCTATTTAGTATGGGCTTAAGTGCATCGAGAACAATCACATAGAGATTACCATTTCTAGTCCCTTATATATAACATTGTAGGACAGGGAATCTAGAAGCAAGCATTCTAAAGAAGTAAATAGCACAAGATAACCATTATCACATAATTGGCTAATACTAATTAAATTGTGATGTAGGCCATCAACAAGCAATACATTTTTAATGCACAATTCATTGCCTACATCACCCTCACCTATAACCTTACCCTTCTTGTTGTCCCCAAAGGTTACCGATCCTCCTTTCTTTTTCACAAATTTGTTGAAATGGCTGATTTCTCCAGTCATATGCTTAGAGCAGCCACTATCAACAATCCATTTCTTTTTAACCTGCAAGAAAAGAGGATGTCGGAACCCAACTCAAACTTTGGGGTCCGGGGTTAGCTTGGGGACCCATTTCATCTTTGGGTTGGTCCCCTTGGGCTTGTAAGGACAATAGGTAGAATAATGATCATCACATTTGCAATGAATACATACCATGGGGTTTTTAGAGCCGGAAGACTCTCCATTGAAGATTGGAGGTTCCACACTCTTTTTCTTACCCTTCTTCTTCTTCTTACCTTTTGGAGTAGTCTCATTATATCCTAGACCACTAGTACCAACTTGTTTGGTAGAGTGCTCTAGAACATCATTTAGGGATTTCTTACCCGAAAGAAACCTTTGCAAAGTAGATCTTAATTTAGCATTATCATCACTAAGATTTATAACAGTAGTAGATAAACTAGCAAGATCTTCTCTAGTATGCAAAAGGTCGGCCTCAAGGCAGAGGGCTTTAGTAAGAAGAGAGTCTTTTTCTAGAGTTAAGCTAGCAACTTCATTTCTAGGCAAGATAGGTCTAGAGGATAAATCATTTGTTTGAGCAAGCAATTTAGCATTTTCAGATTTAAGAACAACAATTTCTATTTGATAAGAGTAAACTTCATCTCTCCTAGCATCATCAATAAGCTTAAGTTCAACATTTTCAGTTTTTAGAACATCAAGCTCATCTAGGCAATTTTGGTTCTCTATCTTAAGATTTTCAATAGTTTTAAGATAAGTACCATTCTCAACTTCTACTCCATTATATTGAAGTTCAAGGTCAAGAAATTGCCCTTGCAAGGAATCTATGCTATCAAGATGTAATTTCTCATTTTTATCAAGAATATCAATCTTGGCATAAAGATCATCAACTATCTTTCCTAATCTTTTCCTTTTAGCTTTACATTTAGCAAAAGAGATTGACATTCATTAAGCATTTCAATGAGAGTTTCCTTAGATAACTCAAGTAAATTTTCATCACTTACCTTGCTTACCTCACTTACCTCAATTACTTCTTCACTAGTAGATGCCATGAGGGCAAGATGACATTCTCCATCCTCGGAGCTTGAGGAACTTGAAGTAGAAGACTCCTCCCATGCCGCATGAGCTGCATCTTTGGATCTTCTCTCCTTCTTGTCCTTCTTCTTGTACTTTGCTTCTCTTTTGTATTTGTCATCCTTCTTGTGGCTGCTCTTATGATAGCCCTTCTTGGCCTTTGGGCAGTCACTCTTGTAGTGGCCTTTTTGACCACACTCATAGCACCTAGGAGTTGAGGAGGAGGGCTTGCTCTTGAAGTGTCTTCCTTTTGAGTAGTTGGCTTCATGATCATTTCCACCTTCATCTTCACTTGAGGAAGGGCAGGGAGACTTCATGGCAAGTTGTTGTTGCCGGACCATTTCTTCAACTTGGGCTTTGAAGGCAGTGTCATTCATCTTCTTTGATTCCTTCTCTTCTCTTTTCTCCTCTTCCTCTTGCTTGTTGAGCCTAGGTTCATGTGCTTGGAGGTTACCAACCAGCTCCTCGGTTGACAACTCGCTCAACTTGTAGACTTCTTCAATTGAAGTGACCTTTGGCTCCCATCTCTTTGGAAGAGATCTCAAGATCTTGGCATTGATTGTACCTCTATCCATGACACTCCCAAGGGCTGCAAGGCTGTTCAAGATGACATTTAATCTTGTGTACATATCCGCAACTCTTTCATTCTTCCCCATCTTGAAGTTCTCAAGTAGACCGCCAAGCATGTAGACTTTGGCCTCCTTGACTTGCTCGGTCCCTTCATAGGTGACACAAAACTTGTGCCAAATCTCATGCGCCGTGTCCCAAGAAGAGATGCGGTTGAACTCCGATGGTGTAAGGGCGGCGTAGATGATGCTCACGGCTTTAGCATTGAGTTGAGCACGCTTCATCTCATCTTCCGTCCATGTGGTGATGTTCCCCTTTGGCTCTTCATACTTGAGATGGACTATCTTCCACATCTCGTAGCTCACCCCTTGGATGTAGAATTGCATCCTTCTCTTCCAATATAGGAAGTTTGTGCCGTCGAAGACTGGGGGTCTCATGGAGAAGCTTCCTTCAAGATTGAGTGACCCAAGAGCCGAATCGCCCATCTTCTCCTACTTGTTGAAGTAGCTTGGAGAAGGCCTGCTCTGATACCACTTGTTGGATCAATGGGCTCTAGAAGGGGGGGGGGGTTGAATAGAGCTTCACAAACTTCACAAAAATGATTAGACCACCAAATTATATTAAGTGCAGAACTTAAACCAAAACAGCAATTTGATGTCCTAAACTAGCATACAAAGCAAGGATAAGAGACAAGGAATAGCATGCACTTGAACAGGTGGTTTAGAGTGGTTCCATGTCCTAAACTTAGGAGCAATGTCAGTCCACTACCTAGAGTTGGTTAGGCTCTAGGATTTGTAACTTGGTTCTCTTATATATATCACACAATAAGATTACAAGCTACAACAACCAACCATCCAAGGACTTATAAATCAAGCCAAGATCTTCTACCTCACCAAGGACTTACCCACCAAGCAAGTAGTCTTCAGCCTTCTTCAAAGGACTTACCCACTCTTGCTCTAGTCTTTGGCCTTGCAGGAATTACCCATCTTGCTTGAGCTTTGTCATGCACCTCTCCTTCTCTTGGAGAGCTTTAGCACCTTCCTCCTTCACTTGGAGGCCTGGAGCAGCTAGCCTTCTTCTCCTTCACTCGGGGAAGAACAGCAATCTTCTTCTCTTTCACTCGAAGAAGAATCTTCAAGCAATCTTCATAGGGAATGGAGATGGGGGAATAGGAAAGGAGAGCTTTACAACATTACAAATGACAACTCTCATACATGGGGACCTAACTCACTCATACTCACGATTTTTCTTTGAAGGTAGAGAGAAAGGGGCTCAAGGGATTAGAAACCACTCAACTAAGGCTAGGACCAAGCAAATGTGAATGAGCAACCTTGGAATGAAGTCCAAGAGGTCATATTTATAGTTGAGGGCGTCCCTTTGAGGTTGGGAGAGATAAGGGGCACAAAATAGCCGTTTTACAACTTGCAACAGATCTATTTTGAGTTCCACCTACTCCTCCAACGGTTGGAATTGCTTTTTCTGCATTCCAGTACAGTCTGATCGGCCGAGTTTCAATAAAGGCAACTCGGCCGAACCACTAAAAGACAAGGCTGAAAGCTAGACTGTCGGGCGAGTTCCTTTGGAGAAACTCGGCCGATCGGTCGACTTTCAACTTGGACCGATCAGTGGATCGGCCGAGTTTCCTAGCTTAGAAACTCGACCGAACAGGAATCGGCTGAGTTTGTAACTCGACCGATTGCAACAAAAATTCCAGAATATATGGATCGGCCGAGTTTGGAATTCGGCCGACAAAATCCCTGTTATGGGTATTTTGGAATTTTCATAAAACTGTACAAATGATGGATTTTTGAGTCCCAATAATTTTATCCATCTTAGTTACAATGCAAAACATGAGTATAAGTGATTACATCAATTGTTCTAAGCCAATAAGGGCTATTTCCCAAAACGGTTAAAAGTCACATGTTTTGCATGTGCTGGATGAGTAGCTTTTGAGTTGAATGTGATTCTTTTCTTGTACCTAATATCTGAAACAATCTCAAATAGATTTGTTAGATACATATGAATGGAATGGTTAAGTCATTATCAAAATATGGGCAATGTGCGACACCTAGGTCAACACATGATACATCAAGAAATATCCTACCCAAACTTCAAGTATCCTTCTGGAGATATTCTCCTGAAACTAAGACATTTATGTTTAATTGAGCTCCATCAAAATTATTTCAAATGACATTATATGAGATATGGACTCAGAAATGACCCAAGCAACCTACTTTGAAAATTTTAGGGTTGTGAAACTTATGTGAGGAGATAGTTTTCTAAGGAACTTGGACCCAAATGTGATAGGTGTATTCATGTGTGGTTTTCTAAGGTAAAAAAGGGTTATACTACTATATCCCACTTGATTCCAGAATGTTTGTTGCATGAACTAGTGTCTTCTTAGAGAAATAATTTATTTTCAAAGGAAGAAGTTGTTGTAAAATAGACAATAAATAACTTTCAAACATACATGATAAGATTGATTCATGAAGGAACAAGAGGAACCACAAATGATTGTAGAAAATATACTTTCTCAATAAACACAAGAATATTAATTGTAATGCCCTAGTCCACCACCCAATGCTCTAGTAGAATTTTATAAATGATGGGTCGCCTATAGACCACCACTAGCCTCAGTTGTGTGTTTTGTCCTTACTTAGGCACAACCCATAATCACCTTTCCGACAAGTAATTCATCCTAGTACTCTAGGCCCAAGAACACTTAACTACAGAGTAAATATTAATGGGATGCCTAAAAAGGAGGTGAACCTTAGTTGTATAATTAGTCCAACAATTCATTTTAAGATCATTTCATCTGAGGCTTCAAATCTTAGGATGTTACATTAATGGCCCAATAGGACATGCCAAGAGCCTAAGATATTTGGATTTGTGATTGCACATCATGGGGGTGTGTTGTTCATATATCTACATGAGCTATCATTCTTCAAAGAGGCTATTGAAGGGCCATATTCTAAAAAGTGGCTTAATCTTGCAACATTTGAGATGAAATCCATGTAAATGAACATGGTATGGAGCTTTGTGGATCCATCCAAAAGAAGAAAAAAACCTTAGTGTTTAAATGAGTATTAAATAAGAATACAAACATGTGTGGTAATATACAAACCTATAAAATGTATTGGTGGTAAAAAGTTAAACATTTACATAAAGTGGAATATGTCGAATTGTTTCTATGGAAATGGTTAAATTCATCAAAATCACAGTGGCTATTGTGACCTATCATGAGTATGAGACCTAGATAATGGATGTCAAAATGGTATTCCTTGAACAAGAACCCATTTTAGGATGTGTCCATTAAACAAAATGACAGTTTTGTTTTTCCAAATGAACTAGTTGGGTAGGAAAACAAAATCTGTCAATTGTTTCATTGGTGTTCAATTCACAAGATGATGAGATGATTGATCATGATTCTAATTAGTTCTTTCTTTGTTCTAGTATCTCTAACGGACCTAAATATTTTTCAATGTCCATTCAAATACTCATACTCTTCTTCTCCCTTATTTATCTTTCTCATAACTATATTTTGAAGGTTGTGTGGAAATCTCAACCAACATTGAAACAAATACCATCTTTACGTGGTATTGTTTTCAATGATCTTCCACCATGGAACGTCAATTAATTAGTGACATTATTGCTTCATCTTACAAGCCATGACATACATATTCCAACATTTATAATGTACAAAACTATGGTCATAACCTCTCAATTGGAAATATCACACACACACAGATATATATATATATATATATATGTATATATATATATATATGAATATATATATATATATATATATCACATTCAAAAACATGCTCTCTCACCAAAGATATGTGGGTGTGCCTGGTAGGAAGTTGGCTAACAACCACGAACTTCTTGGCTCATGACAAGTTCTAATGCAAATTCCATTTATGTTCATGCATGTTGATTACTGGATGCTAAACATATGCATGTAAAACACAAGTGTAAGCATTGTTTAATAAGGCCTATGAGGCTTGAGTGTTGAACTTAGGGATGCATTCACCAAATACTACTACTAAATGAAACCTAATCATCTAGGCCTATGAAAAATAGTTGATTGGTTGTTTACAAATAAGGGTAAAGAATTGAATTTAAATTAAATGAACGTGGTCAGGAATGGATGGATTCATTAGGATTATACTTTCACCACGGTATGCATTGCATTCAAATTCCATTTTATTGATAATCATTAACCCTTAATATTGGACTAAAGACTTGTAGTAAGTATTACCCACTCTCGTAGAGTAATACAGTACCTAATCTAAAACAAACCCCACTTCCGTAGAAGTTTCGGAATTAACTAGGTGCATTATCGATATCTCTAGGTTATTCTTTCACAATCATAATCCATATCCCAAAGCGTGACATGAGTTGTGTGTGCCTATAATTTTTCCAACCCCTAGTCTCTCTCCCGAAGAAATTAGAGGTCTACTATATTGGTTATGGTGATCAATCACAAACGCTTCAATAAGAGATTATAGATTCACATCCAAAATGAAGTAAATCAATTATTAATTCATAAAATTCAAATACAAAGAAATACTGGGATACTCCCAGGTCCTAAGGAATATTTTTTTTAGCCTCGCATGATTTATACCATCATACAAAGAGAGGAAGAACAAGAAACTAGGTTAAACATTAGAAAACGAATGTAAAAACCCCTAGAGAAGTCATCTCGATTATCCCCTATAGTAGACACCTTGATCTACAGTGTACCAACCACAAGTTTGCCCTCTAGAAGTGCTCTAAGTGTTTGGTTTGTGTCTATCTCTATCATCTCCTCCTCTCCCGGCTTCATGCTCTGTTCCAATGAGATAGAATGTGATATCTATCTTTGGCCAAACTCCCCTTAGGTCATAAGTGGGGATTTGGTTGACTTTAAGCACATCCATTGGATCTGACATGATTTTCAATCTGCATTGATCACATCATGTCAGTACCACTGATAACGTATTGGTGGCACTGAGTTGCCGACTAACTTGAAACCCTCAAAATGTTCCAATACTACCAGCATATTTGTCAATAGCATTGAGTTTCCTTCTGTGAGTTCTGATGTAATTTTTGTGCTAAAGTTGGTACCACCGATCAACCTGTTGGTGGCACCAAGACAATTAAACCAAATAATGATGCTTTCTAGATGGTGTGCCTGTAGCACCAACTCCAAACTTCGGTAGCATTTACCCAATGCTTGGTAGCACTCAGAGATGGTTTGGTAGCACCAAAATTTTTGAATTTCCCTATCAAACTTTTGTGTCCTATTGGTACCACTAACACACATGTTGGTGACACTGAGTTGTCACATAAGTAATCATTTAACTTGAAATGAGGAAAAAATGACATAAGTTTGAATAAAAATGATAATTTAGTATGATTCGATAGAAATACATAATATTTGATGCAATAATGGTTCATAAGCTAACAATGAGAAACAATGCATAAATATATCTTTAAATAGATAGATATATAATAACTGCAAGGAAAATAGCATGTGAAAAGTAAATGAAAAATAGTACATCAAAATCTCATAAGCTTGAATGTTGCTCACCCTCGAGCAACACTAGGTTTGGTTCTGTTTAAAATAATTAGCAAGAGGACAATCCTATGAACTATGTTTTTCCATTACCCCCACCTGGCGGTCAATATCAGGCCTTACCAACCTATGAACAAATAACTACTCTATAGTGACCAAAAATTATCATTAAAGATTTCCACACTTATATCAATGAAACATTATCAATAAAGAGAAGTTAACATCATAGTCAATACGACATACACTTGATGCACAATGTGATTTCCTATTTACATTCCTCTAGTCTACCTACAAAAATATGTTGGAAATAGTTCCCCGTATAGAAATGAAAGAGGGGATCAATCATATATGTGGCCTACTATATAGAAAAATGGGTGAAAATGAAATAGGTGGTTGTGAAACAAGAATCACAAGTAACATCCAAATTATCTATGCAAAAAGAAATATGATGAACCTATAGAATAAAGTGAATGAAAATGCATGACTCCTAATACCCACTTTCATGGTGGAATGATGAATTCACTGAATATGTCATACTAATGATGAGTGTGAAGGAAAATATACCTACATGTTAGCTATTTCACTTTCTCCTTGAGGGAAATTAATATTGAGTTCAATGCATCCTTTTTCTCCCTTTTCTTGATAATTTTTTTCTTTCCTTTTTTCCCTCTTATTTTGCATAATCTATGATTAATTCTTGGGATTTATTCAACGTACATCATTTTTTTTATTGGGAGGGATTATGGATGTAGATCCTTGCACTCTTAATTTGTGGAGAAATCTATACAGATACATGTTGCAAAGTATGTATATCATGATATAACAAAAAATGCAATCAGCATGAAATTTTTTATGCAACTAATTGATCTGCACATCTCTATACTTTTTCCCTTTTAATGCACCATAGAGAAACTAGTTACCATGCTGCCTATTATGCTATGTAGTGCAGTCAAAAGGAAACAATTTGGGTTACTTGATCATCTTGAGAAGGTGAATGAAATGTCATGAAGGGTGAGTGGAATCACATGACTAAGAGACAATGTCTTTCTTAACTATGATATATACCTCTCCTATCAACCTATGTACATGTTGACCTTAGAATTTCTTTCTAAAAGTCTCATTTAAGGTCATGTTACTTGTTTGGTTGGTTTGGGCTCAAGCCTCATCATCATAAAATGTCCTCATGCTGACTCAACCAAACACTTCCTCCAGGTGGTGTTGCCTTAGACTTTGCACATAAGCTTATAAAGATTGACCATTAGTGAATTAATTGCAAGAGCATGAAACACATTCTTTTTAATGATAGATGCAATCACGATAAACTAAGCTCCACAATTACACTAGATAGAATGTGGATCCTAATACTTGAAAATAAGAAAAAATAAATAATATAGAAAATAAAGCAAGATAGAATGTAGATCCTAATACTTAGTATGATGGTGTTGGGGGGGAAATGTTTCTTATGGCATCTGTGAATAAGTTCTACTGGTGTGTCTATCCCTCAATGTCAGTTCCACTAACATGTGTGTCAGTACCACCGACATATATGTTGGTGGTATCAAGATATGACATCCTTTTTCCTTTAAGCTATATTTGTCTCTGCCACCAAGAAGTCTCTCAGTGTATGGACAATCAATTTTAGTAGCACTGGATTTCTATTCAAACAATGTTGGTTGTACTGACAACACTATTGGTGCAACCAACTTTCTATAGACTCCACCTATCAAGGATTGAATGCCACCAAGCTTCTTGTAGGTGGTACTAAAAATTCTTGAATTTCCTATTGAAGATTTTTGGTAGATCGGTGCCACCGATGTTGGTGTCGGTGTACCAAAATTGATGTTGCTTGCATACTACAAAAAATCTTCAAGGTACCTTTTATATATCAATTTAAAATATAATATGATAAATACAAAATGTAACAAATGAAAGTCCTTAACAAAAATTAAATAACATAAATGTAAAACTTAGTTGCCTCCCATAAGCATCCTGGTTTAATGTCTTAACCTTGACAAAGTGATTTTCTTCAACCGAGGTTGTCATGGGATGGTTGTGAAGAATCATCTAGCAGTCTAAAGTCCACTCTATCATTATCTATCTCGAGTGTCAAGTAGCCTCTACCCATAACAATGATCACATTGGTCTTAGCTTGGAACAACCTTCCTGACATCATCTTGGATCTTGGAATCTCGTGCATATCCATGACTACAAAGTGGACATGATAGATGAATTTGTCGACTTTGACTAAAACATCCTCGTATATCTCGTAAGGCCTCACAATTATCCATATTCCAACTAGCTTACCATAGATGTCTTCACTGGTTTCTTCAATCCCACCTTTTAAAAGGTAGAGAGAGGCATGAGATTTATGTTCACATTGTGCTTGATGAAAATGTTGGTTGCCAATCAAAAAATGGATATAAAAAATGTAGGTATGTATGCCCAAAGAGCCAATCATACGATGAGTATAATGGGACATTAGATACTTTATTTGATAATGATAAAGGTAATTCCATCTATTCTATTTGGCTCAAACATGAGATGATGACACAAATGTGGTAGATGTCTAAAGAATGATGTTACTCGATGACATATGCCTTCAAGTCGAGGACCTGAACAATGAGATCATATGTATGATAAGAGTACATACATTCTTGTTATGTGCCTAGTCGGATATTACTGTGGAAGAAAAATAAACAATAGTAATACATAAGACTAGAGTGTGTGTTGACTGACGATACAGTCTCATTAGTCATGATATGTGATATCAAGTCGAGCACATAAGTACATGTTAGAGAATAGTGTATTGGACAGACCCACCTTGAGAGTGATACATGGAGACCATGGAATGGTTGTTAGAATCATCTCTCATAGTGATGGTGGTGATTGTGGTTCTTAGACCTGAAGTCACTACACTCATCACATGTTGTTTGATGTATTGTGACATAATTCAACATGACCTTGAATAAGGGTTTCCATAAAGGTGATGTTCAAGTACATCGTGACACATGGGGATTTTGAGTGTGAGTGATGTAGATGGGATTTGTCCCTCTTATAGGATTTTGATATCCTAGCCACTTGATAAGTGATAGAGACATGAAAGTCTTATTTATTGGGCAATATGATAAAAGTACATTTTACTAAATGTAGAGGGAGGGTGAGTTGGTAGCACCGACTCCTAAATTTAGTAGCATCAACTCAATTCTTGGCATTACTGAGAGTTGGCTCGATAGCACCCAAATTTTTGAATTTCCCAATTGAAATTGTGTGTCTTGTTGGTACCACTAACACATATGTCAATAGCAACGAGCTATCATACAATTTCTCATTTAACCTAAACCAAGGGAAAAATAAAACAGGTCTAGATAAAAATGATTATTTAGTATGATTCGGCAGAAATAATCAATATTTGATGTAATAATGATTCCCAGGCTAACAATGAGAAACAATGCATATATATATATATATATATATATATATATATATATGTATATATATATATATATCTGTGTGTGTGTATGAGTGTGTGTACAGATAGCTATCCAATAAATGCAAGGAAAATAGCTTGTGAAAAGAAACTAAAAAATAGTGCATCAATTACCACATAGATAAAGTTGAAATGAGTAGCCAAGTGACATCCCCATGTCCCACCCACTCCCATGCTTTCTTTTGATTGAGATAAAATGCATGCCTATAACTTTTTATGATATAAATCGCATGTCAATGTTATGTTTGGAAATGCTACTTATGTAACCATAGTTGGTTGGATGTTTGATTAATCAAAATATATGTAACAAACTCAAAGTGCAATCCATGTAGATCAACCCAGAAGAATGGAACAACAATTTTTCACCTGGATATTGTCACAAAAAGTAAACAATTGATTTAAGCGATACAATAACTTTACAAATTATATGATTGCATAATTATTTCTATATGAATTCTACTTAAAAAACTATGACATATAAAGGAATCAAATGAACTTAATACACGATAATATTGAAATATGAATAAACCTACTTAAATCATATGTATAACACCCCACTAGGTCTTTAACTTGTATGTGCATCTACCTCTTGAGAACTAGTCCTTATTGTTTGCCACCTATGTGCATCCACACATAGCCAAGCATACAACAAACAAATTATAAGTGTTTGAGTTCAAAACATACATAATAATATGCAAATAATATTAAATTTAATATAAAATGTAAATGTTTACTCATATTCAAATTTAATGATGTATTTCTCATTATTAAATAATTGCTTGAAGTATATGCGAAAACATGTACATCTAAAATTGATTTGATCTAAAACATTACTTGGTGCACACAAAATAGGTTGGTATCCATCCTATGATGTGAGTCACCTCCAAAACATGATTGTTGGGTCCTCACTACATGATGTCAACAACTATAATGATTCAGTTTCAATACATCATTTAGTAGATGGAAGTTGATGTATCCTCGCCATACGCCATCAATGGCCACAAAGACTTTGTCCTTCATATGAATCAATTGCTTAAAAATATGGTATATTCCTACATATACTTTTCTTTATTTGACTAAATTTGTGGTTTTCCCCCACATAATCATTTATGTTCTTGGGAAATGTTATAATGCATGATATATTTATCTAATGAAAAACTTTTTTAATATACATATGAGAATTATTTTCTTCAAATGGATTTGTATTCATTTAATTTAAGGATTCACTATCATAACATGTTCCAAGATACAAAAACACATATATTGCATAAGAAATCAACATAAAAATCTTTTTTGAACTCTAGGCATGGACTACTTAACTTCTCCGCAAAATATAATTCTAAATTTTGGATCTTCAAGTCAAAACCTTGATCCCCAAAAGGTTATGACCATTCATTAATATTCATTTATCCCCAAACTCCTACTTTACAATTCATGTTAGGTTTTTGGTCTCATTTAGGTATAGCCCATGCATCTTAGTGAAGGGGAGTCATGTAATTAGTAAACAACATCAGAGGTCTAAAGTTAGTTTTTGAAAATTTATATTCAACGGACACAATGTATATCCATTGATCATCATTTAACCAACATTTAATACTTCCCTTATAAAAATCGATCTATTATATCATCAAACCCAAACATAAGTTCATGGTATTATAAGGCTTGTTTTGGATTTCCGATGAAATCCTATAGATCAAAACTAACTTATGAATCATACAATATGAATTTTACAATTATAACCTTTTAGTCACATTAGGTCCTTACAAATATTGATCTGAGGACTCACACTCACCCAACCCAAATTAGGGGGAGTGACCATGTGACCCCTTATATAGGTCGTAGAGTGGATTCACCTACAGTAAGATCCAATAACTTAAGTCAAAAAGTCATTCCCTTTCTCTAGATTGCACTATGCTATTTAATATAGGAGTGGATCATTGTCATTGATGCTTCCCTAGATGTCTTTCACCCTATCTACATGTACTCTACTTTCCAACCAATATTTTCTCTGATATTGTGACATACGAATATGTCCTCACGGATTGATTCACATTACAAAGGGTGCTCAAGGCCCTAGGAGATAAAACAACATTGCCCCCACTTAATACTCATTTTGGATTTGTGTCCCTTTATGATGTGTGTCTCTCTATGATGCATTCTTGGGTGATGTATTTGAATGGATAAGAACCTCCCTCAAGTGGCCAAAGATTCCTTCAAGTCCAATCAACCATTGTGAGAGTCTAAAGTACACCTTATTTTGTTGAAGGCCCCTCCCAAGAATTCATTCCTCACTGGTTCCATCATAGTAAGGGGCGGTCTCTATTGTTGCAATTTGTAGAATTGACACATCCTTGTGTCACTCTTCTATCCATGATGGTTAATATTTAGTAATCTACTTATCAAGGACCTACTCCTGATCACAACCATGTTCCCCCCTTTTTACTAGTTTTTTCTTGCAACAAGGGTGGAGTGAGGATGAGAGGAGGGAAGAACTTCTACCTTCCATCATATGACCCTTATGATGAGTTGATCATCACTCTAGGTTATTGGTGAACCAATCAACCCTATGTTTTCCCTCCAATATTCTATGATTTGTATCTTAACCATTGATCCCATCCTTCATTGTTTGTTTTTTATGTTTTTGGATCTATAGATGAAGATGTCAACATTAGATTTTCATCTAAGGGTAATTCTATGTTTTAACCATTAATAGAGATATCATAATGTAATAATAACATGACATAATCTACCTATCCTGAATCTAGAATCTCTAATCCCATGATAAATATGTTAGTATCCTTTGGTCTTTATAATTGACCAAACAAGTTTATAGTTATATCATGATACACTTGGTTGTACCCTAATGAACATATAATGAGTAACCCCAATAAAACCCTAACCATGATATTGATCATAAAACCTAATGGATGATAAGTTGTTTGTATACATCCTAACCATAGGCTTTGAACATGGACATGATGTGTAGTAATCATGTAGACTACATGATGTGTAGTAATCATGTTGACCTAAAGTCTGGGTTGTAACCGACTAATCCTAACATATACATCCTTGGTACATTCATGACACATTAGTTATACTAGGTTTTATATTCAAATAACATATATCAATACACATAAAATGGTATGAATAACCTAACTAAGATCCAATATGTAAGTTGATCTCATATATATGCAACACATGTCACATTGTTTACTAATATGCACATAATGGCTTACATATGATTGTTGAGTAATGGATGTCTATAAATATACATAAATGAATAAGGTGGGACAAAATGTGATTACTATACATAAATGAGATGGATCTTACATATGTGTAAGGATATTATTGTGTCATCATGTAAGTGAATATTTAATCATTGGACTTAATTCATTAACTGAGTAAAATATCATAATTTTTATTAGATGATATAATGTAATTTTTGTGGTAGTAATATTATTATAGGACTCCAAATCTAAATGGTGATGAATAAAGATGGTACTTAATAATTAATATTTAGATAATTGAGTTGAATACTAGTTGCATTAAAACTCATACAAGACATTATATATGTTAAATATAATTATATAATCATGAACTAAATGGTTGTGTTAGATTAGGTTCAAAGTTTCATCTTAATTGGAAACCTATAGATACCCTATTTAATCAAAAGAAATTAGGATATATTATTTGAGACATGGCTGCTTCAAGCTTGGGTTTTAATCAAATAACCTATTCATTTATTGTATATTTTTCCTATCATACGCTTTCATATATCCTGGTCACATGGTACATTGTTTTGAAGGCCTAATGTTTTCTCGGGCCTTCAAATTTGATCCAACATTGGGTCATCCGCTTCCACGTTGAGTCAGTTGGACCCTAGACTCTTCTACAATATGGTCTTTCTTCTCCTACTCCCTCAATCACTCCCCCTTTCCTTTTATCTACCCAAGATATCCTCATCTATCCCTTACTCATGAGACACTGGAGTTGGGGAACCCCTAACTTGATCATGATTTGTCTCCCAAACTCCCCTATCTAAGCTCGATGCTTCTATCTTTTATTTTCCATCCACCTAGGAAGTCATAGACATTATGTGACCCTAAACATATAAATATCGTATCCTAGACCGCCACAAATACCCTAGAAGTCAATTTTCCATGCTTGCATGTTTTACCTTTCACCAGCTTGTATCCTCATATCTCCTTTTCCTTTGCACATGTTAGATATTTGTGACAAGGTTTGCCTCCCTTAGAGTCAATGGAAAGATTTTGGGTAACCTCCTTACTCATAAAGAGAGGCTATAAAACTCTTGTGAGACATCTAGTATTCTCTATTTGACCAGTATAGATACCAACGCATTTTCCCGAATTTCATTTATCATCCTACTACTCTTGAATTTGAAATGTGGTTCCATTAGGTTGGTTGGGTTTTGTTATTATACTGCTGATGGTTTCGCTTTATCTTCACAAAGTCATATGTAACTACAAGGGCATTTGTGTTTTCTTCTTACTTGTTTTCCTAGATTCTCATTCCTTATGTCCATGGAAAACCTCATTCCTTGGTTTGTACTTTAGTTGTCATCTCCAACATTACTTGTAGAGGTCAGAGGGACAAGGAAATTGATCATGTCCTTCATTCATTTTAGCTTACAAGATATCTTTATTTTGATTTCTCACCATCAAGCTTTACCAGAGTTTGGCTTGTTCATGATTGACAAAAGAACAAAGAACATACTTTCCCATGGCCTGATATTTCCCTTACGTTGATTTAAAGCTTTTCATAGGATACATGGGATTTTTGGTCTTGTTGTCATGAATATTTTTTGTTACTCATGTGTTATTTGATCGTGGGTAAATGACTAGAAGTTCCCCATCATGTATCAATAATTTGATGTGTGTTGAGGTAATACAATCTTTTACCTTTATTTTATTTTGAGATTTTAGTCAAGTCAATTCACCTAGATTAATCATAACTAATTCTCTTTTATTTATGAAATTACAAATAAAAACTTCTTGTAATATTGTCCACTCCCGAGTTTATTTGAATACTAGCTTTTGTTGATAGTTTCCATTAACTCTTCTCTTATAAGGGTGTCCCAACTCCTTAGGTTGAGAAGACCTTGGCATAGTTGAGCTTGATATATAACGTGCATGGGAGTAACATTTTTCTTGTATATAGACTAAAGTATCTAGGTTTCCCTCTGTGACCTATTAGCAATATTTTAGTTTCCTATAGAATTCCTTTGGGTACATCATGTGTAGTTAAGAACTATATTCACTTTGAGAAATGTAAAAGTCAAATATTTGTATATCATGTTGCCACATTTTTTTGTTTTTAATATAATGATTGAATGAATTAGATGATTACCCTTTCCACAGCATTATGATGGTGTTTTCCATATGTATATTTCCTTTTGTTTGGTTATGTAAGTGAGTGGCTCCCCTATCAGGTCTCACTCCTTACAATAAAACTAATGGCCCGACCAGATTGTCAGCCCCTATGGTCTAAGAATTTAGTCTCATTGATAATATCTTCAATACTTTACACTTATTCTATATGTGATAACTTCCAACAAGACAACCACATTACATATAATAACCAAAGATCAATTGATACTAAAACCAACTCTAGACCAAATATTGTCCTAATTTGAAATTGTTAAGCTACTCAATTTTAATTCTAAAATACAAACATTTTAAAGGACATTTTCAAATCATATGGATTAACAAAACTAATCCCATGTTCTCCAATAAACCAAGATGCAATTGAGTAATTATACTTATGCTGAAGTAAATTTAAGTCACCTAATTAGTTAGTAAGATTTTTAATTAATTTCTCAACAATGCACCACATATATCCCATCATATATACCAAAAGTGTGATAAAATCATAGACTCCAAATCAAGATGCATCACAACTTGTTATTAGATGATTCATATGCCTAGAGTATGACATCATATTCATGATAATTTAAAAACAACGTCATAGATATTATATATTTACTTTAATATACCTTAGTACAATTTTACCACCACTAAATCAACCCCTAAAGATGTTATGAAAAACCTAAGTTCCACTAAACCTACCCATTTACTAAAATATCAAATCAAGATCATTAGCAAATAAACCTAAAAAGGATTAGTTGAGCTTGTATGATTATATTAGCCTTAATAGTATGGATCTTATACTTGAATCATGACCTCATGTTATCCTTTGGGGTCTTAGGCTTACCAGTAACATCCCTTCATCCCACATACCAAAATTTTAAATATGAAAATACCCTTTTTTGAACCTTGACTAGGGTTTTGTTTTCTTAATAGAATGAGGTTTTATGTTCAATGAGGACACTATTGGTTTATAAAGGCATAAGTATGTTACAATTTTATCCACCTTGTAGGAATTTTGAGGATCTAAATCAATCATGGAGCTACCCACCTTAGGGATTGCATTAATCTTATTCATTACTACTCCTTAATTAACTCTTAACACATTTTTTGCATGAATCTTATTGTACCAAGAACAAAGGTAAATGGTTCAACATTATACTATCTAAAAGTCTTATCTATATTGGTGGATTGAAAATGAGTGACCAATCATTATGGTCTCATTGTATCTAAATTAATACACATATAGTCATTTCACACATACTAAGGAATTTTGAACATATCGAAGCCCTACAATGTGTCTTATTGGAAGGTTATGTAGATCATATAGTTGTGGAATCTAAGCCACTAGGACTATGAGTGAGGGAAACATTTAGCATTTACTATTCACTCTCATCACCAATAACATGTACAATGCTACTTGAAGAAATTATCATATATATCCATTATTATTATATTTTCTATAAAAGTCATCATATTGATTTATCATGCCTATAGTATCCTTATATTATCATAATCACAAATCACGGTCTTTGATAACACCATCACTTAGTATTATTCTATACCACATAATGAGTCATTCAACTATTGTCTTAGTCCTTGAATACCAAGGTTAGTCTCATTATCTACCTGTAAAGACCATCATTCAATGCCAATTCTAGATAGGACCCCACTTAGGTTTATCAAATTTTTATACTCAAAACACTCCCATCTTTTCTCTTATACTCATATTGTATATGGAACTAGATATTTGGATTCCAATTGTCGTATTGGTTTTTAAGAATTATGTATCATCTTTCTATGGGTTTTCTACTCTTTAAATACTATGGTAAATACCTAATTTTATCCTTCCTCTTAAGGAACTACACTAAGGTTTTACACAAAAATTGAAGTGTTAGGGTTCAATATTATAGGGTATGAATACTCCTTAAACATTGTATCATTATGCCTAACATTCTTTTCAGGTTTCCCCATCTTATCATGATACTATAAGCTAGGTAAAAAAGACATCCAAGTCGTCATCATCCAACAATTATACCATTCTTATCTTGTAAGGAGTGAAACCCAAGAGGGAACCATTCATTTACTCGATGTGAAATATAGAAAATCATCCAATGCCATATTTGAGGATAATTTTTGCAAAGGATAAAATACCAAAATTTGAGTGTGTAATGTATCATTTACCATGAAGTGTAGCAGCAGAAGATAAAATTCTAACTATTACAATATGTTGGTATGTGTGCCCAAAGAGCTAATCATATAAACATTGCAATGGGGGCATTAGAAACCTGATTTGATAATGATAAAGGTGATTTTGTATATTATATTTGTCTCAGCCATGAGATGATGACACAAATATAATGGATGTGTAAATAATGATGTTACTTGATGACATATGTCTTCAGGTTGAGGACCTGAACAATGATATCATATGTATGATAAGAGTACATACATTCTTGTTATGTCCTTAGTCATATATTATTGTGGAAGCAAAGTCGACAATAGTAATACACAAGACTAGAGTGCGTGTTGACTAATGACATGGTCTATTAATCATGATATGTGATATCAAGTCAAGCACATAAATACATGTTAGAGAACAGTGTATCTGACAGACTCACCTTGAGAATGATACAATGGAGACCATGGAATGGTTATTGGAATCAGCTCTCGTAGTGATAGCGGTGATTGTGGTTCTTAGACCTGAAATCACTACACTCATCACATGTTTTTTGATGTACTTTGACATCATCAAACACGACCTTGAATAAGGGTTGTCATAAATGTGATACTCAAATACATTATAACACATGGGGATTGAGTGTAAGTGATGTAGATGGTATTTGTCCCTCCTACAAGAGATTGATATCGTAGCCATTTAATAAGAAAGACTAAGAAGTGTATGGCCAAACTCATGTGATTGAATATGTGATATGTGAACTCGCATGTATCTCATATAGTGTGATCTAGTTTAAGGAACAAGGATTGGACGTTTAAGAGGATGATGATTCCATGCCTTGTGTTCAAACTGGATACCAAAGACAAAGGAACTATACGATCACAATAGCACTGAACATAGATTGTAGGTTTAAGTTGTTCTCCAACTTTCCAAATTACTTGGGTAGTAATGATGTGTTTATAGATACCACTCATTGCTTGTGTTTCCATAAATTGGTTATGGACATTCACTTCTAGCATAATTTGGGACCTATAGGGTCACACACATAGGATGCACCTAGAATAGGAGTTTATTCACGAATGATGTTTAGTTTGATTACTAAAGTGTTTAGGTATTCAATTTAAACAAAGGTGGTTGAAAATTGACTAAAATCGACTGGTTCAAGGGTTGAATTGGTCAATTCAAGTATCAGGTTAATTGGAAACAACATTGGTTGTATAATACTTGAACTAGGGCATGAACCGACCCGTTCACTAAGTGAATTGACTGGTTCAAGGTCTGAGATGACCAGTTCAAGTGTTGAAATACCAAGTTAAATGATCAATTTGGTTGGATCAAGGGTTCATGCTGAAATCATGTTCCACATTAATCAAAATGTGATTCAAAATAGTAAAGTAAATGAACCAAAAAGCTCAAGACTTGAACCGACCAGTTCAACAATGAACCAATGGATTCATAGTTAGTAGCTTCCAAAAAAATCAAGAAACTTTCTCTTTGACTCCTAGATCGACTGGAAACCCCGACCCTGACCCTCCTATAAATAGAGGGGTATTTGGGGCTTTCCAGGAACAACAATAAGCTATGACAATTGTTGTCATCTCTGGTTTTTGCTAACCAAGAGATCCCAAGTAAGTCCTACCCATCAAAGGGAGGGATAGCAAGGGAGAGACATTTGGGAGAGTAAGTCATCTCTAGCATGCTGACTAGAAGGGACAACTCCTTCTTGTAAGAATGAGAGTTTGTGGTGGTCCGCATGGACTAATCTAGAGGTGAGGAGTTTTCCCCATTAGGAAGATACATACAACTATTTTCCATGGTGATCAACTAGGAAGCTATTGCAGTTGTCGTCTAGGTGCAACTTGAAGAAACTTGTACATTACTGCAAGGGATTGTCATTTGACTTTCTCCAAGACCATGTATATCTCTTGTTAACCTTCATTCTTATTGAATAGTTGTTGATAAGATCTACAGTTAATAGGGGAATATGGAAATTAAATTTTTATTTCCGCTTCCTTATCTGATACCATATTTCCCAATAGAGGTATCCGGGACACAATTTACTTTGATTTGGTATTTAATAGATATGATTGAATTTTGATTTTATCATTGATTTATTGCATACGATGTGAATATTAAAATTATTAATGTGTATATCTGGTTAAATACCACATATGATCACAATTAATAATATAATATATGATATATATACACACAATTGACATGTGTCATCCAAAATTGGTTTTGATGGTGGATGTTAGCATGGTTATGGAGAATAAACCCCTAGATCTTTGTGTGTTTGGTTGGATGGTTTTTATCATATTTATATATCCATTTGCATACCGAGCCTCACTCTCTTTTTCTATATGTAATGTATTGATTCTCTCCTTCCTATGCTCCCTTCAAATGTACCATGTAAAATTTCAAATAATATTATGATATTTTTAATTCTTGTTATGGCGAAGAAGACGTTCAACACCAGACAAGCCACCCATTTCATAAGGCAAACTAGTCAGTTGGAGGAGCGAGGAGGCCAGAAAATAGGAGGAGCCGACCAATTGGACGATGGCCCAACCAGTCAACTGGAAGTGTCCAGACAACACTTGGACCAAAGACCAACTAACACTACAGGAAATGTAACTTTTTGTGAAGGATGTTTCCTTCACAAATGTATATTAATTCCTTCAATAAAAAATTCAGTTGAAGGCCATTCCTTCACAAAAAGTCCTACTTTAAAAGCCACTTCACAAATACTTTGATGAGAGACTGTAGCCTTCACAAATACTATTTTGAAGGACTATTTGACCTTCACAAAAAAATTGCCCAGGCCTCCCAAATACATTGTTGAAGGCTAATTTCACAACTTTCAATGAGGTTCTAGGGCCTTCACAAATACTTTTTTTGAAGGATTATTTGACCTTCACAAAAATAATTCCCAGGCCTCCCAAATACATTTGTGAAGGCTAATTTCACAACTTTCAATGAGGTTTCTAGGGCCTTCATAAATATACTTATTTTATCATGAATTACAATTGTGATCTATATTTTCCTATTTGTCAATGAGGTTTTAACTTTCTTATATTTCATTAAGTAATATTTTTGTGGCTTCTATCAGGCACAAAGAATATTTTAATAAACTAATTTAGTTAATAAGATACAACAACCATAACAAATCACTCTTTTGAAACATTCCTTTTTATTTCACATAGAAAATTTGTTCATTACATAGGGAAGGACATCGGCCTTTTCCCCTTATTCGATACAAATTTCAATGTAAGTATATATCGACATTTTGACTTTATCACTCATTTAGCCAATGACAAACTTTGATAATGTTGAGAGGAAGCTTGGACATCAGGCCTCTGTCCAACACAGAGTTCATGCTCCACTACGATGTCAATGTGGTGGCATGCATCTATTTTTCCTGTGTGACAAATGCTTGCAACTTGAAGTGTAAGGATGAAGAGGATTGTTGAAGAAGGTGTGAAATGGGCATTAACATTGAAAGGTCTTGTGCTTTCTTCACTGCGTAGATCAACTGGATTCTTTGTAGGTGTGTGGTCGTGCTATTTTTGAAAGATGATATTTCCTCCAAAATGCTTAGCATTGGAGTCACGCCTGATCCTCCAACAATTAGGACCAAACTGTCATAGCTGAAATGCCACCAAGTTATATGTAAGCTCAAAATAATCTATAAAATAAAAACCACATTATCAAACTTACCATGCCTACCACTTAAGCTCTTTTGGGTACGTGAAGTCTTATTTTTGCGCTGACAAGTTTCAAGATTCAGTCCTTTAGGATTTGAAGAGATACTAGCAACATCAACATATTGTGTGGCTTTTGGTACATCAGCAAGCTTAACATTCAAAATTTCTGCAGGAACCTCAGAGCTGTTATCAAGACCATTGTCATTCGGGGAGCAACCAAGTGCAGTTGCAGAGCTGGGTTTCTCGGCAACATTAAAGTCTGTTACACCACCATGTCAAGAATCGAATAACCCATCTGCATCTTTGCACTTTTCAGATGCAGTACCTAGCTCGC
The DNA here is from genome assembly GCA_963693085.1 of Alisma plantago-aquatica. Taxonomy (NCBI): domain Eukaryota; kingdom Viridiplantae; phylum Streptophyta; class Magnoliopsida; order Alismatales; family Alismataceae; genus Alisma; species Alisma plantago-aquatica. The sequence goes on from OY856413.1 coordinate 751,283,082, forward strand.
AAGATTTTCTACACTGTCTCGACTGCTTTTCCGGTTAGTCTGGATTCAGTAGTGGTTCACCATTAGCCAACTTAGTAGTAGAAGCAGAGTTAACATGAATGTCAGATTTATCTCCACCTATCTCCACTACTGAGAATAACTTTTCTGGTTCTGTAACAAATATTATTAGAAACATGTCAACCAATGGAAGATTATCAATAGCAATTCAGTAGGCTGAACAATCTATGTAAAAAAAATAATGGTAAGAAGAAAAGTTTAGTATATGATAAAGAAGAAGAATACAAAGAATGAGGTGAATGAGTATTCTGATAGTATCACCCAATCGCAGCAGAATTTGAATTATGTGCCTCCTTAATGCTTATTTCCGTTTCTCCAGCCAACTGCCTGTGCAAGTAGTAAGTGCCCATTCCCACTCACAATGATACTACTAAGAGTGTTCTACTTTCTGGTATCCACAACAATGATGCTAATTAGAATATCCTTTTAGGCTCTATCCCAGATCTCATTAATGTAGAAGCAGACAAAATTTTATGTTCTTTTCATCTTCACATTGCCTCTTACACAGAAAACAAAATGAGGGGATTTGAACACCAATCCTCCCAATGTAGTCCAAAGTAATAATCTTAATATGAAAAATCTTCTAGGCATGATACTTAACATATTTTTACTTGATTGTACAAATTTACATTTTCAAGTAACCAGTTCATCTCTTCCATTCTTAAACAGCAAATGCATAATTTCTGATAGAGGTAATTAATACTAACCTTGACGACCATAGACACATAAATTAGTCTTATGTGCCATCTTCAGAAACAATGACCATCTCCCTTTTGAATGAGTCGACCAACCAAAGCTTTGCATGTCAAGATAGGGTTCTCGAGGTTCTCATATATGTACTCCTTCTAAAATCTATCTGACGCCTTTGATGTTGAGCATGACTGAGAACATGATATGTGGGATCTGCTCCTTGATTAAGAGTGAGGCATGTGTCTTTCGTCTGCTTCTTTATGTTTATGGACAAGAACATATTTTCCAACTGCAAATAACTATTTAAGAAATAATGAGAAGAAATTGTATTATATTCCGAATCAATAAAAGTAAATACACTAAGAGAAAATGGATCAAATGAATTCTATAGGTAACATGGGTGCCATGTTCAGTTCATACAAAATGGTATTTGAGCTGGAAAGTACAAAAACTGTTGGTTAAAATAAAAACTTAACAAAGAAAATTTTAATTAAACCCCTCGTGTATGTTATATTTGAGTTGTTAAGATGTCTGGCTGAAAGAAGTTGCAATTAAAAACAGTATAACTCGTGGTCTACCTAATAAATGTTAAACCAGGGGTGAATTTGTGAAGCTTCTAAGTTATATACGACTTGTCAATTTCAAGAACTAGCTTCATGACTTGTTTGTAAATCTTCTCAATTCTTTCGAGCTCCTCGCCAGTCAAATAGATGCTTAAATTTTGAGAAAATATGTCTATTTTGTTGCAGATTTTATTCACATTGAAGGGTTACATCATCAGCATAAAAATGATTATCACAACAACAAAATTCCCATATTTAGCAAGGTGAATGATGAGCATAGTATAACTTAACATAAAGGGTAAAATAAGTTGCATAATATACCTCAAATGATGTATATGAATGGCCATTAACCCATTTTCTGTATGGGTGCGATAATCATTAGGTTGCTAAAAGACCTCAATCTCCTTCACCAAGAAGACGCAAAACCTCATACAAGGAAGCTATAGCAACCATACTATATGCAGCAATAATTGTCTTCATAGTATGGTTATCTGATCGGAAGTCAAAAAAACCTTGTCTTCATAATCCTATAGGTTGTCTTCATAAGCCATATGATACCCCAAACAAACTATTAAGTGCATAAAGACAGCTATGCATGATTTGGTAAATGATATATCGTCTTATCAGACTTCTTACTTTTGAAGTCACATTTGGATTTCCATCTCTGTCACCTCCCATCCAAGAGCCAAACTTCATTGGACTTGAAGTTAGTGGAAGTGGCTTCCCTGTATGCTGCAACAAAGAGAAAGAGGACTTTTATAAAATCACAGAATACATTCAATTTGATGAATAGATTTTATATTCTATTTTTCTATCATTAAGTACAACAAAATTCAGCTCCCAAGGATATCAATGCAGACAAAACCATTACATCTAGTTGCATAATAATAGTGTGATAATCGTCTTGCATAGTTTGCTCAGTCAGCTTTATCCTTTTCAAGATATTAACATCATATAGTGATCAACTTATATTTTGAATTTTTCCAGCTAAAAATATAAAGTATACAAAGCACAAGAACTATAGATAAGCCTTCTGGGAGTAAAACAAAAGGGAGAATTCAATTTACAAAATGATTAATTAGAGAGCATGAAATTCAAGGCTAGAACTCAATAACCTTTTTCAAAGCAGCACTCAGGCGACGTAAATAATGAGGCACTACTTTCCATAGGGATTGCTCCACAATATGTAGACCTATACGGAGAAGGGGAATATTGAAAGATCTTATACGGTTCTAGGAAATCATCTCATAGAAGCTAATTAATAGGTTACATGCCCTTGCTTCATCTATAGGTGTGGGCTTGTGCCGTCTCAGCTCATCTGTTTGCCAAATTGAAGTTATCTCTCTGACCTAAAGTGTTTATAAGATATAATGGATTAAAATCATGGTAATATCATTTATTAGTAACAACATTCAATCAAATTGCACCAGATCCTCAATAAGTTGCTCCCTATCTTCATGACTAAGATCAGCACGGTCATTATACTCCAGAAGATGTTGTCGCACAAGGATGTAACTCAAATCAAGAAATATAAAGATCTTAGAAGGTATATGTAGTATATAACAAAGGATAATAATAAAGGAAAGTAGTTATCTGAACTCTATGTTTAAACTCAAAGATACCGTATTCAAAATTCAGGCATTTGAATAATGGAATGAAACTTCATTGAGATTATAAAGTATTATATTTTGAAAAATGGTATCACCTATGTAGCTAATGCAAACTAGTTGATGTCCGAAAAGAAGAAATTTAGGACAGGAAAGAAGACGTTTGAGATTGTGCATCATCCTATAATGTTGACAACTCAAGCAACTCACAGATATTCTTATGTGCTTGTACTGCAAAGTATGCTTGTTTATTTGGGTAGGATGTGCAGTTAAAACAATTTCAACTTCCTGTACTAATTGAAACAAAGCAAGGGAGGAAATAGTTAGACACATATATGATGATAGTTTGTAGCTCAGCAATCTAAATCTAAGATGGAACCTGCTTGCAAACAGTGTCATAGAGCTCCTCTTTGGAAATACCGCTTTGTATCAACTTTTCAAAGATGTCATCACATGATTTAGATAAATAATTGACACTCCTTGACTTCCGAAGCCTGACAATATTCAGAAGAAAAAAATATCACACTGAGTGAACTTCAACATGAAAAATATGTTGAACAAGGCATGTGATTGTGGAAACAAAAACTACTTGTTTAATTAACCTTAAATGAGACCATGAAATTCATGACTTTATTTCTGGTTCTTTCTGTAAAAAATGCAGTATAGTGCAACTAAATAACATAAATAGAAAAACAATAACATTGCCCCTTCTCAACATGAATCCTCCAAGATCTGATGAGGTGCCATATTCAACACTCAACAGTTATTGAAAACAGAGCTAACATGTTGATAGATCTCTCTCTTTGGGAAGCATGTTATGGAAGATCTAATATTGTTTAACTGTCACATATGTATATTTCATCACATTAATTCTTTAAGATCATGTACCATTAGATTGAGATCACAATCGCCTATAACTACAGTTTTTCCTTTTAGAATGTCAAACAGAAGGGGCCTCGCCAAGCAGACCACAGACTAGAAAAGATCAGCTGCTCCCAACAACAACTAAACAACAATCAAAAGAACAGCAGACATCCGCCAAACTCGAAAGATAGCTCTATCATAAGCTCAACCATCTCCAAACTATTATAAGCCACTACGCATAAAGCAAGAAAAACTGCAGATCCAACCAAAAACCATAACCACAGGGGAGACATAAAGACCATCTTCCAACAAACAGAGGAGAAGACAACAGATCCCAGCAAACATAACCTTCATCAACCACTTGAGAGAGCTCTTCCACTCCATAAACGGATAAGCTCATCCACTCAAGAGAGAAAAACACCATCAAGTGCACATAAACAACATCGCACAAGGAAAGCAGCCTTATGTCATCTCTAACAAAGCACTAAGAACTATAAAGAAGATTGGCTTTTAAAATTTCCATTGAGTGGAGGCCTGAGGCTTATGAGGTGGAATCTAGGTTCTTTGGAACTCAATTAAAATGATATATACATCAGGGCTTGCATGTAATGACCCCACTTTATCAAATGGGGGGGTCCTTGAATGGATCAGATACACAATGGAAAGTCTCTTCATATTTTAAGCTTGAGGGATCAACAGATTGTTTTCAGACAGGCTCTGCATATTTCAAGTTAGGTATCAATGATTGTTTCTAGCAAGAAATGGCTTAACTTTCGAACATGTTGTTATTCTATTGATTTTATAGAGTTGTTGATGAGATAATAAAAACAAAGAATAGGTTCTGAGGTCAGGGCACTAACAAACACCTCATGGACCAAGTGAAGAACCTACTATGTGAATTTAAGTTGCATTATTGAAGATGAGTTCAAGGAACTACTTTACAAATGTCAAGAAGGTTTGATGGTGGCTGATGATGGTTCCACATTGTATCAAGAATGATGCACAGACGATGGGAGATTGGTTCAAGACTCATTGTTACTGTAAATTTTCTCCTTGACCTCATTTATTTATAGGTGAATGGTGGCAGTAGGTTCCCGCATGGAGAAGCATGTGTATTTGAATACAGTCTGTCTCACTTTCATTGAATGCATGGTCCCATTGATAGATTGGGTTTCCACATGTGGAGTGCTGAGGAAATACACAACATGTTATGGGCTGAACTTATGGAAGAAATTTTATAGTGGGATGATTTGATGTGGGTTTCCTTCAGTGCATTATTTCATAGAGAGCACCATTTGTGTTACAACATCTTTAGTTATTCCACTTCTGTAGTGAACTATTCCTTTTTTATTATGTTTTTGGATAAGGCAATGGAGTTGTTAGAATTTGCAGGGGAAATATATTTTAATGTATCTTCTCCATAAACTTTGAGTTCACACATTTTTAGGTCTAAGAATTTATATTTTCTAGGTGCAGAGAGTGAACTAATATACTTATTAAGTGAAACTTATTATCATGTTCCTACTAGTTAAATTAAACTATCTCTTTCTATGTTCTATGAAATGAATTAATTATTTCTCACATTAATTGAATCTAAAATCAGGCACTTTGTCTTTGTAGTAGTCCTTCTCAGTTGGTCATGAGGGAATTTACTTCTTTGGTACATGTTTCCAATGAACTTATATAGCAGATCTCACTATTGGAGGATCTTTCTTGTTGTAAGGCTCATTTTTGTCAATAAGAGACATAATCTGAGGATGTTCTCAAGTAATTATATCAATGCATAATGTTGGGTTGATGTTTACACATACATAGCCCATTGCATAACTAGGAGCTTTGGAAAAGTCTCATCAACATAATGGTGTATGCAAGAAATAGAAGATACTGATTTGATGCAATTTACTAGTAAAAAGGGACTAAAAATACAATACCTAGTAATGGAGAGTCAAATGCTCAACAGGAGAACTGACAGCTTCTCTTGAATTTGCACATAGTCTAACAACCTAAGTCAGAATTACAAGTTATGAGACATTCAAAAAAATCAACAAATGTGCATATGAAGTACAATACAAAGTCTAGGAGGTTGTATAGGCAGCCAGGTGCTCCCATAGGGGCCTGGGGGGGCTAGGCATTTTTAATTTTTATTTTTGTATATTATTTATATACTTATTCAGTTATATGTAATGTTATTTATGTATATATATGGTATTATGGTAACCTTTAAGAAATATATGAAGCATCAGTCAGTAGGAAACTAGGAATAAGAATATTGGTTGACTTGAGGTGTGTGTAAAATATATAGGAGGCAAGTGAGTTGGTATAGATCAGCACCAACCTTGCCTACTAGATCAGCACCAACATCAACAGAGTTGGTATAGATACCACCGCAACTCTCCAAAACACAGCCATTGAGAACCCACCAATTCCATATGGCAGCTACTACACACACAAGTCTTCTCTTCTATATCATGTCATGATAGCAGTAGCAATTACATGGAAAGAACAGCTAGAAAACAAATTTAAAATGTGGATCTCATGGAATCCATGGAAGCTTCACATGTTGATAAACATCAATTAAAATGTCAAGAAAATACCAAATAATATGAAAAACTAAGAACGAACTATGTGAGTAAGTAAAAAAAAGAATGGTAAGAAGAAAAGTTTAGTATATGATAAAGAAGAAGAATACAAAGAATGAGGTGAATGAGTATTCTGATAGATTGCCAATGGTTAACTACAAGGTGGAACATATGATATAATGCCCTATGGATCTCAAACACATTTTCTAAAAACTATCTATATCCATGGAATTGTGAGGCTTCATAACAATTCTTCAAGCATTATGAACGTCTTCCGTTGTAGTATCCCTTGCATGATTTTCTCCACTTGTACCACCATGAGCCGGAAACGCACCAGTACGAGTTGAAGTTGGAAAATATTGATGCTGACAAAGAATTTAAATTTTCAATTTAATATGATCATAAATAACCACACATTTGATAATACATTTATATAAATATGTGTGATCCACTTGTACCACCGTGAGCGGGAAACGCACCAATAGGATGACCATTTGGGAAATATTGATGCTTGAAAAGAATTTAATTTTTCAATAAAGTTGAACATGAATAGGAAAATATCAGTAATATATCTTTTTTATATTTATACCTGGGATCCACTCACACCACCTTGAGCGGGAAACAAAACAGTCGGAGGCCCATTTTCAAAAAAATGTGGCTTCAAAAAAAATTGATAGCATGAGAAGGAGTTTATTTCAGATAAGCCGTTATAAAAAATGTATGTAATGTCATACATGTGATTGAAATGTAAGCCCTGGCCCATTGATACCATTTGAGGTAGCTTGAGTAGAAAACACACCCGGAGAAGCCTCGTTTGAAAACATTTGAGCCTTTAAAGCAAGATTCTCATTTTCAACTTCTGTTATTTATAAAAATTTAAAATTCTTTAAATTTGTGAATATGTACCTGTGCTCCAAAATTTGACGATGTTGTACCAACAGAAGATTGAAACACTCCAGAAGGGGCAGATTTGGAAACACACTCGTCAGGCCAAACTGTGTACTTCTAGCTGATTCTGCCTATTGAAAATATAGAAGAGAATAAAACAAATTTTATTAATGTTGCAATATTATATCAATAAGTTTAATCTGATACTCGATTGTTGCCATCAAACAACCTGATTTTGTTGCACCCATGTTATAAATTGGGATCAAGATTTTTGCATATTTTTCATTTCTTGGGTAACCTCTTTTAATTTATCCTACAATGAAATATACTTTTAGAAGACAATAATGACAATATCATATGATACTTACAAATTTATTAAATTACTTACATCTTTTGCAATACTTTCTCGCAATAACATTTCATATCGAATTTTGGCAGCTTTCCCAGTATTCCCTTCCGCGGCATGTCCGAGTCCAATACCACAAACCCTATTCTTTTTTACGGGGTTGACTACACGCAAGAAGGCACGACATGTCACCTCATCGATTTGTGTTGGATCAGTTACTGCACCATTTGTAACTTCATTTTCAATAATATTAGTTATCTCATCCTGCCATTATTTGAACAAAGTCAATGTACAAACTAGACAAGTTTTATTTGAAAATTTAATATATTATTGATTAAAATATTGAATAAATTACCACCAACGGGTTGTTCTCATAAACTTTCTTCAAAAAATCTTTTTGAGTTGGCTCCCCTTCCGCAGTTTTCTTTCATAAATCAAATAATAGGATTATTACTACTAGCTAAACAATTTCTTATTTAGAACTCATTGGAAATAAATACAAAGTGAAAGGTGATACCATTTCCTCCCTATAACAACTCCATGGTTTGGATCCTGTAGTATGATGCATTTGTTTTTTTGACCTGTTAACCTTATTTGTGGCAGCAATTTTCTATACAAAAAAATTTACTTACTAAACACTATACATGAAAGATAAATGATTATATATGAATTTGATATTACCTCAGACTTCTCAGAAGACCATTGTTTAACAAGATTGTCAAACTGACGAATATCTAATGATGCATTCTGCTCAACCTTTTTCCTCATCAAATCTGGATTATCCTTATACTTTAGATAGTAATCTTTCTTAACCCGTGACTTCCAACTTTGTAAAGCTTTGTGAATGTGAGCATCTACATAGTTCCATGCATTTGGATGATCTCCCAAATCAAAGAATTTCTGGAAAATATTTGGAGATGTTAAAAAACAATAAAAAAGTCTTAAAATATACACTAAGTCTAGACTAAAAGAAATTTTGTAATTACTTAAGTACCTCAATGCATGATTTTCTATCTTCAAATGCTAGTTGTGGTTGCTCTCTCCATTGTAGATCTAAACTCCATATTTGTGGTTTTCTAGCTAATATGCCACAGTAACTATTCAACTTTATATTGTTCTTTCCAACTGCATTACCTGTTGCATTCCATTCCACCTTGTGTCGCTGCTCTCCTGGTTTTGGAATTAGATTAACCTCACTTGCAGGGCCCCTTCCATATCTATGATGGTCATGTTCATCCTCAAGTTCCTCACGTTCATCTCCTACTTCAGTTGAAGGAGAGGAGACTGTAGGTGAAGTAGTAGTGGGTTGTGGCGGGGTTGTAGAAGCTCTCATAGTTGACCTTGTGTTCCTCATCCTGCATAAGATGAAAACATAACAATTGTAGCAATGCATAAGAGGTTAGTCCAGCAGTTTATGGAATAAATGTACAACATTGTAAGCACATAATAATCCACAAAATAAAAAGGGACAAATGAAAATGCAATATCTTTGCACCAATACATAATAATCCACAAAGAAAAATATTACATCAACACAAAATATTCCTCATCCTACATAAGATAAAAAAGGGACAAATGACAAGGCAATATCCTTGCACCAAAACATAATAATCCACAAAGAAAAATATTGCAAGCATGATCATTCACTAAGGTTTGCAACAACTAATCAAAACAACTTTATTCCTCGGGCTCCCTAGCAAAAAATGATCCATGCATATCATTCCTTGACCAGGAGATATCATCACGTGTGTGGTTGTTACCACTATGAACTTGTGTCCCACTCATATAATCCTCAACGATAGGTACTTCAGAATAATTTCGAGGTGGAAGTTTCAAAACAGTGAACCAATTATCATCATCAGTATCTTTTACATAAAAGCATTGCATTTCTTGTGATGCAAGAGTGAATGGCTCATCTTGATTGTGTCTCCTTGAGAAATTGAGCTGTGTGAAACCATATTTGTCAATGCACAAACCATTAGAAGAACTTTCATCAAACCAAGCACACTGAAACAATGGTATTTTTATGTCTGGACCATAACATAGCTCAATGACCTCCTCCAATTGTCCATAATTTGTAATTGTAGCCGTAATAGGATTTTTATCCCTCCCACTTGCATAACTAGATGTATCTGCCACCAAGTAGACCCCACTATTTTGTGTAGTAGAAGTACTTTCAACATGTTTTGAGCAGAATCGGTATCCATTTACTGAATAGCCTTCATATGACATTCCATCTATAGAAGGACCCTGCGATATCCATCTCAACTCCTCACTAACATCCTTTGGATGATCCATTCGCATACGTATTACCTAATTTATCAACATAAAAATAAGAAGGGATTAAATACTCTTTCAAAATAAAATTTTGATTAATTTTATAAATTACTTACATGCTCTCTCAACCACCTAGCAAACTGTGTTGCGTGTTTTTTTCTAAAGCCCGTAGTGTGATATTTGGTTCAGCCTCTTGAAGCTTTATCATGTGTTCACTGGTTATTGGAAAAATTCAAAAGTTGTGGTTAGTCTATATTAGAAACAATTTAACATTGAAAAAAAAAATTGATTACCTTCTGTAATCATCGAACATGTCAGTATTAAATAGTACATTTCGATGGGCTTGTTCTAAAGTTTGCACATCAAAGTGTTTCAGTACTCCCACTCTAATAGGAGAGTCATCAACATTACGAGGAGTACGAGTGAATTTTGTGTCAAAATCAGGTAGATATCTAGCACAAAATGTCAAACATTCTTCTGCCAAATAGCCTCTAGCAATAGAACCGGTAGGCTGAGCTTTATTTCTGACATAATTCTTGAATTTCTTCAAGTACCTCTCAATGGGGTACATCCACCTATACCGTACAGAACTGGAAACTCTTGCTTCATAAGCTAAATGGATAGGCAAATGCATCATAATGGTAAAGAATGCTGGAGGAAAAACTCTCTCTAACTGGCATAGTGTGACAGCAATGTCTTCTTCAAGCTTCTTAAATTCTTCTACATCAATAGCATATGAGCAAAGTTTATTGAAAAATAAACATAGGCTTGCAATAGGTTTATAAACATCTAGGCCTATGCAGTTCCGCAAGGCAACAGGAAGAAGTTGTTGCATTAAAACATGACAATCATGGCTCTTCAATGCCAATAGTTTTTTCTCTCTCATGTTGACACACCTAGATATGTTAGAAGAATATCCATCAGGAACCTTCAATGTTTGTAAAACAGATAGAAACTTCTCTTTCTCTGTACTACTCATTGTGAAAGATGTTGGAGGTAAGTAATAATGGCTCCCTGAATAGACTGGCCACAAATCCCTTCGGATACCCCATTGTTTTAGATCTTGAAGAGCTTGTAAGTTGTCCTTACTTTTCTTCGAGTCGCCCAACAAAATGTTCAAGATGTTCTCACATACATTTTTTTTATGTGCATTACATCTAGATTATGTCTCAGCAATAGATATTTCCAATACGGGAGTAAAAAAATGCTTATTTTATTCCATCCAGGCGGCAATGGCTGATGTCCACTTGTAGAGATTTTACGTTTATTAGTTTTTTCAAATGTGATGTTTGTACAACCCAAAAATTGTTGTAGTATATCATCACCTGACCAGCGCCTAGGCGGTTGACGGAAATCTTGTTCTCCATTGAAACTTTTTTTATCACGCCTATAAATATGATTGTTTTTCAAGAAACGTCGATGGAAACCATAGCATTGTTTCTTTCCAAATTGAAGCCACTTGGATAAGGTGTCTACATTACAAGATGGGCAACCTAAATCCTTTTTCCCTTTGGTAATCCAACCAGAAAGGTCACCATAAGCCGGAAAATCATGTATGGTCCATAAGATCATTGCCCGCATAGTGAAGTTTTTCTTGCTATAAGCATCATATACTTTAACTCCCTGACCCCAAAGTTTTTGAAGCTCATCAATTAATGGCTCTAAGTAAATATCAATATCATTCCCAACCATATGAGGACCTGGGATCAGCAAAGACATCATTATGTATGGCTCCTTTAGAAGAAGCCAAGGCGGGAGATTGAGAGGGGTTAATAGTACAGGCCATGTGCTGTTTGAAGCACTCATAAGTCCAAACGGATTGAATCCGTCTGTAGCTAGAGCAAGTCTGACATTTCATGGTTCGGCAGCAAAGTCTGGAAATTCTCTATCTATTGAGATCCATTCTTCTGTGTCAGAGGGATGATGAATACGACCATCATTTCCTTTTTCTTTAAATGGCCACATCATATCTTTTGCAACTGAAGGGCACATGTAAAGTCTCTCCAGACGAGGGATAATAGGAAAGTGATACATCACCTTTTCAGCTACCTTCTTGCCTTTTGTTTTATATCTCTTTTCATTCCATCTAGACTCACCACAAGTATCACACATGTCTTTCGTTGATGAACTTTTACGAAAGAGCATGCAGTCATTTCAACAGACATCAATTTTAACTTTTTTGAGGCCAAGGTCTCTTACAACTTTATTTGCTTCATAATAAGTCTCAGGAAACAGACTACCTTCTTTTGGGAAGGCTGAGATTATCAACTTCAGCAACTTTGTAAAAGAATTATTTGACCATCCAGACTCCTCCTTCAGATATAACAGAGGCACCAGAAAGGACAACTTGGAGTGAGTTTTACAACCTTCATACAGTGGCTGATCGGCTTCTTTGAGAAGCTTGAAAAAGCATTGGGCATTAAGATTTGCAGGTTCCTCCTCGAGTTCAAACTCACTGGCATGTCTTGTATCTCCCATTCCGAATATATCTCCCAACATTTGATGCATACTTCCAGATGTAGGTCCAATAGACGTTGCACTTATTATATCCCTCCCGATCATCTCCCCATGATATGTCCAGACATCATAGCTACGGGCAAATCCTTTTTGTAAATCATGAAAGAATACGTCATCCTATGATTTAATGTATCTATTAGAGCATATTTTACAAGTACAAATTAAATTTCCCGGTCTGGGTGGTATTTGATGCGTACGTGCAAATTCAACGAATTTTTGTAAACTAGACTGGAATACTTCACTTTGCATCCTATTACCAATATACATCCAATTTCTATCCCGCAAGAAATCCATCTACATACAAGTACAAAAGAGGATAACAGTCACATTACAACTAAAAAACAAAACTGAATAAGAGAAAAATAAAAGATAAAAGTTTAGATTGCAGTATCATTACTTGACATCTAGAAAGCACAGACACTTCTAGACAGGCCCCGTGTCCGTGTGGGACACGTTTTGGACACAGACACTTCTCGAACACGACACAAAATGTTTTGGACACGGTCGGGATGTGTCCAGTTTATTTTTGTCTTTTTGAACCCCCTGGATAGAGCAGGACAATTCCAGGACACTTCCTGGACACATCACTACAACAACTGTTGATGCAATCCTATTTTTTTGTGAAAATGTTGAATATACGACTACTGTTTATGTCTTATTACTAAGAAAATGTAACATAGAGATGAAATTTGATGACAATTACAAACAAATATGTTGAAAAAAATAAAGTCTTAAGATGAATCAGACATATGAGTCAAATTATAGTCTAATAAGTCGATTAAATGAGTGATATGAAATCATATATATTTTTGTGGTATACTATATTTACAAAGCATGTGTTTAGTTTTCTACTTCATATTGTTTATACTGTAATACACACATAAAGACACATCTATATGCATATAAGAATACACGTTCATGAATACATTAATCTGGACAAACTCGAAAATAAATTCCAGTTCATACATCATACACCCACATATATGTATATATTGAAAAAATTCCCCCCTCATTCAATGTCGTGCCCATGTCCTACATTTTACACTTGTACACCTTCTAAGATTTTCCCACTTTAATTTGGAGACAAATTCTATTGACTATTAGATTTACCAATAATGATCTTTCCTTTGATAATGGTTGGCTTTCACGTTCCTCATTAACCATTCTATCATAATTTGATTATGCCTTAGTCTAGAGGCATAACTTCTCATTTCATACTGAAAGGTTTCTAATCCAACCTTGAAGTTTCATACATGACTTAAAGGTATGCCTTACAGTTTTAGTTGTATGTTTATCATGTGTCATTTTTGGTATGTATTTTCATGTGGCGATGGGTGGCACTGGTGTGTAGTAACTTCACTACAATTAGGATTCGATTGGTTCATTGTAACTCGAGTTTTTAGGGAACTCAGTTTAAGGGAATTCACTTCAACTTTCCAAAAATGAGTTCATGTGATAGGTTTAATGTTTCATTTTCGTCTGATTTTTACTTCCACTTGATTGGTTCATTGTATCTTTACACATGAAAATCTAATATTTCTATACCATGCGTTCTTAAAGTTATACATGTCGCTAGTTCAATACCCAATTTTATTTAATTGGTTAAATAGAGACCAACAATGTATTTGTTATGGGTCATAAAAAATATATCTGTGAATGTCAATGTCCACTGTATCTAATTTGACTTGCTAAATAGAAACTACGCACACCAATAATATTGATTTCTGTAGGATAGTATATTGCAAACGGCAAAGCTTGTCGCTGTTACCCAAAGAAGAATATTATAAGAGGGAATAATAAAACAATCTTGTTCAGAAGATCATGAACGCAACCAAAGAAAGCATATGGGGTGGTTTCAGAAGGTCCCATCTCTTCATCCGTTGTTCCCTTTACTCCTGAAACTAGAGATTGACGGAGTAGTTACGGAAAAGATTTACTCAGAGGATGGAGGAATTGGCAGGGATAATGAAGTGCTTGCCACAGACCAATACGGCAAAGGAATCACAAATAGGCCGAGATGTGTGTGTTCCAAGCGACAGAACTTATTTTCGGTAGGAATGATAGAAGCCTAACGGAGACCAACCTGATGAGAGAGCACAGCAGTCCTATCTCATAGTCGAACAGGGCAATCTCACCACGACGACCACTGCTTCAAGGCAAAATCTTCACGTCGGCGGTCGCTGGGAGGGGGGTCCTCTTACCGGCAGCTAGCTTCAGCGGAAGAGCGGAAGCTTGGGCGCAGAGGCATCGTCGCTTGGGCTGGGACGCTGTCGCTTGGGGCAGAGGCACTCCTTGTCCGCAAAATCTTCATGTCGGCGATGGCTGGGAGGGGGTCCTCTTACCGGTAGGTAGCTTCAGCGGAAGAGCGAAAGCTTGGGCACAGAGGCACCGTCGCTTGGGCTGGGGAGCCGTCGCTTGGGCGCAGAGACGCTCGTTGTCCGCAAACGGATGATCAAACAGGGAAACGAAAATGCAAGCACAACAGAAGGGAACCATTTCTACTAATCTAACTAGATTAAGTTGTAATTAGTAAGTATTGGGGCGGGAATTTTTGGTGGGAACCATAAGGACGAAATTTTTGCATTCTATTAGGATTTTAGACCTTCACTAATTGTCTTTTCTATATATAATTCGGCTGAAGGAAACAAGTTGGTTTGTGTAGGATGGTCCTTCACAAAAACTCAATATTTTTGAAGGGTTTTGGTCCTTCACAAATGACCTTCACTAAAAACCTATTTTTTTGTAGTGAAGACCGACCAGGTGGTGATTCGATCGGTTCAAGAGTTGAAATGATCAACATGTATTGTTTCTGTAATGACCCATACTATTTAGTATCCAAAGGACCTTAAAGTCGAGGATCATTACTCAAATTTCTAGGATCATATTCAACAAATAATACAAAAAAAATTCCACTAATGAACAAACATTTACATGTTTGCATAATGGGCTCCTCTAAGGAGTTACATAAATATTTTAGAAGAAACTACCTTGTACATATGAGAAGAAAAATCACTATATCTAATCATCCTTGATTAACTTTAGTATCTTCAATATCTTCCATTTGTAACCCCATGTCCACAAGTCAAGTATATCAAGTACCTAAAATGCCGACAAACAAAATGCGGTCAGCATGTTTCCATACCGGTACGTGGGTTCATCCAATAGTCACATATACATATATTCAACAATTGTTTGATAACACATATGAACTAGTATTTGCTTTCTTATTCTCACCCATACTTGGTATACTATATCAGGTGTAAACATTGTCCAGCCTTAGACTTATGTGTATTACCCTTTCATCAGTCTAACCTAGGGTTCAGAATATCATTAATTACCTTTTGTGATACTCATAAGGGTTTTATAATTTGCATGAAATAAATAAACAAGCAAGCAGTTATCATTCATTCAATCTTCAAGAAACCTCGACAGATACGAAAATTGATACATGTATTCATAAGTGTAACCATGTACCTTTGCCATTGCAGAATATTTCAAGTGTACTTTAAGCATACATCCACACATCCAAATAATCAAAATAATCGATCTACATTATCTGCATGTGTGTACACTACATATGTGTCACCATGTATTCACATTATGTTGATCAGATCTAGGTTCGATCCTAAACTAGGGTTTAGGGTTGTCTCATGTTAGGACTAGGGATAAGGGTCACAAACCCTAATTCCATCATGTCATGACTTTCTAGGATCACAAACTCTTATTATGCATATTAGGTGAAACCCTAATTATCATCTCGAGCATATTATGTTATTATTGATACCTAGATCATATTATTTGCATTAAGATCATAGCAAGATATCCACATTGGTTTTAAAACCCTAACTATACATGTATATGATTATTAATCTATTCAACATCATGAAGGATTTCCCATTATATGTGATAAGATCAGTTATTATCACAAATAAACAAATCTACATATTTAATCATCATATTAATGGAATCTAGGTTTTCCTTTAAATTAGTCACATCAAAAGATGTATTATATATACGTTGGAATTAGGAGCCTATTTATACCCTAAAAGTATTTTATACAAATTCTACTCATTTTTCTGAGCAATTCGATATATAGTGTTGAAACCTTCTGACCTACCAATAATTAACTACAATAGTTGCAAGATAACTCTATTATGACTAATCATAGACTAACACATCATCATATATTTAGTATTATTTAATATCCATGTGGGGCGAATCTAGAAAGTGGAACAACACCATGTTGACATAAAGCTCCATGCGGGCTTGGCTCGTGAGCGGGGCTAATTAATGTATTGCCCATACGCGGTGACATAGATGTGTCACATACTAGGGCTTTCTAGTCAAATGACCCCGAGGGTCATCTTCTACCTCTCACAGTTCGGGCTATTTTCAGCCTTGGCAGAGGTCAACACAGAGGTTGACTCTCACCACTGATGTCTGACTGAATCCCCTGATAACAGGATCACATATGGAGTATCTTGGCGGATTCAGTTACCCCTTTGATTAAGTTGAGGATAGGATGGGATTCAGGTTCTCTATCATGGTTCTATGGGAGGAAGAAGAGAAACTGAGCTCTAGGTGGAGGAGAAATTACCTCTTAGATATTCAAGCTTCTCCAATTATTTAGGATCCCTCTGACACCCTCTCCATGAACTGAGACAATCCATATCCTCACACTCCTCCTCCCATTTGGGGCAGGAGTCACCGGAGGAGATGGCGAGCTGGGTGACGACTTATACGGGAATTCAGGGTAGCCATGGGTCATCTGAACTCTTTTTCTCTCAATGGGATCTCAGGACCCCTTTTATAAGTATCATGTGGTAGGAATCGCTGGATGTCCTAAGTCCCAGTGACTCCCAGGAACTGAGATATGGGAATATCCTCTATACTCCACATTAACACCAACCTAAGGGTTGGTTAGGTCTAGATTCTTCTCCCAAAATCATTGGTAGCATTAGTTCATTTCCAAGAAAACTAGATAGGGAAAGAGAGTCCAAAGATGGTCAAGTTTCCTATTGTACATAGGACACAATAGAGCCAGGCAAGGATGGTGACTCCCCCTCCCGTGGTTCTACCCGCATTGGGGAGTCTGGATCTGCCTGGGATCTGCCCAAAATCATAAACTTTATTTCTTTTCTTTTTTTGATAGAAACCATATATCCCATTTTAATTCTCTAGGTTATATAAGAGCATGGTTTTACCCAAAACTTTGGATAAATATAATATTGGCTTAGGTAAAACATGTGGTCAGTTGAAGTAGGTTTGACCCCCCAAACGTAGTCTCCAAGTACCAACTAGATAATGCTTCAACTAATTATCTAGATCATACTATAACTTAGAATATTTTGTATTTCTCATGTTACCTCATATCTTGTTTGTATTTTGACTAAAAATATCTTAAATATATATTACACTCATGATATAGGAAATATTTGATTTCATATCCCAGGGAATCCTTTGTAAACCCTGATTAGCCTAACTGGGCTGGAATGAGCCCCTAAGGCCCATGAATCACATCTTGGGCCTTCCAAAGGTTCCATAAGCTTAATTTCATTCCTAATTACAAATTTAAGGCTTTTATAATCATTGCACCTTATATTAGCCTTATATGAACACATATGCTCAAAATCACATATATACTTAAATTGAAGACTTAAAATGAGTCTAGGATTCAAATTCATAAACCAAGGTCATATTATTCTCTTCATTATTCCAGATGTATCTTAACATCATAACTTGATTTAGACTTGAAATCTACCAATTTCAAGGATGTAACATTCACCCCTCCTTAAAAGGAATTTTGTCCCCAATATTTGAACCTAATCAGGCTAAGGTGAATGATAACTCATATTTTCCTCAAGATGTAGGGATATAACCTTTCTAGGATTGGTTTTAACTAGATGATCATTAATAACTTTCATTAAGATTACAACTTTTCATATTACTGAGGTTCAAACTTGAATCCGATCAGGGTATCTCCACATCCTAATTCATTACATGATATTATCACTTGGCGATTATATTTTTCACCTATGTCTCAAACCTACTAATCATTATTTTATATATTTGTACAAGGGTGAGGTGACACCTCAAAACCCTAGATTATTTCATAAATTTTCACTTATTCACTCATCTTCACATGTCAATTTCATGTACCATATGTGACTACCCAATCTCTACACCCATAACAAGATGAAATAAGTAGTTGGTTGCATCCCAAACACAAAGTTCATTTCATTCCTTGAGAAGAGATGGTATATCCTCACATTATCTTTCCACTTCACATTTTTTATTGAATCATTCTCGACATGACTCTAAACATACTTGTTTGTTATTCATAAAGTCAAATATCTTTTTGCATATACATTGCATGTACTATGAGCTTCAACCACTTCCTTGAGGTATCTAGGGGTACATGTACCTTTTGGGAGTGATCTCATCTGTATGCATCAAGGGAGTGCCTCTCACAATCACCCATTAGGCCCCATGCTCATTATGAAGGTAGCAAATCTCCTAAGTCATGGAACTTGGGCAAACCTAGTTGTTACCTCTCTACCACATGGTCTTGTGCATTGAGGGCAAAATCAACTCCTAACCCCATCAGTCCTATGTACCTTTAATACACCCTACTTGACCTTAATATTGCATTAGAACTCCACCATTCTCAAAGGTTTCTCTGAGATGTCACGTTTTACAACTTTTAAACACATTATCCTCTCATATAATTCTTTTAACCTGAATTTCCTTCATCACTCTCTTGAGTACTCATTATCCATTTTAGTTCCAGCACTGGGCTCATGCCACCTTCCCTATCTGGGCTAGGTGCCATGTTAGTCTTCCCTACCCGGGCTTGACCTATTTGTGACCTTGCCTATCTGTGGCTTGATCATAAACATTTGCATAGTGGACTTGAACCACCTTCCCTACCTAGGGCTTGGTTCTGTACCGATCTTCCCAACCAGGGGCTTGACCACTTTATGACCTTCCCTACCCAGGCTTGGCCGTCCACACTATAAACTCAGGCCACCTTCCCTTTTTGGGGCTTGGTGCCATATTGGTCTGCCCAATATGTGGTTTGACCACTTGTGTCCCTTAGAGATGGCATACTTGGTTTCAAAGAATGTAAGTGCTTTCGTCTTTATATCCTTGATTCTCCACCCTTTAAGTGACATTTAAGGTTACCTCAATATTTAAATTGGTTTATTCAACTTACCTTTCAAGGGAAGGTCCTAACCTAGGGTGCCTTCTTGGCTCATAGGAGGAATTTAGGCTCTCTAGACACAACCTAACTCCAAGTCTAAGGTTTTTCCTCCCCCATAGATCCTTTTCCCACTCTTGGGTTGACCCACCCCGGTTTGGTACACTAGCCCTAAACGTTTCATTTATATTCAAAACCCTTTATGTACATCATGCATGCATTAGCCCACCCTTTATGTGCATCATGCATGGGAAACTGTGCATCATGCATGGGAAACTAGAGTATCTAAACTAAACTACTCCAATTGTTTGTGTTTTCCACTTTCCTTCAACCCTACTTAGGGTTTAGTTGGTAGGGTTATTGTTTAACACATACTAATCCAATTATCGAGGGTTAGGGTTAGGGATTACACCATGTATTTTAAGGTTTTATATGTACCTTGACTCCCTAGGGTTTTCATACCCTAATGGCTTATCCCAACCCAAGTCCTTCATCTATGAATGGGCTTACCCATACTTATATATTTCTAGTGTTTACCCTCACTAGAGGGACCAACACTACAGGTTGCATCTTTTCACATTTACTTCTCTAGATTTTAATATTTTTTATTGGTGAAGGATGATTAATCCTACTTCTTATAACCCTAACTTGAGATGAGGAGGGAAGTGCATTTTTTAAAGGCTTATAAAGTAAAGAGATGTGAAGTGGACAAAACTTGAGATGAGAAACCTAGATGATATACCTGATGCCTTAATAATTTTTACCTTTATATTTATAAAGATGATTTGAAATTATAAACTATTAAGTATTAATTGCTAAATCTGGGCTCTGATACCAAATGCAATGACCCACACTATTCAGTGTCCAAAGGACATTAAAGTCAAGGATCATTACTCAAATTTCCAAGATCAGATTCAAAAAATAATGCAGAATAGTAAATAATTTCTACTAACGAACAAATATTTACATGTTTGCATAATGTGCTCCTCTAAGGAGTTCCATAAATATTTCATAAGAAACTAACTTGTACATATGAGAAGAAGAACCACTATATTAATACTCATGGATTAACTTTAGTGTCTTCAATATCTTCCATCATTAACCTCATTACCATGAGTCAAGTATATCAAGTACCTAAAATGTTGAAAATCAAAACACGGTCAGCATGTTTCCATACCGGTATGTGGGTTCAACCAATAGTCACATCTACATATATTCAACAATTATTTAACAACACATATGAACTAGTATTTGCTTTCTTATTCCAACCCATACTTGGTATACTATCTCAGGTGTAAACACTATCCATCCTTAGACTTATGTGTATTACCCTTTAAACAGTCTAACCTAGGGTTCAAAATATCATTAATTACCTTTTGTGATACTCATAAGGGCTTTAAGATATGCATGAAATAAATAAATAAGCAAGCAGTTATCATTTGTTCAATCTTCGAGAAACCTTAGCAAACACGAACATCGATACATGTATTCATAAGTGTAACCACGTACCTTTTCCATTGCAAAATATTTCAAGTGTACTTTAAGCATACATCCACACATCCAAGCAATCAACATAACTGGTCTACTTTATCTATATGTAAGTACACTACATATGTGTCACCATGTATTCACATTATATTGATCAGATCTAGGTTTGATCCTAAACTAGGGTTTAGGGTTGTCTCATGTTAGGACTAGGGATAAGGGTCACAAACCCTAATTCCATCATGTCAGGATTTTTTAGGATCACAAACTCTAGTTATGCATATTAGGTGAAACCCTAATCATCATCTCGAGCATATTAGGTTATTAGTGATACCTAGATCATATTATTTGCATTAAGATCATTATGATCTGATCATAGCAAGATATTGACATTGGTTTCAAAACCCTAACTATACATGTATATGATTATTAATCTAGAAACATCAATTATTCAACATCAAGAAGGATTTACCATTATATGTGACATATCAGTTGTTATCATAAATGAACAGATCTACATATTTAAGCATCATATTAATGGAATCTAGGTTTTCCTTTAAAATAGTCACATCAAAACATGTTTTAGATATACCTTTGGAATTAGGAGCCTATTTAGACCCTGAAAGTATTTCATTCATATTCTACTCATTTTTCTAAGCAATTCCATATGTAGTTTTGATACCTTCTGACTTACCAATAATTAACTACAATAGTTGCAAGATAACTCTATTTTGACCAATCATAGACTAACACATCATCATTAAATTTGTATTATTTAATATCCATGTGGGACGGATCTAGCCAGTGGCGCAACACCATGTCGACTCAATGCTCCATGCAGGTTTGGCTTGTGAGCGGGGGCTAATTACCGTATTGCCCATGTGTGGTGACATAGATGTGTCACACATACTAGGGCTTTCTAGTCAAATGACCCCAAGGGTTATCTTCTACCTCTCATGGCTCAGGTCATTTCCAACCTTGGTATAGGTCAACTGAGAGGTTGACTCTTACCACTAAGGTCTGACTGAATCCCATGAGGATAGGGTCACGTACATATGGTCTTGGCAGATTCAATTACCCCTTTGATTGGGTCGAGGGGAGAATGAGATTCGGGTTCGCTATCATGGTTCTATGGGAGGAAGAAGAGAAACTGAACGCATAGGTGGAGTAGAAATTACCTCTTAGATCTTTTTCTTGAAGCTTGTGAGACGTTCTCCCATTGTTCATGATCCCTCCTACACCCTCTCCATGGAGTGAGACGATCTACATCCTCACACTCCTCCTCCCAGTCGGGGCAGGAGTCGCCGAAGGAGATGGAGAGTTGGGTGGTGACTCATAGGGGAATTCAGGGTAGTCATGGTCTTCTGAACTCCTCGTCTCGCATTGGTTCTCAGGACCCCTTTTATAGGTATCTTGTGCTAGGAATCACTCGTTATCCTGAGTCCTAGTGACTGTCAGGAACCGAGTTTTGGGGATATCCTCTATACTCCATGATAACACCAACCCAATAGTTGGTTAGGTCCGGATTCTTCTCCCAAAATCATTGTTAGCATTAGTTAATTGCCAAGAAAACTTGATAGGGAGAGAGAGTCTAGAGAAGGTCGATTTTCCTATTGTCCATAGGACATAGCAGAGTCGGGCAAGGATGGTGACTCCCCCTCCCACGGTTCTACCCGCGTTGGGGAGTCTGGGTCCACCTGGTCTCTATCCACAATCATAAACTTTATTTCTTTTCTTTTTTGATAGAAACCCTATATCCCGTTTTAATTCTCTAGGTTACATAAGAGCACGGATTTACCCAAAATTTTAGGATAAACTTTGGATAAATATAATATTGGCTTAGGTAAAACATGTGGTCAGTTGAAGTAGGTTTGTCCCCCCCAAACATAGTCTCCAAGTACCAACTAGATAATGCTTCAACTAATTATCTAGATCATACTATACCTTAGAATATTCTAGAATTTCTCATGTTACCTCATATCTTGACTGTCTTTTGACTAAAATATATTAAATATTTATTATACTCACCAGATAGAAAATATTTGATTTCATATCCCAGGGACTCCTTTGTAAACCTTGATTAGCCCAACTAGGCTCAAATGTGTCCCTAAGGCCCATGAATTACATCTTGGGCCTTCCAAGGGTTCCATAATCTTAATTTCATTCCTAATTACAAATTAAAGACTTTGATTATCATTTTACCTTATATTGTCCTTATATGAACACATATGCTCAAAAGCACATTATTTGCTTAAATTGAAGACTTAATACGAGTCTAGGATTCAAATTCATCAACCAAGGTCATATTATTCTCTTCATTATTCCAGATGTATCTTAACATCATAACTTGATTTAGACTTGAAATATATATATTTCAAGGATGTAGCAGGTTCCAGCACAGATCTTCACCAAAAATAGGTTGCTACATATGATGTGAACCTTAGGTGGTAGTAATTCCTTGTGTAGTATGGCCATAACCATCTCTAGTGTTTTGTAATTGCATATGCCATTTGTGGTTATAGCATGTATATGATACGTACTATAAGTATGTGGTGACTGGATATGTATATGTATTTATACAAATATATAATCCTTCAATCAAACATATTAAGTCTTAGATGCTTTCCATAAGAAACATACATGAAAAACTTGATCAACTAAGTTTAGGCTACACCAAAGAGTGGTGTGTTGTCCATCTCATAGAAGTGTGATGGTAGTCGTGTGGACCTTCTAAGTAGGCTGCATTACTAATGTGTTGGCTTTTGGGTCAGACTTAACTAGGTCATCTTAATGAGATTAAGTACCTAGATGCATGTAGATGGACTATGGCAAAGAGTTTCACATACCATCTATCCAAGAATTGCATGAGTTGTAGTTTGCAAAAGTTGCCTACCTTAATGATTGATTATGTACGTTGGCGTTAGCTAGGTAATAACTCAATTGTTTCAGGTCTTGTCTAACTAGAAGTCTTACACTGCAATCTTCTAATTTTGCAGTGACGGCTATCAATTTGAACAAAATAGTGGGAGCGATAATTAATTAAAGGCTTAATTAATATTATCAAACTTATCAAATCAAATCAACCAAAAATGTGTTAACAAAGTAAAAAATTTCTTTTGTAGACTATAAATGGAAAACATAAACACATTTTTCTTGTGAATGTCCCTTGAAAAGAAAAAGTTCAATGGGAATAATTCCCACGAATGGTTCAGGACATTGAGAATTGTTATCACTCAAGAGTGCAACCTCTATGTCCTTTAAACACTAGAGCTAGATGAACCTGCTCCCACTACACCTAAGCCTGACAAGGATGCTTACAAGAAGCATTCTAAAGATGACGTAGATGTCAAGTGCATGATGTTTTAGTCAATGAGCTATGATTTGTAGAGACAATATGAAAACGTGGATGATACAGAGATGGTAACACATTTAAAAACATGTACTGAAATTAGGTAAGGCAAGAGAGATATGATGTCTTTAAGGTGCTATTCAAGTGCAACATGGCAAAAGGAGATCTAGTAGGTCCCCATGTGCTCAAGCTTATTGGGTATGTGGAGAACCTGCTAGATTGGGATTTCCCTTGGTTCAAGAGTTGACCACATATGTGATTCTGCAGTCACTTCTAGAGTCATACAACTGGTTTATCATGAAATATAACATGTATGATTTTGAGAAGTTGTTGTCAGAATTACTTGGCTTGTTGAAGAAAGTTGAAGTGCAGATGAAGAAAGACAAGCCCAAGTCTGTGTTGATGATCAACAAAGGCAAAGATAATTCTAAGGGAAAGCTAAGAAGAATTCTAAAGCTAACCATAAACTCAAGTCTTCTGCACTCAAGCCAAAGGGAGGCAGTTGTCACTACTATAACCAGTCAGGACACCGGAGAGGAGTTTTTTTTATCAGTAACACCGGAGAGGAGTTACCCTCTCTACGTGGAGGAACTAAGGAAGAAGAAGAAGGAGATAGATATCTCCACTTCAGGACCCGAGAAGAAGTAAGATAGAACTATGCAAAGAAAGAGATTTTGCTTGCCATTCATCTAAGCCTGGATGGCATGTAATAGAATTAATGAATTTCTATTGTGTACCTGCCATTTATCAAAAAAATCATGATTCTTCTATGGACAAAAATATTATGAATACATTCAATTTCAAAGTTAAGATCTTTTATGGAAATAGTTGTAATGTCTCATAGTTTATATTTGATGGTTCTCGAGATAGTTATTATATTGAATGACTCAAACAAAGAATACATATGGCATTGTCATCTAGAGCGCATAAATGAGAAATGCATTTCTAGAATCCATAATGATGGTTGTCTAAACTCTTTTGGTTATTGAACCATTAGAGACATACAAATTTTATTTATTGGGAAATATGACAAAAGCTCTTCCCACTAGATGTAGTTAGAGAGTGAGTATTTATTAAGGATCATGCATATTGATGTATGTAGACCTTTTAGAATAAATGCTAAAGGTAGTAAATAGTACCTTATTCTATTTAATGATGATCTTAGTAGATATTGTAGATTGTATTTAATGAAATACAAGTCTAAGTCTCTTTAAGTGTTTAAGAAGATTAGGAATGAAGTATGTAAACCACTTGATATAACTATTAAAACACTTTGATATGATCGATGTGAAAATACTTTGAAACTAGGAGTTTGAGGACCTTATGGAGAGATTTTTACAGTGTATCACAATGAAATCCACTTGAAACAAATGATGTATCAAAAATAAGGAATCACAACTTGTTAATTCATGGTGCGATTATCAATAAAACTAGATGATCTTCCAATTTCCTTTTTGATATATGCTTTACACTAAAACAATGTACCATCTAAATTGGTTCAAAAGACACCATATGAGATATGACATGGGAGGTGTCCTGATATGTCTTTATAAGGATTATGACTGAAAGCTTGTATAAGAAAATAGTTTCTTGAAAAGCTTTATCCACAAATCACATAAATGTGTTTTTGTTACTACCTTTATATTCCAATCCGACAACAAAATGTATGTTTCTAGGATGGTTGTATTCAAAAGACAATTTAATTCCAAAGGAATCATTTGGAGGTAAGGTAGAAGTTGAAAAATTCAGGACCAACAAGAAAACATTGAACCTATAGAGGTACAATAGGAAAAAAGAGAATCATAAATTGTTATGGAATGTCAAGTTCCTTATGTAACATAAAACCTCTTAGATCTAGAAGAACACACTCTAATATTAAAATCTTATGATATCATATAACTCAACATGGAGATATTTTGGTCATAGATTATAGTCAACAACCTACCTAGAAAGCTATGGAAGAATCAGAGTCTGAGAAATGGCTTGAGGCCATGAGATCAAAGATGGAGCCCATGTACACCAACAAGGTATAACCTTGGTGGATGCACCTGAAAGGGTAAAACCCATAAGGTGCATTTGAGTCTTCAAGAAGACTGACATGGATGGTAGTGTACAACCCTATTAGGATAGATTGATTGCAAAAGATGTCAAACAAGTTCAAGGTGTTAAACATGATGAAATATTTTTACCATTTTCCATGGTTAAATCCATCAAGATAATTCTTGTGATTGTAGATTATTATGACTATGAGATTTGGCATATGGATGCTAAAACTACATTCCTTAATAGGAATAATTATGAGGATGTATACATGACACAGCCTAAAGATTTTATAAATCCATTAACGCAAATAAATTTTGTAAGATGCAAAGATCAATATATGGATAGAAGCAAGCATCTCAGAGATGGAATCTTCTATTTGACAAAATAGTCAAAGAGTTTGAATTTAGTCAATGTGAAGATGAAATTGTTATTATGAAATTTTAGTGGGAGCATATATATACTCCACATAATTATGGGGAATAAAATCCTTATCCTAAAAATGTTAAAACCTGGCAAGGAAGTATCTTCTCCATAAAGGACTTAGGTGAATCATACTATATGATAGGAATCAAGAAAGCTTCTTGATCTATGAAAGAGCACATACTTTGGTAAGATGTTGAAGGGGTTCAATGTGTAGGACCTAATGAGAGAGAGCTTGTCCACATTCCATGGAGTTAGTATATTAGGGGTCCAGTGTCCTAGTTCTTGTGAAGAATGGGAAAAACATGAGATAGATCCCATATGCATTCGCAATTGGATCTATCATGCAATGTTATGTACTCATCTATTATCTCATATGTATTGAACATGACGAGAGGATATGTACTCAACCCAATATCTCGTATGTATTGGAGATGATGAGATTATATGTACTAATCTAATTATCTCGTATGTATTAGACATGATAAGTGGATGTCTGTCAAACCCCCAGTGCAAGTCACTAAACTGTCATAAAGAACATCCTTAAGTACTTGAGAAGCACTACAAGCATTTGTTCCATACTTATGGTAATGAGGAGGATTTGGATGTAAAGATTTACACTGAAGCAAGCTTCCAACATGACAAATAAAAAATAATAATCGCAATCCAAATTTGTGTTTGACCTTAAAATAAAACTATAAGTTGGAAGAGTTCTGAGCATGAGATAGTTGTTCTACAATAGAAGTCAAGTACCTTGCTATTATGAACAACAAAGGGTATTGTATGGATCTAGAAGTTCATATAGATGAATTAGTGGGAGGTGCCAAACCATTGATGACACAATAGAGATTTTGTGATAATAATAGATCTACTAGATAGGTTGTGAATCTTAGATAGCATACTATGACACTTCCATCTCATATGAAAAGTCGTACTACAAAGAGATGTAAAACTTGCAAAATACTGACTATAAGAAAATGTTGCTAATCCGGTATAATAGCACCCACGCAGCAAAAACATGATAGACATTTTAAGATCACTTAGAATAAGATTTGTGCGTGATTGGCTCTAAGTGAAAGTGGGATTCTATTGGTATGTATGCCTAGAGAGAAATTCATATGATGATTGCAATTGGGGGCATTAGATACCTAATTTGATAATGATAAAGGTAATTACATCTATTATATTTGTCTCTATCATGAAATGATCACATAGATATAATGGATGTCTAAAGAATGATTTTACTCTATGACATATATATCTTCAGGTTGAGGACCTGAACAATGAGATCATATGTATGATAAGAGTACATACATTTTGGTTGTGTCCCTAGTCGGATATTATTGTGGAAACAAAGTAGATGATAGTAATACATAAGATAGAGTGTGTGTTGATTGATGACAAAGTCTCATTAGTCATGATATGTGATATCAAGTCAAGAACAAAGTTATGTGTTAGAGAAAAATGTATCGGACAGACCCACCTTGAGAGTGATATATGGAGACCATGGAATGGTAGTCATGATCATCTCTCATAGTGATAGTGGTGATTGTAGTTCTTAGACCTGAAATCACTACACTCATCACATGTTGTTTGATGTACTTTGACATCATCAAATGTGACCCCGAATAAGGGTTGTCATAAAGGTAATACTCAAATACATTAACACATGGAGATCGAGTGTGAGTGATGTATGTGGGATTTGTCCCTCCTACAGGAGATTGATAGCCTAGCCACTTGATAAGCGAGACTGAGAAATGTATGTCCATACTCATGTGATTCAATATGTGATATGTGTACTCACATGCATCTCATACAATATGCTCTAGTTCAAGGAATAAGAAATGAACGTTGAATAGGATGATGATTCCATGCCTCGAGTTCAATATGGATATCAGAGACAAAGGAGCTATACGATCATGGTAACACTGATCACAAATTGTAGGTTGAAGTTGTTCGCCAAGTTTTAAAATTACTTGGGTAGAAATGATGTGTTGTTAGATACCTCTCATTTCTTGTGATGTCATAAATTGGTTATTGACATCTACTGCCAACGTAATTTGATACCTATAGGGTCACACACATAAGATGCACCTAGAATAGGAGTTTATTTATGAATGATGTTTAATTTAATAACTAAAGAGTTTAGATATTTAGTTTAAATAACGGTGGTTGAAAATGACTGACTGAACTGTGAACTGACTGATTCAAGTGTTGAACTGGTCAATTCAAGTGTCAGGTCAATTGGAAACAACATTGGTTGAACAATACCTAAACCAGGGCATAAACTGAATATTTCACTAAGTGAATTGACTGGTTGAAGTTTTGAAATGACGTCTTCAAGTGTTGAACTTCCAGGTTCAATGATCAATTTGATTGGATCAAGGATTGATGCTGACATCATGTTTTGCATTAGTCAAATATTGAATGCTAATGTGATTCAAAATAATAAATCATATGAATTGACCGGTTCAACAGTGAACCAACTAGTTTATAGTTTGTAGCTTCCATAATATTTATGAAATTATATCTCTTCAACTCTCAGATCGACTGGAAACCCTAACCCTGACCCTCCTATAAATAGAGGGGCACTGGGGGTTTCCCAGACACAACAATAAGTTGTGACAAATGTTGTCCTCTCTAGTTGTGGTAACCAAGAGAGCTTGAGAAAGTCCTACCTATCACAGGGTGGGATAGCAAGGGAGAGACAACTAGGACAACAAGTCAGCTCTAGCACGCTACCTAGAAGGGATAAATCTTTTTTGTCCATTCATCTAGAATGATAAGAGTTCTTGATGGTCATGTGGACTACTCTAAAGGTGAGGAGGCGTTTGCCTCACTAGGATGAAACAGACAACTGTTGTCCATGGTGATCAACCAATAAGTTGTTGTGGTTGTTGTCCAGGTGCAACTCAAATAAAAACACACATTACAATAAGGGATTGTCGTTTGACTTTCTCCAGGACCAGGTATATCACTTGTTAACCTTCATTCCCGTTGCATAGTTGTTAACATGATCTATTGTAAATAGGAGAATGGTGGTAGTTATATTTTAGTTTTCACTACCTTATCTAATGCCATAGTTCCCCACACAATATTCATGTATATCTTTGTTCTTCACCACACAAGGTATATATAAAAGAAAATTATAAAAAATAAGCCACATAGGGTAAATGAACTACTTCAATCTACATACCAAGAAACATTATCTACTCTTAGATAAGTCTAGGTCAACTTTGGTCAACTCCTCCTTACTCTCTACCTGAGGGGTTGGAAGCATACCCCACTAGAGAAGACAAAGTGGATGTTGTTAGCATAAAAATGTTTGTATGTGCATATTAATAGAGACTGAGAAAGTATATTAAAAAAGTACATCAAAATATAAATAAGGCTTCCCAAACAAAGAGGAAAAGTACTATCCAAGTGGATATCAAAAGAAAATATTTCAATAATATGAAAATAAATAGATGTACTTGCCATGAATTAAAGGGAGGTATACCTTAAGGGAATACATAGAGCAATTAGGGAACATGACCCATCAACATTAATGAATAATCATCATGCATTTGATATAAGCTAGACTATTGAACTATTATAAAATAATGGTGACTAGAAAACATAAACCTAAACTATGCAGAGCATGGCACATGACCAAACTTTCAAATATATAAAGATAGGCACAAAACCTAGGTATGGGGCACATGACCTCCATCCCACAACATAACAAGCACATAACCCAAATCCAAAGCATATTATAAAACCATATTAATATTGAATCAACATGCATACAATGTAGAGGCAAGTAAAGTTTATTCATGTTGTGGACTAAATAAGGTTTGTCCAACTAAAAGTGGAACATCAGACCATAAAAATCCATTACATGTGAATTAGGGTTTCAATAAATAAATAACAAAATATAGATCAAAACCACCAACTAGGTTCAAGTAGGATAGCATGAACAATATTACAAATACTTAGATGCCAAAGTGCAAAATCAGTGTCGATATATACCAATTTCAATATCAGAGACTCAAAAGAAATGAAAGAAATCTGAAAGGAGAGATTTCATGTGTATCCTTCAAATTAGGTCAAAAGAGAGAGAAAGTAGAACTATTACTCAAAATAGACTTAGACGAATGCAACTTACCTCAACGATGCTTTTACAAGGCTTGGGTTCAAACCCTAGATTCAGGTTATGCACGTTCACCTAATAATACATTTAGTATATAAACCATAAACTGAGGTGTATATTATAAATCCTAAAATTTCAAATTTTACTATGAGTTGATTTATGTGATGAAAATTACACCACTACATAAACCTATTTTTCTATATATATGTATATCTTCGACCTACAACTGAATTGCTATGATTTTCTAAGAAAACTCAAATTACTGATTTATTTAAAACGAGATAAAATGCCAACAAAGTAGCCCTACAATGAAATGTCCCAATTGCTTCCTTCCAAGGTCACAATAACCTGGCTGAAGACTAGGGGTGAGGTGCCCTCCCAAATTGATACAAAAGGACCATTTTTCCCTTAGATGAAAAACAAAACAAAAATAGAAATTAAGGGTTGAATCAAAAACTCAAGTGAGATCATCTTCCTGGTCTAGACATACATCCCGCGAGAATCAACACTGCAACTTCAGCAGAGTCCAAAACCAAAAGTTCACATCTAATGCATATTAGCAAAAGTGAAAATCAAAGTCATCTTCATTAAAACATGCTAGTCTTAGAAAGCTCAAGAAGAGAGTGTGAGATTTCCAACAACCCCAACCATGACTCCTGCCATGGTCAGCGAGGAGAAGCCAAGATCCAACCACACCATATAGAGGAAGCAACAGGTCTAAGAGGAATTGCATCACTAGCTCGAATAAAACCAGAGTAAAAAATAGAAACGATGATAGGAGGTCGAAAAGAATCAATGATTGATACCAAACATAACAAAAAAAGCAACAAAAGGGAAAACTATCATTAACACGGTTTAGCCAAAATCAGAGACTGATTCTCTTTCAAAAATCCCTAGAATACTTTGATCAATCTCCCATGGTCTTTGATTCCTTCTAAGGTGGTGACCAAGTCCAAGTTGTTGTCCTAAAAAGTTGTAGTCAGGGAGGAATGAGTGTTGGGTGATAATACCCAAATTATTCCTCAAGATAGGTCCTTGTGGGTTTTGTGGAGATTGCAAAATCCTTATTTATAGTCGAGGAGTCCTATAAAGGTGAGGAGTCCCAGTCATAGCTCAAGGTAGGGGAGGGAAGGAGTCGAGCTAGTGAGGACTCCTCTGGAGTTGAAACCCACTGGTAATAGGAGTCATTGGACTCATAATTGTGATGCCAATGTGATTAGATTGAGAGATGATAGGGGGAGGGAAATAGAGAGAGAGAAATGGGGGAGGAAGAAGATTGGAGACCAATGAACTATAGAGTCCAAGAACCAGGAGAGTGGAGGTAGAAGACGGTTTCTGACTTGTATGATTTGTAATCGGATGGCTTAAAAAGAAACTGACAAATAAACCAATAAAAGGCTTGCGTGACACAGCAACATTAGGAAATCATAGACATACTTGGAGTGACATAAAAAAGTTGAGTAAATATTAAAAACACCAAAATCTGATTAATGTTAGGTTTGTATAATTTTAGATTATCTTCTCGAAGAAAAATATAATAAAAATCTTATCTAATTAAGTTGAAACTTTGCACCTAGACTAAATAGGACCTAAAGAATCCAGAGTTGTGATTACTTTTGGGTTTTGAGATTATCTAGTATTAATTTTAGTAAAATTAGGGTCTCATTATCTATTATTATATATTACCATTGTCCTTAATATTTAGGATTTAGAGTTTTAATGTCCTCTTAATATCACCCTTAAAGTTCTATTAGATTATCTCACACAAAATAGGTTATTTTACTCAAGTTTTCATTAAGTCCATTATTAAATAATGACATATCAATCATTTATATTTACATGTAAAGTCTAATTCTTATCTCATAACAGCACATTAGTACCATTCCAATCATATATGCACATTTATACACATCACATCCGTATTAATCCCATTAAATTCATTATGTGTGTATTAGTGAATAATTTGGCATATATTTTATGAACTAATTCACATATTAAGTCATATTAGGTTATTAGGTAGATATGAGTGTATCATTGATAAATGTGTATTTATCTATTTATTTACATCTTTTAGATATCTCTTTAGGATTATTTTGTTGATAATTCTCTTAGTTATAAAATAAATTATTTTAGTTTAGACTTTCTCTCCTTAATTAGATTTTTAATTATATTTGGTTGGATGTTTTAAAGGAAAATGGCCTAATCACCCCAATGATTAGATACTCTTGGAATGTAACTATACAATTTTTAGCAGTTCTAAAATTCATGTATACCCGACATTAAAAGTGCCATAACTTTTACGTTTGAACTCTAAAATTAAAGCACAAGTATGTGTTAGAAAGGAAATTTAGCACTCTATAAGAAAAAACTATTTTTCATGTCCTTAAAAGTGGATGGATGGCCACACGGGCCGGTCATTTTGTCTTTTCAAAAATATTATAGCAAAGAGAATCAAAGAAAGTAATGAGCGGTCAAAGAAAGTAAAGTAAGACAATTCAATAAAATCTTCCACTTTCTATTCTGGGAAACAATTAATGTTATTTTTACTAGGAGCAAAGGAAAGATTGGACAATTCCACATGTTTTTATGTGAAGAAAAGAATGCAGATAAAGACTTAGTCAATTTCCAAAACAATATTGCATTCAAGGTTTGAGCAATGTTACTTTTGGATAAAGTAAGAAAATAATTCCAGTCAAAGTGGACTCCACAAACATAAAGCCATATCGTAAGGGTTTTGGCCTCCTCCTCATCTCCCTATAAAATAATGGAGCACTCCACAAGAAAAAGCATTCAGTATTAGTTGTAAATTGAGTCCTAGTTTGTAAATCCAGTTTTAGTTTGTAGTTCACATCTTGTATCATTACAGATCTCATTTTAGTTTTCATTTCTTTTCATTTCATCATGTCCAAGTAAATTTTTCTAGGGCATGGGGAGTAAGACCCTTAGCCCGGTTCTATTCAATATAATTGATCCTTGCTCCATTGATAGAATATTTTCTCTCTATTTATACTTGGTTATTAGGATGATCTGATATATTCTTATAGAGTGATATGACCTTGGATCTCTGAAAGAATGAAACAATAGTCCTTTAACTATTATTATCATATTTTCATCCTTTTAGTCTTATTTCTGTTATAACCCTTGGTGATTCGACCACTTGAACCTTGGGTTCCAACGTCAGTTTGAATTCACATGTTTCTTAATATGACCGTGGATAGTAGCATGTGGTTTGTATGCCCAGAGAGCCAATCGTATGATGATTGTAATGGCATAATATGTAAATGATTTGATTATTAATAAAATGCAAGCTTCCAATTTATTCTATTTTTCAGTTATCAGATAATGAAGTCACATAATAATTATCTAGAGAATGATATTACTCGATGGTGTATGTCTTAAGTATGTGACTTGAAGAATGATATCATATGAATATTAAGAGTATATATTCTCATTATGTACCTAGTCGAATATTATTGTAGAAGGTTGATAGATAACAATAACACATAAGACTGGAGAGTGTGTTGGTTCATGACTAAATCTCATTAGTCATGATATGGCGATATCAAACCATGCACATAGATACATGTAGAGAACAGTGTATTGGACATACCCACTAAGAGAGTAACACATGGAGACCATTGTTATGGTGGTCATAGTTATCTCTCATAGTAATGGTGGCGATTTTGATTCTTAGACCTGAAGTCACTACACTCATCCTATGTCTTTTGGTATGCTTTGACATAATCAAATGTAATCCCGAATAAGGGTACCATAAAGGTGATGATTGGTGATTGTAACACATGGGGAGTGATTGTGAGTGATGTAGATGGGATTTGTTCCTCCTATGGGAGTATGATATCCTAGGACACTTGAGTTAGCAAGACTAAGAAATGCATGACCATGTACATATGAGTCAATATATGATATTGAGCTTACACATATCTCATACAATCTGCTATTGAAAGAAACATAGATTGAGTGTTGAAGAGGATGACAGATTCATGCCTTGAGTTCAATCTGGATATCAAAGATAAAAGAGTTATACAAACACTATAACACCAAGCACAAATTGTAGGTTGAATTTGTTCCCCAACTTTCCATTTACTTGGGTAGAAATGATGTGTGACTAGGCACCACTCTTTGCTTGTGATGTTGTAATTGGTTATGGACATTCATTGCCAACGTAATATCAGACCTATTGGTCACACACATAGGACATGACTTAGAAGAGGAGTTTGATCTTGAATGATGATTGGATTGATTACTAGAGAGTTTAGATACTCAACTCAAGCAACAAATCAATTGATTGGACTCCCAACCAATCAGCTCATGTGATGAAATGGCTAGTTGGAGTGTCAGGTTGATTGGATGTTGTATTGGCTGAGTTCTGCACGAGCTGGACGCCAACCGACTAGTTCACTAGACTAAACCAATCAATTGGTGGTCGTGAGGTGACTGTCTCGCTCCGCAATATGACCGGTTCAATATGTAATTTGATTGCATCAAGTATTAGTACTGACGTCATGTTGGGCATTAATTGGAATAGAATTGTCAAATACATATGTGATTGGAAAACATGCAAAATGGCTGGTTCGCTAAGAAAACCGATCAGCTCGTATGTGAACTGACCAGTTCAGTTTCCAACCGACCAGTTCGGTGGTTGTTCTGGTCCTTTCCACTCCAACATAGACTGGAAACCCTAACCCAAACCCCTCCTATAAATAGAGAGGTATTGGGGGCTTCCCAAGACACACAATTGAGAATCAATTACTTTGACAATTATTTTCCTCTCTGGTTTTGGTAACAAAGAGAGCCCAAGAAAGTCCTACTCGACTAGGGAGGGATAGTGAGGGAGAGAACAACTAAGAATCATTGTAGGAGAGCACATCAGTGACTAGTACACCAACAAAAGAGACAACCCCTTCCTGTCTATTCTAGTAGGACGACGGGAGTTCTAGGCGGTCCATGTGGACTTCTCTAGAGGTGAGGTGGCCTTTGCTCATTGCTAAGGAGGACAATGTCAGCCGTCATTCCCTGATGAGAGGAGTTGTGGCAGACAATGACGTTCAGGTCTTCTGTCTGTGGAAGAGTGTAGATGAGTCCTAATGCAACTAGAAGACAGTTGTGCATCTACAACGACGAGGAGTATGTCGCTGGACTTGCTCTAGAACTAGGTATATTCTCAAAACCATCATTTCTATTATATAGTTGTTGACACGATCTTCCGAGTTATGGAGAATATGGTAATAATTTTTTTACTTCCTATTATGTCACCCTTTTTTCCTACAATGGTATCAGAACCACGTCAATCTACTATATTTTTGGATAATCAATATGATCAGATTTTGGTTTTATTATTTAATTATTGCATGTGATGCCAATAGTTTCTTGTCCAATCTAATACCATGATAATTATAAACTAATATATATATATATATGATTATATGCAACTTACATGTATCACCCTAAAAGTGAGTTTTGATGGTGGATGTGTAGCATGGTTATGGACAATAACCCCTATTATTTGTGCATAGTTGTGTGGTTAGTTAATCCTATTTTATCTCGATCTGTGTATCGAGCCTCTCTCTCATCTTCTCAATGTAAATTTAATTATTTCCTACCCTTTCTCCCCTCGAATGTAACACGAGGTTTCTCTATAATCATGTAATAATAGGATAGTTTACTTTCCTATTTTGATGAAGAAGAAAGACGTTCTGACAATGGCAACTGACCGTATTGGAGATGAATCGGCCGGTTGGAGGATCTAGGAGGATCATAAGGACGAGACAAACTGACCAGTTGCTGGACCCAACTGATCAGTTGGAGGATCCGGCATATGGTGCACAGAAGAACCAGATCAGCGGTGAGATGACCAAATGACCATCTAGGAGGTGAGCCAATCAGTTCAAAGGTTGAATCGATCAACCTAGATTGGCAAGCACATATCTTCATTAACAATAGGTTCTTCATGTGATATAGACCTAGGTTGAGGTAATTGTTTTTGGCTTTAAGGAATTGTATTTAGCCTGGCCATAACCATATTTTTTATTTTATTGCATGTTTTCGTTGTGGGATATAACATGTATATGATACAACTATATATGTAGTGATTGGATAAAGTATATGTATTTATAAATACAAAACCCCTCAAATAAAATGTGAAGTCTAAGATGATTTCCATTAGCAGCACACATGAAAAGCTTTATTGACCAAGTGTGGGCTCCCCAAGGGAGGTGTGTTGTCTATCTCATCGAAGTGTGATGATAGTAATGTGGGCCCGCCAAGCGGGGTGCATTATTATTGTGTTGGATATTGGGTCAGACATAACTGGTGATTCTTAGAGCATCTAATCCCAAAGGCATGATGGTGATTATGGTAGAGAGTTGCACATATCATTTATCCAAGAGTTGCATAAGATGCAATTGGCAGGAGTTGCCTACCTTAATAGTTGATTATGGTTGCTGGTGTTGGTCGGGTAATAATTGAACTATTTTGGATCTTTGCTCACTATAATATTGTAAGATGCAATATTCCAAATTGACATCCGAGAGTTATCAATTTGAAGAAAATAGTGGGAGCGATAATAATTAAATACCTAATTAATATCGTCAAAATTTTCAAATCAAATCAAAAGGTTTTGACAAAATGCAATTTTCTCTTGTAGAATCAAATGACGAACAAATATGTATTGTGATCGGTCCTGAAGAAGGACAAACTTGATGGGATAAATTTCCATGACTGGTTTAGACTTTGATAAAATTCTCAATGAAGAGTGCAAGCTCTACGTCCTTGACAAACTAGTGCCAAAAATGTCTGCTATTGATGCGCCTAGGGTAAATGTGGATACTTACTGGAAGCATGCCAACGATGCCTTGGAGATAAAATACCTTATGCTTAGATGCACGAACTATGAGCTGCATAAGTAGTTCTAGGACATGGGTGTTCTTGAGATGGTAACACATCTTAAGAAAGTGAACCTAGGCCTTACAAAGCAAGAAAGGGATGATAACATAAAGGTGTTGCTTGAGTCTAAGCTGACAAAGGGAACCTCAGTAGAAGAACATGTGCTCAATATGATTGGACATGTGTATCATCTTGAAGAACTGGGATTCAATTTGAGCCAATAGTTGACCACACATATGATTCTAAAGACATTGCAAGAATCATATAGACACTTTATTGCGTGTTATCATGTGAATAATATGGCCAGACAGATGTCATATATGCTTGGTATGTTAAAACATGTCGAATCAAGAATGAAGAAGGACAATCTATGATGATGATCATTGGAGATGTGTCCAAGGATAAAAGCAAGGGTGTGAAGAGTTCTAAGGCCAAGCCCAAATCCAAATCTTCAACACTTAAGATGAGGATAAAGAAAAGTATGAGAGGAACTTATATTTTGTACTTGAAGGCATTTAGGAAGAAGAAGATGGGGATGGTGATGTTGATCTCCACTTCAAGTATATATGTTATTGAGATAAATCTATCTACTTCTTAATCATGGGTACTAGATACTGGATGTGGATCTCACATATGTTTGAATATGTAGGATCTAAAAGGAAGTGGGCCTTTGGGAAAAGGCTAGGTGGAACTGCGACTTGCAAATGGCGCAAGAGTTGCGGCCAATGTAGTTGGAACCTATAGATTATCTCTTCCCACATGGCTTGTGATAGAGTTAAAGAATTGCTATTATGTACCTGCTATAAATAGAAACATCATTTATGTATCTTGTATAGACAAGGATGCATTTGAATTCCATATTAAAAATGGTTGATGTTCTATTTCTAAAGATGAGATCTTTTATGGGAGTGCCTCAATATCTTATGGTCTTTATTTACTATATCTAAAGAAGATGTATATAATGTAAGCACCAAAAGACTAAAACTCAATGACTCAAACAAAATGTACCTTTGGCATTGTCATCTAGGGAACATAATTGAGAATCGCATATCTAGACTCTATAAATATGGGTATCTAGACTCTTTTGATTTTGAATCAATAGAGACATGTGAATCTTATTTATTGGGCAAGATGGTAAGGAGCCCTTTCATTGGCAACAATGAGAGGGCTGGTGATCTATTAGGTCTCATAGATTTTGATGTGTGTGGACCTTTTAGAACAACAGCTAGAGGTGGGTATTAGTACTTCATTATCTTTACTGATCACTTCAATAGGTATGGTTACATTTACTCGATGAAACATAAGCCAGGAACTCTTGACAGGTTCAAGGAGTTTATGAATGAAGTAAAAAGTCAACTTAGTAAAAGTATTAAGGCACTTCATTCTGATTGAGGTGGAGAATATTTGAACCAAGAGTTTGAGGACCTTCTTAAAGCCCATGAGATTGTGTCCCAGTGGACTCCACCTAGAACACCTCAGGAAAATGGTGTATTAGAAAGAAGGAATCACACATTTCTAGATATGGTGTGATCAACGATGAGTTTAGCTGAGCTTCCGACTACCTTTTGGGGGTATTCTCTAGAAACCGCCATGATTATACTAAACTACGTACCATTCAAATCAGTTCAAAAGACACCATATGAGATATGGTTTGGAAAACGTCCCATGTGTCTTTTATGAGGATTTTGGGATGTGAAGCTTATGTTAGAAAAATGTTTTCAGAAAAGATTGGATCTAAGTCTAATAAATTTTACTTTGTTGGATATCCTAAAGGGACCAAAGGATATTACTTTTTTCCCAATCTGACAACAAAGTGTTTGTTGACAGAGAGGCTGTATTCCTTGAGAAGGAATTTATTTCCAAAGGAATCAGTGGGAGGAAAGTGGAACTCAAAGAGGTTCGAGACCAACAAGAAAGCATTGAATTGATATATGTACAAGAGGAAGAAAGAGAATCACAAAGTGTTGTGGAGACTCAAATTCCTCAAGTAACACAGGTACCTCATAGATCTAATAAGACACGCCTTGAACCTAAGAGATTTGGATATCTTATGACTCAAGAAGGCGGTGAATTTATCATAGATGATGAGCCAATATCCTATCTAGATGTTATTCAGGGATCAGAGTCTGAGAAATGGATTGAGGCCATGAGATTTTATATGGAATCCATGTATGCCAAAAAGGTATGGACCTTGGTTGATCCACCTAAAGGGGTAAAACCCATGGGTGCAAGTGGGTCTTCAAGAAGAAGATAAACATGGATGGAAAGGTTCAAACCTATAATAGCAGTTTGGTTGCAAAGGGTTTTAGACAAGTTCAAGGTGTTGACTATGATGAAACCTTTTCACCAGTGGCCATGGTTAAATCCATCAGGATCATGCTTGCCACTACAGCTTATCATGACTATGAGATTTGGAAGATGGATTTTAAAATCTCATTCCTTAAAAGTAATCTAATTGAGGATGTGTATATGATACAACCTGGGGGTTTTATAAATCCAAAGGACGTAAATAATGTTTGTAAGCTAAAAAGGTCAATCTATGGATTGAAGCAAGCATCTCGAAGCTGCAATCTTTGTTTTGATGAGACAGTCAAAGAGTTTGTCTTTATTCAAAATGAAGATGAACCTTGTGTGAACAAGAAGGTTAGTGGTAGCATAGTGACATTCCTCGTATTGTATGTAGATGACATACTATTGATGGGGAATGACATCCCAACTTTTAAAAGGTAAAGACATGGATTGGAAATACATTTTATATGAAAGACTTGGGATAAGAATCCTACATCTTGGGGATTAATATCTATAGAGATAGATCTAAAAGACCTCTTGGATTAAGTCAAAGCACATACATATATACAAAGTGTTGAAGCAGTTCAGCATGAAGAGCTCAAAGAGAGGAAACCTACCCATGCTACATGGACTTACCATCTCTAAAGCTCAAAGTCCTAGTTCTTGTAAAGAAAGGGAGCATGTGAGTTTGATTCCATATGCCTCAACAATTGGATCAATCATGTCATGTATGCAATGTTGTGTACCCATCCTAACGTCTCGTATGCCTTGAGCATGATGAGTAGATATCAATCAGATCCAGGTGATGATCACTGAACAGCTGTAAAGAACATCCTCAAGTACTTGAGAAGGACTAAGGATTAGTTCTTGGTTTATGGTGAAGAGGAAGAGTTGGTGGTAAACGGTTACACCTATGAAAGCTTCTAGACTGATAAAGATGATTACATATTGCAATCAAGATTTGTGTTCAGTCCAAACAATAGAGTTGTAAGTTGGAGGATTTCCAAGCAAGAGACAGTTGTCAATTCTATAGCAGAGGCCAAGTATATTGTTGCATCAAATGCAATAAAGGAGGCTGCATGGATCATGAAGTTTAAACTCAGGGTCATTCCAAGCATCAGCAACACAATTGAGCTATATTGTGACAACAACGGAGCTATTGAACAAGCTAAGGAACCCATATCACATAACATGGAAGAATATACAAAGGCGGTTCCATCTCATATGAGAGACCATACAATGAGGAGATGTAAATATTTGCATAGTACCAACTAAGAACAATGTTGTTGATCCCTTGACAAAGGCACTTTCAAACCTGAAACATGATGGTCATGTTTGATCACTTGGAATATGATTCGTTGGTGATTGGCTCTAAGTGAAAATGGGAGTTTGTTGGTATGTATGCCTAGAGAGCTGATCATATATTGATTGTAATGGAATAATATGTAAATGATTTGAGTATTAATAAAAGGCAAGCTTCCAATTTATTCTGTTTTTCAGTTATGAGATAATGAACTAACATAATAAATGTCTAGAGAATGATATTACTTGATGGCATATGTCTTAAGTACGTGACTTGAAGAATAAGATCATATAGATATTAAGAGTATACATTCTCATTATGTCCCTAGTTGGATGTTATTTTAGAAGGTTGATAGACAACAATAATACATAAGATTAGAGTGTGTGTCGGTTGATGACTAAATCTCATTAGTCATGATATGGCGATATCAAACTAAGCACATAGATACATGTTAGAGAACAGTGTATTAGATAGACCCACCATGAGAGTAAGACATGGAGACGATTGTAATGGTGGTCATAGTTAGCTCTCATAGTGATGGTGGTGATTGTGATTCTTAGACCTGAAATCACTACACTCATCACATATCATTCAGTATGCTTTGATATCATCACACATAATCATGAATAAGGGTTATCATAAAGGTGATGATTGGGTGACTATGACACATGGGGACTGACTAGGAGTGATGTAGATGGGATTTGTCCCTCCTATGAGAGTATGATATCCTAGGATACTTGAGTTAGTGAGACTGAGAAATGCATGTCCATATACATGTGAGTCAATATATGATATTGAGCGTACACATATCTTATACAGTCTGTTATAACAAGAAACATAGATTAAGCAGGATGACAGATCCATGCCTCGAGTTCAATTTGGTTATCAAAGATAAAGGAATTATACAAACACTGTAACACAAGCACATATTGTAGGTCGAAGTTGATCCCCAACTATCCATTTACTTGGGTAGCAATGATGTGTGACTAGGCACCACTCTTTTCTTGTGATGACATAATTGGTTATAGACATTCACTTCCAATGTAATATGGGACCTATAGGGTCACACACATAGGACATGACCTAGAAGAGGAGTTTGATATTGAATGATGATTGGATTGATTACTAAAGAGTTTAGGTATTCAATTAAAGTAACAAATCAACAGACTAGACTCCTAACCGATCAGCTCATGTGATGAAATGACCAGTTGAAGTGTCAGGTTGATTGAATGTTGTATTGACTGAATTCTGCACGAGTTAGGTGGCAACCAACTGGTTCACTAGACCAAACCGATTGGATGGTGGTTGTGAGACTATTGTCTTGCTCTACAAGATGACTGGTTCGAGATATAATTCGATCGCATCAAGGATTAGTACTGAAGTCATGTCGGGGATTAATTGGAATAGAATTGTCAAATACATACTCAATTGGGGAACATGTGAAACGTCCGGTTTGCTAAGAGAATAGATTTTCTCATGTGTAAACTGACCGGTTTGGTTGCCAACCGACCGATTTAGTGCTCGCAGGTTGTGAAAATTCAAATCTTCCAGTCCTTTCCACTCCCACATAGACTAGGAACCTTGACACAAACCCCTCCTATAAATAGAGGGGTAATAGGGGCTTCCCAAGACACACGATTGAGAATTAGTTACTTTGAAAATTGTTGTCCTCTCTGGTTG
Organism: Alisma plantago-aquatica; assembly: GCA_963693085.1. Classification (NCBI taxonomy): domain Eukaryota; kingdom Viridiplantae; phylum Streptophyta; class Magnoliopsida; order Alismatales; family Alismataceae; genus Alisma; species Alisma plantago-aquatica. The sequence continues at coordinate 751,326,275 of OY856413.1, forward strand.
TGGTAGCCAAGCGAGCCCAAGAAAGTCCTACCCAACTAGGAAGGGCTAGTGAGGGAGAGAACAATTGAGAATCATTGTGAGAGAGAACGTTGGTGACTAGTACACCAACGGGAGGGACAACTCCTTCCTGTCTGTTATAGAAGGACAACATGAGTTGTAGGTGGTCTGTGTGAACTTCTCTAGAGGTGAGGTGGCCTTTACTCATCTCTAAGAAGGACAATGTCAGCCAGCAGTTCGTGACGAGAGGAGCTATAACAAACTACGACATTTGGGACTTATGTTTGTGAAGGAGCGCAGACGAGTCCCAGTGCAACTAGAAGATAGTTGTGCATCTACAACGACGAGGAGTATGTTGCTGGACTTTCTCCAAGACCAGGTATATCCTCAAAACCATCCTTTTCATTATATAGTTATTGATGTGATATGCTGGTTTATGGGGAATATGGCAATACATTTTTTTTCTGCTACCTATTCTATCGCCCTATTTCCCCATAGTTTAAAGGTTGGGCAATGATCTGGGTATACATTGGGACCAACATGTGTACCAAAAGTTCAACCCTTGTGAGTTTGTCCATAAGGACATGCAACCATGAGGTCCTAATTTGATCTTTGAAGCTTAGTCGTTGATTAGTTGAATTGAAACATGGTTTTGGTGGTGATCCTCCGGACCCCTAGATCTTTATTTTTTGAGTAGTTAATCTTTATTTCAAGACTTTTTATTGATGTTATTAGCTTTAATCAAACCTTCTAAAATCATATTGTACCCTCTCATTTTAGCATTTGGATTTGGATTTCAACTCTTCTTTCTGTCGTCCCTTGGATTGATACCTATCTATACTCTTTTACTCCATGCTTGCATCAAGTTGACAACCTGGTTAGAAGGTAAACTCTAGGAATTTTCCTAGTGATTGTTGTTTGTACAACAACACACATCAATCATGATATGTGATGTGATTATGGAACCTAAAGTGACAAATGCATCATGAATGTCACCAAGGACACATGCATTAGGATTAGTCTTTAACTACGCATTAGGGTGCAAGAACGTGAATTTCTCATCACTTGCAAATTATATGTTTATTTGGGAACAACATGCATGCTAGGGTATATTGCTAACCTTGTTTGGTCAAATCTAACGAACCAAGCATATTATCTCGAATTGTTGTAATTAGGGTTTTCTTGAGTCCGGGTAGCCAAAACTCGATATGTTACACATCCCTATAATACAAAATGAAAATTGAATCAAGCATCTTTCTAGGCTTTATATCATATCAACAACATCTAGAACCTACGATAATTGTGATAATAAACTGTTGATCCATACTACTACATATCTTGTACCACAACATTATTAGAGCATCATCATGTATAACTTTCAAAACATCTGGCCACTTTATCCATCATCATACTACTACCTTATTGGCTTAAACTTGGAGCATAACATGATAACTATCATCATCAAATATTCCCCTAAATAAACATCATAATTTAAGTCATGAAAAATGTTCCTCCATGGAACCATATCCTGAAGTCATCAAAAGTTCCATAATTCCACAAAATCTTAGTTAGACATATAAATATCAAATTTTAGTACCTCATCAAACAACAAACTCGTAGAAGAACCGTGTATCAACTTATTGTATTTTCACATATTCGTCAATTTTTTAAAAGTTCTTTGAGTATAATACAATGGGTTGTGTAATTCATAGCATTTCTTAAACCATTTCCATATATTATATGGAGCACGAGGTAGACATATAAATGTATGGAATCTTACTTTTGCATCATTGGGGAATACCCATACATGTTAATCTAAGACAATGAATTTATTCGTTCTGTCAAAGATTTAATAGAAAACATGGTTTTTGGACATGTATTTAGTTCTTATACTATCAGGTCAAGTGACCATATGCAAATGTTCCTAGCATTAACCTCTTTCCATCTATTGATACGAGCTCAAGATTATATGAATATAGAGATGATAGATCTTATCATACTCCTTCTCAACCTCCCTAGTACAAGTGTCCCATACCATAAAACCTATAAGAGGAGAAGGTGGTATACTAAACATGACAAGGCTCATAACATATCCTCTACAAGATTATATGTATATAGAGATGATAGATCTTATCATACTCCTTTTCAACCTCCCTAGTACTAGTGTCCCATACCATAAAAACTATAAGAGGGGAAAGTGGTACAATAAACATGAAGAGGCTCATAACGTATCCTCTACAATCCCCAATTCATCTGCGTCCCATGCCACAAACAACTAAGAAAGGAAAAGGATATGCTATATTTTCATCCACCTCTTTCTTTTCTTTTCCCCTCATGAACGCTTGCATTTTCTTCTTCCTTACTGCACGAGCAATCCGCGCATCATGATATTCCATAGCTCGAAGTTGACTAAGTGATCAAATTTCTCTACCTTGTAAGAACTTGACATTGTTTGAATCTTCAACACCGGGTTGCAATACCAATTTATTGAGAAATGAATGCAAGGTTATGTTGAACATGTGCAAAAAATGCTAATGAGAAGAAACGATACAATTACACATCAATAGAACACAAATTTTGTATTGTTATGTCAGGATGGCCTAATTCATGGGAGGAGCTAGACATTTCACTATATAAGAGAAAGAGTACATGAGGAGCACTCTCGGATGAAGCAAAATACTCCCTGGAAGTGCAGTAGGCGGTCGACTAAAAAATAGAATATATGATAACCTCAACCCTAACAAAGACATGTACACATATGCATACATATTTGTAATTGGATCCTTATTCTGATATAAAAATAAGTCGTACCATATAATTCTTCATTGGATTCTAACTAGGGCTTACACAAATCCTACTAACTAGGGCTCGCACAAATCATACTATTAGAGTCAGCAAAAGATCTATTTAGTTTTGTATCGGACAGCCATAATTCTTCGGAGGCACATAGCAACTTGTTGCCTATCGATAAGATAGCTTCTAATGAACGGAATTGGATTATTACTTATATTTCTTTTAGTGAGTTCTGTATGAGTTTGTCCGCCCATTTGAATCTATGATAAATATTACTTGGAACAATCGTCCACCCTCTCCTACATGATTCAGGCTGGCTCCACCAAGCCCCTGTTTAGTTCGAGACCCAATCTGGATTTCGGCTCGTCTTCTTGTGCCACATCAGCACGATCCGGTCCGGGTTAGCGTAGATGAGTGTTTGGTCCAACATCACAGAACGGCCCCGTTTCGGGGTTCCATTGTCTCAAAATCCGGACCAAATCAGCCATGTTAGTAGCAGGATTTCAGAAACCCAATCCGGATTTAGCTCTATCTTTCGTGTTATTTTGTTTTATATGTCACACTGAAAAATACAAGTTACGAGGTCAATCCAATTTAATAAGTGCTTGCAATGGGATTGGATTGTCAAACAAAAATAGGAACGACTCTAGATAAACTAATATGGATATTTGGACTCACCCGGACTAACCCAGTCTGGATTTCGTAATCTGGATCTCAAACCAAACAGTGGCTGGGCTTTACATCCGACCTGTGTATGTCTCAAAGTATCTTCAATGTTTGAACCTATTTCCTTATCTAACGAAGGCTGAAATTCCTTATCTAATGTGTGTTGAATGAGCATGGATTTGCTGCTCCCGTTTTTAAAGGGAGCAGCCTAGTCCTTACCTGATCTGTGTACACCTGTGCATTTAGATGGGCATCACCGGCTGCAGTTAAATACACGATACACATGGCATCCATCCAAATCAGGAGCGGCGTGCTCCTTGTGCGACCGGGCGCAGCAAATCCTGGAGCGTGTTGAATGAGTAATCCTTGAACGCTCGCACCTCCGCAATATAATTGATCAGTTGACTGACAAGCCAAAAGGATGTGTTCATCTACCACTAACAAATTACTGCTTCTGTTACTCACCGAGATTACCCACCATGATTGTTTCAGGATAACTAAAAATCTGCGTTAAATTCCAATTGTTCCTAGTGTCGCTTTTTATCAGTTGGTACAAAGAAGAACGATCACAAAGTCAATCATCTCATTGAATGAGCCAGTAAAGCCGTTATTGGTTCTTGGAAGGTGGCCGTTTTGTTGGTGATGATCTATACCGTGGCATGTCGAGAAAGGCAAATCCACTCGAGGATGGAGATCGGCAATTTCTGCATACATCTAATTTATTGTTTCCACGCCAAACTCCACACATATCCAACAAACTGTCCCCCATTGTCTCAACATTTTCTTTCACAAAGTTTTGATTCATTCTCATATCTAAACAAATCAGTCACAGCGAAGTTGGAGAATGCAGACTTCAATCAAAGAACATGAATCCAGACGGAGCTTATAAAGACTGCCGAAGATTTTTGATACAACGTCCGTCGCATCTTGCATTTTCCACTTAACAACGTTTGGTCGGTCAATCTCATTCATCGTCAGGTCGAGCAGGGAGTGCATGTTGATCCTTTTGAAAGCAGGGTGGATAGCATAGCATCTTATAAACTAGCAGCACGTGTACAAAAAAATGATTTCATTAATCTTGTCAAGAACCTCAGTAGATCATAACGTATACAACAGCCGGCAAAATAGAGAAAAAAATTGCTACCCGAAACCCTTGGAAAAGCAGGAAGTCTATACCCTGGCCTTCAAGAATTCATTTGTGGGATTTTCCAAAAGAGTCGATATCTATTAGGAAGTCCTCGCTGAATCGTGAAAGGGTTTACTGGAGGAAGCCTTGCAAATTCTGCGCTGATCTCCTCCTGCAATTCGCCCAATAATCGGCCACAAGTTTGGAAAAAGCAGAGTTAGTGCCCATCAGGTTTGAGGGTTTGTCATACTCCAATAGCGTCCCTGCATTAAACAGAACACATGATGGAATCAATGACAACAATAATTTCGTTGCTATTGAACAGATAACCACCGTTACATGCAGTTTGATATTGTCTTTTCCTTTGATCATGCCGGAATACATCATTTTGCAAAAGCATAACTTATTAATTCTGAGTTTGCTTATTGCATGTAATAGCGGAAAGCAGCTCACCAGGGCTGACATCCAAACCAATTTATGCACTGCAATTCAGTTTACGTTCAAAATATTAATTCTACCAATACCATTCTGATTTTTGTATGCATTCAGGATTAGTGATCCAAGTAAATTTGATTTTTTTTTGTTCGAGAATGTAGACCTCAAAATTGTATGATCTTCAAAATATTTACACTGCTGTAAGATTCTGATTCATTTGGGTTAAATTTTAATTATTTTGATGAACCATATCTATATAGAAAAATCATCCTGAACTCAGAATTGTATAACTCTAACAACTGATCTCATGGGCTTTTAAGTATAACATTTTGTTCCCAGCAAACTATGTTTGTTGAGACCTTCACGTAATGGTCTAATTATAGCATTACATGTGTCTTGATGGTAATGTACCTAGTTCTTTCCCTGATTTCATGTAAAATAAGACGTCTCTTAACATACAGGTGCACAACACATGTATGGACATATTGCAAAACTTATATTTGGTGATAGTATGGAGTCTTTCATAGTAATTTTGTGTACTTATTCCTTTTTCGACTTCCTATGCCTATATGATTGAGATTTACCTCATTTTACTATTTTGGTGTTTTGCTTACAAACAAATCATTCCAATTGACACTACATCATTCCTATCATTATTTGCTTTTGGTTAGTTGGGTTTCAGCCACGCTTATGTAGAACAGGGTTATGTTTAGGTGCAATCACAGCAACACTAGTGCCACATAATCCCATCAAAACTCCACAGTTAGTTGTGTTTGGGCGAGATTAGTACTAGAATGAGTAATCTCCTCGGAAGTCCTTGACTCACCCTTATGCTCTTAACGTGGTGTTTCAAAATATTAGTTTTGCCATCAAGAAATGATGGGTCAGATAGCTTGATGCCCGTCTGCCTTCCATCTCGATGTAAATCATAATTGTAAAACAAGAAAAGAAGATAGTAGTAAAGTTAACTAAATAACACACTTACACGCCCTTGGTAAATAGCTTGTAGAATTTTAGAACAGGCAACTTTTTCCTGCTCTAAAATGGTATATGAAAAGGTCACCACACCCTAACAAAAAGAACATGTGCGTCTCTCCTTTTCCTTTCCCACTCGTGTGTTGACAACTAAAGAGGACTCGTCAAAGCTTGCATACACGCCCAAACACCAATAATTGTCAGTCTCATTCCATGTGGCTCCAACAAGGGTTGCAATCGTCCTTGTGGCTCATCACACCCTTACAACCCCACAAGGGTTGCCATCATCGACCGTGACTCTAGAAGCATGCACAATTGTCACCAATAGTTGAAATTGTACATTTCTCAGTTGCCTACCACTCTGGCTTTGGCATATATTCACCAATATCGTGTACCACTTTTAGCTGGCAGCTGCTATGTTAGGATATGATCATAAGATATGGTGGAATCACAATGGGCAAATCACATATATAAACAAGAAGAACAAAATAATCCAAAAAAATGATGAGAATTGAAATTTTTGTGGTTCAATCAAAATGACATACTTTCCCCACAAGGATAGGAGAATAATTTACAATCTTGAGACAATTATATGAGGAGATGCTCTTAAAGAGATACCCAAAAAGCCTAGGATAATTGAACCTAGAGAACAATCGTGGTAGATAGATGGTCACCTCAAATAAAGATCTTTCCATTGTTGATTATTGTCATATCGAAAGTCTCTACAAGATTGACTAGATGACTTGGGATACATAACACCTACGACAAGGTAGATAAATATATGAGAGAAGAGTCTTAAGCGGTTCCAAAAATCTAATTTGGTCCATATCTAAGAGACATCAAGATCTTACGTCCTTCATATCCTTGTGAAGTTGCGTCGATTCTCCACTAGTTATTGTTTTCCTAACTTTTTCTATGGTATCTTATCTCCAATCATCCTATACTGTTGTTTTGATAACCTAACAAGATTTTTCTCCTTCTTTAATGTGATTTTAGGCTAGTAGACCCTCATGCTTGTACCTTTCTATGATAGCTTTTGATTGCATGCACTTGTCTTTTAATGCCTATTCCTAGTTGTGTTTGTGACTTGATCTTCTATTTGCATAGGATGAAACCATCATCTATTCCTTATACAACCAGAGTTCACTCCCATTTTCAAGTTAGATCTAGCCAAGGGATAACCAAATTTAACTATTTTGGTCTCTGCCATTCCATTTTTGTGTTCACTTTCAAAGAAGTCTCTTACAACTTGCTAACCTAACTCCGATCAAGGATGAGTTGGATGACTAGAAACTCCAAATTTGAAAACATGAAATTCCCAAGTGCCCCTGTGGCTCCTCAATAGCATGGAACAAATAAATAACATGGTTTGTTTGTTTATAACCAAGGAACTTTGGGAAGCTCATTTGTGTTCTCATAAGACGACCATCTTGGTCTTTTATAGCTATAAGCATACAAATTGATGAATGGTCATTTTTTATCACTTCACTACCATCAACAGACCAAGGAATGAGCTGACACACCAATTCCTAAGCATTGCTAGAAAGTTTTGTGATGACAAAAACAAGGTTTAGTAGGTTTAGACATGGAAATTTTGACTGAAATGTTGAAATCTCAATCAAAATTTTGTTTTTTTTTCAATCGGACATCGAAACACACAAACGCAGTGAATGGGGCATAATTTTTCCCCTAGGAGCAAAATTTTTCCAAACATTGGGAAATTCCTCTTCAAAAAGCCCAATTTGGGCTGTAATTTTGAGAAATGGTACAAAATTTTTGAGAAATTTGTTCCCAAGGCTGCTATTACTACTGGGGTATTTTTGCAATTTTCTTTGAATCCCTTGCTTCCAAATTCTATTTTTCCTAATTCTAAGGTACGTTTTTCCTATCCCTAGCTCATCTATATCTCTTTCTATTCCTAAACTCTTCTATAGATATCTAATGAAGCGCTTCGAAAATGACAAATCTCTAAGTGCAAGATCTTTTGAAAATTACACGATCTACAAATAAAAATTGTAGATCTATAAAATATTAGTATAAAGTAGCCCAGCAGTGCGGCTCGAAAATCCTCAATGAAGGGACCGGGGTTCGACACTGGCTGTTTCTCTCGGGGTGAGGCAAGGCCTCACATTATTGTGTTGTGGTGCCCACAAAGGACGTGGTTGATTCCGGGGTTTACCCTTGGTTGGGTCGGGTCCAATAGTGGCCTTTCTTGGGAGGGGTTCCTCGTCATAAAAAAAGTATGTAGATCTACAATAAATTTGAAATTATTAAACATATTTGTATCTATATATAAAGTGACTTAAGATGCTATTTTGGGAATGTATCTTCTTATATCTATGTATAAATGTTTCATACAACCTAATTAAATGCTAACACTTGACACATACAAGTTGTAATTTGGAATTCGAACCTAAACTTGATTTATGATTCATTCATTATTCTAAAAATTTGTGGCTTGAAACTGTAAGTTTTAAGTTCTAAGTTGGAACTTGTGGGTTTGTAAGTTAGTAACAGTCTAATAGACACAGAATTTTTTTTCACTTGTGCACACACTCATCAAGAAACAGATCTCACCTTTACTTCTACTAGATAGTATAGTGTTTTTATGTCTAAATATTGTGTCTGCAAAATTTCACAACTTTCTTCATTTTACTTTTCAAATTTTGTCAAAATTGTTCATCCTACTTCACTTTCAAATGTAGGGTACCCCTCACAAATCGAATATGAATTATTATTATACATTTTGAGTAGGTATTGTCATTTAGATCATCTCGGTAAATTTTCATGATTTAATTCGCCAATTTTTGTGACAAAATCTTTAGGGCCATAAATATCATTTTTTGTCAAAATTTCAATAAATTTGTTTTTCGGATATGGCATCAAATCAGAATTTACTTCTATGGTTTCAGTTCCATACCTCCTATCTAGTCTCCCACAAGCAAGTTCATCATTATATTTTAATCATGAAATTGATTTTTCCACTAACTACGGTGTATGACCACTTGTCATGCATCATGATGAGTTCTACCATCTACTCACTACTCTAGATAGGTAGTTTCTCCTTGTTAAGGTCATGGCCATGGTTATGGTGTCCGTCAATACATAAATGCTCCACTTCTTCCTTCAACTCATAAAAATATTGTTGATAGCCATGCAAACCATGCATAGTACAAGAAATATGATGAATCTGAATTAACAAATCTGGTCTCTTCCTCTTCTTCTTCCTTCTACTTCTTCTTCTTCCTCTTCCTCCTCCTTCTCCTTCTTCTTCTCCCTCTTCTTCTCCTTCTTCTTCCTCCTCCTCCTCCTCGTCCTCCTCCTCGCCCCCGTCCTCATCCTCGCCCCTGTACTCATCCTCGTCCCCGTCCTTGTCCTCATCCTCCTCCTCTCCTCGTCCTCCTCCTCCTTCATCATCATCATCATCATCATCTAAGCCTCAGTCCCAACTTTGTTTGTTGGGGTTGGCTACATGGATCCTTCATCGTCGTCGTCGACGCAGTCCCAACTTTGTTTGTTGGGGTTGGATACATGGATGATGGATCCTTCGTCGTCATCATCATCATCTAAGCCTCAGTCCCAACTTTGTTTGTTGGGGTTGGATACATGGATCCTTTGTTTCCATTCAGCTCTATCATGGGCCATATTCTAGTTGAGATGTAGAGATTCAAAATCTCTCTTTATAAGCTCATCCCATGTTAATTTAGGCCTTCCTCTTCTGCTATTTGTTGTGCTTAACTCAATAGCATTGTTTCTATAGGCGCATTAGTCAGTCTGCATTACACATGTCTATACCATCTGAGTCGGCCCTCACGCAACTTGTCCTCAATGCTCGCCACCCCCACTTTATTCCTAATATAGTCATTTCTCAAGTGATCTTTTCTCGTCTTCCCACACATCCATCTCAACAACATTTCAACCACATTCATCTTATTGAGACTTTGTTTCTTCACCGCCCAACATTCACTCCCATAGAGCATGGCTGGCCATATAGCTGTTCTATAAAACTTTCATTTTAACTTGAGAGGGATCTTCCGATCACGTAATCCTCCATTTCAACCATCCTGCAGTGATCCTGTGACAAATGTCATTTTATACACCCCATCTATTTGAATAATAGAACCCAAGTAACGAAATTTATCACATTTTGGTATATCTACTCCATCCAACTTGGTTCCATCACCCACACTGCAAGATTGGTTGAAACTGCAATGCATATACTCAGTTGAGATCTACCTTCTATGATGTTGGGTGTTGTGGACGTCTCCATATTTAGTACTCATATGACCTCTATGTTGAGTTCTACCTTCTATGATGTTGGGTGTCGTGGACGTCTCCATATTTAGTACTCCTAAGCTTAGTTATCAAGGCACCCGCCTAAGTGGCGCCTAGGCTTAAGCCAAGCCACCTCAGACTGGGCTCCCAGCCCCCTTACTGACCTAAGTGTCCACCTAAGGTGTTTTAGGCCCAAATTAAGTCACTTCAAGGCTAATTTAGCATATATCGGGTCTGTATTTGATCAAATTGAGTCATTTTCTGGTAGAAATGGGTTTAATTTATACCAAATGATATCAAACTAGGATAAATTAGGCATGATTTGGGGAAAACATGTCTGATTTAGGGGAAACATGTCTAATTTGGGGGAATTATGTTTTATTTGGCCATGTAAGGTTTCATTTTAGATCAATATATGGAAAATTAAGTCTCGTTAAACTTTATTAGGTCATGTTATGCAAAATTTGGCTTGATTTTGGGCCAAGTTATGTCAAATTTAAGCATATTAGATCTGGTTTTGGGAAACAAGTCTGATTTGGAGGAAATGAGTCTACTTTTGTAAGATTAGGTCTGATTTGAAAAACTTAGATCTTGTTTAGGATAATATAGGGAAAATTTGGGGAAGTCAAGTCCTATTGGTTCATAATATGCAAAATTTGGTTTGATTTAGGTCAAATCAAGTCAAATTTGGGCATCTTATCTAACTAGGGAAAACATGTTTGATTGGTTCATTATATGCAAAATTTGGGCACCTTATCTAAATTGTTTTAACTTGGGAAGATTAGGTCTGATTTGGCCAAATTTGGTCTCATTTATGTCAATATACGAAAATTTTAGGGAAATTGGGCCTATATAGGTCACCTTATGCAAAATTAGATTTGGTTTAGGTCAAATTAGGGTAAACTAGGTCCAATTTTATTCAAACGAGTTCAAATAGTGCCAATCAGTTCTAGCTTAGGTCATGTTAGGTGCAATTTAGCCTAAATTCTATGTAATACTATGTAATAATGTCATTATCTAATGTTTATACATCTAAAATGAATCTAAATGTAAGAAATCAACATTATAAAAAAAACGCCTAGAAACGCTTGGGTGCCCACCTAAGCGCCCCCTCAACGCCTGGTGCCTGGCCGCCTTAACAACCATGCTCCTATGAAAGGTTGTCTAAACCAAACCATTGAGAAAACTAGTGAGGCTTCCAGTCATACTTGTCAAGGCGCTCGCCTAGGCACGCCTAGGCGGCCGCCTAAGCGGCAAGGCGTCCCAGGGCTGCGCCTAGGCGAGGACGCTTTATTTATAATGCTACAGTGACCTAGTTTTGTGGGTCTGGTTGTATATTCACTTATTTTAATGTTTGATATGGCTACATCAATGTTCAAAATTAATAGTGTTGCCTATATTATGTGCCAAATATCACTTTTAATTGGATTTAATACTCTTTTTTGGGTTTGACTGGATCTAATACTCTGAGTACACATTTGATTTTTCTTAGTTTGCACCTTCAATTCAAATTGTACTAAGTAGCTATGCTATGAAGGATAGTGATTACATTGCTTAATACTTGTAGCTATGTATGACAATAAATATATATTTATTTGTTGATCACTCTCTTACATTCTTTACAAAAATTATTTGTGTTCTTGACATTATTGTCAATGATAATATATTAGAAATGTAATTGGTTATTTTTTCATACAATAATATATATATATGGGGAGGTCGACTATAAATCTGTAGATAACTACATATATAACTATACAATGGGTGTATATGAGTGGGGAAAAACCATGACACATGTATATATACATAAAATATATACATAAATTATTTTTTTAAAGGTCGCTTAGGCGACGCCTAGGCGTGCCTTGGCGCAAGGCGTCCAACCCCAACGTCGTGTCGCCTTGCTGCCTTAACAAGTATGCTTCCAGTTCTCAATTCACATGTTCAACCAGTAATTGCACCAGTTCGACTGGTGTTATCGGGACATCATAAATTATTTTGAAAAATCTTATAATGCATGAAAAATCAAAGAAATGTAAAGATATAAAGAGGAATATAAAAAATAGCATCTAAACAGCAACAATTCAATCAAAAACTTTATTTCCTATGACAAATCATAGTGGAAGAGCAAAGGGGGATGAGAAGGAGCAAGTGGGAAAAATAGAAAATTGGATCTAGGGTTAAGTTATAACATGACCAAGAACTGGACAATTGGAAAAAAATGAGACTGGTTTGACTGGTCTATTGATCGGTTTTAGCCGGTTTGAGGTCATTTCCGGGTTTGTGAGAATGTCGAACTGTCCCAACCACCAGTTCCAGTTCAATTGGCCAGCTCAGTTGGATTCTAACAACCATGCTCCTATTTCTCTTAAAGATGTGTTGTATACTCTAACATTCTCTTCGAGTCTTGAATTTTTTTGGTAAATTTATTAAATCATTAAAGATGGATGCAAGATTTTTAGTCTTGATTCAGAGGTTGACAAGGAAAAGCTTCCAAGTCAAAGGTCGCGAGTCCAACCGCCAACTCATCATCTTGGTTGATCTAATGACATGAACATGATGCCATATATATAATATAATTTTATATTCACGTGTATATGTAGATATATGTGTGTGTTTATGAATATAAAGCGTACATGTGTATGTATATTTATATATAGGTGAGTATATGTATATAATCTACTATACAAATGCATGAGATGATAAATTATGAAAATAACACATACAAAACCAAGCATCTATTCCTTCATAGGAAAAATTGTGGTTATGGAAATGCTTTAAAAACAAGTTAAAAATAACTTAATGAGTGAATATCTCGATATATTGTTATTGTTGGGGTTGTACTAAAGGCGATTAAAATTAGTCGTGTGATCATTTAGGGAGGAAAATATAAAATTAGCAAAACCCAACTGAGTCTTAGACACGAGGGTCAGGTCAAATGTTAATCTAGTCAAGTCAATGGGTCAAAGTTGGGTTTTGTCAAAAAATTGGATTTCAGCCTACTCAACCCACTAAACATACCAAGTGGTGCTTCAATAGGTCGGGCCGGGTTTCAAAATCCTACTGGGATATGACCCTTCTTCCATTCTCCTTTATGTTACATGATCTGAAGACTGAAGATGTGGAAGACAATTGTTGGGGGATATAAATATGAGTGTTGTACTACTTGCAAAGTAATGTGTTGCTTTCGTTCTAGAGTCCTCTCAACCATCCACATCCTTGTGCCACTGGTATATTCCCTTAGCTCAGTAGAAGCATGTATTATTTCCTAGTACAGATTAGTTGAATCTCTAATTGAGAAGTGCTATCTTGGGAATCATCATCATTATGTGTTTCCTAAGCAGGTTTTTAGTTGCGAGTGAACATTTGATTGAGTTGATGCGATTTGATATCAATAGTCAATGTAGGATTTATACCTATAGTGGTAGTAAGCACTTAATTACTTTTACTGTTGTTTGGTCATATGCTACTTAGGATTGTCTAAAATGGTCCCAATACCCTTGTTTTTCTCAAAAAAAACTCCAAAAAAAAAAGATTTAACCTTTTGTGTCTCTCGAGATAATCCAAATTCAGAATGCTATTGAATTTATGCATCATGGTTAAAAAATGTGTGTACCTCTTGTAGTATATTGCATTATGATTTTGTTGTGATTTATTGCTGCATGCGAGTTCATAAATGTTCAGTCTCGATGGAATTTGATTAACTAGATATTGTCACATACCTTGGCAACCAAATACCATGTTATTGTTTTTCGCATTTCGGACAGTTTGCTACTTACCAGCTAAGATTTTGGTTCCTTGTTCTTGTTCAAGGACTTTCCATTGGCCAATAAAAACTCTCTTCTCACTGTATAGTGTATCTTTGTTGGCAATTCTCGCCTAGAGGGGTACAACCATATTGAACTGGTTTGTAAAAGTTTGGTTTTTAGTACATATCCCACTTCTTTGCTCTATTTGATAATACCATGTCTTCAACTTCTAATGTTCCTATGCCCGTTCCACTGCTTGTTGGTTCTGTAAGTTGTTCCAACTTTAATTGTTAAGTGGTAGAAATACACATATATATGTGTTATATATATACATATATATTGTTAAGATATTTATTCCTCTTATTTTCTGATTTTATCTCTTTTTTATCTTTGTCTCATATCTCTTGTGTTGGAATTTATTCTCTATCTCTTGTAAACTAAAAGAGATAGCATTGTATTGGTTTAATCATAAGAAATACCTCGATTACTCTCACATGGTATCAAGAGCACATTAAGATCCCATGTAGCCCCCTCTCTTCTTTCTGCCCATACATATGCCACCACTGCCCCTTCCTTTCCCCCAGCTGCTGCTTCTCCCTCCTTTCCCTCCACCTGCTGCTGCCCCTTCCTCTCCCTCCCTCCCTCCATCCAGCCGCCGCTCATTCCTCTTCCTCCCTCTTCCCTACCGCTGCCCCTGTCCCTGCCAGCCAATTTTCACATCTCCTCCACCCCAAGTTGCTGCTAGCAGCACATCCTCCTTCCCATCATAGCCGCCATCCAGTAACTGTAGGATTTTGTATCTTATCCTAATTGGATAAGAAATAATATCTAACAATATTAGAAAAGTGCAATTAATGTTAGACTTGGGAGTCCCAAGACATTATTTTCTTATCATTTTGTATTTTCGTTCCTAATCCCTATAGAATTATCGTATCCTCTCGTATTGTCTAACCGGGAGTCCCTATCTATAAATAGGGATAGAATTCGATGGATATTGCGTGCCAAAGAACGCCGATGTCTGGGGGTTCCAACGTGTCGTAACTTCGGGTGTGCCAACGTAGGACAACATCGTGTGTCAAAACGGAAAGCCACAAAGTATATCCAAAGAGGGGAGAGAACGAGAGTGGGTTACGAGATTCTATTGTGGGCACGGGATTGTGAGGGAGCGACAATCCTTGTAATCTTCTTGGAGTTGCTTAATAGAATTTTGCGGTCTTCTTCACCAATCATGTTCTCTGCTTGGTTATTTATTTGGTGGTTATTGGCTTTGTCGACGTGGGCAGTCATGAATTTTATTGTGCATGCTTGGGTTGTATCTCGTGTGGGGTTTTTCTTGGGCTTGAAGCTTCCGCATATCTCTTCAAGTGGTATCAGAGCAGGATTCGTGCAAGACGATCAGAAAGCATTGGAAGCACAGAAAAACATGACGACGTCGACAACTACCGTTGGAGGTCATCCGGTAGTAAATCTTGATGGCAACATCATGGAATCAAGAGGGTGTGCATCTACTGGTTGTGAAATATCAACACGAGGTGGAGTCGTGCAATTCACTTGCAAGGGGCAAGCGACAACAGAGGCTACCTGGTTCTATTGACTGGTTGGATTTTTTCTAACCAAAAGAGGAGTGGATGATGAGAGGTCTACCGACTCGGAAGGTGTAGATGAAGCAGTAGCAGCGGGTGTCATGAACCCGAAGATTGCTACATGTATTCAACTCTCACGGGCAGTCTAATGCGAGATTGCAAACCCGGCTGCAAATTTCAACAGATGTAGAGGTGAAACTGTCAACTGTTGGAAAGAGGAAGTCTTGGTTGGACCGACCACGCAGTGTCTTCAAGTGGGTGTGACTAAAAGAAGACACAACCCTATGGCATGGGGGCCAAAGGTGCGAAGGATGTGGTTCTTCCAACCGCAGGTGGAGGCAGTACAGTTTCTCAAACATTACAATACGAGGAGCTCTCACACGAAGGGTCTGGACAGTAATGTCTGGACACACACTCCATGCAGGCGTGTGTAGTGATACGCTTCTGGAAACAGAAGCAGCTTCCAAGGGCGGAAGCACAGAAGAAGAACGGGAGCAGACTTCTTGGAAGATCAACTTCAGCGGATAAGATTCAAGGTGGAGATTGTTAGAATTTTATATCTTATCCTAATTGTATAAGAAATAATATCTAACAATATTAGAAAAGTGCAATTAATGTTAGACTTGGAGTCCAAGACATTATTTCCTTATCCTTTTGTATTGTGGTTTCTAATCCCTATAGAATTGTCGTATCCTTTTGTATTGTCTAACCGGGAGTCCCTATCTATAAACAGGGATAGACATCGATGGATATTGTGTGTCAAAGAACGTCAATGTCTGGGGGTTCCAACGTGTGGTAACTTTGGGTGTGCCAACGTAGGACAACATCGTGTGTCAAAATGGGAAGTCACAAAGGATAGCCAAAGAGGAGAGAGAACGAGAGTGGGTTACGAGATTCTATTGTGGGTACGGGATTGTGAGGGAGCGAAAATCTTTGTAATCTTCTTGGAGTTGCTTAATAGAATTCTGCGGTCTTCTTCGCCAATCATGTTCTCTGCTTGGTTATTTATTTGGTGGTTATTGGCTTTGTCGACGTGGGCAGTCGTGACTTTTATTGTGCATGCTTGGGTTGTATCTCGTGTGGGGTTTTTCTTGGGCTTGAAGCTTTCGCATATCTCTTCAGTAACCACCCAGAAGTTCTTTTGTCCCTTATAATCTTTTGAGGGGCTTGTGCCCCCTCTTTTACAATGCCTATGTCACCAGATTTTCTGATGATACAGTGACGTAGGTCCATTATTCTACTATTGCTGACCATACGTTGGGTTTTCTGTCTGTGACTTGTTCTATGTACTTGCTAATCTATTTATTGCTCTTCCTGAGTTCTGACGTACGTCCCAAGGATTATAGCGCCATCTGAACCATACTTGACACTCTCGTGTCACCACTATCAAGATGGATGGTTCCAACTTTCACACGTGGTCTGCCTCGTTCGAGCTTTTCGTCAAAGCCCAGGGCCAACTCACCTCTTACTACTGCTTTGCCTGCACCCGCCATCACTGTTGATGATAAGAGTAAGCATGCACATGATTTGTGGACCAAGGAGGACTTCGGTGTCATGACCTGGATGGTCAATAATGTTGAGCCCAAGATTAACAAGTCTCTTCTTGAACTCAAGACTGCCAAATCTATGTGGGACCAGCTCTCTCACGTCTATTTCCACCAGCAAAATCCAAAGGTGTTTGGAGATTTTCAAAAATCTGGCCACAAAGTACTCTACTGGGGTTCTGTGGAAGATAACTACAATCAATGTAGTTCCCTCTGGGATGAGTTTGTGTTTACCATCCCCACTCTGCAAATATCACAAAAGTGCAATGTCAGCAAAATAAACTCCAACTGGTTCAGTTCCTTGCCAAGTTGCCACCATACTTTTCTGGAGTGGGTGACCAAACATTGTCCAGTGATCCACTTACCAATGCTTCCTGACGTCCTGAAACAAATGCAGTGACTCCTGTCTATCTCCTCTCAGCCTGCCGATATTTGTGATGTTGCTTCTCTTGTTGTCTTCTCTAGGGACTTCTACCATGGCTGTGGACACTCTAATCGATGACCCGGACGGGGCCCACCTTCCTCTACTCCTGATCATGGCCAACCTTCCTGTGGAAATTGCTACTATAACTTTTGTGGACGCATAAATCACACTTGCGGATGGCTACCGGGATAAGCATGGTGAACCGACTTGGGTCAATCAGGCCATGACAGATTCGACCAAGTTGTCTCCATCTTCCTCTTCCCATCCCTCTACAGATTGGATCTACTCAGAGTTTGAGAAACTCCTTCAAGAAGGTCTCCCTACTTCGACTACCAATGTCTCTACTGAAGGAGGTTCTTCTTGCCTTGCCTCATATGCAAATTATGATAAAAATAAATGGTGATTGATTATGGTATCTCATTTCCCATTTTTGGAAATTCTACACTTTTTTTTAACTCATAAAAACCAATATTGTTCCACCTGATATACTAGTTGATAGCTCTCAAACTCCTATTCATGGCATAGGAAATATTTGCACTCTTGGCAATTGAATGTTGCACTCGGCTCTCTATGTTCCAAAATTTCCTTTAAATATATTATTAGTTAGTAAAATTGTGAAGAGTCTTTAGTACTCTATTACCTTTGACCCGGACGATTGTGTATTTTAAGATCTCTGCATGGAGATGAGGATTGACTCTGGCCATGAGGGACCAGATGGGCTGTATTACTTGGATACACTGAAGATTGCTCTGTTGACTGCGTCAATGATAGGCTTATAATGGCATTATCGACTGGATCATCCGTCTATTTTAAAATTAAATCAATTAATTCCTGCTATTTTTTATTCTATTTTTCAATGTGAAACTTGCTAGTTGGGAAGAAAACGCATATCATTTATTCAACTAAAACTACTATGGGCTCTCCGTCACGGGCGTGGGAGAGGGGGAGAGAATGCCTCTCTTTATCCCAAAACTACTATGGGTTCCAAACAACCTTTTGCTGATGTTTGAGGACTGCGTTCTGTTCCCAATACTTCTGGCTTTTGTTATTTTATGAGCTTTATTGACGATTTTTCTAGAAGTATATGGATGTTTTTACTAAAAGCACGGTCTCATATGCTCGACAATATTGCTACCTTTTTTGTTCTCAGTTTGTTATATCACTTAAAATGTCGCGAACTGATAATACCTTAAGAGTTTGTGCAACAATCTATCAATCAGTTTCATTAAAAGATGGGTACTATTCATCAAACATGTTGTTCTTACACCCCCATCAAGCATCGGATAAAGGTTATGTCCACTCGCTTTTCATTATCGTATTAGACATAATGGATTCATTCGTGGATTTATTTATGAATTCATGAAATTCATTAGAAGAGGTTATGTAAGAAATTACTAGCATGAAAGCATTCACTCGTAATAGCGTAAAGGTAGGTGAGCGCAAGAATCACCATCTTCTTGAGGTTGCACACTCTTCTCTTTCACTATAATGTACCCAAAACTTTCTAAAAGACTAAAGATTCATCTTGAAATATTGAAAGACTGAAGGCTCGCCTTGTGGCTAAAGGCTATACTCAAACATACAATGTTGACTATATTGAGATCTTCTCCTCTGTTGCTCGTCTAAACTCTGTCTGAGTTCTTACTGATGTGGACGTTAACTGTGATTGGCCTCTGTTTCAGTTGGATGTCAAGAATGCTTTTTATATGGTGATCTTAAGGAGGTTTATATGGAGCAACTGCCTAAGCTTGTTGCTCAGGGAGAGTGTCCTAAGGTCTGCATGTTATACAAAGCTATTAATGAATTGAAACAAAGTTTGAGAGTTCACTAGCCTACCTCGATAAATTGAGTCATATACTTGACAAATTCAACTTTCTTTGTTCTCACTCTGATCACTCACTTTTTATTAAGAAGATTAGTCTGGTCTTGTCATTCTTATAGTTCATGTATATGATATTATTTTATGTGGGAGTGATCAAACATGCATACAGACTACTAAGGAATACCTGGAGAAGCACTTAATCACTAAAAACTTAGGGAAGTTGAGATGCTTTTTGGGCATTGAAGTTTTCCTCTCTTCTTTAGGCATATGTTTATCACAAAGGAAGTATGTTATGGATCTTATTGGCAAAAAGAGGCATGCTTGGAGCCAAATCTACTAGCACCCCTTTGGATCCTAACACCAACTTGGATGATTATTCTCCTCCTTGGGATACTCTGACAACCAACAATATCATAGATTAGTTGGTAAGCTTATATGTCTGACTGTTATGGGAGCGGATATATCTTTTGTAGTTGGACTTTGGACTTGTAAGTAGGTAACTAGATAGACCTAAACAATGTCACTGGGATGCTTTGTGTCATATTTTAAAGCATTTGAAAAACTCCCCAGGATAATGTTTGTTGTATAGAAGACATGGGAATTGTAAGATCTCTAGCTACTCTAATTCTGATTATGCAGGAAACAACCTTGATCACAGATCTACATCACTCTACTATACCTTTATGGGAGATAACCTTGTCACCTGACGCAGTCAGAAACAAAACATTGTTGCTCATTCTAGCACTGAGGCTTAATATAGAGCCATGGCTCATACTACCTGCGTGATTTCCACTTTGTCAGAGAAGATATAATGTTTGGACACATCTCTACTCCTTAGTACTTTCTGATCAAGTTGTACATATCTTCACCAAGCTTCTTTCTGAAACCAAATTTTCTACTATGGTGGACAAGTTAGGCAAGATTGCTATCTATGCTCCAGCTTGAGGGGGGTTTGACATATTTATTTCTCTTATTTTCTGATTATGTCTCTTCTTTATCTTGGTCCCGTATTTCTTGTTTTGGCATTTGATCTCTATCTCTTGTACTATAAAAGAGAGAACATTGTATTTGTTTAATCATATGGAAATACAACAACCACTCTCTCTCTCTCTCTCACACACACACATATATAGTAGGGAAATACACATATATAAATTTGCATAGAGGTCCATGAGGATAGAATAAATGTAAAACACATATATACGTATAAGATATGATTCAATTCCTACTCAAGTTAGAGTATACACACCGTGTAGAGCCAGTTTGTCACACCTAGGATGAAATATGGAGAGAACTTTTTTGAGAATGTATTCTATATGCTCTCTTGTTCTCATGTAAGGGGTAGTTGTTTACTTTACCATGACTAAGTTTTGAATGAAGTGACACTATGTCTATATGTAGTTCATTTGTTTGTGAAATGTTGTCTTTTACTATATGGATAGAGACTTGATTTTCACATCTCAAGATGATAAGATATTAAAATGGTACTTCAATTTAATATGGATAAGCATGTTGCCAATGTAGTTTGTAGCATGTGTTGATATTCTACTTTGGTGCGTGAACCAAGAATAAACGATTACTTGTTGCTATTCCATGCTAACCAAGTGACCATTCAGGAATATACATAGCCTAGAATTGCATCCTCTATATGTGACCATCACCACGCCAATCACACCAGATTATGTTTCCAAATCCAGTTTGTGTGTTGTAGATTTGCACAGTAAGTGAGACATTTCCTGAGTGGGGCGTTCAGATCTCTAACAATTTGATGAAGAAATTCTCATTGAGATCATCTTAGATTTCGGTGAATGTGTGAATTGACTGGTTATGCCTTTCTCATTAGGAATGTCAGGCGAGTAACAACTAAGTATATTAGTTTCTCCGTTGTTAGTTATCCAGTTGTCAGGATCATTTTAGTCTTCCTCGTCTATTAAGGCAGTTTTACAACGGTAATCCATGGGGTTGAAACTGGTTTGGCATAGCACATCCCAACTTTTTGCAAAAGACCAAAATTCAATATCTTTTGAGACATTAATACAATTTGGGATTTCAAAACTTCTATACCTAATATATATCTCAGGATTCCAAGATCATTGTTATAGGAATTCTTCTAACGAGATTGTTTTAGATGTCTAGTTCCTTCGTAGTTAGCCCCAAATGGACAACGTCGTCTACATATACAACTGGATTCACCAACCCTTTTGTTATATGAGAATAAAAAAACTAGTGTTCATTGGAAAATATATGCTAGCCTATTGCGAGAGAACTTGCTAAATGTATCAAACTATGCTCTAGGGTTGGGTTCAAACCATATATGGCCATGTTTTGTCGACAAGCTTTCATCCAACACTCCTCTTGATCAAAACATTATAAGAAGCTAATCAATATAGACTTATTACATGAGACTTCATGAAGAATATGCATTTTTTACATCAACTTGAAATGAGGACCAGTTAGAGTGTTTGTTTAGAGAATCCATGGCTAGAACACAGTTGTTAGAAATAACTTCTTGTTTCTATATTTCTTTCTTGTTCTCTCTATATTTTGGGTCTAGTATGTTAATTTCCCTTCTATATATAACAAAGAGGAACCCGTCACAGTCGGGTATCGTTCTGCCTCAATACCTTTGACATGGTATCAAAGCAAACCCTGGGCTAGAAACCCTAGAAGTTACCCCCTCCTTCCTCTCTTTCTTTCTCTCCTATGCCGCCGGGAGGCGCCATTGCCGCCGCCGGGTTTAAGCACCCACCGCCGCAGGTCTTAGTGCTCGCTGCCGTCAATTGATTCTCCTCTCTCCCACTCGCATCATCATGGACACTTGAAGGAGAAGGGGAGGATCGCTCATTCTATCTAGAAGAAGAGGAAGGTTTTCCTTTTGTCTCTCTCCTCTCCACGTAATCCCCATATGTGGATGAGTGCCTAAAGGTCTTTGGGGATGTTGATGCGTCAGTTTCGCATCATCTAATTGACAACGATGACGACACTAATTCCCCTCACTCCCTCGGAGCATCTTTCCAGGTTGCTTTTTTATCTCAGCAATTCCCCGGTGCGTCTTCCTGGAGAATTCCCTCAGATTGACTATGCAAATTCTCGTCAATTTTCTCATCCCAACACTTTACATGGCATGTCAGTCAGAGACATGATGTGTCAACATCAACTAGATCTTACCCGTACAAAAGACACAACGTATCACTCCCTTACACGACGTAGTGCACGACTTCTATGATTTTCAGCCAGTGACCCCGCATGCCGTGTTAGTGTGCCACACGGTGTGTTGTAGGGTGTCTGATCTTTTTGCCTGCTTAAACTTACACGACGTTAACACTCTTCTACACAATGTGTTGTCTTCCTACACGATGTGGCCCTCCTCTACACGACGTGTTGTAGATAGTCTGCACCATTCTGTCAACTCACTTTTTTATCAATCATGGGGGGACGAAAAGCCTGTTATGCTAGCTACAATTATTTACAATGATCAGTTTCAGATTACTTATGTGAAGCTCAACTCACATAACTATCTCCTTTGAATGAATGCTATCGATACGATTCTTGAGTCTCGAGAGAAGGGTGGACTTTATCGAGAAAGAACCTCCTGATGAAACTAGCAAAGACTATTCTACATGACGGAAACATAATGGGTTGGTGAAGTCATGGTTGTGGAATATCATGGAACCACAAATTGTATCTAGGTTCATATTTTATCCCACAACAAAACAAGTATGGGATGCTGCAAAGAAATACTTCTCCCATGAGAAGAATGCTCTCCGTCTATATACAGTATATGACCGTCTCATTGCACGGCAAGATAGTCGTTCTCTGGAGAATTATTTCAGCGCTATATAGTCCCTCTCTGAGGAACTCGACTTCTATCAACCGCTGAAGACTGATGACCAAATGAAACATAGGGATGACTTGGTGACAGCAAGATTCCTATTTGGATTAAATCCAGTATATGCTCCTGCTAGAAGTGTCATTCTCACTGCAGATAAACTGCCATGTCTTGAAGAAGCTTTTGTGAGAGTCCAACAATCCTCCTTCGAGTCTATATCTACTACCGTAGGAGGACAACCTTCTGCGAGCCTCTATTGATGCTACAGTCGGAGGAGTTGGGTGCGAGGTTCTCGTCCTAAATGTTCCCTCTATGGGAAACTGGGGCATACAGAGGACAAATGCTATTCTAAGCATGATCGACCCCCAATTGGCATTGCAAATTATACGACTAACCCTTCATCTGGCGTTTCTAAACTAGTTGTTACCATTTCAAAAGAAAGATATGATTGTCTCCTTTAGGGTAACAAGCTTCCCTTGGCTCTTCCGCTTCCATCAACCTGGTTTCATATACATGTATCCTGGGGACTTTGCTTGTTGCTTCACATCCATCCTCTACGTGGGTGGTGGATTCTGGGGCCTCTCAGCATATGACGGGTATATGATCTATGCTCATGTCTTCTGAATCTTATATCCTACACTCTTTAGTAACCCTTGTTGATGGATCTATCAGGCGAGTACATGCTTTTGGAACTGTACAAGCATCATATGATTTGACTCTACAGTCTGTCATTATGTACTAGATTTTCCTTTCAATTTAATGTATGTTGCTAAGTTGGTTGACTCTTTGAAATGCTTAGTAATGCTTAGAGACTTATTTTTTGGGTTACAGGATCCCAAGAGTTGGAAGATGATTGGTGGTGAATCTAGGAAAGGTGATCTCTACTTCTTCGAAGGTGGTCGCCCAGCTCGTTAGATCCCATCTATCATATCTACCACCTTTAATTTCTCTCCCTTACAATGGCATTGTCGATATGGGCATTCGTCTTTGCAAAGTCTTAAAAAGCTTATTTTAAGCTTAGCATCCGTAAAGTCCTTAAGAGTTTCAGTTGTGTCAACTAGGCAAGCATCATCGTATTTCATTTCCAAGTCATGTTGTTAAACGCTCAAAGCGTCCTTTTGATATAATACACAATGATGTTTGGGGCCCTGTTAAAGAGCCAAGTTATAATGGCTTATGTTATTTTCTTTCTTTCATTGATGACTTTTCTCACATGACTTGGGTGTACTTAAGTCATGAAATGAAGTAGTGCATGTCATTCAAACCTTTCATCAATTAATAAAAGTCCAGTTTGATGCTCATATCAAGATTCTTCGTACAAACAACACCTTAAAATATGTTCAGATGGATGTCTCCAATTTTTGTATTATGTTCGCATGGTACATCAAACAACATGTCCTCGCACACCTCAACAGAATGGGGTTGCAGTACGCAAAAACCGCCATCTTCTTGACGTAACACACACTCTCCTTTTTCAGATGTCTGTGCCTAAGAAATATTGGTCTAATGTTCTTCTCACTTCTTGTTTTTTGATTAATCATCTGTCGTCTTTTGTCTTACAAGGGGCCACCCCTTTTTCTATGTTACGACCAGATGAGCAAGCTTTTCCTGTTCCCCTTCATGTCTTTGGTTGCACCGCGTTTGTTCATGTGTTTGATTAACGTGCTAACAAGTTGTCTCCTCACGCAGTTCGCACCGTTTTTTTGGGATATTCCCCAACACAGAAGGGATTCAAATTTTATTGTACTCATCTTCGTCATATGTTTATGTTGGCTGACGCTACCCTTCATGAGTCTACTCTATTCTCTACTGACTTTGTCCAGAGCAAGGAGGGGCATATTCCTGTGAGTGACCATATCTTTGAGAGTGAGAGAGAGACACCGCTTCTTGTGTGTTCTGTGATGAGAGTTTTCTAGAAACCACTATACCATCACCATCATCTATACCTCCACCTATTGATCATTTGCCACTAGTTTACACTAGGCGAGCAGGGCACCATCCAGAGGATATAGCAACATCGGTCTATCAAGTTGGCTCACCATGGTCTGATACTTCTGAGGTACATGTTCCTACTGAGAGTTCTCCTGATGCTTATGTTTCAAATTTGCACCTTCCCATTGCAACTTGTAAAGGTGTTCAATCTTGTACTATATGCCATCCACTCTCAAGTGTATGTTGCTTGTCTCATCTATCACCAGTAGCCTGCATGTTTGCTCCTCAGCTTGATTCCACAGTTGTTCCTCGTTCTTACATAGAGGATGCCAAACATGATGGTTGGAAAAAGGCTATGGATGGTGAGATGGATGCTCTTTATGAGAATTCCACCTGGGATTTGGTGGATCTTCCATCCAGGAAATCTATTGTAGGTTGTCGCTGGGTTTATACTATTAAACAGAAAATCAGATGGCTCTATTGACCACTTGAAGGCCCGGTTGGTGGCAAAGGGGTATACTCAGATACATGGCGTGGATTTCTTTGAGACCTTCTCACCAATTGCTCATCTCAATTCTATGTGGATCCTTATTTCTGTTACTACTCACTATGACTGGCCTTTGCTTCAGCTGGATGTCAAGATTGCTCAGGAGGCTCAGGGGAGTTTCAAAAGGTGTACAAGTTGAAGAAATCCTTATATGTGTTGAAACAATCTCCACAATCATGGTTTGACATATTTAGTGACTCTCTTCTACGATTTGGGTTCAAATGGTCCTCTATTGATCATTCCTTATTTGTGTATAAATCGTCGAGTGGCACTATTATTCTAGCAGTCTATGTAGATGATATTGTCATTACAGGTGATGATTCTTCTGGCATTTCTCAGCTTAAGGAATGGTTACAAACACAATTTTAAACAAAAGATTTGGGCACAATATTCAATATTTTCTTGGAATAGAAGTTCTACGGTTCAAGAAGGGCATAAATCAACCTCAAAGGAAGTATGCTCTAAATCTTCTTGCAGAGACAGGAATGACACAATGCAAGCCAGTTTCCATGTCTATGCATTATCATATCAAGAAATCTATTTCTGATGATACTGATTTTTTTTATACAACAAAATATAGAAGGGTTGTGGGGAAACTAATTTATTTGACAATCACACGACCTGACATTTCATATCTTGTGGGAGTTGTTAGCCAATTTATGAGTGCGCCAAAACTGTCACATTGGGCGGCAGTTATCCGGATTCTGCAGTACATTAAAGGATCACCAGGAAAGGGTTTTACCTACTTCATTGGGAAAATTCCTGCACATACCCCGTTGAAGCTCACTAGTTACACTGATGCAGATTGGGTAGGTGATGTTGGAAACCGACAGTCTACCTCTAGCTACTTTGTATTTCTTGGGTCATGTTTGGTGACTTAGAGGAGCAAGAAGCAAACTGTGGTAGCACGATCCAGCACAGAGGCTAAGTATCGAGTAATGGCACATGCTTGTTGTGAATTACAGTGGGTCATGTCTATTCTGTCTGAAATGGGAGTATCGGTTGAGATACTTATCTCTCTTATGTGTGATAAACAAGAAGCCATCCACATTGCCAGCAATCATGCGTTTCATGAGCCGACTGCCATTTTGTTCTTGATTTAGTACTCTCCAAGAAGATTCAGAGTCCTCAAGTTCGCACTAGACTACAAGTGGCAGACATCTTCACCAAGCCACTTATACCATTAGTTTTTAATTATATGAATTCCAAGCTGGGCATGCATGATGTGTATACTCCATCTTGAGGAGGAGTGTTACAGATAACTTCTTATTTCTGTACTTCTTTCTTATTTTTTCGATTTGTTGGGTCTAGTATGTAAATATTCCTTCTATATATAATAAAGAGACACCCGTCACATTCGGGTATCGTTCTAGCCCAATACCTTTCACAATAGCTAATTGGAGTGACCGATACGAAGGTTTCAAAGAATTTGACTACATACATTTGAGTATAGCCATTGGCCGCGAGACGGGCTTTGTGTGTGTTAATAGAACAATCAACATTGTGCTTGATAGCATAGACCATTAGCATCTAGTCTTCTTTCCTGTTGGAGATCAACAAGCTACCATGTATTATTGTGAGAAAATATGATGTGTTTGATCATTCACAGTTGAGGTTCAACTAGGATCTTGCAAGGCTTCTCTGTGACAGAGAGAGAGAACAATCTTTGCAGAGTTACAGCATATGCTTGGACATTCAATTAAATTTATACCAAACAGAAAGGACAGGAAACTAGATGTCTGGGAAGATAAGAGTAAGTAGCTTTTGTAGAGCAATAGACTTATAAGTAGCGACTTTTAGAGCAGAAAACGATGAAATGGGAGCCTCAAGCGTGATCTCTTGGTTGGGAGTATGCCTTTTGTGATATACATGAGAACGGGGTTGGACAATTCGTCCAGAGTGGGTTGGTATTGGGGAATTTAATTTGCAACAGTCACTTTCAGGTTTAGTAACAAACTGCTATCTACAGATACAAGCATACGTCAAGTAGAGGGAATGCAGTCATGAAATATGGCATCTGTGGATACGAGCATACGTCAAGTAGAGGGACAATAGGATTTTTAATCATTGTTGACAATAGAGATCCTAAGAAAAAAACAATTTAATGGTCGGTGACAATTCATCGACCATTTAGTCTAAATCTTGTACAAAGGCAGTAGACTTAGCCGTGCAAAAAAGGAAAAGGACTGACGTGTTGAGTAGGATGAACAAATTAATAACGAATGGAACATTACAAAATGGAAGACAAAATTCAGTTAATGAGAAAGCAAGCAATACAAAATATGACATCTGATGGATCACTAACTAATATTGCTTTGGAGCATGTGAGTGGATGAGTAGTGTTCAAGCAATGTCAAGAAGGTGTTAATTTTTGCCATCTGTTACTCCATTTTTCTGGGAGTACGAATACGGGAACTCTGATGGATCATAAACAATAGGGGCAGAAATGTCGACATCTGACCATATTCGGATACATTGCCAGTGCAAAGATTTTTTAATGCAATAATCAAATTGAACTTGATAAACTGGCAGAACATCTTTATGAAGTAAAGGACTTCAACCCTTAATTTTATCAGATATAACCAATTCATGCGAGAACAGTCATCCACCAAAAATGAAAAATATGATATAATGAAAGCCATTATCGTTGGAAATCCGAATAGGTTACCTAGCATTGCTATGATGTGAATTTCAAAGTTTTGAAGGGTGGTATCGGTACATGAAGAAATATAAACTCTATGATCGTTGATCAAATGGCATGATATACAATCAAAAGTTTTAAGAGAGGATGGTTTTTTCTTCAGTGTATTTTGTTTCAAGGAGAGGTGGACATTCTAGGAGTGAAGCTACAAGACAGAACATCTAATGAATGCAAAATGAAGAGACTTGATAGGCTGTTGAGCATGGAAGTAACAGAGAGTGCTAGTAGTAGTTCCCAAAATAATTGTCTTTAAGTTATAGAAATCATGTAAGATAAAACTAGCAGGACCTAACTTCACAAGACAATTAAATGAATTAACCAACAAACTACTTGATTAACATAATGTTTATCTAGGGATGATGATAGTGGTACATATGCACATGATCATGTATCGTTTATGATCCATCCGCCAAGGTGATAGTTTTATAGGGAATATATGATTCATTAGTAGCGGGACTATTTGTCATGATCATATGTTGTGTTACTTCTGAATTTGTGAATTAAAAAATGCCTGGAGCGGCCGCTTCATAATCGGCCAGCACCCCAAGCTGTTGTTTTTTAGGCTGAAGCGGACCTCTGAGCGTTTTTACAGGAAGCGGCCACCTAGGACCGCTTAAACCCGCTTTGACCCGTTTTTTTCCCTGCTTAGGCGGCTGCTTCAAGCCGCTTTATGTTAATCAATTTCTCAATGTATTGGTGTTATGTACTGCTTTGCTCCCTGCTATCAGTTGCTATGTATTGCTTTACTCGCTGTAATATATGTATTGCTGCCACATATTGCTGGAGTTAATGCTTTTAAATATCTGTTATGGTAATTTTAACACATCGTCAGATATATTTTGTTAGTCCTAATCCCTGCTGTGCTCTAGGATGGTAATTAGGAACTATTACTTTGATTACATAATCTGTAATCTGTAGATTCCAAATAAAAGTATGTGGTCCCTTAACTATAGTTAGTGGCTGGATGTACTGTTTTGTCATACTATGCTATTAATCTTAAATAGCATCAGTAAACTATAGTTAGTGGCTGGATGTATCGTTTAGTCACACTGAGTTATTAACCTTAAATATTATCAATAAATTGTAGTTAATGGGCAGATTGTTTAGTCGTATGGAGTTACTAACTAATATCAGTAAACTAAATCAGTGGTTGAATGTATTGCTGTGAATGTTTCTTGTAGAAAAGTAATTGGTATTGTGTATTGTTGTGAACATGAGTGAGGACTCTGGATTTTTTTTATGTTTGACTTCTTTTTAGCTTGTTGGCACAATATTCATGTGCAATGAGGATGAATAACATTTAGTTTTATGATACTCTTTTTACAACTGTCTATTATCATTTAGAATATAATTTATACGTTAGTTTAAATATAATGGCCGCTTTTTCAAAAAGTGCCCACTTTGAAACCCACTTCCCGCTTAAGATCCCATGGAGATCTGGGTGCTCACTTAACACTTCACACTTTCCAAAACCTAGTTCTTATTAACAAATTCCGTCTTTAGACACAAGGTTGGCAAACTAGCCACAGGGAATGGGCTGAATAGCCAGAGAATTCACAAAATTATGCTAATTTCCATGAAGTAGGACGTTGTTATTTGGAAATAGTGATGTGATCTTATATATCATATGTATGACCCAAATGAGTGAAAGAATGGCATCCCCCAAAAGAGCGTCCTCCACCGCAAGGATGGGCATGTTCTCAAAATATATGTGTTAATGTGACCCAGTCTAGTAAAAATGTACACTTGGGATAGGGTGCATGGTCGCCACAATGACTTTATTGGCAGAATCATCAATAAAAACAATAACATGAGAATTCTTGAGATTAGAAGTCACATGCTTAGTAAATTCAAATGTGGTTGTTGTGTCCTAGCAAAGTCTTCTTCAAGACCAAGTATATTGTACCCAACTAGAATTGTTAACTAGTGTTTTTATTTAAGCTCTTTATTTTCTTTTGTTATTTTCCTATTCTACAATGACCTCTCTGTAATTGTTCTCTTTATAAATATACAGGGTACACACGCTGTGTTACCCTTACAGTCCACTCAAGATGGTATCAAGGCAGGTTCTCTAGCCGCCATCTTCCCCGGCCGGTCACTTCCGTTGGGCTGCTAGGCCCGCCTCCAGTGGTCGTGCGCCTCTTCTGCGTCGGCGGGTGATCTTGTGTGCGGCGTTGGCCTGCTAGTGCAACCCGACTGTCTGTCGTTCATCTCCGGCTGTTCGGTTGAAGGTCTTCGGAGATCCTCCCTTCTTTTTCTGCCTGTATCGGCTCTTGAGCCGTCGGGTTCTCTGATGCGCCTCGGCGTAGTCTACATGTAGGTTGGTCCTTCCAGTTGCTCACTCTGCCTGCTGCCGCCTAGCCGAAGGATCTCGACAGTTCTAACCTCGGTTGTTGTTCTCTGCTACTTGTGGACCCGGCTCCCTCATGGCTTCCTCCCATGAAGACTTCCGTCGTCAGGTGACCACTGTGAAGCTAGACGGACGCAACTACCAACATTGGGTTTGCTCCATGGAATTCTTTGCAAAGTCACAGGGCAAGCATTCCCATTCGACTGAGGCTCCGCCTCCTACTCCGCCTACTACTGCCGAGTCCAAGGACAAAAAGATCTATGAGGACTGGGTCAAGGATGACTCGACTGTGATGACGTGGATTCTAAACAACAACAAAACTCGCATCACTGTCACTGTACTTTGTCTCCTAACTGCCAAGGAGATGTGGGACCAACTGGACAACACTTATTCTCATAGCAAAAATCCGAAGAAGGTGTTTAATCTGAACAAATAATTGTCCGGTCTGCACTTTACTGGACCTGATATTGCTGACTACTTCTCCACCTTTAAGGGTGTCTGGGCTGAGCTCGAGAATCTTCATCCCTTATCCACTGACTTGGCCATGATGCAACAACAAAGACAGGAACTCCAAGTTGTCTAGTTCCTCTGCAGCCTTCCTGAATCATATGCTGGGGTGGTTGACTAGATCCTCGCCAGCGATCTGTTACCTACATTGGAGAGTGCCTTTCAGCATCTCCAATGTCTGTCGACTTCCTCATCAAATGCACCTTCTGACATAGCTGACCCTACTGCTCTTGCTGCTATGTCTGAAGCCTCGTCTCATATTTCTGGCAACTGTTCTCTATTTTATAAATTGTCTAAACCCTATTCCAAATCTACTGTTATGCTTGTTGATGGTTCTAAATCTGCTGTATCTAGAATTGGCGAT
The DNA here is from genome assembly GCA_963693085.1 of Alisma plantago-aquatica. Taxonomy (NCBI): domain Eukaryota; kingdom Viridiplantae; phylum Streptophyta; class Magnoliopsida; order Alismatales; family Alismataceae; genus Alisma; species Alisma plantago-aquatica. Next base: position 751,357,894 of record OY856413.1, read on the forward strand.
ATCTTTGCTCAAGTCCTTCTGCAATCTGCTTTATATGTGCCAAATTTTCCACTGAATCTATTATCTGTCAGTAAAATGGTCCACAATCTTAACTGCAATCTGACATTTGCACCGGGTACTTGTGTTTTTCAGGACCTTCGCACGAGGATGAAGATTGGTGGGGGGCATGAAGGACCTAATGGGCTCTACTACTTGGATAAGTTGAAACAGATTGGCACTATAGCTCTGGCTTTAGCTCTTTCATCTTCTGTTTCTGCATAATAGTGGCATTTCAAACTTGGGCATCCGTCAGCTGAGAAATTAAAACATGTTATTTTTGGTGTCGGATCGCATAGATTTCAATGTGAGGCATGTCAATTAGGAAAACAGTCTAGATCTGTATTTCCCAAAAATACTCATATTGGTAGCAAAAATATTTTTGATTTGGTGCATGTTGATGTATGGGGTCCTTGTCATATTCCAAGTGTATTTGGCAATAAAAAAATTATTTTGTTCATTGATGATTACTCCCATGCTACCTAGTTATTTTTGTTGAAAGATATATCCCAATTATTCCCACTGTTAAATTCTTCTTTGCTGAAATTAAAACTCAGTATTCTATGCCTATTAAAATTCTGCGTATTGATAATGCATTGGAATTTGTTCAAAAAAATGTGGAGTTATTCTATCATTCTGTGGGGACAATTCATCAGACGTCTTGTGCTTATACACTCCAACAGAATGGTGTGGTTGAGAGGAAGAATAGGCATTTACTTGAAGTTTCTTGAACTATCATGTTGCATTCTAATGTTCCCAAATATTTTTGGCCAGAAGCCGTTTTTACTTCCTATTTTATGATAAATTGTATGCCTTCCTCTATTATTGGGAATAAAATTCTTGTACAAGTACTACAACCAGATCTGCCTCTATTTTCTGCTCCTCCGAGAATTTTTGGGTCGACTTGTTTTGTTCATTTGCCTAGTCCTACTCAAGAAAAGTTATCCCCTCGAGCTGAAAAATGCATTTTTCTGGGATACTCAAGAACTCAGAAAGGGTACCGCTGCTATAGTCTGGTTAATAAAAAGTGGTTCACGGGTAGTGATGTCGGTTTTTTTTAAGATACTCTGTACTACTCTACTAAAGGGACTACGTTGAGCTCTGATTTGATTGCAGCACCTCTGCCTATCATTGGTGATTCTACCTCTGTTGTGCAACCGGATGAGACTACAACTCCTCTTATTGTTTATCAACGCAGAAATCGGCCACCGCAGCCTACTCTTGCTCAAGACCCCCCACTGACAACCAATCTTCTACTTCAGAAGGTCCTGCCCCTACTGAGGTAATTTCTGATCTAGATTTACCTATTACTCTCAGGAAAGGTACTAGATCATGTACATCTCATAATATTGCTAACCATGTCTCCACTGCTCATCTGAGTATTCATGTTAGTAATTTTGTTGCTGCTCGATCTTCTATTTCTGTACCCAAGAATGTGCATGACGCATTACATAGTAAGGCCTGGACACAAGCCATGACTGAGGAGATGGCTGCTCTCACTGACATGGGTACCTGGGATCTAGTTGATCCTCCTTCTGATTGCAAACCGGTTGGATGTCGTTGGGTTTACACTATTAAATATCATCCTGATGGAACAGTTGAACGCCTGAAGGCTCGCTTCGTGGCGAAATGGTACACTCAGACATATGATTTTGATTATTTTGAAACTTTTTCTCCTGTTGCCAGGCTGAATTCTATGCGGGTTCTACTTTCTGTGGCAATTAATCTGGAATGGCTCTTATCCAACTAGACGTCAAAAATGCTTTTCTTTATGGTGATCTCCAGGAGGAGGTATATATGGAGCAACCACCTGGGTTTGTTGCTCAGGGGGGGTCACACAGTCTTCCGCCTCAAGAAGTCTATTTATGGACTCAAACAGAGTCTGCGTGCCTGGTTCGACAAACTGAGTAAGACTCTGTCTACTTATGGTTTTCTCAGATCTCATGTTGATCATTCTGTTTTTATTAAAAATACGTCCACTAGTATTGTAGTTCTTATTGTGTACGTCGACAACATTATTTTATCTGGCAGTGATCTCTCTGAAATTAATGCTACTAAATCCTATTTATGCAAACATTTTGTCAGTAAAGATCTGGGAAAATTGAGATATTTTCTAGGGATTGAAGTTTCCAGGATTGCTAATGCTCTTGTTCTATCACAACGCAAGTATGTTCTTGATCTTCTACAGGAGACTGGCATGCTTGGAGCTCGGCCTATTGATACACCTCTAGATCCTAATGTGAATTGGGAAGATGATGAATCTCCTTTGTCTCTTGACAGTAAAAGATATAAAGGACTAGTGGGCAAACTGATCTATTTGACTGTTACTAGAACTGATATTTCAAATGTCGTTGGTCTTGTTAGCAGGTATCTTAACAAGCCTAAACAGTGTCATTGGGAAGCACTGTGTCATATCCTGAGATATCTGAAGAAATCTCCTGGTAAAGGCATGTTTTATAGAAAACATGGTCATTGCTCTCTTGAAGGCTATTGTAATTCTGACTATGCTGGTAGCAAGATAGACAGAAAATCTACTTCTGGTTATTGCGCCTTTGTTGGTGGTAATCTGGTTACCTGGCGGAGCAAAAAGTAAAATGTTGTTGCCAGATCTAGTGTTGAGGCCGCCGAGTATCGCGCTATGGATCATACTGCTTGTGAGCTTCTGTGGGTGCAATCTCTTCTAAAAGAACTTGATGTGGGATCTCCTGCTCCTATCCCTATGCACTGTGATAATAAAGCATCTGTTTTTATTGCAAATAATCCTGTTTTTCATGAGCGGACCAAGCACATTGAAGTTGACTGCCACTTCATTAGAGAATCTATTCTGACTGGACGTATCTGCACTCCTTTTACTCGCTCAGAAGACCAAGTTGTTGTAAATATACGGGGTACACACGTTGTGTACCCTAACCCTTACAGTCCACTCAAGAAGAATAACACTACAAATTGGTATATATTTATCACACATACGAAATACCAAAATTGTAGTAATTACTCCTCAATTTGAGTCAGCTATGCAGATTTCAGCAATCATTGCTGGTCTTTTCCCCTAGAGTTGTAGATAGTAACTTTTTCCCAAACGATGTAGATATGAAGTGTGTTGCGTTCATGTGTCTAGAATTATGAGCTACTTTTCATATTTCTTTTATTGTAGTATTGAATATAAATTAAGCCACTACTTGAGGTTTCGTGTTATTCCACAGCCAATATCTGACTAGTTACCATATTTGCGCCAATCGGCATATCATATGCTTTTTGCATCAGAAGCTCTACAATTTGCAGTCAACAATTTTAAGTTGATCAGGGGATGTTAAGAAGGTTTATCCACCATCCATCCATTAAGATCGTTTGCTCCATTCAGCTTTAAAGATGCAATAGGCTCTTGATTATTGTAGACCATAGTAGATAGGACTCTTGGTTTGTCAGGCATGTGAAGAAAGAGATGACACTGCCAGAATGAAGAATGTTAGAAAAAAAAATCAAAGACTGCTATAGGAGTGACATATTGTGGTGGGAGCCCACACTCACCCATAGATAGGGAATCTACACGGGGAGGACGATCCTATTCGAGGGGACTCCAGTGATAAACTAGAAATTTAAGAGATGTAGAAGGAAAATGAGATGCCTGAAGAACTATTGTAAAGTGATGATGAGTGAAGTACTGAAGTGGGATGCAATAATTTACAATAAAATAATGTACTCGTCGTAGAAGACATGGATGACAACATCCCCACTTGGATTCATGCTAATCTTATTTGCATGGGTGGGGTGATGCACCGGCCTAGGGGATCACGTCTTCAAGGTTTAAGACTATAGGATGGTAAGAGGTAATGGCTGAACCTTCCTAACTGTCAATCTAGATCTGTCACCATGAAGAAGCAGTCATTTCCTCCTCTAACGAGGGGAAGGTAGGAGACAATTCTCATTTCCCTAGGCTGCTAGAACAGAAGGGAATCCCAAGGAAGGGTAGATCAAGAGGGTTGGCCAATGGATAGTGCAGTACCGTAGCATCAACCAGTGAGGGATGAAAATGGGAAAAGGGAGAGGAAATGCAAGAAAGAGAAGGAGAGAAAGGGGAGGGGGTTAAGGTTTAGAGAAGTTACTCTTAGCCACAATTATTACACAGGAGTAGGAAAGCATTAAAAACACTACTACATAAGTAATTTGACATAGAGGTATAGGAAGAATGAATAAATTATAAGTACTTATAACTCGACTTTAAAGTTTAAGCATACAGAAAGTGGTGATATGTACCTAGAGTATCCCCCATTGTCGTTCCTTTTCGAGTAAGTAGAGTAGCCAGATCAGTTTTTATTTTACCCTTATCGGTGCTATCTTTATCCGATATTTCCCTAATAAAACAGCCCCGTCTTCCAACAAACAATGCATCTTTCACTTTTTTCTATCTCATATTTGATACTAAATGTTAACATTTCAACTTCAATGTATTACTATCTTAATCCTAAAAATGTTGCAGACGCTTTATCTTACCGTGTGGAAAGAATCTATGGTTGTTGAGATGCAAACTTTTTATTCTTGAGGTACATGGAAATTGGTTCCTCTTCATAAAATCCGAGCTAGTTGGATGTTACTGCATGTTTACAATTAAATATCAATGGAATGGCTGAGAATCCCAAGGCACAACTATCTGCCAAAGGTAACACCTAGGAAGTCTAGTGTCGATTGTTTTGATACCGTCTCCCTTATTGCTCAACTTGATTCGAAAACATTTTTGATATATGTTGTATCTAATAGAGAACACATTGTCCCGTTGCTTTATTATACATGATAGATTATCAAGTCTCCTTTTTCTAGGGTTCTTACCCATGCATCCATAAGTAGGCAACTATCTCTATGGATATGGCCGACCATAGATATCTCTCAGTAACAAAATCCTCTTTTTATTCGGTTTCATTGGCATTGATCTTCCCTGGTAAAACTAGATGTTTTCTTTGTATGGATCTAGCACTTCTATTGTCCTACTTCTCTATTGTGTAGATATCTGCCTAGTTATTTGATGATTTTTTACACTATCATCTTAATGTCTTGAATTTGCTTTTCTTTTTCCATTGGCTTGAACGTTGTTTTCCTTAGATAATATGTATAGTTTATTGCAGATCAAGCATACCCACTTCCCTGTTCCCTTTCTCCTGTGTAGGTATATGCATACTCCAACGCTAATGAGATATCCGCTCCTTTTGACGTGACTTTCTTTACATTGTCATTTAATTCAATTTATCCAGCAAATTGCTTATTCCAGGCAAAGTAGCCACAAACCCAATTTACATGATTTTCATCAATGTGGTTCATATGCATAAAGAACTTGTGGTCTATGTTATTTATCTAGGCATTGTTCAAATTACATGGTTCCATATTTAATTAGTTTATTTTAGCTAGTTTTTCTAGTGTTGACCTTTGCTTCTCTTCTGACCACTGATTAATGACCATGCCAAAGTGGAATATGGAATACACTCATTAGCCCTAAACCTTGTTCTCCGCTGTCAATCGTTCCTATAATTGGTTATCATAGACCCCACAATTCCACCATCAATTTCCTTCAATCCACACCACCATAACAGTGCCACATCTTCCATCAACAATCACAAAGTATCTATGCATAGACCAGAGTACATGACTAATGCTTCCTTCTTGCAACCTCTTTCAAACTGCTCAGCCTAATAAGGAACATAGATCGAGTAAGACTGGAAATGTAACCTAGTAATATACTCTGAAATGGTGACAACTATCTTAGATCATTTTTTTTAATCTCCCAAACTCCTTCGTAACCCCATATTGTTCCTGGTACAACAGTAAGCTAAAAAATCTGGCTCATTTTGGGCTTTCATTCATGTGGCTAGTCCACATGCATTTTCATGTTAAGTCATAATTGGGAAAAATCTTATCCCATTATATTTTAATATGTAAGCACTCTTATAAGTTTTATTTTCTTGAGGAAACAAACTCTTCTTTTCATACCCAGCAACACACTTTTTGAACATCTCTTTTTCCCTACTCACATTTAAATAATGAACAGACAGAATATCTAAATATGCGGTCATCCCATTCTTCCACAAAACATTGCTCTCATTTATCTATGATTGTTTTGCTTTCACTTCAACCTCCGATTTTTTTACTCTATCAAACAATCTCATAGTTAGAAAGTTTTTTTCTCACAAAATCCACTCCAACCCCCCAATGACGGGAGAGTGTAGTTGAATGAGATATATGGTGGTGGCAGAGATAAATGTGGTTGACTCCCCATCTCTCTTTTCCTCTCACTCATCATTTCATTTTCGCATTCTTCTCGCTCCCTTATTCTCAATCACTATACACGGAGGGATATATAATTAATTAATTTAATATGTAAATTAAAAGTTGACACAGGGAACAACAGAATTAAGCCAAAGTCTAATGCACATTTTATCTATCTAAAGGTGGTTCTCAGTTATGAACAACTTGAAAATTAAAATTTTCCATTTGCATGTGCTAGTTGTCACCATGTATAAACATGCACACGCCTTCTTAGATATATGAAGTCATGCTCTTCCGGTATGTTTATGCAAAAACACAATATTTATACTAGAGGTATGAGCTGGGTTGTTAACACTATACTGTACATGTTGTTGACCTAGAGGTTATACATTGTCCACATTTTGATAATGACTTAACCATTCCATTCATATGTATCTAATATGTGTATTCAAGATTAATTTCAGGTGTTAGGTACATTAAAAGTGTTACAACCCCAATTTTTGGGTTCTTTTGGTGAGAAATGTAATTTCTCCTATTAAAGATATTTGAACAAATAATGATATAATTTGTTTTGAATAAATGGATTTCGTTTACAATAGCCTTGTTGATTGTTTTGTGGGCTTTAATGGCTATTGGGCCCAAGAACAAGGAAAAGACAAAAGAAACTCCATTAAGAAATGGAGAAAAGAAAGATGTAGAAACCTCTAGAAGGCAAAAGAATATAATCCAAAGGTGGATTTCGTGCCTCTTGGGTTCCTTGGGTTCCAAAGAGTCCAAAGTTGCAAAGATAATACAACAAGAAAAGAAAAGATCAATTAAGTATTTCTTTATTAAGAAAGAAATTGAAAACAATGATAAAATGTGGAAAATAAGTGGAAAGAGGTATTATTGAGTTATCTTTGGTGGATTTTCGTATCCATAAGGTTCCTAATGTTAAAAGGAATTCCAATAAGGAAAATAAAAAGAGAGAGAAAGAGAAATCCTCAAAAAGAGATATTTTAATAAAGAAATAAGTAAGATAATGAGAAATAATGGATATAGATGCATCAAGAAGGATAATGAGTATCCACTAAAAAGGATTTCGAAATATTAGAGTTTCTTGGGGACCAAGGAGCCCCAATGGAGAAAAAGAAAGAGAAAATTCCAATAATACAAAATAAGAGGATAATGTGATACATAATTAATGATTTTTTTGGCATTGTTAAAAAGGAGGTATTTTCTACTAAAGGAAAATATAAATTCATGCCAATGGATTAAAAGTCAAGCATAAAGAGAATAAGAGAGAGAATTTTCGAATTCCTAAATATCCAATGAACATGGTTTATTAAAAAGATAATAAGAAGAGAGAAGATTGCTTCTCAATGAAGGAATATGGTTTCCTATTGGGAAAGGGTCTTGGATCTCGTGGATGGGCATCCTAGGGCTTTGTTACACTCCCCTATATAAGGGGTAGAACCCTTGGCCGAGTCCAGGAGGATCCCATGCATCCCTCTTCTTCTTTGTTTTCGTCCATAAACCCTAGCCAAGAGAGTAGATCGATCATGAGGGCCCCGAGTAGCTGCGATGGGTCTCGATGGAGGCACGAAGCTCCCACGACATCAACGGGATGCTCGGTGGCAATCCCTTCACCCTAACCTACGCGCAGCTGCAGCCGCATGGCTGCAACGACGGTCGCACGTTGTAGGTCGAGTGCTCTTGAACTAACCACCTAGGCCACGAGCTGGGCGGCGCCCCAGGTGCAGCGAGATGAGGCGGACCTAGGGGAACGATCGGCGGCGGTCGTCGGGCCCTGGGGAAGGAGTGGGCAGCCCCGTAAAGGGCTACCATCGGCGGCCATTGCGGCTGATCCAAGCTTGAAGATGACCCATGGCCGTTGGACAATTATACCCCTTTTGGGTATGAAGATCGGGTCTTTTAAGTGAGGGCAGCATGGTCATTTCATTATGTTTTCCAAAGCAAGCTATGTTGCATGGACAGGGTGACGTGGCGCTTAGTGATTGGTTCAAGTAAGTTTATTTTGCAAAAATCGTATCTTTTTATTGGTAGCTCGGATGAATCCGTATAAAATATGAAAGTTGCTCAAAAAAATGAGAGGAATCCATTAAAAATAGTTTTAGAAGCTAATTCCTCTTGCAATTCGAAAAGTAGTGGAAGTTATCAACTTTAATGCATTAATGATTAGGAAACCCTTTTGAGATGATTAATGTATCGAGAAGGGTTATAGGGATGATTAAAGTTGATATTAACTTGTTAATCATAAAAAGATACATTAAGATCGAAAAGGATGAACTTTGCATGTAATTGGTTTAATTTAGAATTCCATGTACATGAACGAGCTTTAATGGGCCTTGAAACCCTAAAGTTAGTAATTGTGACTCTTAATGGATTTAATTGCTCAATTCATGAATAAAGTTGAGATATGATGGTTCTAAGCTATTTTGAGTATAAAAGTTCCTAATTGTGGATAAATACCCTTAATATGGTGATTAGGGTTTTCTAGTGGATAAAGGTGGAATTAATGATAAATAGAGTTCATATGTGAATTAGGTCGTAATTAACTATGAGTTGTTAATCCGGAAGGAACCAAAGATGATAATTAGGCCTAATGATCTTGTCATGAATTAAAAGGATAAAAATGGTAGTTTTAATGTAAAAGATGCATAATGGACTTAATTGATGGTTAATTGTGCCTTTAATCCGAAATTAAGGTTATATGTTGTTAAAAGGTAACCTTAATATCTTTCGTGAAGAATAGATGAGATAATTAGGGTTTGTGAGTAATTGTATAAAATTAGGGTTTAAAATAGTATAAATGATGTGAAACCCTAATTGCAATAGAAATCCTAAAAGTGGACTAGAAACTTAGGAAGCGAGCTAGGTTTAATAGATCTTAATGGCATGATAAATGATAGGAGATTGTATGCATATTTCAGGATCTCTTTGTGTGCTTGCTTGCCTATTGGATTTCTTGCATTGATTGGATTAATTCTGTCTCAAATCAGCCTGACAGGTATGTGGTTAATTATGGTTAATCGTATTAGTTTCCCGAAGAGTTTCCCAGATGATTCATTGCATTGAATGCAACTTATCAGTTTGGATGTTCATACTTGCAAATCATAAAGTCACTATGATTATCACAATAATAATAGAAGTGTGTATTCTCGCACCTACATACCACCCTGATGGATGATGCCAAAAGGTCAAGCCCAGGAGGGAAGACCAATGGGCACCATGAGTTGTGACCCCAGACACCAAGCTCGGGATTGAGAAGGTGGTCTTTATAGCTACAGAGAGCTAAGACACATATACAAGCGAGCAATATGGGACTAATACAATAAAGCAGTAGGAGGAAAAACACAGCAGAATAAGTAAATAACACATTATTTCTATAATCCCCCTCAAGCTGGAGCGTAGATGTCGGCTTAAAATTTTGGCTAAAATTTTTTAGGGCTAATGCCCACTAAAGCAATCGCCCCTGACTCCATTTCATGGTCGGGGCGGTTAGCAGCTACAAGGGAATCAAAGCCCAGCTCGTCAATCAGAGTCTGGAAGCGAGCTTTAGGTAGAACTTTGGTGAAGATGTTTGCAAGCTGCTTCTCAGTGCTGAGATATGGAGTGCAGATATGTCCAGACAGAACTTTCTCCCTGACGAAGTGGCAATCAACCTCAATATGTTTTGTTCTTTCATGAAAGGTGGGGTTGCTCGCAATGAAAATGGAAGCCTTATTGTCGCAGAACATAGGAATGGGGCTAGAAGAGGTGATATCAAACTCATTCAGAAGACCACGGACCCACAGGAGCTCACATGCAGTATGAGTCATGGCTCTATATTCTGCCTTTGCACTAGATCGGGCAACAACTGTTTGCTTTTTGCTGCGCCATGTAACCATATTTCCTCCCACAAAGGTGCAATATCCAGATGTAGATTTCCTGTCAGATCGAATTCCTACATAGTCAGAATTAAAGAATCCAGATAAATTGCAATGACCATGCTTTTTGTACAGAAGACCTTTCCCTGGAGAGCTTTTGAGATATCGTAAGATGTGACAAATAGCATCCCAGTGGCATTGCCGGGGTTTATCAAGATAACGGCTTATAAATCCTACAGCAGCAGCCAAGTCAGCTCTAGTAACAGTCAAATAGATAAGTTTGCCAACCAGTCTCCTGAACTGTTGATGATCAACATGAGGAGAAGTATCATTATCCCAATCCATATTGGGATCCAGAGGAGTGTTGGTTGGCTTGCAACCCAACATGCTTGTCTCCTGCAAAAGGTCAAGAACATATTTCCTCTGTGACAGGCATAGTCCTACAGAAGATCTAGCAACTTCAATGCCTAGAAAATATTGTAGTTTCCCTAGGTCTTTGGTGATGAAGTGCTGTGCTAAATACTTTTTGGTTGCCTGTATCCCTGCACTATCACTTCCAGATAGGACAATATCATCAACATACACAATAAAGATGACCAGCCCTGTTGCAGTTTTACGAATAAATACAGAATGATCAGATTGTGAACGTCGAAAGCCAAAGGTAATTAAGATCTGATTGAGCTTGTCAAACCATGCACGTGGGCTTTGTTTCAGACCATAGATTGCCTTTCTTAGTTTACAGATTTTAGAAGCAGACTCCCCCTGAGCAACAAATCCTAGAGGTTGCTCCATGTAGACCGCCTCCTGTAGATCTCCATATAGAAAAGCGTTTTTGACATCAAGTTGAAACAGAGGCCAGGCTTTATTCACAGCAATAGATATCAGAATACAAACAGAATTTAAGCGTGCAACAGGAGAAAAAGTTTCAAAATAATCAACTCCGTATGTTTGAGTATATCCTTTCGCAACCAATCGGGCTTTCAGGCGTTCAATGGTACCATCCGGTTGATATTTAATAGTAAAAATCCAACGGCATCCAACAGTATGGCATGAAGAGGGACGATCAACCAGATCCCATGTTTGTTGATCACAAAGTGCATGCATTTCCTGCTCCATAGCATGTTTCCAGGCAGGATAGCGAAGTGCCTCTTCGGCTGATTTAGGAATTGTCACAGCAGACAAAACAGAAGTGAAACAAGCAAAGCTACCAGAGAGATTGTCAGATGAATAGAAATTACTGATAGGATGCTGAGTACATGAGCGAACACCTTTCCTTAAACTTATAGGAAGATCCAGGTCAGAAAATACCTCAGTGGATGGTGGATCAACCACAGACGCAGGATTTGGTTCGGTCAGGGCTTCAGAAGCATTGATGTTCTTTGACCGGCGCCGATAGACTTGCAATGGGCGTTCTTGAGGTACATCAGGAGTTGGTAATTCCTCAACAACCAATGGTAATGGTGTGGTAGCCATAATATCAGCCGACAATTTGTCACCATCAGTAGAATAGTAAGGCATATGCTCAAAAAAGGTCACATCCGCACTAACAAACCACTATTTTTTAACAGGATCAAAACAACGGTAGCCTTTCTGAGTACGAGAATATCCCAGAAACACACATTTGACTGAGCGAGCATCAAGTTTGGTGAGGCCAGGACGAAGATGTTTTACAAAACAAGTACTCCCAAAAATGCGAGGAGGCAGAGAAAATAAGGGTTTATCAGGAAACAAAATGGCGTACGGGACCTGATTTTTCAAAACAGAAGAAGGCATCCAATTGATAAGATAGCATGCCGTAGAGACAGCTTCAGGCAAGAAGTGATGGGGTACTTTGTAGTGTATGAGAAGGGTGCGAGCAACCTCAAGAAGGTGACGGTTTTTTCTTTCAGCGACGCCATTTTGTTGAGGGGTGTAAGGGAAAGTGGACTGATGTATGGTTCCTTGGGCAACACAAAAGGATGTAACAGATTGTTGCATGAATTCCAGTGCATTATCAGTACGAAAAATTTTAATAGGTCGATTAAATTGAGTGTGAATTTCAGCAAAGAAGGTGCAAATAGTATCTAACACAGTATCCCGACCTTTAAGCAAAAACAACCATGTGGTGCGAGAATAATCATCAATAAAGGTCATAAAATATTTCACACTCGAGTGACTGGATACAGAGCACGGTCCCCAAATATCAGCATGAACCAGGTCAAAAATTTCTTTAGAAGCAATAACTTTCTTAGCAAGAAAAACATACCAAGTTTGTTTGCCCAAAACACAAGTTTCACAGGAAAAATTATGCTCAGATAAAGTAGGAAATAAATGCTTTAATTTGGCAGCAGATGGATGGCTCAGGCGAAAGTGTCATTGTAATCCCGTCACTGAAGTAGATAGCATAGCCGCAGCAGTAGGAGGTCCATCCAGATAATACAGCCCATCTGGTCCTTCACGGCCCGAACCAATCCTCGTCTTCGTGCGGAGATCCTTCAAAATACAGCCAGAAGGATCAAATTTAATAGAGCACTTGAGTTGTTTAATCATCTTACTGACAGACAATAAATTAACAGGAAACTTTGGAATATATAAAACAGAATTCAAGTGCAATTTTGGTGAAAGCGGAACCGTGCGAGTGCTATGAACAGCAGTTTTGGATCCATTTGCAACAGTAACAGATGATATAGGAGTAGTTTTATGGAGACTCGAAAAAAGATGAACATCACCAGCCATATGAGTGGATGCACCTGAGTCAATGCACCACTGTTTGTTACCAGATGATGGAGAGGCAAGCATGGCAGAGGCTCCTGGTGTAGACAAGGATGGCATCTGTGCAAGACGTTCCTGGAACATCTTCTCGAACTCCGAACGTAACCAGTATGTGTTAGTTGGAGCAGCAGGTGTGTCAGGGGTAGAGTCGGCAGCAGTTTCTATAACAACCTGATTAGCCCAAGCTGGCTTGTCGTGCTTAATCCAGCAATGATCTTCAGTATGATTGTCCTGGCTACACCAATTGCAGTAGCGAGGGCCGGGAACAGTACCACGTCCAGGAGTAAATGTGCCTCGACCTCCTGAAGAAGGAGGGCGACCGCCACGGCCACGACCGCGACCACGAACACGGCCAAAATCAGCAGAGCGAGCAATAAGCACAGGATGCTCAACAGCAGGTGGAGGAGTCATGGACGGCAGGCGTTATACACATTTTAGAACATCTCGAAGGGTTGGCAGCGGGTCACTTGACATGATCTGGTCAACCACTCCAGAAAAAGAGGCAGGATGTGCAACTAAAAATTGCACCAGTTGCAGTTCGTTGCGCTGCTTCTGAGCAATTTTGATGTCTACCGTCAAAGGGTGGTAGAGTTCAAACTCATTCCATAGAGCCAAACATTGATTGTAGAAGTCATCAATGGAAGTATCAGTAGAGAACTCTTTAACCAGAGTTTTGAAAATTTCAAAGACACGCTTGGGATTCTCCTGATGAGAATAGACATGGGACAGTTGATCCCACATAGCCTTAGCATCATGAAGGCAGAGAAGAGATTGGCTGATGCGAGGCTTGGTACTATAGAAGATCTAAGACATGACGTCGGAATCATCCTTAGACCATTGGGCATAGCTTTGTCTGGTTTTATCATCCGAATCAGCAGTAGGAACAGCAGGAGGCTCTGTCGTCAGGTGGTGATACCGTCCTTGTGCTTTGACATAAAGAACAAAGGACGCCGACCAGATATGGTAGTTGGAGCCGCCGTCGAGCTTCACCGTGGTGACACACAGGGAGCGTGGAGGCTCAGGGAAGGCCATAGCAGACGCAGGAGTTGGTGCAGTAGCAGAGTAGAGACCCACAAAGGGCAGATGGCAGCAGCAGGGATCTGACGCGTCAGATCAGAAAACCCGTATCGGGCAGAATATGCATAGAGCCGTCATGAGGAAAACTCAATGTTCCTTCATGAGGCGCAGGTAGATAGAAGGGAGAGACGAAAGGACTCTCAACTTAGCTGGCCAATGGATGTCCGATCGTAGATCCGAAGAGCACCCGGACGTAGATGGAGACGGGAGGTAAAAACCAGTGGCAGCCGGCCGAAAGGCTAGAATCCTGGAGGAGGAAGGATGTTGCGGGTGGAGTAGGTTGTTGAGGCGGCGGTGGGAGGAGAGGAGGCCGTGGGGAGGGAGGGAGGACGGAGGAGGGCGGTGGCGGTGGGGGTGGAGGAGGGAGGGGTGGCGGCGGGAGGGGAGGGAGGGCTGGGCGGCGGGGCGGGGGGGGGGCAGGAGGAGATCGGCGGGGGGGGGGGGGGGGGGCGGGCAGGGGGTGCTCACGTCATGGGTGGGGAAAATGAGAACCTGCTCTTGATACCATGTAGATAGTAAAGGAGTTGTTTATTCAGTGAGTAAAAAGGTTTACAAGGCACTCTCTTATATAGCTACAGAGAGTTGAGACACATATACAAGCGAGCAATATGGGACTAATACAATAAAGCAGTAGGAGGAAAAACACAGCAGAATAAGTAAATAACACATTATTTCTATAGTTATCAAGGTGTAGTTTCCTCCCATCCTGGGAGAGGGACCCTTTTGTAGGGTGTATACCAGTTTTGTTGGTTTTGAGGTAACCTAAAGAGGTCTCATAGGATCTTGAGAAGCTAAGTGAAAAGTTCATAGTATGAGAATGAACCTGTAGACCCATAGATAACCATCTCTAAGTGCATGTGGATGTATTACCATGGATGTAATCGATATGGGGCCTAACCAAGGTAGGTAGGTCGCCATGATCCCTATGAAAGGATGAAAGACAGCTCATGAATGCAGAGAGAGATGATGGAAACTTGGGTAAGGTTCTAAGTTGGACATGTACTATATTAGAATCCTAAGTCTATCCTAGGGTCAGGTAGGGATAAGCCCGATGGAAGTAGGAGTTGCCTAATTCCCTAGTTGCACATGACCATAGGGTCGGGAGGTAACAACTATCATTGTCTGAGGGCCATGGGTTAGGAGATTGATCACCTTCATGAACTCATGGGATCCAAAGGGCAGATGAGGAGGACACTCTCTGGATGTATAAGGGAAGAGGGATGACCCTAAAAGTGTCGGCACCCTACAGACCTAGAGGAGATGACCAAGGATTGTGTGGTGACCCAAGTGGGTTCGAGATCAGTTTTCCATGGAAGTAACTTTGATATCAAGATGATCATGATGTAGAGACATATGTTACACGTTTCAACTTAGATTGGAAGGTGTACTGGCAAGGTGTGATGTACCATTTCTACTCTTAGAACAGGAAGAATTCTGTATTTGAACTGCAGCCAAATGCTTATTTCCTCTTATTATGGGAGTGGGAGATAGGACAGTACGTATGCCATACACCAAGGATAAAGATGATGTGAGTTGGAACGTTACTATGAGGTATGAGGACAGAGATGATAACATACCCTTGTGGAGTGAACGATATGTGGATGGTTTACAAACATCAAGAGAACTAAGGTGGTCATCTTGTGAGGATGTTCTTATCATGAGCTATGTGGAATTTGCAAGTTATATAAGGTTGAGTTTGATAACCAAGAAGATGAGCTCTAAGTTTTCTTGTACAAGATAGACCTAAAGTCCGAGATGAGATGATAAGTGAAATAGATGGAGGTGTATGTCTTCAACATTACCTTACACATAAGGATGTGAAGTGGTGGAGATGCAACTGCCTAGTTTAGCTAGAGGCTAAAAGAGGTTGTTAGGTTAACCCTAAATTTGAAAAAGGAGATATGTTTGGGCTAACACTCATGTACAACGAGATTTGTTGATCAATATTAGTGGTTGTTTGGTTAGCCTAGGCCTTGATGCAATAAAAGGATGGTTGTAGAACCTCAGATGCACTTCTCTGAAAAAGAAGGTGATGAAACCCCGACTAGAGTGGTTTAGGGTTTCCGAGGAATCAATCTTGAGGAATCATGACATACAGGAGATCATGATTTTAAGATCATCATACACCGTGGTACTACTAAGATAGTAAGTGACAGTAGTACTTTGGATGCCTAAGATGAAGTTGCACGTGGCTTGTCGCCATGCAAGCCAAGAGGTGAAGGACGAACACCAGTAACCCACTGAGTTGGTATAGAGGATGAAGAGTCACGGAGGGGGATTGGGAGTTGATCACTATGGATGTTGTGGTAAGTCTCCCCTAGACCAAGGAAGGTCAAGATGCAATATGGGTTATGGTAGATCGCCTTACCTAGATGACATGAGAAAGAAAGAATTTTGTCAAGGGACGGATCCGGTTGAACTACATATGAGGGAGAGATGGTTTAACTACACCATGATGCGAGTTAAAAGGTTCTTGAATGGGACCTAAAGATTCACTTCCATGCGGTGGAAGTAGTTACATGAAGAACTCGATGCTAGTACAGTTTATAGACTAGAGGGTTTGATGAGAGCATGTGTGCTCATTCAGGGTGATACATAGAGACAGTTCTTGTCCTCTTTAAGGTGTGATGATAACCACCATAGCCAGTATCGGGATGTAAAGAAGCTTTGTAAGGGAGGTTGTGTCGGTCACCACTTCATTAAGATGATGTTGATGAAGGAACCTCGCAAAGGTCAAGAAAGAACCACAGTGTGTGCAGATGAAGTCGCTTTGATCGTGCAATGACTGAAAGAGAGCCCAGGGGCGACATGAGTCGTGAGCTGATGCAAAGTAGACTAACATGCAGTTCACTATGGGAGAGTATGTGATGTGAAAATCCGAACCCTCTAAGTTATAGCCAAGAGAGTTGAGTCCCGACTGCATGGTCCATTTGAGATGGATTGGTGGAGATGGTTGTGTTTAGCCTTACCCCTCAGGATAACATGATGTATAATGTGTTCCATGAGTCTGATCTAGAGCACTATGTGAGGTACCCAAGCCATGTGCTAAGCCCTGAACCTATTCAGCTTTATGAGAGGCTGAAATGTCCTGAGTCACCTATAAGGTTACGATATGCCAAGGTGAGAGAGAACTCAGATGGAAGAATATGAGATGATGAAGGTTCTTGGGAAGCACCATGGAAAGGGTGAGGCCACATGGAAGCCATGATGGACATAGGAAAGGCTTATCATGTTTGTTTGTGTGCCTGGTGGAATTTTGTGGGCAAAATTCCTATAAGAGGGGAAGGATGTTACAACCCCAATTTTTGGGTTCTTTTGGTGAGAAATGTAATTTATCCTATTAAAGATATTTGAACAAATAATGTTGAATAAATGGATTTCATTTACAATAGCCTTGTTGATTGTTTTGTGGTCTTTATTGGCTATTGGGCCCAATAACAAGGAAAAGACAAAAGAAACTCCATTATTAATAAGAAATGGAGAAAAGAAAGATGTAGAAACCTCTAGAAGGCAAAAGAATATAATCCAAAGGTGGATTTCGTGCCTCTTGGGTTCTTTGGGTACCTAGGAGTCCAAAGTTGCAAAGATAATACAACAAAAAAAGAAAAGATCAATTAAGTATTTATTTATTAAGAAAAAAATTGAAAACAATGATAAAATGTGGGAAATAAGTGGAAAGAGGTATGATTGAGTTATCTTTGGTGGATTTTCGTATCCATAAGGTTCCTAATGTTAAAAGGAATTCCAATAAGGAAAATAAAAAGAGAGATAAAGAGAAATCCTCAAAAATAGATATTTTAATAAAGAAATAAATAAGATAATGAGAAATAATGGATATAGATGCATCAAGAAGGATAATGAGCATCCACTAAAAAGGATTTCGAAATATTAGAGTTTTTTGGGGACCAAGGAGCCCCAATGGAGAAAAATAAAGAGAAAATGCCAATAATACAAAATAAGAGGATAATGTGATACATAATTAATGAATTTTGTGGCATTCTAAAAAAGGAGGTATTTTCTACTAAAGGAAAATATAAATTCGTGCCAATAGATTAAAAGTCAAGCATAAAGAGAATACGAGAGAGAATTTTCGAATTCCTAAATATCCAATGAACATGGTTTATTAAAAAGATAATTAGAAGAGAGAAGATTGCTTCTCAATGAAGGAATATGGTTTCCTATTGGGAAAGGGTCTTGGATCTCGTGGATGGGCATCCTAGGGCTTTGTTACACTCCCCTATATAAGGGGTAGAACCCTTGGTCGAGTCCAGGAGGATCCCATGCATCCCTCTTCCTTCTTCTTCTTTGTTTTCGTCCATAAACCTTAGCCAAGAGAGTAGATCGATCTCGAGGGCCCCTAGGAGCTGCGATGGGTCTCGATGGAGGCATGAAGCTCCCACGGCATCAACGGGATGCTCGGTGGCAATCCCTTCACCCTAACCTACGCGCAGCAGCAGCCGCATGGCTGCAACGACGGCCGCACGTTGCAGGTTGAGTGCTCTTAAACTAGCCACCTAGGCCACGAGCTAGGCGGCGCCCCAGGAGCGGCGAGATGAGGCGGAGCTAGGGGAACGATCGGCGGCGGTCGTCGGGCCCTGGGGAAGGAGTGGGCAGCCCCGCAAAGGGCTGCCATCGGTGGTCGTTGCGGTTGATCCAAGCTTGAAGACGACCCATGGCCGTTGGATAATTATACCCCTTCCGGTTATGAAGAGCGGGTCTTTTAAGTGAGGGAAGAACAGTCATTGCGTTATGTTTTCCAAAGCAAGCTACGTTGCATGGACGGGGTGACATGGCGCTCAGTGATTGGTTCAAGTAAAGTTTATTTTGCAAAAATCGTATCTTTTTATTGGTAGCTCGGATGAATGCATATAAAATATGAAAGTTTCTCAGAAAAACGAGAGGAATCCATTAAAAATAGTTTTAGAAGCTAATTTCTCTTCCAATTCAAAAAGTAGTGGAAGTTATCAACTTTAATGCATTAATCATTAGGAAACCCTAATTTGAGATGATTAATGTATCGAGAAGGGTTATATGGATGATTAAAGTTGATATTAACCTGTTAATCATAAAAAGATACATTAAGATCGAAAAGGATGAACTTTGCATGTAATTGGTTTAATTTTGAATTCCATGTACATGAACGAGCTTTAATGGGCCTTGAAACCCTAAAGTTAGTAATTGTGACTCTTAATGGCTTTAATTGTTCAATTTATGAATAAAGTTGAGATATGATGGTTCTAAGCTGTTTCGAGTATAAAAGTTCCTAATTGTGGATAAATACCCTTAATATGGTGATTAGGGTTTTCTAGTGGATAAAGGTGGAATTAATGATAAATAGAGTTCATATGTGAATTAGGTCGTAATGAACTATGAGTTGTTAATCTGGAAGGAACCAAAGATGATAATTAGGCCTAATGATCTTGTCATGAATTAAAAGGATAAAAATGGTAGTTTTAATGTAAAAGAGGCATAATGGACTTAATTGATGGTTAATTGTGCCTTTAATCTGAAATTAAGGTCATATGTTGTTAAAAGATAACCTTAATATCTTTCAGGAAGAATAGATGAGATAATCAGGATTTGTGAGTAATTATCTAAAATTAGGGTTTTAAATAGTATAAATGAAGTGAAACCCTAATTGCAATAGAAACCCTAAAGTGGACTAGAAACCCTAGGAAGCGAGCTAGGTTTAATAGATCTTGATGGCATGATCAATGATAGGAGATTGCGTGCATATTTCAGGATCTCTTTGTGTGCTTACTTGCCTATTAGATTTCTTGCATTGATTGGATTAATTCTGTCTCAAATCAGCCTGACAGGTATTGTGGTTAATTATGGTTAATCGCATTAGTTTCCCGAAGAGTTTCCCGGATGATTCATCGCATTGAATGTAACTTATCAGTTTGGATATTCATACTTGCAAATCATAAAGTCACTATGATTATCACAATAATAATAGAAGTGTGTATTCTCGCACCTACATGCCACCCTGATGGATGATGCCAAAAGGTCAAGCCCAGGAGGGAAGACCAATGGGCACCATAAGTGGTGACCCCAGACACCAAGCTCGGGATTGAGAAGGTGGTCTTTATAGAATGACTAATGGGCACTATGAGAGGTGACCCCAAGCACCATGCTCGGGATTGAGAAGGTGGCCTTAAGTCATTAGCAAAAGAGAAACCCGAAAGGGGATATGCCAGGGTTAGGGCAAAAGCGGTGGAGAATGTCACACTAAAAGCGTAATTTGACTTGTTAATTAACTTGATTGTGATATTTAGATTGTTAGCCATATTTGTGAAATTTTGGTTGTCCCCACATACCGGCATATTCATTTATACTAACCGACGTTTTGTTTGTCGGCGTTTTAGGTACAAGATTGAAAAGGACAAATAGTAAAGTGGCATATGTGGTATTAAATAAGAATTAAAGTACAAAGGAGGATTAGTTAGAATAGACTTCAGATGTGGATAGAAGTAGATATCCAAGTTTTTGAAAAGGTATGTACAATTTTATTTTATACCAGTTTTCAGTTTAGTTGGTAGAATTTCATAATTATTACTGATTAATTGTTGAACATTTGATCATTTTAATTGGGATAATGGCTCTGACCTTTTGGTCTCCCTTAATTGGGGGTTACCGTGAGGCGGGGTCGTTACAAAAAGGATGTGTCCTAGTTCAAGTCAAAAGCTATACAAGTGTGCTAATTAGGAAATCCATGTAAATGACCTTAGAAGATTTTTGTAATCACTTGTATTGATGATATGACTTGTAACTAAGATGAGAAAAATTATTGGGACACTTAATACCAAGTTTTAATCATTTTTAAGCACTTTAGAAAATTGATCACATGTTGTTGATCGGTCGAGTTGGAATCTCGACCGATCCACTAGATCCATTTTCTGGAGAGTGTTTCGGTCGAGTTATGCATACACAGAACTCGACCGATTGGGTTTCTGACCAATGCAATATTCATTGGTCGGTCAAGTTTCCCCAGGACATACTCGACCGATGGTTTGAATATTGGGTTTGTCTTTTAGCCGATCGGTCGAGTTACCTTTATTGAATCTCGACCGATTGCACTGAACGGAAATTGCAAAAAAAGTGATTCTAACTGTTGGTGGCTTATTTGATCGAAAATAGATCTGTTGCATTGGGCAAAAAGGCTATATTTCGGCCCTAAGTGTTCCCCAACTCAAACGGGCACCCCCCAGCTATAAATAGGACCTCTTTGAGTTCATTTCGAGGTTGCTCATTCAATATATGATTGGTACTTGCTTAGTTGAGAGTGTTCCAACCCTTTGAGCCCCTTTGTCTCTCTAGTTTCAATTCAAATTCGTGAGTATGAGTGAGATAGGATCCCTTGTATGAGAGTTATTCCCTGTATTGATGTAAAGCTCTCCACCTTCATCTTCCTACCCCCTTTCCTTATTGAAGAAAAGCTTGAAGATCTTCTCCAAGTGAAGGAGAAGGAGTTGTTGTTCTTCAAGGTTGAAGAAAGCATGGTGATCCAGATCTCCGAGTGAAAGAGATAGGCAAGGCGGACGTTCAAGAAGGATAGGTAATCCCTGAAAGGCCAAAGACTTGAAGGTGGAGTGAGTAAGTCCTTGAAGAAGGCTGAAGACTCCTTGCTCAAGTGGGTAAGTTTCTTCGGTAGGTTGAAGATCCTTGCTTGAGGTATTAAATCCTTGGATGAATGTGATTTTTGTCTTGTAATCTTATAATGGAATATAAGAGTACCAAGATTGCAAAATCCTAGAGATTAACCACCTCTAGGTAGTTGACTGACTCACTTCTAGTTTGAAGTGTGGAATCACTCTAAACCACTTTGTCCAAGTGTTTGCTATCCTTGTCTCTCATCCTTGCTATGCTTGCTAGTTAGGACCTCAAATTTTTTGTATGTTTTAGCTTTTGCACTTAATATAATTTGAATGTTTAATCCGTTTTGTGAGAATTGTGAAGTTCTATTCACCCCCCCTCTAGAGCCTTTGATCCAACACATGCCAAATAATAAACTGCAGATGTGTGGTACTGGATGCAGTGTCTTCATCTACATGTAGTATATTTTTATTTGTCTTTCAAAAATCATTTAAGCCCTTGTCATGATGCGGATAGTCCTTATATATTATCTACTAAGTTTTGAACTTCAGTGATGGCAGTGCCAGATATAGTAGCACATGCTACAATACAGTAACTATAGTATGTATTTCACACAGGAACCAACCAAACTCACAAAGAACATTGTTCCCTTTTGTGAATGTTGATTCCATGATATTTTGATAGATGGGAGGAAACTGTAAGGAATCTGGTTTGCACGATATATTCAAAACCGAAGCTCTCTGAAACTGATGAAAGGGATGTAAAAGAAAGGGGGGGAAATGGTATAAAGAAAATTTCTGCAATATCCTAGTTATACAAATCTCATAACTTAGGCTCACGTACTACATATTTAACAAGTCGGGTAGTCCTCTGGTCATTTTGGATAACTTTAATTTGCTATGCATTAAGTCAAACACACTTAGTATTTCACTTGTTTGAAAATGAAAATTTATTATCATTACTTCTGATATGATACTATAACTTTCTTTGGTAACCCCCCACAACACACACACACCCCACCCCCTCACTCCCCAGTAGAAAAAGGGAAAAGATATATCCTTGCAGAAATGCTTCTACATTCTGCTTGTATGTATTCCATAATATAAGAAATAACTCACAGAAGATCTTTTTACCAACACAATCTCGTTAATTATTAGCTGTATTACTGATTTGTATAGGAAAAAAGAAACATTATTACAGATCATAGTGCTACACACCATAAATATAGACATTAAATGAGGTTCACGTACCATATGAAAGGACCATGATTGTATCGCTGTCCATGACAGTGGGAACTCTATGAGCCACTGTTATCACTGTGCAGTTAGAAAATTCATTCCTTATTATTCTTTGCAGTATAGCATCCGTTGCTGAGTCAATTGATGCTGTAGCTTCATCTAATACCAGCACCTTGTTTCTTTGAAGAAGAGCACGTCCCAGGCAAAAGAGTTGCCTCTGTCCAACACTCCAATTTTCACCTTCATCGCTTACTGCATTCAGAAAAAAAGTGAACTTATTTTTTCTACAATAGATCACATTTACGTTAACATTTTGTAGTTATATAAGATCTTACCAGAAGAATCCAGTAGGTTTGGAAGCGTATTGATGGTGTCTTTCAATTGACATTTCTCCAGTGCCTGAGCACAACCGTCAATATTAATATAGAACTTGAAATATGAAAAAAATGTACCAAGTATTCAGCTGTACTCTTTGTATATAGAATCTTAAATTCTTTATTAGTCAGTTCGTAACAAGCCACTAAAACTGCATTTCAAACCACAACGGTCTTAAACATAGGGTTAAGGAGGGGCTTCGCTCACCTCCCATATCTCCTGGTCAGAGTGCAAGCCAAGAGGATCCAAGTTACTTCTTACGCTTCCCTTGAAGAGAGTTGGCTCTTGAGGGATTATGCTTAGCTTCCTCCGCAGATCTTTCAAACCGATAGTACAGATATCAAGATCATCTATATAAATATTTCCAGAAGCTGGTTCAACAAGTCGAAACAAAGCACTTATCAATGTGGTCTTTCCGCTTCCCGTCCTTCCCACAACCCCTACTTTCTCCCCTGGTGCAAAGGTGCATGTGATGCCTTTGAGGACAAGGGGAGCATTGGGACGATATCTTATCTGGAACCACCAAAAAATACATGGATCATTTTCAAGCAATTACTTGGTCTAAGGCTGCAGACACATTTCATAATAAGCTTTACTATTACCTTCAAATCTTTAAAATCTATCTTCCCTTGATGCGGCCAGACAGGAGGTGGTCTCTTGTCCTCAATAATTGCTGGAGCTTCAGACGGTAAATGCATGAACTGCTTAATTCTTTCGACAGAGATAATATAGTTGTCTGAGTATGAATACCATCGAGTCAGAAACCCTTGGATGGCTGACAGTGTTAGAGCATAGGACAAAGATAAACCCACAAGTCCTGGAAATTGTCATTCATATTATGTCAGTGAAGTATGGAAATTTTGATGAAGACAAACGGTTGTAACTGCAAAGAAATAGTTAGTTTTATATTATTCAGATCAGAAATAAAGAATATCACAGCCTACTGAAGTTATGTTCAAAGTACACACCTGTCCCAACAGAATCCTGTGGAATAAAAATAAGGATCAAAGCTGCCGTTAGAATTGTTATATTTTGCAATCCCTCTACCCTTAAAAGAACCCACTCCATAGCAGCAACGGTATGAAAGAAAAGTGTTGCATCTGTATCTACAAGCTTCAGATTGTTCTTGACGAAACGTTCTGTATTAGAGAGAGCTCTTATTGTGACCACACCCAATGCAGTCTCTGCTGCATAGTTCATCACTGGTGCTTTTGTTGTGCCATTGAGCCTTACTAACTCCCTTGAAGATGTTTGGTAGTACCTCTAAACAGTTCAAAATAAGATGAAATGGTCAATGAGTCAGACATGAATTATAGATACCCAGAAGAGATACTGTAAGAACATTTCAATACGAAAATATACCTGAACTTTAACCATTACTATCATTACTGGAATGGCAACAAGTAAGACTTGCCACGTCACAATAGCCACCATTATTATTGTTACAATCACCTCAACTGAGGCAGCAATTGCAAAAGAGATCGCAAAAGGGAGATCATAATCCAATAAACTCAAATCAGATGATGCCTGCATGATAAATATTTCAGACAGTTAGAAAGGAACAAAGAGAACAACGGTTCAAGAGCATTGCCTTTACAAAAATATGTCAAATATATGATACTATAGACGACTGTTATGTTTTGAGAAAAACTATATGGGACTGTTCTTCAATGGTTCTATCTTTTTCATAAGTGCCTATGGAAATAAAATAAATGTAGAATTGCTTCTGTAGTTCACGTTTTTAGCTAATGTTGTTACTGTTTCTGTAGTCCTATGCTAGAATTTACAACTTGGCACTTCATGTTTGCTCTACATTGTTCACTTTCATTATACCCGACATATATGTCAAATACATGATACTATAGAAGACTATATATGTTTGAAAAGAACTATCAGGGACTGTACTTCAATAGTTCATCTTTTTCAATAATGCCTATGGAAATATAATAAATGTATAATTTCTTGTGTAGTTCAAGTTTCTAGCTAGTGTTGATACTGTTTCTGTAGTCCTATGCTAGAATTTACAACTCGGCACTTCATGTTTGCTCTACATTGTTCAGGGACTGTTCTTCTTCTATCTTTTTCTTAAATGGCTATGGAAATATAATAAATGCGTAGTTGATTATGTAGTGTCACAATTATAGCTAATGTTGTTACTGTTTCTGTAGTCCTATGCTAGAATTTACAACTTGGCAGTACATGTTTCCTCTGCATTGTTCACCTCCGCTATACCCGACTTCTAACTTGGTTAATAAAGCTAAATGCAAAAACCTATGAAAAACACACAGACTAAATAATGAGGTGCATTATACTTGATTCATTTGTATGAGATTTCCATTAATCTTACCCTACTAAAAATCCTTCCTACAGGAGTGGAATCAAAGAAAAGCATAGGAGCCTTGAACACAGAATCCATTAAACCTGAGAAAAATGCCCTTGAGGCTCTCAATCCCCAATGGGCAGCCGTCCAACTCCTCATATGTGCACAGAGGCAACT
The DNA here is from genome assembly GCA_963693085.1 of Alisma plantago-aquatica. Lineage (NCBI taxonomy): Eukaryota > Viridiplantae > Streptophyta > Magnoliopsida > Alismatales > Alismataceae > Alisma > Alisma plantago-aquatica. Next base: position 751,383,585 of record OY856413.1, read on the forward strand.
AAACAGAGAGAGTATTGTATATGCCAAAATCAAAGTGGAAGAAGCAATCCGAGGGATTTCAACTGCATAAGCCAACCAGTAATTGGCCATGACTTGAAGAACCATGAACCCAACTTGAAAGAGTAGAACTGCAATACAATGGAACCAGCTCTTTGGAACTTGTATATAATCCAAGAATGGTTTCCATCCCATATCTCCTATCTCTCTTTCTTCTTCATCCGTCAGTTGGACAGTAGACGTGAGTTTACTGGCGTTTTCCACCTCTGTTTCATGTCGCACGGGTTTTATGCTGCCATCTACTATTTGATCTCCAACCACTGATGGAATTTTCTGACTCCCCTCCGGGTCTGAAAGTTCTGTCAACGTCATTGCAGAATGGTGAGCATTGACAAGCTCCTCAAATGCTGTTCCTGTCTGCAGGAGTTCCTGATAGTTTCCTGATTGAGTAATTTCTCCTCCCTTCATAACCTGAAGCACATACTTTATAATAAGAAACAATACACACTTGAGGATAATACACAAGACAGTGAAATGAATTCTTACCAATATCCTGTCCATTTCCGGGAGAAATTCAATCTGATGTGTGACCAGAATGACAGTCTTCTCTGCAAGAGCACCCATAACACAATCCTGCATTCAGTGATTGGCAGCTTCTGTCACTAAAGATAGCATTAACAGTAGAAAAAAAAACATAGCAGCCTTCTTTTATAATCATTTGAAAATCATAAAAGAATAGACGAGCAATGTACTTAAAACAAACGATTATGATGCATAACGTTCAAAAATATCATAACTTCTGTAAATGTCAATTTCATACATTGAACAAGATTGCGGCTGTATTTGCGTCTACTGCGCTGAAAGGATCGTCAAGTAGATAAATGTCAGCATCATTATAAACCGCTCTTGCGAGTTGAATCCTCTGTTTCTGCCCACCACTCATATTCAGACCTCTCTGCCCAATCTCCGTGAGATCTCCATGTTTGAAATTTTCAATATCTTTATCCAATGCGCATGCTTTTATTGCCCTTTCATACCTTTCCCTGTTCATCGGCTTCCCAAACAGTATGTTATCTCGTAGAGTTCCACTCTGTATCCAAGAAGTTTGGGCCACATAGGCGATGGTCCCTCGAGTTTCTACCTGGGGAAACAAATCCAAAAAATTTCAATCCCGCCACAACGAATTTTTATCTAATAAAGGTAATGAGTCAGTTGATTATTACTCTAACTTACCGTTCCTGATAATTTTGGTATCTCTCCAAGTACGGCACATAAAATCGACGTCTTGCCAGAACCAACAGGACCACACACTGCGGTCTTCTGGCCTCTGTTTATGGAAAAGTTGATCCTCCTCAGAGTGATGTCGGAATGAGAACTGGGGTCCCAGCTGAGGCTACCCGCATCGATACGGACAACCGCATCCGACGAGCACCGAACCTGGCTTGTGTTGAACCCATCTTTAATCTCATCTTCCAGCAAGAACCCATCCAGCCGGTCCAATGAGACCTTAACCTGAATCATCACCGACAACACCTCAGGCAGCATCCTCACCGGCTCCGCCATGATCCTTAAAGTTGCCAGAACCGTAAACACAGTGCTGGCATTCAACGGCGCACTGCCCATGATCCCACACCCGGCAAAGATGGCCGCGGAGACGACGGTAGGGGAGATCCAGAACAATGCCGTCCCATAAGCCTTCTTGAGCTGCATCTCTTTAAGCCATTTAAACTCCACTTCTCGTAAGGAATCGACGGCCTTTTTAAAATGGTCTTCCCAAGACTGCAACTTGATGATCTTGATGTTGTTTAAAACCTCCGACGTGGCCCGGAGCCGTGAGTCCTGTGCAGCCATGAACTGGTACTGGCAGTTCTGGAGGATCTTAGCAATGGGGACGTTCAAAAGCGCGCATATGACGAGTGGGATCAACCCCAACGTGGCACCAACGCCTGCGACAACTAGAAGGATGACGATACAGATGGAGAGCTGTAATGGTGACGTCCATGCCATGTGGAACCACCACGGGAATTCGCCGAGCCTGTATGCGTCGACGCCGATGTAGTTGACGATCTCACCTGTGGAGTGCCGCCTCCTTGCCGTGCTTGAGACAGTGAGTTCTTTCTTGAAGACGGCAGCCATGAGTGCCGACCTCATCCTCATCCCGTGCCTCCTGGAATTGAAGTACCAGTGGCGTTGGAAGAAAGAGTCGGCTAGCTTGGATAGAACCAGACCTGATACGAGGAGGAGACCCTGGTTGATGTCTCTGTTAGGAGAGCCGGAATAGTCGATGAACTTGTAGAGAATTAACGGTATAGAGACTACTGCGGCCGTTCTGAGCAGCGCGTAGAGTGCTACGAGGAGGGTCTCTTTCCAGTAGCAGCTGGCTAGGGCGAATAGGGTCAGGTTGGAGGGCCTGGCGGTGGATTTGTTGCTGCTCTTGCTCCTCTGATGTTCCCATGCTTTGGCGAAACTCTGGTAGGCTAAACCGGCAGTGTCTTCGTCTTGTAAAGGTGGGATGTCTTCCAGGCGCAGTGGCTTGGAGCTGCCGAGACGGAGCAGAGGGTTTAGCCAGGAGAAAGTGAGCTTACCTATGAAGCCGACCTTGCTTATTCCCGACTTGGCAATAGTATTACTATGACCACCCTGCTCTCCACTGAGTAAGGGTTGCGACAAGCCGTTCATCTCCGATGAGGCGTCGTGTCGATGGAGCTGCCGAATGTGCACTATCGCACAGGGCAGGAGCATGAGGCTAATGGGCCATGATACTAGCTCGAGTACCTGAAGTTTCACATGATCTACTGCTAGTATCTTCGAGTTGATGATCGAGAGCACCATCGGAAGCAGAATCCACCACGCCGATACCAACCCCTGAGTCCACCTGTTACTTGACCGGCGGCCGTAGCTCAATGAGACGGCCAGGACTATCCAAACAAGCCCCCGGACGGCCAGCACAGCGGCTGAGGCCAACTCCCACTCTTGTCCTTGGCTCTCCCAGAATGCACCCCATGCGGAGAACCCGCAATGGGCGGCCCCGACGGCCGCGCAGAGGGCAGAGACTGACCAGAACAGGGGACGCCATCTGGTTTGGCCATCAACGAACGCAGGTGCGGCGCCCCTCCATAGAGACGCGGCGAACAGAGAGAGGAGGTAGATGAGGACGAAAGCAAGGTCGATGGCGTCGAGTAAGGTTCTCTGGGTGCAAGAAGACCGGAAAGAGTTGGAGTCGGCCGGGAAGCAGAACTGAGGCGGTAAAAGAGAGAAGAAGAAGGAGACGCCGCCCATCGCTCGATCGGGGGCTCCTCCGTCCAGCTCCGGTTCAAGGATATCCTTTCTCTTGGTACCGATGCTTCCTAGCTATCTACTCACTCTTCTTTGAGCGAAGGCAGCAGCTGGTGCAGGCGCCGCTCTTCTGCTAAAATGGGTGGATAATTAACCATCGATCGAAGGGAAAGGGAGTGAGGAGTCTGCCGAGCCACAAAACCTCCTCCACCGGGCCTATCACCTCAGCACGCATGCAGACGACCGCGCGCCAGACGATCGCCAGTAAATAATAGATCTCATCCATCCCTCTCCTGAAGCCTAGCCTCGCCAACAGCGGCAGAAACCAGCCAGCCTTTCTTCTTGTCTCGTCTTGATGTACTGACGACTAACGTGTGCTTCTCTTGAGCGGCAAGGTCCACCTTTCTTCCTGTCTTATCATTTGCTTTGTTTCCGGCGTGGCCCCGTCTCTCTCTGCTCCAGCATCCAACTCGTCCCATGCACGTAGTAGCTCAGGAGGTAAGCCTTTATCTGTCCTCGACACCCTGGACTTTAGTCCCAGCGATTGGTACAACATCAATGAGCCTAGTTTAACCTTGCATCCAATCTTGATCACTTTGTGCTGAATTTATGTTATTTTCGTGCAGTTAAGGTCACTTTACATCTAATTTTTGTCATTTTACTTCTATTTTTTAGTCACTTTGCGTCTACATGTGTCCAGTTTCGGTCTATCATGTGTTCCGTTATAGTCATTTCACACTCCTTTTTTTTAATCATTTTGCACCTCACTTAGGTCACACCACGATTCAATTTTACGTCTCTCCTCACTTTCATCTTAACCACCAATCTAGTCCATTTCCTCTTCCATTATCTTCCTCCTCACTTCTCTCTACTTCCCTCATCTTCATGTGCTACTTCTCTCCCCACCCTCCTCTCTACGCATCACTTCCCTCCCTCTATTATTTTTTTCCTCACTTTTCTTCTCTTCATTCATCATTTCCATCCCCATTACTTCTCTCCTCTCTTATCTTCTCTCTCATAGAACTAAAGTATCAATTCTCTCTCTCCATGTTCTCCTTCTTCCTCTTGCGCTCTTTCTGTATCCATTACCCATCTGTCACTATGTTCTACTCCCGCTCTTTCTTTCTCCGTTGTGCCATCTTAATTTTATCTGCACATGAAAAATCACCTCATCCGTAAAAGCCACCTCAACACCCATGCCAAACTTTCCAAACCTATGCAAACCACTCCCTAATTGCATGTGAACCACATGCATAAAGTTAGAATTGTTGAATTCATATTTAACAAAAAATCATGTTGAACTGGTACTACCACCCACCAGTCTCAATAGAATGTCAAAAATGGGACTAACGCATCCCCGCAATGAGCTAGATTTGGAAGTGAACCTCAATCTAAGCCATGTGGTACCATAAGTGGTAATTGTTGGCTAAGTGAGAATTCTACCCCCCACCCCCTCCCCTGACCCTGAGCCCCTGTCCCCCAACACCTTTCCCCATTTCCCATCCCATCTCATAGCTTGGAGAAAGTTGTAGAGGTGTTTCCAGGGTTGAGCTACGACGACTGTTGTAATGCTCAAGGTTGTGACCATGCATTGTGGTTGTCGCAGTAGTGCATGTGGTAGCTCATTGTTTTTTCCACTAAGGCACTACTACTTCCCCACGTGCCAATTATGAGAAACAAAAAATCCTACATTTCCATCTATTTCCCTCTTTTCCTTCTCTTCTTTGACTTGACTCTTTACTTCAATTTTCCAGTTTGATTTGCAGGATAACATATTCATGAGCACCATTTTCTTTGCCATGTTGCTCCCCTCGTATGTATTGTTTGACATCCTACTCGGACACATTCTACCTCGAACTCTTTGTTTCTATCTCACACGCTACATTTGAAGGTGAAGAAGAAGCATCATCATCCATCCTATCGAGGTGGGTTTTCATCCATGAGTGTTCAAAACTTCTTTTAAACAAAAATTTTATGTTTCTGTTATTACTCACTCGATGTCAATTTTTGCTTTTTTTCTCCCTTGATTGTTGGTGCTTGTGGATGTGCTTTGTTGCCTCCTTTTGCATAGGTACCATAAACGACAATTGTATCTTACTATCGATTGAGTTTTTTTTGTGATCATCATGTGTTTTTCGTGCCCCAAATACACCATTTGTGTTGCTTAGATCATGTCATTCAAACATATATAAACTAGTGGGTAGGTTTATGGCAATACTATAACTCTTCATGTGAGCCTTGTGTGTCAGGAATGTAATTTTGCATCTTAGTTTAGGTTAAGTAGGTGTACGTTAAGGGTAAGATTTTCCCATTTTCTTACCTTTTCATGTTCTTAAAGTGTTTGATTTGACCCTAGCTTGATTATTATTAACTTGCATCCATTTTACTTGTTCCTTTGTTGGTTTTTCGTCACATAGTTTTGATGGTTGATATACTCTCCTTTTCTCTTTGACTTGTATAATAAGCTTCGTGAGTACTTGTTTGGTTGATTCACAATAAGGTCATTGTCTAGCATGGATGTGATTGCCTTTGCCTGTAGCATCCATTTATTTTTCATGTCATTTCTCTAAGTAGCATATAATTTATTGCTATTATAAAACATTTCAGCATTCATCACAATACATTGCTTGAGTTCATTTTTTCATGGTGTTTGAATGTTATTTAGATGTTGTTTATGTCTACTATATCAAGACAAATGATCATTTATTGATTTTCTTTTAAAGTTACGAGAAAAATTGATCAATGTGATGAGTCCATTTAACATTTGTCGAACATATTTTTGTCTACTCCATTTAATTTTTAATGGTGTTTGCTACATTGGTATCCATGTCATTATTCTTAGAAATTCTTTTGTTCCAAGATTCATTAGGAATCATTATACTTATTTTGCTATATTTATAAACATAATATCTGATTTTTTTTGTTGGAGTTATAGAGTTGAACACTCCATTTAACCATTATACACCACAACTTCATCTGATATAGGAGGTTTTCAGATGTTAGTTTTTCATTATTTGATATGCGCTATTGTTTCTCACCCAATCAGAGTCATGAGCTAGGGCACACAGAAAAACTATTTTTGGTTGGAGTACATGATCATTACCCCTTATAGCCACCTAGTTTAAGGGAGTTACTTTATTTTCATGATATTTTTTCATATAAATGTGTTGTTTTTTTCATTCAATGTCATACTAGTTTTTCTATAAATGTATGTATATAATTATTCTGCCTACATAATGTAGGACATCAACCTCAAGAAATAAGTGTGTGATGATAAATCTGAGGTTTGATATTGGATTCACCTATCTAATCTCAATTGGTCAGTGTGGTTTTTCATTCATGCATTCATATACATGTGCTATGTTATGACCCATAATTAAGTTAACTAATAAGTATGATGATCATAGAATCATTATGTTAATTGAGTTGAGTTGAGTTAAGTACTCACTGATGTGTTTAGTGCTTTTATTAGGTGAGACAATCCAATTAGAATTATTTCTTGCTTTGAGGGTGTACAGAACCTCGCGCTTGAAACATTGCAAAAAGAAACAGTCGAATCGGACCTTCGAGGCAAGAGTTCTAACGTTTTCAAGATCAATGGGTTAAAGATGCAATTTAACCATTTAATTGATCTTTATCTCCTTAAATGGGTCGGTTGTTTGCTCACAGCCAACCCAATCGGTCGTCTTGAGAAAGAGAGAAGCAGGGCGATTTTTGGGCAAACTCACCAGCAATTTACCCCCGTCCTCCATTCCTCTACCTTCCTTTCTCCTCTTCTCGCCCTAGCGGTGCTCCAACCACCAGCTACTCGTCCAGCCTGGGCGGCCGGCCTACTGCATCGCAGCAGCCGCAACAGTGGCCAGGGTGCCATTCCAGAGCGGGAAGCAGCCCGAATCGATGGCCTTGGCATCATCTTTGAGGTTTGTCCATAAATCTGAAGCCCTAGCTTCAATCTAGCATCCTAATCGGGCTCATCTTCAACCTGTGCGTGAAGGTGTTGCTGCTTGCTTGCAGCAGGTCCGGCCAAGAGCACTTTGGGCGCGAGCTAGCACACGAAAATGGTGCCATGGAGCTCGGCCAAGTGCCTAGAGCGGAAATCCACAACCCTAGCCCAAGTTCTAGCTATCAATCGAGCCTATTTCAAATTTGTTCGTGAAGGAGCTGTGCTATTATCGGGTTGCAGGAACAGTAAACAAGCTAATTCAAGGTTGAAGACAACCTAAGATTTGCCTGGAAACAGGCTCTGGACGCATTTTCGGATGAATCCGGACATCCCGAACCACTGTGAGTAGGATTTTACTCACTATCTAAGATTTAACTCTGCAAATCGGAAATTTTTGGTAAATTACACATTTTTCACTGATAACAGGCGTTGGGCAGTATTTGGCGTCGCCCGAATTTTTATTTCATAAATCGTTTCTTTATGCATTAATATGATTTGGATTAGCATCTGATCAGTGTGGTTTGGACCAGTAAATTTACATGGTTCATCGGAACCTAAATTGTTCAGTGTGAATGTTGAAATTAGTAATACATGATGGATAATGGTACGGTTTGGGTATAAACCCAGGCAATACAGATTTTATAAATGATCAGATGCAAGATTTAAAATAAAGTACGATAACATAAAAATATGCAATAAAACCCTAGTTGCATGTTACTGTGTGTGAATTTACATTTACATGAATTGGCACATTTCTCTAAGATATTACTAGAAACTCTCAAGTATTGTTATTAATTCATGTTATGATACGTAAGTAACTCTTAATTGAATTATGTGATGCACAAACCAGGATCAGGGTTAATGTGCACGTTCTATGAGAAATTTTAGATAATTGATAAATGTTACAAATGATTTCTCATATGTGAAGTAATTAATCTTATAAGTGCAATAAGATGTTCAATTGCATCAATTCAGTATGTATGTGCCAAATTGACATGAGTTTGGGTTATTTATGAATTTTTAATCTGCCTGCATGCATGATATAAGGATTACTCAGTATTCACAATGATTTTGAGTATACTGCTCTGTCAGTTCTAGAATGATATCGTATTGTGATTTGAATTGCAATCAAATAGATGAGGTAACTGAAACCCTAAGGATAGGGTGTTGCCATGTGATAAGTGAATGAGGTAACTGAAACCCTAAGGATAGGGTGTTCAATGAATCAAGTATTTTGATATCAAAATTCTCAGTATGAGATGTGGTGATGCTTAACAGTTCAATTGCATGATTTTAGTGTATAAAGTGCCAAATTGACATGCATTCTATTTATTTAAGAATTTTAGTCTGCGTGCATGTATAGTATGATGATTACTCAGTATATTATAGTGTTTTGAATATACTACTTTGTCAAATTTAGAATGATATTCATGTGATGTTGTAAATTTCAAGTAAATAGACTCGGTACCATAGAGATACCAAAGTCCAGAACAAGTAAGAGAGAGATGCAGTGTAGTAAGAGCTTTTCTATAGTAATAAAATATTAGATTAAGGACCCTGACACCGTAGAACCCCTTTGAGAGGTCCGTACCCTAGGGGTGAAATGACCTAACACTGGCGGTGCGTCCAGTAAGGTCGAAGACTCGTGTCCAACACTAACCGGACGTCTCAGTGACACGAGAGTACAGTTTACAGTGTCCAACACTAACCAGACATCCTGGTGGCACTAGAGTATAGAAAAGCGTGTCCAACACTAACCAGGCGTCCTGGTGGCACGGCTTGACTCTCCGCCTGTGTACTCAGCTTAGAGGAGGAGTCTAGTTTACGGCACCATAAGGATGTCGAGGCCAGAGAGCCTGAGTTCCTATAGAAGACCAGGACAGCAGTCAGACTTAGCTATCCCGGGGTGTCGGCTAAGTCTTGTACAGTGAGATCGTAGTTCGCTACGACTCTTCATATATAGAGTACACTGCATATGATCAGGGATTAAGATAAAATATGTTCATATAGGTTCACAGAGTTTTATTAAGTTAAAGATTTAAGAAAGTTATGAGTTAGCTTCACAACAGTAGTTCTTTAAGTATTTTCTGTTAAATAATTGTATCTATAGCTTTGCATCAATTGTTATCATAATGAAATGCTGACATCTTCTGTTGTTTAAATTAAATTGCTTAGACATGCTCAGTGTAGTATTTCTTGCCTATTATTCCAAATAATAAACATAAATGAGTTATCTGTGATGGTTGGTGAAATTCTATTTACTGAGCCAGTAGCTCACCAACCTACTGAAACATTTTTTCAGGTCAACGTCAGCACGAGGAGGCTGAAGGATCGTATCACTCGAGTACATAGAAGGTAGTTAGTAGTTAGTTAGTGGTCTCTTAGTCCTTTCCCCTCGGTCCTTTGGCATATGGTGGGTTAGAGAGAATGTGGTGAAATATGTAGTTAGTTTTCAATTATCTGCTATGTTTTATAGTCTGCACGAGAAATGTAATATGTCATCTAAAATTGTTTTTTTTAGTAAGGTTTATGGAAAGCTGCTTCCGCAGTTTTATTATAATTTGATGCTATTCAACTTTTATGGTTTTCATTTAAGTTAATCCAAGTGTTCAAGAAAAGAAAAAGTTAAGAGTGGTTTACCGAGGCTGACTCCCCGGTCTTCGGGGTCATTAGAGATGGCTCGGGGATCGGGGCATCACATGCTACCTCCAAAAATCCTAATTTTTGGGTTTAGTACATGGAATGTAACCCATGATTAGCAATCCTATAAATTTTCCTTTATTAATTTTTATTTTTATTTTATGTGGTTGTATTTTTATTTCATTAGAAATGGAATTTTCCTATTAATGCATGCATCTAATAATGTTGGGATAGACATAAGGTCAATTTTTCCCAATTATGATGTTTGTCCTCATAAATCGTAGGTCAATATTAACAATTAAATATCCCATTTTTGGGATGGAGTACATGATACATCTTATGTCAACAAATAAATCTGAGGCATGTCATAGAAGTCTTATAGTGAATATTATCATGTCAGCATCATAGGATGATTCATGTTGTTTATACTCATGAGCTAGGCCTAAAAATTATAATTTTTGGTTGGATTACATGATCAACATTGATTATTTTCATCCAATTTATGTGAATTTGCTTTTTATTGATAGTTTTTTGTATACATTTGTTTTTTTTCATTCAATCACACATATATTTTCCTATAATGAGGACATTGCCCCCCAAGTATGAGGACAATCTTTGAAAAATCTGAGATCCATCGAATGACACACCTATTTAGTATCATTTGCTCGATATGATTTTTTATGCATTCACATTCATGTTCTACCATTAACATATAACCTTATTTTGGGGTTTATTCATGAGAAGTGACTCAAGATTGAAAATTCTTAGTTTTTCCCTTTATTTGTTTGTAATTTATTTTGTTTGTGTTTTTTGTTCCATCGAGGAGTGGCTTTCCTATTAATGTGTGTGGATATAATGTTGGCCTACATAATTCTTGATATTTCCCCAACTTCGAGGTATCTCCTCTCAAATATGAGGTCAATAATAACACTCAAATATCCACATTTTGGGTTAGAGTGGATGATACATCTTATATACAAAATTAATATGAGGTCCAACCTTATTTCATCTATCTATATATCATTCTGCCAACATCAAATGATGTTGAAATTCATGTTCTGAGCCAAAAACATATAATTTTGGGATGGAGTATATGATCACTTCCCTTATATTAACTTGGTTTATGTGCTTTTTTTTCATTGTCAGTTTGCCATATACATTTGTTCTTCATTCTCTATCATGCTAGTTTCCAATAATGTATGTACATAATTATTTTCTTACATTATTGTCCAACATTTTATGTGTGTTTTTTTGCATTTGTGTTTGTGTTTTCCAGTTTCTCATCTATGACTACTATTTTGTTTTCATGTCAATGTGATTTTCATATGATGAGTGACCCAGGACATTCAAGTAGGCCTTTCCAATTGCATTGAAGCCTTTGTCTCATTGAGGTTGTATTAGCTCTTGTCAACAAGCATCAATTGTAAAAAAAAACGGTCCTTTCTAACATTTTTGCGTTAGCTATTGAATATAGTTATTATGGAAATTTCTATTATACGCAGACATGGTCAAAATCAAGAAGGTTTAGTAGTTTTAAACTTCTACATGTTGATTTTAATGGTGACTGTTGGCTAATTCCCCCTCTTTTAACTATGTGATACCTACACAGTTAGACTAGACATATGAGCATACAAATAGTTTCCTAAACTCACCATTAAGGGAGAATAACTTGATTAGCAACTAGAGGACTCCCCTAGTTTGTAATTCTATATGCACACATTTGTATGCACCCACATACATAGTATAATAATATACTGACACTACATGTTTTGTTTGTCAACCTTTTTGGTAGCTGACTTATATAAATATTGAAGATATGGTGATTTAGATGTATACATTTTCTTTACAGAAATACCTTCATAGAAGCACTGGCAACAAATTGGGCATCCAATCCTTTCTAGACGACGATGCTTGTAGATCTAGAAATAAATTTATAAGATGTAGAATATAGTAGCATAATGTTCCTATTTGTGATGTGTTTAAGGCTCCATAAAAGAGAAGTATCGTCATCAAAAATTACTCCAATGGGTCAAAAGCAAAAGGTAAAAATGATGGTTATTTGTCATATAAGCTGCACTATGCTTTTGTAACTTTTGTGTAATGGCATTTTCAGCTACATGGCTTGCTTTGAAGTTAGTTGAAAGAACAACTGACAAAAGAGAGACTCCAGTGAGGTCAACACTGGTGTGTTTTCCATCCTTTCAATCAAATAATAAGATTTCAAGGACAGTGAGAATGTATACTATTAGGTTGTGTGCCAAGAAAAGCCACAAAAGCCTCTTTCAAGACCTTCAACCCATCTTGAGAGGCAAGGTCACAAAACTATCATGAGCTAAGTCATGTTAAAACTTATATCTAGGTATGCATCAATGAAAATCATGATCATCGAAGGCATCAAGGTTTGTGGTGTTACAAAGTGGGCAAATTTCGCCACCTGGGTACAAGGGAATGATGAATTGGTAATGAAGGATAGCTTGATACTCAATTGGTGACATGGACAAACCAAGCCAATCACTGAGAATGAAAAGTAGAAAGTATTGTGCATGGTCGGCTTGGAGATAAGAGAGGATAGATAGATGTCGATGAGAGAGGCCACTTGCAGTGAATTGTTGGGAAACAATTATGTAGTAACAGTCTGCCAAAATACAATGGGTCTTTGAAGTTGCAGAAGGCGTATGTGATAATTGGGACCAATAAAAGGATGGGAAGATCTTACATATGGTGTCATGTGTGGTAAACAAAAGAGGCTCATGTATGCACTAATCCAATCTCTCATAGGATGTGGTCTTTGAGTTCCTGGGTGTTAAGCTAAAAGAAAACATAACTAAACTTGTTGATGTCATGGGGATAATTTATGCCCAACCCTACAAGGTGCATAGGAAGAGTGGATAAATACCACTATGGATCACCAAAGGCTCGTCCATTTCCAACCACAATACATGCTATTTTCTCTCCCAACCTTGATCCATACATAACACCTATTTTGTCTCATTAAATGCCACCATTGATGGACCTATTGGTATTATCATCATTACGGCCATGCAAAAACCTCTCTTCCCCTTGTGCTTCCCATAGATCCATACATAAATCATAGAGCTTTACACATAACCCTTTATCCATCCTTTCTACCCACATAAACGATCCTTTACCAAACTCAAATTCCAACCACGTCCCCTTTTCCATGCAACACCAACATACACATGCAAAACACAAATCATCTTTGGTTGATCACTCCCCAACCTTGCGAGTATATATCCCTTAACATCTTCTACCACCCTGCATCTCAACACCCATCCTTTTAACCTCAAATCATCACCCCTTACCATAACCCCCTCTCATCCACACCAGATATGGAGACCTCCTATGATCCTTATGAATCGATGGCCATAATGAACCTCCCTACAAGCTACATGAGATTACTCATAGTCCTTACTGACCGCAACATGTTGGTTACCATCAAAGAAAATCTTAATAACCAACATATCCTTACATTCGATATCATCCATGTGATTTCCCTTCTCCTCCCAGGTTGTATCATTCTCAAGCCTAAGATCTGTTGGTAAGGTATGTCCAGAGAGCCAATCGTATGATGATTGACATGGTGTATACCATAAAGGATTTGACTAATAATAATAATAATAAAGGAAAGCTTCCAATTCATTATGTTTCACTCAGTTATGAGATAATGAGGAGACACTATGAATGTCTAGAGAATGATGTTTACTCAATGATGTATGCTGTCAAGTATAAGAATTGAACGATGAGATCATATGGATGTCAAGAGTAGGCATATACAGTCTCATTATGTCCCTAGTTAGTTGTTACTATGGAAGGTTGATAAACACTAGTAACACGTAAGACTAGAGTGTGGGTTGGTTGATGACATAATCTTATTATTTATGATATGGTTATATCAAACCAAACACACCGATACATGTTAGAGAATAGTGTATCAGAAAGACCCACCTAAAAAGTGACACATGGAAACCATCTTTGGTGGTCATAGTCATCTCTCATAAGTGAAGGTGGTGATTCTGATTCTTATACCTAAAATCACTGCACTCATCACATGTTGTTGGGTACACCTTGATATCATCAAACACATTCCTGAAACATGGATTGTTATAACAGTGATGATTGGGTGACTTTGACACATGGGGTTTGACTATGAGTGATAGATATGGGATTTGTCACTGTTATTGGAGTATGATATCCTGGCCACTTGATAAGAGAGACTAAGAAATGCATGCACATACACATGCGAATCAATATATATGATATTGAGGTCACATTAACTCAGACAGTCTGCTCTTGGTTCAAGGAACATAAGATGAAATAGGGAGGATGACAAAACCATGCCTTGAGTTCACTCCGAATATCAGAGACAAAGGAATTATACAATCACTATAACACCTTACACATATTGTAGGTTGAAGTTGTTCTCCAACTTTTCATTCACTTGGGTAGCATTGATGTGTGACTAGGCACCACTATTTGCTTGTGATTGCATAAGCTAGTTATGGACATTCACTGCCAATGTGACATGGGACCTATAGGGTCACACACATAGGAACTCATCTAGAAGAGGAGTTTGATCTTGAATGACAATTGGGTTGATTACTAAAGTGTTTAGGTATTCATATATGTAACGGATTGCTTGATTGGTTGACCAGGTCTTCCAAACAACCATTTCACTAGTGAGACGACCATTTGGGTAGGCAAACGGGCATCTCAAGAAGTTGAGACGACCGTTTGGGGGTCAGGTCGATCGAAGTTCAAATTGGCTTAGTTTTGCCCTTGAACTGACCATTTCAATGTGATTGAACCGATCAGCTAATCTCAGACTCACCAGACGGCCGTCTAGGTGAGTGAGATGGTCATCTTGCTTGGATGAGACGGTCTTCTTGAGGCAGAACGAGGTTTTAGGATGTTTTCTGAATAGTTTCAATTATGTATACTTGGAAAGTAAGTAAAATTAATATGTATATGAATTGAAATCAAAATTGTCAAATTTGTGTGTGATTGAGAAACTGCCAAACGGTCATTTGGAAATGCGAGACGACCGTATCGCACACCAGACAACTATCTCGATGTGCAAAACAGTCATTTCAACTATCGCATATTGCACAAAAGTTCAAGTTCTTTTGGTCCTTTCCCACTCCCACACACTCCCATTTTTAGTCCCATATTGATCGGGGACTGGGAACCTTGACCCTGACCCCTCCTATAAATATAGGGGTACTGGGGCTTCTTGAAGAACAACAAGCACAACACAGATAACTGGGAATCAGTTGATTTAACACCTGTTGTCCTCTCTAGTTTTGGTAACTGCGAGAGCCCAACCAAGTCCTACCCGACAGGGAGGGATAGCTACAGGAGAGAACAACTGAGGATAGTTGTCATTGTGGGAGAGTAGGTTGGTGACTAGTACACCAACGGGAAGGATAGATCCTTCCTGACCCTTCTTGGTGAATGACAGGAGTTCTAGTTGGTCTGTGTGGACTACTCTAGAGGCAGGAGTCCTTTGGATGCTACTTGGAGAGCAAAGTCCACCTGTAGTCCATGGACCGTCTACCGGAGTTGCTGCAGAAGTTGCACAAACATATGTTCATGGTGAAGACCAGGAGCTGCACAACCACTGTCTAAGAGCAACTAATCAACAGTTGCAAAGAAGCAAGTTTTGTCGTTGGACTTGCTCTAGGGCCAGGTATAAATTACTAAAACCATCCTTCCTATTGCATAGTAGTTGATGTGATCTTACTATTATGGGGAATGCAAATAGATTAATTTTTTTATTTCCGCTGCCTTATTCTGTGCCCATATTTCCCTACAGTGGTATCAGAGCCATGTCAATTTCTTATGATTTAAGATAATCGATATGAATGGATTTTGGTTTTAATAGTTTATTTATTGCATACGATGTGAATATTTAAACTGTCTCATATGTGTATCTGATTGAAGACCACATAATCCCAAACTAACATATATATGATACATATATATATATATATATATATATATATATATATACATATACAATTTACATGTGTCGCCCTAAAATCGATTTTATGGTGGATGTGTAGCGTGGTTCTGGCCAATAACTCTTATGTCTGTGTATGGTTGAATGGTATGGTTTTATTCTTATTTATCTCAATTTGCTTACTGATCCCACCTCCTTATTCCCAATGTAAAGTTAATTCTTTCCTACCTTTGCTCCCCTCAAATGTAACTCGAGATTTTCTTTTACAATGTAATAATTTTAGCAATAGGATAATTTTTCTTTATGTAATGTCAGACGAGACGACCATCTCAATAGATCAAGACGACCGTCTGGAGGACCTTGGAGGACAGATTGTAGGAGTGAACCGATCTCCTGGTGGGACCAATCGACTGTTGGGAAGGAGTCTAAACATCGACTGGACATGGGGCCAGAGGACCATCTAAGTAGAACCAACCAACCGTCTAGAAGGTGTCCAGACACCGGTTGGACGGCAGGGCCAGACAACCGTATCAAGTGACCATCCGACCGACTAAAAGGTAAGACGACTGACTCAAGGGTTGAACTGATCAACCCGGATTGGAAAACACAGGTCTACACCAAGCATAGGTTCATACATGTGATGTGATTAACCTAGGTGGTGGTAATTCCTTGTGGCTCCAAGGAATTACAAGTTGATATAGCCATGACCATCACTTTTTGTTTTATATTACATGTTTATGTTGTGGGATATAGAATGTATATGATACATACTATATATATGTAGTGATTGGATACAATATATGTATATATATAATATATAAATCCCTCAATCAAACATATTAAGTCTAAGATGCCTTCTAATAGCAATACACATGAAAAGCCTTTTTGACCAAGCATACATTACGACCTAGCGTGGTGCGTCATCTACCTCGTGGAAGTGTGATGGTAGTAATGTAGGTTGATCCCTAGCAGGGTGCATTATTATCGTATTGGCTATTGGGATGGACTTAACTGGTGATTCTCAGAGCGTCTGGGCCTAGAGGCATAAAGATAATCATGGCAAGGTGTTTCACATAATATCTATTAAGAGTTGCATATGATGCAATTGACGAAAGTTGCCTACCTTGATAGAATCAAGTTGTGGGTGACAACCCTAGATGGCTCATGGCTTGGAGGAAATTAGGATCTTGCTCATTAGAAAATTGATTCACTGTAATTTTCCAGATTGATACTCGAGGGTTATCGACCTGATTAAAATAATTTAGAGTGATAATTAATTAGAGACCTAATTTTATCGCCCAAAATTTTAATCAAGTCAAATCAAAATGAGTTTTGACAAATTGAAAATCTTTTGTAAAATCAAATGGCAACAAACAACAATCACTTCTCTCTGCAGTCAGTCCTTGAAAAGGACAAATTTATTGGGAACAACTTTCATGATTGGTTTAGGACGTTGAGGATCGTCCTCACTCAAGAGCATAAGCTCTATGTCTTGGACACACCAGAACCAGAGGAACCTACAACCAATACACCAAAGGTGGAAAGGGATGCTTACAAGAAGCATACCTATGATGTCGTGGACGTCAAATGTCTGATGCTATGTGTCATGAACTATGAGTTGCAGAGACAACACGAGAACATGGATGTGATAGAGATGGTTACGCATATCTAGAACATGTATCAAGATTAGGCGAGGGAAGAGAGATATGATGTCTATAAGACATTGTTCAAGTGGTTCAAGATAGAAGGAGACCCAGTAGGTCCTCATGTACTCAAGATGATTGGGTATGTGGAGAACCTAGCTAGACTAGGATTTCCCTTAGTCTAAGAGTTGGCAACTGATGTGATTCTACAATCCCCGCCATAGACATATAGTTAGTTTGTCATGAACTACAACATGAACGACTTTGACAAGCCGTTGAGAGAGTTGTTGGACATGTTGAGGGCAACAGAGACATAGATGAAGAAAGACAAACCTAAGTTTTGATGATGATAATCAAGACTAAGGGAAAATCTAAGGGCAAGAGTAAAGCAAAGAAGAGTTCTAAACCTAGCCAGAAGTCCAAGTGTTCAGATCTCAAGGCTAAAGGAGGGATAAAGAAAAGAGGCAATTGTCACCACTATCAATAGGCTGGACATTGGAAGAGAAATTGCCCACTCTGGTTAGAGGAGCTAAAGAAGAAGGAAGGCATTGATGCCTCCATTTCAGGTATAAACATTATAAGATAAATTTTTTACTTCTTTATCTTGGTATATGATACCAGATAGTGATATGACATATTGATTTGCAGGATCTGACAAGAAGTAGAAGTCTTCATAGGAAGACAAAGAAGGAAAAGGCGGAGCAACTATTGCGGAAGCCTCAGTCTAGATTTTAAATTTGTCTTAGCCCAATGGGCATGTAATAGAGTTATTAGAATTGTGATTTCATTTTGCCATTAGAAACATTTCCTTTATGCATCTTGTGAGACAATGATGAGAAATTAATAAAAGATGGTTTATGTCTCTGTTTCAAAGATATGATCTTAAATGGCAATAACCAAACACCAAATTATTTTTTATGAAAGAATCCTGAGATGAATGTTAATACCAAAAGATTATAATTGATAACTCAATAACAATCATTAGCAGTAGAAATGCATATATAGAATACATATTCATGTTATTCTAGACTCCTCTTGGTTACTGAACCTAAGGAGACATGCAAGTCTTACATACAATGTGAGAAAACATCCTTCACTAAATGTAGTGGGAGGATACACTTTCCACTAGACCTCATACATATGATGCATGTAGATCTTTATGGAATAAATGCTAAGGATAATAACTTATGCTTTGATTACTGCTAATATACTGATATGTACTAAGTAAAACATAATTCTCTTGAAGTGTTCAAGAAGATTATAAATGAAGTATAAACTTGATAAAGGTATTAAGAAACTTTAATGAGATCAAATGTTGAAATACCTTACATCAAAATATTGAGGACCTTTAGGATAGAACTGTGATAGTGTATCACAATTCAAATCCATTTGAGCAGAATGATGTGGTAGAACAAAGGGATCACATCATAAAGAGTTATGATATGATTATCAATTAATTAGAGTCTTCTTAAATCCTCAATTAAATAATCAACTATCACTAAATAATGTATCGCTTGAATGGTTTATTAGACATCATATATGATATGTGATAAAGGAATAAAACCACATTGAGAAAGTAGTTTCTTTATAAAGGGGTTTTATCAACAAATCAAATCTGTTGAAATACTACTATTATTCCCAATCCAACAACAAAAGTGTTTTGTTGAAAAGGATAACTGTGTTCCTAAAGAATCAGTGGGAGTTATAGAAGAACTCAAATGTTTGAGATCAACTAAAAGGTACAATTAGAACTATGAGAATTACAAGTTGTCGTGGAATCTCAAAGATCCTCATGTAACACAGAACAAAATAGTTCTAGTAGATGATGTTTGAGATTAGAGGGTTGTGAATCCAAAAGATCAAACAAGGTTGATCATAAGAAGATGAGTCAACTGATGAGCTAGTAGCTATTTAGAACCATAATCTGAGTAATGGGTTAAGGCCATCATGGAGTTCATGTGAATTAACAAGGTAGGACCTTGATAGTGCCACCTTAAAGGGTAATACATGAAGGATGCAATAAGGTCTTATGAAAAGACCTACATTGTGACATCCCACTATCACATAGACAACAAAATTCCACACAAAAATGTGTAGAACATCCATAAACCACATATTACCAGAAACACTGGTAAATTAAAACCGATTTCAAAAAGCAGATAAATAAAGAAACTATTACATCCAGATCCTTATCCTGCAAGGAAACATGTTATATAAACATACATAAACCTGGATATGTGTCCACAGCTTATAGTAACCATCTGTCTCATAAGCACAAAGAGTTCACCACATGTTTATATACAGAACATGCCATACCAGACCAACAGCAAGATAAACAAGCTACATCAGCTATACATCATGAAATGTTGTCAAAACACCTCAAAGGACCTGAGAGTACATGGATGACTCTAAGACTCTACTACAAAACCCCCAACACCAGCAACATCATATCCATCTCTTTCCCCCTACTATTCTTCTTGCTGCTTGGCTGCAACCTCATGACCACCACCACGTCTAGCTCGATCACCTATAAAAGGTTTACTACCAGCGGGGTGATACACACAGTCCCAGTGAGAAACATAGCCCTCGCCGAAACTATAAAACCTCAAATGAGAGCTAGAACAGATAAAGCATATAACTGATATAAGCAGATCGTATATGAGCAGCACACTGAGCAGAACTAACTTGCTACAACATCTTACTGAGATATCCAGGAAGCATATAACCAGATATTTCTTTATGGAACATGATTGACAAGATAAGCTTTATAAGAACTTATCACAAGATATGAGGAACATATAATTAGTTACAAGGTATAGCTAGGGCAACTATACAAACAAGGCCTCAACCAATGTTCTGTGTTTTGCCTTAAGCGATATATACTATACAATTGAATTACAATTTTATTATGCCCTGAGGAAGTGAGTCGTACCGCTCAAATCCAACCTTCGGCTACGAATCCCAAAACCGGTGCCATACAAGGTCAATGGGAGAGTCGGACTCCATGACCTCACCTCTTCATGGTCAGTACACGATATCCAAATTAAATTAGGACCGCAATCTCTTGTTTAAGTGGCCTCAGCCATAGGGTCAGCTCCCACAGGCTACCCTTTTTCCTCTAGCCTGCCTTGGTATAGGTCACGACACTAGTATACCTTGAGCCATATACCTGTCCACCGTGCTCATGAGACATGAATGTATTCATGCTCTATCACACTGAGCCATGGGCCTATTCACCATGCTCTATCATACTGAGCCATGGGCATGTTCACCATGCTCAATCCACATCCTCAGTTGCACTCTAATCCTTCTATTTTCGGCTAGGAGAAACCCTGCATATTCAATAATATGCGCTCCAGGTAATCCTGCATGATAAACCTGTTTCACCATCACCATCTACTGACGATGATGGATCTATGGTCAGGGCAAACTACATGAAAGGTTCATCTGTAATTAATTAATATATTTTAAGCAGATTGCAAGATTCAACCAATTTAGGTAACATGTAAACTAAAACACAAGTAAACAACATAGATCTCATTATTAGGTGTTACATTGTCACTCCTATTCTCAAAGCCAACATCATCCTGATCCATCACAAGGATCCAACATTACATGTTACCACTTGGCCTCTTGCCAAACATCTAGATCCATCACAAGGATCACTAGGACTCAATCTCATCATCAGGGCACACAATGCCATTCCATGGGTAACACCCATCATATATCACTGGGTTCATCATAATTCTTGATGTTCAACATAATATCACTATTATGTCATTACCATGGCCTCATCGTATAGCTGTCTCCTACATGGTCAGTGAAATCACAAAGGAACAATGATACTTGTACAAGGAACATTTACAGCTCTTTACTTTATTATGAGTGTCAACCATGCAACGTAGATGAGTGTATCAATGCATAACATTCTTATATATATATATATATATATCAAAGAATAATAACCTCATGTATCAAAGCACAATAAGCATTAGGGTTACCAACCGAACACAAGGTACAACCCTCACTATAGGTGTATCAGGTAAGGGACAACCCTCACCAAAAGCATCTAGGGTAAGGAATAGCCTCACCAAAGGCACATTGTCTCTCACCAAAGAGTGTGACGCCCAACACTATATCGGTTAAGCATGCAACTCTTCACCACCTATTGTATCGGCCATCACCCATCTAGGGCTACAACCATATCGACTGACCACTATCACCTTGGTATCGGGTAACACACAACCCGTGACGCCCAAGGCAGAAAACCCTATCATCCACTTCATATCACCCAAGCCATTAAGGCACTATGTCGGGCAGCACCACAAGCAAGATGATAATGAGCAAAAATTCCTCAAGTGCAACGCCCAAGACATCATGTCGGGCAACAACTGAGAACCAACATGTAACGCTCAAACGCACAACGTCATATCAGGCAGAACCATAGTGTGTAACGTTGTGTCGTGCAGCCATGAACCAAGAGGGTATCGGGCATCGGGTACAAGAGTGTATCGGGTAGCACCTTTTCCCTATCAGCCAAGACACCCTATCGCCTAAGATAGGGTTAGGGTTTCCATACCGGGAAACGATCAAGACCGTGTCACCCACAGCCATAACGCCCAAGGTCAAAACCCTGTCGCCCTACAAGAAACCCCTTATCTAGCACAACATGGTGCCCAAGGAAACTCTCATACCACCCAAGGCACACTACTTCCATCCATCAAACGACACCATGGCGCCCAAGGTAGCCTATCGTTCAAACTAGGGATGTCTACCAAGCATATCGACCAAAGGCATAACGCCCAACAACTCCCTCTAAGGCAAAGGTCCATATCGGTCAAAGGCATATCACCCAACAACATCATCTTGGGTAGACGTTCACATCGGGCAGAAGGGTCAACAGAACACCACTTAGCATATCGCCCAAGACTCATCCCTAGAAGAGGGATATCGGGCAGAAGACATCAAAGGGGTATCATGTAAGGGTTCAAGGACCATGACGGGTTGGTCATCTTCAACCTTAAGACCGCCACCAAGAAACCCTAAAAGATCAAGAGAGTTGGCTCACCTCTCAAAAACTAAGAGAGAGGGGTTTTGTACAACTTCCATCACATATCGGACAACAAGGTGGGTCATCATCATAACAGCCATCCCTCCAACCTCAACTAGGTCAACACCAACCAAAGGCTCACCTCTCAAGTCCATGGTAAGAGAGGGGTATTACCCAAGCAACTAGAGTGTAGACTCACCTCTCAACAACTAAGAGAGAGGGGTTTTGCCCACACAACTAAAGCTTGAGCTCACTTCTCAAGACCAAGGAAAGAAAGGGGTTTTGCCCACACAACTAAAGCTTGGTCTCACTTCTCAAGACCAAGGAACGAAAGGGGTTTTGCCCCAAGAACACACCACATGCACCGAGGAATTAGGAAACCCTAGGCTCACCTCTCAACAACCAAGAGAGAGGGGTTTTGCCCAAGGAATCCCTAGTCCAATGGTTCATCCAACAAGGTCCAAGAACACATCTAAGCAACATAACCATGTCACCATATCCAACAAGATCAAGGGCACATACTAGAGTAAATATATTACCAACAAGATAAGCATGGCCGATCAAGATAGCACATAAACAAGCAACATAAAGAGAAGGTAATATAGCAAGGGTAGGAGTTATGTAACCCGCCTCAAGCTCGAAAGCTCCAAGCTTCTAGCACCAAGCTCCATGCTCCAAGGCACCACCTTCAGCCAACACAAAGAAGAACAACTTGTAACCACCATGGTCAAAGAGAAAGAAGAAGAAGAAGAAGATGTCAAGGAAAGGGAGATATACCTACTACAAGATAAGGAAAGGGACAAGCTAGCAAGGTGTGTCGCCCAAGACACCAACTGTATCGGCCACCACTTGCTCCACTCTTCTCCTAGCTCAACCACCAAAGGAAGGGAAGCAACTTAAAGGAACCAAATCGCCTAGAAAGCAAAGGAGGGGTTCAATAATATACTAAGGGGTGAAGGGGAAGAGCAAGGCAAGGTGGAACCTGCCCCTAGCACACTTGTCCAAGGGTTATGCCACATGTTAGAACCCCAAACCACTTATCCATGACTAGTCACCCACTTAGCAAAGCAATGACCATTTGTCCAAAGATGGTGACACAAATGAGGCTAGGTTAAGAGGGTGTGTGTTGCCCAACATGGAAACCTAACACACCATGGCTGACACATCCCATTGCCCGACACAACAACACTCCTTGGTCGATACACCAAGGTCCAACCCGATACAAGCTCCAACAAGGCTCAACACAACTCAAACAAAGCTCAACAAAGCCCAAAGCTACTCAAACAAAGAGCCCAACCCATCCTCTCAACCCTAGAGGATGCAAGGAGAGAGAAAGATATCTCTCAAGGTGACAAAATTGCACACAAACCCTAAATTGCAAGTTGCACCTCAACCCTCAACAAATCACAAACAAACCCTAATCACAACTCAAGTGATTAGCAAGCATCTCAACACAAGGTTTAGGCAAAGCAAACAGGGTAAGCCCAAAACGGAGGTCATGGTCCTTACATACATGGACAACATAAAAGGACGAATTGGTTGAAAGTTGTTCAAATAAGTTCAAAGTGTTAAACATGATAGAAATTCCCTTACCAATTCTCATGATTGTTATTGTAGTTAGAATAGACTATGGAATTTGGCATAAAAAAATTGAAACCAAATTCCTTAAAAGGAAAAAATGTAAGAATGTGTACGTGACACAACCTAAATGGTTTTAAATTCATAAATACAAATAGAGTCTATAAACTATAATGATCAATCAGGTATTGAAGTAAGCAACTCAGAGATGGGAACTTTTGACTTGACAAAATAGTCAAAGGGTTTGACTTAGATCAAGATAAAGGATGAAATCTGTGATTACAAAAGATTTAGTGGGAGCATATATACATATTCCCCATGTGATGAGGAATAGCATCTCAATATTATGAATATTGAAAACTGACAGAAAAACAACTTCAATAATAAGTATTGGGTGAAAAATCCTATAAGATAGGAATCAAGACCTATAGAGACAGTTCTTGAAAGTTTCACAAATGAAAGTTGAGAACATTACATAGAAAAATGTTGAAAGAGTTCAACATAGAGAATTCATTGAGAGAGAATCCATATTTGTCTTTCATGAACCACATATTTTAATTCTTGTGAAGAATGGAAATATCAAAGATAAGATGCCATATGCCATGGCAATGGATCTATCTTGAATGCTATAAATGTATTTATCCCATAAAATCATGTATGTATTAGACATGACAAGATAATAATGAAATCCAATAAAGAATTATTGGAATATTATTAAAAGATATCCATTTCATACTTATGAAGTACTTAAGGATAGATTGCAAGTCAATGGAAACAACAATAAAAGGAAGAGTAGGGTGTAAGGGGTTACACTGATGTAAGCTTCCGATATGATAGAAGTGATTGCAATAATATAATTATAAAAGGAAGTGATGATATTAGTTGGAAGAGTTATAAATTAATAGACATAAATTTTACAATAGGAACCAAGTATACTTGTGATATTAACATAGAATGATACAATATGGATCTAAAAGTTCATACGATGAACTTATAGATGTTTCAACCATTAATGCCTTAGTAGAAATATTGTGACAACAATGGAGCTACTTATTAGGTGAGGCATATCATCTACCATACTATGGTGTCTTCATCTCATAACAAAGAGATAAGAAATATACCCACTAAATAGCAAAGTGTTGCTAGCTCACTAGATCAACACTGGCACAACAGAAGGATGGTAGACATGTTTAGATCACTGTGAATGGGATTCATGGGTGATTGACTCTAAGTGCAAGTGGGAGTCTATTGGTAAGGTATGCCTAGAGAGACAATCGTATGATGATTGACATGGTGTATACCATAAAGTATTTGATTATTAATAATAAGAATAATAATAAAGGCAAGCTTCCAATTCATTATGTTTCCATAAATTATGAGATAATGAGGAAACACTATGAATTTCTAGAGGATGATGTTTACTCAATGACGTATGTTGTTAAGTATAAGACTTGAATGATGAGATCATACATATGTCAACAATAGGCATATACATTCTCATTATGTCCTTAGTGAATTGTTACCATGGAAGGTTGATAGACACTAGTAACACATAAGACTAGAGTATGTGGTTGGTTGATGATAGAATCTCATTAGTCATGATATGGCTATATCAAACCAAACACACAAATACATTTAGAGAACATTGTATAAGATACACCTACCTAGAGAGTGGACACATGGAAACCATCTTTGGTGGTCATAGTCATCTATTATAAGTGAAGGTGGTGATTGTGATTCTTAGATCTAAATCACTACACTCATCACATATTGTTGGGTACACCTTGAAATCATCAAATGCAATCCTAAAACATGGATTTTTATAACGGTGATGATTTGACTGACTTTCACACATGGGGTTTGACTGTGAATGATAGATATTGGATTTGTCACTCCTATTGAAGTATGATATCCTGGCCACTTGATAAGTGATACCGGGAAATGCTTGTGCATGCACACGTGAATCAATATATCTGATCTTAATGTCACATTATCTTAGAAAGTCTTCTCTTGGTTCAAGGAATATGAGATGAATGTAGAGAGGATGAAAAATCCATGCCTCAAGTTCACTCTGGATATCAATGTAACAACCCTGACCTGGGTTATACTTTAACCCTAGGTGTTGTGATTAATAAATGTGATTAAATGCTTAATCTCATCTTATGAAAAGTAATTAGGCCTCAAGAGGAACCTATGTTGCAATTCTAGTCCTTTTTGAACACTGTGAAATCAATGTTTTGTTTGTTTTGGACTAAAGTGCAAATTAACCAAGTTAAGGGGTTTAAGTGCAAATTGTGCATGATAATATGTTCCTCGTGTGTTGAAGCATCATGAGAATGAATATGATGCAAAGGTATGGCTTATGGTAGCCTGAGTACCAAGAAAGAGCTGATAAAGCAAGGTTTGTGCATTAAAACCTAGTTTTGGTGTAAAGTGCAATTTTGCCCAAAACCTAGGGTTCAATATGTAAATTACCACTTCAATAAGGTCCCTAATGTTTCTTGTCATCAAGTAGAGCAAATAAAATGAGATGGGTGCCTCATTTGAATTAAGTTGGAGGAGAGAGAATCTTGATATTAAAATAATCAATATTTAATCCTAATTGAAACCCTAATTCGATTTAGGGCAAAAATGAATGTATTAATTAAAGGGACTTCAACAAAAATTAAAATGGTTGGATTCATATGTGTATGTGACGTCCTTGAGCCTTGCAAGGACCACGAAAATATCCAAGGGAGTGGATAACTCACACACAATTTTATAAGAAAAAGAAATATCCACTCACATATGAATATTAATATAATATGAATTGAGGTGCTTAATTTGCTTTTCTTTAAATCATGGATAATTGAGAGGGATAAAAGGAAAACAAGATAGCCTCTTCCCTAAGGAATATAAGGGGGAAGAGGCGGCCACATTTTTGGGATTAAATGAATTTTTATAAGGCACTTTCTATCTCCTTGAATTTCTTATAAAAAGACCCTTTACAAGCCAAATGGAAGGCTTTTTCGACCACCCTTCTTCTCCTTGCTTGGGAAACGACCAAGGGAGCTTGGTAGGATCAGGAGGACGACCCCCAACCTGTTGGTAAGGTTCTTGATCCATTTCACCTTGATTCCATGGTGGAAATCGAAAATAAATTATGGATTTCTTCCTATTTCGATCTCCTCTTCAATTCTAACCATTCCTTTTCACTCAAACCTTGAGGACGAGCCTTGGAATGGTGAAAGGAGTTGCATCCACCATTGTTGCCGTGGACATGGAGCTTTGGATCTCAATTGGAGGTGGGTTTTATAACTTGAACCCTTTTTCATTATTATTCAACCATTAATCTTGCAATTTCAATGATTCCTTCATTATCTTGTTTAATTGCTGGTTGAAAATGGTTATTTCATGAAATAAAAAGTTTTTAGAACTTCAGGGACGAAGGTAGATGATGATGACATCATATTGGATACTTTTTTCCAAATAAATCATGGTTCATACAGTTTTTAGTTAATTGCTCATACGGTTTCACCAAACCGTTTGAGAGCAAACAGTTTGAAACCGTTTGGGAGCAAACAGTTTCAAAACCATTTGAGTGAGTTGACCAAGGGTTGACCGTTTGTTATTACTGTTAATAATTATGTTAGTTAATGTCTCACCAAATTTTATGGGTTAACTCCCAAGGAATCGTGAGTTGAAGGCTAATCAATTAGGCAAACCTAATTGGATTAAGTGCTGATATTCAGCTTGATTAATTTAACTTTTTGGGCAAACGGTTTCAAAACCATTTTAGTGAGTTGACCAAGGGTTGACCGTTTGAGATTCCTGTTCCTAATTGTTTTGGTTAATGACTCACCAAATTTGATGGGTTAAATCCCTAGGAATCGTGAGTTGAAGGCTAATCCATTAGGCAAACCTAATTGGATTAAGTGCTGATTTGTCATCTTGATTAATTTAACTTTTTGGAAAAACGGTTTCAAAACCGTTTGAGTGAGTTGACCAATGGTTGACCGTTTTATATTACTGTTACTAATTATGTTTGTTAATGACTCACCAAATTTGATGGGTTAACACCCAAGGAATCGTGAGTTGAAGGCTAATCAATTAGGCAAACCTAATTGGATTAAGTGCTGATTTTTCAGCTTGATTAATTTAACTTTTTGGGCAAACGGTTTCGAAACCATTTGAGTGAGTTGACAAAGGGTTGACCGTTTGCGATTCCTGTTCCTAATTATGTTGGTTAAAGACTCACCAAAATTTATGGATTAATTTCTAAGTAATCATGAGATGAAGGCTAATCAATTGGGAAAACCCTAATTGAAATTAGTGCTGAAATTCTAATGAGTTGATTTGAGATTTTGGGTTGATTAGCCCAAACGGTTTCAAAACCGTTTGGGAATCACCCAAACGGTTTCAAGACCATTTGGGGATCACCCAAGACCGTTTGGAGGTCTGGGGTTAAGTATAGTTGACCAATTGAAGATCTAAAGGTACCAAATCACTTTGCGATTAAGTGCTGATTTGATGATCAACTCAATAGCTCAAACCCTAATGATTTTTCACTAGAATCCAAGGGTTGGATGAGACAAACGGTCTCAAAGGTCTCAAGACCGTTTGGAGGTCACCCAAGACCATTTGTAGGTCTAGGGGTTAGTATGGTTAAGCAATTGATGATCCAATAATACTAAGTTAAAGTGTAATCAATTGCTGATTTGGTGATCAATTCAATGATCCAAACCCTAATTGGTTGACTTGGATTTTGATGATGTGATGGGAAAACGGTCCCAAGACCGTTTGGTGGTCATCCAAACAACCTCAAGACCGTTTGGGGTCAGGTCATGTTCAATTTGGATGATGGTTCAATGGTTTCAAAGTAACTAATCTTGCATTGATTAGTGTTGAAGGATCATCGATTCCAAACCCTAATTCAATTGATTCAAACCCTAATTGAGGACTAATTGAGGGTCAAATCAGTTGAAGGTTGACCTATTTAACTCAATTGAAGTATGAGGATAGGTCCAATTGATGATTGGTTCCATGAACTCAATGATTAAAGGAATCAATATTGAGAACCCTAAACCGATTGGTGTAGTTGAGACCATCTTTGGTCCATGCAGTTTTGAGGAGGTTTGGACCAAACGGTCTCAAGACCGTTTGGGACCAAACGATCCCAAACCGTTTGTGCCCATGCGGTTTCAAAAGTCAAACTTGGGCAAACGGTCTTCACCTACTTGCTTGGGAAAACGGTCTCAAGCACCACCTTTACCAAATGGTTTCAAACCGTTTTGAACCTTGAAGGACCAAGACCGTTTGGGGCTCAAGTAGTCAAAGTTGATTGAGGACTCAATTGGTTAATCCACTTAGACACTTGTTGTAATTGAGGACTCAATTGATCAATTCAATTGGATACCTTGTGGTCCAAGGTGATTGAATCTCTTGAGAATAGAGATGATGAATGATTAATTGATCCAATGATGATTAGTAATGATGATCATTAAAGGTACAAAGGTTGAAACCCTAATAGTACCTAAGTAATTAGTGCCAATTAAGGGATGAAGCCTAATTACCTATAAGATCAATGACTTGGTACACTATGTCATTCATAGTTGTATGTACTTGATTGAAGGGATGATATGACCTTATCAAGTTGAGATGATGTTAGCATGAATTCATAACATGAATATAATTCATGTGGTGATTAAGGGTATGATCCTTAAGTAGAGAGATCATGAAACCCTAATCATGAATATATACCCTAATTGATAGGGTTATTGAATTCTAACCCTAATTGAGGGCAATTCTAAATGTAATCCTAATCCAGGGTGAGGATATAACCCTAATCTAGGGTAGTGATGTGTGAAATTCCAATTTAGGGAAATGAGATGTAAAACCCTAATTGGGATGAATAGTGAATATCTAATTATGAATAATTGAATGAAATCCTAATGGAGATGGATTGTAGACCCAAATTGTGGGTGACTATAGTGGAAATCTTAATTGAGGGTGAATCCATGTGAAACCCTACTTGAGGGTGATTCTATGAGAAACCCTGATTAAGAACTAACATCACATAATGTTCTAATGTTATGTAGTGATGATAGGCCCTAAGAAGAGTGAAAGAGTATGAGACTCTAATGTAAGTCATTATACATAAAGCCCTAATCCTGGGCAATATGACAATGGATCATAATTCTAATTTTAAATAAGGATGCAAGGAAATCCTAATGATGAGATAAAAGAAATGACCTTATAAAGGTGAAACATTTCATGTGGTTGATTATATGTATCTTAATTGTAAACAATGTCTTTAGCATTAGACAAGTCCATATCATTAAAAATAGATGGACAATTCTAATGTGTGGCCTATGCATTATATGCTAAAGGTGAGAGTTTAGTAATGGAATGTATTAAGAGGGAAATACCTTAATACAAGATAAGTTGGTTAACTCAAGAGAATCTGATATAATGAGTAAGTGATATATCAAGATATGATAGTTATCACATTCAACACTTCAGGGTTTATATACCTTGATGTACCCCAAATGCAATATAATTGGGTAAGAAACATATGAAGTGTGTTATGCAACTATTACAATGTAATGTAATGGGTTGTTGCACTTGATGAGTGTTAATTAATGTACCTTGAGAATGGGGTTAAGCCCAAATGATGTGATGATATGAACAATAAACCCTAATTCTGGGTTATGCTTTAAGCATGTAACCCTATGAGTGATGTATGAAATGAGGAATTACTATTCCTAATTAAGCTAAGGGTTGAATAACCCTAATTGGATTGAATAAGAATCCTAACCCTAGAAACCAACCGTGGTGATGTAACACAGTCGTGGTAATTTGTCAATAGCACGACCGCGCTAGGTAGCACGGTCGTGGTAGCTTCCCCTTGCACGACCGTGCAAGATAGCACAGCCGTGGTGTTTTATATTTAATTTGAAAAGAACTTGTATTGTGCTGATATGGATACAATGTGCATGTTATCAATTGTATTAACCATGCATGTTTTTGTAAAGAGGAGAACATAGCCATGTAAGGGTTATAATTCCATATATATTGAAAGCACTTTATAAGCTTTGAGTGTAATGATATGCTATGTTTCCTGGTAAGTGGTAACATATGAAATTGATAGGCTGTATGAGTAATGAGAAATATCTGCATTGTTACAATCAAGGTCATGCTGTTAAATGACTTGATAATAATTTGTTACTTGGTAACAAGTATCATGAATGCCTTGGTCAGATGACCTGAAGGTGATAGTTACCTGAAAAGGTGTATTAATGCACAATGATGAGTTAAGGGTTTGAATACCCAGAACCATATGATTATGGTGATGAGAATGTGAAGGGATGAGAATTCCCAGTTTTGAAATGAGAGACTGAGTTCCCAAGGTCTTTGAAAGACTGATAAATATCTGATGAAAGTAGTACATGTCTCTTTATAGCATTGTTGTAATAAGTTATGTTTGAGAACTTGACTGATGCTAAAAGAATGCCATAATGTACTTAAATAATCAAGTATAATGATATCATGTAGATCCCTGACCATAGATCCATCATTGTCAGAAGTTAAATGATGGTGAAACATGTTTTCCTAAGGGAACTTCTGGAGAGCATACTTTTGAGTATGTTGGGGTTATGGACGCGAATATCCTTACGTCCTAATGTAGGATTTGATGTGAGATGTACTTTTAATCTCTCAATCCTTCATTATATGTACCGTGATGGATGTATCACGAATCTCCCGATGATTGGGTTAGATGCCGTACACATCTCCCAATAATGTTAATGCTGGATCGGTGGAGATAAACATGAAATCTCACGATCGTGAAGAGAGTGCAGCACGCCACTGTAACTCTGATAGCGAAGTTGCCAGTATACTCTAGAAAGCTATATTTAGCAGAGACACAAGATGTCCTGCATGTGATCTCGCACTGACCGAGATGTGGGAGGTCATGGGAATCCGGCTCTTCCATTGACCTTGTATGGTACCAATTTTGACTTCGCAGTGGTCGGTTGGAGCATGAGCGGTATATCTCATCTCCTCAGGGCATAAGTGTGTTTGTAAAATGAAATCAGTCGTATAGCATGTTTGCTTAAGGATTGAATATGGAAATTCATTGGCTGATGTTACATTTCTGTTATATATATGTAGTTCATTAATGTTGTTCATATCTATTGTATTCATTACAAGTATATGGATGAATTATGAGTCTACCATGAGTAGATGAAACGTTATCCTTGAAAAAGGAGATTACTTCACTTTGTTCATACAAGTGATTTACTTGTTGTTATATATATATATAAATCCTTCTGCTTAGTTTATTTTAATAAACTACTATAACAATGATTTGGCAGAGAGTTATATCTCCCGATGGGACAATTTACAATTGTCTCACCCCCATGGGATCCAACTTTTTAGGTGGACGCGGACAAAGAAGCAGAATTCCATTATAGGGAATGGATAGCAGCAGTGACAGCATGGGCAGCAGAATATCTCAGGTGGAGATACTGCCTGTCAAGTTATGTAGTTAGAAAGTCCTATGTGTCATCTCTGTACTCTCAGGTCGTCAGAGTTTTTAGTCAGTGTTTTATGAATCAATCTGAGGTTTTGGCTTGATGCCTCGAGATTTGTATACTGTCTGTATATAATGTTATAAGACAACTGATGATGTAATCTATGAAAAGAGATGGTACAGGTTATGTACGTTTGAACCAGAATGTAAATGTTATGCAATGGTTCTTGTTGGAAAAGATTTCCTATGTGAGGATCTCTTTGCAAAAAGTTTTAATTTTCAGTGATTTTCAGTAATCCGCTGCAAATTATTCGCTTCCGCATTAGTTAATCATGTTTTCGCGAGACGGTCACCACAATTAGTGGTATCAGAGCTCTAGGCTCGTTGAGTCTACAGAGACATAAGACTAAGGTAGTACAGTCTGTTCTGGTGTCATCCAGTGTATCTGATAGTGTCTTCTGCTCGTATAAGAGAAGAAGAACTTAAAGATGACTGGGTCACATGAGGAGATTGTTGCTGAGAGCAGCAATGTTGCACCAAGAAGAAGTGCATGGGAACATGCAAGAGAGAGACAATTGCCTGAGAATCCCCTAGCTGATCCAACTATAATAAGAAAATCCTTCTTTAAGTATTACTGTTGGAGAACTTAGGGCAACAATAATGTATATAGTGGGTCAAGTTTTGGCAGTGTAACCTAGATTACCAGTCCCAATGATGATGTTATAGATATCAACAGGATTTGTAATTAGCATCGGCAGGTTGAAGCAAAAGGAAATGATGAATTTCTGGACTTAAATTGAGTCTGTGCTCAACCATAGCATGTTGAATCAACCTTTGAGGCAGAGTTAGCCTGAGGCAGTGAATAATTCATGAATTATGACAAGTGAGACAAGATAATGTCATGCAAATATGTTAATTTATGAATTCCTGGATTACCTGAGAAAGGAAATGATTGAACTTTCATTGATTAGTCCTATGAGGACTTATGTTTTGTATAGTAAAACATTACAAATGTTTTATGTTGTTCTTACCTCCTTGAGAAATGATGAGGTACAAAAGAGATGCCTGAATGAAATTTAGGGATGATAAGTTTTATGCCTGTGATAATATGAAAAGGAGGAATATGATAGTATACAAAGTGCATACCACTTAATCTCAGTATTTATATACCCTGGCCAGGTATACAACTATTGATGATAAAGTGAGTATGGAAACTCTTAGATTGTTGTCTTTTTGATTGCTCTGATCAAGTAGTCATTCTGAGACAATCTAATGAGTATCATGAAATTAGAAATATGGAATGAATAAATGTGTCATATCCCATGTATAAGAAAAAGAAGTCTGAGATAATCTCAGATGAGCATGTTGTATGAGGAACTAAAAGTGCACTCCTCATAAGATAAGAATAAAAATGAGGGAGATGAACCCTGTTCAATAATACTGCCCGCATAATAAATATCTTTCCCACAATGAGGAAATGGGAAATGTGATGAGATCATGAGATAATCATAAACATGCTAGATAATAATAAAGAAAGGGATAATGACATGCAATCATTCTTACAAATTCCAATGCTAAAGGCAAGGAACCTGGGATGAGATAAAGAGTAAATGGTTCAAGAATAGTTGAAAATACATGAATTAATAAGAGGAATATGAATACTTGTTTTCTTTCCTTTCTGGGACATGGCAATAAAGTGGGTCTTAGGACACCTGATGTGCATAAGATAAAGGAGTTCATGTAATGGATACTTAGAAAAGTATCGGTTATCTTGGACTTTGGTCCCAAGATGAGGACATATGAAATAATTAATGTTCCAAGATGAAAGGAAGAGATACATATGATGTGTTTCCAACACATGTGATAGATACCAAGGTGAAACATTCTGGAATCTGAGAGTTATCAGATGGGTTAGGTTGGCTACCTGGAGTGGTCAACTGTGAAATTAGTCTGAATATATAAAACAATATGAACATCATATGTTAGGGGTTTATGCTCTGCATAAACATGATATTAATAAAGAATGTATGATGTTTCTCTGAACAAGAGAAGTGTTGTTTGACACAAAGTTGACTTTATAGTCAATGATGAGGAACAATGAAGCATGTGCCTTGTGTGTTGATTCTATGAGAGTCTTGTATGGAAACACTTTGTGCTGATCAAATTTTTATGGCGTCTCCATAATAAGGAGATGTTATGTGAAGACTAGATAGTATGATGAATGAAATACATGTGTCTTCCTTTATCTGGGATTTCGGGGACGAAATCCTTGTTAGGGGTTTATAATTTGTAACAACCCTGACCTGGGTTATACTTTAACCCTAGGTCTTGTGATTAAGAAATGTGATTAAATTCTTAATCTCATCTTATGAAAAGTAATTATGCCTCAAGAGGAACCTATGTTGCAATTCTAGTCCTTTTTTAACATTGTGAAATCAATGTTTTGTTTGTGTGGACTAAAGTGCAAATTACCCAAGTTAAGGGGTTTAAGTGCAAATTGTGCATGATAATATGTTCCTCATGTGTTGAAGCATAATGAGAATGAAGATGATGCAAAGGTATGTCTTATGGTAACCTGAGTACCAAGAAAGAGCTGATAAAGCAAGGTTTGTGCATTAAAACCTAGTTTTGGTGTAAAGTGCAATTTACCCAAAAGCTAGGGTTCAATATGTAAATTACCACTTCAATAAGGTCCCTAATGTTTCTTGTCATCAATTAGAGCAAAGAAAATGAGAGGGGCGCCTCATTTGAATTAAGTTGGAGGAGAGAGAATCTTGATATTAAAATAATCAATATTTAATCCTAATTGAAACCCTAATTTGATTTAGGGCAAAAATGAATGTATTAATTAAAGGGCCTTCAACCAAAATTAAAATGGTTGGATTCAGATGTGTATGTGACGTCCTTGAGCCTTGCAAGGACCACGAAAATATCCAAGGGAGTGGATAACTCGCACACAATGTTATAAGAAAAAGAAATATCCACTCACATATGGATATTAATATAATATGAATTGAGGTGCTTAATTTGCTTTTCTTTAAATCATGGATAATTGAGAGGGATAAAAGGCAAAAAAGATATTCTCATCCCTAAGGAATATAAGGGGGAAGAGGCGGCCACATTTTTGGGATTAAATGAATTTTTATAAGGCACTTTCTCTCTCCTTGAATTTCTTATAAAAAGACCTTTTACAAGCCAAATGGAAGGCTTTTTCGACCCCACTTCTTCTCCTTGCTTGGGAAACGAACAAGGGATCTTGGGAGGATCAGGAGGAAGACCCCCAACCTGTTGGTAAGGTTCTTGATCCATTTCACCTTGATTCCATGGTGGAAATCGAAAATAAATTATGGATTTCTTCCTATTTCGATCTCCTCTTCAATTCTAACCATTCCTTTTCACTCAAACCTTGAGGACGAGCCTTGGAATGATAAAAGGAGTTGCATCCACTATTTTTTTCGTGGACATGGAGCTTTGGAGCTCAATTGGAGGTGGGTTTTATAATTTGAACCCTTTTTCATTATTATTCAACCATTAATCTTGCAATTTCAATGATTCCTTCATTATCTTGTTTAATTGCTGGTTGAAAATGGTTATTTCATGAAATCAGAAGTTGTTAGAACTTCAGGGACGAAGTTAGATGATGATGACATCTTCTTGGATACTTGTTCCAAAGAAATCATGGTTCGTACGGTTTTGAGTTAATTGCTCATGCGGTTTCACCAAACTATTTGAGAGCAAACAGTTTGAAACTGTTTGGGAGAAAACGGTTTCAAAACCATTTGAGTGAGTTGACCAAGAGTTGACCGTTTGATATTACTGTTCCTAACTATGTTAGTTAATGAATCACCAAATTTTATGGGTTAACTCCCAAGGAATCGTGAGTTGAAGGCTAATCAATTAGGCAAACCTAATTGGATTAAGTGCTGATTTTTCAGCTTGATTAATTTAACTTTTTGGGCAAACGATTTCAAAACCATTTGAGTGAGTTGACCAAGGGTTGACCGTTTGAGATTCCTGTTCCTAATTATTTTGGTTAATGACTCACCAAATTTTATGGATTAATTCCCAAGGAATCATGAGATGAAGGCTAATCAATTGGGAAAACCCTAATTGAAATTAGTGCTGCAATTCCAATGAGTTGATTTGAGATTTTGGGTTGATTAGCCCAAACGGTTTCAAAACCGTTTGGGAATCACCCAAACGGTTTCAAGACTGTTTGGGGATCACCCAAGACTGTTTTTAGGTCTGGTGTTAAGTATAGTTGACCAATTGAAGATCTAAAGGTACCAAATCACTTTGCGATTAAGTGCTGATTTGATGATCAACTCAATAGCTCAAACCCTAATGATTTTTCACTAGAATCCAAGGGTTGGATGAGCCAAACGGTCTCAAGACCGTTTGGAGCTCATCCAAATGGTCTCAAGACCGTTTTGAGGTCACCCAATACTGTTTGGAGGTCTAGGGGTGAGTATGGTTAAGCAATTGATGATCCAATAATACTAAGTTAAAGTGTAATCAATTGCTGATTTGGTGATCAATCCAATGATCCAAACCCTAATTGGTTGACTTGGATTTTGATTATGTGATGGGAAAACGGTCCCAAGACCGTTTGGTGGTCATCCAAATGACCTCAAGACCGTTTGGGGTCAGGTCATGTTCAATTTGGATGATGGTTCAATGGTTTCAAAGTAACTAATCTTGCATTGATTAGTGTTGAAGGATCATCGATTCCAAACCCTAATTCAATTGATTCAAACCCTAATTGAGGACTAATTGAGGGTCAAATAAGTTGAAGGTTGACCTATTTAACTCAATTGAAGTATGAGGATAGGTCCAATTGATGATTGGTTCCATGAATGCAATGATTAAAGGAATCAATATTGAGAACCCTAAACCGATTGGTGTAGTTGAGACCATCTTTAGTCCATGCGATTTTGAGGAGGTTTGGACCAAACGGTCTCAATACCATTTGGGACCAAACGATCCCAAACTGTTTGTGCCCATGCGGTTTCAAAAGTCAAAATTGGGCAAACGGTCTTCACCTACTTGCTTGGGCAAACTATCACAAGCACCACCTTTACCAAACGGTTTCAAACCATTTTGAACCTTGAAGGACCAAGACCGTTTGGGGCTCAAGTAGTCAAAGTTGACTGAGGACTCAATTGGTTAATCCACTTAGACACTTGTTGTAATTGAGGACTCAATTGATCAATTCAATTGGATACCTTATGTAATGGAGGTCCAAGGTGATTGAATCTCTTGAGAATAGAGATGATGAATGATTAATTGATCCAATTATGATTAGTAATGATGATCATTGAAGGTACAAAGGTTGAAACCCTAATAGTACCTAAGTGATTAGTGCCAATTAAGGGATGAACCCTAATTACCTATAGGATCAATGACTTGGTACACTATGTCATTCATAGTTGTATGTACTTGATTGAAGGGATGATATGACCTTATCAAGTTGAGATGATGTTAGCATGAATTCATAACATGAATATAATTCATTTGGTTATTAAGGGTATGATCCTTAAGTAGAGAGATCATGAAACCCTAATCATGAATATATACCCTAATTGACAGGGTTATTGAATTCTAACCCTAATTGAGGGGAATTCTAAATGTAACCCTAATCCAGGGTGAGGATATAACCCTAATCTTGGGTAGTGATGTGTGAAATTCCAATTTAGGGAAATGAGATGTAAAACCCTAATTGGGATGAATAGTGAATCTCTAATTATGAATAAGTGAATGAAATCCTAATGGAGATGGATTGTAGACCCAAATTGTGGGTGACTATAGTGGAAATCTTAATTGAGGGTGAATCCATGTGAAACCCTACTTGAGGGTGATTCTATGAGAAACCATGATTAAGAACTAACATCGCATAATGTTCTAATGTTATGTAGTGATGAGAGGCCCTAAGAAGAGTGAAGGAATATGAGACTCTAATGTAAGTCATTATACATAAAGCCCTAATTCTGGGCAATATGACAATGGATCATAATTCTAATTTTAAATAAGGATGCAAGGAAATCCTAATGATGAGATAAAAGAAATGACCTTATAAAGGTGAAACATTTCATGTGGTTGATTATATGTATCTTAATTGTAAACAATGTCTTTAGCATTAGACAAGTCCATATCATTAAAAATATATGGACAATTCTAATGTGTGGCCTATGCATTATATGCTAAAGGTGAGAGTTTAGTGATGGAATGTATTAAGAGGGAAATACCTTAATACAAGATAAGTTGGTTAACTCAAGAGAATCTGATATAATGAGTAAGTGATATATAAAGATATGATAGTTATCACATTCAACACTTCAGGGTTTATATACCTTGATGTACCCCAAATGCAATATAATTTGGTAAGAAACATATGAAGTGTGTTATGCAACTATTACAATGTAATGTAATGGGTTGTTGCACTTGATGAGTGTTAATTAATGTACCTTGAGAATGGGGTTAAGCCCAAATGATGTGATGATATGAACAGTAAACCCTAATTCTGGGTTATGCTTTAAGCATGTAACCCTATGAGTGATGTATGGAATGAGGAATTACTATTCCTAATTAAGCTAATGGTTGAATAACCCTAATTGGATTGAATAAGAATCCTAACCCTAGAAACCAACCGTGGTGATGTAACACAGTCGTGGTAATTTGTCAATAGCACGACCGTGCTAGGTAGAACGGTTGTGGTAGCTTCCCCTTGCACGACCGTGGTGTTTTATATTTAATTTGAAAAGAACTTGTATTGTGCTGATATGGATGCAATGTGCATGTTATCAATTGTGTTAACCATGCATGTTTTTGTAAAGAGGAGAACATAGCCATGTAAGGGTTATGATGACATATATATTGAAAGCACTTTATAAGCTTTGAGAGTAATGATATGCTATGTTTCCTAGTAAGTGGTAACATATGAAATTGACAGGTTGT
Source organism: Alisma plantago-aquatica (assembly GCA_963693085.1). Taxonomy (NCBI): domain Eukaryota; kingdom Viridiplantae; phylum Streptophyta; class Magnoliopsida; order Alismatales; family Alismataceae; genus Alisma; species Alisma plantago-aquatica. The sequence continues at coordinate 751,423,158 of OY856413.1, forward strand.
ATGAGCCATGAGAAATATCTGCATTGTTACAATCAAGGTCATGCTGTTAAATGACTTGATAATAATATGTTACTTGGTAACAAGTATCATGAATGCCTTGGTCAGATGACCTGAAGGTGATAGTTACCTGAAAAGGTGTATTAATGCTCAATGATGAGTTAAGGGTTTGAATACCCAGAACCATATGATTATGGTGATGAGAATGTGAAGGGATGAGAATTCCCAGTTTTGAAATGAGGGACTGAGTTCCCAAGGTCTTTGAAAGACTGATAAATATCTGATGAAAGTAGTACATGTCTCTTTATAGCATTGTTGTAATAAGTTATGTTTGAGAACTTGACTGATGCTAAAGGAATTCCATAATGTACTTAAATAATCAAGTATAATGATATCATGTAGAGCCGTGACCATAGATCCATCATTGTTAGAAGTTAAATGATGGTGAAACAGGTTTTCCTAAGGGAACTCCTGGAGAGCATACTTTTGAGTATGTTGGGGTTATGGACGCGAATATCCTTACGTCCTAATGTAGGATTTGATGTGAGATGTACTTTTAATCTCTCAATCCTTCATTATATGTACCGGGATGGATGTATCACGAATCTCCCGATGATTGGGTTAGATGTCGTACACATCTCCCAATAATGTTAATGCCGGGTCAGTGGAGATAAACATGAAATCTCACAATCGTGAAGAGAGTGCAGCACGCCACTGTAACTCTGATAGAGAAGTTTCCAGTATACTCTGGAAAGCTATATTTAGCAGAGACACAAGATGTCCTGCATGTGATCTCGCACTGACCGGGATGTGGGAGGTCATGGGAATCCGACTCTTCCATTGACCTTGTATGGTACCGATTTTGACTTTGCAGTGGTCGGTTGGAGCATGAGCAATATATCTTATCTCCTCAGGGCATAAGTGTGTTTGTAAAATGAAATTAGCCATATAGCATGTTTGCTTAAGGATTGAATACGGAAATCCATTGGCTGATGTTACATTTCTGTTATATATATGCAGTTCATTAATGTTGTTCATATCTGTTGTATTCATTACAAGTATATGGATGAATTATGAGTCTACCATGAGTAGATGCAACGTTATCCTTGAAAAAGGAGATTACTTCACTTTGATCATACAAGTGATTTACCTGCTGTTAATTATATATATATAAATCCTTCTACTTAGTTTATTTTAATAAACTGCTATAACAATGATTTGGCAGAGAGTTATATCTCCCACTGGGGCAATTTACAATTGTCTCACCCCGTGGGATCCAACTTTTTAGGTGGACGCGGACAAAGAAGCAGAATTCCATTGCAGGGAATGAACAACAGCAGTGACAGCATGGACAGTAGAATATCTCAGGTGGAGATACTGCCTGTCAACTTATGTAGTTAGAAAGTCATATGTGTCGTCTCTGTACTCTCGGGTCCTCAGAGTTTTTATTCAGTGTTTTATGAATCAATATGAGGTTTTGGCTTGATGCCTCGAGATTTGTATACTGTCTGTATATAATGTTATAAGACAGTTGATGATGTAATCTCTGAAAAGAGATGGTACATGTTATGTACGTTTGAACCAGAATGTAAATGTTATGCAATGGTTCTTGTTAGAAAAGATTTCCTATGTGAGGATCTCTTTGCAAAAAGTTTTAATTTTCAGTAATCCACTGCAAATAATTCGCTTCCGCATTAGTGAATCATGTTTTTGCGAGACGATCACCACAATAAAAGCCAAAGGAATTATACAATCACTGCAACACCTTACACATATTATAGGTTGAAGTTATTCTCCAACTTTCCATTAACTTAGGTAGCACTGATGTGTGACTAGGCACCACTCTTTGCTTGTGATGTAATAAGCTAGTTATGGACATTCACTACCAACGTGACATGAGATCTATAGGGTCACACACATAGGAATTCATCTAGAAGAGGAGTTTGATCTCGAACAACAATTGGGTTGATTATTAAAGTGTTTAGGTATTCAATTCATGCAACTTATTGCTTGATTGACTAACCAAGTATGCCAAATGACAATCTCACTAGTGAGACGGTTGTTTGGGTAGCCAGACGGGTGTGTCAAGAAGTTGAGACGGACGTTTGGGGGTCAGGCTGATCGAAGTTCTAATTGGATTAGTTCTTTCGTTGAACTGACTGGTTCAATGTGATTGAATCGATCGGCCATCTCAGACTCACTGGACTTGCTCTAGGACCAGATATATCTTTCTAAAACCATCCTTCCTATTTCATAGTAGTCGACACGATGTTGTTGTTATGGGAAATATGGATAGATTAAATTTTTATTTCCACTGCCTTATTCTATGCCTGTATTTCCTACAAGATCCTCTCTAAGGATTGACTTATGAACTCCCTTCCTAGCAGCACTAAACATTGCCACCTCATCAGCGTCACCATCACCTTGCCTATGGCAAGAGCTTGCGCAGGCTCACATCACCAAATGACCCTTTAATATGGGTGTGGAGATTGCACCTAATGGAGGATAAAGATTTAGCATGCATATATGGCAAATGTATATGCACATACCACAATTTACAAATGATATGAGCATAGATGCCATTAAATGGACAATCCAAGTAGTACATATTTCTTCCCATATTACAAACACGGAAGTAATGATAGTACTCATTTTGTTGGCAATATGGAGAGAAGGAAACAATAGAATTTTTAATGAAAATGTCATATTTTATCTTTGATCCATGATTATGTCGTAGGTACTTATGATAACATTCTATTATTTTACAACTGATGCAGGAATAGGGGCAATCATCAGGGAAGGAAAAGACACACACTTGCTAAGCTTCATGGATGTAGACTTGGGACATGATAACTACACTATGGAAAATATCTTGCAGGCACAAAATCTTGATTTGGAATGAGATTATTTATCCGAGGTCTCTATTTGACTATTTTTCTTATCTTTTATGTTTGAGACTTGTTGAGGGGTGCCTCCCCCTTGTTTATCCAGAATTTTTTTTTTCCATTCACATCTCTATCTTAGTTGTGTTATCATTATCTCTGATAATTTAGTAACACATTATGTATAAATCATTTGGCAGATGCAATTTTAGTTATTTTATCTATCGATATATAAATATGTTGTAAAAAATCAGCATGTCAATGTGGTGAGCTTACTGGGCGACAGATGACTGCCGGCTCGAGCTGACTCCCTATGCGTTTAGAGATTGGGAGGATGACGGGAAAGAATAGAGAGCGGCGTGCTATGGAACGGAACCGTCAAGTGATAAAACCAAAACAACGACTAGCTTAGGGTGAGATACTAAGTGATGGATCAAAAATAAAATTGACCAAGGACAAATTTTAGGAGTGATGCTAATTTGGTTAGGATTCTTGTCCTGATCAGTTAGTCTTAGGGGACGTTTTGATTGTTGCATTCAATAGAATTCGAATAAATACAATATTACGAAGATCCTGATAAAAAGAGTTTCCTGTTTTAAACATCTCTGTGAATTTAAACATTATGTTTGAGTGTGTGCAGGTCGTGAGTAGCCTTGCCCATATAGAACCTTGTTCTTATGCGTTGTTGTAGTGGGATCGCGTGGAACGCCTATTCGATCTCGGCGCCCAGTGATTTTGCACTGCATTGCTGGAGCATGAGATACAATCCAATTCGGTCAGATTTAGTTAAATAAATACGCCCTTAATTAATCTTCAACGGATTTTGCTGTAGTGTATCGTAAATTTTTAGATGCAGATAAATCATATAAAAGAATGTATTGATGGTGGGTAAAAAAATATACTTAACCGTACCCATGTATGACTTTTAATTGGGTGAAGCTACCGTGAACAACGAGGGCACGACGCAGCTAGCGCTGCCGCTGCCCTAGTGCCAGTGTTGACCCAAGTGATGGCTGCTATACGTTTGGTATGTTGGATTTTTAAGAATCCTACATTTATGCCATCTTGTATTCTCAAAATATTGCATTGTCAAAATTCCGCAAACACAAATTTTATATTTGGTTTTCTGAATTTGTAAAATACATGATTTAATTTTTGTTGGGTCCACGAGTCAGCCACAGTTGAATTTTGACGTCCGAGAGAATTTTGATAGAAATCAAAATACGGAATTCCTATTATGTCTCGGAATCTCGGGATTAGTCCGATTTCTAGAATCCTGTAAACCAAATATAAACTTATGCCAAAATACAATCTAGAATCTTGTAAACCAAATATAAACTTATGCCAAAATACAATCCAATAGAGTAGTAAAATCCTGTAACATAAATGGGCGCATGCATGGCTCGGGTTGGACCATCTATGATCAACGATCTCGCGTGACAGGCCCGCATGATCATCACGTTAATTACACACGTTACATGTAGCCGGTTGCGGCCATATGCAAGCAAGGAAACAGCGACATCACGTAAGACCGTCGCTCTCCCAGACTTGCGGCAGATGTGGCTTGTGTGTAATATGCACAGTTGACTCGTTTCAGACTGGACCGTCGCTCTCTCAGACTTACGGTTGCCCTCGATGTTGGCTGAATTGAAATTGAACTATTGAAGGGGTGGATATGATAAGGGTTAAAGTGGATGAGAAAGGAAAGTCAGAGATGATTGTGAAGCTCGTGGTTCGTTTTTTATTCGTCGAATAAATGACAAAAAGGAGATAGATGGACAACAATATCAGTGGTGCTAAGAGTTGCAGAATGGGATCGGGACCAATATTTTCCCGTTTGCCCCGTGTGTATACCGAGTTTTCTTTTTCACCAAACCAATTGCTTGTCGTCGAGGTTGGTCTTTGGTTTCTTTTTTCACCTTTTCTTTTGTTTACTTGCTCCTTGAGCTGATGCGTGTTGTAATTGTCTTGGTTGACAGACCAATTAGAGGAAAGCAGGATGAATAGAAGGGTGGTACTAGTGCCTGGTCGCCCTGCTTATAAACCAAGTTTTCTGTTTCACCAAACTAATTGATTGTTCGAGGTTGAGGGGCGGTCTTTCTTTCGTTTCTTTTTAAACTTTCTATTTGGTTTACTTGCTCCTTGAGCTGATGGGTGTTGCAATTGTTTTTGTTGACAGACTTATTAGAGAAGGGTGGGATGAATAGAATACCTCCTCACTTATTAAAAGAAAATCATAATACTCAAAAGCAAACATGCAGTGCAACTCCCCAAAAACCCTACGTGGTACTAGTACCTGGTCGCCCATTAGATGCTTCTGTGTATAAAAAAACCTACGCATGCATTGTTCCTGATTCTAATCCAAGTGGTAGAAAAAAATTTCTACACAATAACAATGACATACTTTACTGAATCAGCGACAACATTAACTACCAATAGCTCAAGATGTCTTGTGCGGATTTACAACCTTCGTAGATATATATACATCTATTAAACAATGAAAAATCATCGTGACATTAGATTTGTAAAATATTGAGGTCTAACAGGAAACACACAATGCTGCCACAAACCAAGCAGCAGTACATATAAAAAAATACACAATGTTGCCACTAACGAACTATAGGGGAAACTAGGGGTTACAGAAAGCAAAAGAATTTAAATGACCTATTTATGAACTGTGTTTTATGTCACTCTCCAACACGAGATTAGATTTATACTCATGTTTTCCAGCTTTATAGCATGAATAACGAAGAACATTTCCTTGAGAGTCAAACTTGATGCGTATTGGACTTTGTGCCGCTATAAGAGCAATCGCAGGGCATGCTGAGAGTCAAACCAATTTATGGACAAATTGTCAAACTAAATCAGACTGCATCTTGTGACCATCCCAACTAAATTTAGAAATCCATAAAGTTTCTCTCTTCCCGGTCCAAGGTGAACCATATGACTCCTATCAATCGAAGTCTGCCTCCTCTTTATTGTGTAAAAAAGGCTAGACTCCTCTACCAAAAGCATCATTTTACGCCTTTTCCTCCATGCAACATCTCATGGTGGATGCCTAGATCTATATATCGACATCCATCCTACTTTAAGGACCATGAACCATGCTTTCCCATTTATTTTCGACAAAAGCTTGTGCTGATCCCAAGTTGGGTCATCCCAACTGTCCCACTTGAGGGTCTTTTTGTAGTTGTCCTACATTTAATGAGAAACCTCTTTATGTGCTTTCTTGGCCTTTTCCATGGCCTCTTTCTTTGTCCGGTCGAACAATAGGGGCCTGATCAACAATGCTATATTTATTTTGAGCAGATGAAGATGAATTTTAGTGGAGACGAGGGGGATCCCATCACCGTTGCATTTTAAATTTAGACCTATCGACTAGTTCCTCTGTCGACTTGTCCTTCCACTTGTTGTATCATGACATCTACAACACGATGAAAATTATAGAAGAATAAAAACAAGTTTATTGATATAACATTATTTTACTAATTCAAGTTGGCGTAGAAGTATTTTTTCAACCAACGGTATTAAAAATAAACCGAACATTATCCGATTGAAATTGTTACCCAAATCAGCGTAGAAGTAATTGTTCTATACAAAAAGAGATTAGAAAGTTAAACTATACAGAAAAAATCAATAATAACCTTTCTATACCAAGGGAGAGCAGACAAAATAGGAGTGGCGTGCCCTAGGCAAAAGGTCACGGTGGATGCCTAAATGTAGACACCCTAAATAGTCTAAGATGGCGATCAACTACTGTGGTGCCCATTCTTCAGTGCGAAGGAAGATTTATGTTGATCACAGGTATGACCATCCCAATCATCCCACTTTAAGGCATCATCATACTCGTCCCATGACGCGACATAGTCAACCTGCATTGCTGTCTTGTCATCTTGCTTGTTGTCATTTTTCAGCGTCAAACAAAGAATAGGGTAAGTAACCTTGTCATTGCTCTTTTTAGGATGCACATTTGTGGCATCTTCATGTGAAGATGGAGAATGGGACTGTGAAGGATCACAATACTTACAAGTTTTTCCATTACACATTTTTCGATCTTTGAACACGACATTGACATCTAGACATCATTAATAAATATAAGTTTGAGCAAATAATGATAATATAAAACTAAGAATGACAATAGTTAACACAAATTAGAAAAAAAGTTAAGAGAAAGTTAAATACATAGACAGTGTATTTGATATCATAATCATTGGACCAAGTACGGTTTGAAATACATAAAAAAATAAAAAATACGCCCTAAAGTTGGCTAGCAATTTCTTGCAACTTGATTCATTGGCTTGACCACCTACTCCTACAGCCACATCATTTATTTAATCAATATTGTTAAGGTATTCTACAAGTTCTGGGGGGTAGGTGCAACGACAGTTGTTCTAAAGTTGTGTGGAATCACCTATTGCACACCCAAGGGGTGGGTAGGCAATAAATCTTCCAAAATGAAATGATTTTTTCTAATAAACTCCCACTTGAGATTCTTCCATCAGGTTTTCACCTCATTCAAAGATATGTAAGGCACCCCCGTAATGTTTCAACCGTCATGCAATGTCTTCATCCAAGACTCTGTAGTATATACTCCACGAATACATCACCCCATGTCATATTGATTTCTCATAGAATCAAGTAGGATCTGATTGTTCTCCCTACACCATATACCGTACGACCTCATGCCTTGCCCTACCATAATACAAATTTTGTATGTAATATATTGCAATTGTAAGGGTGCATTTAACAATTATACATATATAATATGATAATTCTAATGTCAAGATATAATTTGCAAATAACACAGGACCTCCAATATGGTCTAGCATAAGCATTCAACAACAGTACACTAAAAACAACAAGCTTAAAATGTAACTGTAACAACAATCAAACTCAGGGTCCGGGTGCAGGAGGTAAATATGATCCATCTATATCTAACTCTGCCATTCAAGATTTTGGACTCATCGGAGGTGAAAGAATATCCAAAAGAAGACTACAAGTTTCCTCCAACTTGTTAACAACGATCTCTAGAACTTCAAACTTGTACCTTTTGAAGTGTAAACATCTTCAACATTGTGATGGATTTCAACAAAGTCCTTCATGTTAATTGACTGGCCCTACACTGACTTGTACTCATAATTTAGTAACTTAATCACAACCTGTAGAGCCATAGTTGTTGGGGGGAGATCGACTGTCGAGTGGAAGTATTTGCACTAGTCGTCTCCCTAAAATATATCCCAAGTTTGGGTTAATGACAACAAACGTGAAATCTACTTAGTGGTGCAACCTATTGTATATGGTTCTACTATCACATCTTTCCGATAGAACATATGCAATACATTTCATGCAACCTTTCAATGAGAATTTCAAAGTCATATAATCCCACATCTTCTGTATTAATCCACAATACTTCATCTAGACCACAGAGATACCTCTGAACTTCATATGCATCTATTCACATCTAAAAATAATTTTTTTCATTAGTAACATAATGTGGGGTTCAAACCATAGATTTAAAATAAAAACTAAAGTCTATTTAGATAAGACAAAGGACATATCTGACATACAACTAAAGTATATTTTGATAGGACAAAGTACATTACAACTACGATGTATTGTACCCCTCATCCTCTATTGAAGAGCCACTATCTGTCGGTAGGTTAAGTCGTTCATGAAGATATTGGTGTCTCCTCCTGATAATTGTAATTTTATTTAGCAACCTATCAGTGTCTGCTCTCGTGGAACATACACAGTCACAACTTTCAAACCAGTGATTATGTTCATTGCGTGCATAAGTGAGTTATGCTACTAGTGCATACCTAATTGCAGTAAGGGTGTCCACAATATGATCTACTTGCTGAGCATGAAACATCATATGACATCTGGTTTGAACAAGACCCCTACCACATGTAAACTATGACCTGTGGGGGGTTTTTGTATTCAAACCGTCCATTGACCGCATCAGTGGAATCTATATAGACTTGTACAGTGCATTGGAGGCCTCATGGACACGAGGACATTCCATTCTCCATTGTAAGAAAACCCAATGAAGCATAATGTGGTATTTTTAATTAGGAGGCATAAAAAGATTGTATGAAAAAATCTAATAACAGTATGAAAGAAGATTATAGAATATGTCAAGTGAGGGATGAGTTTAACAATACTACAAAAATGATTCCAAGTACAAATGAATGTTATTGAGTTCCCCAAATTAAACCAAAATTTTTTTCACGCAATACATCACCCTCTTGAGCATCGACTTGAGTTGTTTTTTGGAGGGAACTCAAGTCGACCCCAGTTCCTAGGAGGTCAGTTGGCAAAATGTCTTCTACAAGGTCATTCATCATAGCGTCACCATCGTTTTGGCCTCACATAATATTATGTAGAATACAACAAGACAATATTAGGAGACATTGTGAATGCATATAATGTTTCACATCTTTTTTTAGGTAAGAAACCCTCCTCTTAAAAACACCAAATGCTCTTTCAATAATATTGTATAATTGTGCATGTCGATGGTTGAAAATATCCTTCTTGTTGTTGTACATGTGTCTGTTTCCTCAATACTCAAATATATGGTAAGCTATGTTACGATATGGTGCAAGAAAATTGACGCGCGTTGGCATAGCCTGCATCAATTAGGTAATACTTTCCAGTGAGTACTTTGAAACTACTTGTTGTTGTGGCAGATTGCAGGATCTTCTAGTCTACTGCAGAGCCCTCCCACCCTGTCAGGACATGTGTAAACTCCATTGAGAAGTTAACTACAGTCATGACATTCACTGAGACATACCCTTTTCTATTTCGATAATGGTTTTGCTTATCGTATTTCACCAAAACTGGGACATGTGTCCCATCAATTGCTCCCATAGAATCCTAAAATAAGACATTAAATGGTTCAACTTACAAGATAAATGCTAGCATGAATCATCATTTTTCCTGATAACTATTACCTTGCAGTAAGGGTAGAATCTTGGGCTCTTAAAGATTCATTGATGCGACATTGTGGTTGTGGTTTGCATCATAATATATTCTTTACACAATCCATACACGCCATCCGATACTTAGTTGAACTTTCTACTTATGGTCTCACCAAAGTGAATTTAGTGCTAAGCTAAAATACAATTGGTATGTCCCTGGTCAACCATCTGTAGGAAGTAGCATACGACCTCAACTGATGAGACACCTCTACTACTATGTAACAACCCGCAAATCTCATCCTTGTCCACGAGGGCTAAAATAGTATGTGGATGCATCTAGTACATGTCACATGCCCTCTATTCAAGCCCAATTATGATTTCTAAAGCCTTTTATTGCCCACTCTTGATACTAATTGACCTAGGTAATGGATGTCGTATGTCATCGTCATTGGGATTGTCTAGGATGGCAGTCACTATTGAGTCAGCTATTTCTTCAACAATGTAATTTGTTGGCCTAGACACGATATCTAAATTTTTTGTAACTAGGTCTGGTGTACATATGTGGTCACTACCAACCATGATGCCTACAATTATAATGATGATAAGACTAAAATAACATTAAAGGTGTGCATAAACAAAACTACATCTAAAGCAGATATAAATATCAACTTGAAGTCTTCACTACATAAGTAAATGTTACAACAATAATTAAATGTACTCAATGTTCCCAAACACATCAAATAATATAACAAACAACTAATCAGATACTGAAAATTATTGAAGTGTTTTCTATAGAGTCTAACTATAGTGTGTGGCCTCTTCTAGTCTTGGTTGTGCCAACATCATCACTAGCAGTATGAAGCATGGATGGCATACTTGATGTGTTACTGAAAGGCTAGGGGGACTGTGAAGCTAACCCTTATTCAGATGACACAAAAGAGAGGGGCATGGAAGGTGGTGACATCACATTAGCTCTGTGTGACCTTTCCCATAGGTCTTAAAAACATATTATAAATTCCTATAGGGTATGTCGAAGGCTGATGTAGAACTGCGGTTGGTTGACTCCTTCATGGTATTAATAAGAGTTGTAAAAACATGGGTAGGAGCATCTGGGAAAGATTCATGGAAATGTTGCAAGATCATTGCAAACTCTTCCTTTTAAATGGATCGAGTGGCCACACCGGTTCCTAACTTGTGCACATTTTCATACACCTTTGTGAATTTAGATACCACATCACTAGTTAGCGTACATCACTCAGGTGTCATTGGTGCTTGCTTCCCTCACCTGTGGCTAGGAGGAGTCCTTGACATGATGCCTTGGTTATCTGTTCTGACATTCACTCACTCACTCTGGGTGCCAAAACAACCCATGTCTTGTGCAACTCTAGTTCTATCTATTTTGATAAGAGTATCAAATGCATCTAAGTTGACAACAACATCATCCTCAGAGGCGACGTTAGATGACGTTTGTTTGTCTGCTGAAGACATTAAGTGGTGGACTCTAGAAATGTTCCTTCCCCCCATCAATTCAATGTCATGGTAATGGTAGAAGGGTCGGCTAATCAATCTTGTTAGATCCTTGTTTCCCTATTATCAAACAGTTTCAATTAGGAGGTTAAATTTAAATGCAAAACATGAATGTTATGTTTTGTATTATTCTACGTACCATAAGCATCTCCCTCCAATCTAGGGTGTCATGCACTATGACCTTGTTCCTAGTCTCATCCCATCCAACACCACTCTTGTTGGTCACACACTTCAACTTTGAAAATTCCTTTTTGAGGTTCTTCCACTGAGTTTTGACATGTTCCAATGTACAATATGGCATCCCCATCCTATTTTTCCAATCATGAGTGTCTCCCTCCAAGCCTCCCTAGTATTTTGCCCATTGATACTCCTACCTATGTCATACTACCTCCTCAATGCCGTAACTAGAGCCTCATCAAACTCCCTTGACCAAACAATATGGATCTTGGGGTATGTGAAAGACATACTAGCACATGTGCTGCTATAGAACATGATAGTGACAATATTTAAATGAAACCTTTTTCAACCTAGGTGTTAGTGCAAATTAAGTTTAAATTAACGTGAACTACACATAAATTTAAAATTTGTTTACATTATCCATTGACATGGCATATAATGTCATTACAAAATCTAATTATGGAATGGTATTTAGGTCAATTTATTTACAGAATAAATATCATGATTCTTATTCATATTTATTGTGCAGTTCTTACTTTATAGACATTTAATATTACTATCCTATGGATTACAGTTTGACCAACTTAGGCATGATAAGATTAGGGCATGTGGTTATTACCTCAACAACAAATTAATATTGTCATGTGGATTACGATTTGTCCAAATTATAGCTCATCAAATTATGGCATGTGGCTATTCGCTCACCAAATTAGACCCACATGAATCAGGGCATGTTATTACTCCCTCTTCACATGTAGGCCTGACATAACTATCAATTAAATGTTTCATGACAACATTAGGATTGTTCCATATTTGTATGTCTTATTTCAGACCCGTGCATGTTTCCAGTTTATATATTTCAGGTTGTAACCCATTAGTAAGGATACAAACATAGCATTATTTTTACTACATAATTACAAAATTTATGGAAACAAGCATGTTTTTATGTTAGGGATAAATATTAAAACAAGAAAGAGAATTATCATCTATGAGCATGGTAACATAAAATTTGTAACACAACCATGTAAACTATCCATTGAAAGTGCAGACAACATTTATGCTTATACAACAACGACACACTAATTTCTTTAAAATTACAATAACAAACAGTGAAGGGGAGTTGCAAGGACAGGTAGGAGTTTGAGGAAGAATGGTGACAGATTGGAAATACCTAGTAGTGGACAAGATTGCACGAAAATGATTGGAGAAGAACCACCAACATCCAGAACCCACAATCCCACCACGAATATCAAAGAAGAAAAAAATAAAACAAAGGGAAATGATTAGTATAACCTAGGTGTTAAATCTAGTCAACCGATATTAAACCTAGGCGTGTATGCTAAATATAGGGGAAGTTGGTAACAAACACATGATCGATCAATAGTCTAAACCAAGAACAACTAAATCCGATGATGCATATATAGATGGTGGGTCAAAATAATCAGACAATGTTGCATACAATGGGCCAAAAGATGCTAACCATGGACATGATAATCCACACACCAAAAATATGGAACATCTTGGATGCACTGGGGTTCCATAATATATGTGGTAAATGTAGACATGATGCACTTTAGTTCCATCATCATTTTGACAACATCTACCATGACACCAATATTATTACATATTTTATAATAGCTAAAGGATTGTGATCAAGCCTAACAACCCAAGAAATTGGCATGTTGACACATGAGCTATGAAATACATAACACATTATTCAGGTATTCTTAGGAACAATATCTATTATAAGGAAAATGATTTTGTTATGGTAGGGAATGGTCCATTCCTCACAATTACACATTGAAGGTCTTGTATATATAAATCAAAACATTTTTATTCCTTTGAACTAAATTCTTCTAATACTCGAGATTAAGAGAAATTTTCAAACTATTTCAAAACTTACAAATCAATACCCATGTCACTTTTTTCTCTAAATGATTCATTCAATGTAAAGCATATATAGACACTTTCCACATTGTCTAGGGGGCGACTTAAATATGGAGTATATATGTTGTAAGCTGCAATGTTGTAAGTCATAACATAACAAAGGAAAAATATGCTTTCCAAATAAGAAATTGTTTTCTACAATAGTTGTGTGATGACTAGGAGTCATATACTACCTTTAAATAATTCTCATGAGAGAATATTCTTACCATTTGATATAGTATATACAATACCTTTTCTTGAAGATGATGATAGTGTATATATGTGGTTCTATCCATTTTTTAAGTTTTAATTTTGTTAACAAATTTCTTCTCTTCTATAAAATGATAGATGCATGATTTAGTATAACTAAACTTTTATAGTATAATTGTGGTCGACTATTTAAAATCACAATTTGAAAGAATTTCTCAAGAGAAAGGGATCACACATCAAGTTAGTCATCCATGTGCACATCATAGAATGGGAGAGTAGAAAGAAAGCATAGTCATGTGGTTGAATCAGCGCTAGCCATGATGATTGTTTCTAGTGTGCCTAAAATTTATGGGTTGAAGCTTCCCCATATGTGTACTTTCTAATAAATAGACAATCTACAAAGCTAACTATCAACCTATCTCCCATTCAAGCTCTAATGGATAAGGATCACAATTATTCATCTTCGAGAATATTTGTTTTTTTTATGATTTTCTTGTCTTAGAGACACATGCCATCATAAATTGGAGCCACAATAATTTTGTGTGTGTGTTTCTTGGTTATATTGGACCTATATATTCTTGTAAATACACTAGTTATATAAACTAGAGCCACAATCATTTATGTTAGGGATAAATACACTGGTATACATGCGTATTCTTCTATTGACCATAGTAAGGATGATGAAAAATCCAAACGTGCTACCTTAATAGTGTGTTATACAATCATCATACACTAAATCGAAATAGGGCAGCATAATGTATAACCATGGTAACATAAAATTTGTAACACAACCATGTAATCTGTCCATTAAAAGTGTAGACAACATTTATACTTAGACAATAATGACACACTGATTTCTTTAAATTACAGTAACAAACCATGAAGGGGAATTGCTTACAAGGTCAGGTAGGAGTTTGTGGAAAAATGGCGATGGATGGGAAATACCTGGTAGTGAACTAAGTAGCACAATAATGATTGGATAAGAACCAAAAAATCCAGAACCCAGGATCCCACCACAAATATAAGAGAAGAAAAAAGAATAACAAAGGGAAATGATTAGTATAACAGCCAGAAGAAAGGGAAAAATGGTTAGTATAACAATCATATGAAAATAATAATAAAATAGGAAGATTGTTGTTTGCCTCTTTAGAAACAAATATATCTATGAATAATAGGGATCACCAGCAAAAGCTTCTGTGAAAACTTGGTGGATGATCCACAACTAGAGGGGGGATGAGCTCAAGCAACAAATGTACCAATATAAAGGTCGTCAGACAGCCCTTGCCCTACCTAGGGTTTTTGCTGCACCTGTTTGTCGACAAGATAACACATTGAGACGAAGCAGGTAGGGCAATGAGGAGAAGAGGGGGTCAATGGATTGTGACGTGGTAAAGGAAAGGATAGGATAGGGTTGTAGAATACGAACCTTGGTTTTTGAAAAATAGCCTCTGCTTGTAGCCCAATGGCGGCAGAGGGAACTGATTCCCTTGGTCGTAAGCTAGAAGGGATAGCTTCCATTCTTTGGGAAGAAGTGCAAGTTTATCACAGAGGTGCAACGACATCCTATTTGGAAGGAGAAGATGGCAGAGAAAGGTGAAGATGAGAGAGGGAGAGGGGTGAAAATCATGAGGGAGAGGGAGAGGGGTGACAGCTGAGGAGTCAAGGGAGAAGGGGGGAGTCGAGGAGTCAGGGAGAGAGGGAGGGAGTCATGATTCATAACCTAACCCATACCATAATTTGTAATCCTGCCTCTACAGGAACTGAGTTGGTCTAGATTTGGGGATAAGGAAATTCCAAAATAGAGGTGTTTTGGGATCACAAACCAAACAACAATCTTCATCAACCTAGACTAGATTTTGCTGAGCTGGTGCTAAATGATGTGCACAAATCCGGACTGAGTCCTGAATTGAATAGTGCACTAGTGGCCCCCTCCAAAGTTGCTAGCAAACCTTATCCAAGTTTGGTTAAGTTCTATAACTTAGTAAACGGGCTTGGGAATTAGTTGATCAGTTATTGAGAACTAGTTGAAAATACGTGTTACCGCCTATTTGCCCTAGGCATCTCTACCTCTGCTCAGTAGTGAAACAAATAAAGAGCTTGTAAAAATTCGACATAAGGATATAAATATTTTTTGCTTCTGGTTAAATTTTTATTTCAACTCTCCTTCTCTTCTCCATGTCGTCTAGGCTGAAATTCTTCTTATTCCCTATAATGAACCTAGTTCTTTGTCCTCAATCTACTTTCTCTTCTTCTTTGACGTGGATTGAGGTTTACTTTGAGGATTTCGTGGAGAAAATTCTTTGTGAAGATCATTTCCAGCTAGGGCTTCAAGCTCTATGTTCTAGAGAGTATGTATTCTATGCAAAGTGAGATATTTAATTCCTACACTAGATATTATTGTGATGCAATTTCTACTTAATAACACTAGAATTGTCAAACCGAATGTTAAATCACTTACATTTAGGTAGAATTTTGCTTGTGGTTATATAAAATTCAAAACTTTCCCTTCCCTAAGAATAACCTATAGACATGTACTCAATATGACTATGAATTTCCCATTTCTAAATGTAATACTTCTAAAAAAATATATACATTCCACTTTTAGTGAGCCATTTTAGGGTTGAGGTACATATTTTCACTAAACTGAGATGAAATGAAATAATTTTATTATGAACTTTCTGGTTTGGTTTCTCACCAGTATACAACCATATCCCTAAATATTGATGACTTTTGAGCCATTTATGTAGTAACTCTTGTTTACATGAGAAACAACCATGCATGTGGAAATTGGTTAATCTTGTGATAAATGATTATCAAATTAGCTTGTAATTATTCTTATCATTCAAATACACATAGGATTCCATAGAAATGATCTCATCATATAAAATGAGTAATCATAATTAATATTAAGTGAAACCTTAATTCACTCCAGCAAGTACGCCCGAGGCACCATGGAGCATCTTTCGTGGTCATAATTCACAAAAGTAAAATGGGTGTACTTGACCTGTCTAGGATCATGAGATGTTACTGGCACTTGTATATTACTGAATAAGAGATTAGAAAATCTTGATTCCAAATGAAAAACTGGGCTACACATATCAGTTCAGTCTGGTCCGATTTGATTCCTGGGCTATTTTTAGTTCAATTCGGTCAGCTGTCTAAATTTTTTGGAAATTTGATCTACAATCTGATCTAAAACCGGTCATATGGTGGATCGGGCCTTGAACCATTTTATATATAACATACATTTAAATATGAAGTTATATTATGTCAAATTTAGAAATAAATCACATATTAAAATAGTAGTAACATAGATGTAATATTGATGTTAAACAACTTTTTAGAATAATTAAGATTATCTAAGTTTTAATATTAAACAAGTTGTAGAATACCAAAAATATCTTATTATAGTTCAAATGGTATATTCTCGGTCCTATCCTACTTTGAAATGGTCCGATCTCAGTCCAGTCCTACCTTTAAATAGTTTGGTCTATGGTCCATATTCTTTTTTACAAATTTGGTCCTTGGCCTGGTCTGGTCCAGTCTGATTTTAGACTGATGGTCACCCCTAATTGAATATCCATGGGAGATTGAGAATATTCATTATGTGAGATCCCCTACCTCCTTGATATCACCTTTATATGAGTGTGAATGAGTTGGCATCTTTAAGTGATATAACAACCTTGTTGATTTGATGGGTTTTGAGAATGATATGTTAGTGCCTTATTCACTTAATCTATTAATTTTGGTTGACACAAAGCTTAACATACATATCCATGTTTGATATTTTAACATGAGATGATAATTTGTTTCTTCCTAAGTACCTTAAGTGGACCAAGTTCTATGTTGGGTACAAGTTGAGAATCCCCTACACGTTTTTCACTTGCACGATCAAGGCATGGTGAGATCTTAGTTGGGTTGCCAACAGTAAAGTCTTATATGGTGGGATATGAGGATGTTTAACTAATATTTTAATATGGACATTACATTCCAAGTTAATTTGGGAAAATATAATACAAAGATTGCATGTCATAAAGAGTTTAATCATATAAAATGTACCATTACAAGGAATATTTATGTTTGTAGCATTCAATTATATGCTTGTAATTTTATTTCTTAATCATGTATACTTGGTGAATATTTTTTGAACTGCATAGTCCAACTTCTTTGCAGGTGTTTCATAGTTTTCTAGAAAATTGTCACAAACTCATTAAATAAAAAATCGTAGATATCAACAACCCCACAAAGTATATTCAATGATCAATATCCAACTCAACATTAATATAAGTAGAATAACTCAACTTGGGGACTGAGTTAGATGGTGATCTTGTGTGGTGAGATTTTTTCAAGTATACTCGGGTGAGCTTTATTCAAGTATATTCAGGTCACATGAGGTATTTTTCTTAATAATGACAACTCAAAGATTTTGCAGTTGTTATTGTAAATATTGTGCATAAGAAACATGGGTATTATATTTTTTTGTAATACATGTTAAATTGACCCATGGTTCCACATTAGATACACAATTTAGTTGATGATACATGAGCATATATGGTAGTTGATTGTAATTGTCATTCATGATAATCAATAATTGTTGACCTAGAGGTTATACATTGTCCATATTTTGATAATGACTCAACCATTCCATTCATATTTATCTATGTGTATTCAAGATTGATTTAAGGTGTTAGGTACATGAAAAGGATAAAATTACACAAGCCCAAGCTTGTCAAAGTTCAAGTCAAAAGAAATGCAAGTGTGCTAATTAGGAAATCCATGTAAATGACCTTAGAAGAATTTTGTAATCACTTGTATTGATGACATGACTTGTAACTAAGATGAGAAAATTATGTGGGACACTTAGTACCAAGTTGTAATAATTTTGTAAGCACTTTAGAAAATTGATCACATGTTGTTGATTGGTTGAGTTACAATCTCGATCGATCCACTGGATCAATTCTTTGGAGAGTGCATCAGTCAAGTTGTGCATTCACAGAACTCGACCGATCGGGTTATTGACCAAATGATATTCTCATTGGTCGACCGAGTTTCCTCAGGAAAAACTCAACTGATGGTTTGAAAATTGGGTTTGATTTTTACCTAATTGGTCGAGTTACCTATATTGAATCTCGACCGAATGTATTGTACGGAAAACACATAAAAAATTGATTCGAATCGTTGGTGACTTGTTTGGATGAAAATAGATTCATTTCCTTATGCAAAAATGGATATAATTCGGCCCTAAGTGTTCCCCAACTCAAAGGGGCACTTCCAGCTATAAATAGGACCACTTGGAGTTCATTCCAAGGTTTCTCATTCATTGCATAGCTTGGTTCTTGCTTAGTTGAGAGCGTTGCACACCTTTGAGCCCCTTTCTCTCTCTACTTTCAATTCAAATCTATGAATATGAGTGAGTTAGGATATGTTGTAAGAGAGTTATTCCTTGTATCCATGTAAAACTCTCCACCTCCATCTTCCTACCCCCTTTCCTCATTGAAGAAAAGGCTTGAAGATCTTCTCTGAGTGAAGGAGAAGGAGTTGTTGTTCTTCAAGGTTGATGAAAGCATGGTGATCCAGATCTCCGAGTGAAGGAGATGGGCAAGGCGGACGTTCAAGAAGGATAGGTAATTCCTGGAAGGCCAAGGACTTGAAGATGGAGTGGGTAAGTCCTTGTTGAAGCCTGAAGACTCCTTGGTTCAAGTGGGTAAGTTCCTTCGGTAGGTTGGAGATCCTTGCTTGAGGTATTAAGTCCTTGGATGAATGTGGTTTTGTCTTGTAATTTTATAAATGAATATAAGAGCATCAAGATTGCAAAGTGCTAGAGACTACCCACCTCTAGGTAGTGGACTGACTCACTTCTAGTTTGAAGTGTGGAACCACTCTAAACCACTTTGTCCAAGTGTATGCTATCCTTGTCTCTCACCCTTGCTATGCTTGTTAGTTAGGACATCAAATTGGTTGTATGCTTAAGCTTTTGCACTTAATATAATTTGAAGGTCTAATCTATTTTGTGAGATTTGTGAATTTATTCACCCCGCCACTAGAGCCCTTGATCCAACAAGTGGTATCAGAGCAAGTCTTCTCCAAGCTACTTCCACAAGTAGGAGAAGATGGGCAATTTAGCACTTGGATCTCTAAACTTGGAGGGAAGCTTCTCCATGTGACCTCCAGTCTTTGATGGCACCAACTTCCTCTATTGGAAGAGAAGAATGCAGTTCTACCTCCAAGGAGTAAGCTAGGAGATGTGGAAGGTGGTTCACCTAAAGTATGAAGATCCAAAGTGGGAAATCTCCATATGGACGGAAGCCCAAATGAAGCAAACTCAGCTCAGTGCCAAAGTCATGAGCATCATCTATGCAACCCTCACCCCATCCGAGTTCAATCAGATCTCCTCATGGGACACTACACATGAGATTTGGAACAAGCTATGTATCACCTATGAGGGAACAGAGCAAGTGAAGGAGGCTAAGATCTACATGCTTGGTGGTCTCCTTAAGAACTTCAAGATGGGGAAAAATGAAAGAGTGGCGGACATGTACATAAGGCTTAATTTCATCATCAATAGATTGGAAGCCCTTGGTAGTGTGATGGACAACGGCACAATCAACTCAAAGATCTTGAGATCTCTTCCAAAGAGATGGGAGCCCAAGGTGACATCCATTGAAGAAGTGTACAAGCTTAGTGAATTGTCAACCAAGGAGCTAGTCGGAAACCTTCAAGCTCATGAGCCAAGGCTTGACAAGCAAGAAGAAGAAGAAAAGAGAGAAGAGAAGGAGTCCAAGAAGATCAAGGACACAACCTTGAAATCTCAAATTGAAGAGATGGTTCGACAGCAACAACTTGCTCTCAAGTCCCCTACTCCTTCCTCAAGTGAAGATGAAGGCCCAAATGAGCATGAAGCTAACTACTCCAAGAGAAAGCACTTTAAAGGGAAGTCTTCTACATATACTCCTAGGTTCTATGAATGTGGTAAAAAAGGCCATTACAAGAGTGATAGCCCCAAGGCCAAGAACAACCACCACAAGAGTAGCCACAAGAAGGACAAGGAGTATAAGAAGGAAGACAAATATAAGAGAAAGGAGAAGAAAGAAAGAAGAAGCAAAGATGTAGCTCATGCAGCTTTAGATGAGTCTTCCTCAAGTTCTTCTAGCTCTGAAGATGGAGAATGCCACCTTGCTCTCATGGCCTTTACAAATGATGATGTAGGTGAGGTAAGTGAGGTAAGTGAAGTCAATTTGCATGAGTTGTCTAAAGAAACTCTTATTGATATGATTAATGCTTTCCGGTCATCTTTTACTAAATGCAAAGCTAAAAAGAAAAGGTTAGGAAAAATTATAGATGATCTTTATGCTAAGATTGAGATTCTTGATCAAAATGAAAAGTTTCACCTTGATAGTATTGATACTTTGCAAGGGAAATTTTTAGATCTTGAGCTCCAATACAATGGAGTTGAAGTTGAGAATGGTGTCTAACTTAAGACCATTGCTACTCTTAAGGAAGAAAACAAAAAATACCAAGATGAGATTGATGTTCTTAAAATTGAAAATGTAGAACTTAACCTCATTGATGAAGCTAGGAAGAAAGAAACATATGATTATAAAAAAGAAATTCTTTTTCTTAAATCTGAAAATGCTAAGTTGCTTGTTCAAGTTAATGATCTATCCTTTAGACCTATCTTGCAAAGGAATGAGGTATCTAGCACTGATCTAGAATGTGATTCTTTTCATACTAAAGCCCTCTGTTTAGAGGCGGACCTGTTGCATGCTAGAGATGATCTTGCTAGCTTATCTTCTACTATCATTAATCTTAGTGATGATAATGCTAAATTAAGAACTTCTTTGCAAAAGTTTCTTAATAATTATTAATGGTTAAGTGAGGAACCTATGCTCTGATACCAAATGTTACGACCCCACCTCCCGATAACCCCCAATTAAGGGAGACCGAGAGGTCGAATCCGCACCTATAACTTCTGGATCAAAGGTTCGCCAATTAACCAAGAATAATTATCAAATTTTAATAGACTAAACGGGAAAAATGTAAGAAAATAAACTTTTGCATACCTTTTTGAAACTTGGATATCTAAACTTCTATCCACTTATGGATTCTATTCTAACTAATCCTCCTTGTATTTTACTTCA
Organism: Alisma plantago-aquatica; assembly: GCA_963693085.1. Lineage (NCBI taxonomy): Eukaryota > Viridiplantae > Streptophyta > Magnoliopsida > Alismatales > Alismataceae > Alisma > Alisma plantago-aquatica. The sequence goes on from OY856413.1 coordinate 751,444,935, forward strand.
TGTGTTTTACAATATGATGATTTACTGTTTGTCCTTTTGGCTAGTACCTAAAACGCCGACAAACAAAATGTCGGTCAGCCAAAGCTGGTATGTGGGGGAAACAATAAACGTGCAACTATGATAACAATGTAATCATTCAATTATTCATTTAACAACCAAGATTATATTTTAAATATAACTCCGCGATCCACGAGTACCCTATCCTCTGTGATATCCCTGCAGTGGACCTGGATACTACCATCCTTATGGTAGATCTCCATTAAACCCCTCATGGTCCCACCTATAGGTGAACCAGTTTCTAGGGTTGAGCCACATGGCACTACTCATAAGTAGACCACTCCTTAACTCATGGCATGCTAATGGGTTTTGATGGAACTACACTTGGTAGCCCTATTTCTAACCCACGATTTCCTAGACCTTACTCTAAGTTACCCCTTTTTAGCCTTTACAAGCCACAGAGGTGGACCCAGATCTAGCAAGTTATACATGTATATTCATAGTGATAGTCATAGTCACTCTATAGTTGCATGAAATAAAAGCATCCAATAGTTATTTCAAGCCATGAGGGAAACATCGATAAAATCCTCAGAAAACTAGTCGAGATAATCATAAGCGTAACCACATACCTGACTTGTTGATTTCACAAGAATTAAGCAAATCCAACCAAGAAAGCAATCCAATCAAGCAATTCAACAATTCCATAATTCCTGAAAAGAATATGTACTCTATTTATTACACACTTTATCAAGAATCTACTTTATTGACTTGGATTCACTTTCTAGGGTTTCTAATCTGCATTACGGTATCATTAATATTCATTAGGGGTTCTTAGATCAATTTCTCAAACTTTATCCCTTTTAGGTCAACAAACCCTAAAATACTCTTTTCTACTCATATAAACCCTAATTGCTCAAATTATCCATTTTAATAATCTTTTATACCCAAATTGACTTAGGATCATCATATCCCTATTTATTCATGGATTTGAACAATTGAAACAATTAAAAGACATATTCATCTAAATTAGGGTTTTCAAGCTCATTAATGCATATTCATGCACGAAACCCTAAATTAAGCCACTTATATAAAAAGATCATCTTTTTAGATCCTATTTTCACTTTTATTAACAACAGGTTAATATTGGCTTGCATTATCCAATGAACAACATTAAATCCATCTATCATCAAATCTGAGGGTTTTTCATTAATTACATCATTAAAGATGATAACTTTATTTAATTTTCAAATTTCAATTATATTTATGCACATAATCTCTAAATTAAACTAATTACATGCAAAGTTCATCCTTTTTGATCTTAATGTACCTTTTTATAATTAACAGGTTAATATCAACTTTAATCGCCCATTAAACTCTACCAATTACATTAATCATTTCAAAGTAGAGTTTCTTAATCTTTAATTCCTTAAAGTTGATAACTTACACTACTTTTTGAATAGCATGCAAAATTAGGCTTCAAACATAATTTCTTTGTGTTCCTCTCATTCTGGGGATCAATTTTCATATATTACTTGTCCTATTCAGAGTTACCAATCATTAGAGATTATTTTTGCAAAATAAATATACCTTTGGCCAATCGGAGAGCGCCACGTCACTCCTTGCATGCAATGTAACTCGATTCGGAAAACATAACACAAAGACGTTTATTCCCCCACTTATGTCGTCGCTGCTTCATACCCCCGGAGGGTATAACCGTCCAACCGACCGCTTCATCCTCTACCTCGCGATGGCAGTCTGTCTGTCACCCTAACGGCTGAGGGCGGGGCTTCTCCTTCCCTCTATGGACCGTGACGGCCTTCAACAATGCTCCCCTTGCCTCCGTTGTATCGTCGCGCATAGAGTGGTACCCTGGGGTCGTGGTTAGAGCGGCCAAGTCAAAGTAGCTTGACCTGCAACCGTAGCCGACCTGCAGCCCTCCTGCCGGCATTGCGTAGGTCCTCGGGCCAAGGGATGGAAGCTGAGCTTCTCCCCAGAGACATGGGAGCATCGTGCCTCCCAACCAACTCCCGTACGAGGCTCATACTTGCTCTTGGGTCACATTACCCCCATGTTTAGGGTTTTCGACGGAAAAGGAAGAAGATGAAGGTAGAAGAACATGGGGTTCTGTCTCCCCTTCAAACCAAGGCTCTACCCCTTATATAGGGCAGAGTACGAAGCCCTAAGGCGTGCCTCCATGAGGACTCAAGTCCTAAACTCGGAAGGAAACATACTTTCCTTGGTTGTGAAGCAATCATCTCTTTCTCTCTTCATTAACTCTTATTTCCTTGCTATTCCTTATTGCATGGATATTTAGGAATTCGAAATTCCTCTCCCTTATTCTCTTTATTCTTGTCTTTTAATCCATTAGCCACGAAATTTCTATTATCTTTTAATAAAAATTACTTCCTTTTTAACAATATCACAAAAATTCATTAATAATGCATTACATTATCCTCTTATTTTGTAATTTTGGTATTTTCTCTTTCTTTCCTCTTTATTGGGCTCCTTAGTCCCCAAGAAACTCTATTATTTCGAAATCCTTTTTATTGGATACTCATTATCCTTCTAGATGCATCTATATGCATTATTTTGCATTATCATATTTATTTCTTATTAAAATATCTCTTTTTGAGAATTTCTCTTTTATTTTCCTCATTGGCATTCCTTTTAATATTAGCAATCTCATGGATATGAAAATTCACCAAGAAATCTCATTTATGCTTCTTTCCACTCATTTTCTATATTTTATCATTATTTTCAATGTCTTTCTTAATAAAGAAATACTTAATTGATCTTTTCTTTTCTTATTGCACTCTTTATCTAACTTTGGACTCCTTGGAACCCAAGGAACCCAATAGGCACGAAATCCCTCTTTGGATTTGCCTTCTAGAGTTTTCCATATTTTTCTTTTCTCAAATATTCAATTATTCATTTACTAATTGAATTTCCTTGTTATTTGGGCCCAATAGCGAATAAAGCCCACAACACAAACATCAAGGCTATTGTAAATAGAATCCATTTATTCAAAACAAATTATATCATTATTTGTTCAAATATCCTTAATATGAGAAATTACATTTCTCGGAAAATGAACCCAAAAAATTGGGGTTGTAACAGCTAAAAAATACAAACTCCATAGAACCCAAGGGAGTTATTAGAGGATTATCCGAAAGATGGAGTTGTCTAAAAAAGGATCACGACCAGGGGCTGGCAATATTTTCCTCTGCACCGCTAGTAGGAATGCGAGGACTCTCAGATCTGTGTGACTGCATGGCCAAAGTCTTAGGGTATGAATCGAAATAAGATACCTTTAGGACTTTCTCATCTTATTCATCCCTCCTCATCACAAATTCTGTTAAGGACCTTAAGGATTAGGGTTTTCTCTCTCTTCCCCTCACCCTCTTGAGGTATGGGTAAGGTTAATGAGGTCTAAGGAATCCTCCACCAAATTAATGAAAAGTATGTAAATAAGATGTCATGGACATAAGCTTAATAGATTAAGCGTAAACTAAAGAATAGATACATGCTTAGGTCATATGACATAAGTTGTCATGTCCTCAGAAGAGACATGAGGCTAGACCTTCTTGTTAGGAGGATAAGTTAATCTTGGAGATAGATATCTCCATTGCAAGTAGAGACCTGGCACATCCTATGCAGATGACGTTAACCCTAACTCTAAGTGAAGGTTAGAGAGAGAGATGGCATGATGAGTTAGACCAGGTGTTTGGATGGACATGCCTGGGATGCCATATGAGCCATGAGAGGTTGGATGACCAAGTACCTTTGGCGACCCAACCCTGGAAAGGGGTCATGTAGGTCAGGACGAAGGATAGCTCCTTCATTTTTAAGGATAGAGAAGAACCCATGAAAACCCCATGAGATGATATGAGAATGGCATAATAGGCACCAGTGGTGCGAGCAATAGGTTGAAACCCTGGTCGGGGGAGTTTAATGGATAGCTTATGTGACAAGCATAAGAGCTATGGATAACCTTGAGCAAACATAAGTTGAACATATGCTTCATCTAGGTAGGGGCATGCTTTCGAGGTTGGTCCTTCATGAAGAGAGGACCTCTAATGGTGAGGTTAGTTGTAGGGTTAGCTCTAGAGAGAGAGAAGGAAACCAAGCAAGAAGGTTGGAATCCTAGACTCTGAGATATGAGGAGAAGTCGGGAGTTGAGGATGATGCGACCTAAGTGGATGATAGTGGTCACCACATGCTTGACCCCTAGAGGTTGATGATATCTTGGTTGCCTTTAGAAGAACCAAACCCTAGAGAGAGGATGAGGCTTCTGGAATCTATGTGCATATGGTATAAGTGTTTACCTTCTGAATAAGGAAGAATAAGTTTTGTATAACCTAGAGAGGTTTAGTAATGGGTTCTGAGGCCTTGTACCTTGTTCTTTGTCCTCGAGGAAGACTCAACGTTAAAGTGTCGATCGAGGAAAAAGGATGACCCGATACATTTTTGGTTTATGGTTAAGAGGTTGAGCATGCGGTTGGACACCCAAAAAGTGAACCTAAGGTTCCTAGGTATATGAGGGGAAGTGGTGTACCTAATGCTCATGGCGAGAGTTGAGTTTCTATAGATGCGAGCATGGTACTCCTAATATTCAGAGGAAAGGAAAACCCCTTACGTTTAAGGTATGTTTGGAAAACCCCTCCCAGCTAATTTGATGACGTAGGAAGGTATGACCTTGATCTAATGTTGAAGAATGAGAACCTAGATGAACTAGAATGGTTTAGTGGTGTTCTTGTGCCTTAATAGCTTACTAGGGTTAAGCATATGGTTGTAAACCCTAGACCTAAGGATGTTTGTGACCTTGTTGTCAAGAGTTGTAGTTTCCTCCCATCCTGGGAGAGGGACCCTTTGGTAGGGTGTATACCAGTCTTGTGGTCCTGAGGAAACCTAAAGAGGTCTCATATGATCTTAAGAAGCTATGTGTAAAGTACATGGTATGAAAATGAACCTATAGACCCATAACCATCTCTAAGTGCATATGGATGTGTTACCATGGAGGTAACCGGTATGGGGCTTGACCAAGGTGGGAAGGATTGCCACGATCCCTATGAAAGGATGAAAGTCAGCCCATGAATGCAGAGAGAGAGATGATGAAGGCTTGGATAAGGTTCTAAGTTGAACATGTACTATAAGAGAATCCTAAGTATATCCTAGGGTCAGGTAGGGATAAGACTGATGGATGTAGGAGTTGCCTAATTCCCTAGTTGCACATGACCATAGGGTCGGGAGGTAATACCTATCTTTGTCTAAGGGCCATGGGTTAGTAGATTGATCACCTTCATGAACTCATGGGACCCAAGGGGTAGATGAGTAGGGCACTCTCTGAATGCATAAGGGAAGAGGGATGACCCCAAAAGTGTCGACACCCTATAGACCTAGAGGAGAGGACCAAGGATTGTGTGGTGACCCAAGTAGGTTCGAGACCAATTTTCCATGGAGGAGACTTTGATAGAAAGATGATTGTAATATAGAGGCATAAATGGCATGTTTCGATTTAGAAGGTGTACTGGCAAGGTGGGATGTACCATCTCTACTCTTAGAATAGGAAGAACTCTGTATTTGGATGGCCGCCAAATGCTTATTTCTTCTTGTTATGGGAGTGATAGATAGGACAGTACGCATGCCATACACCAAGGATAAAATATGATGTGAGTTGGAACATTGCTACGAGGCATGAAGATAGAGAGGATAACATGCCATGGTAAAGTGAATGATACATGGATGGTTTGCAAACACTAAGAGGAATAATGTAGTCACCTTATGAGGATGTTTTTATCATGAGATATGAGTCATACAAGGCTGAGTCTGATCACCAAGAAGATGAGCTCAAGGTGTTCTCAATAAAGTAGACTTAGAGCTGAAATGAGATAATAAGTGGAATACATGAAGGTGTATGACATCAACTTTACCTAATGCATAAGAAGGTGAAGTGGTAATGGATGCTCTGGTTGAGATATATCTGCCTAGTTTGGCTAAAAGAGGTTGTTAGACTAACCCTAAGTTTGGAAAGGAAGATATGTTTGGTTAACACTAATGTAACAAGATCAATTAATGGTTAGCCAGTTTAGTCCTTGATGCAACGAAAGAATGGTGGTAGAATCTCAGATGCACTTCTTTGGAAAAGAAGGCGATGAAACCCTGACTAGAATGGTTTAGGGTTTTGAGGTATTGATCTTGAGGAATAACGACATGCAGGAGATCATGATTTTAAGATCACCATACACCGTACTACGAAGATAATAAGTGACAGTAGTACTTTAGATACCTAAAATAAAGTTGCATGTGGTATATGGCCATGCAAACTGAGGGAGAAGGACGAACACCAGTTACCCAATGCATTGATATAGAGGATAAGGAGTTCCCATAAGGGAATGGGAGTTCATCACTATGGATAAGTCTCCCCTAGACCAAGGAAGGTCAAGATGCAATATGGGTTATGGTAGATCGCCTTACCTAGATGACATGAGAAAGAAGAGAGTTCTATCAAGAGACAGATCGGGTTGAACTACTCATGATAGAGATGGTTCAACTACACCATGAATTGAGTTCAAAAGTCCTTGAGTATATCCTAAAGGTTCACTTCCGTAAGGGGGAAGTAGGTACATGAATGACTCGATGTTAGTATAGTTCATCAACCATAACTAATGGTTAGTATGATCCAGACTAAAGTGTCTGATGAGAGCATATGTGCTCGTTCAGGGTGATAGCTAGAGACAGTTCTTGTCCTATGAAAGATGTGAAGATAACCACCATAGCCAGTATTGGGTTTTAAAGAAGCTCTGTAAGAGAGGTTGTGTCAGTCACCACTTTAGTAAGGCGATGTTGGTGAAAGGACCCCGTGATGGTTAGAAAAGGACCATAGTGTGTGTAGATGAAGTCTCTTTGATCGTACAAAGGCTGAAAGGAGCCTAGAGATGACGTGAGTCATGAGCGGATGCAAAGTAGACTGACATGCAGTTCACTGTGGGAAATATGTGACATGAAAATTCGAGCCCTCTGAGCTATAGATAAGAAAGATGAGTCCCCGATACATGGGTCCATTGAGATGGACTGGTGGAGAAGGTTTAGTTTGACCTTATCCCTCAGGATAAAGTAATGTGTGATGTGTTCCATGTGTCCAATTTAGAGTACTATGTGAGGTACCCTACCATGTGTTGAGCAATGAACCTAGTGAGCCCCAAGGGAGACTAAAATGGCATGAGTCCACATGTGCAGTTTATAGACGCCAGGATGAAAGAACTCAGAGAAAAGAATATGTGATGATAAAGGTTCTTTGGAGACGCCATGAGTATGGTAAAGCCACATAGGGGCCAATGATGGACATGGAAAAGTCTTATCCTAAATTATTTGTTTGCTTGATAGAATTTTGAGGAAAAAATTCCTATAAGTGGGGAAGGATGTTACAACCCCAATTTTTTGGGTTCATTTGCTAAGAAATGTAATTTCTCATATTAAGGATATTTGAACAAATAATGATATAATTTGTTTTGAATAAATGGATTCTGTTTACAATAGCCTTGATGTTTGTTTTGTGGGCTTTATTGGCTATTGGGCCCAAATAACAAGGAAATTCAATTAGTAAATGAATAATTGAATATTTGAGAAAAGAAAAATGTGGAAACCTCTAGAAGGCAAATCCAAAGAGGGATTTCGTGTCTCTTGGGTTCCTTGGGTTCCAAGGAGTCCAAAGTTGTATAAAGAGTGCAATAAGAAAAGAAAAAATCAATTAAGTATTTCTTTAATAAGAAAGAAATTGAAAATAATGATAAAATATGGAAAATGAGTGGATAGAGGCATAAATGAGATTTCTTGGTGAATTTTCGTATCCATGAGATTGCTAATATTAAAAGGAATGCCAATGAGGAAAATAAAAGAGAAATTCTCAAAAAGAGATATTTTAATAAGAAATAAATATGATAATGCAAAATAATGCATATAGATGCATCTAGAAGGATAATGAGTATCCAATAAAAAGGATTTCGAAATAATAGAGTTTCTTGGGGTCCAAAGAGCCCAATAAATAGGAAAGAAAGAGAAAATACAAAAATTACAAAATAAGAGGATAATGTAATGCATTATTAATGAATTTTTGCGATATTGTTAAAAAGGAAGTAATTTTTATTAAAAGATAATAGAAATTTCGTAGCTAATGGATTAAAAGACAAGAATAAAGAGAATAAGGGAGAGGAATTTCTAATTCCTAAATATCCATGCAATAAGGAATATCAAGGAAATAAGAGTTAATGAAGAGAGAAAGAGATGATTGCTTCACAACCAAGGAAAGTATGTTTCCTTTCGAGTTAAGGACTTGAGTCCTCATGGAGGCATGCCTTAGGGCTTCGTACTCTCCCCTATATAAGGGGTAGAGCCTTGGTTCGAAGGGGAGACAGAACCCCATGTTCTTCTACCTTCCTCTTCTTCCTTTTCCATCCAAAACCCTAAACATGGGGGTAATGTGACCCCAGAGCAAGTATGAGCCTTGTACGGGAGTTGGTTGGGAGGCACGATGCTCCCATGTCTCTGGGGAGAAGCTCGGCTTCCATCCCCTGGCCCGAGGACCTGCGCAATGCCGGCAGGAGGGATGCAGGTCGGTTACGGTTGCAGGTCAAGCTACTTTGACTTGGCCGCTCTAACCACGACCCCAGGGTACCACTCTGTGCGCGACGATACAACATAGGCAAGGGGAGCGTTGTTGAAGGCCGTCAGGGTCCATAGAGGGAAGGAGAAGCCCCACCCTCAGCCGTTAGGGCGGCAGATAGACTGCCGTCGTGAGGTAGAGGATGAAGCGGTCGGTTGGACGGTTATACCCTCCGGGGGTATGAAGCAGTGACGACATAAGCGGGGGTAGAAATGTCTTTGCGTTATGTTTTCCAAATTGAGTTACATTGCATTCAAGGAGCGACGTGGCACTCTCCGATTGGCCAAAGGTATTTTTATTTTGCAAAAATCATATATAATGATTGGTAACTCCGATTAGTATAAGTAATATATGAAAATTGATCCTTAGAACGAGAGGAACACAAAGAAATTATGTTTGAAGCTTAATTTTACATGCTATTCAAAAAGTAGTGTAAGTTATCAACTTTAATGAATTAAAGATTAAGAAAATCTACTTTGAAATGATTAATGTAATTGGTAGAGTTTAATGGGCGATTAAAGTTGATATTAACCTGTTAATTGTAAAAGGGTACATTAAGATCGAAAAGGATGAACTTTGCATGTAATTAGTTTAATTTAGAGATTATGTGCATAAATATAATTGAAATTTGAAAAGTAAATAAAGTTATCATCTTTAATGATGTAATTAATGAAAAACCCTCAGATTTGATGATAGATGGATTTAATGTTGTTCATTGGATAATGCAAGTCAATATTAACCTATTGTTAATAAAAGTGAAAATAGGATCTAAAAAGATGATTTTTTTATATAAGTGGCTTAATTTAGGGTTTCGTGCATGAATATGCATTAATGAGCTTGAAAACCCTAAATTAGATGAATATGTCTTTTAATTGTTTCAATTGTTCAAATCCATGAATAAATAGGGATATGATGATCCTAAGTCAATTTGGGTATAAAAGACTATTAAAATGAATAATTTCAGCAATTAGGGTTTATATGAGTAGAAAAGAGTATTTTAAGGTTTGTTGACCTAAAAGGGATAATGTTTGAGAAATTGATCTAAGAAACCCTAATGAATATTAATGAAACCTTAATGCGGATTAGAAACCCTAGAAAGTGAATCCAAGTCAATAAAGTAGATTTTTGATAAAGTGTGTAATAAATAGAGTACATATTCTTTTCAGGAATTATGGAATTGTTGAATTGCTTGATTGGATTGCTTTCTTGGTTGGATTTGCTTAATGCTTGTGAAATCATCAAGTCAGGTATGTGGTTACGCTTATGATTATCTCAACTAGTTTTCTGAGGATTTTATTGACATTTCCCGCATGGCTTGAAATAACTGTTGGATGCTTTTATTTCATGCAACTATAGAGTGACCATGACTATCACTATGAATATACATGTATAACTGGCTAGATCCGGGTCCACCTCTGTGGCTTGTAAAGGCTAAAAAGGGGTAACCTAGTGTAAGGTCTAGGTTATCGTTGGTTAGAAATTGGGCTACCAAGTGTAGTGCCATGAGACCCATTAGCCTGACACGAGTTAAGGAGTGGGATACTTACGAGTAGTGCCATGTGACTCAACCCTAGAAACTGGTTCACCTATAGGTGGGACCATGAGGGGTTTAATGGGGATCTACCATAAGGAAGGTAGTATCCAGGTCCACTGCAGGGATAGAACAAAGGATAGGGTACTCATGGATCGTGGAGTTATATTTAAAATGTAATCTTGGTTGTTAAATGAATAATTGAATGATTACGTTGTTATCATAGTTTCATGTTTATTGTTTCCCCCACATACCAGCTTCGGCTGATCGACATTTTGTTTGTCAGCATTTTAGGTACAAGCCAAAAGGACAAACAGTAAATCGTTATATTGTGAAACACATGAACTAAAATACAAGGAGGATTAGTTAGAATAGAATCCATAAGTGGATAGAAGTTTAGAGATCCAAGTTTTCAAAAAGGTATGCAAAAGTTTATTTTCTTACATTTTTCCCATTTCGTCTGTTAAAATTTGAAAATTATTCTTGGTTAATTGTCGAACCTTTGATCCGAAAGTTATGGGTGCGGCTTCGACCTCTCGGTCTTCCTTAATTAAGGGTTATCGGGAGGTGGGGTCGTAATAGTAGCTATCTTCAGAGACCGCAAAGGAACTATGAAAGTTATTATCGCCAAGACGCTAGCTGGAGAATGGCCCCCCACCACAACTGAAGGATTTGCAATTCTGATGGCCTGTAGAGAAGCTAAAGAGATGAACTTGTCACATGTCATTATTGAAATCGATGTTGTAAATGTGGTGAAGCAACTAAAAGAAAAGGTTGAAGGTCAAAGCCCGAAGATGATGATATATAAAGAAATCCATGACTTGCGTTCACACTTTATGTCTTGGGACATCATGTATACCTATAGGGAGAGTAATATTGCTGCTCATAATATCGAAACATTGGGTTGGGGGAGGGTATGTGATTTAGTTCTATTTGAAAACTTCCCTAGGGTGATCTTTCCACCCCATTGTATGGATTTAGCTTAAGTAATACAATGACCCTTTCTACTTCAAAAAAAAGGTATATTGCATCATGACCACAACCACATACTATAATATCACCATCATAATCACATATAATGGCATCACTGCAATAATCTTTAGGGGAGTAATGACATCAAAGCACAATTCGTCAGAGACAAGAATCACCAATTGCACCCTCTGTTGGTGTAATACATACAATAGGGATACACCACCTAGTGTGTACATTATACAAGTAATATAAGCCAAACATGCATTATAAATAGGGATGCAAGCATCAATATAGTCAGATCACAATATAGTGTTCATATTAAAAAGACATCATAAAGATGTATGAACATGATCTAATACACTATCATTGCCAACACATGGAAAATTAGGGTTTCCATTGAATTTGGTTCAATAATATCATTAGGGTGTAAATTGAATAAAATAACAAGATTCAAGAATAGGATTCAATTTGCTATTATAACAATCCATAAGACCAATTTCAAGATTTGGAACCAATCGGTTCAACTATATGTAAATATGTGACTTTTAAGATAATATGTCACAATAAACTCCAAAAGAGAGAGAGGAAATAAACAATTGTAATATATGACTCATAAAGAGAATGCAGCATACATCTGATGCATGTAAGAGGTTAGGGTTCAAACCTCAAATCCAGATTATGCATTTTTACCTAAAAACACATTATGTATATATGTCATTAATTAGCGTGTGTATTATGCATCCTAAAATATCAATGCTTACTATGAGAATATTTAGGTGATGGAAACCAAATGCATGTATAAATATAGATATATGTATTTTAGACCTATGAAAAATTACTATGATTTTTCTAAGAAAACTCAAATCATGAGTTTATTGAAATAAATGTGAAATGTCAGTAGTATGACCCACATTGAAGTGGCATAATCACCGCCTTCCAACGTCACGATGACCTTATTAAAGACCAACCATGGGGCTCCCACCCAAATAGCAGAAGAAGTATAGTTTTTCCCCTAGTAAGAGAGACCAAATCAAAGTCCAAATTGGGGCAATTCAATAATAGTGCAAGGCATCATCTTCTTCCTCTTTCACAAGGATGCAGAGCTTCAGAGCTCAAATCCTCCATATCATACATGACATTCACCAATCAAAACTACAAAACATAGAGAAATTCATAGCCTTTGCATCCTCACAGATTCAACAACCTTGAGAACTAAGCCATTAAGGCTTTCCTGGCATGAGCACCAAGGTCAACCATGGTCACTGATAGAGCAAGTCATGGATATTAGAAAAACACTTGAACCAAGAAAGGTAAACATTCCCAATGCATTAGGTAAGCCTTGGTGGAGGCAACTACAATAAAAACACCACAAAAGCATGATTGAAACACGAGATCAACCATCAAATCCCAAAGCGGTAGGTTAGGAATCAAAAAGGGGAAAATGAGTAGTAATACCTCTAAGATGAAATTGAAGAAAGGAAAAGCTTTGAGCGATCCCCTCAAGTTAGACTGAGTGGTTTGGGATGACTCTGAGAGTCTAGAACTCGTCATCATAGTTGATATAAACATTGTATGAGATGGGAGTTGGTCAGGTATACACGAGGGCAAGAGAGGTGATCAAGATGATGTGAATTCATTCTAGAGTTTTGTGTGGAGATTTGTGCATGACTACATATAGGCCACTAGCCTTGGGATGGCTGGGAGTCCCATTAGAGATGGGAAATAGGGGAGAGCAGAAACACATTGTCAAATGGGATAAGGGGTGGTATAAACGAATTGATTCTAAGCTCTATCATATTGGAAACACACAAGAAACACAGAGCAAGGAAGACCCAGGGTAAGAGAGGAGAGCATAGAAGGAATGAGGGATGGTAGAATAGGTGCATACTATGGGGAGTCCATGCCACAACTAACTCTAGGTAGAAGAAAGCTAGAAGGTGCACGATCTCAATCCAATGGCACATCACCATCTGAGAAATTTAGTGACTAAAACAAAGTCCAACACCACTCAAGCTTATATATCATACAAAACTTCTTTTAATTATTTAAGAACTCAAACATTATCCAATTAAATTCAAATATGCACCTAAACTAATTAGGACCCAAGGAACCTAAAATTGGGCTTAGATTTTGGTTTTGACATTATCATGTATATATTTTAGTACAATTATGGTTTAACTCTATTATCTCATTATTTATTATATTATATTACCATTGTCCTTAATATTTAGAATTTAGAGTCATATTATCATTCTATTACTATAAAATAATTTTCATTACATTATCTTGTACAAGATACAATATTTTACTCAATTTCTTGTTAAGTCCATTAATATCACATTAACTTAAATAATGGCAGAATCAAAAAATTATTTTTATGTGAAATGTCTAAATATTATTCTCTTACTCTTATAAAGCGCATTAGGTACCATTTCAATCACTTATGAACAATCATGCACATCCATTACTTATTTTTCACCTTTAGGCCATTATATGTGTGTTAAGGAACATTATGACATGTATTTAATAGACTCATCCACATATTAGGTATGTGTAAGTGTATCATGTTATTTGATGGATTTCCTAACCTAGAGTCACTTAATTTATGATGAATATAATCAAAGATGTATATATTAGGGTTACTCATTAACTATGCATTAAGATATAAGAATGTGAATTAGTCATTATTTGTAAATTATATTTTTATTAGGACGCGTCCAAGCATGTCAGGGTATTTAATCAAACTTTTTTTGTCAAATCTAACAAATTGGGAATATTATACTCCTATTCATAGAATTGGGGTTTCTCAATTAAAATTAGGTAGATTCTGGTATGTTCCAGGACTCCACCCCTTACAAGGATTTCATCCTCAAAATCAACATGTCCATAATCTAAAAAACTACTACACTCCACCCCTTAATTGGTGTAATCTAATAAGTCATATAATACCAAGGCACAAAGACTAGTCTATCTAAATGATATCACGTGGAGGTAAAAACATAACTACGTAGGCATGCTAACTAATAGAATAAGAGTTACCTTCAAAATTTTGGTTATAAACTTCTTTACCACCAATGGCATTGAGATGTGTTGCATACCCATCATTAGGTATTCCTCCATTGTTTTGGTTGTTACCATTACCTCTTCGGCATGCTGGTACTTGACCTCCATGAAGTTGAGGACAACAAGGCTTAATATGACCATTTTCTCCGCAATGATGGCATATTATTGGTCCTTCTAGCTTAGGAGGACAACTCCTATGGGAATGCTTCTTATAGAACTTAGAACACATATCACTCTGTGAATCTTCATTAGGTGGCTTCCTATTATGATTAACATTTTCTTGATAATCGAGGTAAGCTCATGTAGGAAGGGGCTTATCCACCAACTGAGGAAAGGTCAGGGGTAGATGGTGAATCAACATATGTTCAACACTATAACACAACCCTTCCAAGAAGATACTAGAGCATCACTCATCAGTCATGCCATTATCATAATGCTCTAGGCATACAAACTTTTTCATGGACTCACTCAATGACTATCATGGAATTCTAACATAGATCGTAGAACTCATATTCCTCCTTCCTTAATGTTGTAGAAGATACATACTTCTCCCTAAACAAGGCTAGAAATTGATTCCACAACATAGAAGTGACATCATGAGTCTTTGCCTTACTATTCCACCAATGACAAGCAGCGCCATTGAGCATATATGTAGAAAAATGAACCTTTTAACGCTTTGGATAGACATGCAATCAAAATCCAGTCTAGTAGCAAAAATGCAAGAATCATCTTTGTCTATAATGTTGACTTCATTCTCACCATCTAAGTATTTAGGGCACATCTTTAGGATGGGAAGATCAGTTCCTCATTAGCTTTAGTGGAGTGGTAATGGTTGAAATCTTCATGAATGTACAAAGGCACTTATAGATCTGTTAGAACTGAACTAATGAGATATTGAAGTCTCTTTCTTCACACCATTGCCTCACTTCTGAAGTACTGGACTTTAGATGAAATAGCTTCAAGTTTTTCCATTTGTGTTGTGTACAATTGTTGAGGCTCCTTCGTCGTGTTAATCTGCATGTGGATGAAACTCTATTTAGTAGTGTGGGCCACAATCTCAGTCACCTATGGAAGGTAATCCTTCCTTTCAGATATGACTTGAAGCAAATGTAGTTGGCCTTGGAGGTGAGCCGTAGAGGTGGAGAGAAGTTTGTTACTGTTTTCTCTTCCAAGGGGTTTTGCTCTATCCATCTCTTAGTTCTCTAAAGGTATAGTGGATAAGAGTTAATCATAATTTTATGTTTTGGAGATCGTTGTTCTTGTGTACCCTTGTGTGGAATGGTAGGTTTGAGATGTAGATGCCATATCATTATGGACATAATTTGTCTAATTATATGATGAAAGTGGGGGTGAGTATAGTCGACTAGTTGAAGCACGTGACTTCCAATTATTTGCCAATTGTTCAGACTGTGGAAAATTTTGGGAGGACGTGCACTATATGATATGTCTTGTCAAGGCTAGATCCATGTCTATGGATATAAAATAATGGAATAAAAAGAAAAAGCATATCAGTGTGTATCGATGAGTATGTGTAACAAGAGAGAAAAAATATGCGTGTATATACATACATAGTCTAAATAGAACAAAATCTTTGGGTGTCAAATGTTGAAGAACCACACCCTCAACAATAGTACCAGAAGGTCATCGAGCTAGCATTCACATATGAAATATGGAACAATCAAGAGAATCAAACCTCAAATCTATAATACAAAACCCTTGGGATGCCCACAACATTATATGGGGTCGCAGGAGTGATGCAGGGTCAAACACATGGATGTAAGGATGTATAATCTCCTATGATTTAATTCTTACTTTTATAAGAAAAATGGCATGTAGATATATACATAAATCTGAAGCAAGTCAAAGAAAATGAAATAAAGAAAATAAAGAAAGTAGATTCCATTATATCCTACTAATCGGGAGGAGTTATAGGATTTTCAACAACAAATTAGGTAGTATACACCTCACTTTTGAGTGCAGAAACCCTCAAAAACCTTTGTAAGAAACTAACATCCTGATTGCAGTCCCACTTTAGGGCTTCATCTTGTGCCTTTTTGTATCTCACAGACATCTAAACATAGTAGAATGCAAGTTAAATTTTCCAATATGTATATTATTGTCAAATGCACTTATGGACATTCTTTGCATACTTTTCAGGTACTTGGACCATGCTTTGGATGGATAAGAGAGAAGGAAGGAGTTCTAGGGTTCCTCCACTCATGGAGGGGTCCAAAGAAGACCCTAAAGCTCCCTCAACTTACCCCTAATGACCAAGGGTCGACATCAAGCGAAGAAGTCCATTGACCATGAAGATTCAAGATGATTTTGCTACTGAAGACCCCAGCACAGCCATGGTGCCAAGGAACGGTCATGCTGGACAATGTAAAAGTTACATAGAAAATCCCAAATTTGCAATCTACAACAACTCAACCACCACGGTCGTGCTACCCAGCACAACCATTCCATGAATCCCTCAAAACATTCATGCTACCCAGCATGGCCATGCTAGCTGAAGTCAAACCAGACATGCTGAAGGGAACGACCTCACCTCCAACTCACTCACCACGGTCATGCTTCCTAGCATAGTCGTTCTACCTAGCCTCCACTACAGCCATGCTTCCCAGCATGACCGTGCTCCCAGCCTCCATTTCACCACCTCAACCTGTGATTTTTCCACTTTCTTAGAATGACTATTTCACACCACCACGGTCGTTCCTACCCCTACCCAACACGGTCGTGCTACCTAGCACGGATGTGCTACCACCTAAACCCTAGCATTTTCTACACTATTTTTTCAACAATGCCCCTACTTACTGTAGTACTTCCACTACCACTTATATATACATTGGTGGCTACAACACTAGGTTAGCTACGATTACTCCTCTCCACCCACTCTTTAGCATTAATTGCACTCCTATTGCATTTATGCTCTCCATCCACCATTTCCACCTCATTTCCACCATAGAAACCAAGTTTTCTAGGTTTCTACCATAATCCCCTTTATTTCCTTGCCCATCATCCACCTTGGAGGAGGGAGGTCACGCTACAATAGCTAGGAGGTGAAGTACATGGATCTACTTCAAGCTCCATGGAGTCCTATCCCCTTCTTCACATTTCTTTTATCTTTTCTTTGAGCATGTTTAGCTAAGCCCCTAGTGGTGGGCTATTTGGGGTAAAACTGTGAATTTGATACCATGTTGGGGGGAATAATTTATAATGAACATAATTTCATTCTATAATGATTTCATTTGCTTCTATCTTATTTCCCATTATATTGCATGTGGTTTGTGATTTTATCATAGATTGCTTACTTTGTGATGCTTGATGACATTTACCTTCTAGGGGAAATTGGAATGTATGTAGTAATCTTAGGAATGGCTCCTAGGTCCAATTAGTATATTCCTAGCTAGCCCCCTTTTTTCCTATATACATCTCTCTTCATCTACAAGTGAGTGTGAGATCTAAGTAGCTAGTGTAAGTGTGATTAGTACAATTTCCTAGAGCTTACTAAAGGCTAGATGGTAAGTAACATGAGGTGAAATACCCTCATCTCTAATCTCATTCCTACCCTTGTCTCTCAATTTCCCTAATACCACATACCCTAGAAACCTAGACTTGCCAAGTCCCACTAGAATTACACCTAACCCTAGTTCTCCAACTTGTTGTATAGGGTATATTCTAGTAGCACTTGCCTTGTTGTTTGATTTGGTAATCTAGATTGAAATGTGAGATTTGCATGCCATGTTGACCTTCCCCCAATTAATATCAAAGTGCATTCCCAAACATCCCACATATCCAATACATTACTTAAAACCTAACTTGTCATCTTAACTTGTTAATGCTAGCTTAGCTTAATTGCCTTTGCTCATTCTAGCTAATTGCTCAGTCTTGTTAATTAGGGTTAACCTAGATCCTTGATTGCTATAATGTTTATCTTAGTTCTTAGTTGCTAATTTCCTTGCTAGAGTAGTGTTGATCATGTTTCTATTGTTTAGTTGATTTCTTAATCTAGTCTCTTAGACATAACTTGCTTAGGATAATCTAGTTTTTGGTAATCTAGTTTTCATATTGCCTTTACCTGTCTGCTTGCTTAGTGTAATCAAATCAAACCGAGTTCTAAACACTACAACCCTAATCTCTCCTTTAGGAACATAGCCAACACAAACATTGCTTTAATGCCCCCTCTATCCCTACAGATCAACCCGCATTGCTTGCCTCTCACCTATACTATAACATGACCCCGTGCACTTGGGGGAGCATAATTTAGTATTGGGGACCTATAAATTCAAAAGATCACACGTGCATGGAATATGGCACCAACCTTTCTAGCATCATTGTTGGGGATAGATGTGCTTGTCCTAGCTAGTTAGTGTAGCTTAGCCTTTCCTACTACGTTCATCATTAATATTCTTTATTCTTTGTTCACTTTTGCATATTGTCATTCTAACTTGGTTTTTGTTGCTTGTTCGTGTATTGTGCAGGTGACAATTGTGCATGTGTCATACACGTTCTACTTGTACTAATTTGGTGTTATATGACCCTAAGATAAGTAGAAGGAGACGCCAAAGCTACCACAACCAACACTGAGAAACTGAGATGGGTGACCATGAAGCTGAAATACCTCATGGAAATGCTAAACCTCCGCAACCCAACTGCCTCCTCCATGAGTATTTCACCCTGGGGAACTATAACTCCCCCATCACCACCCTTATTGACCAAATTCTAGGTCAACAATTCTCCATTATACCCACACTTCTTAGAATCCTCCCTACCTACTATGGGATGGGCAATGAGAATACCTACCACCATATCGATGCCTTCCTTGAAACTTGTTCCACCTTTCGCACCCCCGCTGCCACTGATGATTCCATCCGGAGGACTCTCTTCCCATTTTCCTTAAAAGAAAAGGTGAAGGTATCATACATCTCAAAGCCGGAGTTGGTAACGTGGTACGTAGTCAAAAACAAATTTCTTAAGAAGTTCTTTCCAATTGCCAAGCTGACCCAAATGCAAAGATGTATCACCACCTTCTCCCAAAAAGAAAATGAACCTTTCCACGAGGCTTGGGAAAGGTTCCGAAAGCTCCTGTGTGACTTCTCGCATCATGAGGTAGCCTTGTAGTAGCTAGTCCAAGCTTTCTACACTGGGCTAGTGGAGTTGAACCAGAACAATGTTGATTCGTCATGTAGAGTGATTCGTCATGTAGAGGCACCTTCATTGAAAATCCACCTGAGGAGTCATGGCCCTTGTTTGAGCACCTTGCTGAGAATTCTCACCATCGATCCTCAAGTAAAGGGGGATACTGTGACCAGGACTACATCCCTCCACCTCCTCCCATAGTTCCAACTCGAACCGCTACCAACCCTGACATGATGAAAATGATGGCAGATATGATGAATATGATGAAGAACCAAGTTGGTGGTTCTTCAAGTCAATCCACTATGGTAGTTAAAGTTGAAGAAGAAGAAGTTCATGCCTTGCATGTTTTTGGCAACAGAAACAACCAAGGCCCAATGTCCAATTCCTATATCCCGGGTGGAGAAATCGTCCAAACTTCTCATGGAAATAACAAAATGAGGAGGGGCAAGGGCAGCTAAGGCAACATCAAGGGCCCAAGTATAGCTCCAAGTTTGAGGAGGAAGTCTTAGGAAGGCTAAGGAACCTCGATGAAGGGAAAAAAGAGGTGTCCTCTCAAGGACAAAACATCAGCCACCTTGAGCAAAGACGTGATCAAATCTCCCTTTCACTTGCTCGTTGTGAAGAGGAAATGCTCCCATCTCAACCCATGGCCAATCCCAACAATGATGGAGGTTATGTGAGCACAACTCAAGGTGCTTATGTCCCACCACAAGGCCAAGTACCCCCACTTCACCAATACCAAGGACCACCACATCCATATGTTCCTCCACCTCACTCATACCAATAGCCCCCTCCATAATATAGCCCAAATCCAAGGCCACCACCACCTAACAGCCACATCCAAATCCACAAGCTTCCTCCTCCTCTACCCATGAGCAAGTGAAGGCAGTGACAGTTTTGAGGAGTGGGAGGACCTTAGAGAAGCCCCATGATACTCTTGTTGATAGTGCAGCCAGTGAGGATAGAGGTGATACTGTGATCAGACATGTTGATATTGAGACCCAAATTTACTGTGATAGGAACTAGAGTTGATATTGTGATACTGAGAAGTGATACTGTGATACCGAGAAGTGATATCGTGATTCCCATGATTCCAATTGATGATTTTGTTGATCCGAGCCGATTGGGATCCCAACTCCCCCCATTTCTTGAAGCTCTTGAGGAGCCCTCTGTTGAAAGAAGAAAGAAGAAACATACTAAAGATATTAAGGAAACTTTCAAACAAGTGAAGATAAACATTCATTTACTTATTGCGGTAAAGAAAATCCCTTCCTATGCCAAGTTTCTAAAAGATATGTGCATATTTAAGAAAAAAACAACGGGGAGAACACAAAAGAAAATCAAGCTCACCGAGCAAGTGAGAGCTCAATTCTACAACACACCATGTTGAGAAAGAGGAAAGACCCCAGTACTCCCATCATTTCATGTTACATTGGAGCACACCACATAGACTAAGCCCTTCTAGACTTGGGTTCTAGCATGAAATTGATTCCATATGATTTGTTTGCCGAGCTCCAAATGGGACAATTAGGTCTAGCTCATTGTACTCTACAATTAGCTGACCAATCGGTAAAAATGCCTAGAGGACGTGTTGATGATGTGCTAGTTAGACTTGATGATGAGACTTCTGCATTCTTCCCCACTGACTTCATTGTGCTAGATATGGAAAAAGATTGTAGAAGAGTGTGTATTATCTTGGGAAGGCCTTTCTTGGCTACAACTGATGCAGTGATCCATGTCAAAACCGACAACCTTCATGCACATGAAGATCTGATTGAACATCTTCAAATCTTTAGCTACAGTCGAGATTATAGGTGCCACAGAAGAGGATTGTTATCTTATTGAATGCCTAGAAGAGATTGTAGAGGAGTGCCTACATGTGTGGATCCAGACTTCCACTCAAGGTAGAGGTTTAGAGCCCATTGTTGAGTTTCCCGATGATGATTATAAAGAGGATGAAGCGAACGAGCTAGCCCTAGTGGCTAACAGCAAGACCTCCCATCCATTTCTGAACCATTGAAGAATTCTCTTAAAGAACCTCCAATTATTGAACTCAAGTCACTCCCTGAAGGGTTAAAGTATGCATTTCTAGGCTCCAATGACACCCTCCCGGTGATCATTTTTTCTATCCTCTCTCCAGAACAAGAAGAGGCATTGATGCAAATCCTAAAGAAGAACATTTGGGCCTTTGGATGGTCCATTGTTGATTTGAGGGATATTGAGCCCTCCATTTGTGTACATAGGATTTATCTGGAGGATGATGCTAGACCGACCCACCAAATGCAATGGTGGTTGAACCCAAAATTGAAAGAAGTTGTGACCCAAGAGGTCGTGAAATTGTTAGATGTTGGAATTATTTATCTGGTTTCTGATATCACATGGGTGAGTCCCATCCAAGTTGTACCAAAGAAGGGTGGGATCACAGTGGTATAGAATGATTATGGTGAGATGATGGTGGTTAGAGAACAGTCCAAATGGAGGATGTGTGTAGACTATACAAAGCTCAATGAGAAGACTAAGAAGGACCACTATCCTCTTCCATTTCTTGATTAGATTTTAGAGTGCTTAGCAAGGCAAAGTTTCTATTACTTTCTTGATGGATACTCTAGGTACTTCCAGATTTTTGTTCATCCTATAGAATAAGAAAAGATGACAGTCACTTTCCCTAGTGGTACTTTTGCTTACCGTAGAATGCCATTTGGGTTGTGTAATGCCCCTTCCACTTTTCAGAGATGTGTGACCTCCATATTCGCCGACATGCTTGATTCGTCACTTGAAGTGTTCAAGGATGATTTCTTAGTTTTTTTAAAACCTTTAATGAGTTTTTTCTCCACTTGGCCGTCATTCTTGAGAGATGTGTCAAGGTCCGTCTCGTGCTATCTTGGGAAAAGAGCTACTTCATGGTGCTCAAAGACATAGTTCTTGGTCATTGGGTATCAAAAGATGGTATTGAGGTTGATAGGGGCAAGGTGGGCCACATTTCTACTCTTATCATTCCTTCTACCATAAGACATGTCTGGTCTTTCTTGGGACATGCAGGTTTCTATCATCACTTTATCAAGGATTTTAGCAAAACCTCAAGACCTCTCTATCATTTGTTGGAAAAAGATGTTGAATTTCACTTTGTTGACAAGTGTGTTGAAGCCTTCAACCACATGAAGCAAAAGCTCATTTCCTCTCCTATAATGCAGCCCTCGGAATTCTCTTTGCCATTTGAGATCATGACTGATGCATCAGACATGGTAAGGTTGTGCTGGGCCAAAGAGTTGGTCGGATTCTGCACGCCATCTATTATGCTAGAAATACTCTAGATGAAGCAAAAAGGAACTACACGACTACAGAAAAAGAGTTGCTTGTGTTTATCTTTGCTCTTGACAAGTTTCGATCATATCTTTTGCAAAACAAGGTAGTGATATACACGGATGATGTTGCATTAAAGTATCTCATGGTGAAGAAAGATTCAAAGCCATGATTGATATGTTGTATCTTGTTGCTTCAAGAATTTGATATGAGATTGTGGACAAGAAGGGAGTGGAAAATTTAGCCGCAGACCATCTCTGCTGGATTGAAGCACCCTTTGATGATACAAGACAAATTAAAGAAACAATGTTGCATGAAAAACTCTTCCTACTCTCATCCACTTAAAGGCCATAGTATAAGCATGTAGCTAACTTCTTATCTAGTGGAAGGATACCAAGCACATGGATGAGGGAGGAAATCAAAAGGTTGTTTGTTGTTGTAAAAAAATATGTTTGGAATGATCCTCACCTATTCAAATACTACCCCAACCAACTCATTAGGAGATGTGTCTCAGAGATGGACCAACAAGAAATTCTATCTATGTGCCATTCCGAAGTATGTGGAGGGCATTTTGGTGGGAAATATGTGGCTACCAAGGTTATCCAAAGTGGATTTTATTGTCCCTCCTTGTTTAAAGACTCTCATGAATTTTGCAAGTGTTGTTTGAAGTGCCAAAAAGTAGGCACTATCTCAAAGAGGGACATGATGCCTCTATCACCCATTCTTGTGGTGGAGTTGTTTGATGTTTGGGGGATTGACTTCATGGTTCCTTTTCCTCCCTCCTTTGGATATGTCTACATTTTGGTTCTGTGAATTACGTGTCAAAGTGGATGGGGTTGTTGCAACTAGAAACAATGATCACAAAGTGGTGTGTGATTTCATGAAATCAAATATCTTTATCCGGTTTGGTGTTCCAATAGCCATGATTAGTGATGGGGAAGTCACTTCATCCATTGCACTTTTGAAGGCTTGCTTAAGAGACATGGAGTAAATCATTGTGTGGCTACTCCTTACAACCCCAAATAAGTGGTCAAGTTGAGTTAGACAATCGGGAGATAAAGCTCATTCTAGAGAAGATGGTGAGACCAGACCATAAGGATTGGTCATTACGTCTCAATGAGGCTTTATGGGCTTATAGGATTGCATGCAAAGCCCCGATTGGCATCACACCGTTCAAGCTTGTTTATGGAAAAAGCTTCCATCTATCGGTTGAAATGCACATAAGGCATTATGGGCTTTGAAAGCCATGGATATGGATGAAGACATAGATGTGTTGAAAAGAAATTTACAACTGCATGAGCTTGTAGAAATGAGGCATGAAGCCTATGAGTTTTCGAAGAGCTACAAGGAAAGGACAAAGTTCCTTCATGATAAGTTGATCAAGAAGAAGGGCTTTGAGCCCAGAAAATGAGTATGGCTATATAACTCAAGGATGAAATTCTTTCCCAAAAAACTCCAGTCTAAATGGGAAGGACCTTATCTAATCAAAAGGTATATCCATCTGGGGTTGTGTTAATTTGTGAGAAAGAAGGAGCAAAAGAATTTATTGTGAATGGTCAAAGGTTGAAAGTGGTGGTTGAAGTTGGGCCGGATAGAGCAAATCAAAGTTTTTATCTCATGATGTTAGTTGAGGAACATTAGCTTGATGAGGAGATGTGCTTCAATGCACATGAGAGAGATATTTACTTAAAACATGCTTTGAAAATCTTGTGAGAGTGATCAACTTCAAGAATCAATAAGCCCAACTGAAGGTGTAAAATTTAGCACTAGTGGGAGGCAACCCACCTAGGTTTAGGAACTTTTTCACCCAACCTTCACTTTTTTATACTTTTACTTTATTTTCACACAATTCCAAGAATACACACACACACACTTGTGCTTGATAGTTTTGTTTTAGTTTTGATTATTTGACATGTGAGATAGGTAAAAATTGAGAAACAAGGTGCATTTCAGTGAAAAAATGATTGATACAACATCAAGTGGGTAGATTCAAATGATTGGAGTATGAATGATGGAATGATTTGATGATTTTGGAAGATTTTTGAACTTGGAGGACCCAGCACGGCCATGCTAGCATGGAAAAGCTATGTTGGCATATTGCATTTCAATAGGGAAATTTTGAGTATTAGGCATGGACAGCATGACCGTGCTGGCCAGAACGATCATGCTAGCCCGAGCCCAATACTTAAGTTTCTCAATTTTGCCTGAGCTAGCACGACCAAACCATCACTCTCTCGACCCAGAACAGTCATTCTACATAGAGTGGCGATTAGGGAGAGTTCCATTCACCTCCATATCACCTCCTCTTGCTTCAAAATTATGGATTTGAGTTCCTTTTGGTCCCCAATCACCTTCCCTAACCTCAAGCTCCATTTTCCACCCTCCATTACCATCTATTTCTCCATTTGTCTCCCTATAGCCCAGAAGCACGTGTGTTGTTGTCCTTGCTCATTTTTCACCAAAGATCCTTGCAAAGATGAAGAGCATGGGAAAAGCAATCAAGAAGGGGGTGGAGAATACAATGAACATCCTCACCAGAGGCAAAAGCCACACCAAGCGGGTCTCCAATGTGTCGCAGCGGTCCCGCAGTGTGTCATCATTGTCTAATTCAATTTCACAATCACTCTGATGGTCAACATCAATGAGTGCATCCTAAAACCAATCCTGTAGCCACACGTTGGATCCTAGCTACAGCAACCCCGATGAAGAAGAGGAGGAGGAAGAACAAGGGATGCAGAGTATCATCAATTCGGTGGACGTCGATGCACCGGCCTGAAAGAGGAGGGCCAAGAAGGATACTAATGTGTCATCTCCATGACCACCATCCCCGACTCTGGAAAGAGACTCCACTTCATCGGCACAACCACATGCCTCTCAACATCCCAATAGGCGCCAATTGGTGATTGAGGAAGAAGCTGAAGAGATGGTTCCCTTGAACTTGGACACAAGTTTAGGGTCACACACATATGTGGAGGAGGAAGTAGATGACACTGAGAGTGAGGAGATGGTAGATGATCCAGTGGACTTTTTTTCCAAGCTAGAGGAGGACAAGATTAAGTGGGTTGGGAAGCATCCCGAGGAAAGTTCTTATGGGAGAGGAAAAATAAGGAAAGTGTTCACAAGACCCCTCCACCCTGAGTGCTTAACAAGGAGGGTGATGCCTACTAGATATGCATGTATGGCTACCATGCAAGCTTTGTGGATGAACTACGTGTATCAGGATTGAATGCAAAGATGTGGGCTCTACAAAATTTTGAATGAGGTTGAAGAAACCTACTTGGAGTTGACTCATGTGTTCCTTGCAACATTAGAAAAGGTACAATACCAAGTTGAGGATTCCATCAGGTTCAAGTTGAATAACTCAACACATGTTCTTAAAGTTTCCTAAATCGATGCTATCTTTGCCCCTAATTTAAAAGAATTTCAATGAGGGATGGCTTGACAAGAATGGTAAAGGAGATTGCACCAAGATGTGGAAGGCTATTACTGGTCAAGCAACTTTTGCTGCAGAAAAATCCAAGACCAACAAGATTTTTCCCTTCATGAGATATCTACAGAAGGTCCTAGCAAACACCTTGTTTGGCCGTTATGACAATCAAGGTTGTTGTTCACAAAATGATTTGTATTTGATGGCCACAGTAGCAAGTAAGGGATTTGTAAACATGGAGCCATGGTGATTGACCACTTGAACACAATCCCCTCTAAGAGTAAAAATCCATTCATCATGGGGGAGTTATCACCACAATGGCAAAGGCAGTGGGATGCAATCTAGATGGGATAACCAAGGTAAAAGGAAACAAATATATTAATCTAAACTATCTTGCAAGGTCCCAAATGATCTCCCTCAAAGATAGAAAAATCTTTAATGTTCTGAACCCCGAGTACCCTGGAATCACCTTGGAGCTCCCATACCATGCCACCCCTGCTCATGGATGTGGGACCACTGGATAAGTTTTTAGAGGTGATAGCACAGTATGAGGAGGAGCATCCAAGAGAGGGTTTCACAACACAAGATGTGGACTTACCTGAAGAAGTAGGAGAGATGAATGTGTCAGAGAAACAACACATTCTTGAACATCCATGCTTCACACGACCGAAATTAGAGGATTTTGATGCACAACCACCTTCAACAAATGCATACGACATGTCATCCATTCATGCACAATTGGAGGCATTTCAGCAGACACAACAGGCCATGTGGTTAGATCAGTAGTAGATGCATCATCTGATCAACCACATGTACCAGTATTAGCATGTACAGGTACAGAGGAACCCCCAATGGGGGGAGGATTTTTGGGGAGGACTATCTGGTTACCATGAGACATACCCACCTCCACAGGAAAACTACTGGGGCCACTATTACCAGCATCCACCTCCACATTCAAGCCCACTGTAGGATCCCAGACCACTAGAGTAGTGACGTCTACTCTATCATTCATAAGCTTTAGTTTCATGTTGAGGACAGCATGATTCAAAAGTTTGGGGTGTTAGGGCGGTATGCCCTCTTTCTTAGCTTATTTTGTTGATGTTTATCTCATGTGATCTTTATTTAGTTGTTCATTTCTCTTTTTAGTATAGATTTCCTTTTGCTTGCATCCATGCATATATGTAGTTCAATTTCATGCATTTTTGCGTAATTTTTCAAAAATGTTGCTCCTTTTTCTCCTCCATGACATGTATTGCATTCTCACCTAGATTTTGGTAATTTTTGTGTGTTTTTAATTAGGATTTTATGCTTTATGTATTAATTTCCCTAAAGTTAGGTTTAGATCTGATTGAATGCAAATTGACACCATTTTGGCCATTTTTGCCCAAATTTGAATGTTCTTGCCTAAAAGCATGTTTTAACTTAATCTCTACCGTTTGAAATGAAAATTTTGTCCTGTGAAAAATGCATTCCATTTTCTTAGAGTTTATTGATATATGGTCTTGATTGTTGACCCTTTACATGTGCATCACCTCTCTCAAGTTTTTGAATGTTTTAGTTGAATTGTGAATTGAGCAAGCTATGAACGCTTAGAGCCTATGGAATCACATGATATACAAGTGAATCTTATGTTATTCAATCATGTGGTGTGATATCATTTGATGAAGTGTTGGATTAGTTTTCATACAGGAAATCTTATGTTGAAGGCTACACTAATGACCCCTCTTTGACCCGACTATTCTTTCACCATCTTCATACCTCCCTATCTCATGAAAGGATACCTTAGTGCACATATCTAGACTTGGCCACCTCCAAAAGTTTGGGATGGCCATATCCACATCTCCCCGCTTCACTCTATCTACCATATGCCCTATCTACACCAAGGGAAAAAGAAAAGAAAATAAAATAAAAAGAAAAAAGAACATAAAAAGATGCTCATGTTTAAGAGCATCTAAATAAAGAAAAGATGAGTGTGTATTAGCACTCCAAAATCTTACCGCAATCCTTTCTTCTATTTTCATACCCATTGATCTAGAAAACATCAAATCTTTCTCACTTCACCCTTTTAAAGCCATGTGGGTCATTTGATGTGGTTTGAAGCATAAGATTGAATGCATGAAAGTGAAACAACACTCCTAGTCATCATTGATCAACGCCAACATGAAACGATTTACCCAGAATTGCATGAAGGACATATGGAAAGCTTGTATATTCTATGCTCTATACTTGAAGTTTGTATGCTCAGTGATCATTTCATGATTGGTTTGTGAAAGTGGAGGAGAGGTGGGACACATGCACTTAGTCACTTTTAAGACCATTTAGTCAGTAATCATCTTTTGCTATGCATTTTTCATTCTTGTTTATGGAAAGAAAACTGAAGAGAGAGATTAAGTTGGAGCATACTTGAGGACAAGTATGTTTTAAGTTTGGGGTAGTGATGTTGTCCTATTTTAGGGTATCATCTTGTGCCTTTTTGTATCTCAATCACATCTAACCATAGTAGAATGCAAGTTAAATTCCCCAATATGCATATTATTGTCAAATGCACTTATGGGCGTTCTTTGCATAGTTTTTAGGTACTTGAACCATGCTTTTGATGGGTGAGAGAGAAGGAAGGAGTTCTAGGGTTTCTCCACTCATGGAGGGGAAGCACGAACGTTCCATGAAGCCCCCATAAGGGCCATGTTCCCCAGCATGGCTGTGCTAGCTGAAGTCAAAATTGGCGTGCTGAAGGGAATGACCTCACCTCTAACTCACTCACCATGGTCATGCTACCCAGCATGGCCATTCTGCCTAGCCTCCACCACGGCGTGCTATCCATCACAGTCATTCTACCAGCCTCCATTTCACCACCTCAACCTCTGATTTTTCCACTTTCTTAAAACAATTGTTCCACACCACTACGGTAATTCCTACCCCTACCCACCACGGCCATGTTGCCCACCACGTTCATGCTACCACCTAAACCCTAACATTTCCTGCATAGTTTTTTCAACAATGCCCCTACTTACCTTAGTGCTTCCCCCACCTCCTATATATACATGGGTGGCAGCCACAATGCTAGGTTAGCTGCCATTACTCCTCTCCACCCACTCATGAGAATTCATTGCACTCCCCTTGCATTTATGCTCTCCATCCACCATTTCCACCATAGAAACCTAGTTTTCTAGGTTTTCAACCAATTCCCCTTCATTTCCATGCCCATCATCCACCTTGGAGGAGGGAGGTCACCCTACAACATTTAGTAGGTGAAGAAGAAGGATCTACTTCGAGCTCCATGGAGTCCTATCCCCTTCTTCTCATTTCTTTTATCTTTTCTTTGAGTATGTTTAGCTAAGCCCCTAGTGGTGGGCTATTTGGGGTTAAAATGTGACTTTGATACCATGTTGGGGGGAATCATTTGTAATGAACATAATTTCATTCTATGATGATGTTTTTTGCTTCTATCTCATTTCCCATTATATTGCATGCAGTTTGCACTTTTAACATAGATTGCTTACTTTGTGATGCTTGATGACACTTAGCTTCTAGGGGAAATTGGAATGTATGTAGCAATCATAGAAATGGCTCCTAGGTCCAATTAGTGGATCCCTAGATAGCCCCATCTATTCCTACATACATCTCCATTCTTGTACAAGTGAGTGTGAGATCTAAGTAGCTAGTGTAAATGTGATTAGTACAATTGACTAGAGCTTCCTAAAGGCTAGATGGTAAGTAACATGAGGTGAAATACCCTCATCTCTACTCCCATTCCTACCATTGGCTTTCAATTTCCATAATTCCACTTACCCTAGAAACCTAGACTTTCCAAGTCCCGCTGGAATTACACCTAACCCTAGTTCTCCAACTAGTAGTATAGGGTATATTCTAGTAGCACTTGCCTTGTTGTTTGGTTTGGTAATCTAGATTGAAATGTGATATTTGCATGCCATGTTGACCTTCCCCCAATTAATATCAAAGTTCATTCCCAAATGGCCCACCTATCCAATCCATTGCTTAAAACCTAACTTGTCATCTTAGCTTGTCAATTCTAGTTTAACTTAATTGCCTTTGCTCCCTCTAGCTAATTGCTTAGTCTTGTTAATTAGGGTTAACCTAGATCCTTGCTTGCTCTAGTGTTTAGCTTAGTTCTTAGTTGCTAATTGCCTTTCTAGAGTAGCGTATATCATCTTGCTCTTGTTTAGTTGATTGCTTAATCTAGTCTCTTAGACCTAACTTGCTTAGGATAATCTAGTTTTCATATTGCCTTAAATTTCCTATTTTCTTAGTGTAATCAAATCAAACCCACTTTTAAACCCTTCAAACCTAATCTCTGCTTTAGGAACATAGCCAACACAAACTTATCTCTATTACCCCCTCTATCCCTACAGATCGGCCCCCATTGCTTGCCTCTCACCTATACTATAACATGACACAATGCGCTTGCGGGAGAATATTTTAGTGTTGTGAGTGAACCTTGTTTGAGGACCTACAAATTCGAAAGGTCACACATGCATGGAATATCGCACAACATCCCAACCTAATATATACTATGGTAGCTACTCCCATGGGAGGTCATCCCACTCAGTCTCATGAAGTGTGACTAAAACCCCATTAACAGTTCAAGTCCTATCTTGAGGATCATGTATGAACACCCCTAACTATTCTAGATTACCTCTTGGGTCCAAAAGAGCTAGGAGTGTAAAGGAGTAACAAAAGGTCAAATAGGAATCCATATCACAATGAACCCAGCCTGGGTTGAATGAAATGGAGTTAATTTTGATGTGTTAGGTCAGGTCTCTTCAACTATGGATTCTGAGCAAATCCTCCCTTGGAACTTGGGCTCATGGATTTTGGTCCAAGCTGCCTTGTCGACCCCTTCTTACCAATAATATTTCAAGGTTAGGAAAAACAAAAGTTCTTGCAAGAAAGAGATCAACCAATCCTACAATCATGAACAAAAATAGAAGAAAGAATAAGAACAAGCAAGATCATAATATTAACTACTTACTTAGACTTGAAGTATATAAACATGCCCAAAACAAGCTACATAGCACGAAAGGAGCACAACAAACACAGACAAGCATAGTTGGCATTGAAAAAGATGGAAATACTCTTTTTTTACATAAATAAAGAAAAATAGTAGAAGAAAAGAGGAAGAGGAAGATATTAGCATGTGGAGGAGAGTTGTCTCTCACCCAAAACAAGCTACATAGCCTAGAAGGAGCATAGCTAGCCATGAAAAAGCATAGTTGGCACTGAAAGAAGATGGAAATACTCTTTTTGTACAGAAACAAAGGATAATAGTAGAAGAAAAGAGAAGGAGGAAGCAATTAGCATGTGGAGGAGAGGTGTTTCTCACCTTTCAGCCTCTTGATGGGTTGGATATCATCCTTTGTGTCATCCTCCTTGATATTCTGGACTCCTTGGGCTCCTTTCTGCTTGATTATGTCCCACGCAACAACTTGTGTGTATAGATGAAGGTGGAAATTGACAGAAGTGACTAAAAAATATAGATGATCATAGGAACATGGTGTAAACATATGGAATATTGACATAAACTGATGGAACTAGGTGTAGGGTATGATACCTAGCTCTCTTAGCCTTGTATCTCTAATATAAAGCTATGGGAGTCAAAAAAAATAGAACCCTTAGCCCAGTGGACAAGGAGTCATATTTATAGAGGTAGATGATATATCAGTGAATAGGGACAAAAAAGACCTAGTTTGGGTGAACCATGGCAATATGATGGTGGAAAATGTGAAGGAATTAAACTGACTCTATTTCAATGAACCAGTCTAATTTCATGAAACTAGTTTGTCAGCCTTATATTTCCATAGATATGTGAAGTCAACAACTACTGTCGAACAAACAATTAGTTGCCACCATAGGACGGTACCATCAGAAGGTTGTCGACATGGTTCAGAAATTTGGGGCCAGTTTGATGAACCCAACCCAGTTTTGCAGTATCCATTATAAAGTCTATGGGATTCTCCTTGGATGTGATCATCGAAAGGGAGGAACCATCAGTCATTGAAGATGACCATTAATTCATGGTTCAATGGATGAATTTGATTTGTTGCATTTCAATGAAGGGTTTTGATGAAGTGTTGAGTCATGTTTTAGTTTGGCCCGATCTGGCTAAATTAGGGCTGATTTTTTCAAGTTAGGCTAGTCCATTAGTCTACATTTTCCTAGTTACCAACCTAGGAATCAGGGTAGTTGATATATTCTTAGTCCAGTGCATGCAAGTCTCGAAATAGGCTAGTTGAGAAACTATAACTTTAAAATGTTTTAAATTACAAAAATATATTTGGACATATCAAAGATATTACATGCATAAAACTATAGTAATTACTTAGCATTAATGCCTAAATTTAGGTGTTATCAACTGCCCATTTTTGGTGCCAGTGACCACATTAACAATTCACAATAGATGAATTCTTGGATTAATCCTTAGTTTTATTCCTATCTAGCAACACCCCTAGAAAATGCTACAAAAGTCAAAATATATTGAAATTATATAACATTTTATCATAAAAATAGAAGAGATAAAACAAACATTATTTCTAGACCCAATTCTATAAGGGATCCAAAACATACCTTTAGTGCATCCTTAACAAGATTCAATATATGTAAAATCTTAGTTTGGTATATTACAAGTTTTGGTTTGACCCATGAGCCTTACAATTGGTCATGTAACAGAAGATAATATTTGATGATCTATGACATGAGATTGGAACTTCTACTTGATATTTTGAATAATGAAATCAAGGTTTCATAAAAAATAGACCTTAATTGATGGTTTTATCCCTAAATCCAGACTAAACCCTAATGTTCACCTACTTTGAATCTCCTAACTCAACAATTGTCTTAAATACCCCTAGAAGTGGATGTTTGGAATAATTGGCAACACTTTGAGTTATTTAACATGTTCATATTAGTTGTTGAATAGTTAATTGATTATGCTTTTTAGTTTTTGAACATATAATTTATCATGTTTGGCATTATGTACCACTCAATGTCAAGTACATGGGTTATCTATGAATACTCACTTTAGTAGAACTTTTTGGATTCTTGAAGCTTTTTGAATGTTTTTATTACATGGTATATACACTCGATGATTTTAGTTATTGAAAAGGTTTATGAAATCTCATGTGCATCTTTAATGGATAACATGCAACCTAGTCATATATATCTCACAAGGATGTTTTGGGAGAAACCAACTGCCAAGCTGAATTTAGAAAAATTGTTAAGAGAGCATTTTAAAAACTGATAAGAAGTGAGGTGGAAGAGCCCAATGATGATATACATTGTGATGAGCCTAAATACAAGATGTGAACTTTAGAATTAAAATATGGATCAAATATTGGTTCACCAAATTAGATGAGAAAGATTATGGGTTTAATAAATGAAAATATGAAATTTATGTTATCTATAGTTACTTGACTTGAATTGCCCTATTTTTTAAACATACTTGAACACATTTTGGTAGCACCCACATACACAATATAGAAATATGTCGACCACTTTATAGTTTTTTGGTATTTTAAATTAGAAATAGTAATTTGGATCATCTCCTAAGAAACATGAATGATTTTTATAAAGGAAACCAAGGAAGTTTTGGATAGTTTCATTTTTTTGTTGTTAGTTGAACCAAATTTTAGACTTTCTCAATATTCAAGAATATTGTAAATTCTCTCTTAGGATCTTTATTATTCCGTTTGTAAGTGATACCTCTTTTTATGATATTATTAATGATCATCTATCATTGTTTTCATATATGGATCATGTAATTTTGGATGACGACCCTTGCCTTCCAAGTCCAACTTAATCATGGATAAAAGGAGGAGGGGTTAGTTATAATTGGTATTAGATATAAGATTTATCCAAGTGACTTTTAATTTTTACTATTTATAGAAATTTTATAGGGTCCAAGGGAATTATTAGGTCATTTAAGAGAGGTAATGGTGTCTTGAATGGTTCACACCCTGGGGTTGGCAATATGATCCTCCACATACTAGTGTTTTTATAAGGAATCACAGACAAATGTGATTCCTCCCTGGACAAAACTTAAGGATTAACCAAAAATAACATACCCCAGGTCTTCTCGTGTAAACTTTATCGCCTTCTCATCTCGAATATCTTCAACACTAAGTGTGCCTTTTTCCAAAACACTCTTTTCCTTCCATCTAAGCTGCGTAGAGAAGGCTTTAGCTTCATGTTTAGCTGCATTTCTCCCTAACGATTGACTAAAGATTTGAGTAGATGCTACATACTTGATTGTAAGACTCCATAAGTCTGTCCCTTTTCTTGCATTTTTCGAAGATTATAGCTAAGTAATCCTCTACCAACTAAGGCACATGAAATGCCAAATTGAAATCCAAAAGTAAATATGATATAAACATGGTTTATGTATGATTCTCCATCAAGGAGAAACCCTATAAACATCTAGGAACTGAGGATAAACTGTAATAAACTATAGATGAATAGCTTTTTTTAGGGAATCTAGGATATTATTTTATTCATCCCACTCTACTCATGTGGGATAAATACTCAAAGTTCCTAAATATAACATTGTAGTCTACAAATGGAAATAAGGTAGTACTACTGCTCTTACAATTGTCGTTAAGAAATAAAAAATTTAAAACCGGGGGGGGGGGGTGCTCTAAGTAGTAACCAGATGAGTTCATTTTGTTGTAGTTTGGATAATCCATCACCAATTGATTAGCCTCCCTACTAATGTGCCAAATGCACGCTGGCCTGTCCAAACAGCACAACTTCCTTATCCTCATTACCCAAGGAGCCAAGCGAGGGCTTCCTTCAGCATTCTCAACAATAAGTCACACGACATGGCTACTATCTGCCTCAATAACAACTTGATGTAGTCCTAC
The DNA here is from genome assembly GCA_963693085.1 of Alisma plantago-aquatica. NCBI lineage: Eukaryota > Viridiplantae > Streptophyta > Magnoliopsida > Alismatales > Alismataceae > Alisma > Alisma plantago-aquatica. The sequence continues at coordinate 751,479,896 of OY856413.1, forward strand.
TTCAGAAGAGACCTTCAAGGACAACTCTAAAGCCTCAAATTCCCCTATGATAATTGTACTTGTTTCCTAGTACAACACCATCCTCCTCTCGATTGGCCCACATCATCCCTAGCTACCACTGCCAGCAAGGATTTGCATGTACACCAGGCAACATTAGTATTCCTTTTATCCACCCTACCTCAAGTACATGACATACCATTCTGATACTTTGTAAGGATTTACATGGTGTGATCGTCATCATCTGTTGTGCCCTGGTAAACATGGTATCCATTTGTAGGATCATATTTATCTAGCGGGCCTTTGAATCCACCTTGGAGTTAAAAACAAAGTGATCCCTACTTTTCCAGATCTACCAACAAGTTAAAGAGAATTTGACTCTTCCAAGATTTGATTGTTGAATCCCATTCCCTAGCCATTGTTCAAGATTTCTTCTATTTGCATCATGTACACCCATAATTTCCTCCCAAACTTTTCAAGTTGTAGTGCAGTCTTCGAGTGCATGTAAATTGGTTTCCTCATGTTGTTTGCATCAGGGACAAACTGCATCATCTGTGGGGATCTGACATTTCCTTCTATGGTTAGCCATGATGGATTTATGTACCATTAGCCATAGGAACATATTCACTTTATTTGGGATTTCTATAAGGTTCAATTGGAGTTCTTCCATTCTCTCTGGATGATAGTAGATATGCCGAGTTTGTGCTAGACTTGCCATCTTCAGAGCAATATAGAACCACATATCCTTCTCCTCTAAGCCAGATGGATGTAAAGTCTTGATGGAGTGCACCACCATTCTGGGTAGATATTGATTCAAGGTAAGTAACTTACTTAGGTAGATGAAAGAGAAAAACCTTATATTAAGAAAATTATTATCAAACACCTTAATTTTGGATATATATGATTGATAAAAGAAAATATACATATATGAGAAACTCTAGTGAGAAATGGTGAAAGAGAAGGAATACATTATATGTTCTATGACCCCTAATCAGATATCTTGGTCAAGAGAAAATAAAATGAAATACATAAGGTATAAGTAAGTGCATGAAAACCCTAGAAATAGGGATGTAGGTATGTCACCTTGTTTCTCAATGAGGAATACATATCCTAGAGTCTGATGAACCTAGACAATGCCTCCCAATGGTGGACCTTATCCCTACAAATATCCCCTTGATCCTTGATATACCTAGGCATAAGGAATGATCTATGCCATCAAGTGTTACAAGGAGTATAGGGCTTTGGTTAGGAAATTTAACCATGTTAATAAAAAACATCCTTCTCATCCCTAATTTTAGAGTAGTTGATGAATGCATATTCATCTTAGTTTTAGTCACCATTTTTGGCCCAATTTTGCATTGAAAGCTCTCATATACCCCCAAAATCTACTCATATATAATTTTCCTCAATTTCAAATGATTATTTAGAGTTTTGATCAAATTCATTTGTCTCTATTGAAGGATTAAGCATCACACTATGTACACCAGTGTAGGAGACGGTGGTCTACTTTTGATAATTTGGACCCTATTTTCAATGGCTAGTTCCTTCATTAGAAAGCATACTCATTAGTCAGAGGATTAATTGACACAGGCCCATCGACCCATAGAAATAGCACCCCCCCCCCCCCCCCCGCAGGGGTGAGTTTATTCTAAAAGGGTCATGACTGTTAGATAAGGATGCATGCAACCGTAACGCAAAAGGGTGATGTGACCACGACCAAGATGTTGTTTTGATTGACACTCGCCACGATCGGGCCCATCCCAACATGGTGGGGCCGAGGCCAAGGTGTCACAACTGACACACGACTGTGACCGCGACACAACCATCTCGACTGCTACAAAACCCTGTGACCACGACAGACGCCTCGACCACAAAACACGACTGTGATCGCGACACCTCGCCACAGTTGGGCACACACCCGGCATGGTCATGTCGAGGAGTATCGCGACCACTACTGAAGGTCGCGACCATGGCACCTAAGTCGGTCCTCTCCAAATCTACCCCAATAAATAGATGACCCCCTCCTTCATTTGAGGCATCGCTTCCTCTCCATCCACACTGATAAGATGTCTCTATGTGCCCAACCAAGGAAGATGACCTCCACCAATAAAGACTACCTTTGTGGTGTCCTTGCTAGTCTGCCATCAGCCATCCATTGCTCTGTCTCCTATAAGGAAGAGCACAAGAAGAGAAGGAACAAGGAGAGAGAAGATCATCCTCATATGTCTTGGTGTTCTTCCCCTCCTCATCCAGATTTGCCTTGCCATCGTGTAGAAGACCATTTCTCCATCGAGCTGTGACCATCTTCTTTACTATGACCATGGCAGAATCTTCCCTCTCTCTTATTCTTTTTGTGTTTATCATGAGGAGCGAGTAGTCCATTTCACTGGGGTGCGGGGACTAGCCATGTTGTCCGTTCTTGCATGTTCATCTTATTACATTACATGGCTTGTATCTAGCTTCCCATTTTGTTGTTAATCGTTTAATGCATGCTTTGTGGATTGATCACCTGCCTTGCATGATCTATTATATTCCTTTGTTGTGAGAACTTCAATACATAGGATAGGATCTATTATATTCCTTTGTTGTGAGAACTTCAATACATAGGATTTGAATATCAATTAACATGATTGATGCCCTGACGAGAACTTCTGAAGGGATATCTCCAAAGTAGTAAGTGTGTGATTTGTGGGTAACGAGACATCGAGCCTACAAAGATGCTTACACAAACTCTATTTCCTAATGGATGGATTTTCTTACTCCATTTGGATAGTTGTATCTTTCCTGGATGTGTTTGCATGTGTAGTGGTGGTGAAACCCAATTCCACCCCAATGATTCACATCATTAATTTATACTCAGTTTTAATCCCGCTCTTTTGCTTACCTTGCAATTAGTTTAACTAAATCCAAATCAACTCTTTTTCTAAATATTAGTCTTAGTTGATCCAAATTTGACTAGCAAGATTCTTAAAAATGTTGTCCCTTGGGAGTTGATCCTTAACTATACTGCAATAAGACCCGCCCGCTTGCAGGTGGTACTATTGCACAAGGTTTTGGTAAAATCTTAGGGATTTCAGCCCTAGGTGGATTTGTTAGTGTAGTAAAAGTCACGTAAGTAGTCGAGGGCACAACCCTCGTAAACATATTATGCCCTAATCACGTGTGGTGAATGCTTGGAAGTATAAGTATATGAGTGATAGCTTTTTGAAAGGTCCCTATACTCTAAAAGGAGAAAGTAAGATTGTTTAAATTATATTTCATGACCCTTATACCCTAGTTGCAACAACTAGATCTCACTATGTTGATGGATTAACAAGGAAAATGAATTCAGGGAGTTTGAAAGAAATACTCTAGTCAAGAAAAGGGTAAGACAACTCACTTAAAGAGTGTAAAAGATGAAAATAATAATAGGAGTACCAAAGTTTTAGTCCTTACTTATATCCCTTGATGAAGATAAGTGATATAACCAACCAATATTCCTGAAATCCAAAGGAAGGATATATCATGGGAACTACCTTGAGATTTCATGAATACCCAGAAGGTACCCACCCTAAAGGTGAAATAACATACCTTTTGTGTTTTTTGAGTATTATTAAGATGTGTGTAAGGAAGTTTTATACCTTTCTATCTTCAATAATGATGTAGCAATATGTGGTTGAGTTGTATGATACTTAGATGATAAATTCTTGGAACTAGAATGAAAGAAAATATCTGGTAGGAAAAATATTGTGATAAAAACATATGTTTTATCATCCCAACCTAATGATATAAATCCATGCTAGCATGTCATGATGTTCGAGGATACTTGGATTTCATGTACCATTGGCATGATGCAAAACCTTCTAGATTTAGCAACTTCAATCGAGCCACAAATTATATGTAATAACGAAATTGCATGCATGCAAGTATGTAGGGTATGAGGGGATGTTCATACAGAGTACAAGTGAGTTAGCATACAAGTATGTGATACATGCAGGTATATGAGATACACATAGATTGTTATACAAGTACATAGAAAACATGAGCTCACTGGTTATTTAAAGGCTCAATCTCTTCAAGGAGTTGTGTTTTGTCATGTGGAGGGTCATCCCATGAAAGGGAATGACCTTTTAGAGGAAGAAAAGGCCAAAGACCATGGGGCCTAGTTTGTGGTTAGAAGGGACTAACCTTATGAATAGAAATAAGAAAAATTCTTAGACTAGACATTTCTAAATGTGAGTTGAACCACCTGGTCTTTCATTTGAAATTTGAGATGACTTTGGATGTCATGAAGGACCTAAACCTAATAGAGGAAATGTGCTATAACTTGGTGATCTCTTGATTAAATATGTATATATATATGTGTGTGTGTGTGTGTATATATATATATATATATAATGTCTTATTGTTTTGGAAAAGATTTTGCAAACACACATTGATGAGAAACATTGACGAAATTTAATATGAATATGATATGAATATTTAATACACCAATAGAATGCATGTATGTTCAAGATGAGTCATTGAGACATACGATCCTGATATGTTCCAAAACCCTTGTTTGAAATTAAATCATGAATCGTGATAGGACCTATAACACTCCAGATAATCCTATGAATGTTGTATCTCTGAGTAAATTCTAGGTAAATATAGAGGTACATAAGACCCCAGTGGTTAGGAGGAAGTCTTACTCCATAAGACCCAAGGGGTTAGGATAAGATCACTCCATGAGTACATATATGCCTAGAAACCCTAAGGGTATGGCTAATGCCAAAAATGCATGATATATATAAAGAAAAAAAGATTGCCATAATAATGAAACCCTAGGGGAGGTTGTGCCCAAACTCAAGGGCCTTGAAAAAAACACATTTTCCCTTGTATTAATGAATTTGGAAAACTCTTCAAAGTCAGTGAATTGTTCCCGTATGACAATTCACTTTGATCTTAACTCCACCAATATATTAGGAATATAAGATGAAATGGGGATTCACCATTTCTACATATGAAATGAGTCGAGATTTGTATTTAGACCACATTTAGATACAAATTTCTCCTCAGTGTAGGTGTAAGATATTGGGTAATTAGACCTAATACGCATATGTTGTATATATGTCTTGAGCTTAAATCAATAATATGAACAAATATCTAGAGGTCTTTAACTCACCAACTAATGAATATAGTTTAAAAATAAACTTTCCTGAGTGAAACCTAAACATCATGTGATATGTAATGTGAGAAATGAGAATGTGGAACCATACTTACAAAAAGTGTTGGTTCCAACCTTAGTATTTTTTATGATTACTCGAATTAATTCTAATAATGGTTATTAGAGAAAAAATTAATCCCAGAGGGTTGTTATCCCCAATTGTACATGATGAAACCCTTAATATGGTTGGGTAACCTAGTATGGATGAGGAAAATGTATGATATCATCAATAGTTTTTAGCCCCAATGGTAACATGGCATGTCCAATCAATACATGGGTACATGGATCTAGATTGAGCTAATAAATATGTCACTATCAAGATGATATGTGACCTCTTTATCAAGGAGTCCATCTAGTGTTAGGAATGGTGTTAATAATCTGGACAAGGTTAAACCTTGACATGGAAAACTTCAAGCGTAGGAGGCCATAGGCTATGGTCAGATATCCTAACCTCAAGTTATAATGTGACACATGATGAAATTACTAAACTAAGCTTCTCCTAAAATAGAAGAGTTAGACCACCACATATTAGACTACATGATATTAGAAACCCTAGATGTCCTGAGAGGGCCTAACTTATATATATGCATTTTGGTAAAGGACTATGGTACTTATTCCTGATGAACCATACATTTGGATTTGAGAAAAGTCTCAAGACTCTAGAGGAGGTAGGTATAATGAACTTTACATCTAGGTGAGGAAAGAGTCCCAAGATCCTAGAGAAGACATGCTGATAATGCCTTGTACTTGGTTTAATGGTCTCTGATGTAGGAATCTAGTGGTTATTGTGATTTTGCCTATCTTATTTTGTACAATCACTTATGTTCGATTTTGGTTGTCTAATTATGTGTTTTTTTTATTTAGTAATGTGTCATCCATATGGTCTATTTTTTTCTCTATTTGGCATTACATTTTTCATGTCTTGGCATCACTTTCAATCTCTTCCATTTTATCCCTCCCAAAACTCTGGTTTGCACCCAGCCTACTCCCCTATCCCCCTTTCCCTTTACCCATTGTTGTCTCCTCTACACTCATGTCATCCATAGTGGGTTCATCAAAAGGATTGGCATTGGGTTCATATATCTCCTCATTATGCTAACTTGGATTGGAACCTCATCTATATGTTTGTTTCATATGTGGATCCCAAAAATCAACCACATTATAATTGTTAATGATCAGATCAAAGGTTTGGTGCAACAAAAACGCCAAAATCTCTAGTTGCAAATCAAAAATTCAAGTGAAGGAGAAGAGATATCATAAACATGACAGTCAAATTCATCACAAGTACTAACAAGTACTAAATCTAGACAAAATTCTTCCATCACAAGTATTAACAAGTACAAAAGTGATTCAAATGAAAAATGAAATCATACTAACAATACACATGTCACATCCACAGACATACCCAACACTACTACTGGATGGGGATACAACACCAGTTGTTTTTTAATAACACGTGGTGGTATTATTATTAGCAATGGTATTATGTAGACAACTATCATGATTTGACCAGCTGAGAAAATATAAGATGCACTTTTTTTGTCATTGGTTGTTTCATAAACCAACCGATGCTATATATCACCCACAAAAATAGAATTTCGCACAAACTTTTGTGAGCATTTCATCTTCCTCCAAAAACCTTATATCACAGGTTCTTTTCTATAAAATCGATAGGATAAAGAGGTGCATGTGCCATATGTCCCACAGGAATCAATTGTCATTTCTCAGCAGTTGTTTCTATAGTGTCCTATGAGAGAGATGTTTGCACCATGTGTCCCATAAAAATTTTCCCACCCCCACTTGACATTTAGTATCTATTTCTCTGACTCCAACAGACAACATAGGTGTCCCTAGGTTGAGAGTTTAGGTGTCAGTTTGTCTTAGATAACTGACGATAAAGTTATGTTTAAGTCGGCAGCTGTTTTATTGGAATCGACTACCTAAATCCTATACCGTCAGTTTTTTAAATGACCGACGGTATAGGTCTTACTTAACCCTGTGAGAAACCCTTTTCCCACTCTTTCCCCTACCCACATTTCTCTAAATTAGGCACTCCTACGATTCTTCTCTGCCATTTCTCCGACCCCTGATGCTCTCTGACCACTCCTCTACCACCGCTGGACCCCAACACTGCTCCAACTGCCTCCGTCGCTACCACAGATTCTGCTCTAGCTTCCTCCTCTAATGCTTTTGACGACTGTTCTAACTTCATCCTACGTCGATGATGATTGTTCCTCCTCCTCTGTCGCTACAGACCGCTCCTCCTCTTCATGTTCTACAACCGTAGGTTTCCTCTCCTCATTCTTCTTTCCTTCCTTGACCCTCTGTCTCCATGACTTCATCTCCTTCCCCCTTTCCTCCTTTCTCCTCTCCTCTCCTTCCCCTGTACTAGTATGATTTCTTCTCATATTTGAGAAGAAATTGTACTAAGGTAGGGGAAGGAGAGGAGATGAGAAAGGAGGAGAGGGAGAAGGGAGATGGAGATAATTAGGTACCCTATTTTTATGAAACTAATAAAAATAATAGTGAATTGTGATTAAAATTAATTAGATTGTGATGAATTGTATGATTGTGATGACAAAGCATACATGTAGCTATGTATTTAATGATAACTCATGCTATATTACGCAATCAAATCATTATCTTTATGATGTTTGTGACACCAAACTTCAATTGGATCTCATATATGATGTACTGACTCTAAGTTAACTTGAATTTACAATGTCGATGTTGATGTTATCTATCTTTCTCGAATCATATGGTTTCCCATTTTTATGTTGATATCCAAATAATTGGGTCGTTGGTTCAACTGTGATGTGTCACATTAAGTCTAAGTAAATTTATGATGCATGATGTAAGATGGTAATGAACATGAATGACCTAGCTTGAGATATTGAAACTAATATGTAAATAAACCCTAATTTTTAAACACTAACATATAAATGTAATTTGTAAACACATTCAAAGACCTAATTTCTAAACTATGTCATTATCCTAGAAACCCATTTAAGATTTACTCATTAGGAGTAAGCCTTAGATAATCCCCGATTCGGGACTGTTCTTGAGCACTTCATCGCTTAAGATTTGAGTATATAATGTGTGTTTGATTTGAATAAATTTTGACAACATTTCCCCTTTGTTCTCTTGGTACATATGTAGGTGGGTATTTTCCCATCTACATTGGTGTACTTGAGAACTACTGGGAAATGCTGCCAAAATTTATGGAAATCAAACATCTATTATACACTTACTAGTGAGATGAAGTGCTCAAGAATGGGATAGGTGGTACACATTTATGAATGTGAATTCTACTAGATGATTAGGGCTCAATTATTCAAACATATTTTTTTCCTAAAATTAACTTACTAGCCAGAACCTGATGAGCTACTCGTCTCCCATCTGATCATATAGAAATGGATCGATCATGGGTGTCTAATCCAAATCACTATGACTCTAGATTTTATTAATGGTCTTCATGAGTTTGTAAGATTTACAGAAGAACATAGAAAACAACTTGTATATAGGTTCTATTACCCCTGTAGGAATTGTATCAACAACCTAAAAATTGGCATTGTTGACACGATCGAAGATCATGTCATGTGTAATGGGATTGTATAGGGCTATACATAATGGTACTGGCATGTAGAGATTCCTAGTGTGAAATCAACAAATGTTGGTTTTGGTAGTTGTGTCCTAGAAGAAATGGTTTACGATGTTGATGAGAACAAACCAATTCCAACAGACATGGTTGATGTGTTGCTAGATAGTTGCAGGGTAAATGTTACAAACCCACCTTGCTTATTTAGAAACATTGTGTATGATGATGAGAAACCGTTATACTTAGGTTGTACTAAGTTTACGAAGTTGGGCAAGTGTTGAGATTGTATACTCTTAAGGCTAACAATAGATGGATCCACAAAAGCTTCACTTCTCTATTGTCTTTGTTAAAAGAAATTATCCCTGAAGGCAACAAGCTTCCAATCTCAGCATACAAAGTGAAAAGATGTTATTCCGAATGAGAATGGAGGCTAAGAAGATACATGCATTTCCAAATGACAATGAGCTATTTCAAAAGGACTACATTAGTCTAAAAGAATGTTTGAAATGTGGGGCATCTAGGTACAAAAGGTTGACATCGGGTAGGACCAAAACTGAGTCTCCTACTAAGGTGATGTGATGTCTACCTATAATACCCCGATTTTAATGCTTGTTTGCTAATGACTTAGATGCACAAAATTTATCTTGGCATGCATAGTAGAGAAAAACAACGATGGTATGCTATGACATGAGTCGGATTCCTCACAATGGAAGAAGATTGTTATTATATACTGAATTTGGCGAAGAAGCTAGTAATTTAAGACTTGGACTTTGTACTAATGGAATGAATCCATATGGAACATTAAGTAGCCAACATAGTACTTGGCCTGTCATGATTGATGTATACTATCTTACTCCATTGTTGTGTATGAAGAATAAGTATGTTATGATGTCGTTGTTTATATCGGCCCCCCAAATAACCTGGAAATGATATCGATGTTTACCTCAAACCTCTGATTGATGACCTAAAGAAAACATAGGGAGATTGTGTGATGACTTATGGTGCTTTGCCCACAGAGATGTTTAATATATGTTCTATGTTTATTTGCACTATTAATGACTTTCCTACTTATGGGAACTTGTCTAGATATAGTGTCAAAGGAACCAAGGTATTTCCTATATGTGAGGAAAATACAGATTATGTCATACTGCAACATGGTGGTAAGATTATATATCTTGTTCATCAAAGGTTTTTGTAACGTCCTAGGATTTGAGGCCTCAGATAAAATAATCCTAAAAGAAATGATTGGACTACCCATATCACCAAGGTGTACCTCCTTTTTCAGGATCCCATCACTAAAGAACTCCATAGTTAAGTGTGCTCAGCTTGGAGTAGTACTAGGATGGGTGACCAGTCGGGAAGTTGACCTTGGCTTGCACGTGAGGAAAAAGTGCACAGTTAAGGCTAGTGGTGGTCTGTGGGGCCAGTCGTCATTCCTGAAACTCTACTAGAGCCTAGGGAAGTGGGCCTAGGCATTACAAATGGTATCAGAGCTAATTCCCCTCTAGTAGGTGGGGCCCAGATGGGAACGTGGCATGCTAGTCTTGAGCCTTGCAGTCTAGGTATGTTGGAAAGGGTTGTCCATGGTGACGTAGCCACCCTTGTGTTGGTATTCTATGAGCGGGAGTTGGGTGTCCATGGGCCATTGTGAGTCTGCACTGAAATGGGGAAATATTATGAGACTATATAGTTGAGCCTTGACGAGGATGCCAAGAGTCTAAGTAGGGGAGATTGAAACGTCCCAGGATTTGAGGCCTCAGATAAAATAATCTTAAAAGGAATGATTGGACTACCCATATCACCAAGGCGCACCTCCTTTTACGGGAGCCCATCACTAAAGAACTCCATAGTTAAGTGTTCTCAGCTTGAGTAGTACTAGGATGGGTGACTAGTCGGGAAGTTGACCCTGGCTTGTGTGTGAGGAAAAAGCACGCAATTAAGTCTAGTGGTAGTCTGTGGGGCAAGTCATCATTCCTGAAACTCTACTAGAGCCTAGGGTAGTGGGCTCGAGCGTTACAGTTTCTACCAAAGGTGCATCCTTATCGAAAGTTGCACAAAACATTCAATGGCTCAACTAAGGAAAGGAGTGCCCCTAAATCTGTAAGGACCCTGACCCACATTTTGGGATAATCCTATTTGCTTGCCTAAGTATGTTTCTTAGCACCCTGTTCTAATCATCTGAGATGTAATTAGCGTATGTTAGAAGCTTGAAGTTTCTTATTTGAGCTTGTTTGGTTGATGCTTGTGTTTTGTGGTGAGGTTTTGGTGCAAATTACAATTCACCCAGAGCAAGGGTTGATATGCAAGTTTGCCATCTCCTGAGTGTTCCTTCTCTCTCTTGGCACCATCTAGAGGAGAGAGAGAGATGGACACCTTGTTTGGGTCTAGGTTGTGTGGTGACATCCTTGGTGATGTTTGGGAGACATGTGTGAGGTGTGCCTTACACCTAGATGTGTTGTCTTAGGCTAGAGAGCCCTAGAGAGGTTGCCTATCGGTTTGTGAGTGTGTAGGGTTGCACCCTATCGGTTTGTGATTGTGTAGGGTTGCACCCTATCAGTTTGTGAGTGTGTCAGGCTGCACCCTATCGATTTGTGAGTGTGTAGGGTTACACCATATCAGTTTGTGAGTGTGTGGGGTTGCACCCTATCAGTTTGTGGATGTGTGGATATGTGGTATCGGGCATGACCTTGGTACGAGGCCAAGTGGGTGAGACCTTTCCTAGACCTTATCACCATGTCTTACATGATGTTGTGCATGTGGCTCTTTCTCATGGAAAAGTGGCACCTAAGATCCTAGGGTGGTGACACCTCTTCCATGATCTCTCTCTCATCCCTCTTGTACATATACTCCTTTCTCTCCATGCAAGAGGATCCTTTTGGCCATCTTGCTTTCCCTCTACCTTGGTGGATGACCTTGAGAAGTTTAAGGAGCTAGAGGATCTCTCTTGGAGCTTGGTGGACGAGTTCCAAGTTGTGGTGTTTCTTGATCATCCTTCATCTTCTACCTTGGTAAGCTATGTTTCCTAGCTCTCCTTTCTTCTTCTTCTTCTTCTAGGTCATGGATCTTGGATACCTTCTTTCCACCTTGAACCTACCTAATATTGGTATCATCTTCTTCCTTGGAGGTGTGGTGGTGGCTGAGTTTGATGGATCATCTTCTACCTTGAGATCGTGATCTTGGAGCTTGGATCTTGGTGGTGATCCTTGAGGAGGGTTATATAACTCTTAACCTCCTTTGCTACTTTCACTCTTCATATGCTTATGTTTGTTCTTTATCTTGAGATCATTCATCTCTTGTATACTATTATTTATTCATGGCTTTAGATATGTTTTGATGGTGGAGTCTCGTTGGTTTGCTCTTCATGTCTTGAACCTTATTTCTATGAGTAGTAGATGGACTAGTGGTCGACCTTTCTAAGGTTGAAGACAGCAAGTCCACACACATACATGCACCATGTGGAGGATAGGTCATCATGGCTTGTAGCACAAAAACCTGATACCCTATGCACCCAAGTTATCATGACTTAGATATGCTTAGGTTGATATGTGTTGAGAAGGTTAGCTCGTTATGGCTTATGGTTCCTAAACATATATGGTTGATAGACTTTGAGGAGTTAGCCTGTCATGCCCTAGATACACCTAAATTGATATGGGATGGCTAAACTGTTATGCAAGGAAGGTATTGGCTGCCATGCTCTTGAAACACCTACAGATATATGGTGTTTCTCAACCGATATACTCTTGAAGATGTTAGCATGTCATGGCTATGGATGTACCTCGTGGATTTGGCCCATTTTGAGGGCTAACCATGATGCCTTGGTTCAGGGGAGGCTGACACACCTTGGGTGATGTTCGACACACGTTAAGCCATGATGCCTAGCTAAACCCTATCCCTAATGACTAATATGCCTAGGGTTACACGACATGTCTTGGATGCCTAAAACCCTTCAGTGGTGTTGGACTATATGTTATGGATGGTATTTCCCATCACACCCTTAGGTGGTGATGGCAAATACACCATGGAGTGGTGTTTCCTGTCACACCCTTAGGTGGTGTTGGCCGATACACCATGGAGTGGTGTTGCCCGTCACACCTTAGATGGTGTTGACCATCACACTCTCTAGAAGTGGTAATCTATTACACCTTTTGTGAGGTTATGTCTTGTACCTTGCATGGTGGTAGTTGACATGTTGTGATGATGACAAGTCGACACCCTATGGCAAGTGTCAACTGATATACTAAGGTGGTTTAAACCGACACACTTTATGATATTCTCAACTGATACCTTGTGATGATGGATACATTACATCTTGTTCATGATAAGGTTGCATGTTGTGAGGTGGTACCCTACGAGGTGGTTGTGTGAATAATAAGAGTGTTGTTTTCTATAATCTTTATCTCATGACATACCTTATAATGATGATGGAAGTAATGCTCTACGGGTGGTTGTTGATCCAACCTTGTAAATCCTAATTAATTAAATAGAAACCCTAACCCTAATGATGTAATGTGAATGACATGAATCTTATGAGATGGTAATAATGATGTATTACTCTTCTTATTACAAGTCTCTAACCATGCAAGTGATACCAGATGATAAGCATAGCCAGGTATGATCTATGTTGCTTATGATATGTGTGAATGGGCCTTTTAGGGCATATGCGATTTTTGGTATCCTAAAAAGAAAAAGTGAATAGTCTTATGACCTAATTATGGCTTATTGATTTATATGAGATGGTGACTTCCTCAGTGATGAGAGGAGAGGTTGTCACCCCAAGACATTTAGCCCTTGTGATGAATGAAAAGTATCAAGTGATGATATGATGAGATCACACCCTATGTGCTCAAATATGTCTAGTGATGTGTTATGCCCTTTTCATGTAGAATTTGTTTAGAGGTTGTACGTTGTAACTTGATTGATGCTAAAAGACACTTAAATGACCTAATTAAACAAGTGGAATCTAATCATGTAGTTTTCTATGTTCCATAGATCCATTCAGTATCAGCATTTGTTGAATGGTGAAATGAGTTTAACTCAGAGAGCATATTTTTGAATATGCGGGGGTGAGGGTGAATATCCCCTTACGTCTAGGTTATATAGGATTGGCTGTGGTCATACCCTGATAAGAGTATGACTGCAGTCGTAGCTCAGTGATTGTGATACAGGATTGGTTGCATTCATACCCTAATAAGAGTGCGGTTGCGGTCATAGCTCAGTGATATGTGATACATGATTGGTTGCGGTCATGCCCTGATAAGAGTGTGGTTGCGATCGTAGCTCAGTTTTATTAGTTTCGTTACCTATACCAAGGTGGGCTAGATTTGTACAACTGGAATATATGTCATTGATAGTAGTCTGACTAATGATGTCACTGCATGTTCACTCGTACTGACCAAGGGGGTGAGGTTGTGGATTCTGCCTCTTCCATTAGACATTGTATGGCACTGATTTCGACTTAGCAGTGGTCAGTGGGATTTTGGTAGTACGACTCAAATCCTTGAGGCATAATAAAATACATAATCAGTCATGTAGTATATTTGTATAGGATCAAAATACAGAAACATTGGATGAGGCCTTGCTTGATCTTTATACAATATTGTTGATAGGAATTACACATGTTCTTCATATTCCTTTCAAATCGTTAAGCTGTTTCATAATTCAACAGTAATTTCTCATGCTGTTGATAATGATTATATATTTCTTATAATTGTAACTTTACTACTACTTTATTTATATTAAATATGATAATAATAGAGTTGATGGAGAGTTATATCTCCTACTGAGATTAGGAAACTCACCCTGTGGGTTTCCCACGTCCTTTTTAGGTGGACATGCATGAGGAGATAGAGATCGTGCAACAGAGGTTGAGGAGATGCAAGAGAGGAAGTAGTCAACCAAGTTGGAAGTGTTGTCAGATGTCTTTTGCTAATAGAGTCCTAGAGTCATCCATGTACACTAGGGTCCTTGGGGAGGTTTTGTAGAAATTTTTTGAATGTGCCTTCGATACATGCTTGGCTTGTGTGCCCTTTTGTATACAGATGTAGTGGATATATGTACATATGTTCTGGAATAGGTTCTCTAGTAATAGGTTGATGGCACACACAGTAAGTGCTTTGAGGCATGAAAGGACTCATCTGTAAAGGTTCTTGTTGTTTGACAATTTTATGAAAATGGTTTTAATTTTCAATATTTTTCTAGTAATTTGTTTGTTTATTCTTCTTTTATAGTTTTGTTTTGAATAATATCACTTTGTGTGGCGCGGGGAGCCACAAAACCTATGTTAGGGGAGTATGTTTATGCTAAAGTAAACAACATTTTAAATCATCTTGGTAAGAGACCATGTACTACTCCCATAGATGAAAAATCTTTATTAAAAAAGAAGTCAATATTCTAGGATCTTCTTTATTGGACATCTTTGACAATTTGACATTATATCAATGTCAGGCATGTTGATAAAAATGTGTGTGATAGCATTATTAACACTCTGTTGAATATACCCAGTAAGACTAAAGATGACATCAAATTCAAAATGAACCTACATGAAAATGGTTATAAGGAAAGAATTAATAAAAGAAGTTACCAAAGGTCACCCCACATATCTACCTCCTTCTTATTACACCTTTTCTACAAAGGAGAAAGAACTTTTTGTGAGTGCTTGCATAATGTTAAGGTACCACAGGGATACTCAGCCAATATCCATATATTGGTATCAAGGAAGGATATGAAGTTGAAAGGTCTTAAGTCTCATGATTGTCACACACTAATGCAACTTATATTTCTTGTGACTGTCGATCTATCCTTCCTAAGCATGTAATGTTTGCAATCACTAGGTTTTGCTTCTTCTTCAACACTCTATGTAGAAAAGTAATTGATTCTGAGATTCTAGATAAGTTTCTAAGAGACGTGGTCGTTACCCTGTGTCAACTTGAGCAATATTTCCCCCCTTCATTCTTTGACATCATGGTACATCTAGTTGTCCATTTGACTAGGAAAGTGAAAATTTTGGGTCCAGTTTTCTTGCATTGGATGTATCTTTTTGAGTGTTACATGTGTGTTTTTAAAGGTGATGTTCAAAACCGTTGTGCATCCAAAGGGAGGATCATTGAGGGCTATATTGCTAGGGAGGTTATGGACCTTTGCAATGACTTTTTGGGTTGCAACAAAACACTTGTTGATGTTGTGAACCCTGATGTTTATTCCAGCAAAGGTATTTTTGGGAGAAAGATAGAAAAATAGCAAGCGTGAGTAGTGGGAACAATCACACTTGTATATTTTATACAACATTGATGATGTGGGTATGTATATCACCAAAAACACCGACGATCTCAAGATAAGTTATCCCTGAGCCAATTCAATGTGGCTTGCTAGAGAGCACAATCAGGCTTTTATTCAGTGTTTTAAAAATAAAGTATTCAATCAACTATCTCAAACACCAAATAATGTTATAAAAACTATCAAATGGCTCACATATAAGCTAAAGACCCATGTTACATAATATGAAGGATTTTATGTAAATGGGTTTTCATACTACAAAAAATGTCAAGATGATAACAGTGTCATCCAAAATAGTAGGGTCACCCTTCAGGCATTCATTGTATTTTTCTAGTGCCAAGGATAACAATCCACGTGAAAGAAAGTTGTCTTATTATAGTGTCATTGGAGACATATGGAAAATTGACTATGTAGAGTTTAGGTTTCTATTATTTATGTGTATATGGGTTGATAACAACAAAGGAGTTGTAGTTGACAAACTCAGTTTCATAATAGTAAATTTTGATTGGAATGCGAGAAGGGTGAACCCTTCATCATGGCATTGGAGGCAAAACATGTATTATATATTGACAATCTAGGAAAAGAAAATTGGTCTATCGTTCTTCATGGGAAAAGGCAGTTCATTTCAGATCCTATTGATGAAGAAGAGTACTATGACAATTATGATGACTCTAGTCCATTTTCTGTTGGCTTACAAAGTGTAAATGTTGAATCTAACATTGATGGATATCCACTTGAAGATCACATAATAGGGATATTAGTTTAAGGTATATTGCTAATATGTGATTTGGCTTTTTTACATTGTATAACATGCTTATTTATTCATATGTCATCTAACTTTTTATATGTGATGATCTGACTTTTTCTATGTGATCTGACTTTTTATATGTGATCTGACTTTTTTTCATGTGTTTACTTTTGATTTTATAGATGGAATATGACCAAGAGCATAGTGATCATGAGCATGAGGATGTTGAGAATCCTAACCAGGGTGAGGTTGTTGAGCATGTTGACCAGTGTGTTGATGGTGCTGATAAACAAAAATGTAAGGGAGTTTGAGGGATAACGGTGATGAAAGATGTTGCAAATAGGCAAGGGAGGAGGGCATCGTTGAATTCAATGAAGAAGGCATGCCGCTTACTAAGGAGTTTGTTAGCTATTGTGGGGTCCTTGGTGATAGAAAAGTGTCTCTCCTTATTGAGGATTGGAGGCAAATGAGTATGGTCCACAAAGACCTCATTTGGAGGGATTTAGAGGTAAGATAAATGCAGTTACATTTGTATAGTCTTTTTTCTATTCTTTCTTTTAATATTTCTAAACAATATTGAATGTTGAACCTTTTTAGGGCCGGTATGAACTTGATGAAAAGATGCATCACAAGTCTATTATGCAGTTCGTCAGGAGAAGACATAGAGATTGACGGACAATACTCACAAGAGACTATGTCTTTGGAGACAAGAAGGAACCATGTCTTAAATGGAACTATATTGATAAAGATGATTGGAAGGAGTTTGTTTGGTAGAGACAAACAAATGCATTCCAAGTATTGAATTAATTACATTTTTAGGATTTCTTATAGTTACTTAATAATATCACTTGTATGAATTAATCAGGACCTTCACAAAGCACAAAAGGACATGTGTGACAAGAATGTTCACAACCACCAGTTGGGTTCAGGTGGTTATTGGAAATGCTGCCATATTACAGAGCTACAATAAGTAAAAAATCAAGGGGAAGATCAAGGGAAAGATCAAGAGAAAGGGTAAGAGTAAGGTCAATAGCAAGGGCAACAACAAGATCCTTCTACTTTTACTCCTATTTTCGAGTCCTCTAGTGCTTTTGGATGGTTGCCTCACTATATTGAGTGGATAGATGTGAGGAGCAACAAAGCCGAAGAAATTCCCATCCAACAAACACAGGTTGTGGCCTCAAAAATAGTAATTTATTGTCCTCACAATAATGACCATGTTCTTTTTCATTGGATTGATAAGTTTTACATATTAGTCAGTTTTTATGATAATTAGTTGGATATGGCTGCCCAAGCAAAGGAGTGGACGTTCACCCCTTAGGGAACACACAATGAATTGATAGTTTCTCTCGAGACTGAAGAGCATCCTGGACATGTTAGGGGTGTTGGAGCTAGATATGGGATAAAAAAATTGGCACATCCCAACATAAGCGCAAACAACTCAAGAAAGGAGAAGTGGACAAAGAGTATGTGTAGAGAATTGTAGATGCATACTTGGAGAAATAAATAGCTTCTCTGGCAGTGCAAGTTTCTCCAGTAGTTATAGAACATGTTCATCACTCACCCACAGAGTGCATTGGGATTAGTCCTTCATACCAGCATGGTACAGTGGGGGTAAGATTTATTTCAAGTCAATTTGTATATTGTGATAAAATAATATCTCAAGTCAATATTTATGTTTGCTAAATTAAATTTTGTTTCATAAAATTGTAGGTGGCCAGAAAATGTCATCTTGTCGTTGATGTTCCAACATGAAATTTTGTGGTAGATGTCGAGGATTCTATTGTTAATGTGGTTCATGGTGTTCTCCTTCTTGTTGATCACTATCGTTTGAATGTCATACGAGTCTTTCCAGGATTGAGTGACATACCTCTTCCATATGAGCACTTAGATACCACCACAGTCAAAGAGCTAGAGGGTAACTTTGCTGGATGTCCCAAATGACTCGTTATATTTCTTCAGGTATGACAATGTATATTGAAATATATATAAAATAATCGAAAGCTAATATTAGAATACATGCATGTAGCCTAAAATAGCTAAGAAGCCCCATATGATTTAGAATCCTACGCTCCCCCATTTTATTCCACTGGAGTTGTTCCACTCCTTAGGCCCTAAATGCTAAACATTGACAAGATAGTTAGACATTATAGACCAAACAGATAGCATTATGATCATCCTTAGGGAGGAGATCGTAGGTATACAACAAGGCAATGTTATAGTATTGAATGATGTTTCTGATCTATTTAATTACGATTGGATGAACACATCAATGATAGAACTTTGGATATAGTGAGAATACCTTATGATATGTGAAAAAAAAATTAATTGTTTCCTACGTATAGACTGAATATTGGTTATATATGTTTCAGTCATTTGTATTACTCAGCTCGTAACTTTGGAATAACAAATGTGGAATTTCAAATGCCAACATTAATTGGTGAAGCTGTTAGAGATATGATTGACGTCAAAGAATATGTGACTAATGTGATGCATTTTTTCAGTCTTTCAAATATTGTGATCTTAGATCCCTTCAATGTTAGGTAAGTTTTGGCTTGCTATTTATATGTCTAACCCATGAACACAATTTGTTGTTTATTTGCCTTCTATTCACTCAGAAATAGGCATTGGTAGTTGTTAGTGATTATTCCTGAGACTTGGACTGTGAATTTTTTTACCCTTTAGGTGAAAAACTCCACCAAATGAGGGACACCCAGTAAAATTGGTGATTCATACATAAGTATAGTTTTTCAGTGCCCAAGATATATATTAATAATTGCATCACATGATAGTTTAATATAGCAATATATCTGTTATTTGAACTTATAGGGGTGTGAAAGCATTTTGTACTGGAGGACACAAAGTTAATAAGAAAAAGAATTTAGTAACTTGGAAGAGTATTGACGTATATAGTTTTCTCATTCCAATTGCATAATATATGACCAACTCTTCTTAATTATATTTTAACATAATTGTAAACATATAGGACCCAATACAAGGTAATGGTTGGGCATGTGCATATTAAGTGATGTTGTACATGCAGACAATTGTCACTCACATGGAATAGATCAAATGTATAGAGAATGTAAGTTATTAGTCTTGGATCATATTATTTTCTCATTTGATAATACAAACAAGAAAATCTAAGTAGAAGTCTCACACTTTGCATTTTTTTCCAAATGCTGAAGTCTATCCATTGGAGCAGTTGAATGACCTACGCGAACAGTAGGTAGACTACTTCATTGAAAATGTGGACTTGAATGAAAAATTTGACGGTTGATTGATAATTTTTTTGTAGTTTGAACTTAGATTTTAGATTTTTGATATGTATTTGTGAGTGTGAATTGAATGTTGATATGTATTTGTTATATAATTACATTGTGTCTTAAAAATCTAAGATGGAAATTGATGTTGATATGTATTTGTGAGTGTGAATTGAATGTTAGGTTCAAATGTGTGTGTGAGTTTGAATGTGAAAGTATGAGGAAGAGAATGATGCTTATTTGTGCATATATATGTATGAAATTGAAGTGTGGCTGAGAAATGAAACAATTTAGTTGTGGGTTCATGGATTTGTGTGCATTTGAATTGAAAAAAATAATAGAATGTGGTTGTGCCTACTTTGTATAAATTTATCTTTTTCTTACAGGTGTGTCTACTTGTTGTTAAGTCGTGATGCTTGTAGAGAGCTTGTTGTTCTGCAGAACTTTTAGATTTGAAGAACCACAGGATCTAGACAGGCTAGTAGGCTGGACAGTAGGTCTGCAGACCTACTATATAAAATAAATATATACATTTCTCATCAGCTATTTGTAAATAACTGACTACATATCATTTGTTTGTTGGTTATCCACAAATAACTGAAGGGATTTATCTAAAATTTTCACTATTCTATCACTGATAAAATTGATAATCAGTTTATTGTCGTTGCGAGATCTCAGACTCAATGCTATCACCTGGACACACACTCACACGTTGTGAACGAAGAACACAAGAACACTGTAAACACAATAGATTTTGGTGCTGCGTGAAGCGTTGCAGCTTTTCTGGTTTAGGTTCTTATTTATATAGTCTCATCAGGGCTGCACGATTACAGCTAAAGTCTGAAGAGAACTGGTCTCATGCTCGTCGTGCTTGCCGGCCATGCCAGCCCACGTCCGCTCCACGAGCGCGATATCTATGCTGCCATGATAGCCTTCGTGTCATCCCACGACGCAATCAGGGTGAGCCTATTTAGCTAACTGAAATAACAAAAGAATCAGTCAAGGCGTGGACATATGCACGCTGCATGACTACTTATCCAACTAAGCAAACAAAATTTAATTAAGGATAAACTTTCAACGGAATTATCTTATCAAATCACCCCCTAATTCTGTTGCATGGGCTTCACTTTCTTCACACCGAGCATCTGCCTCATCTCGACGAATTTGGCCCGCCCAAGTGCCTTGGTGAGAATATCTGCCAGTTGCCCATCAGTGCTGACATGATCGACGTCCACCTTGCCCTGCTCGACGCACTCTCGAATAAAATGAAAGCGAGTATCGATATGTTTGCTCCTATCATGGTGCACCGGATTCCTGCTCAGTGCAATCGCTGATCTATTGTCTACCCGAAGCTTGACCTTCTGTGGATCCTTGCCGAGTATCTCTGCCAACAGTCTACTAAGCCAGACAGCCTGACAGGCAGCAGTTGCAGCTGCAATGTACTCTGCCTCGCACGAAGACAAAGCCACAATCTTCTGCTTTTGTGAGCCCCAAGTGATGGGGCTGGAACCAAGGAAGAAGACTAGTCCGGTGGTGCTCTTTCGGTCATCGATGTCGCCGGCCAAGTCACTGTCGCTGTAGCCAATGAGTGTTGCATCTCCTGCACCAGCTTTGTAAATGCACCCGTAGCCAATTGTTCCACGCACATAGCGTAGAATCTGCTTCACGACGGCCCAATGCTGCTTCTCCGGCGCCTCCATGAACCTATTTGCGATCCCGACTGCATAGGCGATGTCGGGCTGAGTGTTCACCAAGTACCGCAAGCTGCCGATCACGCTGCGATACCTGGTCGGATCAATTGGTTCGCCACCCTTTTGCTTCCCAAGCTTCAGACGATTCTCCATGGGAGTATGGCATGGATTGCACACTTCCATACCTGCAATCTCCAGAATCTTGGAGGCGTAGCTTGATTGACACAGAGTGATCATGTCATCTTCTTGCTTCACTTCAATGCCCAAGTTGTAGCTTAGGAGCCCGAGATCGCTCATTTGAAACAACTCATGCATCTGCTTCTTGAACTTGTCGATGGCGTACTTGCTCGTGCCGGTGATGATTAAGTCATCAACATAGACGCCGACCAGAAGGAACTCATCAATGTCCCCCCGCCGGTACAGTGCGTGGTCCAGCTGGCACCGCTCAAACCCAAGTGACGTCAGTGAGGCGTCGAGCTTGGCATTCCAGGCCCGCGGTGCCTGCCGAATCCCGTACAATGCTTTATTCAGCTTGAGCACCATGTGCTCATTCTTCTTGTCAACGAAGCCGGCGGGCTGCTGCACGTACACCTCCTCCGCCAAGTCACCATTTAGGAATGCGGACTTGACGTCCATGTGATGGACCTTCCACCTCCGATGTGCGGCCATAGCGAGCAAAAGTCGCACCGTCTCGAGGCGTGCCACAGGCGCGAACACTTCCTCAAAATCAATCCCCTGCCGCTGTGCATAACCCTTTGCCACGAGTCGTGCTTTGTACTTTACGACATTACCTACAGGATCTCTTTTCACCTTAAACACCCACTTGAGTCCAATGGCTCTGTGTCCTGCTGGGAGCTTAGACAACTTCCATGTGTCGTTGCTGCGGATGGATTCCATTTCTGTCTCCATGGCGCTCCTCCACGTTGTTATGTTCAGCGCCTCTTCGACGCTCACAGGCTCCTCCGCAGCAGAGAGGCACAACCTGCTATACTCTAGTTCACATATGGGGGCCGTGTCCAGCATGCTTGCCATGGTCTTGTACTGTAGTGGCACCCCCTCGGAGTCGTGCGTCTCACCTGTCGGTGGAGTTGCCCATCCTTCATTGGCGGTTGCATCCTGTGCTGGTGTCGATGGCATCTGCGGCACCGGGGCCTGTGTCGCAATCGTACTTGATGTTGTGGGTGTGTCCAGAACAGGGTCAGTAGAGTACACCACTGTGAACTGGTCGATGTTGTTGCGCGCCCCATCAACCATCTCCCAGTTCCACTTACGTCCTTCCTCGAACACTACGTCGCGGGTGACATGGATTCGCTGCGTCGCCGGGTCGTACACTCGGTATGCTTTGGCTCCATCCTCGTAGCCAACAAACACACCCGGGCGCGATCTGTCTGAAAGCTTCGTCACGCCTGGGCCAATGACCTTCACATGCGCCACACAACCAAAGGTACGAAAGTAATCCACCTTCGGCTTCCTCTTCCTCCAGGCCTCATAGGGCGTGATGCCCTGGAGACTCCTCGTCGGCGATCAGTTTAATATATGAACTGCTGTTTTCACCGCTTCACCCCAGAACGTGGTCGGTACACCCATACTCTTCATCAGGCTGCGTCCCATCTCCACGACAGTTTGATTCCTCCGCTCGACGACACCGTTTTGTTGCGGAGAGTACGGTGCTGTAGTGTTCCTCCTGATCCCCATTTCATCACAGTAGGTGTTGAACTCGATCGAGTTGAACTCGATCGAGTTGAATTCACCGCCACGATCTGTGCGGAACGCTTTGAGCTTGACCTCACGTTCATTTTCTGCAAGAGCTTTGATCTTTTTGAAAAATCTGAAAGCTTCGTCTTTGCTTCTGAGCACTTCCAGCCACATGTATCTACTGCAATCATCAACGATTAGCAGAAAATATTTGTTGCCCCCCGTCGTGGTTGGAGTGATAGGGCCACATAAGTCGCCGTGGACAAGGTCGAGGGTGCGTTCTGCACGATACGCTGACACGCGCGGGAACGGAGTGCGGTGCATTTTGCCAAGAGTGCACCCTTCACAGAACATCTCCACCCGATCTATGACTGGCATCCCCCTCACCATGCTCTTTGAACCAAGTTCATGGAGAGCACGAAAGTGAAGGTGCCCAAAGCGTGTGTGCCACCGCCACGCCATGTCATTATTGCTGGTGAGAAGGCACATGGGTGTGGCCAAGTTCAAAGCCACGGTGTAGAGTCGGTTGTTCATCCGCTGCACCTGTGCCAATAGAATCCGCTGCCGATCGTACAAGCACAACTCGCCATTCTCAATGACCGTCTTGCATCCGGCCTCGTCTAGTTGGCCCAAACTGACGATGTTGGTGCGCAGTCAAGGTATGTAGTATACATCCGTGAGAACCCGTTGTTCTCTGTTCCTACAGGTGAATAACACTACACCACGCCCATGAATATGAACAACAGAACCATCACCAAATTTTTCCGTACCTTGCACTGATTTATCAATCTCAGTCAGCATTTTCTGGCAGCCCGTCATGTGATTACTTGCCCCCGTGTCGAGATACCAGCGGTCATCGTCCGTGGCCACCGGCACCACACATTCCTCATTTAAGAACACACGTTGCACCCCCGTGCATGTTGTTTCACGGGCGTCGGCCACACTGTGCACGCCCAGTGTGCCGTCTGTGGTGTCCATGTCTTCGCCGCCTACAGCGAGAAGCAATGCTGGTTGCTCCTCCTCCGCCTGTGCCACGTGCGCCTCAACCTCCTTACACTCACGGTCACGCTTGGCCTTCCGGCACTCCTTGGCCCAGTGTCCAGGGATGCCACAGTAGTGGCACTCACCTTTGCGTCGTTCGTGGGAGTTGCCGCCACCGCTCGATGACGATTTTGCTCCACCAGATGCCTTCTGCTTGGGGCCGCCTTTGCTCTTCTTATCGCCGCCACCAGACGATCCTGAGCCACGCTCGCACTGCTTATGTCGAGCCTTCCACTCCTCCTCAGTGAGGAGCAGGCGGGCATTGGAGGTGCTAGAATCTTCCAATTCATTCCGTTCCTCAACGACGAGCAACCGTCCACACAACTCCTCCAATGACATCGTCTTGGTGTCCACCAACGATTCGATGGCAAGAGCCATCTGTTTGTACCGTCGTGGCACAGTCCGCAGCAGTTTGAGCACAACCTTGTGCTCTGTGATTGGGTCGCCAAGTACCTCAAGGTCGTTGACGATCGCGCTGAGCCTCATGGTGAACGACTCAATCCCTTCACCGTCTTTGAACGCCAAGTTGTCGAATTCAGAGCGCCGCGTCTGTGCCTTCGCCTCCCTAACGCGCTCCATGCCAACCCGCATGGTCTTGAGTGTGTCCCATGCAAGTTTGGCAGTCTCCTTGACAGCTAGTGTCCGCACCAGCTCCGGCGGCACGCCTTTCAAGATCGCAGCCAGTGCGCACCGGTCATCACGGTGCTCGCCGACACCCTTGTTCACCACGTCCCACAAGCCTTGCGCCTGCAGTTGCACTTTCATGATAAGTGCCCAGTCAGTGTAGTTCGTCCTCGTGAGCTGTGGTGGGTGCATGGCAGCATCGCTCTCGCGGATAATGCATTCCACCACACATAGCTCCCCTGTATCTTCACCGGTCATCTTCTCTGTGGATGTCAATGTAATAAGGGGTGAGCAATTCTTTGTGCCCTTTGTAGCGTCTCCATCTTCTGATCCCGGTATTCACCGTGGTGGATCGAACACCACGCAGCTGCAGAGAGTTGGATCGCACACCAAACAGCTCTGATACCACTTGTCGTTGCGAGATCTCAGACTCAATGCTATCACCTGGACACACACTCACACGTTGTGAACGAAGAACACAAGAACACTGTAAACACAACAGATTTTGGTGCTGCGTGAAGCGTTGCAGCTTTTTTGGTTTAGGTTCTTATTTATATAGTCTCATCAGGGCTGCACGATTACAGCTAAAGTCTGAAGAGAACTGGTCTCATGCTCGCCGTGCTTGCCGGCCATTCCAGCCCACGTCCGCTCCACGAGCGCGATATCTATGCTGCCATGATAGCCTTCGTGTCATCCCACGACGCAATCAGGGTGAGCCTATTTAGCTAACTGAAATAACAAAAGAATCAGTCAAGGCGTGGACATATGCACGCTGCATGACTGCTTATCCAACTAAGCAAATAGAATTTAATTAAGGATAAACTTTCAACGGAATTATCTTATCATTTATTTGGTGTTGGTTATTTGTCATTAACAAACCGACGAGAAAAGGTCAAATCAACACTCACTGGGAGTTAGGTCATCGTTTCCTATGTAACAAAGAATCGACGGTGATTATCTTTTTCTATCGATCCTATTAACCGACAAAGAATGGTTCAGTTTAGTGAAAATGGATCTTGTCATTTTTAATGGACTAATAAGAACGTATTATTACATTATTTCCCCGGTGTGAGATATCACATTGTTCGAGGAACCCTGAGATAACAAACCAAGTGTTTCCCTAATCCACTTGGTCATTGGTTTATAACTGGCACTAAATGCCTAAATAACTAACATTGTATCCATATTCTGTAGTAGTGCAAAGACCCCAGTACATGAACTCTAGGTAGACTGGGCATATGGGCAAAACTTCACCTAACATTAAGTTACTCAACTTGGGGATTAGGCTAGACGGCTAATGATTAAACTTCAAGAACGAAAACATTGTTCACTAGTTGAGTACCCATTGTCTAAGTGAGAAAATAAGCATAAGAGTCATGGAGATACAAATTTGTCATATTTATTCATTTAAAGGTGTGTAATAATCATGTTAGTGATAAAATAATGCAGCAACTATAAGTAATATTATAACTTGGTAGGAAATGGATAAAATATGTATGCAATATAAATCAAGTTCATATCAATAAACATTTCATCCATATTTCCTCTTTTATTGATTTTCCTTGAATCTACTTGACTTGTACCTAGTCAAGTAGATGTAAAGATGATATGGACATGTTCTTGACTAACCATCAATGTCTTACGGTTTTGTTGGTCATCCAAAGATACCACACAAAACTAAGGTACATTATATGAACTTTCTTCCCCACCATGGAATCATATATCACATAGGCACCATGCCTAACTTCTCATCTCACAACATATATAAATCATTTACACTATATAATATAGATTGGGGTCTCATCCTTAAGCCTCTAATTTTATCATAACAAAGAGAGTTGGGGTCTCGATTCCATATTTATGTAACTTCTCCTAACCCTCACCAATTATCCCTCAGGGCCTAATCTACTCTAGGCCTTCTTTATTGGACTTCATCAAATGAGAGAAAATCCCATGTCTCAACACCAATACAAACATTAGGGGAGACTCATGATGTTCATGGTGCCTAACTATATGAATTAGGATAATATAATTAGTGTGTAGCTTACTTATCTTAAAGATCTCAAGATAAGTTTCTAAAGAGAAGTGTTGATAAACTCATTTCACTTGCCCCACCCATATGAAATGTGATGAAGATTCTAAATTTGATATGGGAAGCATAAAACAAGTAGGGATTCAACTAAATAAGATGCATACAAATCAGACAATATCAAAGAGAAATGTTAAGCATACCTCCCTGGAGTCGTTTCCCTTTAGATCACCTCTCCGGTGCTTGTAAGGCATCCTACTACTATGTCTAGACCAAAGGCGTCAAGTGGAAAAGAAGCATGTAGATATCTCTAAGGAGCCAGATAGAGTAAAATGTCTTTATATCCAAAGATGGACATATCCCCAAAGTTTCAAGGAAAAATCAATGAAACCAGTCACAATATACATGTCAAGATAAGAAGACACATACACATTTATACCATTTTCTGGACCATGAAGCCTTTGAGGAGAAATAACCAAAAAGAGATCTGCTCAAGCACCTCATATGTGGGAATATACACCTCCACCCCAATCAAAAGAAGGGATCACATACAATTCAACTAGATAGGAGCCATCATATTTCTCAAATATTCCCAATATTGTTACCAAATAGGCAACCAGTAACTAGGACAAACAAGAATTCTCATACTCGTAAGGAAGCAAACTGAGGATTATTTCACACCCATCCACTCCTTATCTAAGAAGGTTCTACTCATCCAAGTATACTTGACTTCATTTTAGAAGTCATGTCAACATAATTCGAGCATACACATAGAAACTCATCAAGGCACACTCATCCCCAAAGATGCCTATCTAATAAACTACAGATATGGATTCTATCAAAAGATAATCCATTGATCCTACTAAACTCTCTAGGGTTTATGGACAACTCACCAAAAGCAAAGTGAAAAGTGATGGTCTCTAGGTGAAAGTTATCAAATGAAGGGATCACTTAGTTCCTAGCTACAATCCAACAACAACATATGCTCCAAAAGCCAGTTCTCTCCGACAAAACCAAATCACAATCAACTCACAACAAGATGACTTTATTTAACCATATTATACAACAAAAAAACATAGGTTCACTATTGCTTTCGCATGCATGCACTAAATCATTATCCAAAACTACATTTTACAATTAATTTGGGATTTGCATAATCATAAACATACCATTAGGTCTAAACTATAACACTTGATACAATTATGAACTTAGGGTTTCCATTAATTCATATGAGAAGGGATTCAAATAAGAAATATGGTAGGGGTTAGGGTTAGCCTAGGTTTGAGTCGTACATTCTACCTATATGTCAGCTTCTCTAGGATATTGTATGATTTTTTGAACACTTAATAGAATCATGAAGATTGAGTAAGTACATCAATTATGTCCCAATTATGTTTGAAACAGTGATTAAATATTTCATTTTGAGAATTTTCTTCTTTCCCATAACCTGATATAGAATGTTAAACTTAGAGACAAGATATAAAGACTTGTTCATGTTTGTAATTGTATTGATTTTGTTTTTTTAGAAATGGAAGAATCCAAAATTATATGTTATCTAGTGACTGAAAAAGCTACATTGACAAAACCCATACTTTTATGATGATTTAATCATTCCATTTAATTGTATATAATGTGTCTATTGAAGGTATTTCATATGTTAAGAACACTTCAATAGCCCTAGATTGCAAATCTAAATTTCTTGTTTAAGTAATTTATTATTCAAAAACGAATTTGTTTGATGAATGCAAATATTTTATCCTAAAGATTGGATACCATTTCAAAGATTCATTGTACATATTTTCATCAATCTCATGTGTGTAATAATTTAAATGGAAAAAAATTGACACACTAGAATACCCAA
This sequence comes from Alisma plantago-aquatica, assembly GCA_963693085.1. Lineage (NCBI taxonomy): Eukaryota > Viridiplantae > Streptophyta > Magnoliopsida > Alismatales > Alismataceae > Alisma > Alisma plantago-aquatica. The sequence continues at coordinate 751,508,900 of OY856413.1, forward strand.
AAAAACCTAACTTGCTATGTGAGTTGAGTGAAGATTTTAGTAAGTTATATCTTGAATCATACTTACCAATTTTGCAAAATTACAAGCATCTAATAAATTTCTTCAAAGAAACTCAAATGACCAAAGACTATCATTCGTAAAAAAATTAATCGGCTAAAGATATAAAAAATATTTAGAAAATGACACCTTTTGTATTTCACAACATCATGCATCAACTGAATGTTTCTTGGATTCTTTAACAAATGATTTTATTGTTCAAAACTAGAAGTTGGTGTTGGTTGAAGATTCATAGTATATATTCCACCAAATGACCTAATACTTGTGTCTAACATCAATGCATTGATGGAATATTACACAATATCTCATCCAACCATTATTATAATGAGTCCTTTAGTTAGTTCTTAATTATAAAAGGAGCACTAGGTAAAGTTCTAATTTGACCATTAGAAACCTACCTACTTCACCTATATTGACTAGTATTCATTCCAACAGATTTAAGTGTCTAGTTTGAACAATCCACTTTGAATACAAGCCATTAAAGGTCCTCCAAAGTTTTCGAAAATGACACATATTCTATAAGAATGATACTTTTCCATAAAAGACCCTAAACATTTGACATATCTTGATCAATCTCTTACATAACTTTTAACGACCAGTATTTTTACATGAAAACCCAGGATCACAAATAAGTCAGCCATAAATATTGGGTCACACGTACAACATTTGACCTTATAGTACAAAATATACCATTTTTTATTGAGAAAACATTACAACTAAATTATTCTATGTAATTATTGATTATCATGAATGACAAGTACAATAAACTATCATATATGCTCATGTATCATCCACTAAATTGTGTATCTAATGTGGAACCATGGGTCAATTTAACATGTATTAAAAAAAAATATAATACCCATGTTTCTTATGCACAATATTTACAATAACAATTGCAAAATCATTGAGTTGTCATTATTTAAGAAAAATACCTCATGTGACCCGAGTATACTTGAACATATCTCACCCGAGTATACGTGAAAAAATATCACCACACAAGAACACCATCTAACTCAATCCCCAATTTGAGTTATTCTACTTATATTAATGTTGAGTTGGATACTGATCATTGAATATACTTTGTGGGGTTGTTGGATCAAGGTCTCTAGAGGGGGGTGAATACAGCTTCACAAATCTCACAAAATAGATTAGACCTTCAAATTATATTAAGTACAAAAGCTTAAGCATACAGCCAATTTGAAGTCCTAACTAACAAGCATAGCAAGGGTGAGAGAAAAGGATATCATACACTTGGACAAAGTGGTTTAGAGTGGTTCCACACTTCAAACTAGAAGTGAGTCAGTCCACTACCTAGAGGTGGTTAGTCTCTAGCACTTTTCAATCTTGATGCTCTTATATTCATTCATAAGATTACAAGACAAAACCACATTCATCTGAGGACTTAATACCTTAAGCAAGGATCTTCAACATACCGAAGGAACTTACCCACTTGAACCAAGGAGTCTTCAGCCTTCAACAAGGACTTACCCACTCCATCTTCAAGTCTTTGGCCTTCCAGGAATTACCTATCCTTCTTGAACATCCGCCTTGCCTATCCCCTTCACTTAGAGATCTAGAACCATGCTTTCTTCAACCTTGAAGAACATCAACTCCTTCTCCTTCACTCGGAGAAGATCTTCAAGCCTTTTCTTCAATGAGGAAAGGGGGTAGGAATATGGAGGTGGAGATCTTTACATGGATACAAGGAATGTCTCTCTTACAATAGATCCTAACTCACTCATATTCACGGATTTGAATTGAAAGTAGAGAGAGAAAGGGGCTCAAAGGTGTGCAGTACTCTCAACTAAGCAAGAACCAAGCTATGCAATGAATGAGCAACCTTGGAATGAACTCCAAGTGGTCCTATTTATAGCTGGGGGTGCCCCTTTGAGTTGGGGAACACTTAGGGCCAAGTTATAGACTTTTTTGCACAAGGCAATGGATCTATTTTTGTCCAAACAAGTCACCAACAGTTGGAATCACTTTTTTTACATTTTCCATATAGTACATTCGGTCGAGATTCAATAAAGGTAACTTGACTGATCAGGTAAAAGACAAACCCAATTTTCAAACCATCGGTTGATTTTGTCCTGAGGAAACTCGACCGACCAATGAGAATAGCATTTGGTCAGTATCCCGATCGGTCGAGTTCTGTGAATGCACAACTCGACCGATGCACTCTCTAGAGAATTGATCCAGTAGATCGGTCGAGATTGTAACTCGACCGATCAACAACCTGTGATCAAATTTCTAAAGTGCTTAAAAAGTGATTAAAACATGGTACTAAGTGTCCCACATAATTTTCTCATATGAGTTACAAGTCATATCATCAATACAAGTGATTACAGAATTCTTATAAGGTCATTTACATGGATTTCCTAATTAGAACACTTGCATTGCTATTGACTTGAACTTTGACAAGATAGGGCTTGTGTAATTTGATCCTTTTCATTTACCTAACACCTAAAATCAATCTTGAATACACATATTAGATACATATAAATGGAATGGTTGAGTCATTATCAAAATATGGACAATGTATAACCTCTAGGTCAACATTCTCCCCCTTTTTGACAATGACAAACCATTCCTTAAATGTACTGAAAAGGATATAGAAATTATACCTTTGCCTTGTTAATTAGGGGGATTTAAGATTTGAATAATGTGAATTGGTCCCCCTCAATTTATGCTTACTTGAACCTGCATAGTTAGTCTATCTACACAAAGCAATTACAGAATGCATGTACTCTATGGTCCTTTGCAAGTCACATGATAAAACATAAAATGAACAAGAACATGATCTCATAAGAAATAAACAACAATATGATAGAGAATAGCAATATGATTGAGTTTCAAGACATTGAAGTTCTCTCACCCTTTTGACATTATCAAAAAGTGAGGGGGGTAGAAGAGCATATAATCAGGTCTTCTCCAAACACAATCAAGTAGATATTCAAACATGCAATCTCATATCATATATCAACTAGAGACAAAAGAAACATAGAAGCTAAGTCATAATCAAAATATGGTGAAATATGGCACCAACTCATAGGATATAACTGATCAAAGAGCAAGAGTGCACATAACATAGATTACAACTCAGAAGCATGTTCTCATAAAAGCAGCTACAAGCAAGAAGCGATGAAAATTGAAGATAAAATAGTACATCTCAGATAATGTGCCCAGATGTTTCTAATACACAATATCCTTGAAAGATATATATGATCACCAAACTAGACTAAAAACTAAGAAACAACTAGACATCTAGACTCTCTATGTCCATAGCATCATCATCATCATAAGCTCCAAGATCATAGTACTCATCACCATCTGAAGGTGCAGAAGTAGTGTCTTCATCACCGGAATCACCACCAGAGCCATCACCATCATCAGAAGCATTCTTACCATCACCATCAGCATGGTCAGGCATCTCCTTGTTTGTAGGAGGACCAAAACCACGACCGGGCCAACGAGCATTCTTCTCATCCCAAGTCATACCAAGAGTATAGAGATCATTGACCTCAGGGAAGGAAGGAGCAGAATTGCCAAGACTGGCAAGCAGAGTGGCCAAGGGGCCAGCAGGAAACGACAGGTAGACGGGAGCAGAACCACCAACAGTAGAGGGTGTGGGAGTAGAAGTGGAAGGCTCGGGGTAGGGTAGTAATGATGATATGCATAGGAAGCATAATCACTACCGGGGAAAGGCTGGTAGGTGGGGTATGGGTGTGCAAAGGATAAGTTCATGTTTGACATGATTGAACATAAATCATTGTGTAGGTGCTCTTGAGCCTGAAGGTTGTATGCCTGTTGGTGCATCATGTAGCCCGTGAGGGTTTCATTTGATACATGAAATGAGGCACGACTAGGTTGGGGTGGTTGAGGAGGTCGAGCTCGAGTAGAGGTAGAGGTAGAAGCAGGAGCTATAGAGGTAGAGGCTGAGGGTGAATCACCGGGTGTGTTGGAGGCAAAGCCAGGCATAGACTTCTAAATTGTGGCCTCACTGATACACACACCTTTCCTGGAAAGTTTGTAATGGAAGTCAGAAAAGAGTGATTTCTCAGTGGCGAATTGAAATAAACCACAAATCAGGGATGGATAAGGTGGATGGGTGTCACAGGTGTTCTTGCCAGAGTCAAAACAAGACATATGGTGGAGAAAGTATCTTGACCATTTAACTCCGACATTCTCAAGAATGCAATACATTATGACTGCAATGCTCTCTACAATATCTATTTGATTTTTCTTGGGATGGATGTTGCAGTTGACCACTAGGGATAATATACACTTTTTGAGATCTAGGGAGGAGGATGGTAGGGTGCTCTTCTTCTTGTAAGGAACATCGAGTTTATTCAGATAGTGATGGATATCAGGAAGAGTGATCTCATTCTACTTGTAGAAGCCCTCAGGATCCAAAAAGGTCAAAACAGTCCCTGTAATTCTTACGTCAGGTGGCATTCTCATCGTCTCTTGAAAAGAAAACATTCAGGATATCTTCAGAGAAATGGAATTTCTTCCCGATGATCATGGATGTAAGGATCACTTGAGTATTTGGCGTGGGTAAAAGGGTGTCATAATTCCAACACAAGTTAGCGTAGAATTTGTGAACTGCTTTTATGCTTGTCATAGAATTATAAAAGAAGTCACACTCGACAACCAGGGAAGATAGGTGATGAACGAATAACAACCTTTCCACTTGGTCTATGATAGCTTGACGCCTAGGGCTAGGATCAAACAAGGCTCTAAATGGAAAAGGACTCCTAGGAAGAAGGTCTTTATACCTATTTACAACCTCTATTGAGACAAAGGAGGTATCATCAAAAGGAATCAAGTGAGATGACGATGAGGACAATGGAGCATTGCTAGGGGCGGGTCTCTTTCTTCTATGAGAAGTCATAGAGGCAAAATAAGGAGAAGAAGAGAGCAAACGCACAAAACAAATCACCAAAAACCATTCATCTACCAAGGAAGAGCAAAGAGTAAGGTCTAGGACAGCCTATCTAGGTCTGAAAAGGGCTAGGATAGGGAAGGTAAGGGTTGGGGTTGAGAGCTTACGGCTATAAGTAGGGGAATCGGTCAACTATTCTCTAGTTGAGAGGGATAATAGTCGGCCAAACCCAACTTAAGTTAGCTTCAGCCCGCGGATCGGTCAAGTTCTGAGAGTCAAAAACTCGACTGATTGGTCCATTTCAGAACATCTCTCGACCATGGATCGGTCGAGTTTGTCCTGGAGGAAACTCGACCAATGGTCAACCTGACCTAAAACCATCAAACTTAATTTCTAGCCATTTAAGTGCTAATTAAATTCATTTTTCAAGTCTATTATGATATTGAACATACTTAGGCACATATCACTCATCATTGGGTACTATTTAGCGATAAAAACCCAAAAAATGAGAAATGCCCAAAAACCAGTGAAACTAATCATGTCAACAAGTAAATTTTAAATTTAGGCAAGCAAGTTTATTTAAGCATGAGAAAGACATAGAGAATAAAGGAAACTAGCTAGATAACATATCAATATCATCCAAAGCAATTATGAGCAGTTTAGATCTAATGAAGTTAAATTTCTCTCTACCTAGAAGTTTGGTGAAAATGTCTGCCAACTGATTTTCCGTATCCACATGCGTGATATAAATATCCTTTTTGGCAATGTGATCATGACGAAAGTGATGACAAACCTCTATATGTTTAGCTCTACTATGAAATATAGGATTATAAGAAAGATTGATTGCACTATTATTATCAAAATAGATAGGAGAAGCATCAAAATGTATGTTAAAGTCTTAGAGAATTTGCTTCATCCATAGGACATGGGCACAACAACCTTCGGCTGCAATGTACTCAGCTTCGGTAGTTGATAATGCCACAGTGCTCTATTTCTTGGAAAACCAAGACACCAAGCATGGTCCTAGGAGGAAGCAAGTGCCACTTGTGCACTTTCTATCAATCAAACAACATGTGTAATCAGCGTCACTATATGCTACAAGAGTAAAGTCCCTTGACTTAGGGTACCATGGTCCAAAGTTTTGAGTTTTTTCTAAGTACCTCAAAATCCTCTTAATAGCAATAAGATGTCATTTCCTAGCACTTGATTGAAAGCGAGCACACAAGTCAACACTAAACATTATGTCAGGTCTAGAGGCAGTTAAGTAAAGTAAATTGTAACATCCCTGACATGGGTTATGCTTTAACCCTAGGTGTTTTGATTAAGAAAGATGATTAAATACTTAATCTCGTCTTGTGAAAAGTAATTAGGCCTCAAGAGGGACTTATGTTGCAATTCTGGTCCTTTTTGAACATTGTTGAAATCAATGTTTTGCTTGTTTTGGACTAAAGTGCAAATTACCCAAGTTGAGGGGTTTAAGTGCCAATTGTGCATGATAATATGTTCCTCATGTGTTGAAGCATCATGAGAGTGAAAATGATGCTGAGGTATGGCTATGGAAGCCTGAATACCAAGAAAGAGCTAATAAAGCAATGTATGTGCATGAAAACCTAGTTTTGGTGTAATGTGCAATTTACCCAAAACCTAGGGTGAAATATGTAAATTACCACTTCAATAAGGTCCCTAATGTTTCTTGGCATCATGTAGAGAAAATAAAATGAGAGGGGTACCTCATTTGAATTAAGTTGGAGGAGAGAGAATCTTGATATTAAAATAATCAAGATTAATGCTTAATTGAAACCCTAATTTGATTTAGGGCAAAAATAAATGTATTAATTAAAGGGCCTTAAACCAAAAATAAAATGGTTGGATTCAGATGTGTATGTGACGTCCTTGATCTTTGCAAGGACCACGAAAATATCCAAGGGAATGGACAACTCACACACAATTTTATAAGAAAAAGAAATATCCACTCACATATGGATATTAATATAATATGATTTAAGGTTCTTGATTTGCTTTTCTTTAAATCATGGATAATTGAGAGGGATAAGAGGCAAACAAGATATCCTCGTCCCTAAGGAAGATAAGGGGGAAGAGGCGGCCACTTTTTTGGGATTAATTGGATTTTTGCAAAGTATATTCTCTCTCATTGAATTTTTATAAAAGGACCTTTTACAAGCCAAATGGAAGGCTTTTTCGATCCCACTTCTTCTCCTTGCTTGGGGAACGACCAAGGGAGCTTGGGATGGTCAGGAGGACGACCCCCAACCTGTTGTTAAGCTTCTTGACCTTGGTTCATCACGATTTCATGGTGGAAATCACAAATCAATGCATGATTTCTTCCTATTTCGATCTCCTCTTCAATTCTAACCATTCCTTTTCACTCAAACCTTGAGGACGAGCCTTGGGATGGTGAAAAGAGTTACATCCACCATGTTTTCCGTGGACATGGAACTTTGGAGCTCAATTGGAGGCGGGTTTTATAACTTGAACCCTTGATTTTGTTATTGCATTCAATTCCATACCAAATAATGATCTTTTCTACATTTACAATAATTGATTTGGTTGATGGATGCAATTACCATGGAAACCACAGCAGGTTTCGTGAGTTCAGAGGTTGAATATGATAATCACACACCTCTCTAAAATATCTAAGGAAAATGATCTTGTTTGGGATGCTCAAACGGTTTCCCAAACCGTTTGGGAACAAACAGTTTCAAAACGTTTAGAAGCAAACGGTTTCATCAAACCGCATGAGACCAAACGGTTTCAAAACGGTTTGGGGGAGTTGACCAATGGTTGACCGTTTGAGAATCCGGTTCCTAATTATGTTGGATGATAACCCACCAAATTTGATGGATTAATTCCAAAGGAATCATGAGTTGAAGTCTAATCAATTAGGCAAACCCTAATTGGATTAAGTGCTGATTTTCAACTTGATTGATTTGACTTTTTGGGTTAATTAGCCCAAACGGTTTCAAAACTGTTTGTGAATCACCCAAACGGTCTCAAGACCATTTTGAGGTCAACCAAGACCGTTTGGAGGTCTAGGGTTTAGTATGGTTAAGTATTTGAAGATCCAAACATATGGTATAAACCCTAATCGGCTAAGTGCTGATTTTGCAATTGAATGAGTTGATGATTTGGATTGATTGACCCAATTGGGATCACCCAAACGGTCTCAAGACCGTTTGGGGATCACCCAAGACCTTTTGGAGGTCTAGGGTTAAGCATGGTTGACCAATTGAAGGTCTAAAGGTACCAAATCACTTTGCAATTAAGTGTTGATTTGATGATCAACTCAATAGCTCAAACCCTAATGATTTTTTTCACTAGAATCCAAGGGTTGGATGAGCCATACGATCTCAAGACCATTTGGAGCTCATCCAAATGGTCTCAAGACCGTTTGGAGGTCTAGGGTTGAGTATGGTTAAGCAATTGAAGATCCAAAGATACTATGTTGGAGTATAATCAATTGCAGTTTTGGTGATCAATCTAATGATCCAAACCCTAATTGGTTGACTTGGATTTTGATTTTAACATGGGCAAACGATCTCAAGACCGTTTGAAGGTCATCCAAATTACCTCAAGACCTTTTGGGGTCAGGTCATGCCCAATTTGGATGATGGTCCAATGGTTTTAAAGTAACTAGTTTCACATTGGTTAATGTTGAAGGATGATCGATTCCAAACCCTAATCCAATTGATTCAAACCCTAATTGATGATCAATTGAGGGTCAATTGAGGGTCAAATCAGTTGAAGGTTTACCTATTTAACTCAATTGAAAAATGAGGATAGGTCCAATTGGTGATTGGTTCCATGAATTCAATGATTGAAGGAATCAACATTGGAAACCCTAATCCAATTCAATTGGTTGAGACCATATTTGGTCCATGCGGTTTTGAGGAGGTTTGGACCAAACGGTCTCAAGACCGCTTGAGTCCAAACGGTCTCAAGACTGTTTGGGACCAAACGGTCTCAAGACCGTTTGGGACCAAACGATCTCAAACCGTTTGTGCCCATGCGGTTTCAAAAGTCAAACTTGGGCAAACGGTCTTCACCTACTACTTTAGCAAGTGGTGATGAGTGTGCACCTTTACCAAACGGTTTCAAACCGTCTGAACTTTGAAAGACCAAGACCGTTTGGGGCTCAAGTAGTCAAGGTTGATTGAGGATTCAATGGGTTAATCCACTTGGACACCTATTGTAATTGAAGATTCAATTGATCAATTCAATTGGATACCTGACCGGCCTTTTTCACGCGTCTGGAGCCCGAAACCTTCTAGGCCCCCGCAACTTAATTACGGGGTCGAAGTAGATATACGGGGTCGAACACAGGGACGTGGTGACGTTTAGGACGCCACAGATTTCTGTTCTTGAGTCAGACAAGCCAAAACGATAGTCGATAAAAGAAAGTGCTAGAACTAGTCTAGCGGGTTGTCACGATTAAAATAAGGAAAAGAAAAGAAAAGAAAAGCAAAACAAGACAGAGCGCGAGGTTCTACTAACTAGAGAAAGAGAGTTCTTGGCTATGTAACCACAAAAGGGGCAGTCTATGCACTCGTTCTCGGGTGTAGACAACCCTCGAACACCCAAGCAAGCATCTAGCACGCACAGCGGCATCTGTCCTGTGGGGTCATCCCACTCGCTCTCGTGATGCGTGACTAAAACCATCAACGATATGTCATTAACCCTCTCTCAAGGGATGACATATCAACACCTCAGTATATGCTAAGTTCCCTCTCGGGTCTTAGGATATTATGGGGTGTTAGGAACAGAATACCTTGGATCGTCCTCCTCTCAGGTTCAGATCCAAACTATCATCTCTTAGCTATTTCTACAACGGATCTCTCAATACAGGCAGAAATAGCAGTTCAAGCGAGTAAGAGATCAACCAAACTAGCAATCATAACTTGGAAAGAGAAAATAGAACATGCAACATACTAGATCTGATATGAATCTACTTGCTTAAGGCAAAAGTATGTAAACATGCCCAGATTGGGCTGCATAGCCAAGAAGGAGCTAACTAGCCATAGACAAGCATAGATGGCACCGAACAAAGATGGATAAACATCGTTTGTACAAGAAACAAAGGAATGCAGTAGAATGAAGGAGAAGAGGGAAGAGATATAGCCCGTAGAGGAGAGGTGGCTCTCGCTCCTTGGCCTCTGTGTAGGCCGGATCTCGCCCCTGGGGTCTTCTCTTTGTCCCTCTGGACTCCTCGGTTCTCTCTCTCTCTAGACCGTATCAGGCAGCAGCCGTATCGGTCGGTGAGCGTATCGGGCGGTGGGCGTATCGTTCGGGGGGCGTATCGGTCGACGGTTGTATCGGTCGGCGCGGTCGTATCGGGCAACAGCCGTATCGGGCAGCGGCCGTATTGGTCGGCGGGCGTATCGGTCGGTGAGGCCCTATCGGGCAACAGCCGTATCGGGCAGCGGCCGTATCGGTCGGCGGGCGTATCGGTCGGCGCGGCCGTATCGGGCAACAGCCGTATCGGGCAGTAGACTTTTGGGGAACCCGACACACTAGCTCCTTGGTCTAGGAACTAGCTCTTGCAGGGTCCTTCCTCCAGCCCTCGGCTCTCTCCTCCCCCGAAGAAGCATTCTTGTAGGCTAGCAGCTGCTATTTATAGGCAGCGAGTTGATGTGAGTTGTAGCTTTTATTGGTCCACGTGTCCTTCATCCGTGGCTTCAATCTTGAGGAACCAGGTCAGCCAATATGACTGTCACTCGGCAACCGTATCGGGCAGCCGTATCGGTCGGCGGCCGTATTGGTCGGCGCACTCGTATCGGTCAGCGGCCGTTTCGGTCGGCGCCCCCGTATCGGTCGGCGGCCGTATCGGTCGGCGCAACCGTATCGGTCGACGGCCGTATCGGTCGGCGCACCCGTATCGGCCAGGCCATATCGGGCGTCTTTGTCGGGCGGCCATCTCATCCAGACCATATCAGGCATCTATATCGGGCACCCGTATCAGGCAGCCATATCGGCCAGCTGCTGCGATTCTTGTCTTTTCCTGGTCTGGTACTTGAAAGTCCCAAAATTGGCTAGTTTCGGTGCCTGCAAGTCTAAAATTGGCTAATTAGCTACATTATTGGCTATTTTCACTACATTATCTAATGGAGAGATAGAAAACATAAAACATGAACAAAAGAGTGCATATTAAGTTTAAAGTGGCACAAAACTATAGATAAAATGCATAGAAAATATGCGCTAATTTGGGTGTTATCAATACCTTATGTAATGGAGGTCCAATGTGATTGAATCTCTTGAGAATTAAGATGATGAATGATCCATTGATCCAATGATGATTAGTAATGATAATTAATGAAGGTACAAAGTTTGAAACCCTATTAGTACCTAAGAGAATAGTGCCAATTAAGGGATGAACCCTAATTATGATAGGATCAATGACTTGGTACACTATGTCATTCATAGTTGTATGTACTTGATTGAAGGGATGATATGACCTAATCAAGTTGAGAAGATGTTAGCATGAATTCATAACATGAATATGATTCATGTGGTGATTAAGGGTATGATCCTTAAGAAGAGAGATCATGAAACCCTAATCCTGTATATTAACCCTAATTAACAGGGCTATTGAAGTTTTAACTCTAATTGAGGGTAATTCTAAATGTAACCCTAACCCAGGGTGAGGATGTAACCCTAATCCAGGGTAGTGATGTGTGAAACTCCAATTTAGGGGAATGAGATGTAAAACCCTAATTGGGTTAAATAGTGAATCTCTAATTATGGATAATTGAATGAAATCCTAATGGAGATGAATAGTAAACCCAAATTGTGGGTAACTATGGTGGAAACCCTAGTTGAGGGTGATTCCATGTGAAATACTAGTTGAGGGTGATTCCATGTGAAACCCTAGTTGAGGGTGATTCCATGTGAAACCCTGACTAAGAACCAACACCACATGATGATATAATACTATGTTGTGATAAGAGGCCCTAAGAAGGGTGAAGGAATATGAGACTCTAATGTGAAGTCATAATACATAAAGCCCTAATTCAGGGCAATATGACAATGAATCATAATCCTAATTTTAAGTTAGGGTGTAAGGAAACCCTAATGATGAGATAGAAGGAATGACCTTATAAAGGTGAAATATTTCATGTGGTTGACTATAAACAACCTTATTGTAAGAAATGTCTTTAACATTAGACAAGTCCATATCATTAAGGATAGTTGGACAATTCTAATGTGTGGCCTATGCATTATATGCTAAAGGTGAGTGTTTAGTGATGAAATGTATTAAGAGGGGAAATACCTTAATACAAGATAAGTTGGTTAACTCAAGAGAGTCTGAAATGATGAGAAAGTGATACATCAAGATGTGATAGTCATCACATCCAGTACTTTAGGATTTTTATACATTGATACACTTCAAATCCAATATAATTGGGTAAGAAACATATGAAGTGTGTTATGCAACTATTACAATGAAATGTAATGAGTTGTTACACTTTGATGAGTGTTAATTAATATACCTTGAGAATGGGGTTAAGCCCAAAAGATGAGTATGATGTAATCATACCATGACAAGGATGAGAAATGAATTCATACCTTGAATTGTTGATCATTAATGATATATGAAGGAGTGGTGATCATAATAAAATACTTATGATATCTTTGAATACTCCTAGAAGTGTGGAGAAATATATTAGGGTTGATAATAATGTGAGTATGAAACCCTAATTAATGTAAGGTGGAGAAACCCTAACCCTAATTTTGGGTAAAGGGAATGAAAAGTCCTATTTGATAGATAACCCTAATCCTGATAAAGGATGGTGGTGTTATTATTGTTTCATATGATGTGATAAATGATTTACATGACTATTATCATGTCTATTAATCATGCAAACATCATGAGGTGATGAACATAGACAAATTTGAGCTATGACATTCATATAATAAATATGTTGAATGGCCTTATGTGCCTAATGTTGTTGTTGCTTAGTAAAAGTAACAAAATGTGTATGAACGTCATGAGTTCCATGAATAAGTTGTTGCCTAGTGAAAGGTGACAAGATATTTTATAGGCCTTGTGAGCCATGTGATATGCTTGTATAACAAGTATCATGAATACCTTGGTCTGAGGACCCAGAGGTAATAGTTACCTATTAAGTGGTAACAATGTTCAGTGTTGAGTTGAGGGTTTTAAATACCCAGATTTGATAAGCATGATAATGATGTGGTTGAGGGATGAGAAATCCCAGTAGTGAAATGAGGGACTGAGATCCCAATGCTTCATAAAGAATGAGAAGTGAATGAGGAAGATAGTACATGTTCCTTTGTAGCAATTGTCTTAATAAGTTATGCTTGAGAACTTGACTGATGCTCAAAGAATATGTTGTATAATGTACTTAAATAACCAAGTGAAATCATATCATGTAGAGCCCTGACCATAGATCCATCATCGTCAACAAATTGGGATGGTGAAATGGGTTGCTCCGCAGAAAAAACCCAGAGGACATACTTTTGAGTATGTGGGGGTTATGGGCGCGAATATTCTTACGCCCTAATGGAGGAGTTGATGTGAGATAAACATTAAATCTCTCAATCCTTCATTACTTAAACTGGGATGGATGTATCATAAATCCCCCGATGATTGGGACATATGTTGTACACATCTCCCAATAATGTTAATGCCGAATCGATGGAGATAAACATGAAATCTCACGATTGTGAAGAGAGTGCAGCACACCACTATAACTCTAATAGCGAAGTTGCCAGTATACCCTGGAAAGCTATATATAGTAGAGACATAAGATGTCCTGCATGGAATCTCACGTTGACTGCAATATGGGAGGTCTTGGTAGCCGGCTCTACCTTTGACTTTGTATGGTACCGATTTTGACTTCGCAGTGGTCGGTTGGAGCATGAGCGGTATACCTCATCTCCTTAGGGCATAAGTGTGATTGTAAAATGTAATCAGCAGTCTAGCATGTTTGCTTAAAGATTGAATACGGAAATTCATTGGCTGATATTATATTTCTTTTATGCAATACTAGTTGATAAATGTTACTCATATCTCTTTACATTCAATGCAAGTAGATATGTGAAATATGAATCTACCATGAGTAGATACAATGTTCTCCTTAGGAAAGGAGACTATCTTTCTCTATTCATACAATGAATAATGATGTTGTTAATATGTAAGAACTCATTTTCAATTTTAATATAATAATATGCAACAACAATATTTTGGCAGAGAGTTACATCTCCCGCTGGGGCAATTTACAATTGTCTCACCCCCGTGGGATCCAACATTTTTCGGTGGACGCGAACAAAGAAGCAGACACTCTTTTACATGAAAAGGAAAGCAACAGCTTGGACAGTAGTGAGATCTCAGGTGGAGATGCTGACTGTCAAGTCATATAGTTAGAAAGTCCTATGTGTCGTCTCTGTACTCTCAGGTCCTCATATTTTTTAGTTAGTGTTTTAATGAATCGATATGAGATTTTGGCTTGATGCCTCGAAGTTATATGTTGTCTATATTTTATGTCTTGATACAGCTGTTGTTGTAAATCTCGAGAAGAGATAGTGCAAGATATGTACTTTGAAACAGAATGTAAATGTTACACTTTGGTTCTTCAAGAAAAAGATTTCCTATGTGTGGATCTCTTTGCAAAAAGTTTTAATTTTTAGTGATTTTTAGTAATCTGCTGCAAATGATTCTATTCTGCTTAAGTTAATCTTGTTTTTGTGAGTTGGATGTCACATAAACTTCCAATCATACCTCTATAGAGCTTCTCATCTACCTTCTCACCTTCTTCATCTCTATCAAGTTTGGTGGTGTTGGACATGGGTGTGTCCATTGGCTTCATGTTCTCCATTCCAAAGTGTTTGAGTAGCTCATTGGTGTACTTGCCTTGGTTGATGAAGTTTCCATCTTTGGTTTTCTTGATTTGGAAGCCGAGGAAGAAAGTAACGTCACCCATCATGCTCATCTTGAACTCACTCTACGTAAGATAACTAAACTCCTTACAAAGATCAAGATTAGTTCTGCCAAATATGATATCATCAACATAGATTTGAATGATAAGGAAATTTCTAGAAGTGTGTTTTAGAAATAAAGTAGAATCAACTTTGCCCATGACATAGCCTTTGTCTAACAAAAAGTTCTTTAAAATCTCATACCAAGCTTGAGGTGCTTGTTTGAGTCCATAGAGAGATTTTTGTAGAAAATAAACCTGGTTAGGTAGCTTGTCTTTTCAAAACCCAGAGGTTGAGCAACAAATACTTCCTCCTTGATTGTACCATTCAAAAACACACTTTTAACATCCATTTGATATAGCAAGAAATTCTTATGACTAGAAAAAGCAAGTAGCATTCTAATAGATTCAAGTCTAGAAATAGGAGCATACATTTCATCAAAATCAATACCTTCCTACTAATTGTAGCCTTGATCCACTAACCTTGCTTTGTTCCTTACCACCTTGCCATTTTCATCAAGCTTGTTGCGGTAGACCCATTTGGTGCCAATGATTTTTCTGTCACTTGGTCTTGGTACTAGAGTCCATATTCTTCTCGAACTGCTCTAGTTCCTCCTGCATGGCTAGGATCCACTCATCATCTCCAAGAGCTTCTTTGATGTTCTTTGGCTCCATCTGTGAGATGAAGGCACTGTCTGCTTGTTCTTTGATGTAGGCAGCTCGTGTCTTCACCCTCTCGAACGGGTTACCAATTATTAGCTTTTTGGGATGATTCTTTGTTAAGAAAGGAGTGGGATCCTTCTTGTAATGCCCGGGCCCACTACCCAAGGCTCTAGCAGAGTTGTAGGAATGATGAATGGCCCCACAGACCACCACTAGCCTTAACTGCGCGCTTTATCCACACTGACGCGCAAGCCAGAATCAACTTCCCGATTGGTCACCCATCCCAGTACTACTCCAAGCCGAGCATGCTTAACTATAGAGTTCTTTAGTGATGGGCTCCCGGAAAAGGAGGTGCACCTTGGTGATATGGGTAGTCCAATCATTCCTTATAAGATCTTTTTATCCGAGGCCTCAAATCCTGGGATGTTACACTTCTTCTCTTCATCTTCTTCTTCAACTATCTGCTTACCTTTGTTGTCAATGTTGAGGCCTTTTAAGATTGGAATTAAGTCATCTGCAACATCATTATCAACAACATTCTTTCCAATAGTAGGGTTAGATTCAATAAATTTGACATTAATGGATTCTTCAATTTTAGATAGTTCGATATTGAAAACTCTATAAGCCCTACTTGTAGTGCTATAGCCTAGGAAGAAATCCGTATACAATTTCAGATCAAACTTGTCAAGAGAATCCTTCTTGTTCAAAACAAGGACATCTAAAAATGTGAAAGAAGTTGATGGATGGCTTTCTACCACGCCATAACTCATAGGAGTTTTTCTTCAAAGATGGATGTGTGAAAACTCAATTTTGCACAAAACATGAGGTGCTAACAGCTTCAACCCAAAACTTCTTTGGAGTGTCATACTCTAGAAGCATGGTCCTAGCCATTTCCTGTAGCGATATATTCTTTCTCTCTACTACCCCATTTTGTTGATGTATACAAGGAGAAGAGAAATTGTGCAAGTAACCAGATTTTTTGTAAAAGTGCTCAAAAAGATCATTTTCAAACTCTCCCTCATGGTCACTACAGATAGAAACAATTCGGTAAGAAGCTTCATTTACAACTCATTTACAAAAGCTTGAGAAAACATCTAGAGTATCACTTTTAGAGACGAGAAAGAATCTCCAAGTATAGCGAGAGAAATCATCGACAATCACAAGACAATACTTGGAACCACAAAGTGTTTGAGTTCTCATAGGTCCGAATAGATAAATATGAAGATGCTCAAGAGCTCTTTTGGTACTAAGGACTCCTTTGTATTTGAAGGAGGACTCAGTTTTCTTGCCTTGTGTGCAAGGTTGGACCTCATCCTTTTCAAAATCCAATTTAGGAAGTCCCCTAACCAATCTATTTCTGCTCAATTTCTTCATTTGATGCATATTCACATGACCCAAACGGTGATGCCAAAGAGATATATCATTTTTATGCACGACTAAGCATCTATCAAGTACGGCCTTTAGAGCATCAAGAACAATAACATATAGATTACCATTCCTAGTTCCCTTATATATAACATTGTAAGTGAGGGAATCTAGAAGCAAACATTCTAAAGAAGTGAATAGAACAAGATAACTATTATCACAAAGTTGGCTTACACTTATCAAATTGTGATGTAGACCATCAACAAGCAAAACATTTTAAATAAAAAGCTCATTGCCTACATCACCCTCACCTATTACCTTACCCTTTTTGTTGTCCCCGAAGGTCACTGATCCTCCTTTCTTTTTCATGAATTTGTTGAAATGGATGATTTCACCTGTCATATGCTTTGAGAAGCCACTATCAACAATCCACCTTCTTTTGATCTGCATGAAAGAAGGATGTCGGTGCCAAACTCAAACTTTAGGATCCGGGGTTAGCTTGGGAACCCATTTCATCTTTGGGTTGGTCCCCTTTGGCTTGTAAGGACAATAAGTAGAGTAATGATCATCACATTTACAATGAGCACATACCATTGGGTTCTTAGAGCCGGAAGTCTCTCCATGGAAGAAAGGAGGTTCCACACTCTTCTTCTTACCCTTACTCTTGTTCTTGTTCTTACCCTTAGGAGCAATCCCATCATATCCTAAACCACTAGTACCAATTTGTTTGGTAGAGTGTTCTAGGACGGCATTAATGGATTTCTTTCTTCTCTCATGTTTGCAAGCACAATCAATATTGGTTTTAATGGTGCCTGTCTCAGGTGGTTTCCAGTTATATCGCCTGCCTATAGCTGGATTCCCGCTATTTATCTTATATCTCTATTCACCTCCTGATATTCTTTGACCCACTACACCAGATTTCTCTTATAGATGACAACGGTTTAAGTAACCTTGATGTAAATGAATCTATTGCGGCTATGCCACACCACCACACATGTCTCTATGAACTCAACCATTTCAGTGTGGTTAAGATTGTTCAACGCCTATGTACAAGCTCCCATCACGGCCGCCCTTGGCATCATGAGGAGTTTGGGAGTTATTTGGCAGTTATCCCACACCTCCATAGTTGGGCTGTAGTTGAACAGAGCATGAAAAGTGTCTTTGTCGGACAATCCACAGTGAAGGTAGGTTCTAGAGGTATGCACATGTTTGTTGAACAGTTGGGAACTTGTTGGCATTTGATCAACACACGCTTGCCAGCCGAAGTGCTGAAACTTAGCTGGTATGTTAAGGAACCATAACTTATGCCACATTTCATTCAAGTTTAGCTCCGGCCTGAACCTTGACTCCCTTACACCTACCCAGTAGGCGGTCTTCATAGAAAAGATGCCATTTGAGCTAGGAAACTAATATTTGGTCTCAGCCTATCTACCACTCAATGAAATTTGTAAAATGCATTATGTATCCTCCACTGTGAACAAGGAGGCTATCAACTCCTCCTTCCATCTCCCGGATGAGCTATCGATCAAATCTCCCACTCTATTGTAGCTGTCTACAGTGATGACCTCTCTTTGATTGCAGTAGCCTTTAGCATTAGGAAGCCATACCACCTCCCAAGTTTTAACATCTGAGTTGTCACAGACATAGTCACACAGTCCCTCAATAAGTAAAGCTCCCCCCCCAGAGGATTCACTATGTGTAGCTAGGGTTGTAACCTCTCAACATTGTCAATAAGCATCCATTCCTATAGTATCATCCTTTTAGAACATTTTGAGCTAGGGAGCTAGGGTTTAACAGGTATCTCCAACCTTCTTTGGCTAAAAGTTCCATATTAAAGGTCTTGAAATCCCTAAAACCCAGACCCCCATCCTTTTTGTATTTACAGAGTTTCTCCCACGTGAACCAATGTATTTTCCTCCTCCCTTGGTTTGAGCCCCACCAGAATTTGGCCACGATCTGATTCATATCATTGATTACACTAGCAGGGAATTGGAAGAAACTCATAAGGTAGGTAGGAATGGCTTGTATCATGGCCTTAATAAGAACTTCCTTGCCCGCTTTACTTAGGAACTTTTCCCTCCATCTCGTCATCTTCTTCCACATTCTCTCTTTAATATAATTGAAAATTTCCTTCTTCAATCCCCCACACATGTCGGTAGGCCTAAGTACTTATCATGCTTATCCACCTATTTGACACAAAGAGCATTTGTAATGGCTTCTCTTGTATTCACACCAATATTTTTGCTGAAGGAAACTTCAAATTTTGTGTAATTAATCTTCTTCCCTGAAGCGCTCTTATAGCAGCTGGTAAGCCTAGCTATCATAGCCGCTTCTTCCGAATTCACCATAGCAAAGATGATACTGTCATCCGCAAAGAAGAGATGGGTTATGCAGGGACCTTCTTTATAGCTTTTCCCCCTATATTTTGCCTTCTGTAGCAGCTTTGGCAAGAAGGTTGGAGAACACATCTGCACATAGAAGAAAAATGTAAGGTGAAATAGGGTATCCTTGATGAAGACCCCTTTGGGGTTGGAGAGCACCTCTTCTATTTCCATTGATGCAATATACCTTAAATGTTATTATATTGTTACTATCATGTGAGATTTAAAGGCAAGAATTTATAATTGTAAATTTTGTTGTTTTCTTCATATAATCTTTTTGTCTTACTATATAAAGATTCCTTTTGATGTCCAGTTGGATGATTCTTTCTATTTCTCTAGGAAGACCTGTTACATTGTTTTTTGCCTTTTTTCTTAATGTTGTCCAATCACTATTGTATGAACATACCGATGTGTATGCTGACAAGTTCCATTATATCTTCTCTTGTGGGGTACACTTCTAACTCCTAGGTGGAGAGTAAGGAGGTGTGGACCATAGTTAACCAAGACATATCCAAGAGTTAGCTGATCTTTCTTGTGAGGTAGATTGAAGTAATTGATTTACCCTTTATAACTTATTTCCTATAGTTTTCTTTTATGTACACCCCGAGGTGAAGAAAATATCTAGAATAAATATTGTAATAATTATATTTTATATTCCATTCCTACACTTTTGGTGATTGATATGTCACATACTTGAATTATAGTATATCGTCCACTGTGAAAAATTATTCTCTACTTTGCCATTAGATGATTTTCTATTATTCACTTGAGTAAGTTGAGTGGCTCCCCTCTTGGTTTCCACTACTTACAGGAAGTGAGTATATTGATGATGACGACGAGATCAATCTGAACGAGCCAAGACCTATTGCAATCTCCATATAGGGAGTAGTTAGCAAGAAAGAAGTAGACTGGACAATTTACAGCAACATGGTTGCAAACATGAGGACATCCTATCCCTCAAAGTCAATGATAAGCTTGGGGTGGAAGGATTGTAGCTAGATTCACCTAGGGATGACTCATGTTCAAATGACGATTGGATAACTCAAATTTTTATTTAAGACCCGTCAGGACATCCAATCTCATATTCAAAGGTGGAGGATGTAGTACGTAACCCATAGACATATTTGTAGCTTCTTCCCTCTATCTGATCATGCACTGACATCCTAGGTAACATTTATTTACATTCATATGTTGAAGGGTACCCTGAGGATGTTGCACTTAGAAATTCATTTCAGTAGAAGTCAAGTCAATTTCAGCACAAAGATGATGGACGGAGTGTGACCTAAGAGGGGACCCACTCTTCACTAAATATGGGCATATAAAACCATCCTATTACACAAAATGGAGGAAAGGAGGGATTTGATTATTTCCCAAATGGTATATAATTACAGAGCAAGATAATGAATAAGAAGAAGAAACAAAATTGTTACTAAGCTACATATGATTCATTTACAATTGTTCCTCACCATAAAAGGTGGAACAGTAAATTAAAAAGGTGTAATATAATAAAATTAATCACATGCAAGACTTGTTGCAGAGGGAAATCCGACCCTTTCAATATATTCTTAGGTCCAATACCATGTATATAGTCTTCATGAATCCTTGTCTTCTAATGTACCTACACTCTGGTGGAAGGGAACATCACCCAAAACATAGGATACAAGGCAAAGGTTAGCAAAGTTTGAGTATGTACATATAATAAACACTTTGGGCCTTATATTGAGTTAAAAGTGCAAAAAGAGATGTTCTCACAAGAAGGGGGATATTTGCGATTAGTTAAGTTCAAATGAATTATTATAAGAGAAATGAGGCATATTAAATACAAATTACAAGCACTATAATAGAAGGTCTTTCCATAACAATTAATCACAATTCAAATTTTAAAACAGTAGACCTTTGTATGCATAACAACATAGACTAAAAATATTTAAAATAGGGCCATAACACCATAGGATCATGACCTAAAAGGAAAGGGTGGAAACAAAAATGCCAGGCGCAATATACTTGCTCTATATAAGTATTCTCGTATATAAGTACCACTATTATAGATATTCTAGTCAAATATGTAGCATGCATAGATAGAGTGCTAAGAATAGTATTTTAGTTAATTACTCATATAAAGGAAATAAAACATGAGGTGTCTAAGAAACCATTATTAACAAAGTATTTGAACAACCACATGAATATACTAAATTAATATTGGGAAAAATAAATGTCCCAGAAATTGATTTTTTTTTATTGGAATAACAATTCAAGAGATGCCTGATTAAAAGAATGTAGATTTTAGTCAAATAATGCCTAAAATAATATAGAGGATATACATAATTGATCTTCATATCCTTCATGTTTGTCTAATTTTTTCATAATCAAATGAGACATACTGTGAATTGTCTAGCCTCAACATTCATAACATTTTCTATCTAGTATGTATAACATTTGCTTAAGTTCCTGGTTAACATTTCTCCAATGGAAGTCTAATATTTTCTAAGTCCTCCGTATACTCAAGCATTCTTTAGTATAACAAGATATAATGGAGTCCAATTATGAATCAAACCATGTTTTATAGATTAATCTTATGCTCTACCTTGAGAACACATCTCAAGTTCATGTATTAGACCACAAAAAAATCTCACAAAGCGTGTATTATCATGGAATCATTGCGACAATGAGTAGTTCATGTTTGATTTACAATATGATGGAAATTTAGAACTTTTACTTTAATTTTTATATGATTAGGCTATTAATTAAATCTCCTGGTAATAACACACTAGTGAATATGAAACTTGAATGAAAATATGATTACTCTATACAATACAAAAATCAACAAGGGTCCAACTTCATAAAACCAAATCTTGATTTTTTTTAAGAAATAAACCAAATCGATGGAAAGATCAACTTCAAAATTCAACATCCATGTTTCCTCACTACAGAAAAGTCATCCCATTGCCCTCCTTGTGGTCCAATGCATAGATGGAACTCAGAACAATGAAAGTAAAAGCCTTATGTCTAACCCAAACTTTCCACCATGGACATGAGATGACGAGGTTTGTGAGGTGTGGGAAAAATAATGGATGTAAAACCAAATGAAAGAAGATTGGTTAACCATAAATTGAATTGAAGTTTGAAAGAAGAGGGACAAGGAGAAGGAATACATGACTATATCTCAATTGATATTCTACTAACATTGGCTCAAGTTTTGAAACAATCCTTGAAATTCTTTTACACTTCTTTGGGGTGGTGGAAGTGTCTTGTCATAGATCATAGAATTGGAAGGAGGACCAAATGTAAAATGAAAAAAAAACATTGAATGGGTTCCTAGAAGGTCGATGAAGGGAGGGGGGGGAGATAGAAGACATGAATATTTACAGGTTATGCCTAACTCCAAAGTAGAGGAAGAAGATGGATTTAGTGATGATACGTGAAGAAATATTTAGATCAATTGAAAAGGGAAATCAATTGTTTTTAGACCCACGATGGTGATTGGGCTCATAGAGTCATACGAGAAGTAGTCAAGGGTCGTCTGTATTAGATAAAGGAGGCAAGAGACTATGTTTGAGGGAATCCATTTTGTTTGTCTATATACTCAATGTTAGGGTTCAAACTAATTGGGGTGGTCTCCAAAGTAATTTGGTGGAGGAACCACATGGAAAGAATGGTGAGATAGGGAGATAGGTGAGAGAGAAGAATCATCACTGCATTCTACTAGTTGCCTTCCTAAACAAACCAAGGTAGAGGATAACCCCTTGGCTGTGGTATTTGTGTATGCGTCAAATGGATGTTGATGAAAGTGTCTATAACTTAAAAAAATCTAAGCAAGATGTATAAAAACATGTGATAACAAAACATTATGTAAATCATTCAATGAAATTGATGATATTTCTTTATTTCTCCATATATTTTTTTATTCTTATGTATTCTATATAAGGAAACTAATATCGTTCGATTTAATGAAATATGACATCTAGACCAACCAATATGTGAGGAATCTGAGTTTGAAATTATTTTCCTACTTTGAGATTGTTTAGTAAGGTCATTTAATATATTGAAGCGTATT
Organism: Alisma plantago-aquatica; assembly: GCA_963693085.1. NCBI lineage: Eukaryota > Viridiplantae > Streptophyta > Magnoliopsida > Alismatales > Alismataceae > Alisma > Alisma plantago-aquatica. The sequence goes on from OY856413.1 coordinate 751,532,258, forward strand.
AAATTTATTTGGATAAATATTATCATTGTGTGTATTGATTTACCATATTGGGTATTTATTATCATTTTTGGATTATCTAATCATAAAAGAATTCCCTCTTATATTATATTTCCTCAAATAGATTATCTCACTATATTATTCCATTTAGCCAATGCATTATAGTTCTTCAGATAATGGAAACTTAAATTACTAAACTTGTGTGATAAAACAAAATGTAAAGTTGGGTCCATTTGAAATTGACCCAAGCACCTTAATTGAACTATATGAGTAACCTATAATCCAAGGAGCACTCATATTTCTTTATTCATTCCATAGAAACAAAATCCTAGAGAGAGAGAGGAGAGCTAGGGTTTTGAGAGGAGAAAGTGGTGGAGATGTTGACCTAGGGTTTCACCATCCAAGATATGATGAAATCAAGTAAATTTGGTTTCTTTGCATAGCCTTTCATGATGAATATTCTATGACATTTCAAGATTCCATCCCTCCTCTAATTTGATTTAAAATGACATCAAATCTCACTCTTTTCTCATTCTTTCTCTCCAAATATCCATTTCTAGGGTTTCTGAGTTGAGAGGAGGATGAAATGGATTGAGTTACTAGAGTTTGATTAGATTTCTAGAAATTTAGAGTTTGAACTACGTTTTTAAGGTTCTTGTCACCTTAGGTGAGTGTTTATATCCCTCTTAAGCAATGTATTCATGTTGAAACCCTAATTCTATTTTGCTAAAATAATCATAAACCTTGCTTGTATTTGTATGTAATTGGATATTGGTTCGAAAGATGATAAGGAATCAAATTATACTAATTTTGATTATTTCTCATTGTATCAAACTTGCATAGTTACTGATTAAATTGATTGATGTTCCATTGAAAAATTATTTGGATATAGGGCTATACTGTTTCATGTGAATATTGCTTAAAAATCATCTCAATGCTCGATATGCTTGGGAATTGAATTGACATGTATATAATCATATTTGAATTGTATTAGAATGAATTATACAAGTGTATTGTCGAATATTACTAGAATTGAATATGATATATATGTAATACTAAGTATGAGGCGGTGATATTCCCTATTTATGGTTTGTGTTGAGGGGCTACATCAAATGAGTCAATTAATCAGTGGATACTTATGGAAAGTTTGGTTACTTTGTGTGTGAATAGCCCTAATGAACCCCCAGAACCACGATGGGATTACTGAATGATATGATTCCTATGATGTATTTAACTAAGAATGAATTCCTAAAAACCCTAGAAGTTTAGTATTGAGACGAGTATGAGTGATAAAGCTAGAACTTATAAATAATGTTGTAATGTCATGAAATGTTGAATGCTAGGTATTAATACTTCAATTGAAGATGATGAGTCTTACTAATATAATATAAGACTACGCATCTATATTAGTATGACTTATAAAATGATGAGTAAACCCTCACATGAATATTATCCCTTCTATAAAAGCAACATGATGAATAATTGGGAAGAATGATTAGAGATTATGATGTAAGAAGATGTGACCTAGTCCATTATTTTAAGCTAAAGTGAGTAGAATTGTAAGAGACATAGTGATATTTGTTAATTATAAAAGTGACTTTGGAAGTCAATGACATGGTACACCCAATTAATTTCAATAAAGGAGATGGATAAGAATAAGTGAATGGTGTTGACAAGTTAAAATTGAAATTCATGAAATGTGTACAGTTGAGTATATAGTCCATATACTACTTGCGTCTTGACTAAATTGAATAAAAAATAGTAATATAAGAATACAAAGGCTTTCAATGAGAGAGGGGGTTTATAAATCAAGTAAATTTAGAATTATTTTTTTCTAGAGTAGTTGTGAACATGAAATTGAAAGAAGTTATAACTAATGAATATGAAATTAATGGAAAATGATGAAAATTAGTAGATGGATCTAAGACCTTAACACTAATCCAGAATAATGATCCATGTGATGCTCATTAATAATGATCTTAAATGAGGGATTATAGAATGCATATGAGTATAGTTTAATTAAATTACAAGATGAGATTCAAGGACATTAATTGGTTTAGAAGAATATGCTATTGGATTGTAATCGTATGTTAGGATACTTGAATTCTAAGAATGGCCTAATTCGATGTATTTCAACTGAGATTACACATGTGATGGATAGTAACCCTAACTAAAATATACTAAATAGTAAATGAGGAGTATTAAGTGTTCTATGCATGTTTATGCTTGAGATTTATTCATATTTTGTAGAATGGAATATATATATACATATATATATACACACACACACACACACACACACATATATATATATATATATATACATATGCATGATGAACCTGCCATGAGTATGATGAATGACATAAGATGTTTATATGCTTATACTGTTATTAGTTCTAATGTCTTTGTGAATACTGAATGAGTACTATGATATGCAATGAACACAAAAGAAATATGTTGATGGAAATAACATGCTTGGGTTACTTTCTAGAAACCCTGATAAAGGTAAATGTTGGACAATGAGATGATGTCTCTAGATACAAGCCCACTAATGATGACTACTATGAGATGATGTGGAAATAGAAGGAATGGTATGTGTTGCAAATTATAGATCGATGTGCTTTTGTTTTAGTCATTTTCTCTCTTGATAAGTCTAGTTTTCTATATGCCATGCTAGTTGTGTGAAAATATACACATTTGATAAGTGTGATTGAATCTTATTTAATATGAGTAAAATGGATTAATAACAAGTGAAATGATGACACCTCTTATTAGGTGCCTTGAACATTGTGAGTTTCCCCCAATGTCCACACCGGGGAAACAAAATGGATCTCCTTCTAGTAACTGATGAATTATTAGAAGGATTTCTAGAGTGTGAATCAAGACCTTAAAGGTTTGACCACCAGGATTTAGGAGTGTGTAATCTCGAATGGCTCTGGCTCTCAATGATTGCTATGAAATTCTATATCCATGAGGAATAGACTTTGAAGAAATGAAATATGAAAATATGAGAAATGATGTTATATAAGATATATTATTTTGCTAGTTCCTATCTCGAGTATCTGAGATGAGTACGTGAGTGTATTTAGGCAATCTTGAGGTAGCCAGGGTATGTTTTTCATATTTTAGGGTGGTAGGATAAACACTAAGATAGTGATGGTGAGTCGTTGATCGAGAATGAGGCATGTCAATTTCTACTTGGTGAGGTATAAGCAAAGCAGTTTCAGGGCAAATGAATAAAAGATGACAAGTTGTGTAGAATATGGTTTGAATATTTGTTACATTCCTTGTACTTCTAGATAAAAATTTGTCATTGTTTATTATGTTTCTTGTTGTGGAAAATAATCATTCTATTATAGAGATTATCCATTTCACATTCTGATATGTTATGTTGACAAGTAGTAAATGTTAGGATTTATATCCACTCTTAATATGATTTATATTTTTTGCTTTTGATAGTACTATTCGGTAGACATGTCTTATGTGTACTTTAGCTTCAAGACTATAGGATGTGGTCTTGGTCTGGCTGGTGGAGTGTCACAAACATGATATTATTGTTATGTATTGATTATGAATGTTTAGATCTTGACTTGTTACTCATACTAAAGTATTGTCATACTGAATTAAGTAGCATCTACTTATGTGTTCATAGACATGCTCTAAAAGATTTTTTAAATTAGGATTTGGTCTAAGCAATTACCTTATCTATTTGACTACAATATCATAATATACTAGATTTGATTAGATGATAGAACTATCTGCTAGACTTTATAAAATCTGCATGTTTCTTTGAAGTTCATTATACTTAATGTGATGCCGATGCATATACTCAGCTTGAGTGGGTGGTATCCACCCTCTGGGGCTCTATATGAGTCTGATGAGTTGTTTCTAATGTTTTTGGTGTAATTCTATCTAGAAGAGAGGTCATGAAAAAGAAGATATAATAGAATGATCTAAATAGATTATATTGTCCATGTACTCTCTCTTTCCTAGGATGGGCAATATATTGAGTTTGTTATTTCTTGTACTTCTATTTGATATAAACTAAACTGCACATTCAAATGCTAATGGAGTTGAATAATATTGTGATATTTGAATCTGATGTCCTTAATGTGAGATTGTTTTACAAGGTTTTATGAGAAAGAAAAGGAAAAAAATTTATGTGACTTTCGTATACTGTTTGAATCACCTTTGTCCAGAATTGGTTGTTAGGTTTCATAATATGGGTTTAGGTTTAGGGATTCTCTCTAATGGTTACCATTTATGCAAATCTAATTAGTGGGTCTGACATCAATGTCTATTTCTAATTCCTCAAAACTTACTTTTAGGTTCCTAGGATATCGTAACAACAACAATTGGATTTGATCAACCTTTCTTAAGCTATCTTGATGTTTTTGATCCTACAGACATCATACCATGTTGGAAATGGATTTAGTAATAAATATACAACCCATAAGTAAAGTAGGTGTCTAGAAACACATCATTACTACCCCCAAGTCATATGATTGGTCAAATCAAAACCAAACCATAAATGGTTGATGTTACTATGTTGTATAATCCTTCTTTCACAACTATCAAAATTGAACCTGACGTATGAACACATCATCCTAACCACATTTCATCCAAGTTCAATCTCTAACTAGACTACCAAGTTACATATTTGATCAATATTACATACTGACCCACATGAGTATGGGCATGCGTTTCTCTAGTCTCACTTATCAATAGGCCCCCGATATGGCTTTTGTTATACGGGAGGGAAAAATCCCTCTTACGTCTTTCATAGTGCACATCATAATTATCATCACACCCAAGCATTACCTTTATGTGAATTTTCTTAGAGATTATGTTTTCCAGTGTCAAATATAATAAGAATCCCACCATTGTAGTGACTAAAGGTCAAAGGACCACAACCACATTGTCAAGTTGAGAGTTTCTTATGACTATCATATAAAAATCCATGAACCACTCTCAAGGTGAGTCTTTCTAGTAAACCAATTTTCTAACAAATACCTATGTATTTGACTTGGTATCCAATACCCATGACCTATAGGACATAGTCACCAATTTCCACACATGTTCAACTTACATTAATTATTATAGTTCACTCCATAATAATACTTGACTAGGGACTTTTGTAAAGTAAAAGGAGGTTGTCGTGAGAACTTATTACACTAAACAACATTACTCAAAACATGAAACATGATTACACATTAACGAAACACAAACCCAAAAAACATGGTAAATTAAAATTGATTTCAATATTTCCCAACTTCTTAGAAACATTTTCATAAAATCCCAACAACTTGCTTTATTTCATATAATACCAAAATCACTTTTACAAATGCTCTCCAGACTCATCTACAATATAAACTTTACGAAGGAACACTATGCATATTTTCCACGTATACACGCATCAACATGCTATTGAAAATGCAATTCAGTCGAAACACTGTATACAAACTCTTCACTCGGACTTGAGAGTAAAAGGACGACTCTAGGACATACTAGACAACTAACAACTATCTTTAGGGTTCATCACCTTAGCCTCTCCTTGTTGTCATGGTTCTTCTCCCGCTTCTATCAATCACCTAAAATGATGTGGTGACAGATGCAACCCTATTTTAGGGCTTCATCTTGTGTCTTTTTGTATCCCATTCACATCTAAACATAGTAGAATGCAAGTTAATTCCCTCAATATGCATATTACTAACAAATGCGCTTATGGACATTCTTTGCATGTTTTTCAGGTACTTGGACCATGTCTTGGATGGATGTGAGAGAAGGAAGGAGTTCTAGGATTTCTCCACCCATGGAGGGTTGCAAAGAAGACCCCAAAGCTCCCTCAACCTACCCCTAGTGGCCAAGGATCAAGCTCAAGCAAAGAAGTCCATGGATCATGAAGTTTCAAGTTCAAAATGCTACTAAAGACTCCAATGCCAAAGTTATAGGGTTGATATTAATTTTGTTAAGCTACAACAACACTACCAAAACGGGCATACTACCCATCACCGCTGTGCTTAGAAGCCCCCGAAATGGCCATGCCATCCAACATGGCCGTGCTGCCAAGGATCTAAATATGCATGCTGGCTAGAACAACCTCCAATTCACCTCGCCCACCACGGCCGTGGTACCCAGCACAGCTGTTCTGCCTAACCCCCACCACGATCGTGTTGCCTAGCATGGTCGTGTTACTGACCCTCATTTCACCACTCCCACACTACAATTTTTCATTTCTCACCGCATCCAATCTCTCCCACCATGTCCGTTCCAACCATTACCCACCACGACTGTTCTGCCCAGAACGCCCATGCTACCACCCAAAACCTAGCTTTTTCTACATTGTTTTTCCAACTATACCCCTACTTACCCTAGTGCTTCCACCACCTATATATACATGGGTGGTGGCCACAACATTAGTTTAGTTTCCTTAGCACCCTCCTACCTACTCTAGAGCATTCATTTCTATCTCCCTTGCATTCTAGACCTCCACCTACCATTTCAACCCCATTTTCACCATGGAAACCTAGTTTTCTAGGTTTTCTACCATAAACCCCTACATTTCCATGCTCTTCACCCATCTTGGAGGAGGAATGTTGTTCTACAGTAGCTAGGAGGTGAAGGAGAATAAGCTTCCACAAGCTCCATGGATTCCTACCCCTTTCTTCTCCTTTATTTTTTATTTTGTATGATTATGTCTAGCTAAGCCCCTAGTGGTGGGCTATTTGGGGTTAAAATTTTACTTTGATGCCATGTTAGGGGAAAATAACTTGCAATGAACATATTTTCATTCTATGATGATTTCCTCTAGCATTTATCTCATTTCCCATTATCTTGCTTGTGGTTTGTGCTTTTAAACATAGATTGCTTGTTTTATGATGCTTGATGACACTTAGCTTCTAGGGGAAAATGGAATGTATGTGGCTATATTAGGAATGGCTCCTATGTCCAATTAGTGTATACCTAGCTAGTCCCCTTTTTTCCTACATACAACTCCTTTCTTCTATAAGTAAGTATGATATCTAAGTAGCTAGTGTAAGTGTGATTAGTGCAATTGCCTAGAGCTTCTTAAAGGCTAGATGGCAAGTAATGTGAGGTGAAACACCCTCATCTCTACTCCCATTCCTACCCTTGGCTCTCAATTTCCCTAATACCACTTACACTAGGAGCCTAGACTTGCCAAGTCCTATTAGAATTACACCTAGACTTAGTTCTCGAACTAGTAGCATAGGATATATTCCAATAGCACTCGCCTTGTTGTTTGGTTTGGTAATCTAGATTGAAGATATAAAAATTTCTTATTATGTAACCTCCCATAACCAATATCAAAATTTCATTCCCAAACGGACCACCTATCTATCTTTTTTCTTAAAACCCATTGTGTCGTCTTAGCTTGTTAATGTTAGTTTAGTTAATTGTCTTTGTTACTTCTTAGCTAATTTCTTAGTCCCTTGATAGTTAGTTCTTGCTTAAGTAGTTAGGGATCTTATGAGATTTCGTGTGTTAATTTAGTTAGCTAGTGATAGATTAGGCTCCTTCTTGCTTTATTGTGTATCTTGCGTCTTAGTTGATAATTTGAATTGCTAATTTACTGTAACTCCTTGCTCTAGATTAGTTTCTTGTCTTGCCTAATTTCTTAGTCTTAACTTACTTAGCATAATCTAAGGTTTTTGGTAATCTAGTTTCCTTCTTTTTATTATTTGCTCGCAATTGTAGCGTAATCAACCAAAACCAACATTTAAACCCTAAAACCCTATTCTTTGTTTTAGGAGCAAAGCTCACATTAACCTAGGTCTAGTGCCCCCTCTCTCCTTGAGGATCAACCCTTCTCTTGACACTTGCCTATACTATATCACAACCCCTGCTCTTGTGTGTGAAGTGAGGATAGTCTAAGCTAGTGTGTTTGACTAAGTCCCATATATAAATTTTGAAAGATCCCATGTGTGTTTGCCTAAGTTTCATCTAACCAAATACAATTGGCTAGTTGTAACCCAAGGCGGTCCAAGACGCACCTAGCTTTCTGGCACCGTTGTCGGGGATAGAGGTGCTTGGCCTTGCTAGTTAGTGTTTCTTAGCTTTTCCTACTTCCCTCACTATTGCTATTCTTTATTCTTTGTTTACTTTTGCATACTATCTTTCTAACTTGGCTTTTGTTGCTTGTTTGTGTATTTTGCAGGTGAAAGTTGTGCATGAGCTGTACACATTCAACTTGTACCAACTTGCTGCCATACGACCCCAAGATAGGTAGAAGAAGAGGCCAAAGCGGCCAAAAACAACACCAATTAGATGAAATGGAAGGCTTTGGTCCTCATTGTGAATCTCATGGTGAAGCTCAACCACAACCCAACCGCCCTCTCCATGAGTGCTTCACCTTGGGGAACTACAACTCTCCAATTGCCACCCTTGTTGACCAAATGTCGGGTCAACAATACTCCATTCCACCAGCCCTTCTCAAACTCCTCCCTACTTACTATGAGATGGAGAACGAGAATCCCTACCACCATATAGATGCCTTTCTTGAAACGTTCTCCACCTTCCACACACCCGCCGCCACCGATGGCTCAATTCGAAGAACCCTCTTCCCCTTTTCCTTGAAAGAAAAAGCTAAGGAGTGGTACATCTCCAAGTCTGAGTTAGCAACATGGAATGTAGTGAAGAATGAGTTCCTTAAGAAGTATTACTTGATATCTAAGTTGACTCAGATGCGGAGATGCATTACCTCCTTCTCACAAAAGAGAATGAACCCTTCCATGAAGCATGGGAAATGTTCTAAAATATCCTACGTGACTGCCCTTATCATGAGGTACCTTTGTGGTATCTTGTTTAGGTGTTATACACCGGGCTGGTTGATTTATGTCAAAAGAATGTCAATTCCTCATGTGGGGGCACATTCATGGAAAATCCATCAGAGGAGTCTTGGCCTCTATTTGAGCATCTTGCTAAGAATTCCCACAACCGAGCTTCAACTAAAGGGGAGCACTATGACAGGAACTACATTCCTCCACCCCCTCCTGTAGCTCCAATTAGAATAGAAGCCAACCCTCACATGATGAAGATGATGGAGGATACAATGAGAATGATGAAGAACCAACCTGGAGGTTCTTTTAGCCCATCTACAATGGCAATTGATGCTATGGATGAAGAAGTGAACGCTTTGCATGCTTTTGTAAACTTCAACAACCAAGGCCTAATCTCCAATTCTTATACTCCAAAGTAGAGAAATCACCCCAAATTCTCATGGAAACAACAAGATGAGGAGGGGCAAGAGCATCCAAGGCACCATCAAGTCCCCAAGCACAACTCCAAGTTTGAAGAAGAAGTTCTAGGAAGGATAAGGAGCCTTGATAAAGTGAGGAAAGATGTGTCATCTCATGGGTAAACTAGTAGCCACCTTGAGAAAAGGCTTGATCAGATCCTCTTTCACTTGCTCGGTGTGAAGAAGGGAGGCTCCCGTCTCAACTCATGCCAATGATAGTAGCTTTATGAGAACTCCCCAAACTACCTATGCTCCACCCCAGTACCTCCACCTCAACAACCCCCATTCAACAACAAATATCCTCCATCTCCACCTCACTCATACCAACAACCCCCTCTACAATATCACCCCATCCACCACAACCACAACCTCAACCACAATTTATCCTTCAAAACCCAAATCCACCACACTCAAGGCCACCATCACCTCAACAGCCACAACCACCTCCACCAGGTTCTTCTTCCACTACCCATGAGTATGTGAAGGTAGTGATAGTATTGAGGAGTGGCAGGATCTTGGAGAATCCATGGGATACTTCTATTGATAGTGCAACCAATGATGACAGAGTTGATACTGTGATTAGGGATGTTGATAATGAGATTCAGGTTGAGGATACTATGACAGACACCAGAGTTGATATTATGGTATAGAGAGATTATACTGTGATTCTTATGATATCTCTTTATGGTTTTGTTGATTTGAGCCGGTTGGGAGCACAACTCCCTCCATTCCCAGATGCACTTGAGGAACCAACCATTGAAAGAAGGAAGAAAAAGCACACCAAAGACATCATGGAAACTTTTAAGTAGGTCAAGATCAACATTCCTTTGCTTGATGAAATCAAGCAAATCCCATCTTATGCTAAGTTCTTGAATGACTTGTGCACATTCAAGAGGAAAATGATAGGAAAGGCACCAAGGAAAGTCAAGCTTACTGAGCAAGTGAGCTCAATTATGCAACACACCATGCCAAGGAAGAGAAAAGATCATGGTGCTCCTATCATCTCATGCTACATTGGAGCACGTCGCATAGAGAAAGCTCTTCTTGACTTGGGTTCTTTTGTAAATATGATGTCGTATGATGTGTTTGATGAACTGCAAATGGGACAACTAGATCTAGCTCACTGTAGTTTGCAATTGCCTGATCGATCTATGAAAATGCATAGAGGTCTTGTTGATGATGTTTTGGTCAGACTAGATGATGAGACCACTGCATTCTTCCCTACTGATTTTGTTGTGTTGTACATGGAAAAAAACTCAAGGAAAGTGCCTATTATTTTGGGGATACCCTTCTTAGATACAGTTGATGCAATGATCCATGTAAGGACCGACACCAGATATGTGACCTTCATGCACATTAAGATCCGGTTAAACATTTTCAAGTCTTCTACTTAGGCTGAGGTGATAGGTGCTACAGAGGAAGATTATTATCTTATTGAGTGTCTTGATGAGATTGTAGAAGAATGTTTACCTGCATGGATTCAAACTGCCACACAAAGTAGAGGTCTAGAGCCTATTGTGGAATTTCCTGATGACGATTATGATGAGGATGAGGAAGAAGAGTTGGCCTTAGTGCCTGCAAGTGAGGACCTCCCTTGCATTTCTAAACCATTGAAGAATTCCCTTAAAGAACCTCCAGTTCTTGACCTCAAGTCTCTTCTTGAAGGGCTGAAATATGCTTTCTTAGGCTCCAATGACACCCTCCTGGTGATCCTTTCTTCTATCCTTTCTCTGGAGCAAGAAGATGCTGTGATGATAATTTTAAAGAAAAACATTAAAGCCATTGGACGGTCCATTGCTGATTTGTGGGGTATTGACCCCTCAATTTGTGTCCACAGAATCTACCATGAGGATGATGCTAGAACAACCCTTCAAATGCAAAGATGGTTGAATATGAAATTGAAATAAGTTGTAGAAAAAGAGGTCATAAAGCTACTAGATCCTGGAATCATATACCCCATTTTTGATAGCCCATGGGTGAGCCTTGTACCCAATAAGGGTGGAATCACTGTAGACAAGAATGTGGATGGGGAATTGATTCCTGTAAGAGAGAAATCCAAGTGGAGGATGTGTGTGGACTACATAAAGTTGAATGAGAAGGCCAAGAAAGACTGTTACCCTCTTCCATTCCTTGATCAGATCTTGGAGAGATTAGCAGGACATAGTTTCTACTATTTTTTTGGTGGGTACTCCGGTGACTTCCAAATAGTTGTTCATCATGTGGATCAAGAGAAAACAATGTTCACTTGTCCCAATCGTACTATTACCTATAGGAGAATGCCATTTGGCTGTGCAATGCTCCTTCTACATTTCAAAGATGTGTGACATCCATCTTTGCTGATATGCTTGATTCGTCGCTGGAAGTCTTCATGGATGATTTTTTTATGTTTGGTAAAACATTTGATGAATGTTTACTCCACCTAGAAGTTGTGCTTGAAAGGTGTGTTAAGGTTTTTTTAGTGCTATCTTGGGAGAAGAGTCACTTCATGGTTCCTGAAGGCATTATGTTGGGCCACCAAGTTTTCAAGGCCAGAATTGAGGTTGATAAGGACAAATTGGGTCTAATTTCCTCTCTCAGTATTCCTTCCACCGTAAGACATGTCTGATCTTTTTTGGGGCATGCAAGTTTCTATCACTATTTCATCAAAGACTTTAGTAAAATCTTGAGACCACTTTGTCACTTACTTGAAAAAGATGTGGAATTCAACTTTGATGACAAGTGTGTTGAAGCCTTCAACCACTTGAAGCATAAGATCATCTCTTCTCCTATTATGCATACCCCATATTTCTCCTTGCCATTCGAAATTATGATGGATGCATTAGATATGGCAGTGGGGACTGTGCTGGGCCAAAGGATTGTTCGGATTCCACATGCCATTTACTATGCAAGTAAGACTCTTAATGAAGCCCAAAGGAACTACATTACCATGAAAAAAGAGTTGCTTTCTGTGATTTTTTCTCTTGACAAGTTTCACTCTTAACTCTTGCAAAATAAGGTGGTGGTATACACAGATCATGCAGCCATAAAATATCTTATGTCAAAGGAAGATTCTAAGACAAGGTTGATATGATGGATTCTATTTCTCCAAGAGTTTGATTCAGAGATCTCTGCAGCCGACCATCTCTCCCACATTGAGGCACCCTATGATGACAAGAACTGAATCAAGGAAACAATGCCACATGAGAAGCTTTTCTTACTTTCATCCACTGAAAGACCATGGTAAAAGCACATAGCTAACTTCTTAGCTAGTGGGAGGATACCAAGTACTTGGACAAGGGAAGAGAGAAAGAGGTTGTTTTCTATGGTGAAAAACTACATTTGGGATGACCCAACTCTATTCAAATATTGTCCCGACCAACTCAATAGAAGGTGTGTTCCGAAAATTGAGCAGTAAGAGATCTTATCCATGTGCCACTCTGGCGTGTGTGGAGGTCATTTTGACGAAAAACGCACAACCACCAAGATTCTTCAAAGTGGATTCTATTAGCCAACCTTGTTCAAAGATTCTCATGAGTATTGCAAAGGTTGTTTGGAGTGTCAAAAGGTGGGCACTATCTCCAAGAGATACATGATGCTTCTATCACCCATTCTTGTGGTTGAGGTGTTTGATGTTTGGGGAATTGACTTCATGGGTCTGTTTCCTCCCTACTTTGGATATGTGTACATCATGGTGGTTGTTTATTATGTATCAAATTGGATCAAGGCAATTGCTATGAGAACCAATGATCATAAAGTGGTTTGTGATTTGGTAATTCAAACATCTTCAGCCAGTTTGGTGTACCACGAGCCATGATCAGAATCCATTTCATCAATCGAACTTTTGAGGGACAACTAAAAAGGAATGGGGTGAATCATCGCATGGCCACTCCTTACTACCCTTAGATGAGTGGTCAAGTTGAGTTAGCTAATTGAGAGATAAAACTCATTCTTGAGAAGACGGTAAGGTCAGACCACAAGGATTGGTCTTTATGTCTTAATGAAGCTTTGTGAGCATATAGGACTGCATTCAAAGCCCCAATTGGCAACACACCAGTTGAACTTGTGTATGGAAAAAGCTACCATCTACATGTGGAAATGCAACATAAGGCTTTATGCACATTGAAAGTCATGGGTATGGATGGAGACATTGCCAGATTGAAAAGAAAATTGTAGCTACATGAGCTTGAGGAGATGAAACATGAGACTTATGACTTATCCAAAAGTTACAAGGAAACGACCAAGTTCTTACATGATAAGCTTATCAAGAAGAAGAACTTTGCACTCAGATAATGTGTATGGTTGTACAACTCTAGGATGAAGTTCTTTCCGGGGAAGGTTCGGTCTAAATGGGAAGGACCTTATCTAATCAAGAATGTGTACCCATATGGGGCTGTGGTGATATGTGAAATAGACGGAGCAAGAGAGTTCACCGTCAATAGAAAAAGATTGAAAGTAGTTGTTGAAATAGGCCCAGATAAATCCAACCAAAGTTTTTACATTGTGATGTTACTTGAGTAACACCAGCTTGATGACGAGATATGCTTGAATGCACATGAGAGTTCTACAAAGATGCTTTGAAAATTCCATGAGGATGCTTGAGTCTAGAATCAATAAGCCCAGATGAAGGCATAAAATTTAGCTCTAGTGGGAGGCAAACCACTTAGGTTTGGGAACTTTTTCACCTAACCTTCACTTTTTGATACTTTAACTTTATTCTTACATGATTCCAAGAACACACACACACACTTGTATTTAACAATTTTTCTTTAGTTTTGATGATGAGGCAAGTGAAAGTCTGAGGAATGGGGTATGTTTTAATGAAACGTAGTGATGGAACATTAATTGAATCAAATTTGATGATTGGATTATGAATTATTGATTGTTTTAAGAATTTTTAGAGTTTTTTCAACTTGTAGGTACCAGCACATCCGTGCTGGTGTGGAACGGCCATGCTGACATTGTCATTTTCAACAGGGAAAACCCAAGTTTTGGGACCAGTCAGCATGACTATTCTGACCAACATGATTGTGCTGGCATTCCACTAGAACGAATGTGCTGGCGAGAACGATCGTGCTAGCCTGAGCCTAGTACTTAAGTTTCCCAATTTTTCACAACCAAGTAAGACTTCTTCCTCATTTTCTTGACTAACAACGACAGTTCCGCGGCCTAGGGTAACTTGAGAGACCTCCATTCACCCCCAAATCACCTCCTCTTCCTCCCAAACTCTATATTCGAGTTCCCTTTGGCTCCCAATAACCTTCCCCTACCTCAAGCTCCATTTTCCAACCTCCATTAACCTCTATTTCTCCATCTCCAAAAAGATTTCACCCCTACGTTTGGGAAGTGCAAAAATTGTTGTGCTTCTCCATTTCTCCACTAAATCCTTGCAAAAATGAACAACACAGGCAAAACAATCAAGAAAGGGATAGAGAAGACTATGAACATCCTCACCGGAGGAAAAAGCCACACCAAATGGGCCTCCAATGTCACACCCACATCACACAACCCTACGTCATCGTCCAACTCCATCTCTAGTTCTTCTCTCTAGAGATCAGCATCGATGAGTGCTTCACAACTTCAGTCCTCCTCAAGCCACCACACATCTAATCCTAGCTACAAAAATCCCAAAGAGGAGGGGGAGGAAGAAGAAGAGTTGGAAAAAGTCATTGATTATGTTGATGTTGATGCACCAGCCCGAGAAAGGAGGGACAAAAAATAGCTAATGCATCATCATCACGCCTACCTCCATGACCAACTCCGGCGAGACACTCTACTTCATCAACACAGCCTCACACCACTCAACTACCCACTAGACGTTAGTTGTTGATTGAAGAATAAGATGAGGATGCACCCATTGAGATGGTTCCCTTGAACTTGGACACAAGTTCGAGGTCACACACTTATGTGGAGGAGGTAGACGAGACTGAGAGTGTGGAGATGGAGGATGAGCTAGTGGACTTCTTGTCCAAGCTAGAGGAGGACAAACTAAAGTGGGCTAGAAAGCAGCATGAGAAAGCTGCATATGGGAGAGGCACAACCAGAAGAGTGTTCACAAGGCCCCTCTACCCCGATTGCACTACCAGGAGGGTGATTCCCACAAGATATGATTGCTCCAACACCATGCAAGCCCTAGGGATGCATGCTATCACCAAGGATTTCTTAGAATCATGTGGGTTGTATCACTTGCTGAACACTGTAGAAGAAACATACTTAGAGATAACTCATGAATTCTTCGAGTATCTAGAGAAGGTGTGATATCAAGGGGAGGATGCAATCCGTTTCAGGCTCAATGACTCCATACATGTACTAAAGTCCTCCCACCTCAAAAAGATCTTAGCACCAACACCAGAT
This sequence comes from Alisma plantago-aquatica, assembly GCA_963693085.1. Taxonomy (NCBI): domain Eukaryota; kingdom Viridiplantae; phylum Streptophyta; class Magnoliopsida; order Alismatales; family Alismataceae; genus Alisma; species Alisma plantago-aquatica. The sequence goes on from OY856413.1 coordinate 751,547,841, forward strand.
ATAACACAAAAATTTGATGGGGGAAGGTATGATAAAAATGGAAAATGCAACTATTCTAAAATGTGGGAAACATTCACTTGCCAAGGCACCTTCATAGTGGGAAGTTCAAAAAAAGAAAAAATTTCAACCCTACTTTGAGATAGATTTAGAAAGTTGTAGCCAACACTATCTTTGGCTGGTACGACAACTAAGGCTATTTCTCTCAAAAAGACCTGGTTGTGATGTCAGTAATGGTAAGTCATGGCCTTGTGAATCTGGGAATGATGATGATTGATCACCTAAAAAAATCCCCTCCAAGAGCAAGAACCCTTTCATGGAGGGGATTGTGACCAAAATAATGTCTTTTTGTATCTCAATCACATCTAAACAATATAGAATGTAAGCTAATTCCCTCAATATGCACATTACTATCAAATGCACTTATGGATGTTCTTTGCATGTTTTTCAGGTACTTGGACCATGTCTTGGATGGATGAGAGAGAAGGAAGGAGTTCTAGGATTTCTCCCCCCATGGAGGGGTCCAAAGAAGACCCCAAATCTCCCTCAACCTACCCCTAGTGGAAAAGGTTCAAGCTCAACCAAAGAAGTCCATGGATCATGAAGTTTCATGTTTAAAATACTACTAAAGACCCCAACATAGTCGTGGTGCAAAGAACAGCTGTGCTCACTAATGCCAAAGTTACAAGGTTGATCTTCATTTTGTCAAGCTATGATAACACTACCAAAATAGTCATGCTACCCAACACGGTTGTGCTGAGAAGCCCCTAAAACGGTCGTGCCAACCAGCACGACTGTGCTACCAAGGATCAGAATGGGCATGTTGACTAAAACGACCTCCAATTCACCTCGCCCACCACGTCCGTGCTACCGAGCATGGCCATTCTACCTAGCCCCCACCAAGGTCGTGCTGCCCAGCACGGCTGTGCTACCAACCTTCATTTCATCACTTTCACTTTGACATTTTTCATTTCTTACGGTGTTCGTTCTCTCCCACCACGATTGTTCCAACCATTTCCCACCACGGCCGTTCTACCCATAATGGCCGTGCTACCACCCAAAACCTAGCTTTTTCTGCACTTTTTTTTTCTAACTATACCCCTACTTACCCTAGTGCTTCCACCACCATATATATATATACATGGGTGGTGGCCACAACACTAGGTTAGCTGCCTTAGCACCCTCCTACCTACTCGAGAGCATTCATTGCTATCTCCCTTGAAATAAAGACCTCCACCTACCATTTCCACCCAATTTCCACCATAGAAACCTAGTTTTCTAGGTTTTCTACCATAAACCCCTACATTTCCATGCCCTTCACCCATCTTGGAGTAGGGAGGTCGTTCTACAACAACTAAGAGGTGAAGGAGAAGAAGCTTCTACAATATCCATGGATTCCTACCCTTTTCTTCTCCTTTGTTTTCTCTTTTGTATGATCATGTCTAGATAAGCTCTGAGTGGTGGGTTGTTTGGGGTTAAAATGTTAATTTGATACCATTTTGGTGGGAAATAACTTGTGATGAACATATTTTCATTCTATGGTGATTGCCTCTAGCTTCTATCTCATTTCCCATTATCTTGCTTGTGGTTTGTGCTTGTAAACATAGATTTCTTATTTTATGATGCTTGATGATACTTAGCTCCTAGGGGAAAATGGAATGTATGTATCTATATTAGGAATAGCTCCTAGGTCCAATTAGTGGATCCCTATCTAGTCCCTTCTTCTACAAGTAAGTGTGAGATCTAAGTAGCTAGTCTAAGTGTGATTAGTGCAATTGCCTAGAGTTTCCTAAAGGCTAGATGGCAAGTAACATGAGGTGAAACACCATCATCTCTACTCCCATTCCTACCCTTGGCTCTCAATTGACCTAATACCACTTACCCTAGAAACCTTGCCAAGTCCTATTAGAATTGCACCTAGCACTAGTTCTCCAACTAGTAGCATAGGGTATATTCTGATAGCACTTGCCTTGTTGTTTGGTTTGGTAATCTAGATTAAAGATATAAAACTTTCTTGTTATGTAACCTCCCCCAACAAATATCAAAATTTCATTCCCAAATGGCCCACCTATCCATCTTATTGCTTAAAACCCACCTTGTCATCTTAGCTTGTTAATGTTAGTTTAGTTAATTGCCTTTGTTACTTCTTAGCTAATTGCTTAGTCCCTTGTTAGTTAGTTCTTTCTTAAGTAGTTAGGGATCTTTCGAGCTTGTTTCTATTGATTTAGTTGTCTAGTGATAACTTAGGCTCCTTGTTTCTTTACTACTTAGCTTGCCTCTTAGTTGATAATTTGAATTGCTAGAGTAGTGTAATTCCTTTCTCTAGCATAGTTGCTTGTCTTGCCTAGTTTCTTAGTCTTAACTTTCTTAGTGTAATCTAGGGTTTTTGGTTATCTAGTTTCCTTCTTGTTGTTAATCGCTCGCAATTGTAGTGTAATCAACCAAAACCAACCTATAAACCCTAAAGCCCTACTCTCCTCTTTAGGAACATAGCTCACATTAATCTAGCTCTAGTACCCCCTCTCTCCCTGAGGATCGATTCTTCTCTTGCCACTTTTCTATACTACAAGACGACCTTGTGCGCATGCGGGTGAAGTGTGAATAGTCAAAGACAGTGTGTCGGACTAGGTCCCATGTAATTTTTTTGAAAGATCCCACATGTGTTTTCCTAAGTTGCATCTAAGTAAATCCAATTGGCTAGTTGTAACCCAAGGCAGTCCAAGATGCACTAGTGACCCATGAGGTGAGACCCAGTCCCAGTGAGAGACATAACTCTCTCCAACAGATATTGATTGCATCAAATTAAACAATAAATAATTCAGCAATTGAAGTATTTAATAGTCAATTGAGAAAATTGAACAGTTTAAGCTTTCTAAACAACTTAAGCAATTAAGCTTAGCAAAAAATATAATTATTAATTTATATACCATGCTAACAACATAAGAAAACTAGTAGCATAAGTATCTCTAACATCATGAATATTTCTAGTTGCATAACATGGCTATCAATGTTGTCATGTTTAATAAAGTGAACTAATCTACATCATAAGTAGAAATAACATCATAAAAACAACTAATTGCATAAGCATTTTTAATTACAAAGGCATGGCTAGCAATATTGAACATAGCTAGCAACATCATCTTAACTATCAGTGTCAGTATATCTAACAACATAAGCATGTTTACAACATGAGAATAACTACAACATAAGCATATCTATCATCTCTTATTGTACTATAAATCTTCTCTTTATAAGGAAAGCAAACAAGGGTTATCATCCAATGTGAGGCATTGTGTATAACCCTAAACAGATATGCTATATGGTTGTATTACATCTTTTATTATGCCCCAAAGAGTTTGAGTCATACCACCCAAAGTCTGACCGACCCTTGTGAAGGGATATTAGGTTCAGTACAAGATCTATGAGTGTTAGTATCCTAAGATCTCTCCTCTACCCAGTCAGTACAGGCCAAAAAGGCAGTGACATATCAGTTAATGCTGCTACTATAATGACATATAGTCAAGATGCTAACAACTAGTCCACCCTTGGAATAGATCACAACACTGGAGAACAGGCTCACACATGGCCGTTATATAAGAGTCATCTTGCAGTTATATTGCTTCCTACCACATATCACATAATCACAATATCTGAGGCATGACCGCATACATCCTCGATTGCTTGATATTAGGGTATCAAGTTGTACCCACATGCTTAACATGTTATGTATGTGCTTTGAGTTTCCCTTAGGAATACTCGTTTCACCACCAACAAGTTCTGACGCCGAAATGGTTCTACGACACAAGGCACTACATGGTTAGAGTTTCACTTGAATTGTTATTTCATATTGGATGAATTAAGGCTGCATCAAAGAAGTGGCCATACAAACCCTAATGTATCTCTAGCAAACATTTCTATATAACAACATCATAAGATATAAAACATATGATACATAATTTCTCATCTCAAAATTACAAGGAAGTATCCACCTAGAAATCAAGAGACTATACTAGTCATCACATCATTATTACATGGTATTATTCTCTTGCCATTCATGAGATTACACTTGTCATCATACTATCATAGGATATAAATCCTTAGCACAATATCACATGGTATCAACCCTTATCCAAATAAGAGGATTACACCTCATTTAGGGCTCAATCATGTCCAAGGGTCATTAATACCATCATATCATTTCCTACAAGTTCATCATTATCTTTTATGCCTTATTGCAAGGCTCAACAAACATCACCACACATGTGATTCATGTGCTCAACATATTTGGAATTAAAGTACTAAAAGATGTTCACAAGATGATATTATAGGATTATCTTAACATTTAAGAGAACTCCTTTATTATATCAACATCTAAGGAATCTAGGTATAATTGGTCATCATCACACTTATAATGTATAAGTTTAGAATAAGTAAACATATACCTTGCAGCTAAGATGACCACCAATTAACACATTAGAGTTTCAATCTATCATTAGGAAGGATGTTCCTTCATTGTATTAATCATTCAAGAAAGTATAACATTATTAACCACCATTCTCTACTTGCATTACGGTTAAGTTTAGCAAGGTAGGCTACATTGAAGTTATAGTTCAACATTCATTCACAAACCTTAACCCATAGCATCCCCATATAATCTTGGATGCATAAATCACAGGATCATCATCACATTCCATACCATTCTCATGTATGGATCCACACATAACTCAAGGTGTAACTATTAGGTTATAGTAGACTATAGTTCCACAAAAATAAGAGAAACTCCAATTTTCTATTATTCCACTAAGGAAGGATGACTATAGTTAATCACCATCACCTGAGTTCATTAGGATTAAGTGTAACAAGCTATATCACATTAATATTACATATCATCACAATATGTTCATTATCCATTATATTCATGTGAGAGAAAAGGTAAATATACCTTATTAAGGGTTAAGCTCCATTGGTTCCAACATCATTCAACCCATATCACCATACCACAATATTACCCAAAACCATTGGATGTTGTAAAGGTAGGACCATTGATTATTACATAAGTAAATACCTTGAATATGCTACCTATGAAGTCATTGAGTTATGACCTATAAAGAGTCACCATTTAACCATATACATTCCTAATTTAATAACATGATGGCGCACCATATGTTGTGGGATTTAAACCCATTATTGATTGTACATTTTAAACAAGCCATCAAGCTCCTTAAATTGATCACATGAGGAAAAACATCAAATTTATATTATTAGCAATCACATGTAATACTATAGGTTTCAATTCAGACCATTGGATGTTGAAGCATTCAATATTAACCATTGGAACAAGTGCATCATTCAAAAATATTAGATGAAGAAGTGTTAGATCCTTCCTTATTGGATCAGATTCATAATTTAAAACCATCAATTGGAGTATAGGTTCAACTATTCTTTTATCCCTCAAAGCTTGTTCCTTTTTTTGTATATATCAAAATGGTGAAGTATGTACAATGCAAGGAGATAAAAAAGAAAAAGCAAAAAAAATTGTACAAGAATAACAGAAACTCAAAACAAAATATCTACATAAGACTTAATTAGCCTCCAAACAACCTCACAACTTCTGTTCTTTCCTTCAAAAATGTGACTGTTTCTTTCTTTCTAGATATAGCAGAAGATCAGAGTAGCAGTAAGAGATTCCTTTGCTTTAAAACTTAACATCTCTTCCAACCTAGAAGGAATACTGAGTATATATCTATCCTCATCAACATTTCTCCATACCTCCTTAGCCCAATTACATTGCCAAAAAAGATGTGCATGATTTTCCTCACTTGAATTGCATAGGATACACATAGATGGGAAAGCAATCACCATCTTCTTCAAAATGTCATGAGTGAAGAGTTTGTTCATGACCAACTTCCAAGTTAACATTTTACATCGATTGGGAGCCTTAGATTTCCAAACCCAGTAGCTCCAATATACCTTAGCATTCTTGCTTCTGCAACCTTCCCAAAAGTCCTTCAGTCTTTTTGGTTTCATATTATCCAACAACAGTTCGTCCTCACAAGGTCAAGGACAAAACAAACCTTTAATTTCATTCAGAATATGACAACAATGTTTTGAATCAGTAGTCATCCACTTATGGTCATTATCTATCAAACTTCTAAGGCTGACGAACTTCCCCTTTCCAAAATTAGAAATGTCTTTGGACGATAACACTTCATCCAAAAATTTACCTTTGGCAATCCAAGGGTCTCTCCACATGAGAATACCCTTACCATTACCAGGTTTGAATAAAGTCTTTTCAACCATTGAATCTCTAAACTTGATGATCTGTTTCCATAACCAGGTAGCAGATGAACTACCTTTTAGCCTCCAAATTGAGTCACCTCTTAGGTATCTCTCATCAACCCATTTGACCCATAATCTATCTTTTTAGTAGCTATATTCCATATGTTCTTCATTAGACATGCTTTAACTACATCTCTTACATCTCTAACTCCCAAACCTCCTCCTATTTTCGGCCTACATACATGACTCCAATTGATAATATGGAAAGTCTTTTAGTTCAGCTCCCCCCAGATGAAACTATGAGAGAGTTGATCAATGTCATCAATAACACTACAAGGAATGGGAAAAGAAGCTACCCAATATAAATGGAACAAGGCCAAAGTTGATATAACCAATTCACACCTTCCATCCATAGAAAAACTGTCAGCTTTCCAGCCTTCTAATCTCATTTTACTCTTATCAATAATAGGGGAGCACAGACTCTTGGTCAACCTACCTTTGAATAGGGAAAGCCCTAGGTATTTCCTAGGAAGTGAGCCAATCTGCATATTGAGTTTCCCAGATACATCCACATTTCTTACAAAATTATTACAAAAGACATGACTCTTCAAGTAGCTTATCTTCATACCAGAGATAGAACCAAAATTGCTAAGCACATCTCTAACCCCTTGTAAAGAGGCTTCATTGACTTCACAAAAGATAACCAGATCATCAACAAACATAACATGTGAAACAGAAAGACTCCTTGAAGCTTTGATAGGAACAATACTTCCATTAGATATAGCATGACTCAGCATTCCAGTGAGCCCCTCCATGGCAATGACAAATAGGTAGGGGGAAATGGGATCCCCTGCCTAATACCTCTTTCAGGAAAAATAGGTTTAGATGGCTCCCAATTGATTAATACTTGAAATCTAATCGTATTATAGAAAGTGTTGATCCAGTGGATGAAATAGAAAGGAAAACCCATGCAATGCATAACCAAATTGAGATACTTCCAATCAACAAAATCATATGCCTTCACCAAGTCCACCTTAACCCACATTTTAGGTCTCTTACTTTTCATCATGTCATTGATAATTTCATTAACAAGAGGAGTAGCATCAGAAATAGATCTTCCTTGTAAAAAAGAACATTGCGTAGGGTTGATGATATATGGGGGAATAATATGCAATCTATTGACAATGAGTTTAGAAATGATCTTATAGACCACATTGGGTCTCCAACCTTTAATATCAGAAGAATTTCTCACTTTAGAGATAAGAGAGATATAAGACAAATTTACATCACGTATCAGACAATGACTATCAAAAAAATTGTGAATGGCTTTCTTCACATCATAACCAATATTCTTCCAACAACTCTTGAAAAAATAGTAGTTAAATCCATCAGTCCCAGGGGCTTTATCCCCATTAGGGTGAGCAACAAAATCATCAATCTCCTCATTAATGAACTTCTTGCATAAAAGATTAAAATGCTCTTCACTAATTTTAGGGAGTTTCCACTCATCCTTCCACACGGCTTCAACATCAGTGTCTTTCTTGAATAACATAGAGTAAAATTTGACAATATGATCCTTCATGGAATTTTCATCACTGCAGTTCATCGCATTAATGTTCAAACTATTAATAGTATTCCTCACTCTTCTTGTCTTTAGAACATAATAGAAAAAAATTTGTATTCTTATCACCATCTTTCAGCCACTGGATTCTTGATTTCTGACGAATGAAAGACTCCTCAGCCTCATAAGCATCCATAGCCTCCTTACTTTTCTAATTACATTTGAAAATAAGAGTATTAGTAGGGTTGGATTCCATTTCATCTTGATCCATGATAGCCTCAGCTTCAGGGATCCTATGATTCTCATATATATTTCCTACTTTTTCCTTATTCCAAATGCATAGAGCATTCTTAGTTTTCCTCAATTTCTCACACATTTGAAACATAGGATTACCAGAACTTTCTTCACTCCAAGCCTTCTCAACAACATCATAAAACCCAGGCATATCAATCCTAGCATTAAAGAATCTAAATGGGGTTTTTTCCCTTGTAAGTGGATGTATCCAAATAGGTAATAAGAAACTTGTGATCACTGTGAAGAGAAGATCTGAGATTCCCCCACATATTAGGATAAAACTCCATAAAAGACTTGTTGTATAAAACTCTATCAATTCTAGACATAACAAGTTTACTACCCTCTTGTCTATTATCCCATGTGAAATGAAAACCAATAAAGTCAAGATCAATAAGACAATTATCATTAATGAATTCATTAAACTGGGCAATAGCAGAATAAGAGGGCTCAGCCTTTCCAAATTTCTTAGAAGAAAGTATTATCAAGTTAAAGTCACCCATGAGAATCCAAGGGTGATTAATATTAGACGAGGAAACATCCTTCCATAGAGCAATCCTTTTATGTTCAGGATTATGACCATACACTTCTATGAGAAAAAAAGACTTACCTTCATGTAAGATATCACAGAGAATATATTGATCACTCTCAAAGATTTTGTTAATAGAGATTTGTCCTAGATCCCAAATAAGAATCACCCTCCCAAGTGGATGAGAGAGATGATTGGAAGTCCACAAAGATCCAGGCCAAATGTTGTGGATTTCTTTACAAATTTTCCTTCTCCTAACTTTTGATTCAAGGATACAAGCAATAGAGATGTCATTCTTCCTGATAATATCACAAACAACTCTCTATCATCCCTTTTTATTCAAACCCCACACATTCCAAGACATTAGTTTAATGTTAACTATTGCAAGTAATTAGGTTAGGTACTTCCTTCAAACCATTGTTCTCAATAAGAGGTTCATTCATTATCGAACCATTATCCTCATTGATAGTATCATTCACCTTCTCAAGTTCCTTAGTAAACTCAAGAACTTTAAAGCTATTAGGTGACACAGGTATACCTCTAGTCATCTTTTGAGGGATTTTATGAACATTCTGAGGTGGTACCTTATTCTTTCTACCTTGTTTAGACCAACCATCACTAGATTCCGGTGTGACTAACATCACATCTTTGTTTAAAGATGGAGCAGTTTGTGGACTGACTATTGAGCTTCGTACTCTAGTAATCAAGGGCAAGTCACATGTAGCAATCTCAGCGACATCCTTACTAGAATACTCATCAACGATTGCATTAGAGACCACCAGTGAAGAAGACACACCACTGGAGCCTTCTAGGTTTTGAGTCACATTCTCACTCGGAGGACAGTCATAAAAGGTATCAACCTCAGCTTCCACATCAACAGGAGATTTTTTCACTCAGATCTGCTTTGCTTTACCTTTTTTCTCTTCACCCTTCACACAATCACCCTGACCATGCCCAAATGTTTGACACAATTTGCATAGAGTGGGGATCCATTCATATTCGAACTTGATAGTATTCTTAACACCATCATCACTCACAAGGGACATTTCTCTTAGAAATGTTGAAGAAGAGTGCATCAACACTTGAATCCTTGCAAAATCAAGATGCTTATATTTCCTGGTTAACAGATCTGGATTTAATGGAGCACCGAGGTAGCTACCAATCATATAGAACATTTTTGGATCCCATAGTTCTAAGGGGATATCAGGAATCTATATCCAGATAGAAACTTCAGATAATTTAAGCTTTTCAAGGGGCTCACCTCTCTGCCATTTATTTAAGATTATCAACTTCCCAGCTACGAACCACATGCCTCCCTTAATAGAGACCCTCATGTCCTATGGATCTGAGAACCTAATGAAAAAAAATCATTCCCCCATGAAAGGATCTCAAATTATCCTTTGGCCTTCCAGATCAATGATCAGTGTTTGTGAAGCGTGGGAAAATGTCGTTTTAGACCAACCACATATCCCACAATTGTGTTTTCCTAGCGAGATACATTTCTCTCTACAATAGATCTGGGATATTTGATTGCTCCATCAATGACATCAAGGTTGCAATGCTGCATTACTATTTCATCCACTTCTTTTTTAACAAATAGACCCTTCCAATTTTATGCCTCCGCTGCAACTGGAACACCACCCTCTCTCCATCTTGGATGTTTAGTCAGAGCTTGGGGATGTCTGGCCTCACCTGAGACTGGTTTCCTTCCGGCGGTGCTCTTTATAGTAGGGTTAGTAGGTGGTTTTCCAGTGTCCCTCCCCTTGTCACCAGCCTCATTTCCAGAGCACACAGGAGACACAACTCTATGATGTATAGGTTCAACTGTTAGATCCATTGAACCAAGAGATCATTAGTTTTGGGATGAATTGAAGCTAAATTTAATATCTTGACTCACCATCGATTGTGGTGGCCTGACCCACCATTGGTTGTGACCTCTTGGGTCACCATCAGTTGATAGGATCAACACTACTGTCATATTTCACCATCGGGTGTTGCATTGATGTCACCATGGGTTGATACTTTCATTAGGGCACTAACCATTGGTCCTTAAGCTTATAATTGAACAAAACCTAACCTAAGGGGTGACCATAGATTGTCACCATCAATTGACACACTTGGTCACCACCATCAATTGTCATGGTAACTACATCATCGACTGTCGTGATGTCATCATCGGGTTATGTGTTCATAGAAGAAATTAGCTTTAAACCCTAATATTGACTATCGGTTGATAGGTTCTTAGCACCATCGGTTGTACTACCAACCTATTCTATACCATCCTCTACCTTAGGAAGGTTGTACACCTATTTATAGGTTCATCTAGAACTAGAATAGAATAGGGAACACCATAAAATTCGAGATCTCAAGCAAGCTTAGCTTCTTAAGGTTTAAATCACCATTTTAGGCAAGAACATGAGCTAACAAGCTTATAGTAAACAATATACGTGAACACAATTATAAAACTCGCCTCTACAGGGAAGAAAAGGCTCTTAGAAATAGGAAACCTCGAGCAAGAAGGTAGAAAACCTAAGAAAAAGCTCTGAACTCGGCCATCTATCACCTTTCTCTACAAGGAAGCAAAACCCTAGAAGAAGAAGCAAGAAAGATAGGATCTTGAGTTGTAGAGAAACATTTACCATGGAATAGAAAAGTTCTAACCTGGAGGAAGGTATGAGAAAGAAGAAGAGAAATAAAAATAGAGAAGGAAGGAAGAAAACAACTTTCGTTGGTTGAAAACCCTAGAAGATGACCTTGGAAACCCTAGGTAGGGCTAGGTGGAGCTCTAGGAGACCTTCTTCTCCAAGAAGGGGGGTCATTTTCTACCTTGGACCACCTGTTTCCATAGACAAACAAATCTAGGTCAGTGATCCAGGTTAGAAGAAAGAGAAATCAAGCAAAGGTTTTGTACTTGGGCAAGGAAGAGGTAGATACCCATGGATAAGGATGGAAGCAAGCATGAGGTGTACAAGCATCTCTCCAGGTGCCCATGGCCTAAAGCTTTCATGGACGAGCATGTAGTAGGTTTACCAGATTTTGGGGAATGCTAGGCCACCAGCTGATGGTCTCCCAAGGCAGCCATCACCTATTGGTCGAAGGTTACCATCGTTTATTCATGGTTTAGGTTTAAAGATGGGTGAACCATCAGATGATCATGTCCATAAGTGAACCATGGGTTCAGGTGAACCAAATCAGCATGAACCATCAACTTCGAGCCTGATAGAGAAGACCACTGGCTGTTACCACTGGCTGATGGCCACCAAATATTGCCCAAGCAGTGGAGCCATCGGATGATAGCCTTGAAGGTGGCCCATCCATGGGGGGTAAACCCTAATTTAACATAGAAAGGAATCTCCTCCAAACCAAGGTACAATTGAGCATCCCATGGCTCAAAAAGCTCAAAAATTATGATAAAACATCTAAGAAACATAATTTATGTGAAAAATCACAAAGAAAACCCCTCAATCGAGTAAATTATAGAAAATTCCAAAATGTAGATAAAATTGCATAACTTGCTGAAACAATGTCCAAATTGGACCAAATTTGAAATTTAAGCTTGTATTATGATTCTAAAGCATATAAAAAGGTTAGATTAAGGTTCTAAGCATTCAATTATGGTAATTAAGCTTGTTCAACACTTAGGATAGTTGAGGGGTGTATAGAAGTGAAATCAATCCACCTCTCTACTAATAATAATGGTAAACAAAATCCAATTTGGATAGCAACAAAAGATAAAATTTTGACTATATTCAATTTAAATAAAGTATTCATAAAAATTTCCCCAATATGGGTGTACATGATTTATACAAAATTAGGATCTAAGTAGAGGGATACTAGACTACAACAAGATGTCTCCAAAAATAAAAGTAACTTAACAAATAATTTCATGGAGGAAGGATGGACTCCTTTTTCTTAGTCATAGGCTAGTTCACCATGCTCATGTTGCACACTTCAATCCTAACCTGGGTGGTTGGGATCACCCAGCAAAAGGGAAAGGGAGGAAAAGTATGTGTCACAAAATATGTCCAGGATAACAAAAAAAAGTAAAGCAAATAAAATATGCTAGGGTTCATCATAAGATGAAGATAACAACAGTATGAGACTATATTCAAAAGAAATTTTCCATTAACAATTAAATTAAAAAGGATTGCATGTAAGATAATTATGACTACCTAACTAAGTAGGGTTGAGGCACCTACCAGGCCCCTAACCTTAGGTGAGGGGAGAATAAGGCATTCCCAGTCACCTATAATATTATGGGGAGAATAAATACATTCCCCAGGGCAAATTAATTCATGCCCTCTGTGGGTGGTTGTACACATGTACCACTACTCTAATTTAAATAGAACATAAATCTACATGCTATAAAGATAGTTATGGGAAGAATAATTCATGAACCAATAAGCATGGTAGTGGGCTTTAAAACCCAAACAATAAGAAACTATGATCAAATTTGAAGCACAAGAAATTAGGGTTTCAAGAATAGATGATTAGGTCAAATTAAGCCTCATAATGGAGAACTAGGTTAAGGCATAAATACTCCCAACTTAAGGTGTAAATGCACATACCTCTTCCTTAGAGCCCTAGAAACCACTATCCAAAATCATAAGCATGATTAGGGCCCACTTGTCCTATTATCATAACCACATTCATGTATTAGCATTATATGCATTCATTAAGAATTCAAAACCCTAAAGTTTTCAACTTTTTCTACAAACCACCGATTTTCATCTCAAAAACATCACCATTGACTTAGTTAGGGTTTTTTTGATCAAAATAACATATAATATTGTGTATTTTGAAGATATGGACTTTTAGGGTTTTTTTGGTGATTTTTAGTTAATTAAATCATCCTAAAAAAACTTTTGCAAAAACATCAAAACCAAGCATCAAATTTTTTTTAATAGATAGCTTACTTTTTCTGATTCCAAAATATATTTTATTTTTATTTTTCGACCAACGAATCAAAAGATACGATATTTCTAAAACTAACCAATTAGAAATTGCCACGTAGGCATCCATGGTCGAGCCAGAGAGAGCATGAGATAGAGGGAGAGGGAGAGGGGCAGGGCCCACTTCTTGGCCCAATCACTGCGGGCCAAGACAACAACCCACCCTCACTGCCGGCCAAATTGGTTCCAGTCAAAGCCGGGTCATCGCGAACCAAAAACAAATCGAATGATAGGAGCATCCTCGCGCGAGCACATAGAAAGAAGAGAGGAGCGATCGGGGGTAAAATAGTAAAAACATAGGGTGTTATCCTCCTCCCTCACCCACACCATGGCAGTGAGCAAGCCGCAGCTTGCTTGCTTGCAGTTTTGGGTGAATCTGGGTTAAGCGATTGAACAACAAACTGAAGGCACAAATTCGAAGAGCAAGATGCAAGGAACTCACCGAATTCATCAATTTGGACGTGGGTTCTACCGAGAGAAGAGGAGTTGTGACACAATCCAATAATAGAAGCTCCATTGCTGGTGGCTACACACAACTTTCTAGCAAATTGGGGGAAGAGAAGATTCGCTTTGGCGCCGATGATGGCTCGGGTGGAAGTATTTATAGATTCGGGTCAAATTATAGGGCTATGGCTAGTTGGCCGAGATGTCATGGTGTCTAAGGTTTAGGCAAAACTTAAATAATGGAAACTAGGGAGAATTCAATAGCTTGCCCAATGCAGAAACTCATCATGAAGTCAAACAACCAAAAATTTTGGAAAACCACCGAGAAACGAGGTAGGAAATCGCAAAGTACCAGTGCATGAGCACTGTTCGCGGCATCCCATTCGTACCCAAGGTAGGAGAAAACTCCCACACCATAGGATCCAATGGGCGTGATCCTAGGGTGCATCACATCCGTCCAATGGGTGGACCCATCCAAAAATAAAAAGGAAATATGAGTGTGACATATAAATCGAATCCGATAAAAATGCAAGTTACATTTATTTAATAGTTTCTCTTTCCTCAATTGAGGGTGCAAGAGAAGCCCAAATTAAGCCAAATTTAACACCTAGCCTATTTTTTATATGAGGAATCCAGATATGGAATTAGATTTTCCTTTGAGAATTTTTAATGTGTTAAATAATTCAAAACTCATTTTCTCTTTCTCCTTCATTTGTGACTCTGTGATTATCCAAATATGGTCAAATTTCACCCATGTGTCCCGATTAATTTCTTGGATATGATTTTGCTATTATTTGATCATGTTTATGCCATTTATTTAATTAATTCTTAAATTGAAGGTTCTACACACTTTCTCTCTCCCAAATTACCATGTATATTAAAGATTATCCAAATTACATGAAAATTCACCCAAAGGCTATTTTTAATGTGTAGATCACGAATCTAAGGTTAGTTTCCACTTTTGGAGTCATTTAATATTTTATTTAATATTTTGAGGGAAACTCATCTTTTCTTTTCAAAATAGATTTTTCTTTCTCGGTCAATTTTGTTGTGGAGTTTGTATGGCAACAAGTGCGGGAAAAATATCCTTTTGGAACACTAATTTGGTGTAGGTACTCCACCACATATACATACTCAGGTTGAAGGTATTCCTCATAGAAAGATGCCTTAGCCAGCAAAGGAGAAGAGGAATCTATACATCATTGTCCTTATCAGATTCCGATATGAGTTTTTGTGGTGGTTTGTATCTGTTCTTGATCATTGTGTGGTCTTTTAGTTTATTTTTCTCCTCATGTAGATGTCGTATGTCCCCTCCATAATGAAATTTGTTTGTTTAACTTTAAAAAAAAAGAGATATAATTATTATTGTCCCAAAATTATGAAACTTGGCCTACAAGCCAAACCAAACCCAAGAAAAATGAATCTCAACTTATTTTTAACCAATTAGTGTCCCTTTTATGAATTTTATCCCATTATCCAATATTACCAATATTTTTCATATTAATTAATTCCATATCACATTAACATGTTTAAAGCACATTATTCATTCTTTTTTCTCTTCCTTGCTCCATAAGGCTAAGGAAGGATCTAGAATAAATATATTTTATTAATATGTCACATGAGTGGTAAATTTGCATATTAGACCCTTATTTAAATATTTACTGAGGTATTTGTGCATAAAACCCTTTATCGGTATAAAAGGTGAACAAATGTTCACGAAACCACCATAATATCCACAAATTAAACAGAAAGGTCAAGAAGGATAGTAACGAAAGGAAAAGATGGGAAAGAGGGACAAAAAACAAAATGTCCAAGATTTGGTATGTTATAAGGGGTCTCTCAACCATAAACCCCTAATAGGGATTTCACCCATGAAATCCAAGGTAAAGAAAGATGGATACTTATCATGCACCTCATTCTCAATCTTCCACATGGTTACCTTTATATCATGGTGGTGTCACATCATTCTCATAGAATTCATATTCCTCTACCTCAACTCCTGCATGTGTCATCTTGGTTCAACATAAGAACTGTTGTGCCACCTATATAGGTCCGGTAGTACCTTTTAACTTAGGACTCTAACTATCATACTAAACTATTCTATCTATTGTATCACACATTACTCAAAGGCCACACTTGTTGGATCTTTACCAAACATGGAACATGATGTATCTATCATCATATGTAACTCTACATGATTTCATCTCTATATTCTTTTAATGGTTGTTGTGATTATCAACTCAATTAGTCAGGTGAGAATACCCTAAGAGTCAAGAACTATAAGGAATATGTTCTTAAAGGATTATTCAATCATCTAAATGATGGACTAGACATCAATCTAGTTGAAGAATCATACACTTTTCTGCAACATGTTAACAAATATAACCTTCTAGTTGATCTTGTTCGGGGTAGGGCAACGATATTATCTTCATCTTACCAGGATTCACATAAATACACTTAGAAGATATATCATAACTCAAAGGGGATACTCTAGTTAACACCCAATTCACTCTTGCTGAATTTGTCACACATAAATATAGTTGCTTCAACATTCTTAAGGATTAGCAAATATGTTAAACATGCTACTGACAATATCTAAAATACTTTGAGATGTCATCATTCAGAGCTTGTCACAACTTATTAAACCAGACCTAATTACTCTATTTCTCTTATTTATAAACATTGTTGATGCATTGGTTAGTCTAAACGACATAACCCTAAACTCATCATGGTCATGTAACTTAATGTCATCCACTCTAACTCTTATCCATTGATATTCTTGTCCCAGGTTTATCTTAAAGGAAAACGATAGAATATGTCTATTGATATAAAAAAACTATCTATCCTTCATAGAGGTCTTGCCCAACTATCAACAGACCATAAACAACATTATAAAATCACTCTTCTTTTCTCAAACAATACTTCAAAGATCAACTTCAACTCTCTCTCTAATGGAGAGTAATATTGGACAACTTGTTTAATAGATATATTTAACTCATATATAACTAGTACACTCTCGATACTAGGATTCATTACCTTGGTATCCACTACATGTTCTATAAAGAACTCATATCCTAGTTTTATCCACTTCCTCAACATCATAACTAGCTAAGAACATATAGGATAAATCCCCCTAACTCTTGGAAGGCTTAAAAAGCATGATCATTATAAAACATAAATTTTTTGGAACTATATTCCAAGGAAATCACACATCATATCAAGATAACCATTCTAGGATTACAGAGAATCCACATGTACCAAGTGGCATGAGTTCTACTTGAAGGCCATGCCTAAAAAAGAAGGAACACAAAGGGGAACAACCTTCCCACATCAAAGTAGCATTGTCCAGGCACCACTAGTAAAAGTTAACCAATTCTATTTTCCCCCATGAAGGTTAAACTTTTTATGTATCATCTTACCTTTTTCACCTTGGGTTCCTTGCCATTAGCTTAGAAATTATTAATATTATCATATCTCACTGCTATTTTCTCATTAATTGTTCATCATTCTTATATATGTCCTCTCATGTTACCATGTTTTTCAACCATTGATCAAGGAATAGGTCATCATATTCCATATTTGCTTCGTTAAACAAGGAGCTTCTCCCTTGATTTCTTTCATATATCATTCATATATTACATTAACACTTTTTTGCACACACAGGTTGGTCTAAAATTAACTCAGGTTCCACTTTATTTCACTATCATATTCTCATTTATCTTCTCATATTATACTTAGAACACGATCTCTCTCCTTCTTATGTGGATTTCATACCTTGAGTCACTTTATCAACACAAACTTATCTGTCTTTTACTTTATTATCTTCTTGAATTATAGCTTCAAGAATTTCTCTTTGGCTTATCTGTATTTAGATTTAGGTTTCATGGTGTTGTATATTTCTCTTATAGTTATCAAATATTCAACTTTTGATAGGTTATCATGTAATTCTCATCTTCTTTAGAGAAAAATTGAGACATTTGCACCATAATTTCTGATTTGTTATGCTCTTTAGATTGTTTCAAAATGACTACTTGATCAGAGTAATCATGAAGAAATCAATATGAGAATTCCATACTTACCTTTTCTTCAATAATTGAATACACGGCCAGGGCATCCAAGTACTGAGAGTAAGCAATATGCACCATGTTTTCATGTCATGTTCCTTATTTAGACATCATACTAGTCCTAAGTCTTAGTGTCCATGTAGACTCAGTGAACCTAGATCTCTGATACCAACTTGTGAGAACCGGTTACACTAAATGAGATTACTCAAAAAATGAAATATGATTACACATTAATGAAACACAAACCAAGAAAACAAGGTAAATTAAAACCGATTTCAATATTTCTCAGTTCCTTAGAAACATATTCATAAAAGCTCAACAACTTGCTTTATTTCATATAATGCTAAAATCTCTTACAAATTCTTTGTAGCCTCAACTACAACAGAAACTTTACAAAGGGACACTATCCATATTTTCCACATATACACACATCAACATGCTACTGAAAATTTGATTCAGTTGAAACATTGTATACAAACTCTTTACCCGGACATGCGATACAGGGACGACTATAAGATATACTAGACAAATAACAACTATCTTTAGGGTTCATCACCTCAAGCTCTCTTTTCTATCATGGTTGTGTATCCACTGCTATCGATCAACTAAAAAGATGTGGTGACCCACAAGATGTGACCTAGTCCCAGCGAGAGATATAACCCTCTCTAACAAATATTGATTACATCAGATTAGATAGTAAATAACTGAGCAATTGAAGTATTTAATAGTCAATTGATCAAATTGAACAGTTCAAGCATGCTAAACAGATTAAACAATTGAGCTTAGTAACAAATATAATTATCAATGTATATACCATGCTAACATCACAAGCAAACTCGTAGCATAATTATCTCTAACATCATGAATATGTATAGTAGCATAACATGGATATCGAAATTTGTATATTTAATAAAGTGAACTAATCTACGTCATAATTAGAACTAACACCATAAGCACAACTAACTGCATAAGCATGTTTAGCAATTTAAGCATTTCTAATTACAAAGGCATGGCTAGCAAAAATAATCATAGCTAGCAACATCATCTTAACTATTAGTGTCAGTATATCTGAAAACATAAGCATGTTCACAATGTGAGAATAACTACAACATAAGCATATCTATCATCTCATATTGTACTATACATGTTCTCTATGTAAGGAAAGCAAACAAGGGTTATCATCCAATGTAAGGCGTTGTGTATAACCCTAAACTGATATTCTACACTGTTGTATTACATCTTTTATTATGCCCTGGGGGGTTTGAGTCGCACCACCCAAAGTCCAACCGACCCCTACGAAGGGCTAATCAGTTTCATATAAGATCTATGAGTGTTGGTATCCTAAGATCTCTTCTCTACTCGTGCAAAATATTGACAAAAAGTAGAAAGTAGAGTTGATGTAGCCACATAGAAGACCAACATCTTAAATAAGAATACAAGAAAAATGGAGCTCCAAAAAGTACAATCTCCAAGAAGAATATAATCAGTAAAATTCTTTCAAATATAATATCAATAATAGAAGTCCACAAACTCTTCAAGAAGTGCATAAAGATCCACAAATATATAGATTAGTTGCATATAACATTCCTCTCATCCATCTCTTCTCTCCTCTATTTGTCCCCATCACACCAACCAAAGAAATAACCAAGAGTGATTGGGGTGAAAATTCATATATAATAGCAGAGGAAATAAATATGTTAAGAAAATATGTGAAGGATGTCAATTGATAACTCGAGTGAATGTGCAACATGACGCGATTAGATGGATCCAGAAAGAAAAATAGATGGATCTTAATGCAACCCAGAAAAGGAGTTTTGTGCGACTATTAGCCTAAAAAATCTAGGTGTGATTGCGGAGGAACCCCTCCCCTCACAATATGGATCATTAAAAAAAATCACTAAAGATCTGATTAACAACATGCATGAAACATTTATAGCTAGGGGTTTGAATAGATGTATCATGTGATACCAAGAATGGATTGATAATGAGTAAGAATATAGAGTAAACCACCATGTTTCCTTCATAAAGTAGTAGTTGTAGAAAGCCTTTCTATAAGGAAATATATATCCACTATTCAGTTCAACATCATATGTGAGGAATCTTATAATATTCCAACTAATAGCCTCAGTTGATCACGACTTGATCACTCAGAAGCTTCTATCAAAAATTTCTATTGGTAGCAAGTGTATAGAAGAAAATTTTTTATCAGAAGGGGAGAGGATGTCGGGTAACTGAACTTCTTCGAGTCTAGGTTCAAATTTTGAGGTAGATTGAGATTCATCTTCATCAACAAACCTCATAGCCATCAACTTGTGATAGCAGCCTTCCAACTCGACCCTGAACCTTATAGTGATGATGGCGTGACACACTTGTGTACAGACCTAACGAGGCTCATAGACCTTCCTCTCTTCACGGTGCCTATGCGCTTGCAAGGTCGGGACAGTCCCACTGAGGAGATTGTGAGTGAGGATCGGAGGACGAAAGGTGTGTTGTTCTACGGTGATAATAAACAGATGAAATGTAAACAAGAAGGAATACCAGACTGTTGAGGCGTGCAGGAATGTACTGTCCTTAAGAGTATTTCCGCCTTACTCAACGACGAACGTCGGTGCAGCAGTAATCCATGGCGGGTACCCTCCCAGGATACAACAACAAGAGGAGCGAAGCGTGCACCCGCAAATCCCTCCTCAGCGAGAGGTCTTTGATCGTTCTTCCAGCGATCACCGGAGTAGCGGCAACAACAGCGGAAAAAAATGAACGGAAAAGATAGTGTCTAGTGTTTCTGTTTTGTCGAACGATAGCGGAAAACAAACATAAATAACCAAGAAAGGAAGCGTGAAAGGATGCGTTCGGTTGCAAACGCGTTGCGGTTTGGAACTGCCAAACGAACAGATGCATTGCAGCGGCCCAGGTTAAAAATTGGTTCAATGAACCGAAGGGCAAAACCAAGCCGGGGCCACACCCGTACAAGGGGCTCCGGAAGGCCGGATTTGCACCTCCCCTGCGCGCGGGATGCGACGTGCGCCGATGCGCCCAATTAAAGGGTTTCCAGACCGGGCCGGCCCAAACCCCATTGGCAAGGCCCACTGTTACAACCCCAAATTTTGGGTTCATTTGGTGAGAAATGTAATTTCTCATATTAAAGATATTTGGACAAATAATATAATTTGTTGTGAATAAATAGATTTTGTTTAAAATAGCCTTGTTGTTTGATTTGTGGGCTTTATTGGCTATTGGACCCAATGACAAGGAAATTCAATTAGTGAATGAATAATTGAATATTTGAGAAAAGAAAGAGGTAGAAACCTCTAGAAGGAAAATCCAAGGAGGGATTTCATGCCTCTTGGGTTCCTTGGGTACCAAGGAGTCCAAATTTGCATAAAGAGAGCAATAAGAAAAGAAGAGATCAATTAAGTATTTCTTTATTAAGGAAGAAATTGAAAATATTGATGAAATGTGGAAAATAAGTAAAAAGAGGTATAATTAAGTGATCCTTGGTGGAATTTCGTATCCCAAGGATTGCTTATGATAAAAGGGATACCAATGAGGAAAATAAAAGGGAAATAAAGAGAAATCCTCAAAAAGAACTATTTTAATAAGAAATAAACAAGATAATGAGAAATAATGAAGAATAATGCATTTAGATGCATCTCGAAGGATAATGAGTATCCAATAAAAGGATTTCAAATTATTAGAGTTTCTTGGGATCCAAAGAGTCCCAATGAATAAAGAGGAAAGAGAAAATACCTATTAAAGAAAATCAGAGAATAATGTAATACATTATTAATGGATTATGTAGTTTTGCTAGAAAGAAAGAAATTGCTATTAAAGGAAAATAGGATTTCGTTTCCATGGATTAAAAGTCAAGCACAAGAAGATTAAAATGTGTAATTTTCAGATTTCCCTTTAAATGAATAGTTTCCTTAATAATCAAGGGATGCTAATAAAGAAGGAATAGATTTAAGAAGAGAGTTGCACCTAAATAAGGAAAGTAGGCTAAGGGGACTTGTTTTCCCTGTGGTTAAGTATAATGGGACGTTTCCATCCTTCCCTATATAAGGGTTGGATCTAGAGCCTCGAGCCTAGGAGATCTCGTGCATCTTCCTCTTCGTTTCTTCTTCTTTCCGCCTAAACCCTAACCAAGAGGGTATATCACGATTCTAGGGCAACAAGGGGTGTTGTTATGGTTCTGTTAGAAGTAGGGACCTACGACGACAAATCCCGAAGGGCCAACTACCCCTTTCGCGCCTTCAACTACGTGTAACCCTTGCCGGAGATTTGCATTACAGCAGCAGCGATGAAGCAACCACGGAGGGTTCTCGCGTGAGGAACGACCATCTTGGCCATGTCCGAGGCTTTCTTCGGGAGCGCCAGGGTGCGGCGCAGCCAGGGGGCCGTTGGACTCCAGTTCCATGGCCCAGGGGTGAGAGGGGAGCCTTGCAAAGGACTGCCACCGGCAGGCTACTGTAGCGGATCGAAGGTAGAAGACGCTGGTTGCGCACTGGACGAGTTTGCCCCTCTATGGGCTGTAGAGCCAATCCACTTACAGGGGGCATGAACGTCATTTCGTTATATTTCCAATAAGGCAAGCCGCGTTGCATGGAGGGGATGATGTGGCGCTCCGCGATTGGTTAAAAAAGGTATTTCTTGCAAATTTCATAACTAAAAATTGGTAGCTCAGATGAGATCATACAAAATATGAAAATTGCTCAGAAAATCGAGAGGAATCTAAATAAAATATGTTTAGAGCCTAATTCTGAGTTGAATTCGAAAAGTAATGGAGGTTATTAGCTTTAGATGTAATAATGACCAAAGAACCCTATTTTGATATGATTAAAGTGATTAGTAAGGTTTAATAGCTGATTAAAGTGGATCTTAGCCTGTTAATGATAAAAAGGAACTTTAGAAAGAAAAAGGATGAACTTTGCATATAATTAGTTAATTTGGAGTTTCATATGCATGAATATACTTTAATGGGCCTTGAAACCCTAATGTTGATTAATTCGACTATTAATGGCTTTAATTGATTAATTTCATGATTAAAGTAGTAATATGTTATTTTGAGCATTAAAGTCCCTAATTTGTGGATAAATAACCTTAATATAGAAATTAGTGTTTTTACATGAATAAAAGGTGGAATTAATGGCAAATCAAGTTCTTATGTGTTTTGGATCATAATGGACTATGAATTGATGATAAAGGTGTATAATGACCTTGAGATAACTTAAAAGGATAAAGAAGGTAGTTTTGGTATCAAAGAAAAATAATCGACTCTAATTGGGCTTATGATGTTGAAATTAGGGTTTATGAACTGAGGGAGAATTTAATATATTAAAAGTGTTATGGAGGCAAAAACCCTAATAAAACCCTAATGTGGTCTAGAAAGCCTAACATGGAATCCAAGTCTAGCTTTAGAATGTTCTGGATAAACTATAACACTTGGATCCCATGCATTAATTTCAGGATATTGTTGATTGCTTGTTGCTTGTTCTTTATCCTTATTGCTTGGACAATCAATAATAAGGTCTAAGGAATCCTCGACCAAACTAATGAAAAGCACGTAAATAAGATGTCATGGACATAAGCTTAATAGATTAAGTGCAAACTAAAGAATAGATGCATGCCTAGGTCATATGACACGAGTTGTCATAGCCCTCCGGAGAGACCTGAGGATAGACCTCCTTGTCAGGAGGATGAGTAAAGAGAGTTAGTCTTAGAGGTAGAGACCTCCATTGAAGGTAGAGACCTCGCACATCCTTTGAGGATGATGTTAACCCTTACCCTAAGTGAAGATTAGAGAGATGACATGATGAGTTAGATGTCATGGTTGACCAGATGTTTGGTTTGCCATATGAGCCATGTGAGGTTGGGTGACCTAGCACCTTTGGCAACCCGGGAAAGGGTCGTGCATGTCAAAGCAAAGGGTAGCTCCTTCATGGATGAAGTTAGTGAAGGATCTATAGAAACCCTATGGCTTATGCAAGTAAGGGATAACATGCCCCCAGAGTACGTCAGTGGTATGGTAGTAGGTTGAAACCCTGGCCAGAAGGGCATGATGGATGGCTTATGAGATAAGCATAAAGAGATATGAATAATCTTGAGCCAAACATGAGTTGAGCATAGGCTTCAACCACATAAGGGTTTGCTTGTGAGCATGAGCCTTCATGGAGAGGGGACCTCTAGTAGTAGGGTTGGATGTGGAGTTATCTCTAGAGAGAGAAAGCAAGAACCCAGTAGGAAAGTTGGAAGCTTTGGTTCCGAGACTTAGGAACAGTGGATAGTAGAGGATGATGCGACCTAAGTGGATGATAGTGGTTTCCCTATGAAGACTGATGATATCTTGGTTGCCTTTAGAGGAACCAAACCTTAGAGAGAGGATGATGCTTCTGGAACCTATGTGCCTATGGTATAGGAGTTTACCTGCTGAGATGAGACAAAGAGTGCCTTAGACCCTGAGGAGGTTCAAGTAACCAGTTGTGGGGCTTTATACCTAGTTGGTTGTCCTTGAGGAGGACTCAACTCTGAGGTGTTGCTCATATAAAAGGATCATGGGAGTACATGGCATACCTTGAGCATGCTTGATTCGTGGTTAAGAGGTTGAGCATGTAGTTGGATATCCAAAAGTGAACCTAGGGTTCCTGGCCGAAGAGGGGAAGCATTGTACCCAATGCTCCTGATGAGATTTGAGTCTCTATAGTTTCGAGCATGGTACTCCTCATATGTAAAGGTAAAAGAAACCCCTTAAGTTAAGGGTATGTTTGATGAACCCTTCCCGATTAAGTTGATCTAATATTGAGGAAAGAGAACAAGTATGACCTAGCATGGTTTAACGGGTGGTCTACTTGTGCCCTAGTAGCTGCTAGGTTAGGCATGCTCATATGGATGTAAACCCTAAGGATGCTTGTGACCTTGTTGTCAAGAGTTGTAGTTTCCTCCCATCCTGGGAGAGGGACCCTTTAGTGGGTGTATACCAGTTTTGTTGGAGTTAAGATAACCTAAAGAGGTTTTATAGGATCCTGAGAAAGCTAAGTGAAAAGTACATGGCATGAGATTGAACCTATAGACCCATAGTTAACCATCTCTAAGTGCATATGGATGTGTTACCATGAAGGTAACCGGTATGGGGCCTGACCAAGGTAGGCAGGTCTCCATAATCCCTGAGAAAGGATGAAAGTTAGTCATGAATGCAGAGAGAGATGATGAAGGATGGGGTAAGGTTCTAAGTTGAATATGTACTATGTTAGAATCCTAAGTCTATCCAAGGGTCAGGTAGGGATAAGACCGATGGAAGAAGGAGTTGCCTAATTCCCTAGTTGCACATGACCATAGGGTCGTGAGGTAACAACTATCATTGTCTGAGGGCCATGGGTTAGGAGATTGATCACCTTCATGAACTCATGGGACCCAAAGGGCAGATGAGTAGGGCACTCTCTGGATGCATAAGGGAAGAGGGATGACTCCAAAAGTGCCGGCACCCTATAGACCTAGAGGAGATGACCTAGGATTATGCTTGGACCAAGTAAGTCCGAGACCAGTTTTCCCTGGAAGTAGTGTGGATATCATGATGTTTGTGATATAGAGACATAAGCTTCACGTTTCAACTTGGATTTGAAAGTGTACGGGAAAGGTGGGTTGTACCATCTCTACTCTTGGAACATGAAGAACTCTGTATTTGGACTGCAGCCAAATACTTATTTCTTCTTGTTATGGGAGTGAGTGATAGGATAGTACGCATGCCTTACACCAAGGATAAAGATGATGTAAGTTGGAACGTTGCTACAAGGTATGAGGATAGAGATGATAACATACCTTTGTGGAGAGAATAATATATGGATGGTTTACAAACACTAAGAGTATTAAGGAGATCATCTTGTGAGGATGTTTTATCTCGAACTAAGTGGATTTTTGCAAGTGTTACAAGGAATCACAAGGTTGAGTTTGATCACCATGAGGATGAGCTCAGAGTTCCGTGATGAAGACAACCTTAGAGTTTGAGATGAGATGATAAGTATAATGCATGGAGGAGTATGTCTTAGACATTAACTAACACCTAAGGATAAGGAGTGGTAATGAATGCTCTGGTTGAGATATAGCTACCTAGTTTAGCTGGAAGCTAGAAGAAGTTGATGTTGTTCGACTAACCCTATGTTTGGAAAGAAGATGTGTTTTGGCTAACACTCAGATGTAATAAGATATGTCGAACAAGTTAATGGTTGTTTGGTTTTCCAGTTTAGTCCTTGATGTAGTGAAAGGATGGTGATAGAACCTTAGATACACTTCTTTGGATAGGAAGGTAATAAAACCCTTTGAGAGTGGTTTAGGGTTTTCGAGGTATCAAGCTTGAGGAATCATAACAATACAGGAGGTCATGATATACCTTGGTACTACAAAGATAGTAAGTGATGGTAGCATTCTGGATGCTTAAAACAAAGTCGCATGTAGTATGTGGCCATGCAAGCCAGGAGGTGAAGGACGAACACCATTAACCCAGTGCATGGATATAAAGTATAAAGAGTTCCCGAGAGGGAATGGGAGTTCATCATTATGGAGGTTGTGAGTTTCTCCTGGACCAAGAAGGTCAAGATACAATATGGGTTATGGTAGATCGCCTTACCTAGATGACATGAGAAAGGAAGAGTTCAGTCAAGGAACAGATCTGGTTGAACTACATATGAAAAGAGATGGTTCAACTACACCATGATGCGAATTCAAAGGTTCTTGATGTGACCTAAAGGGTTCACTTCCATGTAGTGGAAGTTGATACATGAAGAGCTCAGTGTTTGTATAGTTTATCACCCCATACTAATGGACAGTATGATCCAGACTAGAGGGTCTGATGAGAGCATGTGTGCTCATTTAGGGTGATACATAAAGACAGTTCTTAAGATGTGATGTTAACCACCATAGCCTTTATTGGGATGCAAGAAGTTCTATAGGGAGGTTGTGTCGGTCACCACTTCATTATGATGATGTTGGTGAAGAAGGCCTCGCGAAGGTCATAAAAGAACCACAAGTGTGTGCATATGAAGTCGCTTTGATCGTGCAATGGCTAAGAGAAAGCCCAGTGGTGACATGAATCATGAGCTGATGCAAAGCAGACTGATATGCAGTTTACTGTGGGAGAATATGTGATGTGAAAATCTGACCCCTCTAAGCAACAACTGAGAAAGCTGAGTCCCCGATATATGGGTCCATCTGAGATGGATTGATGGAGATGGTTGTGTTAACCTTATCCCTCAGGATAAAATGATGTGTTGCATGAGTCCAATCTAGAGCACTATGTGAGGTACCCAAGCCAGGTGTTGTGCCCTGAACCTATTCAGCTTTTGAAAGGCTGAAAAGTCTTGAGTCACCTATGAGGGTACGATATACCAAGGTAAGAAAGAACTCAGATGGAAGAAAATGAGATAATGAAGGTTCTTGGGAAACACCATGGAAAGGGTGAAGCCACATGGGAGCCCTGATGGACATAAGAAGACTTATCCTATTTGTTTGCTTGCTTGATGGAATTTTGAGGGCAAAATTCTCATAAGAGGGGAAGGATGTTACAACCCCAAATTTTGGGTTCATTTGGTGAGAAATGTAATTTCTCATATTAAAGATATTTGGAAAAATAATATAATTTGTTGTGAATAAATATATTTCATTTAAAATAGCCTTGTTGTTTGATTTGTGGGCTTTATTGGCTATTGGGCCCAATGACAAGGAAATTCAATTAGTGAATGAATAATTGAATATTTGAGAAAAGAAAGAGGTAGAAACCTCTAGAAGGAAAATCCAAGGAGGGATTTCATGCCTCTTGGGTTCCTTGGGTACCAAGGAGTCTAAAGTTGCATAAAGAGAGCAATAAGAAAAGAAGAGATCAATTAAGTATTTCTTTATTAAGGAAGAAATTGAAAATATTGATGAAATGTGGAAAATAAGTAAAAAGAGGTATAATTAAGTGATCCTTGGTGGAATTTCGTATCCCAAAGATTGCTTATGATAAAAGGGATACCAATGAGGAAAATAAAAGGGAAATAAAGAGAAATCCTCAAAAAGAACTATTTTAATAAGAAATAAACAAGATAATGAGAAATAATGAAGAATAATGCATTTAGATGCATCTAGAAGGATAATGAGTATCCAATAAAAGGATTTCGAATTATTAGAGTTTCTTGGGATCCAAGGAGTCCCAATGAATAAAGAGGAAAGAGAAAATACCTATAAAAAAATAAGAGAATAATGTAATACATTATTAATGGATTATGTAGTTTTGCTAGAAAGAAAGAAATTGCTATTAAAGGAAAATAGGATTTCGTTCCCATGGATTAAAAGTCAAAAACAAGAAGATTAAAACGTGTAATTTTTGGACTTCCCTTTAAATGAATAGTTTCCTTAATAATCAAGGGATACTAATAAAGAAGGAATAGATTTAAGAAGAGAGTTGCACCTAAATAAGGAAAGTAGGCTAAGGGGACTTGTTTTCCCTGTGGTTAAGTATAATGGGACGTTTCCATCCTTCCCTATATAAGGGTTGGATCCAGAGCCTCGAGCCTAGGAGATCTCGTGCATCTTCCTCTTTGTTTCTTCTTCTTTCCACCTAAACCCTAACCAAGAGGGTATATCACGATTCTAGGGCAACAAGGGGTGTTGTTATGGTTCTGTTAGAAGTAGGGACCTATGACGACAAACCCCGAAGGGCCAGCTACCCCTTTCGCGCCTTCAACTACGTGTAACCCTTGCCGGAGATCTGCATTACAGCAGCAGTGATGAAGCAACCACGGAGGGTTCTCGCGTGAGGAACGACCATCTTGGCCACGTCCGAGGCTTTCTTCCGGAGCGCCAGGGTGCGGCGTAGCCAGGGGGCTGTTGGACTCCAGTTCCATGGCCCAGGGGTGAGAGGGGAGCCCTGCAAAGGACTGTCGCCGGCGGGCTACTGCAGCGGATCGAAGGTAGAAGATGCTGGTTGCGCACTGGATGAGTTTGCCCCTCTATGGGCTGTAGCGCCAATCCACTTATCAGGGGCATGAATGTCATTTCGTTATATTTCCAATAAGGCAAGCCGCGTTGCATGGAGGGGATGATGTGGCGCTCTGCGATTGGTTCAAAAAGGTATTTCTTGCAAATTTCATAACTTAAAATTGGTAGCTCAGATGAGATCATACAAAATATGAAAATTGCTTAGAAAATCGAGAGGAATCTAAATAAAATATGTTTAAAGCCTAATTATGATTTTAATTCGAAAAGTAATGGAGGTTATTAGCTTTAGATGTAATAATGTTCAAAGAACCCTATTTTGATATGATTAAAGTGATTAGTTAGGTTTAATAGCTGATTAAAGTGGATCTTAGCCTGTTAATGATAAAAAGGAACTTTAGAAAGAAAAAGGATGAACTTTGCATATAATTAGTTAATTTGGAGTTTCATATGCATGAATATACTTTAATGGGCCTTGAAACCCTAATGTTGATTAATTCGACTATTAATGGCTTTAATTGATTAATTTCATGATTAAAGTAGGAATATGTTATTTCAAGCATTAAAGTCCCTAATTTGTGGATAAATAACCTTAATATAGAAATTAGGGTTTTTACATGAATAAAAGGTGGAATTAATGGCAAATCAAGTTCTTATGTGTTTTGGATCATAATGGACTATGAATTGATGATAAAGGTGTATAATGACCTTGAGATAACTTAAAAGGATAAAGAAGGTAGTTTTGGTATCAAAGAGAAATAATCAACTCTAATTGGGCTTATGATGTTGAAATTAGGGTTTATGAACTGAGGGAGCATTTAATATAATAAAAGCGTTATGGAGGCAAAAACCCTAATTAAACCCTAATGTGGTCTAGAAATCCTAACGTGGAATCCAAGTCTAGCTTTAGAATGTTCTGGATAAACTATAACACTTGGATCCCATGCATTAATTTCAGGATATTGTTGATTGCTTGTTGCTTGTTCTTTATCCTTATTGCTTGGACAATCAAGTTGCTCTGGATCAGGTATGTGGTTAATTATGGATAACCTCCTTAGTTTCCCGAGGATTTCCGGATGGTTAATCACATTGAATGCAAATTATCTGTTGGACATTCATATTTGCAAATCATAAAGTCACTATGATTATCACATTAAAAATAGAAATATGTATTCTCGCACCTACATGCCACCCTGATGGATGATGCCAAAGGTCAGGCCCAGATGGGTAGACCAATGGACACCTTGAGTGGTGACCCTCAGGCACCAAGAAGGTGGCCTATGATTTTGCATGACTAGTGGGCACCATGAGTGGTGACCCCCAGGCACCAAGCTCGGGATTGAGAAGGTGGCCATAAGTCATTGGCAAAGGGCACCCTAAGGTGGGTATGCCAGGGTTAGGGCAAAAGCGGTGGAGAATGTCATACTGAAAAGTGTAAATTGGCTTGTTAATTAATTTGATTGTGATTATTAAATTGTTAGCCATATTTGCAAGATTTTGGTTGTTCCCACATGCCAGTATATTTAGATATACTGACCGACGTTTTCTTTGTCGGCATTTTAGGAACAATAATTGAAAGAACAAATAGTTAAGTGACACATTGTGAAAGTAAAACATAAAGTGCAAGGAGGATTAGTCAGAGTGGATTCAAGCTTGGATAGATAGATTCCCAAGGTTTTCAAAGGTAAGTAAAGTTGTAATTTTATACCAAATTTCAGTTAGTTAGTAGAATTTCATAATTGTTATTGATTATTTGTTGAACCTTTGATCCTGTTAATTGGATAACGGCACCGACCTTTTGGTCTACCTTAATTGGGGGTTACTGGGAGGCGGGGTCGTTACACCCACCATGCGCGTGCGTAGGGCCTATTCCCTTTTATTCCACAATTGTACTATGGACAAGGGTCCATATATAAGGAGGAGGGAAGTCTCCACCACAAGTAATATGGGACTAAACCTTTGCATTTAGGTTTGAAATACAACAAATAAGTATAACAATCCCCCACTATTTCAAAACAAACAACATAAAAACCGAGTTGACCACTGGAAGAACTTAAACAAATGACATGCCTAAGCTTTGGTAGAACTGAGTTCTTTGAACTAAAGCATAGAGTAGATGTACGTAATCTGTAGAAGATTAGTTGAACTATGTTCTTGAACCAATTCCTCCTTTATTTGATTAGTGGTACATTACTCACATGACATTCATAAAATCAATTACTTTTCTTATGGATTGGCGCCTTTAGGCCATGCACCTACTGGGAAAATTCATGAATGCTCTAGAGATCTACCCAAATCACAACAGGAGCGGCCCCACTCCACACTCATATAGTTGGACTTTCATCAAGCATATATTGCAGTATATACACCACCATTAATGGCTATGAAATCCATTAAGAAATATATTCAACTCAATCATTGCAAATTGTTGTTTACATCATAAGAATGAGATACATATATTACAACACATTGAGTCATCCAGTGACTTCATTTTCCCCATTGAACCTTCTTCCTGGGATCACCGTTCATGGAGGTTGGGTGTCCATCACTTTGACTTCTAGTGTGGGCATAGTCCCATTCTCCTCAATGTATCGCTCACTAGTCATTGACTTAATGACTTTGTCAGAGGATCGCCAAGTTTAATTCTGACTTAACATAATCCATTGAGATTATGCTATCACATACAAGTGGCCTCACAATATTGTGACGTAGGTGAATATGCCTACTCTTCCCATTGTAAACTTTGTTTTTAGCTCTTGCTATGGCAGCTTGATTATCACAGTGTATAAACACTGGTGGAGAAGGTTTCTCCCAAATGGGAAGATCCATTAGAACATGTCTCAACCATTCAGCTTCAGTTCCAGCCTTTTCTAACGCAATAAACTCAGATTCCATAGTGGAACGAGCTATACATGTTTGCTTGGAAGATTTCCAAGACACAACACCTCCACCCATAGTGAAGATGTAGCCACTTGTATATTTCAATTCATCTGAATCCAAAATCCAATTGGCATCACAAAATCCTTCTAGCACAGTCGGAGATCCACAAAAAATCAATCCATGATTAATTGTGCCTTTAAGGTATCTTAAAACCCTATGTAGAGCATCCCAATGATCCTTATTAGGATTTTGAGTATATCTACTTAATCTCCCCATTACATATGCTAGATCTGGATGAGTACAATTCATTAAGTACATCAGGCTTCCAATAACTTGTGCATACTTGACTTGTTGAACACTATTACCTTTATTTTTCTTGAGATTGAAATTAGAATTAAAAGGTGTACTGACCAGCTTACAATCAAACATTGAAAACTTATTGAGAATTTTCTCAACATAGTGTTCTTGGGATAGCAAGATGCAATCATCATTTTTAAGAAGTTTAATTCCTAAAATTACATCTGCCTCACCCATATCTTTCATGTCAAAATTAGAAGCCAAGAAGCCTTTTGTACTATTAATTATATCAATATTAGTGCCAAAAATAAGCATGTCATCGACATAGAGACATATTATAACACAACCTTGGCTATCGACTTTAGAATATATACATTTATCTCCTTCATTTATATGGAATCCATATGATACAACGACATTATCAAATTTCTCATGCCACTATTTAGGTGCTTGTTTCAAACCATAGAGAGATTTGATTAGTCTGCATACCATATGTTCTTTTCCCTAAACTACATACCCTTCATGTTGATCCATATAAATTTCCTCATCTAAATCTCCATTCAAGAAAGTAGTTTTAACATACATTTGGTGTATGATTAATTTCTTAATAGATGCCAAAGCAATTAAAATTCTAATTGAAGAGATTCTAGTAACAGGAGCAAAGGTATCAAAATAGTCAATATCCTTTTGTTGTTTATATCCCTTGGCAACCAAATGAGCTTTGTATTTATCTACAGTCCCATCTGTTTTCAATTTTCTTTTAATTATCCATTTACATCCTATGGGTTTAATACCTGGTGGAAGATCCACTAATTCCCATGTATGATTAGATAATATAGATTCAATCTCACTATTAATTTCTTCTTTCCATAAAGAGGAATCAGTTGAATTAATAGCTTCATTGTAAGATTGAGGATCATTATCCACTATAAAGGAATATAAATCATCACCAAGATTCTTTTCCTTCCTCATCCTAGTGGATCTCCTAGGTTCTATATCATCCGGTTCTAAAACATCATTAGAATTGGATGTACTTGGGATATTCTAAAAAATTTCATTTGAAGGATTAGCTAAGTTTTCTAAGGGAGTTTTCATATGAAAAATATGCTCAGAAAATTCAGCATTTTTAGATTCAACAATTGTATTAAGTTCTACAACATTGTTGCCACTTCTAATAACCATGAATCTATATGCATCACTATTCTGAGCATAACCTATAAAAACACCATCTAGGGTTCTAGATCCCAATTTACGTTTCTTAGGCTCAATTAATAAGACTTTAGCTAGACACCCCCACACTTTGAGGTATTTCAAGTTAGGAGGATATCCTTTCCATAATTCATATGGTGTCTTATTTGTCTTCCTACTAGGGATGCGATTTTGAAGAAAATAAGATGACAAAATCGCTTCCCCCCACAAGTTGTTGGGTGCTCCTGAATTGATTAAAATAAAATTCATCATCTCCTTTAGAGTTCTATTTTTACGTTCAGTAATACCATTTGATTGAGGAGAATATGGAGGTGTGTATTCATGTATAATACCATGGTTTACACAAAATTCATTAAAGGGAGAACAATCATATTCACCACCCCTATCTGAGCGAAAACGTTTTATTTTCTTATTGAGTTTATTTTCTACTTCTGTTTTATAATTAACAAACATTCCAAAGGCTTCATCCTTTGAATGTAGTAAATATAATTTTGTATATCGTGAGAAATCATCTACAAAAATAATGTAGAAGCGTTTCCCACCTCTAGATAGGTTTCCTTTTAAATCTCCAAGATCAGTGTGAATTAAATCGAGCAATTCAGAATTTCTATGTGAAATTTGAGGACACGGTTTCTTGGTAGATTTAGTTTCAGCACATATTTGACATTTATTATTTAAATTAACAACACCATCAATATCCTTTAGTAAACCTAAAGATTTCATGCGTTGTAAATATTTAAAATTAACATGTCCTAATCTACTGTGCCATACATCAAAAGAATCAACGATATAAGCAGAAGGACTTATTTCATTATCAGCAGAGTTTGGTACATTCAACATAAAAAGGCCATTTGAATAGTATCCCATGCCTATGTAGTCTCCAGATTTGGAGAGAATGACCTTGTTAGACTCAAAGGACACTTTCACCCCAAACTTCACAAGTTGAGAGACGGAAATTAAATTCACACGAATATCTGGGACAAACATCACATCTTTGATCAGCATAATTTTTCTAGAAGTCATCTTGATCATGACATTGCCCTTTCCAGTCACAGGAGAAGCAGTGGAGTTGCCCATGACAACTCGGTGTTCCTCCTGTCCCACTTCGGTGAAAGTCACGACGGCATATCTGTTGCCACTGATGTGGCGACTAGACCCCGAGTCAATGATCCAATCATTCTGGTGGAATGATCCCATGTTGTCAATGCTGACAAATGCCACAAACACGTTCTCAGTAACAAGGTTGGTTGAAGGTTCCTTAAAATCTTGGATTGCTTCTTTCTTTCTATGCCTGCATTTAGGAGAAGTATGACAATGTTTGCCACATACATAACAAAAAAACATTATTTTTATCTATGTCTTTGCGGTCGTTGTTTTTATGATTGTTTCTTTTCTCCTTCTTCTTCTTCCAATGATTTTTAGCATAATCAGAAGATTTATTATTTTTTTTAACATCAGAGTTAACAAAATTTGCGGAAGAAATCAATTTCTTATTCATATCAGATTTTTCTCTTATACAATTTTTATCTTCCACTCGGATGTGTATTATCACATCATCCAGAGACATAGTCTTTCATTTATGTTTTAAATTATTCTTATAATTCTTCCAAGAACTGGGAAGTTTTTCAATTAAACTACCAACTATAAATGATTCAGGAAGATCTATCTTTTCATTTTTCAAATCATCGAGTAAAATTTGAAAGTCATGAATTTGAGTGATTATATCCTTGTCATCAGAGATGCAAAATTCCAGAAAATTTGCAACTGTAAACTTCTGCATAGAAGCCTCTTATAAGACATATTTCTTGTTTATTCTTTCCCATGTTTCAGAAGCAATTTTAAAAGGGATGTATGCATCAAATAGTTGGTTAGAAATAGTACTTAGAATAACATGACGAGATATACGATTTGCTTTTTCCCATTCAACATAATCAGATTTAGATTTTGTTTGGGATAAAGCAAAAGCAACATTTGATACTTCTAATGTAGTGAAAACCTTTTCTTGCCATCGTCTGTAGTGAACACCGTCAAACGTTTCAATTTTAGAAACATCAGGAAGAGGATTTTGCGAGACTGTCGAAACAGTAATAAGTTGGTTGTTAGGTGCAGACGGCGTTACCGCAAAGAAGGAGTTTCGAATCCTTCCATTTAGTTAACCATCGTAGAAACAGATAATACTCTTAAGATTGTTGTTCTACGGTGATAATAATAAACAGACGAAATGTAAACAAGAAGGAATACCAAACTGTTGAGGCGTGCAGGAATACACTATCCTTAAGAGTATTTCCGCCTTACTCAACGACGAACTTCAGTGCAGCAGTAATCCACAACGGGTACCCTCCCAGGATACAACAACAATAGGAGCGAAGCGTGCACTCGCAAATCCCTCCTCAGCGAGAGGTCTTTGATCATTCTTCCAGCGATCACCGGAGTAGCGGCAGCTGCAGCGGAAAAAAACAAACGGAAAAGATAGTGTCTAGTGTTTCTGTTATGTCGAACGATAGCGGAAAATAAACATAAATAACCAAGAAAGGAAGCGTAAAAGGATGCGTTCGGTTGCAAACGCGTTGCAGTTTGGAACTGCCAAACGAACGGATGCATTGCAGTGGCCCAGGTTAAAATTTGGTTCAATGAACCGAAGGGAAAAACCAAGCCGGGGCCGCGCCCGCACAAGGGGCTCCGGGAGGCCGGATTTGCACCCCCTGCGTGCGGGATGCGACGTGCACCGACGCGCCCGATTAAAGTGTTTCCAGACCGGGCCAACCCAAACCCCATTGGCAAGGCCCACCATGCGTGTGCGTAGGGCCTATTCCCTTTTATTCCTCAATTCTACGATGGACAAGGGTCCATATATAAGGAGGAGGGAAGTCTCCACCACAAGTAATATGGGACTAAACCTTTGCCTTTTGGTTTGAAATACAACAAAGAAGTATAAAAATCCCCCACTATTTCAAAACAAACAATATAAAAACCGAGTTGACCACTGGAAGAATTTAAGCAAATGACATGCATAAGCTTTGGTAGAACTGAGTTCGTTGAACTAAAGCATAGAGTATATGTACGTAATCAGTAGAAGATTAGTTGAACTATGTTCTTGAACCAATTCCTCCTTTATTTGATTAGTGGTACATTACTCACATGACATTCATAAAATCAATTACCTTTCTTACGGATTTGCGCCTTTAGGCCCTGTGCCTACTGGGAAAATTTATGAATGCTCTAGAGATCTACCCAAATCACAACAGGAGTGGCCCCACTCCACACTCATATTGTTGGACTTTCATCAAGCATATATTGCAGTATATACACCACCATTAATGGCTATGAAATCCATTAAGAAATATATTCAACTCAATCATTGCAAATTGTTGTTACATCATAAGAATGAGATACATATATTACAACACATTGAGTCATCTAGTGACTTCGTTTTTCCCATTGAACCTTCTTCCAGGGATCACCGTTCATGAAGGTTGGGTGTCCATCACTTCGACTTCTGGTATGGGCATAGTCCCATTCTCCTAGATGTATCGCTCACTAGTCGTTGACTTAATGGCTTTGTCAGAGGACCGGCCAAGTTTAATTCTGACTTAACATAATCCATTGAGATTATTCTATCACATACAAGCTGCCTCACAATATTGTGACGTAGGCGAATATGCCTACTCGTCTTATTGTAAACTTTGTTTTTAGCTCTTGCTATCGCAGCTTAATTATCACAGTGTACAAATACTGGTGGAGAAGGTTTCTCCCAAATGGGAAGATCCATTAGAACATGTCTCAGCCATTCGGCTTCAGTTCCAGGCTTTTCTAAGGCAATAAACTCAGATTCCATAGTGGAACGAGCTATACATGTTTGCCTGGAAGATTTCCAAGACCCAACACCTCCACCCATAGTGAAGATGTAGCCACTTGTAGATTTCAATTCATCTGAATCTGAAATCCAAATGGCAACACAAAATCCTTCTAGCACA
Source organism: Alisma plantago-aquatica (assembly GCA_963693085.1). NCBI lineage: Eukaryota > Viridiplantae > Streptophyta > Magnoliopsida > Alismatales > Alismataceae > Alisma > Alisma plantago-aquatica. Next base: position 751,585,277 of record OY856413.1, read on the forward strand.
GTTGGAGATCCACAAAAAATCAATCCATGATTAATTGTGCCTTTAAGGTATCTTAAAACCCTATGTAGAGCATCCCAATGATCCTTATTAGGATTTTGAGTATATCTACTTAATTTCTCCACTGCATATGCTAGATCTGGATGAGTACAATTCATTAAGTACATCAGGCTTCCAATAACTTGTGCATACTTGACTTGTTGAACACTATTACCTTTATTTTTCTTGAGATTGCAATTAGAATTAAAAGGTGTACTGACTGGCTTACAATCAAACATTGAAAACTTATTGAGAATTTTCTCAACATAGTGTTCTTGGGATAGCAAGATGCAATCATCATTTTTAAGAAGTTTAATTCCTAAAATTACATTTGCCTCACCCATATCTTTCATGTCAAAATTAGAAGCCAAGAAGCCTTTTGTACTATTTATTATGTCAATATTAGTGCAAAAAATAAGCATGTCATCGACATAGAGACATATTATAACACAACCTTGGCTATCGACTTTAGAATATATACATTTATCTCCTTCATTTATATGGAATCCATATGATACAACGACCTTATCAAATTTCTCATGCCACTGTTTAGGTGTTTGTTTCAAACCATAGAGAGATTTGATTAGTCTGCATACCATATGTTCTTTTCCCGAAACTACATACCCTTCAGGTTGATCCATATAAATTTCCTCATCTAAATCTCCATTCAAGAAAGCAGTTTTAACATCCATTTGGTGTATGATTAATTTCTTAATAGATGCCAAAACAATTAAAATTATAATTGAAGAGATTCTAGTAATAGGAGCAAAGGTATCAATATAGTCAATATCCTTTTGTTGTTTATATCCCTTGGCAACCAAACGAGCTTTGTATTTATCTATAGTCCCATCTGTTTTCAATTTTCTTTTAAATATCCATTTACATCCTATGAGTTTAATACCTGGTGGAAGATCCACTGATTCTCATGTATGATTAGATAATATAGATTCAATCTCACTATTAATTGCTTCCTTCCATAAAGAGGAATCAGTTGAATTGATAGCTTCATTGTAAGATTGAGGATCATTATCCACTATAAAGGAATAGAAATCATCACCAAGATTCTTTTCCTTCCTCATCCTAGTGGATCTCCTAGGTTCTATATCATCCGGTTCTAAAACATCATTAGAATTGGATGTACTTGGGATATTCTCAAAAATTTCATTTGAAGGATTAGCTAAGTTTTCTAAGGGAGTTTTCATAGGAAAAATATGCTCAAAAAATTCACCATTTTTAGATTCAACAATTGTATTAGGTTCTACAACATTGTTGCCACTTCTAATAACCACGAATCTATATGCAACACTATTCTGAGCAGAACCTATAAAAACACCATCTAGGGTTCTAGATCCCAATTTTCATTTCTTAGGCTCAGTTAATAAGACTTTAGCTAGACACCCCCACACTTTGAGGTATTTCAAGTTTGGAGGATATGCTTTCCATAATTCATATGGTGTCTTGTTTGTCTTCCTACTAGGGATGCGATTTTGAAGAAAACAAGATGACAAAATCGCTTCCCCCCACAAGTTGTTGGGTGCTCCTGAATTGATTAAAATAGAATTCATCATCTCCTTTAGAGTTCTATTTTTACGTTCAGCAATACCATTTGATTGAGGAGAATATGGAGGTGTGTATTCATGTATAATACCATGGTTCACACAAAATTCATTAAAGGGAGAACAATCATATTCACCACCCCTATCTGAGCGAAGACGTTTTATTTTCTTATTGAGTTGATTTTCTACTTCTATTTTATAATTAACAAACATTCCAAAGGCTTCATCCTTTAAATGTAGTAAATATAATTTTGTATATCGTGAGAAATCATCTACAAAAATAATGTAGAAGTGTTTCCCACCTCTAGATAGGTTTCCTTTTAAATCTCCAAGATCAGTGTGAATTAAATCAAGCAATTCAGAATTTCTATGTGAAATTTGAGGACACGGTTTCTTGGTAGATTTAGTTTCAACACATATTTGACATTTATTATTTAAATTAACAACACCATCAATATCCTTTACTAAACCTATAGATTTCATGTGTTGTAAATATTTAAAATTAACATGTCCTAATCTACTGTGTCATACATCAAAAGAATCAACGATATAAGCAGAAGGACTTATTTCATTATCAGCAGAGTTTTGTACATTCAACATAAAAAGGCCATTTGAACAGTATTCCATGCCTATGTAGTCTCCAGATTTGGAGAGAATAACCTTGTTTGATTCAAAGGAGACTTTCACCCCAAACTTCACAAGTTGAGAGATGGAAATTAAATTCACACAAATATCTGGGACAAACAACACATCTTTGATCAGCAGAATTTTTCCAGAAGTCATCTTGATCATGACATTGCCCTTTCCAGTCACAAGAGAAGCAGTGGAGTTGCCCATGACAACTCGGTGTTCCTCCTGTCCCACTTCGGTGAAAGTCATGAAGGCATCTCTATTGCCACTAATGTGGCGACTAGCCCCCGAGTCAATGATCCAATCATTCTGGTGGAATGATCCCATGCTGTCAATGCTGACAAATGCCACAAACACATTCTCAGTAACAATGTTGGTTGAAGGTTCCTTAAAATCCTGGATTGCTTCTTTCTTCCTATGCCTGCATTTAGGAGAAGTATGACCATGTTTGCCACATACATAACAAAAAACATTATTTTTATCTATGTCTTTGCGGTCGTTGTTTTTATGATTGTTCCTTTTATCCTTCTTCTTCTTCCAATGATTTTTAGCATAATCAGAAGATTTATTATTTTGTTTAACATCAGAGTTAACAAAATTCGTGAAAGAAATCAGTTCCTTATTCATATCAGATTTTTCTCTTATACGATTTTTATCTTCCACTTGGATGTGTATTATCACATCATCCAGAGACATAGTCTTTCGTTTATGTTTTAAATTATTCTTATAATTCTTCTAAGAACTGAGTAGTTTTTCAATTAAACTACCAACTATAAATGATTCAGGAAGATCTATCATTTCATTTTTCAAATCATCGAGTAAAATTTAAAAGTCATGAATTTGAGTGATTATATCCTTGTCATCAGACATGCAAAATTTCAGAAAATTTGCAACTGTAAACTTCTGCGTAGAAGCCTTTTCTAAGACATATTTCTTGTTTATGCTTTCCTATTTTTCAGAAGTAATTTTAACAGAGAAGTATGCATCAAACAGTTGGTTAGAAATAGTACTTAAAATAACATGATGACATATACGATTTGCTTTTTCCCATTCAACATAATCAGATTTCGGTTTCGTTTGGGATAAAGCAAAAGCAACATTCGATACTTCTAATGCAGTGAAAACCTTTTCTTGCCATCGTCTGTAATGAACACCGTCAACCGTTTCAATTTTAAAAACCTCAGGAAGAAGATTTTGCCAGACTGTCGAAACAATAACAAGTTGGTTGTTAGGTGCAGACGGAGTTACCGGCGAAGGAGTTTCGAATCCTTCCATTTAGTTAACCATCGTAGAAACAGATAATACTCTTAAGATTGTTGTTCTACGGTGATAATAAACAGACGAAATGTACACAAGAAGGAATACCAGACTGTTGAGGCGTGCAGGAATGCACTGTCCTTAAGAGTATTTCCGCCTTACTCAACGACGAATGTCGGTGCAGCAGTAATCCACGGCGGGTACCCTCCCAGGATACAACAACAAGAGGAGCGAAGCGTGCACCCACAAATTCCTCCTCAGCGAGAGGTCTTTGATCGTTCTTCCAGTGATCACCGGAGTAGCGACAGCGGTAAAAAATGAACAGAAAAGATAGTGTCTAGTATTTCTATTCTTTCGAACGATAGCCGAAAACAAACATAAATATCCAAGAAAAGAAGCGTGAAAGGATGCGTTCGGTTGCAAACACATTGCGGTTTGGAACTGCCAAATGAACGGATGCATTGCAGCAGCCCAGGTTAAAACTTGGTTCAATGAACCGAAGGACAAAACCAAGCCGGGGCCGCGCCTGCACAAGGGGCTCCGGGAGGCCGGATTTGCACCCCCTGCGCGCTGGATGCGACGTGCGCCGATGCGCCCGATTAAAGGGTTTCCGGACCGGGCCGGCCCAAACCCCATTGGCGAGGCCCACCATGCGCGTGCGTAGGGCCTATTCCCTTTTATTCCTCAATTCTACTATGGACAAGGGTCCATATATAAGGAGGAGGGAAGTCTCCATCACAAGTAATATGGGACTAAACCTTTGCCTTTTGGTTTGAAATACAACAAAGAAGTATAAAAATCCCCCACTATTTCAAAATAAACAATATAAAAACCGAGTTGACCACTGGAAGAATTTAAACAAATGACATGCATAAGCTTTGGTAGAACTGAGTTCGTTGAACTAAAGCATAGAGTATATGTACATAATCAGTAGAAGATTAGTTGAACTATGTTCTTGAACCAATTCCTCCTTTATCTGATTAGTGGTACATTACTCACATGACATTCATAAAATCAATTACCTTTCTTACGGATTTGCGCCTTTAGGCCCTGTGCCTACTGGGAAAATTTATGAATGCTCTAGAGATCTACCCAAATCACAACAAGAGTGGCCCCACTCCACACTCATATTGTTGGACTTTCATCAAGCATATATTGCAGTATATACACCACCATTAATGGCTATGAAATCCATTAAGAAATATATTCAACTCAATCATTGCAAATTGTTGTTTACATCATAAGAATGCGAAACATATATTACAACACATTGAGTCATCCAGTGACTTCGTTTTTTCCATTGAACCTTCTTCCCGGGATCACCGTTCATGAAGGTTCGGTGTCCATCACTTTGACTTCTGGTATGGGCATAGTCCCATTCTCCTCGATGTATTGCTCACTAGTCGTTGACTTAATTGCTTTGTCAGAGGAAAAACCAAGTTTAATTCTGACTTAACATAATCCATTGAGATTATGCTATCACATACAAGCTGCCTCACAATATTGTGACGTAGGCGAATATGCCTACTCTTCCCATTGTAAACTTTGTTTTTAGCTCTTGCTATGTTAGCTTGATTATCACAGTGTATAAACACTGGTGGAGAAGGTTTCTTCCAAACGGGAAGATCCATTAGAACATGTCTCATCCATTCGACTTCAGTTCCATCCTTTTCTAAGGCAATCAACTCGGATTCCATAGTGGAACGAGCAATACATGTTTGCTTGGAAGATTTCCAAGACACAGCACCTCCACCCATAGTGAAGATGTAGCCACTTGTAGATTTCAATTCATATGAATCCGAAATCCAATTGGCATCACAAAATCCTTCTAGCACAGTTGGAGATCCACAAAAAATCAATCCATGATTAATTGTGCCTTTAAGGTATCTTAAAACCCTATGTAGAGCATCCCAATGATCCTTATTAGAATTTTGAGTATATCTACTTAATCTCCCCACTACATACGCTAGATCTGGATGAGTACAATTCATTACGTACATCAGGCTTCCAATAACTTGTGCATACTTGACTTGTTGAACACTATTACCTTTATTTTTTTTGGGATTGCAATTAGAATTAAAAGGTGTATTGATCGGCTTACAATCAAACATTGAAAACTTATTGACAATTTTTTCAACATAGTGTTCTTGGGATAGCAAGTTGCAATCATCATTTTTAAGAAGTTTAATTCCTAAAATTACATTTGCCTCACCCATATCTTTCATGTCAAAATTAGAAGCCAAGAAGCCTTTTGTACTATTTATTATATCAATATTAGTGCCAAAAATAAGCATGTCATCGACATAGAGACATATTATAACACAACCTTGGTTATCGACTTTAGAATATATACATTTATCTCCTTCATTTATATGGAATCCATATGATACAACGAGCTTATCAAATTTCTCATGCCACTATTTAGGTGTTTGTATCAAACCATAGAGAGATTTGATTAGTCTGCATACCATATGTTCTTTTCCCGAAACTACATACTCTTCAGGGTGATCCATATAAATTTCCTCATCTAAATATCCATTCAAGAAAGCAGTTTTAACATCCATTTGGTGTATGATTAATTTCTTAATAGATGCCAAAGCAATTAAAATTCTAATTGAAGAGATTCTAGTAACAGGAGCAAATCTATCAAAATAGTCAATATCCTTTTGTTATTTATATCCCTTGGCAACCAAATGAGCTTTGTATTTATCTACAGTCCCATCTATTTTCAATTTTCTTTAAAATATCCATTTACATCCTATGGGTTTAATACCTGGTGGAAGATCCACTAATTCCCATGTATGATTAGATAATATAGATTCAATCTCACTATTAATTGCTTCCTTCCATAAAGAGGAATCAGTTGAATTAATAGCTACATTTTAAGATTGAGGATCATTATCCACTATAAAGGAATAGAAATCATCACCAAGATTCTTTTCCTTCCTCATCCTAGTGGATCTCCTACGTTCTATATCATCCGGTTCTAAAACATCATTAGAATTGGTTGTACTTGGGATATTCTCGAAAATTTCATTTGAAGGATTAGCTAAGTTTTCTAAGGGAGTTTTCATAGGAAAAATATGCTAAAAAAATTCAGCATTTTTAGATTCAACAATTGTATTAGGTTCTACAACATTGTTGCCACTTCTAATAACCATGAATCTATATGCAACACTATTCTGAGCATAACCTATAAAAACACCATCTAGGGTTCTAGATCCTAATTTTCATTTCTTAGGCTCAGTTAATAAGAATTTAGCTAGACACCCCCACACTTTAAGGTATTTCAAGTTAGGAGGATATCCTTTCCATAATTCATATGGTGTCTTATTTGTCTTCCTACTAGGGATACGATTTTGAAGAAAACAAGATGACAAAATTACTTCCCCCCACAAGTTGTTGGGTGCTCCTAAATTGATTAAAATAGAATTCATCATCTCCTTTAGAGTTATATTTTTACGTTCAGCAATACCATTTGATTGAGGAGAATATGGAGGTGTGTATTCATGTATAATACCATGGTTCACACAAAATTCATTAATGGGAGAACAATCATATTCACCACCCCTATCTGAGCGAAGATGTTTTATTTTCTTATTGAGTTGATTTTCTACTTCTGTTTTATAATTAACAAACATTCCAAAGGCTTCATCCTTTGAATGTAGTAAATATAATTTTGTATATCGTGAGAAATCGTCTACAAAAATAATGTAGAAACGTTTCCCACCTCTAGATAGGTTTCCTTTTAAATCTCCAAGATCAGTGTGAATTAAATCGAGCAATTCAGAATTTCTATGTGAAATTTGAGGACACGGTTTCTTGGTAGATTTAGTTTCAACACATATTTGACATTTATTATTTAAATTAACCACACCATCAATATCCTTTAGTAAACCTAAAGATTTCATGCGTTGTAAATATTTAAAATTAACATGTCCTAATCTACTATGCCATACATCAAAAGAATCAACGATATAAGCAGAAGGACTTATTTCATTATCAGCAGAGTTTGGTACATTCAAAATAAAAAGGCCATTTGAACAGTATCCCATGCCTATGTAGTCTCTAGATTTGGAGAGAATGACCTTGTTTGATTCAAAGGACACTTTCACCCTAAACTTCACAAGTTGAGAGACGGAAATTAAATTCACATGAATATGTGGGACAAACAACACATCTTTGATCAGCACAATTTTTCCAGAAGTCATCTTGATCATGACATTGCCCTTTCCAGTACCAGGAGAAGCAGTGGAGTTTCCCATGACAACCCAGTGTTCCTCCTGTCCCACTTCAGTGAAAGTCACGAAGGCATCTCTGTTGCGACTGATGTGGCGACTAGCCCCCGAGTCAATGATCCAATCATTCTGGTGGAATGATCCCATGTTGTCAATGCTGACAAATGCCACAAACACGTTCTCAGTAATAAGGTTGGTTGAAGGTTCCTTCAAATCCTGGATTGCTTCTTTCTTCCTATGCCTGCATTTAGGAGAAGTATGACCAGGTTTGCCACATACATAACAAAAAAACATTATTTTTATCTATGTCTTTGTCGCTTTTGTTTATCATTGTTTCTTTTATCCTTCTTCTTCTTCCAACGATTTTTAGCATGATCAGAAGATTTATTATTTTGTTTAACATCAGAGTTAACAAAATTTGTGGAAGAAATCAGTTCCTTATTCATATCAGATTTTTCTCTTATACGATTTTTATCTTCCACTCGGATGTGTATTATTACATCATCCAGAGACATAGTCTTTCGTTTATGTTTTAAATTATTCTTATAATTCTTCCAAGAATTGGGAAATTTTTCAATTAAACTACCAACTATAAATGATTCAGGAAGATCTATCTTTTCATTTTTCAAATCATCGAGTAAAATTTGAAAGTTATGAATTTGAGTGATTATATCCTTGTCATCAGACATGCGAAATTCCAGAAAATTTGCAACTGTAAACTTCTGCGTAGAAGCCTCTTCTAAGACATATTTTCTTGTTTATGCTTTCCCATATTTCAGAAGCAATTTTAACAGGGAAGTATGCATCAAACAGTTGGTTAGAAATAGTACTTAGAATAACATGACGACATATACAATTTGCTTTTTCCCATTCAACATAATCAGATTCAGGTTTCGTTTGGGATAAAACAAAAGCAACATTCGATACTTCTAATGTAGTGAAAACCTTTTCTTGCCATCGTCTGTAATGAACACCGTCAAACGTTTCAACTTTAAAAACATCAGGAAGAGGATTTTGCGAGACTGTCGAAACAGTAACAAGTTGGTTGTTAGGCGCAGACGGCGTTACCGGTGAAGAAGGAGTTTCGAATCCTTCCATTTAGTTAACCATCGTAGAAACAGATAATACTCTTAAGATTGTTGTTCTATGGTGATAATAAACAGACGAAATGTAAATAAGAAGGACTACCATACTGTTGAGGCGTGCAGGAATGCACTGTCCTTAAGAGTATTTCCACCTTACTCAATGATGAATGTCGGTGCAGCAGTAATCCATGCGGGTACCCTCCCAAGATACAACAATAAGAGGAGCGAAGCGTGCACCCACAAATCCCTCCTCAGCGAGAGGTCTTCGATCGTTCTTCCAGCGATCACCGGAGTAGTAGCAACGGCAAAAAATGAACGGAAAAGATAGTGTCTAGTGTTTCTGTTCTGTCGAACGATAGCGGAAAACAAACATAAATAACCAAGAAAGGAAGCGTGAAAAGATGTGTTCGGTTGCAAACACGTTGCGGTTTGGAACTGCCAAACGAACAGATGCATTGCAGCGGCCCAGGTTAAAAATTGGTTCAATGAACCGAAGGGCAAAATCAAGCCGGGGCCGCGCCCGCACAAGGGCTTCGGGAGGCCGGATTTGCAGCCCCCCTGTGCACGGGATGCGACGTGCGCCGACGTGCCCGATTAAAGGGTTTCCGGACCGAGCCGGCTCAAACCCCATTCGAAAGGCCCACCATGTGCGTGCGTAGGGCCTATTCCCTTTTATTCCTCAATTGTACTATGGACAAGGGTCCATATATAAGGAGGAGGGAAGTCTCCACCACAAGAAATATGGGACAAAACCTTTGCCTTTTGGTTTGAAATACAACAAAGAAGTATAACAATCCCCCACTATTTCAAAACAAACAATATAAAAACCGAGTTGACCTCTGGAAGAACTTAAACAAATGACATGCATAAGCTTTGGTAGAACTGAGTTTTTTGAACTAAAGCATAGAGTAGATGTATGTAATATGTAGAAGATTAGTTGAACTATGTTCTTGAATCAATTCCTCCTTTATCTGATTAGTGGTACATTACTCACATGACATTCATAAAATCAATTACCTTTCTTACGGATTGGCACCTTTAGGCCAAGCGCCTATTGGAAAAATTCATGAATGCTCTAGAGATCTGCCCAAATCACAACAGGAGCGGCCCCACTCCACACTCATATAGTTGGACTTTCATCAAGCATATATTGCAGTATATACACCACCATTAATGGCTATGAAATCCATCAAGAAATATATTCAACTCAATCATTGCAAATTGTTGTTTACATCATAAGAATGAGATACATATATTACAACACATTGAGTCATCCAGTGACTTCATTTTTCCCATTGAACCTTCTTCCCGGGATCACCGTTCATGAAGGTTGGGTGTCCATCACTTTGACTTCTGGTATGGGCATAGTCCCATTCTCCTCGATGTATCGGTCACTAGTCATTGACTTAATGGATTTGTCAGAGGATCGGCCAAGTTTAATTCTGACTTAACATAATCCATTGAGATTATGCTATCACATACAAGCTGCCTCACAATATTGTGACGTATGCGAATATGCCTACTCTTCCCATTGTAAACTTTGTTTTTAGCTCTTGCTATGGCAGCTTGATTATCATAGTGTATAAACACTGGTGGAGAAGGTTTCTCCCAAATGGGAAGATCCATTAGAACATGTCTCAACCATTCGGCTTCAGTTCCAGCCTTTTCTAAGGCAATAAACTCAAATTCCATAGTGGAACGAGCTATACATGTTTACTTGGAAGATTTCCAAGACACAGCACCTCCACCCATAGTGAAGATGTTTCCACTTGTAGATTTCAATTAATCTGAATCCGAAATCCAATTGGCATCACAAAATCCTTCTAGCACAGTTGGAGATCCCCAAAAAATCAATCCATGATTAATTGTGCCTTTAAGGTATCTTAAAACCCTATGTAGAGCATCCCAATGATCCTTATTAGGATTTTGAGTATATCTACTTAATCTCCCCACTGGATATGCTAGATTTGGATGAGTACAATTCATTAAGTACATCAGGCTTCCAATAACTTGTGCATACTTGACTTGTTGAACACTATTACCTTTATTTTTCTTGAGATTGCAATTAGAATTAAAAGGTGTTCTGACCGGCTTACAATCAAACATTGAAAACTTATTGAGAATTTTCTCAACATAGTGTTCTTGGGATAGCACGATGCAATCATCATTTTTAAGAAGTTTAATTCCTAAAATTACATCTGCCTCACCCATATCTTTCATGTCAAAATTAGAAGCCAAGAAGCCTTTTGTACTATTTATTATATCAATATTAGTGCCAAAAATAAGCATGTCATCGACATAGAGACATATTATAACACAACCTTGGTTATCGACTTTAGAATATATACATTTATCTCCTTCATTTATATGGAATCCATATGATACAACGACCTTATCAAATTTCTCATGCCACTGTTTAGGTGATTGTTTCAAACCATAGAGAGATTTGATTAGTCTGCATACCATATGTTCTTTTCCCAAAACTACATACCCTTCAGGTTGATCCATATAAATTTCCTCATCTAAATCTCCATTCAAGAAAACAGTTTTAACATCCATTTGGTGTATGATTAATTTCTTAATAGATGCCAAAGCAATTAAAATTCTAATTGAAGAGATTCTAGTAACAGGAGAAAAGGTATCAAAATAGTCAATATCCTTTTGTTGTTTATATCCCTTGGCAACTAAACGAGCTTTGTATTTATCGACAGTCCCATCTATTTTCAATTTTCTTTTAAATATCCATTTATATCCTATGGGTTTAATACCTGGTGGAAGATCCACTAATTCCCATGTATGATTAGATAATATAGATTCAATCTCAATATTAATTGCTTCCTTCCATAAAGAGGAATCAGTTGAATTAATAGCTTCATTGTAAGATTGAGGATCATTATCCACTATAAAGGAATAGAAATCATCACCAAGATTCTTTTCCTTCCTCATCCTAGTGGATCTCCTAGGTTCTATATCATCCGGTTCTAAAACATCATTAGAATTGGATGTACTTGGGATATTCTTGAAAATTTCATTTGAAGGATTAGCTAAGTTTTCTAACGGAGTTTTCATAGGAAAAATATGCTCTAAAAATTCAGCATTTTTAGATTCAACAATTGTATTAGGTTCTACAACATTGTTGCCACTTCTAATAACCATGAATCTATATGGAGCACTATTCTGAGAATAACCTATAAAAACACCATCTAGGGTTCTAGATCCCAATTTTCGTTTCTTAGGCTCAGTTAATAAGACTTTAGCTAGACACCCCCACACTTGGAGGTATTTCAAGTTAGGAGGATATCCTTTCCATAATTCATATGGTGTCTTATTTGTCTTCCTACTAGGGATGCAATTTTGAAGAAAACAAGATGACAAAATCGCTTCCCCCCACAAGTTGTTGGGTGCTCCTGAATTGATTAAAATAGAATTCATCATCTCCTTTAGAGTTCTATTTTTACGTTCAGCAATACCATTTGATTCAGGAGAATATGGAGGTGTGTATTCATGTATAATACCATGGTTCACACAAAATTCATTAAAGGGAGAACAATCATATTCACCACCCCTATCTGAGCGAAGACGTTTTATTTTCTTATTGAGTTGATTTTCTACTTCTATTTTATAATTAACAAACATTCCAAAGGCTTCATCCTTTAAATGTAGTAAATATAATTTTGAATATCGTGAGAAATCATCTACAAAAATAATGTAGAAACGTTTCCCACCTCTAGATAGATTTCCTTTTAAATCTCCACGATCAGTGTGAATTAAATCGAGCAATTCAGAATTTCTATGTGAAATTTGAGGACACGGTTTCTTGTTAGATTTAGTTTCAGCACATATTTGACATTTATTATTTAAATTAACAACACCATCAATATCCTTTAGTAAATCTAAAGATTTCATGTGTTGTAAATATTTAAAATTAACATGTCCTAATCTATTGTTCCATACATCAAAAGAATCAATGATATAAGCAGAAGGACTTATTTCATTATCAGCAAAGTTTGGTACATTCAACATAAAAAAGGCCATTTGAACAATATCACATGCCTATGTAGTCTCCAGATTTGGAGAGAATGACCTTGTTTGATTCAAAGAACACTTTCACCCCCAAAATTCACAAGTTGAGAGACGGAAATTAAATTCACACGAATATCTGGGACAAACAACACATTTTTGATCAGCAGAATTTTTCTAGAAGTCATCTTGATCATGACATTACCCTTTCCAGTCACAGGAGAAGCAGTGGAGTTGCCCATGACAACCCGGTGTTCCTCCTGTCCCACTTTAGTGAAAGTCACGAAGGCATCTCTATTGCCACTGATGTGGCGACTAGCCCCCGAGTCAATGATCCAATCATTCTGGTGGAATGATCCCATGCTGTCAATGCTGATAAATGCTACAAACACGTTCTCAATAACAAGGTTGGTTGAAGATTCCTCTGAATCTTGGATTTCTTCTTTCTTCCTATGCCTGCATTAAGGAGAAGTATGACCAGGTTTGCCACATACATAACAAAAAATTTTATTTTTATCTATGTCTTTGCGGCCTTTGTTTTTATGATTGTTTCTTTTATCCTTCTTCTTCTTCCAACGATTTTTAGAATGATCAGAAGATTTATTATTTTGTTTGACATTAGAGTTAATAAAATTCGTGAAAGAAATCAGTTCCTTATTCATATCAGATTTTTCTCTTATACGATTTTTATCTTCCACTCAGATGTGTATTATCACATCATCCAGAGACATAATCTTTCGTTTATGTTTTAAATTATTCTTATAATTCTTCCAAGAACTGAGAAGTTTTTCAATTAAACTACCAACTATAAACGATTCATGAAGATCTATCATTTCATTTTTCAAATCATCGAGTAAAATTTGAAAGTCATTAATTTGAGTGATTATATCCTTGTCATTAGACATGCGAAATTCCAAAAAAATTACAACTGTAAACTTTTGCGTAGAAGCCTCTTCTAAGACATATTTTCTTGTTTATGCTTTCCCATATTTCAGAAGCAATTTTAACTGGGAAGTATGCATCAAACAGTTGGTTAGAAATAATACTTAGAATAACATGACGACATATACGATTTGCTTTTTCCCATTCAACATAATCAGATTCAGGTTTCGTTTGGGATAAAGCAAAAGCAACATTCGATACTTCTAATGCAGTGAAAACCTTTTCTTGCCATCGTCTGTAATGAACACCGTCAAACATTTCAATTTTAGAAACATCAGGAAGAGGATTTTGCGAGACTGTCGAAACAGTAACAAGTTGGTTGTTAGGCGCAGACGGCGTTATTGGCGAAGAAGGAGTTTCGAATCCTTCCATTTAGTTAACCATCGTAGAAACAGATAATACTCCTAAGATTGTTGTTCTACGGTGATAATAAACAGACGAAATGTAAACAAGAAGGAATACCAGACTGTTGAGGCGTGCATGAATGCACTGTCCTTAAGAGTATTTCCGACTTACTCAATGACGAATGTTGGTGCAGCAGTAATCCACGGCGGGTACCCTCCCAGGATACAACAACAAGAGGAGCGAAGCGTGCACCCGCAAATTCCTCCTCAGCGAGAGGTCTTTGATCGTTCTTCCAGCGATCACCGGAGTAGCAGCAGCGGCAGCAGCAAAAAACGAACGGAAAAGATAGTGTCTAGTGTTTATGTTTTGTCGAACGATAGCGGAAAAAAAACATAAATAACAAAGAAAGGAAGCGTGAAAGGATGTGTTCGGTTGCAAACGCGTTGCGGTTTGGAACTGCCAAACGAACGGATGCATTGCAGCGGCCCAGGTTAAAAATTGGTTCAACGAACCGAAGGGCAAAACTAAGTCGGGGCCGCGCCCGCACAAGAGGCTCTGGATTTGCACCCCCCTGCGCGCGGGATGCGACGTGCGCCGACGCGCCCGATTAAAGGGTTTTCAGACCGGGCCAGCCTAAACCCCATTGGCAAGGCCCACCATGCACGTGTATAGGGCCTATTCCCTTTTATTCCTCAATTGTACTATGGACAAGAGTCCATATATAAGGAGGAGGGAAGTCTCCACCACAAGCAATATGAGACTAAACCTTTGCCTTTTGGTTTGAAATACAATAAAGAAGTATAACAAGGTGTAGAAGAGACATAGAGGCTAGCAGATGTATATGTTGTAGAGCCTAATTAACACGACAAACTTGGGGTGCAAGGATGTTGTAGCGTCTAGGAATTTGCAGCAAGGGAACCAGGTGATGACGTGATGAGGGAAATAAATCATAAGTAGTGGAGATGTGGAAGGGTGGCTGGGTCAAGTTGAGCGTGTGGTGCGGAGAAAAAGAAAGCAGGTCCGGACTGATTGATGGTTGCATAGGTCAAGTTCCTATTGGGAACCGAGGAACGTTTTTGGACATAAATGGACGTGATGTAGGACGACGAAAATGATGAGTAGATACCTTAGAGGAGAAATCTGGGCAGTGTTATTGTGGGAGTAAGTATCTGGTGAGTTTTTTTTTGCATGAGAATTTTCAGGCGAGCAGTGTAAAGGCTCGCCTTGTTGGTGACAACAGTATTTGTGGCTAGGGAACTCTGTAGTTAGAAAAGATCACATCACCTATGTTTCTTAACGTTGTGTTTTATCTGATCCTCCTATATTTATTCTTATCATGTATACTCGGTCCATGCATATGCATCCTAACACACATGTTTGTTTCTTTTGTACATTTTTTTCAATTGTTGGGGTCTACAATCCAATCGCAACTGTAATACAGGACTGAATTGTGGCTATATAAACCCTGTTTATGCCCAATGGGTTTATACCCACAACACGCTCTACAACCAACAACATACTTTATCGGCTGAACATATTTTATCAGCTGAACTGCTTTTAAATAGGAAAAAAAACCCATATAGCACACTTTCGCAAAAAAAAATACCGAAATAGCACACTTCCCATCTTATTTCCCAAACTAGCACACTTTCAGAGTAAAACGCCACTTTATTTGGCGTTTTACTGTCTCCGCAACCAAAAGCGCCACTTTATTTGGCGTTTTCAGGCTGGCGCCGACAGAAACGCCACATTGGTTGGCGTTTTCAGGTAAAAGCGCCACTTTGTTTGGCGTTTTCCTTGAATGCGGCCCACCAACCGGTTGCGTGACAGAAAAACGCCACATTATCTGGCGCTTTCCATTTATTCGGTCAGCTGGCCGATGCGTCGCGTCGCGTCGTTGTACAGCTTTTACGTAAAGCGCCACATTATGTGGCGTTTTACAGAAAACGCCAGAGGCGGTGGCTTGTTTTGCTTGGTTACGAGGGGTAAAGCGCCACTTTGTGTGGCGTTTTCAGGTAAAGCGCCACATAAGTTGGCGTTTTCCAGTAGGTTACCTCCCCGAGCGAGCGACTCTCCTTTCTCCCTCGCTCGCTCGGTCCTTTTCTTTTTTCTCCGCCCTTCCCCGCTCTGCTGCGCCGTTCGTCCGGCGATTTCTCCAGCCGCCGCCGCGAGGAGCGCCGCCGCCGCGAGGAGCTCCGCCGCTAGGACGACCGCCGCCGCTAGGACGACCGCCGCCGCGAGGAGCTCCGCCGCTCCGCCCAGCCGGCCTCCTCCGCTTTCTCCTCAATTTCCCCCGCTTGCCCTCCTCCTCGCAACAGAGCCGGCCGACCGCCGCTCCGCCCAGCCGGCCAACCGCTCCTCCTCGCAATAGGTGCGGCTCCTCCTCCTCCTGTAACAGCAGCGCCAGCCGTCCGCCCAGCGCCAGCCAACCGCCCTTTTCCCATCCCAACTGGTAACTGCTCCCCTCTCCGTCTTCCCTTCTCCGTCCTCTTCTCGTCCTCCTGTTTGCTCCCCTCTTCCCATCGTGCGGCTTTGTTGACAGCAACTATGTATTGGCAGATACAGGAGCAACCGTAGGAGCATTGTTGCAAGGGGGTGCAAAGAAGATAGGGTGGACACGAGCATTGTTGCAAGGGGTTGCCAACATTGAGGTGAGATTACATTGCGAGTATGATTATTTATGTGTATTTTAGTTTGGAATGTGTGAATCATGATGTATTTATTAGTAGAATGTAATTTCATTGGACTGTAACTAATTGGACTGTATTTAAGTGGACTGTGTCCTACATGGACTTCTACTATTTAGACATTTGTCTAATATCGTGTGGATTGTTTTACATTTATTGTTTCACACTTGTTTTGTGAATGATGGTTTGGTTTAATGGTTTCCAAGGCAAATAGATTTATACTTCAATATTCTTTTGACAACATGATTCTAATGTATTAGTTTTAAAATATTTGTGAAAGTCATTTTTATATGATTAGCGATTTGTCAAAGTCATTTTTATCACCGATACAATATTCTTAGTTGCGATTTGTCAAAGTCAGACAACATGGTTAGTAATTTTAACGCCACTGAAATATACCAAATTCACTCAATGTGAGTTGGTTGCGTAGGTTCACATCCAGAAGGGCTTGATCATGGGTCCGTCCAGTTGAGTTGGTTGCGTTCTACATTTGTAGGCATTGACTTGGAGAATGCCGACGATCAAGTCAAACGTCGATACACAATTGCATACTTGTTACACCTTTTAGGTTGTTTTCTATTACCAGATGGTACTGGTAACGAGGTTCATCTTCGCTACTTGCCTCTTCTAGTGGATTTTGACCGTTGCGGTTTATACTCCTGGGGCAGTGCAGTTTTAGCATACTTATATCGTCAGTTGTATAGGTGTCGTCCAAGTTCTAAACAAAGACGGTTATCTGGGTGTGTGCATCTATTGCAACTGTGGTCTTGGGAAAGGTTGCATGTTGGTAGACCTGGAAAGTTGGAAATGCGAGATGATTTTCAGTGGCCTGAACATGCTCCACTAGGCTATAGGTAAGTCATATGAATATATAAATACTCTATTTTTGAAAGTATAATCTCATAATATTCTTATCGTTGGTAACTGATGTGAAACAGATGGAACCATCTGATGGAGCGTGTACGTGTACCACGAGGAACTGTGACGTTCTACCTTAATGAGATTGATACCCATCAGCCAAGTCAGGTGAGAGTTTTAGTTCATTTCATTCTTAAATTTTACATAACTTTATTTGTGAAATATGTATTCTAATGTATTGTCATAATTATGGTTATTTAAATTTGCAGTTAGTTTGGACACCTTATAGTGTTGAACTGTTGGCCAAGTTGCCGCCTATGTGTCAACATGGTAGAGATATTTGGATGGCACGTGTACCAATCCTCTCTTCTACTGTAATGGAGTGGCATGCTCCTGATAGAGTCCTAAGACAATTTGGTGCTCACTATCAACCACAACCCCAAGACCTTCCTATATATCACCGGATTGATGGTAGAGGGCGTAGCAGCAATGACTGGTTGGTCCAATATAGCACAGAGCTAAATGCATGGAATGACAGACGTAATAGTATAGTTCAACTTCCTGATCCTTTGACTGTCGAGCTGCCCCCTACATGGTACAAACCTGAGTATCATGTTCAACGGCCAGTTGATCCACCTACTTTGTACTATCCTCGTGGATACATAGAGCGAGATTGTGTAAGTATACATATATATATTTATATATC
Organism: Alisma plantago-aquatica; assembly: GCA_963693085.1. NCBI lineage: Eukaryota > Viridiplantae > Streptophyta > Magnoliopsida > Alismatales > Alismataceae > Alisma > Alisma plantago-aquatica. Next base: position 751,603,637 of record OY856413.1, read on the forward strand.
TATATATATATATTTATATAGATCTTAATGTTGAAATGAAATCAATTTTAATTAGCATTCATTCTTATAGGTCCAAACTCATGTGCAAATCCAAGAGACACTACAAGCATTGACACAAGAGACACCTGTTGATGATTGGTTGACAGCCCGGGATAACATATATAAAGTACAGAATGCATGGTTTGAGCAAATGCCTAGCCACATGTATCCAAATCAGGGTATAGCTCCCCCTACGACAACATCAGTCGATGCCACACCACAAGGTCATTCTACTGCACCAGGTTGTTCTACAACAACTGGACAGTTCACACCACAAGGGCATTCTACTGCACCAGGTTGTTCTACAACAACAAGTGACTCCTTGCCTGTAGGTGATTCTACATCTGCAAGACAATTTCCTGTTGGTACTCCTTCTTCGTTTCCAGGAATGTTCTACTCTCCTTCGTCGCCACCATCTGATAACTTTGGGGTTCCTTCTACTTTATCATGGTCTCAACCAAGTTTTACTCCGTCCCTAGGCTTTGACCAACACGGACCTTTTTATCCATTTTCACCACATGGACCACCCCCTAGCTGGTCACATGGCCTCCACACAACCATGTTTGGATCACCTCCACCATCTTGGAATATGCCCTTCACTCGACCTCTCACACCACCACTTCCTATGAGTAGGCCTACACGTGGAGCTCAAACTACACAGTTGAGCCCAATCCAAGATTCTCCAAACATAGAACAACAATCTGGTGACCAGGTATTAATTCTTTCTAATATTTTTATATTCTAAATAATATATTGTATTGTTGACTATAGTTTAATAATTTGGTCAAATATTTCTTTTATTTTGATTGCAGGATTGAAGGCCTTTGTTGCAACATCTGAAGATTACTTGTCATTTGCAAATATTTTAGATTTCCTAGTTGAATCATGTATCTTTCTTAAATGCATTTAGACTGATGTTTCTTTTTGTTGTTGTTCTATGTTGGATCATTTTGTATTCACCATTTACCTTATTCCCTTTTGGACATATTTCTATGATATTATAATCATAATCTACTTTAATGTGTTGGATATTTAAAAAATTTAGAACATGCAGCAAATAGCATTATGAATGTGTTGGATATTTAGAAATTTAAAACATGCAGCAAACACTATATGAATACGTATTAGATATTAAGATAACCGCAGCAAACACTATATGAAATTAGATATTAACACTGTAAAACGCCAACCTTTGTGGCGTTTTACATGTAAACGCCAGACTATGTGGCGTTTTCTGCCCGCGCAATCCGTAAACGCCAAACAATATGGCGCTTACCGTGAAAACGCCAAAATATGTGGCGTTTTACTATGAAAACGCCAAATAAAGCGGCGCTTTTACTTGAAAACGCCAAACAATGTGGCGTTTCTATCTGCGCCAGCCTGAAAACGCCAAATATAGTGGCGCTTTTGGTTGCGGAGACAGTAAAACGCCAAATAAAGTGGCGTTTCTATCTGCGCCAGCCTGAAAACGCCAAATATAGTGGCGCTTTTGGTTGCGGAGACAGTAAAACGCCAAATAAAGTTGCGTTTTACTCTGAAAGTGTGCTAGTTTGGGAAATAAGATGGGAAGTGTGCTATTTCGGTACTTTTTTTTGCGAAAGTGTGCTATATGGGTTTTTTTTCCTTTTAAATACTGATAAATGTATTTATTGCAAACATACTGTGTTGTTTCATCATGCATGATTTGTCAATGCGACTGATATATTCTAAAAGCTAAGTCGGAGGCCATGTTTTTCTTTCACCCACCCAAAGAGTATGTCGCGAGATGCATATGTTTGTATGGATGACGCACTTGAAGTCGTTGGTTGTTGATTATGCTGTTTGGCGTTAGAGAAATAGCCAGGGCTGTCTTGTTGCTTCACGTACACCACAATCGCGTCAAATGGATAAGCAATAATACTACAAATTAGGAGTGATAATGCATCGGAATATAACATGAATAGATGAATTGCATTGCGGATCATCTCCACATGGAGAGACTGTGGTGAGTAGCTTCGTGTCTGGCTTGCGTGTTTGGGCCGTCCAGCTAATAGAGTATATGTATCGCTCGAAAACTGTAGCGACCGTTCGGATAGCGGCTTGGTGGCCATACGGATGAGATTGACCAAAGACTTGGCTGCGATTAATAACAACTTAACGAATGATATTTCCGAAATAAGAACAAAATACTAGTGGGCGCCCCTCGATTCCGACGGTCTTTGTTTTTCGAAAAGAAAAACATTAAAAAAAAATTCCTTTCCCACATACCACAACGATCGGCATCTCAGGCAGCAGCACACAATTTGAACAGAGGAAAAGAAAAAACACAGAGCATCTAAATATTACATTACTGCCGCCTACTTAATAAGGTGGAAAAAGTATTTTTGTAATTGCCATTGGGGGATAGCATCCAAAAGAGTTTCGATGCCTCCACGAAGGCCAAAAATCATATTATATACTTTGATATCCAATTTTCCGTGTTCTATTTTTTGTTGTCAAAATGTTATAAATCCATCATTCTCTTCTTCAACTGGATATTCGAGTAGCGAGGAAAATAAAATTGAAGAGTTATAGTAGTATTTTAAGGACAAAGGGAAACATTTACAAAGAAATTACTATTCTAAGGCAATGGATACTGGTTGGATAAACATTGCTCCTGACAGGCACAACATGTCTCCTGGCCTCCCATAATGCATTACTCCCACGTGGGAAAAAGAATCATGGCTGATCTACGTGGAAGCAATGAGCCACGACTAGTAACTCATCATCCCCACACGTGGGCCACAAACCGTACATTGTCAGAATGACTATTATTGCTATTGTCGTAGCGGCTGGGTGGCGCCATTGGGTTCCGAGTCTCAATATAACTAGGGAGGAAATCAGCCTCTCTCACCTCACTCATTCCCACAAATATCATCTTTCCTTTTCTTCATCTTCCCTTCTATCTAGTGAGGCTACTAGCGGAGATTTAGATTGATTCTAGAGGCAATTTGGATTCTCAATTTTTGGTATTGCTTATGGATCTCATGTTCTATTTCTTTCGGTGTTCAGTTTGTGTTTCATTTCTTTTATTTTCTTCTCCGAATTCATGTTTTATGCACATTTTCTCTCCATTACAGGCATGTTCAGTTCAACATTTTTATGTTATAATTTTACTTACAAAATTGGTTTTTGAAAAGTGTTATAACCTCAATTTTGCCTGTATTGATTGAAATGTAATTTTTCAAATAAAAGGGATTTGAATGGAAAATTGTACGATCATTTTCAAAGAATGGATTCTTTTAAAAAAATTCCTTGGATGCATGATTTTGTAGTTTATCATGTCTTGATCAATTCAATAACTATAAAAGTAAAAAAAGATAAAAGAAAATCTTATAATAAGTAAAGGGAAAAAAAATACAAGACAATAGTGTGCATAACTGAGAATCATGTAGAATTCTCTAGAAAGTGGTATGGATGACCACTATTTATTAATTTTCAGTTCCACTTGGTTTCTAATAAGAAAATAAATCAAAATAAAAAAATATAAGAAAAATAAAGAGAAAAATGAATTTTAATTGCACAATATATGTCTTAAAAGTGGATGACTGGCATATGAAGAAAAGTCTTTTTTATTTTCGAGTTCTAGTTCCAAACTTTGCACACAAGTAATTTAAATCATCAAAGACTTTTCGTTAAAATTTGGGATTAAAAAGATTAAAAGATTAGGAGATATGAATTCTCCTAAATTGCTAAAGTGAGGGTTAATTGCCTATAATTATATTTGAATCCAATTCGGATTTCTTTTATTTAACCTTTTATAGGAGCACGTGATGTGTACCATTGGATCTAAGGTCTAACGATGCACGACCATCCTCTACCTCTAGCCATACAGATCCAACGGCGCACAACCATCCTCTACCTCTAGCTGTGTATAGCAACAGGGAACATGATACAATCTTTTCCCAATTGGATTTTTCTCTACATAGTTAATGTTCACATCTAAAAACTTACCCAACAGATGCGTAGCAAGAAATTACGCCAAACCATCCTAGGTTCTAACCACTTTACAGGGCAATTGAGGTTTTGCCTAAATCTGATCCCAGGCACAACTCCACCATCATAGATAACTATATAAAGGGGGCATATGAACCCTCTGTGATCTCAACCACTCATCCTCGAGATTCTACTAGCTCGCACGAATTGTTCCCTACTTCCAATTTTGTCTCTCGTCCCCTCCTACAACTCGAGATGTTGCACCTTCTCCGATAAGGAAATGACTGCCTCAGCCTGTGCTTGGACGCCTTTGTCGAGCAATCAAAGACGTCAAGCAAGTTCAGTTGGGCTTCGTGAAGGTCGCCCTTCCCCTGCTTGCAGCTCTCGGGCTCTGACGACGATAGTCAACCTTGGGGTTGACTCGGTGGAGTTACCTTGACCATAGACAAAGGAGGGAGACGATCCCCATGCTTTTACCACCTTGTCCCTGTCTGCTCGTGGAAGGTAAGAGGGTCTTTTGGACTTTTGGATTGCTGTTTGAGTTTTGCCATGTGGGTGCAAGGTGATGAGATGGTGAGATCCCATTGGCTCATCTCTGGCCCCACGACTCTTTTGTTTGGTTGGCTGGATGCCAACTTGGCAGCCTGTGATTGGCTGAGGATGATTATTTTTGTAACATTCCATATCTATTAATAGGATGATCGAATAATAACAAGTAATATATGGTTTTTGATGAGAAAAATATGTAGAATCCGATAAAATGAATCCAAGCCCTAAATCTGCTTGTAACTCAAAAAAGTGTGTAATGATGTTATCTTTATTAGTTTTAATTAATTTAAAAATCAAAGTTGTGAAGATTAATGGATCTAATGATGTTCCCTGACTATTATGAGCAAAGTTTAGCCTTTTGACATAAAAAGGATGGATTAGATCATACTGGATGATATTTGTTCATAATTTTCTTAATTAGGGTTCCATAATTAAAAAAGTGCATTAATGGACTTTGAAACCCTAATACTGATAATTATGAGGTTTAATGGATTTAAACACGGAAATAAATCAAGAAGGCATGAAGATGATGTTCTTGAACTAATTTTTGGATAAAGACCCTTAATTTGGATAATTTGAGTAATTAGGGTTTTATGAGTAGAAAAGTGCTTTTAGGGTTTGTTGACCTAAAAAGGGTAAAATTGGAAAGTAAAAGTTTAGAAACCAAGAAACCCTAATAAGGCTTACAAATCCTAGAATGGAATCCCAAGTCAATAAAATATGTTTGGAAGCAAATATAACAATTAGGTGTTATAAATACTTTTCAACATCAAGTTGTTTGATTTATTGCTTGGCTTGGTTGATTGGAATTCTTTATTGTATTAGCTATCTTGCTTGGTTTGACACTGCCAAATCAGGTATGCGATTATGTTTATGGCTAATCGCTCTAGTTTCACGGTGATTTATGAGGATTCACCGGTTTGCTTGAAATTAACTGCTTGGATGAATAGTAATTCTTGCAACTATAAAGTGACTATGGCTATCACCATATATATGTGCATGACTAGCTCAGATCCTTATCCTCCTCTGTAGCTTTGTGTATATGTAAGAAATTGATGATCTAGATAATGGTCTACCTTGTGATGACCCTAATTTTAGGAGTTCGATATTCGATATACTATTTGAAGGAGTACCTTGAGTAATATGAATCATTGTTGGATCTTGAGGTATCATGTGGTCAATTGTTGATCTCTAAGGTGTTTTAGGATCACCTAAGTATTCATGGACTTGTTTAACTAAGACTTGATGATTAGTAGAATTTCATTTAAGGTTCCTACACTTATTCCTATGGTTATTTGAATATTTCTTTACATGATCACATAATAGAGTTTTTGGCCTCAAACATTGCTAAATGAGAAACTATACGACAAGGGATCCATGTGTAAAATTGGTAATAATTCGAGGTCCCTATTGGTGGTTATTAAGATATAATGATGTGGACTATTGATTTAAATAAGTTAGAAATAAGTTCAATTTCCACGTAATGTCACAAGCCAACCCAATCAACAGAGGGGCATGAATCTGTTAGTTGTGACAGGATGGGTGGTGTCTCACACTAATGGCCCTTGGATACATCTGAAAGATCGCAACTTACTAGTGTTTTCAATAAAGCAGCTGGTGTATAGAAGACCAGGTCGTGAGCAGTAACTAACAACTGGTTAGAACTTTGGGTCGAGACTCCAAATATGCCACACTTCCAGGAGCTATCCAACAACCCTGACATCGTGATGTGTGGTAGAATATCTCTCGTCCTCCTCCTCCCATTACGCAAAAACAACTAGAGTGGGAAAACCCAAACAGATAGGTCTCGCTGAGCAGCCTGGACCTCCTCCTTCTCCTTTCTCCATCTCTACAAGAAGCAGCCGATCCCAGATATTGAGGCATCCTTTAGGTGCCTATTGGCTTGTGGCAGGAGAACCTATACCCTTGTAGTTGTTGGCCCTAGAACTCGTCCACCCAGCCTGGACGAAAAGCTTCACCTGCTCTAGTTGCAGTGTGTGGGTCGCTGAGGTCACTGCAGGCTGAGCTCACCACCAGCAGCCGGAGATGCCGACCTAGGGACTGCTAAGCAGGCATCCCAATGGCTTTCGAAGACCATCATCAAGGCAAGATGCAGATCTTCCTGTGATCACATGTAGGAAGGATGAGCACGGAGGTCAGAAGCCCGCTTCTAGGAGGAGTCTAAGGGTGGGGGTTCAAGGCCTTCTTTCCTACCGTGTCGACTCAGCAGCATTAACAGAAAAGACAACTTCATTTCTGGGTGAGGAGATGGTGACCTGATATGCTGCCTCGGCCCCACGGTGGTGCACGACCGACGCCTGCAGAAATCATGGCCGGGGGACGCACGCGAGAACACAAAGACCGCGACGCGGAGGGTTCCCAAATCAGATCTAGCCTACACGATGGCGATACGCTGGTAGAATACAAAGTTCTCTTGCAATAGGTGGCGCCTAGAATACCGTCGAGTGAGGAGGTAGGGATCTGAATCTCTGTCTCATCGGGGTTTATCCCTTACGACGCTGAAAGTTTACGGACACAGTCCGGATCGCGTTCCTGGGCGTGAGCACGCGAGGGATGAGAGGAGAAGGACCGGCTGGCCCAGTCGCTGAACCAACAAGAAAGCTAGGTGCCCAATCACTGAACCGGCCAGCCAAAATGGCCTAAAGGGGTCCAGAGGAGCCACATGGCGACACCTGATTCACCTGAAGGTAATAATCCACTCAAAAATCCTATAAATGTACAAATATTAGAAAATACGTTATAAATAGCTCCAATAGGCAATAATTACCCCAAAAATACCCCCAGACTTAGAAAAATTCCATCTTTCTCATGAAACCCCTAGATCACACTTTTGAAACAATAGTACTGACGTTTTTAATGTAGAAGTAAATGCCTCTTCCTAGGATTTAGTTAATTGGCATAAATAGCAAATGACCGAGATTACATCTGGGAAAAATGATCCTGAACCATAGTTTCATATAGAAACAAAACACAGGCTCTGATTTGATCATTATGACTAAATATTATGCCTTTCAGATTAATGAATAATTATATGCTTTTAGCCTCTTTTTAATTCTAGAAAATAGGAAAAGCCTCAGATAAATATGAAATTCGTACTAGACCTTAATAATGACATATAGATTAGACTAAAAATACTGGAAACCCTCTCTTACATTAGATTGATCAAGGTTTGACCAAAACCCTAATATAGACCTAAATATCATTAATAATGGTGGATCTTGTATTAATGATGCTCAATTACTTTTTAATCAGGTCATGACCGGATATCTAGATGAGAAAGAATGAATAGGAATCTATGAACTCAGGTACGTGGGATTTATTAAGTATAAGACTAGTTTTCTGGTTGTCTATGATATGTAATATCTTGAATGCTCGTAATTGGATATGATTGCTTGGTTGAACTAGTATGAGTTATACTTCGTCAAATCTAATAGAACATAAATGAGTATGATGGGTTGTAGCTACTAGAGCACATAGCCTGGTGTGGATGTATGTTTCCTAACATGGATGTATGATTCCTTGGCCCATGTTAGATGTATGATGATACTATATTTCCCACACTAGATGTAAGTCAAGTGCAAGTATGTGTAGTACAACCGCATCAAAGTGAATGTAATGAAAGGAATGTTTACCTGATTATCGCTTTAAACAATGTTTTCTTTTAATCTTTCTTTCTCAAGTTATTTCAATTATGCAAACATATTAGTATGTATCTTTCTACCCACGTGCACAACACCTTGTGTGTTGATTCGCTGTTTCACGTATGTTTTAGGTTCAGAGATAGCATTGGATAAAAGGATGGGATGTGAGAAGTTGAACAGGTTGTACCTATTGTCTAAGATCTTGTTAGCATACATGTTCAGACTTGTAGAATTTTCATTCAATATGTAACTGTAAATCATTTTGTAATAATTCATGTTGTATAAGTATACATGTTGAATGTTGAGAAATGTTATGGTTGTATGTTCATGTATGTGTATTATGCTTCCGCATTGCTTTCTGATATGATTGGATGATGTTTTCGGATTCTGACATCTCATTCCCAATAGGGTTTGGAGAAATCAAAATCCGGGGACGTCACAGTTAGTATTAGAGCATGAACAATAGCTACACCTAACAATTACTCACAGAAAACATAAACCAAACTCAATTTGCATTCCAACCCTAGAAACTTAATGAAATATCCTTGTGGACTAGGTTGACTTAGCCTCTAGGTTAGAACATAGATGTTCTAGAACAAGGTGTAGACTTGTGCAATTTACCTCCCTAGACATATGATTCGCGACATGTGCTTAGGGTGTCTACACAGGTGTGCACCATGTTCTTGCTAGTTCTCTAGGTGTCATGGTACTAGACTGCCTCATGAGTGTGGTAACTCATTTTGGTTTTGGTTTTGTTCGAATGGAGTATGGTGGTTTTCATCGTCCGTTTCGACGTTGGAGAAAACTTATTTCAAGTATTAGTATATATACATATAAAAATGTTACCACACCCAGAAAGGTAGTGAGTGTCCATGTAACCTAAGAGAAAGAGATGTAACATCAAGTCTAGATGAGAGTTTGGATGATAGTTGTAGTATCTAGAGTTGTCTAGAGCCATGATAAAGGCTAGGATAGTAAGTATCATAGATAACCTAAGATAATGATAATGATGTTAATGTGCATCTCGATGTGGATGTTGATGTTGATATTGAGGATGATGTTGATGTTGATAAGACCCAAGTTTGCCCTTGAGAGGGACAAGTAGTTTAATGATATGGAATTAGTTTGACCATGCAACTCTAACTAGACCTAGCACCTTGTTGATACATATGACTTGGTTGATGTGCTAAACATAGCTAGTGGGTTGGCATGTTTGCTTGTACTTAGTCTTGTGCGTGTTGAGATATGATATGTGACATATAGTTTGAGACCAACATGGGCCTCAATCTCTTTACAAAGGAGGATCTCTAGCATGGGACATATGAATAGGGTGACCCTTTGATATGAGTCGACCCTCCACGGGAGATGGTCAGAGTACCTATACTCCTAAATATATGTAAAATGTTGAAAAATATGCATGATGAAATACATGATAATGAGTCCCAGCTAGACTACTTCTAAGTACATGAATTGAGTGACCCAGTGTGTGGTTTCCTTAAAAGTTTTGAACCCTAGATGTCCTATGAAAATATCTAACCATAGAGGAAGAGGCAATTAAAATTTTGATTCTTACTTTATAGGTGAGGGAGATGTCCCAAGACCCTAATATGATGTATATGATGTGTGATAACCATGATGAGCCTCATACTCAGGTTAGTAGTTGTATATAAAGGAATCTAGTGGTTACCCTTGTTTCCCAAAAGATGGGTAGAAATTTTGTTATGGGTAGAAGTTTTGGTTAGTAGGTCTTGTTGGACATATATATGTCCTATCTTGAGTGACATATGTTGGTTAATCTCATCATTAGTTGCAAGTGAGGTGATATATGAACTCTGGTTCAGAGAGTAAAATGCCTTGTGCATATAATACTCATCAATGCATGCCAATTCTTCTCCTTCCCCTTCTCTTTCTCTATATATATGATGTTAGAAACCTCACTTAAGCTATTTGGATGATCATGTATGAAGAGTCACTCATATAAGCTTGACCTAATATATATATATATATATATATATATATATATATATATATATATATATATATATATATATACCCTTCTTCTACCCTACATGTGATATCCAAGTTTGAAATCATGATAAGATGGCTTAGTATATTCTCTCTCCCTCTATATCCTATATGAAAGATATAAGTCTCAAATCATGAGGTAGACATAATGATATATTTGGATCATAGGTCACATGATCACAAAATATAGTTCTTAACCTCAATCTTTCTTAATCTATGCTTCTAAGTTTGAGGATAACTCTCACAAAATAGGGTGAAACCCTAACATACAAAGATGAATATTTATTCCCTCTAATAATTAAATCATAGGGTGTGTTGATCATAAAAATAGACTAATGATGTTAGTGATAATTCCAATAATTAATGACTTGAAATCATGATAACACCTTACAAAGGTGTGTATGATAGATGAAAATCTTGATTAATACCTTCACAACTTCCTATCTAAAAAAAACCCCATAATTCCTAAGGGGAATAAGGATAGATAGACATATCCTAATATTAAAGAATATCACGTGATGACCAAAACATTTGATGTTGCTTCAACCTATATAAGGTGGGGTGGGTACACCCTACATGCTCAAAATATCCCAAGATGACAACTTAGGATGAATCTAGAATAATGATACTCTTGGCACATAGAAGTGGTGGCCTAGAGGCATCCATAATATCCTAGATATCAGCTTAAGAATGAGACAAAGTTGAATTTCGAGGACAAAATTCCATATAAAGTGGGGTGAATGTGATGACCCTAATTTTAGGAGTTCGATATTCGATATACTATTTGAAGGAGTACCTTGAGTAATATGAATCATTGTTGGATCGTGAGGTATCATGTGGTCAATTGTTGAACTCTAAGGTGTTTTAGGATCACCTAAGTATTCATGGACTTGTTTAACTAAGACTTGATGATTAGTAGAATTTGATTTAAGGTTCCTACACTTATTCCTATGGTTATTTGAATATTTCTTTACATGATCACATAATAGAGTTTTTGGCCTCAAACATTTCTAAATGAGAAACTATACGACAAGGGATCCATGTGTAAAATTGGTAATAATTCGAGGTCCCTATTGGTGGTTATTAAGATATAATGATGTGGACTATTGATTTAAATAAGTTAGAAATAAGTTCAATTTCCACATAATGTCACAAGCCAACCCAATCAATAGAGGGGCACGAATCTGTTAGTTGTGACAGGATGGGTGGTGTCGCACACTAATGGCCCTTGGATACATCTGAAAGATCACAACTTACCAGTGTTTTCAATAAAGCAGCTGGTGTATAGAAGACTAGGTCGTGAGCAGTAACTAACAACTGGTTAGAACTTTGGGTCCAGACTCCAAATCTGCCGCACTTCCAGGAGCTATCCAACAACCCTAACATCGTGATGTGTGGTAGAATATCTCTCATCCTCCTCCTCCCATTACGCAAAAACAACTGGAGTGGGAAAACCCAAACAGATAGGTCTCGCTGAGTAGCCTGCACCTCCTCCTTCTCCTTTCTGCATCTCTACAAGAAGCAGCCGATCCCATATATTGAGGCATCCTTTAGGTGCCTATTGGCTTGTGGCCAGAGAACCCATACCCTTGTAGTTGTTGGCCCTAGAACTCGTCCACCCAGCCTGGACGAAAAGCTTCACCTACTCTAGTTGCAGCGTGTGGGTCGTTGAGGTCGCTGCAGGCTGAGCTCACCACCAGCAGCTGGAGATGCCGATCTAGGGACTGGTAAGCAGGCATCCCAATGGCTTCCGAAGACCATCATCAAGGCAAGATGCAGATCTTCCTATGATCGCATGTAGGAAGGATGAGCACGGAGGGCAGAAGCCCGCTTCTAGGAGGAGTCTAAGGTTGGGGGTTCAAGGCCTTCTGTCCTACCATGTCGACTCAGCAGCATTAACAGAAAAGACAACTTCATCTCTGGGTGAAGAGACGGTGACCTGATATGATGCCTCGGCCCCACGGCGGTGCATGACCGGTGCCTGTAGAAATCATGGTCGAGGGACGCACACGAGAACACAAAGACCGTGACGCGGAGGGTTCCCAAATCAGATCTAGCCTACACGACAGTGATACGCTAGTAGAGAACAAAGTTCTCTTGCAGCAGGTGGCGCCCAGTAGACCGTCGAGTGAGGAGGTAGGGATCTGAATCACTGTCTCATCGGGGTTGATCCCTTACAGCGCTGACAGTTTACGGCCGCAGTACGGATCGCGTTCCTGGGCGTGAGCACACGAGGGATGAGAGGAGAAGGACCGACTAGCCCAGTCGTTGAACCAGCAAGAAAGCTAGGCACCCAATCACTGAACCGGCCCGCCAAAATGGCCTAAAGGGGTCTAGAGGAGCCACATGGTGGCACCTGATTCGCCTGAAGGTAATAATCCACTCAAAAATCCTATAAATGTACAAATCTTAGAAAATACGTTATAAATAGCTCCAATAGGCAATAATTACCCCAAAAATACCCCCAAACTCAGAAAAATTCCCTCTTTCTCATGAAACCCCTAGATCACACTTTTGAAACAATAGTACTGACGTTTTTAATGTAGAAGTAAATGCATCTTCCTAGGATTTAGTTAATTGGCATAAATAGCAAATGACCGAGATTACATCTAGGAAAAATGATCCTGAACGATAGTTTCATATAGAAACAAAACACAGGCTCTGATTTGATCATTATGACTAAATATTATGCCTTTCAGATTAATGAATAATTATATGCTTTTAGCCTCTTTTTAATTTTAGAAAATAGGAAAAGCCTCAGATAAATATGAAATTCGTACCAGACCTTAATAATGACATATAGATCAGACTAAAAATACTGGAAACCCTCTCTTACATTAGATTGATCAAGGTTTGACCAAAACCCTAATATAGACCTAAATACCGTTAATAATGGTGGACCTTGTATTAATGATGCTCAATTACTTTTTAATCAGGTCATGACCGGATATCTAGATGAGAAAGAATGAATAGGAATCTCTAAACTCAGGTACGTGGGATTTATTAAGTATAAGACTAGTTTTCTGGTTGTCTATGATATGTAATATCTTGAATGCTCGTAATTGGATATGATTGCTTGGTTGAACTAGTATGAGTTATACTTCGTCAAATCTAATAGAACATAAATGAGTATGATGGGTTGTAGCTACTAGAGCACATAGCCTGGTGTGGATGTATGTTTCCTAACATGGATGTATGATTCCTTGGCCCATGTTAGATGTATGATGATACTATATTTCCCACACTAGATGTAAGTCAAGTGCAAGTATGTGTAGTACAACCTCATCAAAGTGAATGTAATGAAAGGAATGCTTACCTAATTATCGCTTTAAACAATGTTTTCTTTTAATCTTTCTTTCTCAAGTTATTTCAATTATGCAAACATATTAGTATGTATCTTTCTACCCACATGTACAACACCTTGTGTGTTGATTCGTTGTTTCACGTATGTTTTAGGTTCAGAGATAGCATTGGATAAAAGGATGGGATGTGAGCAGTTGAATAGGTTGTACCTATTGTCTAAGATCCTGTTAGCATACATGTTTAGACTTTTAGAATTTTCATTCAATATGTAACTGTAAATCATTTTGTAATAATTCATGTTGTATAAGTATACATGTTGAATGTTGAGAAATGTTATGGTTGTATGTTCATGTATGCGTATTATGCTTCCGCATCACTTTCTGATATGATTGGATGATGTTTTCAGATTCTGACATCTCATTCCCAATAGGGTTTGGAGAAATCAAAATCTGGGGACGTCACATACCTTGTGGTCGGATCAATATATTATCATGAGTTGAGGTTTGGTCCACCTTTGGGCAGGATCATGCGACTATACAACTCTAGGTATTGGTCTACCTTTTTGGGATAGGACCAAAAGGGGCTATTGTGGATCTACCACATGAGGAAAGGTAGTATCCATGTCCACAAAAGGGATAGCACAGAGGCTTGGATAGATCAGGATTGAGTAGTTATGGTTAAGATGTAAAATATGATATGCTAAATAATAATATTGTTGCAATATGTTGTTACAACTATATGCAAACATTTTGTATCCCCCACATACCAGTACAACTCATTATTTAGACTGATGTTTTTTTGTCAAAATTTTAGGGTAATATGTTGTTAGGTCTACAAGCTTAATGGAAAGTGGATATTCAATAAAAGGTGACACTGAAAAAGAAAAAGGCTATATAATTTTTGGAGGAATATAGTTATATAGTTCTCTCCTTGGGTAAAATTCTAAAATCTCTCTTTTTTAAGTTATATGAAAGGAAAAAAATATGTCCTGCATGAAGCTTAGTTGTGGTAGAATTTATTAATTATCTTTTATTTTTTAGAAAACTATATGATCCTATTTGTGATAATGACTCTAGCTTCTTGGCCTTCCTTATTTGGGGGTTTCCGGGAGGTGAAGTTATTACATTTGGTATCAGAGCATGGTTTTTAATATAATCTCTAATAATTATTAAATTTTACAAATTCAGTAAATCTCAAGGGAGTTATTAGAGAATTTTCCAAAGATGGAGGAGTCTAGAAAAAGATCACAATCTTGGTGCTAGTAAGATTTTCCTCCACCCCGCTAATCGATCTATGAGGAATCCCAAAATTCGTGTGACTACCTGGACAAAATTAGAGGATTTGACTCGAAATATGATACATGTAAGTTTTCTTATCTACTTTCATCCCTTCTTTACCCTCTATAACTAGAAAAACTTAAAGTGCTTAAGGTTTTCTCTCTCTCCATCTCCTTCTGAGTTTTGGGGATAATAATGTTAAGGATTAGGAAATCCTCCGCCAAATAATAAAATCACATAAGCAAGATGTCATGGACATAAGTTTTAATGATATAAAACTAAAACTGAGTTTAATTACATGCTTATGTGTAGCAGCATGGATCTTAGTAAGATCGTCACCATCATCGTTGACACCCCTCATGAGAACATCGAGGTTAGGCTCTCTCATAGGAACAGAAGATCTTTAGAGAAATGAAGGAAGGAAATGGAAGAAGAAGCCTCGAGGAAAAGGAAGAGATGTAATGAATCCTATGAGGATAATGCGGAACCAAAACCCATTCCCTTCGGAAACCTAAACAAAGAGAATGACCAGAAGAGGGAGTCATGCAACTAATTTTGGACTAGCTATAGTAGTCCATACTCCCAATGCTCTCTCGATGGAACAACAAAAGAAGCTGACTGAGGCCATTAGTGCCTTGGCCCTCAAGAAAATAGTAGAGGTGAAGATGGTGAGCCACTACCAGTTCGTCCATGACTTGGATCCACCATTTTGGACTTCATGAAACTAAACCTAGAGAAAATCTGGGGAGAAGATAAGACCGAGGTGGTCGACAAAGATGATCCCTAGCTTCTAGTGGTAGAAAATGGTTTCCGCATGTTGGAAGTGCAGCCGACCAAGAAGGTTCTATTTTCTTTTCACCCCCTGGAAGGAGCAACTAAGATCTGGTGGGAGAACCACGTCATGGGTCGAGATCTGAATGAGGACCCGATGGCTTGGACCGACTTCAGGACCATCTTCACCACTAGATTTATCCCAATCTCAGACAAGAAAGAGAAGGAAAAGGAGTCCACCAACTTGGTCTAAGGTAACATATTTGTCACAGACTTTGGCCGCAAGTTCTGCATCTTGGAGCGATTCAGATACATGCTGACTGGAGAAAGACGAGTGCATGATTTTGTGGAGCATCTGCATCCTTCCATCAAGCTTCATGTTATGGAGAGAAAACCAAAAAACTTCATTGATGCCTACAACACCGTCCTGGACATGAAGAAGAGGTGATGCATGCACAACATCCATCAAAGGGATACTTGGGTTTCATTGAAGGCACGCCTGGCCCAAAGAATAATAAGAAGAAAGGATGACGCAACCATGCTAAGGGAAAATATGGAGGCAAGGGAAAACCCAACAATGAGAACTACCGTCCTAGGTGTTGCACTTGTGGAAGATGGCATTCAGACGAGTGTTTCTACAAGAAGAAGGTGCTCTTTCGTTGCCAACGAGAGGGACATTTCCAAAACAATTTTCCTCTACCTGACCTGAGAGGTCCGAGCCATGTACTAGCCCAGCCAGTGGTAGCAACACCACCAATAGCAGGAGTTGCCATAGCCCCACATGCTAGAGAGTGAAGACAAGATCGAGTCTTCACCATCAACAATGAAGAGTCTCAAGCTAATGCTAATCGGTTGATAGAGGGTAATAACCCTTAGAGTTTTCTTTCCCATTTTAAGCTAAGCATGCATTAATCTGACATGATATGAAAAACAATGTAGGCATGCTTGAGATCATGGGACACAATCGAAAATCTCTTTTTGACTTTAGTTTTACTAATACTTTCATTTCAAGAAATCTTGCAACTATGATTTGTTTGTACATCAAGGATTTAGGATATGTTTTGGATGTCACAACCCTAAGTGGTCAGATCTTTACGTCTCTCTTAAAAACCCTAGTTATACCCATTACGTACCTAGATAATGAGCTTCCTACATATTTTATCCTCCTTGACATGAATGAGTTTGATGGGATCATTGGAATGGATTGGCTCTATGCTTACAGGAAAAAGATCGATTGTAGAAAAAAGAAGATAAGAATAGAGAGACCAGGTCATCCACCATTCACCATTAGAGGTAAGAAGGATGCTACCACCAGCATGTATGTGTCAGCCTTGAAGGTGGAGTGGATGATAGACAATGGTTGTCATGCTTTCCTAGCAGTATTTATTGAGCTAGAGCCTAAGGTGAAACCCCTAGAAGAGATAGAGGTAGTCAGGGACTACATAGATGTTTTCCTAGATGATTTGGATTGGATTCCTCCTAAAAGATAGGCATACTTTTTGATAGAGCTTGCTCCTAGGACATACCCTATTTCCAGGGCACCTTATAGGATGGCCCTTACTGAGTTGCTTGAGTTGAAAAGGTAACTACATGAATTTCAATATCTGACCTAGTACATCGCCATTAGGAGCACCAATCCTCTTTGTGAAGAAGAAGAATGGATCGCTATGACTGTGCACAGACTATAGAATGATCAACCAAGCTACCATGAAGAACAAGTATCCTTTACCCCATATAGACGGCCTATTTGACAATCTTAAGTCTACTTGAATCTTTTTAAAGATTGACATAAGGTCCGGGTATCACCAGTTGCAAGTCAGGTGTGAGGATATCCCAAAAACTACTTTCTGAACCTATTATGACCACTATGAGTTTGCGATTATACCTTTTGGGTTGTCTAATGCCCCGAATGTGCTTAGAATCTCATGAATAGTGTGTTCCAACCTTTCTTGGACTCGTTTGTCATAGTGTTTATAGATGACATTCTGGTTCACTTTGATAACTTAGAAAAACACTGAGACCGCCTCGATAAACTCCTTGATGTTCTGAGAAAGAAAAAGTTCTATGGGAAGTTCTCAAAGTGTCATTTTTTGATAGACCATGTCATGTTCCTTGGACACATCATATCTGGAGGGACCATCTTAGTGGATCCTGCTAAAGTGTCAGCCGTGTGAGATTGCCCAACACCAAAGAACCCTTTTGAGATTCACAACTTCCTGGGATTGGTCGGATATTATTGATGCTTCATAAAAGATTTCTCAAAGACTAATTTGCCACTCACCAAGATTACCCAGAAGGATGAGAAGTTTGTGTGGTCAGACTTTTCTGAAGCTTGATTCCAAGAATTGAAGGAAAAGTTGAATACAACTCTAGTGTTGACTATACCATCATGAAATGAAGGTTTTATGATCTTCACCGACGCATCAAAGATGGGGCTTGGATGTGTGCAAGAACAAAACAAGGATGTTGTTTCTTATGCCTCCAAACAACTCAAGCCCAATGAAGTAAACTACCCGACACATGATTTATAACTGGCTGCAATTATACATGCCCAAAGATTTGGTGACATTATCTTTGTGAGGACACTTTTGAAATCCTCACTGACCACAAGATTTTGAAGTATCTTGTGACTCAGAATTACCTAAACCTGAGATAAAGACGATGGATGGAGTATATGAAAGACTATGATTTCACCATCGCCTATCACCCTGGGAAAGCTAATGTAGTAGTGGATGCTCTTAGTTGGAAATAGCTCAGGTGTGCAGCTGTCTTGTATAGCCAGTAGGGAGAACTGGAAGAATTTTCTAGGTGGACTCCAAAATCATTAGAAGACCAAATCTATGTGGCTAACATCCAGATTAAACCATACATGTTAATCAAGATGGTAGTCTCCCAGTTAGCCAGCCCAAAGCTTGACAAGATGAAGGGTTTGTTAGAGAAATCTCAAACACATCTCTCAGTGGGAGTAGATGGTGGAATCTGCTACAAGAGTGATATTTGTGTTCCTAAAGATTCTCCCTTGAAGAATCATATCTTGCAAGAAACTCATGTTCTAATTTTACGGTACACCCTAGCACTACCAAGATGTTTAAAGACTTACAATGGTACTTTTTATGGCCTGTAATGAAGAGAGACATAGCAACATTTGTGGCCAGTTGTCTCACGTGCCAGATGGTGAAGGAAAAACACCAACGACCTGGTGGATTTCTATAGTTGATTGAAATCCCTGAATGGAAATGGGAATATATCACCATGGACTTTGTTGTGGGTCTCCCCAAGACCAAGAAAGGTCATGATGCAATATGGGTTTCGGTAGATCTCCTTACCAAGTCAGCACATTTCCTTACCTTAAAAACCACTACAAAAGTGATATATCTAGATGAACTTTATATCAGAGAGATAGTACAACATTATGGTGTTTCGAGTTCAGTTATTTATGATCTGACCCAAAGTTCACTTCCAAGTTATGGAAGCAAGTGCAAGAAGAACTCGACACTAGACTAAAGTTTAGCACAACTTATCACCCCTAGACTCATGGACAGTTAGAAAGAACAATCCAGATATTAGAGGATCTATTAAGAGTATGTGTGCTCGATTGGGGTGGATCACGGGAGCGGTACCATCCCTTAGATGAGTTTTCTTACAATAACAACTACCAGGCTAGTACCAGATGCCTCTATATGAAGCTCTTTATGGGAGGTTGTCTCAGTTACCACTTCACTGGGATGATGTTGGTGAAAGGACCTTGCTGAGGTCAGAGGAACTATAGTTGTATGTTGATAAAGTCAATTTGATCAAGAAAAGGATGAAGAGAACCCATGATAGATAGATGCGAAGTGGATTGACTTACACTTCACAGCGGGGGAAGATATGTTTCTAAAAATCCAACCCCTTTAAGCTATATCTAACAACAAAGGAAAGATGAGTCCTCGATACATGGGTCCGTTTGAGATTTAGAAGGTATTGGTGAAGCTGCTTATTGTTTAACCTTACCCCCTCAGTATAGTATGATACATGATGTGTTCCATGTGTCCAATCTAAAGTTCTATGTGAAGGATACAAGCCATATGCAGAGCATTGAACCTATTGAACTCAGAGGGAGGCTGACTTACCCTGAGTCACCTGTGAGGGTACTGGATACCAATGTGAAAGAGCTCAAGAGTAAAAAGATCGAGATGGTAAAGGTTCTTTGGAAGTACCATGGAGAGGACAAAGCCACATGGGAGCTGAAGACAGACATGGAAAAGGCTTGCTGCAAATGGTTTGTTTGATTGGTTGAATTTTGGGGGAAAATTCCTATAAGGGGGGAAGGATGTTATAACCTCAATTTTGCTTGTATTGATTGAAATGTAATTTTTCAAATAAAAGGGATTTGAATGGAAAATTGTTTGATTGTTTTCAAAGAATGGATTCTTTTGCAAAATTTCCCTTGGATGCATGATTTTGTGGTTTATCTTGTCTTGATAAATCCACTAACAATAAAAGGGAAAAAGGATTAAAAATCTTATAATAAGTAAAGATAAAAAGAAATAAAGGATAATAGCGTGCATAAGTGAGAATTATGTAGAATTCTCTACAAAGTGGTATGGATGAAAACTATTGATTAATTTTCAGTTCCACTTGGTTTCTAATAAGAGAAGAAATCAAAATAAAGAAAAAGAAGAAAAAGAAAGAGAAAAACGAATTTTAATTGCATAATATATGTCTTAAAAGGATGAATTGAATATGAAGAAAAGTCTTTTTATTTTTGAGTTTTGGTTTCAAACTTTGCACACTAGTAATTTAATTCATTAAAGTCTTTCCTTTAAAATTTGGGATTAAAAAGATTAAAGAGATATTGATTTTTCTAGAATTGCTAAAGTGATGGTTAATTGCCTTTATGTATTAAATGCATTGATTTTCGATTCCAATTGGAATTTCTTTTAATTAAACTTTGATAAGTGCACGTGACATGGACCGTTGGATCTAAGATCCAATGGTGTGTGGCAATCCTCTACCTCCAGCCGGGTATGGCAACGGGGAACATGATATAGTCTTTTCCGATCAGATTTCTCTCCACATAGTTAATGTGCATTTCTAAAAACACATCTAAAAACTTGCACAATAGATTTGTAGCAAGAAACTACATGACATGATTTTTCCGTGCGTAGAACACAAGTATACATATCAATGTAATATAGGCTTTGTGAGGCCCGAGTCGAACTCAGGGAAACATGAATTTTAGTAGACTACTACTAACTGGTTGCGATCAGCTAAACCGATTAAAAGAGTTTGAGAGTTGTTGTAAAATAAAAGAAAATAAAATAAAATAGAGCAATCGATTAAGGGTTTAGTTTAATCAATTCAAATGGAGATCTTTAGGATTGCGGTTTCACCGTGGGTTTTCATTGTATGAATTTCCATATAGCTACTCAAGTTCATCTCTCAATCCGGGTAGTGACATGTAGTCAGAATTGTCCACTGTCATGGTACAATTCTCTAGCTAAGTCTTGGTCGGTTCCACCATCATAGTAACCTATACCCTAAACTAGGTGCATTAGAATCGACCTCTGGGTTTCCACCATTAACCGTACATCACCTTGTTCAAGGGATTTGTTAATTAATGTGAATTTCATCTCTTTTCAACCGTTTATTCTTCTTTCAAAGTAATTAAAGGCATTAGATTATCATTATGGTGATTAATCATAACAATATAATTGAGAAAATGAAAGCATACCATAGATTTAGGAGACAAATTATGAATTACTATGATAAAAACGTCATACAATGCTTCCCCGGGCTACTCCCGGTCCTAAAGATTAAGGGGATTAGCCCCGCATGGTTGAAAATGGAAAATACATAGGAGTAGAGAAGAAAAACATGATAAACATGGAGAAAACTCATGTAACCCCTAATACAAAGGTGTTCCTGGAGATCCTCCTCGAGAAACGTGCATTTTGCAGTCTTCCGACAGCAAAATCGCCCGTTGGAGGTGCCGGGATCGCTCGTTTGACGACCTTCGTCTCTTGTCTCATCTCTCCTTCTTGGATGTTGTGCAACACCATATGAGATCCCCCTAGGGCCGACCGTACTTTTCTTAGGTCATAGGACCACTTTACGGCTCCGAAAAAGCTCAACCGTCGGATTAAAACGCTCCGTTTTAGTGCAGAAAATCGCCAGATCCCGACGCTGTCGATAGTATCCACCCCCAGGTCGATGGTATCGACCATGATACAGGTTTTTCCTTCCAAGATCACGTTTTGGGGTTGCTTTCTGATAAAATGTCGATACTATCGACACCAGGGTCGATAGTATCGACTCTGGACAATGCAAAAGTGCCTGAAAAGTTGTCGATGTGTATAAGTCCGAGGATTATATAAAATCATATAAATATGATAAAAGAAGTATAATTTGATGCAAAAAGATTTTAAAGGCCAACTATAGTGAATTATGCAAATATAATCAAGAAAATGATAAATACATGCATAAAACTGATATAAAATAAGCCTATAAAAGTGACTCAAAACCCATGCATCAAACTCCCCTAAGCTTAAACCTTGCTCATCCTCGAGCAACAAAACTTTGGATCTGGTTGAGATAAGTCAGCAATAGGACATAAATACATGAAATGAATCTACATCATCCCCACTTTGTTTCCACAAATCGGCCCTCATTGACCACTGAACACTAACTGCCATCCAGGCAACCAAAGACTTATGTAAAAGATGTTTGTCCCCCAATCAGTGAAACACTATCAATTAAAACAGTTAATATGATAAACTCATTTGGTCCATACTTGATGCATCTTGTGATCTCCTATCTACGTTGCTCATTTCCTAACTGCCATCTAAATGGAAGCAGATCTCCTGATATTAATGATTGAGAAGAATATCATGGGTGGCCTACCGATTAGAGCAACGGGTGGATGGGATAGGTGGTTGTGGAAGAGATGGAAGCACATAATAGTCAATCATGCAATACAAAAATTAATGACCTATCATGATGCAAAATGCAAGTGAAAATGTCCTAATGCTATATTTTTGGTGGAATGATGCATGCACTATCATTCCGTCTCAAGGTGAGATGGAATATCTAAGAAAACTACACCATGTGCTTATTCTTCTTAGTTCTCAGGTGAGAACATGTTCCTTTCTCCCTCTTCTTCTTTATTACTTCTCAATTCTTTTCTTCTTCTTTTTTTTTCTTCTCTTTTTTTCAATTTTTCTTCAATTTTGTTTCAAGCCCTTATTTTCATAGATGACAATGAATTAATTGTCGGGCTCACTTCTTGTTACATAAATTATACATTTCAAGCATTCTATTTGGAGGGTATGGATCAAGCTTACCACCTTTATTGTTTTCAGAGTAACATAAGATACATGGTGTACAATATGCTCAAAAGATGCAAATGCAACTATATAATGATAGTTATACAATTAAATGACACGCACCTAAGGATAATGTGCATGTATAACTACTCTATCCTTTTTTTTCATTTTCATGCAAAAAAAAATGTGAAAATAGATATAATGCAAGACCTATCTACATGAGATGCAATCAAAAAGTGAAAGACAATAATGTGCTCCCATTTCTTATGGTGGAGTGTGAATGAAATTGCAGTGGATCAGATCACAAGACTAACTAACAGAACCTTTTGAAAATATCATATGTCCCTCTCTAAAGACATGTGTACAGGGTAACTGAAGGATTTCTCTCTTAAACTTTAGTCTAAGGTCACGTTAGTATCTGTTCGATTTGGGCTCAAACATCCTTGTCAATCACTTTTCCTTGGACAATAAAGATAGTCATTCATGTCCCCATGTCCTGAAGCTGACTCACCCAAGCACTTCCTCAGTTATGCAACTCAATTACTCACAAGAATAAGCTCAAAAAGTTTTCAATATGCTCATATTTTCATGTTCCCACAACCCAAGTGTTATGACCCATTCCAAAGTTTATTGGTAAGCTTTATAATTTGAGCCTAATTAAAGTTATTTAACTTATGTGCTTACGATGTGGTTTGTGAATCATTAACTTGATTTAGTTGAATCAAGCACATAAGATACAATTAGTGCATAATTAAGATAATTAAGTTGAGTAAAGTGATTTTTGATGCAATTGGAACTTTGAACCAGTAAAACAGTATAATTAGTATGCTTTCATGAATTGGGTTTATAGTGGGCCTCATTCTTGAAAAGTTGCAAAAGAAACCATGCTATTTGGACCTCTGAGGAAAAAGTTATGAGGATTTTCAGTTTCTGGGGTCAAATTAGCAATTTTTCCAAGTTTTGATATTATAATTGTTTCTTTTCTTTCCTTCACGTTTATCTTCTTTCAGCAACCGTCTTCTTTGGGTCGGCACGCAGTAGAGGCACACAGGGTAGTCGAGCGTTTGATCGGTGGAGGAAATAGGCGATTTTCTTGGGTGCTTCTTGAGGTCCCTGCCTCCGACCAGCTAGGGTGCTACTCCCCCATCTTTATTCTTCCTCTATCTTTCTTCCCCCCACCATCGTGAACCTAGCTACCTGCTTGGGTAGCCGACCTGCAGTAGGTGCGACGCCCAGCAGCAAGCCGCATCAATTGCAGTTATGGCTAGGAAGCCATCCAGGCGTGAGCAGCACCCTGATATGGTGCCAACGGATTCGGCCAAGGGTCTAGAACCCATTTCCGTTGCCAATTAGTCTGTGAAATATACCCAGGTTGGAGCAGTAGCTGCTGCGTACGGAAGCTAAGGGTCCGCCTAGGGTGCGCCTAGCAGCAGTAGAAGCTGCTCCCGAGCTTGGCCGTGAGATTCAGGCAAGATTCCATAGCTGCTATCCCCAAATCAGCCGACGATCTAGTTGTTTTCAATCAATTCGGGAAGAAACAGTTCCGTCGGGTTGGTAGAATAGTAAACATAGCTTTTTCCAAAGGTTCAAGAAGACCCAATTTTTGCTCGGAATCAGACCCTAGACGCAATTCTGGACGAACCCGGACAGTTCGAAACGCGGTGAGTAGGAGTTCATTTAGTTATCATCATTTAACTCCTTCGTTGGAATTTTTCGGTAAATTGTGCATTTTTGCACTGATATCAGTGGTTATCAGGCGTTTTATCGATATTTGATGAAACTTGAATTTTATTTTATAAATTGCTTCTGTATGATTATACATGATATAGAATAGCTTCTGATCAGTGTAGAACAGTTCAATGATTTTATTTGGTGCAATGGAAACCAAAAGTGCTTGATACAATTACTTGAATACAAATAGTGTTGTGTATGTTTAGGATAATTTAGATATTTGACTATCTCTGAGAATGCTTTTGTACCGGTTGAGTAGTTTGTTGAATGTGAGTAGTAGTTCATTCAGAAATCATTATTTAACTCAAATTAAATGTTTAATTGCTTCTGTATCAGTTGGTATAACTTCTAATCAGTGTAATACATACAATAGAGTATGTTAGATTCTTTGGAACTTGAAATACGTAATATGCTTAATGAAAATGATAAAATTTCCTGTATTATGGTTGCAATGTATTTGTTGATTTGAAAATGGATATTTAGCATGGAAACTGGGTAAATGATACTGAATCATGTTCAAGGATGACAAATGTTATATATGTGTTTCAAGTAATGTTCAGAATGTGCAGTAAGTATGGAATGTGATATTCTTGTTTTATATGGTTATATGTTAATCAGTTAATAGACTTAGGTGCTCCAACACCGTAGAACCCCATTGCGCAGTCTGTACCTTTGGGGTGAAACGACCGATCTAGCCCTGAGCCTAGATGGTCGGTGACCAGTGTTCAACAATAATCTGTGCATGTGTCACGGTGGCACTGGAGTAATATAGGGGTTATTCAACAATAATCTGTGTGTGTGTCATGGTGGTAACCCAGACCCTCCGACTATGCACTACAGGTTGCGGAAGGAGTCTAGAGCACTCAGAGTTAGTGCAGTGAGGCCCTTGAGTGCCTAGGAACTGCAGTGAGGCCCTTGAGAGCCTGAGAGTGTTGTGAGGCCCTTGAGTGCCTGAGGCCCTTGAGAGCCTGAGAGTCATGTGCAGACCAGGACGGGAAGTCAGACTTAGAATTTTCCGGGTGTGTCGCTAAGTCTTGTACGGTGGGATCGTAGTTCGCTACAGATCTTCATATGCAGAGTGCGCTGCATATGTTTGGGGCATAATAATATAAATATGTAATCATATAGTATCATAGTAAATTAATATATCCGAACTTTTGTGCCAATTCATTATATCTGTTTATTGGTTTAAATTATCTGTTGTTGCATAGAAATGCGATTATATTCTGTAATCTGCTATGTCATTAGAACTGCCCTGCTTGTACTGTATTTATGTTTATTTCAATTTTATAAACCTGATGAGTTGTTTAGTGATAGCTAAATGAAATGCTATTCACTGAGCGAGTAGGCTCATCCCTCTACTCAAACATTTTCAGGTCAACATCAGCAATAGGAATCGGAAGGATCTTTTCATCCTAACGCTTAGTCTGTAGAAGGTATAAGTAGTTAGTAGTTAGAGGTCTCTTAGTCCTTTCCCCTCGATCTTTGGGACATGGTGTGGGTGAGAGAGAATGTGTATAAAGATGTAAAATAACTTTTATGCTTTATTTTATGTTGAACAATGTAATATGCTGTAGACTCTGTTTATATTGCTAGTCAGTTTAATGAAAATGCTTCCGCAGTTTATTTAGATTTAGTTTGCAGCATAAATCAGGTTAACTTTTAATGTCTTTAAAAATGTTTTAAAAGCTTTGAGTGGTTTGGCTTGTGTGTAATCCCTCTGTCGCGCCCTAATCTCGTGATTTGTGGGTAATGCGAGATCGGGGTGTGACATCTTGGTATCAGAGCATAGGTTGAGTATATGAATACTCTAAGTCAAGGTCAGGGGACGATAAGAGACCAATAGGATTAAGGTTTAAGAGTTTTTCTTCTGTCTGTAATTTTCTAACAGGAAGTGTTCTGTTATACTATTATAGATGGTAGGAAAAGGATGTGGTCACGAGAACCAAGTAAAGAGTTTAAGTTGAGTCGTTAAGAATCATTAAGGTCAAAAGATAAAGTTATAAGTGAGACGAATAATAAATGATGAGTTTTAGCTCTGGAAGGTCTGAGTGTTTAGATACCCTGGCCAGGTGTCTGAATACTTAGATTGACCAGTATCAAGCTACTCTGTCTGTTCTTCTCTGGATGCCCTGGCCAGGTATGCAGAGGAAGGATGAGCTAGGGAGAAAACCCTAGAAATCTTAGGGTTAAGAGATCAGAAATTAATGTAGGAATAAGAGATTACATATAATATGCGATTTAACTCTTGTCTATTATTTCTTATTTGATATAAAGATCACTAGAAATGCTCTTATATGCATGAAATTAAATTTTTCAGCTTGTAAAGTAATATGGTTCTTTTATATTGTTGTGTCATGAAGTGAAAAGTTTAATGTTTGTTTTCTTTGTATTAAAGTAGCCCCAAAATTATGTTTAAATGAGCTTGCCCTAAGTGGATATTCTTTCCACATGTTTAATATTAATAGGGGTTGATTAATCTCGAGTAGCACTCTTCTCTTCAGGACTACAGGTTCGGCCTGGTCCGACTGGCAGGATGCGTTACTGGGATCTAATGACTCCTATTAACAATAAAATAAGAGTAGACTCTGGATGAATTAGACCGGTAACATAGTGAGAATGTATATACACTAGGATGTTTTAACTATGATAAGAAGTCTAAATGTTCTTTTGTCTTGAGATTTAGGGTTTGAGAAGCATAGACCCAAATCGGCCCAAAATAGGGTTTTGATGATACATAAACACAAACTTTGATAAGTAAAGTGTCTCAGTAAATGATTTTTTAGTATTTTAAGTGTAACTCTGATTTATCTCAAATTTTGATACGATTTGGATATATAAAATGTAAACAACATTGGAAAATATCAGAATTTTTGAAGAATGTTCTGACTTGTTTATCGGTCGAGTTTCAAACTCGATCGATCACATTTTCAGAATGATATAGCAGTGTGGTAATTGAATTTTATCTTTTTATTTGTATATCCAATTTATCTCAAATTTTAACTGTGCTTGAAAAACACAATTTTAGACACTCTGTTAAATTGGCGTAGTTTTTGGATGACTTTTGATCTCTACAGTGAGGGTGTCGGCCGAGTTTGCAACTCGACCGAACCTGCTGCAGACTGCAATATAACAGTGCACTGTTTGATTTTTAGTTATTTATTGGTAATTAGAAATGATCTCAAATTTTTACTGGAGATTTAAAACTTCATTAGGTATAACATATAAAATTTCCAGAATTTTTGGATCTTCTGTTATCTATTTAATAAACGCATTACAGAAACTATTGTGAAAACTGAATTTTCAGCCAGTATAATTAAAGTTGACTGTTGGGTTAATATGCTATTGACCCAAGCAGCTCAAATTGATCTATATGATCGACCACACACACACACAATAATGCTATGATACTGATATGGACCAAAACCCTAGAATGATTAAAGTTGTAGTACTTTAAGGGATATCACTAGTGATGTAACCTTGAATACTAGTATCTTTGTAACATAAGACCTTGAGATTTGTTCTATGAAAAGTAAACTGGCTTTGATAGTGATCTAGGGTTTTGAGGTAGATAATCTGAACGGTACATGAGCAACATGTAATGACTTAGAGAAAAGAGTAAGACATAAACTTGAAATGTAACAATAAGAGAGTAGCATAGAAAGCGGAGTATTATCCGATATATGATATGAAGATAGCTGATGTAGTTTATATTTTTAAGACATGGCGTCACTATCTTTATGATATGACAATAGATTATCACCCTGGTAAAGAGAATGTGGTGGCTGATGCTTTCAGCAGAAAGTCAAGTTCAACAGTTAATGCATTCTCTTTGACAGGTTTCAATAGAGACCTGTTAGTAGAAATGTGGAAGTTGAACTTAGACTTAGGGGTGACAGCACAGAGTGATTTGATTGTACAGATGTAAGTTAAGCCTACTTCTTATGATCAGATCAAGGAACTACAATAGGGTGATAGTGAGTTAAACCAGACCATGCATGACATGTTGTATGTACCTCGAGATAGTGTTTTGAAAGAAAAGATTCTTGTGAAAGTGCATGCATCGATGTATGCTATGTATTTAGGGAACGCTAAGATGTATATGAATCTCAAGGAATTATATTGGTGGTCAGATATACAGAAGGATGTAGCTGAGTACGTGGTTAGAAGTAGTGTGTGCCAGTAGGTTAAGGCTGAACCCTAGAAATCTACAGCTACCTTGTAATCTTTTTCTATGCCCGAATGGGAATGGGAACATATCACAATGGATTTTGTGATAGGGTTGCCCAAGACACTTAGAGGTTATGACTCGATATGAATGATTGTGGATAGACTAATTTAGTCTGCTCACTTTCTTCATATTAAGTCAACCTTTGATGTCTCGAAACTTGACTAAGATATATATGGACGAAATAGTTAGGTTGCCTGGTAATCCAGTTTCAATCATATCATATTGAGATCCTAAGTTCACATCTAGGTTGTGGAAACAGTTGCATCGTGCTTCAGGCACAAAAGTTAAGATTCAGTACAACATTTTCATCCGTAGACGGATGGTCAGTCTGAGAAGACCATTCAGACTCTTGAGGACATGCTGAGAGCATGTGTTTTGTTTTTCGATGGAAGTAAGAATGAATATTTAAGTCTTATAGAGCTTGCCTAATGTGAATGTTGAGATTAGAAATACACAACTGATAATGGTACGGTTTGGGTATGAACCCAGACAATACAGAATTGGTAAATCATTAGGTGCATGATTTCAAGGAAGTACATTAGCATTAAAATATACAAATAAACCTAGTTGTATGCTTCCTGTTATGTTAATGGGTATGACTTAACATTTTCATGAATTGGCACGTTTCTCTGAGATATTATTAGAAATTCTCAAGTACTATTAAATATTTGTGTATGATACGTAAATAACTCTTAATTGAGTTATGTGATGCATAAACCAGGAATTTGGTTAATATGCACGTTCTTCGAGAAATTTTAGATAATTGAAAAATATTACAGATGGTTTCTTATAGGTGAAGTAAATTACTCTTATTGATGTAATAAGATGTTCAATTACATGAATTCAGTATGTATGTGCCAAAATTGATTTGAGTTTGGAATATTTATGAATTTTTAATCTGCCTGCATGCATGATATAAAGATTACTCAGTAATTACAATGATTTTGAACATACTGCTCTGCCAGTTCTAGAATGATACCGTATTGTGATTTGAATTGCAATCAAACAGATGAGATAACAGAAACCCTAAGAATAGGGTGTTGCCATGTGACAAGTGAATGAGATAACCCTAAGAATAGGGTGTTGGCATGTGATGAATGAATAAGGCAAATGAAACCCTAAGGATAGGGTGTACGATGAATCAAGTATTTTGATATCAATTCTCAGTATGAGATGTAGTGATGTTTAACAGTTAAATTGCATGATTTTATTTTAGTACCAAATTGACGTGCATTCTGTTTATTTAAGAATTTTAGTTTGTCTGCATGTATACTATAATAATTTCTCGGTAATTACCATGAATTGAGATACTGTTATAACAATTCTAGAAAGGCCATGTATTGTGGTTTGATCTGGAATCAGATCAGATGTGTCCTAGATTGAAAGATCAGTGCAGATGGTTGATCAGAGGATCAAGAAACTCAAAAATTGTGAGATACCTTTAGAGAAGGTTTTGTGGAGAAACCACAACTTAGGGGAAGCCACATGGGAGTTTTGGGTTAGATATGTGTAACAAGTTTCCTTTTCTCTTTTAGGAATTTCGGGTTGAAATTCTTATAAGGGAGGGAGATTGTTATGACCCGTTCCAAAGTTTATTGGTAAGATTTATAATTTGAGCCTAATTAAAGTTATTTAACTTATGTTCTTATGATGTGGTTTGTGAATCATTAACTTGATTTAGTTGAATCAAGCACATAAGATACAATTAGTGCACAATTAAGATAATTAAGTTGAGTAAAGTGATTTTGATGCAATTGGAACTTTGAACCAGTAAAACAGTATAATTAGTATGCTTTCATGATTTGGGTTTGTAGTGGGCCTCATTCTTGAAAAGTTGCAAAAGAAACCATGCTATTTGGACCTCTGAGGAAAAAGTTATGAGGATTTTCAGTTTCTGGGGTCAAATTAGCAATTTTTCCAAGTTTTGATATTATAATTGTTTCTTTTCTTTCCTTCACGTTTATCTTCTTTCAGCGACCGTCTTCTTTGGGTCGGCGTGCAGTAGAGGCACACAAGGTAGTCGAGCGTTTGATCGGTGGAGGAAATAGGCAATTTTCTTGGGTGCTTCTTGAGCTCCCTGCCTCCGACCAGCTAGGGTGCTACTCCCCCATCTTTATTCTTCCTCTTTCTTCCCCCCACCATCGTGAACCTAGCTACCTGCTTGGGTAGCCGACCTGCAGTAGGTGCGGCGCCCAGCAGCAAGCCGCATCAATTGCAGTTATGGCTAGGAAGCCATCCAGGCGTGAGCAGCACCCTGATATGGTGCCAACGGATTCGGCCAAGGGTCTAGAACCCATTTCCGTTGCCAATTAGTCTGTGAACTATACCCAGGTTGGAGCAGTAGCTGCTGCGTACGGAAGCTAAGGGGCCGCCTAGGGTGCGCCTAGCAACAGTAGAAGCTGCTCTCGAGCTTGGTCGTGAGATTCAGGCAAGATTCCATAGCTGCTATCCCCAAATCAGCAGACGATCTAGTTGTTTTCAATCAATTCGGGAAGAAACAGTTCCGTCGGGTTGCTAGAACAGTAAACATAGCTTTTTCCAAAGGTTGAAGAAGACCCAATTTTTGCCCGGAATCAGACCCTAGACGCAATTCCGGATGAACCCAGACAGTTCGAAACGCGGTGAGTAGGAGTTCATTTAGTTATCATCATTTAACTCCTTCGTTGGAATTTTTCGGTAAATTGTGCATTTTTGCACTGATATCAGTGGTTATCAGGCGTTTTATCGATATTTGATGAAACTTGAATTTTATTTTATAAATTGCTTCTGTATGATTATACATGATATAGAATAGCTTCTGATCAGTGTAGAACAGTTCAATGATTTTATTTGGTGCAATGG
Source organism: Alisma plantago-aquatica (assembly GCA_963693085.1). Lineage (NCBI taxonomy): Eukaryota > Viridiplantae > Streptophyta > Magnoliopsida > Alismatales > Alismataceae > Alisma > Alisma plantago-aquatica. Next base: position 751,635,327 of record OY856413.1, read on the forward strand.
AAACCAAAAGTGCTTGATACAATTACTTGAATACAAATAGTGTTGTGTATGTTTAGGATAATTTAGATATTTGACTAACTCTGAGAATGCTTTTGTACCGGTTGAGTAGTTTGTTGAATGTGAGTAGTAGTTCATTCAGAAATTATTATTTAACTCAAATGAAATGCTTAATTGCTTCTGTATCAGTAATCTCATTTCGATACCTTTTTCGGCCTGTTTTGTGTAGCTGTCCTGCAGGTGTCGATACTATCGACACAAGGTCGATGGTATCAACCCAGGATCAGCGATTTTGTTGAATCGATGCATCTAAAAGCCTGGGAACTCAAAAGTGTCGATACTATCGACCCTAGGGTCGATGGTATCGACTTTATTGTCACCAATTTTTCTGAAAATCTTCAGGAATCTCGATACTATCGACCCTAGGGTCGATGGTATCGACTTTTCTTCAATGTTTACTGAACCAAACTCGATACTATCGACATGGGTGTCGATAGTATCGACCTTAACATTCTTCACACTTCAAAACACGAGTTAGGGTACCATTTTTACAAAAAATATCAAAACCTAATAAAAAACTAAGTACATAAACATAAAAGAACATAACCAAACATAAAAATGAACCGAAAGTTGGGTTGCCTCCCAACAAGCGCCCTTGTTTAATGTCCTAGGATTGACATAAAGATACCTTTAACCTGGGTTGTCAAGAGATGTCTCCAATGAGTCATGTGGTAATTTGAATTTAACTCTATCATCACCAATCCCAAGTGTCAAGTAACCTCACCCAATGGCAACGATTACATCAGCTGTATCTTGGAACGACCTTCCCAATAGCATCTCACCTCCTTCCAACTCATGCATGTCCATGACCACAAAGTCAATAGGGAAGATGAATTTATCGACCTTGACTAGCACGTCCTCGCATATACCTTGTGGCTTCACACTAGATCCATCCACCAACTCCATAGTCATGGCAGATTTCTTTAGTGTCTTCAATCCAAGCTTTTGAAACGTGGACAGTGGCATAAGATTAATGTTGGCCCCTGATTCACACTGTGCTTGTGGAAAATGTTGGCCGCCTATGGAACATGGGATGTAGAAACATCCGGGATCTTTCCTCTTCCTTGGTAGCCGTGCTTGGATTATAGAACTCACTTTTTCATCAACAACACAAATGTCAGTGTCTTTTATCCGTTTTTTCTTGGTGATTATGTCCTTGATAAACCTTCCATATGCTGGAATCTGTTCTATCATTTCCACTAACTGAATATTAATATGGAGCTTCCTAAACATCTCTAAGAATTTCTTGTAGTGCCTATGCTCTTTCTTCAGCCTCAAACTATCTGGGAAAGGCACGTTTGGGTCCTTCGCTCGCTTGTGTGGTGGCACATATGGAACTTTAGGGGTCTCCTCCCCTGAGCTTGCTTCAACGCCACCTTTTAGGATAGGATTTGACACATCATATGTGGATGGCATGACTTGTGGCTGCTCCCCTCTCTCAGTGACTGTAGCTTCACCATGACGCATGGCCTTCACCTGCTCCTCCTGCCTAGGTGCGGGCGCGACAACGATGTGCTCTTGGCAGATTTTTTTGAATGGACAACATCCACCTGGTAGTCCATAATGACTGCGAGGATACGATATTCTTGGTGTAGCCTCCGTATCAAAAATCATTTTGCTTTTGTCCTAGACCTCCACCACTGGGGGCTCTGCCTCAGAAATCACAGATATATATTTCACTTGATGATGTGCTTGAACAACATCTACATTCCCATCCTGTCTTTGTTGATTTGTATGCTTCATGGCTGCCACTTCATTGGAAATTTGGGTCACAGTCGTCTCTAGTGCCCTCATTTGTGCTCCATGACTTTGCAATGTCTACCCAAATTTATTCAAAATCTCGCCCTGAGACTGTAACTGCTTGGCCAATGTACTCATCATCTCTTGATTTTGTTTCACCACCTGGCTAAGCAATTCATTGTTCTTTTCCTCCAGGCTAGGCTACAGCTTCTTAAAATTTTGTTCCTTCCTCCAATCATAATTGTTATTTCTATATCCCTATTGATGCATATACTTTTCATGTGCTTCATCATCAGACCCATTGCCCTCTTTCTCTAGGAGCTTCTTGGCTATAAGATCCAACTTGTCATTAAGCGCTTTGATGACCCTTGCTTCATGTGTAATGCCAACCTGCTCGGGTGCATCTCTTTCACCCCAAGACTGCTTTTTGGACATGTTCCTTAAAATCTCCCAACACCTTGTGCCTGTGTTGTTCAAAAAGAAACCAGAACCTGCTGAGTCCAAATTGCTCCTATCATGTTCATTTAGGGCGAAGTAGAAAATTTTAGCTTGCTTCTCCTTGTCTAAGCCGTGATGTGGACACTTCCTCAGCATGATCTGGAAGCGCTCCCAAGTTTTAGAGTATGTTTCACCGGCTCGCTGGATGAAGTTGTGTATCTTCCTCACTAGATTGTTTGTCTTTTCAGGAGAGAAGAACCTCTCAAAGAAAACCTCAACCATGTGATCCCAAGATTCAATGTACTCATCATCCAGATTGTATAGCCATTCCCAAGCATTGCCCGCTAAAGAACTGGGAAAAAGTTTCAGGTAGAGTGTCTCTTGCGGGAACCTGACAATCTTTATCATATCACAATTTTCCACGAACGTGCTGATGTGGGTCACCGGATCCTCATTTTTAAGTCCATGGAAATACTGCGATTTGACCAACTGAATAAGCCATGGATCAATCTTATAACTGGGTATGTTGATAGCTTATTTCTTGATTGGCCCCTTCTGCGCAGAAGAAGAAGAAGCCTTAATCCTTTCCCAGACCATCTTCTCCTCATTTTCCCCTCCGTCACCCATTATTACTTTACTAGTACCTGAAATTTCAAATGGTAGTGTATGAACCGGTACTAATAATTAAAACAATGAATAAGATTTGCAATTCAATTCAAAAGATGAAAAGAAAAAAAATACAGGAATTAAAAGTGGCCTAGTGTGGCCGCTCGCAACACTCGTAGTGCTAAAATTCACCGTTTCCCCCACAACGACGTCAAAAACTTGACACGATTTTTCCGTGCGTAGAACGCAAGTATACGTATCAATGTAATATAGGCCTTGTGAGGCCCGAGTCGAACTCAGGGAAACGTGAATTTTAGTAGACTACTACTAACTGGTTGCGATCAGCTAAACTGATTAAAAGAGTTTGAGAGTTGTTGTAAAATAAAAGAAAATAAAATAAAACAGAGCTGTGGGCTCTGATCTCCAAACCATGACATAAACATGATTAAAACTTAGCGGAAGCGATTCGATAAACAGTGGAAGACAAAAATCACGAGAAATTAAAACTTTTCGAGACAAGAACTTGAATCCATAAAAACTTATTTCATAACAACAGATCAACTGTTTACATCTCATGATAATTACTTCTTGAGTAATTATATACATCAAGATACAAAATCCCAAGATCACATAACACAAGACTCCAAGACCTGAGAGTACAGAGGACACATAGGACTGACTCTAACTACACCACAAGGCAGACTAAATCTCCACCTGAGATTATTGCTGTTCTTGGTGCTGCTGCTGCTGAGACTGGTCACATGTAAGCTGGTTCCTTCGTCTCCGACGTCCACCTAAAAAGTTGAAGTCTACGGGGTGAGACAATTTTTCATAATTGTCCCAGCGAGAGTTATAACTCTCCGCCAGAAGCTTTAATATAACATCAAAGAACATCTTAAGCAATAAAGCCTTCAAAGTATTAGATAACAGTTGCAGCTATAACCAAGAACTCAACATTTATGAGGTATGAAGAAATATAAGCACTATTACAGTGTAACATCAATCAACTAACTTGGAGTTATCTCTAACAAGTATACTACGTGGTTGATTATGTTTTACAAACAACATTATGCCCTGTGGAGATGAGGTATACCACTCATACTCCAACTGATCGCTGCGAAGTCACATCAGTATCATACATAGGTCATTAAGAGAGCTGGATTCTCATGACCTTCACCTTCCTCAGTCAGTAAGAGGATCACTTGTAGGACATCTCGTGTCTCTACTACTATAGCTCACCAGGGTAAACTGGTCCTTCGCTATTCTAGAGTCACAGTGGCGCTCTGTACTCTCTTCGTCATCAGGAGATTTCATGTTTATCTCCACTGATACGGATATCTGTGTTTTCTTCGTCATCAGGAGGTTTCATGTTTACCTACCACTGATACGGTATGGAATTATAGTGGAGGATGGATGGATTACACATCTACATCACTTTCCTACACTAGGATGTAAGGTTCTACACATCCATGTACCCCACATACTCAAAAGTATGTGCTCCAGGAGTTCCCTGAGGAAAACCTGTTTCACCATCACTTAATCTCTGACAATGATGGATCTATGATCAGGGCTCTACTTTATACTTGATTAGTTAGGTACATTCAGTATTCTTTAACAACATACATTGTTCTTCAAACAATAACAGTAGCATAACAACTATAACAGAAGAATACTAAATGTAGCAGGCCTAACTCATATCAATCATAATTTCTCATCATACTCATCACAAGTCATTTCTAAAGCATGCCTTTGATGATATTCATGGCTCTCACAGCCCATTATCATTATGGGATGCCATTGACAAGGCATCAAGTTACTTTTCTTATTCATAAGGATAACAACATGCCTTTAATGAATATAACATCAACATCCATACCTGGATATGATCACCTTCATAACAGAACCTGCATGATTAATTCAACTAATAAAGGCAATAAAAAAATAAGGAATATACTTTCAAATCTTGTCATAAGAGTTAAATCCTCCGATTCTCATCAATTGTAGTTTAATACTTATTTGCATGCCATTACCCTTGAATTAGGGTTTACTATTCACATTACATGTCATCACCCTTGAATTAGGGTTTACTATTCACATTAAGGTGAGTTGATCTCATATCATCATCATGTATGAGTAACATCATCATTGATGCTCTCAGATTAGTTTAAAGGTTCATCATTTATCATAATTAGGGTTTCTATGACTTCACACAGGTGAATCATACCCTAATTATACACATTCATGTGCATTGAAGATGCTTCACTTAAATTTCCATCCAATTAGGGTTACTTTCTCTCTCTAGGGTACTTTCTCTCTCTAGAGTACTTTCTTTCTCTAGAATACTTTCTCTTTCTTCATATTAGTGATTGATGATAACATTAGACTAGATCAAGTTGGATGGAATCATCATGGTTAAAAACATCATTCTCATGTAATTAGGGTTTAAATCGAGCAAGGTATTACTCAATTGACCCTCCAGGGGTATTTTGGTAATTCACCCCATTGATCATCATCATGGTCAAAACCTTAGTCAATTAACCCCTTAATATCCTAGGTTATCATTAGGTTTTAGATTAGGGCATCATTGAACTATTTATATTATCAATTGATTGAATGAAGTCAACCTTGAATTATCTTGATCGATCTCAACCATCAACCCTCAATCGATTTGAGACCCATTGGTTGAGTTGACCTTTTAATCAATGTGACTTTCAGGACCACGAGGGTGAGTTGACTGTTTAGCCACCTTTGAACTTAGGACCGCGAGCCCTCAACCTCTTCCAAGACGGCGAGCCCTCTCAACCTTCTTCAAGACCGCGAGCCTTCATTTGATTTCAAGACCGCGAGGATGGTGTGGACCGTTTACCCACCTTTGAACTCAGGACCGCGAGGCCCCTCACGGTCTTGAGACAGTGAGCCCTCTCTCGGTCTTGAGACCAAAAGCCCTCTCACGGTCTTGAGACCGCGAGCCCTTTCACGGTCTTGAGACCGCGAGGCTCACATGGTCTCAACCACTTGGACCATCAACAAGATTCAATGATACAACCGATAATGTCAACTCATGTTGAAGCCCTCAAAAGGTCAGAGCCATGTTGACCACTTATGGATTGGGTCAAATAAGATTATGCTTAACCAATTGGTCATTCAATTGACCCTCAATTGTTGACCAATTAGGGTTGAAATCGATTCAATTAGAGTCTATCAATGTTCACCCATCAACACTCAACAATGTGCATCAACACAAGGTTGAACCCTTCAATTGAGCTCCAATTGGGCCCAAACTTGGCCCAAACAGTCTTGAGATCATGTGGGTGGACCCCACATGGTCTTGAGACCGTTTTCCCCAGATTTACTCAAGATCTAATGTGATTTGATAGGGGTTGAATCATGATTGAGTCACAAAATCAGAATTTTGATTAATTTGATAACTTATTGAAATTGGGTCCTCAATTGGTCAAATTAGCTTAACCCTAGACCTTCAAACGGTCTTGGGTGATTGTCCTCTCAGTCTTGAGACCGTTTGGATGAATTCCAAACGGTCTTGAGACCGTTTGCCCATCCAATTTTGGATTCCAGTGCAAATTCATCAAGGTCTGACCTATTGAGTTGATGATCATATCAATATTTAATTGCAATTTAATTTGGTATAAATGTACCTTTAATTGGTCAACTATTATTGACCCCAGACCTTCAAACGGTCATGGTTGATTGCCCTCGTGGTCTTGAGACCGTTTGGATGACCCCCAAATGGTCTTGAGACCGTTTAGGTCAATCAACCCTAAAAACCCTAATTAGGTCACCATAATTTCAGTACTGATTTCATCTAGGGTTAGCCCTAGTGATCACCCTTCAACTCTTAGCTCGTTTGGAATTAGACCATTAAACTTGGTGAGTTGTCAATTAACATAATTTTGAACAGTAATTTCATACGGTCAACGCTTGGTCAACGACCTTACACGGTCTTGAGACCGTTTGCCCAAAAAGGCAATTTCAGACCGTTTGAAAATCAGGAATAAATTCAATTAAAGTTGTTACTTAAAAAGGTCATATCTCCCGATTCCTTTGGAGTTAGCCTCTCAAATGTTGAGGGTGATTATCCTATATAAGTAGGAACAGATTGCATATACGGTCCACGCTCGGTCAACGGGTCCAAACGGTCGTGAAGACCGTTTTCCCTCTCGCGGTCCAGAGACCGTTTGCTGACCTCGCGGTCCTGAGACCGAGAGAGCAAACTGTTGGGACCGTTTAAGAAAGTGAAAAGCGGTGGGTTTTTCTTGGAAATCACGCCTTCATCTCCTAGCTCAAGAACAGTACGGATATCCCATGGATTTGCTTGCAAAATAGCAAAGCAAAGTAGGGAAACATGAAGAGCTATCATCTAACCACATATAAGAGATGTACATAGTAAAGCATGGGTTTAGAGTTATAAAACCCGCCTAAAGCTTGCTTCTTGAGCTCCAAGCTTTCAAGATCCAAGCTCTAATGGCGTCCTTGAGTTCCCACAGGTTGGCCAAGGTGAAAACTCCAAGGGAAAAATGAGAAAGGATGGCTAGAAAGATGGGATTTCATGAGTTAGTCACCAAATTGACCTTGAATTCGAGTTCTAACCATGGAATTAGGCAAGAAGAGAGATTCAAACCTACCTTGCACCCTTGGTCGTTCCTATTGAGCTCCAAGACAGTCCTTAGTCGGCCAAGCAAAGGGAAACAGTGATATGCACGAAGGAAAGGTTCCTTTGCTTGAGAGGTAAAGTGTATATATACTTGGGTGATGTTTCATTGAAGGCCCATAAGTTTCCCCTAATTCCAACTAGGTCCTTCCTTCATTACTTGCTCGTCCCTTCCTCTTTATTCTAAGGACAAAACTTCTCTTAAGGTCTAGCAAGAGAGGCAAGGAAGATCAATCTAATACTAAGGTACTTACATAAAGAGCTATTGCACATATACCCTGATTATTCAATCACAAGGTATATTTCATAACTTGATAATTCAATTGAGGTGACTTCCTCATCATTTCTTCTTTAAATGATGGAAAGAGTTCTAAAAGATACATTAGATGATATATTTTACAAATTGCATCCCTTAATTTGGGTAAATTGCATTTTACCCCAAATTAGGGTTTCAAGCACCGGGATTGCTTCCACAGCTGCACCTTGGTGCCCAAGCTTGGGAAATCCCTCAAACTTTGCCAAAAAGATTCTCATGATGTCTCAACATCAGAGGAACATCTCATCATGTGCAAATTGCAAGCTAACCCTTTCAACTGGGTAAATTTCACATAGGTCCCTGTATATCAAAACAATGCTACAATCTTTAAATAAAAAGGAGCAAATACTGAAATATATGTTTCTGAGAAACTTAATTACATGCTCAGAGTTAATCAAAAAGATTTAATTACATATTTAGGCAAAACACCTAGGGTTAACTCATAACCCAGGTCAGGGATGTTACAAATTATCCACCCCTTACAAGGATTTCGTCCCCGAAATCGATAAGACATATCAAGAGAAAAGGGCAGGATACTTCCTTCTCATCTCCTCCTCTAGTTCACAAGTGGCTTCTTCAACGCCACGGTGATTCCAGAGGACTTTCACAAGACTTATATCTTTCTTCTTTAACTTTTTAATTATTTTATCAAGGATTGACACTGGTCCCTCCTCATAGGACATATCATCATTCAATTCTACTTCCATGGGTTGTAGAACTGACTCAGTGTCTGGGTGACATTTCTTCAACATAGAAATGTGAAACACAGGGTGTAACCTCTGTAACTCTGGGGGCAGCTCTAGTTTATATGCTACCTTTCCAATCCGTTCAATGATTGGATAAGGCCCCATGAATCTAGGAGCTAACTTCCCTTTCCTTCCAAAACGGAGGACTCCTTTCCATGGTGAGACCTTGAGATACACTCTGTCTCCAACCTGGAACTCTAAGGGTCTACGACGTTTATCAGCATAAGATTTCTACCTATCCTGAGCAGTCTTAATCTTTTGTTGTATTATTTTAATCTTTTCTATGGTCTGCTGCACAAGGTCAGGACCCAACAACTGATGTTCACCAGTCTCAACCCAACACAGAGGTGATCTACAACGTCTACCATACAAGGCTTCATAAGGTGCCATATCAATACTATGCTGATAGCTATTGTTATAGGAAAACTCTATCAAGCTTAGGTGTAGATCCCAACTTCCGGTGAACTGGAGAACACATGCTCTCAATAGGTCTTCTAAGGTCTGTATGGTCCTTTCTGACTATCCATCAGTCTGCGGATGAAAGGCTGTACTAAACCTTAGCTTGGTGCCTAAGGATCTGTGTAACTGTTCCCAAAAATGACTCGTAAACTGAGGACCTCTGTCAGAAACTATTGTGACAGGAACTCCGTGCAAACGCACTATCTCTTGAACATTCAACTCTGATAACCTTTCAGCAGAATAGGTTGTTTTGACAGGTAAGAAATGTGCTGTCTTAGTCAACCTATCAACAATTACCCAAATGGAATTGTGTCCCTTGCTTGTCCTGGGTAGGCCAACTACAAAGTCCATGGTCACATGGTCCCACTTCCACTGTGGTATGGGTAAAGGTTGCATTGTACCTGCAGGCTTATGGTGTTCAGCTTTAACTTGCTGACACACAGGACACCTCATAACAAATTCTGCAACATCCTTCTTCATTCCAGGCCACCAATACAGATCTTTCAAATTCTGATACATCTTGGTGCTCCCTGGATGCATAGCATACATGGAAGAATGGGCTTCTTCCAGGACTAACTTTCTCAGGTTGTCCACATCCGGCACTATCATCCTTCCATTATAACAAGCTACATGATCCTCTGAGTCATGAAAACCATCTTGTTTCTCATTTCCATACTCAGATCTAATCTGTTGAACTGCAGTATCACCTAGCTGTGCTTCCTTAATCTGCTCTCTTAGGGTAGGTTTAATATGCATCTCAGCTAACAAACCGGCTAACAATGACACCTTCAACTGTACATTGTCTTGCCTTAACGAGATAAGCATATCTCTCCTAGAGCATACTAAAGAGTTTAATTGTGCTCTATTCATGGTTGATGTTGCTGATTTCCTACTCAAGGCATCTGCAACAACATTGGCCTTGCCTGGATGGTAATCAATTTTACAGTCGTAGTCCTTGATTAACTCCATCCAGCGATGTTGTCTCATGTTGAGCTCATGCTGAGAGAAGATATACTTAAGGTTTTTGTGGTCTGTGAAAATCTGGAATGTCTCTCCGTAGAGATAGTGTCTCCAGATTTTCAAGGCATGAACCACAACAGCTAACTCTAGATCGTGTGTCGGATAATTCTCCTCGTGTTTCTTAAGCTGTCGGGAAGCAAAAGAAATTACTTGTTTATCCTGCATCAACACACATCCAAGTCCATTCTTGGAAGCATCACAGAAAACTACATATCCTTTTCCTTGTTCAGGTAGCACTAGCACAGGTGCACTTGTCAATCTCTCCTTCAGCAACTGAAAAGACTGTTGACACTTATCACTCCAAGAAAAAGGAACATCTTTCCGGGTCAACTTGGTCAAAGGTAAGGCTATATAACTAAAGTTCTTAATGAACCTTCGATAATAGCCAGCTAACCCCAAGAAACTTCGAATCTCCGTCGGTGTCTTCGGTTGTTCCCATTGTAGAACAGATTCTACTTTGTAGGGTCAACACGAATTCCCGAGGCGGATATCACATGACCAAGAAAAGATACCTCCGGTAGCCAAAACTCACACTTGCTAAACTTAGCATACAACTTATGTTCTCTTAGCAAGGTCAAAGCTTGGCGAAGATGCTGCTCATGCTGCTGAGCATCCTTACTATAGATCAGAATGTCGTCTATGAAGATGACAACACATTGATCAAGGAAAGGTCAAAAAACTCTATGCATGAGTTCCATAAATGCAGCTGGTGCATTGGTTAGTCCAAACGACATAACCGTGAACTCATAGTGACCATATCTTGTCCTAAAGGCAGACTTGGATATGTCACTATCCTTAATACGGAGTTGATGATATCCAGACCTCAAGTCTATCTTTGAAAAGACTGTTGCACCACGCAACTGGTCAAAGAGATCATCAATCCTCGGCAGAGGGTACTTATTCTTTATTGTTACTTTATTGAGTTGTCTGTAGTCGATGCACAACCGCATTGACCCATCTTTCTTTTTAACAAACAAGACCGGAGCACCCCAAGGTGAAGTACTCGGTCGGATAAAACCTCTCTCAAGTAACTCTTGAAGCTGTTTCTTGAGTTCTGCCATCTCGGCAGGCGCCATTCTATACGGAGTCCGAGCTATGGGTTTCGTATCTGGGATCAGATTGATTTCAAAATCAATCTCCAGAGGTGGTGGTATACCAGGAAGTTCTTCAGGAAATACATCTTCGAATTCCCTGACTACAGGAACTTCAGCAGGATTAGAACTTTCCTTGGTAACATCTACCACATGGGCTAAGAATGCATAACATCCTTGCCTCAACAGCTTATCAGCAACCATAGCTGATACAAGACAGGTGGGCAGAATCTTTCTTTCTCCTTGAAAGATCCATGTGTTGCTTTCATCAGCAAACACAGCCAACTTGGACTCACAATCCAAGACAACTCTATACCTTTCTAAGGTATCCATCCCAAGGATTATATCAAATCCTTGCATATCAAGTGGTATAAGGTCCACTTGAATGCGATGGTCAGAAAAGAAGAGGATGCAGGGAGAACATACCTCCTGCAAAATGGCAGACCCACTCAACGAAGTCTCTAACAACAAACTATCTACTCTATGACTAACAGTCACACTGCAGTTACGAATCACTTCACGGGTGATGAAAGAGTGCGTAGCACCCGGATCAATCAGAACGGATACAACACAGGATGCAGACATATCAGAATATAAAAGTTTCATCTGACCTGCCACTACCCGTGGATTGACCACTGCCTCAGTTGGGTTCATAGCATAGAACCTCGCAGTCGCCTGGTGTTGAGGTGGTCCTGATGATCCAGCTTGAGACGCTTGTCCATGTCCTCGAGCTGCTCCTTGATGTTGTCTGCTCTGAGATCTCTGTTGATTCTATCTCGGAGGTTGTTGTGTCACACTAGCAGGCCTAGAACGGCAATCCTTCATCAAGTGTCCCACCTTACCACAGTTGTAACAACTCCTCTCCTGTTGTTGTGGTCTGGGTGGTCCAGTAACTGACACAGATGCAGAACTGTGCGTCCCTTGAAGCGGTTGACTCCGTCCTCTACCTCTGCTTGGTGTCCATTGAGTTTGAAAACTCGATCTAGGTGGTGGAGGGTTAGATGCAGAGAATCTAGGTTTCTTGGAATCCCTAGATGAAGAACCCTGGAACTGTGGATATCTTTTATGGGTTTGTCTCTTCTCAACCATAGATCTCTCTATCCTTCGGACTGACTCAACGAAGGTAGAGAATCTCTCTCGGTTCTCTAAGGTAGATACAGGGGTTGACATATCAGAATTCAAACCCTTCTCGAATCTTCTGATTCTTTCCTCATCTGTAGCAGCCATGTGCGGACAGAACCGCATCAACTCCATGAACTTAGCTTCATACTCGCTAATGTTCATCATACCTTGCCTTAGTTTCTCGAACTGAGAGATCTTCTCATCTAGGAAGGTCTTTGGAAAATATCTATTGATAAATTCCCGACGAAACTCTTCCCATGAGAACTCTACTCCATGTCTCTTCTGCTCTTCCATGTTCCACCAGTGACCAGCACTGCCTTTGAGAAGATAGACAGCATGTCTAACCTTCTCAGCTTCCGGAATCATAAGAATTCTGAAAGCCTTCTCCAACTCTGTCAACCATAAGTCAGCATTTGCAGGGTCGGCAGTTCCGAAGTACTCGGTAGCTCCGACACGGAAGTCGTTCGAACGTCTTACCGATACCTTGTGCTTCATGCTGGACAGGTGCCCTAGGTGCAGGAATGGGCATCCTATCGGTTATATGTGTCATGGCAGTCATGAACTGCCCGAACATCCTCTGTACAGCTGGGTTACTCACGTCAGTTGGGTCGAACTGGGGTGGCTCTCTTGGCAACTCAGGTGCATGTTGTTCTATTCTCGGAACCCTTGCACCGCCTCGAGGTGCACTAGCACTACTCTCTGCCACGTACTCATCATGATGTTCTGACATCCTTAGGTATCTTCTTCTCCTGAGGAGCAGAAGATTCTATTAGATAAGGAAGGAGTACTATAGATAGAGTCGACATCCTAAGTCCTATGCCTCTGTAGACTCAACTGACCTAGAGCTCTGATACCACTAATTGTGGGCTCTGATCTCCAAACCATGACATAAACACGATTAAAACTTAGCGGAAGCGATTCGATAAACAGTGGAAGACAAAAATCACGAGAAATTAAAACTTTTCGAGACAAGAACTTGAATCCATAAAAACTTCTTTCATAACAACAGATAAACTGTTTACATCTCATGATAATTACTTCTTGAGTAATTATATACATCAAGATACAAAATCTCAAGATCACATAACACAAGACTCCAAGACCTGAGAGTATAGAGGACACATAGGACTGACTCTAACTACACCACAAGGCAGACTAAATCTCCACCTAAGATTACTGCTGTTCTTGGTGCTGCTGCTGCTGAGACTGGTCACCTGTAGGCTGGTTCCTTCGTCTCCGACGTCCACCTAAAAAGTTGAAGTCTACGGGGTGAGACAATTTTTCATAATTGTCCCAGCGAGAGTTATAACTCTCCGCCAGAAGCTTTAATATAACATCAAAGAACATCTTAAGCAATAAAGCCTTCAAAGTATTAGATAATAGTTGCAGCTATAACCAAGAACTCAACATTTATGAGGTATGAAGAAATATAAGCACTATTACAGTGTAACATCAATCAACTAACTTGGAGTTATCTCTAACAAGTATACTACGTGGTTGATTATGTTTTACAAACAACATTATGCCCTGTGGAGATGAGGTATACCACTCATACTCCAACTGATCACTGCGAAGTCACATCAGTATCATACATAGGTCATTAAGAGAGCCGGATTCTCATGACCTTCACCTTCCTCAGTCAATAAGAGGATCACTTGTAGGACATCTCGTGTCTCTACTACTATAGCTCACCAGGGTAAACTGGTCCTTCGCTATTCTAGAGTCACAGTGGTGCTCTGTACTCTCTTCGTCATCAGGAGATTTCATGTTTATCTCCACTGATATGAATATCTATGTTTTCTTCGTCATCAGGAGGTTTCATGTTTACCTACCACTGATACGGTATGGAATTATAGTGGAGGATGGATGGATTACACATCTACATCACTTTCCTACACTAGGATGTAAGGTTCTACACATCCATGTACCCCACATCCTCAAAAGTATGTGCTCCAGGAGTTCCCTGAGGAAAACCTGTTTCACCATCACTTAATCTTTGACGATGATGGATCTATGATCAGGTCTCTACTTTATACTTGATTAGTTAGGTACATTCAGTATTCTTTAACAACATACATTGTTCTTCAAACAATAACAGTAGCATAACAGCTATAACAGAAGAATACTAAATGTAGCAGGCCTAACTCATATCAATCATAATTTCTCATCATACTCATCACAAGTCATTTCTAAAGCATGACTTTGATGGTATTCATGGCTCTCACAGCCCATTATCATTATGGGATGCCATTGACAAGGCATCAAGTTACTTTTCTTATTCATAAGGCTAACAACATGCCTTTGATGAATATAACATCAACATCCATACCTGGATATGATCACCTTCATAACAGAACCTGCATGATTAATTCAACTGATAAAGGCAATAAAAAAATAAGGAATATACTTTCCACTCTTGTCATAAGAGTTAAATCCTCCGATTCTCATCAATTGGAGTTTAATACTTATTTGCATGCCATTACCCTTGAATTAGGGTTTACTATTCACATTACATGTCATCACCCTTGAATTAGGGTTTACTATTCACATTAAGGTGAGTTGATCTCATATCATCATCATGTATGAGTAACATCATCATTGATGCTCTCAGATTAGTTTAAAGGTTCATCATTTATCATAATTAGGGTTTCTATGACTTCACATAGGTGAATCATACCCTAATTATACACATTCATGTGCATTGAAGATGCTTCACTTAAATTTCCATCCAATTAGGGTTACTTTCTCTCTCTAGGGTACTTTCTCTCTCTAGAGTACTTTCTTTCTCTAGAATACTTTCTCTTTCTTCATATTAGTGATTGATGATAACATTAGACTAGATCAAGTTGGATGGAATCATTATGGTTAAAAACATCATTCTCATGTAATTAGGGTTTAAATCGAGCAAGGTATTACTCAATTGACCCTCCAGGGGTATTTTGGTAATTCACCCCATTGATCATCATCATGGTCAAAACCTTAGTCAATTAACCCCTTAATATCCTAGGTTATCATTAGGTTTTAGATTAGGGCATCATTGAACTATTTATATTATCAATTGATTGAATGAAGTCAACCTTGAATTATCTTGATCGATCTCAACCATCAACCCTCAATCGATTTGAGACCCATTGGTTGAGTTGACCTTTTAATCAATGTGACTTTCAGGACTGCGAGGTTGAGTTGACCGTTTAGCCACCTTTGACCTTAGGACCGCTAGCCCTCAACCTCTTCCAAGACCGCGAGCCCTCTCAACCTTCTTCAAGACCGCGAGCCTTCGTTTGATTTCAAGACCGCGAGGATGGTGTGGACCATTTACCCACCTTTGACCTCAGGACCGTGAGGCCCCTCACGGTCTTGAGACCGTGAGCCCTCTGTCGGTCTTGAGACCGCGAGCCCTCTCACGGTCTTGAGACCGCGAGCCCTCTCACGGTCTTGAGACCGCGAAGCTCACATGGTCTCAACCACTTGGACCATCAACAAGATTCAATGATACAACCGATAATGTCAACTCATGTTGAAGCCCTCAAAAGGTCAGAGCCATGTTGACTTCTTATGGATTGGGTCAAATAAGATTATGCTTAACCAATTGGTCATTCAATTGACCCTCAATTGTTGACCAATTAGGGTTGAAATCGATTCAATTAGAGTCTATCAATGTTCACCCATCAACACTCAACAATGTGCATCAACACAAGGTTGAACCCTTCAATTGAGCCCAAACTTGGCCCAAACGGTCTTGAGAACATGTGGGTGGACCCCACATGGTCTTGAGACCGTTTGCCCCAGATTTCCTCAAGATCTAATGTGATTTGATAGGGGTTGAACCATGATTGAGTCACAAAATCAGAATTTTGATTAATTTGATAACTTATTGAAATTGGGTCCTCAATTGGTCAAATTAGCTTAACCCTAGACCTTCAAACGGTCTTGGGTGATTTTCCTCTCGGTCTTGAGACCGTTTGGATGAATTCCAAACGGTCTTGAGACCGTTTTCCCATCCAATTTTGGATTCTAGTGCAAATTCATCAAGGTCTGACCTATTGAGTTGATGATCATATCAATATTTAATTGCAATATAATTTGGTATAAATGTACCTTCAATTGGTCAACTATTCTTGACCCCAGACCTTCAAACGGTCATGTTTGATTGCCCTCGCGGTCTTGAGACCGTTTGATGACCCCCAAATGGTCTTGAGACCGTTTAGGTCAATCAACCCTAAAAACCCTAATTAGGTCACCATAATTTCAGTACTGATTTCATCTAGGGTTAGCCCTAGTAATCACCCTTCAACTCTTAGCTCGTTTGGAATTAGACCATTAAACTTGGTGAGTTGTTAATTAACGTAATTTGAACAGTAATTTCATATGGTCAACGCTTGGTCAACGACCTTACACGGTCTTGAGACTGTTTTCCCAAAAAGGCAATTTCAGACCGTTTGAAAATCAGGAATAAATTCAATTAAAGTTGTTACTTAAAAAGGTCATATCTCCCGATTCCTTTGGAGTTAGCCTCTCAAATTTTTAGGGTGATTAGCCTATATAATTAGGAACAGATTTCATATACGGTCCACGCTCGGTCAACGGGTCCAAACGGTCATGAAGACCGTTTGCCCTCTCGCGGTCCAGAGACCGTTTGCTCACCTCGCGGTCCTGAGACCGAGAGAGCAAACTGTTGGGACCGTTTAAGAAAGTGAAAAGCGGTGGGTTTTTCTTGGAAATCATGCCTTCATCTCATAGATCAAGAAAAGTACAGATATCCCATGGATTTGCTTGCAAAATAGCAAAGAAAAGTAGGGAAACATGAAGAGCTATCATCTAACCACATATAAGAGATGTACATAGTAAAACATGGGTTTAGAGTTATAAAACCCACCTAAAGCTTGCTTCTTGAGCTCCAAGCTTTCAAGATCCAAGCTATAATGGCGTCCTTGAGTTCCCACAGGTTGGCCAAGGTGAAAACTCCAAGGGAAAAATGAGAAAGGATGGCTAGAAAGATGGGATTTCATGAGTTAGTCACCAAATTGACCTTGAATTCGAGTTCTAACCATGGAATTAGGCAAGAAGAGAGATTCAAACCTACCTTGCACCCTTGGTCGTTCCTCTTGAGCTCCAAGACAGTCCTTAGTCGGCCAAGCAAAGGGAAACAGTGATATGCACGAAGGAAAGGTTCCTTTGCTTGAGAGGTAAAGTGTATATATACTTGGGTGATGTTTCATTGAAAGCCCATAAGTTTCCCCTAATTCCAACTAGGTCCTTCCTTCATTACTTGCTCGTCCCTTCCTCTTTATTCTAAGGACAAAACTTCTCTTAAGGTCTAGCAAGAGAGGCAAGGAAGATCAATCTAATACTAAGGTACTTACATAAAGAGCTATTGCACATATACCTTGATTATTCAATCACAAGGTATATTTCATAACTTGATAATTCAATTGAGGTGACTTCCTCATCATTTCTTCTTTAAATGATGGCAAGAGTTCTAAAAGATACATTATATGATATATTTTACAAATTGCATCCCTTAATTTGGGTAAATTGCATTTTACCCCAAATTAGGGTTTCAAGCACCGGGATTGCTTCCACAGCTGCACCTTGGTGCCCAAGCTTGGGAAATCCCTCAAACTTTGCCAAAAAGATTCTCATGATGTCTCAACATCAGAGGAACATCTCATCATGTGCAAATTGCAAGCTAACCCTTTCAACTGGGTAAATTTCACATAGGTCCCTGTATATCAAAACAATGCTACAATCTTTAAATAAAAAGGAGCAAATACTGAAATATATGTTTATGAGAAACTTAATTACATGCTCAGAGTTAATCACAAAGATTTAATTACATATTTAGGCAAAACACCTAGGGTTAACTCATAACCCAGGTCATGGATGTTACAAGAGCAATCGATTAAGGGTTTATTTTAATCAATTCAAATGGAGATCTTTAGGATTGTGGTTTCACCGTGGGTTTTCATTGTATGAATTTCCATATAGCTACTCAAGTTCATCTCTCAATCCGGGTAGTGGCCTGTAGTCAGAATTGTCCACTGTCGTGGTACAATTCACTACCTAAGTCTAGGTTGGTTCCACTGTCATAGTAACCTATACCCTAAACTAGGTGCATTAGAATCAACCTCTGGGTGTCCACCATTAACCGTACATCACCTTGTTCAAGGGATTTGTTAATTAATGTGAATTTCGTCTCTTTTCAACCGTTAATTCTTCTTTCAAAGTAATTAAAGGCATTAGATTATCATTATGGTGATTAAGAATAACAATATAATTGAGAAAACGAAAGCATACCACAGATTTAGGAGACAAATTATGAATTACTATGATAAAAACGTCATACAATGCTTCCCCGAGCTACTCCCGCTCCTAAAGATTAAGGGGATTAGCCCCGCATGGTTGACAATGAAAAATACACAGGAGTAGAGAAGAAAAACATGAGAAACATGGAGCAAACTCGTGTAACCCCTGATACAAAGGTGTTCCTGGAGATCCTCCTCGAGAAACGTGCGTTTTGTAGTCTTCCGACAGCAAAATCGCCCGTTGGAGGTGCCCTGATCGCTCAGTTGACGGCCTTCGTCTCTTGTCTCCTCTCTCCTTCTTGGATGTTGTGCAACACCATATGAGATCCCCCTAGGGCCGGCCGTGCTTTTCTTAGGTCATAGGATCACTTTACGGCTCCGAAAAAGCTCAACCGTCGGATTAAAACGCTCCGTTTTAGTGCAGAAAATCGCCAGATCCCGACGCTGTCGATAGTATCGACCCCCAGGTCAATGGTATCGACCATGATACAGGTTTTTCCTTCCAATATCGCATTTTGGGGTTGATTTCTGATAAAATGTTGATACTATCGACACCAGGGTTGATAGTATCGACTCTGGACAATGCAAAAGTGCCTGAAAAAGTGCCGAAACATGTGTATAAGTCCGGGGATTATATAAAATCATATAAATATGATAAAAGAAGTATAATTTGATGAAAAAAGAGTTTAAAGGCCAACTATAGTGAATTATGCAAATATAATCAAGAAAATGATAAATACATGCATAAAATAGATATAAAATAAGCATATAAAAGTGACTCAAAACCCATGCATCACTACACCTAGGTTCTAACCACTTTGGAGGGAAATTGAGGTTTTGCCTAAATCTGATCCCAGGTTCAACTCCCCCGCCATAGACAACTATATAAAGGGGGCCTATGAACAATTTGTGATCTCGTCCACTCATCCTTGAGATTCTACCCACTCACACGATGAGTTCCCTACTTCCAATTTCGTCTCTCATCCCCTCCTGCAACCCAAGATGTAGCGCCTTCTCCGGCGAGGAAACGAGTGCCTCAGTCTGTGCTTGGACACCTTCGTCGAGCAATCAAATACGTCGAGCAAGTTTGGTCATACTTCAAAAAGGGTTCCCTGCCCTTTCTTGTAGCTCACAAGATCTAAAGATGAGAGTCAACCTTAGGGTTGACTTGGTGGATTTACCTTGCTCGCAGGATCAGAGACAAAGGAGGGAATTGAACCCCCATACTTTTACCACCTTGCCCCTGTCTGCTCGTGGAAGGTAAGTGGGCCTTTTTTACTTTTGTATTGTTGTTTGAGCACTGCCATGTAGGCGTGGGGCACTGAGATGGTGAGAGCCCACTGGCTCATCCCCGACCCCACGACTCTTTTGTTTGGTTGACCGGATGCCAATGTGGCAGTCTGTGATTGGATAAGGATGATTATTTTTGTGAAAAACCATATATATTAATAGGATGATCGAATAATAACAAGTAGTATATGGTTTTTGATGAGAAAAATATGTTGAATCCATAAAAATGAATTCAAGCCCTAATTCTTCTTATAACTCATAAAAATGTGTAAAGAAGCTATCTTTAATAGTTTTAATTAATTTGAAAATCTAATTTTTGAATATTAATGGATCTAATGATGTTCCCTGACTATTATGAGAAAATTTTAGCCTTTTGACATAAAAAGGATGGATTAGATCTAACTGGATGATATTTGTTCATAATTGGCTTAATTAGGGTTCCATGATTATAAAAGTGCATTAATGGACTTAGAAACCCTAATATTGATAATTATGAGGTTTAATGGATTTATATATGGAAATCAATCAAGAACACATGAAAATGATGTTCTTGAACTAATTTGTGGATAAAGACCCTTAATTTGGATAATTTGAGTAACTATGATTTTTATGAGTAGAAAAATGCTTTTGGGGTTTGTTGACCTAAAAAGGGTAAAATTGGAAAGTAAAAGTTTGGAAACCAAGAAACCTAAGGAAACCCTAAAATGGTATCTCAAGTCAATAAAAGTTGTTTGGATGTGATTATAATAATTAGGTGTTATAAATACTTTTCAGGATCAAGTTGCTGGATTTATTTCTTGGCTTGGTTGATTGGACTTCTTGAATGGATTAGCTATCTTGCTTGGTTTGAGATTGCCAAATCAGGTATATGGTTATGCTTATGGCTAATCACTCTAGTTTCACGTCAATTTCTGAGGTTTAACCAATTTGCTAGAAATTAACTGCTTGGTTTATCTTTAATTCTTGCAACTATAAAGTGACTATGTCTATCACCATATATATGTGCACGACTAGATCAGATCCTAATCCTCCTCTGTAGCTTTGTGTATATGTGAGAAATTGATGATCTAGATAATGGACTACCTTGGGGTAGGATCGACAAATTATCATGAGTCGAGGTTTGGTCTACCTTTGGGTAGGATCATACGACTATACAACTCTAGGTCTTAGTCTACCTTTGGGGTAGGACCAAAAGGGGATATAGAGGATCTACCACATGAGGAAAGGTAGTATCTATGTCCATTGTAGGGACAACATAGAGGCTTGGATAGATCGGGATTGAGTAGTTTTTCTTTAAGATGTAAAGTTTGATCTGATAAACAAAAATTTTGTTGCAATATGTTGTTACAACTAGATGCAAGCATTTTGTTTACCCCACATACCAGTATAAATCGTTATACTGACTGACATTTTGTTTGTCAGCATTTTAGGGTAATATGCTCTTACGTATACAAGCTTAATGGAAAGTGGATATTTAGTAAAATGTTACTTTGAAAAAGAACAAGACTATATAATGTTTGAAGGAATATAGTTAGAGAGTTCTCTCCTTGGGTAAAATTCTGAAATCCCATTTTTTAAAGGTATGTAAAAGGAAAAATTTTGATATGCTGCATTAAGCTTAATTGTGGTAGAATTTATTAATTATTTTTTATTATTTGCAAAATTATATGATCACATTTGGGATAACGACTCTAGCTTCTTGGCCTTCCTTAATTGGGGGTTTTTGGGTGATGGGGTTGTTATAAAAAGTGTTATTAATTACAACATCAAATTTTAGACTTAAAATTGTTCTATTTCTCATTTAAAATGAACTGGTAATATTAAGAAAATAACTACATATTGTTAGATTTATAGTGATAAATAATGAATTTCACATCAGTGGCAAATAGAATTTACTGTGATAACAAATCTTGTCAAAAGCATCTTAAGAAATTAATTATTTCTTCAATTAAATAGCTTGCTTTTTAATAGATAGAGTTATGGTATTAATCCTAAATTTTACATTTCTTGTTTTAGAATAGTTACATCGACTTGTGTGTGAAAAATGTAAAGAATTAAACATATTAATTTTTGTGAAACTTTTAAACATAAATAATTGCTTATGATGATCTAAATATACAATGTATACATGTGCAACATAACTTTAAGAACTTGACATCCAATTCACGTTAGTGAATTTTTAAGCCACACTTCAGATTCTTTAGGAAGGGTCTTACTCTAATGTCTTTGTTAAGTTTTCAAACGAGAGGATACAACGAGTTTGTATAGAATAACAAGTCGACAATGAAGAGAATGATTACACAACCACAAAACATAGGATTTACATGGGTCTATCCGAATGACCTACTCCATAGGAGGCGACAAGATTTTCACTATTATTAGAGAAGAGGGTAGAGGAGCATTCTTGAAGGAGGCAAATTACACCCTGGAGTACAATGGTTGTCGTCTTGTAAACATAATACATGATGATGCAAAACCATTACTAGGGTGCATATACTTATACATATAGAACCATAATTGGATTACTATTCAGATTCAGAATTCGTACCGTATTAATCGGGTCAATGAAGATCCATTCATTTTTTGGACCGGATCTGCAATCAAATTAGCATAATTCTTTGAGGCACATAACAATATCCACCTTGACTTGAAGTCTGTAGCTCTCTGAAAAAGAATAATAGTAGATATCTCTCCTCCTCTAGCCCCTAAAGGTGTCATTGCAGGTTGTGTAGAGTATCCAAGTCCAGACAATGTCTAAACTTAGAAAGTGGCAACGACTTTGTCATCGTATCAGCAAGATTTTCTTTACTTGCAATCTTCTTCACCAAAATCTTCCCCTAAGCTATCACCTCTCTGATGAAGTGATACTTGATGTCGATTTGCTTTGTTCTTTCATGAAACACCTAATTTTTTATAAGGTGAATTGCACTTTAACTGTCACAGTAGATGGTCGTTGTCTTCTCAAGAATACAAAATTCAGCACACAATTCTCTAAGCCATATAGCTTCTTTAATGGCCTCCGTCAATGCCATGCACTCAACCTCAGTAGTGGACAAAGAAACAATGGGTTGCAATGTAGCTTTCCAACTTACAACACATCTAGCAATAGTAAACAAGTAACTTGTAAGAGAACACCTTTTATCACAATAATTTGTAAAATTAGAATCAACATACCCAATAAGTAACTCTATGTTCATGTCAAATCCAAGGCATATAGAAGATGTACCTTTTAGGTACTTAAGAGTGCATTTGTATGCTTGCGGGTGAATCCTTCTTAAATTTTACATGTATTTGTTCACTATGCTAACAACCCGAGAAATATCTGGACAGGTGTAAATTATGGCATACATGATGCTACCAACTGCACTAGAATAAGGAACACGAGACATATAATTATCATCCTCTTCATATTATGAAGACTCAAAAGATGGAGCTTCTTAAACTGATCATCTAAAGGAATAAATACAAGAGATCCTTCAGACATAGGAATCCATTGTAGCACTTTCTTCACATACTTCTCCTGACTGAGAAATAACCTTCCAAATTTGTAGATTCTAATAATTTCCGTCCCCATAATTTTCTTTGCGGCTCCCAAATTCTTCATATCAAATGTACCATTGAGTAAGTGGTTTATCCTGTGGATTTTAAAAATACCTCTTGCTGCAATCAACATGTCATCAACATAAAGTAAGAGATAAACAAAATACTCATTAGGAAGTTTCTTCAAATAGACACAAGCGTCATATCTTCTCCTAGAATATCCATGCTTGACCATGAAAGAATCAGATCTACAATACCACTGATGTGGGGACTGCTTCAAGCCATAAAGAGACTTCTTCAGTAAGAACATATGATCCTTCTTTGTAATAGAAACATAACCTTCAAGTTGTTGTGTGTACATCTATTCCTCTAAGACACCATTGAGGAATGTGGTCTTTACATCACGTTGCTCAAGCTCTAAATAATATCTAGAAACTAATTCCAATAGAAATTTGATGGAGGTGTGTTTGATGATAGGAGAAAAACATCATTGTGATCTATATCTTCCACTTCACTGTAGCCTTTTGCAACTAACCGCATTTTGAACATTATAGTATTATCTTCAAGACCAACTTCCTTCCTTTTGAATACCCATTTACATACAACAATCTTCTTTCCAGTAGGAGGATTTACAAGCACCTGAGTGTTTTTCTTTTGAGGAGACTCCATCTCTTCCTTCATAGCTACAATCCACATGGCAGAATCTGGATTAGACACAACTTCAACATAGGTAGATGGTTCACCAAAATCATTTATCTCTTCTGCAGTAGCCAAGACATACAAAACAACATAATCTAAATGCATTGTTGGTGGTTTGATCTATCTTCTTGGTCTCCTAGAGACAATGCTATATTTCTATTCTTTAGGAGTGTCATCTTTCATCATAGTCTAGGTTTTCCTATGTAACAAGAGGAGGTGTCGATCTATGTGCACTAACTTCAAACTCTACTTGCTATGTGGAACTCTGGAAACCTGTAATGGGAGAAATAATGCCATCTTGTTTTGCAGAAAACATAGTAGACTCATCAAAAGTGACATATGTTTCAATCAAGAACTTTTATGGTTTTGGCTCGGTGCACCCGAATCTATATCCCTTCACACCATCAACATAACCCTAAAAAATGCACTTGTTCACTGTAGGCTCGAGCTTCCCTTCATTTGAATAGACATATGTAGGGCAACCAAAAATATGGAGATTTGAGTAGTTTGTAGGATGACCAGACCATACCTCTTCTAGAGTTTTAAAACCCAGTGGAGTAGACAAAGAACAATTTATAAGATAAACTATAGTGGAGATGGCTTCAACCCAAAAATCTTTAGTAAAACCAACACTTATCAACATGCATCGTGCATGTTATAGAAGAGTTCTATTCAAGCATTCTACAACGCCATTTTTCTTAGGTGTATGTCTCATTGTTTGGTGTCTTGAAATACCTTTGGATTGATATAATTTGTTAAATTCAAAAGAACATAATTCATGCCATTATCTTCCCTCAGCCTTGTGATGCATTTTCCTATTTTCTTTTCAACTAGCATCTTCCATTTCTTAAACTGATCAAAAGCTTTGGATTTATGTTTTAGAAAATACACCCACACTTTCCTTGAGAAATCATCTATGAGATTAAGCATATATAGGGCACCACCCTTGGAAGGCACTTGAGAAGTACTCTGAATGTTAGAATGAATATAATAATCAATACCTTTTGCAGTATGGTTTGTAGTTGAATAAATAACTTTTTTCTGCTTTCCCATTACACAATGCTCACATAAATCCAATTTTTGAGTATTGATATCACCTAGAATCCTTCTCCTACTTAATAATTTGAGACCTTTCTCACTCATGTGTCCTAGTCCCATATGCCATAACTTTGTGGTATCCAGTTTAAAGTCGTTGAGGATGAAGTAGCAACACCTACACCGGTCATAGTTTCACCAAGCATATTGTAAAGGTATCTTAGAATATGTACTCCCTTAATCAGAACATCGTCTCCTTTTGTAATGGACAAAATTCCATTTTTAGCCTTGTATGGAAAAGTGTTGGCTTCAAGCAAGATGATTGATATGAGATTTTCTGGAGGCCTTGAACATGATGAAAATTTGAGGCAGTTCAGATGACTCCATCCAACATCTTGATATGGATTGACCCAATGCCAATAGTCTTCCAAGTAGTATCATTTTCCATGTTTAACATACATCCATCAAAATATTCATAAGAAGAAAACTAATCTTTATGCAGGCACATGTGATGTGAGTAGCCTGAGTCTAGAATCCTTGAAGTTTGAAACTTTGTAGATGAGGATAAAGATGATGATTCCATGAGAACATAATCTGGATCTTCTCGTGCTACATTAGCACCTATATGTTGTTCTTATTTTTCACCATTTTTCTCCCTCTTCTTCTTCTTTTGTAACTTGTAGAAATAATAAATAATGTGTGCCACATTCTTAAAATTTTTATAGAACTTCTTTGAATTTGTCTTAGATCTATATGGCTCCTTCTTGTTGTTTTCCTTTTCCTTTATTCATCCCCTAACCATAAGAGCCTCTAACTGAATCCTGCTAGAAGAAGCAATTAGGTATTTATCAACCATGGTCTTTGACAACAACGAGGATATACCATCATCGACCTTGATTGAATATTTTTCATACATAATAGTTTCACGAAATTGCTTGTATGACTGGGGCAAAGAACACAACAAAATAAGGACTTTACCTTCATCTTTGATTTTAATATCTATATTTTCTAGATCCATAATAATAGAAGTAAACTCATCAACATGATCACAGATAGAACTACCTTCCACCATGCACAATAGATAGAGACACTACTTATGATAGAGTTTGGTTTGGAGAGACTTCATCATGTAGAGATATTCAAGTTTCTTCCAAATCCCTACAATAGTAGTCTCCTTGGCAACTTTAGATAAAACCTTGTAGTCCAAGGATAATTGGATAATGGTAAGAGCCTTCTGGTCCATCTCCTTCTTACCTTCATTCTTCATAGTGGTTGGCATCTTCTCAATCCCTTATAGAGCCATAAAGACTCATTGTTGAACAAGCACACCACACATCGTGGCCTTCCACAATTTGAAGTTGATTTTGTGATCAAACTTCTCAATCTTGTACAGTCTCATCATCGTTCAAATCTTAAACCGAGTCTCTAATACCAATCTGATAAGTTTTGAAATGAGAGGATACAATGATTTTGTGTCGAATAAAAATATGAGAATAAAGAGAACGATCACACCACCACATAACACAAGATTTACATGGTTCGATCGAGATGACCTACTCCACAGGAGAGGGTGAGATTCCCACTATCATCAGAGAAGAGGGTACATGAGTAGTGCTCTCAAAGGAGGTAGATTACACCCTAGAGTATGGAGGATGTCATCTCATAAATAGAATACATGATGATGCAAAACCATAACCAGGGCACATATACTTATACATGTAGAACTATAATAAAATTCCTATTCAGATCCATTTGAATCGTATTAGTCACGTCAACAAAGATCCATTTAATTTTAGATTGGATCTACAATCAGCTCAACATAATCCTTCAAGGCACATAGCAATCTTTGTTATATCCATTAATATTCCACCAGTGAATACTATGTGTAGCTTCAAGTGCTACATAAATAACATACTAGCCATTGTCTGCAGTCACATTTCTATTAATCTATTTTTTCTCTTCTCTAAAGAACACCATATGGTCACTCATTTTGGAGATGATGGTGTATTCATAATTATGCACACCATTTCATCCAATAACTATGATGATGTCTTCCTTCATTAAGTATGTCTATTAGGACCATCCTGCAATTAGTTTAAATAATCTCTAGAATGTTCTTACATGAGTATGTTGAATCATTTCAAATGATCATAATTAATACAAATTCTATATTAAATAAACATCCTAAATCTTATCAAAATCCCAATAATGATATTGAAACTAGTGACCAAACTGAGGAAGGGAATAATAAACATGTTGATGACTTAACAACTGGAAGTGATGATGACCACATCATGAGTGATCTTGATTCAGACTGTTATGTAGTTGGTCATAGTTTAGCTACCTTTATTTCTATACACTGCCTATTTGCACATTATTTGGTGGAAAAATATAGATGAAATATGTAGTCTAAGATAATTATGGGGTTGGTGACTTTTTTTATTATGTTGAACTTCATTAATCCACTTCTAGCAATGGATTTTGCACAATTGCAATGTTTAAACACAAAACTCTTTTGATTGAGAAGGCTTAGACATGGTATATACAAAATAACATGCAATACATTTTTCAAAGATCTAATGCAGAAAATTTCACCCTTGGTTTTCAAAAAAATCATTAATGTCCATGGAGTTTTACTTCTTTTAAGTCAAAATTAGTAGGTGAATTTGAAAGATCAATTATTATACAGTAATATATTGTCAGCTAAATGAGGACCATCACTAACGTACAACACCTTATATGATTGTTATGATCACAAAAATTGTAGTGTCACACATGGATATGGCCACATAGGAAATTCATGACAAAGTCAATGCTATACTAAATCTTAACATCCCACATATGAAGTATATCTAGCCTGAAGGAAATCCATATGCAACTTTTTTTTGTGGTCAGGAAGATTCATGCCATAACCTTCTTTTATTTTTGTGTTATCTATTCAAATATACTCCAAGAATGTTGTTTACACGTAGTATATGGTACTGTACCAAACAAACACATGGGGCTTTTATATTTCATTGAATGTTTTGGGTCTTCAATCCATCTGTTGTAGGTTGGGTACATTTCTATCTTGTGATTAATGTTGATGGGACATTCCTTACATATTTATGGGTTCTATTCTTATTTCATGTGGTGTAGATTTTTATAATGGAATATACCCAATAGAATTTACAATAATTGATTAGGAAAAGACTGAATCATGATAGTAATTCCTTGGTTCTCTACCCATGATGATTTTGTCTATTGCATGTCAAACAAATCTTTGGAATATTTTATAGGGATAGGTGGAATTATTGGTTCAATTAAAGCAAAATTTCTTGATCACAACATTGATACTATCCTTGGCATCTTCATGGGTGGAATTATTGGTTCAATTATGCAACATGTTCAAATATTAATAGTTGAAGAAACTTATGTGGAATTTAGGAAGTACAACATATTAAATTGCAACCAATTGAATGGTATATGAGATTGAGGCGATCAATCCAGCCGCAAATTATTGTTTGTTAGAGGCCAACCCCACTATGTGGTATATTGCATTCAAAAGAGGCTTTAGATGTTGGTGAATTACATGCAATCACCTAAAAGATCTAAATAGAGTTCTAAAAGGTTCTAGAATTCCATTGATGCAAGTACTTATTGTTTCGATATACTACCGGTCATTTTGAGAGTGGTTGATGATCCAAAGTGAGAACATTCAACAAGACAACAAAAGAAAGCACCATCCTTCCTAATATAGATATATTTGAGTCATACTTTGAATCACCAATTATGATCTATCGTGGAAGACATGTATGCCACTATTTTTGTATCAAGTTATAGAAAAAGGAGTTGTTTTATATTTGGTTATCCTCAATAGTGGAATATACCATGCTCTCATGTTTGGCCAATTACTACTTCTATCAACACTAACTGCAACCAACGTGTGAGCAAATATTTGACAAATCAATCTTATTACTTCTCCTACTGATTTGTGATGTTCCCAACAAGTGATATTGGCCATGTTTCATTAAACCAGAGAAAATTTGTCTCTTGTCACTGTCAATTTCCCAAAGAAATGAAGTCACACTCAATCACAGAAGAGCAAGAACACTCAATTCAAGCACCAAATTACACTATTCAATTTCATTGTAGAAAACATAAATAAAAAATATTGAACAGATCCATAAGAATATTTCTTAAAAGGCCCAAACTTTCATTCAGTCACAAAAAGTAACATTACAAGATGTTCTATGGCCACTATTATAGCCTACACAAAAGGATATGTGTGCAATATATAAACACAACTTGTAGAACTAAACATGGCATACAAAAAAAATTCATGAGTGGTAGATAGAACTGATTAAATACACCATGTCTGGACCTGAGAGTATAAGGAAAAATGTAAGACACTACATGAAAAGAACGTCACCAACCTCCTAGCTACTATTTGTCCTTGTATGGAGGATGCAAACCACCAAATCCCTAGTTTCAGTGCAGATCACCTAAAAGGTGAGACCAATGTCTCAGTGATATGATATATCTATTGATAACATCTTACACTCAAGCATGTTATTCAGTTAGGTTAACTAGCAAGCATAAATCTATATTAAAAGTATACAATCATGTAGGAGTGAAGAAATCACATTAATAGTATAGAAGAAAAATAAACACATACCATGTGACTTGTGATAAAACCATTTTAAGATATTTTACACAATTCAAAATACTTGTATCATCATTAATTTTTTCCCACTCTGGCATAATATCTTAAGATTAATTATGACTAGATGCCAACGAGATAAATGTTTGTCATCAAAACAACAAGGATACAAGTGAAACAAGTGTCGGTGATCACAACTACATGACTGTCAACAAAACAAGCATCGGTCATCTCAACTACATGGATGACAAGGATACAAGTGGTGACCCTCAAGATTACAAGGATGTTGACGAAAAAAGCATTATTTATCCCAACTAAAAGGATTCCAAAAAAACAAGCATTGGTCATCAAAACTATGAGGATACCGAAAAAAACAAGCATCGCTCATGACAACTACAAGGTTTAGGGCTGTAAATGGATATGGGTATACCCGCATACCCTCAAACCCATACCCATTAAACCCGTCATGGGTATAAATTTTATAACCATATAACCACTTACCCTTATACCCACATACCCACCTCATACAAGGTAAGGTTATAGTTATGCATATACCCATACCCTGTATACCCATATACCCATTTGCTTATATTTTTATGTAGATAATTTACATTAAATGTTATGGTACATATTGTAGAACTCACATCTAGTAAGTATATGTACATTAAAATAGTAGATATTTATATTAGAATGTAGTGCTCCATATCGTACCACTCATATCTAGTAAATATAAGTACCTTGCAGAAGTAAAATGAACAAATCTATTAACACATCTTTATAGCCAAACAAGTACATTTCATTAAATTACGAAGGCCATAAAGTCATTCTCTCATTTTGCTCCTCTCTCCTCTCTACCTTGAATGATATTTTTCCATAATCTATCTATGTAAGTGAGGTAGTTTGTTGTATCTAAAGTTTGTGATGTATTATTATAGAAAGTTAAACATAATCGTATACCCAATTACCCATCTTACGGTTATATGGATATGGGTATGTTACGGGTACAACTTTTGACAAAGTGGGTACATAACCATACCCTTATCCTCTTAATTAAATGGTTACAATTATGGATATGACCATGCCTACACCATACCCTACTCATTTACAGCCCTAACAAGGATGCTAACAAATCAAGAATTAGTCATCACACAACTATATTAGGACAAAAATGAGATGAATTTTTCATCCATGCATACTACAATAATATGGTTCTAGCTACCTTCTCACAACCTTGGGGAGTACTAAAGAACTATAGTTGCACTTGATAGATTAGGTCAATAACTCATATCCCAATTTCATCATTAAAGTTACAAATAAGGTATAGAGTTGTAAATGTCACATTAAACAAGTACAAAACTCCAAAAGTTATAAAATGTATCACATCATATATCGTGTTACCCAATCAAGCTAAAATTAACCATTCTTGGACATACCAAGGCCTAATTCATCAATTTAGGGCACATCAAGGCCTAATTCTTCATTACAGGCCATATCAAGGACAAAACCACATATGGATTCCAAGTCCACCCGATAGTATGAATTTCTCTACATTTAACAACAAAAAACACTTCTAAGTTACATATTAAAAGTCACAAGTATGTGAAAATTACACTAAGTACAAGATTAGGAATAAAGTAGGCAATAGTAGATACTTGGTCATGGCCCTTGAGCCTAAGGGCGACCTCACGAAAAGCTTAGCATTTTCATGGATAAAATTTTGAAGTTCATTAGTTAATAGTTGAAAATGGAAGAATAATGGGTCAACATCCGCTCCACCAAGATAAAAGATATTCTTTTGGTTTATTTAGCATCACACACTCCTTATTAACAATGATAAATCTATAAGTCATATCAATTCTGAAACATGCCTAGTTTTTTACAATGCCTAGGATACTCTACTAAACTCTCTATGTGATTGCTCACTACACAAGGAAGTATGGAAGGCTTTGAAGATGGAACCCTCCTTCTCCTACTTGGAAGATAAATGGATCAACCATATCACTTCTATAGATGGAGATACCAAACTCCCAATGCATTCAATGGCTTGTTGATCCATTTAGCAATATTGCAAATATATCACTCATATTGGAAAGGAACACTCACGTTCCATGTTTACTTCACCAAGGAAAGAGTCAATAGCATCCTCAACCTCACAATGCACCCTTGCAAGATCTAAGAAAAGAAACAACCCTTGTCAGACGCCCACATGATGGGTGCAAATTAGTTAATTCTATAGATGTTGAATTCCAAGGAAACTCACTCAGAAGTGGCACTGAAATCCATGCTATTGATAGCACATGATGTTGCATTATGGGGGGAAGCTATGTTGCTTATTCGACTTCAACATTACATGCAAAAATAAAAGGTATTATTCAAGCACTCAACTTGTGAAAGGAGAAGAAGTGGGCTATCTCAGCGATCTACTTAGATGCAAACTCACCTATCTAAGTGCTTACATAGAAGAGATCCCTGGAAAGGAAGTTGGAACCCTAAAAAAGGCAATGCTCAACCTTAATGGAGGGGTCTGACAACATGTAATGTTTAAAATCAACACAACTACAACAACATACTAGACAACATGTGAAACATACCGTGTATTCCTACTTTCATCACCTCTTTAACCATCATAAGACACACTAGTTATCAAAATATCTAAAGATGTGCATTAGATCACTTTGGCCCTAGTATATAGAGGGTGAATAAAAACTAAGATCTATCATTTTAAAAAAAATACAATATTAGGCATAAAAATGTCATTTCTAGGCAAAAGTGAGACACCTTTAATCCTAATCTTATCTTAGACAGACATTCAAATAGTAAGGAATGCAGTACAGTTCATTTCCTACCAACATAGTATCAAAATGACATATTAAGATCAATTGTAGGGCATATTTGTACATATTTTAAAATTCTAATCATTAACAAACAATGAGTGCATGCAATCCGTATTTAATATCAACATTATAATGATGTGAAATTATAATGATGTTCAAGCTAATATACTATAATCGTTCATACAAAGTCCAACTTTAGGTATATTAGGCAAGATTAGGGAAAACAAGGGTATTTCTAAACATAAATGAGCACATTTTAAATATCCATACAAACTTATAAAAACCTCTTGGAATCATATATAATAGTATCCAAATCGTAAGATAGGTTTTGTAATTCATGCATCATCACTATGGTATCAAAGCATATAAAAATAGAACTTTTAGGTATTTTGTGCCATCTTAGGTATTAACTCTAAAACCTAGAAGCATAATAGTTAGGAAAGACTCCTAATTTCATATTACAAACATATGCATATATTTACAAGAGTTGCACAATCCATCTTCTACCAACATGGTATGAAAATACCGTAAAAGCAACATTTTGGGGGTAAAAATGCATATATATCACAAGAACAACCCTAATATAATTAAATGAAAAATGATAAACGTTGGAGAACACATCTATAAATCATATAAGGCTTAAAATTTTTTATTTATATCTTACTTGTTCAAATCTTTTCATAAAAGCTGATACTTTAGGCATATTAGTCATTACTAGAGCAAGGTTAGGATTTTGCATGTATAATGTAGGCAAAGAATGTGTCAATGGTTATATCACTCGCCATAGAAGGTGATGAAAACATAGAAAACCAATATATTTTTAACAAAGATACCTATTCATGTTAGGACTTGCACCCAAGCTCCAAAATGGCGTATCCAAGTGAGATCTTGACAACCTTGAGAAAAAGAGAGATAACAAAAGGGGGACGTCTCCAAGTGAGATCTTGACAACCTTGGGAAAAAGAGAGATAACAAAAGGTGCTTTAGCTAGATGAGAAAATTTCACCATTGAAATCCATGGAGCTTGGTCCAAGGAAAAACTTAACAGGTAAAGAAGTATAAAAGAGATTATCTAAAATAGATCTTATGTGGAATATAGTAGGAAAAAGGCTACATAGTTTTGAAGCCACCAAGAAATATTGAATTATCAATATGAAAGAAATTGATCCAAGCTTTTGACCTTCAATGAAATATTTTGAGGGTATAGATCTCATCCCACCCATTTCTACAAGGTTCTTTATAGGATGCTACAAGTCCAACCAGTTTGGATATGTAAAGGAAAAAGAGTTCAAAATACCCAAACAACCCCTTACTAACTAGGCGATCCAAAGGAAAATTAGTCCAAGGCATTGAGGCTCCTATTACAAGGTATCAGGGCTCTCCCTATCGAGACTCCTATTATTCAAAGTATTTATTAATGGTCATGATATATGTATCTATCAAAACTATGACGTCCAAAGGAAAGACTATCAAGGATCCTTTGAAAAGGTATTGGTGTGGACACTTGCAATCCCAATCGACCTCCCCCCATGCCAAAACCCATGAAGGTCCACATATGAGGGAGACTTGATGGATAGACACCCAAGGAACTATGATTGTAAAGACTCAATCTTTACGGTCGAATATTTACAAAATAATATAAAAAACATAAACAATCTTTGTTACAACCATGCTTGTACATCAGAGTCGTAGAAGCTTACAAATATGATTATAAAATTTAAAAATAAAAATTCATTACTATCTAGTCTTCAACGAAGGACTACCCATGCACATCACTTCAAGCTTTTCCATCTACCACATTTCCATGAATTCTCAGAGGGAACCAAACCACACATAGACCCCATTGAAGAAAACATAAAGGCCAACAAAAGTTGGTACTAAATTCAAATATTGAGCTATTTGCAAAATATAGGTACTAAATGCAATCAAAGGTGATATCAAAATTAGGCAGGGACTATTTAGTGGACTAAATTTATCAAAATAAGGATAACAATATTTCAACATTTGTAATTCAAAATCAAATTTCCACAAGGCTATTCAAAATAGTTCAAGATATTAAATTAGTAAAATACTTACAATGATCAACTTTTGAGTATTAAGGTTGAGGAGTATCATATCATTTCTTTCAAGGGCAATAAAGCCTTAGGTTCAATCATCTATGAAAGAACAACATTGTGCATAATTACTATGTTAACCAGTCAACTGGGGGTTGACTAAACCATTACAACCTGTGTGTAGGGCAGTGGGACATACCCTACCTCAAGTGAGACAAAGCTCTATGAGGCCAAAACCTAAAGGGACCAAAGTCCAGAAAGTCAAAACTTCAAATAGATCAAGTCGAGTGCTATTATAATAATCAATGCAATTAAACAATAATCAATCTGAGGTGGTGAACTTTCAAAGAGGCAAGAAAGGCTTATAAAAGTATAGGGTTCACCACTAAACAATGTACATGGAATTCAAGAGGGAAAATAATAACTCAATATAAAAATAGAGAATCTCATACCTCAAATTATTCAGGCTTGCGAGGATTGCATAATCACAATGTGTCTCCAAGAACTCCAAGAATCTATGAAGAGGTAGCTACAAAGAATAATAATCTTGTCACCATTTGGCTTGGAATAAATGTTGTTCGATTTGTTTTATTTAGTTAGGTGTTTCCCATATTAGATTACCATTTTATATTTTCCCATCATCATCACTCTAGAGTTTATAACTAAGTCCTATATCATCAATGTTGTATATTTAAGTGTATCATATTTTCTCCAAAATTATATCCAACGTGTTATTAACTTTCATATATAAGATATTTCTATTTTCTCACCAAGAGGTTCATTTACCAATATACCCACATTAGGAATATCTAGGGTTTAAATCTCAAATACACTCATTGGAAAATAAGTACTCCTTGCACTTTATTTCTTATTTCCACCGTATCACTTTACTGTTTGTTCTTTCAATTGTTGTTCCTAAAACGCCGACAAACAAAACGTCGGTCAGTATATCAAAATATATTGGTATGTGGGAACAACCAAAAGTTTGCACATATGGATAACTATTTAATAATCACAATCAAATTAATTAACAAACCAAATTACACTTTTCCGTATGACATTGTCCACCACTTTTGCCCTAACCCTGGCATACCCACCTTAGGGTGCCCTTTGCCAATGACTTAAGGCCACCTTCTCAATCCTGAGCTTGGTGCCTAGGGGTCACCACTCATGGTGCCCACTAGTCATGCAATATCATAGGCCACCTTCTTGGTGCCTGGGGTCACCACTCAATGTGTCCATTGGTCTACCCATCTGAGCCTGACCTTTGGCATCATCCATCAGGGTGGCATGTAGGTGCGAGAATTCATACTTCTATTTTTAATGTGATAATCATAGTGACTTTATGATTTGCAAGTATGAACATCCAACAGATAATTTGCATTCAAAGTGATTAACCATCCGGAAAATCCTCGGGAGACTAAGGCGGTTATCCATAATTAACCACATACCTGATTTGCAGATTCAACAACTCCAAGCAATCAAGTATTCCCAAGTAAATCAAGCAAGCATAATTCAATCTTGAAATATTCATCCAATATTCTCTATCATGGATCAAGGTATCCAAGTCTAATAGACCTAATCGTGCCCTAGGGTTACTAGCCCTTTTTAGGGTTTCACTTCTTTTTTTTACCACTTTTACTTTACTTTTATCAAAATATACATCAAACTCTAATTCCTTGTCTTATTTTCCATTAAGATTTTTAAGATCAGGTTTGTTCCACAAAAACCCTAATTTTCGGATTTCTCTATTTTTTCTTTTCTTTTTCTCTACTTTAGGGTTTCTTAATATATTAATCCACATATTGAGTTAAAACCCTAAACTTTGTAATTCTATCATCAAAATAGGTTAAAAACCATCTTAAACATTAATCAGGTTAAACATGTTCGAATTAACCTAATTTCAAGATGAAATATATCTTTTATCAATAATTAGTGTTTCTAACCACAAATTAATCTTTTTTCTATTCAAAATATACATTTTTGCAAAAAGAGATAGATTTAGGCTTTCAAACAATTTTTAATAAATTCCTCATATTTTTGTGATCATTTTTCATGTATTGACTTTTTGCATCCGAGTTTTCTATCACCAGATACGATTTTACCAAGATAATTCTTTTTTATCGAATTATTAGCTAATTCAGAAAATTGGGAGCCGTTCTATCTATAGTCCGGTGAACTAGCGGCATCCCACGTCTCAGGGATCGCGCGCCATCCTTGCAAATAAAAGAAGTAAAAGACTAACTTGCCCTCACCTGGTCTGAAGGCACTGCGGGGCAGTTTGGTAAAATGCCGCAGAGTCTTCTTCTTCCTTGCGCCTCTGTACAGCAACCCACGACGGTCAACATTGGGCACCAGCATCACTTTTTGATAGTCCGAGCTCTGCGGCGGAGGACAAGGATAAATTTCGCACTTATTTCATGTATCCTAAATATATGTTTCATCACACCACATCCAAGTATTACAATCAACTATATCATACACACTTTTTCTCAAATATTTTATTCCAAATATATTGATTTGGATAACAAAATGTCATAAATCCATATTGTATTTCTAAATAACAACTAATGTATATGTCACAAGATCTTAATTACTATATGATAATATTAAGTTAGTAAAGCAACTAGGTTACATATTTGTATCACCATGTTTCATATATATCAATAAATATATACTAACTAGTATCCTGAAATGAGAAGTTCAATAATACTAATATCTTGCTATGTGAATTAGTTTGATTAACATAAGGGATGGCAATTCAGCGGTTCTATGTATTCTCATTTTATGATTACCCAATTCATTAAGAAGTGAAAACAAGTAGGCAGGAGTTACTGACCTTTGGGATCTGTATCGTTTCCATGAGAAGGTTCAACAATATCCTCCATCTAGTTCACCTATGCTTAAACCATGGATGACATTGAATCAATGGCAATCATGTCGATTCACCATGGGTTTCTGCATCCACGGTTTATAACACCTGATCTTCAGTCAAAGTCAGAGTCGTAGTGGGGTTGAGGCGGAGGCTGTGAGGGACGGCGCAAGGAGAGGCCTCATGATTGATTGCTGCCCACAGGTTCTGTCTACAGCTTACCAGTGATGATGGTGAGGGGGATGCTTCTTGCAGGTAGGGCGTCTAGGTGCAAGGAGAACAAATATGAGGCTGGTCTAGAAGACCTAGTCTGCGCTGATGAGGTGGGGGATGGGCGTTGCAAATCTAGCAGTAGGTGATGACTGGAGTGGTTGTCGATCTCTGTAATTTTACGTGCTCTGGGTGGAGGATGCGTCGTCGTGGAACGGGCAGCAGATGTGCGCCCTACTACGACGTCTACAGGTCCCCTGTTTCAGATATGGACGTCGGCCAGTGTTGCAGGTGTCTGGGCCGATGGTGCCGTCAATGCTGGATCGCCAGCCGTCCGTGGCGGTTCAGAACATCTTGCAGCTTCCTGGGCGCCGCCGAGGAAGGTGATTCATGAGATAGATCGTGTGAAGATTCGACTTCCATGATCTGCAATTTTCTGCAGATCCTCGCGATGAAGAGAGGAAGGGGCGCTGGTGTTCTGCTGAGAGTGGTCGTCGGCCTGCCGTGGTGGAACAGAACCTGACGCCGACTGAAGAGTACAGCAGGTTGGAGGGGAGAGCACGGAGGAGGAGGTGCGATGATGGAGGTTGGTGGGCGAGCACCAGGCAGGGAGGGTGCTACCGGTCTTGGCGGGGCAGAGGGAGGTCGAGTACCACGGTTCAGGAGGGCGCCATCGCGGCTGGGGTTTGCTGACAGGGAGGAGACAGTCATTAGCCGCGGCTGTGATCCCTGACGTTACAGACTACTAGACTAGGCGGGGCGCAGGGCAGAGGAGTCAGATTTGCAGATTATGGCGAGTTGAGACCTAATGACTCGAACACAGTGAAGAATCGTGGTGGTTAGACTTTGGGCTGTGGCCGTCGGGGGTGGGTTCCAGGCTTCCAGATTGGATGGGGGAAGACTTGCAGATCCTCGACGCCATCGCAGGTGATGACGGGTGTGATATTGACTGTTGTTGTGAGGCATGTTGCTTATTGGTAGCAATGATGTGTAAGCGAGGATAGTAGGAGGTCTGGGCGGCGCTGGTTTCTGTTCGACCCTCATATGAAGGAAGGAGGAGGAGGGGCACATCTGCGACCTGGTGTTGCAGGCAGGTGGAGGCGATGGGGGCACGATGGGTTGTAGGTCTTGTGTGTTGTTTTGCTGGAGATAGGTTGTCGAGGCTTTATGTAGGTGGTGGCATTACTAGGGTTTCACAAGAAGCCTGGCCGATGGGGTGAAGGGGAGGAGTCTGCGTGCTATAGAAACCGTCGACGACGGCGTTGGGTTGGGGGCAAACGCGAGGATTCGCGTTAGAGAGAGGTGAAAGTGGGGCGTTACCTATCTTATTAAGATATCAAGTTAATGCCTACAGTTAATATCCTAATTACTAATTCCTTCTAAATTATATAGCTTATAAACTGAAAACCAAATGCTATGAGACTTGGACTAAGGGTGCGTTTCTGTTTGTCTAGACTTCAAAGATACTTGCACCATCATTTATGAAAATGATGCCTCCAACTTAATTGCTCTCATTATCAATTCGAATATCATTTTCTATATGGTTAATATGTTTCCATTGATTCCAAAACAATATTAGACAAATTGAAGATAACCAATGGGTTCTAAATCTGATTAGGGTATTTAAGAGCAATAACATCAAAGTGTGCTATATCATATCAAAGTATGATAATTAATTTTTAACTATGGGACTTCATGGAAATATTTCTCAAATGAGGACAATAGGTACATTTTGACAAAAGACTTGAATAAAATGCTAAGTTTTATCAAGGACCGTGATATTGAATTGAAATTGCTGACTAGGATTTGCAATGAAACTCAACATTATGAATACGTTCAAGTTTGGGTAAAAATAGCTCAACATAGATGTAGTAGCCAGAATTGAGTATGTTACAATGATACCCAAGCTATCAAGGTTGGGTAGTCTCTTGGCTATCGAGTCCCAAGAATCTAGGAT
This sequence comes from Alisma plantago-aquatica, assembly GCA_963693085.1. Classification (NCBI taxonomy): domain Eukaryota; kingdom Viridiplantae; phylum Streptophyta; class Magnoliopsida; order Alismatales; family Alismataceae; genus Alisma; species Alisma plantago-aquatica. Next base: position 751,675,029 of record OY856413.1, read on the forward strand.
TGGACCTCAATTGTCTAGGCTAGGTTAGGAACCAATAGTTACAACCTCACCAAACCAAGTGACAATGCATCCAAATATTATCAAATTAAGAAATATTACGTATGAAAGCATGAATTTAGATAATTCGAACCCAAATTTTCATTTAGGTCCTCAACGAAGGTGAATTTACATGTTAATTCATAACATGTAAATGACTTTAAATTATAGCAAATGAAATGCAATTTGCTTTGATTTAGAGATTCTACTTAGTCAATTGATCTCAAAATGTAATCAAGAATTGACTTATGGAAACTAAAAATCCAATCATATTAGTTAAGTATCATTATAGGTTAAGCGGGGTCAGGGGCCTTATAACCATAAACACATAACAAGAATTTTTTCTTCCAAAATTCATATCTAAGGTAGGGAGAAACAACAAGCTACACATATATCCCTATCGATCACCCTTAGGCATGACTTATGTTACCTTATATATCATCACTAATGTTTAATATCATGATTGTATAATCTCATTCTACTGTACTGATGTTTTGCAATTGCCTACTTAGTCAGGGTACTTAGAAGGGGAACAACTAGATAGTTACATACTGACGTTATCTCAAATTGGATACCTCAATAGGGAATCCAAATTTTGAGTAGAATTAGTATGCATCAAGCTTGTATAAGGTCATAACTTGTTTATTATTTAATACAAAGGAAAAAAAGGTGGAAACTTCATATCCATTTCATCTGCTGACTTCCGTGTGGCTTCTCCCACACCCTGGGTTAGCCAATAGGCACATATGAAGATGTAGAAGAGTCAAAATGAAAGAATTTCATTTGACCTATTTAAATCGATGGGTTGATGGCCTCCTCTAGATGACTCATGGAAAAGAATATAGTTGTTTCCTATGAGCCTCCTAGTCCTTGTTCCTAACATCTGCTTACTAGTTATGAATGCCTTGCATGAGAAGCATGTCCATGACCTCTCCCACTATGACTATAATGTTGCATCCTTACAGGCTTTGCCTCATCTATTATGTCACTCCCTAGTTTTGTTGTGGGAAAAATGGTCACAAGATGTTGAAAATGACCTCATTAACAACAAGGCCTCTATGATCCTTAGTAGAAATCCTATATTGCATCTCCTTTAGCAGCTTAAATAGCCATGTTTCTGACTTGGTTCTAGTATAATTCACCCCATACAAAAAAAACTATGACCTATTTCATACTAGGAGACCACAATGACTGAACATGTGATCTCAACTCAGATGATTCAGACCTACTATTGGCACTTTTCTGATGTGGTGGCACAAAAAACCTCTATTACTTGTAGTTACCAAGTTACTAATCATACGAATGAGTAGATTGTTTCCTTGAATAAACATCACTATGGCCAATTGTTCTATATCATTCTTACTGCCTCCAAAAATGTAGAAACTTCTCATGCAACTCTAACATAGATATCAATTGTGCCCAATCTACATTTAAACCCTTCTCAAACCAATTGTATCCTTCTCTACAACTACCATATGAGGAAAACACCTCCACAACTCCATGAATTGCGCGCCATAGTTGTTCACGCACAACATATCCTAGTATAACCACTCAAACCTAGACATCTTTTCTTGTATATAAGACTCAACAAAGTATCATCTTTTAGAATCCTTCCTAAACTAAGCCCACATGAACAATTCATCTGGCCTCTTCTACTCATCTATGTCCCACCAATATCTACCACTACCATTTAATACATATATCATGACTTGATCTTATCCTATTCAGAAGTTCCAACATCATGAATTGCTTCTCTAGATCTATCTACCATTGAGTCCCATCCATCAAATCTGTTGTGCCCGCATACTCCATGATAACCTACTCACTTTATCTTCTCAAAGGTATTCACTAGACCCTATGATACTCAACATTTAATGGGGGTACCCTAGGTGATGATATTGGTACCTTGTCTTCTAGATGCATAATCATTGACATTCATTTCCTGAAGACCGTTGGAATTTGGGCCACCTGATGTCGTAGGCTCTAAAAAGAGGCAGTATCACCTATTTTGAATCTGTTTGGGTTATTCTCTTCTTAGGTATCCTCACCTGCATTACCCTCACCTCAACTATTCATTGTTGCACCTCCTAAAACTAAAAATCTACCTTGTATTTGTTATTCATGTGAACCAACTATATCAAGAAAACCATAAAATATGGCTAGAAATGGCAAAGAATTAAGAATAGGCCTGACATCCTAATATCCCTATAGACTTAGTGAACCTAGTCTCTGATACCACCAAAAGTGAAATTGAATCACACAAGACAGAGATTACTCAAATCAAAAAATTGAATAAAACTTATCAATATCACTATAGAACATCAAAATTATAAATTCTAAACAAATCTACAATAAAATTTGCTTGAAAGGACCAAAATTTCATTCATTCACTAGAAATAACTTTACGAGATGTTCAGTGGCCATTGTCACAAACTATACAAAAAGATATATTATTCATATCTACATATAACATGTTAATGCAGACATGGAACACAAGCCAAAAACTCAAGTCGTATATACAACTAATAAAATCCACCATTTATGTGCTTGAGGGTATCGGGAGGACTCTAAGATACTACACCGAAACAAAATAACTAACTGATGAGATACTAATGATCTCATAATGAAGGCTCCAAACCACAAAAGCCATGGTTGTTGTGCAGGTCACCTAAAAGAGGTGGGAAACCACTAGTTGAGACCCATGTCCAAGGTGTATGATATAACTAATGATAACATCTTATTATTACAAGTAGTTTATTCAAAAAGATAATTATTGTCATGTTAGAAATCAAGTATAAATCTCTATCCAAGTATACACTATTACGGATGCAATATAAGAGTGAATAAATAATATTTGCATGTGTATAAGAGCAATAAGTGCATACTATGTGACTCACCATCAAACCTTAAACATATACTGTAACGACCCCGCCTCCCAGTAACCCCCAATTAAGGGAGACCAAAAGGTCGGTGTCGTTATCCAATTAATAGGATCAAAGGTTCGACAAATAATCAATAACAATTATGAAATTCTACTAACTAACTGAAATTTGGTATAAAATTAAAACTTTACTTACCTTTGAAAACCTTGGGAATCTATCTATCCAAGCTTGAAACCACTCTAACTAATCCTCCTTGCACTTTATGTTTTACTTTCACAATGTGTCACTTTACTATTTGTTCTTTCAATTGTTGTTCCTAAAACACCGACAAACAAAACGTCAGTCAGTATATCGAAATATACTGGTATGTGGGAACAACCAAAATCTTGCAAATATGGCTAACAATTTAATAATCACAATCAAATTAATTAACAAGCCAATTTACACTTTTCAGTATGACATTCTCCACCACTTTTGCCCTAACCCTGGCATACCCACCTTAGGGTGCCCTTTGCCAATGACTTATGGCCACCTTCTCAATCCCGAGCTTGCTGCCTGGGGGTCACCAACCATGGTGCCCACTAGTCATGCAATGTCATAGGCCACCTTCTTGGTGCCTGGGGTCACCACTCAAGGTGTCCATTGGTCTACCCATCTGGGCCTGATCTTTGGCATCATCCATCAGGGTAGCATGTAGGTGCGAGAATACATACTTCTATTATTAATGTGATAATCATAGTGACTTTATAATTTGCAAGTATGAACATCAAATAGATAATTTGCATTCAATGTGATTAACCATCCAGAAAATCCTCGAGAAACTAAGGCGGTTATCCATAATTAACCACATACCTGATCCAGAGAAACTTGATTGTCCAAGCAATAGGGATAAAGAATCAATCAACAAGCAATCAACAATATCCTGAAACAATTATAAGATTTCCTTTTATTACTCCTGTCATTAAGATCTAGCTTGCTTCTTAGGGTTTCTAGTCCACTTTTAGGGTTTCCATTGCAATTAGGGTTTCCTTCATCTTTTACTATTTTAAACCTTCATTTAATGCAAATTGATCACCAACCCTAATTATTTCCACATCTAATCCTCAATTTTAGATTAAAGGCTTAATTAACCATTAATTAAGTTCATTAATCCTCTTTTACATTAAAGTTATTATTTTTATCCCTTTAATCCATGACAAGATCATTACATGCATTTATCATCAATTCAAAGTTCATTATAGTCTAATTCACATATGAACTGGATTTACCATTAATTCCACCTTTTATTCATGAGAAAACCCTAATTACTACATTTAGGGTATTTATCCACAAATTAGGAACTTTAATGCTCGAAATAGCATATTCCAACTTTAATCATGAAATTAATCAATTAAAGCCATTAATAGTCGAATTAATCAATATTAGGGTTTCAAGGCCCATTAAGGTATATTCATGCATATGAAACTCCAAATTAACTAATTATATGCAAAGTTCATCCTTTTTCTTTCTAAAATTTCTTTTTATCATTAACATGCTAATATCCACTTTAATCAGCTATTAAACATTACTAATCACTTTAATCATATCAAAATAGGGTTCTTTAAACATTATTACATCTAAAGCTAATAACCTCCATTACTTTTCTTTTTTAAATCAGAATTAGGCTCTAAATATATTTTATTTAGATTCCTCTCGATTTTCTGAGCAATTTTCATATTTTACATGTATCCATCCGAGCTACGGTTAATGAGATATGATTTTAGCAAAATGACTTACTTTAGGCCAATCAGAATCTGCCACGTCGCTTCCTCCATGCAACGTTGCTTGGGCACTTTGGAAATATGACGAAATGACGCGTCTGCCCTCTAGTTAAGTTCCCGACTCTTCAAACTGTGGGAGGGTAAAATGGTCCAAACCACCTTTGTCACCTTCAACCTCGCGAACCCTAGTCTGCGGCCTACTGTAGCGGCTCGGGGGTTCCTTCCTCACATCCCCTGCACCTCTAGATCTCCAGCGACGGTCCCTTGGCTTCCGCCGCCCTCCGCCGCACCTGTGAAGGTCCGTAGCTGCGGCCGAGGTGGCCGAAATTGGGTCGACGACTGCGTCCAACGCGGCACAAGCCCGCAGTTATCACATTATCTTCTTATTTTACTATTTTGGTATTTTCTCTTTCTTTCCTCTTTATTGGGGTTCCTTGGACCCCAAGAAACTCTAACATTTTGAAATCCTTTTATTGGATACCCATTATCCTTCTAGATGCATCTAAATGCATTATTCTTCATTATTTCTCATTATCTTTTTTATTTCTTATTAAAATAGTTCTTTTTGAGGATTTCTCTTTATTTCCCTTTTATTTTCCTCATTGGTATCCCTTTTATCATAAGCAATCCTTGTGATACGAAATTCCACCAAGAATTACTCCATTATACCTCTTTTCACTTATTTTCCACATTTCAACAATATTTTCAATTTCTTTCTTAATAAAGAAATACTTAATTGATCTCTTCTTTTCTTATTGCTCTCTTTATGCAACTTTGGACTCCTTGGTACCCAAGGAACCCAAGAGGCATGAAATCCCTCCTTGGATTTGCCTTCTAGAGGTTTCTACCTCTTTCTTTTCTCAAATATTCAATTATTCATTAATTAATTGAATTTCCTTGTTATTGGACCCAATAGCCAATAAAGCCCACAAATCAAACAACAAGGCTATTTTAAACAAAATCCATTTATTCACAACAAATTATATTATTTGTCCAAATATCTTTAATATGAGAAATTACATTTCTCACCAAATGAACCCAAAATTTGGGGTTGTAACATCCTTCCCCTCTTATGAGAATTTTGCCCTCAAAATTCCATCAAGCAAGCAAACAAACAGGATAAGTCTTCTTATGTCCATCAGGGCTCCCATGTGGCTTCACCCTTTCCATGGTGTTTCCCAAGAACCTTCATTATCTCATTTTCTTCCATCTGAGCTCTTTCTTACCTTGGTATATCATACCCTCATAGGCGACTCAAGACATTTCAGCCTCTCAAAAGCTGAATAGGTTCAGGGCTCAACACATGGCTTGGATACCTCACATAGTGCTCTAGATCGGACTCATGGAATACATTACACATCATTTTATCCTGAGGGGTAAGGTTAACACAACCATCTCCATCAATCCATCTCAAATGAACCCATATATCGGGGACTCAGCTTTCTCAGTTGTAGCTTAGATGGGTCGGATTTTCACATCACATATTCTCCCACAGTGAACTGCATGTCAGTCTGCTTTGCATCAGCTCGTGACTCATGTCAGCCCTTGCACGATCAAAGCGACTTCATCTGCACACATTGTGGTTCTTTTCTGACCTTCGCGAGGCCTCCTTCACCAACATCATCTTAATGAAGCGGTGATTGAACAACCTCCTTCTTGCATCCCGATAAAGGCTATGGTGGTCAACATCACATCTTAAGGATTGTCTCTATGTATCACCCTAAATGAGCACACATGCTCTCATCAAATCATATTGTCCATTAGTATGGGGTGATAAACTATACTATCATCGAGCTCTTCACGTATCCACTCCCACTTCATGGAAGTGAACCATCTCTTTTCATATGTAGTTCAACCAGACCTGTCCCTTGACAGAACTCTTCCTATCTCATGTCATCTAGGTAAGGCGATCTACCGTAAACCATATTGTATCTTGACCTTCTTGGTCTAGGAGAGACTCACAACATCCAGAGTGATGAACTCCCATTCCCTCTCGGGAACTCTTTATACTTTATATCCATGCACTGGGTTAATGGTGTTCGTCCTTCACCTCCTGGCTTGCATGGCCACATGCCGCATGCAACTTTGTTGTAAGCATCCAGAATACTACCATCACTTACTATCTTTGTAGTATCAAGGTATATCATGACCTCCTGTATTGTTATGATTCCTCAAGCTTGATACCTCGGAAACCCTAAACCACTCTTAAAAGGGTTTTATTACCTTCCTATCCAAAGAAGTGTATCTGAGGTTCTATCACCATCCTTTCACTTCATCAAGGACTAAACTGGATACCCAAACAACTATTAACTTGTTCAACATATCTTATTACATCCGAGTGTTAGCCAAAACACATCTTCTTTCCAAACATAGGGTTAGTCGAACAACCTCAACTTCTTCTAGCTTCCAGCTAACTAGGCAGCTATATCTCAACCAGAGCATTCATTACCACCTCTCATCCTTAAGTGTTAGGTAACATACGCCTCCATGTATTATTCTTATCATCTCATCTCAAACTCTACGTTTGTCTTCATCAAGAAACTCTGAGCTCATCCTCATGGTGATTCAATTCAACTTTACAAATTACACATAGCTCATGATAAAACATCCTCACAAGATGATTTCCTTAATTCTCTTAGTGGTTGTAAACCATCCATGTATCATTCACTCCACAAAGGTATGTTATCATCTCTATCCTCATACCTTGTAGCAACGTTCCAACTTACATCATCTTTATCCTTGGTGTAAGGCATGCGTATTGTCCTATCTCTCACTCCCATAACAAGAAGAAATAAGCATTTGGCTGCAGTCCAAATACAGAGTTCTTCCTGTTCCAAGATTAGAGATGGTACAACCCACCTTGCCCGTACACTTTCAGATCCAAGTTGAAACGTGCAGCTTATGTCTCTATATCACAAACATCATGATATCCACACTACTTCCAGGAAAACTGGTCTCGGACTTACCTGGTCCAAGCATAATCCTAGGTCATCTCCTCTAGGTCTATAGGGTGCCGGCACTTTTGGGGTCATCCCTCTTCCCTTATGCATCCAGAGAGTGCCCTACTCATCTGCCCTTTGGGTCCCATGAGTTCATGAAGGTGATCAATCTCCTAACCCATGGCCCTCAGAAAATGATAGCTGTTACCTCCCGACCCTATGGTCATGTGCAACTAGGGAATTAGCAACTCCTTCTTCCATCGGTCTTATCCCTACCTGACCCTTGGATGGACTTAGGATTCTAACATAGTACATGTTCAACTTAGAACCTTACCCAATCCTTCATCATCTCTCTCTGCATTCATGACTGATTTTCATCCTTTTTCAGGGATCATGGCGACCTGCCTACCTTGGTCAGGCCCCATACCGGTTACCTTCATGGTAACACATCCATATACACTTAGAGATGGTTAACTATGGGTCTATAGGTTCAATCTCATGCCATGTACTTTTCACTTAGCTTTCTCAAGATCCTATAAAATGTCTTAACCACGAATCAGGCATGCCCAAGGTATGTCGTGTACTCCCATGATCCTTTTATATGAGCAACACCTCAGAGTTGAGTCCTCCTCAAGGACAACCAACTAGGTATAAAGCCCCACAACTGGTTACTTGAAGCTCCTCAGGGTCTAAGGAACTCTGTCTCATCTCAGCAGGTAAACTCCTATACCATAGGCACATAGGTTCCAGAAGCATCATCATCTCTCTAAGGTTTGGTTCCTCTAAAGGCAACCAAGATATCATCAGCCTTCATAGGGCAACCACTATCATCGACTTAGGTCACATCATCCTCTACTATCCATTGTTCCTAAGTCTCGGAACCCAAGCTTTCAACTTTCCTGTTGGGTTCTTGCTTTCTTTCTCTAGAGCTAACTCCACATCCAGCCCTACTACTAGAGGTCCCCTCTCCATGAAGGCTCATGCTCACAAGCATACCCTTATGTGGGTGAAGCCTATGCTCAGCTCATGTTTGGCTCAAGATTATCCATATGCTTATCTCATAAGCCATCCATCATATCCTTCTGGCCTTAGTTTTAACCTACTTTTCACATTACTGATGTACTCAGGGTGCAAGCTATATCCTACTTGCAACATCCCATAAGGTTTATATAGGTTCATCTCTAACCTTATCTAGGAAGGAGATATCCTTTGCTCAAACTTGTACGATCCTTCTCAGGGTTGGGGTGCCAAAGGTGCTAGGCCATCTAACCTCTCATGGCTCATATGACAAACCATAGGTATGTCCATCCAAACACCCACTCTACCATGACATCTAATCTCATCATGTCTCTCTGTCTAACCTTCTCTTAGGGTTAGGGTTAACATCATCCTCAAAGGATGTGCGATGTCTCTACCTTCAATGGAGGTCTCTACCTCCAAGACTAACTCTCTATACTCATCCTCCTGACAAGGAGGTCTATCCTCAGGTCTCTCCTGAGGGCTATGACAACTCGTGTCATACGATCTAGGCATGTATCTATTCTTTAGTTTGCGCTTAATCTATTAAGCTTATGTCCATGACATCTTATTTACATGCTTTTCATTAGTTTGGTGGAGGATTCCTTAGACCTTATTAACTTTTCCCATACCTCAAGAGGGTGAGGAGGAGAGAGAAAACCCTAATCCTTAAGGTCCTTAATAGAATTTAAGTTGAGAAGGGATGAACAAGATGAGAGAGTCCTAAAGGTATCTTATTTCGATTCATACCCTAAGACTTTGGCCAGGCAGTCACACAGATCTGGGAGTCCTCATATTCTGACTAGTGGTGTGGAGGAAAATATTGCCAGCCCCCGGTCGTGATCCTTTTCTAGACACCTCTGTCTTTCAGATAATCCTCTAATAACTCCCTTGGGTTCTACAAAATTTGTAAAATTTAATAATTATTAAAGATTACTTGAGGAACCTATGCTCTAATACCAATTGTAACGACCCCGCCTCCCAGTAACCCCCAATTAAGGGAGACCGAAAGGTCGGTGCCGTTATCCAATTAACAGGATCAAAGGTTCGACAAATAATCAATAACAATTATGCAATTCTACTAACTAACTGAAATTTGGTATAAAATTAAAACTTTACTTACCTTTGAAAACCTTGGGAATCTATCTATCCAAGCTTGAATCCACTCTAACTAATCCTCCTTGCACTTTATGTTTTACTTTCACAATGTGTCACTTTACTGTTTGTTCTTTCAATTGTTGTTCCTAAAATGCCGACAAACAAAATGTCGGTCAGTATATCGAAATATACTGGTATGTGGGAACAACCAAAATCTTGCAAATATGGCTAACAATTTAATAATCACAATCAAATTAATTAACAAGCCAATTTACACTTTTCAGTATGACATTCTCCACCGCTTTTGCCCTAACCCTGGCATACCCACCTTAGGGTGCCCTTTGCCAATGACTTATGGCCACCTTCTCAATCCCGAGCTTGGTGCCTGGGGGTCACAAACCATGGTGCCCACTAGTCATGCAATATCATAGGCCACCTTCTTGGTGCCTAGGGTCACCACTCAAGTTGTCCATTGGTCTACCCATCTGGGCCTGACCTTTGGCATCATCCATCAGGGTAGCATGTAGGTGCGACAATCCATACTTCTATTATCAATGTGATAATCATAGTGACTTTATAATTTGCAAGTATGAACATCCAACAGATAATTTGCATTCAATGCGATTAACCATCCAGAAAATCCTTGGGAAACTAAGACGGTTATCCATAATTAACCACATACCTGATCCAGAGCAACTTGATTGTCCAAGCAATAGGGATAAAGAATCAATCAACAAGCAATCAACAATATCCTGAAACAATTATAAGATTTCCTTTTATTACTCAGGTCATTAAGATCTAGCTTGCTTCTTAGGGTTTCTAGTCCACTTTTAGGGTTTCCATTGCAATTAGGGTTTCCTTCATCTTTTACTATTTTAAACCTTCATTTAATGCAAATTGATCACCAACCCTAATTATTTCCACATCTAATCCTCAATTTCAGATTAAAGGCTTAATTAACCATTAATTAAGTTCATTAAGCCTCTTTTACATTAAAGCTATTATTTTTATCCCTTTAATCCATGACAAGATCATTACACGCATTTATCATCAATTCAAAGTTCATTATAGTCTAATTCACATATGAACTTGATTTACCATTAATTCCACCTTTTATTCATGAGAAAACCCTAATTACTACATTTAGGGTATTTATCCACAAATTAGGAACTTTAATGCTCAAAATAGCATATTCCAACTTTAATCATGAAATTAATCAATTAAAGCCATTAATAGTCGAATTAATCAATATTAGGGTTTCAAGGCCCATTAAGGTATATTCATGCATATGAAACTCCAAATTAACTAATTATATGCAAAGTTCATCCTTTTTCTTTCTAAAATTTCTTTTTATCATTAACATGCTAATATCCACTTTAATCAGCTATTAAACCTTACTTATCACTTTAATCATATCAAAATAGGGTTCTTTAAACATTATTACATCTAAAGCTAATAACCTCCATTACTTTTCGAATTTAAATCAGAATGAGGCTCTAAATAAAATTTATTTAGATTCCTCTCGATTTTCTGAGCAATTTTCATATTTTACATGTATCCATCCGAGCTACGGTTAATGATATATGATTTTACCAAAAATGACTTACTTTAGGCCAATAAGAATTTGCCACGTTGCTTCCTCCATGCAACGTTGCTTGGGCACTTTGGAAATATGACAAAATGACGCGTCTGCCCTCTGGTTAAGTTCCCGGCTCTTCAAACTGTGGGAGGGTAAAACGGTCCAAACCGCCTTTGTCACCTTCAACCTCGCGAACCCTAGTCCGCGGCCTACTGTAGCGGCTCGGGGGGTTCCTTCCTCACCTCCCCTGCACCTCTAGATCTCCGGCGATGGTCCCTTGGCTTCCGCCGCCCTCCGCCGCACCTGTAGAGGTCCGTAGCTGCGGCCGAGGTGGCCGGAATTGGGCCGACGGCTGCGCCCAATGCGGCACAAGCCCGCAGGTCTGTTGGGTGATTTGGACGGAGATGGATGCAAGGGAAGGGTAGCTAACCACCCTGGATCTTCACGGTTGCTTCGTGCTTCCCCCAAGATCGTGCCACAACTGCTAATGCTCCTAAAACTGCCCTATACTCTCTTGGTTGGGGTTGGCACAGAAAGATGAAGAAGGAGGGGTTGTATTGCGTGGGATCTCCCTAGATCTAAACCAGGGTTTTACCCCTTTATATAGGGTGAGTGTATCCACGTTCGGAGACGTTGATCTAAGAGAAACCAAGTCCCACTCATTAAAGGAAATATATTCCATCAAGGAGGAGTATTCTTCTCTCTCCTCGTTATCCCTTCAATGTTACTTCTTCTTTTGATATTAAGATTTTGAAAATTATCTCTATTATTCTCTTTGTTATTGCTTTTTAATCTATAGGCACGAAATCCTATTTTCCTTTATTAGCAATTTCTTTCTTTTTAGCAATACCATGTAATACATTAATGGTATACTCACATTATCTTCTTATTTTGCTATTTTGGTATTTTCTCTTTCTTTCATCTTTATTGGGGTTCCTTGGACCCCAAGACAATCTAACATTTCGAAATCCTTTTATTGGATACCCATTATCCTTCTAGATGCATCTAAATGCATTATTCTTCATTATTTCTCATTATCTTGTTTATTTCTTATTAAAATAGTTCTTTTTGAGGATTTCTCTTTATTTCCCTTTTATTTTCCTCAATGGTATCCCTTTTATCATAAGCAATCCTTGGGATACGAAATTCCACCAAGAATTACTCCATTATACCTCTTTTCACTTATTTTCCACATTTCAACAATATTTTCAATTTCTTTCTTAATAAAGAAATACTTAATTGATCTCTTCTTTTCTTATTGCTCTCTTTATGCAACTTTGGACTCCTTGGTACCCAAGGAACCCAAGAGGCACGAAATCCCTCCTTGGATTTGCCTTCTAGAGGTTTCTACCTCTTTCTTTTCTCAAATATTCAATTATTCATTAATTAATTGAATTTCCTTGTTATTGGGCCCAATAGCCAATAAAGCCCACAAATCAAACAACAAGGCTATTTTAAACGAAATCCATTTATTCACAACAAATTATATTATTTGTCTAAATATCTTTAATATGAGAAATTACATTTCTCACCAAATGAACCCAAAATTTGGGGTTGTAACATATACTCTATATAGCCATGGTCATAGGATTAACCAAGACAAGATGCCTATGAAACAAGCATCAGTCATCACAACTGCAAGGATGCCCAATAGCAAGTGTCAATAATTACAAATACAAGGATGTCAACAAAATAACAACTGGTCACCACAACGCTGCCGAGGAAACATGCATTGCTCATCACAACTACAAGGTTACCAATGAAACAAGCATTGGTTGTAACAACTACAAGGATGCAAAAAATAAGTATTTGTCATAACACAATTACATTAGGATTTTGAATAAACCTATTTTCCTCATCTCACATAATGGTATGTGATTCCAAGTACCTTCCCACAGCCCTCAGAAGCAGTGCAAGATTATAGTTGCACTTGATAAATTATGTAAATTACTCATATTTCCAATCACATCAATCAAGTTACAAATAAGTTATAGGGTTGACATTGGGACATTAATTAAGTATGAAATATCCAAAAGATATAAAACATCTCACATCATACATCAAATTACCCAATCAAGGTGCAATTAACCATTCTTGGTAGTACCAAGGTCCAATTCATTAGTTTATGGCTCATCAAAGGCCCAATTCATAATTAAAGGACATATCAACGACAAGATCACAAATGGATTCTCAATCCATATTAACTATGACTTTCGCTCTACACAATAGAAAAATAACATTGTGTCGAATTTCATATTAAAACTTGCAAGTATCTAAAATGTTACATGAAATTAAGATTAGGCATAAAAATGCCATTTATAAGCATGTGAGCTATCTTTAGATATGAAATATAATTATGCCAAGGAATTATATTAGCTTTAAAAAAATCCTATTATGATCATAGAATCACATGAAATGTAGTATATTTTATTTTCCACCAACATAAGATCAAAAGGGCATACAAATATCACTAGGGCATATTTGTACATATTTAGAAATTTAAACACTTAAGAAACTATGAGGGCGTTATACCATTATTTTATATCATCATTAAAAGGAGAGAAATTCATGGGAGTTCATTCTCATACAACATTCTAGTAAACTAGTTCGTAAAAACTCCATCTGTATGCATGTTAGGCTAGATCAACGCATAATGTGTATTTTTAAGTAAAAATGGGCCTTGTTTAGATATCCAGACAAAGTCCATTGAAATTTCAGCACAAAGAAGTTAAAAAAAAATGTAATCAGTTTAGAATAACACACAAACATTAAGAGAGGTTTCATGCACTATCACTATAGATCAAAAGGGTAAAAAAAGAACATTTTTAGGTATAGTTGAGCCACTTTTAGGTATCAAATGTAAGTCCAACAAAATATTAAAAACATTTAACTTAGGAAAACCATCTAATTTCATATTAGAACACATGCAAATAGTAAGAGAAGTTGCATAATTTATTTTCCAGCAACATGGTTGAAAATACTATAAAAGAGCATTTTAGGGCAAAAATGCATACATTTCCAAATTTAGGCACCTACACAATTATGTAGATAAAAGACTAACATAAAGAAAACCTTTTGAATATTAGTAAATAAGTGTATGTTAGGATTTATATCGTACATATTCAACACCAGCCCAAAATATTTCATATTTGAGCGATATTATGCACTTTTAGAACGAGATTAGGTTTTTTCATGGATAATGTACGTGGAGAATGCATTAATGGCTATATCATCATCTTAGAAGGTAATGAAAACGTGCAAAACCAAGATCAATTCAATAAATCTTCCTATCCATCTTCAAAACATTCATTCAATCTCCAACACGAAGCCTCAAAGCTACGTCTAAACTCTAGGGAAAGGGAGAGATGAAAGAAGTTGGTTAAGCTAGACGAGCAAGTTTAACCATAGAAATCCAAGGATCTTGCCAAAGGAAGAATATGAGGGAAATATATAGAAAAAAGAGAATAGGAGGTAGATATTTTGTTTAAGATGGTTGGAAAGAATTTACAAACTCTTCAAACCACCAAGGAAGCTTAAATCATCAACTTGAAAGTGCATTAAAGCACTTGATTCAAGCTATCAACCCTCAAACCATGGTGTTGATAGCGGAGAGATACCACCTCATTTTCACAAGGTGCCTTGATATAAAATTGAGGATTACGGGATGAGGGGACGTGGTATATATTGATAAATGATCTAAAAGAGAAAAACAACCCCATGCTAACTAGGCCATCAAAGGGAAAACTATTCTATGGTATCGAGGCTCTCATGCCCTAGGTGTCGATACTCTACCTATGGAGACTTCTCTAAGATGAAGTACCTATCAAGGATCATCATCTTTGGATCAATCAAAGCTCATTCGTTGACCTAGCTAGCTCAAAAGGCAAGTCTATCTAGGGTCCTTATAAAAATCTATTCAGGTGCACACTCGCAACCCCTATTAACCCTAGATACACGTTTATCGCACATGTATCAAGTACATGTGTACAAGTAATACTAGAGTTTGAGCTCAAGGTGTTGAACATAGGGAATTGGGAGGCTATATATTACTACTAACCAAGATCAAATAAGATAGGAAATAGGAAAATATTGAGTTGGCTGATTGCAAATTTAAAACAAAAATCAACAAAGCAATTATGTGGCTCATTATGAAATTAGAGATATGGATTCTATATAGTCAGTTTCACCATGATGTAACAAATACTTAGTTTTAATCTATCAACAAACAAACAACTATTTCTTAATAGAATTAGGAATTTGTAGTTTGTATCAGCCACTTTCATAGATTATTTAATTTAGTAAAAGATCTATTTTGACAATGTTCAAGTAAATGACTAAATGATTAACGATCTCTAGTTGCATACTTAAATTCATAAATGCTAATATACTTTTTATAGTGCTATATTTTTATGTTAATGATATTTTCCCAACACTTAAACCCTCTTTTAAATTGAAAAATCATATGAAGGATGAATAGAGTGATCAATCTTAAACATGGCACAATTACACATATTAGCATATAGATTCCAACATGTGAATCTTATTTCTAGATAAATATTATCAAGTACAAATTAAGACTAGGCTACTCCTGTATCCTAGAGAATAGGATATTATCCTCACATACTAAACTTTATCACAATATATTTTGGATTAGAAAGAAAATATAAAAAATAACTAGATGGAACCAAGGAATAATGGATAATGATGATCCTTTCAAAAGATGGGCACAAATGGATGATGTTTCCACCTCCAAATATCTCCTCAAAGGTTCCATGATGATATTTTTTCCATGTTCCTACAGTTTCATCTCTCTCCCTTCTTGTCTAGGGTTGGATATCTACTTATCTTTGATGTCTTGTTGATGGCCATCATGCTTTGGATTTTAAGAGCTTTAAGTCATCACAAAAAGGTCAAATCTTAGATTAAGAATCATGACCATCCATACTTTCACATTGGTGATACCAACATATTCATTCGAATTGACTCTCCTAATTTCGTATATGATCAAAGTGTGTCGGTACCAACAAAAGGGGTGTGGTGGAACTATGTTGTTACTATTAATCTCAGTGTACCCAGTAGATGACACAGAATCTTGATCTCTCAACTTTCTCTTAACTTCCCTATTCTTGATGCATGTGGGTGGTAGTCAGATGCATCTCAATGGTAATGACTTGATACATCTTTGCAAAATCTATGAAATGCAAAGAATTTATATTAGGTTGACTATAAAATGATAATTTCATGCATAAATTATGTCAAAAGATGAAATTGATGCAATAAGTCTACATGCCATTTTTGCATAATATGACTGGAAATACATATATTTGAGAAGCCTATGAAAGAATGACAATTTTTTGTCCATCAACCTCCCCAAATGCATAAGTCTGTTGAAGGTCCACCTATGAGGGAGCCTTGATAAATAAACACGCAATGAAAGGTATGGAATTGTTGAAACCCCATCAAAAGCATGAATGTAGATAATTTTCACTCAATGCATTTAGGTCATCAGTTAAGGTGAATTTGCATGTTAATCCATACATACAAGGAACTTGAAATTAAGAATAACAAAGTGCAATGTGCTTCCATTTGGACATTATACTTAATAGTCATTCTCACTACTTAATAAAGCATTAAATTGAGGAAATTAAACATCCAATGATGATAATTAAGCACGCTTAGAGGTTAATATGGTTTGTGGGCCTTATAAGAGTGTGCTTATCTATGGATATTGAATAAAATCAAGCATCCTATTATTTTCATAAGTTTTCAAGAAAGGGTTGTATATAATGAGCGGGTACACTTCCTTCAGAATAGAAATGAGTCCAGTAGTATTTCTAATTTAGGTCATGTGATGTTACAATTGTTCTTGTAATGCTTTTAATTGGTTCATGCCATACAATGTTTTCTACTGGGTGATGTTTTCTACTGGGTGATGTTTTCTTTCACTTGGGTATTGTAATTCTTTCAATTGGTTAGTGTAACATTTTCTAATTGATTCATGTAATTTTGCTGATGTAATATATCACTTTTGCAATTCAAAATTTTGTGCATGTTCATGTTATAAGTGTATGGTTGTTCATTTTCCAATGTATATCTATTCACTCTATCGTAATAGAATTGACTAATACTAAACTTTTTAATATAGTTAATCTCCTTGAAAAGAATCATTCTAATTCTCCGAGCAGCACTATGGATTCTTAGTGTTGGAGTTGTAACATTTCCTCAGTCATTTTGGGTTGGTTCATAAGCTCCATCCTATCCTCCTAAATCTCAAAATCATTACTTCCCTAATGAACCATGCAAATAGAAATAAAATCATATTTTAATTTCCTTATTATGTGATGACGGTCACACTTCAATACATGGCAATTATTCTAGTTCTTATGGTTGATGGGATTCTAGGTGTAACATTGTATACCATAGGTCATACCTTTGAGAACTTCGTTCTTGAGTTCACCTTTGTGACCACTACAATGGGGAGTCATCAAGATGTTGTTGACCTAGAGGTTATACATTGTCCATATTTGGATAATGACTTAACCATTCCATTCATATGTATCTAATATGTGTATTCAAGATTGATTTCAGGTGTTAGGTACATGAAAAGAGTCAAAAATCAAAATTCCTAATTTGCTCTAGTTCAAGCCAAAAGCTATACAAGTGTGTAATTTGGGAAATCCATGTAAACGACCTTAGAAGATTTTTGTGGAAGTCGAAGTAAAAATGAATCCATAAATATGTTAGGTTGGCCCTCACTAGAAACTTGAGTAAGGAGTAGTTTTTTTATGGGGTTTTCCAATTTTGTTCAATAAAAAAAAGAATGACTTTCTTTATTTTGTATTGATGTATTGGCTTGTAACTAAGATGAGAAAATTGATTGGGGCACTTAACACCAAGTTTTAATCACTTTTGATGCACTTTAGAAAATTGATCACAGAGAGTCAATCAGTCGAGTTCCAATCTTGACCGATCCTCTTGGATCAATTCTCTGAAGAGTGCATCGGTCGAGTTATGTTTTCACAGAACTTGAATGACGGGGTTACTGGCCAAACACAACTTTCATTTGTCGGTCGAGTTTCCACAGGACAAACTCGACTGATGGTTTGAAATTTGGGTTTGTCTTTTACCATATCGGTCGAGTTACCTTTATTGAAACTTGACCGATTGCAGTGTATGGAATTTGCAAAAAAAGTGATTGTGACCGTTGGTGTGTTATTTGATCGAAAATAGAGTCGTTGCTTTGAGAAAAAACAACTATATTTTGTCCCTAAGTGTCCCACAACTTAAAGGGGCACCCTCAGTTATAAATAGGAATGACATCACATTATACACTTAGGATGTAAGTGTATACCCTAATCTTTTCCTAATATATACTTGTTTCCTAATATATACTTGTTTTCTCTGATCATAGAATGGATAGATCATGGATGTCCATTCGTAATTGTTGCACCCCAGAGTTTATATCTGGTCTTGATCAGTTTATTAGATTTGTCGAGGAACATAGGAAAAAACCTACAGATAGGTTCTACTGTCCATGTAAGCATTGCGGTAACAACTTGAAAGTCAACACTGGTGAGGAAATCAAAACTCATGTCATGTGCAACGGGATTGTACAAGGCTATACAGAGTGGCACTGGCATGGAGAGATTTCAAAATCGAAACCAGTAGATGTCGATAGTAGTGCTTGGGTGGAAGAAGAAATTGCCTCCGATGAAGTAAATGTGAACGAACCAGTTCCAGCAGACATCGTTGATGCGATGCTGGATAGTTGTAGGGTAGAGCACACCGATCCACCTCCTATCTTTAGAAACATTGTGCATGATGTTGAGATACCGTTATACACAGGCTGTGCTAAGTTTACGAAGCTTAGCGCTGTGTTGAGATTGTATAAGTTGAAAGCTAACAATAGATGGAGCGACAAAAGCTTCACTTCATTGTTGAATTTGTTGAAAGAAATGCTTCCTGAAGGAAACGAGCTGCCAATCTCAACATACCAGGTAAAGAAAATGTTGTGCCCAATGGGAATGGAGGCCAAGAAGATACACGCATGCCCGAATGATTGTGTATTATTTAAAAAGGACTATGTAGATTTGAAAGATTGTCCAAAATGTGGTGCGTCAAGGTAGATTTGAAAGATTGTTCAAAATGTCATATTACGGTGTCATTGAAGACATTTGGGAGTTTGACTACATAGATTTCAAAATTCCGCTCTTTAAATGTAATTGGGTTGATAACACCAAAGGAGTTATAGTGGATGAATTGGGTTTCACTTTGGTGAACTTTGAAAAGATTGGCGAGAAGGGTGAACCATTCATATTGGCATCACAGGCGAAACAAATATTCTATATCGATGATCCTGCAAATGATAAATGGTCGGTTGTTCTTCATGGTAAAAGACAGTTCATTGAAGATCCTATAGATGAAGAAGAGTACTATGATAAGTATGATGACTCCAGTCCATTCTCAGTTGGGTTGCCAACTCCACAAAATATTGAAGCTAATGATGACTTATATGTGCGCGGAGATCACAATGAAGGATTGTTAATTGATAAAAGATCACAATTTTAGAGACATGTATGTTTATACAAATGCTAAATGTTTGCCTTTTTCTAGTTAATACAAATGCTAAATGTTTGCCTTTTTCTAGTTAATACAAATGCTAAATGTTTGCCTTTTTAATGACATTTTCAGATGGTTGACCATGATGAGCATGATGTCCATGATGAGCATGAAGTCCATGATGAGCATGCTGTCCATGACGAGCATGGTGAGGATACCAATGTAAGTTCTAAAAACATATCCTGTATTTCTATAAAATTCATTATCTTCTAGTTATGTCATATATCTTATATTTCTATATTGGGCTAATTCAGTGTGTTTATTTTTGTCAAATTTTAGGTTGATGATGCACATGTACCCACTGAAGCACTGGAGCAACTTGATGCGCAACACCAAAAACTTAACAAGAAAAGGGGCATCACTTTGTTGAAGAAGTTAACAGCGCTTAGTGGCAGTGGATCCAAATTGGTTGTGGAGTTTGATAATGGAGGAAATGCAATTGGAGTGAACCGCAATAATTTTGTAAACTATCTTGGGTGTACCACTCGGAGCCATTGTGGTGTTAAGTATGATAATTGGCATAAAGTTCCTCAGGGGAAAAAAGACTTGATATGGAAGGATTTATGCGTGAGTTATTATTATTTGCAATTCTATTTTGTAGATTACAAATTCTATTATTTGCAATTCTATTTTGGATACTAGTTAATAACATTTCTATTTTACAGAATCTGTTTGCATTGGATGAGAAGTTGCATCGTAAAAGTGTGATGCAACGCGCTGGAAAGATGCTTAGGAATTATAGGACAAATATGAACAGAGAATACATAAAAGAGGGTGATAATAAAAAGAAGTCAGCCCTTGAACAATGGAACTTCTTGGACAAAGAAGATTGGGACAATTTTGTTGCTTCAAGAAAATCTGAAGAATTCAAGGTATTAGGTGTCACTCCTAATTTAATTAATATACATTGTATTCACCTATTCAAGATTAACATTTAGTGATACTAACCAAATCATTAATGTGCATACTAACTAGGCCCTCAGTGACGCACAAAAAGCAAGGCGTGCACTGAATGTGCATGACCACACTATGGGTCCAAAAGGCTATGCAAGCGTTCGCCAAAGACTACATGCGGAGTCTACGGCTACTCAAGAGTCTGCTCCTACTCAGGAGTCTGCTCCTACTCAGGAGTCTGCTACACCCATGCCTCGCCATGATATCTGGATAGCTGGGAGGCAAAACAAGAAGGGTGAAATAAAGAAGCCCGTAACTGTTGAGGCGGCTGCGAAAATGGTTAAATACAACTCTTAGAGCAATCGTTTGAATATTGATTATTTGTGGTGTTAACTTACCAATTTCTGTTGATGGTGATTAGCGGGAGCTGCACGAGCAGCGGAAACAAGGCACGTTCATCCCTCAGGGCACAAGGGATGAATTGACAGTTGCTCTGGGTAACCCAGAGCATCCTGGACGTGTTAGGGGTGCAGGCGCTGGTGTGGGCATCAAAGCATTCTTTGGGCCATCCCAGCGCAAACCCAGAGCGGGACTTTCTCAAGAAGATGTAACCTATTCTTTTTTTAGAATGTTACTGCAAAAGGAAATTCAATAATAAGAAGCTAATGTTTCTTTTATCCATGTATAGGAGAATAAGAGAGTCGAGGATATAGTTGCTAAGAAGGTCAACGATGTAGTTGCTGAGAAGGTCAAGGAAGAATTGCTGCAGTGGCAGGCATCTCAGGCTTCCAATCAGCCTATGGCGACCCACTCTTCTCCTGATGCACAGACTGTGAGTAATCCTGGAGACCCATCGCCTAACACGTATGCTGTAAGTATTATTTATGACATTGTAGCTAGTCTTTTCAAGATGATATGTTTTCAAGATGATATGTATATATGTATAACATTCTTTACATAAATTTGTAGGCATTGAAGCCATGCCGCTTAAAAATACAAGACTATGTTGTTGCAGAGGCGCAGGCTTACCCGTCCCTTCCTGGGGAAAGGTTTCACGGGACTCCAATGCCACAGGGCTATGTTCGTGTGGGCCCATTACGTGTGTTACCCGATTGGAGGGAAGCTACATTGCCATATCCCCACCCGTATATTGATACACTTGCTGAGGCAGAAGGCGGGGTCATATTGTGGCCCAAAGCAGATGTCTCTACACTACTGAAATTGTAAGATAAATTTACATTGATTTAGACTGTTAATGTGTATATATGATGTCAACTGATCTGAAATTATATATACAGGTTAAAAAGAAGACACCAGGAGCACCTAGGCCTCCACCTCCACTTCCCGTATTACCAACTTGGGTTCCAACTGACCTAACATACCCGTTAGGTCCTGCTTGTAAGGGAATGGCATGTTGGCTACGGGCACATAATATACATTGCCCGATAATTGTTTCTTTAGATGCAGATTATGCAGGTCAATCATACGATAGCTCTTTATTTATACAAGATATTATTGAGTTGTTTATGTATGATTGGCTGAATACATCAATGATAGAGACATGGATAAGGTGAGATCTTATTTATACATCCATATACCTTGTGTAAGATCCGGTGATCTGGTTTCTTATATATTAATGCATACGTAATACATGTTTTGCAGCTACTTAGTCGAAGATCATTGCAAACAATTTGCATTTGATCATGTGGGATTTTTGATTCCATCATTGATTAGTATGGTAGCTAAAGACCCTGATAATGTTCAACAATACTGTATAGATGCTTTTACAATTTTTGTTCAGCAAAAGAAGACGATAATAATAGCTTCATTCAATGTCAAGTAAGTTTACTTTATTTATAATTTGGACTTAAGAAAATTCCATTTTTATTGTGCATTTTGAGTTATTAATTGTTAACTTTTTACCTCTAGCGGTAAATATTGGGAGTTACTAGTTATTGTCCCCGGGACGTTCACTGTTTATTATCTAGATCCCGCAGTAAGTACATTAAACACTAAAATTGGACACGTAATGAGAATGCCATTATTCTGGTGAGAAATATTTCATTTTTGTATTTGTTAACATATGCTATTACATTACTATTTACTTATATAATTTATTGTGTTATATTAACATGTAGGGGTTTAGATGCATTCAAAAAGGCTAGAGGAATGGTCCCAAGGAAACAGAACCAGCCAATAAATTGGCAGAACATACAAGTAAATTCCCGACTCCAATGTATATATTATTGATGTGAATTGTGCTTAGTTGTATTATTTTGTATGTTTCAATTTATAGTGCGCTACACAAGACAATGGCTGGGCATGCGCATACTATGTGATGCGATTTATGCAGATGATTATCAAACATGCCGCATTGGACATCGATACCATACATGAGGTATTATATATAGTCTCATTAGTTAGTATGAAATATATCAATCTTATTTTTATATTATTACTTATATATATAAATCATTCTCTTTGCAGGTGTTTAAAACTGACCACACGATAGGTAAACGCTTAAAAAATATACATGCTCCATATACGATGGAAGCATTAAATGAAATAAGAGAAGAATGGGCAAAAGTCATACAAGCAGTGGCAACTGTAAGATATAATTGGGATGTTGATAGCGATAATGAATGATACTTTGTAAATGAATATTTTTGAATGTTAATACATGTATTTGAATGTTTCTATATGTGTGAATGTGAGAATTGAATTGATGTCTGAATGTATCTACTTGTGTGAAATTTTCCTTGGGACTTTTGCAGGTTTGTGGCCTGTTTGTAGGCTGATATCAATGGATGCCGTAAACCTGCAGTTCAGAAAACTGAACTGCAGGTTCTCATCCTGCTGACCAACCACAGCAGGCCTGCAAACTGATATAAAAAAAATAAATATAGGCGTCGGTTATTTACAGAAAACCGTCAGCAAAGACCTACAGCGTCGGTTATTGGATAAAAACCGACGCCTGATATTACAAACAACCCGGCCATGCAGGAAAACACGGCCGTGGTGGAAAAGGCGTCACTTATTCATATAAAACCGACGCCTATAGTACTAAACACGGCCGTGCAGGGAAGCACGTCCGTGCCGTCTTAAAGTATGGCGTCGGTCTTTTAGTAGATAACCGACGCAGAATGTGTCCTAGATGACGCCGTTTTCTATGGCGCGAACCCTTTTGGCGTCGGTTATCTACTAAAAGATCGACGCCTATATTTAAATAGGCGTCGGTTAAAAAACTGACGCCGAAGTGTTCGACCTTTAGCGGCGCCCACATAGGTGTCGCTCAGAAACCGACGCCAAAGGGGGTTAAACAACCGACGCCAAAGGCTGTTTCTGTAGTAGTGTCATGTGAGTTGCAAAGGACCATATAGCACTTGTATGTTAAAATTGCTTTGTGTAGATAGACTAACTATGCATGTTAGAGTAAGCATAGATTGAGGGGGAGTAATTCACATTGTTCACATCTTAAATCCCCTTAATTCTCAAGGCAAAGGTATAATTTATATATCCTTTTCAGTATGATTGAGGAATGGTTTGTCATTGTTAAAAAGGGGAAGAATGTTGACCTAGAGGTTATACATTGTCCATATTTTGATAATGAATTAACCATTCCATTCATATGTATCTAATATGTGTATTCAAGATTGATATCAGGTGCTAGGTACATGAAAAGAATCAAAAATCAAAAGCCCTAATTTTCTCCAGTTCAAGACAAAAGATATACAAGTGTGTAATTTGGGAAATCCATGTATATGACCTTAGAAGATTTTTGTAATCACTTGTATTGATGTATTGGCTTGTAACTAAGATGATAAAATTGATTGGGACACTTAAGACCAAGTTTTAATCACTTTTGATGAACTTTAGAAAATTGATCACAGGCAGTCAATCGGTCGAGTTCCAATCTCGACTGATCCTCTTGGATCAATTCTCTGAAGAGTGCATCGGTCGAGTTGTGTTTTCACAGAACTCGACCGATGGGGTTACTGACCAAACACAACTTTCATTGGTCGCTCAATTTTCCCGAGGACAAACTCGACCGATGGTTTGAAGTTTGGGTTTGTCTTTTATCCAATTGGTCGAGTTACCTTTATTGAAACTCAACCGATTGCACTGTACGAAATTTGCAGAAAAAGTGATTATGACCGTTTGTATGTTATTTGATAAAAAATAGAGTCGTTGCTTTGAGAAAAAATGGCTATATTTCTTCCCTAAGTGTCCCACAACTTAAAGGGACACCCTCAGCTATAAATAGGACCTCTTGGAGTTCATTCCAAGGTTGCTCATTCACTACATGCTTGGTCCTAGCTTAGTTGAGAGTGTTCTAACCCTTTGAGCCCCTTTCTCTCTCTACCTTCAAGTCAAATCCATGAGTATGAGTGAGATAGGATCTATTGTAAGAGAGCTACTCCTTGTATTGATGTAAAGCTCTCCACCTCCATCCTCCTACCCCCTTTCCTATTGAAGAAAAGGTTGAAGATCTTCTCCGAGTGAAGGAGAAGGAGTTTTTGTTCTTCAAGGTTGAAGAAAGCAAGGTGTTCCAGATCTCCAAGTGAAGGAGATAAGCAAGGTGAACGCTCAAGAAGGATAGGTAATCCCTTGAAGGCCAAAGACTTGAAGAAGGAGTCGGTAAGTCCATGTTGATGGTTGAAGAATCCATGGTTCAAGTGGGTAAGCTCCTTCTATAGGTTGAAGATCCTTGCTTGAGGTACTAAGGACTTGGATGAATGTGGTTTTGTCTTTTAATATTATGATGGAATATAAGAGTACCAAGATTGCAAAGTCCTAGAGCCTAACCACCTCTAGGTAGTGGACTGACTCACTTCAAGTTTGAAGTGAGGAACCACTATAAAACACTTTGTCAAAGTGTATGTTCTTCCTTGTCTCCTACCCTTGCTATGCATGTTAGTGAGGATCTCAAATTGGATGATTGTTTAAGATTCCACACTTTATATAATTTGGTGGTCTAATTCATTTTGTGAGATTTGTGAAGCTCTATTCACCCCCCTAGAGCCCTTGATCCAACAAGTGGTATCAGAGCAGGTCTTCTCCAAGATACTTCCACAAGTAGAAGAAGATGGGTGATTTAGCACTTGGATCTCTCAACTTAGAGGGAAGCTTCTCCATGCGACCTCCGGTCTTCGACGACACCAACTTACTCTATTGGAAGAGAAGAATGCAATTCTACCTTCAACGATTAAGCTATGAGATGTGGAAGGTGGTGCATCTAAAGTATGAATATCCAAAGGGGGAAATCTCCACATGGACAGAAGCCCAAATGAAGCAAGCTCAACTCAATGCCAAAGTAGTGAGCATCATCTATGCAGCCCTCACCCCATCCGAGTTTAACCTGATCTCCTCTTGGAACACCACACATGAAATTTAGAACAAGCTATGTGTCACCTATGAAGGAACGGAGCAAGTGAAGGAAGCCAAGATCTACATGCTTGTTGGTTTACTTGCGAACTTCAAGATGGGCAAGAATGTAAGAGTGGCGGATATGTACACAAGGCTCAATGTGATCATAAATGGATTGGCAACCCTTGGTAGTGTAATGGACAAAGACACTATCAACTCTAAGATCATAAGATCTCTTCCAAAGATATGGGAGCCCAAGGTTACATCCATTGAAGAAGTGTACAAGCTTAGTGAATTGTCAACTGAGGAGCTGGTTGGTAATCTTCAAGCCCATGAACCAAAGCTTGATAAGTAAGAAGAAGAAGAAAAGAGAGAAGAGAAGGAGTCCAAGAAGATCAAGGGCACAACCTTCAAAGCTCAAATTGAAGAGATCGTTCGACAACAACAACTTGCTCTCAAATCCCCTACTCCTTCCTCAAGTGAAGATGAAGGCCCAAATGAGAATGAAGCTAACTAATCCAAGGGCAAACACTTCAAGGGGAAGCCTTCTTCATCAACTCCTAGATGCTATGAATGTGGCCAAAAAGGCCATTACAAGAGTGACTGCCCCAAGACCAAGAAGAGACATCACAAGAGCAGCCATAAGAAGGACAAGGAGTACAAGAGAGAAGGAAAGTATAATAGAAAGGAAAAGAAAGAAAGAAGAAGCAAAGATGTAGCTCATGCAGATTAGGAGGAGTCTTCCTCAAGCTCTTCAAGATCTGAAGATGGAGAATGCAACCTTGCTCTCATGGCCTCTACAAGTGAAGATGTAGGTGAGGTAAGTGAGGTAAGTGAAGTCAATTTGGATGAGTTGTCTAATGAAACTCTTATTGATATGCTTAATGCTTTCAGTCATTTTACTAAATGACAATCGAAAAACAAAAGGTTAGGCAAGATAATAAATGATCTTTATGCTTAAATTGAGATTCTTGATCAAAATGAAAATATGCACCTTGATAGCATAGACTCTTTGCAAGGGTAATTTATTGACCTTGAGCTTCAATATAATGGAGTAGAGGTTGAAAATTGTGTCTATCTTAAGACTATTGTAGATCTTAAGGAAGATAACCAAAGATGCCAAGATGAGATAGATGTTCTTAAAACTGAAAATGCAGAGCTTTATCTCATTGATGAAGCTAGGAAGCAAGAGATTCATGCTTATCAAAAGGAAATTCTTTTGCTTAAATCTAAAATGCTAAGTTTCTTGCTCAAGTTAATGATCTATCACACAGACCTATTTCGTAAAGTAATGAGGTAGCTAGCACTATTTTAGAACGTGATTCCTTTCATACTAAAGCCCTCTGTTTCGAGGTTGATCTATTGCATACTAGAGATGATCTTGCTAGATTATCTTCTATTGTCATTAACCTTAGTGATGATAATGCTAAGTTAAGAGCTTCTTTGCAAAATTTTCTTATGGGAAAGAAATCCCTTAATGTTGTCCTAGAACAATCTACCAAATAAATTGGTACTAGTGGTTTAGGATATGATGGGACTGCTCCCAAGGGTAAGAACAAGAATAAGAGTAAGGGTAAGAAGAAGAGTGTGGAACCTCCTATCTTCCATGGAGAGACTTCTGACTCTAAGAACCCAATGGTATGTGTTCATTGTAAATGCGATGATCATTACTCTACATATTATCCTTACAAGCCAAAGGGAACCAACCGAAAGATGAAATGGGTCCCCAAGCTAACCCCAGATCCCAAAGTTTGAGTTGGGTACCGACATCCTTCTTTCATGCAGGTCAAAAAGAGGTGGATTGTTGATAGTGGCTGCTCAAAATATATGACAGGTGAAATCATCCATTTCAACAAATTCATGAAAAAGAAAGGAGGATCGTTGACCTTCGGGGACAACAAGAAGGGTAAGGTTATAAGTGAGGGTGATGTAGGCAATGAGCTATGTATTAAAAATGTTTTGCTTGTTGATGGCCTACATCACAACTTGATAAGTGTAAGCCAACTTTATGATAATAGATATCTTGTTTTATTTACTTCTTTAGAATGTTTGCTTCTAGATTCCCTCACTTACAATGTCATATATAAGGGAACTAGAAATGGTAATCTTTATGTTATTGTGCTTGATGCCAAAAAGCTCGTACTTGATAGATGCTTGGTAGTGGATAAACATGATATTTCTCTTTGCATCTCTGGTTGGGTCATGAGAATATGCATCAAATGAAGAAATTGAGCAAAAAGGAATTGGTTCGGTGACTTCCCAAATTGGATTTTGAAAAGGATGAGGAATGCCAACCTTGTACACAAGGCAAGCAAACCAAATCCTCCTTCAAATCCAAAGGAGTCCATAGTACTAGAAGAGCTCTTGATATTCTTCATATTGATCTATTTGAACCTATGAGAACTCAAACGCTTCGTGGTTCCAAGTATTGTCTTGTGATTGTCGATGATTTCTGTCATTATAGTTGGACCTTTTTCTCATTTCTAAAAGTGATACTCTTGATGTTTTCTAGAGTTTTTTTAAATGAGTTGAAAATGAAGCTTCTTTCCGGATTGTTTCTATCCGTAGTGGCCATGGGGGAGAGTTTGAAAATGATCTTTTTGAGCATTTTTGTGAAAAATCTGGTTACTCGCACAATTTCTCTTCTCCTCGTACACCTAAACAAAATGGGGTAGTAGAGACAAAGAATAGGTTGCTACAGGAGATGGCTAGGACCATGATTCTTGAATATGACATTCCTAAGAAGTTTTGGGCCAAAGTCGTTAGCACCTCTTTCTTTGTGCAAAATCGATTTTTTACGCATCCTTCTTTAAAGAAAACCCCCTATGAGTTATCGCGTGGTAGAAAGCCATCCATTGATTTCTTTCACATTTTCAGATGTCCTTGTTTTGTTTTAAGCACGAAGGATTCTCTCGACAAGTTTGCTCCGAAATGCTACAAGGCTTTCTTCCTAGGCTATATCACTACAAGCAGGGCTTATAGAATTTTCAATATTGAATTGTCTAAAATTGAAGAATCTATTAATGTTAAGTTTATTGAAACTAACCCTGTTGTTGGCAAGAATGTTGTTTATAATGATGTTGCATATGACTTAATTCCTATCTTGAAAGATCTCAACATCAACAACAAAGATAAGTAGATGGTTGAAGCAGAAGATAAAGAGAAGAAGGATCCCACTCCTCGCTTTGCAAAGAATCTTCCCAAAGAGCTAATCATTGGCAACCCATTTGAGAGAGTGAAGACATGAGCTGCCTACAACAAAAAACAAGCAGACAGTTCCTTCATCTCATAGCTGGAGCCAAAGAACATCAAAGAAGCTCTTGGAGATGATGAGTGGATCCTAACCATGTAGGAGGAACAAGAGAAATTCAAGAAGAATCGTGTGTGGACTCTAGTGCCTAGACCAAGTGATAGAAAAATCATTGGCACCAAGTGGGTCTACCACAACAAGCTTGATGAGAAAGGCAAGGTGATAAGAAACAAAGAAAGATTAGTGGCAAAAGGTTATAATCAACAGGAAGGTATTGATTTTGATCTAGACTTGAATCTATTAGAATGCTACTTGCCTTTGCTAGTTACAAAATTTCTTGCTATATCAAATGGATGTTAAAAGTGCATTTTTGAATGGTACAATCGAGGAGGAAGTATTTGTTGCTCAACCTCTGGGCTTTGAAAATGACAAGCTACCTAATCATTATATTTGTTGCAAAAAGCTCTCTATGGACTCAAACAAGCACCTCGAGCTTGGTATGAGAAATTAAAGAACTTTTTGTGAGACAATGGCTATGTCATGGGCAAAGTCATATCTACTTTATTCCTAAAACACACTTCTAGCAATTTTCTTATCATTCAAATCTATGTTGATGATATCATATTTGGAGGAACTGATCTTGATCTTTGCAAGGAGTTTAGTTCTCTTATGCAGAGTGAGTTCGAGATGAGCATAATGGGTGAGTTGACTTTCTTCCTCGGCTTCCAAATCAAGCAAACCAAAGATGGAAACTTCATCAACCAAGGCAAGTACACTAATGAACTACTCAAATGCTTTGGAATGGATAACATGAAGTCGATGGACACACCCATGTCCAACACCGCCAAACTTGATAGAGATGAAGAAGGTGAGAAGGTAGACGAGAAGCTCTATAGAGGTATGATTGGAAGTTTACTTTATTTAACTGCCTCTAGACCTGATATTATGTTTAGTGTTGGCTTGTGTGCTTGCTTTCAATCAAGTCCTAGGAAATCACATCTTATTTATGTTAAGAGGATTTTGAGGTACTTAGCCAAGACTCAAAATTTTTCTCTATGGTACCCTAAGTCAAGGGACTTTACTCTTATAGCATATAGTGATGCAGATTACACAGGATGTTTGGTTGATAGAAAATGCACAAGTGGCACTTTCTTCCTTCTAGGACCATGCTTAGTGTCTTGGTTTTCCAAGAAATAGAGCATTGTGGCATTATCAACTACCGAGGATGAATACATTACAACCGGGAGTTGTTGTGCCCAGGTCCTATGGATGAAGCAAATGATCCAAAACTTTAACATACATTTTGATGCTTCTCCTATCTATTGTGATAATACTAGTGCAATTAATCTTTCTTATAATCCTATATTGCATAGTAGAGCTAAACATATAGAGGTTCGCTATCATTTTCTTCATGATCACATTGCCAAGAAGGATACTTATATCACGCATGTGGACATGGAAAATCAGTTGGCAAACATTTTCACTAAACCTCTAGCTAGAGATCAATTTAATTTCATTAGATCTAAACTACTCATTGTTGCTTTGGATGATATTGACATATTATCTAGCTAGTTGTTTCAATCCTATATGTCTTGATATTTCTTTACTCACCTTGCTTGCCTAAAATTGCTTAATTTGCTTGTTGACATGCTTAGTTTCACTTGTTTTTGGGCTTTTCTCGAATTTCTTGGTTTTATCACTAAATAGTACCCAATAATGAGTGATATGTGCCTAAGTATGTTCAATATACATAATAGACTTGAAAAATGAATTTAATTAGCATTCATATGGCTAGAAATAAAGTTCGATGGTTTTAGGTCAGGTTGACCATTGGTCGAGTTTTCCTCAGGACAAACTCGACTGATTCGTGGCTGAGAGCTGTTCTCAAAAGGACCAATCGGTCGAGTTTATGACTCTTAGAACTCGACCGATCAGCGGGCTGAAGCCAACTTAAGTTTGGTTCGGCTGACTATTCTCCCTCTCAACTAGAGAATAGCCGACCAATTCCTCTTCTTCTAGCCCTAAGCTCTCTACCCTAGCCCCAACCTTCCCTATCCTAGCCCTTTCCCAACCTAGATAGCTCGACCTAGACCTCCCCGGTTGCTCCCTGGTGATGTTTGGACAACTTTTGAGGTTTGTTTGGTGTGTTTGTTCGTTTCTCCTCTTCTTTTTTGCCTCCATGGCTTCACATAGGAGAAAACAACCCACCCCTAGCAATGTTCCTTCGTCTTCTTTGTCTAATCGCTTGATTCCTTTCAATAATACTTCTTTTATCTCAATAGAGGTTGTTAATAGGTATAAGGACCTTCTTCCTAGGAGTCCTTTCCCTTTTCAATCCTTGTTTGAGCCAAGCCCTAGGAATCAAGCGGTTATAGACCAAGTTGCTAGGTTGCTCGCCGTTCACCACCTTTCCGCCTTGGCTGTCGAACGTGATTACTTTTTCAATTCGATGACAAGCATAAAGGCAGTTCATGAGTTCTATGCTAACTTGCATTGGAACTACGACACCCTCGTATCCCCGTCAGATACTCAAGTAATCATAACCTCTATGATCATCGGTAAATGTTTTCAAATCTCCAAGGATATTTTAATTGTCTTCTTTTTTGGAGATGATCAAAATGATATCTGGCGCAAGGATTATGGTGAGTACTTTGATCTTTTGGATCTGAAAGATTTCTATAAGAAGAATGAACTCACACTCCCTGACATTCATCGCTACTTGAAGAAACTTTACGTTTCATATAAAAAGAAGAGCATCCTACCTT
Organism: Alisma plantago-aquatica; assembly: GCA_963693085.1. Classification (NCBI taxonomy): domain Eukaryota; kingdom Viridiplantae; phylum Streptophyta; class Magnoliopsida; order Alismatales; family Alismataceae; genus Alisma; species Alisma plantago-aquatica. Next base: position 751,707,235 of record OY856413.1, read on the forward strand.
CCTCCTCCCTCGATCTCAGGAAGTGCATTTTAGCTTTAGTGATCAAGTACAACATCCATCTGTAGAAAAATCAAATGGATATTGTAGAAAACACTGCTATCATTATGTATTGCATCCTAGAGAACATCAGTGTCAAGTGAGCCAGATACATTCTACACCACATGACTTGCTTTGACACCGGTAAGAACACCCGAGGCACCCATCCCACATACCCAGCCATGATCTATGGTTTGTTTTAGTTTGCTACTGAGAAATCACTCTTTTTTATTTTCATTACAAGCTAGCCAGGAAGGGTGTATGTATCAGTGAAACCACAATTCAGAAGTCTGTACCTATTTTTGCCTCTACCACACCTGGTGCTTCTCCCTCTGCCTTAGCCTCTGCAACCCCTACCTCCTCAGCCTGAGGTCCACCTCCTCAGCCTCCTCCTCGACCTAGTTGTGCTTCGTTTCGTGTATCCAATGAAACCCTTATGGGCTACATGATGCACCAACTAGCATACAACCAACAGGTCCAGGAGCACTTGCATCAAGATCTATGTTCCATCATGTCAACCATGAACATATCTTGTGCACACCCCTACCCCACCTACCAGCCTTTTCCCGGTAGTGATTATGCTTCATAAGCATACAATCATTACTATCCTTCCCCCGAGCCTTCCATTGTTGTTGCTCCTCCACCCTTCATTGCTGGTAGTTCTTCTCCCTCCTATCTACTGTTGCCTACTGGCCCCTTGGCCACCTTGCTTGCCAGTCTTGGCGATTCTGCTCCATCCTATCCTCAGGCCAATGAGCTCTATGCTCTTGGTATGACTTGGGATGAGCAGAATGCTTGTTGGCCCAGTTGTCACTTTGCCCCTCCTGCTGACGAGGAGATGCCTGACCAGGCTGATGTTGAGGCTGTAGATGAAGATGATGGTGATGGTGAGGATACTTTTGATGATGGTGATGGTTCTGGTGCTGATTCCGGTGATGAAGGCACTACAATTGGACATTCAGATGGAGACGAGGACTACGAGCCTGGAGCCGATGATGATGACGATGTGGATATAGATAGTCTAGATGTCTAGCTTGTTTCTTAGTTTTTAGTCTAGTATGTTGATCATATATATCTTTCTAGGCTATTTTGTATAAGAAACATCTGGGCACATTATCTGAGCTATATTATTTTATCTTTTGCTTTTCATCGCTTCTTGCTTGTAGTTGCTTTCATGAGAACATGCATCTAAGTTTTAATATATGTGATGTGCACTCTTGCTCTTTTCTCTATTATATATTATGAGTTGGTTCCATCTTTCACAATATTTTGATTATGACTAAGATTGTATGTTGCTTTCGTCTCTGATTGACATATAATATGAGATTTCTTGTATGAATTACTGGTTGATTGTGTTTTGGAGAATACTTGGATATATGCTCTTCTACCCCCTACTTTTTGATAATGTCAAATAGGGGAGAGATTTTCAAAGTCTTGAAACTCAATCATATTGTTATTATTTGATATACTATTGTTTATTGTATATGAGATCCTTTTCTTGTCCATTTACTATTTGATCACACTACTACAGAAATAGCGTTCAGTGTCGCTTTTCTGGGCGTCGGTTATTTCGGACAACCGACGCCTATAATATTCGGCGGGAAGAAGACAAGGAAGAAGGTGCTACGGCTAATACCTTGTGAGCAGCGGAGGCAAGCAAGAAGACAACGCCGCAGTAGGGCGTGAGCAGGGAGGAAGGAGCGGGCGGCGGCGGCGCAAGGAGGAAGGCGGCGGGCGGCGGCGGCGACGCAGAGCAACAACAGGGATTGTCGGCGGCAAGCGAGAAGCAGCAGGCACCAGGCGGCGATTTTGGGAGAGCGACGACGAGCAGCGCACATGCAGGAGAATCGATGAAACAGGAAGAAAGGGGGAAGAGTCGGGTGATCGGGCCTCTATTAAGTTGGTCAACGGCGTCGGTTATCTAGTACAACTGACGCCTATTATCTTCAGCGTCGGTTGATCGTAATAACCGACGTCCAATTAGACAATCTTTACCCCAAATTAATTGGCGGGAACTATTATCAGCGTCGTTTATCCAAGGATAACCGACACCGAAAGTGGAACTTTTCACGCAAAATTTCATTTCACATAGGCGTTGGTGAATTGTTAAACTACCGACGTTGTATGTGACCCAGATTTTTTTTGCTTGAAAATTAGATTTCGCGGGTGCCTTTAGGCGTCAGTTGGTTACACTCAGCCGACGCTGAATACAAAGCGGTACCCGTGTCTGGCTGGTCTTCGAATTTAGACGTCGGTTTGTATATATCTATTATTGTGTTTGTTGGCCTAGAAACCCGTCCAAGATTGACTCATTAGGAGTAAATCTTGGATAGTCCCCGGTTTGGGACTGTTCTTGAACACCTAATCTCACTTAGGATGTAAGTGTATAATTTGTATTGGGTTTTCGAGAAAATTTCAGTAGCATTTCCCCGTTTGTTCTCTAAGTACATATGTACTTTGAGAACAGCGGGGAAATGTTGCCGAAATTTTCTCGAAAACCCAATACACATTATACACTTACTAGTGAGATTAGGTGTTCAAGGATGGGATAGGTGGTACACATTTAGTATATATAAGAATGACATCACATGTGTTTGTTGGCCTAGAAAGTGAACAATCATTGTTCTTTATATTACTTGTACATTGGTATAAATTAGAATGAACAATCACTAAATTATATACTGTTTGTATGGAGTCCAGCTTCATTGTAGATATCTATTATTGTGTTTGTTGGCCTAGAAACCCGTCCAAGATTGACTCATTAGGAGTAAATCTTGGATAGTCCCCAGTTTGGGACTGTTCTTGAACACCTAATCTCACTTAGGATGTAAGTGTATAATGTGTATTGGGTTTTCGAGAAAATTTCGATAGCATTTCCCTGTTTGTTCTCTAAGTACATATGTACTTAGAGAACAGCGGGGAAATGCTGTCGAAATTTTCTTGAAAACCCAATACACATTATACACTTACTAGTGAGATTAGGTGTTCAAGGATGGGATAGGTGGTACACATTTATTATATATAAGAATGACATCACATTATACACTTAGGATGTAAGTGTATACCCTAATCTTTTCCTAATATATACTTGTTTCCTAATATATACTTGTTTTCTCTGATCATAGAATGGACAGATCATGGATGTCCATTCGTAATTGTTGCACCCCAGAGTTTATATCTGGTCTTGATCAGTTTATTAGATTTGTCGAGGAACATAGGAAAAAACCTACAGATAGGTTCTACTGTCCATGTAAGCATTGCGGTAACAACTTGAAAGTCAACACTGGTGAGGAAATCAAAACTCATGTCATGTGCAACGGGATTGTACAAGGCTATACAGAGTGGCACTGGCATGGAGAGATTTCAAAATCGAAACCAGTAGATGTCGATAGCAGTGCTTGGGTGGAAGAAGAAATTGCCTCCGATGACGTAAATGTGAACGAACCAATTCCAGCAGACATCGTTGATGCGATGCTGGATAGTTGTAGGGTAGAGCACACCGATCCACCTCCTATCTTTAGAAACATTGTGCATGATGTTGAGATACCGTTATACACAGGTTGTGCTAAGTTTACGAAGCTTAGCGCTGTGTTGAGATTGTATAAGTTGAAAGCTAACAATAGATGGAGCGACAAAAGCTTCACTTCATTGTTGAATTTGTTGAAAGAAATGCTTCCTGAAGGAAACGAGCTGCCAATCTCAACATACCAGGTAAAGAAAATGTTGTGCCCAATGGGAATGGAGGCCAAGAAGATACACGCATGCCCGAATGATTGTGTATTATTTAAAAAGGACTATGTAGATTTGAAAGATTGTCCAAAATGTGGTGCGTCAAGGTAGATTTGAAAGATTGTTCAAAATGTCATATTACGGTGTCATTGAAGACATTTGGGAGTTTGACTACATAGATTTCAAAATTCCGCTCTTTAAATGTAATTGGGTTGATAACACCAAAGGAGTTATAGTGGATGAATTGGGTTTCACTTTGGTGAACTTTGAAAAGATTGGCGAGAAGGGTGAACCATTCATATTGGCATCACAGGCGAAACAAATATTCTATATCGATGATCCTGCAAATGATAAATGGTCGGTTGTTCTTCATGGTAAAAGACAGTTCATTGAAGATCCTATAGATGAAGAAGAGTACTATGATAAGTATGATGACTCCAGTCCATTCTCAGTTGGGTTGCCAACTCCACAAAATATTGAAGCTAATGATGACTTATATGTGCGCGGAGATCACAATGAAGGATTGTTAATTGATAAAAGATCACAATTTTAGAGACATGTATGTTTATACAAATGCTAAATGTTTGCCTTTTCTAGTTAATACAAATGCTAAATGTTTGCCTTTTTCTAGTTAATACAAATGCTAAATGTTTGCCTTTTTAATGACATTTTCAGATGGTTGACCATGATGAGCATGATGTCCATGATGAGCATGAAGTCCATGATGAGCATGCTGTCCATGACGAGCATGGTGAGGATACCAATGTAAGTTCTAAAAACATATCCTGTATTTCTATAAAATTCATTATCTTCTAGTTATGTCATATATCTTATATTTCTATATTGGGCTAATTCAGTGTGTTTATTTTTGTCAAATTTTAGGTTGATGATGCACATGTACCCACTGAAGCACTGGAGCAACTTGATGCGCAGCACCAAACACTTAACAAGAAAAGGGGTATCACTCTGTTGAAGAAGTTAATAACGCTTAGTGGCAGTGGATCCAAATTGGTTGTGGAGTTTGATAATGGAGGAAATGCAATTGGAGTGAACCGCAATAATTTTGTAAACTATCTTGGGTGTACCACTCGGAGCCATTGTGGTGTTAAGTATGATAATTGGCATAAAGTTCCTCAGGGCAAAAAAGACTTGATATGGAAGGATTTATGTGTGAGTTATTATTATTTGCAATTCTATTTTGTAGATTACAAATTCTATTATTTGCAATTCTATTTTGGATACTAGTTAATAACATTTCTATTTTACAGAATCTGTTTGCATTGGATGAGAAGTTGCATCGTAAAAGTGTGATGCAACGCGCTGGAAAGATGCTTAGGAATTATAGGACAAATATGAACAGAGAATACATAAAAGAGGGTGATAAGAAAAAGAAGTCAACCCTTGAACAATGGAACTTCTTGGACAAAGAAGATTGGGACAATTTTGTTGCTTCAAGAAAATCTGAAGAATTCAAGGTATTAGGTGTCACTCCTAATTTAATTAATATACATTGTATTCACCTATTCAAGATTAACATTTAGTGATACTAACCAAATCATTAATGTGCATACTAACTAGGCCCTCAGTGACGCACAAAAAGCAAGGCGTGCACTGAATGTGCATGACCACACTATGGGTCCAAAAGGCTATGCAAGTGTTCGCCAAAGACTACATGCGGAGTCTACGGCTACTCAAGAGTCTGCTCCTACTCAGGAGTCTGCTCCTACTCAGGAGTCTGCTACACCCATGCCTCGCCATGATATCTGGATAGCTGGGAGGCAAAACAAGAAGGGTGAAATAAAGAAGCCCGTAACTGTTGAGGCGGCTGCGAAAATGGTACAATACAACTCTTAGAGCAATCATTTGAATATTGATTATTTGTGGTGTTAACTTACCAATTTCTGTTGATGGTGATTAGCGGGAGCTGCATGAGCAGCGGAAACAAGGCACGTTCATCCCTCAGGGCACAAGGGATGAATTGACAGTTGCTCTGGGTAACCCAGAGCATCCTGGACGTGTTAGGGGTGCAGGCGCTGGTGTGGGCATCAAAGCATTCTTTGGGCCATCCCAGCGCAAACCCAGAGCGGGACTTTCTCAAGAAGATGTAACCTATTCTTTTTTTAGAATGTTACTGCAAAAGGAAATTCAATAATAAGAAGCTAATGTTTCTTTTATCCATGTATAGGAGAATAAGAGAGTCGAGGATATAGTTGCTAAGAAGGTCAACGATGTAGTTGCTGAGAAGGTCAAGGAAGAATTGCTGCGGTGGCAGGCATCTCAGGCTTCCAATCAGCCTATGGCGACCCACTCTTCTCCTGATGCACAGACTGTGAGTAATCCTGGAGACCCATCGCCTAACACGTCTGCTGTAAGTATTATTTATGACATTGTAGCTAGTCTTTTCAAGATGATATGTTTTCAAGATGATATGTATATATGTATAACATTCTTTACATAAATTTGTAGGCATTGAAGCCATGCCGCTTAAGAATACAAGACTATGTTGTTGCAGAGGCGCAGGCTTACCCGTCCCTTCCTGGGGAAAGGTTTCACGGGACTCCAATGCCACAGGGCTACGTTCGTGTGGGCCCATTACGTGTGTTACCCGATTGGAGGGACGCTACATTGCCATATTCCCACCCGGATATTGATACACTTACTGAGGCAGAAGGCGGGGTCATATTGTGGCCCAAAGCAGATGTCGTCTACACTACTGAAATTGTAAGATAAATTTACATTGATTTAGAATGTTAATGTGTATATATGATGTCAACTGATCTGAAATTATATATACAGGTTAAAAAGAAGACACCAGGAGCACCTAGGCCTCCACCTCCACTTCCCGTATTACCAACTTGGGTTCCAACTAACCTAACATACCCGTTAGGTCCTGCTTGTAAGGGAATGGCATGTTGGCTACGGGCACATAATATACATTTCCCGATAATTGTTTCTTTAGATGCAGATTATGCAGGTCAATCATACGATAGCTCTTTATTTATACAAGATATTATTGAGTTGTTTATATATGATTGGCTGAATACATCAATGATAGAGACATGGATAAGGTGAGATCTTATTTATACATCCATATAACTTGTGTAAGATCCGGTGATCTGGTTTCTTATATATTAATGCATACATAATACATGTTTTGCAACTACTTAGTCGAAGATCATTGCAAACAATTTGCATTTGATCATGTGGGATTTTTGATTCCATCATTGATTAGTATGGTAGCTAAAGACCCTGATAATGTTCAACAATATTGTATAGATGCTTTTACAATTTTTGTTCAGCAAAAGAAGACGATAATAATAGCTTCATTCAATGTCAAGTAAGTTTACTTTATTTATAATTTGGACTTAAGAAAATTCCATTTTTATTGTGCATTTTGAGTTATTAATTGTTAACTTTTTACCTCTAGCGGTAAACATTGGGAGTTACTAGTTATTGTCCCTGGGACGTTCACTGTTTATTATCTAGATCCCGCAGGAAGTACATTAAACATTAAAATTGGACACGTAATGAGAATGCCATTATTCTGGTGAGAAATATTTCATTTTTGTATTTGTTAACATATGTTATTACATTACTATTTACTTATATAATTTACTGTGTTATATTAACATGTAGGGGTTTAGATGCATTCAAAAAGGCTAGAGGAACGGTCCCAAGGAAAAAGAACCAGCCAATAAATTGGCAGAACATACAAGTAAATTCCCGACTCCAATGTATATATTATTGATGTGAATTGTGCTTAGTTGTATTATTTTGTATGTTTCAATTTATAGTGCGCTACACAAGACAATGGCTGGGCATGCGCATACTATGTGATGCGATTTATGCAGATGATTATCAAACATGCCGCATTGGACATCGATACCATACATGAGGTATTATATATAGTCTCATTAGTTAGTATGAAATATATCAATCTTATTTTTATATTATTACTTATATATATATACATCATTCTCTTTGCAGGTGTTTAAAACTGACCACACGATAGGTAAACGCTTAAAAAATATACATGCTCCATATACGATGGAAGCATTAAATGAAATAAGAGAAGAATGGGCAAAAGTCATACAAGCAGTGGCAACTGTAAGATATAATTGGGATGTTGATAGCGATAATGAATGATACTTTGTAAATGAATATTTTTGAATGTTAATACATGTATTTGAATGTTTCTATATGTGTGAATGTGAGAATTGAATTGATGTCTGAATGTATCTACTTGTGTGAAATTTTCCTTGGGACTTTTGCAGGTTTGTGGCCTGTTTGTAGGCTGATATCAATGGATGTCGTAAACCTGCAGTTCAGAAAACTGAACTGCAGGTTCTCATCCTGCTGACCAGCCACAGCAGGCCTGCAAACTGATATAAAAAAATAGATATAGGCGTCGGTTATTTACAGAAAACCGTCAGCAAAGACCTACAACGTCGGTTATTGGATTAAAACCGACGCCTGATATTACAAACAACCCGGCCGTGCAGGAAAACACGGCCGTGGTGGAAAAGGCGTCACTTATTCATATAAAACCGATGCCTATAGTACTAAACACGGCCGTGCAGGGAAGCACGGCCGTGTCGTCTTAAAGTATGGCGTCGGTCTTTTAGTAGATAACCGACGCAGAATGTGTCCTAGATGACGCCGTTTTCTGTGGTGCGAACCCTTTTGGCGTCGGTTATCTACTAAAAGACCGACGCCTATATTTAAATAGGTGACGGTTAAAAAACTGACGCCGAAGTGTTCGACCTTTAGCGGCACCCACATAGGTGTCGCTCAGAAACCGACGCCAAAGGGGGTTAAACAACCGACGCCAAAGGCTGTTTCTGTAGTAGTGTCATGTGAGTTGCAAAGGACCATATAGCACTTGTATGTTAAAATTGCTTTGTGTAGATAGACTAACTATGCATGTTAGAGTAAGCATAGATTGAGGGGGAGTAATTCACATTGTTCACATCTTAAATCCCCTTAATTCTCAAGGCAAAGGTATAATTTATATATCCTTTTCAGTATGATTGAGGAATGGTTTGTCATTGTTAAAAAGGGGAAGAATGTTGACCTAGAGGTTATACATTGTCCATATTTTGATAATGAATTAACCATTCCATTCATATGTATCTAATATGTGTATTCAAGATTGATATCAGGTGCTAGGTACATGAAAAGGATCAAAAATCAAAAGCCCTAATTTTCTCCAGTTCAAGACAAAAGCTATACAAGTGTGTAATTTGGGAAATCCATGTATATGACCTTAGAAGATTTTTGTAATCACTTGTATTGATGTATTGGCTTGTAACTAAGATGATAAAATTGATTGGGAAACTTAAGACCAAGTTTTAATCACTTTTGATGAACTTTAGAAAATTGATCGCAGGCAGTCAATCGGTCGAGTTCCAATCTTGACTGATCCTCTTGGATCAATTCTCTGAAGAGTGCATCGGTCGAGTTGTGTTTTCACAGAACTCGACCGATGGGGTTACTGACCAAACACAACTATCATTGGTCGCTCAATTTTCCCGAGGACAAACTCGACCGATGGTTTGAAGTTTGGGTTTGTCTTTTATCCAATTGGTCGAGTTACCTTTATTGAAACTCAACCGATTGCACTGTACGAAATTTGCAGAAAAAGTGATTATGACCGTTTGTATGTTATTTGATCAAAAATAGAGTCGTTGCTTTGAGAAAAAATGGCTATATTTCTTCCCTAAGTGTCCCACAACTTAAAGGGACACCCTCAGCTATAAATAGGACCTCTTGGAGTTCATTCCAAGGTTGCTCATTCACTACATGCTTGGTCCTAGCTTAGTTGAGAGTGTTCTAACCCTTTGAGCCCCTTTCTCTCTCTACCTTCAAGTCAAATCCATGAGTATGAGTGAGATAGGATCTATTGTAAGAGAGCTACTCCTTGTATTGATGTAAAGCTCTCCACCTCCATCCTCCTACCCCCTTTCCTATTGAAGAAAAGGTTGAAGATCTTCTCCGAGTGAAGGAGAAGGAGTTTTTGTTCTTCAAGGTTGAAGAAAGCAAGGTGTTCCAGATCTCCAAGTGAAGGAGATAAGCAAGGTGAACGCTCAAGAAGGATAGGTAATCCCTTGAAGGCCAAAGACTTGAAGAAGGAGTCGGTAAGTCCATGTTGATGGTTGAAGAATCCATGGTTCAAGTGGGTAAGCTCCTTCTATAGGTTGAAGATCCTTGCTTGAGGTACTAAGGACTTGGATGAATGTGGTTTGTCTTTTAATATTATGATGGAATATAAGAGTACCAAGATTGCAAAGTCCTAGAGCCTAACCACCTCTAGGTAGTAGACTGACTCACTTCAAGTTTGAACTGAGGAACCACTCTAAACCACTTTGTCCAAATGTATGTTCTTCCTCGTCTCTTACCCTTGCTATGCATGTTAGTTAGGATCTCAAATTGGATGATTGTTTAAGATTCTTCACTTAATATAATTTGGTGGTCGAATTCGTTTTGTGAGATTTGTGAAGCTCTATTCACCCCCCTATAGAGCCCTTGATCCAACAGATGGGACATTCACAAGCCACATATCTCAGACTTGGTTGTGTGGGATATTGTTTTACAGATTATACCTAGGGGACTCCATAACTTTTGAAAGGACTTCAAGGTGTGTGCACTAGAGTCTATCTCATATACTTCGTGTGTAGTTACATTATTGTGAATTGTACTAGAGACATGTTTATATACAATGGTTTCCACTTATAGATGATTTCTAGATTTGTAGAACCTTGTATTAGGGTGATGCAACTGTGGATTAGACATATAAGGGGTTGCAAGAGGCTACTATCTATTCTAAGTCAAATTTTCATTTGTTGGGTTGTCTATGTCTGCTTCAAATGTGGTGCCAAAATAAGATATATGTAGAACTTTTGTGGTCACTAGTTATGAACTAGGACAAGTGGACACTTGATATACCATGTCATTTATGGTATAAAATAAATGTTTGTAAATTTAGTCTATGTTTGACTTGATTCTTTTTATAAAAAGGTGGTCCATGTTTGTTGCAATATCCCATATTGTACCTATCCAATTTTATAATGTTGCCCTCAAGAAAATTATTACTTCTTAGGCGACATTTATTATTGTGAATATATGTTATATGATATTTATAATTGTAACTTAACTTCTATAGTTCTTACATGGATGAAATTCTAAAGAGGTGACCAATTTCAAGAGTTGATTGGCAACAACGCCTCATGTATGCTACATAGTAATTGAATGACACCTTATAGATGTAGGATTTCAATAGTATGGACATGTCCAAGTACAACCTACTGTAGATTGACATATATTGTTTAGAGAGATAGGAGGGGTCATGCCAATATAGACATGTTTCTATATCTAGTTTCTCTAATCATAGTTCTAAAGGAGAACTGTGGTTCCTATCAACATGTCTTCCTAGTGGTCCCTCCTCCTTGTCGACCTCTGATATAGTATCCTACCAATTATTTCTAAAAAGACTTCATGAGAGAAACTAGTCAAATTTTAATATTCAAATAACACACTATATATGTGTGCACCATTTATTAGAATTATTTATTTGTGTTAATCGGAGTAGTCATTGATGACCATCCAAAAAACTATCTAGTATGCCCCTAAAAGAAGACAAAATCTATGACATCTAGGGGGTTTTCTTGGAGCGTCTTCCTGAATGTTCTTGCCCATATTACCTATAGAGGCATACAACAAGCCCAATCACTCATACTCCTACTACTAGTTCTACTCTTACTATTCATCCTATCTACTCCTACTTCTACGCGTAATCCTACTTCTTTTACATCATACTCGTGTAACCATTTCATTCAATCTTTAGACACCCATTTGCCTTCAATTGAATTTTGGGATACTATAGATAGTACTTTGGAGTAATGTATTCTTCTTCTATTTGATAAACCCATCCTAGATCCACATACAATGTAGTACTTTTGAGATTTTCCACAACCAGTACCTATTGTTATGTATCCACATCCTATATTTCAAGACCCTAATGATGATCTTGTGACACAATGTGTCTAAATGTGATTTTATCTATACTTTTGCTATGGATATTAAACCTTATGATATTATTGATCAAAGTTTCTCAAGATGATTATGTGGACTCTAAATTAGTATTTTTACATAATCTGAACCTCCAAATGCTATCTTGATCATTCTTTTACTATAATGTGACTATTTGACCTAATCTTGATGTAAATGTGACCTAAGTGCATGTTGTTAATTTGGGGATTTAACTTGTCCAATCTTGCTCTAATAATTAATCATGCTACATTATGACTTCAAGTTGTAAACACTATCAACCAAGGGTCAATTTTAGGGTTTAAAATTGATTTCTTATATAAACACATGACTCAATGGTGGTACCATTGCAACAACTGTTGGTGTTGTCTTCATTACAACTGATGGTGGTAACTAAAGGTTTCAACTGACGTTCACCCCTTAGGTTAGGTGTTGGCCTAATTAGAAGCTTAGTGATTAACAACTAAGTACCCTAATGATGCTATCAATCAATGGTGATATTAATTTGATATTGGATGGTGATTAATGAATATAGTGATAATCTAACAACCTATGGTTTCTTAATGATCACTACTTATGGTGGATCATGTATCCACAACCTATGGTGAGTTAAGCATGTAGTTGTAGCATCAATTAAGCCTTAAAACAATGGTTTCTTGGGTCATTTGATGCAATGGTCGGACCTATACTCCAATTGATAGTTTTAATATATGAACTTGACCTTATGGGAAGGCTTCATCTTAGGTTCAATAGTTTGTGGCAAAGTGCCAATGTAAAATGGATAAATGTCTATTCATCATATATTAGCAGAATTTTAATTATGTGTTGGCATATTTCTATTGCATTTTTTTATGACCCAGGGACGCCGTTGGGCTGCACCCGACGCCTACCTGGGGGGCCCCGAATAGCGTGCAAACCTGAGAACCCATTTAAGCCAGATCAGAGGTCGGCTAACCTGACACACTCAATTCATTTCCGAGAGTGTTGCAGCTGGGTTTCGAACCCGTGACCCTTTGTTAGGGGCCCCCGAGCCTCAACCAGTGCGCCAACTCTCGCCGAGCATATTTCTATTGCATTTCTGTCCACATTAAACTTATTTTAGGTTTTTAATATATATTTATATTTATTTGTTATTCAATATTTTTTTTGTGTTTACTTTTTAAGATTCATTCAAGTTGATGTGCGAAATAAATATCCCTCCACAAATCCCAAGAAATGAATAAATATCTCATATACTCACTCCCAACTCTGACAATTGGGAGTGAAGATCCCATCCATTGATTCAAGACAAATAATACCTTCCAACAATATACATTAGGCTAGTCAATTGACCGGTCTCACCAGTTGACCAGTCAAATGATCCACAGAAGGAGTCCCCCTAGAAGAAAGTGGGTCTATTGACTCACCAAGAAAATGGATTGAGTGGATGGGAACAAATTATTATAGAGTCTACAATATTCCTTATGACCCACATGTCAATCAACTAGCTACCCTGGTTGCTAGACCCAACATCAACATATCTACATGGAGCCAAAGCCAGTCAACTGATGGATCAATGGGTCCATAAACTGATAAATCTCTAGAGACACTCATTAATAGCCAACCAATTAGTTGCTCATGCCAGTCATTCGACTGACAATTCAACATAAGCAAGCATTGAGATCCTGATGGATTGACTCATGCATGAGTTTGATAGTATAAACCACACTAAAACTTTAGTAGATTGCAAAAAAGAACTCAGAATCACATGATTCAAGTTGAATTGGAAGCATAATTTGATTTACTCAAGAATTATCCTTAGTGATTGCCTTTATTCAATTAACTAGTCTTCCAATTGATCGATTTTCTAGCTTAAAAAATCTACAACAAACTTCCCACAACCGTTCGATTTATTCAGGTCGACTTGACACCTTGGAACATATTTAAAATACACTATAGGGACTTCTAGGGTATAGGTTTAAAACTAATATCTATCGCTCATAATCATATCCATCACCAATGAAGGTTGTTGAAAAGCAAACCACTTGACATGGAGACATGATGCATCAAGATTGGGACTGGTCACTATATCTATGAATTACAAGTTGTGAAAATATCATTGAGTTTCTCCTCTATTACCTTACATTATACATGAGCCCATCTTTGTCTCTTTTCTCTTGTATCTTATACATGAGTAGGGAGTTGATTATCTACTAGGGTTTGGGATTAACCCCATTGTCTGTATTTCTTTCTATTTGTTATGAAACTTGTCTCTTTATGGATATTAGATATCTTTTCAATCATTTATTTCTTGTCCATTGACATGATAAATGTACATGTTTCATACAATATTATACATATAGATAACATAATCTAAGATTAAATTATCAATTAGATGCATTTCATTTCAAATGAGATCATGGAGTAGATTTTCTAATATGATTAATAATGATCTTTGGGTAATGAAACATGTCCCATGAGGATACCAATACTTATGCGGCTCGTATCCATAAAGGATATGAACTCAAATGGTCTAAATCTAAATAGCCATAATTGAGAAATTTGTAATGATTATATTTCTTACACATGTGGTGGTGTTGGAACCTATTTTCCTAGAAATTTAATCATAGTGTAAAACTCATTTCTTTTTTAGTTAGCTTAAAATCAACTTGATCAATATTTTTTAATCACTTTTTCTTATTTAGGATAATAATATGAAATATTCTTACAAATGTTTCCCTTTGGGTTTGTCCTTCAAACTATAATATAAACTCATCCTCTTGCGATTATTGCATGTTAGATTGGGTGAAAACTTGGAGATAGATTCCTAAGTGAATTTCTTGTGATATAATTTGTCACATCAAATTTTGGCATTGTTGTGAAGGACAATGAAACTTTTTATATTTTCCTTTCTATTTGAATAAAGTTTGAAATTCTATTCTTCCTTAATTTTTTTTTTACTTTAATTTTTACAATTTTTGGTTTAGTTTTATAATTTATTTGTTTATTTTTGTAATTTTAGTTTTTTTTGTTTATTTGTATTTTTAGTTTGGATGTAAAATTTCATTTAGATATTTTTATTTGTTATTCTCTAACGAATTTTAACAAAAAAATCCATATTTTTCGATATTTAAAAAACATGTATCTTCATTCATTAGAGAAATTTTCTCTTGAGCATGATTGAAGAAGTTTCTATTTTTTAGACATTCAAATCATTTGGTGTTCTCTATATTGCGAACCACACAGTGTCAAATAGTTATCTTATTCAGTAGGTAATATGGGACTACCATGAAATGAATCTAGAAGCTAAAGTACTTATTTATAGGATTGCCACTGAGCAACATAGTAGGATCAACTCCTAGTGCAAGGGCTAGAATGAATTGACTCCACATGCCAAATTAGCTATTTAGAGGCTCAACATCAAGCATAATGTTAGACTCCTTAATCGATGATATGAAGTAGACTACAATCAATGATATTCAGGGGGCTACATTGAGGATCCATGGTATGAAGATAATTATCCAGACGAGGAAGACTATAATCAACAATGTTATGGAAGTCATGGTAAAGAGCCTTACTATGTAGATTAATATCCATATAATAGAGATGAGAGAATGGGTGACATCCGGAAGATGTTATCTTGACAACAATAAATGATAGCTGATCAACAAGAAATGGTAGTCGATGGAGAAGCCTATGGTAAAAGAATATAGGTGCAACTAGCCCATACAAAAGAACAAATCTCCCAACTCATTGAGGCTTCACCAACCTTCTCTATTGTTGGCTAAGACCATACGATTACGTGATCAACCAGTGTTGATTGTCTGTATCATTGAAAATGAACAACCAACTTCTATTGCATATGTGATTGTTTAAATGATGAGGCATATATCCAATAGAAGATTTACATACCACCATAGATTGCTTTTTCTATATCCTCTCTAATTCTAGATATGCACAAACCCATTGATGAGTTGGGTCTGTTCCATGTGGAAGAGCCAGAACCACATGTTGATATAGTGAAGGACACCACTACTATTATTAATTTTCTTCTCCGGTTGGGAAGAATACTAGGAGGATACAAAATGGCATAAAGATATTAACCAATAAGATTTTACGAATGAGACAGTTCCTCTTATCCCAATACTACATAATCTATGAGTAGACCTAGGGTGCAAAGAAGCTAATGCCAGATCCTTCACCTAATTTAGCATATCTTGAAGCATCCGTTTTTTATGTGTCACATGCTAACTTAGCCATAGAAAAAGGTAGCCCAACTCTAGTATTTAAAGATGAGAAGATACTGAGGCCACCGGAGAGGCACCATGCCTACTTTGTGCCACTTCTTCCAGATCCACACACAACTACTACATCTTGAGGTTACAGTTAATTGGGGACAAGAATTTTTATATAATATCCAGGGTGGTGATTGGGTGGTTCATACTCCCTTTAACGCACACCTATCTCTTTCTATATATTTTTTTAAATTTAGAGTTCTATATATGCATACATCCTTTGCATTAGTTTACTTACATTGCATGTATTCTTATTTTAGTTCTTTTTTATTGTAAATTTAGTTAAAGCCATTGTCTTGTTGTATTTGTGTACATTCATGTTGCATTGCATATAGATTACCTTACAATCCCCATGCATGATTTAAGTTCTTGATGTTAACTATATTTCTAAAAATATATCAATGGTTAGAAACCACCCTCTTTATCTAATAAACATCATGTTCCCTAGAAAGGATGTCAAGTGTTAGAGTAACTATAGGGATTGAATACAATGTTGCTCCTACTTGTAATTGCCATGTATCCCCTTATCATGTTATTATTTGGGTGTGGTTAATTAGAGGAATAACTTGATGTATTAAACTAGAAAAACAAGTTTTACACATGAGACAAGTCCTCTTTTGTACTTCTTCTTCCATCTTTTCACCTGGCATCCACCAAAAACAATATAAAACAATATAACCATGAAGTGTGACAAACCCTAAGATCAGTCTGGAACACCGTCCTTCCCCCTATAATTGATTCTTCCATACTCCTCTCTGTATACAAAGGTGTATCACTAAAGAAAATATGCCAATATGCACAAAAAAGGAAAAAAACTTAATGTATATATTTGCATATATAAAATGTAATCTCAAGTCATTTATAGGAGAGATGTTGTTTCTTCCATTCATACCTATATTAAATCTATTTTCCACCTAGGATCCCATTCATTCTCCATTGATATATATTTACCATACCAGTGTTGGATTATGTGCATACTTGTGATTTTGTGGAATTTCTCAAATTTTTATGTAATCCTTTAGACATGTGTGTTGTTGGGGATGGTGATGAGGAAATAGTATTGTGAAGCAAAGTGAAAAATAAGGATCTGTCAAGTTGTGTTATGTGATCTCAAGAGGATGGGTTTCCTGACCATACTAGTAGTATGGACTCAAGCATGATATAGGTATGAGGTATGTACATTGGTTGAAAGGATTTATTCAGAGAGTATCTTTGCTTTTTTTTACTCGAGGACTAGAAATATTCAAGCTCAGTGTTGTGAAGGATTAGTAGTTTATGTAATTTATTTGGTATTTAATGTAGTTCTTTTGTTTTGTTTTTAGGATTGGTGAAGTTAAGGAGAGAAGAAAATATTCCTCATAGAAGGCAAATAAATAACTGAATATTGCATATCTTCACTCTCCAAATCCTACAATTGGAGTGAGGTTCTTAGTAATTCATTCAAGACAAAGAACACCTTTCAACCATGATCCAAGAGGCTAGTCGATTGACTGGTCTCACTAGTTGACTGGTTGGCCAAGCCACAAAAGGGTATCTTAAGTAGTAAGTGGGTTGATCGACTCACCAAATGAACCAAATGACTTGTTTAGAAAAACTCTTACAGAGTCTAATGAATTCCTTATGATCCATGGGTTGATTGACTGGCTACTCTTTTGCTCAACCCAACATGAGCATATCAGCATCAGGACAAAGCCAGATGACTGATCAGCCTAGTGGCTCAAACAATTGAGAAATTTCTAGAAACACTAATCAACAACCAACCGATTGGTTGGTTGTTCCACTCATTCGATGGACAATTCAGTACAAATAAGCATCAAGTTCCTATCCGATCAACTCATGGTTTGTGTATGTTGATTGTAAGTATATTCCTCACTAAAACTGTTATTAATTCCACATCCAACTTTGGAAATGGATGATTAAAATTGGATTGGAAGAGAAAATTTATTTTCTATGAACAGATTACAATTATGGACTACTTCCAATTGATTAAATGGTCCTCTATCTGATCAACTTTTCAGATCTAGAAATTGATTAAATGGTCCTCTATCTGATCAACTTTTCAGAGCTAGAAATTTGTAGAAAGCTTCCCACAATAGTTTGATTTATTCAGATTGACTTGAAATCGTGGGTATTTTATATATACACTTGAGGGACTTATCGGAAAATAGTTCATGACCCATTTCTTACAACCACATCCCTTTCCACCACCATGGTAGGCCAGTGACAAAAGATGATGGCTTGATGTGGAGACATGCTCCATCAAAGATTGAGACCAGAGACTATAGCTATCATTTGGGAGTTGTGACAATATCACTGAGCTTATCATCTACATCACTACTTTTTCTATGAGCCTATATTGATCTATTGTCTCTTGTATATTGAACATGAGTACATAGTACATCATTCACTGGGGTGTAGGGATTTGCTTCGTTGCCTGTATTTCTTTCTAGTTGTTATCAAAATTATTTCATTATGGATATTAGATTGCTTTTAATTAATTTAATACTCATTCTTTGATTGATCAATCAACTTATATATTTAATACAATCTTAGATGTATAGATAATGAAATTTAGTATTATATTATCAGTTGTATGCTCTAAATCTCATATGGGATCACAAAACCTATTCTATATAAGACTAGTAAATTTATGGGTAACACATTCTCAAGCCAACGGGGAAACCGATCTTTGTGTGGCTTGTATCCTAAAATGATATCAATTCATATGGTCCTAAATATAAATAGATGTAATTGACCAAGTTGTATTAATTTATATTGATTACATAGGTGGTGGCACTGAAACTCATTATCCTTGTAAATTTATTGTAGTGTAAATATAATTTCTTGGTTCATTTATTTACTACATTTATTAATTAACTTAGTTAACCAAAACACAATCATCAGTTTGACCAATATTTGTTAATCACTTTTCATAGTTAGGCTAAAAGTCTAAACTATTCTTAAAAAGGTTGTCATTTGGGTTCATTCCAAAATCTGTACCCGATAAGATCTGTCCACCTACAGATGATTCTTATTATACGTTACATTGGTTAAATGCTTGGGTATTTATTCCCAATTGTATTTTTTGTGATATAATTTATCATATCAAAAACCACACCTTAGATCATTTCTAGTGTACATAGACCCCTTACATTGCCTATTGCTTTCCATCTTAGGCATGAACCTCATCTGCCTCTTGGTACACAAGTTTCACCTATTGAGGTCTCTCTTGATAATCTCCCTATAGAAGAGTCATAGGTACTTGGACACATGAGAGGACATGCATGAGGACTTGGAGAAAGGAGAGGATGATATGTTACTTAGTTTACTGTTGCTATTGTTTCATTAATTTGTAGATCACACATGTGTGAATGCACTTAAATATATTATATGCATGTTCTTGGCTGTGATTGATAAGTGTACTTATTAATTAGAACTACTTTTTGTAATGAATATAACTGTTATGACCATTCCATTACATATACGTCAAACTAATTTGGGATGGACATCACTAATAAATAATTAAGGTGTTACGTGAATGTCAATTAGTGAATGTGAATAAAAATGTAGTATCAAGATGACTTTATTGAGATTTATATAACTGATCTTTGATAAATGAGTGATTACTATATGTATACATATAATTTGTAAAAAGTTCATCCACAAATACAGTAAAAAACAATATAGGAATAAAGTGTGCCAAACCCTAAGATCAGTGTGGAACACTACCTTCCCCCTGTAATTGCTTCTTCCATACTCCTCTCTATATAATAGGGGCGTATCACTGAAGAAAATATGTCAATATGCACAAAAAGCAAAAAAATGTAATATATTTATTTGCAAAATAAAATGTAATCTCAAGTCAAATAAAATGTAATCTCAAGCCAAATACAAGAGAGATGCCCATTCTTTCCTTCATATCTCCATTTACTATATTTTTTACCTACAAACCCATTTATGCTCCATTTATATCCATGTACCATACCCAATGTTGGATTATGTGCATACCTGTGATCTGATTCCTCAATTTTTCATCTAATCCTTTAGACATGTGTGATATTGGGGATGGTGATGAGGAAATATTTTTCTGAAGTAAAGTGATTAGTATAGATCGGTCACATCATGTTATGTGATCTCATGAGGATGAACTTTGTGGCCATATTGGTGGTATGGAGTCAAGCATGAAATAAGTATGACATATCTATATTGGTTGAAAGTACTTATTCAGAGAGTATCTCTGATTTTTTTTACTCGAGGACAAGAAATATTCAAGCTCAATTTTGTAATGGATTAGTAGTTTATCTAATTTATTTGGTATTTAATGTATTTTTTGTGTTTTATTTGAAGAATTGTTGCAAGCAAGGAGAGAAGAAAATATCCCTCACTAAAGGAAAATAAATAGCTCAAGATTGTATGTCCTCACTCACCAACTCCTACAATTGGAGTGAGGTTCTCATTAATTTATTCACGACAAAGAACACATTTCAACCATGATCCAAGAGGCTGGTCGATTGACTGGTCTCACCAGTTGACTGATTGGTTGAGCTACAGAAGGAGTCCCTTATGAAGCAAGTCGGTTAATCAACTCACCAAATGAACTGATCGACCATGTTAAACAAACTGTTATAGAGTCTAGTGAATTCCTTGTGACCCATCGGCCAATCTACTAGCTACCCGGTCGTGTGACCCAATATGAGCATGTCAACATCAAGTCTGAGTCAGACGGATGATCGACCTAGTGGGTCAACCAATTGAGAAATTTCTAGAGACACTCCACAACAACCAGTCTATTAGTATGTTGTTCTAGCCAATCGATCGACAATTCAGTAGAAGCAAGCATAAAATTCCTGATTGCTCGACTCATGCTTTGAGTTGGTAGACTAAAAAGTTAGCCCTCACTAAAACAACTATAGATTCCACATCCAACCTTTGAAATTGGACAATTCAAATTTTATTGGAAGTGTAATTTTATTTTCAATCTTGTGATTACAATTAATGACTACTTACAATTGATTAACTGGTCATCTAGTCCACCATTTTCTCAAAGCTAGAAATCTACAACAAACCACCCACAAGCATTATATTTATTCAAATTGACTTGAAACCATTGAGCTTCTCATCTATGTCACTACTTGTTCTATGAGCCTATATTGATCTCTTTTCTCTTGTGTGTTGACCACGACTAAACATGAGTACATAGTAGATCATTCACTAGGGTGAAGGAATTAGCTTGGTTGCCCATATTTCTTTTTAGCTGTCATAAAAATTGTTTCATTATGGATATTAGGTTGCGTTCCTGTCATTTATTACTTGTTCTTTGACTTAATGAATCAATTCACATATTTAATACATCCCTAGATGTAGAGATCATGAAATCTAGTATTAGATTATTGATTGGATGTGTTAAATTTCATTTGAAATCACTGACATGTCCTTTAGAATGATTCGATAATAATTTATGGGTAACACACCTCAAGCCAATAGGAATACCAATCCTTGTGCAACTTGTATCCTATAAGACCACGTTTGGTTTCAAGGATTACGTGTAGGATAGGACTGAAATTCCGTAAATAAGTGCAATCCTATGTTTGCTTCTACAAAACCAACTTTGGGGTAGCATTCGTGATGGAATCAAATCCCAGTCAAGCAGTATAGCCGAGTTCCGCACCCCCCACGGGAGTAGCACGGTATACACGCCCGACCCCCTTTTCGCATGCCCGACTCTCCCGTCTCGACCTTCTCGTCTCCTCCGCGAATGAACCTCGACCACGTCTCCCGTCTCCCTCCTCCGGATTGCCCCTCATCCAGACATCTGAAAAAGAACCCAACTCCGGTCTCCTACCCCTGCCCGCCCACTTCTCTCCACAGCTAGATCCAGATTGCTGTCTCCCAATTCCATAGACAACGGTGTACCAGACCTTTGAAAAACGAACCCAACTCCGATCTCCTCGTGACGCGGAGGAACGGCGAGCGCATCGGCCTGTCTCCCAATTCCATAGGCAACGGTGTGTCCAGTATGCCTGATGGTTCAGTTCGCAGCAGCATGCATGCCCAATATTTTCCATGGTCGTATTGCCACAACTTCAACGGCGTACTGTGCAAAAAAAATGAGAAAGACAATGATCTCCGACATGATGCTTAGTACTGCTATGTTTTCGGATCAAATTACAGATTGCAGTGACCGTGAATCTGCTGCTGATTCATAAAACAAATCATCATTGTTACCCACGAGACAAGTATGTGGACCACACTTTACCTAAAAAAATAAAAAGTGCAAGCACACAAAAGTGGTTGTACTTGATGGGATGTTAGAATTGTCTCACACCGCTGAGTTCTAGGAAAGATCCTAGGCTTATAAGGTATGTGGTGGTCTCTTCACCCATTACCAATTGGTTTTGGATTGAATACCACACATCCTATAATCATAAAGAAAGGAAGTTTGTTTGATCGGAAGAGAGACAATGAGCAAATAGCGTAGAGATTTTTGGTATCTGGTAGGAGCCGCACATGTGCTATTGGCGGCATCGACTACAACATCACCGAACATGCTCTTCGTATCCATTACCTCTCAAATGCCTACTGCATGCAAACGTAGGATCGTCAATCTACATCGTTTATGTTATCCTATGAGATCCTATCGTGTTTTATTTGTCAAACTGTTCTAATCCTATCCGATAATCCAAACCACTCCAATCTGCTGTCCCATATTTGCTATCTTAGTTGTGTCCCATGAAATCCTCACCATCCACTCACCCAAAAACTCACCCCTAAAAAAAATTAATGCGGAGTGTATACGGTAGAGATTAGTAAGGACACGTCCGGGACAGCAGATTTGAACCCAATCCAAACACGGCCTAAGGGTATGAATTCAGATGGTCCTAAATATAAATAGACATAATTGAGTAACTTGTATTAATTAGATTAATTAAACAGGTGGTGGCTTGAAACCCATTATCCTAGTAATCTTATTCATAGCGTAAAATAATTTCTTAATTCGTTCATTTACTACATTTCTTAATTAACTTGTTGATAAAAGTAAAATAATCAACTTGATCAATATTTGTTAATCACTTTTCTAAGTTAGGATAAAAATATGTATCATTCTTAAAAAAGTTTGTCATTTGGGTTTAGATTATAAATCTATACTGTGATAAGACCAATCCACCTATAGATGGATCTTGTTGTACTTTACATTGGTTATTCCTAAGTGTACTCTGTTGTGCTATCATTCATCATATCAAAAACCCCATCTAAGATCATTTATAGTCTAGATAGACCCTTGCATAGCCTATTTCTTTCCATCTTTGGCGTGAACCTCATCCGCCAATTGGTGCACAATTGCCACCTATTGAGGTCTCTCTTGACAATCTCCATGCAAAAGAGTCACATGTCCATGGAAACAAGAAAGGACATGCATGAGGACTAGGAAGAAGAAGAGGATGTTCTTCTACTTAGTTTGTTATCGCTATTGTTGCATTATTTTATAGATCACACACGTGTGAATGCACTTAGATATTTTATATGCATGTCATCTATGATTTATGACCTAGGTTATGATTGACAAGTCTACTTATTAATTATAACTGATTTTCATAATGAATATAATTGTAATGATCATTGATTACATATACATCATATTAATTTGGGATGGACAATGTTAAATAGATAATTAAGGTATCGTGTGGATGAAAAGTAGTGAATGTGATTAATAAATGAAGTACCAAGATGAGACTATTGATTTTTACGTAATAAATCTTTGATAATTGTGTGGTTACTATTTGCATACAAAATTTGTAAAAAGTCATTGAATTTTTATAGATTAAATATGAAAAAATTGAAATAATGAACCTTTAAATAAAAAATTCATCTCAGTTAAAATGTATTGGATCAATGCTCTTCTGTGAAGATGCATTGGATCAATACTTTCTGGTGTGAGACACATTCCTACATGTGAAAGCAATATGTCCTTACTAGTAGCACATGAATAGTTCCTCAGTCATAGGCCCTACCAGTTGATAGGGGAAATGCATCTTTGCATATGATGCATTGCTTCCATGTGTAGTAAGTGTTAAGTCAAATGATACATTGCACCCAGTGGAGTAACACATCATGGGAATTGTAAGAACCTCATTTGTTAGAAATATCTGTCTTAATTACATGATTTATGTTATTTATTTGGAGTTTATTTGCATCAATTTAATATCTAAATAATAATAATATTTTGTGGTAATGCACACATATGCTTTTAGTGATGGGGAGAATCTATCTTAAAATTTTGGTTCACTAAAATTATTGAAGTTCCAAACATTGAAATAGGAACCTAATAGCTTGTATCCATGGATTGGATACAAGGGGGATTGATCTATGGGCTCTGATCATGTTTTGGTTGGGCCGCTTCCACTTCTTTGGATGGGCCAAAGTAGGACAAGCCAGCCACTTAGATCTCTTTATACGGTTGATACATGCTTAGGATGGGTTGATGCAGCCACTCTGACTGATGTGGGTCGGTAGTTGGGTGAAGTGCATTGTGCAATAGTCAATGTGTGTGCTTTTGGGCCACTTAGACCGTGTCTCTGACTGCTTCCACTTTGTATTTATTTTACTTCTCCAATGCACCTTGTATAAATTACTTGCATGTAATGTGTACTGCCTTCACTATAATATTATTTTTTGTATAGGATTTTCCTTAATGTATATATGGTCAATTTGGTGTACATAGTAGGCTCTTATATTTTATTCTTTTGCAAAAGTGTTATCCATAGTTGGACTTTGGATAATTTAACAACACAAGAAATATGTCCATCCATATGTGGTTGTAGGTTTTCACCAAAAATCAAGAATGTGTACTATCTCTTTTCTTTGATCATGTGTTTGACCCTGAGCGAGGCTACACGGGCTCCACATGTGTTGCATAGATAGACGTATGTGGGATTTTTTTGTCAGACAAGTCAATGATTTAGATGCAAATTTTCCAAGATGATCAAACGTAATAATAGAAATAAATACTTATATATACATTCATTAATGCACACACAAATATATATATATATATATATATATATATATAATTATTGGACTATGTTTGAGACTCGTGTTTAGTTTTATTAATAATTGGAACATAATACTTTGGATCTAAAAATAATAATTCAAACCATGATGTATCACTTCCACCCATTGAGAAAACATCAACCATCATGTAAAAACTCGCAACCCTCCATCTCTCACTCTAAAGGAAATGAAGAAGAACAAGGGCAGTACTTCGAATGAATTTTACTATACGAGCAGAATCATGTACTAGTTCGAATACACACACACACACACACACACATATATATATATATATATATATATATTTATATATATATATAATTACTACACTATGTTTGAGACTCTTGTGTTCATTTTTATTGATAATAGGAATATAATGTCCACTGGATATAAAAATTATAATTCAAACCATGAAGTATCAATTCCACCCATTGAGACAACATCAACCAGCATGTCACAACCCACAACCCTTCATTTCTAACTCTAAAGGAAACAAAGAAGAACATAGGTAGTGTTCTGTATGAATTTTTCTATTGGGGAACAATCATGTACCAATTTGATTTATTTCACCTTTAAAGTTATTGGTCCTACGACCCTTGTTCTCTAGCCCACCCTTGAGGCGGCCCATTAGGGCATTACTGCCTTGCAGAAACCATGACGGGGGGTTATATATCTCCACACCAGCAGCCACACAAGATGAATACATTTGCAAGGAGTAGCAGTCACCTACTATTTTCAGAATGTATTGCGTACATGATGAAAAGAAAAGAAACCAAGGACGAAGAAAGAACGGAGGAAGAAGAAAAGGAAATAGGGCAGTGTCGCTCTGGTTTCTTTGGGTCTTCTCCACTGCATATCTGTTCTTGTTCCACCTGGGTATTCTCTATGAGAGGTGTTATTTCGAGAGGTGTTTTGGTATGGTGACATGATGATCTAGTATTATCTATATCTCTTTCTTTTGGTCTATATTGTTCAAGTTTTTGTGTCTAAACTTGAGACAAACATTGTAATCTATTGACCAGTGGATTTCTCCATCAGACTTTGATCCTGTGGTTTTTTGCTCATACATTGTGGGAGTTTTCCACATAAATCTTTGTGTTCTTTTGGTTGCTTGTCCGTGTTTATTTTTTTATCTTTGCTTGCATATAGGTTTTGCCTATTATATTGTTGCGTTGTGTTATACATATTGGATATTGTTTACCTAGTCCATATGTGCATGTTATTCTATATTATATTTGGCCTACAACAACCCCTTTAAGTGGTATAGAGTATTATTGGGTTACATGTACTAGATGGATAGCATAAACAACATAGTGAAATTGATGGCATCTAATTGGCGACATGGAAGATCAATATGGAGGATCTTCTTTATTGTAATGATCTGTATGAACTAATCAAGGGAGATGCAAGTAAGCCTATAGACATGAAGGATGAGGACTGGGAAAAGGTGGACATGAAATGCATTGGACTCATCCACCGTTGGGTAGACAAGTCAGTCTTCCATCACATCACCAATGAGACTACTGCTCATTCTATGTGTAAGAAGTTTGAGTTGTTGTAGAAGAGGAAGACAGTTGGGAACAAAGCATTTCTTATTAAGAAACTTGTGAATCTAAAGTTTAAGGAAGGCAACAATATTTCTATGCACTTAAACGATTTCAAAAGCATGGAAAATCAACTAGCCACAATGGATTTGTCTATTGATGGAAAGATACAAGCACTTCTACTTCTTG
Organism: Alisma plantago-aquatica; assembly: GCA_963693085.1. Taxonomy (NCBI): domain Eukaryota; kingdom Viridiplantae; phylum Streptophyta; class Magnoliopsida; order Alismatales; family Alismataceae; genus Alisma; species Alisma plantago-aquatica. Next base: position 751,734,101 of record OY856413.1, read on the forward strand.
GTCTTTTAACTGATAGTTGGGAAACTCTGATTGTTTTTGTTAGCAATTCTTCTTCAGACAGGAAGTTGACATTATTGGGCTAGGTGTCCAATAACTTATTGAATGAAGATACTAGAAGGCAAAGCTCAACAGAGACATCTGCTTTACATGCCCTTGTTTTTTAAGGACAAAGGGTTTGTTGTTGAGGACAAGGAGAGGAGTCAGAGTCGTAACTAGGGTGGTGACAGAGGAAAGTCAAAGGACATGTCAAAGTCTAAAAGTAAGATAGTTTGTCATCACTGCAAAAAATCAATTCACTTAAATAAATTCTACAGATAGCTAAACAAAGTTGCAAAAGGAAAGATTAAAGTGATAGATGATGATAGCAATAGAGTTGGAGTCGTTACAGATGTTATAGAGGTACTCACATGTAGAATTACCATGGAACATTGTCTACATATCAATGATAACTTTGAGTGGGTGTTGGACATTGGTGCTTCTTACCACATCACTCCTCATAGATATTTCTTTTTCTCCTACAAGTCTAGAAACTATGGAATGATAAAGATGGATAGTAAAACCTATGTGAAGATTTGTGGGATTGGTGATGTGCACATTATGACCGAGTTGGGTTATACCATCTTACTAAAGAATATTAGACATATTTCTAAAATTGATTATAACATCATCTCCAGCTATGGAATAGACATTTAGGGCTTTAAATATAATTTTGGTGATTTGAAAACTATTGCCACCAAGGGACAGTTTGTTGTGTCTAGAGGCAAAGTTTGTTGCACCTTGTACAGGATGAACATAATGGTCTACATTGATAGTGTCAACATTGTGGATAGCTCTAGTTCTCCAGATTTAAGGCATAAGAGGCTTGGTCACATGAGTGAGAAAGGACTAAAAGTGCTTGCAAATAAAGAATTAATCCCCTATGCAAAAAATGCACTTTTTAGTCCTTGCGAAAATTGTTTTCTTGGGAAGCAATATAGGGTCTAGCTTAATGATCAATGTGATAAGAAGTCTAATGTTTTAGAAAAAAATTACTCTAATGTCTATGGTCCTATGGAAGTCAACTCGTCGGGTGAAAATAGATTCTTCATGGATTTTATTGACGATACACCTAGAAAATTGTGGGTCTAATGTCTACATAGGAAGAATTAGGTTCTTGATACCTTCAAGAAATTCCATGATATGCTTGAAAGGGATAAAAGTAAAAAGTTGAAATGTCTCCACTCTGAAAATGGTGGTGAGTATACTTCTAGAGAGTTCAGATATTTTTGTGAATGATCTGGTATTTGACATGAGATGGTAGTTCTAGGAACCTCACAACACAGTAGTTTAGATGAAAGAATGAATGGAACCATTATGGAGAGAGTCATATGCATGATGAAGAATTTAAAACTACCTAAGGATTTATGGAAGAGGCAGTAAATATTGCTTGCTACTTAATTAAGATGTCATCATCCATTCCATTGGATTTTGATACTCCAGAGAGTGTGTGGACAGGGAAGCCAACTTCTTATTCTCAACTATTTGGGGGCAAGGCATTTGCACATGTTCCTAAGGAGCAGAGGCAACAACTTGATGATAGGTCTACTCCTTGTATTTTTATTAGTTATGTTGATGAGTAGTTTGGTTACAAGTTATGGGACCCAGAAAAGAAGTTGATCATGTGCAGAGATGTGGTCTTCTTCAAGGATAATATGCATTTTGATACTATGAATACAAAGACTGAGCAATTTGTAGATGATTATGTATTTTATACACCAGTTCCCTCTTTGGTCTAGTATAATGTTGATGTAGAGTAGATTAAGGATGATGAGATCCCTCAAAATATGGCAGAGTATGGTCTTGATGCACATGACGTCCAAGACTATAAGGCTCTTGAGCAGGGGGAGCAACCCAATAGGTAGATCGAATGGGGCCATAGTTTAGAAGGTCTACTAGAGAGAAAAAGGTGTATACTAGACATTTTGATTCAAAATGGTCATTGATCATAGAACAGGGGGATCCAAAGTGCTATGGGGAAGTGAAGTCTCATTTGGAAAATAATAAGTGGCTGCATGAAATGCAAGTTGAGATGAACTCAATGAAGAAAAATGATACATATAAGTTATGCAAGCTTCCTGAAGGCATAAAAGCCTTAAAGAGAAAGTGGGTCTTCAAGCTAAAGAAGGAGGCATTTTCTTTAGTGGTGAAAATGACTTCCATCCGCACCATTTTGGGCTTGGCAGCTAGCTTAGACCTTGATATTGAGCAGCTTGATGTAAAGACAATCTTCCTTCATGGTGAGCTAGAGGAAGAGATCTATATGCAACAACCTGAAGCATTTGTAGTGCAAGGCAAAGAACACATGCTTTGCAGACTGAAGAAAAGTCTTTATGGGCTGAAATAGGCATCAAGGCAGTGGCACAAAAAACTGTGATTCTTTTATGGTAAAGAAAGGTTACCACAATACATAGGCATATCATTGTGTTTAATTCAGGAGATTTTCAGGTGATAGTTTCATCATTATCTTTCTTTATGTTGATGATATGTTGGTTGTTGGTGAAGATGCTCAGATGATTGCCAAGTTGAAGAAGGAATTGCTTAAGTATTTTGACATGAAAGACTCAGGACAACCACCCAGATTCTTGGCATGGACATCAGACATTATAGGAAAGAAAATAAACTTTGGTTGTCACAAGAGAAATATGTTGAGTGTGTACTTGACAGGTGCACATGAAGGGGGCGAATCCATTTGAGACTCTCTCATCCAATCATTTTAGACTGAGTAGAAAACAATCTCCTTCTATTGATCATGAAAAGCAAGAGATGTAGTAGGAAGTCTGATGTATGCTATGGTGTGCAATGGGGCTGCCATTGCACATGCAGTTGGTGTGACTAGTAGATTTTTATCTAATCCTGGTAAAGAGAATTCAAATTTTGTTAAATGGATAATCAAATATTTGAGAGGTACATCTAGTGTTTGTTTATGCTTTGGAGGGGCACCACCAGTTCTTACAAGTTTCACAGATGCAGATTTAACAGGTGATCTTGATCACATGAAATACACCTCATGTTTTTTGTTCACTATTGCAGTGGTGGCAATCTAAATTGTAAAAGTGTGTTGCTTTATCATCTACTGAGGAAGAATATATGGTGGATTGTGAAGCATGGAAATAAATGGTTTGGCTTAAATGTTTCTTACAAGAACTGGGTTTGACATAGGATGAGTATGTTATTTACTATGACAGTCAGAGTACCATGGACTTGAGCAAGAATCTTTCTTTTCACTCCATGACAAAGCATATTGATCTGAGACACCATTGGTTGCGTGAAGCTATCCGTGATGATCAGTTGAAGATAAAGAAAGTCCACACCAATGACAATCTTTCTAACATTCTAACGAAGGCAGTTCCTACAAAGAAGCTTTCTACTTGTAAGGAGCTTGCTGGATTGGACTTCAACTGAGGAGTCATGAGTATAGTTTCTCCTTTGGGATGGAGGGGGAGATTGTTGGGCCTATGCCCCTTATTTTCCATCCCACCCTTGGGGAGGCCCATCAGGGCATTGCTGCCTTGCAGCAGCCATGACAGGGGGTTTATATATCCCCACACCAATAGCCGTACAAGATGAACGCATCCGCATGGAGTAGCAGCCCCTGCTATTTTCAGAATATGTTGTGTGCATGACAGAAAGGATAGAATCAAAGGAAGAAGAAAAGGAAAGAGGGTAGTGTCGCTAAAGTTTCTTCAGGTTTTCTCCACTACACATCTTTTCTTGTTCCACCCAGGTATTCTATATGAGAGGTGTTATTTTGGGAGGTGTTTTGGTGTGGTGACGTATCGATATGGTATTATCTGTATCTCTTCCTTTTGCTATATATTCCTCAAGTTTTTGGGTCTAAACTTGAGATGAACATTCTAATATGTTGATTAGTGGCTCCATCGTGCTTTGACCCCGTGGTTTTTCCCTCACACATTGTTGGGGTTTTTCACGTAAAATCTTGATGTTCTTGTGGTTCCTTGTTCATGTTTACTTTTTGTATGTGATTGCATACAAATCTTGCCTATTATGTTGTTGCGTTGCGCTAGACATATTTGATAATGTGTACCTAGTCCATACATGTAGGTTATTCCACATTATTTTTGACTTGCAACTACCCCTTTAGAAGTATGGTTGATAGGTCCTCCAATAAACACTTTTTCAGAGAACGATATGTGAAATAGAAACACTTTCTTAAGTAGAATGACTTCTTCAACTTAGGGACCCTCTAGAAAGCACTAGCATTGCATCAACCTATTGTCTTTATTGGGTTAACCTACCACATCCATCATCAAAATTGTTTTCATTGTTGTGGGTCGAATATACAGTCATTATCAACACCTCTATCATATATCATTGAAAATCTATGAAGAATTCTAAAATATTCCCATAAATGGACTTCTTATCAAGTTCATATGACCAATGCTAATTAATGTTCATTGATGATGCGAATTTAACACCATTGGAGGAAGGGAAATCAACTACAAGTGTGGTGTAGGAAAAGGCAAGGATTCAACCTAGTCACATAGAAGAAGTTAGCAACATCACATAGTTTTAAAGGGACATGTATGGGTTAACACTAAATTCTTCTTATGAATACCCCACACTTTTAAAGTGATTTTCAATGTGAAAATTATGGTCTTCTAATGTATAATTCACATGCAATATCTTTGTCAATCCACATTAAAAAATCATGAAAAAGTTGAAGTCTTCTTATATATCTCATTCTTTAATAGTTTATTCCTTTAGATAAAATGAAATTTAGTTTACTTTAAAATGGTATACTCTATGTGATTAGCCAATGCATTGGCAGGAGAAACCACAATCTCTATTCAATATTTGTTAACCATATTTAGAATTAGGATACTAAAAATATTCATAAACTCAAAGCATAAAAAAATTTGATAAATTGATTACACATTCTTGAATTTCCTAAACATTGTAGTACCCTTGTTGAAGTTCTACATTAAAAGAGTTGAAGTAGGTCAACTGACTAACAAGAATCAAGATGAGGTAAGCTGGAATTTCACCAATGGAAAGTTGAGATTTATATATTCCATAGATTGGTCAACTAGTTAGTTTTCAATTAAAGAGTTGATTATGGACCCTCTCTTTTGTTCTATTAGAAGTAACAGGAAGTTGAGCTATGGGGATTATTTGTGCTTGTGCTTGTGATGTAATAAAGATTATGCACCCTCTTCATAATGCAATCTTTTTTCCACCCCTCTTATGAACTTACAAGATAGGTACTACTAGAGTTTCAAAGAGCCACCTTTCCAACATGTGGTCATGGCATAACTTAATGTGAATATATGTAGTTAGTTTAACTATTTTTTTATGTTGCAAGTTTTATCTAATAACTTATACATTAAGTCTTCCAGCTAAGTAAGTGTATTCTTCTTAGTATTTCCAAGTGTATTTAGGGGAAATTAGGAAATGAGTGTTAGTTACAGACTATGGAAATTAGTTTAAACAAAATAATTTAGTAGTCAGTTGGCTAACCTGTAAATTAGTTGATCACAAAAATGAATTAATTTTTTCTTTTTAGGTCTTTCTCATATTGTGTTGTATTTGATTTTTATATTACTTCCTAAATAAATTTTATTTTACTATATGTAAATACATGTTTGATGTCCTACTTAACAACATATATTTTATACTTTGGTCTCAAACACAAAAGAATCACTCATTGGCCTATAGCTCAATATGTACTTAAATACATTTCAAGGTTGAGGACATGAGCCTAAGACGAATCCCAAGGATGCAAACATATGAGATACCTTAGTATGAGAAGGTGAATTAGAATGGTTAGAATGGTAATACATTCAAACTCCTAGAATTTCCCGCATAGTTGTTCATGATTATGTAGTGTTGTGTAACGTTGTAAGGATAATTATTATATATATACATATATATATTGTGTATGCCTATAATTATTAAACTATTAATTATGTTGTACTATGTAGTAGACCAACTTAGATTGATTCTTCCAAGTAACTATAAGATTATTATATGAGGGTTCATTATCTGACCAATCTTTAATATGGAATGAACATCATGAGTTTTTTTTGTTATTTTGTGTATTCTTTAGTTATCACTATACTAGAGAATGTGATTATATGCTTGGGAAATAATTGGATTTATGTGGTATGTAGATTATATTCTCTTTTTTCATTATAACATGGTAATGACCAACAAGATGAAATATTCTTGTGTCTAAGTTTCATATGAGATAAATTGTTGTCACTAATGTGATTTTAAGGCTTAGAAATGGTCATTCCAATGATGTTATCTTTCTTTTTTATTGTCACCATCTTGACAAAATACTAGAGATATTTGACTTGATGTCAACGAAGCCTATTAAGGATAAACATAATATGTTTATGACCTGTTTAAAAATGAAAGAAGAGTTCTTCTGTCTCAATTAAATATTAAATACTTATCAAATGATTAAATTCTTAATGCACCTTTTAAGCAAATTCTGACCATATAATACAAGTGAAGTAGATACACTAGTTTTCATTAATGGGACCAACTAGGAACTCCTAAATAGAGTATTGAATTATATAGATGGAACTGGTTTTCTTTTGTTGGACTATGTAAAATATCATACCTAGTTGTGAGATCAAGAGAAGCAAGTTGGAGTTCCATGAACTCTAGGAGTGATGTGGTATCAATATATTTAGTATCATTGATAAATTTATTTCACTAGAGGCTAAGGACATAACACAAACATATCCAAGTAGAGTTAATTATGTAAAGGATCTTGTGTGTAGTGGGGTTGTGACTGTAGAGTGAATTTGTAAAATAGTAAACCTTCTCTTGTGAGTAAAGGCTTAGCTTTGGACTTAGATGGAAATCTAAGTCAGTTATTGATCAGAAATGCTTAAGTGTTCATAAGAAATAACAACCTCACCTAAACAAGTGTAGATCCACTAGTAAGATTCAATGGGGTAGTACAAAGTTTCAGGTGAATTATATATGTCTATGTAAATTTTGGAATTTTTTTATTTGTGTGTCTATTCTTTGGAAATCTAGTAGCGGAATGACCACAAGTTAAAAAGGGAGTATTTATGTATGTGGAGTCGGGTTTATGACATGATACACATAATATTCCTTAGAGATTCCAACTAAGTTATTTATGTTTATGGATATTGGGGTGTATTCTGTAGTTAATCAATATATATGATAGCATTCATGGCCTAGAATTCATTTAACCTATATATCCAACCCTAGGTTTTATTGTGTATTTATTAATAGATTATCTTACACCCTAAAGTCACTTTCAAGATATATGTTAACTTGGTTCTTGTAAGGGTATAGTTGTACCATTTTACGTGGTTTAAAAATCATAGGTAAAAATTTCAAATCAAGATGGTAGATTACTTTACACATCGAGTACAACTTGCACTTAATGGTAGTTATTTTTCTTAGATATGGATCAAGATGAAATTATAGCATCTAGTACATGTGAGTGGAATAGATTATTTGTTCTCCTTTTGTCCATGTAAGAAGGAATGTTAGTCCTACATTCCCCCCTACAATTTATTTACCATACGTTTATATGTAAAAACAAATGCATTCTTGTCAAATGATCTAGATAGGGTATGAAGACCATATGTGTGTTATAGTGGGTCGTTCATGGTTCTAAGGATGTCTAGGGAATATGTTTGGTATTTTGTATGATTATACCCAATGTGACTGTCAATGTATCCTTATGAAATTATCTATTGCGATCCTAATTTCATATATTTCATACATCATATAGACTTTCATCTATTATGATTGTTTAATTGGAACAAGTGTGAATGTATGATGTGTATGGGTTGGTTATGTGATCTAAAAAGGAGTCTCTATTTGTTTCCACAAGTTTATGTGTATATGTACTTAGGATTAATCACTCACACAACTTCATTAACCCAATATTCCATTGTTGTCTTCAATTATTTCCTCTCCTCCCCACTTGATGTGTGTAAGGACATCACTCCACATCATGGATTTATTTGTCTTCCACAAACACTTCCTATAACTTTGCTTCTATTGGGTGCACTAGTACATAGGTAGTATGCATAAGGTAGTTATTTAACACATGTAATATCAATTCAATAGAAAATCCTAGGTAGGCAACACATCAATTCAATGGATACAATGTTGATTAGTCAAGAAAGAGGAAAAATACATAGTGCCTCTACGTCAGTTTGAAAAACTGACATTTTCGTTAAACAACACAGACGTAACAAACTTTCTTATCAGTAAACTTTCACATAATACACGATAATGTCAGTTTCATTTGCAAAATTCTACGAAGTAGACTATCTTATCAGCCAAGCTTTTACTAAATATTTTGGTCAATAGTGCCAATTTGGTTCCACTAATCGACATTACAATATTATAATATCAGTTTTGGGGAAAAACTAAAGTAACCGATTATCTTATCAGCTAAAAGTTTTCCTAGATGGATCCTTTAGTATAGTTGGTTTTGTGTTCCACAACTGATGCTACAATATTACAACCTCAGTTTTTGGCTGATAACCGACCTTGAAATATGTGGTTTTTTTTAACAGGTCTGCATACCTATTATCTAGCTATTCAGGACGATGCAAAACCTACTATTCATCAGACAACATGTTCCATCCTGTATTTAGCTTAAGAACAATCGATTTTGAACCTACAATAACAAAAACATATACATACATGTATACATCTTCAATTTCCCCATTGCATTCATATACATACATTCAAAATGCACTTCTTTTCACATACACATTCAAGATTCACCTACATTCACTCACACTCACATCTTCAGTTTGACCCACTGATGCAAACCAAATTCATATTCACTTGAATTCATGTTGATTTCTATACAAATAAAAAGTTTCTAATACTTATCATTCATTGCATAATCATACAGACACTCAAATTCAAAGTTTCAAATACATAATTACCATTCTCATTCAAATCCAAATTCAACTTCTTTCATAAAGCACTCTTCCCACTCTTCTCGTACACCTCCAAAAGTCGCTTATGCATAAGCTAGATGGGTATTAAAGACCTAGAAAAAGAGTGATATAATCATACAATAATATTATATAAAGTATGATTATAATTCAAATCAGATTATATACCTATCGAAGTCTATATTAAATATTTTATATTACAGGTGTCATGTGATTCTGATTTGGCAGCATCCATATACTCCATCACATAGTAGCCATAAGCCCAATCATTATCTTGTGTAAGGTACTACAAATTCACTATTATGTAAGACATGAATAAATAAAAATAAGTAGAGTTGGAATTAGATTCAGACTCATAAAACTATGTTAACATACTTCTAGGATAATGTTCACTTTTGTTTATCTACAACTCCTCTACCTCCTCATAATGTATCTATACCCACATAAATTATATTAATACATGTAGCTACATGATAAATTTGTCATTTAATGATGCAAGCATTACTAAATATGGTGACGGATAAAAAATTATACTTACCCTTGAATTATGAATTTTAGCCTGTGTCCTCTACCTGATAATTTTTTACCTAATGGTTGAAGATAATACATTATAAGTATGCTTGGGGAAATCACCAACAATTCCCAATGTTTATTGTTGAATAAAGAACAAGGAAAATAAAAAAAATTCCAATATAACGACAATTTATAAGTTAAAATTACAAACACACAAATAAAAACTTACCAAATATTGAAAGGAAAATGCAAGTCCTCTCCCTCACTAGAAAGATACTTAACTAAATTACAACAGTAATCAAATATAGATTGTTGTTCTTTATCTACACTGCTAATCAATGATGAAACTAGGAATGCCACATTTGCCAATTGGAATTGTGTATTCTTCGCATGTAAGCAGTTGTAAGAGCATATGTCATGTTCTAATAAATAGAAAAAAAATCTATATATATATTCACATATAATGAGGTATTTATCCATAGGATCTCTTTCTAGTATAAAGATATTTAGCCAATAATACTTAAATAGATGCATAATATCTTGAAACAAAACACTAATTTCATGATCTTGTCCTACAACCTCCTCTATATACAAATCACCATATTCAAACCTTGTCAAACATTCTCTAACCCTCAACATAAGCCCTTTCTTAGAAAGTCAAATAAGTCATGGGAAATCAAAATAGGTGTAGGAAGCTTTGAAGGAGGAATTGTAAGGGGAATTCATAGGTATTGTGATATATTAAGGTTCTTGTATCAATTTGAAAATTATACTGACAAATACAAAATACTCTATTACAATATACATTTATCATAAGTCGTCATACAAAATCTAGATTTTAGGCAACCCAACAACGCTAGCTTCTGCATCCTCTAGTTTATTATGTTCAGGGTGAGACATTGGTAGTGGTATGTCTTTCATTCCTAGACAGGCAAGTTGGACAGACACACAAACCATATCATCAGCCATTTGAGTAAGACATAGTGTCCCACTAAGGTGTATAAAACCTCTTCCTATACAATGACATTGAATTCAAGATATAAACTAAAAGATAGCATTTTCTAGCCACCTACAATACTATAATATTTTATATACCAATAACACAAGATATATATTCAAATTAGTAATGTACTATTTCACAAATAAACTTACATGGGTAGGGCCTGGAAGGTCCATGGGAGTATTCCCAATACCTTTGTGTACATCATTAGAAGATAGGTGTAAGACAATCTAAGTAGGTTGACTTTGAGAAGCCTAAAAATTTCCCATTTCTTCTCGTATACTCTATTATATCAAGTCATTTATCTCCTTATGACATACTGTCTCTCTTTCTAGATTTACATGGTTATTCTGATGATCCAAATATGATTTTAGTTTAACACCATCTCCTATACCCATAGCAAGGCCAAGATGTTGTTGAACACCTACAACAACTATCAATTCATTCATTTGGCCCTCATGGATGAACTTGACTTATTTTTGTGCTCATAAAGATCCTATTAATCATCACTAATGGAAGTATTCACTAAAACCTAACAATCATTACGAAAATAAATTGCATTGTGAGAGTTAAACTTCACCATTTCTTGAGTCATATCAACAGTTGTAGAGTTCGGAATTACTCTTGAGTTATTTGTACTAGCATTTATCCACTCCTAATGTCGAAGTAGTGGACTTGGATTTGTAATTGTGCTTTATTCCTCCTTAGACAATTGTAATTTTTACATGTGTTGGTAGCATAAGGCATAACCACTAGGACCCAACTGATGGTCGAGCACATTCTTTACATACCTTTCTTTTTTAGTCTTATATATAGTTTGGTTAATCCAAAAGATATGTTAATTACTTAATACCTAGAAGTCATCTGATTAATCATAAGTGTATATTAAATTACTTATACCTTGAACTCATCAATTTGCCTCAAAGCACAAAATTTGTCCCACAAATCAACATCAAGATACTTATATTGCTAAATGGCATTCTTCTTCCTCTTAACATTATTTATGTATTATCTTGTCAGATTAGTCTTAAAATTCCTCCACATCTTTCCACAGAAGTGTAGCACATTTTTACAATGAGATTCTTCATCAAGGTGTAAAATGCCCTACAAATGTAGTAATACTATTTTTAGAAATGCAAAATTAAATAATAAGAAGAAATTAAGAAAATTAGTATAAATGCATATAAATCACAACTATGTCCTTCTAGATGAGGTCTTTCATGCTAGATCACTTCATGCCAAGTTTCGATGACTATTGCCACTTTTTTTGAAACCCCTAAATGGATCATCAAAGAATTATTATTGTCTCGTACAAGATTTCCTCTGTCATCAAAATCAATGGCCAACTTCTCACCTTTTGGCCCTAAGTGTCGTTAACCTTCAAATGAGTGTGACACCTCTACTATGTGAAGCAATAACACTAGTACAATCACCAACATACTTAATAGTAGCCTCCTCAACATCCTCCTACTTAACATCCTTATGGTGCTCAACATTCTCATGGTCTATAACAATCTACAAAATATCATATAGAAGTTAAGTTTTAAGAAACATGTACATTTAGCATATAAAACATATATAAGAGATAGAGAAACATTTATCATATAACAAAATATTTTGTTTGCAGTATAAATGATGTGCATCTAGTACTGGTTGGATCACCTGTCAATTAATATTCCTTCTATGTGATCTTCACTCATATAGTATTCATCATTTCTAGCTTAAACATTTACACTTGACGGGACAACTAAGAATGTATAAGAATCATCATACTTCTGATAATACTCTTCTTTATCTGTAGGATTTATAACGAACTTCCTTTTCTCAAGAAGAAGGATAGATCATTTTTCATTATAGGGTCATTGATATATAAATATTTCTTCACCTATGATTCCATAATGAATGGCTCATCCTTCTCGCCAATGTTTTCAAAATGCACTATTATAAAACCCAAATCATCAACTTCAACCCTTTTGTTGTTATCAAACCAATTACACATAAAGACAAGAACTCTACTCTCTATATAGTTAAATTCCCATATCTCTTGGATGACACTATGATAAAACATCTTATCATCACATGGACTCTTATCCTTTATAGTAGAAATATAGAATGAAGATGCTTGAAGGGTGTCCCCACTATTTTTGACGACACCCTTATCATCTTGATGCTTCATGTAGTACAAAATCCCATTTCAGTTTAAATATTTTTGAAAGATAAACATCCATCTTGTTTAAAGGCGAATCATTTGATATTCTCAGCAACATCCTTTGGTGATTGAGATAGATGATGGAAGAATTTATCTTCAAACTACCTAATAAAAGTTCTCTTATGCTATCTAGCAAGCCACAATTAACTATCTTGAGGATATTTTCTCTTGATAAATTGATGTCCGGTGATATAAATACCCACATCAACAATGTTATCTAAAGCATACTAGTGTGCTTATCCCTACATCTCATAACTAATTTCTTCCACTCGTTGTACTAAAGCCATTTTTCTAGAATAAGCACCGATGATATGTGAAGTTGTATCACCGCGGGTTTCAGTGCAAGTTAAAAAATAATTGAAAAATTCCATTACCTCTTGAGACACATAGCCTTCCATAATACCGGGTTTAGGTCAATAATGATGTTAAACATCACCTTTCACAAAACTCATGTGCCTTTCAGAATGATACAAAGCCAAAAAGCTAGACCCAACACCTTTACTTCCCTAGTCAAATGGATAACAAGATGTACAATAATATCAAAGAATGAAGGAGGAACATACATCTCAAGCTAGCACAAGGTAGTAAACACTAATCTTTCCAACTTATCACGATTCTCAAGATCTATATCTTTGATGAAAGAGTTTTGAAGAAGAAACAAAGGTTAGTGATTGCAAACCTTATAGCTTTCACAATATACATTGAATAGTCACATGCCATATTTTCTACATTATGGTGTGATAATCATGATATTTAAGACATATCAGATTCAAATCCTTCATCGATACCAATATATAGATATTGGAAAAGAATCATGTGCACCTTAACATTAAGCAAGCACTCACAAAAAGATATTTTCTCATATCTAGACAAAGTTTAACAAGTAGTAGGTAAATACGTGCGACAACCACACATTACCTATATTGTTAATTATTTCCATATACCCATTTCATATAGGTCCATTCTATATTTGATGTCATCTTTATTTTTTCTTGATACATTAAACAAAATACCACTAATGTTGTCACACACATTTTTCTTGACATGCACAAAATTGACACAATGCCTAATTGTCAAAAACTGCAATAAGAAAGCTCCCAGAATATTGACCTCTTCTAGAATAAAGATTTATCACATGTGGGGGTAGCATTTGACGTCTTGTTTAATAGAACTAGGTAACGGTTAATTATAATCATGCAAATTGTTACCGTTCGCCAAAGCCATGTCGATTCCCATTTCCCATGACATGACTTCTTATTTCCTCAATAGTGTCAACTTTCAAATTGTTACCACAATTCCTCTAGGGTCAATTGAACCTATCTTCAGGTTGTCTCCTATGTTCCTCCATAAAACTTATAAACTCATAAAGGCTACTTGTCAACTCTTTAGTGTAGTGATTTTGAATGGTCATCCAATGTCAATCCATGTTGGAAGTAGATTAATGGTTACCTGGGTATTGAATCAGTCTGGTGCTAGGTATATAAATTTTTAAATAAAACATATCTGAATTGAGACCAAATTACTTATTAGTTTTTACAACATTATTTTGCACATATTGCTGAATATATTCCACCTATCTCATGAACATTTAATCTCAATAGTAAATGTATGATGTGTGTTTGGTTTTCAAGAATTTTTTAAAAGTATTTTCCCATAGTTCTCCAAGTAAACCTATGTAAATTAGAAAACACCCACCTACATATGTAATCTGAGAACAAATTGGGAAATGAGTATAGAAATATTTTTGAAAACCAAAAATGCATTATACACTCATCATCCTAGTGATATTAAGTGTTTATAGATAGTTTCATATTAGGGACTATCCAAGATTTACAACTAATTAGTAAATCTTAGATCGATTTCTAATCCAATAGGATACATGTAGCATTCATATTAATGAATGTATACCACCTATCCTATTGCTAAATGTGTAATCTTACTAGTAAGTGTATAATGCATGCTTGGTTTTTACAAATATTTCAGTAGCATTTCCCTACAATTCTCCAAGTACACCAATGTATATGGGAAAATACCGATCTCTATATATGCTAGAGCATACATGGGAAAATGTTGTCAAAATATCTTGAAAACCAAACACACATTCTCATATCCTAAGTTAGATTAAGTTTATAGGAATTGTCCCAAACCAGGGACTATCCAAGATTTACTCCTAATAAATAAAGCTTGTACATGTTATTAGGCCAATAGGGATTAGGGTTTAGGGTTTATGATTCAAGTAAATTCATATTAGTTGCAGTTTAAATCAAACTAGTTTAGATAAATTCATATCATTTCTAATGTATTGATTCTTATGTGTTATTATTTATCCCGACTACATTTAAATTTCATACAATAAACAATGTCTTCAACATAGAAGAAAAATTAAGAACATCATCAAAAAATTAGTTATATTGATATAGGCATGGTATTATAATTTAATGCACCCACCAAGAAATTAAATTAATGAAAACATACTATTTATGTGCATTATAATTATACAAAAAAATTAATTATACTCAACTAGTACAAGAGATAAACAATTAGTACCTCAAAATGGTAAGATGTGCATGTGATGATGACAACAATAGGTTGTGATGAAGAAGAAGATGAATAAGAAGAAGAAGAAGAAGAAGAAGGAAAAAAAGGAAGAAGTAGGGTTGTGACGAGGGAGGAAGAAGGAATGAAGTAAGGATGAAGAGGCAATGGCCTAGGAGTAGGTGGTGGCAGGGGAGTAGGGGAAGATTAAGATGAGGACATATTGTGGCATAGTACAACATTGACCAAGGTAGAGGTAGTGACAACCAAGGACGACACTCTTGACCATAAATGGTGGATACGACAACAGTGACCAAGAAGGTTATCGTGGCAGTTGTGGAAACATCATTGCAGGAGAAGAGATGTCATGGAAGTGACACCAATGTTAAGGTAGAAGAGTGTGGTTGTAGTTAGGGTTGAGGACAAAGAGAATCTTTAGCACAATCAAGGGTTTTTTTGGTTGAGGAAGAGACTAGGAAAAATGGAGAAAGAATGAATTTTGTAGATGATATTTACAGATATACCATGTTAGTTTAAAGGCTCAAACCGACATTGTATTTGAAACTACACTCGAGTTTTGGATATTATATCAATTTCCATATAAGATTGACATAATAGTAAATCATTGTTGCATTTATTTTTGATGCGAAACCGATGCCACACTTGTACAAGACCTTAGCCATCTCACATCAGTTTATCTTATGAAACCATCATAAAATGTTAATTTAGAGGAAACATTTAATTCATAGGGAGCATAGAAGGAACATTTTAATGACAATTTAGTTTACAAGAACTAACCTTGAAATTGAAGCAAGATCAAAATTGTGTTTAAGATCTTAAATCAATTTTGATTAGGCAAACAAGAACAATTAGTTTTTTTGTAGAGAACATTTATGTCATGGGTAGAATAGAGCGAGAGGTTATTTCTATCCCTGCTTTATTTTAGAAATGAAATTTGTGGGATATTTATGATGACAATTTATAGCTATGAAAATAACACTGTAACTAAAGTGGTACCAATTTTTTTCCTCAATGGAAACTTTTGAACTATTACAATGTTTCTTTTCTAGAAACAATGTTGAAGTAGTTTTGTGTCAGTTTCTATTACAAATGACATCATAATAAGAGAAACAATAGAATATTAGCATACTAACGGTGGTGGTAGCTAACATTCAATATTCTACTTTAATTCTTGTTGTCGGTCTATCTAGAGATTTTATGCTTGGACAATCACAAACCATGCGCAAATGCATATTCACTAAATGGTATGTGAGAGAATATCATGTGTTTTTATATTACATCAAAATAATTTCAAAGTCATGTTTGCAAGAGACATATCACCTATGTTCTATTGTTTGAAAGATTGAAATGTGATACAACAAATTCATCATATGTTACTAACAATTTAACCATTAAGGCATGAAATATGCATATGTTACTAACAAATTAGTGATTTTGTTAGTTAAATGTTTCAAAAATTCTATATAGATTTTGTTTCATTGAAGATTTTTCATGATCAATAAATGAAAAAGAAGATATACGGCGGTAATTGTGAATCTTGAACAACTATGATAGTCGTGTTTCTTAGAAGTAAGACAAGAAATACAATATTCAAATAGATGTGCCATATGCCACAAATTGGTTATTTGGCCAAGTGGGAAAATTTGTTTGGGGGCCACCCTCTATAAGGAGCCTTGGGAGGTTGGATTTACACCACAGGTGTGTGGCATGCTACGATCACCACCATGTCTGGTTAAAGGGTTTGTAGCCCATGCTAGATCAAACTCACTTGGACTTCCCCACCACACACAAGCATAGAACATGTCTCCTTTGTATTTCCAATGAAAGAATTGATAAGGATCCATTGAATGGTGTAGTAATGTCTTAGGGATCATCCATGTCAGACTGAATAACCTCTTTGATTTAAAATACCACTTAACAAAAAAATCCCACACTATTCCTAGTGAAGACATAAAAACTAAACAAGAAAAGATTAAACAAATTTAGTGACTAAGCTTTGGTTGAACCTAGTGCTTGAACTGGCGCATAGAGTTGATGTGCATAATTCAGAGAGTCTAGCTATAACCATGTACTTTAAGAAAATCCTCCTTTATTAACTTATAGAATTGTTATTCATCTGATGTTTCAATCTATTTCCATTCTTACATGTTAGTACATTTAGATCATGCACCTATTGGGAAAGTCATGCGCTTGTTAGACATATGACAAAAGCTCAGTAGGAGTGGTCCCAATTCACACTCCCATAGTTGTAATATCATGAATTATATATTGTAGTGTCTACACCACCACCAAGGTCTATGAAATCCACTAAAAATAAAATCACATTCAGTTATTAACTATTTAATATTATTCACAATCATAAGAATGAGATACATATATCTGCATACATTGGCACCACTCCAAGGGCTATGAAATCTACTAAAAATAAAATCATATTCAATTATTAACTATTGAATATTATTCACAATCATAAGAATGAGATACATATATCTGCAATACATTGGGTCGTTCAACAACTTGTTTTTCAATTGGAAGTACATTTCTGGATCATCATTCATGAAGGTCAGTTACCCATCACTTTGACTTAAGATATGGGTGCAATCCCATTATGCTCGATGTGTTGCTCACTAGTCTTTGACTTAATGACTTTTTCAGAGGAGAAACCAAGTTTAAATAATTTAACATATTCCATGGAGATAATTGTATCACATATAAGTTGTTTCACAATGTAATAATGCAAATGAATATGTCGAATCAATTAATTATAAACTTTGCTTTTATTTCTTGTTGTGGAATCTTGATTATCACACTGTATAAACACTAGTGGAGAAGGTCATGCAATGGAAGATCTAATAGAACATGTCATTCCAACTTGTCTTCAATTATGGCCTTTTCAAAGGGAATAAGCATGGATTCCATGGTGGAATGGGCTATGCATGCTTTCTTGGTAGATTTTCAAGACACAACACCTCCACCCATGGTGAAGATATAACCACTTGTGGATTTCAATCCCTGAGAATCAGAAATCCATTGGCATCATAATATCCGTCTTGCACCGTTGGGGATCAACAAAAGGCCAATCCATGATTAATTGTGACTTTTTTGGTATTTTAAAATACTAAGCTTCTTAATTCTCCTTGTTTGGAATACTTTATTTTTCTTCAGTTCACAATTAGACTTAAATGATGTGCTAGTTGGTTTACAATCAAAGATTGAAAATCTTTTGAGGATTTTTTTGTAGTGTTCTCGAAAGAGAATGATGCATTCATCAATATTATGAAGTTTAATTCCCTAAATTGTATCTGCTTCACTCATATCTTTTATGTGACATTTATAAGCCAGGCAATTTTTAGTATTGCTGATGGTATCAACATTAGTTCCAATAATAAGCATACCATGTATGTAAATACATATTATAACATTAAACTATTTATCAACACTTGAATATATGCATTTTTATCCTTCATTTAAATGTATCCCATATGTACAAGGACTTCATCAAATTTCACATGATATTCTTTTGGAGTTTATTTCAAGCCATAGAGAGTTACTATAAGTCAACATATCGTGTTTTCTTGTCCTTATAAATAACATACCTTCCAATTAATCGATATAGATATCTTCTTCTAAGTCTCCATTCAAGAATTTGGTCTAAATATTCTATGATGGGTTAAAGTTCATTATTGATACCAAAGACAATAAAATATTGACTAAAGGAATTCTTGTTACAAGATAAATGTCCTAAATTGTTGAATATACTTTAGTTGCTTAGATTTGTAGGCAACTAATAAAGCTTTATATTTATCTGTAATTTGAAACTTTCTTTTGGATATCCATCTATGAAGTATGAGTTTGACATTTGGTGGAAGATCAACTAATTCACATGTGTGGCTGAATAATATTGAGGTAATATCAACATTAATTGCTAGAATTAATAGCATCATTGTAAATTGGGTATAATATCCAAAAGTTAAGAATATAAGTCATCACTAAATTTCCTTTCTTTCCTCACCTTCATGGAGTTTCTAAGTTCTACATCATTATTAATATTAGATGTATTTTGTACATCAACTAAACGTTCATTAGAAGCTTTAAACCAAGTCTCAATAGGAGTCTTCATAGAGACGATACAATTCAAGTATTTTTTTATTTTATTTTTCAATAACAACATTAATCTATTTAACATTTTGTACTCTTAAGAGGTTAAGATCGAAATCTAACTCATGCACTATTTTGAGCATATCCAATAAAGCATCATCAAAGGTCCTAGGTCCTATTGCACTATCTTAAAGTTAAGTTAATTTGACTTTAGCTAAGAACCCCCCCCCCACTTTGAATTATTTTAGATTAGGCGGTATCCTTTTCTATGATTCATATGGAATCTTATTTGTCTTCCAAGAAGGAATGCGAATTTAGCTAACAAAAATTAGTGAAAAGGCTTTGCCCCACAAGTAATTGGATTCCCATGATTTAACAACAATAGAATTACTCATTTCCTTTAAATTTCTATTTTCACATTCAACAATTTCATTTGATTGACCAAATATGAATGGAGATATTCAATTAAAGTATTATGAACTCTTCAATAATCACTATAAGAAGAACAATTGTATTACCCCATATCTAAAGTTAGATGTTTTACTTTTCTGTGAAGTTGATCTTCTACTTAGATTTTATGTTTAACAAACATGTTAGAATATTCATCATTCAAATGTAATAGGTAACTTTATACAAATATTATTAGAAAATATAATGCATAATATTTTTTCACTCCTAGACAAGTTACCTTTTAAATCTCCTAGATTCGTATAAACTAAATTTCACAAATTTAAATCCTTATGTAATATTTAATTCGATGCATAATTGACATGTACCGTCGAAATCAATAATCCTATGAATATCTTATAGAAAGTAAGTGATATAATATGTTCTACATACTTATAGTTAACATTTTCAATCTATGGTGCCACATGTCAAAAGATTCAACGATATATGTAGAAGAATTATTACTAACATCAATATCTAGTACATTTAATGCAAAAATGATATTACAACAATATCTCATCCTCATGTATTCCCCAGACTTAGACGAGATGACTTTGTCAGACTCAAAAGACATACTTCACAATAATTTAAAGATCAAAGTTACCCTTATGTCCTACACATGCAGGACATCCTTGACCAATGGAATGTTTTCAGATGTTATCTTGTCATTGTGTTGACTTTGTTGGCACATAGGAAATAATAGAGTTGCCCACAAATAACAAGATGCACATCCTCATATACTAATTCATAGGTCACATAGCGGTCAATGATCCGATCATGATGTGGAATTGCCATGTTGATCTAGCTGATGAATGCAAAGACTATATCCTCTATGACAACATTTGTCGTTTGTGTGCTTTTGAGTCTTGAACTTACTTCTTTATGTGCATGCATTTGAATAAAGTATGATACAATTTTCTATATAAAAAATACATAACATTCTTATTTTAGTATCTCTATTTGTTTAATTTATTTCCATTTTTTCCTTTCTTATACTTTCAATGGCTTTTACATTGATCATAAGAAAAATTGTATAGTTTATTTTCATTATAAAAAAATAAAAAATATCTCCATGGATCAATTTTAGTTATCAACCTGGATGCATATTGTTACATCCTCCAACGTCGTTGTCCTTTTTTCTTTAAGTACTCTTGTTATGTTTCAAGAGTTAGGTAATTTTTTAACTAAATCACTTGTAATAAAAGATGGGGTAAGATAATTGTTTATTTATTCTACAAACACAGTCTGAACATGACGAACCCGAGCTGCAATTTCTTTTTCATCATGCATAAGAAAATTTTAGAAATTTCTAATAGTGAACTTTTAAGTAAGAGCCTCTTCGAGAACATGTTTTTCTTAAAACGTACCCAAATTTTGGATGCATGTTTTTAAAAATACTCATCAAAAAAATATTACAAATAGTACTTAGAATAATATGTCAGCAAATGTAATTTACCTTTTTCCTAATTAACATAATCCTTTTTAGTGTATGATTCAAATAGAGTAAATGCAAATTTTAAAACCTCTAAAGTGGTAAAATCATTTTTTGTACTAGCATCGATAATGTGTTTGTTAAGTGGTCCGACTTTAATGACATTGGATACAGTTGTGACAATAAATATTTGGTTATTAGAAGCATAAAATGTGATATACATCGGTGAAGTTTGAATTCATTCATATTAGTATCTATAATGTGATACTCTTAGGATGGTTGTATGAAAGATTGGGTACAAATACAATAAAACAAAAACAATATATTTTACGTAAAATAGTGATCGTTGAAGCATGTATGATATTTTTTGATAAAAAAAATTGTGTCCGACATTAGTGCAATAGATATGGGAGCAGCTACTCTCTCAGAATACATTAACGTACGGCATTATGAAACGTGTACATACAAATTATAACATAAGGTAAATGTCATTTGATAATTCTTCCAGTGACCATGATGGCGCATACAGGAATCACCCATAGCATCAGAAAACGGAGAAGTAAAAGAGGAGGTCCTTTTGAGAACATTTGAATGAGTAAAAAGATTCTTCATTTACAGATAATTTTGTCGATAGCTTAATGTAAAATAAGAGATGTGGCAACATTTGTGAATGTCAAACCTTTATGACAGTTCTAATTCAAAAACAGAATTACAAATCAAATAATTGATTAGGTGCTTCATATCTAATAATCAGTGAGTAGGCCAAGTTAAAAACCAAGGGAAGGTTGCGACCCCACAAGGTGGTCACGATTTACACTCCCCTCTACAGTGGATTGCGAGACACGTCCAATGAAAGGATTTTCACACCTGACTAGCATGAACCCATTGGTCCGCCACCGCCATGTGGTTGTCGAGCACATGTCTCCGTTTGTTCCGCATTATCGATACGTTTTGTCAAGCGGCGTTAGGTCACTTATTTAGAACGTTAGATCAACCTATAAGGAATTATCTATATAAAAGGAAGAGAAGTTTATGAGCTCTCTTGTGTAAGATTAGAGCTCCTTGTTAGATTTAGAGTACCACTCAATATACAACATGTTCTCAACTTGTTTTACCTTATCTGATTCTCTTACTATACTTGTTATTATTTATTTGATCCACGTGTATGCTTCCTGATAAGCGTTTTTTTTATAAACACATTTCGGTGTTTAGTGCATGCATCTTTCGTGAGTGGGACCAATATTTTCTACTGAAGAGTGTTTTTTTTTTGGTCCACTCACCCAATGAGTATATCGTGCAATGCATAGGTTTGTATGGATGATGAACATAATGTCGTTGGCCTTTGATAATGTTATTTGGCAATAAGGAAAAATACACGGCTATGTTTTGCTTTTTCTCACGCATCACAATCGCGTCAATGTATTGCACGTATAGATGGAGTGCACTGCGGACCATCTCCACATGGAGAGGCAATCTGGTGAGTTGCTTCGTGTCTACCCGATCAGCCATCCTCTAGCTTGCGTGTTTGGGTCGTGCAACTGATAGAGATCATGTGTCGCTTAGGTTATTTATTGTGGACGAGACTGACTAACCAAAGGCTTGGCAGTTGGCAGCGGTCCGATGGATGATAGCCAAACAGACGACATTTGCCGATATAAGAACAAGATACAAGTGGACGGCCCTGAATTCCGACGCTTTTGTGTTACGTTTTTGACGGGGAAAAGAAACTTATCAGTATTCAAGAAAAAATTGGATTCACACATGGCACTACCAGTCAGCATCACAGGCAAACAACATACCTTATAAAGATAGAAAAAAGCAAAATCACAGAAAACATCTCAACATACATCACTGCTGCGGCAGGGCGACTACTTAATTAGGTAGAAGAAAGAAAGCATTTTTCCACTTACTATTAGGGCGATAGCATCCAAAAGGAATTCGAGTGGATAAAAAGAAAGAAAAAAGAATTCGAGTGGATCGATGAGCTGTTAGGAATTGTCATTAGGACTCAGACGGCTAGATGGATCCCAACGCTTGAGACGCAAAGACTTGTAATTCCAGGACTACATACCGGACAAGTTTGTTCTACTAATAACAAGACTAACAGCTGCGCCAGATCTACAGATGACCACGTCATGTGTAATTGTCAATAAGACTCGTGTGTCGCTTGTACTAAGCAGAACTGGTGTGTATGAGTGTGACAAGGCGTAGCGGCTCCTGCTAAGAACATGATTGAAATCTCCCCATGGATGACCTTCATATTTATCAAGTCCATCAGGTCAATGCTACTCAAAGTTGGTCGACTTGATGTGAAATTAAGACTGCTACATGAAAGGACACCTCTGCAAGTCGACCGTAGATTTTCTGCTTTAATCGAAAATGGTAGCGTATCACGTCTCGGAGGGTGAAACGAGTTTGACAGGCTGAGTGGGAGTTGTTTGGGGAGGGCAAAATGGTTTGGGAAGGGTGAATATAGGTGATGTGGTGGGACATTCATTGTGTGGCAAGTGGAGGGGAAAAAGTGACTTGTGGAGGAAAAAATGTTTAGAAAAGAGAGAAAGTAAGAATAAAAGAATAAATGGATTCCTTATTTTCTGGGAGAAAGAAAAAATAAAGAGAGGAGAGAAGTAAATAGAGGGCATTAGGGAAGCGAAGAAGAAAGTGAGGAGGGGAAGTAATATAGTGAAGATCAATGAGGAGGAAAGTGGTCGACAAGAGGAGAGAATTGACGAGGGAAGTAATGCAAGAGTGAAAGTGGAAAAAGAAGAGGGAGAAAGTGAGGAGGGAAATATGAAATTGGAGTAGGGAAATAAAGCAAGACGGGAAGGAAGTACTAGGGAGTGAGGAGAGAAACGATGATGATAGAGTTGATGAGAGGAGTAATATAATTAGAGAAGAGAAGTGAGGAGAAAAATAATGTAAAATTGGAAGGAAGGAATGGGGAGAGAGAAGGGAGGAAGTGAGGACGGAAGTAATACAGACGTGTGAGAAATGAGAAAGAAGAACATAATAGGATATCTAGAAGTAGGCACATCACATCATTAAGCATGTGCGTTAGTAAAAATAGTAGGAGCATTACCACCACTAGTGGGTGCATTAATGCAAATATTGGGTGAACTACATTACTAAGAGTGTGAATTTGATATAAGGCGTAGCATTATATATGATATGTGTGTTACATTAAGAAGTTGATAAAGTACCACCACTAGTGGGTGTGTTACTACAAATACTAAGTGTGGTATATTAAAAAGTATGGTCATGTGATGTTAACCTTTGAAATACATAATATGCGTGTTAGACTAGTAATTGGATGCATTAAAGCCACTGCTCGACACATCACTACAAATATTGGGCTTAGTATACTAAGAGTGTGATCATTTAGTATTATAGGTAGCAATAAAACTAATGGGCATGCTACATTAAAAAATAGACTCATTAGCACCATTATTAAGCATGTTACTATAAATATTGGGCGTAGTACATTAAGGAGTGTGTTCATTTGATATTATGGATAGAAATATAATTAATTGTTGCATTACATTATGAGGTGAGTGTGTTATCATCATTGTTGGACGCATAACTAGAAATATTGGGAGCAATACATCAAGAAGTGTGTTCATTTGATATTATGGATAACCACACAATTATTTTGCACCTTACATGAGGAAGTTGGTACATTACCACCTCTAACGGATGCACTGCTACAAACATTGGGCATAGCACATTAAGAAGGGTATTCAGTAATCTTTGGCATAGCAATACATCTAATCTGCATGCTACACTTAAAATTGGACATATTACCACCACTACTGGGCACATTACTATAAATATTAGGCACAATACTACTATGTGCATTAGTACAAATATCGGGGACATTGTACATTAAGAAGTGTGTTCATGTATATTAGGAGTAAAAGTACAACTAGTGTGTGTGTTGTACTAAAAATTGGGTTCATTACCACCATTATCGAGTGCATTGCTAAATATTGAGCACAATATTACTCGACACATTACCCACAAATATTGGTTTCTTACTACTATGTGCATTGCATGTAAAAGTATGTGTGATTACTAAAAGTATGTATCAATTTTAAAAGTATGAGCAAGGCATTGGCTAAATATGATTTATATATAAAAATCATTATGAGAATTAGACCTAAAAAGAGGTATGATGGAGCTTCCACTCGCGTGGAATTGCATGCACCACTAAAAATCCTAAAGATAGTAAGTCTTTAGGTTTAACTTTGCTTATACTAGATTGAGAACTCCACCCACGCATGCTAGGATACGTGGAAGTCTTATCGTAGTATAGTTAAGGGTCGAATCCACAGGACAACGGTCTTGTTGGGAGCAACAAGATGGAAAACGTTAGAATTTTACTTAACCTCTTAACAGTTGGTATCTAGATCGAAAAGTTGGTTTGGTTGTTTTAAACTAAGTGCAAGTAAAACAAAGTAAGAAAGTAAATTTAAGGTTGTAAACAATGATAAGAAACCACTAGGATGTGATCAACTTTCACCACCACTACACATGGATCAAAACATGTAACATAAAAACATAACCTGCAATAAGAGTCTAAACAGTTAGTATCTTTGTAGATTTAGTTTCCTTTCGGAGAACTAACTACAAGAAGTGTGGGAATGTTGCAATGCCAGCCATCCCCGAACATATGGCCACTTACTTTACATAATTCCCTTCACAAAGTGTGTTCCTCGACTTATCAAGTTTGTACTTTTGATTCCATTTCATAGTATGAAAGTACAACAATGGAAGTGAGTTTACTCCACTTCTTGAAAAACACTCCTAGATACCGAAACAGATGCATGGTGGAAAAACGTAACACAAGTTGGTGATCAAGCAACAAACATTCATTAAACGACTAATGTTGAACTGAAAAGAAGGTATATCTCTATTGCAAACTATGGATTACATTGCATGAAATGAAAACATGGGTAGTGGGGCTACTCCCCGCACCCTAGTGTATAAGACTACTCACTCATGACAAGGACAAAGAAGGAGGCGAGAAGAGAGAGAGAACATCATCTCCACAAAGGAGGGAGGAAGGTCAACCCCTTGGAGAGAGAGAACGACGATCTTCACACTTCGCAGGTTGTTCGATGATGAATCTTCCTCTTCCCACCTTTGGCGATGAGAGAGAAAGCAGCTTCTGGATGGAGTGTGGATCTCAGACCGGAAGCCTTGGGGTGGTAGATGAAGGATGGAACAACTTTGGAGCAGTAGAGGCAACCTTTGGATGTCTGAAACTTGATACCTTGTGAGGACCCTTTGGGTCTTATTTATAGGCTTAAAGTGAAGTCCAAATAGTTTGGGCAGTTTTAGGCCCAAATGGTCTTGGATACCGTTTGGGTTCTGAGACCGTTTGGACTCTCTCGGTTTGAAAACCGTTTGAGTCCTTGCGGTCTTGAAACCCTTTATCTTTATTCGGTCTTGGGACCATGTAACTCCATGCGGTCTTGGGACCGTTTGGCTTTGCACGGTCTCGGGACCGTTTGGTTTTGTGCGGTCTTGGGACCGTGTAACTTCATGCGGTCTCAGGACCATTTGGCTTTGCACGGTCTCGGGAACGTTTGATTTTATGCGGTCTCAGGACCGTGTAGCTTCATGCGGTCTCAGGACCGTGTGACTCCATGCGGTCTCGGGACCGTGTGACTCCATGTAGTCTCGAAACCGTGTGACTCCATGCGGTCTCGGGACCATGTGACTCCATGCGGTCTCAGGATCGTGTGACTTCATGCGGTCTCGGGACCGGGTAGTCTCCAAACGGTCTTGGGACCATTTGGTCTCCAAACTGTCTCGGGACCGTTTGGAACTTTTGTGATTTTTTTGTATTTTTCAGTAAGAATAAAAAAGGAGAAAAGTTAATCTAATGGTATATTTGCATAAATGGATGAAAGTTAAGGATTCTATCTAATTTATCTGAGAAACAGTATGGAAAACTAAGAAAAATTACTAAAATAACATCACAAAATGGGAGGTTATCAAGGCGCTAAGTATGCACATACTCATTATAATGAGGCATCAAATCTTCAATTCATATAGAAAATTTAAAGATGCAGTGTATGTTAAAAATGCATAAATACAAAAAGTAGTTGCCACATCTCAGAGAGAGGGAGAGACAGAGAGAGAGAGTAAGAAAGAGTCTAGAGAGATAGTGAGAGAGAGGGTGAGCGTGAGTATGACATGGGAGCAGAGGAAGAGAGAGTGTGTATGAAACATAGAGAGGGATGAAGGGAGAGAGGGATAGCGGAAGTGTGTATGTGTGTTTGTGTGTGCTTACGAAAGAGACACGGGAGTAGTGGGATAGTAGTTGTGTGTGAGAGAGAGAAAGGGCCTTGGGATGGTAGGTGTAGGACACAGATGACTGGTTATAGGGTGCAGTGGATAGATTGGCAGGCTAGTTACATGTGTCCCATCCAACAACGCAAGAGAAAAATTAAGTCCTAATTTAATCCACACATATTATTCTTGTAGTTATGATCAATCTAAAAGTGTGCTACATCTAGATACAACAATTCCACTTTGTCACATGAAAGAAATTAACAAGATCTCATAGTATTACATGGACTTGTATGTGTTAAAATGAAAACTTATATGTATATCCTATATATTTGTAGGGAATGAAGGTTAATGTGAATATAAAAGACTTCTTATGTATCCTTAGCTTTCAATATCATTGACAATTCCATGACAGAGACTATTCATAGATACTTCCTTTTAATCATATGAAGTATATCTAAATGCCAAAGTTCAACAACAAAAAAGTATGATACATAAATATCCTTTCTAAAAAAAGTAGTAGTTTAGGAATAACTCAGTTGGCATGGAACCATTTATTGCTCAATTTCTCACTCCTAATGGGTAGACAACCAAAGGTGAGAGGACCCAAGTGTCTGTGCTTAGAATAGAACATATCACATAACATATGCATAAATAAAGTTATAATCAAGAACATAGAATAACCAAGGTTGTCAAAAGAATGATAAGTTATTACCTTATATTAAGATTTCAGTCCCCTTATTTCAAACCATATAAATCACATATATATGCAAATAATTTTCATAATAGTAAGAATAACATATTATCATATAAGAGTAGAAGAAATGATCATTATAATATTTTCATTTTGTACCTGATACCTAAAATCATAAAGTAGATACATATCAACACAACTCTGTTGAATACGCTATAGAAGACATAATTGTAGATTTAAGAGAATATATATACTTGGAAAAACATAATATGATTAAATGAAAGAACATAATGACATTTAAAACTTCCTTATTAGCATGCAAGCGTGTTTTAAGCTCATTTTTATTGTACCACCAATATCATGGACATTGGTCAGCCTCTTAAAGAAAGCATCCTTGAAGGTTATTAAAGCCAATGCTACTATTGACACATGTTTCAACGTGAGGGACTACAAGACCAAATGTCAAGAGTTAACATTATTATCAATATGGTATTTCCTTTCTTTATATTTCAAGTGGGACACTCATCCCATGTCCTTACCCCAATAATAATGGAAGGTACACAATGTTTGTATAATGAACATATGTGATTTGGATTCAATGTCTTTTCAAAATATTTCAAACAAAACAAAAGTACTAGTCATACGAAACAAGTATCTAAGATAAGTATTCAAAATTGAGAATTGTCAGTATGCATACATTTAAACAAGTTCAATATGTCTGGCCAATAGGAGGATAAAGTGTACCTTGGTTAGAGAAAAATAATAACCATTTGATTTAGAAGACCTTATTTAGTAATATTGACTGGATCTTGGCAATTAAGTCATCATAGTGGTCCTGAGATTACAATAAGGGTGATTAGATTAACACCACTAAGATTGGTCTCGTTATTCATTGTCATGGTGGTTGGATTTCACCTAAGTCCAGCTATAATTTCCTTCAATATTGATTAAAAAATCTCAAATTAGGTCATAACATTTCATTATCATGCTACATCATGTATCATAGATTTATTTAAATATTAGTTGACTGATCGGCCCTAAGAGCGCGTTTGAAATGTGGAGGCATGATCCTAAAGGTAAATTAGACTTTTGAATTTATAACTCAAAATCTTCAAGGACCCCCACAACTCAAAACAAGGTTATAATAGATATACAAGGTCAAACACATGGATCTGGTGATGTTTAGGATGCTTAAGCTTCTGCTCTTATGTCAGTTAAGCCAAACCAATAGTTGATATATGTAAAAAACTAGAACTAGTATAGAAAAATGATACAAGATAAGATAAAACAAAGTAAAGAAAATTGAGTCTGTGGAATCCTACTAATCAGGAGAAGGAGTCCATGTCTATCTAAATACAAGTTGGGCAGTATATGCACCCATTATCAGGTGTATACAACCCTCGAACACCCTAGAAAGCAACTAACATCTAAATGTAGCACATATCGTGGTACTTTCTCCTGTGGGATCATCCCACTCGCCGTCATGCAACGTGACTAAAACTTCTTCAATGATTTAAAACCTCTTTCAAGGATAACATGTCCACACCTTTGAATATTCTAGATACCTTCTTAGGTCTTGCAGAATATTCAAAGATGTTAGGAACAATAGAAGATCTGCACATAATACAGGTCGTAGACCCAGACAGGTAGTGTTGAACCCACATGGGTCAATGTAAACCCGACTGTGTTCAACTGAGCCCGACCAATTCCAAGGTTCAGGTCAAATCTCTCCAACATGTGTTCTGTGTCGATCCTCCCTTTGACGTCCTCCTCTCATATTTTGATCCAAACTACCTTTTCTTACACATTTCTACAGCTAAGCTCTCAATCTAGGTAGAAACAAAGGTTCAAGCAAGAAAGCAATCAACCAAACCAGCAATAATAACTGAAAAGAGAAGACAAAATAGATATAATGCAAAATCTAGAATAGAACTACTTACTTAAGGTAAAAGTACATCAACATGCCCAAAATAGACTACATACCCAAGAAGGAGCACAACTAGCCATGTACAAGCATAGTTGGCATCGAACAAAGATGGAAGAACATTGTTTGTACAAATAACTAAGGAGAAAAGTAGAAGAAAGTGGTCGAAGAAGAGATTTTGACCATAGAGGAGTGGTGGCTCTCTCTCCTTAGCTTCTAGAAAAGCTAGATCTCGTCCTTGGGTCATCCTCCTTGATCTTTAAGACTCCTTGGCCTCTTTCTCTTGGATTCCACCCCAAATAACTATTGGGTTTTCGGGGGGGCAAAGATGGAAGTAGAAACAAAAATTATCTCCCCAAACCCAGAATCCTAAGAGATCTCATCAACATCTATGCAGTAGGAAGGATGGTTTATAGAGGCGTACCTTGTCCCGAGGCTTGCTCGGCGACGTTACCTCACGGCAAGCGCGGTCTTCACCTCCGGTCTTTGATGGTGTTTGTGTAGCTCCTGGTCACACCCAGACTGACGAATTGACGGTTGTCCTCTAAGCGGAAGAAATCTCCCGCCTCTGTAGTAGTCCACACGGACCACTGGGAACTCCAGTCGTCTTATCCTACAGGACACTGGAAGGATTCGTCCCCTTCTATCAGCGTACTAGTCACCGACGTGCTCTCCCACCACCAGTTGTCGTCCTACATTTGTATTTCCCTCACTGTGCCTCCCTAGTCGGGTAGCACCTGCTCGGGCTCTCTCAGTTACCACAGCCAGAGAGGACAACTTTTCAGAGAAACTGATGTTCTGAGTTGTTCTCTGAGAAACCCCCAATACCCCTCTATATATAGGAGGGGTTAGGGTCAAGGTTCTCATCCCCAGGCAATGTGGGACTAAAGAGGGAGTAGAAGGGTCTGGAATTTCCATGAATTGATACACTGCGGAAGGTGAATCGGTCGTTTCACAAATGAATCAATCATTTGGGGACTAAAGTGATCGGTTCATCTCATGAACTGGTCATTTGGGGAGCTGAACCGATCGGTTCATTCATGAACCATTTGTTTCATTTCCTAGGGCAGTTCCCAATTGACTTTCCTCTTTCCATTTCCAATTAATCCAAAGATCAATACTTGTCCCAATCAAATTGTACAAGTGAAACAAAAATATTTTCTCACCAACCTAACTTTCCCAAACTAGATCGTTTGGTCTAGCTGAACTGATCGGTTCAACACTTGAGCCAATCATCTCACTTGACCATGAGATGATCGGTTCAACAGTTTGAACCGATCGGTTGGCAGTCCAAGTTGTGTAGAAATCAGTCAATGTAGTTCTCAATCAATCTGACACCCAAATCAGTTAGTCGAACACTTGAACTGGTGATTCTGAGT
This sequence comes from Alisma plantago-aquatica, assembly GCA_963693085.1. Classification (NCBI taxonomy): domain Eukaryota; kingdom Viridiplantae; phylum Streptophyta; class Magnoliopsida; order Alismatales; family Alismataceae; genus Alisma; species Alisma plantago-aquatica. The sequence continues at coordinate 751,765,622 of OY856413.1, forward strand.
CAAGTCAATTGATTGAATGTTTAATTGCACTACTAAACACATTTAGTAAACAATCTAAACATCATTCATGGATAAACTCCTCTTCTAGGTTAAATCCTATGTGTGTGACCTTACAGGCCCATTTCACGTTGGCAGTGAAAGTCCATAACACTTATGATTTCACAAGCAAAGAGCGGTGCCTAGTCGCACATCAGTGCTACCCAAACGAAAAGGAAAGTTGGAGAACAACTTTCAATCCTACAATCCGTGACTGGTGTTATAGTGAATGTATAATTCCTTTGTCACTAATATCCCAAATGAACTCAAGGCATGGAACAGTCATCCTTTCAACGTTCATTCACTTGCTTGATCTCAGAGCAGACTGGATGAGATATGTGTGACATCAATATCACATATTGATTTGCATGTGCATGCCTTTCTTAGTCCTACTCATCAATTGGCCATGGACATCAAACTCCCTCCGGAGGGACAAATCCTATATCGATCACTCACCCCTCAAAAGCCCTATGTGTCAAAGTCACCCAATCATCACATTTGTAACAATCTATATTTTAGGACTGCATTTGATGATGTCAAAGTGTACCCAATGACATGTGTTGAGTGTAGTGATTTTAGATCAAAGAATCACACTCACCACCATCACTGTGAGAGATGACTGTGACTACCAAGTCATGGTTCCATGTGTCACTCTCACGGTGGGTCTGTCCGATACACTTGTTCTCTTACAAATACCTATGTGCTTGGTTTGATATCATTATATCATGACTAATGAGCTTTCGTCATCAACCAACACACAATCTAGTCTTGTGTGTCATTGTTGTCTAGCAACCTTCCACAATGACATCTGACTAGGGACATAACAAGAATGTACAAACTCTTAACATCTATATGATCTCATCGTTCAAGTCACGTACTTGAAGGCATATGTCATTGAGTACTGTCATTCTCTAGACATTCAATATGTTCTGTCATTATCTCATAACTGACTGAACCAGAATGAATTGGAAGCTTGCCTTTGATCTTTATCAAATCAATCTTAATGTATCCCATCAATCATCCCATGATTGGCTCTCAGGGCATATATACCAATAGAATCTCGCTTGCACTACGAGCCAATCACCCTTGAATCATATTCTTAGTGATCTCCAAACATGTCCCACATGTTCTAGTGCTAACACAGTGAGTTAAGGCAACACTTTTCCTAAGTCGGTTTTATTGCATGTCTCACATCTCTTCATTGTATGTCTTACGTATGAGATGCAGTTGTCGTAATATGCAATCCAATATTCCTTTGCTAACCTTTAGCCTCATTGCATGACCAAGCACTCCTTACTTGTCATCAATGACCAGGATACCTATAAGTTCATCTCCATGAACTCCCAGATCCATATAGTATCCACTTCTATTCTCCAACACACAAATACTCGACATTTCCTTTTAAAATGGCTTTATTGGAACGTTTCCATTTTTCAACAAACATTCACTTTTATATATCCCATATATATTGCGATAAATTTTTCTGTCCTTTCTGGAATTTCACATCACTGTAACTCTTTATAGTGAACCCTTCCTTCTTTCCATATAACTAGTACTTCTCAAGTACTTATCAAGTTCTCATGGTACTCCAGTAACCCTTACTAGAATTAGACAGACATCCACTCACCATGTCCCACATACGAGTTATCAGGATATGCATATCATATTGTCATGTCCCACATACAAGATGATAAATGCATTTTGTTCTTTCCATGTCCATACATTCAAGATAACGGGATGATTACATACATGATAGATCCATATCTATTCTTAGTGTTCCCATTCTTCATGAGAATTGTACACTTGGCTGGGATACTAACTCCATGTAACATGGAGAAGTTTTCTCCCACTGAATCTGTACACATTGAACCCTTGAGTACAAATTGCCAATGTATGCTCTCTCTTTTTCAGGTCAAGAGGTTTTTGAGAACTATCGCTATTGGTCTCTATTCCTATCACATAGGAAACGTCTCTATCTTCCCTAAAGATAATTTCCACAAAGGATTCCATTCTAGAACATCTCATTCCTCATCAACATGTGGAATGTAAATGCGCTCCCACTAAATCACAGATCCCTTCTTTATCTTTGACATATCTATCAAACCCTTCAACCATATTATCAAAATAAAGATCTCCAATTCTGAGTTGCTTGTACTCAATAAATCACATTGATTAGTCCATTGTAACTTATAGACTTCATTTGCATTAATGGATTCATAAACCGTATAGGATGTGTCACGTACACATCCTTGTTTTATTCCTCACAAGAATGTGGTTTCAGTATCTGTTTGCCAAATCTCTTAGTCATTAAGTTACAATCAACAAGCATGATCCTTCTCAAAATGTCATCCATGTGTCTTAATGCTTAAGACTCATTCACACTTATGGATTTCATCTCAATGGGTGCTACCATCAAGGTCATCCCTTATGGTTCACATGGAAGTCATTTAGGATCTAATGGTCATAAACCATAACTCAAAATCTAGTTCCTCAATATCATCTACATTGTTGACTCATCATATGACCAACTCATCATATAGATATTTGAGGTGTATCTGTTAAGGAATTTGAAAACTCACAACTTGTGATTCTTAATATCCTTTATTAGTGTAAAGTATTCTCATTTTAAGAAGAATTTAGTTATTTTATAATCATCCTCTAACTCCTTAGAGTATGACTCCCTTTTTTATTTATACATCACTATGCCTTAATCATGAGTTCTCTATGATATACTATCATAATCACTCATAGGGTTCTCAAAATTTGGTTTAAGTATCTCATTCATTGATCACATCAATAATTATTACTTTTACCAAATTTGTATTTTGTTCATGATCTTCTTGAACACTTCAAGATATTCATATTGGTATTTCTCTAAACACCATTTGAAGTATTAGAATTTGCTCCAATAGGTATGTAAATACATCATATGTATTATACCTAATAGGATAATCATTCTCCCACTACCACTAGTGAAGATTGATTTATCATGTCCAAGATATTCATGTCTCTTAATGGTTCACAACCAAAAGAGTCTAGCTTTATCCATCAATATGGAACCAAAAATGAATTCCCATGATAATGATAATTATTTGTTTGAGTTATCAATAACTTTTAGGTATCATTTTATCTTATGCATACCAAGTACCACAAGATAAACATGGCATTGCCATAAAAGATCACAACTTTAAAATTAAAACATCAACTTTATTAATAGCCATCCTTGTCACACAATATGCAAAAATAAAGTGTTTCTATTTATTGGAAAATATGAAATAGCAGTTCAGAACTCTATTACATGCCTTCAAGGCTGAAAATAAACTAAAGTACTCCTATCTATGGAGGCAACACTTGCCCCATTTATTGAGTGCTTATCACTTTACATCTTGGTATCATATACCTCAAAAGTGTTACAAGTTATTTCATGATACCCTTGGGTGGAGGCATCCATCACCTCCTTCTTCTTCTTTTATTCTTCCTGATATAGAGGACAATTCCTTTTCTAATGTCCTGGCTTTTGTAAATGGTGGTAATTGTCTCCCTTGGTCACGGCTCCCTTGGCCTTGAGAGTTGAAGATGACTTGGGCTGTTGGCTAGCATCAGAACCCTTCTTAGCTTTGCCCTTTCCCTTGCCCTTGGACCTACCTTTCTTTCTATTGATCAACATCACAGACTTAGGCTTGTCCTTCTTCATCTGTGCCTCAATTGTCCTCAACATGCCCAACAACTCTGTCAATGGCTTGTCAAAGTTGTTCATGTTGTAGTTCATCACAAACTGACTATAGGATTCTGGCAACGATTGTAGTATCACGTTAGTAGCCAACTCTTAGCTAAGGGGAAATCCCAGTCTCATCAGGTTCTCCACATACCCAATCATCTTGAGCGTGTGAGGACCAACTGGATCTCCTTCTGTCATGACACACTTAAACAACGCCCTAGAGACGTCATATCTCTCTTGCCATGCTTAGTCTTGATACATGTTCTTGAGATGCTGAATCATCTCAATGATGTCCATGTTCTAATGTTGTCTCTGCAACTCGTGGTTCATAGAGCACAACATCAAACACTTCACATCAATGGCATCTTCAGAATGCTTCTTAAAAGCATCCATTTCTTCCTTTGGTGCGGCAGGAGCAAGTTCTTCTGGAGCTAGAGTATCTAGGACATAGAGCTTTCACTCTTGAGTGAGAACAATTCTCAATGTCCTAAACCTGTCATGGAATTTTCCAAAAAAATAAACCTGTCATGGAAGTTAGTCCCATTCAGACTGTCCTTCTTGAGGACTGATCAGAATGAGAAGTGATTGTTGTTTGTGGCCATTTGTACTACAAAAGGAAATATATGCAATTTAGTCCACAAACTCAATTTTGACTTATTTGATTGATTTGAAAAAGTTTTACGATATAATTAGGAATTTAATTAATTATTGCTCCCACTATATTTGTTCAAATTGATAGCCCTCACCATCAATTCAGAAGATTGCAGTGCACAACCTTCTAGTGGGTCAAGATCCTGAAATCCTCTTAGTCATGGACTAGCTAGGGCTGTCACCCACAACTTAGATCTTCTAGGTAGGCAACTCTTGTCAATTGCATCATATGCAACTCTTGAAAGATGTCATGCACAACTCCTTTCCATGATCACCTCCATGCCTCAAGGTGCTAGATCCTATCTAGGTCACTTTGTTAAGTCCGACCCAAAGCCAACAGGATGAATATGCACCCTGCTAGGGAAGACCCACATATCCATCCTTCACGCTTCCATGAGATAGACGGTGCACCATGCTAGGGCATGCCCACACTTGATCGATCTATCTTTTCACATGTGTCACATTTGGAAGGCATCTAAAACTTAATATTTATTGAGGGATTTGGTTTTATAGGTACATATACATATCCAATAACCACAATATATAGTACGTATCATATACATGATATATCCCACAAAACACATGTGAAACGATAAAAGTGATGATTATATCCATCCTAATGTGATTCCTTGAGCCAAGAGGAATCACAGTCATCTAGGTCCACATCACATGCAACCTATACAAGATGAACTATGTGTTTTTCCAATCTGGGTTTGATCAACTCATCTCCATGATTGATCGGCTCGCCATCAGGCCGGTCGGTTGGGTGCCACCAGCCGATCGACTGGCACCTCCAGCCAATCGGTTCATTGGTTGACGTGCATCTCTTTAGGTTGCCACCCGCTCATCTCGCTCTAGGAATCAGCCACCTTGGTCCTCCAGCCGATCGTATCACGCCAGAGACGATTGTCTCGATCCTCTAGGTGCCCGCTGTTCTTTGACATAACAGGAAACATAAACTAATCTTATTTGCATTTGCATTGGAAAACCCCGAGTTACATTCAGGGGGAAAAAGGTAGGAAAGAATCTCAAGTTATCTTGAGTTACATCAGGAATAGGAGGTAGGGAATCAATGCACAGACCGAGATGCAAGCAACAAAAACCAAACACACACATATTTAGGGTTTATGGCCACAATACAATCACCACAGAAACTGTTTAAGGGTGACGCATATCGAATGCATTTATATACCATATCATATATGCATATGTAGGGATTTTGTGGATCTATATTGGGCATGCATAAAACCAATTAATTATTCGCATCGTATGTAATAAATAAAAGGCGATAAATAAAAAACTGATCATATTGATTATCCTAAAGTATAGAACATTGACGTGGATCTCATACCACTGTTCGGTTTTAGAGGAGGTAGAGATGGCAGCGGAAATAAAAAATTTCTCCCCAAACCCAGAACCCAAAGAGATCTCGTCAACATCTATGCAGTAGGAAGGATGATTTGTAGAGGTGTGCCTTATCTCGAGGCTTGCTCGGTGACGTTACCTCATGGTGAGTGTGGTCTTCACCTCCGGTCTTGGACGGTGTCAGTGCAACTCTTGGTCACACCCAGACTGACGGATTAATTGATGTCCTCTGAGCGGCGGAAACCTCCCACCTCTATAGTAGTCCACACAGACCACCGGGAACTCTAGTCGGTGGTCCTACAGGACACTGGAAGGATTCATCCTCTTCTATCGGCGTACTAGTCACCAACGTGCTCTCCCACCACCAATTGTCATCCTGCAGTTGTCTTTCCCTTGTTGTGCCTCCCTAGTCAGGTAGCACCTTCTCAGTCTCTCTCAGTTCACAACTGGAGAGGACAACTTTGCAAAGCAACTGGTGTTGTCTGAGCTCTGCTTATTTGAGAATCCCCCAGTACCCCTCTATATATAGGAGGGGTCAGGGTTAGGGTTCTCAACCCCAGGCAATGTGGGACTAAAGCGGGAGTAGATGGGCCCGGAATTTCCACAAATTGATACACTATGGCAGGTGAACCAGTCGTTTCACAAATGAACCGATCGTTTGGGGACTGAACCAATTGATTCATCTCATGAACTGGTCATTTCACTTCCTAGGGAAGTTCCCAATTGACTTTCCTCTTTCCGTTTCCAATTAATCCAAAGATCAATACTTGTCCCAATCAAATTGTACAAGTGAAATAAAAATATTTTCTCACCAACCTAACTTTCCCAAACTAACTCATTTGGTCCAACTGAACCGATCGGTTCAACACTTGAACCGCTCATATCACTTGACCCTGAGCCGATCGGTTCAACAGTTTGAACCAGTCCAGGTTGTGTAGAAATCAGTCAATGCAGTTCTCAATCGATCTGACACCCAAATCAGTTAGTCCAACACTTGAACTTGGTGATTCTGAGTCAAGTCAATTGATTGAATGTTTAATTTAACTACTAAACACATTTAGTAAACAATCTAAACATCATTCATGGATAAACTCCTCTTCCAGGTTAAATCCTATGTGTGTGACCCTGCAGGCCCATTTCATGTTGGTAGTGAAAGTCCATAACACTTATGACTTCACAAGCAAAGAGCGGTGCCTAGTCACACATCAATGCTACCCAAGAAAAAAGGAAAGTTGGAGAACAACTTTCAATCCTACAATATGTGACTGGTGTTAAAGTGAATGTATAATTCCTTTGTCACTAATATCCCAAATGAACTCAAGGCATGGAATAGTTATCCTTTCAACATTCATATACTTCCTTGATCTCAGAGCAGACTGGATGAGATATGTGTGACATCAATATCACATATTGATTCACACATGCATGTGGATGCCTTTCTCATTCCTACTCATCAAGTTCCCATGGACATAAAACTCCCTCAGGAGGGAAAAATCCCATATCTATCACTCATCCCTCAAAAGCCCCATGTGTCAAAGTCACCCAATCATCACCTTTAAAACAATCTATATTTTAGGACTGCGTTTGATGATGTCAAAGTGTACCCAATGACATATGTTGAGTGTAGTGATTTCAAGTCAAAGAATCACACTCACCACCATCACTGTGAGAGCTGATTGTGACTACCAAGTCATGGTTCCATGTGTCACTCTCATAGTGAGTCTATCCAATACACTTGTTCTCTAACAAGTACCTATGTGTTTGGTTTGATATCACTATATCATGACTATTGAGATTTTGTCATCAACCAACACACAATCTAGTCTTGTGTGTCATTTTTGTCTATCAACCTTCCACAATGACATCTGACTAGGGACATAACAAGAATGTACAAACTCTTAACATCTATATGATCTCACCATTCAAATCACGTACTTGAAGGCATACGTCATTGAGTATTGTCATTCTCTAGACATTCAATCTATTTTGTCATTATCTCATAACTGACTAGACTAGAATGAATTGGAAGCTTGCCTTTGATGTTTATCAAATCAATCTTAATGTATCCCACCAATCATTCGATGATTGGCTCTTATGGCATATATACCAACAACAACAAATTTGATGTGTGTATGCTGGTGAAGGTGGTTGGGAATGTCTTAAGTAGGTGGATGAAGGTGGAAAATGATGGTGGATGGAGGCAAACCAAAGGGGTGGATGTAGGATGTGTTCTTCAGCCCCTTGGGACCTTGGAACGCTCTCATGGATATCTAGAAATAGTTGTTCACCGAAACTAGCAATAGGAACCAATAGAACTAGTTGAACCCTTTGCTAACTAGAAAGGGGCATGCATTTATAGCGATATGTGGAGTGTATGTGATAAGTGGTCGCAAGCTTCTTAGCATTCACTAATGATCTGATCCTTGATTTTCATTGGTGAACCCGATCAGGTCGAGGTGGACCTGATCAGGTACATGGCAAGTAGTTACTGATGGCATTGTGTGGTAGTGGTCATTGATGTTTTAATCCTCTATCGTCACTAAAGTTTCATCGATCGCTTGTTGTTTGGCGATTTTTGATGCTAGAACTTTTCAACAGTCACCAAGGTTATATTGGTAACACTCGATGATGAACACAATCGGGTTGAGGCCAACCTAACTGGGTTCAGGTCTTTGATCATGTTTCCTCATACAACACTGGAGCTTTTTCTTTGGCGGTCGTTGGGTGTGGATCTTCGGCGATGGTTGGAGTTTCAGTGGTCATTGACAGCAAATGTGGTTCAGTGGTCGCTGAAATATAAATTTAGCGGTCGGTGACAGTGAAGGGGTTCAGAGGCCATAACATTGACTGCTACAAAAATTGGGCGATGAAATGACCGAGTTCAAGTGAATCCAACCGGGTTCATCACGAAAAACCTAGAGTTTTGATGTCTATTTGAGTTTGGTGTGTGCAAGTCCCAAAAGATGTAAATGACTAAAAGATAAGTGTCTGGAGTTATTATGGGAAATTTAAGGCTAGAATGGCACAAAATATATATAAATGCTTAGCATAAATGCCTAAATTTTGGTGTAATCAACCACCCAAGCTTAAACCTTGCTTGTCCTCAAGAAAGACTGTGCTTAAAGAACAAAAAGACAACATCCAAACTAAGTTTGGTGATATAGGCTAAGGTTAGGATTTTTTTTTAACAACACTTCTCCTCATCCATGTTGTTTCATAACAAACCCCCACCAATCAAGAAAACTTAATAAATTATGATCAAAGATCATCCATGTGGGATTACGCAAATTCACTGCAACCTATCAGTACTCATGAGGGTTTGAATCACAATAATTCAATATTAAAGCATTGTCACATACATGATCAGATAGATTATGGAGGCGAGTGATGAGCATGTATTCATGTTGACCGATTAGGAACAATGTGCCACCCACTTATTTGGGTCCTAAGAAGAAAAGAAAAAAAAGGAAAAGATGATAAGGACTTATCAAGAACCAGATCTATGTCAGGTTGGTCCATGTAACGAGCAATAGTCCCTATAGTTTGAGCCAGTTGGCCCAAAGCTGTAAGACGAACTCCTCATATTGTGCTCAAACCAACCCTACTACTGGGATGATCTAATAGGTCACGTAGGGGTTCCTAGTGACTCTCTAATGAGCATTCAGGGTGGTACTACCAGGCACGAAATACCTGCATTCATGAGCACAGTCATACACTGACTGGGCACCATCCTCAACTCTCCTAAAAGAGAAAATAAATGCTCATATTATAATCACTCTGGTCGTCATTTTCTGCATTCTAATTTATAGGCTTGGTTCAGAACTATTATGAATATTTTTGGGATTTTTGGGCAGCCAAGCCTTTTTTTTACATTTTTTTATTTTCATCTTTTTGACTCAATCTAAGGTGGGAGGGGCATTTTTCATAAAAGTAAAACAATTCAACTTGATTATAGCTCAAAAACTCATCATTACATGCTCAATACTAATGTGAAAAATAGTAATTATGGTTCAATGATCCTTAGAATGTAGGTGAGTTCGTGAACGACACGACTAGGAGTTTTGATCAAACTCTAGCTCTCTCTAACAGTCCTATATCCTAGGTTTGTCATTCACAACATAGATCAAGAAAATAATGTTTTAAAACTATGAATAACCTTAGGTTGAGTGCCAAACTTAAGGAAAGAGTCAAAGATAAAATCAAGCAAGAGATCAACCAGTTTTTAAGATGAAAATTGATATAGGTATGGATAATATTTTACGTGCAAAGCTACAAATTACGCAGCAAAGTCTTTAACAAATTTGAAAATTTTACTCTAAATTTGAAAATTTTACTCTAACTCTAAATGCAAGCTATATGAAAGATAAACATGCATGCATAAGGAAAGATAAAAGGGAAGCGTAAGAGGGAAAGATAGAGGGTGGTTAACCCTGCCACCCCAAGTTCAAAATTTTGATCATCCTTGAGTAAATCTCAAGATGTGGATGGTAAGTGATACAAAAGCTATTGGCAGTCGCTACTGAGGTACTGGTTGAGGTCATTGGTGTTGCCTAGGTGATCCTAGTACTCAGGGTGCATCCCATTCTGGTATAAGAATGATAGGCCAAAGTCCTTGGGTGGCTGTTGAAATGGCTGATAGAAGGTCAGAGGTGGTGGTGGTGGGAAGACTATGTCAAACCTCTATATGAGGTATGACACATCTTGCTCCATTTTGCATCGGAATGTCGACTCCAATCTACCCTAAAACATGTCTGCATATCGTACAACTTCCCCATGTCAAATTTGGAGGCATACTACTCGGGTTGGGGATATTGTTGATAAGAAGGCATCTCAGTGTGGGATACTTCCTGATATGGGATGTCATGGAAGGTTGTCCCGGCGTGCTACTCTTTCTCCTGGAATCCTGGTACTTCTGGTATCAAAGAAGATGCACTTGTAGTAGCTCCTTCCTGACGTATATTGGCTTGAGTGTCCAAGAGAGAAACGTCCATAACTGACGAGCCTTAAATGTGGGTCCAAGAAAGGAATCATGTCTAGGTTATTAGACTTTATAAATTTATAATACCCGAATGTTTAAGAAACCTACAACTAGCACAAGGTCGAAGTAGTTTGGGGTCGAACACAAGGATAGGAAGAACGACACTTTAGAACTTGAGTTTCACTTGTCTAAGCACATCAAGCAGGTAAAGGGATAGGTTTGGTTGTAACAAGAAAGCACCATAAAGAAATTAAACTAAAAGGCTATCTCCAACTAGAGTTACTAGAAAGATTATGATTTTAGGGTTTAGCAATTTTTATAGAGGTTTTAAATAACAGAATCTAAGGAGATAAAACTATCATTGAGGTAAAGCACGAAGGAAGAAGACTTAGGCATAATAATCATCAACAAAAGACATCCTGCAACCTCTTCTCTCAAAGAGGGTACCTCTAACTATGCACCATTTCCCTCTCTCAAGGGCAGTGGTCGTAGATTAGAGTGGTAAACCGAAGCAACCATGATCCTAGGTACTCTCGTACACCCAGATCAAACCAAACTCTAGAGTTGCGACAACCCCCTCGCAAGGGTGTCTAAATGGGAAACATGATTCGATAGCTAGTCAAAAGCGCGATCCAAAAGAAGAAACTAGAGTTTAGATGCTATAAAGAAATCATCCAACAAAAAGGAACCATACACATAACAACAAGAGATAAACTCCATAGATTCTAATAAGCTTAAGGAGAGTAAAAAGGTTTAGTTACAATGCATAGGGAAATGAAAGTATAATGTAGCAAAAAGGGAAAGATAAGCATCAGTCTCCTTGATTTAGGAGGTCGATATACAGCAGCGGACCCCTAAGGGACTGCTTACCCGGTACCGGGTAGGAGCTCGGCCCAATACACCCATGTCAGGCATCCAAACCTCTTAGGTGACAAGCATGATGGCCAGGGCGTATCAGGTATAACTCTAAACCCAAAACATCCGTATCGGGCAGCCGGCCCTCTCGGGTGACATACCACAATGGTTAGTCCGTATCGGGTTCGGTATCATGTTGGGTTAGGAATTACTTAGGTTCTCAAGTTCCTTGTATCGGGTATAGGGGGGCGAGCCGTCTGGAGTTGAGGCCCATCTAGGGACCCGGCAGGGGAGGCCTTCATGGTCGTATCATGCTGCTACAGCTACCGGGATGAGTTCTAAGTGAACTCCTCCTGTTCCTCTCGGGTTGGGAGTGTGCTCACCTAGTATCGCCCATCACGCCTTGGAACGTGACACACTAGCTCCTGATGTCTTTTTGGAGTTAGCTCTCATGGGATTCTGACATGTCCCATCAGAGTCATGTAGCTGCTATTTATAGGAAGCAGCTGGTAGAGGTTGTGGTTCTCGTGGGGCCACATGTCCTTTATCGGCTCCGTTCACGTGGCTTTAGGGGAGGACCGACACGTCTGTCACCCGATACAGCCTGTGGTGCGTGTCGGGTTACGAGAAAATTGCTTGACCGTGTCGAGTAATGACCCAGGCTTGTTGGTGCTCTGATGAGTGGCTTCATCACGCGATAGACTCTATCGGGGTGAGTCGTGGCAGGAAAAGCTACCTGTCAGGTAGATGGCGTATTGCTCATCACGCCCCCTCACGCGATACGCCCGTGTCAGGTTGTTGTCGTGACGGGCAACGATCGTGACAGGTAAATGGGCGTGTCGTGTAGCCAGTAAAGGGCCGGTTCAGGTGCTCATTGTAAGTGGGTCGGGACTGGCCTTTTTGCTGACTTTGGGTGGAAAAATGAGGGAAACTCTGCAAAATATGTGAAAAGAGTAAGGAGAACAGTGTGGGTTATTCGTATGCAAAAATAGGATAAAATGGAGAGGAAAACAGTTTAGAAGGTAGGTTTGACAACGAAATATGAGCCATAAATAGCCATAAAATGGGTGTTATCAACTCCCCGAAACTTAGCATTTTGATTTTCTTCAATCAATCTGAACTTATTTTAAAACTTTGTTTTGTGATACTTCTTCGTAACCCGACATAGTCTTCGGACAAGGGGTTTGAGCGAGTTTTTGAGACGTCCTTGAGGAGAAATATGTCTGGCTATGAACAACAAACTTTTTTTTCTACCTTATTGAAGAAAAAAAATTTCTCTTCAGCTTTGACGAGACTTTGGTGCATGATTTCAAAGTTAACTTCTCACCCCCAGCAAAAAATTCATGAGCCTTAAACGTGGGTCCAAGAAAGGAATCATGTCTAGGTTACCAGACTTTAGAAATTTATAATACTTGAATGTTTAAGACACTTACAACTAGTACATGGTCGAAGTAGTTCGGGGTCGAACACATGGATAGGAAGAATGACGCTTCAGAACTTGAGTTTCACTTGTCTAAGAACATCAAACAGGTAAAAGGATAGGTTTGGTTGTAATCAAGAAAGCACCATAAAGAAATTAAACTAAAAGGCTATCTCCAACTGGAGTTACTAGAAAGATTATGATTTTAGGGTTTAGCAATTTTTATAAAGGTTTTAAATAACAGAATCTGAGGAGATAAAACTTTCGTTGAGGTAAAGCATGAAGGAAGAAGACTTAGGCATAACAAGAAGCAACAGAAGACATCCTGAAACGTCTTCTCTCAAAGAGGGTACCTCTAACTATGCACCATTTCCCTCTCTCAAGGGCAGTGTCCGTAGATTAGAGTGGTAAGGTAAACCGAAGCGGCCTTGATCCTAGGTACTCTCGTACACCCAGATCAGACCAAACTCTAGAGTTGCAACAACCCCCCTCAAGGGTGTTGAAACGGGAAACATGATTCGATAGCTAGTCAAAAGCACGATCCAAAAGAAGAAACTAGAGGTCAGATGCTATAAAGAAATCATCCAACAAAAAGGAACCATACACAGAACAACAAGAGATAAACTCCATAGATTCCAATAAGCTTAAGGAGAGTAAAAAGGTTTAGTTACAATGCATAGAGAAATGAAAGTAAAATGTAGTAAAAAGGGAAAGATAAGCATCAGTCTCCTTGAATTAGGAGGTCAATATACAACAGCGGACCCCTAAGGGACTGCTAACTCAGTACCGGACATGAGCTCTGCCCGATGCACCCGTTTCAAGCAGCCAACCCTCTCAGATGACAGGCGTGACAGTCAAGGTGTATCAAGTAGAACTCCCAACCCGACACAGCCATGTCGGGCAACCGGCCCTCTCGGGCGACATACCATAATGGTTAGTCCGTATCAGGTTCAGTATCGCGTTGGGTTAGGAATCACTTAGGTTCTCAGGTTCCTTGTATCCGGTATAGGGGGCGAGCCATCTTGAGTTGAGGCCCATCAAAGGACTCGACAGGGGAGGCCTTCATGGTCGTATCGTGCTGCTGCGGCTACTGAGACAGGTTCTAAGTGAACTCCTCCCGTCCCTCTCAGGTTGGGGGGTGCTCACCTAGTATCACCCGATACGCCTTGGAACGTGACACACTAGCTCCTGATGTCTTTCCAGAGTTAGCTCTCATGGGATTCTGACCCATCCCATCGGAGTCCTGTAGCTTCTTTTTATAGGCAACAACTAGTAGAGGTTGTGGTTCTCGTGGGGCCACATGTCCTTTATCAACTCCATTCACGTGGCTTAAGGGGAGGACCGACGCGCCTGTCGCCCGACATGGCTAGCAACGCGTGTCGGGTTGTGAACAAATCACTTGACTGTGTCGGGTAATGACCCTGGTGGGAAACTGCTCCGATGAGTGGCTTTATCGCGCGATAGACTCTATCGGGGTGAGTCCTGGTGGGCAAAGCTCCATGTTGGGTAGATGGCATATCGCTCGTTAGGGCCCCTCGCGCGATACGCCCGTGTCGGGTTGCTGTTGTGACATGCAACGATTGTGACGGGTAAGTGGGTGTGTCATGCGGTCAGTAAAGGGTCGGTTTAGGTGCTCATTGTAAGTGGGTCGGGAGGAGCCTTTTTGCTGACTTTGGGTGAAAAAATGAGGAAAAACTCTGCAAAAGATGGGAAAAGAGTTAGGAGCACAGTGTGGGTTATTCTTATACAAAAATAGAATAAAATAGAGAGGAAAATAGTTTAGAAGGCAGGTTTGACAACAAAATATAAGCCATAAATAGCCATAAAATGGGTGTTATCAACTCCCCCAAACTTAGCATTTTGATTATCCTCAATCAATCTGAACTTAATTTAAAACTTTTTTTTGCGATACTTCTTCGTAACTCGACATAGTCTTCAGACAAGGGGTTTGAGAGAGTTTTTGAGACGTCTTTGAGGAGAAATATGTCTGGCTCTGAACAACGGACTTTTTTTTCTGCCTTATTTAAGAAAAAAAAAATTTCTCTTCAGCTTGGACGAGACTTTGGTGCATGATTTTGAAGTTAGCTTTCACACCAAATAGCTTTGGGGGTGAGAAGTTGGGTTTTTGGATAGGATTAAGGATTTTTGGGTTTTTCTTGTTTCCCATCATTGCATCTAGGTATGGGTTCGTTAACGGGAAAGTGGTCCCTGCAGTCCAAGCCAGTTGGCTTTAAAGCAGTGATTTCACATCCTATGTACCACTGCCCCGGATCTACTATGCCTAAAAATGGGTACTTTTGGAAGGACAAGTGGGTTTTTTTTGGCACAACTCTCATGCTTTTATTTACTATCATAAGGCTTTTCTCTCTTTTTGGGATTTTTGATGGGTAGGGAAACAAAAGAGAGTTCACACTTTTTCCTTCACATATGCATCTCTTAGCTGTTGTGAGATTATTTTTTGAAATTGGCGTAGAAAAGTTATAGTCTTTGTCGTTTGAGACTGCATTTTTGGAAAGAACATAATAAAAACTTCCACTACCTTAGACATAGAGAAAACAAGCTGGGAGAAGTTGTATCAAGTTTTTACTATAAAGTGTACTTGTAAAATGATTGAGAGGCAAGCAATTGTATATGTACTATTTTGTATTTTGTATGTAATATGTTCATAGGATATGGGAAAACAAAAAAGAAAGATAGGAAGGGGGGGAATTTTAGGTACCTCCCTCATTGATAGAATACCCCCCCCCAAACTTACTACACACTCTATCCCAGAGTTGTGAGAAAGATAAGGAAGGGCGAAGATAAATCAGTGAGGGTTAGCCGGTGATTGTGCCTATATCTGATAGAAGCTCCATCACATATTCTCTACATTTGCTGGGATAGTCAATGTGGTAGAGCTTTTCAGGCACTTGTTGTAGCATCACCAAACTAGTAATCCATTCAAGCACATAGATTCCATAGTCATTTGAAAGTGGAGTTTGTTGTGGGCTACTGTGGAAGAATTGAAGCTTCTGCCATTTGTTCGTCGTGTTCTCTTGGAACAACTAGATCAGCGTTGCCACCTCGATGTAGTATTTCCTTGCTATGCGCTCGAGTGGTGTCAACGTTGTTGATGCACACTGCACCGGATGATCTTTGTTGTTGTCGGAGTTGTTGTAAAAAATTGATGCTCGTGGGCGAGTGCATACCGTAAGGAGTGTCCAATGATTATAGTGCAATATTGGAAGGAAAATGATACACGGCATTCTACTTTTTATCTCTGCCAGAAATTGTTGTTTCACTCCTAACTCGTCAGCTAGGCAGATGTCGTTGAACACCATTGGGTGGGAAATATAGGCATGTTCAAACTTCTTCTGTAGGATCTGGATGTCAGCTGCTACTACCAATATAGCCATACATCCTACTGCCTTCACTAAGTCCCGAAGATCATCAACTGGGACTATGACACTGCCTGCCTCGTAGATGACATATGTGGGGGTAGAATCAGCTAACTTGAGGAGAATTATGTTGACCTATTGCTGAGTTAGTGTAGCACACGCAGAACGATCAAAATTGTTGATAATCATTTTTGAAATATCAGGCGAAGTGGGGTCTTCATTGGTGAGTATTTCTCACAGAGCATCCATCTGCTTTCCTGCCCCATAGATGTCTGTGTCTATCTCAGCCTCTTCTCCTGGAAGGCTGCTGGTCGGGGAAGATTCATCTTCTTGATCACTGTCCAGCAATTTCTCTAGGACGCATGCGTCTCAGAAATAGCGCCTGTCCTTGATCAGTAGCAGTGCATAGGCGCTTATGAGCTGATAGAAGTTCTGTCCTTGGAGTTGCCTTATGTATCTGAAGATGTGGAGCATCTCCATGGAGTGAAGGACTATGAAGGCACTATTTCTGCTTCCCACTTCTTCTTGTACGGGGAAGTCTCCAAAGGTGAAGAAGTTCCAAACGCCGCTGTGGCGTTGGATTCCATACTTGATCACACGGAGAAGAAGCAGTGGGAGAAGCCTGAGATGCTTGTCTTCTGGGCGTACAAATATGTGTCCTGAGAATGGGACCTCCTTGTTGCAGCAGCTGAGGAGCTGGACATCGTGATTCCGGAGATCCGCTACGTAAAGGAACCAGTTTCTTCGGTGTTTGTAGGGGGCCAACACAAAGTTTAGGTTGTGTTCTTCGATGTGTTGTAGCATGTTGGCCACCAGGATCGAGTCATACGCCCCTCTCATCAGTCTTCTTGCCAAGGCCAGGGTGGCGGTGTAGATTGGCTGCCGGCCTATCCTGGTGCCTAGGTTCTCTATCATCACACTCTCCAAGACCCGGAAGAGGATCTTCCCGACGATGGATGAGGAGAGGAACATGCTCTTTAATGCTTCCCGTCGTACGATGAAGTAGCCGTCGCTCCATACGACATCCTCTCCATCTTCCTGCAATCTCAGGACCTTGTTCAGCAGCTTCTGGTCTCTGATTGTTAGGTATCCAATGGCTCGTCAGTTAAAGTCTTCCATCTCGAAGGAGGGGATCTCCGACGGTGTAGAAAATGCATATGCCATCGAGCTCTTTTCTCTAGAGGGTGTCTTCTGTTGGCAGAGTATATGTCCTCCCCCCCCTTCTCCCTCTGATTCTCCAAAAGAACCCTCCTCTAGGCTGATGGATATGTCCATGTCTTCATCCTCTTCTAGGGAGGGCGAGGGAGAAGTTGTATTAGCGCCGCGGGTGCTCTCCTATCCTGGTGGAATCCCGTTGGTGGTTTTTTTCGTCATTTCTTCCTCGTACATTGTGGATGGCCCGCTAGAGGAGGAAGAACACAACGTTCCTGAGGAGGACGCCGAGGATGATGGCTGGGAGCCGAGGCCGGGTGGCGATGGAGACCTCCTTGGTTGTCTTGAACGGGGGTGGTCATCCCTACGGTTCAGTCTCTCTTCGATGTCATCGAGGCATTGAAGAGCCAACTGCATCGTGTTATTCAATGCCTCTAGTTGTCCAGGAAGGCCAACTAGAGTTAGCAGCTGACGCTCCTGCTCACTCAACCTCCTTTGGAAAACACTGAATTTGCGGGTTAGGGAAGCAAAAGTGACATAGTGATTGCTTGTTACCTCCCGCAAGTGGTCAAACTCTTGATCGAGGACCTGCACTAGTGTTGGAGGGGTTGTGGTTGATTGGCCTCTGGTCCTCGTCATGCTCCTTGCGCTGGATGTTCGGCCTGAAGAGTGCACATCTTCAAGCGGGGCCAAATCCATCTGTATTATGCATGAGGGCGTTGCTTCAGGACGGAGCGTCGACTGCTTTGTGGCTGCCTCTACCTCATCATCTTTTAGTGGTAGATAAGGGCACAAAGTAGGTGGATGCTGATCTTCCATCCAACTATCAATGTCCTCCTCTGCAGAGGCTATCGACGCCATTGGCAGAGGTGTCGGAGTTGGCTGCACAGCCCTGAGCTCCGCCTCCAGGAGCTCAGCGAACGTGTCGTCGCTAGCGTTCGGCGGCACCATCGCTTCAGGCCTGCGGCTATTTCTTCCATGGCAGCGTCCTCGGGGCTGTCATCATAGCATCGACCCTGGTGGTTTCGACAACTTCAACAATCGTCATTGTTTCCTCAGTGGTTGCGACGCTTGTTGTTGTGGTGGCTGCGACCGACTCGGGATCAGCAACAACAGCTTCAGGGGCGGTTGCTGCTGATTCGGTGGTGTCAACCACGGATTCTGGAGCGGCTGCCACGGGTTGCATGGTGGCGGTGGATGGCTCGACGGGGGCAATTTAGTCGCCACTTTGTCTTGTCAAAAGTCTAGGGGGACTATGATAAATGTATATTTATCTTTTTTTATTTAATCTTTAAGATATTTTTTAGGATTGTTTTGTTATTTATTTTCTTAGTTTTTAGTTTAGATTTTCTCCCTTTATTTGGAGTTTTAATTGTGTTTGGCTGTTTTTTGTAGGAAAAGGGTCTAATCACTTTAATGATCAAATTTTCTTTGAGAAGATATTTTGCACAAATTCCCGCAGTGTCTGACTTTCGTATATACCTTTCACCAAAATTGGTATAACTCCCACATTCCAAGGAAGAATTTAATGTGCAAGTATGCGTTGGAAAGAGAATTCAATTATCTACAGGAAAAACATATTTTTGAACTACTCCCGAATTTAAGACTGGCCCAAAAATACGCTCGAAATTGCTATTGTGCAAAATTACTATAAAAAGAATGCAAAGCAATCAACCGTTTCTTTTCTTCTATTGACCAGATCCAGAAACATTTTCAGCCGCCGGCCAAGAGTCTTATAGAAGTTCTTGTATGTAGGGTTTCTACTCCTCCTTACCCTATAAAAGGAGGGGGACTCCACTAAGAAAGGCATCTCAGATTTTTTAGTCGTTCCTTGTAGTTGAACTTTGTCATTTCCATTCATTCGTGTAATCTTTCATTTCTGTAATAAAATTTATTATTTTCTCTCTGGTTTATAGATCTCGTTTCTTCTTCTTCTTCTTTTCTTTAGAGAGGGGAACTAAGAGAGAAAGCTATTTTATTGACACCAGCTAAGATCTCCTAGGAGATTCTGTCACTTCTGGTCTATGGCTTTCTACCTTCCTTCCTTATTTTCTCCATCCCTTAGTATGACTAGCGAGTAGTTTTCTTACCGAGGTGAGGGGAGCAACCCTTTAGCCATGTACTAACTAGATTTAAGATTTATAAAAATTTTTAGATAAATGGATTTTGATTTGGATCTCGGAGATTTTAACAAAGTGATCTCTCGTTTTCATCGCTTGTTAATCTTGGCGGATGCGACCGTGGAACCCAAGATTTAGAACAACAAAATCGATTTCATGGGAATTTGGATGAGACCTCAGAAAAGTCCTCATTAGGATGATTGAACTAGGATCATGAATGCCAGGACCAATGGATTCATGGGGAGTTCATCTTTTATGAATCATTTATAAATGTTTCACATACCTTCTTTTATCTTTCTTATCATTTCTTTGATCTTGTTTTGCATCGACTAGGGTGGTAAAATCCCTTAGCCTCAGTATTTCCTTCTTTGATTGTTAATATTTGATTCAGTAACTTTATCTTTTTGTTTTAGTTTTAACAAACTCTTGAAACGGATTTTACATTCTCATTCTCATAATCAGATTTGAAACTCAACCATCTTCATCGCCGTCTCTGTGGATCAACCCTTCTATACTAGCCTTTATCGGAAAGTTGAAAAGGATAAATTCTAGGATAATTTTTCTAGTGATTGGTGTGCTAAACGACGTGCATCAATTTGCCGCCGTTGTCGGGGATGGCGTAGTTGTTTTTCAGACTGGTTGCCTATATATCTTGTATAATCCATGTTCATATACTCTAACTTTCATAACTTTAGTATTTATTATAATTTCTTTTAGATTTTTTTTATTTCTTTTTGCGTTCCGAGCACAATTCCGGAAGTGTATCTCCTATTTCTGCTGAGTTTCTATTCCATCAGTACTGCTTTCTAATTACTTTTTTTTGTAATTTTAGTTTATTTCATAATTTCTTACATTTATAATTTTTAGTTCTCTTTGTAATTTTTGACTAACCTCTTATCTCGTAATCTTTCTTCTCTCATTCGTTGATTGACATATCTTTCAGGAACTTTTCTTTTAAAATGGAGTGGGCATCCCAATATCCCCCACAATATTATTATTGTGGTTTTTACCACCATGCATCTCTTGCCTGCCCGACTCTACCCCATGCTTATAATAACATCCCTTTTAATTGCGAACCCTTTCATCCTGGTGGGTACAATGCGAATCCACATTTTTCTGAGAACCATTATGGGGAACCTTGCTATCCATATTCTAATGGGGGATATGATCAACAAAATTTTGTGGGGTGTAACCAACAAAACCTTGGGGGTTATGAGCATGTTAATGAAACTCAATGTAATCTTCAACAAGAAGAGAGACTTAGGGCCCTAGAGAAGATAGCAGTAGAAGGAGAAACAAAACTAAAAGCCAGTCAAGCCTTATTAACCGCCCTACTAGAAGCCCAAACCTAAAATATAGATTGTTCAAATATGTTTCCTTATGATTTGGTGACACCTTATAATATTGAATCTTCCTACCAAGATGGATGCAATGCAAATTACAATCCACCATCTTTTGGAGATTATTATGAGGAGAAATGTCTCCCAAAACAATATGAGGAGTACTATGGCCAAGGACACTATGGAGAGTGTGGTGAGGATGACCAAAATTTTGGGGTGTATAAATCCTATGGTGAAATGAAAATTAATCTTGAACTGGAAGACAGACTTAAGGCCCTAGAAAATATGGCAGCAGAGGGACAAGCAAAACTTGAATCTAGTCAAGCCATGTTATCCAACTTACTAGAGGATCAATCATAAACTCCCCCTATAGAGCTTGAGCAATGCAAGATGGTTCTTCCTGATGACAACAATGATGAGGATCCTTATTTTGTGTCATATATGTCGGATCCTGAAGAAATAGCACAAACCATGGAGCCATATTTTGTGTGTGATGAGGACATTGGTATCCCTATCTTTCCCTTAGAGACTCTTTTACTTGAATACGAAATGTCAAAGAAGGAGAGTCATTATGAAGATCCAACAACTTCTCCCATCCTCAAAATAAAGATGAATGATACCATAGACCAATACCCTTCTTTTGAGTCTATTTTGGATAATGAGCATCTAACCCCCTTTTTTATTCTTCCCAAGCCGTCACAGCCAATTTCCATCCCACACATGGCTGATCTATAAGGGGAGATACCACCATTGGAAGAAACCCACACACCCCCTTATATTGTTTGCAAGGAAGACATCATCATCCCTCAGAAATATTTGGGAAACCCCTGTACAAAAGCATTAGAGACATATGTTATATCAACAATGAAACTTACCAAACCCAATGTTGATGGCATTAATTTTAAGAAGAAACAAAACACTTTTGTAAATGATTTTAAATTGTTTGTATTAGCATAAATTCTTCCATATGCAGGTCATCATGATGGTGGAAAACCTAAACCAGATCCTCCACCCGACTCAGTTCATCATGCTCTATTGGCATTACTGGTCGGGTACCTGCCAACCTCCCCCAATCCACATCCATCTTCAACACTTCCCTTGCTATCGAAGGAAGATCTATGGATATTATTAGAAGGAATGCGAGGTGAAAGAAAATATGAACACCCCACTGATCTTCCACGGTCGAACTATCATCGGGTACACTATGAAGCTCCGCAGATAAAGGTCCCAACCTTCATACACATCCCCTTCAGCTGGACATTTTTTGAGCTACCTGTGCCACTTGGAAATCCTTACTCTTCTCTTCCCTCCATCTCGAGTTTTGATTTTGCTCAGGACGAGAAAAAATCTAAGTCTGGGGTGGAGGTGGGTGGTATGTTTCTATTCCATCACTTATCTTTTTTATTCTTGCATTATTTGTACCTTTTTTTTTGTTTTGCATATAGTTGCTTTGTTCATGGCCATTATCTAGTCGGCCATGTTTTTATTTCTTTTCTAGCAAAATGGCCTTTATTTAGTCAGCCAATATGAATAGATGTTTATCATTGTACCCCTTTGAATTTAGTAAATCTTTTGCAAAAATTATTACAAATTGCCATGTCTGAAACCACCTTGTCACCTAGGATCCCAAAATAGCACCACTCCTTGGAAAAGTTGGCAATCCGTATGGAATCAATCAAAACCAAACACAAATTTTCTCTATTTTTAAACTATTGATTAACTTGATATAAATCTTGTATAATGTGATTGACATGAATGTTCTTTCTGATGTAATGACACTTTCCAAAAAAAAGGAGAAAATAAATGTGTGAAGTTATAAGGACAAGGAAATATTTTGTTTCCCCCTTATTTTCTTTCTAAAAAAAGAAGCAAAGAATCACCACCAGACAAAAATCAAGTCTGGGGTGGCATGCTTCCCATAAAAAAATCCATACCCCACAAAGGGGCGTACCATCAACAAATGCCAAAAGTGCACATGAAAAAAAAAATTCTGACCAATGTAGCCACAACTCCACAAATCTAAATCCCAAGTCGAATAGAGGAGGGATAAAAAAAATCATCACTTCCTTCTTTGTTTTCACACCCCCTAATTTCATCTTGGTCTTGTGCAACAACTCACATAAAAAAATACATTAATAAAAATGAGAGTGTCAATGCAAAAGAAAGATGAAGCATGCTTTTCTAACAAATCTTGATTTAGAACCAAGATATGATATTTGTTTTTAATAGGGAATATAAAATTTTGTATTTTGTGGTTTTAGGAGATTGGGTTGCTTGGCCGAATTTGGAGGTAAGGAATAAAGTGATGTTACAAGGGTGAGGATAGACATGTTCTTAGTATAAATTGGAATAATTTGTGTTTTTATTTGTTTGAGGACAAACAAAGATTCAAGTCCGGGGTATTTTGATAAATGTATATTTATCTTTTTTATTTAATCTTTTAGATATTTTTTAGGATTGGTTTGTTATTTATTTTCTTAGTTTTGTAATTAATTGTATTAGTTTAGATTTTCTCCCTTTATTTGGAGTTTTAATTGTATTTGGCCGTTTTTTGTAGAAAAATGGTCTAATCACTTTAATGATAAAATTTTCCTTGAGAAGATATTTTACACAAATTCTCACAGTGTCTGACTTCAGTATATACCTTTCACCAAAATTGGTATAACTCCCACATTCCAAGGAAGAATTTAATGTGTAAGTATGTGTTGGAAAGAGAATTCACTTATATACAGGAAAAACATATTTTTCAGACTGCTCCCGAATTTATGAATGGCCCAAAAATACGCTCAAAATTTCTGTAGTGGAAAATTACTGCAAAAAGAATGCAAAGCAATCGACCGTTTCTTTTCTTCTATTGACTAGATCCAGAAATGTTTTCAGCCGCCGCCCAAGAGTCTTCTAGAAATTCTTGTATGTAGGGTTTCTAACCCTCCTTCCCCTATAAAAGGAGGGGGGACTCCACTAAGAAAGGCATCTCAGATTTTTTATTCGTTCCTTGTAGTTGAACTTTATCGTTTCCATTCATTAGTGTAATCTTTCATTTCTATAATAAAGTTTATTCTTTTCTCTCTAGTTTATAGATCTCATTTCTTCTTCTTATTCTTTTTTTTGGAACGGGGAACTAAGAGAGCAAGCTATTTCATTGTCACCAGCTAAGATCTCCTAGGAGATTTTGTCACTTCTGATCTATGGCTTTCTACCTTCCTTCCTTGTTTTCTCCATCCCTTAGTATGACTAGCGAGTAGTTTTCTTACCGAGGTGAGGGGAGAAACCCTTTAGCCATGTAATGACTAGATTGAAGATTTATATGATTTTTTAGATAAATGGATTTTGATTTGGATCTCAACGATTTTAACGAAGTGATCTCTCGTTTTCATCACTTGTTAATCTTGGCAGATGCGACCGTGGAACCCAAGATTTAGAACAACCAAATCGATTTCATGGGAATTTAGATGAGACCTCAGAAAAGTCCCCTTTAGGATGATTGAACTAGGATCTCTGAATGCTAGAACTAATGGATTCACCGGGAGTTCATCTTTTATGAATCATTTATAAATGTTTGCATACCTTCTTTTAGCTTTCTTATCATTTCTTTGATCCTATTTTGCATCGACTAGGGTGGTAAAATCCCTTAGCTTCAGTATTTCCTTATCATTTTTCTTTTAGTTTTAACAAACTCTTGAAATGGATTTTACATTCTCATTCTCGTAATCAGATTTGAAACTCAACCATCTTCATCGCCGTCTCTGTGGATCGACCCTTCTATACTAGCCTTTATCGAAAAGTAGAAAAGGATAAAATCTAGGATAATTTTCCTAGTGATTGGTGTGCTAAACGACGCACATCAGACTGGCTTTCCTATTGCAGCTACCCTCTCTTGTATTCTTATGGTGGCGGCGTAAGAGGGTTCAACCAGCACAGCTTCAATTTCCACTGTGGTGAAGATTAGCTTCTCTACGTCGTAGTTGGCGCAACGTGGGAGTGGTAGGAGGGTGTTCATCATTGCAAAATTATAGAAGTAGTGGTGGCCCTCCTTTTTGATAATGCTAGCCCTCGTTAGGAATTTGAGGTCAATCTTGCTGTCACCTCTCATCCTCGACAGGCTACGCAGTTCCTTGGGGTATCCTAACTGTACCGTGATCAGGTTCACTAGCCCTCCCATGTTGTAGTCCTTGGTGGTGTCCTTTACTAGATGAAGTCGGTTGAGTAGGAACAACCCCAGGTTGATCGTGCATCCATCCATCATGTGCCACATGAGGTGGAGCTCTTCAGTGTATAAGTTGTTCGATTCATATTTTTTGAAGAGCAGACACACCACGATCTTGTGTACTATCCTCCAGAAGAAGGAGTGCACCGCCACCACTTTGCTCCCCGGCTTGAACATTGACTCGCCGGCGAGCCTCCCCCAGAGTGCGACCGGGTTGAACCTGTTGCCTTTGGTGATTCTAACATCGTTGTTGAGTAGGTCTTTCCCAGCTTCACTAGAGGAGAAGATCTCATTGAGCAGCTTTTTAGATATCAAATGCTCAATGTTGTATAACCGCCCGTGCAGTCTGTCTGTCCCGCCGAATCATTCAACTTCGTCTACTGTATTCTTCACCCGGCGGAGGGATGACATGAACTCCTTCGTGAGTTCTGTGTAAGAGGCGGTGTGGCTGAAGCATATCTTCCTCAGCCCGACAGCCTCTAAGACATTTTCCAGCCTATCGAAAATGCCTATCTGGTAGAAGGACGACTGGTGGCAGAAACGGGTTGGCCTGTAGACTTTGGCTACCAACTCTGCATGCCTCTGGATGTGCTCCTTGTCTCTGGGCACGAACTGGCCTGGTGAGTGATCCAGAGGCGCTGGTCCGGCCGCCACAGCTGAGGTCGTTGCTGGTGCTTCTGCTACTCTGGGCTGCTTCTCAGCCTCAGACAACCCTGTTGTGTCAGGGTTTGGGCACTTCTGCCCGGTTGTGGTTTCTTCAGTTGCGGCCTCGTGATTGATCCTCTGGCCATGTTCGTCGACTTGGATGACTTTCTGCTTGGTGTGGGCCATGTCTGTAATGTTTACACAATAATAGGTAAGTAATGAGTTTACTAAATGGGTCGCCTAGCTCGATATCGGGAGGTAGACAAAGAGGGTCATGTCGCCTGATACCAAATAGGCGACACTCGAAAAACCAATACTATTTTAGAGTTTATATAAAAAGTGATTTCACGCGATACGATTTACCCGGTATAAACACGTCGATATCGGGGGTATAGGTAAACATGCTTGTCGCCTGACACAAGGTCTGGCCGACAGGGTAGGCCGATATCGGGTCACCTCATCAGAACAAACCCTACCCGATACAGACCCATGAGAAAGGTGTCGCCTGATACGATAGAGTATCAGGCGATACAAGTAAAATGTCCTTTGTGAAACAAAATTGGGCAATATGGGTCTTTCCCAATACTAGGTATCGTTTGGGCGATAGGTGCATCACACGATATGATCAGAAAAACATTGAAAACCCCGATAGGTAAAACTTGGTATGGAGCAGAGGGCGTTGCCCGACAGGGGCATCGTGCAAAGTGTGTTGCGCGACACACACCTTGCGTGATACACTTTGGGTGATACACAAAACTAAAGCCTCGTGCCCGACACGGGAATCACTAAAAGAAAAGTTGTGCGATACGACATGCCCGACACAGGCTGCGCAACATGATAGGGTGTATCGGGTTATACCTGTAGCTTTGGGAGCAGTCACGGGCAACATGGGAAGTCGGGAAGGCTGGCCAAAATGGGAGCAAAGCGAGAAAAAAATGCACGATACGGGAGTAGGTGAAAAGTAAATGCAAGTGCCCGACACAGTTAAACTGAAGTTACTATATATAGCCAATGCGAGCGGGGGTAAATTGGGTAAAACTGGACACGTGTCACGTGATAAAGCGCATCGATTTCTATAACACTGTAAAATCAGTCAAGTCCACTGCGTTGGGAAGTGATTTTCCTTCCTAAGCATGCTTCGCGCCGCACGAAATGCATGTCGCGTGAGCCAGGCATGTCAGGTGATACGCTTTCTTATTACACCCTTCTTCCTGATACAGGGAAGCGCGCTTCGAGCCACTCTACCCGCCAGCCTGATACAGGAAGCCGATATAGGAGAAACAAAAGGCGGATGGCCTATACGACCAGACAGAAGGGTATCAGGCAGAGAAGAAACTAAAGAGGTGATCAACGATGCATGCCCGATGCATTGAACAAAAAGGGAAAATCTAAAAACAAAGAAAGGCAAGGGTAGAAAAACTAAAACTAAAGAAAAGAAAAAGCATTGATGGGTAAAACATCATTGGATTAAAAGGGGAAGACTTCCAACCTCATATAGTGTTACCCATCAAGGCTATAAAACTAAGTCGGTGACCCATAAAACAAGAGAGTTTGTGCATGTGGTGCATGCACTTACTCGGGCCTTATTACAATAATAATGTTCGTAATGTTTTGCTACATGAAAGGAAATAACGTCCTATGCTAGAAAAAGTAAAAATTTGGGCTGCCTCCCGAAGAGCGTTGTAGTTTTCATCGTCAGCACGACAAGCTTCAGATACTTCTACTCCGATCCTTCGACTGTTGCCTCAGCGTCCTATAGGGTTATCTCCGACCTTCTCACGAATGCTTCATCTTCGTAAAACCTCTTGACTCTATGCCCATTCACTGGAAAGACCTTTGCCTGATCGTCTTTTTCATATAGCTCCATCATCCCTGATGGATATATCTTTTCCATGTTGAAGGGTCCAGACCATCTACTCTGCAACTTCCCTGGAAAAAGACAGATAGAGGATTTAAATAACATAACTTTATCACCTTCACTGACGTCCTTTTTCTTCAGATGGGCATCATGCCAGATCTTGGTTCTTTGCTTGTAAATCCTGGCATTTTCATATGCATGGAGTCTCAATTCTTCAAGCTCTTGGAGCTGAAGAAATCTTTTCTTTCCAGCTACCGTCTGGTCCATATTGAGCTACTTGATTTCCCAGAATGCTTTATGCTCCAATTCAAAAGGAAGATGACAGGCTTTTCCATAGATCAAGTGATAAGGTGTGGTACCCAACGGTGTTTTAAAAGTAGTTTGATATGCCCACAAAGCATCATTTAGCTTAGCTGACCAGTCCTTGTGGGACTTGCCAACTATCTTTTCTAAAATCTTCTTTATCTGTCGATTGGAGACCTCCACCTGTCCCAATGTCTGTGGATGATATGTTGTTGAAACCTTGTGGCGGACACCGTACTTACGCAGAAGCGATTCAAATTGTCTTTCCGTGAAGTAAGAGTCGCCATCACTAATGACGGTCCTTGGAACTCCAAACCTTGGAAAGATAATCTTGGTAAAGAGCATGATTACTTCCCTTGCATCACATGTTTTAGTGGATATAGCTTCTACCCACTTCGAGACATAGTCAAATGCGATGAGAATGTACTTAAAATGATAGGATGAGGGGAATGGTCACATATAGTCAATACCCCACACATTGAAAATTTCAACTTCAATCCAATCCGATAGTGGCATCTCATTGTGACGGGAAATGTTCCCAGTTCGCTGGCATTCGTTGCAAGACTTTACAAAAGTGTGAGCATCGTTGAACAAGGTCGGCCAGTAGAAACTAGATTGTAGCACCTTGGTAGCTATCCTCTCACCTCCCAGATGTCCTCCATATGGAGAGGAGTGACATTCGAACAAAATTTTCAAAACTTCTTCTTCTGGTATGCATCTTCTATATAACCTGTCGGCGTAATGCCTGAACAACAAGGGATCTTCCCAATAATAGTTCTTTAAATCAGAGAAGAACTTCTTCTTTTGATTATAAGACATATCTGGGGGAAGTTGCTTACAGGCCAGGTAGTTGTAGAAATTTGCATGCCATGGCCCCTTAGGGTCTGCTGACTGGGCTGAGTAGATGGATTCGTCGGGGTAGCTTTCGTTGATGGGCAGTGCGTGATCATCTTGCACCCGAATCCTAGAAAGATGGTCTGCAACCACATTCTCTGAGCCCTTCTTGTCTTTGATCTCAAGGTCAAACTCTTGTAACAACAGTGCCCAACGTAGCAGTCTGGGCTTTGCATCCTTCTTCTGCATTAGATATTTAATAGCCCCATGATCAGTGTGAACAACCACCTTTGAACCCATGAGGTAAGACCTAAACTTGTCAAAGGCATACACAATAGCTAGCATTTTTTCTCTGTGGTCGTGTAACTCTGCTGAGCCTCATCTAGGATCTTGCTCGCATAGAAGATAACATGATGCTTCTTGTCTCTCTTTTGGTCGAGTACGACCCCTATAGTAAAATCACTGGCATCGCACATAAGTTCGATTGGAAGATTCCAATCAGGGGACTGGAGAATCGTTGCATATATTAAAGTGCCCTTCAGAGTTGAGAACACTCTCATACACTCCTCTGTGAAGTCGAACTTCACATCTTTTACCAGAAGGTTAGAGAGAGGCTTGGCTATCTTTGAAAAATCCTTTACAAACTGCTGGTAGTAACCGACATGACCTAGAAAATTGCAAACACCTGTAACTAAAGTAGGTGGTGGGAGAGTAGCTATCGCCTCAACCTTGGATGGATCGACATCAATACCTTTACTTGACACCTTGTGTCTGAGAAGAATCCCCTCTTGTACCATAAAATGACATTTTTCCTAGTTGAGGGTGAGGCTATGCTCTTCACATCTTCTCATTATGAGGGACAAATTGTTCAAACAATCATCAAATGAGCTGCCATACATGCTGAAATCATCCATGAACACTTCCATCTTGTCTTCGAGCAAATCTGCAAAAATGGCATTCATACACCTCTGGAAGGTAGCGGGTTCATTACAGAGCCTAAAGGGCATTCTTCTAAAGGCAAAAATTCCGTAGATGCAAGTGAAATTCATCTTCTCCTAGTCATCAGGGTGGATGGGGATCTAGTAGAAACCCGAGTACCCATCCAGGCAGCAGAAGTAGGAATGATGGGTCAGGCGTTCTAGCATCTGATCGATGAAAGGAAGAGGGAAAAGGTCCTTGCGGGTGGTGGTGTTAAGTTTCTGATAATCTATACACATCTATCATCCATTGAACATCTTGGTGGCCACCTTGACCCCATCATCTCCCTTGACCAAGGTCATCCCTCCCTTCTTGGGAACTGCTTGGATTAGACTCACCCACTTGCTATCACTGATAGCGTAGATAATTCCAACGTCTCGGAGCTTAACTACTTCTTTTCTAACGACTTCACAAAGCTTTTCATTCAGCTTTCTTTGCTGTTGGGCATACATCCTAGAGTCCTCCTCCAAATGGATCCAGTGCATGCACACCGAAGGGCTTATCCCTCTCAGGTCCCTGATTGAGTAGCCCATGGCTTTCCTTCACAGCCTTAACTCTTTGAGCAGCTGGTCTTTCTGGCAATCTGTCAACTCCAAGTTGATGATTATTGAGTGCATCTTCTCTTGATCTAGAAAACAATACTCAAGGCCTTTCGACAAGACTTTTAGCTGTGGTGGGACTTCCTTTTTCTGTTCTTCAGTAGGGGCTTCTCGGAGAGTGGCATATTTAACTGTCTCAATAGGATCTTCATCCTCAGTCGCTTCTTCAATATCCAGATAGGCCAACAATTCCCTGACCTCAGGATCATCAATCTCTCGTAACTCGCTAGTTAAGGCGCGCATCAAAGGATCTACCATGGCCTTCTCTTCCTATACTTCGTCGCATAACTGCTGATAGCTCTCAACAAAGTAGGAGGATTCAAAGAACAAGAGGGCCCTCATACAATCACTGATGTTGAAGTCGATGTGATCTCCTCCAACACGGATCATAATCATTCCCGCCTAGACATCGATAAGAGCTCGGACGGTGGCAAGGAAGGGTCGCCCAAAAATGATAGGGTATCTTGGATCTTCTATGGTGTCGATCAAAACAATATCGCAAGGGATAAAGAAGCGTCCCACTCAGATGGTCACATCTTCAACAACACTAATTGGACGGGTGAAGGTATGGTCAGCCAGTTGTATCCTCATGTTGGTGCTAACGATATCGGTGAGCCCCACTCTCTTGGCAAGGGACAGAGGCATCAGACTAATGCTGGCCCCTAGGTCTGCAAGACCTTTCTGAGTTACATTATCTCCAACTTGAAAGGGGATTATGAAGGCCCCTGGATCCTTCTTCTTGAAAGGTGTATTAGTTTTGACGAAAGAACTAGACATCTTGGCGATCTTCACAGTCTCCACATCTTCTCCTTTCCTTTTTTCTTATTATCAGGTCCTTTAGGAACTTGGCATAAGTGGGCAATTCTTCAATGGAATCTAGGAACAGGACGTCTACATGCAACTTTTTTATAGCGGCCAGAAACTTTTGATACCTCTTCTTCAGCTGAGCTTTTACCAACTTTTGTGGGAATGGTATGCAGGGTGTGTACTTATCTAGATGCTCTTCAGAAGAGACGTCGTTAACCTTATCTTTGACTACTTTCTTTGACTTCTGTGGAACTTCTTCCTCAACAACCTCTATGCTAACTCCTTCGGAGGGTGGTGTTGTTGACGTTACTGTCTTCTCAACAGCTGGTGATACAATCGTTCCTGACCTTCAAACGGACATTTTTTCCATCTCATGTCCTCGTGGGTTGGCTTCAGTATTGGAGGGGAAACGCCCCACCTGATGGTTGATGGATTGGGTGAGGCTTGCCAGCTGCTGATCAATTTGTTTGTTATGCTGCTGGAGCTCCCCTATCTGGGTAGAAAAACCACCCATATGTTGTTGCATTAGTTTGAGCATATTCGTGCTATCCACTGAGCTCTTGTGCATATTTTCATTGATGTCGTTCTGTCTCTTGGCGAAGGACATAAGTTATGTCATCAAAGATGGTCGTGGATGCTGGTTTTGTTGGAAGGCCCTCTACTGCTGGAATCCTATCTATCGTTGTTAATTTAATGGTCCTCCCAAAGGTTTCCCACTCACCAGCTGGTGAGAGTTCTCAACAACACTAGTGTCCCCATAAGAGAAACTAGGGTGGTCGGGCCGTCGATTGTGAACATAACTCACATTCTCTGTATAGTCCCCTTTGAGATCTTCTTGGGGTGCAATGTGCGGGCAAAAATCTGACATGTGGCTGGGCTCTCCACAGGTGACACAACTCTTTACTACCTCCTATCGAACCTTCCATTTGTAACCTTGCTCCTTGAGGGACTAAACATCTGTCATCATCTTGTCAAGCTTGGCTGCGAGGACCTCCATAGCCTTAGATTCACCTGGAGTAGTGTGACTTAGCGACTCTCGGTCATATTCTCCGTCTTGTTGGTTTGTAGCCATATTTTCAATAATCTCTCTGGCTCTTTGGGCATTAAGTCCCAAGAAATCACTGCCAGCGGCAACATTCAAGGACTTCCTCTCAGCGGGGCACATCCCATTATAAAACGTGGTGATGAGCTTTGGTTCTGAAAAACCATGATGCGGGCATTCACGCTAGTAGCTCTGAAATCTTTCCCAAGTCTCATGAAGATTTTTTGAGGGCTTCTGGGAATACCTCGCGATCTTGTTTTGACATTTGATGGTCCACTCTATGGGGAAGAACTTGGCAATAAAAGCATTGGCAAGATGCTCCCAATCAGGGAGGCTCCCATCTTATAAGCTGGTGTACCATTCTAGTGCCTTGTCTCTTAGTGAGAATGGGAAGCACTGGGTGTAGATATGCGTCAATGGGACTCTGTTGATCTTAAAGGTGTTGCACGTCCTTTTTAAAGTCGTTAGATGATTATATAGGCTCTCCTCAGAGGTGTTTCCACCGAACTTGTTATGCCACAGGAGCTGGAGAAAGGAGGGCTTCAGTTCGAAGTTGGTGACGTTTGGAGGCTACATTACAACTGGGTTTCTCTCTTCATTAGCTCAAACTTGAACGAATGAGCGAAGAGAGCGAGCTTTAGGGGCTTGGTTAGCCATGACTTATCAAGATCTTGGATGACCTAGAAAGAAAGAAAGGAGTACCTAAAACAATGACCAATTTGTGTTCATGGAGGACAAAGTTATGTGGTCCAAGTTGGCCTTAGACTACCTAATGCATGTTGCAGTGATCAAGCACTGCAATAGGGGATTTCTCTATATCTTTAGCCATAATAGGCACAAGGTTTTAATGCCCATGAATGTGGGGTTCGCATGTCATACATTGGTTATAGATAACACCCATTTTATGGCTATTTATGGCTCATATTTTTTTGTCAAACCTGCCTTCTAAACTATTTTCCTCTCTGTTTTATCCTATTTTTGCATAAGAATAACCCACACTGTG
This sequence comes from Alisma plantago-aquatica, assembly GCA_963693085.1. Classification (NCBI taxonomy): domain Eukaryota; kingdom Viridiplantae; phylum Streptophyta; class Magnoliopsida; order Alismatales; family Alismataceae; genus Alisma; species Alisma plantago-aquatica. Next base: position 751,798,910 of record OY856413.1, read on the forward strand.
CTCCTAACTCTTTTCCCATCTTTTGTAGAGTTTTCCCTCATTTTTCCACCCAAAGTCTGCAAAAAGGCCCGTTCTAGCCCACTTACAATGAGCACCTGAACCGGCCCTTTACTGGCCACACGATACACCCACTTACCCATCACGATCGCTGCCCATCACGGCAGCAACCCGACACGGGCGTATCGCGTGACGGGCCCTGACGAGCGACATGCCATCTACCCGCCATGGAGCATTGCCTGCCATGACTCACCCTGATAGAGTCTATCGTGCGATGAAGCCACTCATCGGAGAAGTTGCCCTCCAGGATGATGCACCATAAATGTGATCACGCCAACCATCGGCATGAAGTTGCACTTCTTCTTAAAGGAGTTGTGATAGTGGATAATTATGAGGGTTGCCATGTTCACCTTTCTTCCTATCACACACACCACATAATGTAGAGGTTAGCCATGTTGACTACCCCATAACTATCCTATTTCTCTAGGATGCATTTGACGATCATTCGGTGCAGATAATGAAGTGTCTAGTTGTGGATGTGTGAAGCTTTATCCAAGATAAGAATATATGTGTCCTCCCTAGTGATCATCTTCTTGACTTGGCGGGGGTAAAAATCATAATCTCCTGACCCCAACCACCCATGGGACATCTGTATATAGTCTTCTATAGAGTGTAACAGCCAGCCATTTAGTTGATCTTCAGTGACCTACCTGCTTTGGTTCAACATGTGAAAACATAGGACCATGTGATGCACATCCTCAGGAGGATCAATTGTAGCATTGAACTCATAGATGAGCCTATGATATGTTTCACACTATGTGTATGCAAGGATGTCAAGGCCGAAAACCGTTAGGTATCTATAAACCTGGTCATGTATGCCCAGACACACTAGATAATGACGTTAGTGTACTTCAGTCTGATGAGCTTCTACTTGTCCTTGCTCAGTGCCTCAAACAACTGCTTTTGCTTCATGGTGTAGAATTTAGGATTAGGGAGGAGGCTCTGGTGGACATCAGTGGGAGTTGACTGGTGCCCTCCAGTCTGATATGAGTTGCATGATGAAGTGGATCGACATATGGATGTCAACCTCTCTATGGATTCTCGACGATGATCCCCTACTAATGAGGCTCGATGCACGATCCCTTTTGATAGACCTTCCTGGTGGCCAGTTGAAGTGCGTAGCCCCAAGTTACAATGCGACCTAGACCACATCTATCTATAAACCTCCTACACACCATTTGATTCTATAATACATGGGCCCACTGCCTAAGGTCTAGTAGAGTTTCAGGAATGACGACTGGCCCCACAGACCACCATTAGCCTTAACAACATGCTTTATCCTCACTCACACACAAGCCATGATCAACTTCCTGACTCGTCACCCATCCTAGTACTACTCTAAGCTGAGCATGCTTGACTATGGAGTTCTTTAGTAATGGGCTCCCAAAAAAGGAGGTGCAACTTGGTGACATGGGTAGTTCAATCATTCCTTATAAGATCATGTTATCCGATGCCTCAAATCCTAGGACGTTATAATCTCCCCCACATAGACTCTTGACGTCCTCGTCAAGGCTCAATTATATGGCATCATAATATATTCCCATTTCAGTGCAGACCCAGAATGGCCCATGAACACCCAATACCCAATCACGGAATACCATCACAAGGGTGGCTACATCACCATGGACATCCCTTTCCAACTTGCCTGGACCACACGGCTCAACACTGGCATGCCAAATGCCTATGTGGGCCCCACCTACTGGAGGAGTTATGGCTCTGATACCATTTGTAACACTTGGGCCCACTGGCCTAGGCTCTAGTAGAGTTTCAAGAATGATGACTGACCCCACAGACCACCACTAGCCTTAACTGTATGCTTTATCCTCACTCACACACAAGCCAGTATCAACTTCCTGACTGGTCACCCATCCTAGACTACTCCAAGCTGAGAACACTTAACTATGGAGTTCTTTAGTAATGGACTCCCGAAAAAGGAGGTGTACCTTGGTGATATGGGTAGTTCAATCATTCCTTTTAAGATCATGTTATCTGAGGCCTCAAATCCTAGGACGTTAAAGATTTGCCACTTAATGTATCCATTAGTGTATAGAGAAATGTCTATAATCTGTGACAGATTTATGTGACATGAACCCTGCTAAAGCCAAATGCATGGTTTCATCTTCATATGATAGGTTCATGGTTGGCATGGACCAAGGTGGGTATTGACTATCATGTCCCACTGGTGATGAGGAGCTCCCTTCCCCCTCCTTCTAGTCATTGTCTTTTTGAACTTCGTCTGACCATTCTTCACTATGTCCATGATGATGAGAGAAGTGAACTGTGGATAAAAGGAGTGAAAAACCTGACTAGGTTGGGCTAAAAATGGTCAGGTCAAATGGTCTGATGTTGTTGTTGTTGGTGCAAAACCCGACCTCTTTGAAGAAAACTCAGACATGTTGACGACAATGGTGAGGGACTATCTGTACTGTACCCGACCATTTTTAAGTGGAGGCAGTCGGGTTGTCGGGTGAAGAGGAGTCTATTGCTATTGTACCCAACTGTGTTCAGGTAGAAATGGTTAGGTTCAGGGTTGGGGAACCACAGTTAGGTTGTGGTGTGTCTGCGGTGGATCTTATTGGTGATGAGATGGGTAGAGACGTGGCATTGTTGTTCTTAGTGGAGGTGTACTACCGCAATGGACAGTGACAGGGTGGATGGTTGATCCCAACATTATTGTGTGTGGTGGTAGGTGGGTTTTTTGTCTCTTTCATGAGAATACTGCTACGGGTCATCAACATTGGTGGAGGTGAGAGGAAGGAAAGAGGGTGACAATGTGGTTGGGGAAGGGCTAAGTTGCAACTACTGCTAGGGACAGTGGTGTCGTCACCCACAATAGTTGCTTCTGATCGATCACATATCAAGGGGTGGAGGGAGGAGTCTTCTAGTGGTAGATATGATAAGGGTTTTGTCTTCGGTAAGAAGGAGTGAAAGATGTTATCAAGAAAATAGGCCTCGTCCTGACGTTATTTATAGGCAATACGTGTGTTGGGTTGGGGTGAACCCGATCAATTAGGGGTGAACCTGGGCAGGCCTAAGCGTAGTTTCAATGGGAAAGCGGTCAAAACATGACCATCAAAAGTTGGTCATTTTTTTGACTGGTCTAAAGGTAGGAAAAATGATCTTGTCGGTGACTGACGGACATGTCAGTTAGACTGACAAATCTGTCAGTTTGACCAACTTTTGACCTTTAACCAGAGACTGTGAGAAGAAAGATATTTTTCAGAAGCGTGTGCCCCAACCCGGTCATGCTCAGGTGGACTTGGTCGGGTCTACTAGTCTAAAAGGCCAGTTGACAAGATTCTAAAATTGGCCAAAAGGGACACGACTTACGCGTGTTAGACTGATAGTTTTCAACCATTGATAGATGTGTCAGACTGACAATTTGACAGGCTGGTGGTCCACTTATTGTCCCTTGACTATTGACTGTTGGGCTGAAGATCCAAACAAAAACTAAGGGTGAACCTGACCATTTTAGCGTGGACCTAGTCGGGTACATCCTAGAAAATCCGACTCTACTCTTTTTAAAACAAGAGAAAATGAAAAGAGTTTGTTTGACCTGCTGATGTGGCCGTCGGGTTTGACCAAAGCATGTTCAGGTTCATCGTTGAAAATTCAGAAATCATCATAGAAACATAGAAATTGATTTTTAACCAATCTAAAAGATATGTAAATTCATTTTATGTTCAAAATTGTTGTACCATAGTGGTTGTATTGGTAAAGTGGTAGAAATGTATGCAATGTGATAATGAATATCTAAATGAAATAGTTATTGGAAAGGAAAAATTATAGCTAAATAATTTTCTAGGACTTTTATTATGTAGAATTAAGAAAGAAAAAGTATGTAGGTGATGGGTGGCTGCCCCACAATTCCTACACTCGGATCCCAAATCTATAGTTTTGGGACCATTGTCTCCAGTGTCTTGCCAATTGGGTCTGCCATGTAGTAGTAGAAGTGGTAGAGATATAGGTCGTCACAAGTCTGAATATGAGAAATAAAATTTATTGACTCTATGAAGTCATCTCTATGCTGGAATTGGTTTGAACTGCACGAAAATAAATTCTTCACCATATCATCCTCGCAGTACCCATCAATGTATGAATCTGAATAGGCAGGCCTTAGGAGGTTTACATATGATGAGATGGAGGGAAGAGGTGGCAGGTTTTCTAGATGACTCCTCTCTTCTCTATCCACTTATGAACATAAGATTGGTTGCTCAGATAATATAGTCTGAGTAATCCAATCATCTTCTAAACAAGTAATACCCACAGGTGAATCTATTTAGGGATTTACCACCCCAAGATTGTCACGTTCTATGGGGTACAAGGTATCTTCATGCTCAACAACCATGTTGTGATGGATTGTCCATCTTTCTCATTCAATGCCAATCACCCATTGTAAAGGAATAATAGTGGAAGTTGGCTCATGTTGCTCTAGATCATTGTCGTCGCTATACTCACTTTCCAAACTTGATCAATTGTTGTCATCCTCCACAAACAAGTTATTCCAAACAATGGTAGCCATGTTTATTGAAACAAAGTGACAAGTCTCGATTTAAGAGGAATCACCTTAGTTTGGGATAAAGGTTGATTCAAGTCATTCAAATTGATCCTCAAGTCATAAGGTTGATTGGCTTCCCTGAGGAGTACATAAGTGATCATCTTTGTCAAACCATATTTGTTGGCTTTGTGCTCCCTCCTTTGATTGTTTAGATGAACCATATAGATAAAATGAACTCCCCCCTTGGTTGAGTGAGTCTTCACACAAAAATCCAAGTGATTTGATCTAGTCGCTCGAGTAGAAAGATGAGATATGTTCCTCATCGGGTTCAATGGAGTGTTTTTTTATTATTATAGTCTTCATTATTGTTCTTTGGCACTTATAATCATGTGGTAACTAAATTGATGAGATTTTTAAGTCTCCTCCCTTGTTCAACATCCTTATCATGGAGTTTGTTGGACTTGGTCAGAAATTCTTTCAAGATCTATCAATTGGATAAATTCATTGTACCCAATTGATACATTGTTGTTCAGAATCTGTTGTACCCAACAGATGCAGTTGGATAAATCCTTGTTCAATAGTTTTAAGTATATTTCTAACACGGTCTGCAAATTCAGTGGCAACTTGGAGCTGATGATCCTGCCTTTGTAGTAGTCGGTGAAGCGAGTTGACTTGTTCTTGGAGTTGAAGTGCTAAGGAGGAGGTGAGTGCATTGGAACTTTCTCCAACTAGCGCCACTACTTTGATCATTTCTTGATCCCATGTCATTGTAGAGGTTGAAGGCTGATTGAAAATCTCCTTTGCTAAAATGGTTGTATATGACGATGGAAAAGGCAAATATATCTCGACTAGCTTTAGTGCATGACTTTCAATTATTTGCCAACAGACAGGATAGTGGAAAAATTCAGGAGGACAAGTGGACAATATAACCTATCTTGATGATGTGAGGTCCATGAATAAAATGTTATAAGAAAAAGGAAAGACTATTCAATATATATGAACAAATATGTGCAAGGCAAAAGAAACACTATGCATATATATACATGCTTATGGATAACAGAACAAAATCTTGAGGTGTGTAAATGTGGAAAACCACATCCTTAGCAATGGAGACAAAAACTTGGTTGGCCCTGAGAGTTCACTCAAAATGTGGAGGCGGGATCCCAATGGTAAATTAAACTTTTAAATTTATAACATGAAATCTTCAAGGACCCCCGCAACTCAATACGAGGTCAAAGTAGATATACAGGGTCAAACACAAGGATGTGGTGACGTTTAGGATGCTTAAGATTACACTCTTATGTAAGTTAATCCAAACCAGTAGTTGATATATGTAAAGAACTAAAACTAGCCTAGCAAAATGTTACGAGACAAGACAAAACAAAGTAAAGAAAACAGAGTCCATGGAATCCTACTAATCAGGAGAAGGAGTTCCTAGCTATGTAATCACATGTTGGGCAATCTATGTACCCATCCTCGGGCGTAGACAGCCCTCGAACACCCTAGAAAGGAACTAACATCTGAACGTAGCATGTATTGTGGTAATTGCTCCTGTAGTGGTCACCCCACTCGCTCTCACACAACATGACTAAAACCTATCAATGATCTGAAACCTCCCTCAAGGATAACATGTCAACACTTCTGAATATTCTGGATGCCTTCTCAGGTCCAAAATATTCAAAAATGTTAGGAACAATAGAAGATTTGCATAGAAGACATGATGCGGACCCTAGCAGGTATAGTTGAACCTAACCGGGTCTGGGTAAACCTGAGTGCATTCAACTGAGCTGACTGGTTCCAAGGTTTAGGTCAGATTTCTCTAACATGTGTTCTGCACTAATCCTTAGAGGAGAGGTGTGACCTTAGCCTCAACAAAGGAAGAATCTCATTCTTAGGTCATCCTCCTTGATCTTTAACACTCTTTGGCCTTGTTTCTCTTAGAATCAACCCCAAACAACATCTTTGATGTGTGTATGGAGGTGAACGTGGTTGGGAATGGCTAGAAGTCAGTGGATGATAGTGGAAAATGATGGTGTATGGAGAAAAATCAAAGGGGTGGATGTAGGATGTTCTCGTCATCCCTTTCAAACCTTAGAACTCTCCCATGGATCTCTAGGAACAACTGGTCGCCTAAACTAGGAATAGGAACTAGCCAAACCCTTTGCTAGGTAGAAAGGGGCGGGTATTTATAAGGATAGGTGGAGTGTATGTGATAAGTAATCACAAGTTTCTTAGTGATCGTTGATGATCTGATCATTGATTTTTTGTCAGTGAACCAGACTGGGTCTAGGTGGAGCCGACCGGGTTCATGCCAGCGGTCATTGATGGCAATGTGTGGTAGTGGTCTTCAATGTTTTAGTCATTTGCGATTGTTGATGTTTCAATGGCCATTTGTTGTTTGGAGATTGTTGATGTTGGAGCTTTTCAATGGTTGCCAAGGTTATGTTGGTGACACTCAATGATGAACCTGATCGGGTCGAGGCCAACCCGACCGGTTTCAGGTCTTCATTCACCTTTTTTTGGATAACACTAGACCTTTGGCTTCAACGATCATTGGGTGTGGATCTTCAATGATGGATGGAGTTTCAATGGTGCCTTATGGTAAACAAAGTTTAGCGATTGTTGAGAAATAAATTTAGAGGTGGCTGACAGTGAAAAGATTCAATGGTCGCTCACATTTATTACTAAAATCGGGTAATGACCCCAACCGGGTTCGTTGGGAAAAAACCTAGAGTTTTAATGTCTTCTTGAGTTTAGTACTTGCAAGTCCAAAATTGGCTAATCGAGAAACTCTATCTTTGAAAAGATATAAATTACTAAAAGATAAGTGTCTAGAGTTATTTTGGGCAATTTAAGGCTAGAATGGCACAAAACTATAAATAAACACTAAGCATAAACACCTAAATTTGGGTGTTATCGGTGACTTATTACAACTCAATTGAGAATCAAAGATTAGGGTTTCAATATCTTGTCTTGTTGAGTTTGGTGCTTGAATCCAACAACTCTATATTTTAAAAGATATAAATGATTAAAAGGTAATTGTCTAGAGTTATTTTGGGCAATTTAAAGCTAGAATGACACGAATAAATAAACACTTAGCATAAACACCTAAATTTGGGTGTTAACGGTGATTTATTTAAACTAAATTGAGAATCTAAAATTAGGGTTTCAAGATCTTAAATGGATACCAAGATTTGATCAACAGGACCCACATAAGCATCAACATTGTCATTGAAGTCATTTTGAGTCATATTCATGCAAGATAGTAATCATTAGATCATATATGAGAGTGACTTGGATTAGGTGTCAGAAACATCATCAAGATACTGATTTGAATGCATTATGTAATATGGATGATCAGTAAAGTGAGGTTTGCACAAGATTAGATCTCTACATATCAACATACAACATATATCATATTTCCTATAGGGATTAGGTCAACTAGTCATGTTAGGGAAAAAGAATGGTCCATAAAACATTTACATGTACAAAGAATATAAAGATACCACTTTTAGGACATTTAATAATTTAGAGGATCATTATATAAACATTAGAATAGGGCTTAGATCTATCATAAAAAATACACATAAAGTTATATTTTCAAGTTACATAAGTTACAAGATCATAATTAGGCACGCTAGGGTAAACAACTTCATTGTTAGTTACAAATATAGAAAAAGGTTACTAGTTTAAAACCAGAATAACAAATAGGGTATCAAAGAACTATGTTTTAACATTAAACACTGTTAATCATGTGCAAGGAGGGAAAAAAGATGCTAATTTATCAAGATAGGAGCTCGGTGTGGCATTATACCTTGAAACTAGGTTCATTGGATAGCTTATGTAGCTTAAAACAAATATAATATGCATTATTTGGATAAAGGAATGATCAAATGTCATTTTACAAGATTAGGTACAAAACTTAGGAAAAAGAGGTATGTGACATCATGTCACGCCAAACACGATTACTCATAAGAAATGCACAATCAAATACTAATCATCTACATAACCAAAAATGAGGATAAATTAAAAACGAACTCAACATTACCACCATGTTTGGAAACATTTACATAAATGTCCTACAACTTGCATATCCTAAGATACCATATCTAGTATTTACATATATGTCCATTGGATTCAAGAACAACTTGTATACAAAAGATATCGCTACACATATACATAACATGTAAAAGCATAGGCACACTGCCAAAACTTGATTAATTACACATATCATCTACAAAACATCATCTGCCCAGACCTAAGAGTAGAGGGACGACTCTAGGACACACTAACAATACCAACCTTTTACTTCTACTACTCTCCAAGATGCTCCTGTTCAAGACCATGATCCTTACCATGTCGTCGATGACCACCTAAAAAGATATGGTGACCCACGAGGTGATACCAACGTCCCATCGAGAGATATAACTCTCAATCAATAGTTATTGATTATAGAAGGTACTATTTTTACTAAACAAATTAAGCTGGTTAAACTTATTAAGTAGGTTAAACTAATTATACAAGTTAAGAAAATTTAGCGTATTAAATACACTAAGCCAGTTAATCAGATAGGTATAGCAACAGGTAAGACCATCATCCACTAAACAAGTAATTTCTCTTACCGCATTAGATAACAACTAAGTAGTATAAGAAACAAGGGAAGGGTTATCAACCAATGTGAACCATGTTTAACCCTAAGCAGATATACTACATGGCTGGGTTATGTCTTTTATAAAGCTTAAGGATTTGAGTTATACCACTCAACTCCAACTAACCACTACTAAGTCGAAATTAGTTCTATATAAGAACTAGGAGAGCCAGACTCCTAAGGTCTCATCTACCTTCAGTCAGTACAAGTCAGCCACAACGACATATATAGTCCAACTCCAAAATAGTCTAGTCCTCCCTTGGTATATAGGTCACAAAATTAGTAACTATGGTATATAAAACCCTATCATCTGAGGTACAATCACAACTTTCCTTAATCATATCATGTATACAAATATTTGAGATATGAGTGCAACCGTTCTCCTTCCTAGGTATGACCATAGCCATACTCCATAACTTTGGGATTAGGATGACAAGGACACAGTCTCATGCACCCCACATACTCAATAGTATGCACTCCCAATTTCCCTAAGGAATACTCGTTTCACCATCCATCAAGTCTTGACATTGGAATGGATCTATGGTACATGGAACTACATGATTAGGGTTTCACTTGATTGGTTAATGGAAATTGAGTATATTTTAACTACATCAATCAAGTTACATACAAACCCTTAAAGAGTTCTAAAAAATCATGGGTAGATTGAAACTTTAGAGGATATAAAACGTATGAGGTATATTGTTTATCACATCGCCGCATGGTACTATTTCATTGACATACATGAGACCGTACTCATCATCATACCATCACATGATCCAATCCAATCCTTGTCACATCATGAAGAGGATAACAACTCACTAGGGGCTCAACCATGCTCAAAGGTCATTAAGAACATCACATCATTCCTTGTAAGAACATAATCATATTTTCATGCCTCATCAAGGCTCATCATACCATCAGCATACATGCAATGTATAGGTTCGATACAACATTACATTCAAGAGATATGATGTCCATATGACAACAAATTAGGATTAAAATAACATAAAGAGAGAGAGATTACTCCATTATGATGCTAGTTACACAACAAACTATGCATTATCATTGCTTGTATTAGGGTTAGGTTCAACAAGGTAAGTGAATTAGGATTCTAAAACAACAATTAAAGGTAATTCTTATCATCTCCATAAATCATGAAAGCATTTTGGTCAAACATCACCATTTACCATAGATCTAGGAATTGCATCAACCATAAGGATAGGAAAACACAGTGACCATATATGTTAGAGGCACCATAGTGACCACTAGGGTTAGGTGCCTTAGAGACCACTAGGTTCAAGAACATATCGACCAAAATGAACCAGAAACTTCATCACCCACTAGGGTCATAGGTAATTGGCAACCGCTAGGATTGGAGATCCTTAGAGACCACCTAGGTTTGATAACCTCATCGACTACTAGGGTTAGGGTTTTCAGTAACCATCACGAGACAAAAAATTTGGCGACCAATTATGAATTCAGAATTTGACGACCATGAAGTTCAAAATCTTCATCAACCACTAATAGTCAAGGGCATCAATAGGTGCCAGGGTTAGGTCACCTTGGCAATTAATAGAGTTACCAAAAATAGTGAACATCCAAGATTAGAAACTCTTGGTGGCCACTCATGGTGTTAACATCTTATCGATCAATCAAGGAAATAAAAATATTGGCAACCACATAACATCAAGGTCTAATAACCACATAAAGAAAATCTTGGGTACCATCATGAGTTCAAAACATTGGAAATCACATAAAATCCAAAATAGTCACTATGTCAAGGACATCAGTTAGCAGAAGAAGGTCAAACAAAATAGAACCAAATTTGAACCATCAGATTCAAATATAAGGAGGAAAATCAACTTGAAACCTTAGAAATAAACCATCTTTTAGAGAGAGAAAGCCATCATTTTATGCATGCAAACAAGGTATAGGATGACCTTGTTGGGTTTTAGGGGAGGCAGAGATGACAGTGGAAACAAAAAACTTTCTCCCCAAATCTAGAACCCAAAGAGATCTCGTCAACATCTATACGGTAGGAGGGATGGTTTGTAGAGGCATATCTTGTCCCGAGGCTTGCTCGGCGATGTTACCTCGTGGCTAGCACAGTCTTCACCTCCGGTCTTAGACGGCATTTGTGTAGCTCCTGGTCACACCCAAACTATTGGATTGACAGCTCTCCTCTGAGCACTAGAAATCTCCCGCCTCTATAGTAGTCCACACAGACCACTGGGAACTCCAGTTGTCCTGTCCTATAGGATACTGGAAGGAGTCATCCCCTTCTGTCAGTGTACTAGTCATCGATGTGCTCTCCCGCCACCAGTTGTCATCCTGGAGTTGTCTTTCCCTCGCTAGTGCCTCCCTAGTCAGGTAGCACATACTCGAGCTCTCTCATTTACCACAACCAGAGAGGACAACTTTGAAGAGAAACTGATGTTTTGAGTTGTTCTCTAAGAAGCCCCCAGTACCCCTCTATATATAGGAGGGGTTAGGGTCAGGGTTCTCAGCCCCGGGCAATGCGGTACTAAAGTGGGAGTAGAAGAATCCAGAATTTCCACAAATTGATACACTATGGCAAGTGAACCAGTCAATTCACAAACAAACCGATCATTTGGGGAGTAAACTGATCGGTTCATCTCATGAACCAGTCATTTAGGGAGCCGAACCGATCGGTTCATTCATGAACCAGTCATTTCACTTCCCAGGGTAGTTCCCAATTGACTTTCCTCTTTCTGTTTCCAACTAATCCAAAGATCAATACTTGTCCCAATCGAATTATACAAGTGAAACAAAAATATTTTCTCACCAACCTAACTTTCCCAAACTGGCTCATTTGGTCCAGCTGAACTGATCAGTTCAACACTTAACTGGTCATCTCACTTGACCCTGAGCCAATCGGTTCAACAGTTTGAACCGGTCGGTTGGCAGTCCAGGTTGTGCAGAAATCAGTCAATGCAGTTCTCAATCAATCTGACACCCAAATCAGTTAGTCTAACACTTGAACTTGGTGATTCTGAGTCAAGTCAATTGATTGAATGTTTAATTGAACTACTAAACACATTTAGTAAACAATATAAACATCATTCAAGGATAAACTTCTCTTCCATGTTAAATCCTATGTGCATGACCCTACAGGCCCATTTCACATTGGCAGCGAAAGTCCATAACACTTATGACTTCACAAGCAAAGAGTGGTGCCTAGTCGCACATCAGTGCTACCCAAGTGAAAAGGAAAGTTGGAAAACAACTTTCAATCCTACAATATGTGAATGGTTTTACAGTGAATGTATAATACCTTTGTCACTGATATCCTGAATGAACTCAATGCATGGAACAATCATCCTTTCAATGTTCATTCACTTCCTTGATCTCAAAGCAGACTGGATTTTTATTGCATGAACTCAAGGCATGAACTCAAGTCGGTATTATTGCATGTCTCACATGTCTTCATTGTACGTCATATGTATGAGATGGAGTTACCACAATATGTGATCCAATATTCCTTTGCTAACCTTTAGCCTCATTGCATGAACAAGCAATCCTTACTTGTCATCAATGATCGGAATACCTATAAGTTCTCCAACACATGGATACTCAACATTTCCTTTTAAAATGACTTTATTGGAATGTTTCCATTTTTCAACACACATTCACTTTTATATATCCCATATATATTTTGTGATAAATTTTCTGTCTTTTTTGGAAGTTCACATTAGTGTAACTCTTTACAGTGAACCCTTCCTTATTTCCATAGAACTAGTACTTATCAAGTTCTCATGGTATTCCTGTAACCTTTACTAGAACTAGACAAACATCCACTCATCATGTCCCACATATGAGTAATCAGGATGAGCATATCATATTGTCATGTCCTACATACAAGATGATAAATGCATTTTATTCTTGCTATGTCCATACATGCAAGATAACAGGATGATTACATACATGATAGATCCATTTCTATTCTTAGTGTTCCCATTATTCATGAGAATTGGATACTTGACCTTGCGATACTAACTCCATGTAACATGGACATATTTTCTCCCACTGAATCTGTGCACACTGAACCCTTCAATTCAAATGGCCAATGTATGTTCTCACTTTTCAAGTCAAGAGGTTTTTCGAGAACTATTTCTATAGGTCTCTATTCCTATCACATAGGAAATGTCTCTATCTTCCCTAAAGATAATTTCCACAAAGGATTCCATTCTAGAACATCTCATTCCTCATCAACATGTGGAATGCAAATACACTCCCACTAAATCACAAATCCCTTCTTTATCTTTATCATATCAGTCAAACCCTTTGACTATATTATCAAAGTAAATATCCCAGCTCTGAGTTGCTTGTACTCAATCAATCACATTGATTAGTCCATTGTAACTTATAGACTTCATTTACATTAATGCATTCGTAAACCTTATAGGTTATGTCACATACACATCCTTGTTTTATTCCTCATAGGAATGCAGTTTTAATATCCATATGCTAAATCTCACAGTCATTAAGTTTCAGTCAACAAGAATGATCCTTCTCAAAATGTCATCCATGTGTCTTAATGCTTAAGACTCATTCACACTTATGGATTTTATCCCAATGGGTGCTACCACTAAGGTCACACCTTATGGTTCACATGGAAGTCATTTAGGATCTAATGGTCATAAACCATAACTCAAAATATGGTTCCTCAATATCATCTACATTGTTGACTCATCATATGACCAACTCGTCATATAGATATTTGAGGTGTATCTGTTAAGGAATTTGAGAACTCACAATAATTTGTGATTCTTAATATCCTTTATTAGTGTAAGATATTCTCTATTTAAGAAGAATTTAGTTATTTGATAATCATCCTCTAACTCCTTAGAGTATGACTCCTTTTGATTTAGACATCGCTATGCCTTAATCATGAGTTCTCTATGATACACTGTCATAATCACTCATAAGGTTCTCAAACATTTGGTTTAAGTATCTCATTCATTGATTACATCAAAAATTATAACTTTTACCAAATTTTTACTTCATTCATTATCTTATTGAACACTTCAATATATTCATATTGATATTTCTCTAAACACCATTTGAAGTATTAGTATTTGCTCCTATAGGTATGTGAATACATCATATGTATTATAACTAATAGGATAATCATTCTCCCACTACCACTAGTGAAGATTGATTTATCATGTCCAAGATATTCATGTCTCTTAATGGTTCACAACCAAAAGAGTCTAGCTTTATCCATCAATATGGAACTAGAAATGAATTCCCATGATAATACTAATTATTTGTTTGAGTTATCAATAACTTTTAGGTATCATTTTATATTATGCATAGAAAGTACCACAAGATAAAGAAAAGCATTGACACAAATATCATATCTTTGAAATTGAAATGTCAACTATATTTATAGCCATCTTGTCACTAAAAGATGCAAAAATAAAGTGTTTCTTTTGGAAAATTGAAATTGTAGTTCTCAACTCTATTTCGTTCCCTTTAGGCTGAAATAAACTGAAAGGTACTCCTATCTATGGCAGCAACACTTGCTCCAATGATGATTACTCCTATCTATGGCAGGTGAACCGGTCGTTCCACAAATGAACCGATCGTTTGGGGACTGAACCGATCGATTCATCTCATGAACTGGTCGTTTGGGGAGCTGAACTGATCGGTTCGTTCATGAACCAGTTGTTTCATTTCCCAGGGCAGTTCCCAATTGCCTTTCCTCTTTCCATTTCCAATTAATCCAAAGATTAATACTTATCCCAATCCAATTGTACAAGTGAAACGAAAATATTTTATCTCCAACCTAACTTTCCCAAACTAGCTCGTTTGGTCCAGCTGAACTGACCGGTTCAACACTTGAACCAGTCATCTCACTTGACCCTGAGCCGACCCGTTCAACAATTTGAACCGGTCAGTTGGCAGTCCAGGTTGTAGAGAAATCAGTCAATGCAGTTCTCAATCAATCTGACACCCAAATCAGATAGTCCAACACTTGAACTTGGTGATTCTGAGTCAAGTCAATTGATTGAATGTTTAATTGAACTACTAAACACATTTAGTAAACAATCTAAACATCATTCATGGATAAACTCCTCGTCCAGGTTAAATCCTATGTGTGTGACCCTGCAGGCCCATTTTACATTGACAACAAAAGTCCATAACACTTATGTCTTCACAAGCAAAGAGCGGTGCCTAGTCGCACATCAGTGCTACCCAAGTGAAAAGGAAAGTTGGATAACAACTTTCAATCCTACAATCCATGAATGGTGTTACAGTGAATGTATAATTCCTTTGTCATTGATATCCTGAATGAACTCAAAGCATGGAATAATCATCCTTTCAACGTTCATTCACTTCCTTGATCTCAGAGCAGACTGGATGAGATATGTGTGACATCAATATCACATATTGATTCACACATGCATGCACATGCCTTTCTTAGTCCTACTCATCAAGTGGCCATGGACATCAAATTCCCTCAGGAGGGACAAATCCCATTTCTATCACTCACCCCTCAAAAGCCCCATGTGTCAAAGTCACCCAATCATCACCTTTATAACAATCTATAATTCAGGACTGCGTTTGATGATGTCAAAGTGTACCCAATGACATGTGTTGAGTGTAGTGATTTTAGGTCAAAGAATCACACTCACCACCATCACTATTAGAGCTGACTGTAACTACCAAGTCATGGTTCCATGTGTCACTCTCACGGTGGGTCTATCCAATACACTTGTTCTCTAACAAGTACCTATGTGCTTGGTTTGATATCACTATATCATGACTAATGAGATTCTGTCATCAAGAAACACACAATCTAGTCTTGTGTGTCATTTTTGTCTATCAACCTTCCCAATGACATCCGACTAGGGACATAACAAGAATGTATACGCTTAACATCCGTATGATCTCATCATTTAGGTCCTTAACCTAAAAGCATACGTCATTGAGTAAAACAATTCTTTATACATTCAATTTAATCTGTCATTATCTCATAACTAACTGAACCAGAATGAATTGGAAGCTTACCTTTAATGTTTATCAAATCAATCTTAATGTATCCCACCAATCATCCCATGATTGGCTCTCAGGGCATACATACCAACATACCTTTCATGAAGAAAATCATGCATAAGATTTAGGGTTCATCTAAAAGGATAACACTCAAGAACCATCATACAACAAAAAACCTTGGTAAGGACATCATCTTTATACTTGGAACAACATTTTAAGGCAAGATCATGTACATGCAAGGGGAAAGTAAGGAATAATCATGAAGAAAGTTATATGACTTGGCTTAGAGATGATGAAGCAAACCCCAACAGCAAGGTAGCTCGAAGGAAAGAGAGTAGAAGACCCTAGATTGATCACTCCTCTTGGCCAAGCTAGCTTCTCCCTCAACAATTAAGCAACCCGAGGTCACAAATGCAAGAAAGAGATGTTATTCAAGCTCAAATTCAAGCTCTACCATGGAACACCATGGATTCGGTCAAGAATAAAAGAGAAGAAGATATGATAGCAAGGAAAATGAAGAAAGGAAGAGGGGTCTCACTTACCAAGACCTAGAAGCAAAGTAAGGAAACACCAAACGACCTTAAGAAGGGTAGATCCAAACCCTTGGTCAACATGTAAAGTAGATCAGCCTCCTTCTTCAACCTTGAGCTCCTCCTTCACCACCAAGCAAGAGGGGACAAGTTCTAAAAGCAAGAAGAAAGAAAGCATGTTTAAATGGTTTAGCTACAAGAGAGGAGGGAGGTATGTATGGCTATGGGTGAGAGGAAAGAAAAGGTAGAGGTGTCTAGACAAGTTTTCCATGTGTCTAAGAGATCGCATCATTGCAAGCATCCCATCCATGCAACTAAGTCAAACAAAAACCAGGTGACCTGACCAACAAAACCCATTGACCAAGAGGCATTAAAAAGTATAGCGACCAAGGTTATCAGAAAAGCAAACTATTGCTAATCGTAAGATTGTTGGTGACCAAGAGAGGTACAAATCTCATTGACCGCCAACCCTAGGTTTCTCACAAGAAACTTTGGCAACTACCAACCCTAGAGACAATCCTTGGTGACCGCCAACACTAGCTGGTCAACACCAAAGGTCAACAATGAGTTAGGGCATCCATGCAAACCCTGATCTAAATACAAGATGTCACTGCTCAAACGAAGATGTAAAAAGGAACCCTAAAGCACAAACATACAAAACATGATGTGAAAACATGTGGGGCACAACAATCGTGTGACAAATTTCAAGAAAAACCTAAGATATGGGTAAATTGCAATTAGGTTCAAAACAAGCAAAGATGCATAACTAGGTCAAATAGTGTCCAAATCAGGCCAAACTTGAAACATGAGCTTGTCACATGATATCAAAGAACATCACAAGATTTTATTAAGGTTTTAAGCATATATTTAGGATAAGAAAGCATGTTCATCCAAAAAGCAAGGTTTGGGGTCTTACAAGGTAGGGGTTACATTTATTAACAACTCTGGACGGTGGATCTAGAATCCTATAGGTGACACCATGCTTTCCCAATGTGTGAACTTGTCAAGCCTTCTACTATTGAGGTCTAAGTTGACCAGCAAAACCTGTAGGTCATGCAACTTACAAAGAGAGAGGTGAGAGAGGGACATTTGATCTTGACCCTTAGTTCAACCCACCTTAGATCCTAGGGTTAGCAAATCATCACTTGCTTCATGTCCTAGTAGTGTGGGGATCTAGAGTGTCCATGGAAGTAGGCCACCATTGCCCCTTAGAATGCCAACAATAGGGTGAGTGGAAACCTACAAGTTGGTTTGCCAACACTTTCTGGACTCCATGAAAGCACATATAAGGTCACTTGAACCAAACATGAACTAAGGAAAAAACCACCAAACTCAACCATCTAGGTGTCCTTCATGGAATAAGGAAGAACAAGGATAAGGGAGGGAGTGATTTAGTGCACAAAAAATCAAGAAAATGAGTGCAAATACAAGAGGAAGAAGGAATAGGAAGGAAGGAGGTGTTAATAAGGAGTGAGGAAGCCCAAATTGGAGAAGGTAAAGTTGTTGTACCTTGCCTAACACAAGGTAGAAGACAACCCCCTACCATTGGATCAACTAGAGAGGAAACATGTGGCCATGGATCCCTATCGTCCTATTGGTTGAGCCTAAGTAGACATGTCAAAATGGGTCATTGACGTGTGGGCACTCGCGGGTTTGGGTGGGGATTATGGCCACCTATTCAATTATGGATCAAACGTGACCTAAGTTGAATATTAGGTGGGCCTCATGGGTAAACCTGTGGATGACCCACTTAAATATAACAAAAATAAAGCATTAAAGTTTATGAATGAGTGATTTTCAAAATTTGAGAATATAATTATAAACTTAATGAGCATTTAATATGTAGTATTTTGTACTTACATTTATATTTGACATACTTGAACTTACACATATATATATTTATAAACATTTTTCTTTGTGTTTGTGTTGTGAATATTTGTGTATTTTTAATAAGAACATTCATATCTACTTTGTACCAATACAAATGATAACATCTTCTTATCTTTATATTATAATAGATTGTTTGGTTAGTGAGTTGGACATCTACATACATTGATAAAATGTTCAACTATAATATGTTACTTTGTAGCACAAGAATTGAGTATTTTTTGGTGATATAAACACTAATTTATAACAAGAAATGTTTTTTTGTCATGATTGACGTAAAATGTAAAAAAGAAATGTTGCAGTTTATGATGTAGGGAAATATGGCTACATATAGACAATGAAAAAAAATTAACTGCCATATTCCCCTTTAACAAATGATTGTGTCAACAACTATGTAATGGAAAGGATGGTTTTAAAGGTTATACCTAGTCTTGGAACAAGTCCAGCGATGATTCCCTCACAGTAGTGTGCACCTTTCTTCAAGTCGCACCCAAACAATGTCTGTAACAACTCCTTGTTGATTATCATAGAAAGCATCTTGATCTCATCCTCCTATCAGTTGGAAACAACCTCCTCGCCTCTATAGTAGTCTAAACGGACCACCGAGAACTCATGTCATTCTATTAGAATAGACAAGAAGGAGTTGTCCCTTATAGTTGGTGTAGTAGCTCCATCTTGTTCTCCCACAATTATTCTCCCTTACTATCTCTCCCTTTATCAAGTAGGACTTACTCGAGTTTTCACAGTTACCACAACCAGAGAAGACAATAATTGTCAGAGATAATTGATGTGTTTGAGAAGCCCCCAATACCCCTCTATTTATAGGAGGGTCAGGGTCATGGGTCCCAGTCTATGCGAGAGTTGAAAAGGAAAAGATTTCATGAATTTTGCATCCTACGAGCGACAAAATGGTTGGTTCACAGGTGAACCTATTGGTTGGAACATGAGCCAATTGGTTCAACCCTTGAACTGATCATTTCATCGTATTTCCCAATAACAATTGTATTGGTACTTAATATCTAATTTAATGCACAACATGACATCATTACTAATCCTTGAATCAATAGAATTGATCCACTAAACGATCAGTTCAGAACCCGAACTGGTTGGTTCATGGACTTGAGTCGATCGGTTCACTTCCTGAATCGGTCGGTTCATGGACTCGATTGCCAATATTGGTTCAATTGACCTAACATACTAAAATGATTGGTTCAATACTTGAACTGGATGATTCACAGTTCAGTCAGTCAACATTCACAAATGTAGTTTAAATGGCCTAACACTTTAGTAATCAAGTTTAAACTATATTCATGAATGAACTCCTATTCCATGTGTATCCTATGTGTGTAACTCTATAGGTTCCAAGGTTATGGTGATAGTGAATGTCAATAACTGATTTATGGCATCACAAGCAACGAGCAGTATCTAGAAACACATCATTTCTACCCAAGTAATCTGTAAAGTTGGAGAACAACTTCAACCCACAATCTGTAATTGGTGTTACAATGATTGTCTAATTCCTGTGTCACTCATATCTGGATTGAAGTCGAGGCATGGAATCATCATCCTTTCAATGTTCAATCCAACTTTCTTGAACTACAGTAGACTATTTGAGATATATCTAACCTCAATATCATATATTGATTCCCATGTGCATGCACATGAATTTTCTCAATTTCTCTTTTCAAGTGGCCTGGATATCAAACTCCTGTAAGAGGGACAAATCCCATCTACATCACTCATAGTCATCCCCATGTGTCACAATGCATTCGAGCACCACCTTTATGGTAAACCTTGTTCAAGGTCATGGTGGATGATCTCAAAGTACATCAAACGACATGTGATGAGTGTACTGACTTTAGGTCTAAGAACCACTATCACCACCATCAATATGATAGATGATTCTGAATACCAATAATGGTTTACATGTTTCATTCTCAAGGTGCATCTGTCTGATACATTGTTATCTAATAAGTATCTATGTTTTTGGTTTGATATCACATATCATGACTGATGAGATTTTTTCATCAACCAACACAGACTCTAGTATTATGTGTTTTGCTATCTATCATCCTTCCATAATAACATCTAACTAGGGACATAACAAGAATGCATATAGTCTTGACATTCTTATGATCTCATTGTTCAGGTCATCAACCTAAAGACATACATTATTGGGTAATGTCATTCTTTAGACATTCATTATGTTTCATCATTATCTCATAACTGGTTGAAATAGAATAAATCAGAAGACCACCTTTATTAATAATAAAATCATTTACAAGATATTCAATCACAATCATCATATGATTGGATCTTTGGGCAGACTTACTAATAGACTCCTACTTGCACTAAGAGCCAATCACCCACAAATCTTATTCTTAGTGATCATGAACATGCCCATCATGTTTCTTCTGTGCAAGTGTTAATCCAGCAGGTTAGCAACACTTTCCTTTAGTAGTGTATTGCATGTTTCACATCTTCTCACTATACAATCTGTCGTATTTCCTTGCCTAACCAGTAGTTCCATTATTGTCATAGTATTTCTACTATGTCATCAATCGTTGGAACATCCTTCAAGTTCATCTATATGAAATTTTAGATCCATATAGTATCCTTTGTTGTGTTCATAACACCAGGGTACTCGACTTGTATAATTTAAAAAATGGTTTGTAGTTTGGAACTTTTATAGTTTACAACTCTTGTTTTAAGGTCAAACACAAATCTTAGATTGGGATCATTAATTATCTATGTTTTTTTGGAACCTTGCATTGACATAACTCTTTAAGACCAACTTTTCCTTGTCACCATAATCTAGCAACTAATCCTTAGCTCTTCTCAAGTACTAATGGATGTTCCTTATGACATTCCATTGACCTTCATTGGAATCTGATTGATATCATCTTGTCATGTCTAATACATACACGATAATAGATGAGTACATTATATTGCATACATGATAGATCCAATTGCAAATGCATATCTCATCTTAGTCATGTTTTCCCATTCTTAACAAGAATTGGAATACATGGTTCCTCAGAGACTAACACCCATGTATCATGGACACATTCTCTCTCATTGAATTCTTCATGCTTAACCCTTTCAGCATCTTACCAATATATGTGTTCATACTTATGTCAAGAAACATTCCAGAATTATCTCTATAAATCTCAATTCCTATCACATAGTGTGCTTCACATAAATTCTTCTTAAAGAAGGTGTTTACCATGCCAGGTTTCAATACTTATAGTATTGGGATGTTATTCCCCATCAATATCTAGAATATAAATATGCTCCCACTAAATCTTTTGTTGTCATAGATTTCATATTTAGTTTGACTCAAGTCAAGCACTTTGAGTATCTAGTCAAATCAAATATTTCAACTCTGAGATGCTTGCTTCAATCACATTGATTGCCTGTTGTAGATTTTAGACTTTATTTACATTAACAGAGTTATAAAACCTTTAAGCTATGTCACATGCACATCCTCTCAAATATTTCATTTAAGGAATGTGGTTTTAATCTTCGTATGCTAAATCTGATAGTCACAATAATGTTGCAATAGAAAGCATGATCCTAATGGACATAAGCATGACAATTGGCAAATGGATTTCATCATGTTCAACACTTTGAACTTGTCTAAAAACCTTTGCAACCAATCTACTCTTTTAGGTTATCCATGTCGGTCTTCCTGTTGAAAACCCAACTGCACCATATGGGTTTTATCCCTGTAGGTGGTACCACCATGGTCATACCTTGTTGGTGTATATGGGTTCCATTTTGGATATAATCACCTCAAGCCATTTCTTAGACATTGGTCCCTCAATAGCTTCAACATATGTTTTTGTCTCCTCATTTTATGATAATCTCACCGCCTTTTTTGAGATATAAGATATCATAATATTTTAAGCTCGTGGTGTGTTCTACTAGAACTCTGAGTCTTGTGTTATATAAGGAACTTGAGATCCCACAACAATTTGTGATTCTCCTTGTTCCCATTGCTCCTTCTTAGGTTCAACGTTTTCTTGTTGATCCCGAACTTTTTGAGTTCTACTTTAATACCACTAATTCCTTTGGTAAATTCCTCTTGAACGAAGTTAGTCATCTAGGTAACAAACACTTTTTTTATTGGATTGAGATAAGTAGTGTTCAACAAACTAATATTTACATGATTCAAGGATAAAAATTTTCAACAAACTATTTTCTTGTATAAATCTCAATCTTTATCTTTATAAAAGTCATAACGAGACATTTCCCATTCCATATCTCATATGGTGTCTTCTAAACCATTTTACATTTTACATCATTTTAGTGTTAAGCATGTATCCAGAAAAAAAATTAGAAGATTAGGTTTGATTCATTGATAATCACACCATTATTCATTAGGATATGATTCCTTCTCTTTAATGCATCATTCTGTTTTAGGTAGAGTTCCTTGTGATACACTATCAGGATCTCTACAGAAGGTCCTCAAACTATTGGATAAAATATGTCAACTTTGACCATATCGAAGCGTCTTAATACTATTTTTTACCAAGGTGATAATATACTTCATTCATGATCTTGTTAAACACTTTAAGATATTCATATTTTTATTCCATTAAATAGAGACACTAGTACAAAACTGACCTTTGGTGTCAGTTATTTAAGGCCTTTGGCGACGGTTAAAAAGCGACACATATGTGGGCGACGCTAAAAGGTGAACCCTTGTGCGTCAGTTTGAAAACCGATGCCAGAACCCTTCACGCCACCCAAAACGCGCCAACATGGGCACTATAGGCGTCAGTTATTAGTAGGGAAACCGACGCCCAAACCGATGCCATATCACCCTGTTGTCTGGCCACATTAGGCGGTGGTTGTTTTCTGTTAACCGACATTGTAATCCTTTGTTGTCAGTTTTTGACTAATAACCGACGCCTATGTTTTGATTTTCTTTTCTTATCAGTTTGCAGGCCTGCTGTATGGCTGGTCGCAGGATGCAAAACCTTTAGTTCAATTTTGAACTGCAGGTTTACAACATCCATTGATATCAGCCAACAACAAGTCACAAACCTACAAAATTAACAAGATTCATTTTCACACATTTAGCAACTTGTAGTTCCATTCAATTTTCACATTCACACATGTAGAAACATTCATGTAGCAACCTGCAGTTCCTTTCATTTTCACATTCACACATGTAGAAACATTCATGTAGCAACCTGCAGTTCCATTCATTTTCACATTCACACATGTATAAACATTCTTTAGTCATTATCGCTATCAACATCCCAATTATATTTTAAAACCCCCACTACTTGTATGGCTTTTGCCCATTCTTCTCTTACATCATTTAATTCTTCCATCATATAAGGAACATGTACATCTGATAAGGCCTTACCTGTAGTGGGGTCAGTTTTAAACACTTGCAAAGAGAATGATGTATATATATAATTAATAATATATAAATAAGATTGATATATTTTATATTATCTAATGAGACTATATATAATACCTCATGTATGGTATCGATGTCCACTGTGTCATGTTTGATAATCATGTGAATAAATCACATCACATAGTATGCACATGCCCATCCGTTGTCTTGTGTAGCACACTATAAATTGAAACATACAAAATATTAAAAAATACAACTAAGCATAGTTCACATAAATAATATATACAATAGAGTCGGGAACTTACTTCCATGTTCTCCCAAATTATTGGTTGGTTCTTTTTCCTGGGGACCTTTCCTCTAGGCTTTTTGAACTCATGTAAACCCCTACATGTTAAAGTAACACAGTAAATTGCATAATTAGATAGTAATGTAATAACAGATGTTAACAGATATAAAATTGAAATATGTCTCACTGGAATAATGCAATTTTCATTGTGTGTCCATATGTTCGATTCAATTTAGTCCCCTTAGGATCTAGATAATAGACAGTGAATGTCCCGGGGACAATAACTAGTAACTCCCAATGCGTACCCCTAGAGGTAAAAAGGTTAAAAATTAATAACTCAAAATCCACAATAAAAATGTAATTTTCTTAAGTCGAAATTATAAGCAAAGTAAACTTACTCCACATTGAATGGAGATATTATCACCGTCTTCTTATTTTGACCAAAATTTGTAGCATCACATCAATATTGTTGAACTGACGAAGGGTCTTTAGCTACTAGACTAATCAAAGATGGAATCAAAAATCCTACATGTTCAAATGAAAAATATGCACATATCTTGTCTAAGTAGCTGTAAAACATATATTACGTATGCATTAATATATAAGAAACGAGATCACCAGATCCTACACAAGGTATATGGATGTATAAACAAGATCTCACCTTATCCATAGCTCTATCATAGATGTATTCAGCCAATCATAGTCAAACAATTCCAAAATATCTTGTATACATAGTTTATTTTCGTATGATTGACCTCCAACATCCACATCTATACAAATAGTTATAGGGCAATTTATATCATGTTCGCCTAACCATACTACCATACCCCTACAATTAGGACCTAACAGGGCAGGTAGGTCATGTGGAACCCAACTTGGTAAGGTAGGAGGTGGAGGTGGAGGCCTAGATGCTCTAGGTGTCTTTGTTTAACCTGTATATATAATTTCAACTCAATTGACCTCATATATACACACTAACAATTTAACGTAATGTAATTTTACCATACAATTTCAATATATACGACATCCGCTTTCGGACACAATATCACTCTGCCTTTTGCCTCACCAACCGTTTCACAATCTGGGTGGGCATATGGCAATAGAAGATCTATCCCATTGGGGAATATATGTAGTGGGATCACATGAACCCAACCATATGGTAATGGAGACCCATAAAACATTTCCCCTAGAAGGGATGGGTAAGCTGACACCTCTGCAACGACATATTCTTTACTTTTTAGATGGCATGGCTTCAACCCCTGCAAATTTACATAAAGAGTGTTATATACATATTTACATATCATCTTGAAAACATATCATCTTGAAAAGACTAGCTACTATGTCATAAAAATACTTACAACGGATGTGCTAGGTGGTGGGTCTACATGATTACTCCCAATCTCTGTAGTAGGAGTAGAGTGGGACTCCATAGGTATTGTTTGAGTGGCAGTTAGAGATGCCTACCACTTGCTCATTGCTTATGGAGTGCCTTATCAACTGCTTCCTTGACTCTCTTATCAACTACTTCATCGACTCTCCTATCAACTATCTTATTTACCTATACATGGATAAAAGAAATGTTAGATTCTGATTATTGAATTCCCTTTTATAGTAACATTCTAAAAAAATAATAGGTTACCTCTTCTTATGAAATTCCCGCTATTGGGACATGTTTGCGCTGGGATGGCCCAAAGAATGCTTTGATGCCCACACCAGCTCCTACACCCCTAACACGTCCAAGATGCTTCGGGTTACCCACAACAACTGTCAATTCATCCCTTGTGTCCTTAGGGATGAACTTGCCTTGTTTCCTTAGCTCGTGCAGCTCCCGCTAATCGCCATCAATAGAAATTGGTAAGTAAACACCACAAATAATCAATATTCAAACGATTGCTCTAAGAGTTGTATTTTACCATTTTTGCAGCCGCCTCAACAGTTGCGGGCTTCTTTATTTCTCCCTTCTTGTTTTGCCTCCCAGCTATCCAAACATCATGGTGAGGTAGAGGTGTGGTACCTATAGTAGAGGACTCCTGAGTAGCAGTAGACTAAGAAGTACACTCAACTTGTAGTATTTGGCGAAGGCCTACATAGCCCTTTGGACCCATTGTGTGGTCATGCACATTCAGTGCACGCCTTTCTCTTTGTGCCTCACCGATAGCCTAGTTTGTATGCACATTGATTTGGTTAGTAACACTAAAGGTTAATCTTGAATAGGTGAATACAACATATATTAATTAAATAGGGAGTAACACCTAATACCTTGAATTCATCAGTTTTTCTTGAAGCAACAAATGCGTCCCATTCTTCTGGGTCCAGGAAGTTCCACTATTCATTGGCTGACTTCTTCCTCTTCTCACCATCCTTTATGTATTCTCAGGTGAGATTTGTCCTATAGTTACTTAGGACCCTTCCACAACGTTGCATCATGCATTTATGATGCAACTTTTCATCCAACACAAATATACTATGCAAAATAGAATTTCTATCAACTAGTATCCAAAAAATTAGTAACCTACAAAATAGAATTACAAATAAAAATAACTCACACATAAATCATTCCATATTAAGTCTTTCTTCCCCTTAGGAACTTTATGCCAAGAATCTATCTTACAACCATAATGGCTACGAGTAACAAACCCAAGATATGAAACAAATGAATTGCGGTTCACTCCAATTGCATTTCCTACATTATCAAAATCCACAACCAGTTTGGGTCCATTTCCCCTTATCGTTGTTAACTTCTTCATCATAGTGATGCCCCTTATCTTGTCAACTTTTTAGTACTACTCATCAAGTGCCTCAAGTGCTTCAGAGGGTACATGTGCATCATCAACCTAAAATTTGACAAAATAAACACACTTACAGGATATAACTATAAATGGACATATAGATAGAAATATATGATATATTTTTAAAACTTACATTGTGAGGCAGCACATTGGTGTCCTCACCATGCTCATCATGGAAATCATGGTCATAATTCCCATGCTCAGCCATCTAAAAATTTCATTAAAAAATCTATCATTTAGCATTTGACATAACTAGAAGATAATGAAACATTGAAAAATGAAACATTGTATAGTTCACATATACAAATGAAACATTGAAAATGAAACATATAAAAAAATTAAAACATGCATTCCTCTAATATTGCGATCATTTATCAATTAACAATCCTTCATTGTGATCTCCGCGCACATACAAGTCATCATTAGCTTCAATATTTTGTGGTGTTGGCAACCCAACTGAGAATGGACTAGAGTCATCATACTTATCATAGTACTCTTCTTTATCTATAGGATCTTCAATGAACTGTCTTTTACCATGAAGAACAACCGACCATTTATCATTTGCAGGATCAACGATATAAAATACTTGTTTTGCCTGTGATGCCAATATGAATGGCTCACCCTTCTTGCCAATCTTTTCAAAGTTCACTAAAGTGAAACCCAATTCATCCACTATAACTCCTTTGGTGTTATCAACCCAATTACATTTGAAGAGAGGAATTCTAAAATCTATGTAGTCAAACTCCCATATGTCTTCAATGACACCGTAATATGATATTTTAGCTTCACATGAACTCTTATCATTTGCACTTGCAAAAAACATAGTCGATGCTTGAAGGGTGACCCCACTATTTTGGACGACACTCTTATCATCTTGGTGCTTTGTGTAATATGTGAATCCATTAATGTCATACCCTTCATAAGACATAACATTCAATTTTGGTTTAAAGGTGAGGCATTTCATAGTTTTAGTAATATCTTCTTGTGTTTGAGATAGTTGATGTAAGACTTTATCTTCAAACTACTTAATCAATGTCTTGTTATGCAATCTAGCAAGCCACATTGAATTGGCTCGAGGATATTATCTCTTGATGAAATTGGTATGTTCCTCGATATAAACACTCACTTCGTCCATGTTGTGTAAAATATACAAGTGACCTTGTACCAACTACTCACGGCTTATTACTTTCACCTGTGATCCCAAAATTCCTTTTCCAAATTGCTCCTCAATATTCTTGTCATTACCAGGAGTGTCATTACCACTCATAAAGTCATTGCAAAAATCCATAACCTCTCTCACCACATAACCCTCAATAATAATCCCTTCAGGCCGATAACGGTTTCGAACATCACTTTTAAAAATGCTCATGTATCATTCAAAGGGATACATCCAATGCAAGAAAATTGGTCCCAAAATTTTCACTTCCCTAGTCAAGTAGACAACAAGATGTATCATGATATCAAAGAATGAAGGAGGGAAATACATCTCAAGCTGACATAGGGTAACAACCACTTCTCTTTGCAAAGTATTGAGAGTATCAGGGTCAATAACTTTGCTGCACAAATTGTTGAAAAAGAAACAAAGTCTGATGATTGCAAACCTTACATGCTTCGACAATATAGATCAAATTGCCACAAGCAATATTTGTTGCATTAGAGTGTGACAATCATGAGATTTAAGACCTATCAACTTCAGATCTTTCATTGATACCATCTACGGATGTTGGATGAGTAACCCTGTGGCACCTTAACATTTACCAAGCATTCGCAAAAAGCTTTCTTCTCCTTTCTAGACAACGTGTAACAAGCGGGAGGTAAGTATGTTCTCCGATTTCCCATTTCACATAATTCTGTTAATTCTGACCTTATTCCCATTTCATGTAGGTCCAGTCTAGATTTTATCCCATCTTTATCTTACCTGGTATATTCAACAGAGTACTAATGACGCTATCACAAACATTTTTCTCAATGTGCATGACATCGATACAATGCCTGACTGTCAAAGAACTCCAATAAGGAAGATCCCAAAATATTGAGTTCTTGAATAAAGATTTGTCACTCCGTATGTCCATAGTACATTGTGATCTCTTACCAAATTTATTGACAAAGTCTTTTACTCTTTCATAAACAACCTCCCCTGGTATAGGTTTAGGTGCACTCTGTTCCTCATTCCATCCATTGAATGCTTTGTGCTTCCTACGATACAAATGGAATTTTGGAAGAAACCTTTGATGACCAAGATATACAGTCTTTTCGCCATGTTTTGGTCTTGTTAAATCAGTGTTCTCTTCACATATAGGACACGCTTTAGCTCCTTTGACACTATATCCAGACAAATTCCCATATGTTGGAAAGTCATTAATAGTGCAAAACAACATAGCGTGCAAATGAAATGTCTCTCTTCGTAAATCATCATAGGTCATCACACCTTCACCCCAGAGTTTCTTTAAGTCATCAATCAGAGGTTCAAGATAAACATCAATATCATTTCAAGGTTGTCTTGGGCCTGATATCAACATCGACACCATAACATACTTATTTTTCATACACAGCCAGGGAGGAAGATTGTATATAACAAGCATGACTGGCCAGGTGCTATGTTAGCTGCTCAATCTCCCGTATGGATTCATTCCATATGTACAAAGCCCAAGTCTTAGATTCCTGAATTTTTCACCAAATTTAGGGTACAATAGATCAATCTTCTTCCACTATGGGGAATCAGACACATGTCGTAGGATCCCATCATTATTTTTCTTAACATCTGCATGCCACCTCAAATTCATCACATCTATCAAATTGGCAAACAAGCGTTGAAACCGTGGTATTATAGGTAGATACCACATCACCTTGACAAGAGAACTAGTTTTAGACTCCCACCAAGTCGTAAATTTATATAGTGACACACCACATTTTAGACAATCTTTCAAATCCACACAGTCCTTTTGAAATAATACACAATCATTCGGGCATGCGTGTATCTTCTTGGCCTCCTTTCCCATTGGGCACAACAATTTCTTTATCTGGTATGTTGAGACTGGCAGCTCGTTTCCTTCAGGAAGCATTTCTTTCAACAAAGACAACAATGACATGAATCTTTTGTCGCTCCATCTATTGTTAGCTTTCAACTTATACAATCTCAATACAGTGCTAAGCTTCATAAACTTAGTACAACCTATGTATAACGGTATCTCAACATCATGCACAATGTTTCTAAACATGGGAGGTGGATCGGTTTCAGTGTGCTCTACCCCACAACTATCCAACATCGCATCAACAATGTCTACTGGAACTGGTTCGTTCACATCTACGTCATCGGAAGAAATAACTGCTTCCACACAAGCACTGCTATCGACATCCACTGGTTTTGGGTTTAGAATCTCTCCATGCCAGTACCATTCTATATAGCCTTATACAATCTCATTGCACATGACATGACTTTTGATTTCGTCACTAGTGCTGACTTTCAAGTTCTTACCGCAATGCCTACATGGACAGTAGAACCTATCACCAGGTTGTTTCCTATGTTCCTTGGAAAATATAATAAACTGATAAAGACCAGAAATAAACTCTGGGGTGCAGTGATTGCGAATGGACATCCATGATCTATCCATTCTATGATCAAAGAGAAAACAAGTATATATTACAACAAGATTAGGGTCTAGGGTTAACATATTAGAGTTTAAGCACGGTTAAATCTTTAGGGTTTAAGGTCTTATATATAATTAATGGTTAAAACATCCTAAGTGAGATTAGGTGTTCAAGAACAGTCCCAAACTGGGGACTATCCAAGATTTACTCCTATTGAGTAAATCTTGGACGGGTTTCTAGGCCAACAAATACATGTGTTGTCATTCTTATATATAATAAATGTGTACCACCTATCCCATTCTTGAACACCTAATCTCACTAGTAAGTGTATAATGAGTATTGGGTTTTCAAGAAAATTTCAAGAGCATTTCCCAGTTGTTCTGCATGTACATATGGACTTAGAGAACAAACGGGGAAATGCTACTGAAATTTTCTTGAAACCCAATACACATTATACACTGACATCCTAAGTGAGATTAGGTGTTCAAGAACAGTCCCAAACCGGGGACTATCCAAGATTTACTCCTATTGAGTAAATCTTGGATGGGTTTCTAGGCCAACAAATACATGTGTTGTCATTCTTATATATAATAAATATGTACCACCTTTCCCATTGTTGAACATCTAATCTCACTAGTAAGTGTATAATGTGTATTGGGTTTTCAAGAAAATTTCGAAAGCATTTCCCCATTGTTCTCCAAGTACATATGCACTTAGAAAACAAATAGGGAAATGCTACCGAAATTTTCTTGAAACCCAATACACATTATACACTTACATCATAAGTGAGATTAGGTGTTCAAGAATAGTCCCAAATCGGGGACTATCCAAGATGTACTCCTATTGAGTAAATCTTGGATGGGTTTCTAGACCAACAAATACATGTGATGTCATTCTTATATATTAGAAATGTGTACCACCTATCCCATTGTTGAACACCTAATCTCACTAGTAAGTGTATAATGTGTATTGGGTTTTCAAGAAAATTTTAGCAGCATTTCCCCACTGTTCTCCAAGTACATATGTACTTAGCGAACAAATGCATAAATGCTACCAAAATTTTCTTGAAACCCAATACACATTATACACTTAAATCCTAAGTGGGATTAGTGTTGGGTTTTATGGGAGGCAGAGAAGGCAGCAGAAACAAACAATTTCTTCTCCCAAACCCAGAATAAAAGAATCGTATCAATGTATATACAATAAGAAGAATGGTTTCTAGAGGCATACCTTATCCCGAGGCTTGCTCGGTGATGTTACCTCATGGCTTACGCAGTCTTCACCTCCGGTCTTGGACAGTGTCTGTGCAGCTCCTGGTCTCACCGGGACTGTCGAGATTGACAACTATCCTCCGAGCTGCAGAAGTCTCTCGCCTCTGAAGTAGTCCACACGGACCACCTGGAACTCTGATATTCTTATCCCACAAGGAATCAAAAGGAGTCGCACCCTCCTATCGGTGTACTAGTCACCAACACACTCTCCTGCAACCAGTTGCTTTTCTACAATTGTCTTTTCCTTATTGTGCCTCCCTTATCGGGTAGCACTTGCTCAGGCTCTCTCGGTTACCACAACCAGAGAGAACGACAACTTTGCAAAGCAACAGGTGTTCTGAGTTGTTGTTTCTAAGAAGCCCCCACTACCCCTATATATAGGAGGGTCGTGGGATATGGTTCTCTACCTCGGGCAATGCGGGATTAAAGCAAGAGTAGAAGGGTTCGAGATTTTCAAAAACTGACATACTGCAGCAGTTGAACCGATCAGTTCACACCCTGAAACGATTGTTTCAGGCCCTGAGCCGATCGTTTGGGACCTGAGCCGATCGTCTGGTACTCTGAGCCGATCGGTTTGTGGTCCTGATCCAACTCAAATTGACTTTCATATTTGTATCCAACTAATCAAATATTAATCCCTATCCAAATCAAATTTGTACAAGTGAAACAAATTGTATTTGCAAAATTGTCTTCTGACTTTCTAAACGATCTCGGTTGGTCACACGAATCGACTGGTTCAACAATTGACCTGATCGTTTCAATGACACATGAGCCGATCGAATCACAACTTGATCCGATCGGTTCACCAACCTAAGCTGATCGGTTCATCACATGAGCTGATCAGTTGGAAGTGCAGACTATGCAAAATTAGTCAACTTTAGTTTCAATCAATCTGATACTCTAATCAATCGGTCCAACACCTTGAACACAATGGTATTGAGCTATCAATTGATTAAGTGTTTAATTGAACTACTAAACTCCTTTAGTAATCAATTTAAACATCATTTGTGGATAAACTCCTCTTCCAGGTTAAATCTTATGTGTGTGACCCTACATGTCCATTTCACGTTGGCAGCGATAGTCCATAACACTTATGACGTCACAAGCAAAGAGAGGTGCCGAGTCACACATCAGTGCTACCCAAGTGAAAAGGAAAGTTGGAGAACAACTTTCAATCCTACAATCTATGAATGGTGTTACCGTGAATGTATAATTCCTTTGTCACTGATATCCCGAATGAACTCAAGGCATGGTACAGCCATCATGTCAATGTTCATTCATTTTCTTGATCTCAGAGTAGATTGGAGGAGATATGTATGACATCAATATCACATACCGATTCACACATGTGTGTATGCCTATCTCAATCCTACTCATCAAATGGCCATAGATATCAAACTTCCTTAGGAGGAACAAATCTCATATCTATCACTCACACCTCAAAAGCCCCATGTGTCAAAGTCACCCAATCATCACCTTTATAACAACCCATCTTTCAGGACTGTGCTTGATGATGTCAAAGTGTACCCAATGACATGTGTTGAGTGTAGTGATTTCAGGTCAAAGAATCACACTCACCAACATCACTGTGAGAACTGACTGTGACTACCATGTCAAGGTTCCATGTGTCAAAGTCACGGTGGACCTGTCCGGTAGACTTGTTCTCTATCAAGTACCTATGTGTTTGGTTTGATATCTCCATATCATGACTAATGAGATTCTATCATCAACCAACACCAAAATCTAGTCTTGTGTGTCATTGTCGTCTATCTACCTTCCACAATGACATCCGACTAGGGACATGATAAGAATGTACAAACTCTTAGCATCCATATGATCTCATCATTCAGGTCCTTAACCTGAAAGCATACGTCATTGAGTATTGTCATTCTCTACACATTCAATCTGTTCTATCATTATCTCATATGACTAAACTAGAAAGAATTGGAAGCTTGCCTTTGATGTTTATCAAATCAATCTTAACGTATCCCACCAATCATCCCATGATTAGCTCTCAGGGCATACATACCAGCAGACTCCCACTTGCACTGTGAGCCAATCACCCTTGAATCATACTCTTAGTGATCTTCAAACATGTCCCACATGTTATTATGCTCTAGTGCTATCATAGTGAGTTATGGCAACACCTTGCCAAAGTCGGTATTAACATCATGTCTCTCATCTCTTCACTGTACATCACACATATGAGATGGAGTTGTCGTAATATGTGATCTAGTATTACTTTGCTAACCTTTAGCCACATTGCATGACCAACCACTCCTAACTTGTCATCAATGACTACAATAACTATAAGTTCATCTCTATGAACTCCTAGATCCATATAATATCCACTGCTATTCTTTAATACACAGATACTCGACTTCTCCTTTTAAAACAACTTTATTGAACGTTTCCATTTATCAACAAACATTCACTTTTATATATCCCATATATATTTTGCGATTAATTTTCTGTCCTTTTCAAAAGTTCGCATCAGTGTAACTCTTTATAGTGAACCCTTCCTTATTTCCATAGAACTAGTACTTCTCAAGTACTTATCAAGTTCTTATGGTATTCCAGTAACCCTTACTGGAACTAGACAGACATCCACTCGTCATGTCCCACATACGAGTTATCAGGATGAGCACATCATATTGTCATGTCCTACATACAAGATGATGAATGCATTTTATTCTTGCTATGTCCTATACATGCAAGATAATGAGATGATTACATACATGATAGATCCATATCTATTCTTAATGTTCCCATTCTTCATAAGAATTGGACACTAGGCCTTGGGATACTAATTCCATGTATCATGGACAAGTTTTCTCCACTGAATCTGTGTATATTGAACCCTCCAATATAGATTGCCAATGTATGCTATCTCTTTTCAGAACAAGAGTTTTTTGAGAACTATCTCCATAGATCTCTATTCCTATCTCATAGGAAACGTCTCGATCTTCCCTAAAGATAATTTCCACATTGTATTTCCATTCTAGAACATTTCCATTTCACATCAACATGTGGAATGTGAATACGCTCCCACTAAATCACAAATCCCTTCTTTATCTTTGACATATCAGTCAAACCCTTTGACCATATCATCAAAGTAGAGCTCCAACTCTGAGTTTCTTGTACTTAATCAATCATATTGATTAGTCCATTGTAACTTATGGACTTCATTTGCATTAATGGATTCATAAACCTTATAGGTTGTGTCACGTACACATCCTTATCTTATTCCTCATAGGAATGCAGTTTTAGTATCTGTATGCCAAATGTCTTAGTCATTAAGTTGCAATTAACAAGCATCATCCTTCTCAAAATGTTATCCATCTGTCTTAACACTTAAGACTCATTCACACTTATGGATTTCATTCCAATGGGTGCTACCATCAAGGTCATACCTTATGGTTCACATGGAATTCATTTAGGATGTAATGGTCAAAATATGGTTCCTCATATTCATCTAGATAGTTGACTCATCATATAGATATTTGAGGTGTATCTATCAAGGATATAAGAACTCATAACTCCTTGTGATTCTTAATGTCCTTTATTAATGTGGGGTATTCTTTATTTAAGAAGAAATTTTTTAGTTGATAATCATCCTCTAACTCTTTAGAGCATGACTCCTTTTGATTTAGATATCACCATGCCTTAATCACGAGCTCACTATGATACACTATCATAATCACTCATAAGGATCTCAAACATTTGTTCCAAGTATTTTATTCATTGATCTCATCAAGAATTAGCACTTTACTAAATTCGTACTTCATCTATGATATTCTTGAACACTTCAAGATATTCATATTGGTATTTCTCTAAACACCGTTTGAAGTATTAGCATTTGCTCCAATAGGTATGTAAATACATCACATGTATTATACCTAATAGGATAATCATTCTCCCACTACCACTAGTGAAGATTGATTTATCATGTTCAAGATATTCATGTCTCTTATTGGTTCTCTGACCAAAAGAGTCTAGATTTATCCATCATATGGAAAATCAAAATGAATTTCTCATGATGATGTTAATTCCTTGTTTGAGTTATCAATAACTTTTAGATATAATTTTATCTTATGCTTACCAAGTACCACAAGATAAACAAGGCATTTCCACAAAGATCATATCTTTAAAACATCAACTATATTGATAGCCATCCTTGTCTCAACAATATCCAACAATAAAGTGTTTTATTGGCAAATTGAAATAGCAGTTCTCAACTCTATTTCATGCCCTTTAGGATGAAATAAACTTAAAGGTACTCCTATCTATGGCAGAAACACTTGCCCCAATAATGATTACTTCTTTCTTGGTCCTTTCACAAAAGGCCATCACTTCTTTGTGGATCTTACATATCATATATGTCAGATCTTCATCTTGGTATCATATACCTTAGAAGCGATTTATTTCATGATATCTTAGGTGGATATCTCCATCCCCTCCTTCTTCTTCTTTTGTTCTTCTAGATATAGAGGGAAATTCCCTCGTTCATCCTCCCATGTGCCTTGAGGCTGAAGACGACTTGGGCTACTGGATAGCATAAAACCTTTCTTAGCTTTGCCCTTGCCCTTTCTCTTAGAAATGCCTTTCTTTCTATTGATCAACATCACATACTTAGGATTGTCCTTCTTCACCTGTGCCTCGACTGTCCTCAACATGTCCAACAACTCTGTCAATGCTTGTCAAAGTTGTTCATGTTGTAGTTCATCATGAACTATATGATTCTCACAACATTTGCAGTATCATACCAATAGACAACTCTTGGCTCAGAGGGAATCCTTCTTAGTCAGGTTTTTCCACATATCCAATCATATTGAGTGTGTGAATACCTTACTGGATCTCCTTCTGTCATGACATACTAGGACAATGTCTTGGAGACATCATATGTCTCATGTTGTCTCTGTAACTCATAGTTCAGAGAACACAGCATCAAGCACTCCACATCAATGGCATCTTCGGTATGCTTCCATAAGCATCCTTTAAGCCATTGGTGTGGTGGGATCGAATTCATCTTGTTCTGGTATAACTAGGACTTAGAGCTTTCACTCTTCGATTAAGAACACTGTCAACGTCCTAACCACTCATGGAATTATTCCCATTTAATTTGTTGGTCTCAAAGACCGATCGCAAATAAAGTGATTATTGTTGATTAGCCATTTATTGTACAAAAAGGAAATATGTGCAATTTAGTCCAAAAACTCATTTTTGATTTATTTGATTGATTTGAAAGGTTGACGATATAATTAGGACTTTAATTAATTATCACTCCCACTATTTTTGTTCAAATTGATAGCCCTCACCATCAATTTGGAAGATTGCAGTGTACAACCTTCTAGTGGGTCAAGATCCGTATTTCATCAAATCATGAGTCAGCTTCCCACAATCTTGACTATTTAGGTAGGCCATCATGCCAATTGCATCATATGCAACTCTTGATGATTGAACATGCACAACACCTTGCCATGAACATTCTGTGCCTCTGGGCTTAGACGCTCTAAGAATCACCAGTTAAGTCTAACCCAAAAGCTGACACAGTAAACATGCACCCTACTTTGGCAGAACCTACATGTTTACCCTTCATACTTCCATGAGATAGATGGCGCACCACGCTTTGGCATAACCTATGCTTGTTCGATCAAGTTTTTCATGTGTGCCACTAATGGAAGGCGTATAATACTTAATATTTAAATGAGGGATTTGGTTTTTATAGGTACATATACATATCCAATCACCACAATACATAGTACGTATCATATACATGCTATATCCCACAGAAAACATGTGAAACAATAAAAGTGATGATTATGGCCATCCTAGTGTGATTCCTCGAGCCAAGAGCAATCACGGTAATCTAGGTCTACATCACATGCAACCTGTCCATGATGAAGTTCTATAGCCGTCCGAGTTGATCAACTCATCACATGAATGACCTGCTCGCCCTGGCCGGTCGTCTGGGTGCCACCAGTCGATCGATTGGCTCCTCCAATTGATCAGTTGGCCTAGTCATCATGCATCTCTTCATGGCCACCACCCGCTCGTCTCGCTCTATGAACCGGTCATCTATAATGCCAACCGATCGGTTCATGCCTTGAACTGTTTGTCTTAGTCGTCGTCAGGTTGTCTGCCATTCTTTGACATAACAGGAAATAAAAACTCTATCCTATTTGACATTTGAATTGGGAAAACCAAAGTTACATTCGGGGGGAGCAAAGGTAGGGAAGAAATCTCGAGTTATGTCGAGTTACATCAGGAATAAGGAGGTAGGGAATCGATACGAAGACCGAGATGCAAGCAACCACATTCAACCAAGCACACATCCATAGGGTTTATTGGCCATAACCATGCTATACATCCACCACAAAACTTGTTTAAGGGTAACGCGTATCGAGTGCATTCATATTACATATCATATATGTATATTGGGATTTGTGGATTTAGGATTGGACATGCATAAAGCCAATTTTATTCACATCGTATGCAATAAATAAAGGTGAAAAAACAAAATCAATCACATCGATAATCCTAAAGTATAGAGAAGTTGACGTGGATCTAATACCACTGTTAGGTTTTAGGGGAGGCAGAGAAGGCAGTGGAAACAAAAACTTTCTTCGCCCAAACACAAAATAAAGGAATCACGTCAACGTCTATACAATAGGAAGGATGGTTTGTAGAGGCATACCTTGTCCCGAGGCTTGCTCGGTGACATTACCTCGTGGCTTGCACGGTCTTCACCTCTGGTCTTGGACGATGTCTGTGCAGCTCCTGGTCTCATCGGGACATTCAGGATTGACAACTGTCCTCCGAGCCGTAGAAGTCTCCTGCCTCTGAAGTAGTCCACACGGACCACCTGGAACTCCGATCTCCTTGTCCCATAAGGAATCGAAAGGAGTCGCATCCTCCTATCACCGTACTAGTCATCGACACACTCTCCTGCAACCAGTTACTTTTCTGTAGTTGTCTTTCCCTTGCTGTGCCTCCCTTATCAGGTAACACTTGTTCGAGCTCTCTCGGTTACCACAACCAGAGAGAACGACAACTTTGTAGAGCAATTGGTGTTCTGAGTTGTTGTTGCTGAGAAGCCCCCACTACCCATATAAATATAGGAGGGTCATGGGATAGGGTTCTCTACCCCGGGCTATGTGGGATTAAAGGAGGAGTAGAAGGGTTCGATATTTTCACAAAACTGACATACTGCGGCAGTTGAACCGATCGGTTCACACCCTGAAATGATCATTTAAGGCCCTGAGCCGATCGTTTGGGACCTGAGCCGATCATCTGGTGCTGTGAGCCGATCAATTCGTGGTCCTAATCTAACTCAAATTGACTTTCATATTTGTTTCCAACTAATTAAATATTAATCCGTGTACCAATCAAATTTTTACAAGTGAAACAAATTGTATTTGCAAAATAGTCTTCTGACTTTCCAAACGATCTCGGTTGGTCACATGAATCAATTGGTTCAACAATTGAGCCGATCATTTCAATGATACATGATCTGATCAAATCACAACTTGAGCTGATCGGTTCACCAACCTGAGCTAATCGGTTCATCACATGAGCCGATCGATTGGAAGTGCAGACTATGAAAAATCAGGCAATTGCAGTTTCAATCAATCTGATACTCTAATCAATCAGTCCAACACCTTGAACACTATAATATTGAGCTATCAACTGATTGAGTGTTTAATTGAACTACTAAACTCCTTTAGTAATCAATCTAAACATCGTTTGTGGATAAACTACTCTTCTAGGTTAAATCCTATGTGTATGACCCTGCATGTCCATTTTACGTTGGCAGTGAAAGTCCATAAAACTTATGACTTCACAAGCAAAGAGCGGTGCCTAGTCACACATCAGTGCTACCCAAGTGAAAATGAAAGTTAGAGAACAACTTTCAATCCTACAATCCATGAATGGTGTTATAGTGAATGTATAATTCCTTTGTCACTGATATCCTGAATGAACTCAAGGCATGGTACAGTCATCCTATCAATGTTCATTCACTTTCTTGATCTCAGAGTAGATTGGAGGAGATATGTATGACATCAATATCACATACTAATTCACACATGCATGCATGCCTATCTCAATCCTATTCATCAAGTGGCCATGGATATCAAACTCCCTTAGGAAGGACAAATCCCATATCTATCTGTGATGACCGTCTCGCGAAAATAGGATCAACGAATTTAAACTAATGCGGAAGTGATTAACTAGCAGCAGAATTACTGATAATCACAAAATTTTAAAACTTTTTGCACAAAGGTCCATAACATGTAAGACTTTTTTTTATAAAAGAAGAGGATAAGTTATTTACAAGCTGATACATCAGCACATCTCTATAAAATCACATCTCGAGAGTCACAACATCAACTACCCTGTTAACCATACAAGGCAAGATACAAAAATCTCGAGGCATTACGCCAAAATCTCAGATCTATTTAAAACATCAAAGACTCCTAGGACCTGAGAGTACAGAGACGACACATAGGACATTCTATCTACAAGGCTTGGCAGACAGTGTCTCCACCTGAGGATCACTACTGTCCCGGATGTTGCTGTTGTTGCTGCTCACCCACTGAAGGGTTCCTTCGTCCTCGGCGTCTACCTAAAATTTTGAATCCCACAGGGGTGAGACAATTGAATAATTGTCCCAGCGAGAGTTATAACTCTTCGCCAGAAGCATTGTTATTGCAAAGTTTAAGATAACAATGAGCAACAGAACTATAATTATTTAACAACAGGAAATTCATTGATTAAACTAAGTAGAGAAGTATTCTCTAGGCAATCATTTCAATTATAACATGATTGAATGATAAGACTTGTATCAATAAAGAATATGAAGAACATGTATACTAGTTGTGCAACTAGAACACTATAAAAAATGTATCATCATTCATTGTTTCTCGTAGTTCAACCTAAGCAATTATGCTACACGGCTGATTATGTTTTTCAAACATATTTATGCCCTGAGGAGATGAGGTATACCACTCATACTCCAACCGACCATTACGAAATTGCAATTGGTACCATACATAGGTCATCAGAAGAGCCAGATTCCTATGAACTCATCTTCCTCAGTCAGTGTGAGGTACAACATGCAGGATATCTTGTCTCTTCTATAATAGTTTTCCAGGGTATTCTGGCAACTTCGCTATTAGAGTTACAGTGGTATGCTGTACTCTCTTCACCATCGAGGGATTTCTTGTTTATCTCTCATCGATGTGGAATTAACAACATCATCGGGAGATTAGTGATACATCATCCCAGCATAAACATATAATGAAGAATTGAGATATTAAATGTACATCTCACATCAATCCCCTCATTCAGACGTAAGGATATTCGCGTCATAACCCCCACATACTCAAAAGTATGCTCTCCAGGAGTTCCCTTAGTAAAACCTGTTTCACCATCATTTAATTTCTGACAATGATGGATCTATGGTCAGGGCTCTACATAATATCATTATACTTGATTATTTAAGTACATTATAGCATTCTTTTATCATCAGGCATGTTTTCAAACATAACTAATAAGACAATTGCTATAAAGAAAGAGTACTACTTGTATCAAGTTCATTTCACATTTAGTTAACATTGGGATCTCAATCCCTAACCATCTCATCATTGTGATTCAGGAATAGGGTGTTCAAACCCTTAGATCATCAAAACACTTGTATCAAGTAACACATTGCCATAAAATAATTTAACAACATGAATATGATTGTAGCAATGCAGGTATTTCTCATGGCTCATACAGTCTATCAATCTCATATGTTACCTCTCACTAGGCAACATGGCATATCAATACTTTCAAAGATTATAAGTGCTTTCAATGAATATGACATCATAACCCTTACCTGGTTATGCTCACTTCTTTATAAAAACATGCATGACTAACACAATTGATAACATGCACATTATGTCTATATTAACATAGTACAAGTTATTTCCTAATTCAATCATAGAGTTTCATGCTTAAAAGTATAACCAAGCATAACCCAGATTTAGGGTTTACAATTCACATCATCACATTTCCCTAGATTAGGGTTTACTATTCACCTTACATCACATTACCCTAGATTAGGGTTTACTATTCACATTACATCACATTACCCTAGATTAGGGTTTACTATTCACATTACATCACATTACCCTAGATTAGGGTTTACTATTCACATTACATCACATTACCCTAGATTAGGGTTTACTATTCACATTACATCACATTACCCTAGATTAGGGTTTTGATTCATTAACCATCATAATTAGGGTTTCATGATCTCACCAACATGGATCATACCCTAATTAGAAACATTCATTCATATTGGAGGTTTATCACTTGATTCTCATTCATATAAGGAGTCTTCTCTCTCCTCTTTCTATCAGATGATGTTTACATCATCCATGATTAGGTTAAGTCAAATCAACCTTGTCATCATGGGTTATGTCATTACTAATGTGGTCATTAAGGCTCACTTGATCAAAGGGTATTGGTCACTCTATCTCATTAAGGTTACTTTAGTAATGTTCACCACTTGATCATAACATGCATTAATCAACTAATTACTTGATCCCTTAATCACTTTAGGTGTCTATAAGGTTTAGGTTAATCAACCACTAAACCATCTTAACCACTAAGGCATCAAACATTCTTAACCTTTTTAGACCTCA
This sequence comes from Alisma plantago-aquatica, assembly GCA_963693085.1. Taxonomy (NCBI): domain Eukaryota; kingdom Viridiplantae; phylum Streptophyta; class Magnoliopsida; order Alismatales; family Alismataceae; genus Alisma; species Alisma plantago-aquatica. Next base: position 751,841,558 of record OY856413.1, read on the forward strand.
AACGGTCTTGCACACAAACTCCCCAAACGGTCTTGGACAGACCTTGAAACCATTTGGTGTTGTTGACCATTTGGTCTAGTTGACTTTTGAAACCGTTTGATAAAGTGCACACTCAAGACCGTTTGCCCAAGATGGGGTGAAGACCCTTTGGTCAAGTTGACTTTGAAACCGCATGGACATAACCGATCTTGAAACCGCATGAGCACCAAACGGTTTGGGATCGTTTGGTCCCAAACGGTCTTGAGACCGTTTGGTTCCAAAAGGGTCTTGAGACCGTTTGGACTCAAACGGTATTGAGACCATTTGGACCCAAACTGTCTTGAGACCGTTTGGTCCAAACCATCTCAAAACTGTAAGGACCAAAAAGTGTCTCAACCACTTCAATTGAGTTAGGGGTTCCAATGTTGAACCCTTCAATTGGTCATGCACTTTCTAGCCACTTAACAATTGAGTCAATTAGGTCAACCCTTAACTGATTTGAAACTCAATTGACTCTCAATTGATCACTAATTAGGGCTTGGATCAATTGGATTAGGGTTTGAAATCGATCATCCTTCAACATGCATCAATATGAGTCTAATTGATTTGAAACCATTGAACCATCATCCAATTTGGTCATGACCTGACCCCAAACAGTCTTGGGATCATTTGGATGACCTCCAAACGGTGTTGAGACCGTTTTATCAAGTCCACACCAAAAACTAACTCAATCAATTAAGGTTTAGCTCATTAGATTGATCATTAGGTCAACAATCAATTATACATCAATTTGTTACCTTTAGATCTTCAACCACTTAACCATAGTCAACCCTAGACCCCCAAACGGTCTTGGGTGACCCCCAAACAGTCTTGGGATCGTTTGGATATCCTACAAACGGTCTTGAGACCGTTTGCCCATTAATTTATCAAAAACCAAGTCATTCACTTAAGGGTTGAACCCTAAGTTTGGTCACCAAATCAACACTTAATTTCTCAACAACTTGATATCATTGGACCCTCAATTGGTCAACCATACTTAACCCTAGACCTCCAAACGGTCTTGGGTGATCACCAAACGATATTGAGACCATTTGGGTGATCCCCAAATGGTTTTGAAACCGTTTGGGACACTCAACCCAAACTTCAACTAAATTATATTGTTGAAACCATCAATAGACCCGATTAGGGTTTAGGTGACTAATGGGCCTTCAATTGGTGATTTACTTGGAATTAATGGATGATTTTTCATAAGTGATTATTCTAATTTATTCAGAATAGGCCTCCAAATGTTCAACACCTGGTCAATGCATCCAAACGGTCTTGGACCGTTTGCTTTCATGCGGTTTGGTTGAAACCGTTTGCATTCAAACGGTTTGAAACTGTTTGCTCCCAAATGGTTTGGGAGACCGTTTGCGAAAATTGGGAGACCGTTTGCTAAAGCAAGATTTTGGAAAAACATAGGAATTAATGTCATCATCATCTACCTCAAGAACAGGGGCAGTTTTTCACGGAAATAAGAGCAAGAACACACAAAGGTGTCTAAAGAAGAAGAATAAGCAACTATTCTAGGAGAAGAAGATGCATTAACAAAACTTAAGGGTTAGAGTTATAAAACCTGCCTTTAGATCTGATATATAGCTCCAAGCTTCGTAGCTTTAATGGTAGATGAAGCTCCAAAGGTTGTCCAAGGTCCGTTCTTCATGTTTTGGATGAAGAAGATAGCTAGAAAGAAGAGTTGTGTAAAGAAAACCAACAAACCAACCTTGTATTTGGGTTTCCACCATGAATTCGAGCTAGGTGATGGTCAAAGCTTACCAAGTCATCTTGGTCATCTTCCTTCTGGTCCAGAGCTTTGTCTTGGTCGGTCCAAAGCAAGAAGATGAGGAGAAAGAACTAAAGGAACGATCCTTTGCTTTGAGGAAAAAGGGTGCTTATATATTTTTGGGTATTATCAAGGCAAAGAAAAAGATAGTTATTTCTCTTATTTCTTAAACCCATCCACTCATGCTTGCTCCAACCTTGGCCACGTTTATTCCTCCTTTTCACATGAAAAACCTCTCTCTTATCCAAGGTTAAAGGGAAAGAAACCATATATCTTAATAAGCTATATATATGAAAGGGCCATTTTGCTTAAAACTTGGTTATTTAAATATTAAGGTTATCTTTCTTACTTGATCATTCAAATGAGGCGCCACTCTCATTTTCTTTTCTCTAGTTGATGCCAAGAAACCTGAGAGATACTCTAGAGCATACATTATACACGTTGGACCCTAGGTTTTGGGTAATTTGCAGATTACACCAAAACTAGGTTTTTAAAGCACAAGGATTGCTCTACAAGCTGTATCTTGGTGCCCAAGCTTGTGGAATCCATACCACCACATCATATTCATTCTTATGATGTATCATCATCGGAGAAACATCTTAACATGTGCAAATTGCAATTAAACCCCTCAACTTGGGTAATTTGCACTTTAGTCCATTTTTAACAAAACAATGTTTCAACATTATGCAAAAAGGACTGAAATGGAAATATAAGTTCCTCAAAATCTTTAATTATATTTCAAAAGATAACCACAAGCATCTAATCACTTAATTAGGAAAAACACCTAGGGTTAGTTCATAACCTAGGCCAGGGATGTTACACTATCACTCACCCCTCAAAAGCCCCATGTGTCAAAGTCACCCAATCATCACCTTTATAACAACCCATGTTTCAGGACTGCGTTTGATGATGTCAAAGTGTACCCAACGACATGTGTTGAGTGTAGTGATTTCAGGTCAAGGAATCACACTCACCACCTTCACTGTGAGAACTGACTGTGACTACCATGTCAAGGTTCCATGTGTCAAACTCACGGTGGGTCTGTCCGGTACACTTGTTCTCTAACAAGTACTTATGTGTTTGGTTTGATATCTCTATATCATGACTGATGAGATTTTGTCATCAACCAACACCACAATCTAGTCTTATGTGTCATTGCCGTCTATCTACCTTCCATAATGACATCCAACTAGGGACATGATAAGAATGTACCAACTCTTAGCATCTGTATGATCTCATTGTTTAGGCCCTTAACCTAAAAGCATACTAAAGGTTTGTGTACATCAATATGTACAAGACCTAAACAAATACTCACTTTTCCACTACATCTATTGAAAAGTGATTTTTTCATGTTGTGCATAAATAAGATATGCATGTCTCTTAATGGTTAAATAACCAAATGGAGTCTATAATAACATCATCATAATTTCTAGAAATACATTTCTCATTTATGTGCTCTAGATGACAATTCTATATGTATTGATTATTTGATTTATCAAGTTTTAATCTTTTGGTATTTACGTCACAAACATTATTTGGATCCAACAAACAAAGATCATAAGATATTTTAGGCAATGACATAAAAGATCTCATCCTTTAGAATTAGAACATTCACTATACTTTATATGACATTCCATATACATCTCGTCTATACAAGATGTAGAAAGTTACATGTTTCTATTTCTTGGTAGATATGAAATAGCAGTTCATTATCTCTATTACGGGTCATGTGGGCCAAGATAAAGAATAGGTTCTGACTCTAGTGGCAACAACACTTTCTCCATTTGCGACGAACAATCTGACCTCATCCTTTTATAAAGGCTTACTTCTTTTAAGATCATGCACATTCGAACATATGTGAGATCTACATCCGATATCATATACCCAATATGAAGAAGTAATTAAATTTATCTCATAACATATATACCTGTTGGTGATAGTTGTGACAATTGCCTCCCTTATTCACCTCTCCCTTTGCCTTGAGCATTGAAGACTTGAGCTTCTGCCCAACTTTAAAACTCTTCTTAGCTTTGCCTTTGCCTTTAGACCTCCCCTTAGATCTTCTGATCATCATCACAAACTTGGACTTGTCTTTCTACATTTGTGCCTCAACTGTTCTAACATGTCAAGCACTTTTTCAACTGCTTTTCAAAGTCATTCATGTTATAGTTCATGATAAAGTGATTGTATGATTCTGGCAGTGACTTCAGAATCACACCAGTGTCCAACTCTTGACCTAGGGAAAATCCCAGTCAAGAAACGTTCTCCACATACCCAATGAGCTTAAAGACATAAGGACCTATTGAATCTCCTTCAACCATGTTACATTTGAATAACACCTTTAAGTCATCATATCTCTCCTATCTTTCCTAATCTTGGAACACATTCTTAACATGTGTTAGTATCTCAATAACATCCAAGTTCTCATGTTGTCTTTACAATTCATAATTCATGGGGTACAACATTAGGCATTTACATAAATGGAATCTTTAGTATGCTCTTTATAAGAATCCATATCAGCCTTATATATAGTGGGAGCAAGTTCATCTGGATCTGGTATCTTTAGGATATAAATCTTGTGCTCCTGTGTGAGAAGAATTCTTAGCGTCCTGAACTAGTTGTGGAAATTATTTGCATTTACTTTTCCTCCTCAAGGACTAATTGCAGACAAAAAGGGTTATTTTTCCATTTGGTTCTACAAGAGAAATTTGCAATTTTTTCAATAAATTTTTCATTTGATTTGATCAAATATTAAATTTTGACGATGTTTAATTAGGTATTTAATTAACTATCTCTCTCATTAGTTTGTCCAAATTGAGAAAACTCACTTATGAATTTGGAAAATTATAGGGTACAAACTTCTAGTGAGTCAACACCCAAAAGAATTGAGTTATTACCCGATCAATGCCGGTGTCTATACATTCATTAAGGTTGACAACTATTGCCAATTGCATTTGATGCAATTCTTGGATAGATGGTGTGCACAACTCTTTTCCATAGTCATCTACATGCCTATAAGTGCTTAATCTCATTAAGATCACTTAGTTAAGTCTGACCCAAGATCCAATACAATAGAAATGCACCCTTCTTGACAGTCCCACATAACTACCATCACACTTCCATGAGATGGACAACACACCATGCTTGGCGTGCCCACACATAATCGATCAAGCTTTTCATGTGTGTTGCTAATGGAAAGCATCATAGACTTAATATGTTTTATTGAGGGATTTTATATTTATAAATATTGACATATCCAATCACCATATACTTATAGTACTTATCATATATATGATATGTCCCACAAATAAAAACATGCAATTGAAACATAAGAAATAGTTATGTCCATACTATTTTAATTCCTTGGAGCCACAATGAATTACTACCATCTAAGGTCTACATTGCATGCAACAACTTGATGTTGGTGAAGATCTTTTCTTGAACCAATCTAGGTTGATTAGTTCAATACATAGACCGGTCGGCTCACCTCTTGGTTGGTTGGTTGGTCTATCAGACCAGTCAGCTGGTCTCCTGTCCAACATCTTGTAGACATCTCTAATTGATCGGCTAAGCTACTAGCTGATCAATTCAGCTCCTATGTTGATCTGCCTCGGTCCTCCAACTGATCGACTCATCTGGTGTTGAATGTCTCTTCATCATTGTAACAAGAATTAAATTCTCCTAATGCTATTAAACTTATTACATGGTAATTGAGCCCCAAGTTACATTTCAAGGGAGCATGGAAATGAGAAAATAATGCTTTTACATGTTGGAAGAATAAGGTAGAGGCTCAGTATGCAAATCGAAATATAAATTGGAATAAACAACCAAAACCAACCAAGCACAAACAATAGGGGTTATTGGCCATAACCATGCTGCACATCCACCATCAAAAAAAATATTAGGGTGACACCTACAATATAAATACATACATATACACACAAACACACACACACACACACATATATATATATATATATATTAGTTTGGGATCTTATGTGGTATTTAATTGGATATGCACATTAATCATTTTAAATATTTTCATCGTAAGAAATAAATATAAGAAAAAAATTAAATCATATCAATTAAATCCCAAAATATAGTAGATTGACGTGGCTCTGACACCACTATAGGGAAATATGGCTACATATAGACATCGGAAACAAAAAACTTTAACTGCCATATTTCCCTTTAAAAGACAAACACATCAACAACTGTGTAATGGAAAGAATGGTTTGCGCGGTTATACCTGGTCCTAGACAAAGTCCAGTGATGATTCCCTCACAATAGTGCATGCTTTTCTTCAAGTTGCACCCGGACAGTGTCTGCAACAACTCCTAGTTGATCACCACGGACAACATCTTGACCTCATCCTCCTAGCGATAGGAAACAACCTCCTCGCCTCTATAGTAGTTGAAACATACCATAAGGAACTCCTATCCTTCTATAAGAATAGTCAAGAAGGATTTGTCCCTTCTAGTTGGTGTACTAGAACCAACTTGATCTCCCACAATTGTTCACACTTACTATCCCTCCCTTTATTGTGGAACTTTCTCATGTTCTCTTAGTTACCACAACTAGAGAAGAAAACAATTGTCGAAGCTAATTGATCAGCCTGAGAAGCCCCTAATACCCCTATATTTATAGGAGGGTTAGGGTTCCCAGTCTATGAAGGAGTCGAAGGGAATGACATTTCACAAATTTTCACATCATGTGAGTGGCAAAACGGTCAGTTCACAAGTGAACTGATTGGTTGGCATGCAAGTCGATCATTTCAACCCTTCAACCGTTCATTTCATCATCTTTCCCAATCACAATTGTATTAGCAATTAGTATTTTACTTAATGCACAATACAACATCATCACTAATCCTTTGATCAATTGAATTGATCCAACAAACAGACAATTTATAGCCTAAATGGGTCAGTTCATGGACCTGAGCTTATCAGTTCACTTCTTGAACCGGTCGGTTCATGGACCAGTTTTCCAATACTAGTTAAATTGACCTGACATACTAAATCAATTGGTTCAACACTTGAACCAATCAATTCATAGTTTAGTCAGTTAACATTCACCAATGTTGTTTAAATTGAATACCTAAGTCCTTAGTAGTCAGTTTAAACTATATTCATGATGAACTCCTATTTTTAACTGAGTCATATGTCCGTGACCCTATAGGTTCCAAGTCATGTTGGTAGTGAATGTCCTTAATTAATTTATGACATCACAAGTGATGACCGGTACCTAGAAACACATCATTGCTACTCAAGTAATCCAGAAAGTTAGAGAACAACTTCAACCTGCAATCTTTATTAGTGTTACAGTGATTGTCTAATTCCTTTGTCACTGATATCAGGATAGAACTTGAGGCATGGAGTATTATCCTCTTAATGTTCAATCCATGTTCTTTTAATTCGAGCAGACTTTCTGAGATATATTCAACCTCAATATCATATATTGATTCACATGTACATGCACATGCTTTTTCTTAGTATCGATCATAAATTGGCCTAGATATTAAGCTCATGTAGGAGGCACAAATCCCATCTACATCACTCACAGTCATCCCCGCGTGTCACAATAAACCCAAGCACCACCTTTATGGTAACCCTTATTCAAGATTATGGTGGATGATGTCAAAGTACATTGAACGATATGTGATGAGTGTAGTGACTTCATGTCTAAGAACCACAATCACCACCATCATTATGAGAGATGATTTTCACTACCAATAGTGGTTTCCATGTGTCACTCTCAAGGTGGGTCTGTCTGATACAACATTCTCTAACAAGTATCTATGTGTTTGGTTTGATATCAAATATCATTACTGATGAGATTATGTCATCAACCAACACACACTCTAGTCTTATGTGTTATTACTATTTATTAGCCTTCCATAATAACATCTGACTAGGGAGATAACTAGAATGACATTCTTTAGACATTCATTATGTTTCATCATTATCTCAAAACTGACTAAAATAGAGTAAATCAAATGATTTCCTTTATTATTAATCAAATAATTTGCAAGACATGCCATCACAATAATCATATGATTGGCACTCTGGGCATTACTTACCAACATGTCATACATATAAAAAGTGAGGCACATGAAGAAAATGTAGAAGCTTATATTTTTATGATGTATAACAATTACTTTTAGATTTGCTAAAAGTTATATGGGTATCTACGGGTTGACCCGTCGCCCGTTGGGTTGGGTTTGGATGAAGTTTTGTATGTCTTGTTTAAAAGTGAATCCTTTTTTGCGCGCACCTACAATGATTTAAACCCAACACAACCTGACCCACCCATTTGAAAGGTATAATCCTAAATGGGTTGGATCACTGAGTTGGATAAGTAAAAAACAAACCAAATTTGAAATGTATTTCTTTGAATATATTGCAAAATTTATATATCTCCAATCATAACTGTGATTCACATGAAGCTTTTGTTCTTGTAGAAAAGTTTTGGGTCTACATGATAATGTTGAGGGCACTCAATATTCATAATTCATGTTAAAAAGTCTAGTTATGTACTTAACTTCAATCAAATAAGCTCAATATGATATTTATATCATCCAAATCCTTTATTGCGCATAATGTGATTCAAATTTATCCAATTGAGGGTGAGGGAAATTGTTGAATACAATTGATAATCATATACATGTAGATGTGCATAATTGAAAGAGTGAGAAAACTTGAGGTTGTTACAGCCACCCCACCATAAAACAATTTGTCCTTAAAATTAGATTGGGACTTCATATTCCATACTTTACCTATTATAAAATCAAGTATCATCATCACTTCAATGTTAACACTATTTCTAAAATCAAGTAATAGAGCATAAATCTCAGCACATAATCACATAGATCACTGAATTAGAAAGATCATCATATGAATCACAAATTTAGAGAGATCATTATATAGATCTGACATTTTTGAGAGTTTACATTTTAGGTCAAACAAATAGAGATCTTCTAATCGATTGTAAATCATGGCTTTCATTTCCAACATTTAGGATTATAGTTTTTACATTTTCCTATGTGTAGTTATACATCTATGATCAGGATTTCATGTTTCAATAGTTCGATACCAGCATCATATTTTGATATTATGACTTCATATTCAAAATCTATGGAAGGTACCACCATAGTCCATATGGGAGATTATTCCTAAATCATTATTGAAGAAGTAAACAAATTAGTCAATTCAAATTTGTCAAGACTTATGAACATGAAAGTCATCAATCACATATCAAGAGTGATTTCAAGAGCCAAATAGGTTGATCATAAGAGTTGAACCAAAAATAAGATCAATAATAAGGAGTCAAGATTTCATTAATCAATATCAAGAGTCAAATTTTAGATATCAAGAATCATAGCCCAAATTTTTTTGAAGAAAGAGACTATTTTTACATTAGGTATAATTGTTCATCCATATAAAACAATTGAGCAACAATCAAGCATCATTTTTCAATATCAATATCCATATAAAACAATTGAGCAACAATCAAGCATCATTTTTCAATATCAATATCAATTTCACTATCATGGTATTTGAGGTTGATGAATGATCAAGATCTATGTCATCCTAGGAACTTAAAAACAACCTACAGTCAACATCATCATATTCAAGGCTCATTATCACATCAATATTCGAGATCATGTATCAATATCATCATAGATCTATCCTGTTAGAGACTTAAGTCAATAAATCAAAATTTTATGGAAGGGGTTACATTTACAAATTCTAAACGATTGATAGGATCAAAATTTATAAGTCAAACTACCACCATAATCTAGCACATTTTTTCCTCATATAAATGAAATCAATCAGATAAAAATAGGGAAAGCATCAATTATCAAATCATATTTCATAAGGTCATGAGATTAAAGATTGCCATCATCATAGGTCAAGTGTGTCTCAAGATTTTTCAACACTAAAACCACAATTGCATTCCGTTCCTTTCATGATCAAGGTAAGGATGCATTTGGAAATTGGGAAGTCAAATTGGGCACTCTAAGAGTTAGAACATAATAGAGGGAGATTGAGACGCATATTCATTATGTTATTTGAAAGTGAGTTAAAGAGAGACATATAAATTAATAAGGAAAATCCCATTGTATCAAGGTCGTTCTTCATGATTTTGGGAGTCCAAAGGAAAAGTCACTTCAAACCATGATCATGATATATAGTAAATAGGGGAAAAGTTGTTAAGTCATGTTTGAGGTTTAATCAACAACAAGAAAACACAGACTTAATCATTATGTGTAGTTAACTATCCTAGACACCTTAGTTTTACCATTATTGACTTAGGCTTCCCTAAGTTTAGATGTGTAATTGGGTTGTTAAAAAACATAGAGGATACGTGATTAGATGTAACACTATTTGTCATGGAACCATTTATTACTTAAATACTCACTCTTGATGGATAGATTACCAAAGATGAGAGGACCAGAGAATTCATCCCTGGAATGGAACATATCATGTATTATATGCATGAATATTACCACAATCAACAAAATACAAGGTATGGAACCACATGATATATCATAAGAATTCTAAGCTAGTACCTGACATTAAGATCTTAGTCCCCCTATTTCAAACCATATGAATCCTATTTGTATGTCATTTTTTGCCATCAGAGTAAGAGTACTACATTATCATATAAGAGCAAAAGCAACGATCATTGCAATATTTTCATTGTGTACATGATACCTAAAAACATAAAATGGGTACACATCAACATAACTATAATGAATACACTATAAAAGACATAAAATCATAGGTTTAAGATAACATATATGCTTGGAAAAAGTTAATATAATAATAAGAAAGAAATAAACAACATCAAAGGCTTTCTTATCAACATGCTACGTGTATTTAGTTCACTTCCATTTTACTGACAATAAAGCCAATGCTACTAATGACACATGGTTCAATGTAAGGGACAAAAAGGCTAAATGTCAAGCGTTGACCCTATTATCAACATGGTCCTTCTTTTCTTCATAAATCAAGTAGGACTCCCATCCTTGTGTCGTTACCCAGTACGCACAATTTGCATAATGGACACCTACGATTATGATTCAAGGTTTTTCCAACATATTTCAAGCAAATATAAATTAGTAGTCATAGGAAACAAGTAGCTCAGACATGTAAACAAAGTCCAATAATTTTAAGAATACATATATACAAATAGTTTCAATTACACTACTTGGGCAATACAAGGATAAATTGTACCTTGATTAGAGAACAATATTTACCATTTGATCTCGAAGACCTTATTTAGCAATGTTCACTAGATCTTGCAAATTTAATCTTCATAGTGATCCTGATATTACAAGCATGGGTTATTGGATTGAAATCAACAATATTTCATATGATTAATCATCGTCATGGTGGTTGGATGTGTCACCTAATTCAAGGTATCTTTTCCTTCACTATTGATCTCAAAATCTCATACTACATCATTCAAGTTCATTATCATGATAAACCATACATCATATATTCATGTAACTCTTAGGGTGACATGTCACAACTAAATAAGGAATTTAAAATTATGTTTTGAAGATTTAAATAGAAACACCCTAATATTTGAGCAAGGGGGTCCACATAGGCATCAACATTGCTATTTTAAGTCATTTAGAGTCATATTCATGCAATATAGTAATCATTAGAGCATATATGAGATTCAAAACCATTAAGATATTTATTTGAATGCATTATGTAATATGTATAACCATTAATGTGAGGTTATTAGATCTCTAAATATTAATGTGCAATATAGATCATATCTCTATTCAAGATTTGGTCACTTACTCAAATTAGGGCCGAAGAATGATCCATATAGAATTTAGTGGTATAAAACATATTCAACTACTGATTTTAAGGGCACATAATAGATTTGAGGAGCATTAGATCAACATCATCATAGGTTTTAGATCTATCATCAAAACTACACACAAAGTCACATTATCAAGTTGCATAAGTTGTATGATCACATTTAGGTACCACAGGGTGATAAAGTTTGATTCTTAGTTACATATCTATATAAGGCTACTGGTTTATAACCACATGAACAAATAGGTCATAAAATATTATGTTTGCACATTAAACACTATTAATAATGTGAAAAAGGTAAATAATATGCCAAATTGATCATGACATAAACTATGAGCAGAATTAGGTCTTGAACTAGGTTAATAAGATATATATCATTCTTTAGATCAAAAGTCATATATAATATGTCCAATTTGTCCCAAGAAATAATTTAAATATAATTTTTACAAGATTAGGCACAAAGCATAGGGAAAAGAGATAGGGAGTTACATTTCTTGATGAATGTAGAGCATGGATATGGGATTCTACGACTGATTCTACACTCCCATTTACCGGTAGGATCCATAGGGCATGTGGCCCACAAAAATAGGAGTCAGAGAGGGACACTCAATCTTAGACCTTGGTTTCACACCCTAGATGGTTGGTTATTACCTTCGTTGTGCCTTGGATGTGTAGGGAGTAGGAGCTGCCGAAAATGTTGGCCATCGACACCCCCTTGGTGAGCTAGCAATAGGGTACGTGGAAGCATGCAAGGTGGCTGGCCAGCACTACCTGGACTCCTTGAAGGCATTGTCGAGGTTGGTTGGGCCAAAGAGAATCTAGGGGAAAAACTCACAAACTCGTCCATGGAGGTGTATATCATTTACTAAGGAAGAAGAATGATAAGGGAAGGGAGTGATTTTGTGAATGAAAATGCAAGAAAATAGGAGAAAACCATAGAAGAATATGAAATACGGAGGAAGGAGCTGTTAATCGGGGGTAAGAAATCCCAGAATGGCCAAGGTAAAGTTGTTGTACCTTACTTGACACAAGGTAGAAGACAACACCCATACCATTGTATTGGCTAGAGGGGTGATCCATGTGTAGGGAACCATATGGTCCTATTTTTAGCGTCTAACCGGATTGGATCCCTGAGTTGGATAAGTCAAAGACTAAGAAAATTCGAAATGTTTCTGTTTGTATATTTTAAAAAATTCATACCCTCTAACCATTACACCGATTCGCATGAAATTTTCATCTTGCGTCACAAAGTTATTTTACATCTTGCATAAAATATTTGGTCCAAAACAATAATCTTGAGGGCATTCAAATTTCAAAATTCATGTTCAACATTCTGATATGTACTCAATTTTAGTCAAATAATATCAATGTGACATTTAATCACATCCAAATAATTTATTGTGCATAATTAACTCAAATTCATCCAATTTAGGGCAAAGGAGATTGTTGAATACAATTTAGTATCTTTTGCATCTAGATTTTCATAATTGAAAGAGTGAGAAAAATCTAGGTTGTTACACCCGATGTTTTAGTATAGGGACCAATAGGTGGAATTTATACTAGAGGGATGAAGACTGCTATACATGTGTAATGACCACAAATTTCGTATTTTTTTGGATTAGATTCAAGAATACAATGCAAATATCAACGTGAAGTAATAAGTTGAATGGTATGACCTTCGTTGATTATTTTAATTCCTAGACATAGATTAGGTCTTTAGTTCTAGTAATCAATGAGATATTAGAAAATATAGTATATGATACTTCAACTAACATACTATATGGTTGAAGCCTTAATTTAATATTTAAGAATATGATGGAGTTAGTGTATGTATTAGAAGGCCTAGGTGTAAACCAAGGGTCCAAGGAGTCAAGCTAAATCCCAAATGGTCTACTTTTGAATTTACATATAGTTGTTTAGTGTACAAATTTGGAATTGAATGTTTCTAGTTCATATTAAATGTCAGTGATAATATTAGTTGGTCGATAATAATGTATTAGATCACAAAAGAAAATGCAAAAAAATTAATTTTTCATGTGACTTAGTTAATTAATTAAAGAATTATCTAAACCTTGCTTGTGACCCAAGTTTCATCTAATTCACGAATGATACATGACATTCTCTTTAGCCTAATGATATATAATATCTAAGTGAGATTTGCCCCAAAATTTATATATCTAAGCTATGAAGCTGCCTGTGTAATTAGTAATTTATTGTGAGTTTAAATTAATAAAAATCCTAGTATATGACTTTGGGGAGGATCTCTTTCAAATCTGGACTTCCCAAGTCGAGAAGAACTAGGAGATAGAGGTCTCACTCTTCTCCTAAAATCCAATATAATCCCGTATCCACAATGACCTCTCCCTCTGTCGATCTCTCTCCCTCTCTACAACTAGATAACAACCCAAGTTTCCATTTTGATGTACTCAAGAGAGCAAGACGATCCCAACTGACCTATAGGTTGCCATTTTCAAATTATTCAACTTTTTCAAAATTTATGACTTAGTGACCACCATCAACAAGCCTCACCATGACTTACCATGGCTAGTCTAACATATTTTTGGTCAATTAAGTGGTTTACATAATGATATGATGCATATGTGTCACTTACATTGGAACATGGCAAAAATCATATCTTTTTCTACATATCATCTTGGTTTGGCATTTTGAAATTCAATGTCTCGTGATATATTAGTTTATCATTTTCTTTGTAATTCTTGATGATCATCTTAATAATCCCTGAAAGCCTTTAGTTATCTTCACCATTTCATTAAAGAGTTTGTCTATCATATCACTTATTAGTAATTCCTTGTATTAGTTCACATTTGTGGTTGATTCATATATTTATGAGTATTATCCATGCTAATATGGTTTCTAGGAAGTCAACTTTGACAACTATCTCATCATATTCTTAATTGAATGTGTGTGTTGCTTGAACATATTGATACATGTTATCTATGTGTTGAATTCAAGTTTACATTCAAGTTATATAGGGTTACAAAGGCCTTAATGAAAATGAAGAACCAAAAGATCGAATTACCTGAGAGTAATATACCCATATGAAATCCTAAATCCACCTGTTAATAGTAATGTAAATTTGGTAAAGTTCCCTACTTTTATATGACTAACTATCCCTTGATCACAAATAGTTCCCCAAACTTTGATTGCATTTCTCAACTAATATGAGTTATTTTTCTTATGTGGAAATGTCCATAGGAAATTATTATACTATGAATGACCAACTTGTCTAGTAAAAAGGGTTGAATTTTCATTACAATATTACCAAAACCAAACCTAAGACAATGATTAAATGAGATTAACTTGTGGGGCTCACTAGTAATTTTTTGACCTTTAGTGTCACTTTTCTTAGCATCAATTTTTACATAGTACCAGAACTATAGGACTATAGTGTCGGTTGTTAAAGAACAAACATCACAACCGATTAAGTCTTGATGATTATTAAAAAATATGGGTATCACCTTTTAATATAACATTGGTTTTTCTTTTGTGAAGAATTGATGTCACACATAGCTTGTGGAATTCAATTTTTAAGGGAAATTTTGATATATATGGTTAGTATAGGTTGTATTAAAACTAAGACGCACCCCTTCCCCCAAAATAGCCTCCAAAATGCCTTTGTCATCAGTTGTACTCCACAAAAACTAATGTCGTAGGCCATGCCCACCATGAAAACTTTTACCTCCAAAAATATGTGTTGTTAATTCCTTCTTAAAGTACTGATAATAAAGGTTTTATTTCTAGGAACAAATGACAATGGTCTTAGTAAGGTTGACATTTTAATAGGGGTAAGTACATATGTCATTGATTTCTAGTTGGAAAACTAACACCAGAGAATGAACTATGTTGATGATTTCGTTGGATAATTGAGACACAAGTTTTGGTGATGTTGATCTTTTTTTTAATAGCCGTGGTACATATGGTGTTTGTTTATTGGTGGATAATTGATGATTGAGAATGAACTATGTCGTCTTTGTTGGATAACTGACAACACATGTCTTAGAAAGTTTATTGGTGGATAATTGATGGCAAACAACCGACGACTATGTACTTAGTCATTTAGTTTTTATAATAATTGACGACTAAGTTCCACTAAATGTCACCCACCAAATTTCTTTTCCCCATTCTTGATTTCATTTCCCCCAATACCTAGATTCTCTCTAGAAATAATGATGATAACAACCTACTAACTCTCTTTGTCACTTCCATCCATCACCTCTGCCTCCATTTCATCCATCACCACCTTTCTCCATCAGCTAATATCTCCTTTCTCTAATTGCCAGCCTCCTCATGTGGCATCATCACCTCTTTCCTGCATGGAGATGTTTCCACCTCCAGTAGTCTTGCTTTCCGATATCAGTGCTCTTGCTTGCTTCCACCACTACCTCTAGTCATTTCTGACATCTCTGTCTTGTTTTGCTGACTCCACTTCTTCTTTGAGCTACAAGCTAGGAGCTTAGAGCTTGGGCACCCCCTCCACCTAAGGTTACCTCCTTTTGTTGTTGTTGGTTGCCATTTTTTGTGGCTGAGGTAGTTTTATTATTTTGCAGTAACTATTGATTTGCATGTATTATGGATTATTACATGCTTGTTAGGTCACTAAATATTGATTATCTATCTAATTAGAATTTAAAAATATGCATTAGAAAATGCATGAATGGTTGCTTGTTGGGTTTGTTTAGAAATTTTCATATAAATCTTGAATTTTATGTGTATCTAATTAGAATTTAAAACTTAGGATATGAATGGTGATACTAGGATCATAGGTATAGATATGACAACATATGTGTATTTTATTGGCCTACAAATCCCATCAAGATTTACTCATTAGGAGAAAATATTGGATAGTCCTTGGTTGGGACTATTCATGAACACTTAATCTCACTTAGGATGTAAGTGTATAATATGTATTTGGTTTTCAAGATGCTTCATAAACACCCCTTTTGTTCTCTAAGTACATAAGTAGGTGGGTATTTGCCATCTACATCAGTGTACTTAGAGAATTGTAGGGAAATGCTGCCAAAATATTCTTGAAAATTGAATATACATTAAATTCTTACTAGTGAGATTAGGTGTTCAAGAATGAGATAGGTGGTACACATTATTATTAAACCCTTGACCTAATATGTAAAACCCTAAACCCTAATCTATAAATTCTAAACCTTAAACTCTAAACCCTAAATGATAAACCCTAATCGCTAAACATTAATCTCTAAACACCTGGTTCAATAATCATTCTCAATGTGATCTTAGAATGGATCAATCATGGATGTATACTCCAAATCAATACACTCTAGAGTTTATTACAAGTCTTTATCAGATTACAAGATTTGTAGAGGAACCTAGAAAATGACATGGAAATAGTTCTATTGTCCATGTAGGAACTGCACTAACAACTTGAATGTCGACATTGTTGACAAAATCACAAGTCATGTCATGTGCAACAAGTTTGTACAATGCTATACAAAATGGTACTACATGGAGAGATTCCTACTATGAGATCAGTAGATTTTGATAGCAATACTTGTGTTGAAGAAGGAATTGTCGACGATGTAGATGTGAACGAATTGATTTTGATAGACATGGTTGATGTGATGCTAGATTGTTGTGGGGAAAATCTTACTGGTTCACCTTCCTTATTTAGAAACATTGTGCATGGTGCTAGGAAATCATTATACTTATATTCTACTAAGTTTACGGAGTTGAGTGTTGTGTTGAGATTGTATACTCTGAAGGGTAACAATAGATGGAGAGACAAAAGCTTCGTGCCTACGTTGTCTTTAATTAAAGAAATTCTTCCCGAAGGCAATGAGCATACAATGTCAACATATGAATTAAAGAAAATGTTTTGCCTAATAGGAATTGAGTCTAACAATATATGTGCATGACTGAATGAATGTGTCTTACTTCAGAAGGATTATGTCAATTTGAAAGATTGTCTAAAATACCAAGTTGATGTGTTATCTACATATAATACCATAATTTCAATGCTTGTTTGCCAATACCATGGATACATAGAATTTATCTTGGCATGTAGAGGCAACAAAACACAATGATGGGATCCTATGACATGCGTTCGATTCCTCATAAAGGAATAAAATTGATTTATTGTACCCTAAATTTGGGTGTAGAAGTCAATAATATAAGACTTGAGCTTTGTACTGATGAGATGAATTCATACGACACATTAATTAGCCAACATGGCACTTGTCCTGTTATGATTGTTATATACATTTTTTCTTCTTGGTTGTGTAAGAAAAATAAGTATATCATGTTGTACTTATTGATATCGGGCCCCAAACAACTTGGACATTATTGCTATTTTTTAACCTCTGATTGATAACTAAATAAATCTGTGGAGAAGGTGTGATGACCTATGATGCAGTTTATAAAGACATTTTGTGTTCATGCTATGTTGTTTTTCACTATTAGCGACTATCCAATATATGAGAATCTTTTTTTGATGCAGTGTAAAAGGATCCAAGACATGCCTTATGTAAGGAGAACACTGATTCAATATGACTAAAATATGACATCAAAACTTTATATCTTGATTAACAAAGGTTTCTTCTAAAAGTGCATCCTTACCTTAGGTTGCACAAAGCATTCAATAACTCAATGGAGGAATAGAGTGCCCCTAAACCTCTATCAATGGAGGATGTTAATAAATATAAGATTTTCTCAATGCATTTGTTAAGAGAACACAATGCATTCCCGCATAGAGTGACAAATCTCGATTCAAGAAGAGGCCAATATTTTAAGATCTTTCTTATTGTTTTGTGGCAGTTAGGCATTGTATCAATGTCATGCATGTTGACAAAAACATTTGTAATAGGATCGTTGGTACTCTATTGAATATACCACACAAGACTAAAGATGGCATCAAATATAAAATGTACCTATGTGAAATCGGTACAAGGAAAGAATTAATTGTTGACTCGAAGTCTAATTGACTATCAAAGTCTTGACTCTTAGTTTAATGATGACTATCCATTCCAATTATTTGTGTCTAATGCTTCTACTTGAGTGATTTCAGATTAGGTATAGACACACTCCAAATGCCCTAACTTGTACATCCGAACTTGGAGAAAGACAATTCAAAATCAATGCAAGTGCACTTCTATGGAAAAGGGTGTATATCCATTAGAATCATGTTGTAAATCACTTGTAATGATTGTATGACATGTAATTCAGCTTAGAAAAAAATAGGAACACTTAAATCAAATATTTAAGCACTTTTATGGCAGTTTCCAAAATTGATCACAAGGACTCTTTTCGGTCAAGTTTCATTTAGGATGAACTCGACCGACACCCTTGATGGATCTTAGGAACTACCAAGTTCGGCCAAGTTTCCCCGGGACAAACTCAAGCGACACCCTACACTAACCAAATCCAATTGAAGCCATCGGTCGAGTTTCATCTAGAATGAAATCGACCGAAACTTCAAATTTGATTTGTTTCATTGTGCTATCGGTCGAGTTTTACAAAAGTAAACTCGACCAAATACATTGTATGAAATATATAGAAAAAGTGTTTCTAGCTATTTGAGTGTTGCAAACATAAAAAATAGATATGTTGCAACACCCTGAATGACTAGAATTCATCCTTAAGTGCTTCTACTAGATAGTAGGCATCCTCGACTATAAATAGGACCCTTTGGGCTTCATCCCATGGTTAGATAAGCACTATGAAGGTCCCTAAATTATAGTTGGGTGCCTCCAAGAGCCTCTTTCCACTGTTAAGATTAATCACTTGCTACATCCATTAGAGTGAGTAGGAGATTTGTAAGAGAGATAGTCCTACATGTATATCTTGTGAGGCTCTCACTTCCTCCACCTCCGAATCTCTATTTTTTACCATGATGATGAAGGTTCTCTATCTTGGCTAAGATAGGTGAAGAAGAAGAAGAAGTGAAGTCCCTTGGTGAAAGCTTCTACTCATTGATGGTGAAGACAAAGGTAGGAGATCTAAGAAGAGTTGGCAATTCCTTCAAGGCGGAAGACGTGTTGCAAAAGTGGGAAAGTCCTTGGTGAAGGTAGAAGACTCGTTGCAAAAGTGGGTAAGTCCTTGGTGTAACATCCCTGACCTGGGTTATGTTGTAACCCTAGATGTTTTGTTTGATAAAGATAATTATATGCTTGCTCTTATCTTTTGAAAAGTAATTAAGACTCAAGAGGAACTTATGTTTCAATTTTAGTCATTTTTTAATAATGTTGAAATAATGTGTTGCCTATTTTGGACTAAAGTGCAAATTACCCAAGTTGAGGGGTTAACTTGCAAATGTTACATGGTAAATGTTCCTCAAGTGTTGAAGCATCATAGGAATGCGAATGATGCATAGGTATGGCTTGTGGAAGCCTGAGTACCAAGATAGAGCTTGTTGAGCAATGATTGTGCATTAAAACCTAGTTTTGGTGTAATGTGCAAATTACCCAAAACCTAGGGTTCAATATGCAAAATACCACCTCTACAGAGTCTCTCATATTTCTTGGCATCATGTAGAGAAAAGAAAATGAGAGGGGCTTCTCAGTTGAATCACTTTGGAGGAGAGAGAATCTTGATATTAAAATAATCAAGCTTTAAGCATTATTAAAAAATAAGACAATGTGAGTTTTCCCCGCGTTAGGTCTAGCCGCTCTGGCGACTCAGACAAGCGTGTTTTGGGGTTTTCTCCTCGCCATCAACGGGAGGCTTTCTACCTCCTAGTGGGGTCTGAGATGGACGCGGAGATCCTTCGGAGATGCCAAGAGATGAGAATCCAAGACGAGGAGGACCTGGTGGACTTCACAGATGGAGCAACGGTGATATCTATCAATGAAGATACCACAGTAGCGGCGAAGCTTCTGACATCCAAAGGCTACAACTTTGAAGCCCTGCGGCAAACAATGCTGATGGCGTGGGGAGTAAAGGAGGTTAAATCCTTCGAAATGGTGGAACATAAAGTCGTGGTCATACAATTCCTAAAGAAGAAGGACAAAGAGAAAGTTCAGGAGGGAGGTCCGTTGTGCTTCGACGGTCACCTGCTTTTGATGCAAGAACTTAAAGCCGGAGAGCAACCATCGTCGATCACCTTCAAGAAATGTAACATCTGGGCCAGACTCTACAACGTCCCTATGGGTTACCATTCGGACGATGCTATCACGAAAATAGGGGAGAAGCTCGGAAGAGTCATGAAGGTGGAGGAAGGTGAAAGCCAAGGCTGGACCAGAGCAAGACGCCTGAGGGTTGAAATCGAAATTGATAAACCTCTAAAGCAGACACTTAGGCTCAAGCTGATAGACGGCAGCGTCTCGGAGGTCACTGTTAGATATGAATGACTCCCTTTCTTCTGTTTCGGATGCGGAAGGGTGGGGCACTCAGTAGGAGAATGCAAGGAAGAGGAGGACGAGGAGGAAAATGCTGAGAGGAAGTGGGGACAATGGTTGAAAGCCTTGCCAAGGAAAGCTAGCACGACACAGCGACAGGGAGGGTCCTACGAAGATGCTCTAAAGACACAGTGGCATAAAGAAAGAAAGGAAGTTGAGGGGTTTAAGAAAGTTGTCGCCCCTACCACTGCCGAGGCAAGACAAAAAGAGAATCTTCCCTTGCTGACAACAACACGTGAAGGAGAGAACAGAGAAAGTAGGGACACAGGCACTTCGCAGAACAGGGACAAAAGGGTAGAGCGAGAGAAAAAAGGAACAAGTGAAGAGGAGGGAAGAGAACCTACATAAGCATTGATTTCGACCAAAGCCACCGAGAGAGAAGTTTCCAAAGCTAAGGGGCGAGTTAATGCCTCACCTAACAGAGATGGTAACATCAACTCAGACGAGAACAGCCTCACCACAAGGGAGACAAGAGAAATCGAAGAACGCGAAATGCTCGAGGAAATATCTGACAGAAACAACAACAAAATAAAGGGAAAAAGTCAAAGTTCAGAAGAATCACAAGGAAGACAGAGGGAGTTAATAGAACCGAAGAGAAAACCAAGAGGAGAACTAGAACCAGCAGCTGCACAGAGGAAGAAGAAGAACCATGTGCGGGTAGACTGAGCAAGGTGGCAAGAACTGAACTGAACCCGATGATCTGGGAAGCTTCTTCCCAAGTAGCGGTGACTGGGTCTATCCAGCGCCGCGAAGAGCCATGAAAATGTTGAGCTGGAATTGTCAAGGACTGGCCAAACTTGACACTTTCAATAACCTCCGTAGGCTTTGTAGGGAGGAGAGGCCAGAGCTGGTTTTCGTTATGGAAACCATGCTCACACACGCTGACATGGAAACTACCAGAAGGAAGGTTGGGTACAGAATTGGAGTGAGTCTTGGGAAGATAGGTAGGGATGGGGTTATTGGGATGTGGTGGCAGGATGTGGATGTCTCTGTGGTGTCCTTCTCACAACACCATTTTGAGGTGGAGATAGAAGAGGAAGGTGGAGGAAATAAATGGTGGTGCATTGGTATCTACGGCTGGGCAGACAACAGCAAGAAGCATCATACTTGGACCTTGATGGAAAACATTTTCAACAACAGTCAAACTCCCACTATCTTTATCGGTGATTTCAACAAGATCCTCAACTACAGTGAGAAAGAAGGAGGCATGGCAGGTGGTAGAAGACATGTAGAGAATTTTAGAAGGGTGGTGAGCCATTGCAACTTGGTTGACATTGCTTGTGTTGGAGACAGATTCACTTGGGAAAGGGGCAAGACCTACAATACAAAAATCAAAGAGAAGCTCGACAGAATTCTTTGTAGCAGTGATTGGTGCACCAAACATCCTCAAGCTTGGGGGAGAGTCTTCCCTAGAGTTGGGTCCGATCACTCACCGATCCTCCTTGATACAAAGAAGAAAATGACAAGAAGATATGGCCTTAAGGAGTTCAGATGTGAGAGCTTCTGGCTCAAAGATCCGGAATGCAAAAATATCGTTGAGGAAGCTTGGAACAAAGAGGGGGAAAATCACATCACAGAGAAGATAAACTTATGTGCTAGAAGATTGGAGAATTGGGCTGACCACAAGTTCGGTAACATCAGAAGAAATATTAAGAAAGTTGAGAGGGACCTGGCCTCAATTAATGAACAGCCTTTGAATTTGCAAACGGTGGAGAAGTGCAATCAATTAAGTGAAGAGTTGACCCTCCTCCACAGAATGAATGAAACCTACTGGTTCATTAGGGCCAAAGTCAATTACATGAAGGTTGGTGACCGCATCACCTCCTTTTTCCACAAAACCGCCACTCAAAGGAAACTGAAGAACATAATCGACAAAATCAAAAATAAGGTTGGCGATTGGGTGGCTGATGAAAAAGTGGAGGAGGTGGTGATGGACTACTATAACAACCTATTTATCTCGGATCATCCCTCCCAAGGCTCAGAGGCTATAGATAACATCCCGAATAGAGTCACTCAAGAAGACAACGGTGTGCTCATCAAGGTTCCTGATAAAAATGAAATATGGTACGCGTTGGCGAGTATGCACCCTTCAAAAGCTCCGGGTCCTGATGGGTTTCATGCTGGCTTCTTCCAAACTTTCTGGAGCATCTGTGGGGAGGACGTTGTGAAGTTTATTATCAAATGGTGGAGAGGTGATGAAGACTTGAGGAGCATCAAAAAAACTAACATAATACTTATATCTAAATGTAGGTACCCTAAATCCATGAATGATTATCGGCCCATCAGTCTCTACAACACCCTCTATAAAATAATTTCCAAAGTGTTGGCAAACCGCATGAAGAGTTTGCTCGACAGACTGGTCTCGGAAAATCAAAGCGCCTTCATCCCCGGCCACCTCATCACCGACAATGCTCTCATCACCTTCGAGATGTTTCATAAGATGAAGAGGAAGAAGAAAGGCAAGAGGGGCACCATGGCCCTCAAACTTGATATGAGTAAAGCGTTTGATCGTGTTGAGTGGTGTTTCATCAGACAGGTGATGAATGCCTTCAGTTTCTGCAACGACTGGTGCAACAAGATCGAAGATTGTTACTCAAGTACATCCTTAGCCTGCATCATGAACGGAAAATCGAAAGTGCTTATTGAACCCACCAGAGGTCTTAGACAGGGTGACCCCCTGTCCCCGTACCTCTTCCTTCTTTGTGCGGACTCCTTCTCTTATCTCATTAGGAAAGGGATAGAGTCAAATAATATACATGGGTCCTCGATAAGCCATGGAGGCCCTCGCATATCTCATCTCTTTTTTGCCGACGACAGCATTATCTTCGGAAGGGCAACAACGCAAGAAGCTTTGACGATAGCGAACTTCATTAGCTGCTATGAGGAAGCTTCAGGGTAAAAAATTAATTTCAACAAGTCAGAGGTGTCCTTCAGTCGTAATGTGGATGGCGGAAGAGCTTTTAAGATTCTTGAAATTCTGAATATGAAACAGGTCACGAAGCATGAGAAATACTTGGGTCTACCGACGGTCATTGGTAGGTCTAAGAAAGAAACCTTCAAGGCGATAAAGGATAGAATTTGGCATAGATTAAATGGATGGAAAGAGAAGTTCTTGAGTCAAGTTGGCAAAGAGGTTTTGATTAAGTCTATCATCCAAGCACTGCCTACATACATGATGGGCATGTTTCACCTCCCCCATCATGTCACGGATGAAATTACAAGAATGATTGCGAACTTATGGTGGGGTACTAGTGACACAAAGAGAAGGATTCATTGGGCCTCGTGGGACAAATTATGCAAATCCAAAAGAGACGGTGGACTGGGCTTTAGAGACCTGCAAACATTCAATCATGCTATTCTTGCTAAACAGGCCTGGCGTCTTCATACCAAAAGGGATTCCATTTGCACTAGGGTGTTAAAAGGAAGATACTACAAGGGAGTGGACTTCCTTGAGGTGTTCAGAGGCTATGACCCTAGCTATACATGGCGCAGCATATGGGGATCCAAATCACTGCTCAAGGAAGGTCTCAGATGGAGCTTCGGTTTTAATTCAAATGTTAAACTCTGGACTGACCCTTGGCTTCCCAACCGCAAGGGATTTTGCAGCAGACCCTCATACATCACAGACGAGCATGATTGGCTGATTTCTGAAATGCTCGAATATGACAGTAACTCGTGGAACATGGCGGCTGCCTATGATCTCATGACGAATGACGATTTAGTAACTATCAGCAGGGCACCCCCGTGCATTGGGCGGGTGGACAACCTGTACTGGTTTCCCACCATCAACGGAGAGTTCTCGGTCAAATCTGCTTATTGGCTGGGATTCAGCAAGTGCGAGGATAACAGAGAAGAAGATCAAAGAGATAAAACATGGTCCGAGATATGGAAGATCAAAACAGCCCCTAGAATGAAGGCCTTTCTGTGGAGGGCGTGCAATGAGCACCTTGCAACAGCTGAGAGACTGAGAAGAAGAGACATAGAGATGGAACCAAATTGTCCAATCTGCTCCTATTCTAATGAAGACCTGTTCCACATCTTCTTTGACTGTAAGGCTGCTCTTGTCCTTTGGAGGTTCCTCGAGCTAGAGGATCTTGGACAGCTGGTCCCAAGATCATCGATGATCGATTGCTGGAAATGGATCATGAAAAGATACAACAAAGAAACTATCGCTGCCATTATAACCAGCTGCATGACCTGCTGGAAGCTCAGGAACGTAGACGTCTTCAAAGAGAAAAAGAGCCCGCCCATACTCCTCTATACCAACCTCTTGGCCTGGACGACGATGGGTGATGACGCCACAATGAGCAGGTGCATCCCTGCTAGAGGCCGGCCTGTCGACAGTTGGTTTCCGCCTCTGCGGGGACATGTCAAGATGAACACCGATGTGGCTTTCTCGGCTGTCAGTATGAAAATGGCGTTCAATGCCATTTTCAGAGATCATGATGGTTGCCTGTGGGGTGCGGCTTGCTGGATCGGCTTCGACACTTGGAGCAGCCACATTGCGGAGGCTTACGCAGTCTTAATGGGTCTAAAGAAAGCTAGAGAATGGAATTTTGTGGAGATAGAGGCGGAAATGGATGCATTGATAGTTTCTGATGCTTGCGCAAAGGAGGCTCTCGGTGGCAACTCTTTCAACCAGCTGATCTCGTGGATCAAGGAGGAGTGTTCCCTTTTTGATTTTTCTAGTCTCACCCATATCCATAGGGGCTGTAATAGGGCTGCTCATAACCTCGCTAGATGGGGTCGTGACCTCTTAGACAATAGGTCCTGGAGGGTTAACTTCCCCGATGTTTGTAAAAATGATGTAGCCCTTGACATGAGAAGTAATATATGAGTGGTTTCTTTCAAAAAAAATGCAAAAATAAATATATTAATGGAAGTGCCCTTCAACCAAAAATGAGATGGTTGAATTTGCATAAGTGTGAACGTCCTTGTGCCTTGCAAAGGCAACGAAATATCTAAAGTGAGTGGAGAGCCCACTCACATTAGTAAAAGGAAAAGTAATACTCACTCAATTTTGGATATTATTATTATAATGGTTAAGGTGCTTAATTTGTTGTCTTTTAATTCATGGATAATGAAGAGGAATTACAAGGTGGGGGATATGGATTTGTATGCAAGGGATGGAAGGGAGTATGTGGCACCAATTTTGGGAGCTAAAGGATTTTTATATTACTTTCTCTCTCATTGAAATTCCCTTATAAACATCTCATTTCCATCTCACATGAAAGGATTTTTATATTACTTTCTCTCTCAACCAGTAGGTAAGCTCCATAGTCATCTTCAACCTTGATTTCATGGTGGAAATCGAAATTCAATGCTTAATTTCTTCTTTTCTCCACTCAATCTTCAACCTTGGTCATTCTTTTCACTCAAAGACTTGAGTATGAGCCTTGGGAGGTTGAGAAAGCTTCATTCACCATTAAATACGTGAAGCTTGAAGTTTGGTTTCAACTTTGAAGGCGGGTTATATAACTTGAACCCTTAAATGTCATTTTTGCTTGCAATTTATTCATCATGTGTTGAACCTTTCTTCTTTCTCAATTTCCTTTTGTTTAGTTGTTGAAATCACCATAAGAATTACAACTGATTTCGAAGGTTTGAAGCTTGAAGATGATGATGTCATCTTAAGCATACACCTAAACAAAGGAATGGGCAATCGGTTTTCAAAACTGATTGAGCTTATTCAGTTTCAAGATTGAATGGGTTGATTCGGTTTCAAGACCGAATGGGTTGATTCGGTTTCAAGACCGAATGGACAATTGAACCCAAGACTGAATGGACAATTGAACCCAAGACGGAATGGACAATTGAACCCAACACCGACCGGGTAATTGAACACAAAACCGAATGGGTAATTTACCTCAAAACTGAATGGGTAATTGAGTTCAAGTTCGAATGGGTAAATTACCTCAAGACCATTTCTAGTCAGGTGTTGTCATAAGTTTGATGATGATCCAATGGTCTCAATTTGATCTAATTCCCATAGTTCTAATTTTGGAAGGTCCATTGTTTGCAAACCCTAGATCCAATAGATTGATTCAGTTTCAAATCAATGGTTGATGATTCAGATTCAAGACCAAATGAAGGGATTCAGTTTCAAGACCGAATGGATGGATTCAGTTTCAAAACCGAATGGATGATTCAATTTCAAGACAGAATGAGTTGATTCAGTTTCAAGACCAAATGGTTGATTCAATTTACAATTCTTCAAGACCGTTTAAAGGTCAAAGTACTTTAAGACTGTTTGAGGGTTTAATATCCCAAGACCGTTTGAAGGTCTAATTGACTCAAACCATGTAAGTACAATCAACCCCATGATTGTTGATGATGTTTATCATAGGAATCACCATGGTTGTACCTTCCAGGTACTTAAGTGATTACTACCTTTTGAGTGGCTAACCTTTGATGCTTATGAAAGTAATGCCTCAATACACTACGCTAACCCTAAATGTATGCACTTGAATGAAGGGTTAACCTAATCCAATCAAGTTTGAGGTAATTAATATCCTAGAGAGGATGAGAGAGAGGAAAACTCTAACCCTAATAGTTGTTGCCTAGTGAGAGGTGACAAAATGTTTAATGGGCCTTGTGAGCCATGTGGATGGTTGTTGCCTAATGAGAGGTGACAAGATGTTTAATGGGCCTTGTGAGCCATGTGGATGATTGTTGCCTAGTGAGAGGTGACAAGATGTTTAATGGGCCTTGTATGCCTTGTGGGTAGTTGTTTTCTAGTGAGAGGTAACAAGATGTTTATAAAAGTTTCATGTAAGTAATGATAATGTCAAATAAACTAGGAAATGGAAACTTAGTAACATAATAATAATAATAATAAATGGACACCATAATAATAATGAAATCTTAATCATGCATGCTTTATGCTTATAACCAAATAAGGGCTATAGTGTTTTGAATAAGCTTAAAGGAGATAAGAGGAATACTGGAATTACATAAAGGATGTGAATAAGTATGATGGTCTGGCCAAAGTTTAATACCTAGTAAAGGTGATGTGGTATTCACTGATGATGCACATGATTGACATAACCCAATACCTGGAATAATTGCATAGGATTGGTAATAACCCAATACCTGGAATAATTGCACAGGATTGGCAATAACCCAACACCTGGAATAATTGCACAAGATTGGTAATAACCCAATACCTGGAATAATTGCACAGGATTGGTAATAACCCAATACCTAGAATAATTTCACATGATTGGTAATAACCCAATACCTAGAATAATTGAACAGGATTGGTAATAACCCAATACCTGGAATGATGTCACATGATTGGTAATAACTCAATGCTTGGAATAATTGCACATGATTGGTAATAGTACAATGCCTGGAATGGTTGCACAGGATTGGCATAGTCCAATGCCTAGAATGGTTTCACAGGATTGGCATAGTCCAATGCCTAGAATGTTTGCATAGGATTGGCATAGTCCAATGCCTGGACAGAATATGATGATGTATACTCACATGACTGGTACGATTCAATATCTGGTTAGCAAATTGGCTGAGACCAAAAGATAGAAATGAGAATGATTCATGGATGACATACCATGATAATGAGTATCACATGATAAGCTTGAGATATTAATATAACATGATGGATAAATGATATACTTGTTCTTCCTATTCCTTATAAAGAGAATAGATGATTTACTGCTCTATCATAGATAGTTGTAGTGCTTTAAGATATGAAAATGTTCTAAACTGCTTATCCTCTACCACGTTTTATTCTATTAAACTGCAATAATAATGTTTCTGGTGGAGAGTTATATATCTCGCTGGGACAATTTTCAATTGTCTCACCCCCATGGGATCCAACATTTTTTTTAGGTGGACGTGGACGAAGAGGTAGAAATCGTACAATAGGAAAAAGGACAACAACATCAGGGACAATAGTAACATCTCAGGTGGAGATATTGACTGTCGGGTCTTGTAGATATGAGTCCTATGTGTCGTCTCTGTACTCTCAGGTCCTAGGAGTCAGTACTTTGTGTTTTTATGATCGATCTGAGATCTTGGCTTGAATGCCTCGAGGTTTTGTGGTGCTCATGTGTAGACTTAACATAGCAATTGATGTATGTAATCCTCAAAAAGATATGGTACATGGAATGTACTTGTGAACCAGAATGTATATGTAATACTTTGGTTCTTGTTGTTAAGAGTTTCCTGGAATTGGATCTCTTTGCAAAAGGTTTTAATTTTTAGTGATTTTTATCAATACGCTATTAATAATCGCTTCCGCTTAGTTAATGATGATTTGTTCGAACGTCGTATCACAATTAGTGGTATCAGAGCTCTAGGTTATCTGAGTCTACAAAGACATAGGACTAAGGTGTTGAGTCTGTTCTAGTGTCCTCCAGTATATCTTATAGTGACTTATGCTTGTGCAGAAGAAGGGAGATAGCTTAAAGATGTCTGAAGAACATGAGGATCACGTTGCTAAAAGCAATGTTGCTGCACTAGTAGGAGGTGCAAGGGATCAGACAAGAGAGGAATCAATGCCTAAGAATCCCCATGTTGATGAAGCTATGATAGAAAACCCAAATATTCATGCTCTATTGGGAATTCATGACCATAATGAGGCATCTGGCAGATCGGATGCCAGCACCAGCACCTAGGACACCAACCCCCCAATGAGGGACATGGGTCTGGTAAGACTTTTAAACGACTACGTCATGTAGGAGCTATAGAATATGTTGGGACAACTGACCCCACAGATGCTGATCTATGGCTCACTGAGTTGGAAAATGCTTTTAAGATCCTTAGTATTCCAGATGTTGACAAAGTCAAACATGATGTATACCTTTTAAAGGGTAGTGTTGGCCATTGGTGGGTCATAGAAGAAGTAAAAAGGAACGATGAAGAGGTTAGTGGGGAGGAATTTTGTCAAGAATTCGTCAATAAGTATTTTCCAAGAACATATTTAGATGAAAAAATCTCACAGTTTGAGAAGGTTCAGTGGGGAACCATGTCAATAAATGAATCTGAGGCTAGGTTTATGGAACTTTTATGGTTTTGTCCTCAAATGGCTGCTACTGAGCAGGAGAAAATTTGACATTTTGAGAAAGGATTGAATGATGAGGTGTCTATCTCGGAAGCTACTTTAGAAAGCAGAGAGAAGTTTGCTACATTTGTGGAGTCAATTCAGAGGATAGAAAGGTCTGTGACAAAGACACATGAGGCAAACCTCAAAAGGAGATCTACACAGTCACAAGAATAGTGGATTGGTGGTACTAAACAATCAAAGTTTTTGATAACACCAGTTCAACCACAATATAGTACATTAATGCAGTGGTCATCAAGTGAGGGCCGAACTTGCCATAAATGTGGATAGATAGGACATTTTAGGAAGTAATGTCCAAGAAGAAATAATGTGGTGACCCAACAGTTAAGGCATAATCTGCAAAACCCACAAAGACCTCAGGTTAGTGAAGCATAAGACTGAGGATGAAGACAAGTGTCACAGTTTGGTCCATCTTCCTCTGGTAGTAGAGGACAAAGGCGATAGCAGATGACAGCCGACTCCATGTAATTAGGTTAGATAAGGCACTAGCTAACCTGTAAAGGTAACCTGTCAGATAAAACTTTTCATTCTGGATTATCTTTCCTTTTTCCTCTCTCTGCCTACTGATTATAAGAAAGGTTGTTATTGTTGAGCTTCCTTTAACTAATCCTATGAGGACATAAGGAAGAGATAAAAAGGATGAGAATCTATATTTAGAATAATATTCTCTTGTATGTTTTGAAATTTCTCTTTTCATGTAGAAGAGATGTAACAGAAATACCCAGAAGAAATCTAAGATATTAAATAGTAAATTTAAAAATATGATAATTGAATGAAACATAATATGAAACAAATGCATACTACCAAATTTCAGTTCTTAATGGTAAGGTAAGTATGACACTCTTAGATTGCTATCTTTCTGATTACCCTGATCAATTAGTCATGTTGAGACAATCTAAAGAGAATAATGAAGTCAGATATGTGGCATGGATAATTATACCACATCCTAATTGATATGGAAAGATCTGAGTTAATCATAGATCAACTTATAAACAAAATAAGATGTTTAGCATAATGTATACCCTGGTCCTTAGACCTAGAGGTAACAATGTTCAGTGATGAACTAAGGATTGGAATACCCAGATCTAGTAATCATGGTGATGATGTGATGTGTTTCTGACACATGTGATGAATACCAAAGTGAGGAATTCTGGTATTTGAGAAATATCAGATGGTATGGAAAAGAAAAAGCATAACTTCTAATTAGATGATATATGTTGGTTAACTGGGATAGCCGACTGTGAAATCAAACTAGTTATATAAAATACTATGAAGATCATATGTTAGGGGTTTATGCTTGCATAAACATAACATCAATAAGGATGCACTAATTGAAGGAACAATTTTAGAATCTTTGTGGGAAAAGATTATTAAAGTTAAAAATGTATGATGAGCCTTGTAGTTCCAAGTGGGTGACAAATTAGTGAGGTTTGACCACCTGAGTTAAATAAGGTAGTGTTACCTGACACAGAGTTGACTCTACAATCAATAAATGAAAAGGACAGTGAAGTGTGTGTCCTATATGACAGATTTTATGATAACCCTATATGGAAGGTCTTTATGATGATCAAAGTTCCATGGCCTCTCCATGACATTAAAATGTTAGTTGGAGGCTTGATGATATGATTAATAAATAATATCTATTTTCCTTTACTTGGGATTTTGGGGACGAAATCCTTGTTAGGGGTTTGTAATTGTAACATCCCTGACCTAGGTTATGATGTAACCCTAGATGTTTTGTTTAATAAAGATAATTATATGCTTGATCTTATCTTTTGAAAAGTAATTAAGACTCAAGAGGAACTTATGTTTCAATGTTAGTCCTTTTTGAATAATGTTGATATAATGTGTTGCCTGTTTTGGACTAAAGTGCAAATTACCCAAGTTGAGGGGTTAACTTCCAAATATTACATGGTAAAATGTTCCTCAAGTGTTGAAGCATCATAGGAATGAGAATGATGCAGAGGTATGGCTTGTGGAAACCTGAGTACCAAGACAGAGCTTGTTGAGCAATGATTGTGCATTAAAACCTAGTTTTGGTGTAATGTGCAAATTACCCAAAACCTAGGGTTCAATATGCAAAATACCACCTCTAGAGAGTTCCTCATGTTTCTTGGAATCATGTAGAGAAAATAAAATGGGAGGGGCATCTCAATTGAATCACTTTGGAGGAGAGAGAATCTTGATATTAAAATAATCAAGATTTAAGCATAATTGAAACCCTAATTCAATTTAATGCAAAAATAAATATATTAATGGAAGTGCCCTTCAACCAAAAATGATATGGTTGAATTTGCATAAGTTTGAACGTCCTTGTGCCTTGCAAAGGCCACGAAATATCTAAAGTGAGTGGAGAGCCCACTCACATTAGTAAAAGGAAAAGTAATATCCACTCAATTTTGGATATTATTTTTGAAAATAGCTCAATATCATTAAAAGTAAGCCATACAATATCCACAAGATAGACATCTCAGAACCAATAACCAAGCAACAACTCCTATAGTAGAAATACATAGCACAAGGCTCAGATTTGGATGTGAAAGGTACACTTCTGCTTTGTCCACCTCTTGTAGTGGCTGTCTCAAACAGCTATCTGGGATGGAATTCGTCAATCTACAAGAGCCTATGAGTAAATCAGGATAGGAGTTTGCATATCCGTTGGAAGAGATTACCATCATGAAGACAACGAATGGACACATGAAAAAGAGCTTGACCACCAAGAACCAACACAAACACAGCCCCCCATAAACTGGACAAGAGACACAACTACCAACTAAGAAAAAACAAAAGGAAAAACAAGCACAAGAAAAACGTAGAGCACTAGGAGTGCACCAACCAGGAGACCCGAGAAGGAGGCCAAACCCCAACTTTGCATATACAAAGGAAGGATAGCTCGTGCAGTTACAACGATGGGGGGTATAGGGTGTTGAGAACCCCACCACCACCACTCTCGACCACCACTGTGAGCAGGGACCGGAAGACCCGCATGAAGCACAAAACCCAGCTTCCTCCTCCTCTACCTAAAGCACTAAGGGGCACCCGCTCCCCGTCCTCCCACGAGGGAACCTGAGGCACGACGACATAGGACACCAAAAACCAAGATAGGAGAAGACCGAAAGAAAAACAACACAAAAGAAAACACAAAGAACAACCCCCCAAACCTATGACTACAACCAAACCAAACAGACCCACAAACAGAAAGCAAGAAGGGGAAGAAGCAACACCCACACCCACGGAGAACAACGTTCCAGAAAACCAGACGAAGCTACCTCCTCGCACCGAAGAATGACGCCAATGCCAGGAAATGATGCCACGCTCTGGGACACCTCCTCGCACCCAAGAGACCACGAACCAGATCTGGATCTGGGACGCCGTCCAGGAAGGAGAAGGGAAGGTGTGAAGGCGAGGAAGCAGGAGCAAGGTTGAAGACAGAAACCCAGGGGTAGCGAGGTAGCCGCATGCCATCCGCCAGCCTCCTCCCCCGAGCTGGAAATTAGTGGACGTCCTAGCCGCACGTACATGCTCCTAGCACCTCGGTAGCGACAAGTAGTACATTGTAGTGCGTATCAATTTTGGATATTATTATAATGGTTAAGGTGATTAATTTGCTTTCTTTTAATTCATGGATAATGAAGAGGAATTACAAGGTGGGGGAGATGGATTCGTATGCAAGGGATTGAAGGGAGTATGTGTCACCAATTTTAGGAGCTAAAGGATTTTTATATTACTTTCTCTCTCATTGAAATTCCCTTATAAACATCTCATTTCCAACTCAAATGAAAGGATTTTTCGACCCTTCTTTCTTTCCTTGCTTTGTTTGAACACAAGGGAGCTTAGGAGCAACCAGAGGATGTGCCCCAACCTGTAGGTAAGCTCCATAGTCATCTTCAACCTTGATTTCATGGTGGAGATCGAAATTCAATGCTTAATTTCTTCT
This sequence comes from Alisma plantago-aquatica, assembly GCA_963693085.1. Taxonomy (NCBI): domain Eukaryota; kingdom Viridiplantae; phylum Streptophyta; class Magnoliopsida; order Alismatales; family Alismataceae; genus Alisma; species Alisma plantago-aquatica. The sequence goes on from OY856413.1 coordinate 751,875,603, forward strand.
TTTCTCTATTCAATCTTCAACCTTGGTCATTCTTTTCACTCAAAGACTTGAGTACAATCCTTGGGAGGTTGAGAAAGCTTCATTCACCATTGATGACGTGAAGCTTGAAGTTTGGTTTCAACTTTGAAGGCGGGTTATATAAATTGAACCCTTAAAATGTCATTATTGCTTGCAATTTATTCATCATGTGTTGAACCTTTCTTCTTTCTCGATTTCCTTTTGTTTAGTTGTTGAAATCACCATAAGAATTACAACTGATTTCAAAGGTTTGAAGCTTGAAGAAGATGATGTCATCTTAAGCATACACCTCAACAAAGGAATGGGCAATCAATTTTCAAAACCGATTGAGCTTATTCGATTTCAAGACCGAATGGGTTGATTCAGTTTCAAGACCAAATGGACAATTCAACCCAAGACCGAATGGACAATTCAACCCAAGACCAAATGGAAAATTGAACCCAAGATCGAATGGACAATTGAACCCAAGACCGAATGGACAATTGCACCCAAGATCGAATGGGTAATTGAACACAAAATCGAATGGGTAATTTACCTCATAACCGAATGGGTAATTGAGTTCAAGATCGAATGGGTAAATTACCTCAAGACCGTTTGAGGTCAGGTGATGTCATAAGTTGGATGATGATCCAATGGTCTCAATTTGATCTAATTCCAATAGTTCCAATGTTGGATGGTCCATTGATTGCAAACCCTATATCCAATAGATTGATTCAGTTTCAAATAAATGGTTGATGATTCAATTTCAAGACCGAATGAAGGGATTCAGTTTCAAGACCGAATGGATGATTCAATTTCAAGACCGAATGAGTTGATTCAGTTTTAAGACTGAAATGTTTATTCAATTTACAATTCTTCAAGACCGTTTAAAGGTCAAAGTACTTTAAGAGTGTTTGAGGGTTTAATACCCCAAGACCGTTTGAAGGTCTAATTGACTCAAACCATGTAAGTACAATCAACTCCATGATTGTTGATGATGTTTATCATAGGTAATTACCATGGTTGTACCTTCAAGGTACTTAAGTGATTACTACCTTTTGAGTGGATAACCTTTGATGCTTATAAAAGCAATGACTCAATACACTATGCTAACCTAAAATGTATGCACTGGAATGAAGGGTTAACCTAATCTAATCAAGTTTGAGGTAATTAATATCCTAGAGAGGATGAGAGAGAGAGGAATCCATACATGTATGATAATCATGTAGTGGTTAAACCTCGATACTCTCAACATCAATAAAATATGTAATATGATCCTTGATAAAGAGATCATGAAACCCTAATTGAGAAGGTTGATGATCCCTAACTCTAATTTAGGGCAATGCTACATGAAACCCTAATCTAGGGTAATGGTGTAACCCTAATCTAGGATGATGATATGAGAAATCTCAATGTAGGGTAATATAATGGTGAAACCCTAATACAATGATGACATGTGAAACCCTAATTAAGGGTGATGTCATGTGAAACCCTAATTAAGGGTAATGTCATGTGAAACCCTAATTAAGGGTGATGTCATGTAAAACCCTAATTAAGGGTGATGTCATGTGAAACCCTAATAAAGGGTGATGTGATGTGAAATCCTAATTAAGGGTGATGTCATGTGAAACCCTAATACAGTGAAGTCATGAGAGACCCCAATATAGGGTGATGTCTTGTGAAACCCTAATATAGGGTAATGTCATGTGAAACCCTAATTGATAAAAAGGGGAATACTATTCCTAATAATGGAGTAGTGAATAATATATTGGTAGGTGAAATACCTAAAGTGGTTGATAATGGATAATCTTGTATCAATAATTCTTTAACCCGAGATGAGTCCATATTATTGTTAATGGTTGAATAATTCAAATGAGTGACTTATGACCAATACATTACATGGTATGTGATGATCTGGTGCATAAAGTATTAGGATAACAATTACCCTAATACAAGATAAGTTGATGAACTTAAGCAAGATCAAGGTGATGAGGAAAGCAAAACATTAGAATGTGATAGATATCACATTCAACACCTCAAGGTTGATACACATTGATGTACCCTAAATCCAATATACTTGTATGAATAACACATGAAGTGTTTCATGATAATTATTACATTAATATGTTATGCACTTTGATAAGTGTAGGCTAACATACCTTGAGAAAGGGTTAAGCCAAGATAACAAAGTATGATGTAATTAATATCCTAGAAAAGATGAGAGAGAAACCCATACTTTGTATTGATTATCATTCAATGATAAATGATTAGAATAAATAAGTATGGTTGAATACTTGTGATATTAATGTATGCTCCTAGATGTGTGGAGCAATGAATTAGGGTTTGAATTGATAATATGAACTTTAAACCCTATTCGGCTATAAGGGAAAACTTTAACCCTAATAGTTGTTGCCTAGTGAGAGGTGAAAAAATGTTTAATGGGCCTTGTAAGCCATGTGGATGGTTATTGCCTAGTGAGAGGTGATAAGATGCTTAATGGTCCTTGTGAGCCATGTGGATGGTTGTTGCCTATTGAGAGGTGACAAGATGTTTAAAGGGACTTGTGAGCCATGTGGGTAGTTGTTGCCTAGTGAGAGGTAACAAGCTGTTTATAAAAGTTTCATGTAAGTAATGATAATGTTCAAATAAACTAGGAAATGTAAACTTAGTAACATAATAATAATAATAAATGGACACCATAATAATAATGAAATCTTAATCATGCATGCTTTATGCTTATAGACAAATAGGGGCTATAGTGTTTTGAATAAGCTTAAAGGAGATAAGAGGAATACTTGAATTACATGAAGGATGTGAATAAGTATGATGGCCTGGACAAAGTTTAATACCTAGTAAAGGTGATGTGGTATTCAGTGATGATGCACATGATTGACATAACCCAATACCTGGAATAATTGCACATGATTGGTAATAACCCAATACCTAGAATAATTGCACATGATTGGTAATAACCCAATACCTGGAATAATTGCACAAGATTGGTAATAACTCAATACCTAGAATAATTGCACATGATTGGTAATAACCCAATACCTGGAATAATGTCACAAGATTGGTAATAACCCAATACATAGAATAATTGCACATGATTGGTAATAGTCCAATGCCTGGAATGGTTGCACAGGATTGGCATAGTCCAATGCCTGGAATGTTTACATAGGATTGGCATAGTCCAATGTCTGGACATAATATGATGATGTATGCTCACATGACTGGTACAATTCAATATCTGGTTAGCAGATTGGCTGACACCAACAGATAGAAATGAGAATGATTCATGGATGGCATAGCATGATAATGAGTATCACATGATAAGCTTGAGATATTGATATAGCATGATGGATAAATGACATACATGTTCTTCCTATTCCTTATAAAGAGAATAGATGATTTACTGCTCTATTATAGATAGTTGCAATGCGTTAAGATATGAGAATGTTCTAAACTGCTTATCCTCTGCCCAGTTTTATTCTATTAAACTGCAATAATAATGTTTCTGGTAGAGAGTTATATCTCTCGCTGGGACAATTTTCAATTGTCTCACCCCCATGGGATCCAAAAACATTTAGGTGGACGCGGACGAAGTGGTAGAAATCGTACAGCAGGAAAAAGGACAAAAACATCAGGGACAACAGTAATATCTCAGGTGGAGATACTGACTTTCGGGTCTTGTAGATATGAGTCCTATGTGTCGTCTTTGTACTCTCGGGTCCTAGGAGTCAGTACTTTGTGTTTTTATAATCGATCTAAGATCTTGGCTTGAATGCCTCGAGGTTTGTGTTGCTCATGTGTAGACTTAATAGAGCAATTGATGTATGTAATCCTCGAAAAGATATGGTACATGACATGTACTTGTGGACTCGAATGTATATGTAATACTTTGGTTCTTGTTGTTAAGAGTATCCTGGAATTGGATCTCTTTGCAAAAGGTTTTAATTTTAGTGATTTTTGTCAATCTGCTGTTAATAATCGCTTCTGCTTAGTTAATGATGATTTGTTCGAACAACATATCACACTTGGTAAGGTTGAAGACTCTTGATCTTGGATATGTAAGTCCTTTTTAAGGTGGTTGGCTCCCTTATCCTCAAAGGGAAGGTTGGTTATCCTTGTCCTAGAAAAGGATGGTCACATGTTGTAACTCTTATAATGGAATGTAAGGAGTGAGACATGGTTGAAAAATCCTAGAGATTGATCTCTATAGGTAGTGTATGTGCACTCTCCTAGTTTGGATTCTGGAATCACTATACATAGCTTATGTTCTTGTTCTTTTTCAATATCTCTCATCCTTATTATGTATGTTTAGTATCACTCAAATTTTATATAAGCAACCTTATCTCTTGATATAATTTGAAGGTCTAATGCATTTGGTTTAAGTGTTTTTAGTTCTATTCAACCCCCCTTATAGAGCCCATAATCCATTGATCCAACATTATAAAAACATATTTACTTCCTCCTTGTTACATATTGTCTAGATAGGAGAAGATAACTTTTTGGAGTGCTTTCTTAATACGAAGGTACCACATGGTTAATCTTCCTATATCCATAGATTAGTATCTATGAAGAATATGAAACTGAGATGTCTTAAAGCTCATGATTTTAACAATCTAGTATATAAAATATTACCTGTGGCTATTCAATATATACTACTGAAGCATGTAAGGTTTGCAATAACCAAGCGTAGTTTCATCTTCAACACTCTCTATAGAAAATTTATTGATGTTGATAACCTTGATAAGTTGCAAAGTGAAGTGTATGTTACCTTGTGCTAGCTTCAGATGTATTTTCCTCCTTAATTCTTTGATATCATGGTACGTCTTGTTGTCCATTTGAATAGGGAGGTGAAAATGTTGGGTCCAGTTTCTTTCAATGGATGTATCCTTTTAAACTTACATGATTGTTTTTACAGGTGATTTTCAAAATCATTATTGGTCTAAAGGGAGTATGATTTAGGGGTATGTGGATAGGAAGGATATGAAGTTTTGCAATGACTTTTTGAATTGTGATGAAGCTCTTTCTAGTGAAAATAATATGATGCATATTCTAGAAAATAGACTTTAGGAGCATGAGTGACATTAAATAGTCATAATTTGTGGGAAGAAATACACTTATATGCTTTACACATCATCGATGAAGTGGATATTTATATCAACAAACATACTAATTTTATCAAGACAAAATATCCTTGATCCATTTAATTGTGGCATGGTAGAGAGCATAATAGGATACTAATTAGGTGGTTTGAAGATAAAGTCTTTCACCAACTATCTCCAACACCAAATAATGTTGCTAAAATAACAAATGGCTCACATTTAAACTAAAAGTGAATGTTATATTTTACAAGGAGTTTGACATAAATGGATTTTAATATTACACAAAAGGCCAACATGATATGAGTGTCATCCAAAATAGTGGAGTCACCCTTCAAGCATCTTCATTGAATTTTTCTAGTGTGAAAAATAAGATTCCTCATGAAACTAAAATATCTTATTATAGTGTCATGGAATACATATGGGAGTTTGACTACAAGGTTTTAGAGTTCTATTTTTTAGGTTTTAGTGTTTTAATAAAAACAAAGTAGTTGTATTGTATGAATTGATTTTCATATAACTGAATTTTGAAAAGATTGGCAAGAAGGGTGAACCATTGATAATGGATTCAGAGGCAAAGAAAGTATTAAATAATGATGACCTTACAAAAATGGAATGTCATTCTTCATACTGCAGATCCTATAACTGATGAATATTACTATATTGAAGAATAGTACTATGACAAGTATGATGACTCCGATCCACTCTCATTTGTCTTCTTAGTGTATATGTTGAAGCTGACACTAGATTGTATATGCATGGACATCACACAAAAGGAATATTAATTCATCAAAGATCCAACCAACATTAAAGGAATGCATTTTGCATTCTTTATTACATTTATATATATTTGATATGCTACATGTGCATTTTACATTCTTTATCACTTATATTTCATTCTTTGACTATTTTTCATATGACATTTTTAGATTTCATATGACCATGAGGATGAGAATCCTGATGATGTGCACCATGAGAATAAGTCTGGTGTAAGTCATATTCTTATAATGCAGAAATGCATATTTTACATTCTCTATCACAGTTATATAAGTTACATTTTTATCACTTATATGTGTTGCTTGACAATTTTAGAATGAGCATCCTAAATATGTCCACCCTGAGGTTCTTTTTGGGTACGCTGAGGAGTATCATGATCGTGCACATAAAAAAGGCATCACATTTATGAACAAGTTAGGAGAATAAAAGGGCAAAGGTCCAAAGTTGGACATTAAATTGATGAAACAAGAAATCCTATTGGGAAGAATCATAGTTCTTTCAAGCAATATCTAGGAGTTATTATCATAGTAAAGTAGATATAACAATAGAATGTTAGCATAATGTTGGTCCTTCCATGAAAGACTACATATAGAATGGCATAGCTGTGAGATATTCTATTTTTTAAAGATATTCACAATTCTAATTTAAAAAATATGTCATTAAGTATATGAACTAATATAGAACATCATTGACCTTAATGAAAAACTACATTGTAAAAAGATGTTGCAACACTGTGTAGTGAGGAATTATAGGACAAATATAATAGGAGAATATATATTGAGTTAAAACAAGAAGAAGTGCACCACTGAGCAATGGACCTATCTTAACCCGAAGGTGTGGGAAGCATTTGTTGCTTCAAAACAATCTGATGAATTCAAGGTACTAAGCCTCTTCTTTTAAAATACATTATTATTAATCAGATCAATTCAGTGTATTATGTAGCTAACATATGTTTTGGATTAACTGGGCTTTACACGATGCTCAAAATGAAAGGCGTGCAAAGAATGTGTATGACCACAAATTGGGTCCACTCACCAATAAAGACTGGAAGTATCTTCTTTTAAGCATCTTACTCCTCGTTCTATTGAGTCTTCTACAACTCCTTCACCTTTACTTTGACATGAGGAGTGAATAGATGTGAGGACAATCCACTCTAGAGAATACCCAACCACATAGGTGGCCAAAAATGGCAAAAGTTTACTCTAAAAGTACATGTTCATTTTTGACCTTGATTGCTATATTTTATTGACCAATTACTAGTGATGATGATTACCAGGAGATCTATGAGAAAACATAAGAAGGCAAGTCATCCCAATGGACAAAAGGGACCAATTAATGGTTGCTCTTTATACTTTAGAGCATCTTAGCCTTGTTAGGATTGTTGGGGTTGGTCTCATTATAAGATATTTTTTAGCACATCAGAGCGAAAGAACAAATCTATCATGATAGGAGGATTGTCTCAAGGGAAGGTACATGACATGATTACAAAGTGAATAGAGGAAGCAATTAGACATTTCATGCTTCTCAGTCTCAACCTTCTCATCTAGTAACGTTGTCACACCGGTCTTCTTACGAGGTGGACCCTCCTTGGACAGAGGTGGTTGGGAGTAATCCCATGGACCCTCCAAGCACACCTAATGTAAGTTTTTTTGTGATGTAATAGTCTTTCATGTGAATTTATAATATGTTGTGTTTGGATATATGTAATACTATATAAAAAAAATTGTAGGCATTGAGGTCATATTGTCTTGCATTACTAGAACATAGCTCTAATGTCATTACACTTGGCACAGAATTCCTACCCCCTCTAGGTGACACAATTTGTGATGCTCAATTGCTTAACAATGCAGTTTGTGTGACATCAGGCTTGTCTACCCACCTTGGAGATAGGCACTAGTATGACCACTAATCACGACGTAAAATGAGATGTAGACAACAACATGCAACTTTGGCCCAAAGTAGGAGTTTTCTATGAAAATATATGATTAATTTAAATTGCATTTGTATTTGTAATTCTATTTTGTTTGTGTATGTAATTTGTAACTGATATGAGAATACATACAAATCATAGTACCTAAGAATCCCCCTACAACTCCTCCTCTAGTTCCTCCTCAATTTAATACTTGGATTGTAAATGACCTATTTGAATATCTAAGACCTAAATGTAGAGGATTTGCACTATGGTTACACTATTTAGATGAACGGTCGACTATGTTGGTCCATATCCTGGAGGATGAAAAGGTCAAGATCACGATACTAGTGTATTCATGATAGATATTGTGGAGATGCTTACTTATGATTGGTTGAATACAACTGTGTTAGAACTTTGGATATGGTGAGACCTTGGGGCTAAATACCTAATTTTAAATATGTGAAAATATGTAGTTATTTATTTTGTTATATATTAATCCATACATATATGTTTTGTAGCTACTTATATATGTTTTGTTGATAGATCACATTAACCATGTGGCATTTCTAGTTCCATAATTGATTAGTTGTGTAGATAGAGACCCAACATATGTTAGTGATTACTACTTTAATATATTTAAATATTTTGGTATTGTGGAAAAAAGTATGATAATATCTCCTTTCAGTGTTGGATGTGTTTCAGGCAATTTGCTTATAATTGACTTATGAAATACACTTTATCATAAAATATGGGTTTACTTTTATTTTCCTTATTTTCACTCAGTAATAAGCATTAAAAGTTATTGGTATATTTTCCATCTTTGTATTATCTAGATCCTTCAGGTAGTAAAATATAGATAGAGGGACACACAATGAAAATGGAATTAGCAGCATAAATTTATTTATCTGTCAACATATATTAATGTTTGCATCCTTACATGACAATTTACTAATTCAATTAAATGTTTACTTTGAATTATAGAGGTATAAAAGAATTTGAAAAGGTGGGAGGAAAGGTAGATAAAGAAGAAAGTATCAACTTGGAAGAATGTTATGGTAGTTTTCTAATTCCAATGTATATATATGCCAATTATTATTACTTTTATCTACTAATGTTTGACATAACTATAAGTTTGTAGTACCCTAATAATTGAGAATATAGATACTACTTGATGTGGTATATGGATCTTTTTATCAGACATGCATCACTAGATATCCATTGTATACAAAAGGTAATCTATATAGTCTTGAGCATCATAAGTAGATGGTCTCATTTGATACATAAAAAATTAAATCAAAATCTTAAATTATGTCATTCTCTTTCCAGATTTTTGACACAACAGAGCCTTATACAAAAGAAGAACTGGATGAGATACAAGAAGTATGGGTAGACTCCTTTGTTAAGGAAGTAAACTTTACACTTGATCAGGATCAAATATGAGTTTTATAAACTTTTATGTCATTATTTCTGAATATATGTGATAGTTAATAATATTTGCCAATTTAAATTTGATGTAAGTGAATTGTTGATACATATGTGGGTATATATGCATTTGTGTGTGAATGAATGTGAAGATGAATGCATACAATGAGAATTGTATTTGCACATTTGATAAGAATGGAATTGGAGAATGAAATTGCATATGTGTTTTTTGAATTGTGTATGTGCATGAGAATATAACTAAGTTTTGATGAGATTGGAAATACATGTGTGAATGAATTGTGTGGATGTGGACTGTTGTATTTGTTTCTTAATGTAGATTTTGTCGATATGCTAACCTATTGTTAAGATAAACATATGATGCAACTTATAGTTCTAATGATTTGTAGATTCTACCCCGCTGAATAGCCAAATAGTAGGTCTATAAACCTACTATAAAAAACATACAGTGTAGAACTACCAAGTCAGTTTTGCAAAAAAAAAAATTGACAACACACTTATTCTAAAGCGAATGTGCTACCCAACCCAATCCACCATTGTGTTGTCCAGCATGGACATTCTATCAAGCATCCAAGACATGGTATCTCTCTACTTTATTAGTTCTTCTAACACAAACTGACGACACAACATGTTTGCAGACCTTCTACAAAGAACTATAGATGCATAATTGGGTTATGTACAAAAACTTCCGACTATGATTTGATCTTCGACGTTGGTTTCTTTGTGCAGAATCGACAACACAGGTCTGAATCATCAATTCCTTTCTATTGGACAAATGATTATAATCAGAAAACAATCTTATAATTTTTGTTGATATTGCTTTGTTTCTTCAGTTTCTATTTTCATAGGAACTGACAATAGCTTTGTGTCATTGCTTTCTTCTTACCATAAAAACCAACATAGAATATCCTTAGTTGTAGTGTCACTCACTTAGGTGTCTATACAAACTGATGTTATAGGTATATTTTAACCAAGCAATATATGATATTTGTACTAGTGGCTCTAAATGTCTAGAATGACATATTTACTATGTCAATCCTCTACTATCAATTGAATTGATTCGATAGTAAACAACATTAAAACATATAAAGCAGTATGTCCTTATGAATCATAATACCATACATAGCAGGGATATACCTTACATATGTGACATTCATATGCTACCAAGTCCATTCAAAATTGGCTATAATTGCAAATCCTACCAAGCATAAGTCTATATTTGTTGTCGTATGAGTTATAATCATGAAGGAAATATAACAAAGAACATGTTTCCAATGATGATACCTATCTAACAAATTGGCAATGGTGATCAATCATTATCAACTAAAAAATATTCTTACATTCATGAAATATATAGAAATACTAAATATAAAAATAAATATATAGCATTAATAGTGGTGTTTAATGTTGGGCAAATCTAGATCCTAGAGAAAAGTATTACTTCCTCATGAATTTAACTTGCTACATGCAATCAATGATAAAAAAAAATGAATTCATGGGAATACAATGATGTAATGGAAGAAATGGCGTACAACACTAAGTGAGAGGACATGAATGTCTCTGACACTTTTGCCTTTCTTGAATCTTCCTTAGGTTTGTCATTGGATGCCATGGTTGTCTCCCTTCCTCTTTCCTTTCCTCCTAGTCATCGTGCAATGGTAAAAGTTTGATATCTACCTACAATAAAGTAAATAGGTATTGCATGGGAATTTCTTGTGTTCTAATGACATTCATTGGATCATTATTGACAATTCTTGGTATATGTAGGTTGCACAATGTTGAGGGCATCAATGTGTTTGCATCATGTAGCTTATCTTTGCTTAGTGTTACAAATTAGGCATGTGTCGATGGCATCGATTGGAGTGTTGATGCATCAAGACTGGCTTTAATGAAAATCTATTAGTGATAAAATTGGATTTTTTGGCATCAAGATCATCAATGATGGGGGTTATTGAAATATTGCCAATGTATTTATTGATATCAATGGCCATGGGTTGATGCGTCAAATCTCTATTTGTAGATTATAGATATCTTACAATGAAAAATAAATTTATAAGGATATTTATTAAATATAATCACATGATTTCATTATTACTGCTAAAATCATATAATTGATTCACTAACAATTGTTCCTTTGTTTATTTTCATTTTCTCAAATTAATATACATTAAAGTACAAGTTGTTGAAACCAATAAATAATGAAATATAAAATCATGATACTTATGTGTGCATCACATATCATTGTTGAGCTTTGTCGTGTTTTCATCCCTTTGATCATATATTTTCTTTCATGGTCAAGTATACATGTACTCATTTGAATTTTTTCAAGCATGGGCAAATATACTAGCATATGATTCAATGCCTAATCTATTAATCAGATGTGTCTATCTAGTTTCATAATTTGTCGTTGATTACAAGTTTCATTTTGTTGCATCTCCTTAGTTTTGTTTGCCAAGTCTAACAACTTACTTTTTTTTAAAATCAAAGAGGAGATATTACATGAGGGAAAGAAAATGAACATAGATATCACAATATGTTATCTTTACTTCTACACAAGGAGACTTATATATTCTTTCTATAAAAATAGAGTTCAAAGCTCCATTGTGACATATGCTCTAAAGATGATTTCCCTTGTTATGTGTTATTTTACTACTGGAATGTTATTCATTCTATTTCCTATAGTAACTTTTACTAAATCATTAATTATATGTGTTATATTCCAACCATGTGGTACTATATTTATAGAGTAACTGACAATTTTCTTATATATACGAATGATGAATACATGATTTATTAAAATGCCATGTCAAACAAGTGGAAACACAAAAAACTAAAGCCTTTTATGAGGTATGTATCACCATGAACAAATATGCAGACAAAACTACAATTTTTGGAACTTGACTTTCTCCTTCATCAGGTTCCTAAGTGGTTGTTGCTCTGTGCACACACAAGTAGTGAAAAACTAAGTTTGAGTGTATCATCACATTATCTTCCAATGTTATAGAATACTTTGATATCAAGTAGATCATTGATAAAAACAAGACTAAATCTTCATTTATGTGTGATGTAAAGGCAAAAAAGTTCACCTAGTCTATTGCTCGTCTCTTTGTGTACTAGTAATCAAATCTTGAAGATTAATGGAACTAAAAAATAAGGAAATAACCAAAGTGTGACTATAATAAAGCAATGATAACCAAGGAAGAAGTGGATAAGCATACCTCTATTCCCTTTGTAAGTCTTGTGTGGTGCTCATGTGATGTATTATAATTTGAAATCCAATAGGGGAACTGATGTGACAACAACTTGTAATTTTTCCTTTTAGGATCATGTTCATATGAATTTCCTTCAGACACACTATAAATTATAATAAGTGCAACTCATACCACAAAAATACATGTCAAGTGAATAAATTATTCAATTTTATCATATATAATGAGGAAAGGTATCATGGTGTCTGAATACAAGGTTATACATAAATTGTGTACCTAGTTAGACTAGGCATAAAAAGGATGAATCTTCTGACCACCCACCAATTTAAATATGGTCAAATGTATATTAGTTTCTTCCTTCTTTCTACCTGAACACTTTTTTAATTAATATTATGGATGGGGCATGAATGTGCAATGCACACACAATTTTGCCATTTTATCTGCCAATTTTGGTATGATTCTATGGGAAAATTATCTTATTTACATACATTTTCATGCATATACCACTAATTGTGGATTTGTTTTCTTTTGAATCAATTTCATCATGTATTAGAACTAATTTGACAATAAAATGATTATATATATGGGTTACTCATTATTTTCTATAAGCAATACAATATTTCCAACCAAAATGTCAATAGAATCGACCATATAGTTGATAATATTTATTATTTTTCTCTTGAGATATATTTGAACCCCAAGGTCGATGAATTCATCCCAATGTATATAATCATTCTTATTGTTTGAAAGTTGGGTTTCTACAGACAATTTAGATGTTGCATCGACACGAGGTTGGTATCATCGACCCCATGGAGACCAAAATGATTAAAATTGATCTAGAGCATCCAATGGTTGTGATCTATCATAGGAAATAGAAAAAATAGGTTAGTTAAGACATAAATTCATGGGAAAATGTATACACATCATTATCGACATGTTTTGATGTCCATAGAGCAAGGAAGGGATGGGATAAAATTTCCATGGCATTCTCTTAGTGACCAGAGGAAAAGTTGATCAATAGAAGTCAACTAGATAAGTGGAGGACATGTTTCATTGTGATCTATCCTAGGATATTGTGTCCTTCATTGCATTCACCGTGTGGATTAACTTTTATTCACAAGGAACTAAATCTTTATTTGTAGGATTTTGGAGTATCAAGGATGACTTATCATAGATGTTGACTTTTATTAATAGATGATTATTATTTTGTATTTCATGCTTGAATGAATGAATTTATTTATTTTATTTAGCATAATTAATTTCTTATATATTATTTGTAGTTTGAAGACAGATGTTTTAGCAGATTTTTTACACAACCGTGGGCTTACAATAGCATAAAAGTAGCCTCATGGTATTGGATGTTTATTGTTGTATACTAATTTTGGTTGGTTTAGCTAAGAAAAAGTACCATGAGAGTGGGATTTTTTCTTATCAAGATATGGCATCATGATCTAGAAGGAAGTCAATAAAGTGTGGTGCTTACCTAAAGAACAATATGGATCCATTAATGAATCAGTTGGCTTAATTGTAGTGGATTTCCAAGGTGAAGTTGGTTTCCTAGAAGTCTCTCATCCTAGTTTTCAAGCAACCTTAATGAATTTTTAGTTTCATCATTGGTCCGCTAAAAATTCAAATTCTACCTTTTCTCAATCTTTGTGAGCAGTTCTAATTGATATTGGTTTCTAGTGATCCAACTCCATTTTGTTCAACAACTTGGGGCTCAAAAAGTTTTTATTACTTGACGATCCTACACTTGCATTCATATGCATAATTCTTGTGTGTCATGTTTTTTTCATCCTTCCCACGGATTTGGTGAACATATCCCTAGCAGTGTGAATGCTAGGACTAGACATTTTATGCCATTGTATATGAATTTTCTTTTCTAGTGCATTTTTTCCTTCCACTAATGTAATGTCATTATTTATTTAGGAATTGCACATATTACATGAATCATTTTTATTGTTAATCTTCATTTATTTTGTATATATATATATATATATGTGTGTGTGTGTGTGTGTGTGTGTGTGTGTGTTTGTGTTTGTGTGTGTGCACATGGCTCCATATTGTCTGATGGTGAAAATTCATATGAATGCCGCCATAGGTGTATGAATCCACCTTCACCTCCATTTACACTATAACAAAACCCTTGAGGAAATACACCTTGAGCATATTACAATAATGTTTCAATACATTTCAAATTACTAGAGTCCTATTATAGATGATTGTTAGGAAAAAAGAGGATGAACTTAATGAAATTAAGGTCAAGGAAGATGAAGAAAATGATGATGAGGGTATACCTTAGGATATTTTATAAGCATTCAATCAAGAGGTGGTGTATATTCTTGATAAGGATAATATGCTAGAATGCCAATATGAACCACCTCACCCTTCTATAATTGAATTCCCATTCACCCTCTCACCTAGTAGGCATGATTTAGCATATGAGTGAATATATGATACGGAAGAAGAGGTGAGTGATGGAGAAATTGTGGTGGAAATCAATACAATGTATGCTTGGGACATGAGTGACGGAGAGGAAGATCCACAATGTGATTTTTTTAGTATGGTCATATAGAGGGGGTAAATAGTGAAGACGAGGATTTTCAATGTGACCATGTGATGAAATTTAACTTTATCCATCACATAATTCCTGTATCACAAGATCCATATCTTGGCTCCTCTATGGAAGAGCCCATATGGGATATATGTCTATATATGAATTTGAAAATTTATGTCAAGATATGAATGAATATGAGGTGATGAAATGATTACAAGAAGAGGAGGAACATGAATTCATTACCCTGAAAAAATCCCTCTACCACAAAAACTACTCATTAATTTCACTTGGAACCTTAGAGGAGGGTGTCTAGGGAGAACATGTATGCATGTTCTTATTACCCATCAAATATAGATGAGGGTGATCCTTTCGGGATGGACATAGAAAGTAAGGTGTAATGATTATACTATCATTGGCATCATGATCACCTATTCTCATGTATGTGCTTCTACATCAAAACAAGACATTCACTTATTTTTGTGATTACATTTATTATTTACATTGATATGGCATGTTTACCGTAAACATTGGCTTCTTGATTATTATCTATTTTGATCATTATTTCCAAGAGCCATTTTTCCAAGATTAGAATATGGATAGAGATTCATCCTCCCCACAACCTCCTACTTACTATTGATTGACATGTGTCCAACCTAGGATGGTAATGAAGGGGCTTGTAGGAGGAAACCCACATTTTTGGTTATTTTTATTTATCTCTCCTTTATTCTTAGTTTTTTTATGTTTTAAGAATTTGAGAATACAATTAGTGTGAGACATGATACAAGATTTATGTGTTTGATCTATTTTTTGGTGTTCCATGATGATAACTATTATAATTGGCCATGTTGGTGCATTTTGACACTTTCCACATGGTGTGGGTAAACATACATTCTAATATTATTTTAATCATTCCTAACAGTGAGGGTAGTACCAACAACAAGCTCAAGGGAGGTTGGAATGGTATTCTATATTTTCTCTTTTATCCATGTCATCTTTGTGATTTCTTCAATTTGAACCCTTTTAGAAATTCTTTTACTTATGATCAAATATAAAAAAAATCTTGATTTAAAAACTTTATGTTATAATGATCATTTGAGAATGATTAATTTTGGAATTGACATAGGTTAGTCAGCTTTCAAAAAATCATGAAATTGTGACACTTTGATTAAATTCTATTGTTTGTGGAAAATATGGGTGTTTGAATAAATCTAATGAAATGTGTAGCATTGGTCATTCATATGCTTTTTGGGTATAGGATTTCATACAACTGTGATTCATGAGTTAACCATGAGAGAGTTCTATCGTGGTCAAGTGGGTGTATATCTCTTAGTGACAAGTAATGTCCATCCACCTACATCTATATCACCACCATCAGACTTGTAAAGTGATTTAGGTTCTCACTACATGAATTACATGGAATAATCATGTTTACTTTAAAATTAAATTATCATTGGAAAAAAAGAGAAAAATATAGATATAAGTGTTGGATCAATGGGCTCTAGAAGGGGGGGGTTGAATAGAGCTTCACAAACTTCACAAGATAGATTAAACCACCAAATTATATTACGAGTGTAATTTGAAGCAAAACAGTAATTTGATGTCCTAAGCTAGCATTCATAGCAAGGGTAAGAGATATGGATAAACATGCACTTGGACAGGTGGTTTAGAGTGGTTCCTCGTCCTAAACTTAGGATCAAGTCAGTCCACTACCTAGAGTTGGTTAGGCTCTAGGATTTGTAACTTGAGGCTCTTATATTTCTCACAAAAATAAGATTACAAGCTACAACAACCAACCATCCAAGGTCTTATATAACAAGCCAAGATCTTCTACCTCACCAAGGACTTACCCACCAAGCAAGTAGTCTTCCGCCTTCTCTAAAGGACTTACCCACTCTTGCTCTGGTCTTCGGCCTTGAAGGAATTACCTATCTTGCTTGCCCTTCGCCTTGCACCTCTCCTTCACTCGGAGAGCTTGCTCACGTTTTCCCTCCACCAAGGGAGCTGGAGCAACGATCAATCTTCACCCTTGAAGATCAGCAACACATCTTCCCCTTCACTCGGAGAAGAACAGCAGCAACTCCTCTTTCACTCGGAGAAGTAGCTTCAAACAATCTTCATTATGGAATGGAGGTGGGAGAATGAAGATGGAGAGCTTTACAATGAACAAATGGTAGCTCTCTTACAAAGGGATCCTAACTCACTCTTACTCACGTTTTTGCATTGAAGGTAGAGAGAGAAAGGGGGCTCAAAGGTTGGAAACCACTCAACTAAGGCTAGGACCAAGCATATGTGAATGAGCAACCTTGGAATGAAGTCCAAGAGGTCCTATTTATAGTTGAGGGTGTCCCTTTGAGGTTGGGTGAGTTAAGTGGCACAAACTAGCCGTTTTACAACTTGCAACGGATCTATTTTGAGTCCCACCAACTCCTCCAACGGTTGGAATTGCTTTTTCTGCATTCCAGTACAGTTCGATCGGCCGAGTTTCAATAAAGGCAACTCGGCCGACACACTAGGTGACAAAACCAACAGGGAATCTGTCGGCCGAGTTTCCAGGGGGAAACTCGACCGATCAGTCTTCCTTTGGTTTTGACTGACCAGTGGATCGGCCGAGTTTCCTGGCATTGAAACTCGGCCGACAGCCCAGAAAATTCCTCAATACATGGATCGGCCGAGTTTGTAATTCGGCCGACAAAATCCCTGTTAAGGGGTATTTTGGAATTTCCAAAAACTGTATAAATGATGGATTTTTGAGTTCCAATCATTTTATCCATCTTAGATACAATGCAAAACATGAATTTAAGTGATTACAAAAATTGCTCTAAGCCTCTAAGGGCTATATTACAAAGCGGGTGAAAGTCACATGTTTTGCATGTGCCGGGAGAGTAGCTTTGAGTGAATTTTGATTCTTTTCTTGTATCTAATGTCTGCAATGATCTCAATTAGAAATGTTAGATACATATGAGTGGAATGGTTAAGTCATTATCAAAATATGGGCAATATGCGACACCTAGGTCAACATTCTCCCCCTTTTTGACAATGACAAACCATTCCTCAACATATTGAAAAGAATATGAAAAATTATACCTTTGCTTAGAGAATTGCAAGGGGATGCAAATATGATCAGTCTTGTAATGCTCCCCCTCAATTCATGCTTACTCATCCCTGCATTGTTAGTTAACACACAAACAGCCATAGCATATATATATTGTATGATTCTAGCCAAGTCAAGATATATAAGTTTTAAAGACAAGAAAAGAACCATACAAGCACTAAAAGCAATATGATGGCAATATGATTGAGGTATATTTCTCCCCCTTTGTCATCTCAAAAAGGCAGGGGGGTAGAAGAGCATACAAACCAGGTCTTCTCCAAAACACTCAATCAAACATAGCATATTAAGACAGAGAAGCACAAAGATAATTCATGAAAACAACCAACTGTCATTCATCAAAATATGGATTACATGATAAGATAAGTCATACAAAATGTATCCAAAACATAAAACCAAAAGCTACAAGGACAAGCGGAAAAGCCATAGTACATCTCAGATAATGTGCCTAATATAGATGATACAAACATAGTCCCTAAAGAAAATGACATGGTCATGCGAGACTACACTAGACACATCTACTCTAAGCTATACTAATCTATGTCGACGTCATCAACAGCAGCATCCATGTCCTCATCGGGCTGGTAGTCCTCGTCTCCATCAGAAGGAGGGGCATCAGCCGGTGTAGCTTGTTCATCAGCAGCATCATCATCGTCAGCATCCGTATCAGCATCTGTCGCAGTCGCCTCATCTGACTCGGCATCGTCCTGATCTGGCATATCCTCGTCTGTAGGACCAAAAGCCCGTCCAGGCCATCTCGCGCTCTGCTCAGCCCAAGACATGCCCAGAGCATGGAGCTCATAAGCTATCTCAATGGGAGGAGCAGTCGAGGTGTACTGGGCCAGTAGCTCGGACAAGCGTCCACCTGGAAGCGCCAACACCGGGGAAGGGTGAGAGTATCCACCTGCAGAGTGGTCAGCGGAAGCAGAGGGTGGTGGAGGTGGATAGAACTGACTATACGCATAAGAAGCGTAGTCGTCACCGGGGTAGGGCTGGTAGGTGGGGTAGGGCTGCGGGCAGGAGAGAGACATGGATGACATGACATGACAGAGATCCTCATGAAGATGGTGTTGGACCTGCATGTTGTAGGCTTGCTGATGCATGAGATACCCCATGAGGGCCTCATTGGAAACATGAAAATCGGCAAAAGCCGGGTGTGGAGGAGGTTGGAAAGATGGCTCAGGAGGTGGTGGTGCAGCTGATGATGGTGGAGGAGGAGGTGCATCCGATGATGATGGAGGTTGTGGTGGTGGTGGAGCAGAAGAAGATGATGCACCAGATGTAGGGACACTCTTCTGGAGAGTGGTCTCACTGATGTAAACCCCTTTTCGATCAGGTCGGTAGAGATAATCGGTGAAAAGAGATTTACCAGTGGCAAACTGGAAAAGTCCACAGATTAGGGCAGGATAAGGAAGATGGGTGCCCTTCGTGTTCTTTCCAGAATCAAAACATGTCATATGGTGCAGGATATACCGTGCCCATTTGACTCCATGATTGTTCAAGAGGAGATACATCATCATGGCAGTGTTCTCGGCTATGTCCGTTTGGTTTTTCTTTGGGTGAACATTGCAACTAAGAACAAACGCCAACACACGGCGAGGGGAGGACAGAGCAGAAGAAGGCAGGGTGCCCTTCTTTCTATAAGGAAACTCAGGAAGCTTGAGGAATTTGTGAATATCCGACAAGTCTATCTCGAGTGCCTTATAGATGTCCTCGGGACGCAAAAGATCGAAATAATCGGGATATGAGGTGGTCCAAGAGGCCGTGCCGACGTTGCCATGTAGGTAAAGATTAAAGGATCGCTCGGTGATATGAAACGGTTGTCCGGCGATCATAGAGGTTAAGACAATCGAGGTATCCGAGGGAGGAACCAAAGTGTCGTAATTCCACCGCAAGTTTGCGTAGAATTCGCGGACAGCCTTGGTGCTATACTTGAGATTGTGAAATTTTGGATCCTCGATGCTAAAGGCGTCAAGATGGTGTGTGCGAAACACTTGACTCGCCTCAAAAAGATCGGCGTGAAAACAATGCGGTTGATAAAGAGCACGAAAAGGAAAAGGAGATCGAGGGAGAAGCTCTTTATACCGTGCAACCGCGGTATTGTCCACGAAAGAGAGGTTGTCAAAGGACATATACCTCGGAGCTAGAGGAACCGAAGGAGCAGGAGCGGGAACGGCGCGTTTCCGACGTTGCGACCTCATCGGAGAAGAAACGGAGAGAAGGGCGCCGATCCACACGGAGAAAAACGTAGCAACGGAACCGTACAAGCAGCTAGGGCACACAAGGGGGCCGTTTTGGGGGCAAGAACGGCCGGAGAGAGGGAGGAAAAGACCAGGAGAGGAGGAGTCGGGCTTGGGCGGCTAGGGTTCGGTCGACTTTGCTCTAGTTGAGAGGGAGCAAGTCGGCCGAATCCTATATATATAAACCCGTCTGCCGTCGATCGGCCGAGTTCCAGGGTGGGGAAACTCGGCCGACAGAGTGTACAGACACCCTGCGCCCGACCGATCGGCCGAGTTTCCAACTCGGCCGACAAAAACCCTGATGTGAGAAATCCTAAAATCTAGTCCTAGCCTCATACGACCTAGGGCAATTTTTCTGAGGGATCTAGGATGTATTTTAAACACATTTAGGCACATTCTCATCATCATAGAGTACTATTTGTCGATAAAAACTCGTTTTGCGAAAAATACCCGAAAATGAGATAAAACCAATAGAGATATTTATCAAAAACAAGCATTTTAAGCAAACAAGGCATTTATAAGCATGAGCAGCACACATAACATGTAACCAGCTAATTAGAGAGCAATTCAACATCATCAAGAGAGGTTATTAGCAATTTTGACCTAATGAAATTAAATTGATCTCTAGCAAGCGGTTTAGTGAAAATGTCAGCCAACTGATTTTCCGTATCCACATGTGTGATATAAATATCCTTTTTGACAATGTGATCACGGAGAAAATGATGGCGGACTTCTATGTGTTTAGCTCTACTATGCAATATTGGATTATATGAAAGATTAATTGCACTAGTATTATCACAGAAAATAGGAGAAGCATCAAAATGAATGTTAAAGTCTTGGAGCATTTGCTTCATCCATAGGACCTGGGCACAACAACTTCCGGCTGCAATGTATTCAGCTTCGGTAGTTGATAATGCCACTGTGCTCTGTTTCTTGGAGAACCAAGACACCAAGCATGGTCCCAAGAGGAAGCAAGTGCCACTTGTGCACTTTCTATCAATTAAGCAACCTGCGTAGTCAGCATCACTATATGCCACAAGAGTAAAGTCCCTTGACTTAGGGTACCATAGTCCAAAATTTGGAGTTTTGGCTAGATACCTCAAAATCCTCTTGACGGCAATAAGATGTGATTTCCTAGGGCTTGATTGAAAGCGGGCACACAAGCCAACACTAAACATTATATCAGGTCTAGAGGCAGTTAAATAAAGTAAACTTTCAATCATACCTCTATAGAGCTTCTCATCTACCTTCTCACCTTCCTCATCCCTGTCAAGTTTGGCAGTGTTTGACATGGGCGTGTCCATTTGCTTCATGTTCTCCATCCCAAAGCGTTTTAGAAGCTCAAGCGTGTATTTGCCTTGGTTGATGAAGTTACCATTCTTGGTCTGCTTGATTTGGAAGCCTAGGAAGAAGGTCAGCTCACCCATCATACTCATCTCAAATTCACTCTGCATAAGAGAACCAAACTCTTTGCAAAGATCAAGGTCAGTTCCGCCAAATATAATATCATCAACATATATTTGAATGATGAGAAAATGGGTAGAAGTGTGTTTTAGAAACAAGGTACAATCAACTTTGCCCATGATATACCCATTATCTAACAAAAAGTTCTTTAGTTTCTCATACCAAGCTCGAGGTGCTTGTTTGAGACCATAGAGAGCTTTTTGCAAGAGATAAACATGATTGGGTAACTTATCATTTTCAAAGCCCGGAGGTTGAGCAACATATACTTCCTCCTCAATTGTACCATTCAAAAACGCACTTTTAACATCCATTTGATAAAGCAAGAAATTTTTATAACTAGCAAAGGCAAGTAGCATGCGAATAGATTCTAATCTAGCAACAGGCGCATAGGTTTCATCAAAATCAATACCTTCTTGTTGATTATAACCTTGAGCTACTAACCTTGCTTTGTTTCTTACCACTTTTCCTTGCTCATCAAGCTTGTTGCGGTAGACCCATTTGGTGCCAATGATCTTTCTATTGTTTGGTCTTGGCACTAAGGTCCACACTCGGCTCTTCTCGAACTGCTCAAGCTCTTCTTGCATGGCAAGGATCCACTCATCATCACCAAGGGCCTCCTTGATGTTCTTCGGCTCCATTTGAGAGATGAAGGCGCTGTCTGCTTGTTCTTTGTTGTGTGCAGCCCGTGTCCTTACTCTTTCAAATGGATTGCCTATGATCAACTCCTTGGGGTGATATTTGGCGAAGCGGGGAGTGGGATCCTTCCTTTCTTCTTCTTTCTCTTCTTCTTCTTGATCTTCTTCTTGAACCTGCTTACCTTTATCTTTGATGTTGAGATCTTTGAGGATAGGAATGATTTCATCTGCAACATCATTATCACCAATAGGCTTGCCAACAACAGGGTTAGTTTCAATAAATTTAACATTTATGGATTCTTCTATTTTAGATAGTTCTATGTTAAATACTCTAAAAGCCCTGCTAGTAGTGCTATAGCCTAGGAAGAAAGCCTTGTAAGATTTCAGATCAAACTTGTCGAGAGAGTCCTTGGTGTTCAAAACAAAACAAGGGCATCCAAACACATGGAAGAAATCAATCGACGGCTTCCTACCACGCCATAGTTCATAGGGGGTTTTCTTAAACGTCGGATGAGTGAAAACTCGGTTTTGCACAAAACATGCGGTGCTAACGGCTTCAGCCCAAAACTTCTTAGGAGTATCATACTCAAGAAGCATGGTCCTAGCCATTTCCTGTAGCGATCTATTCTTCCTCTCAACAACTCCATTTTGTTGGGGTGTGCGAGGAGAAGAGAAATTGTGCGAATAACCCGATTTTTCACAAAAACGTTCAAAAAGATCATTTTCAAACTCTCCCCCATGATCACTACGGATGGAAACAACATGACAAGAAGCTTCGTTTTCAACTCGTTTGCAAAAGCTCGAGAAAACGTCAAGGGTGTCGCTTTTGGAAACAAGAAAGAAAGTCCAAGTATATCTAGAAAAATCATCGACGATAACAAGACAATACTTGGAGCCGCGAAGCGTTTGTGTTCTCATAGGTCCGAAGAGATCAATATGAAGAAGCTCTAGAACTCTCTTGGTACTCATGACCCCTTTGGACTTGAAAGAGGATTTGGTTTGTTTCCCTTGGGTACAAGGTTGACATTCCTCATCCTTTTCAAAATCCAATTTGGGAAGTCCTCGAACCAAGTCCTTTTTGTCTAGTTTCTTCATTTGATGCAAGTTCACATGACCCAAGCGTCGATGCCAAAGCGAAAGATCGTTTTTATCCACGACTAAGCATCTATTTAGTATGGGCTTTAAAGCATCAAGAACAATCACATATAGATTACCATTTCTAGTTCCCTTATATATGACATTATAGGACAGGGAATCTAGAAGCAAGCATTCTAAGGAAGTAAAGAGCACAAGATAACCATTATCACATAATTGGCTCACACTAATCAAGTTGTGATGTAGGCCATCAACAAGCAAAACATTTTTAATGCACAAATCATTACCTACATCTCCCTCACCTATAACCTTACCCTTTTTGTTGTCCCCAAAGGTTACCGATCCTCCTTTCTTCTTCACAAATTTGTTGAAATGGCTGATTTCTCCAGTCATGTGCTTAGAGCAGCCACTATCAACAATCCATTTCTTTGTGACCTGCAAGAAAAGAGGATGTCGGAACCCAACTCAAACTTTGGGGTCCGGGGTTAGCTTGGGGACCCATTTCATATTTGGGTTGGTCCCCTTAGGCTTGTAAGGACAATAGGTAGAATAATGATCATCACATTTGCAATGCATACATACCATGGGATTTTTAGAGCCGGAAGACTCTCCATTGAGAATTGGAGTTTCCACACTCTTTTTCTTACCTTTCTTCTTCTTCTTACCTTTTGGGATACTCTCATCGTATCCTAGACCACTAGTACCAATTTGTTTGGTAGAGTGCTCTAGAACATCATTTAGAGACTTTTTACCGGAAAGAAACCTTTGCAAGGTAGATCTTAATTTAGCATTATCATCACTAAGATTTTTAATAGTAGTAGATAAACTATCAAGATCTTCTCTAGCATGCAACAGGTCGGCCTCAAGATAGAGGGCTTTAGTAAGAAGAGAATCTTTTTCAATAGTTAAGTTAGCAACTTCATTCCTAGGCAAGATAGGTCTAGAGGATAGATCATTTGTTTGAGCAAGCAATCTAGCATTTTCAGATTTAAGCATAGCAATTTCTTTTTGATAACAATGAACTTCCTCTCTCCTAGCATCATCAATGAGTTTTAGTTCAACATTTTCAGTTTTTAGAACATCTAACTCATCTAGGCAATTTTGGTTCTCGATCTTAAGACTTTCAATAGTTTTAAGATAAGCACCATTCTCAACCTCTACTCCATTGTATTGAAGTTCAAGGTCTTGAAGTTGCTCTTGCAAAGAATCTATACTATCAAGGTGTAACTTTTCATTTTCATCAAGAATGTCAATCTTGGCATATAGATCATCTATTATCTTTCCTAATCTCTTTCTTTTAGCTTTACATTTAGCAAGAGATGATTGACATTCACTAAGCATTTCAATGATAGATTCTTTAGATAATTCAAGTAAAGCTTCATCACTTACATTGCTTACCTCACTTACCTCCATTACCTCTTCACTAGTAGATGCCATAAGTGCAAGATGACATTCTCCATCCTCGGAACAAGATGAACTTGAAGTAGAAGACTCCTCCCATGCCGCATGAGCTGCATCTTTGGATCGTCTTTCCTTCTTGTCCTTCTTCTTGTACTTGGATTCTCTCTTGTATTTGTCATCCTTCTTGTGACTGCCCTTATGATAGCCCTTCTTGACTTTTGGGCAATCATTCTTGTAGTGGCCCTTTTGGCCACACTCATAGCACCTAGGAGTGGAGGAGGATTGCTTTCCCTTGAAGTGTCTTCCTTTGGAGTAATTGGCTTCATGGTCATTAGCACCTTCGTCTTCGCTTGAGGAGGGGCAAGGAGACTTCATGGCAAGCTGTTGTTGCCTCATCATTTCTTCGACATGAGCTTTGAAGGCCGTGTCCTTCATCTTTCTTGTCTCCTTCTCTTCCCTTTTCTCCTCTTCCTCTTGCTTGTCGAGCCTTGGTTCGTGAGCTTATAGGTTACCAACCAGCTCCTCGGTTGACAACTCGCTAAGCTTGTAGACTTCTTCAATTGAAGTCACCTTCGGCTCCCATCTCTTTGGAAGAGACCTCAAGATCTTGGCGTTGATGGTGCCTCGATCCATGACACTCCCAAGGGCTGCAAGGCTGTTGAGGATGACGTTGAGCCTTGTGTACATGTCCGCAACCCTTTCATTCTTCCCCATCTTGAAATTTTCAAGTAGGCCTCCGAGCATGTAGATCTTGGCCTCCTTGACCTGCTCCGTCCCTTCATAGGTGACACATAACTTGTGCCAAATCTCATGAGCGGTGTCCCATGAAGAGATGCGGTTGAATTCCGATGGAGAGAGGGCAGCGTAGATGATGCTAATGGCTTTAGCATTTAGTTGAGCACGCTTCATCTCTTCGTCCGTCCATGTTGTGATGTTCCCCTTCGGCTCGTCGTACTTGAGGTGGACTATCTTCCACATCTCGTAGCTAACTCCTTGGATGTAGAACTGCATCCTTCTCTTCCAATATAGGAAGTTGGTGCCGTCGAAGACCGGGGGTCTTGTGGAGTAGCTTCCCTCAAGGTTGAGTGAACCGAGAGCCGAATCGCCCATCTTCTCCTACTTGTTGAAGTAGCTTGGAGAAGACCCGCTCTGATACCACTTGTTGGATCAATGGGCTCTAGAAGGGGGGGGTTGAATAGAGCTTCACAAACTTCACAAGATAGATTAAACCACCAAATTATATTACGAGTGTAATTTGAAGCAAAACAGTAATTTGATGTCCTAAGCTAGCATTCATAGCAAGGGTAAGAGATATGGATAAACATGCACTTGGACAGGTGGTTTAGAGTGGTTCCTCGTCCTAAACTTAGGATCAAGTCAGTCCACTACCTAGAGTTGGTTAGGCTCTAGGATTTGTAACTTGAGGCTCTTATATTTCTCACAAAAATAAGATTACAAGCTACAACAACCAACCATCCAAGGTCTTATATAACAAGCCAAGATCTTCTACCTCACCAAGGACTTACCCACCAAGCAAGTAGTCTTCCGCCTTCTCTAAAGGACTTACCCACTCTTGCTCTGATCTTCGGCCTTAAAGGAATTACCTATCTTGCTTGCCCTTCGCCTTGCACCTCTCCTTCACTCGGAGAGCTTGCTCACGTTTTCCCTCCACCAAGGGAGCTGGAGCAACGATCAATCTTCACCCTTGAAGATCAGCAACACATCTTCCCCTTCACTCGGAGAAGAACAGCAGCAACTCCTCTTTCACTCGGAGAAGTAGCTTCAAACAATCTTCATTATGGAATGGAGGTGGGAGAATGAAGATGGAGAGCTTTACAATGAACAAATGGTAGCTCTCTTACAAAGGGATCCTAACTCACTCTTACTCACGTTTTTGAATTGAAGGTAGAGAGAGAAAGGGGGCTCAAAGGTTGGAAACCACTCAACTAAGGCTAGGACCAAGCATATGTGAATGAGCAACCTTGGAATGAAATCCAAGAGGTCCTATTTATAGTTGAGGGTGTCCCTTTGAGGTTGGGTGAGTTAAGTGGCACAAACTAGCCGTTTTACAACTTGCAACGGATCTATTTTGAGTCCCACCAACTCCTCCAACGGTTGGAATTGCTTTTTCTGCATTCCAGTACAGTTCGATCGGCCGAGTTTCAATAAAGGCAACTCGGCCGACACACTAGGTGACAAAACCAACAGGGAATCTGTCGGCCGAGTTTCCAGGGGGAAACTCGACCGATCAGTCTTCCTTTGGTTTTGACTGACCAGTGGATCGGCCGAGTTTCCTGGCATTGAAACTCGGCCGACAGCCCAGAAAATTCCTCAATACATGGATCGGCCGAGTTTGTAATTCGGCCGACAAAATCCCTGTTAAGGGGTATTTTGGAATTTCCAAAAACTGTATAAATGATGGATTTTTGAGTTCCAATCATTTTATCCATCTTAGATACAATGCAAAACATGAATTTAAGTGATTACAAAAATTGCTCTAAGCCTCTAAGGGCTATATTACAAAGCGGGTGAAAGTCACATGTTTTGCATGTGCCGGGAGAGTAGCTTTGAGTGAATTTTGATTCTTTTCTTGTATCTAATGTCTGCAATGATCTCAATTAGAAATGTTAGATACATATGAGTGGAATGGTTAAGTCATTATCAAAATATGGGCAATATGCGACACCTAGGTCAACAATAAGTGCATGTAGAATTGCATAATTACATGAACGAAGCATTCTTTCAAACATTGCATAAGGTGTTCATGCTAGTTTTTTTTAATACACTTAATATAATTTGGGACAAACTTTATATCCAACTAAATAAAGCCCCTATAATGAAGAAATCTTTTTTCTATGAGGGTATGTTATGAAAAAACCAATAAAGAAAGATAGAAAAAATTATAAAAGAAAGAAAAAGAATATAGACGAAAAGGAGGGGTGCAGTGATGACAAATTATATTGTTTCCCAAAGAAATATAAAGGGAACTGTAGAATCTAACTGGACATAACACACACATTCCACCCATGCTTGTCATTAGAAAAAGACATCTATATTCATACATCATATCAAAACATCACTTATTTTCATTGCAATCCTAATCAGATATTTTGTACACACGTTGTATAACATCTAAGGTTTTGAGGCCTTAGAATAAAATGATCTTACTTGAAATGATTGAACTACCCATGTCACTAAGGTCCACCTCCTTTTCAAAGAGTATGTTACTAAGAACACTGTGGTTAAGTTGGCTTAGTCCATAGTAGTACTTGGATGGGTAACCTAAAGGAAAGTTGATCCCAGACCGTGCATGAGTGAGGACAAAGCACACAACCGAGATTGTTGGTAACCTATGGGGTTAGTCATCACTCTTTAAATTCTACTTACTATCTTGGACAGTGAGCCTAGGCATTACAAATAGTATCAGAGCTAGTTCTCCTCTTGTACGTGGGCCCACGTGGGCATGTCACAAGCTAGTTGCAAGTCATGTGATCTGGGCATGTTTGAAAGGTGTATCCAAATTCATGAGCCACCCTTATGTTGGTATCCATGAATGGTAGTTGGGTATACATCAGTTAGTCTGGGTATCCATTCAAATGGGGATGATATTTTGATGCCATGGTTGATCCTTGATGAGGACGTCAATAGTCGGAGGGATATTTTAGCATTCCATGATTTGAGGCTTCATATAAAATGATATTTAAAGGAATAATTTGAATACCCATATCATTAAGGTGCACCTCATTTTCAAGGATATCCTCACCAAGAACTTTGTGGTT
The DNA here is from genome assembly GCA_963693085.1 of Alisma plantago-aquatica. Lineage (NCBI taxonomy): Eukaryota > Viridiplantae > Streptophyta > Magnoliopsida > Alismatales > Alismataceae > Alisma > Alisma plantago-aquatica. The sequence continues at coordinate 751,904,326 of OY856413.1, forward strand.
AAGCGTGCTCAAGCTAGAGTAGTACTAGGATTGGTGACATGACTAGAGCTTGAACCCTAATTGTATGTAGTGAGGACAAAGTGTGTAGTCTAGGCATGTGGTGGTCTATGGGGCCAGTGGTTATTCTTGAAACTCTACTAGAGTCTTGGACAGTGGTTCTGGATGTTACAAGTTGCTCTTTTGGTAGACCACCACCATGATTACCCCTCATACATTGACATCAGGAGATTGCTTTCACAGTAGAAATCTATTTGATCAACAAAAATGTAGTATAGGGAGATCTTGTAATGTACTAAGTGTTTTCATCTTGATCATGATATTTCATCTACTCCAATTGACTCATGTGATTTATTAATTTTATTCCTAAGGACTTCAAGATTTTTTTTAACTGCACTTCAAGAGTTGCATGCTTAATGATTGATTGGACTAGTTTGGGACCATTTGTGGAAAATTGATGGCATGTGTCATTTTTATAGGAATGTGTATTTATTTTGGATATTTCAATAAAATTCAAGAGTAGTCATTTTAAGGATAAGAAACACTCAAAGTTGGAGTAGTTTGATGCATGCCAAATTATGTCATTTTCTCTATCTATTCTGGTGTGACTCTACGTGTCAATTGATCTTATGTACATATGTGTTCTGGAATATATCATTGAAGATACATTTATTTTTTTAAGGGAAATTATATCACTTGCATTACTCATAAGTCATACAACATCTACAAAGGGTACTAACACCAAACAAAAACATAAAAGTCAAGAACAAAACAAATGAACCATCAAAACTAACATAAAGTTGATTTTTTTTTCATATGGAATTTCTACACCAAATCCTACATTGGTGGTGTTATGTCTACATCTGAACATATTGAGAAAAGGAACCCTCCATAACCATAACCATATCCAAGAAAACACATCTAACATGGAGGAAAAGCAGACCTTACCATAGGAAAGTAACTCAATCATTACATAAGAGACTAAATAAACCTAAGAAAATCATGACCCCTTGAATAATGGTGACTAGAACAAATTAGAAGTTGCATTGACTAAGAATGAGACAAAAAAACAAAATAAGAAATAGAAAAAAAGGACAACAAAAGTGGAACCAAGAAAAGGGGAGAAAGGATGATATGGATGGAACTAGGGAAACAGGGAGAGATATTGTAGATCCAGACTACCCACGACCATTGAAGGATTAGAGACACCTATAACCTCACAAAAACTACCACCTAAAGGAACTCCTATATAAGGATCAAATCAGACCCAATGGTCACAAAGCAATACCAATAGTGAAAGAGAAATAGGGATCAAAGTGATGCACCCCACCTGCCTTATGCCATGGCCACCACATAGAATAGGAGAAGCCTAGGGGGACCAAGATAGCGCACAATAGAACTAAAACCCCTCCTCTAAGGCACCACATTGGACAAAGAAATCCTTACTAAACACCCCCTTTTTTTCTAGAGCGTGCAGATGCACTCAAACTAGTTCCTTAATATAGATTTATTTACTTGTGTGTCAATTACTCCATATTTTAGAGTAATTTGGACAATAGTGACTATATGTGGGAATTTTATTTATGCGTATCTTTTATTAGATATATGAGTTTCTAGCCAAAATGTCAATATCATTGATGATTTTTCTCCCAAGACAAACTCAAAGCCTCGTAGGGTCAATGCATCACCCCCAAGGTTGATAGCATTCATGATTTTTCTTGAAATCCAAAATTGTACATACATTTTGATTAATTCATTGACATAAGGTCGATAGCAATGACCAAAATCAATTATTTTTTATCTAAATAACCCAACAACCATGAGCTAAACTCGTCAAAAATGTATGTGTCTCATTATATACATGTTCGGATTTCTAGAGAGAAAGGAAGATAGAGGAGAAGGAGCATATCACATCCATGTAGTAGATATAGATAAATTCAATCAACATAAGTCACCTAGAGACATCGAGAACCTACTATGTCGCCTAGGACCTACTACATCATGTTCTACACCAGGCTTTGGTACTCTTTTTTGTTTTCTACCATGATTTTTTTCATTCTTTGCATTCATTGTGTGGATCAAATTATACTCATGAGGAACAAAATATTTATCTGTAGGAAACAAGAATAACTCGACGTGATATATTGTTGAATTGTTGACTTTTTTAATACATGATTATTCTTTTGGATTTCATGCTTGAGTTAATAAATTGAGTCCTTTGAGAGTGAGTACCGTAGAATATTTCTTAGATGATATTTTTAGTTGGAAGACACAAATTTTATCAAATTTCTTGCATGACATAGGTTCACAAGAACACAAAAGTAGCCTCATGCATGTGAGGCGTTATAGTTGTAGACTAATTTTGGTAGGTTTAGCTAGCTCAAAAATACCACAAAAGTAGGATTGTTCTTAGTTGGATACAAGGCTATGCTTTAGAAGGATGTATCCTTAAAGTGTGATGCTTACTCAACAACAATATGAATTTCTTAATAATTGAATTGGTTTAAAAATATCGGATTGCCATGTTGAAACTTGTGTCATAGAAATCTCTTGCCCCAATTTTCAAGAAACTTTGTTAATATTTAGTTGATAATTAGTTCATTAAAACCCCAAATTCAAAATTTTCTTGGTCTAGAAGATTAGTTATAGTTATTAATAGTTTGTAGTGTCCAAACTTCATGTGGTTAAATAGCATGGGACTTAAAATCCCTTTTTTATGAATGTACACTTGTGTTTTTACACATAGTATAAACATGTCAACATGCAATGAAGTAACCTATATAACTTTTATATATTTACCCCAACTGGGTCTATTATGTGTTATGTACAATGTAAAATATATTTTCAACTAAGTTAGTGGCTCGAAACTATTACATGGCCCACCAAAAAACAACACTACTCTTTGCATATGATATTGAAATTTTGAATAGATGGGCTAAAGTGGTAGTTGGGGAGGAATGAGTGGTCAGGTCTCCTCCCCTGCTCATGCAAAGCCCAAATTAGGGTGAAAGATTCCTTGATGTCACCCTCTAAAAGGGCGTTTCCAGTTACACAAACACTCTCACCTAAACCACAAAACTAAGGGAAAATCAATTAATAACCCTAACCTTACTAAAAGTCCTCTTATTTTCAAACCTTCATATCTCCCAAGTAGGGGGATAGTTTCCAATATATTCTAATGTTTCCTTTCCTAAAGCAAGCCAAAATTATTAGATTTGGTATCAATATGATATTCTTTGGAGCTATAGATAATTTATTCAAATCTCATCTTATATTAACTCCATATGATGAAGTGACCTATCCAATTTTTTTTTTTTAATTTATACCAAAAAATATAAGGTATGTCTTACTTGTCACCTATATAAGTGTTTGAATGAATATCACACTTGAATCAGTTCAATTAAATCTTTGATAATGGTTGGAACACATGTTGTGTACATTTAAGTTCAATTGGACCCAATCAATATGAAGCTTAATTGGACTTGGGGTCTAACATGTGTCAATTGCTTAAAAGGGAATCATCCAACTTCAAATATCCTAATCTCCCCAATAGCATAATATTCATCACCTAGTGGTATTTATGGCTAAAAGTCTTATGAATTTAATTCTAGGTTTTGGGCATTTTACCCAAAATCTATGTAGTAATAAATCCATAGTTCTACTTTTAGGAAAAGAAAATTTGGTAACAAGTTTGCAAGGATTTAGTACATTTATGGAAGTAGTATGAGATCAACAAACTATCATAGTAAGACTTTTTAATATATTCACACAATATAGATAGTTTATCGTGTGTGTTTTCTAATAAATTATTCTCTCATCTATATGATTTCTACACTTGTACCTTTCACTATTATTTGATTGGTATACAAATACACTTGTACCTTTCACTATTATTTGATTAGTATACAATCAAAGTATTAGTTTATAACTTTGTATTGTATGATAAAATTATTAGAAACATCCATTTTTGAACTTGTATGACAATCTATAATCTACTTTTCATAATGGTAAAATTATATGATAATGTAAAAGGATACAATATGATTTTAGAAAGTGATTCTTTATGATGATTTTTTTAATAATTTTTTGATATTTTAGCATTTTTGGGTATTTTGTTAGATCCATTCTTGATTTGGAAACCCCAGAGAGTTTCACCATGGAAAATATATTAAAACATCCCATAAATATCAAATATGGATATAATAACTCACCACGGTAAGATTTGTTCTTACAACATAAATTGATTTGACATGGTCAATGTTGTTGTCATTTAAATGTACACAATTATTTGGCACATATTCCTAGGTTTTGAAAAAATAAGAAATTGTGTAGTGTTTATGATGCATATTTCCAAAAAAATCATACCTATTTTATATAGGAAAATAACCATTTCATTACTATACTATTCATGTAATTTTCATATTTATTTTACAATTTAATTAGGGTAATGGGTGTCCAACTAGTTTAGGATTAAACGAAGTTATTGGGCTAATATATGGGTGATGTTGATTGTTTCTGCTACGTTCTATGGAAAGATTTTAGATGACATGGATTGGTTTATGGAGTCATATTCTAGACTAATCCAAGCATGAACTTCACAATAAAATTTAGTGTGCATATAGATGCCCCTCTCAAGATGTGATACTTTTTGGGAATTATTGAAACAAAATTTATTGTGATTCAAGAGTAATATTGTTGGCCTAATTGAATGGGTTACCAATTTTTATTGGTCCTCTCCTATAACCAAAAATTAGTATTGGTTCACAATGAAAAATGTACCAAACACGATGAAGTTTTGAGTCACTAGTCATTGAATCATATGCATGACATTTTGTGACTTTGATCTATTTTAATTTGTTGATTGTGGCATTAACTATAAAATGAAGTCTATTGACTATATTAGAAAGTTAGATAACTTTGAATGGATGTTTCATTACACAAAAACTCTTAAGATAGTTTTAAAGTTATGATTGGTATGAGCCATAAAATTGTTGCAAGTGAAGGATTTTTGGCAAATCCACAAAAGATACTAGCTCAGCCTTTTTTGTGTGATTAACTTGTGGAAACATCACGTTCAAGGAATTCAAATAGGATAAAATGTGTTGAATATCTTACTTATAGGTATCAAACCAATTTATAGGAAACACCCTAGCCTTCCTAAAGAATGTAAAAGAAGAAGGTACACTTAATTTCTTATTCATGGGACTTTGTGTAAAGATCAAGCACATACAAGTCTTTTGTTTAGGACTTGAAAATGGTGAAAACACATAATATCATTAATGAGAATAAAAGTGGTCATCCATGAAGAATTTTGAATAGGAGAAACAAACCGACCTTGTTTAATATATTTAAAGTAATGAACAAGAAACAAACCAACCTTCCATAAAAGGACGTTTAATAAGAATAGTATGAAATTATCTTTAAGTCCTTATGGAGTCCAAAATAGAGATAAATTGGAGAAAAGACAGATGATCCAACTTACACATTATAAATTTAGATTATAAATGGGAGATGTGGAAACTTCTTAACAGTTTCAATATGATAATTGAGGTCTTGTTTTTGCAATGCATCAATTGATTAGTGAAATATGTTCGAGTTTTTTATACGTTTGAATCGCATGATGATTATATGAAAATTTGTGACCTTCTAGTACGTTTCTGGATATAACTAATCATTTCTATGCTACTTAAGTGGAGTGTAGATCCTAATGCTATTACCTAAATATGACGATCAGTGGTGGTCCCAAGGAGAAAGGAAATTAATCTAAAACATCATACTAATGATATTAACCAGAAAGAAGTGATAATGGAAGAAATTTATATTTAGAGATGAATAAGATTAGTATTCATAAAAAATACAAACTATGAGAGATGCCACAACTAATGTTTATAGTTCTTTAACAACATCGAACATGGTTCCATAACATATATAATTTAACATAGAAACACCTCAAAAAACACCCACAAATATCCCAAAGATCCCAATTAAATAACCTTTCAATACAAAAATGAAAAAACCTCAATCTTCACTTGGCTGTGCAGCCACTCAAGTCTTATATTCGGACGGGGAGTAGATGACTCAAATTTTGGGCCCTTAAAAATATTGTTCACTAGCTTATATACCAATGAATAAGCGAGAAGATTAAACATAGATATGATTAAACATAATTTTATCTTTAAATCTATTAATTGGAACAAATAAGATCTATGACAATCATATTGCATTCATATTTTTAATATAATTATATACCTATGATAATGAAGACTTGTAATAAGATAGCACATATAAGAATACCGACCTATATGTATGACTATGGAAAATATCATTTTAATTACTACATTCAAATTAATTGGCTTCTACCAAGCCTAGTAGATTCCTCCATGGTTTCCTCATGTGCATGACTCATTGAACATGCCCTAGGGTTTATCTGACACCTTAAGGAACTGAAGAACCCATGTTTATCACAAGGTTAGGTATGATCCTATCTCATCTATACCTTATCATTCCCACACCTTGGTACAAGGTTGGGTACCCCATCTCACATCCCAGACCATATTCTGAACCATTCACATTCATTTCATATATCCTATTTGACCGGCCTAAATCGCGCGTCCAAAAGGGAGCGGATTTGAAGTTGTCAGACTTTTAAATTACCCGACTCTTAGGCCTCTGCAACGATGACGGGGTCCGAGGTAGCAATCGAGGTCGAACCACAGGGACAAGGGGGTAGTGTTAAGAACACGGAATTGGCACTCTACACTCCGGTAAAAGCAAGGTGAGGATAAAGTTCCCAAAGGGAACAACAGGCGAAGATCGATAAAAATAAAAGAAAATTATCTCCAACTGGAGCTACAAGGAAAATTAAGGTTTTTAAGCATTTATCGGTTCTTAGGGGTTTTGCACAACAAAACCAGATAGGATAACACTATTTCTTTAGTAAGGAACGAAGGGGGGAAACTTCGGTAAAACAAGCGGCAGCACCAGTACCCCTTCTCTCAAAGAGGGTACCTCTAACTAAGCACCAACACCTCTCTCAAGGGTGTTGGACTTGGGTTAGAGTGGAAAGATCACTAAAGAAACTCCGATCCTGGGTACTCTCATACTCCCGTATCAGACCAAACACTGGAGCCACAACACCTCTCTCGAGGATGCTGCAACGGGAAACACGGTTTGATAGCTAGTCAAAACATGATCCAAGTATACTAGCTAGAGTCCAGATGCTAAACAGAGTAATCATCCAACGAAAAGGAACCAAACATAAGGCCAACAGATATTTAAAGCTCCTCTGATTCCACTAGCATAATCATTATATAAAAGGGTTTGGTTACAATGCGTAAGTAAAGAAAGTAAATGACTAAAAAAGAAAGATAAGTATCACCTCCTTGATTTAGAAGAGCGACATGCAGCAGCGGATCCCTAAGATTCCTCTAGCCCGATACTGGTTTAGAGCTCTGCCCGATACCCCTGTGTCGAGCGGCACTCCCTGTCGGGCGATAGGCCACGACGGGCAAACGTACCGACCAAAGCGCTCTCGCCCGATACGGTCATGACGGGATGCCACCTTTTCGGGCGACACACCGTGAAGGGTGATTCGTATCGGGCTCGGTATCGTGTCGGGCTAGAGACTGCTTAGGGTATCAGGTTACTCATATCGAGTGTCCTCGTTGGTTGATATCGGGCTGCTGCGGTGACCGGGGCGGATTCTAAGTGAACCATTCCCGCCCTCTCGGGTCGGAGAAGTGCTCACCTAGTATCGCCTGGTGCACCTCTGGGACGCGACGCGCTAGCTCCAGGTGCTTTCCCAAGTTAGCTTTTACCGGTCCCATCGGAGTCATGTAGCTGCTATTTATAGGCAGCGGTTGGGAGAAGTTGTGGTTCTCCGGGCGCCACGTGTCCTCCATCAACTCTATTATTGTGGCTTCAGGGATGCCCGATATGTGTGTCGCCCGACACAAAGTGTGTCGAGTTGTAAGCGTGTCGGGTGTCGTGACGAGTGGGCACCTGCCGGTGGGTGGCTTGTATCGCACGACACGCTTCAGTAGTCGTGACGAGTACAGCTCCCTGTCGGGTAAGTGGTGCATCACCCGTCAGATCCTCCTTACGCGGCACGCCCGTATCGCACGGTAGCTGTATCGTGCTGCTGTATGTCGGGCAGTGAGTGTATCGGCCGACTGGTCGGAGGGCCGATGCAGGTAGAACACGTTCATGGGCCGGGACGAGCCTTTTTGCTGATAAATGAGTCAAAAAATGAGGAAAACTCTGCAAAAGATGATAAAATTGAGTTAAGAGCGTAGCGTGGCCTGATTATTCAAAAACATGACAAAAAGGAGAGGAAAACAGTTTAAAAGGGGAGATTTGACAACGAAATAAGGGCCAAAAACATCAAAAAATTTGGTGTTATCAACTCCCCCAAACTAAGCATTTTGATTGTCCTCAATCAATCTTTAAACATTGTTTTGTGATGCTTCTTCTTAACCGGTATAGTTTTCAGACCATGGGTTTGAGAAACTATTGATATGTCTTATAGAGAATACTTCCCGATCACAAACAACAAACTTTACTTTTCCCGCCTTTTTTAAGCAAAAAACAATTTCTCCAAAGCTTCGGCGAGACTTGGGTGCATGATTTCGAAGTTAGCTTTCACACCAAACAACTTTTGATAACATAAATTTGTGTGTTTGGGTAGGTTTAAGGCTTTTGGGGTTTTCCTTGTTTCCCATCAGTCCATCCAGGTACGGGTCTGTTAGTGGACAAGTGGTCTCTGCAGTCCAAGCCAGTTGTCTTTAGAGCAGTGATTTCACATCCTACGTACCACTGCCCCGGATGTACCATGCCTAAAGATGGGTACTTTTTGAACAAAAGTGTGTATATTTTTTTTTCTATTTGGCACAACTCTCATGCTTTTATTCACTCTCATAAGGCTATTCTCTCTTTTTGGGATTTTTGTTGGGTAAGGGAAAACAAGAGAAATTTCTGCTGTTTGGGTAGCTTTTTCCTTCTGCATACACGTCTCTTAGCTGTTGCGAGATTATTTTTTGAAATTTTTGGCATTGAAAGTCGTGGTCTTTCGTTGTTTGAGGCTGCATTATCAAAAAGACATAACAAAACCTGCATCTCTTTGGTCACAGAGAAAACAAACTGGCAAGAAGTCATATCTGGTTTTTACTATACAACGTCTTTGTACATATATATATGAAGACAAAATAAGCAAAATTTTGTAATTTTGTATGAGGCATGTATATGTATATATACACCTGTTATTGAAAAAGAATAGAAAGAAAAAAAGGGGTGAAGTTTGAAGTGATTTTAGTACCTCCCTCACTGGTACATAGTATCCCCCCCAAACGTACTCCACACTCTGTCCCAGAGTTGTAAAGTAGCTAAGGTAGGGTAATGTTAATGCAGTGAGGGTTAGCTGGTGAGCGCGCCTTTGCCAGATAGAAGCTCCCACACATATTCTCCTTGTTTGCTGTGGTAGTCGATGTGGTGGAGCTGGTCAGGCGTCTCTTCATTTGATATCGATTCCAGCATGAAGATGTCACAGTTATTGGATAAAGGAATTTGTTGTAGACTGCGGTGGCAGAATTGGAGCTCATGCCATTTGCTCGCTGCCGTCTCCAAGAATGGTTGTATCAGTGCTGCCACCTCGTCGTAGTATTTTCGTACTAAAAGCTCGAGGGAGGTCAACGTCGTCGATGTACACTGCACTGGATGATCTTTGTTGCTGTCTGAGCTGTTGTAGAAGATTCCTACTCATTGGTGAGTGTACATCATCAGGAGCGTCTAGTGGTTGTAGTACAGGATGGGTAGGAAGATTGTGCGTGGAACCCTGTGCTACAACTCTGCCAGAAAGGATTGCTTCGCTACTAATTCATCGGCAAGGAAAATGTCGTTGAACAGCATTAGATGAGCTATGTATGCGTGTTCAAATTTCTTTTGTAGTTTCTGGATGTAGGCGGCCGCCACAGATATCGCCAAGCATCCTCCTTCTTTTACCATGTCCCTCAAGTCGTCAACTGGGACTATGACACTGCCTGCCTCGTAGATGACATCTTTCGGGGTAGAGTCAGCTAACTTCAGAAGAACTTCATTGACATGCTCCTGCGTGAGTGTAGAGCATGAGAAACGGTCGAAGTTGTTGATCATTTCTTCTGATGTTTCAGGCGAAGCGGGGTCTTCGATCCCGTGTACTTCCTGCAGGATTTCTAACCGCTTGCCTGCCCTGTAGATGTCTGCTTCTATCTCAGCTTCTTTCTCTGGAGTGTTGCTGGGTTGTGAAGATTCGTCTGCTTGATCACTATCCAGCAGCCTCTCTGGTACCCTTGCGTCTTGGAAGTAGCGCCTGTCTTTGATCAGTAGCAGTGCATATATGCTTCTGAGCTGGTAGAAGTTTTGGCCCTGGAAATGCCTTATGTATCCGAATATGTTGAGCATCTCTATGGCGTGCAAGACGATAAAGGCATTGTTTCCGCTTCCCTCTTCTGCTTGGTTGGGGAAGTCTCTGATAGAGAAGAAGTTCCAAACGCCGCTATGATGTTGGACTCCTTGCTTGATGGCTTAGAGAAGATGCAGCGGTAGAAGCATGAGATGTTTGTCCTCCGGATGACTGAAAATAAGTCATGAGATGTTTGTCCTCCGGGAGCTGGACGTCATGGTTCTGGAGGTATGCCACACACAGGAACCATATGTTGCGGTGCTTGTACGGGGCCAACACGATGTTTGTGGTGTGCTCTTCGATGTGTCACAGCATGTTGGCCACCATGATGGAGTCTGGTACTCCCATCATCAACCTTCTTGCCAAGGTTGGGGTGGCATTATATATTGTTCTCCGACCTATCTCGGTGCTGATATTCTCTATTATTGCACCTTCTAGGACCCTGAACAACTTCTTTCCGACAACGGATAGTGAGCGGAATATGCTTCTGAGTGCTCCCGGTTGTACGGAGAAGTAGCCGTTGCTCAAGAAGACGTCTTCTTCATCATCCTGTGACCTCAGGACCTTGTTCAGCAGCTTCTGGTCCCTGATCGACAGGTAGTCGATGACCCTTCTGTCGAAGTCGGCCATCTCGAAGGAAGGTATCTCTAATGGCACAGAGAATTCATCTGCCATCGAGCTTCTTCTTCTGGGGGGTGTGTCTTTCATTGGCGGCACAGATGTCCCCCCTTCTCCCTCAGATTCGTCAGAAGAGTCCTCCCCGACGTTGATTGCTTCGTTATCATCCTCAGCTTCATCTAGGGGGACTGAGGGGCTGCTTCTTCCAAACCACGGGAGCTCTCCTATCCTGCTGGAGCTCCGTTGGCTGACCTTTGCGGCGTCCCTTCCTCGGGCGTTGGGGATGGCCCACTGGAGGAGGAAGTGGACGACGATCTTGGCGAGGATGCTGACGATGAGGGTTGAGAGCCTGAGCCGGGAGGTGACGGAGATCTCCTCGGCTGCATTGGACACGGGTGATCATCCTTCCTGTTCATCCTCTCCTCGATCACATCAAGGCGTTGGAGGGCCTGCTGCAGCGTCACATTGAGTGCCTCTAGTTGGCCGGGGAGGCCAACTAGAGTCAGCAATTGCCGCTCCTGGCTATTCAGCCTCTGCTGGAAAATAGAAAACTTGCGGGTTAGTGAAGTAAATGTAGCTGAGTGGCTTTCTGTTACCTCCCAGAAGTGATCGAGTTCGTGCCCCAGCATCTTCCCGAGCGACGGAGGGGCTTCTACGAATCTCCCTCTCGTCCTCGCGACACTCATCTCACGCGAGGGTCTACCCGATGAGGTAGAATCTATCTCGATTGTTTGTGAGGTAGTTTCTACTGGGCGAGGCATAAGCATTTTTGCGGTTGTCCCTACCTCGCCCCTTTGTTGTGATGGGGAAGGTCGCGGTGTTGGTGGCTGCTGCTCCACCTCTGCGTTGTCGACGACCTTTTCTACAGCTGCCATAGGAGACACCGGCGGTGGTGTCAGCATAAGGTGTGCAGCTCTGAGCTCCATCTCGAGGATCTCAGCGAATGCCCCATTACTGGCATCCGACTGTGCTTCTTCTTCTGCCACTAAGGGCACCACCGAAGTTTCGGGAGTTGCGGCTATCTCTTCTGCGGCAGCTTCCGTCGGGGTTAGGCCGGTTGTCTCAGCCCCAGTTGCCTCGGCGACTTGCACGACCGCCGGTACTTCTCCAGCCATGGAATATATTGTCATGATCATGGCTGGGATGGTAGGAACGGTGACAACTCTATCAATAGCTTTCGTTGGTGGATCTGGAGCCGTGGACGGCTCGATGGGAATTGTGGAAGATTTGTCCTACTGAGTGTCAAGAGGAATTGGTTCTCCTCTTGCAGCCGCCCTCTCTTGTATACTGGTGGTGGTGTTGTAAGTGGCTTCGACTGCCACCGCTTCGATCTCTGCACTGGTGAAGACCAGCTTTTCTGCGTCGTAGTTGGCGCAACTAGGAAGCGGAAGAAGGGTGGTTGTTCTCAAGAATTTGTAGAAGTAGCTTCGCCCCTCCTTCTTGATGATGTTGGCTGAAGTTGAGGTCGATCTTCTCGTCGCCCCTTGTCCTTGAGAGACTGTGCGGCTCCCGTGGGTACCCTAACCCGACCGCAATAAGATTGACAATGCCACCCATGCAGTACTCCTTGGTGGCATCCTTTATTGGGTGTAGCCTATTCAGCAAGAAACGTCCCAAGTTGATCATATTCCCCTCCATCACATGCCACATGAGATGGAGTTCTTCGGTGTAGATGTTGCTTGATTCCTTTTTGCTGAAGAGAAGGCACACTACAAGTTTGTGCACAATTCTCCAGAAGTAGGAGTGCACCACCGCCACCTTACTTCCCGGCTTGAACGATGACTCGCCGGTCAACCTCCTCCAGAGCTCTATGGGGTTGAACCTGTCTCCTTCGGTGATCCTTGCACCGTTGTTAAGTAGTTCCTTCTCCTTCTCACTGGAAGAGAAGATCTCGTTGAGCAGCTTCTCGGAGATGACGTGCTCGGAGTTGTATAGCCGCCCTTGCAGTCTGTCTGCTCCGTCGTATTCTTCGAGTTTTTTGGGTCTATTATGTACCCGGCGGAGAGATGACATGAACCCCTGGTGAGTTCAGTGTAGGAGGCAGAGTGGCTGAAGCAGATCTTCCACAACCCTGCTGCAGCTAGGACATTTTCGAGTCTGTCGAATATGCCTAGCTGTAGGAAGGACGACTGGTGGCAGAATCTGCTTGGCCTGTAGAATTTTGTTGCCAATTCTGAGTACCGGCACCCATACTCATTATCTCTGGGCACGAACCAACCTGGTGTGTGATCCAGAGATTCTGCCGCTGTGGTTGGAACTGTTGTTGGGGTCGTTACTTCTTCTGTCCTTGCTCTCTTCTCAGTCATGGGTGGCCCAGCTACCTCGGGGTTTGGGCGTTTCTGTCCGACTGTCCTAGCTTCAGCTGCGGCCTTGGTGTTGACCCTCCGACTGTGTTCGTCAACTTGAACAACAGTTTGATTGGTGTGAGCCATTTCTGTTATCATCAAACAAATTTATTAAGTAAAAACTTAAAGTTGATATCGGTGTCTTAAAGAAAACTGATTGCATGATAAGAAAAGTTCGGCCCAATACAAAAGCTACTTGCCACCACCATATCAGGCTTCAAAACTGAGCGATATGATGTTTGCCCGATACACTTGTATCGGGTGATACGGAGTACGGCTGAAAATCGCATAAGTTCATTGTGAGATACTGGGCATCATCGTGAAGGGATTTCATGCCCGATACAAGACACGGGTGTCGCCCGTTAGGAATATACGTGAGGCGATACAAGATGGGTGACACGGCCATTGCCCGAGATAAGGTATCGGGCAAGCGCGCGTTAAAGATGTGTCGTGCGACACGGTCAAAAGTCACGCATCCGAGACAAATGTGTGTCGGGTGATATAAGGAAAATCAACTAAAGCTGTTAGTCTGATACAAAGTGCGCAACATGATGTTCGTGTCGAGCAAGACAAACGATACGGTTGTCGGGTTATACCTTTTCTATCTGAAGTTATCTTGCACGATACGAGAGCAGAAGCTAGGTTGCGTGACACGAGAGCGACGAGAGAAGTTACAACACGATACGGGAGTAGGTGAGGAGTAAATGTAGTAGCCCGACACAGTTAAACCTTTGTACTATATATAGCAATCCAGATCGGGGGTAAAACGGGTAAAATAGGGGTACGTGTCGGGTGAGGAAACAAATCATTCCTGAGACGGGCAGTCCCATCCGTCAAATCAAGGGTTATTACTTCGGCTTCCCGATACGGTTGCTTGCTACTCGGCGGTGTCGTCCGACACGGCTCATGGCTGAGGTGTGATGCTCGATACGCCTAACCGATAAGGGTGTGTCTTGTGCGCCGCCTGAGCCTTTTTCCTGATACGGTCAAGGAACAAGGTATCCTTGCCCGATACAAGGATTTTCGAACATGATTTTTAATGAAAAACTAAAAATAAAGAGAAGGAGAAAGCAATTGATGGGTAAAACATCATGGGCCTACGGTGAAGTTCCCGGCCTCTAATAGCATTACTCATCAATGCTCATAAAACAGAGCAGTGACCCATAAAACAGAAGAGTCAGGGCATGTGATGCATGCACTGACTTGGGCCTTATTACAATCATAATGTTCAGAGTGTTTTTTCTTGCAGGAAAGAAAATAACATCCTATTCTAAGAAAAGTAAAACTCGGGCTGCCTCCCGAAGAGCGCTGTAGTTAGCATTGTCAGCTCGACAGCTTCAGATCCTTTACTTCACATCTTCAGCTATTTCTACATCTTGCAAACTTATCTCCGTCCTTCTCACATACACTTCATATTCATAGAATATTTTTACTCTGTGCCCGTTTACTGGAAAAACTTTGGATGGATCTTCTTTATCATATAGCTCCATCATCCCTGATGGATATATCTTTGCTACGGTGAAGGTTCCGGACCACCTTGTTTGTAGCTTACCTGGAAAAAGATGAATGGAGGATTTAAATAATAAAACTTTGTCACCTTCACTTACATCCTTCTTCCTCAGGTGGGCATCATGCCACACCTTGGTCCTCTGCTTATAGATCCTTGCATTCTCGTAGGCATGCATTCTCAATTCTTCAAGTTCCTGTAGCTACAAATATCTCTTCTCTCCTACCTTCTCCAGATCCATATTCAAGAACTTAATAGCCCAAAGAGCCTTTTGTTCAAGCTATAAGGGTAGATGACATGATTTCCCATAAATCAACTTGTAAGGGGTGGTTCTAATGGGTGCTTTATATGCAGTTCTGTAGGCCCAAAGGGCATCATCAAGCTTCATCGACCAATCTTTCCTCATGCGGCTAAAAATCTTCTCTAAAATCTACTTAATTTGTCTGTTCGAAACCTCCACCTGCCCAGAAGTTTGTGGGTGGTAGGGTGTAGCGACCTTGTGTTTAACTCCATACTTTCGCAGGAGCGCTTCCAACTATTTTTCTCCGAAATGAGATCCACCGTCGCTTATTATAGTACGAGGTACTCCAAAACGAGGGAAGATAGTCTTCTCAAACAACTTGATCACTGATTTGGAGTTGCACGTTTGGGTGGCAACAACTTCCACCCATTTAGACACATAATCCACTGTGACTAGAATGTATTGATATCCTTTTGATGGGGGAAACAGACCCATGTAGTCAATTCCCCATACATCAAAGATCTCGACTTCGACCCAATTGGCCATAGGCATCTCATTTCTTCTTCCAATGTTTCCTGTCGATTGGCATTCTTTACAAACCTTTGCATAATTTGCAGCGTCCTTGAACAAGGAGGGCCAGTAAAATCCCGATTACATCACCTTGGCGGCGGCCCTTTCGCTCCCCAGGTGTCCTCCATATGAAGAGGCATGGAATTCTTTCAGGATGTTTGGGACCTCTTCTTCGGGGGTACATCTTTTGTACAGGTTATCTGCGCATCTTCTAAAGAGGAGAGGATCATCCCAGTAGTAGTTCTTTACATCTGAAAAGAGATTCTTCTTTTTATTATAGGTTATATCAGGAGGCAACTCTCTGCAGGCAAGATAATTACAAATATCTGCAAACCAAGCTAAATTCTCATCTTTGGTTTCAACCATCAGCAAGGCTTCGTCAGCATAGTTTTCGTTAATAGGTGGTTCCTTCTACCTTTCCACCATGATCCTTGATAAGTGGTCGACGACCACATTCTCCGCACCCTTCTTGTCAACGATCTCGTGGTCGAACTCTTGTAGTAACAAAGCCCACCTTAACAGCCTGGGCTTGGTATCCTTTTTCTGCATGAGATATCTTATTTCCCCATGGTCTGTGTAGACCTTAACCTTCGTTCCGATAAGATAAGATCTGAACTTGTCGAAAGCAAAACCAATTGCAAGCATCTCCTTCTCTGTCGTCGTATAATTTATCTGAGCCTCATCCAGAGTACGACTGGCGTAGCAAATTAAATGGTGCCTTTTTTCCTTTTTCTGTCCTAGGACTGCTCCTACAGCATAGTCACTTGCGTCACACATAAGCTCGAAAGGTAGCTCCCAGTCCGGTGCTTTAAGGATAGGAGGTGAGACAAGGGTGTCTTTTAAGGCCTGAAAAGCATTTAGACAATCGTCAGAGAAATTGAATTCAACATCCTTCACCGAAAGGTTGGACAACGATTTTGAGATCTTTGAGAAGTCTTTTATAAATCTTCAGTAGTAGCGGCATGCCCGAGGAAACTCCTCACTCCCATTACATACCTCAGTGGAGGTGGCTTGGATATGGCTTCAACCTTGCTAACGTCTACCTCGATGCCACGCCTCGAGACTTTATGCCCTAACATGATGCATTCTCGTACCATAAAGTGGCACTTCTCCCAGTTCAAGACCAAACTCTTTTCCTTGCAGTGTTGCAAGACCAGAGATAGGTTCTTCAGGTAGGCATCAAAGTCCTTCCCATAGACGGAAAAGTCATCCATGAAAACTTCCACGATGTCTTCCAAAAAATCCAAAAACATCGATATCATGCAACGCTGAAACGTTGTGGGAGCATTGCACAGGCCAAAATGCATTCTTCAGAAGGCATAGGTCCCATAGAGACAGGTATAAGTAGTTTTCTCCTGGTCATCTAGTAAGATGGGGACTTGATAAAACCCTAAAAAACCATCCAAAAAGTAGAAATAGTCATGATGTGCCAATCTTTCCAGAACTTGATCAATGAAAGGAAGCGGATAATGATCTTTTTCCGTGGCTTGGTTCAGTTTTTGGTAGTCAATACACATCCTCCATCCGGTGACGGTCTGAACCTCCTTTCTTCGGTACTACGTGGATCGGGCTCACCCAGTTACTGTCACTGATCGGGTAAATGATCCCAGCATCCCTCAGTTTGATTACTTCTTTCTTCACAACTTCTTTTAGCATTTGATTCAATTTTCTATGAGGTTGAGCCAGAGGCTTAGCAGATTCTTCCAAATTAATGTGATGCATACATAATGCAGGGCTAAGTCCTTTGATATCCTCTACCGATATCATATATCCTGCATGTGGAGTCTCAACTCCTCAAGAAGCTTTTCCAATTGATCCTTCATAAGATAGGCATTAACGATGATAGGATTTCTCTCTTCTTGATCTAGAAATTCATACCTTAATCCTTCAGGTAGCTGCTTCAACTCAGGTTTAGCCTTGGGTGCCTTTTCTTCCGGTGCCTCCTCTAGAGAAGCAAACTTAACTGTTTCTATTACCTCTTCCTCTTCGCTCAGATCTTCATCAAACTAATTAAGATAGTTGAGAAACTCGACAACTTATGGATTTTCAGAATCAGAATCTTGATTGCTTATCACTCTTACAAGAGGGTCTACCATTATGATATCTTCTTCCACCTCTTCACAAAACTGGTTGTAGCTTTCTATAAAGCAAGTGGACTCTAACAGGGATGGCCCTTTCACCACATCCTTTACTTTGAAGTCTAAGTGATCATTTCCGACCCTTAGAGTGATCATTCCCTCAGCAACATCAATCAACACCCTTCCTGTAGCCAAGAAAGGGCGTCCAAAGATGATAGGATAGCCAGGGTCCTCCACGGTATCAATGACCATAATGTCGCAAGGAATGAAGAAACTTCCCACTCGGATCGGTACATCCTCAACAACACCTACAAGTCTTTTGAAGGTATGGTCTGCCAATTCAATCCTCATGTTGTTCTTGACCATATCAGTCAAACCTAAACGTTGTGTGAGGCTTATGGGCATAAGGCTGATGCTAGCCCCTAAATCAGCAAGACCTTTTCGCTCGACATTATCTCCAATGGCAAAAGGAATGGTGAAAGCCCCTGGATCCTTCTTCTTGTTGGGTAAATCTGCCTTGAAAAAAGCAGAAGACATACTAGCTAGATGCACGGTCTCGATTCTTCCTCCTCTTTTCTTCTTGGTGATCAAATCTTTGAAAAACTTAGCGTAGGTCGGCATTTCCTCTAAAGCGTCCATAAAAGGTACTTCGAGGTGAAGCTTCTTTACTGATTCCATAAACTTCTCGTAATGCTTTTTAAGATTTGCCTTTATCAGTTTGTAAGGGAAAGGAAACTTGGGAGAGTAAGGACTTCTCTTACCAAATAGTTCCTCAATGGATCTTGGTTCTGGTTCCCTGACATGAGCTTGTTGATTGTCTTCTTCTGCAGGATTATCAGTCGCAGTCCTCGATTCAGGTTCCTCGGGTTTGGCTTCTTCAGGGCATTCTACTATCTTCCCTGATCTCAGTACTGCCATTTTAGCAGATTCAATGTTGGAGGGTATCTTACCTGAGGGATTCTTTATCAACTCGGCCATCTGGGCCAACTGCTGATCGATTTGGCATTGGTGAGTCTGCATGTCCGCCATCTGAACCTGCATCGTGTTCAGAACTTTTGAATTTGACATTGCGCTTTGTGCCAGTTGGTTGTTGATAGTATCTTGTCTTTTGACAAAATCCAACAATTGACTCACCAAATCTGGTTGGTTTGAGCTCTTGTCTTGACTTTGCTCCTTAGCTTGACCCTGACTGTGACTAGGGTTAGCCGCTTGGCGACTTTGGTACTTTCCTTGTCCTTGGAAGTTTGCCTTGTTCGATTGGAAAGTGGTAGCTCTTGTGAACTGGCCTTGTCCCCCTCTTTTCTCAAAACCTTGGGGTTGCTTGGTGGGGTTATTTAGCTGATGTGAGTTTTCGGCTGCAACCTTGTTGCCATAATTAAAACCAGGGTGATCCTGTCTCTTGAAGTTGACAAAAGAGACGTTCTCGGCTTCCTCTGCCTCAGATTCACTTTCAGTTGACTCGTCAGGTCGGGTGTAAACACAGTTATCAACCCCATGTCCACCTTCTCCGCAGGTGACACATTTCATGACTTTCTCAACATGTTTCTTCCCTTTTCCACCTGATTCTTTCAATTGTCTGACATCAGTGGCTATCTTCTGGATTTGAGTGGTGATAGCTTCAAGAGCCTTGGATTCGACCGAAGGTCCTTCACTAGCTGCCTTCTTAGCATATCCTCTGTCAGATCTGTCGTAGTCGATGCCAGCTTGTAATTCGGCCATGTTCTCAATGATCTTTTGGATCTGCTGGGCTTCTTCCCCAGAAAGTCGTTTCCTGCAGCTGCATTCAGCGAAACCCTTTCTTCAGGGGTCAGACCATTATAAAAGGTGGTTATTAGAAAACCCTTCGTGTAGTTGTGATGAGGGCACTCCCTCTGATATTCTTGATATCTTTCCCAGGCATCGTGTAGATTCTCATTTAGCTTTTGCATGAAAGACGTGATCCTCTGTCTATTCCTGACGGTTTTCTCCGTAGGGTAAAACTTGTTCACAAAAGCATCTGCCAGGGCATTCCATCCGTTCAGAGCTTGATGCAGCAGCTCGAGGTACCAGGATAGGGCCTTGTCCTCTAAAGAAAAGATGAAACCCTTGCAATATATGACTTCTTGGGGAACTCCCCACATTTTAATGGTATCACAGATATTCTTAAAAGCATCTAGATGATGGTAAGGGTTATCATTCTTTGAATTCCCTCTAAAGCTCTTGTTATGGATCATAGAGATTATAGAAGGTTTCAACTCAAAGTTGGTTGCATTGAACTTTGGGATGACAACATGACATCTTTAATTATTGGCCTTTGTGGCAGCTAACTCCCTGAGGGTCTTTTCTTCTTCATTAGAATCTTTGCTGTCACTGTCTCCCTGATTCTGCTCCTGATTATGTTGGTTTCTTTAGTGTCTACGGTAATGACGACGCCTCTCATGACGGTGATCATCCTCAAATTGTTTTGTTTCAGGTTCTTCCTATTGCTGATCGCCATTATAACGATCATTATTCCCATGCGGAGGTGAGTGAGGGCCAACTCTAGTGTTTTGCTCACCCTCTGAAAGAGGTGGTTCGACGCGAAGTGGCATGACTAGCGGTGTCGGTGCTCTACTGAGAAAAATGCTTCTTTCCTAAGTACCTGAATAGAACGTATAATCAAGTTAGAAAACTTGTATTAATAAAACGATTTAATAAAAGGAACTACTCTATACTTGTTTCAGGTTAGAAGATCAAAAAGGAAAAACAAAGTGTTGTCAAGCTCATTTCTAAGTTTGACGCACAGGAGTGTAGTTAGTGGATTCAGGTTTGTTAACAGTACCATTTTGCCTTGTCCCCGGCAACGGCACCAAAAAGTTGACCGGCCTAAATCGCACGTCCAAAATGGAGCGGATTTGAAGTTGTCGGACTTTTAAATTACCCGACTCTTAGGCCCCCGCAACGATGACGGGGTTCGAAGTAGCAATCAGGGTCGAACCACAGGGACAAGGGGGGTAGTGTTGAGAACATGGAATCGGCACTCTACACTCCGGTAAAAGAAAGGTGAGGATAAAGTTCCCAAAGGGAACAACAGGAGAAGATCGATAAAAATAAAAGAAAACTATCTCCAACTGGAGCTACAAGGAAAATTAAGGTTTTTAAGCGTTTATCGGTTTTTAGGGGTTTTGCGCAATAGAACCAGAGAGGATAACACTATTGCTTTAGTAAGGAACGAAGGGGAAAAACTTCAGTAAAACAAGCGGCAGCAGGAACATCCAGTACCCATTCTCTCAAAGAGGGTACCTCTAACTAAGCACCAACACCTCTCTCAAGGGTACTGGACTTGGGTTAGAGTGGAAAGATCACTAAAGCAACTCTGATCCTGGGTACTCTCGTACTCCCGTATCAGACCAAACACTAGTACCACAACACCTCTCTTGAGGTTGCTGCAACGGGAAACACGGTTTGATAGCTAGTCAAAACATGATCCAAGCATACAAGCTAGATTTCGGATGCTAAACAGAGTAATCATCCAATGAAAAGGAACCAAACATAAGGCCGATAGATATTTAAAGCTCCTCTGATTCCACTAGCATAATAATTATATAAAAGGGTTTGGTTACATTGCGTAAGTAAAGAAAGTAAATGACTGAAAAAGAAAGATAAGTATCGCCTCCTTGATTTAGAAGAGCGACATATAGCAGCGAATCCCTAAGATTCCTCTAGCCCAATACCAGTTTGGAGCTCTGCCCGATACGCCTGTGTCAGGCGGCACTCCCTGTCGGGCAATAGGCCACGACGGGAAAATGTACCGACCAAAGCGCTCTCGCCCGATACAGTCGTGACGGGATGCCGCTCTTTCGGGCGACACACCGTGATGGGTGATTCGTATCGGGCTCGGTATTGTGTTGGGCTAGAGACTGTTTAGGGTATCAGGTTACTCATATCGGGTGTCCTCGTTGGTTGATATCGGGCTGCTGCAGTGACTGGGGCAGATTCTAAGTGAACCATTCTCGCCCTCTCGGGTCAGAGAAGTGCTCACCTAGTATCGCCCGGTGCACCTCTGGGACGCGACATGCTAGCTCTAGATGCTTTCCCAAGTTAGCTTTCACGAGATTCCGACCTATCCCATCAGAGTCCTATAGCTGCTATTTATAGGCAACAGTTGGGAGAATTTGTGGTTCTCCGGGCATCACGTGTCCTCCATCAGCTCTATTATTGCGGCTTTAGGGATGCCCGATATGCGTGTCACCCAACACAGAGGGTGTCAGACTGTAAGCGTGTCGGGTGTCGTGACGAGTGGGCGTCTGCCGGTGGGTCGATTGTATCGCGCGACACACTTCAGTAGTCATGGCGAGTACAGCTCCCTGTCAGGTAAGTGGCGCATCGCCTGTCAGATCCTCCTTGCGCGGCACGCCCATGTCGCACGGTAGCTGTATCGTGCTGCTATATTTCGGGCAGTGAGTGTGTCGGATGACTAGTCAGAGGGCCGATGCAGGTAGAACACGTTCATGGGCCGGGATAGGCCTTTTTGCTGATAAATGAGTTGAAAAATAAGGAAAACTCTGCAAAAGATGATAAAATTGAGTTAAGAGCGTAGCGTGGCCTGTTTATTCAAAAACATGACAAAAAGGAGAGGAAAACAGTTTAAAAGGGGAGATTTGACAGTGAAATAAGGGCCAAAAACATCACAAAATTTGGTGTTATCACTATTATTGTGGTCCCCATCCGTTAATACTTTGTTTCTTGTGCTCATTGATAGGCTTGGGGCCTTATTACCCCCTTTTTGGGACCCCTAACTCCCTACAAAGTAGTCATTAGTACCTAATCCGCAGCAGTTCATCTTCTCATTGATACATTACATAAAATTAAAGATTCATTTACCCCTACTAGTATACACTCTGGGAAATTTCTTGGAGTTTAGAACACCTAGCTAAGTGTGATTTGGTTACTTCTTAATAATATTAAGTATATTACTCATCTTAAGATCATATTATGTCAAAAATTGATCCATATGAATAGAAATTTAAGGATTTCACTATAGTATAAAAGTATATTAGGAGAACAATCTATAAGTGTGATTCAATAGAAAAGAAGTTTAAGCTCAAACCAACATTCATTCAAACCTTTTTTCTGCATTAAATATTCAAGAATCACATATATTTCCATATGACATGTCAATTCCCATTTTAATTGCAAATTATATGCATTTGCCTTCAATTTTCATTAATTTAATAAATAATTTTTCAAATCCCTATCAGATCAATTTTTTACATATTTTATATCACCCTATATAAATAAGTCTTTGTAAATTCATTTTTATATCAAAGTTCATGGAAGCCTATACATAAGGACTAAAATTAAAACATACACGGATCCTATCTACTCTTCAATCCAACGATGACATCTCTTGCATGTCATTTCTAAGCCTTCCTTCAATTTCTTGTCAATCTATGCATATCCCGAATCGATATATCCATCTATGACATGGACCAAAGAGGAAAATAGGCCAGCCAATGGTGGTAGTAAGTCCTTATCATTGGGCTAATTGAAAATATGCAACAAGAGAATATTAAATGCATTTATAAACTAGGCAAGGACTGTTTGATGGAATTAGATAGTGAGGTTAAGAGTTACAATAATCAATATGGCCAAAGATCCAAGTTTCGAGATAATAATTGACAAGGCTTATCAGGATATAAACACAACATGATTGTTCAATATTCAATATTATTCACAAGATTTCAACTATTTCAAGGTTTGCAATACTATTTAAGAATATCAAGATTTCCATATATTGATATTTCTAGATATCAAACTTTCAAGTGTGGCACCTTCATATCATCTCTTATATAGGGTTAAGTGCTTGTGTTTACACACTTTGAGATAGAATAAAAAAAGTGTCTTAATTATCTATTACTAGTTAGACGGGGGATAAAAATTCCTTTTCCACTATGCAAGATTGTGGGTACTTGGCTCAAACAAGTGACCCAAAGCTCTAAAAGGGGCCAAAGCCCAAAGGGACCAAAATCCACAGAGAGTCAAAACTCCACTAGATAACTAAGTTCAATATTTAGTATTTGATATTTATCAATATTCGATACTTACAAAGATATATGTTGATCTTCAATAGGAAATAGAAGGCTAATAAAATGGGTTTCTAGTTAAACAAAATTCCATGCATGCACTTTCAAGAGGGATGTAAATATTACAATGATTGAGTTAAATAATCTAGTACCTCAATCATCTAATATTCTAAAGGTTTCATATTTAGAATAGGTCTCCAATGGAATGAATCTACAAAGTGAAGTATTGCGGGGTTATCACTTGGCTTGGAATCATTTATTTGTTCAATGTCTTCTATTTCAGGTATGTTTTGCAATTTATGGTCATTATATTACATACTTCTCCCATATGTTTCTTTTTAGGATTTCTAGTCGGATTGTACATATGTGTCTACATAATTAGTGTCACTTTTACTTGTGTATTATTATACTTATCATATATATAATCATATTATACTATCAAATAGATAGCCACCACATTATATTCCCAAGGTTTTGTCATGTTATCATATTATTATATTTCCAAACATAAGCTCCATAATGGTCATTAATTCCTTCATTAAATTCATATTAGGTAGTTATTTATTTAGCAAATATTCCATGTGATTCTAAGCTATGAAGTAGTAAGGTTCCATAATATTATTTTCTAAGTAATTACCATTTTGATAGGAGTATGTCCATTTGGATCTACATAGCTCATTATTTTCCCTTGACTTGTCAAGATGTTCTCTCCATAAATCTCTATGTTTTAGTTTCTCAAAAAAATATTTGATTGTAACCATTCTGTCTTTCGGTTTCGTTCAATGAAATTAACAATTTTCTTTTCATGCATAAATGCCTTAATATGTTTCCTTGTCTTTTTCAATTCTCATAATGATCCATCAGAATCATCTTGCATGAATATATTCATGATCACACTATTCACATTAATACATAGGATGACATTCTTAATTACCAAAGTTCATCTCATATGCGTGTATATTCATATGTATAAACTCATACTTACTGTTAATATATCCATTCAGTCAGATGAGATTTTAGTTCAATATATTATCCAATTTAGATTTTCTATCTACAAATTGTATGACACCCTCAATGAAATCTCAGTTGTAATACTTTGTAGTTTTTTTTTGGAAAATTATCTACAACACACATGTTCCACCAACATCTACACCCCAGCCTTAGGAAGATGCGTCCAACCAATCGCACAGTACGACAAGAGTTACTAGAAAGGGAAAAAATAATGTACCTTTTGTCCATGTATCAAGATTGCAAATCTCTTGAAACGACTCCTTTTCTATTCTTCAGGCATTTTGCATGCATGCAACTCTTGTGAATTAAAAAGTCATTACAATCCAACGAGTCACATTTATTACTCCTCCTACACACAAAACAACAGATTTGAAATTCAATTTTTTTCGATCTCCCTCCACTTTTTGGCAAGATATAATATCTGATCTTACTGTACATAAATTTATACTCAAATCGTGGATAAGTCCAGATTGAGTACTTGAATATACTCAATGTAGTGCCAAAAGACATTAATAAATATACTAAATATAAATGAGCACAGTGCGTACAATCTAAGGCTGATTTAATTAGCAATATTAAATACACAGTTTGTTGTTTATTATGTTTATGTACTTTTTCATTCATTGTACATATGTGAAAATTATCACTTCATTTTAGCTAAGAATAAAAAATTAATAAAACCAGAATGTCATGCTAAAAAATCATTTCATGGTGCCATGTTATAATATTTTATAATTTATATCTACAAAATATATTCAAGACAGTACTAAGTAGTTAATCATACTCAAAGTAGTATCAAAATATATCAACAACTAGACTTAAAGTAAAAGAGATATGTACAGACTTGCACAATGACACCATACCAAAAAGTCAATATTAGCATCCTTACATGCCTTTCTTAGCACAATGCGGTACAAATTTCTAGGTGATAAGTCTGCTAGAGCAACAACATGGATGCATGCAATGGCTATTACAATAAAGCAATATTGCCACCAAACCGTCCACCACCAACCACCAACCAACTAATTATATTTTATTTTCCAACATAAATTTCAAATTTGAATTTTTCTCGTTTGCTCTCCAATTTCTCTTTTCAACTGTCTAGTGACATTTTTACACATTTCACTTCAAAGTTGAAAATATAATCTGATATATGTTCAAAAAGATAGTAAAAACTATTAACAACTAGACCTAAAATAAATTAACATAGTACTTCACATTTTAAAATTTATTTTCCATTCATTTTTTATATATTCTTTAATTTAGTATATATAAAAAAAATTCTGTGTTAGTGATCATATATGATCAAAATATGTGTTTCACGTTTACTCATATGTTGATGATAATTCCACATTCCCTACTAATTAATATTCATGGTATGACCAAAAAATATAAACACTTGTATATAGTATAAACCAAAATAGTCCTTCCATGCAACTAAATTCCATGATTAAAAGATATAATACAGGGCATAATGACTATTCGTCATTCTCTATATATTTATACTTTTTATACATAATCCAAAGAATTACAAATATAATTTCTAAAAAACTTATATGAGCTCACATTCAACTTTGTTATGCATACTTACTAATTTGTATACATCATAGTGAAAAAAGCTATGCATTACAATGATGATATATGTACATCATAGGCCTGGGCGGCCAACTAATCCTCATGTCACTCCTCTTCCTCTTCATGGTAGTATTCGGTTGACAAGATGACGTTGTCGGCGTGGGGGTGTGGTCGTTGCAGTAGGCTAAAGGAGACTTGTTGTGGGTGTGGCGGCGGTGTAGCCATGGTGGTGGTGCGGACGTGGCGGCAACATCGATGCAGGCACAACGACATCGCAGGTGTGGGTGCGGCAGAGCGTGCGTGGGTGCTACAGCAGTGTGGGAGCAGATGTGGTAGCTTGGGAACGATTGCGGCAACGGCATGATGCAGTTGCAATGGTAGAAAGAGTATGATGATGATGGGGGCATAGGCGGCTCCGGTGTGGCTTCTTTGGTTCGACGGCGTGGGCGAGGGATGACTCGGTGTAGATGTGGCCTAGGCGTAACGACAGTCATGGCACGACGGCGGGTTGAGCACAACTTCAACCTGGGTGTGCGACGGCAGATGGGAAGCAGCCTCGATGTAGTAGTGGGCTGGACAAGATCTTGTTCATGACGGCAAATAGGGAGCGAAGGAGGCATGGCAGCGGCCGACGTGACAATCTGGAGTGGGAGAGACCATATCTAAAAGTGGGAGAGAGCATGTGTGGGGGTGGTTTATATAGCCCCAGATGGTTGTTCGTCTTCTCACAGTGTACCTATATTTGTCTCGTACCATACTAGCGTGCCTCCTCGATACCATACACAGATGGTTGGATTTAATGCATGTCTGAGAGTTTCAAGGATGGGATGTAAAAGATGGTGTAAAGATTGTGCTCTAAATTAGTACTCTTTTTTAATGCATCAGTCAAAGGAACTAGGGTGTGATAGGTGATGGGGTGAGGTATGGAGAAAAAATAGGGTGATGGGGATTAGAGGGAAGGGTAGAGCTAGGGAGTTTGACCTTTATGAATTGGCGGGAGAGGTACAAGTACGAGCATAGCGTCATGATTTGCAAAATGAAAGCAGTTGGTATGGATGTGCTTCCTTTTTAAAAAATTGATTAAAGTTGAGCTTAATTATGATTTCCCTTAAATTTATAGCTTTTAAATTACAATCACAAATGTGTCAAACATTTTTTTTTACCATGGGTCCAATTCTATTTAAACAAAATTGTTAACATATAATTATTAAAAAATAGAAAAAATATTTTTTTCTAAACTCGGCCCCACTAATTATGTAGAAATCAATTTATTATTTTTTATTGATCCAAATGTCAATAGATTTTAAGTCAAGAATAGAAGTTAATTTTAATGTTTAAGAAAACCTATGAGGAAAAAGACTTAAGGTTTTATAAAATGTCTCAACGTACTCAAATTATGAGGAATTATAGGAAGGTTTAACAAATGACATTCAAGTGATGCACTAGATCGTAGAATTCACTCAAATGGGAAGACATATCTGATTCGGGAATTAGTAATTTGACTAGAGATGGAATATTATCAAAGTAAATGATAATTGAACAAAATAATTGAATGAGAATTGGTTGAATGACCAATTATATTTGGACTTCAAATTAGGAGAATTGAGCAGGTGACAATTTGGAAGTCCAATTTCTAGTATGTTACCACTTTATCTTCCTTAAAAAGATTTCTTCCCTAAAATCCACTTCATCCTTTTTTAACATATCCTTACTAGGGTTTGATCCACATCACTACCACCATACTAGTGTACTATCCTATTAAATTAGCATTAGAAAATCCGATACCCTTATTATTGATCTTGATTTTAGTCGTGAAAATTAAATAATATTCTCACTTCTCCCTATGATATAAATGGTTGGATTATATATTTAGAACTAAGTCCCCTTTTTCTTTGAGTCTATGAAGTAAATTGTGATATTGACCCAATGATTAGGCAGTATAAATTTTCCAAATTATATACTAGTATGTAAGCTGAGAGATCCAATTGACAGACTCTAATGCTATAATCAACTCTCTCTCTCTTTTTCAAACATCAATCCACAAATTATTACATAAATTTTAGCTTTCAAAATTTAAGAGAAAATTCAAATCTCATTTTCTTTTCTCTTTCAATAGTCCTCAAATATAATAATTTCTATTTAAAACAAATATTGGTGGATTTGTTTTGAGTGACATTTTACATCCATGCTATTAATATGTTCGTACAAGTTTGTTTTTTTTCATTTTATGAGACTTTCTTTATCACAAAATTTCCAAGTAAAAATCTTAAAGAATACCCATATTAAAGTTACTATGGGATTTTTTTTCTAAGTTAAATGATAGAATTAGGAGATTTATATTTAAGAAAGCATGGCCATGATTTTCTTGGGAAAAAAAATCTGTTTTTTATAGTTTTTTGTAGGTACACTCCTATACTAACAATTCTTCATCGATATGGATGGTCATAATATTTTGATAACTAAAAAAATAATTTACTATGATTATTTTATATGTGAGTTCAAGCAACTAAAAAATACTGACTCACATTCGATTTACACTGTGTTACCTTAATGGTGACTTCAATCAAGGTTTTTCTTTTGGTAGTTGTAATATCTTCATATAGTTTGGCTTGGAAATTTATAAATTCAATCACCACCTTTTTTGGATCAAAACTAATTATGAAAAAATTGTTAATAGTTGTGTCTTTCTTATACACCTCTACTCATCTCCACTTACCTAATAATGATTTATTCTCAGCTAGTTAGTATGGTTAGATATACTTGACCATATTCTAAATACAAGTTACCACCATGGTTCATATTATTTATGAATCACTTTTAATAATTAAATTTGATCAAATGAAATATAATGATGATAATATATATGAAATAAATAATTTAGGTTTTGTGTAATGTATTCATTGTATCCTTCCAAATTGGTACTACCATAGAGGAGGATTGAGTACTCCAACCATTACATATATCTATAACAATAAATGTGTTGTCATTATGGTCTCCATTGTCAATCAAATGCTATCACATATATCAATAACACATATTCATCAATACGAAATCCAAATAGATAAGAAGTGAAAATATAAGAACTTCATGGCATAATAACATTGAGACAAAGTGTAAAGATCATATGAAGAAGTCTAATAACCACTAAAAGTTTAGATATTTAGTGGAGAAAACCGATAGCCAGTAGTAGTCTAGAAATTTAGTGGAGAAAACTAATAGCCACTAGGAGTCTAGATATCCAGTAGAGAAAATCAATAGCCACTAGAATACATATACACATATATATAATACATTGTCTTATACATAATGAAGAAGTCCAACAGTTTTTGGATGTAGTCTAGAAGTTTTATGCATTGATTAGCTAGGGTACACACAGGAGCACCTATGTTTTGAGTATTTTCTACTTGTATTCTTGGTCAACACTATAGGTTGGTATATTAGAGTATTATGACTTTTCATCAAATATTTTACAAGGTTCTATTGTTCTAGTTATATTTACTAACAAGTATATATTCTTAGGAGAAATGCATGAGTGTCGACTATTCATTTCTTTGATACCATCATGTAAAAATCTAATCTTCACATACCAAATTTAAATATAATTTTATTTAGAGGAAAATATAACAATCTTTACATTATACATTTCATCAAAGTGTGTGGAAACTCAGATTTACTATACAATGGAGTTAGTAATAACAACACTTTCTAATATTGTCTTCAACACAGGACACCTCCTTCATGTATCATGGCATCTCTTCTAAGTTGTTTTAAAACACTATATATGTCTATGATTTCCTGAAGTAAAATGAAACCACACATGGATCAAGGAGGAAATGTTGGGTTAGTCACAAGGACCGGTACAGAATTAGGTATTTGAAATGTCATTAAAATATACAACTAGCTACTGGAATTGTTAATGAAAATATGCAACGAATTCAACATATAGGAAAAAATCAAGATATAAACAAGGACTATCAATATACACAAGATTGAATATTAGTATCAGAGACCAAGAGTTAAAATTCATAATAGAAAACACATGTCAAAGTCTATTCCGCTGGGGAAGCCTTAATGTCTCCCTGTAGAGAATGACAACACACCACTTAAGTTCATCGTTATATTGAGGGACACCTATGTCCTTTCTCTACGTAGAGCCATAGAAGTGTACTTCCACTACTGGGCATTACCCTACCTTATATGATGTTTGAACATTGTGCTACTATTTTTCAGCAATAAATGTTGGTGGCTTTTTAGAGAAAAAAGCTAGAGTTTTTAAAACAAATTCAAACGATATAATATATCTACCATGTATGGATTCAATAAGGAAATAACTTTCCAAATAAAAATAGTAGTTTCGTACCTGGAATCAAAGCAAACAAAATTTAAGCATTCCAAGTATTGATCTCCAAGTGTCTATCAAGAGAGACATCCACAAATGTAGAGAAACATATGTCACTATTGGCTTGGAATCATGTGTTGCTCAATTACATTAATGACTTGTATTTTAGGTGACTAGGGTTTTCCATTTACTAGTGTTACTCATCTATTTTTGGTTTGATCACTTCTAGTGTTATCAACTTAGTCATGTATGATTACAATTCCATATAAACTCGTAATGACATTGTACTGACGCTTTTTATTG
The DNA here is from genome assembly GCA_963693085.1 of Alisma plantago-aquatica. Taxonomy (NCBI): domain Eukaryota; kingdom Viridiplantae; phylum Streptophyta; class Magnoliopsida; order Alismatales; family Alismataceae; genus Alisma; species Alisma plantago-aquatica. Next base: position 751,935,389 of record OY856413.1, read on the forward strand.
TGTGATCAAATTATCGAACCAGGGTTGAAGATGGCCCATATGTGTCCTAAAAATCACTTATATGTCGATGTTTGGATTTCAATTACATACATGATTTCAAGAATGTACTTAATATGATCTAGATGCAAGAAAGAATGTGACTTTTCATATAGTACAATATATGCCAAGAATCAAACTAATGATGTCATAAGACACTTCTTCATAATATATATGTATCATTTCCTAATAATAATATTTACATACTCATTAATATGAATCTACGTAAATGTAATATTTTAGTTTCATTTGTATTGTATAATTATTTCCAATAACCATAGCTAATATTTAATGAACAAATCAGCGAATGAAAGTCTCATATATACATGGCTGGGTTTACTATTTGGTTAGAGTTACTTAACACTATGTATAGCGTGTTTACATCTATGAACTCCAGTATGTTGCATGCATATGTAGTATAAAGGCTATTATAATTGGCAACATATATGCTAATGTCATTACTCCGTCATGAGTACTTTTTTGAAACAATAGTTTATAAAAATATTCATGACTTACAATTAAGTACATACGCCTATTAGGTTGCAAGTGATTAGAATGTGTTCACACTAACTTGTTTACTAGCAAGATCTATACTTAGAAACGAACAGGTGGTTAGAGTGGGGCTAGAATCTCGTCCATGCATGTCAGGTAGCAAAGAACAAATTACTGATGAGATGAAAATCATCCTTATAGATGCAATCCAACTAACACGAGCATGGTATAGGCCAATACAGGTTGTACATAGCTACTAGAGATACTCCCTAAGCATGTGATTAGTTTCCAGAATCACGAATTTCTGAACTCCCCCGTTGTGAGTGGTTCACGTTGACATGTACATAGTAACCACTACGTAGACTAGTACTTGCATGTGGATTTCTGTCGACCCGTAGGAAAAGCCATGCTTACGCATTATACAGCAGAATTAACCCATGGTAGTCACATTTTGAAATCAGTTGACAGGTGATGGGATCAATGACCAAAAATCTTCTATTTTAGTCGTATAATATATGATACTCTGTTGCTTGAAGCTATAACAGATCGTCAATCACAACTCAGTTAATGATCTTGTTCTATATAGGTCAAAAAACAGCCAACAGACCTTAGCTGATCGTATCATTATGATCAAATTTCTGGAAACAGTGGTTCAGTAGTCATTCACTACTCTTATCACGTACTAGCGTCTTATTTAGAAATTTATTAGCATCTATCCATACGAGCTTGGTTACTGGTACGATCGTTACCTAGCAGATTGGTTGGTTCAATTGTTATCTCTAGTTCATTCATGCATGACAGTTTTCCTCAACTGTCAACAGTTCTAATCAGTAAGACTTGTCTCTGATACGGATACAAGATATGGATACGGCACTTACAGACAGGGGCGGAACTAGGGGGGAGGCTGCCGGCGCTTTAGCCCCCCCTCCCCCCAAAAAATTAATAAAAGTAGTGGTTTTTGTAGTATTAAATATAGATCTGGTGTAAATAAATATATTAACTGCGTAGTAGTTAACAAAAAAATGAGCTAGTTGGAGTGGTAAAAAGTTAGTTTCCAAAACCAAGAGACTCAAGTTCCACTATCAATGTTTGTATTTTTTCGACTCAGCCCCCCTTTTGTGTTAAAATACACACATATATAATTTCAGCCCCCCTTAATGTAATTTTCTGGTTCCGCCACTGCTTACAGAACCACTTGGCATTGGCTTCTTGGATCAGTCTGCAGATTGTTTGACACCTTCAATGAAATCTCGTTTTCATGTGATCTTCTCTCCTCCAAGTGTGAAATCGAAAGTATTTTCTGGAATCAGAGGTTTTTGAAGGTAGGGAAGGACTCCTGCTGTGTAAGGCATATCTCAGCCGTATGACTTTGTAGTTGTTGTTATACATTGGTCAAAGGACCTAGGGTGTGATAAGTGATGGGGGCAGAGGTTTCAAAAGAAAATAGGGTAATGGAGATTAGAGGGAAGGGGAGATCTAGGATGTTTGACTTCCATGCATTGGTGGGAGAGGTACAAGTGTGAGCATAGCGTTGTGATTTGCAAAATAAGAGCAGTTAGCATGGGCATGCTTCCTTTTCAAAGTTTACTCAAATGAGCTTAATAGTATCCGTCCCAAAACTTATAGCTTTTAAACTAAAATCTCAAATGTGCCAAAAAAATTTACCATGGGTCTAATTGTATTAAAACTAAATTCTAAAAATGTAATTGCTCAAAAATAGAAAAGTTATTTTTTTGCCGAATTTATTGTTTTTATTGATTCAAAAGGTAATAGCTTTCAAATTGAGAATTGATGTTAATTTCAAGGTCTAAGAACGTCTATGAGGCAAAAGTCTTGATATTTATAATATATCTCAATGTACTCAAATTATAAGGAAATATAAGGAAGGTTTAACAAATGGCGTTCAAGTGATGCTCTAGATCATAGCATTCACTCAAATGGAAAGAAATATCTGATTCGGGAACCAGTAATTTGATTGGAGATGGAATATTATCAAAGTACATGATACTTGAACAAAATAATCGAATGAGAGTTGGTTGAATGGCCAATTGTGTTTGGACTTCAAATTATAAAAATCAAGCAGGTGATACTTTGAAGGTCCAATTTCTAGTATAGATATTTTGGTTTTTAAGAAACCAAAAATATGGTATATCAATCAAATATTACTCTACACCAATTTCAGACCTTAGTCCTCTAGTATAATCACACTAACATATGGATGTATATACTAACATGTTGTGCACAACTGTGGTGGATCGAGCATATCACCAATATGATTGCCTATTACATGTTAGTGGTTCCAATATCAACAATTGTTTGATATCCCAATATTATTAGCATAAATCTACTAAACTAGTAACGTCTAAATTAAATATACACACATCGATTCACAAGTATGTGTGTATACTATGGCATTCATGATTAGGGATTCTAACTACTGGACTGGGGTTGGTTATCATTGTATGAGTTTTTCATATTATTATATTTTTCAACCTTATTATTATTGTACTCATGTATTTACAAATCTAAAACATAACAAGGGATATGAAATGTAGTTCATCAGAGGCATATTGATCTTCTATATTTAGTTCAGGGGTGAATCTTTTATATATGAGGTTGATGGATTTGAAATTGTCTTTATTATAATTAAAGCTAGAGTTTTTAGTAGGTCTAGCTACAATGAGATGTTGACTAGTATCCTCACCGAGTCTGGTTCAGAACTTGGTCATCAATGTCTATTGGTCAGTCAACCATACTCGGACCTATACTTTTTTTAGATTGGCCCTGGTTTCCAATGGACCTCCACGTTTGGCTTCAATTGTTGGGATGATCCCCCATCAACCAATCTTAGTCTAGTCGACGGAAGCCTACTTCTTTTAGAGGATCCTTAATTGTCCTTTCAGACATGGTGTTTTGATTTATTTTCATGTTCCTTAATACAAGTTAGCCTCCACTTTAGTTTCTTGCATTCCTCGTCCTCGATTAGGAAATATTTTTACAAAATAGTCCCTCAATTGGTTTCATGAATCATTTTGATGTCAATTCAAACCATTAATTCCTAGGTATCTAATTTTAGACACACAATCATGGAGCACATTTTCTTTTCATACTAATGGCTTGGAATTAATGGAAAATGTAGGATATATTTATATGTATATGAGGATAGTAATTACCTTAGGCATGTTAAATTAGTAACTTGGGTTTTTAAAAGAAGAGCTCTGATATAGTGGAATCATGGTCAAATATTTAGAGAGTTTTGACCAGTAACTTAAAAGTTATACAAGTTTTGAACAACATAAATACTAGACAATTAAACCACAAATATTGGATGAAGAAAAACCCACTACAACTTTGGTAACACCAGTCCTCACCACTTCCACGCAAACTCTTAGATCTTTGCCTGTAACTTGTTTCTAGTAGTGCTACAAAGTTCTTCAATGTTGTTACCTTTGTTGCTCTATCTTCATGTCCAATTTTCCTCTGTCTCTCTAACCTTGCCATGAAACATCCCTTCTTTAAATGGTCAGAGAACCTCTCATCTAAACCCTAAATGTGTCTCCACCCTGATGTTATCCTCCTTCACTAACTAGAATTGATGAGGGCCTTCAATTTGCCATTACAAACCATCTGCTACCTTGACTAACAACCTCGATCCATCCCCTTCCTTGATCCCCTCAACACCTTTGATAACATCATAGAAGATTACCTACCCATCCATATATAAAGGCCTCCCAATCAAAACCTAGGAGGAGCAGTATAGGCCTCAACCGCCCAACAGAGCCTCCACCGCTGTAGTTACTTCGATATCCAAAGCACACCTACTCCTTCGTCTCCTCACTTACCTAGAAACTAACCCTACTCCTGCATATAGGTGTTCAACTCTCTGGATCCCTAAGGTTCTGCAAGATAGACCCATAGACCTAGGAGTCACAACTTTGTAAGACCTGTAATGGGACCTTGCACACCTGCGACCTTGTAGATCTGCAAACCCCCACTGCATACCCTAGTTTCCCTTATTACAGCCACCAAGCCTCTACCATCCACCAACCTTCGATCACCAAAACTACTTTGAAGGTATGCCGACCTGTAGTTAATATCTGAAGCCATGAATCTCCATCCCCCACACCTAAAAACACCATAATAAACTCCTCATCCATCTACAAGACACCTCAACCAGAGATAGTATGAACCTACAACACAATAGAGTTTGCCCCCAGCAATACTCCCTGACAACAACAAAAGATATTTCATCACCACTATAACATCCTCAACTCATGGTTGTCCTCACTTACAATAGAACCAATGATCTTTATGGAGTGTATGCCTCTATAGTGACCCTGCCACATCATCATGCAAGAGTCCCCAAATGCCTGCTAGAAGCTGTAATAGTAAACCTCCTCTTGTACCATCAAGAAAAACACGACATTGAATCCACCATGCACATCTTAAACATTCCTTGAATCTCCATTGGAATTTTGATCTCTATAAGTGATCTTCAGGGCCTATGGATGTGAATAAAGCACTAAAACAATGAAAAGGAGAGTCTAAAGGTTAGAGACTTCCTAGATCATCAGCAAACTACATTTGCACCTACCTATCAATGGGGCTACTTCTCCCAACTGCCCTCAGCCATGAAACCACTTGGGATGAGAACGATCAAGTTAGGACAAGGACAAGCATAGGAGGACCACCATGGTCATCTCTAATCTGGTGAAAGAACACTAAAGACATGAGCCTAACTGATGCACAATACATGGAGTATAACCCAAAATGAACCAGAAATCAATGTGCCTTCGAAATCGTTAGGTTAGTAATCTTTCTCATATATGTTAGACTTAGGAGATTTGTTTGAATAATAGATTATATGATAACAATGAGTAGAGTATACTTAGGATAACACATGAAAATGAGTACACATATTAATCAGTCAATTGCATAAGTCCATAGGGTTATATATTTATACTAAATAAATCAAACAATAAATGTAAGGTTTTTAAAACATATTACTTAGATGTTATTACAATTTACATCATCAGATAGGTTGGTTACATTTTTTTGTAAAATCCATTCATCCTCATTGAAAAACACCAACCATAAATCCTAAAAATGGTAGAACATTGTTTAAACATCAAAAAGGGTTGGATAGTGCCCACTAGTTTAGTGGAATAACATTTCCAAAACTCTACATAGAGAGAAGGACATGAGGTCCCTCAATATACTGGGAAACATAGTTAATGGTTTTTCGATCTTCACATAGAGAACATATGCCTTCCCCAACAATATAGACATTGGTATGTCCTATATATCTGTTTGAAAACTTGAATTACTAGTCTAAAATTGAGTATTAAACCCTATTGAATTTGAAAAGTAATTGATTCCATTTGATACATGCCTATATTTCATATTCTTTTCATTTTGTTGTGAAAAATCCTTTGTAGATAGGTTTATACTTTTATGTTTGAATTAAATTTTATACCAGTCATTTGAATAACCTATGTTTCTCTTTTCAGGATCCAAGTGTGGTTTTCTTCCCTCTAGGAACTCATGGACAGGTGATAAAAGAAGACCTAGAAGGGATGTGCAAAAGTTGCCCCTATTAAAGAGTAGTTAGCACTCAAGCCTATTCTTAATTTTGTAATCATATATAAATCTTATGAGACTCTGACGTAATGTATGATTGTAAATAGATTTATTTATACTTTTTGATGTAATTTTGTAAATATTTTATCATAAGGATCAAGTCCTTACAACATGGTATTAGTGCCTATAAAAAGTTGGCACGCATGCATATCTCATGGAAATTATGGTTATATAGAAGTACACCTACAATGTAGGCAAATAGTTACAATAAACCATAGTATCATTCAGTCAATTATTAGGATATACCAAAACTAAAAAAAAAATAGTAAGAGCCTAGGATGTGAGGTATATACCTTAATACAGAAAATCGTGAAACATGCCTAGCTTATATACTAGCTTTTGGTCTCCCCCTAAGCATAGAGTTACATGGATATATTGTAGAGTAATAAATACTTAAGATATATGTATAGTGAGGCCCTTGGATCACTAAAATCACCACTATAGGTATATAAATGGTTAGAGTACCTAGTGTTTCTCAGTAATTTGGTACAACCAACACAAGTAATTACAAATGAGAAAAAAAATTATAGCATACACCCTAAAATGGTAAGTTCTATGTGTATAAACACATTTGATAACATTCATCTAGAATATTAATATATATATATGAGAGTGATATAACATAATGATTTAATTCAATTTGTTAACTAAGTTAGAATAATTCATCACCATATAAGTGGAATGAGTTGAGGTGTCTAAGGAAGGATTTTTAATATACATTTTGGCATGATTACTCCCGATCCACTTAGGTGGTGGTGGGGTTACCTCATTTCACATACCAACATGGCCAAAGCAATATCTACTACTTGGGAAAATCCTAACCTTGAATTTAGTCAATAACTCGATATAAAAAGTATGTATGTTTAATCACCTTCAATAGAAAGGAAATAAATGATAATATGTTAGGAGTTAGATTAAAAAGGTACTAATACTAAACTTGTTTAGAAGAAAAAAAAGCCTCATGATAACTTATACATAAATTGGGAGCTTAAAAACAAGTTCTCCTTTTATAAATGTAATTATGATATTTGAGAGACTAAAAATAGTTATGAACCCAATATTATATCTATACATATGCAAAAGTAATATTAATATAAAAATTTAGATTGAAAATTGATGGTTAAATGGTAAAATGTGACAAATATTAGGGCATCTAAATTTCCAAAGCTCTCAATTTTTAAAGATATATAAATTTTTTTGATAATATGTTGAGCTAAGCATTATACTTATGTATACCCTACACACTAAAAATGGAGGAATAAACTTGAAGTATATCTAAATTGTTGACCCAATAAAATGTCACATAAAGATTATTGACATTAGTATTGAGTAAATTTGGATAAAGTTTTAAGTCTTTCTAAGATAAATATAGTTTATCTAGTAATTTTGTGTTGCAACATAAAATTTTGATATTCACTCTTAAACTAGAAATGTGTACATGACCCTAGAGGATTTATATGGACCATGCATCACTAGGTGTTGAGGTGACTCCTTATGTTTTATAGAAATCTAAATTCCCAAAATGTGTCAAGTAGTTAGGATGATGGAGTAATAATAATTATCATGTAGACATGAGGAGATTGTGACTTGGTTCTCGCATTGATTTTTCCCACCTTCTAGTTTTGCACTAAAAAGTTTTCCCATCGAGAAAATATTTACTTCATATTACTATATGTGCAAAGAAAATTTATTTATGGGTTTATTGATGATTTTTTTGAGCTAAGTCACAATCAAGGAAGTATAATAAAACCCTAGAGGAGAGTCACACAAAACCCTTAAAACCTAAGTCTTGGTATAGGGTAATGATTCTGAGAATGTGAAGGATGCTTCATTGTAATTGACATGCCTATTTGGATCTCTAGTTGAATCCATTAAGGGATGGAGAGTAGTGCCTGGCTATACCCTGGATGCACTGATCTTGGGGATGAAAATCTTCTTTAAGGAGTCGAAAGTTCTAACATACTGGATTTTAGGTACAAAGTATATCTTAGTCTATAATTCACAAATTCCCCTAAATAATAGTTCAGTTTACAATCAATTCCTTCCTTTCAACTACTATCGAATTCCTTTTGATATTTTCATGTTTCTTAATACATGTTAGCCTCTTTTGAGCTTATTTCATTTAGTATCCTCGATTGAGAAATATTTACAAAATAGTCCCTCAATTGGCTTCATGAATAATTTCAATGACAAATTGAACCACTAATTCATATATATCTGGTTTAGACTCACATTGAGGGAGTGCACTTGATTTTCATACTAGTGGCTTGCAATTAATGGAAAATGTGGGATATATTTATATGTATATTAGGAGAGTAACTACCTTAGGCCTATTTATTAGTATCTTGTAGTGCTAAAATAAGAGCTTTGATATACTTGAATTATGGTCAAATATTTAGAAAGTTTTGACCAGTTACCTAAGAGTTATACAAGCTTTAAACAACAAATATACTAGATAATTAAACCATAAATATTGGGTGAAGGATTACCTGCTACAACTTTTGTAACAACCATCCTCTCCCCTTTCACACAAACCCTCATATCTCTCTCTATAATGTGTTGTTGTTAATGCTACAATGCTCTCTGGCATTGTAACCTTCACTGTTCTGACTTCAAGTCCAATTTTACTCTCTCTAACCTTGTCCCGAAACCTCCCTTCCTCAAATAGTCTATCCACTTTCTTATAAACCCTAAACGTGTCGCCACCATGATGTTAGCCTCCAACATCGATTGAAACTGATGAGGGCCTTCAATTAGTCATTGCAAACCATCTGTTATCTAAACTGACAACCTCAATCCATTCCCTTCCTTTCTCTCCTCAACACCTTAGACACCCTTGTAGAATATTATCTACCCTTCTATCTATAAAGCCCTCACAATCTAAACCAGGAAGGAGCACTATAGACCTACAACCACCTAATACAGCCTCCATCGTCATAGTTACTTCGACTGCCAAAGCACCCTAACTCCTTTGTCTCCTCTTTGCCTTAGAACCTAACCCCACTACTGGCCAAAGATGCTTAATTTTTTGGATCCCTAGAGTTCTGCAAGACATACCCACACACCTAGGAACCATTATGTTGTCAAATCTGTAATGCCACCATGTAGACCTACAAACTCCCACTGGATACCCTAGTATCCCTAATCACAGCCGCCAAGCCTCTACCATTCACTAGACTTAGATCACCAAAGCTACTTTGAAAGTATTCTAACTTGTACTTAATCTCTAAAGCCATGAATCTCCAACCCTGACACAATTGTAAACACCATAGTAGACGCATCATCCCTCTATGAGATACCTCAACCAGAGATCGCCCCAGTAGGATTCCCTAATAGCAACGGAAGATAATTATCTCACCACTATAACCTCCCCGACTCACTATTGTCGACACTGACAATAGAACCAATGATCTCGACAGAGTGTACGCTTCCACAGTGGCCCTGCGACACTATCACACAAGGGTCCCCAAACACCAGAAGCTATCCACAACCAACCCCTCTTGTATTATCAAGAGGAACACAACATCAAATATACCATGCACATCCTAAACATCTCTTGAATCTCTAATGGAACTTTGATCCTAGAAGATGATCATCAGGACCTATGAATCCCAAGAAAGCTCTGTAACAATGATGAGGAGAGTCTAATTGTTGAAGACTTCCCAAATTGTCAGCACGGTTCTATTGAAAAGACTTTGCACCTGACTATCAATGGTGATACTTCTCCTAGCTGCCCTAGACCATACAACCAATTGGGAAAAGACCGATCAAGTCAGGATAATGTTGAACACAATAGGACCACAATTTCCATATCTAATCTGGTGAAAGAACATTGAAACATGAGCCCGACGCATGCACAATGCATGGAGTATGGCCAAAAACAAATCAGAGATCAATGTGCCTCCAAAATCATTAGGTTGGTATTTTTTCTCCTACATGTTGGATTTGGAATATTGGTTTAAACAATAGATTACATGATAATGATGATTAGAGTATACTTAGGATAACACATAACAATAAATACATGTATCAATTATACAACTCATAAGTTTAAAATATTAAGCAATAAATGTAAGGTATTTAAAATATATTACTTTGATACTATAACAATGAGCATGATTGGATCGGTATCCTCAATATTTACCATGAATAAATATAGACTAGCAAATCAATGAATAGAAAGATATGTAATTCAATAAAATCTTAATAAAGTGCATCCTAAATAATAACTCCATTCATACTATGACGCTTAAACCCTAGGTATGTATGTATATGTGAATGCAATATCAATTTTGAGAATATTTTATATAGATTGACCTAATTGAAATAAAATGTTACATGAGAGAAAGACTAGGTACAATATGGCTTATCCTAGTAACTTTAGGTGATATTATGTTACATATATACATACATCCATAATGATTTACCCATATATACAATAAGAAGTAATTATGTATCCATGTATTAGTGTATGTATCACTTAAACCCTAGTGAGTTATAGTTGTAAATGAACATCTTCAACCTTGGTGACTAGATAGAATTATATTATATATGGATATCATAGCGGGATCTGATCTTAGATAAAATGTTATATAATAATTAATTATGTAACAATGATCATATATAACCTAGTGGGCAATCTAGAAAATTATAATAATGGAGAAAATAGGGAACAATAATCCTAAACAAAAAACCTAGTATGAAATAACTCAGAATTATCAACACCATTGATTCCAAGTCACATTGTTACAAATATTTCTCTGCATTCGTAGATCTCTTATCTCTTGGATTTAATACCTACAATTTTTGCATTTAGGATACTTTTGATCAAATATACAAAATTACTATTTCTATTTGAAATTTTGTTTCCCTCATTGACTGTATGCGTGTCTGTTGCTTAAAATTGTTTTGCCTTAGCCCTCCTCTTTAAAAGTGGACAACAATAAATTCTAAAAATAGTAACACATTGTTTAAACATAAAAAAGGGTAGGATAGTGCCCATTAGTGTACTGAATAATGCTTCCACGACTCTAAGAGGATAGAAGGACTTGATGTCCCTTAGTATACTAGGAAAAGCATTTTAGTGTGTTTGTTGGTATATATGCCCATAGAGTGAATCATTAGATGATTATATGGGGCATAATGTACTTGATTTTATAATATTAATAAAGGTAATCTTGTATGTTATGCTTGTCTCAATTATGATACAATGACATAAGTGTATTGGATGTCTAAAGAATGATGTTACTCAATGATATGTCTTTAGGCTGAGCACCTGAACCATGAGATCATACATATGATAAGAGTACATACATTCTTTTTGTTTCCCTAATCGAATATAAACATGGAAGCAAAATAGATGACAATAATACATAATACTAAAATGTGTGTTGACTGATGATAGAGCCTCATTAAGTCATGATATTTGATATCAAGTCAAACTCATAGGTACGTCTTAGAGAATAGTGCACCAGACAAACCCACCTTGAGTGTCATACATGGAAACCATGAAATGGTAGTTAGAACCAGCACTCAAAGTGATAGTGGTGATTGTGGTTCTTAGACCTGAAGTCACTACACATCACATGTCTTTCGATGAACTTTGACACCACCCAACATGATCATGAATAAGGGTTTCCATAAGGTTGGTGATAGGTTATGTTTTGACAATGGGGATTGACCGTGAGTGATGTAGAAGGGATTTTTCCCTCTTATGAGAGTTTGATATCCCAAGACCGTGATAAGTGAGACTGAGAAATACATGACAATGCTCGTGTGAGTCAATATATGATATGTGAACTCACTATATCTCAACAGTCTACTCTATTTCAAGAAACATAAATTGAGTATTAAGAGGATGATGATTCCATGCTTCATATTCTGTCTGGATATAAGAAACAAAGGAAGTATACAATCATGCTAACACTTATCACATAATGTAAGTTGAAGTTGTTCTCCAACTTTTTTATTACTTGGGTAATAATAATCTATTGCTAGATACCGTTCAATTCTTTTATAGCCATAATGGTTATAAACTTCACTGCCAACATAATATGAGACCTATAACGTTACATGCATAGGATGCACTTGGAATAGGAGTTTTCTCATAGATAAGATTTAACATGGTTACTAAAAATGCTTAGGTAATCAACATAGAAAACACTAGTTGTCAGTCGACCAACTGAAGTGTTTAGTCGACTCAATAGAATTCCAATCAATCAATTGGAGTGTCCAGTCGACCGATTGGACTATTAGTCGATGGAACCAGCTAGTCATTAGTTGGAGTGTCCAATTAACTGACTAGATCACCAATTTGATTGGGTCAAACAAAAGATGTGAAATGGCCAATTTCACTGGGTTAAATGATTAATGATATGCATAATGATGTGCATTAATAATCACATTAAAAGAAAGGGTTTATTATGCCATTGATCAAAAGCCAACAACCGATTGGACAGTCTAGTCAGTTGAATGGATGGTCCAGTCGACCGAATGGTCATGCGTAGCAACGTCAAACTATGAGATCCAACCATTCTTATACCATGGGTTTTGAAAACCCTATCCCATACACTCCTATATAAGGAGGGGGAAGGCCAAGGCTCAATACACACAATAGACACAAAGTCTAGAGAGGAAGTCAAAAGATTTTCTCTAGACTTCTGAGTTCGCATAATGTGTGAGAGAGCATTAGTAGTCTTACTCAAAAGGGATAGATGGCAAGGGGAAAGTAAGTCAACACTAGCACGTTGAAAAATAGAAGGACAACACCTCCACAATGGTTATGAAAGCACAACTTGGAGGTCTCGGTGGTCCGACTACACTATGTAGAGGTGTCCATGCTTTTGTTGCCATGCTAGGAGGATGTTGTCAGCACCAATCATGTGTTACACAAGGAGGATGCCAATGATTGATGTCAATGTGCTACTTTTGAAGGGAGCACATATCTCTACAACAATAGTTGTTGGACTTTCTCTAGGACAAGGTATGTCTTGCACCATCTTTTCTAATACACTATTATTGACACTATACGTTGGTTAAGGAAATATATGCAGAAAAAATTCTTTTCCAGGTGAATATGTCCTCATATTTCTCTACATTGGTATCAGATCTAGGTCAACTTATGTGTACCGAGATTTAAATCAATATGATTGGATTTAGTTGTATTGTTTATCTTGTTGCATATGATGTGAACATTTAAATTATAAATGTGCATATATGATTTAATACACATTACACTAGGGAATGTCACATAGATCCAATATATAAATATGATATTATATGATATATATATATATATATGTGTGTGTGTGTGTGTGCAATCTATATATGTTACCTTAAGTCATTTTGATGGTGCATGTATGTGTGGTTATGACCCAATACCCCATCGATACTTGTGTAGTTGGATGATCTATTTCTTGCATTATGATTTAGTTTGCGTACCAAGCCTTCCCCTTTCTTCTCTAAAGATAATTAATTCTTAACCATATATGCTCCCCCAAAGTGTAACTCGAGGTATTCTCCTTATATAATGTATTACGTAGATAAGATTTGCATTGGCTTCCTTTTTGTCAAGAAGAAGGCATTCAACCTAAGTAAGTTGACTAACTTGAGGTCAATTTGATGGATCAGAGGACCGTAGGAGCCATCTGTTCAACTGGAGGCCCAATCGACCAATTGGAGGAATCCAACCAACCACTTGATATAAGAACCAATCAACCAAAAGGAGGATGTCATGATTCATAGGATGTTCTAGTCGATTGACCGGCTTGTTCCCAGCATAAGAAGTTTCAATATTGGTGGATACATGTGATGTATGACCTTAGGTGGACATCAATTCTTTGTTGCTCCAATAAATTGCATTAATATGGCCATAAGCATCACTTGTATATTTGTGAATGCATGTTTCATTTGTGGATATAGTATGTCTATGATACATATTAAAAGTGTGTGGTAATTGGATATATATATGTATTTATAAATTAAATTCCTCAATAAATAAGTCATAGATGGTTTCCATAAGAAGCACACATGAAAAGCTTGATCGACCAAGCATAGGTTATGCCCAAAAGTATGGTGCACCATCCATATCGTGGTAGTTTGATGGTAGAAGTGTAGGTTCTTCCAAAGAAAGATGCATAGTATATCGTGTTGGCTTTTGGGTCTAGGTGATCTTAATGAGATTAACTGCCTAGAAGCATACAGATAGGATATGACAAAGAATTGTGTATACCATGTATCCAAGAGTTTCATTCAATGCAATTTGTAAATGTTTCCTACCTAAATAGTCAAGTTGTGTGCTATCACTTAAAGCTAGCTCATGATTTGATGAAATGTGGATCTTAGCTCACTAGAGGATTGTATGATGCAATCTTCCAAATTGATAGTGAGCACCATTAATTTAAATAAAATAGTGGGAGAAATAATTAATTAAAGGCCCTAATCAATATCTCTGAAAGTTTCAATTCAAATCAAATGTGTTTTGACAAATACAAATTTCCTATTGTAGAAACAAATGGAAAACACCAACACCATTTCATTATAATCAAACCTTGAGAAGGACAAACTGAATGGGAACAACTTTCATGATTGGTTTAGGATTTTGAGAATCATTCTCACTCAATATTGCTATATATATGTCTTGGAGACACCAAAGCTAAAGGAACCCGCTCCCACCATGCCCAAGGATGAAAGGGATTCTTACAAGAAGCATTGTGAGGATGTGATAGAATTCAAATGCATGATATTATTCTAAGTGAACTATGAGTTGCAAAGAATGCATGAGAACGTGTAAGTTATCAACATGGTCAAACATCTCAAGAATATGTTCCAAGATTAGGTAAGACAAGAGAGAGATGACATCCAAAGGAAATGTTTAAGTGTAATATGGTAGAGGGAGATCCAGTAGGGCCCCATGTGATCAAATTGATTGGGTATGTGAAAAATCTACAAAGTTTAGATTTTAGGCCAAGAATTGTCCATGGATATGATTCTACAATTGTTTCCTGATTCGTATAGCCAATTTGTTACAAACTATAACTTGAACAATTTCACTAAACTACTTTTTTAGTTTCTTGGCATGTTGCAAACAGACGAGACACATATGAAGAAGGACAATCCTAGATCCCTGATGATGATTAGAAGAGTAATGGCAAAGTCTAAGGGAAAAGGAAAGACTAAGAAGAGTTCTAAGGTTAGACAGAAACCCAAGTCTTCAGTACGTAAAGCAAAGGGAGAAGTGCGGAAGGGAATTTCCATGACTGTCACCAGCCTGGACATGAGAAAAGGAATTGTTCTCTTTACATAGAGAAACTCGGGAAGAAGAAAGAAAGGGATGGAGACATCCACTTCAGGTATATACATTATTGAGATAAATGTGCCTACTTCATCATCTTAGTTATTAATATCGAATCAGGATCTCACATACATTATTATGTATAGGATCTGAGAAGAAGTAATCAAGATGAGGTGGTACTATGCAGAGAAAGGGTCGTTGCCACTGTAATTGGAACTTGTCATTTCTCTCAGCTCAATAGACTTATAACATAATTAGTGAATTGTTTTTATGAAACTTCCATTAACAAAAACATAATTATACTTGTTTGGACAATAGTGGATTCAAATTTCATATAATGAAATATTGATGTTTAATTTTAAAGATAAGATCTTTTCTGATAGTACCCCAATGTCTCATAGTCTATACTACATAGTTCTAGAGACTATTATGTATGACTTAAGTACTGAAAGACTCGATGACTCAAATAGAACATACCTATGGTACTATTGTCTAAGGAACATAAATGACAAATGCATCTCTAAATTCCAAAAAAATGATTATCTAGACTATTTTGGTTTTGAACCAATAGAGACAATCGAGTCTTGTTTTTTGGGTGAGATGACAAAAGCTCCTTTCATTGGAACAGTGGTAGAGCGAGTGATTTATTGTGACTCATACATACAGATGTATGTGGACCTTTTAGAACAAATGCTAAAGGTGGTTACTAGTATTAAAGGACTTCGATATGATTGATTTGGAGAATACTTGAACCAAGAATTTGAGGACCTTCTATGAGAACATTGTATGGTATCACAATGGACTTCTTCTTAAACATAATGTTGTATCAAAAAGTAGGAATCATACCATGTTGGACACGGTGTCGTCGTTGATAAGTCTATATAATATTCTAACTTCCTTATAAGGAATATGCTTTATAAACCACATCGTCTACACTAAACCACATACCATCTAAATTGGTTCAAAGGACACCATATGAGATATGGTGTGGGAACGTCCTAATGTGTCTTTCATGAAGATTTTGAGGTGAAACTTAGGAGAGAAAATAGTTTCTTTAAAAGTTTCTTCCCAGATCAGATAAATGTTATTTTGATGGATACACTTTTACACTCCATCTGAAAATAAAGTGTTTGTTGTAAGGACTTTTTTGTTCCTCTAAAAGAAATTGATTCCAAAGGAAATAGTGTGATAGAAGTAGAACTCAAAGAAGTTTGAGATCAATAAAAAAATGAACATTTAGATGTATAGTAGGGACAAGTCCTCATGTAACACATGAACCTCATAGATCTAGTAGGACACACCTTGATCCTAAAATATTTGGATATATTATAACTCAAGAAGGTGATGAGTTAGTCATAGATAATGAGCCAACAACATACCTAGAAGCTATTTGAGAGACCAAAGACTGAAAAATGGCTTGAGGCCATGAGATCTGAGATGTAGTATGTGTACATCAACAAGGTATGGACCTTGGTGGATCCACCTAAAGGGGTAAAACCCATAGGGTGTAAGTGAGTCTTCAACGAGAAGATTGACATGGATGACATCCATCATGATCATGCCAGCTATTGTAGCTTATCTACAAAGGTCAAATCTTTTTATTGAAGCAAGCAACTCAGAGTTGGGATCTTGAAAGATAGTCAAAGAGTTTGGATTTAGTCATAATGGAGATGAAACATATGTTTGCAAGAAACTTAATGAGAGCATAATTGTGATCCTCATATTTTATTTAGGAATGGAATCCCTACAAATGGTAAAGAACTAGATGGGATGTACCTTCTATATGAAAGATTTAGGCTAAGCAACCTAAGGGATAGGAGTCAAGATATATAAAGATATATCTAGAAGGCATCTTGGCCTAAGTAAGAATACATACATTTACTAAGTGTTGAAGGGGTCCATCATGCAAGACCTAAAGAGAGTAAATTTGCCAATGTCCCATTGAATTAGTCTCTAGTGACCAGTGTATTGGTTCTTGTGAAGATTGGGAGGGCATGAGTAAGATGCCATATCTGTATACAATTGGATCTATCGTGTATGCAATGTTATTTACTTGCCCCAATATCTTGTATGCTTGGGCATGATGAGCAGATAAAAGTTAGATCCAAGTGAAGGTCACTGGACTACCATAAAGAACATCCTTAAGTAACACTAAGGAAAAAGTTCCCAATTTATGGTGAGGAATAATTGGGTGTAACAGGTTACACTGATGCAAGTTTGCAAACTAACAAATATGATTATCAATCACGACGAGTGTGTTTCCTTAACATTAGAGTCATAAGTTGGAAAAGTTTTGAGCAAGGGATAGTTGTTGTTGATTATAATAGAAGCCGAGTACATTATCATTTTGGACATAGCAATGGTATTGTATGGATTAAGATGTTCATTGGTGAATTGGGGTAGTTCCAACCATTAAAGATGCAGTAGAGATGCCACAACAATAATGGAGGGATTGGATAGGATAAGGAACCCAGATCGCATACTATGACACTTCCATCTCATATGAAAGAGCATATAGTGAGGAGAGGTGAAGATTTACACTAGATAGAAGTAAATATTGTGACCCATTGAATAAAGAACTTGCACAGTAGAAACATGATTATCATGATAAAATCACTTGGAATTGGATTTGTCGGTGATTGTCCCTAAGTGTGAATGAGATGTTGTTGGTATGTATGTCCATGGAGTGAATCAATTGATGATTATCTGGGGCATCATGTACTTGTTTTGATGATATTAATAAAGGTAATTATGTATGCCATGCTTGTCTCAGTTATGAGATAATGACACAAGTGTAATGGTTGTTCAGATAATGATGTTACTCGATGACATATGCCTTCACATTGAGGACCTGAACTAAGAGATCATAAGCATGATAAGAGTACATGCATTCATGTTATGTCCCTGGTCGGATATTATTATAAAATAAAAATAGACAAAAGTAATACATAAGACTGGAATGTGTGTTGACTGATGACATGAGTCTCATTAAGTCATGATATTGGATATCAAGTCAAACACATAGGTACATGTTAGAGAATAGTGTACCAGACAGACCCACCTTGATAGTGATACATGGAAACATGAAATGGTATCCAGAATCAGCTCTCAAAGTGATAGTAGTGATTGTGGTTCTTAGACCTATAGTCACTACACACATCAGATGTCGTTCAATGAACTTTGACACAACCCAACATGATCATGAATAAGGGTTTCCATAAAGGTGGTGAATGGGAATGTTGTGACACATGAGGATTGACTGGGAGTGATGTAGATGAGATTTGTCTCTCCTATGAGAGCTTGATATCCCAAGTTTTTGATAAGTAAGACTGATAAATGCATGACCATGCTCGTGTGAGTCAATATATGATATGTGAATTCATTATATCTCAATATTACACTCTAGTTCAAGAAACATATATTGAGTTTCTAATAGGATGATGATTTCATGCCTCAGATTTAATCTTGATATTAGAGATTAAGGAACTACACAATTATGTTAACATTGATCATAGATTGTAGGTTGAATTTGTTCTCCAACTTTTCAATTACCTGGGTAGAAATAAAGTGTTACTAGATATTTCTCATTACTAGTGTAGTCATAGGGTTATGGACTTCACTGTCAACATGATATGGGACCTATAGGGTCACACACATAGGATGCACTTGAAACATCATTTTACTAATGGATAAGATTTAACTTGGTTACTAAAAGTAATGAGGTAATCAAAATTTAGACAAAACTGGTTGTTAGTTGACCGACTGGAGTGTCTAATTGACTGACTGGATTATTGGATGATGGAACCATCCAGTCGACTAGTTGGAGTGTCCAACTGATTGAATGGATGGCCAGTTTGATTGGGTCAAACAAAAGATGTGAAACAACTAGTTTGACTAGGTCAAACAAATAATGATATGTTTTACTATGTACATTAATCATTACATTAAAATATACTGTTATTTTCCCACTAAACGCAAATCAATAAATTGATTAGACAGTCCATTCGATTGGTTGGGTGTGCCAGTCAACTGACTGGATGGTCTAGTCAGTTGAGTCGGCACACGCAACAACTATCAAACCATGAGATCTGAACTTTCTATCCCCTCGACTTTGGAAATCCTAGCCCATCCACAAGGAGGGGATGGCCAAGGCCCAATAAAAATGCTAGAGATAAAGTCTGGAGAGGAAGTAAAGAGATTATCTCACCTCATCTTATAGTTTTGGTAATGTATCAGAGAGACTTAGCAGTCTTACGCAAAAGGGAGAGATATCAAGGGGAAAGGAAGTTGATGCTAGAATGTTGACAAACTAAAGGATGACTCCTTTCTGTTGACTCTAGAAGTACAATCTCAAGTTCCCCTGATAGTCTGATTAAACTACGTAGAGGTGTGGAAGCTTTTGTTGCCACGATAAGAGGATGTCATCAACTGCCATCCATTTTCTATACTAGTAAGATGCCAGTGATTACTGTCTATGTGCTACTTTTGAAGGGAGCACCTATCTATGCAAAAAATAGTCACTAGACTTTCTCCAGGACAAGGTATGTCTTGCACCCTCTTTCCTAATACACTATTGTTGATGATATCTATGGGTTAACGAAATATGGGTAGAAAATTTTTGTTTCCACTATCTACTCTATCCCCATATTTCACTATAGTGTTGTTGTTCTCTATGGAGAAAATATGTGACTTCCCCAAAAATATATGCATTGACATGTGCTGTCTATTTGAAAATTTTAATTACTAGTATCAAGATTGGGTATTGAATCCTATCAAATTTGGAAACTATTTTTTTCATTTGATACTTTCCTATATTTTCTATTCTTTGTATTTTGTCATGAAAAATAATTTGTATATAAGTATATACTTATAGTTTCCAAATATTAATTTTGTATCACCATTTTTTATCTATGTTTCTATTTTTGGGGTCCATGTGTGGTTTTGTTCCCTCTAGAAACTCATGGACAGATGATCGATGAAGACCTAGAAGAGATGTGCAAGAGTTGCCCCATGTTTAATAGTAGATAGGACTCAAGCCTATTCTTCATTTTGTAAGATTATGTAAAGGTTTTGTGACTCTGATGTAAAGCATTATTGTAAAAAGATTTGTTTATATTTTTTATGCAATTTTGTAAATATCTAATCATAAGGATCGGGTCTTTGTGAATTGTTTGAATAAGGTTTTGGTCAAGGGGATCCAAAACTCTTCTAGCTGCAAGGAGTTTTAGGTGGAGATGGTTGCAAAAACCTGGTTGGCATTGAGGTTATTGTGTGAAGGCATAAGGCATTGCAGTGTTGGAGATCCATTCATCATCATGCTCAAAGGTCCAAACGTATATAGGTCAAGAAGGAAGGTATAGGATTTTAAGGAGGGGAAAGAAATGAGTTGAACAGAAGGTCTTGGATTTTTCAACCATTGCAAAGGTCATTAATGACATCCTTGATATTTTATAGGTGACCAAAAATTTCCTTGGCAGACCTTAGGGTTTACACTAATCATGGATGGTCGTAGGGATAAAGGAGATTCAACTCAAAGCTATTACAATTGAAAGCAGGGCTGGAGATGAGGGGTGCATCCATTACCATCTCATTAGTTTCTCTATCTATAATCATCACTTACATGGGTTATAAACATGCACATTGTTAGAAAGAGACTTGGTTTTAAAATTATCACCATTTTCGTAATGATTTTTATTTCAAGTATATTTAGAGTTTTGTAAATCTTACTCCATTACACTAAAATTCATAAAATGGTGAGTAAAATTTGGATTTCAATTAACCTATTTTGTGAAAATATTAGCATTCCAAGCTAATACTCTCATTTAACAAAGTTAACTATCCTTATTAAACACTCAAATATTTTTATATATTTTAATGCAATTAGTAACTAATTCCAAATCCATTAGTTTTAAGTTCAAGAACACTCCAAGATTGCATGGTCAAATCAAAATAAGTTTGCATAATGACTCAAATTTATTAATTGCTGACAAAGTGATTCACAATGCTAAATTGAGGAAACATTTTTTAAATGTTTCTGAAATGTGGAGATTGAAATAACTTAAACACAAGGAATTGATATGGAGACAAATTAATATATGAGGACACGATGACTGAACAATATGATTGGACAAGGTTTGGAATAAAGGACCACTTGTAAATGATCTCAAATTTTTGTGACATATGAATCATAGCTCAAAAAATAAGACAGGAGTCCAAAATTTAGTATGTAAGACATGTAGATAAATGGATAAGCATATTTAATTAGATCAATATATATATATATATATATATATATATATATATTCATTAACTATAGCAAAGTTATAGATCAAGAACAATTCTCAAAATCTCTCTATTACATCCATTTCTTGTCCAAAGTTGACAATTTGCATTGATGGGGGTGCAGGAAGGTGGTTTTTCTTACTTCCATATATAAATTATATACTCACCTTTTTGTAGATATCAGAGACATCTTTGCTACTCTCTTATAGTATAAAAACCTCTATCAATCCACCAATTTTTGGTAGATTCCAACCCTATATCCATTTTCTATCTTAGAGAATATGATTAGGGAATAAAAGATAAAAGGTCATAGTTTATCCAAAACTGATAAGAAATATTACAAAGATTACTTGAAAAAAAATTCACTAATGATACACATTGAAATCTCCAAACTTCACTTGAATTTTTTCATGAGATCCTCCATCTAGGGTGAAAATCATTGAAAAGGGCATTCATCAATGAAGATTGGAGAAAATGAGTTCATGTGATTGAAAGGAATGGACTTTGGGTACTCAAATATCATCTAGTATCATTTATTTACATTTATTTATTTGTATTCTATCAAATTTACAATTCTACCCATTTTTGGGGAAGTTGTATGACTTCTAAGGTAGATGAGGACGAATCAGTCAATGTTGGGGTCATTTTCGTTAACATTTGGGTTGATTCTCATAAGTTGATCTGACTTGTGGAAAGTCAATGTGTCTTGTGAACCCAACTTTGTCATAGATAGACCAATTTCATCGAATATCAGTCAATGTGTTCAGATTGATCCCAAAGGACAGTTCAACCTTTAAAGGATGTTGGCAGACATGTTGTTGACTCTGCAAAGTTAAACTTTGACCTACCGAATACCCTAATACAAATTCTAAACATTGGTTGAGTTTCAAACGATGTTTTTTCCTAAATCTTAAAATTTTCATACTTTTCATATTTCATAGGATTATATAGTGATTATCCTTCTCTTTCTCTTTGATTATTACATGAACTCAGTGTCCATAATTTTCATTATCAATTCATACTAACTGACAAAACAACCAACTCAGTTCATGATGTAGTATTATATTAACATGTATATATCATATGCCACACTAGAAATATATATACTATGGTTTTTTAACATTATTAATTATTAACATATGTTTCCACCAAATTAGGATGTTACTCACTTTAATTCATTCATACATGTTCAATTGTAAAAACTAGGGTTTTGAGTCAAAATAGAAAAGAAACATATTATATGGTAATCATGGAAAGTAAGATAGGATTAGGTACAAATTGATAATAGGTAGTTACAAATAATTTACAGGTTGGTGTGTTGTGGTCATTGATTTTTCAAGTAGTTTTCTTTGCACTACTTCATTCATGGTTATCTTTTTGCTACTACAAGTTACTGGAATAGATTATCATGAATGGATGTGGAACAAGCAATTGGGTATTAATGGGATCAAGATGGGATAATTGAGATAAAATCCCTAGAAAAATTCATTAGACCTTCAAAAAAAAATTGAACATAAATATGGAAGTATTAAAAGTAAGATTATATATATATAACAGTCCTCATATATGCACAAGTATCTATAGTGGTTCTATCTCTCAAGGACGTAGCTCCACTACCTAAATAGGTCAACCTATAGGGATTACACCCATGGGAACCACCTTATACTCCATAATAATAGATACACCATTTGATCACCTTTTTTAAGATCATAGGCTAAACTCGCTTCCCTTTTTCAGGCAAGGGAGCCCACATCCTTACAAAGGACTTATCTACTCTTACATGGAGTCTTCTGCCTTCCAAATGGCTTACCCATCATTATCCATGACTCTAAGGCCTTTTCCAAGGACTTACCCACACATGTCGATGATCTTCCACCTTTACTAAGGTCTTACCTACTCTTTAGACAAGGGTTCTCTTCCTTTATATTAAACTTCACCAAGGTAAGCTTTTCACGAAGGGTCTCATGTCCTTCTTATCCTCCTCTTTTAGCCAAGAGAGAGAATTTTCATTTTCATGAAAGAGAAATTGGAGGTAGGAAATAAATATCCTCATAATACATACATGTAGCACTAGAGCTTTTACAGATTTCCAACTCGAACAAATCTAGCAAGTGATTAAGCTCAAGAGACTGGATAGGGGCTCTTTGAGGCACTTTCTCTCTAAACTATAGTATATGGAAATTTGTAGTGCTTGGTTAACCATGGAATGAATTCTATAAGATTTTGTTTATAGTTTAGGATGGCTCATATACTTTAGAATCAATCTTATTTATTGGGAGAGAGTTGAACATATCTAATTTACTTTTCTCTCTCTCTTTTAATATCTTATTTTCACTTTCTATATATAATACATTAGGTGAGATGCAAAGGTCATAACAAGACCAATGGAAGTAGCATACAAGGTTTTACAACCTCATCGGACAAGATACAATGACAAATAACTCCTCGACTGATTGCATTACTTGTCTTGTGCAATTGGCTAATTGGATGAGATAGGTCCAAGACATTCATGACTGACAAAAATTCTTTCATTGCAGTTAGCCAATGAACGCAAAGTGAAACTTTCATTGATTTGAGTAAAGGTATTATGCTTTTGAGCTTAATTACAAGTCATACAATCATTAAAAGTGATCGCAAAAATGATCTAAGGAAACAAAATATGTAATTTCCAATCTTGATATTTTGCTTGTATGACTTGGTCTCTCCAATCTAGGGTTGGAAAATTAAGGCACTTCGAGTATGTCTATCTTAAATCACTCAAGTATAACAATTAGAAACAAATAATTGGATTGGATAAATCATCATCAATACAAGAGTGATTAGTCGATTTAGACCTTGATTCAATGTCCTACTTTTGCATGATGACAAACCAATTCATAAATGTAATGAAAGTTTTCAACTAAAATCATACCATTGGAGAAACCTACAGATTTCAAAAAGAAGAGTGCAAATGCCCCCCTCATTTAATACTAGTTAAATTCATATACTCCCCCTTAAGTTATGTTATTTACCCTACAAGGTTAGCTTTGATAATATTTATAGGCATGATGTCTTCCCCTCATGTATATTCTTCTTTCCCTTGCATAAGACATGTTGTAACATACAAAAACCTAAATTCATAGCATTGATATCCTAGTCTTAAGCATTGTATGTCTTTAGGTTTAGTTCAAGAATAACCCCCAAACATACTATATGTTATACTTTTCATTAGTAAGTGGATTGGAAAGTAATATAGATAAATAAATAAGGTAATTAGAAACATGCTTAAAATATATAATTCGAGACTTATAATATGTCTTTTTTTCACCCATAAACTTAATAGGATGAAAATGAAATTTAGTTGGTGCTAAAATGGTTAATCTTGTTAAATAATAAATAATTAGACTTTTACATTATACATCATAAATATCATAATTACAATTAATAATACCCAAAACTTTATAAAGTAATAAACATAATATATTTTAGCTGATGATTATATATGGCATGTTGGAAGGTTAAAAGTCTCATATAATGAGTAATACATATATATGTATTGATATTATAAATCTTAATGAGTTTAACAATGTTGATAATAATATATAACATTTTATATCAATAAATAGGATGGGAAACACCCTAATTTGTACATAAAAGAGATATAAGGAATTACGAATGGTTGTTGTGTTTCATTGGAAAGTTAATATCAATAAATATATTTACAAAATAATTTAGAACTAAACAATTGGTGTGAGTGCATGTAAGAGTTAAGAAAAGAGATACATGAGAACACAATCCTAAAAAAATCTAGTGTGAACATATTAGCCATACATTGTTGTGTGGTGGATAAATCTGGAAAGAACTCCTTTTAACCTAAATCTAGGAGATCACCCAATATATAGTCTCAAAATAATAATAATAATCATATTTGAAATCCTCATATTTTAGTTTTCTTACGGGACAAGTCCCACATTAATTGACTAATATTTTATGCTTTAAGAAAATATAAGTTAAGGTCTACAATATTAACTAAATATCAGTCGAACCCAAAAGTTGAAAGTTATGGAAAATTCTGAATCTAATGTCTTAATAGGCATAGGTGTCAACTTTCATTAGAATTAGATGGTTCTAGATGCCTGACTAAATCAGCAAAAAAAAGTAAAAAAATACATTCATTTGATTAAATATATGAGTAATTGAGTTTGATTGCCTAAAGTTGCTTTTACTTCCTATCATGTTGGTATTTCCTTTTGGTTTCCTATTCCAAGCAACAAATGGACATCCTCCCTCCTCTTCATGTTTTTATCATCCCTATCCAACAACCCTTACCTTTTGTTCTACCTCCCTCCTCTCCCTTTCCATCTTGAAATAGTGGAAAAAATCATCCCTATATCCTCTTCTCCTCTCTCCTTATCTTATGTTCCCAATTCTTCCTCTAATAGAATCCAGTAGACCTTCCAAACTATTTGAATGCAAATCTGTTAGGTTTCATATCCTTATCTTATGTTCCCAATTCTTCCTCCAATAGAATCCAGTCGACCTTCCAAACTATTTGAATGCAAATCTGTTAGGTTTCATATCCTATACCCTCGTATAAAACATTGACCCCCTTGGACGCCCATGGAACCTCTCCCTTGTAAAACCATAGCTTCCTTATGACCCGCAAGCTTATACTTTTTGACTCATTCACCACCGTATGACTTTTTGAAGCTCAAATCCCCTTTTCCCTTGACCTATTTTCTACCCAAGCATACTCCTCATAATCAACAATTGGTGTTGGTTTTGTGAGTTAGGTGGTGAATGTTTATTCTTCACAAGGTTGAGAGAAGATTTGGGACAGTTCCTCATTTTTGTGCAAAAATACTGACACTCTTGTTTTCACCAAATCCGGTACAATTCCCATTTTCCCCTTCTTTCGTACCACTGCAATGACTTTCCACAATATTGATGGGCTTTGGACTTAGTAATTTGATCTCCACCACCGATATATTCCATGTAGCATTTGAAAGTTGATTGGTGTGTCTAGTTTGGGTTTTTTTTTCCTTTTTGGCTTCCTAACTCCTTGTTACCTTCTCTATCTACTTCCATGGAGGGAGACTGGTCCACACCCCTGGCTACCTTGCCACACGATAGGGGATTTTTGGGACCAACTCAGTTTGAGGAACCCAAATTATCCCTTATAAGTTGTCAAGAAGCTTGGTTTTGTCACTTTTCTTCCTTGTATCGATCATTTGTAAGTTTTCCTCTCATGACAAGGAAGAATATCACAAGCCATTTTACTAATCATGCCCCCTTTTCACCTAAGTATTAACTCTTTAACCTTGGTTTGTTCTGGAGACTTGTTGAGTTTCTAACGACCTATCAGAGTTACTTTGGAGATCTTCCATCTATCTTGCCAGTGGTTGTGTGACTTCTAATCCTAGGGTGGAGAGTTTCTCAAGGGCTTTGTGTATCTTGGGTGGTAGAGAACAAAGGAGAAGATCGTTGCTTGTGTTTTCCTTCTGCATAGATTTTGTTTGAGTTTTTTACTCGGGTCATTACTATCTTTTCGGGTGCTTTGTTTTGTTTTGCACTTACTTGATGTATGTCGGGCCCACTTGGCCAACTCTTATAGGGCCACACCAGCTGGATCCACCTAGTTGTGGATTTTTCTACATTGTGGATTTTGTTGTTTTTTTATTGGTCGGAGGTCGCCAAATTCATGTTGAAAACAAATGATTTTAGAAAAATGTGATGAAAGTATGTTTTGAAATTAGTGAATTATTCTCCATCTGATTGTATTTTTTCGTAATCTAATTCTAATATAATAAATATGCTATTTCTAAGGATTTTTCTAAATAGGATAGAATTTACAAAATTCGTATCTAAGACTACATAATCCAGAAAAATAATGTAAAATATGATATGGACTCAGGAAGATATAATCTACAAGCTAATTGATTAATAATAAAAAGGCAATGTTAAGTGTTTGTGTAATTAGTGCTTTAGTTCTTTTTCCGTGTTGATTTTTTTCTTCATTTATAAATTCCTTGAAACTTCCAAAGGATTTTGACTTGTATTTTATTAGATACACATAGACAAATCAACTAAAATCATCAGTACAAGTGATGAGGTACTAATATCCACCTCAAGCACTTGTGTTAAATGGGTCACACACATCAGTATGTATGAGTCCTAATAATTCATTAACTCTCTCACTATTTCCGTTTGAAGGTTCTTTTGTCATCCTTCCCAATAAAGAACATTTATATGTCTCATTTGATTTAAAATTGAAAAGAGTTTGGATAACCATTTTTATGGATTCTAGAAATGTAATTCTCATCTATGTGTCCTAGACAGAAGTGCCAAAGATAGGTTTTGTTTGAGTCATTGACTGTAACATCTTGTTATTTCTGTTATATGTGTGTTTCATGATCTAATCAATAAGGCCATAAGACATAGAGGAACTTCCATAAAAGATGTAATCTTTAGAAATATAAATTCTACCATTCTTTATAAGAAATTCTAAACCGTTCTTGTCCAAACCAGATATATAAATAATGTTTTTATTTATGGGAACTACATAATAGTATTTCTCTAACTCTATTATAAACCAACTAAGCAAAGATATATAGTTTCTTCCTAAAATTAAGTGGCCTCAACTCTTTTCTCCATTTGCAATGAATAGTTCCACCTTCCCTTTCTTCAAAGGTCTACTTCTATTCAAATCCTACATATTTGAGAATATGTGAGATCTATATTTGGTATCCAATACCTATGATGAAGAAGTACATATTGTTTAATATTATAACATGAATACCTAAAGTGGAGATCTCTATCCCCTATTTATTATTATTTAGTTCCTCTAGGTAGAGAGGATAATTTCTTTTTCAATGTCCAGTTTGGTGACAATGGTGACAGTTTCCTCCCTTAGACACCCCTCCTTTTGACTTAATTGCAAAAGACTTTTGGACATACATAGAATCTTTATTGGCTTTTCCTTTGCTCATAGACTTTTCTTTTCTTTGTTTGACAATCAACATGGATTTGGGATTTTTTTCATTTGCTCCTCATCTATTTACAACATGCCTAGTAGCAGTGTTAATGTCTTAATAAAAAATTTCATACTACGATTCATGAAAAATTGTTTGTACGAATCTGGAAATTATTGAAGAATCAGATATGTGGCCAACTCTTCGCCAAATGGAAATTCAAATCTAGCTATACTTTCCACATATCCAATTAACTTGAGTACATGTGATCCAAGTTGATGATCTTTCACCATCATACACTTAAATAATTCCTTGGAGACATCATACCTATCATGCCTTACTTGTTTTTGGTACATGTTCATGAGTTGTGTTATCATCTAAATAACATTCATATTCTCATGATTCTTCTGAATCTTATGATTCATTGAGCAAAGCTTAAGGCATTCGATGCCCATTACGTATTGGGATTATTATGATCTTTGTTTCCCACCCTAGGCACATTCAGAATTGGTTCATTTGGTATGAGTGTGTCCAAGATATAGAGCTTACGCTCATGTGTGAGAACATTCATAGAGTCTTGAAATAGTTACTGAAGTTATTCCCATTTTGTTTTTCTTTTTAAAGGACCAATTGTAGTGAAAAATAGTGTTGTTTGTGTCTTCCATTGATATGCAAAGAAGATATTTGCACGATTCAACAAATTGATTGGAAAATTAATATTGACTTCAAGATTCAAGTTTGAAGAAATTAATTTGGACTTTAATCAACTATTCTCCCACTACTAATTCAAATTAACAACCCCCACTAATAATTTGAATTATTACGATGAGTAATCTTCTAGTGAGTCAAGATCCAAAATACATTAAGCCATCAGTCAACTATGGTTGACCACTCACAACTTAACTATTGTGGTTTACATCATATGCAATTCTTGGATAGATGGTTGCACAACTCTGTATCAATAAATCACCATATGAAGTATATACCATATTAGACACTTAATCCTATCAATATCACTTATTCAAGTCCAACCCAAGGGCAATACAATAAGATATGTACCCTGTTGAGCAAACCCACATACTCATTATCACACTTCCCAAAGGTAGACGGTGCCCCATGCTTGGTGTGCGCACACTTATTCAAATTAAATTTTCATATGTATTACACTTGGATATCATCTTAAACATTGACATTATGTTGATATATATATATATATATATATATATATATATATATATGTGTGTGTGTGTGTGTGTGTGTGTGTGTTTATGTATATATGTATGTATATCCACTCAAGATTACATATGCATTGTTATACATTTAACATACTAGAACAATCACCACATGTGATAAAATAGGATATGAAAACTAGTGCAATATCTTGATCCGACAAGTGTTGTAGAAAAACAACCAAGAGATTTAACGTAATCCTAAATATACCTTGTCTAGGTTTCCAATCATTCAATTGGACAAGAAATCCTTTAGTTGTAATTTCTTGTCATGGATATACCCTTTACTAGGTTTCTATTCGCGCTACTAGGTAAGCCAATTGGCTGACTGGTAGTCCCTATTTTAGAGAGTTCTTTTATTGTTGATGATTCTTCATCTTGTCTTAATCACAAACCCTCCATCAAACATTCTCCTTGGCATGGGCTTCTGATCATATCCTCCTCCCTACAATGGTCCACTAGTGATGTTATCATGTCATACTATTTTAATTTCCCAATTAAATTTTATATAGAGAATTAATAGATAGAGGCATGACATGCAAGTCATATACATGTTACACAACTCTTGATCAAAATAAAAATAGAAATATTACATATTTATGGTCACACCACAATGACCTGATTGACATATCTACATCCATACAACAAAATAATTTTCAAATCATTGGTTAACGTAATACATATGTATCATATCATATATGATGTTATGTGATTAACATGGATACAGTGTTGCACACAATTCCTCAAATGAATCATTTGTGGTTCAAAACTCAAACTGGTGTTACAATACCATTTTAGGGTTTTTAGGAAAGGGCACAATACAATGATAAAAAAAATTCATTCCCATTTTATCCTAGCATCAAATATGTCGTATCTATAAATTGTCAATAACCAAAACACATCGAAATGATAATTATACCTTTCCACAAAGTAGTTGTCCAACACCTAGACATGTCACTATTGGACAAGAACTAAAACTTTCATATCAAGATCCAAATCGACCACCAAGAATTCTATATCATTTGTCTTCTTCACCACACCCTATTGTCATCTTTTAGAATGGCTTCTCCAGGACTCCACCCTTGTGCCTCGGACTCTACTTCATTCATGAAAATGAGGGAGATCTACCTTGGTCACCAAGTTGAAGCTGAACAAGAGTTGTCCACATGCTAGTTCTCTTAGAACTCCCTTTCTTCTCCTACGTTGACCAGTGATCCTTGGGGAAACTTCTCTCTCTTCAAGAGAGAAATGTGACAAATGACTTGTCTCAAAAGTTGTCTCAAGTGTTGTAACATGTGTATATCACCCTTTGGAACGAGCCCCTTTATATAGGAGAGTCAGGGGATTGGAAAACCCTAATTATAATCCCTTTCCTAATTACAACCTCAGAGTAGTCTTAATGTTGAAAACTCATACTAGAATTTTGATCAGCCAACTAGGTCAGTCAAGATTTAGATATGAATCCCCTTTTGAATGTTGATCAGGCAATTTGGTTTCCTAATCAAGCGACTGGAACAATACATATTTAGATCTACATTGGTATCCAAATTTAAACCTTCCTTGCTGAATTCCAATTTAGGAAAGGGCACAATAGAATGATAAAAAAATCATTTCCATTTTATCCTAGCATCAAATCCATCATATCTATAAATCATCGATAACTAAAATACATAGAAATGATAATTATACCTTTCCACAAAGTAGTTGTCCAACACCTAGACATGTCACTATTGGTGAAGAACTCAAACTTTCATATTGAGATCCAAATCGATCACCAAGAAGTCTATATTGGTTGTCTTCTTCACAACACCCTCTTGTCATCTTTTGGAACGACTTCTCCAAGACTCCACACTTGTGACTCAGCCTCTACTTCATTCACGCAAATGAGGGAGAATGTGGTGCACCACCTTGGTCACCAAGTTGAAGATGAACATAAATTGTCCATGTGCTATTTCTCTTGGAACTCCCTTTCTTCTCCTATGTTGACTAGTAGTCATTGGGTAAACTTCTCTCTCTTTAAGAGAGAAATGTGACAAATGACTTGTCTCATAAGTTGTCTCAAGTGTTGTAACATGTGTATATCACCCTTTGGAATGAGCCCATTTATATTGGAGAGTCAGGGGCGTGGAAACCCCTAATTATAATCCCTTTCCTAATTGCAACCTCAGAGTAGTCTTAATGTTGAAAACTCATACAAGAATTTCGATCAGCCAACTAGGACAGTCCAAATTTAGATATGAATTCCCTTCTAAATGCCAATTGGGGGATTTCATTTCCAAATCAAGAGACTGGAACAATCCATATTCAGATCCAAATTGATATCCAAATTGAAATCTTCCTTGCTAAATTCCAATTGGCCAACTGGGATTTGCAATCAGCCAAGTGGGTAGTCTTGAGTAATAATTAGTCAACCAATTGACAATTTATTGATCCCTTTACCCAATCGATCCAATCGATAGATTGCACATTCTATTATTGATTTGTATTCCCAGAGAGCCAATCATATGATGATCGTAATGAGGCATTATATACTTGATTTTATAATATTAATAAAGTAAATTCCATCTATTTATGTTTGTTTCGGTTATGAGATGATGACACGTCATAATATAAGTCTAAACAATGATGTTACTCAATGACATACGTCTTCAGGTTGAGGACCTAAACAATGAGATCATATGTATAATAAGAGTAAATACATTCTTGTTATGTATATAGTAGAATATTATTATGGAAGAAAAATAGAATACAATAATACATATGACTAGAATGTGCGTTGACTAATGATGGTCTCCTTAGTGATGATATTGGATATCACTTGAAACACATAGGTGCATCTTAGAGAACAATGTACCAGACAGACCCACCTTGAGAGTGATGCATGGAAACCATGGAATGGTAGTAAGAATCAATTCTCAAAGTGATGGTGGTGATTTTTTTTATTAGATCTAAAGTCACTACACTTATTACATGTCATTCAGTGGACTTTAGCACCATCCAACATGACCTTGAATAAGGGTTTCCATAAAGGTGGTGATTGGGTATGTGTGACACATGTGGATTTACTGTGATTGTTGTAGATGGGATTTGTCCCTCCTATTGAGATTTTGATATCCTGGGCATTTGATAAGTGATACTGAGAAACATATGACCATACTCATGTGAGTCAATATGTGATATGTGATCTCACATGCATCACTACAGTCTACTCTATTTTGAGAACATAGATTGAGTATTAATAGGATAATATTTCCATGACTCATATTCAATATGGATATTAAATACAAAGGAACTATATGATCATGCTAACACCAATCAAGCATCATAGGATGAAGTTGTTCTCCAACTTTCCCATTACTTGGGTGGAAATGATGTGTTGCTAGATACCACTCATTGTTTTTGAAGTTATAATGGTTATGGACTTCACTACCAACATAGTATGAGACATATAAGGTCATACGCATAGGATGCACTTGGAACAGGAATTTACTCATGGATACGATTTAACTTGGCTACTAAAAGTGTTTAGGAAATCAAATTAAATAACATTAGCTGACTAGAGTGTCCAATCAATCAACGGGTAAGCCATTCAACCAACTAGTGCCAGTCCATCGACTGGAGTGTCTAGTCGACCGACTAGATCACTTTCAAAATTGACCAGTTTGACTGGGTCAAACAACGATGTGAAATGACTAGATTAACATGGTCAAATGATTAATGAGATGTGTAATGATGTGCATTAATCATCACATTAATAGACAATGTTATTATGCCACTGACCTTAAGCTAATCGACTGACTGAACAGTCCAATCGACCAACTACATGGTCCAGTCAACCGACTGGTGGAACACAATAGTCATCAAACCTTGATGTGTGGCCTTTTGTATCCCCTGGGTTTTGGAAACCCTATCCCATCCACTTATATATAAGGAGGGGGTTGGGTAAGGCTCTCAAGATGCTTCTCTTCACACAGATATGGTAAGGTATAAGAGAGCCTAAGTAGTCTTCCCAAGAGAGGGAGAGACAACAAGGGGAAAGGAAGTCGACTCTAGCATGTTCAGAAACAGAACGACAACTCCTTCACATCGGCTCTACAAGTGCAATGTGGAGTTCATGAAGGTTCATGTGGACTATGTAGAGGCATGGAAGTTGTTGTTGCCATTCTAAGAGGAAATCTTCAAGCCTTGTATGTGTGCTACTTGTAAAGGGAGCACATCATCGTGCATATACATATATATATATATATATATATATATATATATATATATATATATATATATATATATATATATATATATATATATATATATATATATATATATATATATATATATATATATATATTATATACATATATATATACATATATATACATATATACATATATGTATGTGTGTGTGTATGTATGTATGTATATGTATGTATGTATGTATGTCTGTATATATGTACATATATATATATATATATATATATATATATATATATATATATATATATATATAAATAAGAGTGTCATTCAACCTGCACCAAGATAAGGTATACCTTGCACCTTCTTTCCTAATACATCATTTTTTATGCAATCTACTGATTAGGAAATATGTACATAAATTTTTGTTTTTGATGCCCATTATGTGCCCATATTTCCCTACATCTAGTCACCAAAGTGGATAGAAAATAAGCTTGTTCATGATTCATAAACATTCTAATCATTTTCTTGATTGTGAACATTGATTCCCTTATGCATCCTTATGCATGTGACCAGGTAAGTTGCTAATTACACTGGTAGTGATGTTGAAAACCTCACAATCAAAGACTGGTGACTAGCTACATGTCATTCCACTCACATAATAAAAATTAGTTGAGAACAAATACAATGTGTGAAGTGATCAATGTTCCAATGACTGTATAATCCCTTTTTCACATATATCTAG
Source organism: Alisma plantago-aquatica (assembly GCA_963693085.1). Taxonomy (NCBI): domain Eukaryota; kingdom Viridiplantae; phylum Streptophyta; class Magnoliopsida; order Alismatales; family Alismataceae; genus Alisma; species Alisma plantago-aquatica. Next base: position 751,970,242 of record OY856413.1, read on the forward strand.
ACTAAAATTGAGACATGGAATGTTATTAACTAGCATTCAATCTATGTTCCTTGAACTAGATCAGAATATTTGAGTTAGTGTGAGCTCAATATCATATATCGATTATGATAAGTATGGTCGTGAATTTCATAGTATTGCTTATCAAGTGGCTAGGATATCACCCCAAATGAGGGATAAATTGAATCTACATCATTCACAATGATCATAATATATAGAAATCTAGCATCTTGAATCTGGAAACCCTAATCCCTTGGATGTAATCCTTGTATTCTTAGAACCTAAGTTTTGACCAAAAAGGATACACATAAATCTTAAAACACTTGTTTGAAACCTAATGAACATTAATTGCATATATAATAAGTAACTTAGGCATAAACCCTAACAAAGGTCACATGAAACTATACTCATACCATAAATTTGTAAACCTTCATATAATGATAGAATATATATATATATATATATAATGGAACCTAAACCTAGGTTTGGAACATAGTGATGATATGTAAGTGATATTCATTAATTATTTCAAATATGCTTTATGGTTCACTAATGCATAGATAATGTCTATAGTGTGATTAGTGAGTAATTAGATTGAATTAAGTACACCAACTAACTAAATAGAGGTATAATGTGCTTAACATATGAGTTGGATTAATAACCAAAACTTTCATTTCGATTGATAGGAATAATGTGTCATTATATAAGTTAATGTGATATTAATGGAAAAAATGAGAAATTGAGTAAAACAACCTAGTTTGTGAGTAGAAGGTTAAAATAACTCTTATTATAGAAATATGAAGTTAATAGGAGTCAATTAAATGAATGTTGATAATAATGATCTAATATTATAACAAATATAAAGATAACTAAACCCTAATTATATTACAACTCATAAATCTCAAAAGAGAAATTTAACCTCCAAATTGGATTTTACATGTCTAAATTAGCCTAGGTATCAATTTGGTATTAATTGAACATTCTGTGAGCCTCCATATAAAATATGAAAGATAATTTTCAAATACTAATTGAATCTGAATTGAATTTAGGTAATATAGCTTATTTCCTAATGTTCTATATAAAATAAATAATATTATGTGGGATAATGATGGTGTATATTTGTTCTAGATCAATCCTTTGCCTTATGGTGCAAGGAAGAGAAAAAGAAATAAAAATAATGCTTAAAATACGATTAATGAGACATTGGATTATTAATGAGAGAAAAAATAGAGATAATGGATAAGGTGTTAAAAGGAAAACTTATAGGATAAGAATAACCTCATATTCATTTTCTTGTGATATGCTTTGTCTTGGAGGCCAAGTTTCACCAATTTAGGGTAATAACAACCATATCTATTCTATTTAGAAAAAAGGTGTTTTTGTTAAATTATTAAATAAAATATTTAATGACTCCAAAAGTGGAAAATAATCTTAGATTCGTAATCTACATAATAAAATATGCATTTGGGTGAATTTACACTCAATTAGGAGAAAGTTTGATTAAAAGGGTGAATCGGGAAAGAGAAAGTGTGTAGAACCTTCAAAATATTAAATAAGTACATAAATAACTCCATCATATAAAATTGATGGAAAATTCGTATCCAACATATTAAATAAGACTTATGGGTGAAGTTTTATCATATTTGGGTAATTCTACCACCATTAATGTAGGAGGAAAGAGAAAAACGTAATTGATTTATTTAACCCATTAAAAGTTCTCAAAAGGAAAAACTAATTCTATATTCGGATTCTACACCTCAAAATCAGTCAAGGTGTAAATTTTTATTAAGTATGGAAATTGTTTGGGCCCTCAAAAGAAGAAAGAGAAAAAGGAAATAAATGTGTTCACACTATAGTCGAATTTGATTAGAATTTCCATTTAATCTGTCACACCAATTTTTTTTATTTTATCTAGCATGTGATTCTCAGCCGTTGGTTTTATTTGATGGTCCTCAGATCATCTCCTACCCATGGTCGGACTGCTACAGTGTCGCAAGGGGATTGTTTTTTTTTTTTCGAATCCACTTTTATTGATCGATATACAGCCTTTTCTGTGATTTCTTTTGCATTGAGTTCGTTAAGATATTCCACACACAATGACCCCTCACACAAGTTCTATTTCTTTAGATCCAATAAACACCCAATGTTGGCCTCTAATCTCTCTCACGGCCATGGAGGATTCGCCCTAGAACTCCACCCTATATATAGGGGACTTCACCCCCAGCTTCGTCGCACCTTACCCTAACCTTCCCTTCTTCCAATTTCTTTATTACTCGTTCTTGTCTCTTTCAATGGCTCGTTTTGTGAGTTTGTCTTGCGACGACCTGTTCTCCTCCAACCCGGCGTCTCCGACCAAATTACTTGCCTCGGTGAGTTCATTGAAGCTCTTGCATTTCTTCCGCGGTGTTGGTTTTGAGTTTTTTCATGAATCTGAGTTTTTCCCAAATTGGGGATATACTACTCGTGCAACCATGGATGAGCAGAGGAGGAAGAATCCTCCTGGTCCTTTTACCTTTTTGTCCTCGACTTCTTTCAGTTGTCTTGTTTTCACGCCAAGGGGTATAATGGTCTTTTGGTCATGTTTCTCTTTGAGTTGAGAACAGTCAACTGAACCTTGACCAAGACACTCGGACACATCCCATTAGACCATGTCATCCGGCCCCACTCACTCTCTCTCTCTCTCTCAGATTATCTATTTGGCTTTTTGGTGATTTTTGATTGACCGATTTTATAAAATTCATATCTTTTGTTGTGGTTGTCCAAAAATTACAAATAAATACTCGTTGGATTCAGAACAATACAAGCTTTCTAATGGTATTGGTTTTATTGACTGAATCTAATGTTTTAAATAGGTGATTTTAATGGATCTAATTAAAATAAGTAACAACTTGTATAATTCATAACTAAATATTTATAAGTCAGAAAAATATAATAAAATATGTTTTGAACTCATAAAAATATAACCTAAAATATGACGTGGGCGATTTTAGGGCTTTGAATAATCAATGTAGTTCTAACCCTAATCTCACATATATGATATTAGGTGCTTTGGAAACCTAGATTTGGATCTAGAAGTAATCTTGTTTTTATTAAGACTCTGTGAGAGGTATGTTTGCATCTCCTATTTCTCTTTATTGAGCATTAACATAAATTGTCTTTCTCTTGGTCCTATAGACAATATCCTAAAAACCATATCTTATTCTTTTGAAAGTGATGCTTCATGTGAAGTACCCTACTTGTTATTGATCTTTTTTATCATAATAACTTCTTGACATTCTTTTGGAATCTTTATTATGCCTTGTTCATTATGGAATTCAAATTGTTGTTATATGCCCACTTTGAGGTGGTTGATAATGATGATCACTTATGTGGTGATTAATTTGTAAAATCCGACTATACCTTTTTACTTGCCTCCCTATCAAGCATGTTGTGTGACTCAGTAGCCCTTGAGTAATATAATTCGCATTGGTTTTGGGTTATGTGCCCTTACTATTTATTTTTGGGATGGTGGTTATGTGCTCCATACCGGGCTTCATATTTATGAGGTTTGGCCCAACATTTATATATATTGGGAGTTTGGTTATGTGCCAATCTCTATCAGGTTCAAGTTTATGTGGCTTGGCCGCCTTTGTTACTTATGTTGCTCTAGTGCTATGTTTATCTCACCTACATGCAGGTTGTTATGGGTTTTGTGCCCTAAAAACATTATGAGTGCTTTTGTGGCACCACTTTTATTATTGTTTTTACGGCAAGTATTCCTTTTACCATATGTTTGTGAATATTTCCTTTTATGCCCGTTTGGGAAGTTCTTACCACATTGCATGGGAAGCCTTCTTTACTTGATGTACCTTTTTCCTAATATATAATGATCAATTCCTTTTTAGCATGTTCATACCAGCTTTTTGATGATATCCTCTTTTCTTTTCCTTTTGTGGGGTATGTTTCCAACCCCAGGTGTTAGACGAGGAGAAAGAGATCTAGGAGGACATGGACCACAACAAGTGTAGTTGTCTTCGTGGGAGACTTTGCTTGAAGATTGTTAGGTGATCCTCATCTAGTTCTACATATGTAGTTAGTTTTCCTTTATGTCACCCTGCGTGGTGAAAGTTTAGTATGATAAGAAGCCTTGTAATGATTAGATATATCTTTCAGTTCTGCTACCACTTTGTGTTATGATACAATCATGTTAAATAAATTTGATTTCATCCCCTTTTGAGAAAAAGTTGTTGTTGGTGGATGTTGCCCTTTTTATCTTTAGTAGGGAGTGGATCCCTATGGGATCCCACTCCTTATAGTATCATAGTCTCCAATCTTTATCTCACCTAAGACACTAACTTCCCTTATTTCACCCCTATTGTTTTCCTTTTTCCATTCTCCTTACATAATTATGTCATCTTGGCCCTATAAAACATTCCCTCTACCTCTGTTCAAACACCAATAATGGTTCTCAACCCTTTGTTCACCCCAAAACCACCTTACTTACCTTCCTCCATTTTGAACTATCTTTGGTGTCCACTCGAGATCCTACTTTACCCTGTTCTACCCATGTTCTGCTCTTCCTCCATCTCCCTTACTTACCCAGATGATAAGCTATGTTTGTAACTACTCCAAAATCATCCTTGAACTCCCAAAAACACAATGTAGTTACCAAACCTCCACTCTCTCTGAACAATGTCCCCCTACCTACAGTGGCTTCCTGGACTTTGCCAAAGTAGTTACAACCCTTGGGTGTGCCTCTGACCTCCTAGGACTCTTAGATGTGCCCATACCAAGATATCTATGTCGTCAATTTAACTTTATCTTAGCTAATGCAAAATTTCCCATTTTAACAACTCAGTTTTTGTATTTCCTAGATCTCATGGTCGCAATCTTCTTTTGGTTGTGATGTGTTCTTTTTCTTTCTCCTTTGCCTCCACTTCATTCAATTATAGGTGACAAGAGGCTTGATTTCCTATCTCTATCTCTTTTGTTGTCCCCAATCTTTTTGTTCCTATCAACCACGACACTAGACATATTTTAAGTTGTTTTCATTCTCCTAGGGCGTATTTTGTCTTATTGAGTCTACTAAGTGGCAAGGAACCCGATGAGCAACTCAGTAGATGGATATACAATTTAAATTTTAGGATTTTTTTAGGATCGAGCTCTAGCAATTTAGATCCATGAATTGAAGGAGCCAAATGAAAAGGATCACCTCTAAAGTTTTATGACGTTTCCCTTATTTAATTTATGTCACTCTTGCTAGGGTGTTTTCTCCATTATGTGGTCTTCTTTGATTTTGACCGTGTGTTGTTTTGACCACGCTTAAATGATTAACATGTCCCTTTTTGCCTATTAATGCCATGGGTAGTCTAGTCTTTTGTACTATTTTAATTTATCAACCAAAAAATGTAATAAACTTGTAAAATCCATAAATAATTAGTTCAAACTTAGAAATTAACAAATAAATAGTCTTTGAAATCATAAAATATTCTCTATCTTATGGAATGAGTTACATGGACTGATTTCAATATATAAATATATGATTTCTAGGATTTTTCTTATTGTCAAAAACTTCTAAAATTCATATTTAATATATTACAAGTCAAAAAATAAAACAACATATTGTATGGACTCACGAAAATGAAAACTACATGATAGTTCCAATTTGATAACCTTATTCATTAATAATAAAAAGTTAATTTTAGGGCTTATGTAATTAATGTGAACTTAACCTTAAATTCTATATATATTTGTATATATACCTATATGTCTAATAGGTGTTTTGAAGACCATCTCTTGGACCACGGGTTGGCTTTGGACATTTATAGATCTAGTGTGAGGTATGGTGTATCTCCTTAATCAAATTGGGAAGTTAATCGAACATTTCTCTCTCTTGGTCATGTGGAACATATTACCCTAAACACTTCATCCTATTATGAGACGTTGAGTCATATCAGTGATTATACTTTGATGTTGATCTTCTAATCACCTTTCTTTGTTGGATATGCTTGTTGGATGTTAAGTTGTATCTTATTCATACTTTCCGTGTGGAAGCCCTGATTTATGAGATTGAAGTAAAAGATACATAACTTTCATGTTGTGAACTTTTATGATTTCATGATGCATCTTACTTATGGATTGTTTTATATTTGTTTATGGGTCCTCTGACCCCATGGATAATTGTTGGATGTTCTCATCCTTTTATTAGAGCTTGACTAACTTCTTACCTCTACATTTGTTCATGGATTAGATGAATTTTTTTCTAGCAGCGATACATGAGTACAACCATACATAGGGCACACTTTTCCTTCCCTGAGTGTTCTTTTCCTATCTATATATATAGGGCACACTTATTCCACTCAATGTACACTTTTCCACCCACTTTTTGGCTGAGATCCTATGGTGTCCCAACCCTACTTTAAATAATCTTGGTCTAATGTTGTTTACATACACTACTTATGTTTTTTATGTGATTGATGAAAATTTATAAGGAAAGAAACTCTCCTAACATTTATCTATATATTTGATATTAAATTGGACGTTCTTTATCCCTCTTGATCTGGGAGGTCTTAATCTAGTTACATTTTTGTCTTTTTCCATTATATTGTTCAAACCTACATATATAATCATGCTGGGATTTTTATATTGACGACATCCATTTTTTATTCTTTTGTGGGGTATGCTTCCAACCCCTTAGGTGAAGGACTCAGTGGACCTGACATGATGATCTAGACTTCGATTAGTGGAGTTTCCTCTTGGGAGATAGACTTGAATTAGTTTGGATATTTCTCTTCTTAGATCTTGAAGTTGTTACTTTCTTGTAAACCCCTAGTAGGATATCATTAGGTAATCTTGTAAACTTTTAATATAGTCATGATGTTTCAATCCATTGCTATTCTTGTATACCATTCATTTGAGAAATAAAAAATGCACCTTTTTCCACATATTTGTTAGAGAGTTTGGATTAGATGTGTTTATTCCTTAGATTAAGTAAGAAGTATATCTCCTCTTAGATCCCACTCCTTATAGTGATCACATGTGTTACAATTCACCCAATCACCACTATTATGAAAACTCTTATTTTTAGAGTTAAGTTAGGCTAGTGTCAAAGTACACATACCAATGTGATTATTGTAGTGACTTTAGTCCTAAGGATCACAGTCACCACTTTAACATTCATATATGACCTAGACATGTCATTACATGACTTTCATGTGTCGATCTCAAGGCAGATATATCGCGTACAAAATTTTCTCTAACAAATACTCACATACTTGAGTTGATATACAATATCATGAATACAGAGACATAGTTATCACTAATCATACATGCTAGTTATTGTTGACCTATACTATTCATAATAATAACTGACTAGGGACATAACAAGAATGAGTACTCTAACTATTCATATGATCTCATGCTCATCTCCTCAAACCAAATCATATGTCATCGAGTCATAACATTCTTAGAACATTATTAGGTTTATTCATAATCTCAATACTAAAACAAACATTATATGTGGAATTGTCTTCCATTAATAATTATCAAATACAAAACATTCCTTTTACAATTACCACGTGATGATTCTCAGGGCATTTAACTAGCACTACCCACCCTTGTGAAAAGGTCTTCTGCCATTCCTAAGATATTACCTACTCTTTATCCAGGAGTCTTTTGCCTTTGGCTTCAACTTCACCAAGGGCATCTTGTCCTTCACCTTCTTCTCCTCTCTTAGATAAGAGAGATAATCTTGATCTTCACGAGAGAGAGATTGGAGGTATGAAAGTGAGGGCCTCACAGATATACATGTAGGACTAGCTCTCTTACAAATTTTCTACTTACTCTAATGAATGTAGATTAAGCTCATGAGAGTAGATTGGAGGTATGGAAGTGATTAAGCTCATGAGAGTAGATACGGACTCTTTAGGGAAATTTCTCTCCCAACTATAGTATAGGGGCATTTGTAATGGTTTGATGATCTATTTCTCTCTCTATATGTGTGTATGTGTATGTGTGATGGCTAGTTTGCACTTTCCAGCTATGGTACCATCAAGCAAGATGTAGAGGTCATAACTCGGATGATGACACTAGTAGATAATGTTTTACAACCTCATTGGCTGAGATACCATGACCAACAACTACTAGATTGATGGCATTACTTGCCTTGTGCAATCAGGCTTATCGATCAAGATAGGTCCAAGACCATCTAGGCTAATGCAATTGTCGAGATTGCATTAAGCCCGTTAATGCAAAGTGCAAGTTTCATCAATAAAAATAATTCTATTATACTTTTGAGATCAAATACAAGTCATACAATCATTACAAGTGATTTACAAAAGTGATCTAAGGAGATAAACTATGTATTCTTCAATCTTGATCCTTTTTCATATATTACTTGATTTCTTCAATCTAGGGTTGGATAATTTAGGCATTTGAAGTGTGTATATCTGAAATCATTCAAGTAGAAAGGAGGTATGAAGGATTTTGTAGTCATGCATGAGGTTCCACTAGGAAATATGATTGATTGACATCTAATAGATCTTTGGGTATATGTGCTCCTCGATATGTGTCACTGTTTTTAATGCAGTGAAGTGAAATGCACAAATGGACATTGTAGTTTTTGGATTGATTTTCATTTGGTAATCATTGGAAATGGTTTATAATAAACGAAATATTTTAAACAAGGGAGTTATTTTCATCTCTTATGGATCAAGAAGGTAGTAACATATCATTCCTACTTCTTTATCGTACAACTTAGAACCAAGGTCCATCGGATCAATAAATCCTTCTTAAGTTCTTAGAATTAGATTCAATAAAAGTCAAAAGACAATAATGGAATGATCAGGCCCACAGACCAAGCTCTAATAAAGGTTAAGCATTGAATATTGGATCTACATACCACCACTGACCTTAGTGGTGCGCTTTCTCCTCACTTACTCATAGCTTAGCATCGATTTATTAGTGGGCCATATATCTGAGTAATACTCTAGGTTAAACATGCTTAAAAGCAAAGTACCTATTTATGAGATACATGAAAAGGAGGTGCACTTTGGTGATATGGTGGGTAGTATAATCATTCTTTGTAAGATCATTCTATGTAATGCCTCAAATCTCAGGATGCTACAATCTCCAACACTTAAACTCTTATTGTCCTCATCAAGGATCAACTATATAGCATCTTTCCCATTTTAGTGTGGACCCATAATGGCTCGTGTGTGTCCAACTCCCATTTATAACTAACAACACAAGGGTTGTTTTGTCTCACTTAACTGGATATCCCTTTCCTCATGACTAGCCCACACGGGTCAGGACTGGCGAGTTACATGTCCATGTGGGTCCCATCTGGTGGAGGGGAACTAGATTTGATACCATCTCCCACAGCCTGGGGATATAGTAAAGTCTCATGAATAATGACTAGCTTGACATACTGCCATTGGACTCAACTATGCAGTTTGACCTCACTTACGCGTAGCTTGAGATTGACTTCTTGATATGTCACTCATCCTAGTACTATGCTAAAATGAACATGCTATATCATAGAGTACATATTGATGGGTTACGTGAAAAGGAGAAGCACTCTAGTAATATGGGTAGTACAATCATTCCTGTGATGATCATTCTATCTAAGGCCTCAAATCATGTGACGTTGCAAACTAATAGGTGAACTAGTTTTAGTGTTCTTGACAATTGGTCATTTAAATAGGGTTTAAAATGTGGATTTGATTCATATTCACATATTTTATTATTATGGGTGTACTCCATCAAGGTTATCATAAGTTTTTGTGCTATTACATTTTTTTATTCTATTAATGCCACTAGGGGATAGATTTGAGAAGTATGTTATATTATTATTTACTCAATGACTAGGTTTCAAATTGTCGAGTTAATTTTGTGATCTCTTTTTTCTAAGGAATGTCTCCATTAATGTGATCTTATGATTAAAAGTTTGTCTATGGTTAAATTGCAAAGCTTATTTATGTCCACGTCCAGATTTTGTGGGGCATGTTCACACTAGTATGATTTTGGGAGTGACATCCTAAAATAGTCTAATCAAAAATTTGGGTTCTACCGTGACTTCCCTCTTTGTGAGATATAGATTGATGCAAAGATAATTTTGCAACTAACTTGTCATTCGTTGTTGGATGTTAGAATTAATTATATGGCCACCTCCCTAAATTGTAAGAGATATATCTAGTCCTACATGATATTGTAAGAAGCCTTCTAAGGGATTTTGAGTTAAGAAAAAAATCAACAACTAAGCTACATTAATGAGGGCTAGATCAATATTAGGATGATCTTGTTCCCAGCCTTGTGGAAGTGGTTAAATTATCAAAAACAATATGTCTACCCTAATATTTTAAGAGGTGCATCTTTATATATATATATATATATATATATATATATATATATATATGTATGTATGTATATATATATATGTATGTATGTATGTATATACATATATATATATATATATATATATATATATATATATATATATATGTTTTGAAAAGTTTTCTATATCAGTTTTTTTGTTCAAGGGTTTTCCATAATAAAATGGTTTAACGATACCCAACTTTTTTAGTAAAAAGGTACCTCGAAAGAGTTATAAAGGATACAATATATTATGAACAAGGACGTTTTTTTTTCTTTGGAGGGGGGCAGCATTTCAAATCCCCTCTGATAATTGAAATGAGTGAAATACTGAAAGGTGGAATCTAATATTTTTAGGATTTTGAAGGAAGAGGGAAATGCACGTATTGAATTTCAAATTCCATTTATCAAAAGAAAGGTTTCCAAAACTAAACATTTTTAGAAAGATAAGAATTTAAAAAGCAGATTTTGAATTAATCGTGCATATCTTACCAAAATGAGAGAGAATTCTTCAAATTCAATTTTCAAATTCCTAGACATTTGAAGGGAGAAACTTTCATTAGTATAACATAAATTTGATAAGAAAATCTTAAACACATATTTTCTCTCTTTTGTCCTGTCTCTTCTAGTTCAAATTATTTCTAGTCCTACCGGTTAACAATTTTGATTCAGTTATGGATCAAGCATATAGAATACGAAATATTCTCCACGCACATAATGAGTCGCATAGTTTACTTGGCTAAATTGTATAACCCTTATATACCTACTACCCATGGTAGCCACAACTAATTACCTGTACAAGGGAGTGCTTATAGTAAAATACAAGTACGGCTAGTTCATGAGATCATTCCATTACCGGCAACTGAGACACTTCTCATATCAAGAAGCATGATTGTTTCCCTTCCCTAGTATGGAATGTGTTCCTTGTGAGTCAAAAAATATCATCTCATGTATGTATAAAGTAACATGAAAACTGGCAAACAATTATGGTAGATATCTAGTTTGATACAAGAGATATTTGCAAATCTATATTGTATAAAAAAGTATGGTAAGACACATTTTTGGACACGTATCGTAGTTTCATTGCCAATATGGATGATATTCACTTTTAAGATCAAGAAGCGTGGTATTCATTTTAGAAGATTAGTCTCCATATACTGGCCGACATGTTTTTTCGTAACATGTCTCTAGACCAAGACTAAACCTCAATTAGATCTATATATCTGTGCATATGAATCATGCATGTATGGTGAAAAACAAAGAAACAAATTTGGAATCACAACACCAAACTATTGTCCGGTTATGCATCCAACGATCAACATTGGTGCATACAACAAATGTGCACATACACAGGAAAGGATTACCAAATTTAATTGCATCGTGAGATAATGCTTTTTTATATTAAAATTTTCATTGCATATAAAAGATAGAATTAACATACGTCCGCATGCTAATTGGAGTATTGTGATGTGATTGAATAAAGATCATTGAATCGTAGAAGCACCAGCGATGTAGCGCACTAGATAAATAAAATAAAATAAGAATGAAGGTTTAAATGATAATTAAAGGGAGTCACCTCGACAATAGGCCTCAGTAAAGAAAATGGTTTTCATATGTGGTTGGCTTCGTCCAAGATCTCCTCAAAATGTAGGTTCTCTGTAAACATTAGTCTCTTCATAATGAGAAGGATGACGCCTATTTTCTCTTCTTGAGGGAATCTATACTTTGTTCATCTGCAAAGTAAAAACACTAGGCATAAACACGTGCTATGCACGGGCTGGGACCCTATTCCATTATGAGTTAAACAACAAAAATTTATTTAGAAGGTAATTGCCCAAAGTAACACGGCCCGAATATCTCAATGAAATTTTCTGGACAACTAATTCACACATTGAATGGGTGTTATCAAATATCACAAATGTAATTCCCGTGCTGGTCTTGTATAATGAATAAACAAAGTATGGCAAAGACAGTCATACAAAATTTGCTATGTAACAACATGCGTTTCACAAACTTAACATTAAAAGTCAAAAATTTTACATGTCTTAGAGATTGTTTTACAAGATTATGTGCATTCCAATTATGGAATAATTATATCCCTCACAATAAGGATATTTTGGCTCTTCGCCTATTCAAGAGCTGAAAATGGAACATCCATGGATCTGCTCATTACAAAATTACTAACAATGCCCTTTTTATTGATCCACTCCTATCGACACCATTTCTTACAAAAGTCTGCAGAGAAAAGAGTAAATTAAGTTTGTGTTTGAGGCTCCCCTAGAGTTTTTGAAGGATTCCATTTTCATTTCTACATATTCAATACTGATAGAATCAAGTTCCATAATTTGTCTAGCTTCATCTTGCAATAGTTAGCTCCAACAACCTCTCCTTTAGTTGGTGTTATTTCATGCTTCCTACTGTCTCCTCCATATCCTACAGTCTCACGGCTATCAACCTTACATCAGAATCTTCAACAAATTTGTGAAATATATCTATTGATTCAAATTAAACATGAATATCTCTGATGAGCTTATGAGCATAAAGAAAAAAGTATTCAAAACTAATGATTATTAGGTCTAAGACATTTTGAAAAATAACATAAGTAAAACATTAAGGGCATGGATCATACTCGTAATACTACTTTCCATCCACAATTGGAGTGAGAAAATATTCTACAATTGACGTAACTAAATAAGATAGCTATAAAAAGGAAGCGTAATTACCTACCACAAGGAATCTGATCAGGCTAATTATAACTATGAAAAAGAAATAAAGTCTGAACTACAAGTACAACTTTGACATAATTGTTAAGTATAAACATTTTGAAAGGAATGAGGTCACATTTTTTTTACATTGGCGATCCTTAAAAGTCAAGATATCAACTTTGCGGCCCAATATTACCACCACAGGGCCTGAGAGTTCTTAATTTTATATAAAACGTTCATGGGTTGCTTTTTCTGTTGTTGTATTCTTCATTTCTACAAAAAATGTAAACTTTAGTGTGAACTCAAAAATGACCTCAAGAGACATTAGTTAAGCTGTGGCAGAACAATAAAAGACTCATCAAAAATATGAATATACACATCTAGTTGATAGTGGTCTATGAACATATTATCATAAGTTCCACATCTTAGATGTATTTACAAGTTTTCAGAATGAGTGAGACAATAAGAGATTTACTGTAACACCCCATCCACAATAAAACACGATTTCATGCTAACCAGCGGATTACCGAAAAATACGGAAATTAAAACCGATTTACAACAAGCACCACAAGATGAAACATATACTATCTGAGCCAACAGTTTTCATTTCATTGCATATAACCAAGGTGCTACAACATAATTTCCCATCGTCTCATTACATGAAATAACTGTTTCCAGGATGCTTTACATCAAGATACATATCGAAAACCATACATCAATCATTGTACGAGAAACATCAAAAAACTCTCCCGAAGACCTGAGTGTACAGGGACGACACATAGGACTCTACTGCTAGACACTATCTATCCCACCAGGTACGATAACTCTACATAACATCCATAGCCACATGATCTTCATCTCGCCAGGCACGTCCACCTAAAAAGGGTTATTAACCAGCGAGGTGAGACACAAAGTCCCAATGAGAAACATAACCCTCTACCAGCTTTATTATGATCACAGATATTTGATATAAGCAGACTATAAGGCAGTATACTAAGTAGAGCTAACTTTATTACAATCTTACTAAAACATTAGGAGGCATATAACCAGGCATTCTGAATGGAACATGATTGACAAGACAAACTTTATACGATCTTATCACATGATATAAGGAGTATATGATAAACTGCAAGTTTATAACCAGAGCAACTATACAAACAAGGCCTCAACCAGTGTTTCGTATTTTCCCTAAGCAAAGATACTATACGGCTTGGTTACAAATTATTATGCCCTGAGGAAGTGAGTCGTACCGCTCAAATCCAACCTTCGGTTGTGAAACCCAAGCTGGTGCCATACAAGGTCAATGGAAGAGCCAGACTCCACGACCTCCCACCTCGTGGTCAGTGCACGAGTACAACACAAGCAGGATCGCAGTCTCATGCTTAAGTGGCCTCATCCACAGGGTCAGGCTACCCTCTGCCTAGCCCGCCTTGGTACAGGTATCGGTGCTAGTGAAACTGAGCCACGGGCCTGTTCACCATGCTCTGAGCCATGAACGCATTCATGCTCTTCTTATCACACATTCCGAGCCATGGGCCTGTTCACCATGCTCCAACATATTGAGCTACGGGCCTGAAACCACACTCTGGAGTCTACAACCGAAGTTGCACTCAAACCTCCTCATTTTCGGCTAGGAGAAACCACACATACTCAATAATATGCGCTTCCAGGTTAACCCGCAGGAGAACCTATTTCACCATCACCAGCTACTGACGATAATGGATCTATGGCCAGGGCAAACTACATGAGAGATTCATTTGTAATTAGTTAATGTATTTTAAGTAGATTGTTGGGGCAATCAAGTTGTATTAAGCACCCATATATAAAACATGAACAACAATAGATTCATTGCGTTGGTATTATATTGCTACTGCTATTTTCCATTGCCCTCAACAATCATCACATTGCCATGGGATATAAATCCCTCACATCATCTCATAGTGCTACTGCCTCTCAAGGCTTCATCATTTCATATCATCATGGGATATCAATCCCTGAGTTCATCACATTACACTAGTTCCTCTCAAGGCATCATCAACATCATTAGGGAATATCAATCCCTCATGTCATTACTAGAGGATCACACCTCATCATGCCTTTCTCATCATACTGGTGATATATGTTATCTCATCAACAAGACATATCATTATTACTTAGATATTGCACATATATCAAGTGCTATACAAAGCACGTAATCATATAATCACCATAGCTCTTACTTGGCTATGCATTCAATACACCTGCATGGTTAGCTTTGCATAAGAAAGAGATAACTAGATCACCAAACATAGAACATGGGTCTTAGAGAAGATATTATGATCATTAGGCTATTAAGAATTTAAGTGCATAGGATTGGAATAACATCCATGTTCATAGTTGTGCATGTAGACACAATATATTATTAATATCAAACTGTGAGCATCCCTCATGCCCCATAACTCATAATCATATCATGATTATCATGTCATCAAGATTAAGGTTAATAGCATTGGAATATTCTTCCATCTTTATGAACATATGCAGATTAATGTCATAACCGATGTATAAATCAATACATACTAGTGTTACCACATCATGGGTATCCCATCATACCCTATATCTCAAATCATATGAGAATCATCCCTAAGGATTAACTTTAAGGATCATACACCATGATTCACCATCCAACTTTATCGGAGATTCATCTATCATTAACCATAGGTAACCACTATACAAGGGTTCACAACCTATCTTGTCATAGCTCATCATGATCAAAGGTGTAAGCTCAAGAAACATGCATAGGTATATCGGGTTAAGCACAAACCTCACTAAAGGTGTCACCTACCCTCACCAAAAGCATATAGTGACCAAACAATCCCTCACAAAAAGGGAGTATCAGATTGAGTACCAACCCTCATCCCAAGTTGTCGGCCTCAAGCATGACATGCACCCATGCATCAAGGGGATAACGGCTAGACTTAGACCTAATGGTGTGTCGTGCAGTCATAGACCAAGAGTATAACGTGCAACCAGGTGCAAGTGTAACGACATCACAACCAGCCTTAACAACCAAGACCCTATTGGCCATTAGGGTTAGGGTTTCATGTCGAGCAACTTATCATCACCATATCGTCTGAAGCCATAACGCCTAAGATCACGGTACACAAGGTCAAACCATAACGCCCAACAAGCATACAACTGACATCTCTCAAACAACACCATGGCACCTGAGGTAGCCTATCGTCCAACTAGGTTAAGCTCAACCGTATCGGCCAAACCTCAACCCTAGGACCATCCAAGCTATCAAGTATGAACACATGTTGGGTAATCATCCAAGAGAGAGACCATGTGTCGGGCTAGGCATATCGGCCAAGGTAACATATCTCCTTGTGGGGTATCGGCCACACACTTAGCCCTGATGTCACCCAAACCATGCACACCAAAACACTTATAAAGTTCTAGGGTTGATGATATCGGGCAGCATATCAAGGGATCGCCCATATCGCCCATCCTCATATCCTTGTCGCTCATGGAGAACCATATCAGGCACCCAACATATCGCCCAAGGAATCATCACAACAAGGGTACCCCTATCGGTCATATTAGGGTTAGGGCAACTCTATCACTCAAAGCTCCATGTCATCCATAGGCACCATGTCGGGCAACTCACTTAGGGAGTATCGTGCAAGCACAAACCTCATGCCAGACACAAAAGCCCCTCTACCACCTAGGGTTTCATCATTCTAGGCTCAAGACTTATCCATATCACCCAACAATACTACCATGGTTAAGAGTCATATCGGGCAACAAGATTAACAAAACTTTTCTTAACATAACGTCCAAGGAAAACCCTAGATGAGGGGGTATCATTTAGGGCACCAAAAAGGTGTATCGTGCAAGGGTACAAGGACCATACCAAGTTGGTCATCTCCAACATCAAGACCATGTCGTGTAACAAGGGTAGATCATCTATGTCTCCCAGGACAATCCTATCGCCCAAACTAGGGTTGAAACTCCATATCGTCCAAGACTCTAGAGTTAGGGTATTATGTCGGCCAACCACCATCATCTTGGGTAGATGTGAGTATCGGTCACAAAGTCAATGAAAGGTTCACTTATCATATCACCCAAGGCTCAACTCTAGAAGGGGGTATCGGGAAACAACCTCAAGGAGCCACCAAGAAGAGCCCATAGCGGCCAAGGGATCAACTAGGTGTCCACCAACCATATCGTCCAAACCCTAACTCTAGGGTGGATAGGGGATATCGGGCATCAAGGTGAAACTATTACCAAACCATGATATCATCCATATGTCTAGGTCATAGGCTCACCTTTCAAGTCCAAAGGAGAGAAAGGGGTGTTGCCATAACCATTAACCAAAGCATAGGCTATAGAACAAGGTATTGTATCGGGTAAAGACCCATATCGGGAAACTTAGTTGTATCGGCCAAAGACTCATATCGTGAAAGTCATCTTCAATCTCTATCCATTCAAAGCATTAAGTATAAGAACAACATATGGACAGTAGTAAAATTTATCCATCTCTATCAAAACATATCTCAAGCTTCACATGCATGAACATCATAAAAGAAGGATACCAAATTAAGGAACAAGATCAATATATGTGCATATGAAGAGTATACATAATAGAGGTGGTTGAGAGTTATGTAACCCGACTTAAGAGGATTTCCATTAAAGGCATCAAGATTCTTGGTCCAAGCAGCAAACTCACGTTCTCTTTCAAGAAGAACACCCAACCAAAGCTCCAAACATGCCTTCGGCACAATCATCATCACCTCGAGAAACAAAGGAAGAAGAAGAAGAAGAAACCATGGTTATGTATAGCTCAAGAAGAAGAAAGGAGGGGAGATAACCATGACCTTACTTACTCTTATCAAGGGCCTATCCATGGCTGAGAGGGGAAGAGGAAGGTGACAAAGATAGCACAAGGAAAAACTAGCAAAGAAGCATGACTCACCAAGGTCGGATCTTGAGCAAGGAGTTTCCATGGCCAAGGAGCTCGCCCCTCCATGTTCAATGGGAGTCTTCCTTAGCTCCCAAGCTCCCATGATCATCACATATAGGTAGGGGAAGGAAGGTGGCCGAAAACGATTGCTTGTCTAAGGAGGAAGGGAGTTATATATACAATAGAAGAGAGAGGTAGCAAGGGAGAGGTGTCATAACCACATAAACCAAGGTGCCACTTGCTCTAGCTCATAACGCCACTTGTTGCCATCCTAACAGCTCATGCATGGCCTGGTGATACACTCTAGGAAGTGTATCGTGCAGCTGGGCAGCTGCCATGGCCGACACACCTCTCTTGGGCGACACACCTTCAAGCCTTAGCTGATACACTAAAGGACAAGGTGGCCTATGTGACACATATGTGATATAAAGACCATATAGAGATGTCACTCCTCATCTATCAACCTACAAGGCGCCCCTACCTCCATCCACATTCTATATGATGCCAAACAAATGCAAGAAGGCTCTAGATCTGATAAATTGCATATTGACCCTCCACTTTGGGTAATTTGCAATTTACACCAAAACTAGCACATAAAGCATAAACATCAACCAACCAAGCTCAAACTTAAAACATAGGTCCTCCACAAGGTGCCCCACAACATCATTCTCTTTCTAATGATGCTAGAGAACTAAAGGAATGCTCTACATGTGACATATTGCAATATAACTCCTTACTTTGGGTAAATTGTACTTTGGTCCAAAACAAGCAAACATTGCTCAAACAACATCCAAACGGGACCAAACTGGAAACATGATCTTTTCACATGATAACAAAACATCTAGAGGGATTAGATTAAGGTTATAAGCACCTTTCATAAGAAAAGAAAAGAGGGTTAGCCCAAAACCTGGGTCAGGGTCCTTACAAGTCATAAACCCCTAATAAGGATTTTGTCCCTGAAATCCCGAGCGAAAAGAAGACAGGTGTTACTTGTGCATCACATCATACAACTCCGTAAAGCTCCTAAGTGCCATAGATATGTGACCAACATACTTACTCTTCTCCCAGAGCCACTCAGGGTTTCCTTGTACTGGTCATAAACTCAACCCTCGGTCTCATCATTCTTTGTCTGGTAACACTTTTAGATACCGGAACATCATATGCAACTCGTATTACTCAGCCTTCTACTGATGTATCATATTCCTCGTTATGTTTCCACTGTTCTACTCTGATCTCACAGGCTTGGCACTTAAGCTTTGCATAACTTGTATCACTGTATTTCTGTTATATATGTTTCAATTGTTCCTTCTCTTTTCACAAAGGATGTCTCTACTCAGGGGAATCTTTCTCAGAAGAGGTTATCACAAGATACTTACTCTATGAAACACTTGTATGTACATGACATGGCTCAACTAGATGAACTTTCCAAAGATGACCCTACAACACTTTCTTTCCTTGGGTGCAGACCTTCCGATGTCATGTTTATGCGGAGCATAAACCCCTAAAATATGATAGCCACACTATAGGCACTTAGCCGGATCAAACCAAAGCCAGCCTTTCCATCTGAGACAACTTCACACCTTTCGAAGGGTATCCATTCCCAGGGTTATAACGATCATTGACATGTCAAACAGAAAGGGATTCACCCGACTATCACATCCAGGAAAGGAAAGGATATAGAGAAGATTAGACTTCATCCTGTACAACCAGGTCATCCACAAGGTGCTCAACAACAGACTATCTCTCTTCTGACTACAGGAAGGAAACATCTGCCAAACATAAAACAAGCGCTCAAAGGAGGGTACATCCTGAAATGGATCAACTAGAGTAGATAAGAGGCAAGAAGAAGACAAGGAAGAATGGAATGACTCCATTCGACCTACCAGCACACCCTGGTCATCTCACCGTTTTTGGTCAGCTCATGCCTCGAGATCTAACTGTTGCATGTTTCCATCTGCTGCCTGATCAAACCATCCAGTCCTCACTTACTTATCCTTATCATCGTTCCTCTGTGATGTCGAACTGCTACTTCAAGGGTCACCACATAGATCCATACTTCTAAAACTAGCTTCCAGCTTGTAGGTTCAAGGTCAAGGATGATCGAGCAGGACGATTCACCTTCATACCTACATGATCTAGGCATCTGATTCTCAACCCCTTCTTAGAAGGAATGCCAAGAGGATCCTACTGTCATCATCCATCACAGACATCCCCATCTTGGAAACCAAAGTCCAAGATCAGCGGATACTTTTTGAAGTATCCAAACAGCGATCACTTCAAAGGCACACATATCAAGTGACACAAGGTCCATTTGACTACCACTCCCTCGAAAGGAAGGGGCGCAAAACAACAAACTCCTCCCATCAACCCATCAACATCTATGGTTTCATATCAAAGGGGAGGCTATTATCACTTTCTTTGATCCTTACATGAGTTTCCAATTGTTTATACAGCGTTAAACGTTGTTCCTTCTGGTTGTTATCTTATATCTTCTTGGGTTCCTTGCACTCAGCATAGGAAACATCAAGACCATTACATGTCATTATTCTTATTCTATTGTTACCATTTCATCATAATCATGATTAGTTCCTGATTATATCAGATTTTTGTTTTCTCTTTGTGATAAAGATCGTTATTCTTTACATATTCTTTATTGAACAAGGATCATCTTCCTGGTTTTCTTTTTCTTATCACGAATTTGTACTTTATTCTTTCAAATTTTTGCTTACGTTCATTGGTTGTTCTGAGATTATCTTAGGTTCCATCTTGTTTACTCATCACTTATTCTTCTCTTTTTTCTAACCTTATCTTTGCTTTCAGGTGTTTTCTTCATCTTGTGTAAGTTCTATGCCTTAACTTACATTGTTATCACAAGTTAATATGTCTTTTATCGTATACATATCTTGAGATTACAGTTTCAAAAACTCATCTCGTCATATTCTTAATTTTTTATGCTCTTTAGATTGCTCCAGAATGACTACTTGATCATAGTAATCAAGGAGGAAACAATCTAATGCTCCATACTTACCTTTGTCTTCAATATTTGAATACCTGGCCAGGGCATCAAGTACTGAGATTAGGTAGTATGCACCATATATTACATCACGGTCCTACCTTAGATACCATCCTAATCCTAGTCCTAGTGTCCCTCTAGACTCGGCGAACCTAGAGCTCTGATACCAAACACTGTAACACTCCATCCACACAAAAACATGATTTCATGCTAACCAGCGGATTACCGAAAAACACGGAAAATTAAAACTGATTTACAACAAGCACTACAAGATGAAACATATACTATCTGAGCCAACACTTTTCATTTCATAGCATATAAACAAGGTGCTACAACATAATTTCCCATCGTCTCGTTACATGAAATAACTGTTGACAGGATGCTTTACATCAAGATACATATCGAAAACCATACATCGATCATTGTACGAGAAACATCAAAAAACTATCCCAAAGACCTGAGTGTATAGGGACAACACATAAGACTCTACTGCTAGACACTATCTATCCCACCAGGTATGATACCTCTGCATAACATCCGTAGCCACATGATCTTCATCTCGCCAGGCACGTCCACCTAAAAAGGGTTATTAACCAGTGGGGTGAGACACAAAGTCATAGCGAGAAACATAACCCTCTACCAGATTTATTATGATCACAGATATTTGATATAAACAGACTATAAGGCAGTATACTGAGCAGAGCTAACTTTATTACAATCTTACCAAAACATTAGGAGGCATATAACCATGCATTCTGTATGGAACATGATTGACAAGATAAACTTTATACGATCTTATCACATGATATAAGGAGTCACTACAGCAAACAAACTCATTACCGACCTTTCAGAAATGCCACTAAAAAAAATAAAAACCAGTAAACAGGTTTAGCGACATTTGTTGACATTTAAAAAAATGCCTCTAGCGCCAATGCCACTAGGAAGATAGTGGCTTAAGTTGTAAAAGCCACTAAAGGTTTGTCTTTAGTGGCTTCGAATAAATGCCACATAAAGGCCACTAAACCATCATTTGGCATTTATAAAAAAGCCACTATCCATCAATTGGCTTTTATACAAATGCCACTATTTTGTATTATGTTGGTTTATGAAAATGTTCTTATTGAGTTTAATGGCGTATATAAAAAGCCACTAATGACTACTAGTTCTGTATTACTACATTTTCATGGCTTTTAGTCATTCAGTTTTCAATTCATTATCATTATTTCTAAATGAATGTCAATTGTAACTCATTTTTCTGAAAGTATGAATAATTTTTATTTATAATCAATTGAGAATTACATGGGAAGGACATTTTACCTTGCCTCTTATATTGAATTACATGGAGAGGACGTTTTACCTTGCCCCTTATATTGAATACAACACCAATGTTTACTAAGCTCCATTGAACTTGGATGGCTTCACATGCCAATATAGTCATCACTGACTTAAAAGAACAATAGTAGGGAGGCGTGAATGACTGAATTAACTGAATTAACGATCTCTATAGCCTCTTATAAACCAGAAAATGTAGGAGTTGCAACATGATTCTCTTGATTATGTATGTATTCATTCCTCATGTTGTACAGATCGGCTTTGGTGTGATTAAACTTTGATCTACTTCAGGTGTCACTGCTAGATTATGAAAATCATCTAGTCTTGGACTTCTTCTGTTAGTCTCAATCTTTCTCGCAGACCCTCGCCTCTTCATCTTTGTGCCACTTCCTTTAATTCTCCTACTTACTGATCTCTCTAGAGTGACATCCATATTGGCTTCCTTGGTTTCCTTTACTGCAGAGATTTGGACTGAATCCTTGTTTATGTGCAGGTCATCTTTCTCTGCATCCACCAGGATGTTTACAAACTCTATTATTTCATCCAACTCCAGGTAAAAAACCGTGTGATTGCTGCATTATCAACAATATTGTAAAGCAACAAATAATAAGGGCAAATAATTTACCTGTTGACTCATCCCAACAATGCCACCTGCATTATCAACAATAGGTCCAAACATATCCATAGTCAATACATATGCAGCAGTACTCAACATCCATGTTGAATCCACCAAGTGGCCTAATACAGAGCAGATGCAACATCCATGTCGAATCCACCAACAGACTAACTGACAAATGGCCAAGCAAACCTTTCTTTCTTTCTTTGCAATTTCATTTTCCTTTAATAGCTTCCTCCAAGGACCTAATGCAATTTCATGCTCTTCTCAGGTTTTAGCTCTGAAATTAGAAAAAACCATTACCAAAAAAAAACTTTTAGGAATTGTTAATTCCTCTTGCAAGTTGCAGCAATAGAAGTGCGATGTTCATCAAAAAATCTCACTAGTACATGATTACAGTTAGCATGACAGTACATTGGTTCATCAAATTAAAAAGAAATTTACATTCCATCTCTATCAAAGCAATGTTCATGTTTGCTTATTCATCAAATTAAAAAGAAATTTATATTCCATCTCTATCAAAGCAATAAGAGAACTAACTTCAATAATTATGAGTGATGTTTGCTTATTCAACAGATAATAATATAAAAACTCCCCAATAGATGAAACTCTGTTGGCAATATGTATGAAGGCATGTGAAGAATGAGACATAATAACAAGGTAAATAATGATTCCTGCTCTACAAAAAATGTGTGGAATATGCAATGGTAAATTCGTGAGTTAATTATTAAATAGAGATGTAGAAAAGATGTGCACCAAACATGCTTGTCCTACAGGGAAGCCGAGCATACTCCTCAGAAGCATGTAGTTATTAGAAAAAGATGTGGCTGCCACAACTCATTGTACAAAGTGCAATGCTTCCCTCAATGCATAAGGAAATTCCACCATCTGACCTATAATCCAGTCATTATCTCACATATTTGACAAGGCTGCAACTGGGTTGTCTTGGATTATATTCAGCCACTATAGTCCTCCCTATAGCTAAAAATTAGTTTGGTCTTGGTTAGCTCCACTTCTAACCTAATCATGTCCAGTTCAAGAACATGAAAGTAACTATACATAAAAAGGCCTGGAAAGTTTGTATTTTCCTCAATCCACCACTTTGGGTGCACCTTTGGAGTTGTGTATGTTAATTGAAAAGAGATCAGGGATAGGAATGCAGAACTGCAGGGCTTTTGGTTGTATTTGGCTTAAAGTAGATGCAAAACAGAGCATGCACAGTTCATATTATGTACAGAGGAAGCCTTGTCACCCCTAATGGTGCAAGCCTCATAGACATATGGACCTCCAACAAAATCTAGCATATGCAAAAACACATGTGATTGTTCTACTATCACAACAGCTCGAGTGGTCACTTGAAGGCAATTTATAAAAAATTGCAATCACACTTACAAAGTGACATGTTGAATAACCTTCCCTCTTCAGCTCATCCTTCTCTTCTAATTGAGCCCTCAACACATTTTTCTCCACTCTAAGATTCTCCAGTGGAAACTGAAATGATATGTAAATAAGTTTGGTATCTTTAAAAATCAAATGATGGGCATAGAAGCACTAAAGCATGGGCAGCAATAATGATGGTAACTTCTGGTTCACCTGTATGATATGTATCATTATAAGTTAGTAGCATACCATCTTTGTGCATACTTAGCATCAATAGAATGTCTGTCATGCCCATGGAAAGCTTCAGACATGCATTCAATAAAAGGAGTCTTTGAAATTCAATGCAACTCGATCTTGACAAAAATGTACATGTATACATGTCCCTTTCCAACATCAAGATAGAACTGTAACACAAAGGGGTAAAGATCAGCCTCCAATTCCAATAAGAATATCCATTATAATTGAATTTTTGTATATAAGAGAATGTTCAGTGTATATCTTGCATAAATTTATTATAAATTTACAAGCTATAATGTATTGTATTTAATTATAAGTTTATATTTGGCATGTAAAACATTTTAACATGGACTACATTCTATATGTGTTGTTTGTCCTAACAAAAAAAGAATATCATATGGGAATAACATGAAATTTTATCAAAAACACTAATGGAGACAAAATTAAAGATCAATGAACACAAAACTAATTGTGTCCTCTCATAAACACATACTATAGTATGATGATTTCGTGTTAGCTTAATGACACTGAAGGACACAAAAATAAAATAACTTCATGGATGACAAAGGAAAAAGTGAAAAATGTACCTAACTCTTAAATTATGGTTAGGTTTTAGTTAACTTGTATCTCTTAAGCATTCAAAAACCCATACATATGCTAAGGAGTCAAAATTCAAAACTTACAGCAGCTATTGATGGCTTGTCTGACTGCCCAGGGCTCCCATGGGACACATCCATTCCTAGTATAATAGTTGGCTCTTAGGAGATCTTTGGCATGGATGGAGGATGCTCAGTTGTGGTGAACTTCTCTGTAGGCTTATTCAGGATCTCATTCGTTGTAAAAACATGAAGTGCATTGTCAGTAAAAAAAATTATGTATTTCGTTTAACTAATTTAAATGAGTTACATTAAAAGATTTTACATACAACGCCCTTCATGTTTTCACAGCGAATGAGATCCTGAATATGCCTACAGGTGTCACATTGCACAGAGAAGTTTACCACAGCCATGAGCATCCTCCATCCATGCCAAAGATCTCCCAAGTGCCAACTATTATACTAGGAATGGATGTGTCCCGTGGGAGCCCTAGGCAGTCGGACAAGCCATCAATATAGAGGGTGTCAGATCTCGAGATTGGCCATTAATTAATCTCCAAGTACAGAGCTGCAGTTAGCAGAAGATCATTACCATAGTTATTGGCTTTTAGGGCCTACATCACAACCACATGTTACATAAAGGGTATTATTTTAGATGGAGGGGGTAAAGGAAAAAAGACAAATATAAAAATGTTGTTTTAACAATTAAGGGAATAAGGAGGAACCCACATTACTAAGAACACCCATTCTTTGTTGAGGCTTCTGCCTAGACTTCTCAACCAGAGCAGACCTATGAAATGTTGACAATGACTTAGTGTGCCTCTGCAAAATGCAAAATGCCAGGCTATATTATACTTAGTACCAAAAACAAAACATTAAAAAACAACGCAGTGAGAAAACAAAACAACACTCGTACAAGTAACGCACCTCATGATCTGACATGATGCAAGTTGGATATGAAGCCCACAAATATGAAGCACCCGCAATATGCATTCCTGCTTATATAAGAAATTGCATTCCAAGATATTATAAACAGAATCAAACCTGCATAGGTTGGAAAACACAAATCATGGTATACGATGTGTGGCTGCCATACAAAGGGACAATTACCCTTTTACTGCAATAGTTTTTACATTAAAAAATAATTATTCAGTCCACATCACCCATCCACATTAGTTATAAATTTTGAAAATCCAAACCATAATAATCCATTTACTAGCTGAGTAATTACAAAATGGAAAGAAATGGATCAAATAACTGTAACTCATTTTCAACTAAATTTTTCATCTGTACCCACAAACAAGAAGCTAAAACACTGCTCATAGCTAAAAATACAAACCAATCATAATGCGTGTATCATCCATAATACTAAGATTCTCCATAACAAAATTAAAAGTAGGACAAAACAAAATAGGATTGTTATTTGGCAACATTGTCTACGATAATGGACATGAAACACCATTACTTTGGATCGGCATGTACAAATAACAAAGTGGATTACATAAAAACAACTATATCTCTCCTCTCTTTAGATAGTATCCAAGAATACAATTAAATTTAAACTTCATGTCCTGCAACAAATGGAAACGACTTTAGATACTACTTTTGTTTTCAATTATGTAACAGTATAAGCAACACTTTATGCTCACCTTGGCAACGTATGTGTTTTCGGCCATGCTATGACGTTGCCAACAGCATCATCAACAGATTGATATTGATCATAAGGTCTAACTAGAGGATCGTTGCCCAACAAAGCAACCTCTATAAAAACAACAACAAATGATGAGCCTAAAATTGCACCTCCCACCCTTTTCATGGGGTCAACCTCAGAGACTCGACCGAATGCAATTCTAGCATTTGGATCTGTAAAACTCAGTAGATACACATCCTGTAAAAAAAATACAGTTTACATAACAAATTTATATAAACATAAAATGAAGTGCAATTCACAGTAATACAAACATACTTGTCCCTTCTTAAATGATGAATGTCTTATATGGAGTGGAGTTTGCATTGATAAGTTTGTCTACACAATTATTTTATTTTTGTCATAAGTCCATAAAAGTCAACATGGAAAATAATGATACCACACATCTTGTATAAAATGTATTCATACTTGGCCAGTGCCAACATGTTGTGCTTGACTATTTCCTACTCTAGTTAAGGCAAGTAACTCCTCTAATTTTTGGTTGAATTCATCCTTTTGTTCTTGAAGTTTTGCATCAAATTCCAACCGTTGTTCTTCAAGCTTATCCTGGAAATGCTTCCTTTGTGCTTCTTCAGATTCTCGGGATTTACGGTTCTTGCCCCAGATATCAGAAGGTGATGGTCCAAGTCCATAACCACGAACATATCCTGATCTCTCTTCTCCCATAACATGCCTATAAATTTCATCTGAAGTAACATCAGCTTGTTTTCTTTGTAGCTCTTCTCCTACCTCAGAAACTTTTTCCTACATACAACAAATCATACGAGATGTAATTTATACCAAATATATACCTCTATGAAATTAGTAAATGTAACATAATACTATAGGATATTATGTGTTGTACCAAAATTTTGGCAGATTCAACATCAACTATGCTCCCATCTTTTTTACGATGAGTTTTCTCAAAAAATATTATGGGATCCACTTCTCCGCCTATTTCCTTCTCCATCTTTATCATTCAAACAAGGTTATTGTAAACATCAAATTAACGGATGCTATCAAATTATCTAAATGGATCACAAAAATTACTAACTTACATCATATTTCAGACATGCAAACGACTTGGTTCCTGTTTTGTGGCTAACTTTTTGAAATTTTCTGCTTGTCTTGTTAGTAATAGACTTCCTCTGTGGAAAACATTGCAGTATTGTGCATAGTAATTATCTATGCGGTACTGTAGGTATCAACGAATAGAAAAAAATAATATTACCTTTCCTTTATTACTCCTCCAATAATCGACAAGAAATTTCCAATGCGAATTGTCCACGCGGGGAACAACTTGTTTAAGTTGTTGTTCGTATGGACTATCTTCTACGAAGTATAGTCTCCTTAAATCGCACTTGTGGTCCTTCCATTTCTTTCCTAGTATCTTCATTTTCCACTCCTTCTGATCTGAATCCGTTGAGAATTTACTCTACCGACATAAAGGATATCAATTAGATGCTTCATTTAACCATTTAAAAATAAAATTTAATAATATACCTTCACAAAATTCCATATAGAATCTTTTTGATTTGCTGAAAATTGTCTCCAGTCCTCATAGTTTAGTGGACAAAGATTGGGATCTCTTGCAATGGTTGTCAGAAAACTTGATAAGTGACATTGGTTTTCACCTACTGGTTGTCCAAATTGATTTTTCTCAATGGGAATTGGATCTTCGGGCTTTCTTTTCCAAAATTTCAAACATTGTGTTCGGCCGCGTGCTCGATGTTTTTGACCTAAGCATTCATTCATAAAGGATAAAATATATATATGCATAATTATATATGATTAAATGCAGTACTATAAATATAATGATATGAATGAAATGATTACCTAGCCCATCAGAAGGTGTTGTTGTAACATTCAATGACTCAACATGGTGATCAGAGATGTTATTTTGGTCCATGTTATCAGGAAATACATTGCTATTTTGGTTACTGGCAGCTCTATTCTCTACAATTCTTGAATGAATAGACACGGAAGCATTGACATTAGGCACACGGGGTAGATGTTAAATTCTTGATCTTGTAACTTTATCACCACTTTATTTATTTTGCTGATTTTGGAACCTTATTCCCATCTCCTTTTCAGTTGTGCATGTTTGAGAGGATTTCGAACCACCAACCATATTAGAGTCTTGGGGAGACATGGTTGATTGGGCATTTTTGGAAGAGCTAGCAACAGTTTTATTGAATTTGTTTGTTCGATGTTTTTGACCTAAGCATTCATTCATAAAGGATAAAATATATATATGCATAATTATATATGATTAAATGCAGCACTATAAATACAATGATATGAACGAAATGATTACCTAGCCCATCAGAAGGTGTTGTTGTAACATTCAATGACTCAACACGGTGATCAGAGATGTCATTTTGGTCCATGTTATCCGGAAATACATTGCTATTTTGGTTACTAGCAGCTCTATTCTCTAAAATTCTTAAATGAATAGACACGGAAGCATTGACATTAGGAACACGGTGTGACAAAGTGGGTTTTGCTTTAATTCCGAGGACGGAATTTCTTTTAAGGTGTGTAGGATGTGATGGAGTGGACTTTTGGAGTCCTTAATCATCCAATGACATAAGTGAACTCATAAGGTTGAATAATATTGAGAGTTCCAAGATTTTGACAAAGTAGGTGTGTTGAGGTGATGTTGATATCATGGTTAAGATTTCTCTTTTTATTCCCTTTTGAAGATTTTAATTAAATAGTCTAATAGATGTGTTTGGTCACCAAATTGGAGTAGAATGTACCTTGTGAGGTAGAGAAGCTATGGTCAAAATTTGGTGGCATTTGGATGCTCCTAGAGGGAGTTATTTAAGTTTGAATATGATGAAATAATGTATACTTTGATGTTTTTGATTAATAAAGTTTGGGTTATATAGCCTAAGTTCTAAAAATCAGCTCTGTCACGCACCCCTTTGATATATGGTTGGATCGTGTGGCCAAAATCGGGCCCTAGATCATCAATTCTATGGTCTTAAGCATTCATAAGAGAAGCCACGGATCTGCCTTGTTAGACGTAGATTCTGACCCTTAGATTTTCGATCAAGGGCTGTCAAGCCATCCCCTACCTTGCGACTAGAGCAAGGTAGTGGGTCAGTTTAAACCGCACCCATATCGTAGGCCACTCTTGGAGATCGTGGAGCGATGGGGAGGAGTGATCGGGGAGTTGGATTCACCTCCCATTTACGAACTGATTGACACCTTGAGCGGGTCAAATGACCAAGAGACGAGAGAGAATGAGCCATCCCTTCTCACAGTCTCTCCACCGCAAGTCGCAGGTGGGAAGCGGAGGTGTGAGATGGAGGCAGTGAGGAAACCGAAGGAAGACAGTAGAGGCTGAAGGACGACCGAGGTCAGGCGAAGCTAATGAGGGTGCTTTCGAGCCTATTTGGCTTGTGCTGTCGGTTGATGAAGCCCATCCTTGCCGGACACAAGTTGGGGTCAGGTTAGCTACTGCGGACTTCCTCACCTATGAGGGAGTTTGCCTTCGAGTTGATGAAGGCCGCGCGCTGCTTTTACAAAGGTTTCCTGACTTCTTCCATGCCTGGGGACGATTTCCCCCTTTTTTTGCTGGAGTCGCAGTGGTAACCACGGTCGGAGAGACCATGGAGGTAGGTCTCAAGTGGCAAAGCCAGGGCATTGCTCAGCCGTGGAGATCTAGGCAAAGTCCATGAAGCTGATGGTGACCTTAGTGGCCCACGAGAAGGGCCGGATAGTGAGGTAATGCTCGCCGGAGATCTCACTCACGGCGGCTACCTACGGCGGTGGCTTCCTCAAGCTCATGAGGAAGAGCACTGGGAAGAAGGCCGACTAGTCGGCGGCATCGAGGGAGAGTTGAAGAAGCATTGGGAGGTGGTTTTATCTGACTAGGAGCTCTAGAGGAGGACCGCTTGCTCACCGGAGGAGCTGCGTAGCGGAGGCGCCTCGTGAAGTAGAGCCCCACGGGCTCTGTAATCGCGCCCAACGCGAGAACAAGAAATGAGAGGAGAGGCCAATCGGGTAGCCAATCCCTGGATCTGTGGATCCAACCGCAGACCCGGACCAGGAGGGTCCCAGCGAGCAAAGGAGTCGCGCCCTCCTCAGGGCCACGTGGCGGGTTGTCATTGGACAAACAAGGTAAAAACCCAATAAACTCGCAGATCTTCAATAAATTGTAGAAATTACCTCGATTATCAGAAAATTACAAATAAGGTACCATAATTCTCAGAAAAATGAATAGAACGCAATGAAAGCATAATAACTGTTTTTTGATGCTTAAATCTCAGTGATATCTTTCAAGATGTATAATGGTGTTTTCTTGTATAATAAATAATAAATGATGACATAAAATCATGGGAAAATGTCAGTAGATTCGTAATTATGTTTATAATGCACCTGATGTCAAGGATGATCAGGTTGTTGTATGAAATCATGTAATTTTCTTGATATGGCTAATTAGGGCTAATAACACTATATTAAATGTAATAAATATATTAATGATTAATAAATGATGGAATTTACAGAGTAAGCTCATATCAGTATCTAAAACCTCAGAATTAAATATGAGATCAATATGATACACATAATCTATGTTATACGATGATGTTTGCTCTTAATGTGATGAAACCCTAATTCGAGTAATACATGTAACTAGGGTTAATTAATGTGCACAAAAAGGATATGGAACCTAATGTTCAGATAATGAACCATAATCTGGAAAATTACATTAGTATGATAATTCTAAGACATGAATGCAAGTAATGATGAGAATATCCTAATGAGATAAGCAAACCCTAATGGACATAATTAGGGTTAAGATGAGATATAATAAGATGAGAACCTGATGATAGTATATGATCTTGTTTTGATCAGGTTTGAACAAGGTTAGAGTTGACCTGAGGAATACATATGTGATTAGGAATATCTCTTTGGAAGGTACGCCATTACCTCTTACTTGGCTTATTATACTATATGCTTGTGTTATATGTGTAGTAAAATACTTGGCATATGATATTGCATGAAATGATTTTTCTTATATGATATGTTGCATGATTCTCCATACTTATTGCTATGAACACATGAAACATAAAATATCTGATCCATCATATGATAGCACTAAACTCTTTGGTAGTATAGTGCATTGACAAACATCAAAGCCCTAGGGGCAGATGTACGATTTATATGACAAGGCCTAAAGACATCAAAGCCCTAGGGGCATATGCACGTGATATATGATGGAAATAAGCTTAAAATATGTGTTCTCTTTTGTTGATGAATATCTTTGTGCAAGTATATGCTTTTCTTATATTTCTTTATAACTGCCAAGTATTAGTTTTATCTTATTGCCAAGATATGATGAGAGGTAAATAAAAGACACGTAGGCGTACTCAGTACAATATTCTTGAATATTGTGCTGACATGTACCGCATGTAATCTTTTGTTTAGGTTGTGGTTATGCTCTTGAAGATCCAGGATAGTTGTGAGTTGTGTGGCGAGCTGATGTACAGGTGGACATGTTGTCTTAAGATCCTGTAGTTTAGATGTAGTACATGTATATGTAGAAGTTTGTTGTTCAATATGTAATATCAAATGTTGTAACAATTTGTGTTGTAATTATATGTTGAATGGGGAACATGTGTTGTGGTTTGTTTATTGTTCATGTGCATATGCTACTGATTGTTTCCTTATGACTTCCTCTGATTTTCTTCTTCTTAGCCTAGTGTGGGATGTTTAAATTGGGACTCTCGCTGAGGTGAGGTTTCAATTTAGACGTCACACATCAGATTAAGTTTTTGAAAATCCGGGGACGTCACAGGTGGTATCAGAGCATGAACAATAGTAAATCCTGACATTAATTTGCTCATTATACAACTCAAAACCAAAGAACCTTGAACTTAATAATCTTTTAGGGTTAGATTAGTCGTCTTTTAGATACTAGATCTGACCTAGCCTATAGGTTAGCACCTAGATGTCCGAGAACTAGGTCTAGACTGGTGCTTGTTGTATAGCAAGTCCTTAGAAGTCGTTCTTTCCTTGTAGTGCAGCGGTATGGGACGTTGCACTATTTGGAAATGACGTGCATCCAGGGAAGAGAAACCCTAGACATATTGCGCACGTTGTCTAGAGTGGCTACACTAGTCTACCCCTTGTTCTCACCCTTTTCACTAGTTTTCATGACACTTTACTCTCTACTATGTGTGGGACACTCGTTTTCAAGATTTGGTTTTGGATTCCAACCGGATCGAACCGTGATAGTTTTCTCTGACGTTTGTTTTATCGGAGAAAAACTATATAATATTTTAATATTTATATGTATTAGAAAAATATGTCCCCACACATGTACGAGTAGGAGGTGATCATGCAACCTAAGTGAAAGAGAATGACATCAGTCTAGAAGAGAGAGTAGTTCTAGATTAGATGTCTAGAGCCTTGTTTGGAATATATGATAGATGGAATAGATGAAATAAACTTTGATGTAAGTCTTATATAGATGATATAAGATGATTAAGATGATTTATGTTTGTCGTTGAGGACTTGAGTTAAGTTTGAGGCTTTGAAATAAGTCTTGATGATGCAAGTAGATAGGCTTTTATGAGATAAGATGTCTTAAGTTAAGACAAGTTGTGAGGATCAACATGAGCCTCAATCTCTTCTACGAGGGAGGACCTCTAGTGTTGGGACCAGTTATAGGGTTAACTCCAGAGAGAGTGAGACCCATTGGGAGAAGGTCAGAGAACCTAGACTCCACGACATGAGAAATATGAGATATGTGATATGATATGTCCTAAACTAGAATACTCCTGAGTGATTGAGTTGAGTCACTCTATGCATGATTCCTATAGTTGTTGAACCCTAGATGTCCTTGGGAGTGCCAAACCCTAGAGATAGAGAGAGGTTGGTTACATATGTGCATATGTGAACATAGATATGAGTACCTACCATCTGGATGAGGGAGAGAGAGCCCAAGACCCTGGAGGAGGTAGCTATGTTAGTTTCTGTGAAGCCTCATGCTCGGGTTGGTGGTTTCCCACATAGGAATCGAGTGGTGTATATAAGAGAGTTTTGGGTATGATGTTTCATGGTTAGAACCTATGAAGAGTATGTCATAGCATGCTTTGGCTTTTTCTTATGTGGCTAAAACTTGTGAAGTTGATCACTAGTGCCAATGAGGTAATCCGAGAACCCTAGACCGAGAGGAAAGATAAGGTTTATACATATGAGATACTCATAGAGTTGAGTGAGCTCAGAGAGACTGAGCATGGAACTGCCCTCATGATATGGGTCAGGAGAACCTCAATTGGACTAGATAAAGTTTTGACATATGTTTAACAAGTCACTCACATAAGTTTGTTTAGCACAACCATGATATAATATATGTAAGGATGTGATCTAATATCAAGATGTGATATATGGCATGATGGAAACTTCGAGATGCTTTAATAAATATGAATGCATAAATAGTTAACCATACACATGAATAATGATGCTAAAGTGATATGGTTGGTTAATCTTGTGATGAAATCACTAGTAACTGTTGCAATTTATTACGAACAATGAAATAAGACCATATGAATGAAATATGTTACACGAAGTGTTAAGCTTAGTGCTTAATAATGATAAAAATATAGTTTGAAAGTTAGCACAACATAATGATGGTGACACCTCAATATGATTCAGATGGATAAAGTGGGTTAACTTTAGTTAACTCCCTCCTAAAAGGCATATGTTAATGTTGAACATGTTCTAACAAATTAACTCAATAATATGTTTATGACACCTTGATATAATTGGTTAACTTTGGTTAACTTCTGTGGAACATGTTAGTATGATGTTGAATAATAATGCATGAGTTAAGATAAGGATGCAGCCCTGATATATGAGATATTTCATGACATAACCTAAGTTTCTAAACCTTGAGTTTAACCTTGAATGGGGTGTTTGTGCACCAAGATGGTTGTATAAACCCCTAATAGTGCTTGGATACATGGTTCTAAATAACCTTCCAGATATGTTACACATAGAATGGTGCCTACATGTGGATGAAGGCAAGATAATGTTTTTCCTAGAAGTATGAGTATGGTGTACTTTTGAGGACGAAAGTTCTTTTAAGATGTATATGATGTGACAAAGTGGGTTTTGCTTTAATTCTGAGGACGGAATTTCTTTTAAGGTGTGTAGGATGTGATGGAGTGGACTTTTGGAGTCCTTAATCATCCAATGACATAAGTGAACTCATAAGGTTGAATAATATTGAGAGTTCCAAAGTTTTGACAAAGTAGGTGTGTTGAGGTGATGTTGATATCATGGTTAAGATTTCTCTTTTTATGCCCTTTTGAAGATTTTAATTAAATAGTCTAATAGATGCGTTTGGTCACCAAATTGGAGTAGAATGTACCTTGTGAGGTAGAGAATCTATGGTTAAAATTTGGTGGCATTTGGATGCTCCTAGAGGGAGTTATTTAAGTTTGAATATGATGAAATAATGTATACTTTGATGTTTTTGATTAATAAAGTTTGGGTTATATAGCCTAAGTTCTGAAAATCAGCTCTGTCACGCACCCCTTTGATATATGATTGGATCGCGTGGCCAAAATCGGGCCCTAGATCATCAATTCTATGGTCTTAAGCATTCATAAGAGAAGCCACGGATCTGCCTTGTTAGACGTAGATTCTGACCCTTAGATTTTCGATCAAGGGTTGTCAAGCCATCCCCTACCTTGTGACTAGAGCAAGGCAGTGGGTCAGTTTAAACCGCACCCATCTCGTAGGCCACTCTTGGAGATCGTGGAGCGATGGGGAGGAGTGATCGGGGAGTTGGATTCGCCTCCCATTTACGAACTGATTGACACCTTGAGCGGGTCAAATGACCAAGAGACGAGAGAGAACGAGCCCTCCCTTCTCGCAGTCTCTCCACCGCAAGTCGCAGGTGGGAAGCGGAGGTGTGAGATGGAGGCAGTGAGGAAACCGAAGGAAGACAGTAGAGGCTGAAGGACGACCGAGGTCAGGCGAAGCTAATGAGGGTGCTTTCGAGCCTGTTTGGGTTGTTCTGTCGGCTGATGAAGCCCATCCTTGTCGGAGACAAGTTGGGGTCAGGCTAGCTGCTTCGGACTTCCTCACCTCTGAGGGAGTTTGCCTTCGAGTAGATGAAGGCCGCGCGCTGCTTTTGCAAAGGTTTCCTGACTTCTTCCATGCCTGGGGATGATTTCCCCCTTTTTTTGCTGGCGCCGCAGTGGTAACCATGGTCGGAGAGACCATGGAGGCAGGTCTCCAGTGGCAAAGCCAGGGCATTGCTCAGCCGTGGAGATCTAGGCAAAGTCCACGAAGCTGATGGTGACCTTAGTGGCCCACGAGAAGGGCCGGATAGTGAGGTAATGCTCGTCGGAGATCTCACTCACAGCGGCTACCTACGGCGATGTCTTCCTCAAGCTCATGAGGAAGAGCACTGCGAAGAAGGCCGACTGGTCGGCGGCATCGAGGGAGAGTTGAAGAAGCATTAGGAGGTGGTTTTATCTGACTAGGAGCTCTGGAGGAGGACCGCTTGCTCACCGGAGGAGTTGCGTAGCGGTGGCGCCTCGTGAAGCAGAGCCCCACGGGCTCTGTAATCGCGCCCAACGTGAGAATGAGAAATGAGAGGAGAGGCCAATCGGGTAGCCAATCCCTGGATCCGTGGATCCAACCGCAGACCCGGACCAGGAGGGTCCCAGCGAGAAAAGGAGCCGCGCCCTCCTCAGGGCCACGTGGCGGGTTGTCATTGGACAAACAAGGTAAAAACCCAATAAACTCGCAGATCTTCAATAAATTATAGAAATTACCTCGATTATCATAAAATTACAAATAAGGTACCAGAATTCTCATAAAAATGAATAGAACGCAATGAAAGCATAATAACCGTCTTTTGATGCTTAAATCTCAGTGATATCTTGCAAGATGTATAATGGTGTTTTCATGTATAATAAATAATAAATGATGACATAAATCATGGAAAAATGTCAGTAGATTCATAATTATGTTTATAATGCACCTGATGTCAAGGATGATCAGGTTGTTGTACAAAATCATGTAATTTGCTTGATATGGCTAATTAGGGCTAATAACCCTATATTAAATGTAATAAATATATTAATGATTAATAAATGATGGAATTTACAGAGTAAGCTCATATCAATATCTAAAACCTCAGAATTAAATATGAGATCAATATGATACACATAATCTATGTTATACGATGATGTTTGCTCTTAATGTGATGAAACCCTAATTTGAGTAATACATGTAACTAGGGTTAATTAATGTGCAAAAAAAGGATATGGAACCTAATGTTCAGATAATGAACCATAATCTGGAAAATGACATTAGTATGATAATTCTAAGAGATGAATGCAAGTAATGATGAGAATATCCTAATGAGATAAGCAAACCCTAATGGACATAATTAGGGTTAAGATGAGATATAATAAGATGAGAACCTGATGATAGTATATGGTCTTGTTTTGATTAGGTTTGAACAAGGTTAGAGTTGACGTGAGGAATACATATGTGATTAGGAATATCTCTTTGGAAGGTATGCCATTACCTCTTACTTGGCTTATTATACTATATGCTTGTGTTATATGTGTAGTAAAATACTTGGCATATGATATTGGATGAAATGATTGGTCTTGTGTGATATGTTGCATGATTCTCCATACTTATTGCTATGAACACATGAAACATAAAATATCTGATCCATCATATGATAGCACTAAACTCTTTGTTAGTACAGTGCATTGACAAACATCAAAGCCCTAGGGGTAGATGTAACATCAAAGCCCTAGGGGCAGATGTACGATTTATATGAAAAGGCCTAAAGACATCAAAGCCCTAGGGGCGGATGCATGAGATATATGATGGAAATAAGCTTAAAATATGTGTTCTCTTTTGTTGATGAATATCTTTGTGCAAGTATATGCTTTTCTTATATTTCTTTATAACTGCCAAGTATTAGTTTTATCTTATTGCCAAGATATTATGAGAGGTAAATAAAAGACACGTAGGCGTACTCAGTACAATATTCTTGAATATTGTGTTGATGTGTACCGCGTGTAATCTTTTGTTTAGGTTGTGGTTATGCTCTTGAAGATCCAGGATAGTTGTGAGTTGTGTGGCGAGCTGATGTACAGGTGGACCTGTTGTCTTAAGATCCTGTAGTTTAGATGTAGTACATGTATATGTAGAAGTTTGTTGTTCAATATGTAATATCAAATGTTGTAACAATTCATGTTGTAATTATATGTTGAATGGTGAACATGTGTTGTGGTTTGTTTATTGTTCATGTGCATGTGCTACTGATTGTTTCCTTGTGACTTCCTCTGATTTTCTTCTTCTTAGCCTAGTGTGGGATGTTTAAATTGGGACTCTCGCTGAGGTGAGGTTTCAATTTATACGTCACACATCAGATTAAGTTTTAGAAAATCCGGGGACGTCACACCCAGGGTAGCTGTGAAATTCTTGATCTTGTAACTTTATTGCCACTTTCTTTGTTTTTCTAATTTTGGAACCTTGTTCCCATCTCCTTTTCAGATGTGCATGCTTGAGAGGATTTCGAACCACCAACCATATTATAGTCTTGGGGAGACGTGGCTGATTGGGCATTTTTTGCAGAGCTAGCAACAGTTTTATTGAATTTGTTTTCTCTATCATTACGAATTTCAGTTGGAAGGGAAGCTAAAAAAAATTTGGAGCGATTTGAGGATGACATGTTCAAAGATTGCCAACAACCATGTCGAGTAATGCTAGGCAAATGAGTCGTCGTACAGGAGTCATTGTTGTTATTCTTATCATTGCTTGCGGTTGTCATGTTATGGCAGTTGTCACTGTACTGTTCTCTCATCCTGAGTATATCAAATCACATAAAAATGGTCACATTTAGAAAAATATTGAACAATATAATAACAATTTTATTAATAATATTTAAAAATGAAACACAGATATTTAATCAAATATAATTATAAACAAAAGTAGAGATAAGGATAAATATGAATAAGAATAATGTCAGACATGCAAAATTGATACACCTAGCTAGAGCACAATGTGAGACAGAAAATTAAAGAGATACATTGAGCCAAAAAAGGCTTATTTAAGTCAAATATTAATGACAAACAAAAAGAAACATTGGCTGCTATTTTGTAATCTTCTCATTCAGAACAGTCATCATCATCACTTTGAGATACACTTTCATCATCCTGCTAAATTCGGGATTGGTCTTTTTCAGTTGTTGAACTAGCAACAGTAATTCCTTCCATATCTAATCTAACTATGTCACAATCAGTATCTTCATCCTCTGATGTCATTGATGACCCAGCTCCAGTTTCCCCTTGCACATAAGCTTCGACATTCTCAATACAAGATTGTTCTTCCATGTTGAACATATCCCGTGGGGCAATCTTTATAGCAAAATGCCACCCTTTTGCAGTGACATCTTCTACATAAAATACTTATCCAACTTGAGATTCCACTACAAACGGTTCTCCTATAGTTTGAAGGCATCTCAAATTAACAAGAGTCAACCCATGTTCATCATTCTTGATTCCCCTCGTTGAGTAGATGTCCACCCAATCACACTTAAATAATGTCACCTTAAAGTGTTCATAATAATTGAGCACAATAACATCCTTCAAAACACCATAGTAGGTTACATCTCTAGTAATTGAATTGCGGTCAGTGGTTTTAGAATAACAATCAGTCTTAGCTACCAGAAACACTCCACTATTTTGTGTTGTTCGATTTGCATCTTTTGCCTTGGTATGAAATCTGTGACCATTGACAACATAGCCCTTGTACTTAATGGCCAGTTGATGTGGACCTTGAGAAAGAAACTTGATTTTATCATCTACCATATCTGTTCTTAGGAATGTCTCAATCTAACAAAAGAAAAGTTTGTTAGACTTTATTCATGAAGCATAACTAATTTAATTACCACAACTAAACTTACATGTTCCTTAAACCATCCATCAAATGAGTTACTATGTATTCTCTGAACCTCCTTTAAGGACTTCTGAGGATGTTTTTTCCTAATGATATCATAGTGCATCCTGAATACAAAATTTGTGCAATATGTTATTGGAATATGTTATAGCATTTTATTAATAGAAGACAGTTGACACTAACTTACTTAATGTAGGGTTCAATTGCTTCACAATTGAATAGTACATACTTATGGGCTTGTTTCAATGTATGTTCGTCCAAGACACATGTTACCATTTTACCAATACCACGACCTACTGTCGAGAAAATAGACCAATCATCACTGTTAAGTGTTGGCTCGTTTTCCAAATTTGCTTCATCAGTATCGTTTCTATTTGGCCGATTTAATTTTGTTTCAACTCCATCCAAGTATCTTGAACAAAAAGTTAGACACTCTTCAGCTATATATCCTTCTGCTATTGATCCTTCTGGATATCTTTTATTATGAACATATCCTTTTAGGGTCATTAGATACCTAAAAACAAAGTTGAGGAAAATATTATGATAAATTACATTCCAATAGGTAAAGTCATCACGACGTGTGAAATGTTACCTTTCAATTGGATACATCCAACGATACTGAACAGGGCCGGCTATCTTAGCTTCATAAGAGAGATGGACTGATAGATGCACCATTATGTCTAAAAAACATGGAGGGAATATCTTCTCCATCTCACAAAGTGTAACAGCTATTGCATTTTCCAATGCAGAAAAATCAATTGGATCTATGACTTTAGTGCACAACCTTTGAAAATAGCGACAAAGATTAATAATACATGACTTAGCATTCTTACTGGGCAAGGACACAATGACAGCTAATGGAAAAACTTATTGCATCAGCACGTGATAATCGTGACTTTTCATTGGTAGCATCTTCTGATCCTTCAGCCGTGCACATCAAGATATATTAGACGCATACCCGTCTGGAACTTTGACAGATTTTAGGAGGTTTCAAAATAATATTTTTTCATCTTTTTTCATTGTATAGTAAGCTGGAGGTAGGATGGTATATTTACTAATAGTTTTTGGATGAAGCGGAAGTCTGATTCCAATATCCTCCAAATCCTTCCTTGCATTCAAGTTGTCCTTACTTTTATCCTTCAACCCTAGCAATGTTCCAACAATACTCTCACATATATTCTTCTCAATGTGCATGACATCGAGATTGTGCCTTACAATGTTAGTTTTCCAATATGGTATCTCAAAAAATATGTTTTTCCTTTCCCAATTGTGTGTTGAATCCTTACCTCTTAGCCTTTTCTTACCAATTACAATTCTTCCGTCCTCCAATTGTGACAAGATTCGAGCTCCAGAAGGAGGTTTAGGTGGACACCTAAATTCTTGCTCACCGTCAAATGCCTTTGCTTCTTTTCAGAATCTGTGGCTAGTTGGCAAAAACCTACGATGTCCTCTGTAGCAAACTTTACGGCTATGTGGCAACCAATGTGAGACAGTATCTTTATTACAATAGGGATATGCTTTGTAGCCTTTAGTACTCCAACCAGATAGATGTGCATATCTTGGAAAATCATTAATTGTCCATAATAAAGAAGCACGCATCTGAAACAATTCCTTGGTTCCAGCGTCATATGTATGTACACCAGTATCCCATAGTTCTTTCAACTCTTCAATCAATGGATGCAAGTACACATCTATATTTTTGGGTGAAGTTGGTCCAGGAATGAGTAGGGACAACATAAAATATGGTTGCTTCATGCACAACCAAGGAGGTAAATTATATGGAATAATCACAATAGGTCATAAACTGTAAGAAGTATTCATTGTCCCAAAAGGATTAAATCTGTCAGTTGCAAGTCTCAATCGAATATTTCTTGCGTCTGCAACAAATACTGGATGCATCACATCAAATGTTTTCCATACAGGTGAATCAACCAGGTGTCTTAACTTGTCATCTTTTTCATATTCTTTTGCATGCCACCTCATTAAGGATGAGGTTTTTGATGACATGAATAACCGCATTAGGCGGGGTATAAGTGGAAAGTGTCTGAGCACTTTGATAGGTATTCTCTTGGG
This sequence comes from Alisma plantago-aquatica, assembly GCA_963693085.1. Classification (NCBI taxonomy): domain Eukaryota; kingdom Viridiplantae; phylum Streptophyta; class Magnoliopsida; order Alismatales; family Alismataceae; genus Alisma; species Alisma plantago-aquatica. Next base: position 752,012,129 of record OY856413.1, read on the forward strand.
GTTTTTTGCAAGCTCATCATCATCATTTGGGATTGTAATCGGTTTTCATCTTGATGCTCCACATGTATCACAGACGTCTTTATTAGCTGAATCCTTCCAAAACAACATGCAACCATTTGGACCAACCTGAATCTTCACATAATCTAAGCCCAACCCCGTAATCGTCTTTTTTAGCTCATAAAATGAATTAGGTAATTGTTCTCCTTCTTGTAGCATCTTCTTAAAGAACGTAAGAAACATAGATGATGATTTCTTACTAAAGCCATTAAGACAAACCAGGTGATAGAATTCTAGGATACAAGCAAGTTTGCTATATTTCTTACACCCTGGATATAATTCTGTCTCAGAATCCTTTAAAAAGATATAAAAATTTTCAGTATTGAAATGTTGATCACTAGATGGCTCCACTCCTTCTGTATTTCCATCTTCACTGAAACTCGGAAAAGTATCATGCAACATATGTTGTAAATTTTCAGCATTAAGAAAATCTCCCTGATCAGTAGGAGCATCCATTTGAACATCGGCATCTTCACCATGAAAAGCCCAAGAAATATAGCTTGGTAAGAAGCCATGCCATAGTAGATGGCTCAATGCAGTCTTTCTGGTGACCTGGTATACATTAGCACACTTTCTACATGGGCATACAATCTTGTCTCCAATCGATGAATGTTCAAAAGAAAAATCCAAAAATTTTGATACTCCACATAAGTATTTACTATTGGTTTGGTCATCCTCTGCTATCCAAGACTTATCCATTCTATAAAAATAGTAAAACATATAACATATGAGTAAGTATGTCATATTAAAATAGACTATACAATATGAGAAAATACTAGTGTAATCATGCAAATGAAGTTCACGTGAGCCTATCCGACTAGGCGGGCGCCTAAGCATTTTTTGAAATACTTATAATAAGGATAAACAAACATAGTTATAATAAGGATAAAAGAACATTTATAATGAAATTTATCAGTAATTTGTAACATAATAGGATATGCATATTTTTTTTATTGTTTGGTTTTGAATGTGTCGTTAGATAGGATGGATTTGTGAATTTGGAACATTCATGGGAAAACACACTTCAATTATAAGCATTCATGTAGCAACTTTCAGTTCCATTCATTAATCTCTTTTTACATCCACACACAGGGGTGTACGCCTAAACAGTAACTAAACAAAGGGGTTGGTGTACCCCTAAACATGTGCATAATTAAAATAACTATTAATACAGGCAAGTCTAGATAGATAGACAACTAAATACTACACCAACATGGTCCCGCATCAGTAACTTCGAGGACTTATCATTGTGGCGATCTTCTCCTGAAGTTCAGAAAAAAAAGCATCTATGAGTATTGATTGCTTTCAGACAAAAAGTGTAAACACAAATTTTTTGTCTTGACAATTATATTTGTTAATTGGACCTACCGTGGACTTTTTCATGATTGTGCTGTGTCGCGGAGCTCCTCACTGTATTTAGACAAATCTGAACTGACAGGGGCCTCATAATCAGATTCGTCTGAGCTCGAGCTGATATCCTCTGTCGTGCGCTCATACCGTCGTAAATGATTGGGGGTCTCATAGTTGATGTTGGTTATCCAAACATTCATGGTATTATGGCCAACTGGACGTAGAAAAAGCATGTCGCTACGGCCCACTAGCATCTTTCTAATCCAATCATGCTAATAGGATTTTGATATAAGATTTTCCGCCAAATCATACTCAACCTCGATAACATGTGAATAATTGCCAAAATTTAGGGTCACTTCACCAGGCCTATAGTGTCTTCCTTTTAGAAAACACCAATGTTTGGGTATGGCCAATTGGTTTAAGGAACGATCATCTAGGATGATGTCCAATTGTTCTTCAACAGGGAACGTTAACATTGACATAGAGGCCCAGTTCATAGTGACTGTTGTGGGTGGACAGAGACTGCATAATATTAGTATTAACAAAGTGCAAGTACATATAACGATGTTATATATTTTCAGAAAAAGTTGTATAACAACTGTTAACCTTTTATTGCTTGTCATAACCAACTTTATTGTGGTAGACATGATAGCTTGAAAAGAAATCTAATGGAGGAGATCATGTCCTATATAGAGGCTATATCTTTGCAATTGGTCCAATGCTCACTAATCCTTCTTTGAGATTTTCAATGAAGTAACTAGTATTTTCTATAATTTGATGTATCTTGGTATTTCATACAATGAGGTGACACTTATTATCTATTTTTGAATCAACACTCATATTTTAGATTATCAAACAGGTTAATGGTGTTTGTCTTATTTTGTACAGGTGTGAGACCTATTTAATTTGGAGTATCGACGCACTACTATAGAAGGTGTGAGACCTATTTAAAGAGGTTACTGGTGTCTTTCCAAAATTTTACTAAAGTCTTGTACTTCTATGTTTATCAAAACACTACTACAAGATATATTATCATCTTATTATTTTGATAGTACCACAAAGTTTATGACAAGAAGGATTCATAAAAATTGTAAATTTTCTAAATGAGTTACAAGAAGGATTCATCTAAAAATTGTAAATTTTCTAAATGAGTTATGTGAGGTTATTATTCTCTAACCTACATGTAAATGGGATAGATTCCTACCACTTTAGTTTTATGAGTACATGACACTATGTTTGAAATACTTTTTAAAAGGATAAAAGAACATACTTATAATAAGGACCCAGGCACATTCTAATCATTTTGAACTGAATCAGAAAATGAATAGGAACCTGGGTCCTATCCACCAATATCAAAGGAGAATTTGTAAACCTCAAAACCACCAACATGGTTTCCAAACCTACAACCTCAAATTCTACAAGCTCACCTACTAGAAACCTTTAGAACATGTACACCCAGAAAGTAGGAATCTATACAACCAACCAAAGATACAATCCCTGATATGAAGCTGAACACCAAGGTGTATGTTCTTCATAACATGGTACGCAATCATGGCTATATTACTTTTTTGGTCGGCCGAAACTCCTATTTCAAAGGGAATAATATTTCAAAGAATCCCAAAAGAGCCTTAAAAAAGGAGAACCACACGAAGCCATTTCAAGCACTTCCATAGGCAAGAGCCAGCATAGAATCCCATCCTTGGATGACGTCAAATAGGGAAAAGACAAACCAACCCAAGGACAAATCACATATCCATCAGCCAAAGATAACCAACAGAAGAAAAAAGTAGAACATCACTCAAAACCACATCAGAAAAAAGGATTCAAAAGAAAACAGCATACAAGACCTTCCAATCAAAACCAACAGAAGCTTCAACTAGCAGAGCCTGACAAGAGGTGGGAGAAAAGTATTGAACCTTGACCAAGCATAAGAATAGAAGCATAGCATCCAAAAGTCTAGAATCAAAATGAACAGAATATGACAAGAGGAGCAACCGCCTGCCCTTTGACAAGGGGAATCGAATGAACAGAATATAATTGTGCTCACATGTAACCAATTCATGGTGAAGGGAAATGGTGTATTTTTCTTTGCTATTTCTTAGTTGTATCATCTTCAGACTACCCCCCCCCCCGTTTAGAAGTTAGTGATGCTCAGTAAGCCCCTACTTTTTAGAAATTTCGTTTGAAGTATAGTTTCTACTATATAAGTGGATCAACCCATGTATTTTGGTATAGAAATTAACTGTGATGAAGATGAGATGCTTAATCATTCTTGGCCTCTATACTTTTGAGAATATATTAGATTTCTCACTTATATTAAAGGGAAACATATAGCAATAAAATGACATTGTTTCATAACCTATTTATATACACTAATATAAAAACATAGAAGAAAATTGGTGTAGGTAATGACATATCACAACGTATACTAAAAATAGCTAAGCCTAATCAAACCTAATTTCATGTATATACCAGAACCTTGAATAATTACACTTCATCAAAATTAGCTTCTGATTAGAACATGGGAATCATGATGGCATACCAGGTCTAATATCAGGGAGGTTCCTTGTCTCAAAACCATTCCAAAGATTATAAAATCTTAATTTGTACTTTGTTGGAAGTTGTTATGCATAAATCTTAGTGATTCTTGGCCTCATTAAAATCCATGTGTCTTAGAGGTGTGATGGTTGCAACTGAAACATCGACTTAGTTGTAATGCCCACGATCAAATTTCCATTATCCTATACTTCTTTAAGTCTTAGTCCCCTAAATTAATGGAAGTAATGAGATTTGATTATTTGAATACTTTTCTATCTTATGTTTATAACTATTGAAGTTGGTGCTGGCTACAATTCTTGAGTTATTTCTGACCTTATCTTGTTTGTCGTTTCCTCCTTGATATCAAAATCTACATTGATGGACAGTCTGTTAGTAAGAGTTAGACCACTAAAGAAAGTGGTGTTTAGATACCCATCACCAAACCCATGATTGCATCTCCACATTCTCATGAACTCTATTATTCGTCTCCCTCCATAACCAGTACATGATGCACATTGCCAAACAATGATTCTCCTTGCTAGTGCAATTAACCAAGTCAGTCATGGAATTAGGAATAACGAGTAAACCAGGAACTCTAACTTCAGTCCAGATCTTGCTCGAAACTAAAATCAATCCAAAATAAAACAAGAATATAGAAAAATTAAGGGAGGGGCAAGAAAATCATAGAGGTAGGAATATATCTTACAGAGATGGTTCTTCCTCTACTAGTGTGAATCAATACAGAGCAGGCGATTGTGATGGTGATAATGGTTGGGAAAGAGAATCTATTTGTAATCACCTGGCGCCAATGTAGCAAATGTGGTTGAACTGGCTTCCTCGGTGTCGGCAAAGTAGACTCCTAGCTTCCTCAGTGCCCGCAATGTGGCACTTCTCCGGCCAGTAGTCGAAAGCGATCCTCCACGCTATGATCAATGCGCCGCCACCAGTCAGTTAATGCACTCGATCATCCAAGACGTTGTTAGCTAGGGTGAGCGACGATCGACCAGGAGGCTATATCTCCTCCACGCGTTGTCAGGTGAAAGAATATCGATGAGGATTGGGGAGATCAATTGCCACAGTCACCGCGATACTAGCTATTACATACGTGGGAGCGCGAAGGAAAAGCGAGAGGAAAAGCGGGAGAAGTGAAATGAAAATTTCCGATAGATAATACTTCGCGTGCGTCATTTGGTTTGGCAATTTAAAATTGCCACTAAATAAATATAAGAATGCCTTTAATGTTATGTCTTTTTTATATACTCTATAATAGGTGGTTTAGTGGCATTTTAATTAAAAATGCATGTACATTAGATAGATAGTGGCTTTTTTTATAAATGCCACTAGAATAAATGCCACTAATGGGCAATTTTGTTGTAGTGAGTGTATGATAAACTGCAAGTTTATAACCAGAGCAACTATACAAACAAGGCCTCAACCAATGTTTCGTATTTGCCCTAAGAAAAGATACTATACAGATTGCTTACAAATTATTATTCCCTGAGGAAGTGAGTCGTACCGCTCAAATCCAACCTTCGGTTGTGAAACCCAAGCCGATGCCATACAAGGTCAATGTAAGAGTCGGACTCCATGACCTCCCACCTCGCAGTCAGTGTACGAGTACAACACAAGCAGGACCGCAGTCTCATGCTTAAGTGGCCTCAGCCATAGGGTTAGGCTACCCTCTGCCTATCCCACCTTGATACAGGTATCGACGCTAGTGAAACTGAGCCATGGGCATGTTCACCGTGCTCTGAGCCATGAACGCATTCATGCTCTTCTTATCACACATTTCGAGCCATGGGCATGTTCACCATGCTCCAACATATTGAGCTACGGGCCTGAAACCACACTCTGGAGTCTACAATCGAAGTTGTACTCAAACCTCCTCATTTTCAGTTAGGAGAAACCACACATATTCAATAATATGCGCTTCCAGGTTAACCTGCAGGAGAACCTGTTTCACCATCACCAGCTACTGACGATGATGGATCTATGGCCAGGGCAAACTACATGAGAGATTTATTTGTAATTAGTTAATGTATTTTAAGTAGATTGTTGGGGCAATCAAGTAGTATTAAGCAACCATATATAAAACATGAACAACATTAGATTCATTACATTGGTATTATATTGCTACTGCTATTTTCCATTGCCCTCAACAATCATCACATTACCATGGGATATAAATCCCTCACATCATCTCATAGTGCTACTGCCTCTCAAGGCTTCATCATTTCATATCATCATGGGATATCAATCCCTGAGTTCATCACATTACACCAGTGCCTCTCAAGGCATCATCAACATCATTAGGGAATATCAATCCCTCATGTCATTACTAGAGGATCACACCTCATCATGCCTTTCTCATCATACTGGTGATATATGTTATCTCATCAACAAGACATATCATTATTACTTAGATATTTCACATATATCAAGTGCTATACAAAGCATGTAATCATATAATCACCGTAGCTCTTACTTGGTTATGCATTCAATACACCTGCATGGTTATCTTTGCATAAGAAAGAGATAACTGGATCACCAAACATAGAACATGGGTCTTAGAAAAGATATTATGATCATTAGGCTATCAAGAATTTAAGTACACAGGATTGGAATAACATCCAAGTTCATAGCTATGTATGTAGACAAAATATATTATTGTTATCAAACTGTGAGCATACCTCACGCCCATAACTCATGATCATATCATGATTATCATTTCATCAAGATTAAGGTTAATTGCATTGGAATATTCTTCCATCATTATGAACATATGCAGATTAATGTCATAGCTGGTGTATAAATCAATACAAACTACTGTTACCACATCATGGGTATCCCATCATACCCTATATCTCAAATCATATGAGCATCATCCCTAAGGATTAACTTTAAGGATCATACACCATGATTCACCATCCAACTTTATTAGATATTCATCTATCATTAACGATAGGTAACCACTATACAAGGGTTCACAACCTATCTTGTCATAGCTCATCATGATCAAAGGTGTAAGCTCAAGAAACATGCATAGGCATATCAGGTTAGGCACAACCCTCACTAAAGGTGTTGCCTACCCTCACCAAAATCATATAGCGACCAAACAATCCCTCACAAAAAGGGAGTATCGGATAGAGTACCAACCATCATCCAAAGTTGTCGGCCTCAAGCATGACATGCACCCATGCATCAAGGGGATAACAGCCAGACTTAGACCTAATGGTGTGTCGTGCAGTCATAGACCAAGAGTATAATGTGCAACCAGGTGCAAGTGTAACGACATCACAACCAGCCTTGACATCCAAGACCCTATTGCCCATTAGGGTTAGGGTTTCATGTTGGCAACTTATCATCACCATATCGTCTGAAGCCATAACGCCTAAGATCACGGTACACAAGGTCAAACCATAACGCCCAACAAGCATACAATTGACATCTCTCAAACAACACCATGGCACCTGAGGTAGCCTATCGTCCAACTAGGTTAAGCTCAACCGTATCAGCCAAACCTCAACCCAAGGACCATCCAAGCTATCAAGTATGAACACATGTTGGGTAATCATCCAAGAGAGAGACCATGTGTCGGGCTAGGCATATCGTCCAAGGTAACATATCTCCTTATGGGGAATCGGCCACACACTTAGCCCTGATGTCACCCAAACCATGCACACCCACACACTTATAAAGTTCTAGGGTTGATGATATCGGGCAGCATATCAAGGGATCGCCCATATCGCCCATCCTCATATCCTTGTCGCTCATGGAGAACCATATCGAGCACCCATCATATCGCCTAAGGAATCATCACAACAAGGGTACCCCTATCGGTCATCTTAGGGTTAGGGCAACTTTATCACTCAAAGCTCCATGTCGTCCATAGGCACCATGTCGGGCAACTCCCTTAGGGAGTGTCGTGCAAGCACAAACCTCATGCCCGATACAAAAGCCCCTCAACCACGCTCATATCGGTCAGGGAGGCAGACATGGTATCGCCCACCTAGGGTTTCATCATTCTAGGCTCAAGACTTATCCATATCGCCCAACAATACTACCATGGTTAAGAGTCATATCAGGCAACAAGATTAATAGATTTTTTCTTAACATAACGTCCAAGGCAAACCATAGATAAGGGGGTATCGTTTAGGGAACCAAAACGGTGTGTCGTGCAAGGGTAGAAGGGCCATACCAAGTTGGTCATCTCCAACATCAAGACCATGTCGTGCAACAAGGGTAGATCATCTATGTCACCCAGGACAACCCTATCGCCCAAACTAGGGTTGAAACTCCATATCGTCCAAGACTCTAGAGTTAGGGTAGTATGTCGGCCAACCACCATCATCTTGGGTAGATGTGAGTATCGATCACAAAGTCAATGAAAGGTTCACTTATCATATCACCCAAGGCTCAACTCTAGAAGGGTTTATCGGGCAACAACCTCAAGGAGCCACCCAGAAGAGCCCATAGCGGCCAAGGGATCAACTAGGTGTCCACCAACCATATCGTCCAAACCCTAACTCTAGGGTGGATAGGGGATATCGGGCATCAAGGTGCAACTATTACCAACCCATAATATCATCCATATGTCTAGGTCATAGGCTCACCTTTCAAGTCCAAAGGAGAGAAAGGGGTGTTTCCATAACCATTAACCAAAGCATAGGCTATAGAACAAGGTACTGTATCGGGTAAAGACCAATATCGGGCAACCTAGTTGTATCGGCCAAAGACTCATATCGTGCAAGTCATCTTCAACCTCTATCCATTCAAAGAATTATATATAAGAACAACATATGGACAGTAGTAAAACGTAGCCATCTCTATCAAAACAGATTTCAAGCTCCACATGCATGAACATCATAAAAGAAGGATACCAAATTAAGGAACAAGATCAATATATGTGCATATGAAGAGTATACATAATAGAGGTGGTTGAGAGTTATGTAACCCGCCTTAAGTGGATTTCCATGAAAGGAATCAAGCTTCTTGGTCCAAGTAGCAAACTCACGTTCTCTTCCAAGAACAACACCCATCCAAAGATCCAAGCATGCCTTCCGCACCATCATCATCACCTCGAGAAACAAAGGAAGAAGAAGAAGAAGAAGAAACCATGGTTATGTATAGCTCAAGAAGAAGAAAGAAGGGGAGATAACCACGACCTTGCTTACTCTTATCAAGGGCCTATCCATGGCCGAGAGGGGAAGAGGAAGGTGAAGAAGATAACACAAGGAAAAACTAGCAAAGAGGCATGACTCACCAAGGTCGGATCTTGAGCAAGGAGTTTCCATGGCCAAGGAGCTCGCCCCTCCATGCTCCATGGGAGTCTTCCTTATCTCCCAAGCTCCCATGCTCGTCACATACAGGTAGGGGAAGGAAGGTGGCCGAAAAAGATTGCTTGACTAAGGAGGAAGGGATTTATATACACCAAAGAAGAGAGAGGTAGCAAGGGAGAGGTGTCATAACCACATAAACCAAGGTGGCACTTGCTCTAGCTCATAACGCCACTTGTTGCCACCCTAGAAGCTCATGCATGGCCTGGTGATACACTCTAGGAAGTGTATCGTGCAGATCGGCAGCTTCCATGGCCGACACACCTCTCTTGGGAGACACACCTTTAAGCCTTAGCCGATACACTAAAGGACAAGGTGGCCTATGTGACACATATGTGATATAAAGACCATATAGAGATGTCACTCCTCATCTATCAATCAACAAGGTGCCCGTACCTCCATCCATGTTCTAGATGATGCCAAACAGATGCAAGAAGGCTCTAGATCTGATATATTGCATATTGACCCTCCACTTTGGGTAATTTGCAATTTACACCAAAACTAGCACATAAAGCATAAACATCAACCAACCAAGCTCAAACTTGAAACATAGGTCCTCCACAAGGTGCCCCACAACATCAATCTCTTTATAGTGATGCTATAGAACTAAAGGCATTCTCTACATGTGACATATTGCAATATAACCCCTTACTTTGGGTAAATTGCATTTTGGTCCAAAATAAGCAAACATTGCTCAAACAACATCCAAACGGGACCAAACTGGAAACATGAGCTTGTCACATGATAACAAAATATCTAGTGGGATTAGATTAAGGTTCTAAGCACCTTTCATAAGCAAAGCAAAGAGGGTTAGCCCAAAACCTGGGTCAGGGTCCTTACGTTTACCAGCACCTTCAGAAGTCTTGTGACGTAATTTGCCTCCTTAAGGACAAAGACCATCTCTTCATAAGAAAAAAACTTTTTATTGGGAGAGTATAAAGTATTTTTAAAGAGGTACAACTCTACAAATAAAATTAAGTTGACCTTACAACTAAGAAAAACAACTTTATACCATGGTATTAGCCTTTTTTATTCATACACATCACATTTACTTCTTTAAATTGAAACTAAGAGCAATAGTTCATATTTTAATCATATGCAAAAATGACGGCTTCTCGATCATATGTATGAACAATGAAAACTATTATGAAGTTGTTTTCATTAATCTTGTAGCACATATATAGTTCAATGAAATTCAATAAATATGTGCATAGAATATTAGATTAAGTTGTTATAAACGTATAAAAGGTCCTGACGTGGTTTGAAAGAGTGACACTCCAAATCCATGCTACCAAGATTTCCAATTTTGGCACCTGCAATATGCTACATTCATCTCCTTTTGAATGATTACTGACTAAAAAAAAGTTTCATCCTCTAACCATATATATCATAGGTTTCTGTATAAAATTTCTAATCTTGGCACCCTCTATTTCTGGTATTTTTCATTGCTTTCTAGAAAAAACTAAGGGCATTAAGATAGAACTACGAAATTAGTTACTTTGGTATAGTTGGTTTTGTCTCATGTAACCACTCTATTTGTCTGCATCCATGATTGATGATCTAAACAACTAAGATTGTGGTTTTGAATTCAAATTACCTATACAAACTTCATGAATTATGCTTCAGGCAAACATATAGATACATACATACATACATAGATGGATAGATAAATAGACAGACAGATAGATGCATGGACAAATACATAGATAGAGATAGATAGGTTGATAGATAGATAGATTCATTCATTCATAAGTCGATCCCTAATGGTGGATGCCAACAGGTTGTCATCCTTACACCCCACACACATTCTACCTACCAATATGGAACAAAGTCCAAGATAAAGATAGATAGATATGTATGTAAATAGATAGATTGAGGTAGGAAGAGAGAGAGAGAGAGAGAAAGAGAGAGGGGGGGAAGGGGGTAGATAGGGGCTTAGTATGATGCACCTAAAGGCACTGAACATCTTCTATACCTACCCTTGATTTGCATTATTAGAGAATTCTTATGAAAAGTAACTATTGATTGTTGACACACATAGATTACATAACATGTGATTCAACTATCATAAAAATTCCATTGTAACTATTGAGATATCTTGATAAATAAAGCGCACGTAAATATTACACTACAATGCAATGTTGGTTTTAGTATATGTGATTTCTTAATAAGAACGTGAAGAACAGTACAAATCTTAATAGTTCAAGGAAGAGAGTCGGGGTAGAAGAGAGAGATAGTACAATATTGAAGGCTTAAAAAATACACTCAAGTTTTTTTATATGCATACCTATCTTATTTTCCTTTAAGGAACTCACATCTATGTAATTGGATATATGAACAATAAAACTCATTGCTTCATATTTACTTTGAGGGTGACATAGTAATTTGGGCATCATATTCATCTTGTAAAAATTTATTATAAACATATAGTGCTTATTTAAGAACTCATACAGTTTAGGCTATGTTGCAATGTAATTAACCTTGATACATGGTGAAAGGTGAAACTTCCCTTTTCAACACCAACTGGTTCAATCTCATACTAGGTGGATGTCACTTTTTTCAATTCTATTGGTACACCAAAAAAACTCAAACCTATAGTAGATAAAGTAGTTTCATATAACTATCTTGATTCATATTAAATCCTAATAAACATGAATAAGATAAAATAGAATCATATACATTTTAAGAGTGGGTTTAGTGAACTATTATGTGTCTGCGTTTATAGATCTCTCATGGAGTTGGAATTTGATATTGTTGGTGAAATCAAGGACAACTTGCTTCTAAAACACAAAGGAGCATATGCTCCAACACACAATAGACAATCATGTTGAATTGGGATTCAAGGATTTGATGTTAACTATTCACAAACTTATATTTAAAAGTAGAATAAGTGATGCATGGGGAAGCATCTAGAATTACCTTTTTTTGTATTATTGATATACGGAAGAATGCCTAGTCCAAGGCCACATTGGTGCTAGCGTCTCTGTCCATTTTAGTATATGATCAATGCAACTCCTAGAAAGTTTCCAGCCTAAAGCATATGTGGATCTGAGTATTTAAACTGCCAAACAAAACAAAAGAGCATGTTGTTTTTATAAGTATAAAACTCTCCACAGACGATAATTTAGAATTCCATCCATACAAATTGGTGGCACGTGGTATATTACATAGCTTCACAGATAATAGGAACAATATTTTACTTGAGCCATCAAGGTTTTTTACACAAGACTAAAGATACAGCTTTGACAATAATATATGACGAAAACCACAACCCCAACCCAATACATCAAAGAACACAGAAATGGTAAGTTTTTGGCAAAGTCAAATAAATATGTATGAGAGGATTTAGGAGATGAATAACTTTTTTTATGTGAGATTTCATTATTGATCTAAAAAAGAGTCTAGTTTACTGGCATGATTAGTTGGTATGGCCCCGTTTAGTTCAAAATAAAGAATATGGAAGGGATGTAAATGATGGCATATGGCAGGATGTGATAAAGTGCAGGATGTAATTTTCCCATCCCGTGTTTGGATAGAACACAAGACCATATTTGGATATAACACAAGAAATAATTCACATTTGTGTAGTTAAAACAACATTGCTAAAACTATATCAAATTAGTAGATATCTCAAAATTTCAAATTACTTTACTGAAAGAAATGAACAATCACGCTGAAACTCTATCACATCCGATTTTTTTCATTTTTTAATAGATAGTATAATTTACAAATGTAAGCGACAACTGATATTTCTGATATCAGAAGATAACATATAATCACAATATAGAAGTGATGCTTAATCAACCTGGAGGATATTTATCTCCTCAAAGGTGTGGCACCAACTTTTACCCTTTAATTGTGTATTTCAGACAATCAGAGGATGACGACTTAGGTAAAAAAATTGTTTGGTCCATTGTCTTTGGTCACAGTCTTCATACTTCCACACGATACAAGGGATAAGAGATCAAAAGATTCATACTTCTACATGCTATAAGAGATCCACATGCTACAAGAGATCAGAAGATCACATTTCTGGTGTGGTTTGCGTCCAGGAGACGAGGAGAACAAATATACATGTGTCTGCAACAAAATAGAACATGCTACCATGACTGTAAACCAGAGAGACGAAGAACCTAGAAGTTATAAAAGATGTGGTGGGGAGTCGATCGCCTAGGAGAAGAAAATCTTACGCAATGGCGGAGACAAACGTGAATCTCCATCGTGCTTTGGAAACTGACGAGACCAAGAGCCTAGGAGTCGCACAAGTAATTTCACTGGGACGGATCAGGACTACCTTCTATCAGATAGGGACCTATGATGCGATCATTAGTACAAAAGGGAAAAATGAAGGTCGACTATTAGACTTACCTAACTTGGAAGGTAGGCAACATAAACTTTACTAAAAAGCTTAAAAGGGAGGAAGAATGGAGTTTTAGCATGATCCTTTTTTGCTTGAGAAGGAAAGATAACATCAGATAATCATAATTACATGCCTCACAACCTCATATATATTGGAAGCTTTGTCGGGAGCAAAAGCATCAGCTGGACTATTTTGGATAGAGCTCCAAATGTTTCCGGACGAGAGGCGGTGACATAGCAAAACCTCTTCCATTCTTCTTCCACCTGCGATCGCTAGCAGGCAGCAACAAACGCCATAGCCGGAAAAAGGCAGCGAGAAGATTCCAGAATTAACCACCGCTCAACGACTTATAAATATTAAACAGAACCCCTTACAACCTTAAAAACTAATAGTAGTATGCATTGAGGACCGGCTTGTAATTTTGAAAAATGAATGTAAATATTGCAAGGAAAACTCCGAACGGGCTTTCCTATATAGTATATATATGATATGTGTCATGTCTTTAATAAGTCTTGGAATAACATGTCTTAGATTGCTAAATCTTTTGACATTTCTTTCAGTCCATATTATCAATGTCAAAGACGCCATGAGAGTTTTGCATTTGTAGTTAAGAGGATGTATTGACTTGGCCCTTGAGAACATATGTATAATATCAGTTGTTTTTTAATAAAGATCGGAATTGAAATGGAAGTAGTGTTCCTTAATAGTGGACATATGGCAGTCGAAAAAAATATGGTGTGGTTTCTTCATACTGAGTGTATAGAGGACAAATGAATAGACCCTGAAAGTCTCTTTTGTGTATATCGATAGAAATTTTGTCACACCATATAAGTCGAATGAGGAATTTGATTTTGAGACAAATATGTTGTAACATCACTGACCTGGGTTATAAACTAACCCTAGATGTTTTGCCTAAATGTGTAATTAAATACTTGTGATTATTCCCTGGCATGTAATTAAGTTCCTCAGGAACATATACTTTCAATTTTGGTCCTTTTAAACAAAGTTGTAGTATTGTTTTGTAATGTAGGGACCTATGTGCAAATTACCCAGTTAAGGGGTTTAACTTGCAATGTTCATAGGTTAAGATGTTCTTCTGGTAATAAGACATCATATGAGTGAAAATGATGAGGTATGATGGATTTCCCAAGCTTGGGCATCAAGATGCAGCTTGAGGAATAATCCTTGTGCTTAAAACCCTAATTTTGGAATGAAGTGCAATTTACCCAAATTATGGGGTGCAAATTGTAAAATACACCTTATAGATCATATTTTATGACTCTTGACATCATTTAGAGTAGGAATTATGTAAGGGGCACATTAATGAGTAACCAGATAAGAAAAATGATCTTTGTGCATAAAATTCACCTAGTATGAGAATGGAGACCTTTCATATATGTACTCTAGTTGAAAGTTGGTTTTCTTTACCCTTAGATCTTGAGTTTTGATGAGCTTTACATATGTTTAGATAGCTTGGGCGTGCCTTAGAAACAAGGAGGGACTTAGATGAGAAATTCATGTTTTAGAGGTCCTTATGATAGAAAATAGCCTAAACTATATAAGCCTTCACCCTTGCAAACCCAACTAAACGTATCCTTTATCCTCTTCATTTCTCATCTTCCTCAACTGACCAAGGCAAAGCTATGGAGCTCAGGGAGACGACCAACTAGTACTAAGGTGAGTAGGAATCATCTTCTAGCTCGAATTCTTGGAGGAATTCTTCTTAAAAGGGTGGTTCTATGGTTAACTCACTTAGATTCTTTGTTCTAGCCGACCATCCCCATCTTTTCCTTGGAGAATCACCTCTGGCCGACTTGTGGAGCTCAAGACGCCATTAGAGGCTTGAAGCTTGGAATCTTGGAGATCTAGGAACAACGTTTGAGGCGGGTTTTATAACTCTAAACTCTTTGCTTTATATTGCTTATCTTTGTTCTTGTAAAGTATACTTAGTTCTTCTTCTACCTCCCTTCTTCCTTGCACTTTTGCAAGAAAAACGGTGGAGTAACCGACCTGAACATAGGTTGAAGATGATGGGCGTGAATTTCCTAGGTAACTTTATCAAACGACCCTGGACCCTTTTGGTCCAAACGGTTGCACACCGTTTGAAATCAAACGGTCTCAAACCGTTTGATCTCAAACGATCATGCAAGACCGTTTGGATTGAAACAGTCTCAAGACCATTTGATAGGGTTGACCAAGGGATGACCGTTTGAGGGTATGTTGGTAACTTATTGAATTTCATTCCTACAAAGAATCATAATCTAATTCTTAACCAATTGAGAGTTGAAGGCACTTCAACACCCTAACCCTAATCGGGCTGAAATTGCTGATTTCAAGTATAGATCTTGTTGAGTTTTGGGTTGAAGGACCCAAACGGTCTCAAGACCATTTGGGAATTCATCCAAACAGTCTCAAGACCGTTTGGTGACAACCCAAGACCGTTTGGAGGTCTAGGGTTGAGGTAATTGGATGGTTTGAGGGTCCAATTACAATAAGTTGAGGAATTGATAAAAATGCTGATTTTAGACCTATTTAGGGTTCAACCCTTATCCAACCGACTTGGTTTTTGGTCAAACTTTGGGCAAACGGTCTCAAGACCGTTTGGAGGTCATCCAAATGATCTCAAGACCGTTTGGGCCAAGTTTGGGCCCAATTGGAGGCCAATTGATAGGTTCAATCTTGATTTGATTCACATTGTTGAACATTGATGTTTATCCGATTGAAACCCTAATTGAGATGGATTTAACCCTAATTTGCTTTCAATTGAGGGTCAATTTAGTGTCCAATTGATTAAGGCTCATACTAATTAACTCAATTTGTAAGTGGTTAACATGGATTTGGATAAGTGAGGGCTTCAACATACATAAACATAATCGATTGTAACTTTTGAACCTTGTTTGAGGTCCAAACGGTTTGAGCCCATTTGGACCAAACGGTCTCAAGACCGTTTGGGCTCAAACGATCTCAAGATCGTTTGGACCAATCGATCTCAAGAACGTTTTGATCAAACGGTTTCAAACCGCATAAGCTTCAAACGGTTTGAAAGTCAACTCTCCCCAAACGGTCAACACACTCAAACGGTCTCAAGACCATTTTAGGTCAAACGGTCTCAAGACCGTTTGGTGGTTGAAGGTTGAAACTGTTTGAAGGTTTTCAAGGTTGTTTATACTTAATCACTTAAAGGTGTAAATGGTTCAATGGTGATCTAATCTAAACCCTAATGGTAACCTAGGACATTAAGGGACTAGGTGACTAATGAATTAACCCATAATGATGATCAATGGGTAATTTACCAAAATGTCCTTGAGGGGTTCAATTGAGTAATATCTTGTTCTAATCAAACCCTAATCACTTGATAATGGTGATTTGGCTTATGTTAGTCAATGAGGACTTAACCTAACCTAATATAGAGTGGTGTAATCACCATCTACTAGTAAGAGGAGAGAGAAAGTACCATTTATGGTGGAAACTCAAGTAAAGTACCATCAAAACATATGAATGTGCATGATTAGGGCATGATCCACCTAGGAGAGATCATGGAAACCCTAGTTATGATAGTTGATGAATCTTAATCTTATCTAAGGGATTTTAATGATGATGTGTCTCATACATGATGATGTTATGAGTTCATTTCACCATGAGGTGAATAGTAAACCCTAATTCTAGGGTGATGACATGTAATGTGAATAGTAAACCCTAATTGATGAAAATCAGGGAACCTAACTCTTGTAAGAGTAGGAAGGTACAACTTCTTTAAAATGAATTGTTTACTGTTATCAGTTGAATTAACCATGCAGGTTCTTATTGGAAGATAATCATATCCAGGTAAGGATGATGATACCATATTCATTGAAAGCATGATTATTAGCTTTATGAATAGTGAAATACCCTGTTGCCTAGTAAGTGGCATCTAATGAGATTGTTAGGCTGCGAGAGCCATGAGTATCATCAAAGTCATGCTTAACAGATGACTTGTGATGAGATGATTGAGAAATGATAATTGATGTGAGTTAGACTTGTTACATTTAAGTATTCTACTTTCATAACTGCTATGCTAATGATTAATGTTTGAGAACATGTATGATGTTAAAATAATACTGAAATGTACCTAACTAATCAAGTATAATCATACCATGTAGAGCCCTGATCATAGATCCATCATTGTCAGAAAGCAAAATGATGGGGAAACAGGTTTTCCTAAGGGAACTCCTGGATCGCATACTTTTGAGTATGTGGGGGAATATGGATGTGTAAATCCTTACATCCTAGTGTAGGAATTGATGTAGATGTATCTTAATCCATCAACCCTTCACTATATGTTTATGCTGCAACACAATTCTCTTGAGGAAATCCTTATACCGCATCGATCAAAGATAAACAAGAAATCTCTCGACGACGAAGAGAGTACAGAATGCCACTGTAACTCTAAAAATAGCAAAGTACCAGATTACCCTGGTAAGCTATATTAGCAGAGACACAATATGTCCTGCAAGTTATCCTCACTCTAACTGAGGAAGATGAGGTCATAAGAATCTGGCTCTTTTGATGACCTAGGTATGATACCGATGCGACTTAACAAGTGATCGGTTGGAGTATGAGCGGTATACCTCATCTCCGCAGGGCATAATAATGTTTGTAAAACATAATCAACAACATAGTATATCTGTTAGGATTAACTACGAGATACTTGATTGATGTTACATTGTATAGTACACATGATTTTCATATTTATTAAATGATGAACTTCTGCTTATTACCAAACTGTTGTTGAATACTTTGAGAAGCTCTTATTGCTTATGATATTCTTTGAATTGCTATATAAAGCTTCTAGTGGAGAGTTATATCTCCCGCTGGGACAATTATTTAAAATTGTCTCACCCCGTAGACTTCAACTTTTTAGGTGGTCGTCGAAGACAGAGGAACCAGCCTACAGGTGACCAAAACCAGCAGCAGCACCAGGAGCAGTAGTGAATCTCAGGTGGAGATACTGACTGCTGAGTTATGTAGTTAGATAGTCCTATGTCATCTCTGTACTCTCAGGTCCTAGGAGTTAGTGTCTGAGATTTTGGTTTTGACTCTTGAGATTTTTGTATCTTGTTGTGTATAATTACTCAAGAAGTAATTCAACAGAGATGTAAACAGTTTATCTCCTTTTTATGAAAGAAGTTTATGGTTTCAAGCTTTTATCTCAAAAAAAAATTAATTTTCCGTGATTTTTGTCTTCCGCTGTTAATCGAATGCTTCCGCTGAGTTTAAATCATGTTTATATCGTGGTTTGGAGATCGGAGCCCACATATGTCACCTCGTTATGTATAGAAAAGATATACTGATTTTGGAGAATGCTTGGTACCCATCTCCAAGTGATACAATGCTAGTTTTGGGCTACTATAGAATCTCGTATAGTGGATCTTGTTAGAAATGAGAATTAAGAGTTCTTTTCAGGAAGTTTGTGCATTAATACCTAACGGTTGTAAAGTTATTCCCACAGTAATAAGAGAGAACGTATTTGGAATATTGATAGAATCACGAGATATGCTACAACAGCACGGGATTCAATACGACATAGTTAGGTACGTATTAGTTATGTTCTTGCGTATGTAGGCCTAAAAACCTATAAAGATTGTGGTGAACAACACTCTCCACTGAGAACCCGAACCCACAAAGTGTATGTGCTTATTAGTGGTGTATGCACCTACACAGGAAGAGTGTTAAAAAACAAAACAAAAATAGATTAAGATCATTTTTTTATAAATAATCAACAACCATGGTGCTAATTTCCCAGTTATGTCGTCACTCTGTCGGAACATCTATATGAATAGACCAAGGATGTCTTTTAGCATAAACGGGGTGAATAAAAGAGTCTCAACTATATTGAAATGGAAAATGTAGAAATAGTAAATGAAGCCCAAAAGAAGATGAATAACTAAGGTATCTGATTTAAGGTATGATACAAGGCACCATCCTTACTTGTTTGAAAGGTGTTAGACACCCCCAACATGTCCATTCCGAGACGGTGTTGCCCTCCCATGTAGAAATGAGCGATATATAGGCCTAGCCATCTTAATGGTGAAACTGAAGGAAGTATGTGCATTCACCGTGCATATATGGAGCAAGACTGATTCTACATTAAAGAATAATAGATAATGACCTTAAGGTACTCATATTCTTGCACGGTCATTGAATCTTATTCATTTATCGATATTAAACTGATATTTTTTAAAGAACCAACCTTTCTAGTAAGTAACTTGTAAATGATCACATGGATGTCCTTCATGATGATGGAGAAATGTTGGTGATCCTTGAGTACATCGCCATATCTATTATTAGGACACAAACCCCAAAAGGAACTACTTCTAGCGGTTGAAACTTTATTCTGTAGTAGACTTGGATTCAAAATTATCTATATTAGGTTGATGGGGTAATATTTATAGATTTTAGGATGTAGAACTTGGACAACCTTTACGCACTTCAATTTCAATTTTGGATGATTTTGACTCATTCAAATTGAAAATATTTATAGTTGTAAAAATGTATATTAATATGGTTCAAACACCTGCCCACATATAACTTAGTGAAACTTCTAGTTATTGATAGTTGATAAATGTTAATAGTTTTGTCATCATGTGATGCATGGGCCCACAACCCAAGATTCTACTGGATTTTTAAGAATGATGATTGGCCACAAAGACCATCACTATCTCCGGTTGTGTATTGTCCTCACTCATGCACTATTTGAGATCGAATTCTCAACATGCCACCCATCTTAGTACTACTCTGCATGGAACACGCTTAACTACGAAGTACCTATTGATATGCATCTAAAAAGGAAGTGAACTTAGTGATATGAATAGTCCAATTATTTCTTTAAAGATCATTTTTATCCAAGGCCTCAAATCCTGAGATGTCGTAATATCCCTCACTTAGACTCATGACATCCTCGATAAGGTTCAACTGTATGGTCCCATAATCACTTCCCGATCGCAGTGGAGAGCCACAAAGGCACATTCACATCCAGCTCTCATTCACAGCTACTAACACAAAGGTGGACCCACCTCGCCTTAGTGGATAACCATTTCCTCATTCCTGGACTGCACAACTCAAGACTACAATGCCTTTTGTCTTATGTGGGCCCCACCTCCCTAAGGGGAACTAGCTATGATAACATTTCTACATCTAGGCCCACATCTATAGGATCTAGTACAATTTTAATAATGATGACTACCTCCAAATACCAACACTAGTCTGGACTGTGGGTTTCATCCTCACTCATAGACATCCTAGTGTCAACTTTCCGATAGGTCACCCATCTTAGAACTACCCCGAGCCAAGCACGCTTAACCACATAGTAATTTTTTAAGGGCTACTTGAAAAATGTGTGCATTGGTGATAGGGTAGCACAATGATTCCTTCAAAATATCAATTTTATCTGAAGCTTCAAATACTAGGTTGTTATGATTCCAAAGTGTGGATGTTATATGATGCAACAAGGCATCCCACCCAAGTTCCAGATGCTAGTGGACCGACTCCAATGTCCATTGCATTTAATGAGTAATCAATATGCTTGATTTGGGTGTTTCATTGACTTCTAAAAATATAGGTTGTGGGGAAAATTGGGATTCATTTCTAGGCCAAATGTTTTCAAAGGATAATAAGATGTTAGAAAATAGTTGGCTAGCCTTTGTCTAATTCAATGGTAAAAATAATTCAAAATGGGATTTAAACCAGTTCTAGGTCAACTTAATCATAAGAATTTTTAGGCCTAGTCTAGGGCTTAAAAAGGTATAATTATGGAATGAATTATATAACAAGAAATTAGGTTTTATGTGATTCTACAAAAATTGAATCAATTAGAATTTCATTTGTGAATAAAGAAATGATACAGAGGGTCCAAAATGTGATAGCCATTTGAAAGTGTTGCATGTTATGGAAACCGACCTAGAGTATTGTAAGCCCACTTAATCTAAGATCAATTAGATAAGGGTGTGTGACCTAAATGATGTCAGATAGGTTCCTAGGTGCCTCCATGATTTGAGAGTTTGAGGGCTACTAGGATGGATATATTTACAAAGCATTGTATAAATAGCCACAAAGGTATTCATGTTGGACCAATGCTTTAATCCAATTAGAACTAAAATAGCTTATTGTCACTCCATGATGCAACGGGCCCTATCAAATTGAGTGCCTTCAAAGTTACAACAAGCTTAATGCTAGAAACAACTTTTCAATGTAGGATACATCTAATAGAGGTCAATGTTCTTACAAAAAGACAAACTAAACTATCTCAATGAGGCAAAGCTAAACTAAGAAGATATAAGGAATGAAAATATTTTATAGCTTTAGGTTAACTTTTAAATCCAATTTTATTAATCAAAGGTGTTTGATTCATTTAACTTCACACAAAAATGTTGTAATCAAATACTAATTCCTTTTTTTGGAAAATATTAGTTCCTTATAAATCTAGAAAATTTACAGATTTCACATCACATTTGGTCAAAAATGCAGTACATACATGAACTCAATATATTACATGTTGTTTCCCGTGTTGTACTGGTACAATGTTAACAATATTTTACATGAAATCAATGTAATGACAAAGTTTTAGCCTGTCAGGAAAGGAGAGAAAGACAAAACAAAAGAAACTCTACATGTGAGGAATGGCCTAGACCCATCCTACTTTTTGTCAATTAGAAATCAGGTTTTTGTGATCCAACCTTGCAAATAAGTAGATAAGCATTTACTTAGGTATTTTGTTTCAAAATGATGTAAATGTACTTTTTGTGTGATTGCACACTATAGTTATTATAAATAAATAAACTAGAAATTAGATCATTAAATTAAATGAAATTTTGAATTCTTCTTGTTTATATCTCAAATCACATGTGGTATTTGCACGATATGTAATCAAATTTTATTTAAGCAATGTCTTTCAAATTTATATGATGTGACTACATAAAGCATTCATTATGTATATATACATAAGTCAGTTGATGTTGTCATAAATTACAGTTATGTTTCCATAGAAATGACAATTTTTAATACCTAAATTGTTAAAATGCTTTATCACATGAATAACACGCATATTGTAATGACCTTACATTTTCAGCATCCCCCAATTAAGAAAAGACCCCAAAAAGTTGAGAGTCATTACCTAATATTTTCCTAAGTTACAAATTTAACTAATACTAAATAATTTGTGTTAAATCAAACATTGTTTACAAAATGCTCCTTGAAAAAATTACATGAATTTCTTACATAAGAACTATACACATGAGAATAAGTATCTGTCTAACCCTCCTTACAATTTAACTTTGATGTCTTCAAGTAATTTCATCTGTCCATCATATCTTGGTATCTTCATATTAAGCATGTACCTAGGACATCGTGAAACCAAAAGAACGAATCAATATATTACTATATTATGTATGTGGGGTGCATGCAAATGTGTGTAAGTACACAACAACATATATTCATTCAATTACTTGGAAATAAGAACTATCATTTTTCATCATAGTATCTTTCTTTATTTGTTATTCGTAGTGGCATTATAGTTTAATAGAATGTAAATAAATATTCAACAATTTAATTGTTCAATCCTCGAGAAATACTCAGAAAACAGCGAAAAAATATTGTGGGTAGCCATAATCATAGCCACATGCCTCTTAAGAACCATGGAAATTATCAAATCATACTTTAAGCATATCATTTAATCAAGTAAGCAAAGAGGAATCTAATAATTTAATTTGCATGTATGTAAATCCTAAAGTATCACCATCACATTAAATAGATACACCTTGCTCGGTCCTATTCTAGAGTTTAGGGTTGTCTCAGGTTTAGGATATAGAATAAGGGTACAAACCCCTAGTTCCGACGTATATTACCGAATAAGTGAAATTTGGGTTACTATATCCAACATATCCTTTCACTGTGATCACTTAAGTTTATTAACAATATGACAAGTTAGGATCTTTAAGACTAATTCTACATATGCATGGTTATTCACATTAGAATCATGAATTCTACATCATTATGATCTTGAACATTCTAAGTCATCATTATGTTCTGCAATATCATAACTTTTTAATATTTCCAACATTTTTAATACTCGAATCTAGGGAGTTATGTACTAGTCACTTACTAATCATGTATTCAAGGCACTTTTAGAATAGGAAGTATAATTAAGTTTCAATTATATTTTATTTATGTTCCTCTATTTTTTTCTATCAAAATGATATATCGATATAATATGATTCGAGTTACCAACAATTAGTTACAATTAATACAATTTTCATATATCTCTGTCAATCCCAAGCTCACAAGACAGCGTTAAAACTCAAAACATACCTTCTTTCTCAGGCTAGTGTATACCTTCTTGAGCCTAGTGTGATTTGACCCATTCAAGAGATGGTGAGTCCTGCAGCTAGGAACCATGTCCCTTTCCTCCTTTGCAATCATGCGATCTTTGCTACGTGTACACCCATACATCGATGTTGTCGGTCGTGAGGTTGGTCATGAGGCATTCGCTCGTCCCTGTTGAAAGGACCCAAGGCATGGTGTTGCCTCAACGGCCACACTGCGGTCCTAAAATATTTGACAACACTAATACTGTTACAACCCCAAATTTTGGGTTCCTTTGATGAGAAATGTAATTTCTCATATTAAAGATATTTGGACAAATAATGATATAATTTGTTGTGAATAAATGGATTTCTTTTGAAATAGCCTTGTTGTTTGATTTGTGGGCTTTATTGGCTATTGGGCCCAATAACAAGGAAAATCAATTAATTAATGAATAATTGAGTTGTTGAGAAAAGAGAGATGAGGTAGAAACCTCTAGAAGGCAAAGGAATGTAATCCAAGAATGAATTTCGTGCCTCTTGGTTTCCTTGGGTTCCAAGGAGTCCAAAGTTGCATAAAGAGAGCAATAAGAAAAGAAAAGATCAATTAAGTATTTCTTTATTAAGAAAGAAATTGAAAATATTGATGAAATGTGGAAAATAAGTGAAAAGAGGTATAATGGAGTAATCCTTGGTGGAATTTCGTATCCCAATGATTCCTAATATTGAAAGGAATACCAATAAGGAAAATAAAAGAGAAGCTAAGAGAAAACTTCAAAAAGATATATTTTAATGAAGAAATAAACAAGATAATGTGAAACAATGCATATTGATGCATTTAGAAGGATAATGAGTATTCCTTAAAAAGGAATTTCGAACTATTTGAGTTTCTTGGGATCCAAGGAGTCCCAATGAAGAAAGAGGAAAGAGAAAATACCAAAATTGCAAAATAAGAAGATAATATAATATATTATTAATGGTTTTGTAGCTTTGTTAAAGAAGAGGTATTTTCTACTTAAGGAAAATATAATTTCGTGATTAATGGTTTAAAAAGCCAAGAACAAAGAGAAGGAAAGAGGTGAATCTCAAATTTCCTAATAACCAAAGCATCTGGGTTACCAAGGAATAATAATAAACTAGGAATAGTTTAAAAGAGAGAGGTTGCACCTAAACAAGGAAAGTAGAATAAAGGGGACTTATTTTTCCATGTGGTTAACCACAATGGGACGTTGCCATCCTTCCCTATATAAGGGTTGGATCCAGGGCCTTGAGCGAAAGAGATCTCGGGCATATCTCTCTCTGTTTCTTCTTGTTTCTGCATGAACCCTAGCCACGAGAGGAAGAATTAACTTGGGAATGACGGGAGCAGTAGAGCCATCATAACAAAGGTCCAAGGTTCCCTCGACGACCTAAGGATGAACAGAAATCATCCCCTCTCCTCTTGTCCTTGCACAGCAGCTGCAAGACGGCTGCAAGCTAGCCGCAAGTGCAGGTCCTGCACACACGAACTCGACGTGTTGGTCGTGATCTGAGGGCATCGGCATGGGCGGGGAGGGTCGTCGAAAGTGAGGGAGAGGTCCCTGGTGGTCGCCGGACCTTGGAGAAGAGGGGGCGCACCTACAGTAGGCTGCAGATCGGCGGCAGCCCTAGGTGTCGCGAGGAAGAAGAAGGGCGATGGGCTCTGGACGCTTTTACCCCTCCATTGTGTAAAGATACAACCACTTACGCGGGGGGCAGAATCGTCATTCGGTTATGGTTTCAACCAGTGAGCTCTTTGCATGGAAAAAGGTGACATGGCGGCTCCTGATTGGCCAAAGTAAGTAGATTTTGTAAAAATCATATCTCATTAACCGTAGCTCGGATGGATGCGTATAACATATGAAAATTGCTTAGAAAAACGAGGGGAATCTAATAAAAATAAAATTGAAGCTTGATTTTGTTTGCAATTCAAAAAGTATATAAAGATGCTATCTTTAATAGTTTAATCAATGAAAAACCCTAACCTTTGATGATTAATGAGTTAGAAACGGTTAAATGAGTATATAAAGTTGATATTAGCCTGTTAATGATAAAAAAGATCATTAAGATCGAAAAAGATGAAATTTGCATATAATTAGTTTAATTTCGAGTTTAATGTGCATGAATAATACTTTAATGGGCCTTGAAACCCTAATGTTGGTAAGATTGACTCTTAATGGCTTTAATTGACTAATTTCATGATTAAAGTTGGAATATGCTGAATCTAAACTATTTCGAGCATTAAAATCCCTAATTTGTGAATAAATAACCTTAATATTGAAATTAGGGTTTTCGATTGAATTAAGGTAGAATTAATAATAATAAATAGAGTTCATATGGGATTAGACCATTATGAATTATGAGTTGTTAATCTAAAAGAAACTAAAGGTGATAATTGAGTATAATGACCTTGAAATAACTTAAAAGGATAAAGAAGGTAGTTTTGGTATAAAAGAGAAATAATCAACTTTAATTGGGCTTATGATCTTGAAATTAGGGTTAATGAACTAAGAGATCATTTAATATGATAAAAGCATTATGGAGGCAAAAACCCTAATAAAACCCTAATGTGGTCAAGAAGGCCTAAGGTGGAATCCAAGTCTAGCTTTAGAATGTTCTGGATAAACTATAACACATGGATCATATGCATTAATTTCAGGATATTGTTGATTGCTTGTTGATTGATTCTTTATCCTTATTGCTTGGACAATCAAGTTGCTCTGGATCAGGTATGTGGTTAATTATGGATAACCGCCTTAGTTTCCTGAGGATTTCCGGATGATTAATCGCATTGAATGCAAATTATTTGTTGGATGTTCATACCTGCAAATCATAAAGTCACTATGATTATCACATTAAAAATAGAAGTATGTATTCTCGTACTGACATGCCACCCTGATGGATGATGCCAAAGGTCAGTTCCAGATGGGTAGACCAATGGACACCTTGACTGGTGACCCCAAGTACCAAGAAGGTGGCCTATGATATTGCATGACTAGTGGGCACCATGAGTGGTGGCCCCCAGGCACCAAGCTCGGGATTGAGAAGGGGGCCTTAAGTCATTGGCAAAGGGCACCCTAAGGTGGGTATGCCAGGGTTAGGGCAAAAGCGGTGGAGAATGTCATACTGAAAAGTGTAAATTAGCTTGTTAATTAATTTGATTGTGATTATTAAATTGTTAGCCATATTTGCAAGATTTTGGTTGTTTCCACATACCAGTATATTTTGATATACTGACCGATGTTTTGTTTGTCGGCGTTTTAGGAACAACAATTGAAAGAACAAACAGTAAAGTGACATATTGCGGAAAAAGAAATAAAGTGCAAGGAGGATTAGATAGAATAATTCAAGACCAGGATAGATAGATTTCCAAGGTTTTCAAAGGTAAGTAAAGTTTTAATTTTATACCAAATTCTAGTTAGTTAGTAGAATTTCATAATTGTTATTGATTATTTGTCGAACCTTTGATCATGTTAATTGGATAACGGCACTGACCTTTTGGTCTCCCTTAATTGGGGGTTACCGGGAGGCGGGGTCATTACAAGTACAGAACTGACCTTTAGTGTCAGTTAAATAAGCCTTTTGGTGTCAGTTTCAAAGCGACACCCAAGTGGGCGCCGCTAAAAGTAGAAACCTTCAGCGTCAGTTTCAACACCGACGACATAAACGTTCCTGCCACCAATAAAATATGCCAGCAAGGGCACAATAGGCATCAGTTTGTACCTATAACTAACACTATATCCCTACTAAAAGATGTCGGCTTTATACTAATAACCGACACCATAACTCTTCCCACCATCAATAAAACGCACCAGCAAGGGCACAATAGGTGTCGGTTTTTACCGATAACAGACACTATATCCCTCTAAAAGATGTCAGCTTTGTACTAATAACCGACGCCAAAAAGGAAAAACATCAGCCCCTAGAAAAGGGATAAAGACATCGGTGTTATACTAATAACCGACGTAGTAAGGTTTTGTTGTCGGTTTTATACTAATAACCGATGCCTATGTTCTTATTTTTTTTCTTATCAGTTTGCAAGCATGTTGTCCGGCTGGTCAGTAAGATGCAGAACCTACAGTTCCGTTCTGAACTGTATGTTTACAGCACCCTTTGATTTCAACCAACAATAGGCCACAAACCTGTAAAATTAACAAGGATAGATAACAATTTATGATCATGTGATTCACACACATGTATAAGCATATTTAATTCATATTATTTTTCATCACACACATGTAGATACCAGTGGTTCCATTTCAAATTTCCTCCATTTTTACACACATTTAGCAACATGTAGTTCCATTTATTTCATCTCTTTTCACATTCAGACACATATAGAAACATTCATGTATTGATCATCTTCACATTCACACATATGACAATTCAAAAAAATTCATTCACATGTCATCAAATACAAAAATAATTATGAGAACAAAGTTTAGAAATATCATTCTTTATTATTATCATCATCAGTATCCCAATCATAATAAAAAATTCCCACTACTTATAAGGCTTTTGCCCATTGTTCTCTTACATCATCTAATTCTTCCATCGTATAGGGAGTATGTGCATCTAATACCTTTTCACCTATAGTGAAGCCACTAATTTTAAACACCTACAAAGAGAATGATGTATATAAATAATTAATAATATATAATAAGATTGATATATTTCAAATTATCTAATGAGACTATATATAATACCTATTGTATGGTATCGATTTCTATTACAGCATGTTTGATAATTAGGTCCATATATCGTATCACGTAGTATGCACATGTCCAGTCGTTGTCTTATTTAGCACACTATAAATTGAAATATATAAAATTTTCAGAAATACAAACAAGCACAGTTCACATAAATAATATGTACATTGGAGTCGGGAAATTACTTTCACATTCTTCCAATTTGTAACTGTTTCTTTTTCTTGGAGATGTTTCCTTCATATTTTTTGAACTCTCTTAAAGCCCTACATGTTAATGTAACACATTAAATTTCATAATTAAATAGTAATGTAATAACAGATGTTAATGGATATAAAAATATGAAATACTTCTCACGTGGATAATGGCCTTTTCATTGGGTGTCCATATAATGTGTCTAATTCCTTCCCCGCATGATCTAGATAATAAACAGTGAACGTCTTGGTGACAATAACCAGTAACTCCCAATGCCTACCACTAGAGGTAAGAAAGTTAAAAATTAATAACTCAAAATCTACAATAAAAATGTAATTTTCTTAAGTCCAAATTATAAGCAAAGTAAACTTACTCAACATTGAATGGAGCTATTATCACCATCTTCTTTTTTTTACCAAAATATTTAAAAGCAACAGAGAAGTATGAGGTAACTGATGATGGGTCTTTATCTACAAGACTGATCAAAGATGGAACTAGAAATCCCACATGGGAAAATAAAAAATCTTTACATATCGTGTGTAAGTGGCTGTAAAACATGTATTACATATGCATTAATATATAAGAAACCAGATCATCTTATATAAAACAAGGTATATGGATGTATAAATAAAATCTCACCATATCCATAGCTCTATCATAGATGTATTCAGCCAATAAAAATGAAACAACTCCAAAATATCTTGTATAAATAGATTATTATCGTATGATTCACCTACAACATCCTCTGAAATAGAAATATTTATAGGACAATTTGGATTATGTTTGTCTATCCATACTACCATACCCCTACAATTAGGACCTAACGAGGCGTATAAGTCCCTTGGAAGACAACTAGGTAATTTAGGAGGTGGAGGTGGAGGCCGAGATGTAGCGGGTGTCTTCCTTTTGACCTGTATATATAATTTCAGATCAATTGACTCATATATACACACCAAAAAATTAACGTAATGTAAATTTACCATACAATATTAGTATAGACGACATCCATTTTGGACCACAATATCACTCTGCCTTCTGCTTCACCAAGCGTTTCAGAATCTGGGTGGGCATATGGAAATGGAAGATCCCTCCAATTGGGGAGTATATGTATTGGGCTCACATGAACCGCATCATCTGGTACTGGAGTCCCATGAAACATGTCTCCTGGAAGGGGTGGGTAAGCCTCGGCCTCTGCAATGATAAATTCTTGACTTTTTAGACAGCATGGCTTCAACACTTACAAATTTACATAAAGAATGTTATATACATATATACATAAACATATCATCTTGAAAAGACTAGCTACTATGTCATAAAAATACTTACAGTGGACATGCTAGGTGGGTCTACATGATTACTCCCAACCTTTGTAGTAGGAGAAGAGCGGCACGCCACATGTACTGTCTGAGTAGCAGTCTGAGACGCCTGCCACTTCACCATTGCTTCTTAGATTCTCTTATTAATTAACTCATCTACCTATACATCAAAAAAAGAAATGCTAGCTTTTGATTATTGAATTCCTTTTCGCAATAACATTCTAAAAAAGAATAGGTAACCTCAACATTTAATAATCTGGTTTGGGGACAGGTTTGCGTTATGATGGCCCAAAGAATTTTTTTATGCCCACACCAGTGCCTGCACCCCTAACACGTCCAGGATGCTCTGGGTTACCAAGAGAAACTGTCAATTCATCCCTTGTTTCCTCAGGGATGAACTTGCCTTCCTTCCTCTGCTCGTGAAGCTCCCTCTAATCGCCATCAATAGAAATTGGTAAGTAAACATAACAATAATGAATATCGATTGCTCTAAGAGTTGAATTTTACCATTTTTGAAGCCGCCTCAGCAGTTGCGGGCTTGGTATATCTCCTTTCTTATTTTTCCTCCCAGCTATCCGCATAGCATGGTGAGACAGAGGTGCAGGACCAATAGTAGAGGACTCTACAATCTCTTGAGTAGTAGTAGACTCAGCCTGTGGTCTTTGGCGAATGCCTGCATAGCCTTTTGGACCCATCGTGTGGTAGTGCACACCTTGCTCTTTGAGCATCATTGATAGCCTTGTTAGTAAGCACATTGATTAGGTTAATAACACTAAAGGTTAATCTTGAATAGGTGAATACATAAGAACATATATTAATTAAATTGGGAATGGCACTTCATACCTTGAATTCATCAATTTTTCTTTTGGTAACAAACTCCTCTCAGTCATTGGGGTCCAGGTAGTTTCATTGCTCAGTGGCTGGCTTCTTCCTCTTCTCAGCATCTCGTATGTAATCTCGGGTGAGATTTGTCCTATAGTTCCTGAGGACCCTCCCACAGTGTTACATCACACATTTACGATGCAGCTTTTCATCCAGTTCAAATATACTCTGCAAAATAGAATTTCTATTAACTAGTATCCTAAAAATTAGTAATCTACAAAATAGAATTTCAAATAATAAAAAATCACACATAGTTCCTTCCATACTAAGTATTTCTTCCCTTTAGGAACTTTATGCCAAGATTCTACATTAGGACTACAATGGCTACGAGTAAGAACCCCAAGATATGAAATAAATGAGTTGTGGTTTACTTCAACTGGATTTCCTGCATGATCAAAATCCACAGCCAGTTTGGGTCCATTTCCCCTTTGTTGTAGTAACTTGTTCATCATAGTGGTGTCCCTCACTTTTTCAATTTTTTTTGCTGCTCATCAAGTGCCCCAAGTTCTTCAGTGGGTACATCATCAACCTAAAATTTTACAAAATAAACACACTTACATGATATAACTATAAATGGACATATAGATAGAAATATAGGATATATTTTTAAAACTTACATTGTGAGGTGGTGCATTGATATCCTCACCCTCACGGTAATCATCATCACGGTCATCATGCTCATGCTCAGCCATCTGAAAGTTTCATTAAAAAATCAAACATTTAGCATTTGACATAACTATAAGATAATAGAACATTATAAAATTCACATTCAGAAAAATAAAACATATTAAAAAAATATAAACATGCATGTCTCTAATATTGCAATCTTTTATTAATTAACAATCCTTCATTGTGATCTCTGTGCACATACAAGTCATCATTAGCTTCAATATTTGGTAGTGTTGGCAACCCAACTGAGAATGGACTGGAGTCATCATACTTATCATAGTACTCTTCTTCATCTATAGGATCTTCAATGAACTGTCTTTTACCATGAAGAACAGCCGACCATTTATCATTTGAAGGATCATCGATATAAAATACTTGTTTTTCCTGTGATGCAAATATGAATGGTTCACCCTTCTCACCAATCTTTTCAAAGCTCACTAATGTGAAACACAATTCATCCACTATAACTCCTTTGGTGTTATCAACCCAATTATATTTAAAGAGCAGAATTCTAAAATCTACGTAGTCAAACTCCCATATGCCATCAATGATATCGTAATATGACATTTTAGCTTCATATTGACTCTTATCCTTTGTACTTGCAAAAAACAATGAAGACGCTTGAAGGGTGACCCCACTATTTTGGACGACACTCTTATCATCTTGACGCTTTGTGTAATATGAGAATCCATTCGTTTCAAACCCTTCATAAGACATAACATTCAATTTTGGTTTAAAGGCAAGGCATTTGATAGTTTTTGTAAGATTATTTGGTGTTTGAGATAGTTGATATAAGACTTTATCTTCAAACCACTTAATAAATGTCTTGTTATGCTCTCTAGCAAGCCACATTGAATTGGCTCGAGGATATTATCTCTTGATGAAATTGGTATGTTCCTCGATATAAACAATCACTTCGTTGATGTTGTGTAAAATATACAAGTGACCTTGTTCCAACTGCTCATGTCTGATTACTTTTATCCGTGATCCTAAAATTCCTTTGCCAAAATACTCCTCAATATTCTTGTCATTAACAGGAGCGTCAATTACCACTTAGAAAGTCATTGTAAAAAATGTATAACCTCTCTCGCCACATAACCCTTAATAATACTCCCTTCAGGCTGATAACGGTTTCGAAGATCACCTTTAAAAATGCTCATGTATCGTTCAAAGGGATACATCCAATGCAAGAAAACTGGTCCCAACATTTTCACTTCCCTAGTCAAGTGGACAACAAGATGTACCATGATATCAAAGAACGAAGGAGGAAAATATATCTCAAGCTGACATAGGGTAACAACCACTTCTCTTTGCAATTTATCGGGAGTATCAAGGTCAATAACTTTGCTACACAGACTGTTGGAAAAGAAACAAAGTCTGGTGATTGCAAATCTTACATGCTTTGGCAATATAGATCGAATTGCCACGGGCAATATTTGTTGCATTATAGTGTGACAATCACGAGATTTAAGACCTATCAACTTCAGATCTTTCATTGATACCAATCTACGGATGTTGGATGAGTATCCCTTTGGCACCTTAACATTTACCAAGCATTCACAAAAAGTTTTCTTCTCCTTTCTATACAACGTGTAACAAGCGGGAGGTAAGTATGTTCTCCAGTCGCTACTAATTACTTTTGTTAATTTTGTCCTTATTCCCATTTCACGTAGGTCCATTCTGGATTTCATCTCATCTTTAATCTTACCTAGTATATTCAACAGAGTACCAATGACGCTATCAAAGACATTTTTCTCAACATGCATGACATCGATACAATGCCTGACTGCCAAAGAACTCCAATAAGGAAGGTCCCAAAATATTGACTTCTTCTTGAATAAAGATTTGTCACTTTGTGTGGTCTTGGTACATTGTGATCTCTTACTAAATTCATTGGAAAATTCTTTTACTCTTTCATAAACAACCTCCCTTGGTATACGTTTAGGTGCACTCTGTTCCTCATTCCATCCATTGAATGCTTTGCACAACCTAGATATGGATGGAGTTTTGGAAGAAACCTTCGATGACCAAGATATACAGTCTTGCCACCATATTTAGTCATATTGAATTAGTGTTCTCTTCACATATAGGATACGTTTTAGATCCTTTGACACTATCTCTAGACAAATTCTCATACGCTGGAAAGTCATTAACAGTGCAAAACAACATAGTGTGCAAATGAAATGTCTCTCTTTGTGAAGCATCATTGGTCATCATACCTTCACCCCAGAGTTTATTTAAATCATCAATCAGAGGTTCAAGATAAACTTCGATATCATTTCCAGTTTTTTAGGTCTCGATATCAACAATGACAGACATAACGTACTTATTTTTCATACACAACTAGGGAGGAAGATTGTATATAACAAGCATAACTGGCCAAGTGATATGTTGGCTGCTCAATGTCTCGTATAGATTCATCCTATCTGTACAAATCCCAAGTCTTAGATTCCTGACTTCTTCACCAAATTTTGGGTACAATAAACCAATCTTCTTTCACTGTGGGAAATCAGACGCATGTCATATGATCCCATCATTATTTTTCTTAACATCTGCATGCCACCTCAATATCTTCGCATCTATCGGATTGGCAAACAAGCATTGAAACTGTGATCTTATAGGTAGATACCACATCACCTTGGCAGGAGAACTAGTTTTGGACTCCCCTGAAGTCATCAATTTATACCTTGACGCACCATATTTTGGATAATATTTCAAATCCACATAGTCCTTT
This sequence comes from Alisma plantago-aquatica, assembly GCA_963693085.1. Lineage (NCBI taxonomy): Eukaryota > Viridiplantae > Streptophyta > Magnoliopsida > Alismatales > Alismataceae > Alisma > Alisma plantago-aquatica. The sequence goes on from OY856413.1 coordinate 752,046,624, forward strand.
TGAAATAATACACAATCATTCGGGCATGCGTATATCTTCTTGGCCTCCATTCCCATTGGGCACAACAATTTCTTTAACTGGTTTGTTGAGATTGGCAGCTCGTTTCCTTCAGGAAGAATTTCTTTCAACAAAGACAACAATGACGTCAAGCTTTTGTCGCTCCATCTATTGTTAGCTTTCAACTTATACAATCTCAACACAGTGCTAAGCTTTATAAACTTAGTACAACCTGTGTATAACGGTATCTCAGCATCATGCACAATGTTTCTAAACATGGGAGGTGGATCGGTGTGCTCTACCCCACAACTATCCAGCATCGCATCAATAATGTCTACTGGAACTGGTTCGTTCACATCTACGTCATCATAGGCAATTTCTTCTTCCACACAAGCACTGTTATTGACATCCACTGATTTCAAGTTTGAAATCTCTCCATGTCAGTGCCATTCTATATAACCTTGTACATTCTCATTGCACATGACATGACTTTTGATTTCGTCACCAGTACTGACTTTCAAGTTGTTACCGCAATGCCTACATGGACAGTAGAACCTATCTCCAGGTTGTTTCCTATGTTCCTCGAAAAATCTAATAAACTGATCAAGACCAGAAATAAACTCTGGGGTGCAGCAATTTTAAATGGACATCCATGATCTATCCATTCTATGATCAAAGAGAAAACAAGTATATATTAGGGTTTAGGGTTAAAAGATTAGGGTCTTGGGTTAAAAGATTAGGGTTTATGGTTAAAAGTTCAGGGTTTAAGGTCTTATATATAATAAATGTGTACCACCTATCCCATTCTTGAACACCTAATCTCACTAGTAAGTGTATAATGTGTATTGAGTTTTTAAAAAAAATTCGGCAGCATTTTCCCGATGTTCTCCAAGTACATATGTACTTAGAGAATAAACGGGGAAATGATGTCGAAATTTTCTTTAAAACCCAATACACATTATACACTTACATCCTAAGTGAGATTAAGTGTTCAAGAACAGTCCCAAACCGGGGACTATCTAAGATTTACTCCTAATGAGTAAATCTTGGACGGGTTTCTAGGCCAACAAATACATGTATGTTGTCATTCTTATACCTACAATCCTACTTTTATCATTCATATCCTAAGTTTTGTGACATCATTTAATCATGCTTGTCAGTAAATACTAAACAGTAAATAAACCATGATTCCATATATCAAAGATTTGAATCAAAATGAAGCCTAATGGTTCACTTGAAGAGTGAGAATATTATACCTCACTTGAAGGCTGAAGAAGAAATATATGCAAGTCAACAGCACCTGCAACAACACAAATGCACGATTCAATTCTGGTATAATGTATTAATTAGGGGTCAATATACATCAATTTTAGAGGAGCAAGAAGAATTAACAAATGCAAGATTGACAAATCTTGAAGTTTTAGTAACTTAGCCACCACGGTCGTGCCATGAAGACTCCACCACAGTCGTGCTTCCCAACACGGCTGTGCTACCTAGCATAGCACGTCATTTACAATCCAAAACAAGTCATTTTCATATATTTTGATCTATATTATGACTTTGATCAATATTATGCATTAATATGTGTGTCCAAAACATACACAACTTAGGAATGCAAGGCACATACCTTCTTAGATGGCACCAAAGAGGCGAATATGACCAAATAGGAGTGGTGGCCGCAGAATCAGAGGCCTAGAACAGTGGCGGTGAGCTCCAGTAGTGGCGGCGAGCTCCAAAAGCAGCGGTGAGCTCCAGCGGCGGTGGCGAGCTGCAGGTTCTGAGCGGCGGTGGTAGCAGTAGCATCAACGACAGCGGTAGTAGCGGACGACGATGAGCACACGACAGCTCAGGCACAGGACGAGCAATAGCGGCGGTGGCGAGCTCCAGCGGCGGTAGAAACCAGAATCGCCAGAGATAGGTCGATCGGGCGGAGAATGAAATAGTGGATGGGGAAGGACATTTCGCTATATTTAGTGGGACATAGGTGCCGGTTATACCAAAACCTCCGTCTATACACATATTTGTCGTCGGTCCTACTAAAAATCGACACATATGTACAACCATAGTCGTCGGTTTCAAAATAAAATACCAACGTCTATCCACATATGCCGACAAAAAAAATGTTTTTGAGTTACAACCATAGTCATCAGTTTCCATATAAAACCGACGCCAATTGGGCAATTTGCGGGGAAAAGTTTTTCGTGGGGACAGCGCACGAACACAAATCTGCGCCAGTTCATCTACTAAAACCGATGACAAAATGGGGACGAAAATTTGTCTCGCGAAAGAACTTTAGTCGTCGATTACCTGCTAAACAACCGATGCCGTATATGTAATTTTGGAGGTAATTTTTTCACTGAAAAAATTATATTTTGCGGGTGATTTTAGACATCGGTTTCTTATCACCTAACCGACGCTAAATAAAAAGCGATACATGTGTCTTATGAAAATCGGCCGGTCTTCACATAGAGGTTTCGATTTGTATATGCAGCCGACGTCGTAGTTTAATGATGTCGATTTTTTGGTTCCAACTGATGCTAGTAAATGTGACGTTATACATCATTTCTGTAGTAGTGAACTATCTGTTGGCCTTCCATAAGACATTGGGCAACCCTAACCGAGGTGTCGTCTCCTTTGAACACAAAGTTGTGTATGGGGGAATGAAGGAGAAGACACTATAGATTAGAGGGATATCGAGGGAGTTTTGGGAGAGGGCACCGGCGACATGGGTGGAAGTCAAAGGTTGGACCTGTCCCATCCTCGTCTCTGACTAGGGGCTAGATCGTTGCTCACTGGAACACCTTACATGTTCATTGAAGAAAACTTTTGTTGGGCCAAGAAAGTTGCGGATGTTGAGGACCAAGTCATACGTGGAGGGTAAGGGATTCTACGATCCCTTTGCATATCCTAGGAAAAACCATAAGTGGGGAGGAAGATGGTAAAAAAGAAAGGGGAGAGAGCCTCCGAAAAGAAAGATGGAGACCATAGTCACGATGAGAGGGAGGTAGCATTGCTATGAATTGTTATGGAAGGAGGCACATCCAGGGTTCTCGGCCTTGGGTATCCCATCCCGCCTACATATATATAAAGTGTGTGGCATGGTGGTTTGTTGTCCAAGTTGTACATAGTTGGCAAGGAAACATATTTAGGAAGTAATTCAATACATCCTATTTGTTTTCTCTTACTTTCTCTTATCATTTTTCCTTACATGAAAACTCTTGCATTTTATTCTAATAAAACCAAAAGTCACAAAAATATACTACCATAATCTTATCAGGATTTGGATTTGACTACCAAAAAGTCATTAAGGAATGCACATAACTTTATGATACACATTGGATAATGTGATCATTTAACTATTTAGGAAACACTTTATCTTCTACCTCTCTTTTTGATATATTGTTTCAAATTAATTATCCTTATCTATACTATTATAAAAAGAGTGAATGTGTGTAACTAACTACAATTATATTCATTCTTTTTTCTAAAAATGGCCAACCAATCAGAATATCTGATTTAAAAAATGATGTGTTCTCCTTGATTCTTTCTCTTCTCACGATTTTTCTTTCTTTTTTTATTTTTCATATTTTTGATGTAACATTTTCACTCTCATATTCCACTCTCTCTTGTCCATCGACAAAACCAACTCTAACAACCCCCACTCTTGCATGTCCCTGTCTCCCAATCTCAAAACAAAATGGACTGTCCTCCCACCTAGACTCACAATGATGTGGCGGTAGTGCGATCAATTAGGATGATCATCCACCCACCAGAAGTCGATGAACAAAGGACTTCTTGATGGATTTTTGACTGATTTATATTCCACAAGTTCTAATTATAAAAAGGAATGGTTGCCAAAGTCCATGGCACTACTTCACTGTCCAGAGCATACAAACAAGTATGGGAAGAGAACCTACCACAGACTGCATTGTCCCATCCCCATTGCTAAAATGACAGTCCCAACAACCAATTTTCCGCATGAATCATGAGTCATGTTGAAAGTCGTGCCAATTTCAGTATCCACAGCTTGAACTAGAAGGAGCATAAATCATATGTAATTTCCAGCGTATGTATACAACCAAGCATATGACACTACTTCTGGAAATAGTGATCAAGGAAGGATCAAACTTCTGGTAAGCTCGGTATAAGGAATTTGCAAATATGATCTCTTGTTGTTAATATGTGGTTTGTCATTTCGTCATCTTCTATGCTTTGCTCAGCATTAGCCAAACAAAAAAACCATGAACCTGTACTACTTTTTGTTGCTTCTCATATTATTGATTCCTTCATTGTTGATTCTGCAACTGATGCTTCTCTCTTTTTATACAACAGTTAAAATAGGCTTGGACGGAGACATGCAGCTAGCATAAAGGAAAGGTGCATGACGCTGAATGACCGTCTTGACGCGTACATGTAATATCTCCAACAATGAATTTTATTATCCACTGTTAATGGAGTACAGTCACCAATGAATTCTATATTCAACAGATATTGCGCAAATGACATCCACACAACACCAGCTACTCCGTGTACACTAATATTGGGCTTCATTTTTAAGGTTCGTCAATGTTAAAGATGTCATTTGATTCAACATTGAAATATTTTTTATTTATGATTGTTATAATATTTTGTCATTAAAATGATTATTGTTATTGTTGATGAACTTTTATTCCATCAGTTCATAAACAAGGCTATGTCAAAGTAATTTAGTCATGTGTTCATCAAATAAACATTCTCACATATCTAAAAGTTCATTTCTTATGCTACTTAGAGTTGGATTTCAGAAATGACTCAAAAATATTGTTATAATTGCATGTATGGCTCTTGTCCTTCTCATGCGACATGAGTTGGTATTTATATCTAGACCGCTCTGCTATATTGTGCTAGTCGTGCTTTAACATTTTATACAGTCTCTATATGGAATCTATCTTGCTTGTATTGGATGTCTTTTACAAAATGATGTTCGAGTCCTACAAAGAATTGTGATTAAGCTGTGCTACACAAATATATTTTACCTTTGAATTAAGTATTGTATAGTGGCAACATTCTTATTTATCTTTATTTATGGACTATGAAATTGCCAATTTTTCTATATGACTCGCTCTATACCATTACACATTCGGATATTATTAGTTATCACAACTCTTTAAATTGTAGATTGTGCACTTCTGATCCCGTGATATTGTCCCCATAAAAACCTTCATGATTTCTTCTATACTGCTATAAGAAAGAGAATTTTTTCAACCAATTACAAGCACATGTAATTTTAATCTCCTCAACCAATTAGAACACATTTTTTTAAATATTGTGCTCTCCTTCACGGACTCTTTTCACAAATTTTCTCGTCTTTTTTATTAATTTATATTGCCTTCTTTCTCAACATATCCTCACAAATGACACTCCAATTCATTGAACATCTTCACTCCCCAACTCTTTTCAATAAAAACTCACAATCTTCTCTTTGTCCAACGGTTACTCTTTTCTCTCCTCCCCACCCCACTCGCTCCCTTTAACTTCCATTATGTCAATTCTTTCTCTCCCCCTCATACCATAACAAATGGTTCATCTCTCTTTAACTCATCAATCTCACTCACTTATTGTGGAAAGAGTTATACTACGCACAGTCACCTATACACCCGTCCACATACCTGATTCTCGGGAGCTACAAAAGTCTAGTCACAGCTTTTTTCTAATGCTATTATTTTTACAGTAATTAAATCCATACAGAAGTTGAAGAGTCCTGAAGTTCTCTCCCGACTCATCTCTCTGGTCATCATTTTTGAAAATTTATTTTTTCTTTTGCAACTCCACTCTTCAGCTCCGTTGTACCCCGCCAGTGTTTCCCGCACTATTATAGTACGTGCATCACATTATGTGATTGAAAGTATTGTACTTTTTATATACATTTTGAATGTATACAGAATGTGACTGTCAGTATTATATTTCTTGTACAATGTGGTTGTTAATAGTGTACTTCTTGTGTCCACAAATGCTACATTCTAAATATATGCAAAATGTAGTCATGTATTGTCTCTCATACTGTACGTCTCGTACTATATATCTAAATCTATTATCACATGATGGTAGTATTGTATGTCTCATACTCAATGTTCTGAAATGTGTTATGCGGTATGTGTTCAGTCAGGGTACCGCATAGAGTATAAGCGGAATGCGGGAGCATAAGCGGGGCATATGCGTTTTTGGATTTTTTTTAATAAATTCTGTATTTTATACATATATGAAATAAAATATATAATCATAATCATAAATTTCATACTATCTAGTTTTGTAGCCTAATAGCCCAAAATGTACCGATGGATCATTACATCGTGGAAGAAGAAATACATATTTTCCAATCATCAATAAGAAAAATCAATCAACAAAACCCTAAGTTTATATAATGTACTAGAATATACAAGTAACAAAACACACTAACACATGCAGTTCGTAGCAGAACATTTATTGAATGAACTATAAGAAAAACCACAGTAACACAACACATGGTACTTCAAACTAGAAATAGAAAAAGAACATCAAAAACAAAATCAAAACATCAAAATGATATGAAGAAATCAAGTCACTAATAAATAGAGAAGAAAAATTCATAGGGAATATAAATTACTCCCTAGGCAGCACACAAATTTGATACTTTGTAAAAGAAAATATCATATCCAATTAATATCTGCAATAGGTTCCCCTTTTATACAAGACAAAATTAGAACTGTTGCAAGTGCAGCATTTTCTAATCTTAGAGCAAAATAGAAGAGAAAAAAAAGAGCAAAGGAAAGAGCATAATAAAACATTAACAATTGTAAAATGTAATAATATATTTTGCACCACTCATTCAAAATAGAATTATTTCTGAGGTAGTAAAATTTCAATATTTGATCTTAAACCAACTATATAGAAGAAGTTGTCATTTAATTTGGTTGATTTTATTTGAGGTTTTTTTTACTTAAGTCGCCAAATTAAATGTGGACCTAAGTGGCCGCATATGCGGACCGCATGTCGCATATTCGGTCCATGCCCAAAAATAGCACTGCATAGCTATTTGCAGAGCGACTGAGGGTCGCATATGCGGCCGCATAAGCGGCCTCATGCGGGGCATATGAGAACACTGCTCGTACTATATGTCATGTATTGTACGTATTAAAGATATAAATATATGATGGTACAAAGATAATAAGATTTGAAATATACATGTAATATATGATTGTTAGTAATGTACATCTTGTGCTGTATGTATTGTAATGCACATCTTGTACTGTACGTAAAAATTGAGTTAAAAGTGATAATGATTATGCATGAGCAAATATTGCAATATGTAATGTAAAATATTGTATATATACTTAAAATTTTATAAGTTATATTATTGTGTGTATATAACAGCATAAGACGCAACAAATGAAATAAGTTACAATACAAATATCCACAAATATGTGTAAAGTACGTGCGTTTATATAGTACGTGGGAAGGAATTAAAAACAAATAAAAATTTAATTCTAAATATTTCTCGTAATATGTGGTGGATTTGAGATATCACATGTGCAATTTATTGGACAATGGATGTAATAATTACACTTTGTATGCACTTTGCATGACTATTGGGTGGAATATCTCTCAAATACCTTAAATCTCGCTTTTTCCTTATGCTCCGGTATCTCAGCGGGTGGGTGGGATATTTGATGGCTAGATTTTTTCTTGTGGAAAATCGTCCCTCCTTAAATCTCTATTGAGCAGGAAGTAAATTCCCCACGTACTTCATATGCCCACAAAACATTTAAGTCTCTCTCATTCCCTCTCTCTCTGCCTTTCATTGAAAACGACACCCAAATTGGTGTAACTCGATCCTCCGATTTTGCTAACTAACTCTCTCTCCCATTCCATAGTCATGGTCTCTATCCTTTTCCCAATCAACTTATAGGCTCTTTCCAACTCTAACCCAAATATCCAATAACTTCTTCACTACGTTTCTGACATGCCTCTGTCGTGCCCACTTCATATTTCTGAAATAACAAATCCTAAAACTGCTTCCCTTCAAACCTCCTATATTCTCTCTTAACCGGTTAAACTTCCTACTCCTTTTTTCATTCAAAACATAAAACGGTTACAAGATGTTTTCTGTCACCACTACAAGGAGGAATGTATCCACTATTTTACGATTCCTTGACAATATGAGGCGGAATGTATTTCATTATTCTAGATCAATGTTAACAAACAATTCCACTCCTTTTCCTCAATTACGTCAGTTTCTTTACAAAACAGAAAGCAAGAACCAAACTGATGATTACGTCTATTCGTCCCACATTTTCTGGATTGGTCGTTGAAAACCACAAACAATGCACAACGTTTGGACTCTGGACTCTCATATTATAACTGCCTCCCGCTATCAATTCGTCTCTCCAATGAAATCTCATCATTTCTATTGGCTAACCCTTTTCCATTTGTTATTTTGGTTTTCGAGTCTGCATTTCTCACCGTCTTTCTACTTTTGCAGGGGTCCCTCGGTGCTGTTGATAGATCGGTGGTGAATCCATGCGAGCAATACATCCTTAGATGGTAAAGTCACGACATATGGTGCCACGATGAATGCTCGAAATTATCTTCATAGTTCATAATAAGATCTACTTATTATGATTTTTTGTTTTGCAGACGATGTCCTGATCTCGCACAGATTGAAGCCACGAGACATGAGTAGTACCTGTGGATTATTTAATTGATACTAAGGTAAAAATTTCATATACGCTATTATTAATGTGCAAGCACAATGGAACTTTCTTGGGTAGAAATATACATGTTAAAACAGAAGTTGACAGCTACATAAGTGACTGCCACCAAGATCAAGGATGTAAGGTGGGACGACACCAAGCTTATACTAGATGTTGCCAAGGAAGCATGGAACGTCACAGCTATCACTACTGCAGGCAGTAGCAGTCCGCTCTCTGTTGGTTCTGAAGTTTAAGTTAGAATTGTTGTACTGGTGGGCATACCTGAGAAAGTTCTTCATGCACAAAACCTATGCCAAAGTGGCTCATTTGTTGAGCTTGTTGATGGCCATGATGAATGGAGATGTGGATGTACAAAAGGGACAAGTCCCTCTTCAGGTTTCGGAGCAAACATTTTGTACTCAAGATCACATCAATATACAGCTCAGTGCTCTGGTCCCTGAAGGCGGGGAGATGGCTGACATGGACAAAATAGATGAGATGAATGTATGAGCGTAGTTAGTGCAGAGATTAATTTACAAAACTGATGATGTCATTGTGTTTTTCGTAAGCCTACTGTAACACCCATATTTTCATAACACATGAGCGGAAGCAATATATTTTTTTTTTCATCTGGGAGTGTCACAAACATGATAGTCATTACAATTAAAGCAAATGAAACACTTTGCATAATTGGAAAAACTGATTCATACATAGTTTTGATAAAGAAAAACAAGTCATAAAACATACTCTACTAAGAAGACTATGCATAATAAAATATGTCTAAACTCTGGATCGTCTCGGTAGATGGCACCCCACTAGGCAAGCTTGAAAACCTGCTACACCTTTTCTTATTCTTTAAATCTTCCGCTGCTCCAAACTCTGCGGACATCGCGTCCCCAGCCATGTATTGGGAAAAACAGTCGTTAGAGTAAGTGGCATGAGTATTCTAAAATGTACATTACTGAAGAGCTAACAAGGTTACAAAATATTCTTGGACATTATACAACTGATAGCAAAAGCTGGTTAAAATCTAAAAACATAATATCTCTTGTCTTCTTTAACTCTTATCTTTCTACTCTATCTTTTCTGGAGACCTATATCATGAGTCTCATGACCTACGCCAAAGTGTCTAGGTCATACTTATCTCATCTGAATTCCTCTCATCACACTCATGGATGAGATTACATACATGCTCTAATCTAAAGTATCTTTTACTTACGATTTTTATCTATTTGTGGTCACCATTATACAATAAGTCCTCCTCTGTGACACCGAAGTGTCCTCTATGGTGCAACGCACCCTCTGTTGGCACAATGTGCCCTCTGTTGACACCGAAGTGTCCTCTATGGTGCAACGCACCCTCTGTTGGCATAACATGCCCTCTGTGACACCTGTAGTGTCTGGCGCAACGCGCCCTCTGAATCGTCCCGGGACTCTCTGGTGAGGACTTATCATATAATGCATTATGTGAATGTTTCAAATTAATTATCTTACGTCTATCTTTACTAAATACTGAATCTGAACTTATCTGAAACTGAGTACTAAACATGTACTGAATTCTGAATCTGAAATCTGAATATGAATCTCTACTCTTTAAAATCTGAACATAATCTATTATAGAATTTGGATATGTATCTCAAATTACAACATATTTGAGATTGGGTCTATAACGCATATCATGTACCTTTTATTCAAAATATGGCTACTCACACAGTGAGTAGTCTAAGTCTGAATCTAAATCTCTTATTCTTGAGTTCTAAACTGAATCTGTTATTGGATTTAATCATGTATCTCTTTATCTAGGTAAACTTTATTCTAAAACTCTGATTTGGTAAGATTACTTCATTATACCAATTATATCACACATGAGTCTAATGTCTTATGAGACAAGACCTGAAATGAGTATAGAATTACTAAATATACAAAAGTAACTTAAGTAATGTGTATAGCTAAAGTATGATATCTGATTCTTGGCAAGATAATCCATTCTTTGTTAAAACCTCATCCAAAGCTGATCTTAATGGACTTAAGTCTTAAAATCATAAACTATAGAATAGAAACCTTAGAAAATCTTAACTTGCATCTTAATCATACTCAATTTAATCTCATTAAGTCTGATCTCAAAACATTTGTATGAACTTAAATCTTAAACCTTAAGGTAGAAATCATAAAGATTCTCATCGTGCAACTCAATCATGACTTAATATCTCATAATTTGATAATATCATCACAAACTCATGTTACAACATCTTTAATGCCACTAGTACATTTATCCTAGAAATTGGGCCATGGTCTACCATGTGCAACACTCATATTCTCACATAATACTTAACTTTTAAACATCAACCTTATTAAGGAATCTATTTCACTTTTTAATTTCTTAGATCGCTACATATATAAGAAACCTTGATGACATGTTCCTATTTGAAATCTCAATACATGGTTACATCTATATTTAAGAGATATGATAGAACTATATTTTCTTATCCTTCTTATAGACTTAACTTCATGATCTAGAATCATTCCATGACACATCACTACTTAAGGTATTGAGCATATGAATTTCTACAATCATAAGCACATAAAATATTTCTTACATATTTAACTCAGAATGTAGGACATGAAGGTCTTATCTAAGAAGCATGTAAATGTACTTGATTTGATAAATGTAAATACTCATGGGCATGAACCACTTACCTCTTGTGATGATGATGTCCTTAACTTGGTCTTGATTTCGTGTTCCAAATCTTAATCACCTGGATATAATCAAAGTTTTATAAGTCCAAGTACATGTTCCCTCTTTCTATTTCTAAATCTCAAAACCCCATCTTCCTAACTACATATACCAACTTAGGGTTCTTATTTAGGCTAAACATAACTTTAATCTGAAATCACCATAAAATATTGGTGTTGAAATAAAATAAACTCTTATTATGTAGTTACTATAATATTTATACTCAACATAAATCGTCTTATGCACTAATATGAACATATATTTCATATAATGAGAATACTTACCAAACATAGTCACATATTAGAAAACTTACTGACTTGGTTAGGAAATCAAAATATAATACCAGCATGCTAATAATATTAGACCTAATTAGCCATACATATACCACTTATTGTCAAGATAATCATCTATTACCCTCACATAATGGTCACTCAGGTCCAAATCTTAATACAAATATGATAACACAAGAAAATCCATCAAATCTCTAGAAGAGTAATCACACAGTGTAGTAAGATCATGTATAAAATATTAGGTCATCTAAAAAAAATCATATCATGAGTGAAATACCCAAAATACCCTTATTAGGGTTTATATCAAAAATCTCAATAAAACTTCTTATATGAAAGATCAGGCTCTGAAGTAATGTTAGATATGTCAAAATACACATTTAGTAAAATTTGTATAAATTTCTAAAGGCGTTTACTATTTTTAATTGGCAAAACATCAAAATCATATAGTTTTGTCTACCCAGAATATAATAAATAGAAAACATAAAAATCATACTCTAAAACTATTTTTATAAGATATTACACTCTAATAGATTTCCATAGGTATCTTGTTTGTCCCAAACCGAGATCTGTAGCTCAAGATATGAATTTTAGAAGTCACCTCTGTTTGGATTGATATCAGCCGTCGATTTGGTATCCAAAGGGCATAGATGGTGGCGCCCCTTCTCTTCTGTTCCTTAGCTGGTCACGGATCCAACTGGATCCATCTTCTTCCTCACCCGTGAACAGAATGAAAAGAGGGGAAGGTCCCCTGTTCTTCCGACGCAGGCTGCCGCAGCCACACGTCTTGCCTCCGACAGCCTCAACCTCGAAGATATGGGCGTCGCGGCTTGCTCCCAGGCATCCCTTACCTCCGTCCTCTCTTGCTGGCTTGGGCGCCGCCGTTGAAGAGTATAGGGAGGCCCAGATTAGAGACTTGGCCTCCGCCCAACTGCAGCCGCTAAGACTTCTCTCCATGCTCTCTCTTGCTCATGCTCTCGTTTCGCATCAAAACCCCAGAATAGGGTTCGGCCGCCGCCAAGCATCAAGGATCGAGAGGTTTTATAGCCTCTAACCTTCCGAATCATGGGCAAGTATCCCCCACTTGGGTGTCTCTGTTCGGATCTGAAAACAGGGGCACGGCTCTCAGTCCGCGAGGACTGAGTCGCCCTCTTTTTTTATTTTGTTTTTTCCTCTTCTTTTTGATAAAAGTCCAAATATAAGAAATATTTATACAACCCATTCTATAGCTCAGTTTGACTTCAAACTTTGGGGTAATTACTATATTATCATCAACTCCACATGAGCAAGATTTGAAGTAAAAACTAGCTATACAAACACTCCAAACATGTCTTTTAAATAAAAATATTATAATTACTAATTTAATTACCTAGGCCACTATATACATCAAAATCATCTGAAATTTCTCCCAGCATCTTATACTCTAATTATTATTCTACTAAAAATATTTTGAGCATTTATTATGACCATAAAATACTTAATTCTCAATTTGTACCCCAAGGACCTATTTGTAGAACTTAATTAGTCCAATAAGGTTGGAATTGGGCTCTAGGGCACATGGCCCAACCCTTAGTATTTCAAAGGGTCCATGAGCTTGATTGTATTCCAAATCATGAAATTAAGTCTTCAATCAATATAATTTCTCAATTGAAGTCCATGTATAACACATGTGATCAATATTTCTTTAGTTACATAACATGAAGACCTAAGCTAGGTCTAAGGCTCAAGCCATGAACTGGACTCAGCATATCATATATTCGTCACATTATTTTTTCATAGGAATAATTCATTTATATTCATATACAACCGACTACAATAATATATATTTAAGTCATCATGTGTGTATTGGTTGTTTTAGATGGCTTGTATCACACATTTTGTGAACTTAATTACATACCTAGTCATAATAGGTTGATTAGGTCCCTTGGCATACACTTACTAGAAAATCTCACATTAAAGGCTTACTTTAGCTATGAAATTGAGGATGTTACACCTACCCTATAACATTGATTAGAATCTTTAGTTAGTAAAAATGTATGACTATCTTGTTTGGACTTCTAAATAGCCATAGCCTGAATAGCTACAATCTCTTACATTGAAACAGCACGCTAATTGGGTGTTTAAGGTTTTAATGAAGGTGGGATCGGTGATAACTAGAAGATGTAAGCTCTTTTACCATCTGACCTCTTATACTGTTAATAAAAATGTAAGCAAAATCACATCTCAATCATTTTCCCAACAAAATTACATAATTTCATTATCTGCACTTCTGTGAAGTTATTTTTGTGAATGTTTCATTTTTATTCTTTATGAATTTGTTATGGCCAAATTTACACGTTACATAATTTATCACAATTTACTCATTTCGGCCATTGTTACGCATGTCATCACCACTCAGAATAAATCAAAGTTTATGGAAAGGATTAACTGTGACTAAACAAAAAAATCCACTAATATATATAAAATCAATCAATTGAATCTAAATTCACACGGTCTCCTCAGTTTAGATTGATACCACAACAAACATTTTATTCGTTTATTATAATGTCAAGGATATACATGAACGAACCATAAAAGATTATATAAGAATTAACCATCACTTTCCTAAATTTTTTCATATATACATATTTTGTTTGTAATTTAAATATATTTTTTAGTATTTAGTGGGGGATATTATAGTTTGTGTACGCAATGGTAGTTTGAAGTATACAACAATTCTCTTCTACACCAAATTTTGAATTATTTCATTCTCTTTAAAATACTTCACGGTACATGCCAAAGATCTCACAATAAAACACAATTTGTGATGACGTAACTTCTTTTACTTCTTTCGTTACACTTTGCATTTTATAATATTGCTTGAATTTTAAAATGATAATATTGTAATGGATATGAATTGTTTATCAACCAATGAGACATGCTTGTTAAGATGTTGGGATGGGTTTGACCTAACTCCTTTTTATCCATTAACAAATTGTTAATTTTATAATCTTTTGATTTACCATATTTTAGTCTACCAATTTATATTGATACATGGTTTGAATCAGATATGATATCTTCTTTTACATTAATAATGATGTGTAGATAAAATATCAACTAAATAAACCCTTTTTAGTTACTAATTGTATAACACTATATCAATTTATTGGATTATGCATCCCTTCAAAAAAATAAAGTTCCACGCTACTGTAAAAGTTAGAATCTGTTAACCAAGAGATCACTGTTTTAAAAATATTTGTACTTCAAAAGAATTAGGATTAAAGGTCTCCATAAACCTATATCATCAACTTTCTTGCCTTGGATTTTTTATTTCCATTTTTTGTTTTCTTCTCTCATCTCTTTCAACTACCCTATCATCTCTCTCATGGCTCATAGAAAATTCCCATAATCCCTAATATATAGCCTGAGTTCATCCATTATTTTCTAATGTCTTCATTTCATGTCTTCTTTTATTTATCTTTTTCATTTCTTTCATCTACCCATTATATTCCTTCATTTTGAATCCACATAATTTGGACTAATCACCAATGATATTTTTATTTATAATACGATCTCACTATTCTCGTGCAGACACTATTTTTTTTAAATAGAACAAATAATAATAGAAGTATTAGTGTGCCTATAATCATGTAAGTATGTTTTGATATGCACATATATACCACAATATCCAAATATTATCGTGATTGTATTGTATCTTGTGTTTTTTATTTTCATGCTCTTACATATTTACTTATAGAAAACACTACCCTAGATATAGAATAATATTATCTTGTAATACACCAATAGATACATTTTTAATAAATGTATTCAATTGTCGAAAGATTATTTTGATGCTTGAAATGTAATGAATAGAAAGAATTATATATAATGAGAATAATGTATACAATATGGGTGCATCTAACTATATTGTATATTAATAATAGTTTAGATTTCTATGCATGATTATATGAATGCATCTAACTATATTACATATTATAATGTACTTGGTATTTAGGTTTATATAGAAATATTTTTATTCATTTTTAGTATATGGGATTTTCTAATATAAATTTAACATATTTATAAAACATGTGCATGTGCACGTGTGTGTTTATTAGTTCAATGAAACTCTCCAATACCTTTCTAAAAGTATATTCAAAGCCTGGGATCTAATGAGTTATTTTTTCCATATAAAACTTGCTCCTTTTAAACATTATTTAAAACAATATTGTTGTCTTGTGGAATATTCTTTTTCTTCCAATTTCTAGAATTCTCTTTATGTCCTTATTATTTTCAAATATATTAAAATTAGATCGAAATAATACTAATTGATGTCTCAAAATATGTGTTTCCAAATAGACTAGATGATTACACTTTTAATTGTCTAAAATATCACACCTTTTGGAAAGTTACATGTTATCTTATATATCTATTATCTAATAATTCATAAAGCCATTGATATTTATTTATGCATGAAATCTCTTAGACCTTTGTCATGTTCCCTAAGGATATATTTGCAACGCAAATAGTCCCATAAAAAACATTATCATTTTATCAATAATAGCATTGGAGCATTTACATAACAATTTATGGCCTATATTTATATAATTCAATTTTACCAAAATTGAGGATATAATGATAAATGTATTTTCATCACTTTTATTTACATCTTTTAGATATCTTTTTATGATTGTTTTGTTGTTTATTTTCTTAGTTTTATAATTAATTACATTATATTATACTTTTCTCTTCAAGAATAATTTTAATTATATTTTCTTGGATTTTGTAGGAAATGGGATAAATATTCTTGGAATATAATTGCACAATTTGCAGCAGTCTTGTAATTATTGTATATCTGTCACCAAAAGTGCTATAACTCTTGCATCCAAAGTCCAAATTGAGTGTACAAGTATTCATTGAAAAGAAAATTTAATTTTGTAAAATAATATCCTATTATTTGGACAGCTTTTGTACTTTTTAAGGGAGCGAAATACGTTCGAAATCGCTGTTGCGGGAATCTGCATTGAAGAGAGTTACATGGCCAAGACAATTAAAGTCTATCAAATTCCTATTGACCAAATCTTGAAAATTCAAAGGATGACTCCCTCTCTTTTTTCCCCCACTTTTTATTAGATAACCTACCCCTCCTTCTCCTATAAAAGGAGGGGCACTTCCTCCTCCCAAGATCATCTTTTGTATCATCTTTGTACGGGATTTCTGAGCAATCTTCCGGTGTCCTTATGTTATTGTTCTTTCCATCAATAAAGAATAGTTTTTACAAGACAAGTGTTTCTTTCAATTGTTGTTCTTTTACTTTGCTTGTTTAGATCTAGTTTCTTCTTCCTATTATTCTTCTGTGGAGTGGAGCAAGGGATTAAGCATCGGCCATTTCATTGACTCTAGCTGAAGGAACTATCCTTTAGTAAGACTAGACTATGGCTAGAACTCTTCTTCCCTCCGTCTCCCTTTTCTCCACAAGCATGAGTGAGTAGACTTCTATCGAGGCAAGGGGAATAACCCCTTAGCCATGGTTTTAATGACTTTTTCTTAAATGACTAGATGGTAATCGATTTTAATTAACAGTTGATCTTCGAATCTCACGTTAATCCGGATGGAAATGACCATGGAAATCCGAATTTAGAACAATAAAATCGATTGCATAGACGTTTTGATATGACCGTGGATTTTCATCTTTTAGGATGATAAACTAGGAAGCATGAACACCATGACCAATGGGCTCATGTGGAGTTTATCTCTTGTGAGTTTTTAAATTCGCAAACCTTCATCGAATCGTCGCTTAAGAATTAGTTGTTATCGCCTAGGCTAAGGTGGTGAAAACCCCTACGAGCCTCGATTCTCTCTCTTTGATTTCAACCTCGGTTGATTTGCTTTCTTTACTTCTAGTCTTTTTCCATTCACAATAGTCTACTTGTGCTAACAATTGTTTCTTTTCCTTGTGACAGGGGCAAAATAAATTCTTGTTATTACATTTTTACTTTGTGTCTATTTCTTATTTTAGTGTAATCAATCAAACCCCCAACCCGACTTTTACTTTCTGTTCTAAATCTAAAAATACAAAAAAATAACAAAATAGTTCTTCAAAATAATTGGGATAAAAGAAACAATCTTAAAAAGTTGTCATGTGGGATCGACCCTTTCTATACTAGCCTTAAACGAAAAGTTGAAAAAGGATTAAACTCTAGGATAATTATCTTAGTGATTGTAAGTGCTAAGCGATGCATTAACAATTTGGCGCCGTTGCTGGGGACAACGGATTTGTTTCTTTCGAACCCCAAAATTTTTGAAAAAACTTTTTTTTCCTTTTTTTATGCCTTCCGAGTAACATTCCGGAAGTGCTACTCCTTCTGTCGAGTTTCCATTCCGACAGTCCTTTTTTCTGCAAATACGCTAGTTTGTAAAAAATTGTAATTTTAGTTAGTTTTGTAAATTTTAACCTTGAGTCATAATCCCTTAGCTTTTTGTTTGTAATTTATGGTCTTGTAAAAAATCTTTAGCTCTTTTTTGAATTGTAAAAAAAAACCTTTCAAATGGAGTGGGCATTGTAATATCTCCACAATGTTTTTATTGTGGTCATTGCCACCACGCATCTCTTGCATGTCCAACTTTATCCCATAACACCCCTCTTTATGAGCCCTTTCATCCTGGTGGGTCCAATGTAAATCCTTATTTTTCTGAGAACCATTATGGAGAACCTTGCTATTGATATTATGAGAGAGGGTATGACCAACAAAACTTTGGGGGAAATGGACCTATTTATGATATCCAATATAATCCTCAACAAGAAGAGAAACTTAGGCCCCTAGAGAAGATGGAAGCAAAACTCATAACTAGCCAAACCTTGTTGGACACCTTGTTGAAAGCTCAATCCCAAAACCGAGATGTTCCAAATATGTTCCCCCATGACTCGGTGACACCTTGTAATATTGTATCTTCCCACCATGCTGAGAGCAATGGAAATAACAATCCACCATCTTCTGAAGATTATTATGAGGAGCAACACCACAACCAACATATTGGGTACCATGACCAAGATCCTTATGGGGGGAATGGTGAGGATGGTAATTTTTTTGGGATGTATGAATCTAATAATGAAAATCAACTAAAAGAGAGACTTGGGGCTTTAGAAAAAATGGTATTAGAAGGACAGAAAAAACTAGAAACCATCCAAGCCCTTTTAGCAACCTTACTAGAGGCCCAAGAACAAAAATATGTAGAGGACTTAGAGGAACCAAAGATGGTTCTTCCCGAAGATGATGATGATGATCTAATTTTTATGTCATATACGTCGGATTTTAAAGAAACAATACATACCATTGGGTCGTATTTCTTATGCGATGAGGACGTTGACTTTCCTACCCTTCCCTCGGAGACTTTATTACTCGAGTATGAAAAGTCAATCTCAGAGAGTCATCCTAAAGACCCAACAACCTTTCCCATCATTTGCAAAAGTCCAATTGTTATCGACGACCAATCCCCTCTGGTAGGATCTATTCTGGATAATGAGCAGCCCACCTCCATTGATGAAACGATTGCTCCCATTCTGCCACAACCAATTCCCATTCTACATAAGGATGATATAGAAGGGGAGAACTCCTTACAAAAAATCTATATACCCCCTTATACAGGATGCAAGGAATATATCCCCATTTTTATCCTTCAAGAACCCTTGGGAAATCCTTGCATAGAGGAACTACAGTCACCTGTAATATCAACTATGAAATCCATCTATCCCAAGGTTGATTGCATGAATTTTGAGGAGAGCCAAAATATGTATGATGCTGATTTAAATTTGTGTGTCCCTTTCATATTACCACCAATTTTACTATATGTAGATCAATATGACAGAGGGAAACCAAAGCCTGATCCCCCACCCGATGTTGCAGAGTCGACACCATATGTGCCACCCACTGAACACCTGCCAATCCCCCTCAAGCCACTCACATTTATGACATTTCCTTTACTACTAAAGGAATATGTGTGGATCCTTTTAGAAGGAGTGTGAGGAAAAAGACATTATGAAATCCTCTTTCAGCCTCTATGATCACCCATCAATTGGGTGTACCATGAAGCTCCTTTGTTCAAAGCTACAACAATCATCAACATCCCCTTCAGCTGGACATTTTTTGAGCTACCAGGACCTCCCGGTGATCCCAGTGATTTTCTTCCCTCCATCCTGAATTTGTGTTTTGCTCGAGACGAGCAAAATTTAAAGTCTAGGGTGGAGGTGGGTGGTACGTACTCCTTCCACCTACACTATCTTATTTTTATGAAATTTTTCCTTATGTTATATAATTTAGTTTTAATTTCCTTAAAAAAATCACAAATTTTCAAATTTTTTAGTTTGGCCCTTATCTAGTCATCCATATTTTATTTCTTTTGTTGCAAAATGGCATTTATCTAGTCGGCCATTGAGTAGACATATATCATTATACCCCAAATTGAATTTAGTAATTTTTTTACAAAATCTATTACAAATTAATTGCCATGTCTGAAACCACCATGTCACCTAGCATCCTTAATAACATCACTCCTCAGAATAGTTGGCAAGTCATAAGAAATCGATCAGAACCAAACATAATTTCCCTATATTTAAACAATGGATTATCTTGTTATAAAATTTGTATGATGTGATTTATAGGAATACTCTAACTAGAGCAATGACACTCTCTGACAAAAATATATGAAAAAAAAATTGAAAGTTATAAGCACAAGATCATCTCTTCCTTCCCTCTTTTTTTTCTTCTAAAAAAGAGAAGCAAAGAATCACCACCAGACAAAAATCAAGTCCGGGGTGGCATGCTTCCCAAAATGAAAACTCCATACCCCACAAAGGGGCGTACCATCAAAAGATGCCAAAAGTGCACATGAAAAAAATTGTGACCAATATAGCCACAACTCCATAAATTCATATCCCGAGTCGAATCGAGGAGGGATCAATATATTTTCATTACTTCTTTCTTTGTTTCCACACCCCCAAATTCATCTTATTCTTGTGCAATAACTTAAAAAAAAGTAATAAAAATTGAGAGTGTCAAAGTGAAAGTAAGAGATGCCTATTTTTCTACAAATTCTTATTTTAGAAGCTAGATTTGACAAGTGTTTTGATAGGAAATATAGAATTTTATACTATGTGGTTCTAGGAGATCGGGTCACTTGGCCAAAATTTGGAGGTGAGGATTGTAGTGATGTTATTAAGGTGAGGATTGCATATTGGGAGTATAAATTGGACTTTATTTGTGATTTTACTTGCTTGAGGACAAGCAAAGATTCAAGTCCGGGATATTTTGATAAATGTGTTTTCATCACTTTTATTTACATCTTTTAGATATCTTTTTATGATTGTTTTGTTGTTTATTTTCTTAGTTTTATAATTAATTAAATTATATTATATTTTTCTCTTCAAGAAGAATTTTAATTACATTTTCTTGGATTTTGTAGGAAATGGGATAAATATTCTTGGAGTATAATTGCACAATTTGCAGCAGTCCTGTAATTATTGTATATCTGTCACCAAAAGTGTTATAACTCTTGCATCCAAAGTCTAAATTGAGTGTACAAGTATTCATTGAAAAGAAAATTTAATTTTTTAAAAGAATATCCTATTATTTGGACTGCTTTTGTGCTTTTTATGGGAGAGAAATACGTTCGAAATCTCTATTGCGGGAATCTGCATTGAAGAGAGTTGCATGGTCAAGACAATTAAAGTTTATCAAATTCCTATTGACCAAATCTTGAAAATTCAAAGTATGTCTCCCTCTCTTTTTTTCCCCTCTTTTTTTTAGATAGCTTACCCCTCCTTCTCCTATAAAAGAAGAGACACTTCCTCCTCTCAAGATCATCTTTTGTATCATCTTTGTACGGGATTTCTGAGCAATCTTCTGGTGTTCTTATGTTATTGTTCTTTCCATCAATAAAGAATAGTTTTTGCAAGCCAAGTGTTTCTTTCAATTTTTGTTATTTTACTTTGCTCGTTTAGATCTAGTTTCTTCTTCCTATTATTCTTCCTTGGACTGGAGAAAGGGATTAAGCATCGGCCATTTCATTGACTCTAGCTGAAGGAACTATCCTTTAGTAAGACTAGACTATGGCTAGAACTCTTCTTCCCTTCGTCTCCCTTTTCTCCACAAGAATGAGTGAGTAGACTTCTATCGAGGCACGGGGAATAACCCCTTAGCCATGGTTTTAATGACTTTTTCTTAAATGACTAGATGGTAATCGATTTTAGTTAACAGTTGATCTTCGGATCTCACGTTAATCTGGAT
The DNA here is from genome assembly GCA_963693085.1 of Alisma plantago-aquatica. Lineage (NCBI taxonomy): Eukaryota > Viridiplantae > Streptophyta > Magnoliopsida > Alismatales > Alismataceae > Alisma > Alisma plantago-aquatica. The sequence continues at coordinate 752,068,612 of OY856413.1, forward strand.
GGAAATGACCACGGAAATCCGAATTTAGAACAATAAAATCGATTGCATAGACATTTTGATATGACTGTGGATTTTCGTCTTTTAGGATGATAAACTAGGAAGCATGAGAACCAAGACCAATGGGCTCATTTGGAGTTTATCTCTTGTGTGTTTTTAAATTCACAAACCTTCATCAAATCATCGCTTAAGAATTAGTTGTTATCGCCTAGGCTAAGGTGGTGAAAACCCCTACGAGCCTCGATTCTCTCTCTTTGATTTCAACCTCTGTTGATTTGATTTCTTTACTTCTAGTCTTTTTCCATTCACAATAGTCTACTTGTGCTAACAATTGTTTCTTTTCCTTGTGACAGGGGCAAATAAATTCTTGTTATTACATTGTTACTTTGTGTTTATTTCTTATTTTAGTGTATTCAATCAAACCCCCAACCCGACTTTTACTTTCCGTTCTAAATCTGAAAATATAAAAAAATAACAAAATAGTTCTTCAAAATAATTGGGATAAAAGAAACAATCTTAAAAAGTTGTCATGTGAGATCGACCCTTTCTATACTAGCCTTAAACGGAAAGTTGAAAAAGGATTAAACTCTAGGATAATTATCTTAGTGATTGTAAGTGCTAAGCGACGCATTAACATATAACATTCACCCCTCCATAAAAGAAATTTTGTCTCCAAAATTTAACCCTAGTAAGCTTAAGGTGAATAATAACTCATCTTAGTTTGAAGTCCTTAGGGTTAGCAATCTTATTTAGCATCATTTTATTGATATGCAAATTCCACATATTATTACTAAGATTGATACCTAAATTCAATTCAAGGTACATCTGCATCCTTAATATCTACATGGTATCATCTCTTGGTGATTAAAATTTCCTTTGTGAATTTCAATTTCACTTGGTGACTGCCTTTTCACCTATGTTTCAACCAATTATTAATTTATTATTTCATAAGGATGAGGTAACACCTTAAATTTTAGATCATGCTATTATAATCTTAACTTAAGGTATTCATTCTCATATGTCAATTTTAAGTACAACATGTGTCTACCCAATCTCTCTCCCTTATAATGGGATGAAATAAGCACTTGACTGTGGCATTTTAGGTTGAATCATTCTCAACATGAATCTAAATGTAACTCACATGCCCACTGCCCAAGGCTCTAGTAGAGTTTCAGGAATGACAAATGGCCCCACAGACCACCACTATCCTTAATTATGCACTTTGTCCTCACTAACATGCAAACCATGATAAACTTCCCAGCTGGTCACCCATCCTAGTACTATTTTGGGTTGAGCACGCTTAACTATAGAGTTCTTTATAGATGAGCTTCCAAAAAAGGAATTACACCTTGGTGATGTGGGTAGTCCAATCATTTCTTTTAATATCACTTTATCTGAGGTCTGAAATCTTTAGATGTTACAATCTCCCCCACTTAGACTCTTGACGTCCTTGTCAAGGCTCAACTATATGGCCTCATAATCTATCCCCATTTCAGTGCAGACCCAAATGGCCCATGTACACCTAGCCCTGACCACGGCTACTAGTGCAAGGATGGCTCAATCAACTAGGATAGCCCTTTCCAACATGCTTGGACCGCATGGCTCAAAGACTAGCATGCCACAGGCCCAAGTGGGCCTCACCTACTGGAGGGGAATTGACTCTGATACCATTTGTAATGTTTGGACCCACTACCCAAGGCTCCAGTAGAGTTTTAGGAATGACGACTGACCCCATAGATCACCAATAGTCATAACTGTGCACTTTGTCCTCACTCATGTGCAAGCCAGGATAAACTTCCTGACAGGTCACCCATCCTAGTACTACTCTAGCCTGAGCACGCTTAACCATAGAGTTCTTTAGAGATGGGCTTCTGGAAAAGGAGGTGCACCTTGGTCATATGAGCAGTCCAATCATTCCTTTTAAGATCACTTTATCTGAGACCTGAAATCTTAGAATGTTACACTAAACTATTGATGAATGCGTATTCATCCCAAATTTAGATGCATTATTAGTCTAGTTTAACATTCATATAGCTTAGATTTCCCCAATAATAGCTCTGTTTTGATCTACTTAGGTTTTTATGTTAATTTGTAGGAATTTGATACATTTCTTGACTCCCTTTGTAGGTTTTAAATTCAATCACTCTGCAACAAGTTTGCCTATGGTTTTGATACATAAAAATTACATCCAAGACCAAAATTGACCTGTCAATCGAAATTCCAATTGACATTAAAATTGACAAGCAACCAAGACATACAAGAGGTCGATAGACTTGTCTACCTCCCTACTCGATACTCAATGCTCGATAGCCTTGTTGACCATCCAGGACAATGACCCATTGATACATTAGTCGATAGTCAGATGGTCGACACTTAGGAGCTCGACATCATCACCGACCAGCAGCCGACAAAAATCATCCTATCGATCTACTGCCATCGACATCCACAACTTCTTGACAACCCCATCAACCCACAAAGTTGAAAATCCTGTGGAACTCCAAGACCGGCGATAGAAGTCCAAGCATCAACACATGTCGGTCGATAGTCTTGTTGTAACATCCCTAACCTGGGTTATTCCATAACCCTGGAAGTTTTGCTTAAGTAAGTTATTTATAAACTTGTTTTAATATTTTGAAAAGTAATTAAGACTCGAGGAGAGTTTAATTTTCAAGTTTGAGTTTATTTACAAATTGTTTATGCATTATATGATAGTTTCAGTGTAAATTGCAATTTACCCAAGATGAGGGGTTATATTGCAATATGTCACATGTTGAACGTTCCTCAAGTGCTTTAGCATCATAATAGAGAGAATGATTCTAAGGGGTTGATTGTGGAAAGCCTAAGTTCCAAGTTGGAGTGAGTTTGAATAATGCTTGTGTCTTGTGTACCAATTTTGGTGCAAATTGCAATTTACCCAAAATTTAGGGTTGATATGCAAATTACCACTTCTAGAGTGTCCCTACTCTCTCTTAGAATCATCTAGAAGAGAGAGAAATAAATAGTCACCATGTTTGAATAATATTTGAGTGATGGTATTCTTGGTGATGAAAAGACCAAGAAGAGTTGTATAATTGAAACCCTAAAATGAGTTGTATTGTGTTGTATTGAGTTGTAGAGCTTATATGGGAGTGCATATCAGCTAAGAAGCCATAGAGGAGGTCCCATATCGTTTTTTCAACTCTTGGTAAAGGCCATGATGAGTTAAGAACCTCAAGAAGGTGATGTATATTGGTTTACATCTTTCCTTGGAAAAGTTGTATCGGTTTGTGAAAAAAGTGATGTTGGGTTGAAATATCTTGTTCAAAAAGATAATTAATGGCCAAAATCTTATCCCTAGATTATCCCTAAGAGTTTTGATATCAATATAAATATGTCTGCATGAATGGGCACGTGTCAACCCATGCATGGACATGTGTCACCTAGTAGTATAAGGTGATGACACCTCTTATACACTCTCTCTCATGAGTCTCAATTATATATACCACTCCTTTCACCTACTAGTGAAACTTTTTGAATCCTACAACTCTCTTTCTCTTAGATATCATGCATAGTGGTTGAGGAGCAAGGAGGAGCTTGAGCCTTAAGCTTAAGGTGAAGCCATGGTCATCTTCAACCTTGGTTGAAGCATGAATCTCGGGTTGTGATTCTTCCTTTCTTTTCTTCTTCACCAAGTTCTTATCTATGGTGATTCTTTGCATATAGAGGAGTTGTGAACAAGTCTTGGATCTTTGATAAGTTCATCTTCAACCTTAGGAATGTGAATCTTTGAGCTTGGAGCTTTGAAGTTGTTCTTGAGGCGGGTTATATCACTTGAACCCAATCATGTTATTATTCACCTTCAATCTTGCTATACTTGTTGACCTACTTTCAATTTTTATTTTTCTTGAATGATTGATGATTCTATGAGTTCTAAAAGTTGCATAGAACTGTTGTCCATGAACTAGAACAGTAAGGGACGAAAGTCTAGAGCTTGATGATGATGACATCATCATGGCACAAACCAATATTGGGTTGAAGCGCCTCTAACCCGATATGGTAATGAAACCCAATATGGTGATATAAAATATGTTATACATTGGAACCCCACACCCCTATCGTTTTGTACATTAGGGTTGGTTGAAAAAGGACTAACCAGTTGTCTAGTCTGTCACTCAACACATGGTAGGTTGATACTTTGAAGGTTTGAAAAGGTATGAGCATAAGGGTCTAACCCGATATGCAAAACCCTACACTTGAGTAAACTGATATGGTGGTAAGTACACACCTCTTGGACGATATGGAGATAAGCACACACCTCTTGGATGATATGGTGGTAATTACACACCTCTTGGACGATATAGTTATAAGCATACACCTCTTGGATGATATGGTGATAAGTACACACCTCTTGGATGATATGGTGATAAGCACACACCTCTTGGACAATATGGTGATAAGCACACACCTCTTGGACGATATGGTGATAAGCAACACCTCAAATCCAATATACTTGATTGAGTAACACATGAAGTGTGTTATGTCAAATTATACATTAATATGTAAAGAGTTTAATGCATTTTGATAAGTGTAGGCCAATGTACCTTGAGAAAAGGGTTGAACCAACTTTATAAAGTATTATGTAATCAATATCCTAGTGAGGATGAGAGTGAAACTCATACTTTGTGTGATAATTATTTAATGATAAATGATGAGAATAAACAAGTATGATTGAATACTTATGATATCAATGTATGATCCTAATATGTGTGAAGCTGTGAATTATGGTTTTGATTCTTGATAATATGAACTTGAAACCCCTAATCGGCTAAAAAGGGAAACCCTAACCCTAATAATGGGAAGGTTGTATTTCTCTTGTATTGCATGGTGATGATATGTACTTGATATTGTTTTTATCATGAAATACTAACCATACATGCATCATGAGATGATGAGCATAGCCAGATATGAGCTATGATGTTTCATATGATATAGATTAAATGGGCCTTGTGATCCATGTGAAATACTTGTGCAACAAGTATAATGTATACCTGGGTCTAAGGACCTAGAGGTAATAGTTACCTGATAAGAGGTGACAACGTTTAGTGATAAACTAGGGTTTGAATACCCAGATCGAGCAACCATGATGATGATAATGTTAAGGGATGAGAATCCTCAGTAATGTGATAAGGGACTGAGATCCCGAGTGTTAAGCATTCAATGTGTTCCAAAGATTATGAAAGTACTTGATAAATGTATTATACCTTTCTTTGTCTCGTTTGTTATAATTCATGCTTGTAACCTGGTTGATGCTAAAAGATACTATAATGCACCTAATTAATCAAGTGGAACCTTATCATGTAGTTTCCCTAGCCATAAATCGATTCAGTGTCAGAATTTGTTGAATGGTGAAACGAGTTTAACTCGGAGAGCATATTTTTGATATGTGGGGGTAATGGGCAAAAATATCCTTACATCCAAATAGGGATTGTTGTGTGGTATCCCTCATCATCATAAGAGTATGGCTATATGCCATGAATATTTATTAATATATCAGGGATTGTTGTTTGGTCTTCCTGAAGAGAGTGCATGTTGCGGCTGTAACTCCATAGCGAAGATGCCACTATACCCTGGCAAGCTAATTGTAGTTTGACACATGATGTCACTGCCAGTGGTCTTGTACTGACTGAGACAGGTGGGGTCTTGGAAGTCGGCTCTTCCTTTGACCTTGTATGGTACCTATGCTTTATGTATCCATGGTCGATTGGAGCATGAGCGGTATACCTCATCTCCTCAGGGCATAAGTGTGATTGTAAATATGTAATAGGCCACGTAGCGTATTTGATTAAGGATTGAATATGGAAACATTAGTTGATGTTACATTACTTTTATACATCTTAAATGGATAGATGTTATATGTGTTCTTCTATTCCTTATAAAGTGAATAGATGATTTATTGCTCTATCATAGATAGATGCATTGCTTTAAAAGATGATATTGCTTTGTTCTACTTATAAACAGTGATTAATCTTGATTAGTAATATAAAAGATCCTCTGTTTAGTTTTATACTATTTACTTGTGATAATAATATTGTTGGCAGAAAGTTATTTCTCTCGCTGGGACTTTTGTGTCACCCTGTTGGTCCCAACATTTTTAGGTGGACACAGACGAGGAGGTAGAGACCGTACTACAGAAGGAGGACAACAGCAACAGGGACAGCAGTAATAGCTCAGGTCAAGTGTGATGTCTATCATGTCTTGTAGATTGAAGTTATATGTGTCATCCTAGTACTCTAAGATCCTTGGGAGTTAGTACGTAATGGTTTATAAATGATCTAAGATTTTGGCTTGTATGCCTCGAGGTTTTATGTTGCTTATGTATATGTTTGGGAAAAGCAACTGGTATATGATATCCTCGAGATAAGATGGTACAATGTATGTACAATGTGAACCATGATGTATATATTGCTATGGTTCTTCCCTTAAGAGTTTACTGGCAATGGATCTCTTTGTAAAATGGTTTTAATTTTTAGCAATTTTTGTTAATCTGTTGCTAATGGCTATTCTTTGTAATTACTGTGCGATTTGGCTGTTAGTTTGATAGCGATCGTCACACTCGTCGACCGATGGACCCATCAAATGACATCGATGGAAAGTGGTCGACACCGATAGGAAACACAAGAGATCGACAGACTCGACTGTATAAATAGGCCCCCAGTGCAACCGTACAACTCATCTCAGTTTTTCTGGAGACAGAATAGTTGAAAGGTTGCCGCCGACATCAGAGCAAGGAGAGACCTATCGACCCAGCTAGTTCTATCAACCTAGTTGGTTGACACCTATTGACCCCAATCATGGATCGATATATCCTTTCCTTCTGCAACTCCAAAATCATCTATCTCCCTCCCAAAGGCAATCGATCTCTTCCTTAAGCTATTGTTCATCCACCTACTATTGATGCAAGTCAGGGTTAATATCTAAATGAGAGAGAAGGAAGAAAGTCCATCGTCGCACACCATGCCGAGCCACTTCTTTTACCATCATGACCATGATGGCGACCTCCTCCTCTTCTAGTGATATTAATCTCTCCATGTTGAGGGAGTGGTCTTTTCACAGGGGTTTGGGGACTAGCCCCACTACCCATTTCTTGCAATTTCATTCATGTTCCAAATCTTGTATGAACTCATAATTCATAGCCAATCGTTTATTGCATGTTTTTTGGATTGATCACCCGCTTTACATTATTTATTATAATCTTTTACTACAAGAACTTCAACGTTTAAGATTTGAATATTGATTAGCTTTGTTTGACACACTGACAAGAACTTTCGACGAAAAGTCTCCAGAGTAGTGGATAGAGGATCTGTAAGTAAGGAGACATTGAGCTTAGAGGGATATCTACTCATACAAGTTTCTGACGTTGAAAGGAGAATCTTGTATTACTCCAAATATATCTTCATACATGTTTGGATTTGAATGATTGTGCAGATTTGAGTAGTGGCGGTGAAACCCAGTTCCACCCTAGTGTTTCCATCCATTGATAACTAGAACCTTAATCTAGCTCTTTTTACTCTTGCAACCTTAGATTAAACATACCAATATCAACTTTTATGATAAGTACTAATTCTTGCTAGGTTACTTTAATCAGTTAGTTCTTAAAAGTGTTGTCCCTTGAGATTTTATTCTTAACTATACTGCGATAAGATCCATCTGCTTTTGGTGGCATTATTGTACTTTGGTTTTGGTAAACTCTAGGAATTATATTCCTAGTGGATTTGTAGTGCGATAATATTCCACGTCAAATTTTGGTGTCGTTGTCGGGGACAACAGAATTTTTTGATCCTTGCAAGTTACTTGGATTAGTTAAGATTTTTCTTTTTCAATTGATGTTATTGCATATCATCTTGAATCAATACTATCTTCAAACCATCTGACTTAGCATCTCTTACTTTTTAGGTAGTAATCATTGGGCATGTGACGCTCTATTAGCGTCGACTCGTTGACCCCCATCGACCATGAGATCGAAAGTACTTACCACAGGCTCCTTCATGAACAAAGAGCCAAGATGAATGACGAGGAGACCAACCACAGGGTGCAAGAAGCCCTAGCTGCACAAAGAGAGGGGCTCATGGCCGAAGCCAGAGCCACCGTACAAGCGGAGCAGCAAGCTGTCATAGAAGCAGAGTGACAGAGAGAACTACGAGAGTTCTCTATCCCTAAGGTTGTAGATACATGCAACCCTATTGTCCAACCTACCATCCAAGCTCATAACTTTGAAATCAAGATGAATTGGGTGACGATGATGCAAAACAATAGCTTTAGAGGATGCATCAGTGAAGACCCTCATGAGCATCTACAAAAGTTCATAGATCTTTGTGGACTAAGTAAGTTGGAGTACCAGAAGAGCCAACGAAGTTGAGATTATTCTACTATTCCCTCACCGACAAGGCTAGGGTATGGTACAATTCCGTAGATGACTGTAGCATCACAACTTGGGAGGAACTTCAGAGCCAATTCCTTGAGAAGTTCTTTCCACCCTCACTCACTTATCAGCTCAGAGGGAATAACACTGGCTTCAAGAAAGATCCATCTGAGACTCTCTTTGAAGCCTGGGATCGATTCAAAGAGTTGCTGTGAAAATGCCCTCATCATGGCATACCTCTTTCACAACTTCTAGAACATTTCTGTAGGGGAGTTGACAATGAAATCAATTGATTCCTCGATGCCGCCTCTAGTGGAGACTTCATGTGCAAAGATTTGAAGACGCCTGGAAGGTCATCAGTAGGGCAGCCGAGAACCAAGACAGTTGGGGTTCATCTCACAAGGGAGGCATCCTAAAGGTGGAAATGGTGGAAGATAAATATAAATTGAAGGCAATTGTTGAATCTCTTAAGATGCTCACCCTAAAGACCGAAAACCTTGAGTACACTCTTCTAAATAGTGGGCAAAGAGGCCAAACTTCCCTTTCACCTAAGGCATCCCCAGAAGTCTACCAAGTTTGTAGTGCAGAAGGCCACACGAGTCTACAGTACAACCATCTCTACTAGACCACTATGAGCATGATACAACCTCAGTTTGATAATGCTCCTGTCATTGAAGAAGTTAATTCTATCAACTCCATTATAGGATAGGGGTACTACAACCCCAATAGGCCAAGGAACCATCCAGGGTTCCAATATGAAAATCCAGATGGAGTAGCCAATTCCTAACAATTCTAAAAGGGACCCAGCCAGAACCAAGTTTGGGGTCCTCCTAGTTTCCAACAGAATCAAAACTACCGCCAGAATAACTACAACCCCTGTCAGTATCACAACAATCTCAACTAGGGAAACAACTACAATCAACAAGGACAACTCCTCCTAGGCCAAGGCAGTCAGTAGAACTTGCCAGCAACCAACGATCAAAGTCGCCTGGAAACGATTGAGAGAATGTTAGCAGCACAACAAGAAGCAAAACAACAAGCCCAACAAGCCTACATAAAGTCTTTAAAGCCCAGGTTTCACAACTTGTGATAGCAATAAGACCTCCAACTGGCTCTTTTTTTGACCAACCAGAGAATAATCTCAAGCATCAAGCAGAGCAGTTAAAAGTCATCACTATGTGCTCTAGACCCGTGCTTCCAGAACCTTCAGCTCCAGTGATCAACAATAACAAGTTGATTCTTGAAGATGATGAGGATGAAGAAGAAACCCCAACAGCTATACCAACAACCACATCAACAAAATCGGTTGTAGAAACTCCAATAGTTGTACCAACATCCATCCCAACAGAACCAAAGGAGGAAACTCCAACGGCATACAACACGCCCAATCCCGAGAAGGCACCAGAAGATGCACCAACCCCTCACTCCAATCATGTGGTGCCCGACTATAAGCCCCGAGTCCCATACTAGAGTCGTCTAGCTCAGAAACGGCTAGACTCAAGATTCATGAAGTTCAAGGAAGCGATGAAAAAACTCCATGTTGACATACCTCTCCTTGATGCTCTTGCATAAATGCCATCATGGACAAAGTGCTTAAAGACCCTCCTCACACGCAAGTACTTAATAGAGGAGATTGAGATTTTGAAGCTGGCATGGACAAAATCAGGTATCATCCTAAGAAGATGCCAAAGAAATTAAAAGATCTTGGATCTTTTGACATCTCTTGTTTTCTTGGAGATACTACATTTAGGAAGGGCCTAGAAGATCTTGGGGCAAGCATTTCTATCATGCCCTATATCTTGTCAAAATGACTAGGCCTCATAACAGACATCCTTCCCACTCGCATCATGATTCAACTTGCTAACTCTACTATGACTACCCCCATGGGTATTGTAGAAGACATCCCTATACACATAGGCCCCAAGTCATATTTCCCATGTGACTTTGTCATCATGAACATCAAGGAAGACCAACGTTTTCCTCTTATATTTGGGCATCCTTTCCCTACTACTGCTCACACACTCATTGATGTTGAAGAAGGAATTTGGACATTAAGGCTCGAGACAAATACTATTGACTTTAGAGTTTTTGAGAGTCTCAAGGGTCTCTCCCTTTCAAGAGAAATGTTATTTGATTGATTGTGTTGACAAAATGGCACAACTACACTTTGGAGGATTATACTTTTGAAAGCCCTTTGGAGACCAAACTCATCAACGCCAACACTCATGAATTGGATGATGAACATGTGGAGATATTTCTTTTTCTCCTAAACTCCACTATAGAAGACCTAAGGCCGAAATTGAAGATCTGAAATATGCCTCCATCATTGATGAATAAGAACATACTACGCCAGGGATGAAGCCTCTACCTGAGGGGCTCAAGTATGTTTTCCTAGATGAGAAGAACGCCTGCCTAGTCATCATCAATGCAGATCTTACGGTAACCCAAGAAGACAAGATAGTGACTGAACAGAAGAAAAGGTAGAGGGCACTAGGTTACAAGATGACTGACCTAATAGGTGTGAGTCAAGCCCTCTGTATGCACTGAATCAACATGGTTGACAACTACAAGCCATCTATTGAGCCTTAATGCAAGCTAAACCTAATCCTGAAGGAGGTCATTTGCAAGGAGGTGATAAAGTTGTTGCATTCTGGGATCATCTATCCCATCTCTGATTCACCTTAGGTGAGTCCTGTGTAGGTGGTTCCCAAGAAAGGTGGCACCACAGTTGTTCTTAATGAAAAGAATGGGCTTAGTCCCACACGCACTATGACTAGGTGGTGCATGTGCATAGACTACCACAAGCTCAATAAAACAACTAGGAAGGAACACTTCCCACTTCCATTTCTTGATCAAGTCCTAGGGAGACTTGCACACCAGGATTTCCTTTGGTATTTATATAGATATTCTAGATTCTATCAGATACCCATCCATACCAGCGATCAAGAGAAGATAAAATTCATGTGTCCCTTTGGCACGTATGTTTTCCGTTGTATGCCCTTTGGATTATGCAACACACCAACCACTTTTCAATATTGTGTGTTTTCCATCTTCTCTGACTTCACTGAAAACATAATGGAGATCTTCATGGACAACTTCTCAGTCTATGGAGGTTCTTTTGAACAATGTTAACACAACCTTTTCCTAGTCTTAGAACTTTGTGAAGAAGCACATCTAGTGCTTAATTGGGAAAAATTCCACTTCACGATGAAGGAGGGCATTGTTCTAGGGCATCAGGTCAGCTCTCCTCAACCCTATAAATAGGCCCCCAGCACAGCTGTACAACTCATCTTACATTTTCTGGAGACAGAAACATTGAAAGGTTGCCGCCAAGATCAGAGCAAGGATGAGACCTATCGACCTAGCTAGTTATATCAAGCTAGCTGGTCGACGCCTAACGACCCCAAGCACGGATCGATAGATCCTTTCCTTCTGCAACTCCACAGCTATCGGTCTCCCTCTCTAAGATGATCGGTCTCTTCCCTAAGCTATAATTTATCCACCCGCTTCTGCAGCAAGTCCGGGTTAATTCCTGAACGAGAGAGAAGGAAGGAAGTCCATCGTTGCACTCCACACTGAGACACTTCTTTTACCATCATGACCATGATGGTGTCCTCCTCCTCTTCTACTGATATTAATCTCGCCATGTCAAGGGAGTAGTCTTTTCACAGGGGTCTGGGGACTAGCACCACTACTTGTTTCTTGCAATTTCATTCATGTTCCAATTCTTGTATGAACTCATATAATTCATAGCCAATTGTTTATTACATGTTTTGTGGATTTATCACCCGCTTTACGTGATTTATTATAATCTTGTACTACAAAAACTTCAATGTTTAAGATTTAAATACCAATTAGCTTTGGTCCACACCCTTACGAGAACTTTTGACAAAAAGTCTTCGGAGTAGTGGATAGAGGATCCGTAAGTAAAGAGATATCGAGCTTATAGGGATATCTACTCATACAAGTTTCTGATGTGAAAGGGGAATCTTGTATTACTCCAATTATATCTTCATATAGGTTTGGATTTGAATGATTGCATAGATTTGAGTAGTGGCGGTGAAACCCAGTTCCACCCTAGTATTTCCTTCCATTGATAACTAGAACCTTAATCTAGTTCTTTTTATTCTTGCCACCTTAGATTAAACAAACCAATCTCAACTTTTGTGATAAGTACTAATTCTTGCTAGGTTACTTTGATTATATAGTTCTTAAAAACGTTGTCCCTTGGGATTTTATCCTTAACTATACTGCGATAAGATCTGTCTACTTGTGGGTAGCTTTATTGTACTTTGGTTTTGGTAAACTCTAAGAATTATATTCCTAGTGGATTTGTAGTGTGATAATATTCTACGTCAACTATACTTTTTAATTCCACATCTTTCTTATATTTCATGAAGTCAAATGCCTTTTTCACTATTGAGTTTGTGCACCACTCCTATTAAGATTTCATTATTACATGACTTCTTGTATCTTTTATATTTACACCTCATGTCTCATTAGCCTTAGTCATTTCCTCAAGGTCTCTAGGTGTACAAGTACTTTTAGAGTGATCTCATCCTTATGCATTTAGGAAGTGCCTCTCACATTCATCCCTTAGTCCTAATGAACTCATGAAGGTGGTCAATTTCTTGAGTCATGGGCCTCAGGAAAACATAGTTTTTACCTCCCGACCCTAAGGTCTTATGCATTCAGGACAAAATCATCTCCTAATCTCATCAGTCTTATGTACCTTTAATACTCCCCACTTGACCTTAGGATTGACTTAGGGCTCTATCATTCCCAATGTTTTCTTTGAGATGTCATCACTCTATTTTATTTCATTTGAAGTTTCTCTATCCAAGCACATCATATCCTTATAAATTCTTTCAATCCAAATTTCCTTCATCTTTTAGGGCACACAGTTTACTTTATGTTCCTTCATTGGGCTCATAGCAACTTTTCTATCCGGGCTTGGTCTACACTATTGGTCACTTTCATAGTGAATTTTCCTCATATCCCTTAGCGATGGAATACATGGGTCCAAAGAATCATACTCAATATGCTTTCATGCTTCATTCACTTAATCTCTCAAGCTTTAGTGACATTTATGATTACCTCAATTCTTAAATTGATTGGTCAACTCACCCCCTTTAGGGAAGGTCCTAGCCTAGGGTGTCTTCTTGACTCACAAGAGGAGGTTACACTCTCTTATCCACAACTTGACCCCATGGCTTTAGGGTTTTGACTCCTCCTTAGGTCCTTTTCCCATCCTAGGTCAAGACACTCATCCTACAAGTCAAATTGAGGGTTTCATGTTTTTGAACATACATTTTTGTTACAACTGCTCAACCCTTATCCTTTTCATCTCAAGGTGAGCCATCTCTTTATAGGAGCCTCTTTATGGGGAACCCTCTCTAAGGGTTTTAGTCCATGCAGTGGACATTCATAACCTTCCCTCACCCGAGCTTAGTTTTGTTCATAGGCCTTCCTTTTTGGGATTGGCCTGAGGTGATCTTCCTTTCTGGGTTTGATCACTCATCATTTCCATAATGATTTTCTTTCGCCCCACGCTCTTTAACTAACCATATGTATTTTATTTAGGTTTCGAGCAACTTATATCCATAAAATGAGTTGTTCATAATTTTTTAATGTCTCTTAAAACTTTTATCATTGATGCCTTGCTCCTCATGTACACGTACATGGGAGACAGGGTCACCTAACTGATAACATCGCATTTTGTGAACTTTTTGCACATGTTTTATTCTTGTTTTAGCATCCTTTTTTATGGAATTTTCTTTTTATTTGAGTAATTTTGGATGGAATTTGGATTTGATATCTATTCCCATTCCATGCAGGATCACGCCATGTTGCACCCGCAACAATAGCCTAAAGATGTCTCACCCAGGACAGAATTTAGGGTCAACAAGGTCTAGTCGACCGCGACATTGGTCACAACCAAGATGACTCATCGCAACCACGATGGAATAAGGCAAAGATGTCAAGATTGAGACATATGTCGTGACTTGGACTGAAGAAGAAACTATGACATGTGTCACGACCAAGGATGTATCGCGACCGTGGAACCTATTTTGACCTCTACTAAAGACACAGTCGTGATGATACCTCCTCACCACGACCGCGACCGCAACAATGGTCACGGTAGAGACACGATGTGACCGTGAAAGTAGGTTAAGTCGGTTGGTAGCACCTATAAATAGGCCCCCAACTCCACACACCGTGGGGGAGACAATCAAGAATAACGAAGTGCTTCCAAACTCCAAAGTCATCCTCACCCATCTCCCGAAGCCTTGGATCTCCAAAGATAAAAGTTGGAGGACAGTAGGTCTACCATCCTCTTCTTTGAGAGAAGGAGTTTCCACCTTCCACGTCTGCACTAGATCTATATCTGAAGAAGTATCATTAGTGTATCGCCTACTTCTTTCTTCAGATCTATTATCTTTCCCACATTGTATCTTCCCATCTTCGTTATTCTTAATGTATCCATGAATTTGTAACATCGTTATGCTACCTGTTAACATGTGTGGCTAAACACCTAACTTGGGTTGGGAGTAGCCACTAAGGTCCTCACAACATGTATATACTTGCATTCTTCTATATATATATATATATATATATATATATATATATATATATATATATATATATATATCCTTAGCAACGGTTATCTCCATTACTCTTGTTCTTGAATGATTCACTTGTAAGCTTAGATACCATCTGGTGATGTTTGATTGTTGGTGCCTCGAAAGAGTAGAATTAACCTTATCTAAGTGTTATGGAGTAGTATAAATGTATGAAAATGTTGGAATACTAAATATGAAGGTCATATGGTTTGTTTTGTGATTTTTTGTTTGTCATCTTGAGAGAGAGGAAACCTTATAATATTGATATATACTAAGCTCGAGAGAGGAAGGAATAGGCAATATGTGATGATTACTTGTAATTTTTTTAGGGTATACAAAAGGGTGTGAGTATTACATGTTGGTGAGATATCTTAGTAGGCGAAACCCAATCCAAGTTTTCCTTCCATCTTTTGGTTGCATCTTTCTTGTTTGACGTTATTCTCTTATTTTATTTTCTTACTTTTTCTTATTATTTCTTCGTTTAGAGAAACATTGTTCCTTAAGGAACGCCATCCTGATATACCTTTTTGTTTGGTGTATCGGAAATCTGAGGCCCCGCGTTCTTAGCACTTACCGACCTTGTCCCTGTGGTTCAACCCTGATCTTTTACAGCGAACCCAATATAATATTTGTGGGGCATGAGTGTCGAGTTATAAATCTAAGAGTCAGACTACTCTAGATCCTCTCCATTTTGGATGTGAGATTTAGGTCGGTCAACTTTTTGGCACCGTTTTTGGAGACAAGGCAAAACAATACTGTTAAGAATAGGAGCCTACTCGCTATACACCCGTGCCTCGAGCTTAGAAACAAGCTTGACTGCACAAAAACCTAAATCTGCTACATCTAATTTGCTTAGAATGTTTTGTTTTACTAGTCTAGTCCTCTAACTTGATTGTATGATTTATTTAGGTAGCCTGAAGGGAAGCAGATTTAATCAACACTTCACCCTCTCTTCACGGCACCATACTGCCTCATAGAGACAGTAGCCTTACTGGGGAAGATCAGAATGTAAGAGTCCCACATAATCATTAACCTCTAGAAATTGAAGAGGAACAGGAGGAACGTCACTCAGACGGTCACCATCACGAGGAAGAGTGATGTGAAGAGGAGTGGCACCGTCACAAGCACTGAAATCACCACAACAGAAGACACAGAAGGAAGCACCATGACTGTGAATGTCACCGTGAACGTGATCATGACTACCAAGATAGTGAAGGTGAAGATGATGAGGAAGAGAAGACTCTTACAGAGCTAGCCTCAACTAGGTACAACGAACCAAGATGCCCGATCGCTATCCCACAATTTGATGTAGCTAATTTTGAGTCAAAACTCGTCGTCATCTCTATGATCCAGAACGCCTTTTTGAGGGAAATTGAAGAACAAGAATCCTTACCATCATCTTGATGCCTTCAAAAATATTTGAGACACCATCAAGATGAGAGGGTGCCTCAAGAAGTTATATATTGTAAGGGATTCATTTTATCTCTTGAAGATAAAGCTCTGTCTTGGTATCTTAATCTACCTCACCAATCCATAGATGGATGGAGGCCCCTTTATTGATGCTTTTGTCACTAAATTCTATCCCAATGAGAGGAATATTTGAAATATGCAAAAGATCACTTCCTTCGTGCAGAAACTCAAAGAAAATCTTCATGAAGCTTGGGAATGGTATCAAGAATATCAAAGGGATTGTCCTCACCATAATTATCGCATAGGGTTTCTAGTTACAACATTTTACAATGGACTAACTCCCACAGAGCGGACCTCACTGAATGCAGCCATTGGGAGTGGTTTCCTTGGAAAGAAGTGAGCAGAATTATGAAAATCATTGACTAAATGGATGCATTGCAAGCAGGCATGGAGTATGACAGAAGTGTTATAGGTTCAGCCAAGAAGGATGTCTCTAAAGGATCATCAATCGAAGCCAAGGCTCTAAAACCATTCCGGCTCAAATTTAGAAGATTTCCACAGACGTCAAATAACTGAAAGATAGTGGAGGCAAAGGCAAGAAACACATTGAGAAAGTCATGAAGTGTGTTACTTGTGGAGAAGGAGGCCATGGAGTCGACAATTGTATCTATACACAGCCAGAAGAGAGTGAAGAAATTAAAAGTGAAGAATAGACAGAAAATGTCTCTTATGAAAATTTTAAATGGCTAGACCATCCAAGATTCAATTATGCAAACAAAGACGTTGGTGAGAACTCTCATCAACTGAGTGGTTCATCTAAACTGCCCCCATGATTTGAGAAGAAAGGTGGACCAACTCAATATACTA
Organism: Alisma plantago-aquatica; assembly: GCA_963693085.1. Classification (NCBI taxonomy): domain Eukaryota; kingdom Viridiplantae; phylum Streptophyta; class Magnoliopsida; order Alismatales; family Alismataceae; genus Alisma; species Alisma plantago-aquatica. The sequence continues at coordinate 752,085,907 of OY856413.1, forward strand.
GAACTACTAGTTATCAGACAAACAAAAACAACTATTAATGTCAACACAAAAATACAAGTTGAAAAAGTCAGGGACAAAATCAAAGTCAAAGTCAGACCAAGGATAACAACCAGCCTAACATGATTGCCCGGCTATTTAACTTTGCAAAAAGGCAGACTTCTGTGAACGACCATCTTACCCAAAGTGCCATAACCAACTTAGGGGTGTTAAGCATATTGCAAACCTAAATGGTGGACATGCAAACACATAAAAGACCGGTTGATCAACAACTAGCCCAACTAGAGGAACTCGTGAAGAATCCTTCAAGGAATATTCCATCAAACACAGATATGGCAAAGATGGCCACACTTCAATCTGGAAGGATGTTGGAAGATCCTGGTACAAAGAGCATCAAGTAGGAAAGAAACTGTAATGATCCACAACCTAAGAAAGTAAGTGTGCATGAAGAATCTAAAAAAGAAGAATCAGTTGATAAGGACAAACAAGGAGAGAATCATAAAAAGAAGAAGGGTGCAAAGGTTAAGAACATGGATCCTACAGAAGAGGCCTTTACATAAAGAAATTCCTATGCTCTAAGAGTTTCATTTCCCTACAAACTGATCAAAGCTCATGTAAAGAAGAGATACGAGAAGTTTATGGAGGCAGTGAAGAAATTGCACCTAGATATCCCATTTCTAGATGCAATTGAAGAGATGCCAATATATGCCAAGTTCTTTAAGGACTTGATCACAAAGAGGAGGAGATCAGACCATGTCGAGACAGTGCAATTAGACAAAATGTCGAGCGCTTTTTTTCAAGCTGAGCTACCAACCAAGAAGAAAGATCCAGGGGCATTCAATATCCCCTTTTATGTTGGAGAGAATGTGGAATGGAAGGGGTTATCCGACCTGGGAGCAAGCATTAGCCTTATGCCCTTAACCATAACTCAAAGGCTTGGATTAATGGATATGGTGAAAATTGGAATGAGAATCAAGTTATCGACCACATCTTTACGAGACCAGTAGGAATAGTGGAGGATGTCCCAATTAGGGTGGGGCAATTCTTTATACTATGTGATATAGTGGTGATCGGCGATGTGGAAGACCCAAAGTTCTCGATGATATTCCAGAGACCCTTCCTCACCACAGGGAGAGCTCTAATAGACGTGGAGGAAGGAATAATTACTCTATGTATGGGTAATGATCAAATAGATTTTTGCTTGCAAGACGTAATGAGGGACCCTCCCTCTTTGAGTCATCTTGCTTCATGGATAGCTACAATCAATACTGTGAAGAAGTGTAAGAGGATAAGGTGATTGTCAATTTTCTTATGTGATCCTTGAACAACCATGACCCCAGTCTGGAAAGCCCACAAATGGTTGAAATTTTGGATTACCTGAATCAACCCGATGAGGAGGAGCTTAGTGATGACAAAGGTGTAACCTTCAAAATAGCAAAGTACGTGTGATAAAGTGAGTTTAACCTTTACTTTTGTCTAATTCCAATTTTTCCCTTTTTATGTTCACTCATGGTCCCAATTTATTTTTCTTAGCTACATAATTAATGTTGCGACTCAAATACAAAATTTGGTGACCAATGTGACTTGTTTACACTTTATGACCTTTCAAATTAGGTTAAATAATCACTTTAATCAAATAAATAAATTCATCCATCAAACTTCATCATCTTGTTCTCAAACTTTTTCTATATATTCTACACATTTGTGTGAAGGAGTGATCCAAATTTCACTCAAATTGGGCGTTCCTACTATTTTCTACAATTTTTCAAAGTTTAATGCAAAAACCCTTTTGTTTTTCTTTTATTTGACAGAAACCATGTCAGCAATCCACGGAGAGGGTGGGAGTGATCCCTGACCCTTGAATCAAGCACCAGTGGATTGGGGCCCTGATCGAGCGATCACAGGATCGTCCCCTACCTCCCGCAATCAGCGAAGAGGAGGACCGAACAACCGCAAGTGAAACTGACCGTTTCGCAATCCGTTTCACAAATCAAATCAAGGGGGAAACATTTGCCCCACCAATCTAATCTGGACCGACCCTTTTCCCCCACGAATAAGCATGTTTGGAGAGAAAATGAGAGCTCTCTCTTGAATGCCACCATGGGCGTGGAGTCCCCTCGATACCCTAAACCTAGCCCTCTTCAGCTATAAAAACTCGACCATCACCTTCGTTGCTCACCCACAATCATAGGCGGTGCCACACCTCATCCTTTCTACCCCTCCTTGCAAATCACCCAAATTCTTCGACTGTCATCTTTGCCGTAGTGCACCTACTTGCGTGTGGTTGCTTCGACCAGGATGACGCACCGCAATCGTTGGATCATAGTCAACCCTTGATCAATACCCAAGATCAACAGTCTGTCAGGCTTCCACCCACTACTCCCTCTCCTTTCTGCCTCACACACGTGCTCTGAAGGAGATGCCCCTCAGCTGCCGATCCTTCAAGGTGGTCAAGTTTGACCAAGGATCCAACGGTCAGTTATTTCTGATCCTTTCTCCTTTTCAGGTATTTTTTCCCAACTCTCTGCCCAATATTCCTTTTAATAGCCAGATCTCTTTTTAATCATAAAAAATACATCCTAGCTCCAAATAATTCAAGTAAATAGTCAATCTTAATGAAAAAATTCAAAGGAATGCATTAAAAATACTTGCATAGTCTAATTCCTTATGAATCTCATCGGTATCCCTAGTTTTACTCTCTTTCTAATAATATTTAGTTAATGACTCTATTTTGAGTTTAATCTTTGGGAAACCCTAATCCTTGACTTTAATGATCATATTGAGACATTAGATCGAACTTGACTAAATAAGAGTTAGATCTAATCTTTTAAACTCATCTACCCTAGAATAAGAATCATGCACATTGAAATAAGGATTACTCTTGATATGATGATGATTAATCTTAATCTTGTAAATCCCTTAATCATATGCATGACCCATGACTCTACCTGATCTAAACTTGAGTTCCAATGATATTATTTGATCTTGATACTGATTTAAAGATTTGATGGTAACTTGAATAATGTTGATAATATTTAGGGTTGACATGTGTTCCTAAAAATACCTAGGTAGGTCATTCATTCTTGAAACATGCTTGATACTTGAATAAAGTTGGACATTTGTAAATATGGTTGATTATAAATGGATGACCTAACCATAAGATAGAAATAGGAAAATGTAACCCTAATCTCAAATAGTGAAACATGATTCTTTAAAACCATGATCATGACCCTTGATCCAATATGTTGATCTAGGATTTGACTCAAGGGGTTGATCTACTCTTTCTTGGAATCCACACTCTGAATACTCATTTAAAAAGGTACTCTATTATATCTCCTCCTTGGTCATTTGAAGATAATTTTTTGTATCTCTTGATTGTATACTTGGCTATATAACTTGATTGAGCTATTTTTCCCTATGATTAGTATTCCATTTTCCCTATATTATATTTTGAGAAAAACTTGAGAACATAAATGATATTGCCCATTATGACTACCCGTGTATTGATGATGATGATGATGTTGATAATGTTGATATTGAGTGCAAGTGACCTCCTCATTCGGATGTGGAACTTGTACATTGGCCTCCTACCTCATATGGAGAGAAGGAGCTTGGTGACCTCCCCCATAACGTTGGGGCGATTGAGTCACAAAAAATATATAAGCATGCTTCTCGATTACATCATAATGGGAACTCATAATTAAATTGATAATTGTTTGGAATAAACATCTTGTCAAAAAAATATTAGATTCTGGAAAATTGCTTATTATACTTTTTTAATATAAGTCATGCAGAGTATGCTCTTTTTCTATAAACTGTTTTACTTGCTATAAAGTGTGGAACACTGATAGATTTGCTTCCATACTCGATATCCTTTGATGACAAAAATAGATATGCAATATCTCCTATTTTGGGTTAGTTTGTTCTTTAAATCCTTTGAATATGTGTTATTATTTCTCATTGTATATTCCAGTGTGTGAGATCCTATTGGACCACTCAGGGACGGGTGCTTCAATCCTTCTACCATTGTCTAGGTAGTGGGATTGGGATTGGGATAAGAATGGTTCCATGATAGTATGCCTCCCTCGAGCAAACCCTTAAAGAGGAGGAAACAACAAAACTGAAGTCGGAGTTAAAGGTGTTGCCTGAAGGGTTGGAGTATGAATTCCTTGATGACGAGGAAATGAATCATGTGATCATTAACGCAAACCAAAAATATGAACAGATAGAAAATCTGCTTAAGGAACTCATATTGCATTTAAAAGCTATATGGTATTCAGTTGAGGATATCAGAGGCCTTAGTCATGTCTTATATATCCACAGAATCAACCTTGAGGAAACAACTAAACCTCTAGCTCAGCCACAAAGGAAGTTGAATCAAATGCTAAAGGAAGTTGTGAAGAAAGAAGTGATTAAGTTGAGGGATGAAAGGAACATATACCCTATAAGTGACAACAATTGACTAAGCCCTATTCATGTAGTACCCAAGAAAGGTGGAATGACCATCATAAGTGAGGATGGAGATAAGGTAGAAACTCAAATAGTAACAGTTGGTGTATGTGCATCGACTATCAAAAATTGAATGTTGCTACAAGAAAAGATCATTTCCTCTACCCTTTATTGATCAAGTCCTGGAAAGATTAGCACATCATAATTGCTTTTATTTTCTGGATGGGTATTCAGGATTCTATCAAGTATTGATTCATCCCGAAGATCAAGAAAAGACAACCTTTACCTACATCTATGGCATGTATTCTTTTAGTATAATGCCATTTGGGTTGTGTAATGCCTCACAACCTTCTAATGTTGCATGATCTCCATGTTTTCAAACTTTCTAGAAGATATATTGGAAGTTTTCATGGATGACTTCTATGTATATGGAACAAACTTCTAAGAGTGTCTGAAAAATCTCCCTTGTTTTGCAACACTGTAACAAAAAACATCTGGTTCTGAACTAGGAAAATTTTCATTTTATGGTGCAAGAAGGCATCGTCTTAAGGCATAAGTCTTCCAAGAAAGGAATCGAGGTTGATATAAGTAAGATTGAGGCTATATCCAAGCTCCCGCCACCTAAGTTTTTCATGGGAGTAAGGAGTTTCTTAGGACATGCAATATACTATAGGCGATTCATAAAAGACTTTTTGAAGATCACTAAACCCCTATCGAACCTCCTCATTAAAGATGTTGAAATTGAGTTAGCCTTCAATACCCTCAAAGAGGCATTGACAACAACCCCAGTTCTACAAGCACTAGATTGGGAGTTGACCTTTGAAATTATGTGTGACGCAAGTGACTTCGCTATCGGAGCTGTTCTGGGACAAAAGAAGGATAAAATGTGCCATGTGATCTGCTACGCAAGTCAAACGTTGGATGAAGGCCAAGTGAATTATAACACAATGGAGAAATCAGTGCTAGAAATTGTCTTCACTTTTGATAACTTTAGATCATACTTAATAGGATCGAAGGTGAAAGTATACATTGATCATGGGGCTATAAAATACCTTATGCAGAAAAAGGACACAAAGTCGAGGTTGTTGTGGTGGAGCTTGCTACTACAAGAATTTGATCATGAGATAAATGATAAGAAAGGAATTGAGAATGTGGTCACAAATCACCTGTCTAGGATAATTTTCACTCAAGAAAACCACTTACTAGTTAATGACAACTACGCCGATGAAGCTTTGTTAATGGCATAGTTAGTTGAACCAACCCTACCTTAGTTTGTTGACATTTGTAACTATTTAGCCTAGGGACAACTGCTGCCCGAGATTACCTACAATCAGAAGAAGAATTTGTTCTTCGATATGAAAAAATTACTATTGGGACAACCCTCTCTTGTTCAAAACATGCCCTAACAATTTATATCATCATTGTGTGTCGAAAGATGAAGTGCCTCAAATCCTTAAGGAATGTCATTCCTCGCCTTATGGAGGTCACTATGGGGGAGAAAGGACCACTACAAAAGTTTTACATTTAGACTTCTAGTGTCTGACACTATTCAAAGACGTTATGCATTTGTTAAGACTTGTAAGGAATGATAGGTCAGAAGAAATATCAATAGAAGGAATGAGACAGCCCATGGTCGATAGGGTCAAAGTAGAAAATTTTCGATGCATGGGGGATTAATTATATGGGATCATTCCCATTGTCAAAAGGAAATCAATATATTCTTGTTGTTGTAGACTACGTCTCAAAATAGGTAGAAGTTGTTGCTACCCAAACGTGTGAATCAAAGGTTGTGATCAAGCTATTTGAGAAAAATATCTTTTTGCGATTTGGGGTGCCACGCACCGTCATAGGTGATGGAGGATCCCACTTCAAGGAAAAATAGTTTGAAGCTCTATTGAAAAAGTATGGAGTAAAGTACAAAGTGGAAACACCCTACCATCTAGAAATGACAGGACAAGTAGAAGTATCTAACAAGAAAATCAAGAAGATCCTAGAGAAGATTGTAAGCCGCACAAGAAAGGATTGGTCCATGAAACATGACAATGCATTATGGCTTTACTACACAATGTATAAAATACCAATAGGCACAACACCCTACAGACTGGTTTACGGGAAATCATTACGTCTCCCTTTTGAACTAGAGCAAAAAGACCTTTAGGCTATCAAATTTCTAAATATGGATCTAGACAAAGTAGGAAAGAAACAATTTCTCCAACTCCAAGAATTTAAAGAGTTGAGGTTGCATGCTTAAGACAATGCAAGGATATATAAACAAAGAACTAAGTGTGTGGCATGATGCCCACCTGAAAAATAAGGATGTGCATGACGGAGATAAGGTTCTTTTGTTTAACTTCAGCATTAGGTTATACCCTGGGAAGCTAAGAATAGAAACATTTATAGGGCAATTTGGATCATGTTTGCCTATCCATACTGCCATACCCCTACAATTAGGACCTAACGAGGCATGTAAGTCCCTTGGAAGCCAATTTGGTACTTTAGGAGGTGGAGGTGGAGGCCAAGATGTAGCGGGTGTCTTCCTTTTGACATGTATATATAATTTTAGATCAATTGTCTCATATATACACACTAACAAATTAACGTAACGTAAATTTACCATACAATATTAGTATATACGACATTCACTTTGGGCCCCAATATCACTCTGCCTTCTGTCTCACCAAGCATTTCAAAATTAGGGTGGGCATATGTCGATGGAAGATCCCCCAATTGGTGAGTACATGTATCGGGCTCACACGAACCACACCATCTGGTACTGGAGTCCCATGAAACATTTCCTCTGGAAGGGATGGGTAAGTCGATGCCTCTATAATGACATATTCTTAACTTTTAGACGACATGGCTTCAACCCCTATAAATTTACGTAAAGAATGTTATATACATATATACATAAACATATCATCTTAAAAACACTAGCTACTAAGTCATAAAAATACTTACATCAGACGTTCTAGGTGGTGGGTCTACATGATTACTCCCAACCTCTAAGACAGGTATTGTCTGAGTGGCAATCTGAGATGCCTTCCACTTCACCATTCTTTCTTAGATTCTCCTATGAATTAACTTATCTAACTATACATGGATAAAAGAAATGCTAGCTTCTAATTATTGAATTCCCTTTCACAATAACATTCTAAAAAAATAATAGGTTACCTCATTTTGTGAAAGTCCCACTTTTGGGATAGGTTTGCACTGGGATGGTCCAAAGAACGTGCCCACAATAGAGCCTGCACCCCTAACATGTCTAGGATGCTCTAGGTTACCAAGAGCAACTATCAATTCATCTCTTGTGCCCTCAGGGATGAACTTGCCTTCCTTCCTCTACTCGTGCAGCTCCTGCTAACTGCCATCAATAGAATTTGGTAAGTAAACATAACAATAATCAATATCGATCGATTGCTCTAAGAGTTGAATTTTACCATTTTTGCAGCCGCCTCAGCAGTTGCGGGCTTCATTATATCTCCATTCTTGTTTTGCCTCCCAAATATCCACATAGCATGGCGAGACAGAGGTGCAAGACCAATAGTAGAGGTGTTACGACCCCACCTCCCGATAACCCCCAATTAAGGGAGACCAAGAGGTTGAAGCCGCACCCATTAATCCCGGATCAAAGGTTCGACATATAACCATAAACAATTATTAAATTCTAATAGACTATACTGAAAATGGTAATAAAAAATTTCTTTGCATACCTTTGAAGAGATTGGAACAAACTAAACTTCTAACCTCAGCTGAACTATTCTAACTAGTTCCTCCTTGTTCATTAATTCTTGAATTCACAAGGTGTCACTTTACTTGTTTGTTCTTTTCATTGTACCTAAAACGCCGACAAACAAAACGTCGGTCAGCCGAAGCTGGTATGTGGAGGAAACAGATAATGTTCAACTATGTTAACAATATAATCATTCAATTAATCATTTAACAAACAAGATTACATTTTAAGCCATACACCTCAATCCATACATATTCTCGAACTCTGGGTTGTCCCTGCAGTGGATATAGATTTCACCTCTCTTTTAGGTAATAGAGTCGCATGGCACTACCCGATGGTAGCCCAATATCTAACTCAATGTGACTTGATGGTCCTACCTCCATGGTAGCCATGTACTAAGTCATCCATAGACCTGATGGACCTACCCAATAGGTAGCCATGTACTAGGTCATCCATAGACCTGATGGACCTACCCAATAGGTAGCCATGTACTAGGTCATCCATAGACCTGATGGACCTACCCAATAGGTAGCCATGTACTAGGCCTTTCTCTAACCTGATGGACCTACCCATAGGCAGCCATGTACTAGGTTAGCTATTATGCCACAGAGAGAACCAGGATCTGAGTTTATAGGCAAATACATTAAGTGATAGTCATAGTCACTTTATAATTGCAGTATGAACATCCAAGCAGTTTAGTTGCATTCAATGCGATTAAACGTCCGAGAAACCATCGGAAAACTAAGTGGTTATTCATAAGTAACCACATACCTGATCCATAGTAACTTGATGTCCATGCATTAACATTCAACACAATTAACAAGCAATCAACAATATCCTAAAAATAATGCATAACATTCAAGTGTCATTGTTTCATTCAAAACATCCTCAAGATCAACTTGGATTCCACCTTATGATTTCTAGGCCAACTTTAGGGTTTTATTGGTGTTTTAGCCTTCATTATGCATTTATCACTTTTAATGCTCTTTTAGTTCACAAACCTTAATTTCTGCATCATAGGCACAATTGAATGTCAATTAAGTCTAATATGTTTCTTTTACACTAAAACTATTATCTTTATCCTTTTAGGTCATATCCAAAACATTAAGGATAATTATCATCTTCGGTTTCTTTCAAATTGACAAATCATATTTCATTATAGTTCAACTCACATATATGAACCTTATTTATCACTATTTCCACTTTTATACACTAGGAAACACTAATTATCCAAATAATTCACATTAAAGATCTTTGGTACTCAATTTATCTTCGAATCATCATATCTCTATTTTATTCTTCAATTTGTACAATTAAAACCATTAGAAGACATATTCTCCTAAATTAATGCATAATCATGCACAAAACCCTAACTTAAGCCAATTATATAAAAAGATCATCTTTTTAGATCCTATTTCCTCGTTTATCAACAACAGGTTAATATTGGCTTAAATTATCCATTAAAAAACATTTAAACCATCTATCATCAAATCTAAGGGTTTTTCATTATTTAAATCATTAAAGATGATAGTTTTATGTACTTTTCACATTTCACGCATATTTATGCACATAAACTCCAAATTAAACTAATTACGTACAAAGATTATCCTTTTCGATCTTAATGTACCTTTTTACATTTAACAGGTTAATATCAACTCTTATGATCCATTAAACCCTATTAAACACTTTATTCATTTCAAAATTGGGTTTCTTAATCATTATTACACTAAAGATGATATTTTACACTACTTTTTGAATAACATGCAAAATTATGATTCAAACATAATTTCTTTGTGTTCCTCTTGTTCTGAGGATCAATTTTCATATATAACTTGTATTTATCCGAGCTACGAATTAGGAGTTATGATTTTTGGTAGAATCAACTTACTTGGGCCAATGAAAGGGTGCCACGCGTCCCTTTCCATGCGATTGCTCCCTAGCTGCGTGACCCAGCTGTTTTAAAAACATAACTAAATCTCGTTTTTACCCCTGCGCGACTCCTTGATCTTATAGAGCCCGGAAGGGCAAAAACGTCCAAAGCAGCCTGTCATCTTCCTCCTCACGAGCGTCTCCTGTAGCCGCTAGGTCAGGGTTCTCGCGCGGCCGGGACCCTCCTCCTCGGAGCCCGATGGCTACCGTCGATGCCACCCCTAGCTCTGCAGCATCCCGTCGCCCTTAGGGCGCTAGTTGGCTCACATCCAGTGCAGCTGGTTTGGGTTGGGGAAGAGCCGCAACCCACTGCTGCGTTGCAGCCGCGCAAGCTGCTGCTGCTGGAGTTCGCGGGTGTAGGAGGATGGGAAGGATGGATGACTTTCTGGGGTTGATCGTGGGTGTTTCCTGCTTCAAACAAAGTCATAAATGCCCCCGTTGCTACAAGGATGGAACCCTACCCTCAAGGTTAGGGTTTTGACAAAGAAGATGAAAAAGAGAGGTATAACTGTGTGGAATTCCTATGGATTCGCCCCCAAGCTTTCCCCCTTATATAGAGGAAGTCAACGAAGCCCTAGGATGGCTTTCCTTAACGAGACGAAGTCCCTCTTCTAATGGGAATCGTTTTCCTTCAAAGAGAAGCAATTCTTCTCTCTTTCTCTTTCTCTCTCTCTCTCTCTTTCATATTACTTGTATATTAGGAAATTCGAAACTCCCTTTCTCTTATTTACTTCATGGTTGCTTTTTAATTCTTTGGCATGAATCCCGATTTTCCTTTATAGAAAAAAATCTTCCTTTTAACCAATACTACATAATTCATTAATAAAGCAACACATTACCCTCTTATTTTGCCTTTTTAGTATTTTCTCTATCTTTCCTCTTTATTGGGACTCCTTGGATCCCAAGTTACTCCATTATTTCGAAATTATCCTTATTGGATACTTATTATTCTTCTAGATGTATCTACATGCATTATTTCACATTATCTTGTTTATTTCTCATTAAATTATTTCTTTTTGAGGATTTCTCTTTATTTCCCTTTTATTTTCCTCATGGGTATTCCTTTTATCATTAGAAACCTCATGGATATGAATTATCACCAAGAAAACTCATTTATGCCTCTTTCCACTTATTTTCCACATGTTATCATCATTTTCGATTTCTTTCTTAATAAAGAAATACTTTATTAAACTTTTCTTTTCTTATTGCCTCTTTATGCAACTTTGGACTCCTTGGCACCCAAGGAACCCAAGAGGCACGAAATCCTCTTTGGATTTGCCTTCTAGAGGTTTTGTTATAACCTCAATTTTCCAAACTATGTAATGACTTTTGTAAATATCATTTAAGGATAAATGAATTTGCTTGATTGATGTGATGTGGTTTGGAATGGATTCCATGATTGATTGAAATGAATTTCATAGACGATTGGTTGCATGGTTCTTATTGGGCCTTGCTTTATTGGAAGCCCAAATTGAAATTAATAAAGAAATACATAAAGAATCCCCTAAAATAAGGAAAAGGATATGGCATATTTCCCTAAAAATAAGAAATCGAGTTAATTGATACCTTGGAGATCAAGGAACTCAAAATCAGGGAATAATTAATGAAAAGATGGAAAATGTGAGTAATATAATAATAACTTGCATTACAAGGAAAGGAATCGAATCCTTGTTATAATCCCTCAAAATTTTGTAGGAAGGAAGAGAAACCTATGAAGAAGTTTCCCTCAAAATTTGGTAAATAAAGGAGTAACCGTTTGAGAGATATTAATTATTCAAGTTTCCTTTGATTTGGGAATATAATTCAATTAATTTGGAAATTGTTTCTTTTCCTGGTTGAACACGGACGATCGGGGCCGTTGGATCTTAATCCAACTGACCCGGCTCATCGTATAGATCCCGATGAGTCAGGGACTCGCGCTGGATTGAGAGGAAACTTCCTCTTCTTTTTCCGCAAACTGAGGGCAAGGAATTAATGGGATATCAATCCCATTGAGTCCAGGAGATCTGCGCGAGTGTTTTTGACCCGATTTTTATGAGCTGTCCTCGTCGGGAGAGGAATCCCCAATCTCGGAACTCCTAGGTCCTAGCCTATATAAGGGGGGCATCGTGAGAGAACCAGCAACCATACGAGCTATTCCTTTGGCTGCGGAGAGTGAAGACGAGCGGAATCGCACTCCCAATTGAGGTTTCTAGTCTGTTAAACCCCTGCCGCGACCTGCAGAACGACGGTGGCGTTCCGGCGAGTCACTAGGGGTGAAGGTCGGGGGTGAGCGCGGAATTGAGGGCGGAAGCAGATTCGAAGGACACCGGCGGAGCTTTGTGGCTTCTCGGTAGATCCGCAGGTGGCCGGGAGCTCGAGGTCAACTGCTGAGTTGACCACGCGACCTGCTAGGTCTAAGGTAGAAGACGACCTGGTGAGCGTCCGATCTGAGACCACGGTGGTCTCCGAAACATCTGACGCTCCAGAAGAGGAGCGACCTTGCTAGGGGCGCGCGAGCAGAGCTGTCAGATCCAAGGGCAGATCACGGGTCTAGTGATCAAGCGGCCAGCGAATTTCCGGTAAAATATCTCTCTGACCAAAATTACAGAAAAAGGGCCTTTTCTTGCAAAATTAATAGAAAATGATAGGAAACTCGTATGAGAAAACTTAATATATGAAAGTTGCATAGAAAAATGCAAGGAACACGATAAAAATATTTCCAGAACCTAATTCCGCCTTGTTTTACAAAAGTACTTTATTTGGCTAATAAAGTTTATTAAAATTGGATAAGAAACCCTAATTGGATGTAGAAAGGGTATTTTGGTAATCTAGCAAGTCAAATCGTTAAGATTGACCCTGATAATGTTAATGGCAGTTTATTTTGCTATTTAATTGCAAAAATGCTTAACTTGGAATTATAATGTTCAAAAGAAGGTTATTTTGTATGGAAATCCTAATTTGAGATAAAGAAAGATAAAAACCATATTTCCATGGAATAAGGAAATCAATTGTCTAATAAAGGAAATTTAATGAGAAAGTAGGAGTTTCATGATGATTGATAAATTAAGAATGTTAATGATGAAAGAAGAAGAAAAACCCTAATTTCTAAAAGAAACCCTAATTATGGAATTGGAATCCTAATTGGATTAATGGAAGTGGATACATATTAATAAAAGGAAACTGTCCTTTTATTTCAGGTTTTGCTTGTTGATTGGGTTTCTCTTTCTATCTTCAAAAGTGCAATTGAAAGGTATGTGGTTACGCTTATGAATAATCGCTTTAGTTTCCCGGCGATTTCCGAAGGATTTATCGGTTGCTTGAAATAACTGTTGAATGTCTATTTATTTCATGCAACTATAAAGTGACTATGATTATCACAAAATGTATATGCCTACATGCTCAGATCCTGGTTCCCTCTGTGTATGACCTAGTACATGGCTATCTAATGGGTAGGACCATCAGGTCTGAAAAGATCTAGTACATGGCTGCCAATTGGAGAGGTCATCAGGTCTGACCTAGTACATGGCTATCTAATGGGTAGGACCATCAGGTCATGAGAAGACCTAGTACATGGCTGCCTATTGGAGAGGTCATCAGGTCTGTGTTTGACTTAGTACATGGCTACCCTTGTGGTAGGACCATCAGGTCACATTGAGTTAGATATTGGGCTACCTGGAGTAGTGCCATGCGACTCTACCTTTACAGAGGTATAATGAAAGTTCACTGCAGGAACTCACAGAGTTGGGAATATGTATGGATTGAGATGTATGGCTTAAAACATAATCTTGATTGTTAAAAAGATTAATTGCTGGATTACATTGTTAGCATAATTTCTTGATTATTGGATCCTCCACATACCGACTGACCGTTGTTTTGTTTGTCGGCGTTTTAGGTACATATTTCAAAGCACAAAACAGTAAAGTGACACATTGTGAATTCAAGAACTAAAGAACAAGGAGGAGTTAGTTAGAGTAGTTCTTTTGTGGTTAGAAGTCTAGTACTGCCAACTTTTCAAAGGTATGATAAAGAAAAATTTTATTACCAATTTCAGTATAGTCTGCTAGAATTTAATAATTGTTATTGGTTATATGTCGAACCTTTGATCCGGAATTTCATGGGTACGGCTTCAACCTTGCGATCTCCCTTAATTGGGGGTTATCGTAAGATGGGGTCGTAACAGGTTTCTACATATTTCTTTTCTTAAAATTCAATTATCCATTTACTAATTGAATTTTCTTTGTTATTTTCCTTGTTATTGGGCCCAATAGCCAATAAAGCCCACAAATCAAACAACAAGGCTATTTTAAACAAAATCCAATTATTCTCAACCAAATATATGATTATTTGTTCAAACATCTTTAATATGAGAAATTACATTTCTCACCAATTGAACCCAAAAATCGGGGTTATAACATCCTTCCCCTCTTATAGGAATTTTGTCCTCAAAATTCTATCAAGCAAACAAATAAAACAGGATAAGACTTTAACATGTCCATCATTGGCCCCTATGTGGCTTTACCGTACTCATGGCATTTCCAAAGAACCTTTATCATCACATATTTTCTCTAAGTTCTTTCATCCTGGCGTCTATAAACTACACAGGTGACTCAGGACATTTCAGCCTCCCTTGGGGCTCACTAGGTTCATTGCTCAGCACATGATCGGGTACCTCACATAGTGCTCTAAATTGGACACATGGAACTCATCACACATTGCTTTATCCTGAGGGGCAAGGTCAAACTTAACCTTCTCCACCAAACCATATCAAAAGAACCCATGCATCGGGGACTCATCTCTCTTAGCTATAACTTAGAGGGGTCGGATTTTCATGTCACATTTTCTCCCACAGTAACTTGTATGTCAGTCTACTTTGCATCTGCTCACGACTCTCATCGTCTCTAGGCTCCTTTCACCCCTTGCACAATCAAAGTGACTTCATCTACACGCACTGGGGTCCCTTTTTCTAACCATCATGTGGTACTTTTCTAACCATCATGTGGTCCTTTCACCAACATCACCTTACTGAAGTGGTGACCGACACAACCTCCCTTACAGAGCTTTATATAAAACCCAATACTGGATATGGTGGTCATTGTCACATCCTTCATAGGACAAGAACTGTCTCTAGATATCACCCTAAACGAGCACACATGCCCTCATCAGACCCATTAGTCTGGATCATACTAACCATAGTTAGGGGTGATAAACTATACTAACATTGAGTTCTTCATGTACCTACTTCCACTTTATGGAAGTGAACCTTTAGGTCAAACTCAAGAACCTTTGAACTCGTTTCATGGTGTAGTTGAACCATCTCTCTCACGGTTAGTTCAACTAGATCTGTCCCTTGACAGAACTCTTCCTTTCTCATATTATCTAGGTAAGGGGACCTACCATAACCCACATTGTATCTCGACCTTCTTTGGCCCAGGGAAGACCCATCACCACATATGTAGAGTTGAGCTCTCATTCCCTCTTAGGGATTCTTTTATCCTCCATATCGATACACTGGGTTACTGGGGTTCGTCCTTTACCTCCTGGCTTGCATGGCCATAATCCACATGCAACCTCATCTTAAGCATCTAAAGTGCTATTGCCATTTTCTAGGGTGTATCATGATTTCCTATATGTCATGATTCTTACAAGATCGATTCCTCTGAAACCCTAAACCACTCTAGTCGGGGTTTCATCACCTTCTCTTCCAAAGAAGTACATCTGAGGTTTTACCACCATCCTTTCATTTCATCCAAGACTAGACTGGCTAACCAAACAACCATAACTTTTCAATGTATCTTGTTACATCTGAGTGTTATCCAAACACCTCTCCTTTTCGAACTTAAGGTTAGCCAATCAACCCTTTCTAGCTTCTGGTCAAACAAGTCAGATGTATCTCAACCAGAGCATCCATTACCACTTCACATCTTTAGGTATTAGGTAACATTACACTTCCATGTATTTCACTTATCATGTCACCTCAAACTATATGTTCATATTCATAAGAACACTCTCTGATTCCATCATCATGGTGATCAAACTCAACCTGGTATAACTTGTAAGTTCCACATAGCTCATGATAAAAATATCCTCATAAGGAGACTACCTCATTCCTCTTAGTGCTTACAAACCATCCATGTATCATTCACTTTACCAGGGTAGATATCTTCTCTATTCCCATTTCTCTTGACAACGTTCCAACCTACATCATCTCTTATCCTTGGTGTATGACATGCATAATGTACTATCTCTCACCCCCATAACAAGAGGAAATAAGCATTTGGCTGCAGTCCAAATACAGAGTTCTTCCTGTTCTAAGAGTAGAGATGGTACATCCCACCTTGCCAGTACACCTTTAAATCTAAGTTGCAACGTGCCACATATGTCTCTTCATCACAACCATCATGATATCCAACTAGTCTTGAACCTACTGAGGTTTATATCCTTGGTCATCCCCTCTAGGTCTATAGGGTACCGACTCTTTTGGGGTCATCCCTCTTCCCTCATGCATCAAGAGAGTGCCCTACTCATCTGCCCTTTAGGTCCCATGAGTTCATGCAGGTGATCAATCTCCTAACCCATGGCCCTCAGACAATGATAGTTGTTACCTCCCGACCCTATGGTCATGTGCAACTGGGGAATTAGGCAATTCCTACTTTCATCGGTCTTATCCCTACCTGACCCTAGGATAGACTTAGGATTATCCATCATAGTACATGTTCACTGAGAACCTTACCCAAGTCTTCATCATCTCTCTCTTTCTGCATTCATGGGCTGACTTTCATCCTTTCATAGGGATCATGGCAACCTGCCTACCTTGGTCAAGCCCCATACTGGCTACCTCCATGGTAACACATTCGTATGCAATTAGAGATGGATATCTATGGGTCTAAAGGTTCATTCTCATACCATGTACTTTTCACTTAACTTCTCAAGATCCTGTGAGACCTCTTCAGGTTACCTTAACCAACAAGACTGATATACACCTTACCAAAGGGGTCGCTCTCCCAGGATGGGAGGAAAACTATCTCTTGACAACAAGGTCACAAAATCTCTAGGGTTTACCTCCACACGAGCCTACTCAACCCTAGCAAGCTATTAAGGCATAAGTAGATCACCTACTGTACCATGCTAGGTCATTCTTGTCCTCTTTCCTCAAAGTTGGATCAAAATCATACCTTTATTTATCATCAATCTAGCTGTGAGGGATCCATCAAACACACCTTAAGCTTAAGGGGCTTCCTCTTTTCCTCTATACATGAGGATTACTATGCTCTCTTCTATAGGAACTCAACTTCTCATCATGAGCCTTAGGTACACCACTTCCCCTCTTAGGCCTAGGAACCCTAGGTTCACCGCATGCTCTATTTCTTAACTATGAACCCAACATGACATGTACTCCTTGTCATCCTTCAACTCGAGCAACATTTAGAGTTGGATCCTCCTTAAGGACAACCAACAAGGTACAAGGCCTCAGAACCTGTTCACTAAACCTCTATAGGTCTAAGGAACTCTTTTTCCTACCTCAGAAGGTAAACACCTATGATGTAGGCTCATAGGCACCATAAGCTTCATCTTCTATCTTTAGGGTTTGGTTCCTCTAAAGGCAACCAAGATATCATCAACTTTCAGGGATCGATCATGAGGCGACCACTGTCCTCCATTGTTCAGGGTTTTAGGCTTCCAACCTTCTTGCTGGGTTTCCTGCTCTCTCTAGAGCTAACCCCACATCCAACCTCACCATTAGAGGTCCTTTCTTCATGAAGGATCATCCTCAAAAGCATACTCTACGTGGTTGAAGCCTAGGTTTGAACTTATGGTTGCTCAAGATCATCCATAACCCTTTATGCTCCATCATAATTCCTTATCCAGGGTTTCATCCTACTGTCAGAACTATGACGTGCCCTAGGTGCTAGCTATGCCCTACTTGCACAAGCCCATAGGGTTCTAAGGTCCTTCACTATCATCGTCATCTAAGGAACTATCCTTTAACCTAACATACACGATCCTTCCCAGGGTTGGGTTGCCAAAGGTGCTAGGTCACCCATGGATCATATGGCATCCCAAAGGCATGTCCTTTCAAACACCTGGTCCAACTCATCTCTCTCTTACCTTCACTTAGGGTTAGGGTTAGCATCATCCTCCAAGGATGTGCCAGGTCTCTTCTTGAAATGGAGATCTTTATCTCCAAGACTAACTTATCCCCCTGTCACGAAGGTCTAACCTTAGGTCCCTTCTGAGGACATGACAACTTATGTCATATGACCTAAGCATGTATCTATTCCTTTACGCTTACTCTATTAAGCTTATGTCCATGACATCTTATTTACATGCTTTTTATTAATTTGATGGAGGATTCCTTAATCCTTATCAACCTTACCCGTACCTCAAGAGGGTGAGGAGAAGAGAGAAAACCCTAATCCTTTAGGTCCTTATCAGAATTTTGTGATGAGAAGGGATGAATAAGATGAGAAGTCCTAAAGGTATCTTATTTCGATTCATACCCTAAGACTTTGGCCAGGCGGTCACACGGGTCCGGGAGTCCTCGTATTCCGACTAGCGGTGTGGAGGAAAATCTTGCCAGCCCCCGGTCGTGATTCCTTTCTAGACACCTCCGCCTTTCGGATACTCCTCTAATAACTCCCTTGGGTTCTATGGAGTTTGTAAAATTTAATAATTATTAATGGTTAACTAAGGAACCTAAGCTCTAATACCAAATGTTACAACCCCACCTCCCGATAACCCCCAATTAAGGGAGACCAAGAGGTTGAAGCCGCACCCATTAATCCCGGATCAAAGGTTCGACATATAACCATAAACAATTATTAAATTCTAACAGACTATACTAAAAATGGTAATAAAAATTTTCTTTGCATACCTTTGAAGAGATTGGAACAAACTAAACTTCTAACCTCAGCTGAACTATTCTAACTAGTTCCTCCTTGTTCATTAATTTTTGAATTCACAAGGTGTCACTTTACCTATTTGTTCTTTTCATTGTACCTAAAACGCCGACAAACAAAACGTCGGTCAGCCGAAGATGGTATGTGGAGGAAATAGATAATGTTCAACTATGTTAACAATATAATCATTCAATTAATCATTTAACAATCAAGATTACATTTTAAGCCATACACCTCAATCCATACATATTATCGAACTCTGGGTTGTCCCTGCAGTGGACATCGATTTCACCTCTCTTTTAGGTAATAGAGTCGCATGGCACTACCCACTGGTAGCCCAATATCTAACTCAATGTGACTTGATGGTCCTACCTCCATGGTAGCCATGTACTAAGTCATCCATAGACCTGATGGACCTACCCAATAGGTAGCCATGTACTAGGTCATCCATAGACCTGATGGACCTACCCAATAGGTAGCCATGTACTAGGTCATCCATAGACCTGATGGACCTACCCAATAGGTAGCCATGTACTAGGCCTTTATCTAACCTGATGGACCTACCCATAGGTAGCCATGTACTAGGTTAGCTATTATGCCACAGAGAGAACCAGGATATGAGTTTATAGGCAAATACATTAAGTGATAGTCATAGTCACTTTATAATTGCAGTATAAACATCCAAGCAGTTTAGTTGCATTCAATGCGATTAAACGTCCGAGAAACCATCGGAAAACTAAGCAGTTATTCATAAGTAACCACATACCTAATCCATAGTAACTTGATGTCCACACATTAACATTCAACACAATTAACAAGCAATCAACAATATCCTGAAAATAATGCATAACATTCAAGTGTCATTGTTTCATTCAAAACATCCTCAAGATCAACTTGGATTCCACCTTATGATTTCTAGGCCAACTTTAGGGTTTTATTAGTGTTTTAGCCTTCATTATGCATTTATCACTTTTAATGCTCTTTTAGTTCACAAACCTTAATTTCTGCATCATAGGCACAATTGAATGTCAATTAAGTCTAATATGTTTCTTTTACACTAAAACTATTATCTTTATGCTTTTAGGTCATATCCAAAACATTAAGGCTAATTATCATCTTCGGTTTCTTTCAAATTGACAAATCATATTTCATTATAGTTCAACTCACATATATGAACCTTATTTATCACTATTTCCACTTTTATACACTAGGAAACACTAATTATCCAAATAATTCACATTAAAGATCTTTGGTACTCAATTTATCTTCGAATCATCATATCTCTATTTTATTCTTCGATTTATACAATTAAAACCATTAGAAGACATATTCTCCTAAATTAATGCATAATCATGCACAAAACCCTAACTTAAGCCAATTATATAAAAAGATCATCTTTTTAGATCCTATTTCCTCGTTTATCAACAACATGTTAATATTGGCTTAAATTATCCATTAAACAACATTAAAACCATCTATCATCAAATCTAAGGGTTTTTCATTATTTAAATCATTAAAGATGATAGTTTTATGTACTTTTCACATTTCACGCATATTTATGCACATAAACTCCAAATTAAACTAATTACGTACAAAGATTATCCTTTTCGATCTTAATGTACCTTTTTACATTTAACAGGTTAATATCAACTCTTATGATCCATTAAACCCTATTAAACACTTTATTCATTTCAAATAGGGTTTCTTAATCATTATTACACTAAAGATGATATTTTACACTACTCTTTTAATAGCATGCAAAATTATGATTCAAACATAATTTCTTTGTGTTCCTCTCATTCTGAGGATCAATTTTCATATATAACTTGTATTTATCCGAGCTACGAATTAGGAGTTATGATTTTTGGTAGAATCAACTTACTTGGGCCAATGAAAGGGTGCCACATGTCCCTCTCCATGCGATTGCTCCCTAGCTGTGTGACCCGGCTGTTTTAAAAACATAACTGAATCCCATTTTTACCCCTGCACGACTCCTTGATCTTATAGAGCCCGGAAGGGCAAAAACGTCCAAAGCAGCCTGTCATCTTCATCCTCGCGAGCGTCTCCTATAGCCGCTAGGTCAGGGTTCTCGCGTGGCCGGGACCCTCCTCCTCGGAGCCCAATGGCTGCTGTCGATGCCACCCCTGGCTCCGCAGCATCCCGTCGCCCTTAGGGCGCTAGTTGGCTCACATCCAGCGCAGCTGGTTTGGGCTGGGGAAGAGCCGCAACCCACTGCTGCGTTGCAGCCGCGCAAGCTGCTGCTGCTGGAGTTCGCGGGTGTAGGAGGATGGGAAGGATGGACGACTTTCTGGGGTTGATCGTGGGTGTTTCCTGCTTCAAACAAAGTCATAAACGCCCCCGTTTCTACAAGGATGGAACCCTACCCTCAAGGTTATGGTTTTGACGAAGAAGATGAAAAAGAGAGGTATAACTGCGTGGAATTCCTCTGGATTCGCCCCCAAGCTTTCCCCCTTATATAGAGGAAGTCAACGAAGCCCTAGGATGGCTTTCCTTAACGAGACGAAGTCCCTCTTCTAATGGGAATCGTTTTCCTTCAAAGAGAAGCAATTCTTCTTTCTTTCTCTTTCTCTCTCTCTCTTTCATATTACTTGTATATTAGGAAATTCGAAACTCCCTTTCTCTTATTTACTTCATGGTTGCTTTTTAATTCTTTGGCACAAATCCCTATTTTCCTTTATAGAAAAAAAATCTTCCTTTTAACCAATACTACATAATTCATTAATAAAGCAACACATTACCCTCTTATTTTGCCTTTTTAGTATTTTCTCTGTCTTTCCTCTTTATTGGGACTCCTTGGATCCCAAGTTACTCCATTATTTCGAAATTCTCTTTATTGGATACTTATTATTCTTCTAGATGCACCTATATGCATTATTTCACATTATCTTGTTTATTTCTCATTAAATTATTTCTTTTTGAGGATTTCTCTTTATTTCCCTTTTATTTTCCTCATGGGTATTCCTTTTATCATTAGAAACCTCATGGATACGAATTATCACCAAGAAAACTCATTTATGCCTCTTTCCACTTATTTTCCACATTTTATCATCATTTTTTATTTCTTTCTTAATAAAGAAATACTTAATTAAACTTTTCTTTTCTTATTGCCTCTTTATGCAACTTTGGACTCCTTGGCACCCAAGGAACCCAAGAGGCACGAAATCCTCTTTGGATTTGCCTTCTAGAGGTTTCTACATATTTCTTTTCTTAAAATTCAATTATCCATTTACTAATTGAATTTTCTTTGTTATTTTCCTTGTTATTGGGCCCAATAGCCAATAAAGCCCAAAAATCAAACAAAAGGCTATTTTAAATGAAATCCAATTATTCTCAACCAAATATATGATTATTTATTCAAACATCTTTAATATGAGAAATTACATTTCTCACCAATTGAACCCAAAAATCGGGGTTATAACAAGAGGACTTTACAGTCTCCTGAGTAGTAGCAAACTGAGCAGTAGACTCAGCCTGTAGTCTTTGGTGAATGCCTACATAGCCTCTTGGACCCATTGTATTTCAGAAATCAACACCTAAGATCCAAAAGAGTTAGTTTTTTTTTTTTGAGAGAGAGGATGGAGGGTCCTATGATTGGCCCCCCGCCAACTATACTATTTAGGCTAAATCAGCCAAAGCAAGGTCTACAAAATGTGAAGGAAAAGACTGGGAAAAAGAAAATCTATCTACTTGTCCCCTTCGTGCCATGGTGGCAACTTCATGGGCAAGTTTGTTACAAGAACGACTAACATAAGAAATGTTGCAAAAAGAAAAGAGGTGTGTCAGATTCCTGATGTCATCCGCAAGGATCCCCACGTAGTCCCTCCTTGTAGAGGAGTCGTTGTAGGCTTGGGAAACTTCAAGTGCATCCGACTCCATCTCCACATGTCTGGCACCATGGTTGTGCACCCACTGGAGTGTTGCTCTCATGGTTGTAGCTTCTGCCATTGTTGTCCATGTGCACCTACTAATCTTCTCGCCCGCTATCTTGATCAGCACCCCGTCACTATCGCGCATCACCATCCCTATGGCTGCCTCTCCGTCCTCCCCACATGAAGTGTCGACATTGATCTTCGTTCATCCCCGTGTCGCCCTTGCCCATCGTGGTGTTCCATCACTTCCCTGTTGAGCCTTCCTAATTCTCCCCAGTTGCTCTTCCCCCCCATCCTACTTGGTCCAAGACAGTTCCGAACGGTATAGGTAGCCGATGTGTACTTCTCCATCGTGGAAGACATGCAGGTTGTGCCCCCTCCAAACAGCCCACATGGCTGCAGCGATCTCCTCCTTATCTGCCCTCTCCAAAGCCACCCTCATGGTGATGATAAGGTCTTCATCTTTGTACTCCTCCACCCACTCTTGAATCCCTCTTCCCAACTGTTCCCAGACCTCAGTAGCGTTCGGGCACCTGAAAAGCATATGTGGAATAGATTCCCTTTCCGACATGCACAACTGACATGTACCATCCTCAATGCAATGTCTATTGAACAACCTCCCCTTGGTTTCTAGCCCCCCCATGCACACTCTCCAAAGGAAGTGTGCCATCTTGGGCGTCCACCCCCCTCTCCAAATGTGCTGCCATAAGGAGTCTCCCTCCTACCTTATTTGCTTACGGGCTTCCTCTTTGCCAAGCGTGTCTAGACAATATGTTGATCGCATCGTGAAAATACCTTTCTTTGCCGGCCACCACGACCATATATCATCATGTTCATGTAGGCTGAGCGGGATAGCTTTTATCCTCTCAATGTAAGACGATGGAAAACAAACCTTGAGTCTGTCAGTTTCCCATTCAATGCCATCCGGTGTCATGAGCTCACACACCTTCTTGTAGGATATGTCATCTGAGATCTTGAAGCGTGCAAGAGTGTCCTCCTCTCCCGGCAGCCATGAGTCATCCCAAATGTCGACGTTTTTTCCATTACCTACCCTCCACTCCATCCCTTCCTTCAGCAGTGCCTTTGCTCCCCATAAGCTCCTCCATGTGTAGCTAGGATTATAGCCTCTCCTCGTGTCACGCCCCAATCTCACATTAACCACAAACCACAAGATTAGGACGCAACAGGATGGAATTTACACATAAGCCAACCACTCTTCACTTTTAAAAACATTTTAAAGATATTAATAGGAAGATCTGATTTATGTTGTCAAATGAAACTAAACAAACTGCGGAAGCATCTTTGTTAACTGACTAGCAATATAAACAGAGTCTACAACATATTACATTGTTTGACATAAAAATAAAGCATAACAGATAATTTACATCTTTATACACATTCACTCTCTCACTCACACCTCGTCCCAAAGATCGAGGGGAAAGGACTAAGAGACCTCTAACTACTAACTACGAACCTTCTATCGACTAGGTGTAAGGATAAATCGATCCTTCTGATTTCCTGCTGCTGACGATAACCTGAAAATGTTTTGAGTAGAGGTATGAGCCTACTCGCTCAGTGAATAGTATTTCACTTAGCTATCACTAAACAACTCATCAGGTTTATAAACTGAAATTTAACATAAATGCAGAACTAAACAAGGCAGTTCTAATAACATAGCAGATATACAGATATTAATCATATTTCTAAGCATCAACAGATATTTCAGGTAAATAAACAGTTATATAAATTTACTGTGATCCTACTTGATTACTTATTCATATTATTATTATGCCCTAAATATATGCAGTGTACTCTGCATATAAAGATCCGCAGCAAGTTCATGCTACGGTCCCACCGTACAAGACTTAGCGACACACCCGGGGAATGCTAAGTCTGACTTCCGCCCTGGTCTGCTGCAGGGCCCACAGGCTCATCGGCCTCACTACACTCTCAAAAGAGTGAACTCTAGACTCCTCCTCAAACCTGAGTACACAGGCGGAGAGTCTTACTGGGTTACCACCGTGACATCGCACGTGTTGTTGTTGAATAACCCCTATTTACTCCAGTGCCACCGTGACATCGCACGCGTTGTTGTTGAACACTGTCTTTTCATCCTCGTGCCACCGTGACATCGCACGCGTTGATGTTGAACACGAGTTTCACCCCCTGGTGCAGACCTCTCAAAGGGGTTCTACGGTGTTAGGGCACCTAAGTCTATAATTAACTGATTGACATATAACCATATAAACAGGAATATCCCATTTCATGCATATTGCACAATATAAATATCACATAAAGCAAATATATATCCTTTATCATCATTAAACATGTTTCAGTATCATTTATCCACTTTCGATGCTAAACATCTATTTTTAAATCAGCAAATACATTGCAAGTATAATACAGGAAATTTCATCATTTTCACTAAGCATATTAGGTATTTCAAGTTCCAATGAAACTAACATACTTTATTGTATGTACCACACTGTTTAAAAGTTATACTAACTGATACAGAGGCAATTCAACATTTAAATTGAGTTAATTAATTATTACTGAATGAACTACTACTCACCCACTTCGGTGTTCGTATACACCGAAAGACGTCCACAACCACGCCTAATTCTGCCCTTTACAGCAGAGTGCACGCCGTGCACCTGGGCAGAAACTCGTTCTGCTATCTGTAACTTTGCACGCCGTGCAAATTGATTTGCACGCCGTGCAACCTGTGCAGAACAGAAAACTCATTGTAGATGAACTCGATTAAAAACTGGGTCTTGGCTTAAGCTACGGATTCTAGTTCTAACCTCAAAACTGAGCCCCGTGCCAGTCTTACCTTGCTCTATTGTGTTTTAACCGAACCCCGATTCAGACCTGTTCGGACCTGCTGCCATTGAACCGTAACCTGCACACACGTACAGATGGAAGAGAAGCTTGCCAGAGGCTGTTGTATCTATTGACAATGAATTCGAGCAGGGATATCAAGGACAAAGCCAAGGACGTCAATTTCATACCGTTCATTGTGCTCAACCGGTCCCCAGGCTGACGCTTCTTGCAGCCATGGTTGCTGCAAGGTAGGGTGTCGCCCCTGTTGTTTTGGGCGTCCATGGAGCAAGCAAGAAGAAGAGGGATCGGGCGCTGCGGATTTGGACATGGGCCACCAGGACGGGGTCGAGGCAGTGGTTAGGAGGTGCTGGCCACGCCAAGCCACCCTCTAGTTTGCGCCGCAGCTGCAGCAGCTGCTGCTGGCCGACCTTGCTGCTAGGGGCGCCGCCCTAGCAGGTTGGGCGGGCTACGGTTGGGCAAGGAAGGTGAAGGGAAGGAGGAAGAAGAAGGGTGCGAGGCTGGGTGCGGCTGGTCGGAGCTGAAGGGCCGAGAAAATCGCCCAAAATCGCCCCTGTGTCGTGCCCTGTTCTATCGGGCGCCGCTTCATGCGGTTCTGATCCTGTAAGCGTCGGGTGAAGAAGGGATAAGGGAGAAGGATCGCGGAGGGGGCTGTCTGCAAAATTCCCAAACGTTCCCAATATTTACAACTAGGTCCCTAAACACTCAAATGTCCATATCTTTTGACTCGAAAGTCGGTTTCGAGTGATTTTTCTTGCAACGGTTTAAGCACGGAATTCTCTATAACCTCAAAGTGCAAAACATGCTAAAAGGACTATTTTACTGGATCAAAGCTCTAATTACAACTGTGATTACTTGATTTAACTTAATGTACTAAATAATCAATATTGATATCATTAATTGCCTCAGGTGATTCAAACTCAACTATTGATTCACATATTAACTTATTTGATTAACCATGATATTTAATTTGATATTCAACACTAATTGCATTAGTCAGCACTCAACTCAACTCAATTAACTCAACAATCATCATTACTATTATCATTAATTACCTCAGATGATTAAATCTTGACTATTGATTCACATGTTGTCTTATCTTGATTATTCATGATGTTTAACAAAAACTTAGCACTAATTGAGGTGTTTTACGTAATTCAAGGTATTTATTGACTAACCCTGATATGGGTCGTAACAATCTCCCTCCCTTATAAGAATTTCGTCCCGAAATTCCTAAAAGAGAAAAGGAAACTTGTTACGCACATCTATCCCAAAATTCCCCATGTGGCTCCTTCTAGGTTGTAGTTTCTACACAAAACCTTCTCTAAGGTATCTCACGATTCTTGAGTTTCTTGATCCACTGATCAACTATCGGTATTGGTCCCTCAACATGGGACACGTTTGATCTAATACCAGATCAAACCACAAAACATTGTCTTTGTAGAACTGTCATAGCAGTATCTCAATTTATGGTAATTACTGAGAAATTATCATACTATACATGCATACAAACTAAAATTCTTAAATAAACAGAATGTATGTCAATTTGGTACTAAAATAAAATCATGCAATTTAACTGTTAAACATCATCACATCTCATAATGAAAATTGATATCAAAATACTTGATTCATCGTACACCCTATCCTTAGGGCTTCATTTGCCTTATTCATTCATCACATGCCAACACCCTAATCTTAGGGTTATCTCATTCATTAATCACATGGAAACACCCTACTCTTAGGGTTTCCATTATCTCATTGGTTTGATTGCAATTCAAATCACAATACGGTATCATTCTACAACTGGCAGAACAGTATATTTCAAATCATTGTAATTACTGAGTAATCTTTACATCATCCATGCAGGCAGATTAAAAATTCATAAATATTCCAAACTCAAATCAATTTTGGCACATACATACTGAATTCATGTAATCGAACATCTTATTACATCAATAAGAGTAATTTACTTCACCTATAAAAAAAACCATCGTAAAATTTATTGATTATCTGAAATTTCTCGAAGAACGTGCATATTAACCAAATTCCTGGTTTATGCATCACATAACTCAAGTAAGAGTTATTTTCGTATCACAACACAAATATCTAATGGTACCTGAGAATTTCTAATGATATCTCAGAGAAATGTGCCAATTCATGTAAATGTTAAGTCACACACATTAACATAACAGGAAGCATGGAACCATGTTTATTCGCATATTTTAATGCTATCTTACTATCTTGAAATCATGCACCTAATGGTTTACCAAAATTGCATTGTCTGGGTTTATATTCAAACCGAACCATTATCAGTTGTGTATTTCTAAACTCAACATTCACACTAGCAAACTCTATAAGACTTAAATGTTCTTCCCATTTCCACTGAAAAGCAAAACACATGCTCTCAGCATGTCCTCAAGAGTCTGAATGGTTCTCTCAAACTAACCATCCGTCTGCGGATGAAAAGGTTGTATCGAATCTTAACTTTGTGCCCGAAGCACAAAGCAACTGTTTCTACAATCCTAGATGTGAACTTAGGATATCAAAATGACATGATTGAAACTGGATTACCAAACAACCTAATTATTTCATCCATGTATATCTTAGTCAAGTTTTGAGACATCAAAGGTTGACTTAATATGAAGAAAGCGAGCAGACTAAATTAGTCTATCCACAATCATTCATATCAAATCACAACCTCTAGGTGTCCTGGGTAATCTTACCACAAATTCCATTGTGATAAATTCCCACTCTCATTCCAGCATAGAAAAAGATTACAAAGTAGTTATAGATTTCTAGGGTTCAGCTTTAACCTTCTGATACACACTACTTTTAACCACATACTTAACTGCATCCTTCTGCATATCTGACCATCCATTTCAACTTCTTGGGATTCATATTCATCTTAGTTTTTCCTGAAAGCATAACATACATCAATTCATACACTTCCATAAGAATCTTTTCTTTCAGCCTTTTCCCCTTAAAAGAATTTTACTCTATCTCGAGGTACACACAACATGTCATGCTAATACAATACCTTATCATCTAAAAACTTAAACTCTAGTCTCTTTTCCTCCTATCAGGTCATGCATGGTCTGGTTTAACTCACTATCACCCTATTGTAGTTCCTTGATTTGATCATAAGAAGTAGGCTTAACTTACATCTATACAATCAAATCACTCTGTGTTGTCACCCCTAAGTCTAAATCCAACTCCCACATTTCTACTAACAGGTCTCTATTGAAACCTGTCATAGAGAATGCATTAGCTGTTGAACTTGACTTTCTGTTGAAAGCATCATTCACCACATTCTCCTTACCAGGGTGATAATCTATTGTCACATCATAAAGACAGTGACACCATGTCTTAAAAACATGAACTTCATCAGCTATCTTCATATCATATATCGGGTAATACTCTGCTTTCTATGCTACTTTCTTATAATTACATTTTAGGTTTATGTTTTAATCTTTTCTCTAAGTCATTTCATATTGCTCATGTACCGTTCAGATTATCTACCTCAAAACCCTAGGTCACTATCAAAGCCAGTTTACTTTTCATAGAACAAATCTCAAGATCTTGTTTTACAAAGATACTAGTATTCAAGGTTACATCACTAATGATATCCTTTAAACTACTACGACTTTAATCATTCTAGGGTTTGATCCTTTATTAATAGCATAGAATTATTGTGTGTGTGTGGTTGATTATATAAATCAAATTGAGTTGCTTGGGTCAATAATATATTAACCCAACATTCAACTTTAATTACATTAGCTGAAAATTCAGTTTTCACAATAGTTTCTGTAATTCGTTTATCAAACTGCTAACAGAAGCTCCAAAAATTCTGAAAATTTTATATGTTGTGCCTAATAAAGTTTTAGACCTCCAGTAAAAATTTGAGATCATTTCAAGTTACCAATAATTAATGAAAAATCAAACAGTGCGCTGCTATATAGCAGTCTGCAGCAGATTCGGTCGAGTTGCAACTCGACCGATACCTTACTGTAGAGATCAAAAGTCATCCAAAAATTACGCCAAGTTAATAGAGTGTCTAAAATTTGTGATTTTCAAACACAGTTAAAATTTGAGATCAATTGGATGTACCAATAAAAAGATAAAATTCAATTACCATACTACTATATCATTCTGAAAATGTGATCGGTCGAGTTTGAAACTCGGCCGATAAACAAGTCAGAACACTCTTCAAAAATTCTGATATTTTCCAATGTTGTTCACATTTTATATATCCAAATCATATCCCAATTTTAGCCAAATCAAAGTTACACATAAAATACTAAAAATCATTTACTAAAACACTTTACTTGTCAAATTTGTATTTATGTATCATCAAAACCCTGTTTTGGGCCGATTAGGGTCTATGCTTCTCAAGCCCTAATTCTCGAGATAAAAGAACATTTAGACTTCTTATCTTAGTTAAAACATTCTAGTGTATATACATTCTCACTATATTACGGGTCTAAATCATCCAGAGTCTATTCTTATATTACTGTTAATAGGAGTCATTAGATCCCAGTAACGCATCCTGCCAGCCGGACCAGGCCGAACATGTAGTCCTGAAGCCAAGGGCTACTCGGATTAATCAACCCCTATTAATCTTAAACATGTGGAAAGAATATCCACTTAGGGCAAACTCATTTAAACATAATTTCGGGTCTACATTAATACAAAGAAAATAAACATTAAACATTTCACTTCACGACACAACAATATAAAAGAATCATATTTGCTTTACAAACTGAACAATTTAATTTCATGCATATAAGAGCATTTCTAGTGATCTTTATATCAAATAAGCCAAATCAAGTAAGAGTTATATCGCATCCTATATGTAATCTCTTGTTCCTATATTAATTTCTTATCTCATAACCCTAAGATTTTTAGGGTTTCTCTCTAGCCCATCCTCCCTCTGGATACCTGGCCAGGGCATCCAGAGAAGAACAGACAGAGTAGCTTGATACCGGTCAATCTAAGTATTCAGACACCTGGCCAGGGTATCTAAACACTCAGACCTTCCAGAGCTAAAACTCATCATTTATTATTCGCCTTACTTATAACTTTATCTTTTGACCTTAATGATTCTTAACGACTCAACTTAAGCTCATTACTTGATTCTCGTGACCACATCCTCTTCC
The DNA here is from genome assembly GCA_963693085.1 of Alisma plantago-aquatica. Lineage (NCBI taxonomy): Eukaryota > Viridiplantae > Streptophyta > Magnoliopsida > Alismatales > Alismataceae > Alisma > Alisma plantago-aquatica. The sequence goes on from OY856413.1 coordinate 752,116,778, forward strand.
TGCTATCTGCAATAGTATAACAGAACACTTCCTGTTAGAAAATTACAGATAGAAGAAAGATACCTAAACCTTAATCCTATTGGTCTCTTATCGTCCCCTGACCTTGAGTAAGTATGTACTCAAACCAAAGCTCTGATACCAAAAATTGTCACGCCCCAATCTCACATTAACCACAAACTACAAGATTAGGACGCAACAGGATGGGATTTACACATAAGCCAACCACTCTTCACTTTTAAAAACATTTTAAAGATATTAATAGGAAGATCTGATTTATGTTGTCAAATGAAACTAAACAAACTGCAGAAGCATCTTTGTTAACTGACTAGCAATATAAACAGATTCTACAACATATTACATTGTTTGACATAAAAATAAAGCATAACAGATAATTTACATCTTTATACACATTCACTCTCTCACTCACACCTCGTCCCAAAGATCGAGGGGAAAGGACTAAGAGACCTCTAACTACTAACTACGAACCTTCTATCGACTAGGTGTAAGGATAAATCGATCCTTCTGATTTCCTGCTGCTGACGATAACCTGAAAATGTTTTGAGTAGAGGTATGAGCCTACTCGCTCAGTGAATAGTATTTCACTTAGCTATCACTAAACAACTCATCAGGTTTATAAACTGAAATTTAACATAAATGCAGAACTAAAAAAGGCAGTTCTAATAAGATAGCAGATATACAGATATTAATCATATTTCTAAGCATCAACAGATATTTCAGGTAAATAAACAGTTATATAAATTTACTGTGATCCTACTTGATTACTTATTCATATTATTATTATGCCCTAAATATATGCAGTGTACTCTGCATATAAAGATCTGCAGCAAATTCATGCTACGGTCCCACCGTACAAGACTTAGCGACACACCCGGGGAATGCTAAGTCTGACTTCCTCCCTGGTCTGCTGCAGGGCCCACAGGCTCATCGGCCTCACTACACTCTCAAAAGAGTGAACTCTAGACTCCTCCTCAAACCTGAGCACACAGGCGGAGAGTCTTACTGGGTTACCACCGTGACATCGCACGCGTTGTTGTTGAATAACCCCTATTTACTCCAGTGCCACCGTGACATCGCACGCGTTGTTGTTGAACACTGTCTTTTCATCCTCGTGCCACCGTGACATCGCACGCGTTGATGTTGAACACGAGTTTCACCCCCTGGTGCAGACCTCTCAAAGGGGTTCTACGGTGTTAGGGCACCTAAGTCTATAATTAACTGATTGACATATAACCATATAAACAGGAATATCCCATTTCATGCATATTGCACAATATAAATATCACATGAAGCAAATATATATCCTTTATCATCATTAAACATGTTTCAGTATCATTTATCCACTTTTGATGCTAAACATCTATTTTTAAATCAGCAAATACATTGCAAGTATAATACAGGAAATTTCATCATTTTCACTAAGCATATTAGGTATTTCAAGTTCCAATGAAACTAACATACTTTATTGTATGTACTACACTGTTTAAAAGTTATACTAACTGATACAGAGGCAATTCAACATTTAAATTGAGTTAATTAATGATTATTGAATGAACTACTACTCACCCACTTCGGTGTGTTCGTATACACCGAAAGACGTCCACAACCACACCTAATTCTGCCCTTTATAGCAGAGTGCACGCCGTGCACCTGGGCAGAAACTCGTTCTGCTATCTGTAACTTTGCACGCCGTGCAACCTGTGCAGAACAGAAAACTCATTGTAGATGAACTCGATTAAAAACTGGGTCTTGGCTTAAGCTACGGATTCTAATTCTAACCTCAAAACTGAGCCCCGTGTCAGTCTTACCTTGCTCTATTGTGTTTTAACCGAACCCCGATTCAGACCTGTTCGGACCTGCTGCCATTGAACCGTAACCTGCACACATGTACAGATAGAAGAGAAGCTTGCCAGAGGCTGTTGTATCTATTGACTATGAATTCGAGCAGGGATATCAAGGACAAAGCCAAGGACGTCAATTTCATACCGTTCCTTGTGCTCAACCGGTCCCCAGGCTGACGCTTCTTGCAGCCATGGTTGCTGCAAGGTAGGGAGCCGCCCCTGCTGTTTTGGGCGTCCATGGAGCAAGCAAGAAGAAGAGGGATCGGGCGCTGCGGATTTGGACATGGGCCACCAGGACGGGGTCGAGGCAGTGGTTCGGAGGTGCTGGCCACGCCAAGCCACCCTCTAGTTGGCGCCGCAGCTGCTGCTGGCCGACCTTGCTGCTAGGGGCGCCGCCCTAGCAGGTTGGGCGGGCTACGGTTGGGCAAGGAAGGTGAAGGGAAGGAGGAAGAAGAAGGGTGCGAGGCTGGGTGCGGCTGGTCGGAGCTGAAGGGCCGAGAAAATCGCCCAAAATCGCCCCTGTGTCGTGCCCTGTTCTATCAGGCGCCGCTTCATGCGGTTCTGATCCTGTAAGCGTCGGGTGAAGAAGGGATAAGGGAGAAGGATCGCGGAGGGGGCTGTCTGCAAAATTCCCAAACGTTCCCAATATTTACAACTAGGTCCCTAAACACTCAAATGTCCATATCTTTTGACTCGAAAGTCGGTTTCGAGTGATTTTTCTTGCAACGGTTTAAGCACGGAATTCTCTATAACCTCAAAGTGCAAAACATGCTAAAAGGAATATTTTACTGGATCAAAGCTCTAATTACAACTGTGATTACTTGATTCAACTTAATGTACTAAATAATCAATATTGATATCATTAATTGCCTCAGGTGATTCAAACTCAACTATTGATTCACATATTAACTTATTTGATTAACCATGATATTTAATTTGATATTCAACACTAATTGCATTAGTCAGCACTCAACTCAACTCAATTAACTCAACAATCATCATTACTATTATCATTAATTACCTCAGCTGATTAAATCTTGACTATTGATTCACATGTTGTCTTATCTTGATTATTCATGATGTTTAACAAAAACTTAGCACTAATTGAGGTGTTTTACGTAATTCAAGGTATTTATTGACTAACCCTGATATGGGTCGTAACACCTCGCCTCCCAGATGGATGATCTAGGAAAATATATGGCCTTTAAAACTTTGTGGACAAGTGAATGCGGGTTTACTACTAACAGCCATAATTCTTTGGCTAGAAGTGCTTGGTTGAAAATATGGAAATTCCTGAAACTGAGGCCTCCCGCCTTTTTTGGTTTACACATGTTTTCCCAGCTTGTCCATGCTAGTTTCCTTTCGTTTCCCTTTGCACCCCACTAGAACCTTACTATGATACTTTGAATTTCATCAAGTGTGCCCACTGGTATCTGGAAAATACTCATCACGTATGTCGAGATAGCCTGTGCCACTGCCTTGATGAGGACCTCCTTACCGGGTTTGGACAACAACTTCTCAGACCAACCTTGCAGTTTTTTCCAAATCCTCTCCTTCACAAAACTGAATATATGTTTTTTTGATCTTCCTATTGCTGTTGGGAGACCTAGGTACTGTGCATTCCTATCTACCTCCTTCACTTGCAACAAACCTTTGAGATTTTCCCACTTTGTGTCTGTCACCCCTTTGCTGAAAACTACCTCCGTCTTTGATAAATTAATTTGTTGACCGGATGCTTGTTCATATTGGCTGATAATTTCAGTTATCTTCAAGCATTCTGATGAGGTTGCTCTAGCAAAAAGGATGTTGTCATCTGCAAAGAGAAGGTGAGATATGCGTGGCGCCCCTCTACACGGAGTGATACCATGTATTAGGTTGTCACGGGCAGCAATACTTAACATGGTAGAAAAAGCTTCCGCACATATGATGAAAAGAATGGGAGAGAGAGGGTCACCCTGGCAAAGTCCCCGTGAAGGTTTTGTTTTCCTGGTCTGGTCCCCGTTTATGGAAAACATATGTTGTACAGATGTGGTGCACTCTTGGATCTTCTCCCTCCATACCACCTTGAACCCCATTTTTTCCATCACAAAATTTAGGAAACTCCATTCAACCCTATCATAAGCTTTGGACATGTCTAACTTCAGAGCAAGGCTGCCTTTTTTCTTTCCCTTGTCTATTTTCATAGCATGGAAGAGTTCTTAGGCGATGAGAGCATTATCAGTAATCATGCGTCCTGGGATAAAAGCACTTTAATTCTCCATTATAATACTATTCATTAGCGGCTTTAATCTATTAGTCATCACTTTAGAAGCAATCTTGTACAGGACATTGCAAAGACTAATCGGGCGAAATTCTCCAACTTTTTTGGATTTGTCGGTTTTTGGGATCATCACCACCAAAGTTTCGTTTACCTCCTCTATGCTTCTTTCCCCTTTCCACCACCCCTTAATGTAGCTAGCCACGTCTTGACCCATGATATTCCAATACTTTTGGTAGAACATCGCTTTCATTCCATCGGGACCCGACGCTTTATTGGGATGTCTAAGGGTTGCCCATATCTCCTCATTAGTGATCTCTCTTTCAAGGTATTTTCTTTGTTCCTCACTGATCATCTTTCGAATACCTCTTGTTGCTTGTTCAAAACCCCTGGGATTGCTACTTTGGAAAAGCTTGGAGAAAAAATTGGTAGTGATGGCTTCAATATCATCTTCATGTGTTTTGTAATTCCCTTGACCATCTTCAAGACCCTCTATCTAGTTTCTTCTTTTCCTACTGGATGCCTTATGATGAAAATAAGCTGTGTTGTGGTCCCCTTCCTTGAGTTCTTTGACACGTGCTCTTGCTGCCCAGTATTCCTCATCTTTCCTGAGCCAGTATTGGAGTTCTTTAGATATCTCTTCAGCCCTTTGAAGGAAAATTTGATATGGTGGATGTGTCTGGATTTTCTTTAACTCGCCTTCAAGATAATCTATCCTTTTTTCCTGTCCCCAAACTTTTTTTTCTGCCCACATTTTTAGCTGATCTTTGCAAGTATTTATCTTTGACTTGAGATCACTACCCCTTCTCCATGTTTCCCCTATGATATTTTCACAATCCGCCTCTCCTGCCCACATGGGCTCAAAAGTGAAATACTTTCTTCTCCTTCTCCCTTTGCTTTCTCTATTCTCAGTTGTTAAGATAATGGGGCCATGATCCGACTCATAGATAGGCATATGAATGACTTTGCAGTAGCTAAACATATCCCACCACCTGAGCTATGGGAGGTATCTATCAAGTCTTTCTTCCACAAGAGTTCTCTCAGACATCCCTCATCGCCAAGTGTAGATGTTTCCTTCAAAGCCAAGGTCCACCAATTCACAGTCATCAATGGTGTCCCAAAAATTTTGCATGACCTTTTCCTCTCTCAGTGGTCCACCTTTCTTTTCAGAATTTGATACTATCTCATTAAAATCACCAAAAAAGAGAATTGGCTCCTCTACCTCTGCTTTTAGCCTCCTCATTAAATCCCACATCTTTGATTTGCTCTGCTAATCCGCCCACCCATATATCCCAATGGCACGCCATGTAGTCCCAGTCTCTTTATCTTTGACTAGACTGGCAACATGTCGGTTATAGTAGTTGAGTACCTCCACCTCAGAATCTCTCCACCAAAATCCAATATCCCCTGCCCGGCCCGTGCTAGAGATACACAAACCATCTTTGGAGCCACAACTTTTTTGTACCCCTTCCAGATTCTTTCCAGCAATCATAGTTTCCATAATGAAAACTATATTCGAGCACTCTCTCCAAACCCACGATCGGAGAGCAGTGCACGTGTCAGGGTCTCCCAATCCCAGACAGTTCCAACTGAAGAGTTTCATTGTCCTTCACAGGATTGGGCATTGCCAATCTCCGCTACTTGGGTCTCACAGACCCTGGTTGAGGTAGAGTCACCCATTGGAGTCTGTCTTGCCTCTTTCTCGCACGTTCCAGTCATAGGTACCTCATCCAGCTCCATGTCACACCAGACTGATTTTCTATCATGTTTCCCTGTCCTTGTTTCCCACACCACCTCCTCCTCTGGGATGCCAAGTCGGGCACGTCTACTCATCTTATACACCCAGGGCTGATGTTTCTTCTTTGCTCGTGTTGTGCTTGCACCTTGTTTTGGTTTTAGTCCCGCTGCCTTCTTTCTTTGTTCTCTAGTGATGGGACGATGATCCCCCTTTGCTTTGGTTATGTTGCGTTCGTCTTCATGTTGGTGTTGCAATGCAATTCTCATTGGTCAGGCACCATCAGCAATCTTGCCTTTCCCCTCACCACCGTATTGCTTAGATATCAGACCTTCCACCTCTCCATCACCCTCTTCCTCCTGGACAGCTGGTGCGACTTCGTCTATGAGGACCCGGTCGTGTCATGCACCCTCCATTCCCACGTAATGCTCCTCCCGCTGCTTGTTGTGACTCGTACCCGCCCCCGCATCCCCCATAGCCTCCTCAACTTCACACCCAGATTGGCGATGCGTTGCAGGCACTCGAAGCCCGTCTTCCCCAGCCCCTCTTCCCTCGAGGTGCTCCTCCACTCTCCCCCAACGCTGCCCCCGTCTCCCTGCCGGATAGCTTCTTCTAGGTGACTTCTACCCCCTCCCGCCTCCCCATCGGACGATCCCCAATGGCGTCGCGTGCCTCCATCGTCGTCATTCCCACCTCGCTTTAGACCACCCTCCCTCGCATCAAGCCCGTCTCCCTACCCCGTGCCTGATAACCTCCAATTTTGGGATGTTATCTTAGTCTTTTCTTCAGTTTTCCACACTCTTTCTCAATTAAAATTAGACATAATCCCTAAATATCCCCTCTTATTGCAAATATACTATTAGACTAACTTTTCCCCTTTTACTTGCAGAAAAAGACACAAAAAAATCATAAAAGACTCAATCGGTCCCAAGACCGCATGGACTCACACGGTCCCAAGACCGCATAAAGCCAATCGGTCCCAAGACCGCATGGAGTCACACGGTCCCAAGATCGCATGAAGCCAATCGGTCCCGAGACCGCATGGAGTCACACGGTCCCAAGACCGCATGCAGCCAATCGGTCCCGAGACCGCATGGAGTCACACGGTCCCAAGACCGCATGAAGCCAATCGGTCCCGAGACCGCATGGAGTCACACAATCCCAAGATTGCATGAAGCCAATCGGTCCCGAGACCGCATGGAGTCACACGGTCCCAAGACCGTATGAAGCCAATCGGTCCTGAAACCGCACTGAGTCACACGGTCCCAAGACCGCATGAGGTCCAAACTGTCTTGAGGTCCAAATGGTCTCGAGGTCCAAACGGTCTCAGGATCCAAACAGTCTTATGGTCCAAATGGTCTTGGGGTCCAAACGGTCTTGAGGCCCAAACGGTCTTGAGGTCCAAACGGTCTTGGGGTCCAAACGGTCTTCACTTAAGGCCTATAAATAAGACCCAAAGGGTCCTCCAAAAGACATCAAGTTTTCAGATGCCCAGAGGCTGCCTCCATCACTGTAGAGCTGTTCCAACTTCCATCCTCCGCCCGAAGGTTGCCGGTCTGAGATCCACGTGCCATCTTGAAGCTGCTTTCTCTCTCTTCACCAAAGAAGGTGGGAAGAGAAGACCTCATCATCGAGCAACCTGTGAAGCTTGAAGATCGTCACTCTCTTACTCTCTAAGGGGTTGACTTTCCTCTCTCCTTTGTGGGGATGATGCTCTCTCTCTCTCTTCTCGCCTCCTTCTTTGTCCTAGCTATTAGCGAGTAGTCTCTTTCACTAGGGTGCGGGGAGTAGCCCCTCTACCCATGATTTCATTCCATGTAATGTAATCCATAGTTTGCAATATAGATTTACTTCCTTTACAATTCAACATCAATCGCTTAATGAATGCTTGTTGCTTGATCACCAACTTGTGTTACCTTTTATCTCTTAGTATGAATTGTCTATGTTTGTACTACTTGATTCGAAACTCGACTGAATGTTGGTTCTTAGTGCATGTATCCACCATGCACCTGTTTCAGTATCTAGGAGTGTTTTCAAGAAGTGGAGTAAACTCACTTCCAAATGTTTTACTTTCATACTATGAAATGGAATCACCACCGTCCTGACGTTGCGCCCCTCGTGACGACGCATAGCCTCTGTTCCCTTGTCCATCATGGTTATTCCGCCTTCTGCCTCGGCCCCCAACAAGGTCTCTGTGCAGCTCGATGCATCCCCAACGCCATGCCACGGCAAGGTTCGAGTTGCACCCGCTACCCCACTGCTGCTATGTTTCTCTGGCTGCCTCTCCACGGATCCACTACGGACATGGCTTCCCTATTGGGACGACGTCTCTTGACTCTCCCTTCGAAAAAAGAGTTTGCACCGTGCTGGCCTGGTGTGTCCATTGTTGTCCTGGTGTAGCCGCTGTTGCTTCCACAGTGACACCCGTAGCCAGTTTCCCCAACGTGCACTTGGTCCTGATCGGCGATGGTGCCCTGGCAGTCCTTGTCTATGTGCCCCAGCATTCCGCACATAAAGCAGAAATTGGATAGACGTTCATACTTTACTTCTACCTCCACGACGCTGCCCCCTTTCACCCTAATCCTCAAGGCCCACTTCAATGGTTTGGTGACATCGAGTAAGATCCTGATGCGGGTAGATGCATCCCACCCCGAGCCATCGACGTCCACCTTGATCACGTCTCCAACCTATCCAGCAATCTCGCTGATAGTAGCTTCCCCTCGATAGCCTAGAGGGAGGCCATATAAATGCATCCAGAAAGGACTCCTTCTAATGCTAACCTGCCCCAACTGCTCATCGGGCTCCAGGTAATGGAAGTGTGCCATCTCAGCATAGATCTCTAACACGACCGCCCCCTATTACCCCAGAGAATGACTTATATGCTCTTTACAATGTGATCCTTTTGATCACGCATATTGGGGTAATGTGTCCATTTCTCTATGGGGTTCCTTCTTCCTCATCACGGTCAGAGATTGTTGCTCCAGTCATGGCCGTGGTCAACCACCAAGTTGACTCCCACCATTAGTGCATGACAAAGGTGACTGGAGCCCAAACTATGTCTGGCGGGGTGCAGCAAACCTAGGGAAATTGTCAGGTTGAGCCAGAGGATAGTCAAAGGCTTGATTACTAGAGTTGGATTCCTATGGTGATGAAAAGGATACCAGAAGTGGAGAGAGGAGTAGTTTTCCTTATTGAAGCATGCACTAAAGATTGGAATAGGCCTAACACATCTCCATGAGTCTTTTGATGCCCTTGCCATGGTCTAGGGCAGCTAGAAACCTCCGAGCTCCTTGTATAGATGTAGGGCCTCCAGAGAAGAGGACCTTGTCCTTATCATACAATGGCTGAAAGGAGCCTAGAGATGACAAAAGTCATGAGCAGATGCAAAGTAGACTGACGTGCAGTTCACTGTGGGAGAATATGTGACATGAAAATCCGACCCCTCTAAGTTATAGCTAAGAGAGCCGAGTCCCCGATGCATTGGTTCTTTTGACATGGTTTGGTGGAGAAGGTTAATTTTGACCTTACCCCTCAAGATAAAGTAATGTGTGATGAGTTCCATGTGTCCAATTTAGAGCACTATGTGAGGGACCCAGACCATGTATTGAGCAATGAACCTAGTGAGCCCCAAGGGAGGCTGAAATGGCCCGAGTCACCTGTGCAGTTTATAGACGCCAGGATGAAAGAACTCAGAGCAAAGAATATGTGATGATAAAGGTTCTTTGGAAGCACCATGAGTACGGTAAAGCCACATAGGGGCCAATGATGGACATGGAAAAGTCTTATCCTAAATTGTTTGTGTGCTTGATAGAATTTTGAGGACAAAATTCCTATAAGAGGGGAAGGATGTTACAACCCCAATTTTTAGGTTCATTTGGTGAGAAATGTAATTTCTCATATTAAAGATATTTGAACAAATAATGATATAATTTAGTTTGAATAAATGGCTTTCATTTACAATAGCCTTGATATTTGTGTTGTGGGCTTTATTGGCTATTGGGCCCAAATAACAAGAAAATTCAATTAGTAAATGAATAATTGAATATTTGAGAAAAGAAAGAGGTAGAAACCTCTAGAAGGCAAAGAGATGTAATGCAAGGATGGATTTCGTGCCTCTTGGGTTCCTTGGGTTCTGAGGAGTCCAAAGTTGCAAAGAAATGGCAATAAGAAAATAAAAGATTAATTAAGTATTTCTTTAGTAAGAAAGAAATTGAAAATAATGTTAAAATGTTGGAAATAAGTGGAAAAAAATATAATTGGGTTATCCTTGGTGGAATTTCGTATCCCAAGGATTCCTAATGATAAAAGGAATACCAATGAGGAAAATAAAAGAGAAATAAAGAGAAATCCTCAAAAAGAGATATTTTAATAAGAAATACACATGATAATGAGAAATAATGCATTTAGATGCATCTAGAAGGATAATGAGTATCCAATAAAAAGGATTTGAAATAATAGAGTTTCTTGGGGTCCAAGGAGCCCCAATAAAGAGGAAAGGAAGAGAAAATACCAAATTTGAAAAATAAAAGATAATATGATACATTATTAATGATTTTGGTGGCATTGTGAAAAAGGAAGTGATTTCTATTAAAAGAAAATAGAAATTCGTGGCAAAGAATTAAAAAGAAAGAATAATGAGAATAAGGGAAAAGTCTTTTCGAATTTATAAATATTCAAATAACATAGTTATCTAAGGGGATAATGGAGAGAGAAAGGTGGTTGTTTCACAACCAAGGAAAGTATGTTTCCTTTTGAGAATAGGACTTGAGTCCTCATGAGGGCACGCCTTAGGGCTTTGTACTCTCCCCTCTATAAGGAGTGAGACCTGGAGCCAAGTTCAAGAGAACCCTACGTACCTCTCTCCCTCTTCTCTTTTGTTTCCTTCTTTCAACCCTAACTATGGGGGATAATGCACCCTGGAGCCTCGAAGGACCACAGCATCATCATGGTGAAAGTTTAGTGGCACCCCGACAACCTGAGGAGGACTGGCCAGCGTTCTCTAGTGACCAACCTCACGCAAAATACCTACAGTAGGCTGCACGGACGGCCAAATGGTGCAGGTTGGGGGCGCTAAAGATAACCACGGTGGCCGCAAATTGGGGGTGCACCAGGTGCACCAGGTCATGGCGGAGGCAGGGAAGCCTTTTCTGGTGTGGATCGTGGCCCAGAGAGGGAGGAAAGGCCGGCGCAAGGCTATAGATCGCGGCTAGGGTGACACAGTTGTTGCTGCGCGAGGTTGAAGGAGGCAGAGGTCCCTTTGGATCATTTTTCCCTTCGCGGGCTATAGCAATAGATGACTTAAATGAGGGTATAATGGTAATTCCGTTATATTTTCCAAATTGAGCCACTATGCATGGAGAGAAGCGACGTGGCACCCGCTGATTGGCCCAAGTAAGTGATATAATGAAAAATTCATATCTAATAATCGATAGCTCAGATGGATACGAATAATATATGCGTTTTGCTCAGAAAAATGAGAGGAATCCAATAAAAATATACTTAGAAGCTAATTCCTCTTGATATTCGAAAAGTAGTGTAAATTATCATCTTTAATGAATTACAAATTAAGAAACCCTATTTTGAAATGAATAAAGTGTTTCATAGGGTTTAATAGATGATTAAAGTTGGTATTAACCTATTAATGATAAAAAGGAACGTTGAGATCGAAAAGGATGAACTTTGCACATATTTGGTCTAATTTAGAGTTTATGTGCATAAATATGCTTGAAATATGAAAAGTACGTAAAGTTATCATCTTTAATGATTTAATTAATGAAAAACCCTTATATTTGATGATAGATGGATTTAATGATGCTCATTGGATAATTCAAGCTGATATTAACCTATTTTTAATAAAAGTGAAATTAGGATCTAAAAAGATGATATTTTTATATAATTGGCTTAATTTAGGGTTTTGTGCATGAATAAGCATTAATGAGCTTGAAAACCCTAATTTAGGTGAATATGTCTTTTAATTGTTCAAATCCATGAATAAATAGAGATATGATAATCCTAAGTCAAATTGGGTATAAAAGACTATTAAAATGGATAATTGAGCAATTAGGGTTTATATAAGTAGAAAAGAGTATTTTTGGGTTTGTTGACCTAAAAGGGATAAAGTTTGAGAAATTGATCTAAGAAACCCTAATGAATATTAATGAAACCCTAATTTGAATTAGAAACCCTAGAAAGTGAATCCAAGTCAATAAAGTAGATTCTTGATAAAATGTGTAATAAATAGAGTACATATTCTTTTCAAGAATTATGTGATTGTTGAATTGCTTGCTTGGATTGCTTTCTTGGTTGGAATTGCTTAATGCTTGAGAAATCATCAAATCGGGTATGTGGTTACGCTTATGATTATCCCGACTAGTTTTTTGAGGATTTTATCGACGTTTCCCTCATGACTTGAAATCACCGTTGGATGCTTTTTTTTCATGCAACTATAGAGTGACTATGACTACCACTATGAATATACATGTATAACTGGCTAGATCCGGGTCCACCCCTATGGCTATGCAAAGGCTAAAAAGGATAACCTAGAGCATGGTCTAGGCTATCATGAGTTAGAAATTGGGCTACACATGTGTAGTTCCATGAGACTCTTAGCATGCCATGAGTTAAGGAGTGGGCTACCTACGGGTAGTGCCATGTGACTCAGCCCTAGAAATTGATTCACCTGTTAGGTGAGATCATGAGGTGTATAATGGGGATCTACCATAAGGAAGGTAGTATCCAGGTCCACTGCAGGGACAGCGCAGGGGATAGGGTATACATGGATCGTGCAGTTATATTTAAAACATAAACTTCTTTGTTAAATGGTAATTGGCTGCAATACATTGTTATGAATAATTGAACGATTATTGTTTCCCCCACATACCAGCTTCAGCTGACCGATGTTTTGTTTGTCAACGTTTTAGGTACAAGCCAAAAGGACAAACAGTAAATCATCATATTGTGAAATACATGAAGTAATATACAAGGAGGATTAGTTAGAGTAGAATCCATAAGTGGATAGAAGTTTAGAGATCCAAGTTTTCAAAAAGGTGTGCAAAAGTTTATTTTTCTTACAGCTTTCTAGTTTAGTCTGTTAAAATTTAATAATTGTTCTTGGTTAAATGTCGAACCTTTGATCCGAAAATTATGGGTACGACTTCGACCTCTCGATCTCCCTTAATTGGGGGTTACCGGAAGGTGGGGTCATAACATACACCATGTCTTCTCTTGGAATGGGATGGGCTTTGTATTTGGGTTGCAGCCAAGTGCTTATTTCATCTCCTTATGAGTGAGAGATATTGGGTAGACGTATGTTATGCTAAAAATTGACCTATGAGAATGAATATCCTATGTTGAAATTAAATGGCATAATTCTAGGGTTTGAGGTGTGACCTCACCCTTATGTGAAAATAAATGAATAAGAACTTAGGATAAGAGGCAATCACCAAAAATTGAAATCACAAGTGGAATGTGATCGCCAAGAGATGACATCATGTGATTATAGCGTGAAAGGAATTAAAGTACCAATCTTATTCATAATGTGAGGAATTTGCACATCAATAAAAGTTTTTAAGGATAGTTCAAGAAGGGTTTCTAATTGTAAGGTTTGAAACTAGGATAAATTATCATTCACCTTAACCATGATATGTTTGAATTTGGGGACAAAGTTCCTTTTAAAGAGGGGTGAATGTAATCTCCTCAAATTTGATGAATTTGAATTAAATAATGTAAGACTTGATTTGATAAGCAAATTCCATAATTATAATAAGCTAACTACTTTGTGGCATGGGTCCAACCCATGACCCAAGTGAAAATTAAGAAATAATATATTTTGTGCATAAATGATGGATAATGGATTTATTATTTGTTAAGTAATTAAAATAATAGATAATAATTAAGTTTCCAAAATTATTCTAATATATGTTGTGATTTAGATAATTGATGGAGTAATTATCTAACCCTGACATGTTCTGGAAGTTGTGCGTAACATATAAGAGTATTTTGACCTGGCTTTTGGAATACTTGAAGATAATGAGAATACTTGGATTACAACATCTTTCCTTTCTCATAATTTCACTTATTACCAAATTATCAAACATGAAGGTATTTTTTAAGAACAATGGAAAGGAGGTAATGGTATGACCACTTTTAGAAATGTCTTTATATCAAAGTCGTACCTAGCCTTTTGGGGTTTTCCTTAAATACTAAGGAGAAAGGGGAGAAGGTAAGGGTGTATACATAGGGTTTCGATGAGAGTGTCTCCTACATAGTTGGCCAACCTTTCTCCCCTCTACCAACAAACCCTCTCTATGGAACATCTTCTCCCCCTCGCTGGCGTTTCTTTCCATGTTGACATGATGATGGATATATGAAATTATTTGAAGACATTAAGTATAATTAATGGAGGAATAGTTAGATACTTCTTATCATACGTAATATATTCCATGTTTGAATTTCATGTAATTCCTTAGAGGTATATCATTTTACAATTTGTAAACAATACTATTGAATTGATGGAAATTATTTTCTATTGTTTTTTATTTGGTAAAATATTGATTTTTTGAAATTTTAGGTAAGGGCTCTAAACTTTAAGGTCCTTTCTTAATTGTGGGATGTTGAAAAGTGAGGTCGTTACTACTTTACTACTATCTTTTTTTTTTGGTTGGCGAAAAACTCTGTTGCTATTGTGATACCAAAACTTTAGGTACAACATATGCACACCCCTTAACCCTCCGAAAAGGATTACCAAGACAAAAACAAAAAGAAGAAACATAGGTCTTACGCAGAAGACCAAAACAAACCCAGAAAACCCAGAACAGAAGACAACACAAGAGAAAACATACAGACAGAAACTGGTACGACCATCACCCTGCTCAATAGAGGAGCTCCACTGATAGTATGAACACCCACAAAAAGTGCAGACTCTACCTACAGGCAGAAGGCTACCAATTAAAATCCATACTTGTGCTCCTATGATGAGAACCACCCGAGCTCAGACTAGCAAAACACTGATGAAGCGAACCATCATCAGCCACATGATGCACCTGAGTGCAGCAAGACATCCCATCAAAACTCCTAAAAGGAGTTCCAATCCATGTTGAAGTAGAGAAAGCAATCACAATGCAGGACCCTTCCATTAGCTGACCTTCAAATGATGTCCTTGAACTAAACACCAACCTGTCCACCACTGGCGTTTGCTTCAATCCCTGAAAGTGTGGGATCCAGGTGGGTATCCAGCCCCTCTTCATCATCCACAAGACACCTAATCAGGGACCATGAGTGCTAAACGTGGCACAAAAGCAGGAAGAAAATGAACATGAGAGGAAGATCAATCCACCCCTCTTCGATCCCAAGCACAAGCAACCACCAGAGAAGCAAGCTCAAATCCTCACGCTGCTACTACCAGTTACATTTTGACTAACACCTTGAGGGTGTTCCATATGCTGAAACAGGAACCACCGGACAGACACACCCGTAGATGACTTGATGATGGTGAAATGGAAGGAGACCACCTGCTGGATAGAGGGGACGTGAGCCCACGCCGCCCATGTGGACGTCCAACCATCTCCGAGGTCAACGGGTACAGGTTCAACCGCACCATGGCCGTCGTCTCCATGCCACCAGATCTTGGGGAGACCCAGGGGCCCGAAGGACGCCGCCAACCCAAGAGAACAGATCTGTCGATGAAGATGCCCTGCGGCATAAACAGAGCAGGAGGACTCCACCTAGGACGCCAGAGATTCGTCAGATGCTGGCGGCGGCGCCATGACCAGCGACCATAACCACCTGCAATCGAAACTCCCCACGGCCTTGGACGGAGTCGAGCCTGCGCCACCCAGGCTGCCTAGGTAACCCTCGGGAGGAGAAGAGGAGGAGCTAGCGGGAATGGGGGATAACCCTATCCGCACCAGCGTGATGGAGCACGCACGCAATCAAATCTGGCTGGGAGCAGCACTCTCCCACCATCTCACTTGAACGGAAGGAGTCGCCTTAGGCGAAACGCCACTCTGGCCCAGACGCTAAACGCGCAGCGCAGCTCATCTCCGCTCCAATCTACACCCGACGGCGCCTAGCCACGATCCCCCAACGCCAAAGCTTGCTTCGCGCTAACATTCGGAAACACCCTAAGCTGTTGATGGGCCAGGGGGAGGAAGGCATCGGGGAGACGCTCCTAGTGAGAGGGGAGAGCGAAACCCTAGAGAGAGGAAGTTGGGAGCCGTCCGGTGTAATTACTACTATCATTATGATATTAACAATAGAAAGTACCCAAGATAGTTAAAGGAGTGATAAAAATTATCCCCCAAATTATTTTTTGATTCAACACATGCACATGAATACATTAATGTGTCACAAAACCCTCATTAATAAAACTTATACAAAAATTGTCTAAGTTTCAAAAAATGAGGTAAATGAATCAAAATAAGTGCAGTTATGGGTAATTGTTGAATGTACATAAATTTGGTAATGTATATCAACAAACAAATAACTTAGTTTGATTATAATAACATGAAATCACTAAGAGGGGATACCTAGTAAAATAATGAACATAATTTGTAAAAGATGTTAGGAACAATGTGTAATAATGAAGCAATCCTAAAAATCAAATCGCCATGAGGGAGCGCGAGGACGGACTGCTCCAACATTGACTCCTTTACCGTGATTTGTTCGTTACCGAAATCATTTTTGTGGACAAAACATTAGAGAGATGTATGCATTACATATAAAAATATGTTAAGATTATCATTAAACCCTAATTTAATGTGTAATTTCATGAATGATATCAAAACTAGAAACTAACGATAAAAATAGGCATTAGGCTTCAATCTTAAACCTTATTTGACCCCTTTATGAAAAGAAATAAAATTGCATATATTGATCAACAATGTGATCATTGTTCAAAGAAGATTGGTTTGTTAATATATCTTCTACACATTTTTCTCTATCAATGTAGTTGCCTTCCTTTTAACATTTGGACTATAATCTGACAGTCTATGACTACTTGTTGTTGCTTAATTAGCTCCCTCTTTGATCTATTAGTGAAGACCCTATCTCCTACCTATTGAAACATGCTTGCTTTGTAGGGGCACAATGTCATTTTCTTTTATTCTTCTTTCCTCCTTCCCCACCCATCATTTTCATGTGATTGTTTCTTTTTTAGGTTCCTCATATATTCAAATCCTAGGCATCGCCAACACGATCCTAATATATGTAAGGTGTAACACTCAAATATGGATATTTTGCTCAACCTTTCCTTTCCTTTCCTTTCCTTTCCTTAGGCAAATTATCAATTATGATAGTAACACATCCCTCTACTTTAAATTGTTTTAATTAGGAGCAAGGGGGCTAAGAAAATATATTTTTCCAATAAATGTGAAAGACTAATGATAAAAATAATGGGGGTTAATTAAAGAAATTCATCATTAAATTGGTGGCCCAAATATGAAACTCTGGAATCATACTAAGTTTATTGAGAAAAAGAATATAAATATGAAATCATGTAGGCATTAAATGCATGCTTAACTCTGAAGTAATGAAATAAAATATTAAGGGTACCATAATGGCGAAACTAACGTTAAAACTAGGATCCTCATATCTTATTTAGTCAGCATGCAAAATTTTAGGTCAATTAGGCCTTGTTTTCCCCTCATTTAATTGATGGAATTAACAAATATTAAATACATCACAATGCTTTTACTATTCTTCAAGACCTAAGATAGAACGTATGTTATATGTAACATCTCCAGCCTTAGCCGTGCGACCCTTCAGCTGCGCGTTCTTCGCGTCGGGCTCAACATCCCAAACAGCTGCCAATATTGCTCTCTCCCTTCCTATTACTTCCCCTCCCATAGTTCTTTCCGTCCGCACACTAGCCCTAGCCGCACAGCGTCCTCCGTCGTGCTGTCCACCAGAGATAACTACACTTCTGCTATATCTGATAGCCGATGTCCACGGCCGCCCCTTTTCTTTCCTCCTCTCCTCTTCCTCACTCAATTGAACCTAGCATGCAGCCTCCGTCTTCCTTGTTGCCCCACGACCGCGATAGCCTGCAGCCGCTGCCACCTCTTGCCCTGGACGTCATCGGCTCTAGTTGATGCATCGTGATCTTCTTGTCTCTATGGCTAACGGTTGCTAGAGGTCAACACAATCACCCTCATGTTCCCTTCTTTGCGGCCATGGCTGATAAGGAGAAGTCATCTCCAGTGTTGCAGCGGAAGGCAAGAGCTCTTGTTCTATCAGAAAGAAGTGGAACTGTATCAGCAATGATCTATAATCCCTCGCCAGTCACCTCCAATCCCAGACACCCTCATGTGGCACCTCGGCTCCTCCACCTTTGTGGCGCCCCTCCAGGGACGTTTGCGTCAGACACAAGTCTGCAAACAACTTGCCAACAATGCGATGGCCGCCCGTACACCTTCCTTTCTCAACCAACATCGCCAACGCCCAGAACCCTAGTCGTGTTATGCCCATCCGCAATGGCTGAAGAGACGTCAGCCGAACTTTCAATAGAATGTTGCGTCATCTATGCCTACGCACATCCGCACGACAACAACACCTCAGACCGACGATGTTGCAGATCTGCAGGGCATGGATGTCTAATGCCACCTCCTCTCCTCCCCACGACATCCATAGCAGGGCACACCGACGGAGCTAGCCAAGTCAGCCCCCTTGCCTCCTCACATCCTCATCTCCACCTTGAAATGAAGCACCACGACTTCAACATCCAAATCATATCGCCATCCAACAGACTTACAGCGGTAGAGTGATAGATTAGCCAAGTCCTCATCATTGCAAACCACACCGCTAGAGGAATACAGTCCATTAGCCACTCCAAAACTTGTAGCCACTTGAGATTGAGCTACAAGATAATTTGTAGCGAACCAAAAGTTTGTAGCAAATTGATGGTGGCCATTGCCTTGGTAGCCATTTTGTTTATGCTACAAAGTATCTTGTAGCCAACAAATATCTTGTAGCCAATATAAGTTCAATAAATTTAATAAAAAATTATATATTTACTACATCTAAATCTGTAGCCAAGCAACGCTTTTCATTAAATGTTATCAACAGAGACCAACAATTTCAGTTCAGCAATTTTTGTGATTAACCACAATCATATATATAATGACAATCTTTGTAAATGATACACTATATATAAGGCACGAGGGATTTCCCATTTTCAGACAATTTTCAAATAATATCATTCATTATATTACTGTATGAAAATGTGTTTGCTTTACAAGCCATTCCAGTCATCTTTACATGTAACAAAGAAGAAGCAACCTGAACTTGCCATGTTTGAAAATGAAACAAAGTATACCAAATAATTGTAGCTACATGTTTAACCATAAAACAAAGCATGTATACACTCCAAACGAGTATAGCCACATCCTAGCAGAAATTGAGGTTTCATTGAAGATTGTCAACATTGATAAGTGGCTCCCTTTCACTGATCTAAATAAAAGCTGCTTCTTTTCATTGTTGTAAGAAAAAAGCTGCTCCCTTTCAGTTCTTCGCCTGAAACGACACCTAACAAATCAAGTAGGCTAGCTGGTATGTTGGTTGTCCACCTAAAATACAGAATTCACCTCATTATATTTCGAAACAAAGCATACAGCTAAAGTATCTACCTTGTTGAAATAACAACAGTGTGAAAGAAAAATGGCATACCAAAGCCAAACAAGTGAATCTGCTGTAATATATTGTGATACTATAAGTTTATACTCTTTGTTTTAGCATTGAGATGGTAAGCATCGGAATCCTAAAATTGCATGTTCATGTAATAGCATCAGAACAACACCAAGTAGTAGATAATAAAAAATGCATACAATCTAATCAGACAAGAATATATTCCAAGGACCTGAATATACATCCCCTATTTTTCATATATTAACTCCAAAACAAACCAAGATGCTTCTCCATGTAAAGAAAATAGGAAAATGACAACAAATTTGGGAGGGGACATGATAACATGAAGGGGAAAAGGAACCACATATGAGTTGGAAAAGGAGACATAATGATAAGAGGTATTTATAACTGACCCACTAGTCTCCAATATCAACTAATTACAAACATAATAACACATTATTTTCTACTAGTACTCAAGAACCCAACACCACTAAGTCAAACAATCCAGGCAGCCAGTCGCAATTCTATAAGAACAAAATTGCATTTAAAAAGTCATCTTCATTGGGAAAGTCGTATCAGGGTGTTTTTCTTCAACATGTTGTAACCATCAAACCAGTTGTGCATAAGACTTATGTTCCCAGCCTGTTTGTTTATGTTGATGTTCTCTAGGCTTAGACAATCCTATGCACTCCAAAACAATACCTCAAACAACTTGTATTGGACCTAATTTGAATGGATTTAGACCTACATTAACTTTGTCACCTCCGATGGCATACCCAAGTCGCTAACCGTTGTGAGATTGTAATGATAAACAAGTCAGACTCCGGCTACAATAATTTGTTGTGTTCTTAACTAGAGGTGATTGGGTTTGGATTAAAATATTAAGGTCAGGTTAGGTTTGGTACGGGTTGATAAAACCCTCCCATTGTCATCCATACTTGTCTAGGTAGCTAAGCGGTCCTTCCCACCCAAGGGAAGCCTAGGGAGCCCAGGCGCCTAGAAGTTCTTCATATTTGTTATAGTTTACGCATACATAAAGAATTTTGTGTATAGATTTTGATATATTCAAATATATAGATTGCTATGTACATTTGTATTGGTTGTCCCTAAACTTAATCAATCATCACACCTATCATGACCTAAGCTAGACCTTTCGGTTTTAAATTGACCTAACATGATCTAAATTGGACCTACTTTAACTTAGTTTGCCCTAATTTGGCCTAAGTCAGACCTATTTTGGCATTACAAGACCTAATCATATGCAAATTACCCTAGTTTGTCCTACATTGACCTAAACAAGCACTAGTTTCACAAAATCAGAACTAGTTCCCCCAAATCAGACATGTTTTCCCCCAAATCAACATGTTCCCCCCAAACTAAACCTACTCTGCCCAACTATTAGTAGTAAGAGTAAGGGCAAATAAAGCATTATTGCTCATTGGGTTAGTTTAAAAGGTTCATATATTATCCCTCGCGCACTTTCCCTCACAAAATACTAGGGATAAGCTTGGTTGCCTCTTTGGATGATTTTTACCTCATAGTTGTAGAAAGATGTGTATTCATTGTTTTCTCCAAAATTTCAAACCTCAATTCTTTCTCATTTGTCAATAAATATACTTTTTTTTGGATCAGGTAAAAAATTACTATAGAAATCAAAAGTATGGGGTAACATCAAAACCCCACATACAGTACACCGGGTGAGCTAACTACAAAAACCCCAGTGCCTTTGTATCATCATAATAAATATACTTATTATGCTTGGTTGTATTGTTAGCTCTTGCATATGATTCTACATTTCAAAATACCAAGGAGAAATACAAACCAAAAGTCTAGAATTGATATGGCATTGAAGTATTATGAAGTAGAAGGAATTGAAGGAAAGGGATATGTATATGTCAATTGCAATTCGTGTGGAATTCTAAGGCTGAAAGACTATTTAACTAAAACCCACAAGAATGTTGATTCTTGTGATTTCCCCTTGGTGGTTGAAAAGAAATGAAAAGTATTTGTGCGCACAAGTGGAGAAAAATAGGCAAATGGATGAAATGAAGATTTTTTTGTGCCACATCGTACAATAAAACACCAAAGACTTCTTTTATGCATGCAAGTAATTACTAGATTGAAACGTAATGAAGTTTTCTGAGATCATGATGGAAATGTCACTAAGGATGATGTAGTAGACTTATAGGAAGGACAAGAAGAAAGACATTAAAGGAGAAGAGATGTACGAGTAACATGGATACTTTCTAATTTTTTAAACATTGATGGTTGCTAATTGCTATCCCACGTGGATTTTTTATGATCCAATTAGCAGCTCAAATAAATTATGATTCAATGGATGAAGCCACATCACACTCATTAGTCATAATCATGATCAAAACGTTTTCTATGTTACTCTAGTCAAACTTTTTTATGAACTACCATTTGAGGTGTTTATTGCCTCATTATCTAGTATATTGTATGTTTGATATTTTTACTTGGGAGACGTGACTTATGACTTATTCTTGTGACTTAAGACATGAACTTGAGAATGAGTTTTGTGTATCTTTGTGTGGTCATGTCAAATGTTTAACATTTGCTTCAAATTGGATTATAATTTTACTTGGATACATTCTAAGGCTTACACCTTGACCGCCTTGAGGCTTACGCCTCACCGAGACAAACCACCTCCATAATCTAAACAAATAGCACATTTCAATATTTTATAGTTGAATTTTACATATTTTAGATGTTCCTTTGTTCTTTACTCATTAAAATTTCTAGTATTTTGCTACACATGGTAGAGGTTCTTGTGATACAATATTGCAACCTCCACCAAAGATACAAACTAGCATTTCATAAAACATACCTCAACTTCTATGCATGAAAAATGTAAAGAAATCCTTAATCTGTAAGAGAATTGAGGTTCTCATGTGCCTTTAATCCCAAGATAGGAACATTTTAGAAACATGAAGGCCAAGCCCACTCTGATCCCAACTAGAGAGGTTTGATGGTCTCTCGCATATTTATGATTCCGAAGGACAAAATTAAAGAAATGAGGAATTTGGGAGATCATGGGTAGGGAATGTGGTGAGACAAGAAGAAATCAGAAGAATAGGCCTCAAATCCCTAAGATCCGCAAGCAACACAACCAAATGATCATAGAAACATACATCTAGCCGATATTTGTTTCTTTGTATAAATTTTAATACAATATATAATGAGATTTATGGGCATTAAAAGGGAAAAATCCAACTAGTTAGAAGTCTTGAAATATCAATATATTTTTGTTTAATTATTAGTAGTCTGGACACTGGACACACTTGAATAATCCATGAAAGAATTCTACTTAGCATGCTAAAGTCATAAAATGGTAAACAAGTAGAAACTACAACAAAAAGAAGGTTATGTTCATTGGTACTCAAGAACACACCACTACTAAGTCATCCCATCACAATCGACAAGAAGAAAATAGTAATTAAAATTCATATGAAGAGGGGGTGATTATTATGGATCAGGTAATACATATAGTCCGTATTTATTATTTTTGGAGAATAAATTCAGATTTTATTATCCTTTTAGATTTTATTACCATTGACCTTGTCATGTTAATTTGCAATTGCAGTTGAGGCAGTTCAGAGAAGGCATTGGATGCTTTGTGCATCTAAGTGCTATTGCGGATAGAGAAAAAGTTGTTTCATGTGAGTGGTGGTCGTGGCATGGCACAGGTTGTGAAGAGCTACAACACATTGTTGTGAGAATTCTATCACAGAAGTTGGTCCACGTTCAACCTCATTCATAGCTAAAGCCAAACCAGACTTGGTGCACAACGTCTAAATGACTTGGTATACGTTCACTATAACATGAGGTTGAGGCCAAAAGACCTTAGAGAGTGAGAATTTAGAGAAATGGACCTTTCTATTATCCATGATCCAATTGATACTGCTTTTCCCTTTGGTGGTGGTGATGAAAATCTTGATCCAGAGGATAATCCACTGTATTAATGGATGGATGAGACCGGTGGTGCCCCAGTTTTAGACAAAAATGATGGCAGGCTAGATCCCACTGTGGAGGCAACATTTATGCCTAGTACTAGAGAAGAACAAGAGACAACTGGAAGAGATTGCATCCATGTACAAAGAATTGAAGAAGAAGAGCACATTCAAGATGAGATGGATATTGCATAGGCAGTTTAAGAAGGTGTACCTCGTACTACTAGCCACTCTTCCAAATCTAATGATGACATTGGTTGTGGTGATGATGATGATGGTGTTAATGATAGTGATGATGATGGTGATGGTGGTGACTAAGAAGGTGATGGTAATAATGAAGAGTGGGCAGGATTTGTGAATGATGATGATGATCAACTTTATCTCTCTGAACCTAGGGCTGAAGTTGCACCTACTGAAACTCGAATTCCATTTGTTGATAATACATTCCAAAGAATAAAAACTAGAGGTAAAAAAGAATATATTGGCAAACCAGAAGGCCCAACACGTCACCACCGCCTCTAGCTATTCTTCCATCTCCTCAATACCAAAGTGATTATATTTCTGATTTGGCTGAATCGGTTGGGAGCATTAGCATTTCAGACAAGGATACATCTTCTATTGTTGATTCTTTCTTCTAGTGATGGGGGCTTGCTCAAAATCGAGGTGCAGGCACTGAGTACACAGTATCCAAAATTCATTCGCAAGTATACCTCATGTTTCATTCATGAATGCGGGCGAACAACAAACAAGAAAACGAATGAACGCAACGAGAATGAAGCAAACCTGTCCAAAGTCTCAGCCGCGGACCGAAGCTGCTCAACCGTGATAACCGGGTCCTGGAACTTGGGTAGGCCCTGCTGCTGCGCCATCTTCCTGTGCAGCCAGTCATCTATAGCCCCACAAAACTGCTGGACCTGCAGAATCACTATTTTAGTGGATGTGAAAGATGAGAAAACATGAATCGGTTTTGAGGAACACACCATCCACTTATCCTGCTTATCCATGTGACCATATATCTTGCTATCATAGGCTCTGCAATCAGCGTCGTGGCACTCCTCATTCAGCCACTTCACTGATTGGCTAAGTTTGTCAAGGAAGGCCTGCCTCTCCTCAACTGAAACGAATTCTCTGTACTCGCCACCGAGCTGGACACAGCATGACAACAACAAAAAATATATAAAGGTTTAGCATGGGGGATTTCCTCATGACTCGCTACTGTAGCATTAGCATGGGGGGAGGGAAGCGCGGTGGCACCTTGTTCCTCATCTCGTACACATATGACTCCAATAAATTCTTCTGGTCCTTGGTCAGCTCCACTTGTTTGGGTGGCAGTGGTGGGGGTTTGCTTAAAATTGGGGTGCAGGCACTGAGTACACAGTATCCAACATTCATTCGTAAGTATACCTCCTGTTTCATTCATGGATGCGGGCGAACAACAAACAAGAAAACAAGATAAAGGCTGAGGATGCACGGGTTAGAGACATTCAACCAAACTCGATAGTTTAGGTTTGACGGCAACGCCCAATTGGGGCATGTCACTACTTGCCCGCGGAGGCTAGAAACAGAATAAAATGGGATCACAGAAACTCGTACAACGAACCTCTTCAGACGACCCAGATTGTCCTTTACAGCCCGGATATCAGCAGCTTTGACGATTGGCGGCTCATACCTGGGTTGAGCATTCGGCTTCTCTATCACATGGTTCGACCAGTTTGCAGCTGTACAACACTCATTCCAGATCTTCAACAGAGTGAGAGAGAGAGAGAGAGCAAAAACTTTGAATTAGTCGATTAGCTGCACCCGATATATTGATTGAACCATTAACAGGAAATCAAATCATCCACTATCAACCAGTGAAGTTAATATTATTTGGTGAAAAATCGATGGCACATTCAAATCATTGACTATCAACCAGTGAAGTCAATACTATTTGATAAGAATTAACTGATCGCTCAAATAGTCAAATATTTGACTATTAACTGGTACTCAAAAGCAAGGTATGCAAAATAAAAGGTGTTCTACCTGCGTAAGCAGATTCTGCTTTTCACTAATGTCAATGTCATGGAAGCCAGGTGTGTTTCCTTCCTTCAAAGCAAACATTTCCTGCA
Source organism: Alisma plantago-aquatica (assembly GCA_963693085.1). Classification (NCBI taxonomy): domain Eukaryota; kingdom Viridiplantae; phylum Streptophyta; class Magnoliopsida; order Alismatales; family Alismataceae; genus Alisma; species Alisma plantago-aquatica. The sequence goes on from OY856413.1 coordinate 752,142,328, forward strand.
CCAAGTATGGCAGTTGATGGCATTCTTTACCCCTATACAAGCTCTCCTGGATGCGTGCCTCAATGGGGTGACCAAGCTGCCACCATATACCAAGTAATACATAATTTCAAGTACACTGTATAAGAGGGACTCAAGAAAAACCATAAAAGATTGATACGGCAGCCTACCATTCTGAGCTCATTTACCTTGCTATCATAGGCGCCGCAATCAGCGCCCTGGCACTCCTCATTCAGCCACTTCTCTGATTGGCTAATTTTGTCAAGGAAGTCCTCTCTCCTCATCTGAAAGAAATTCGTTGTACTCGCCGCGGAGCTGGACACGGCAACAAAAAATATATAAAGCATTATCAAGGGAATTTCCTCGTGACTCGGTGTAGGGGCTGGAGACACTGAAACACAGGTGTAGGGGCTGGATACAGAAGGCAATTCACCTTGTCCATCATCTCACGCACGGACTTTTCCAGTGCTTTCTTCCGCAGGACAACTTCTTTGCCCTGGGCTGTCATGTGCAACGTTTTCAATATGGTCAAAGCATCGATTCTGGACTGTATCTCTGCAACTTTCACAAACGGGTCGACATGCTTGGGGAGAGTATTCTGGGGCTGGCTGCTTGCTGGCGCTCCATCAGTTCAGATCACCAGTGGTGGCTGTGATGGTGGTGGCCGTGGTCATGGTGATGCTGGTCAAGCCCAAAGCAGCGGAGGAAAGGGTGACACGCAACGAGCATACAGCTGTCGATGCCCCTGAAGATGGCTGAGACGAGGAAGCATGGGCAGCACAGCAGCGTGCAGCAGAGGGGCTCCTCGTGTGGTGTCCCATGGCCCCAAGGGAAGGAGACGTGCCGCTTACCTGGGTCCAGGGTGAAGTTTCTTTCTCCTGAGCACAATCTCCAGGTTGGCAGGACCTTCTCTTTCTTTGCAGCGAAGCCATGAAGTAGCTTTATCTGGTACCTTCCACGATTAATATGCCTCGGTGAAACACGGCCAGCGGTCTGTAGCGATGGATGTTTGGTAGCCTTCTTCGAGACATGTAGGGATTGCCTCCACGTGCCAGGCCTCGTTACGGAATCATCGGAGCAAGGTGGGATAGCAAGGTATTGGACAGGAGGAGCAGCAATTGAGAGTGGAACTATGGTAACACAGGGTTGGGAGGAGAAGAGGGCCTCACCGCACCTAGGGATTTCTGGAGCGGGGGGCAGACGAATTGAGAACGAGATATGCGGATGGACTGTTGCTGCCCGATTACAATGATCTGGGGAAATTTATTCCGCGCCCAAACTTTTTTAGAAGCCCGCCTAAAGTAACTCTGCAGCGGAAAGCAAATAAACATTCAGAATTTTGAACTGGTAGCCAATAAGTGGCCGGGCTCGTAGCCGCTTTTTGGGCCTGTAGCGGTATATGGGCTTTCTTCTAGTCTGCGCCACCATAATCAAGCATCCTCCTTGTCAGTGATCCCTCTGTCTGCCCCAGCAGGCTTCTCCTCGGCATGTGCATGGCCTGCAACGGATTGCAAAACAAGCACACTAAGAACTTGCTGTCGCTCTATGATCCTGCCTATTTCTCCATTCTGTGCGAGAGGTTGAGGTATCCCAAGATGCCCGAGGGTGGGCTTGGTTTCTCTAGATTCGTGGATGACTACTATCTTAATCTCCAATTTTCTACACTGCAGGTATTGAGAAGATGCTCTTCTCCCTCTATGCCTTAACAGCTAAGGACGCAACATTGAACTGGGCGTGAGTTTCCTTAGTCGTCATTTGCATTCTGTTGGTTTACTTCTCTAGGTTATTGTAATGCTGACAGATTTGTTTTGTTGATAAATTCTACAGACTCTCTGTTCCTTCCTCCCCTCCGCCATGGACTGCACGTGGCTGTCGAGGTGGTTTTGCAAGGCCCTCTTTGTGTTTGTGATTCTCTCGCACTCCTATGAAAGGAAGATCGCCTAGGTTCCTGCTAGTTTTGCGACCTCTCATAAAAGTTAGACATCAAAATCACTTATTATATGTACTTGCTTGATGAAAGTGTGGGTGTAATACATGACCGTACAATCCTCTATAGGCAAGTCTATGGATGAGATATTGTGGGCATAGAAGATTTGGACCCGGGTGTAGGGGAGTATTTCGCGGGCTGAATTGGTTCACGTGAAGTTATTCCCCTACATGCCCATCTCTTCATTTAAATTTGCCCCTCACGTGAGGGGTAATGCGGTCTTTTTTGCCCAGATTTTGGTTTAGTCGTGTTGTTCTTTCTTCTGGATTTGATTTTATGAGTTTCCGATAAATGCTTCAACTTGAATAATTCATGACTAATTATTCACTCATCTAAAAATAATATTAATAAATAAATAAAACAAGACACGTGAAATGTTAAACTATAACATATTTGTTCAGTTGAGTTTAGAACCTAGGTCGGGTGGATTTTAAAAGTCAATCTTAGGGTTTGTACTTAAATTAGGTTCTAATCGTAATTCTTTTTATGCAAAATGACATTAGGTGATTTAGACCCTATCTTGGACTTAAGGTGTAAATAATGTTAATCAAGTTTGACCTTTTTTTTATAAGGTAAAATATTACTAGAACACCAAAAAGAGTATAGAGGTGAACATCCCGTATACTGCACAAGGTCATCAAAGACCCCACATCAACCTAACCTCCGACTTGACCCTCACAAGGGTACCTAGGTTAGCTTTACAAAACCAACATAAGCTATTAAGAAACTCATCAAAAAATTGAAATTTATCCCTTGCCCTTTTGCCATGGGCTCTACAATTCCTCTCTTGCCAGAGGAGGAAGACGAGCCCCGTCCAGATCAGCCCCGCAAACCTCCTGAGATGACAATCCAAAGTCGTCGACTCCAAAATCCAGCCCATAGTATCCATAAGGTTGGTGGCTGGGTTACCCCCCCAACTGAGTTTAAGGGAGCAACGAACCCAAAGGTACTCAGCATACGGGCAACCAAAGAAAAGGTGTTGGTGAGACTCCATCTCCTCGCAGCAAAGAAGGCAGACGCTACTAAAGCCAACCACCCATCTACTAACTCTATCCCTAGTAGGAAGCCGACCAAGGATAGCTCTATAAGCACAAAAGCTCCACTTGGGGCAGTGGAACCTGCTCCAGAGGATCTGGTCCCAAGGCACATGTGGCTTATTAAAGTTTGATCTTAATAAGGTATGTCTGCTTCCGTATTTAGTTCTGGGTATTAACCTAACTTAAATATTTCTATAATGAGAAATTTCTTCTTAATTGTTCTTTAATTTGATCCATGGTAAAATTCTTTATTCTCAGAAATACAATTTCGTGGTTCCACTAAAATTGATAAATATTTTGTTGCCTTGGGTCTATGACGCCAATTGCCTTGTTATTTGGACATGGAAATGTGGATGATGACTTATATAGAATTCTTCCACCCTAGTTGCACATCTTTGATTATTTAGCTAGATCCATATAATATGATGCTTATGCACAACCATTAGGGTACACTATTCTGCCAGAGTTCTCTTTTCCACCTCTTTTTATACATGGACGTATTGTTCCACCCATGGTCTGTTGTTTCACCCATTTTTACTTAGGCCAAAGATCCATTGGTGTCTTGGTCGTACCTTATCTATTCTAGTCTAAATATATATACATGTGAATATATCTGATTTTAGTGATATTATAAATAATGGCAAGACTTTTTATGTCAAGTATTGCACTCTAAAATTTAAATGTCTCCTTCTCTTGAAATTGATTCTCTTGAACTTACCTAAATTTAAATAGCCTCCTCTTGCGAGAACTCCCTCTTTTGTACTTCATGTCCTTGAAATGTACAAATTTTTTTATAATGTGCACATATACTAGTTGTTACTGATGGGTACTATTTTTGTCTATTTTCTAGGTTGTTCACAAAACTACCCAGGTAAAGGTTCTTATAAGGACATGGATACATGAACAGTGTACACATGAAGTTGGCATGTTATTAGCTTGAGATGTCTTGATTGCCATTTGCAACTAGAGCTCTTGTGAAAGTAGAGTAGTATTTTCATTTTTATGTACCAACATTAGGGTGAGAAACTTATGTATATGGAACATTTTGTATCTTTGTAAATGGTTGTGTTATCTGCTTGATCATTCATGGCTCATGTCTTATACCATTTGACTGTACCAATATTGGGTCCCACTCTTTACGTGTGCCCCCTATACTGGCTTAATCCTTAAACTTGATAGCTTACCATGATTGTAAGCTTAACTATCCTATTTGCACGAATAGTTTGGTTTGAAATAAGATGGTTGAATAATACCTCAAATTGACCTTACTTTTGTCTTGTTTGCTTCTTTTGCATATTAGCATGCTTTTGTGGATTTAAGTGCAATCACACCATGTGTTGAAATTTTAATAGAAATTTAGTACCATGGTATATTGGCTCATATAGTCCTTCTTTATCTTGCTTGCTTCACTTTTTATTTGCATGTATTTGATCCTAGCTATTGAGGTTTTGACCCCTTCGTATTTAACCTAAACCCTAGCTGGTGGCGTGTGTTATTTTGATTGTGACTTTGATTTGGTGAACCAACGAGATTAGAAATGATGGACTTTTTTTGGTTAGTGGTTGGCAATTGAGGGAAAATCAAACTCACTAATCATGGTGACATGACTCCCGTTATCGATGGGTTCTTGGTTAGACGGAAACTGATGAGACTCGTGGTGCCATTGGATGAGAGGTATGCATGTGGCAACTGACAAGAGTCCATGCGTGTGTGATGTGATGTCCATCGATCATAACCTCAACTTATAGTAGTAGAATCATGCACAAACCAATTAAATCACTAAGCTCATGGACCAACAATGACCACCTTGCGGCAACCAATAAGGGTTCAAACTCTATAATTAATGATACACATAGCTTCCTAAATCAAAGACAAATTGGTGGAAGAGATCTTAGGGTTGTATAAAAAAATTTGTTGATGAAGTTTCATATGGTATGATCAACTAAGGAGTTCGAACAGTCAAAAGCATGGAATCATGAACAAGTAAGGAATTAGCCTCACATACCATTGAGGAATTCAGTTTTCATCATTGATGAGGAACCTACTTGTAGTAAATGATGATAAACTTGTTGACCTTCTCTCTCTTACCCTCACTCCCTCTTCCATCCTACAAATAGTTCTCATCTTGCTTCAATTAGACCCTTGTTATCTTGAGATTTTGTGGAGAGGAGAGAGTGATGCGGTAGATGCTATGATTGTAAGTCACTGTTAACCAATGAGTTTCATTGACAAAGAGAATGAAATATCTAGAGGGGGTGAATAGAACTTTTTTGGATAACCTAAATTTAATTAAAACAATTAAAGCACTCAACCAAAGAAGGAGGAGGAAACAAGGAAGGCACTTGGATGTAGAGTGGTTTCTACCTTTGAAATCAAAGGTAATCAGTACACTACCCAATTGTTTCCAATTGGGATTTTGAAAGTTATTTATTTTATTACCTTGCAAGGATGTTACATAAAAGCCAATCATTGTCCACTCGAAGTAGCCTTCACCTTAAAGTAGACTCAACCCCCTTGAAACATCCTTCTTGAAGTAACCACGAGCAAACCTTTGAGCAACCTTAACCACCTTGAGGTAGCTCCACCACCTTGAGATAACCTTCACCTATAAGTAGCTCCAACCTCATTTGAAGTAGCCTTCTTGATGTAATATCAAGAACACCTTGGAGCATCCTCCACTTTGTTGAATTATCACCAAGCAACGTCCTTTCAACAGCCTCCAACCCTCAGAATAGTCAAGAAGAACAAAATACAATATAGAGGAAATAGATTGGAAGAAGGAAAATACTCATCCAATGAAATATAGAGCTTTGATCCTATATAAAGTGTTTAGATCTCCTATCCATGTAGTATAGACATGGATATATGTGGTGGTTAAGAGATTGTAACTATAGGACACAATTCTAAAGCACAAGGATGAGGACAGCAAGTGAATTCTAGCTTTGCTTCTCTCAATAGTGGATGCTCAAGTGTAGCTTGTGTATTGTGTATGCAAGTTGTGATTTGGGTGTCTTAAGGCCTTTCCTATTCATAGAAATTATTTACAAGTGTTTAGGGATGTTGTAGGGAGTGTCTGGAGTGTTCTTTGTGCCTAACTTGCTGCTAGGTGTACAATAGTTGGCTACCAATTTATAATTTGTTCGTGCTTGAAAAGAGCAACCCGGAACCCTGCTTGATCGACAATTTGGTCGACCGAATTGTATCTCAGTCAAGATTTTGTATCACTGAGCCTGGGTTTAAGGAAAAAGTGTTGAAACATCTATTTTCAACTCCCAACTACCAACCACCCAGTCTAACGGTCACAAGCTTTAGATTGTTGCATACTCAGTCGAGGTTATTTTCAAATTAAGACTATTTTAGATAACAATTATGTAACTTGTTGAACAGTGCTCTCAAGTTCGACCGAGGTTGTAATGACTGCTACCAAACCGACAGCCAAGTCATTACTAATTATGATGTATAATCATAAGCAACAGAATAATAAAAATCACAAAAAATTAAAACCAGTTTCGCAATGAGATCCATTTCCGCGAAAACTCTTTGAGGAAGAACCAAAACCTGATGTTCACATTGATCATATATTGTACATAAACTATAACATTTTTTCTCGAGGATATCATATAACAGTTGCTTTCTCAAAACATATACTTAAACCAACATCAAACCTTGAGGCATACAAGCTAAAATCTCAGATTGTTCATAAAACCAATGCGTACTAAATCCAAGGACCTGAGAATATAGAGACGACACATACGACTTCTATCTACAAGACACGATATACAGTACACTCAACCTGAGCTGTCATTGTTGTCCCTATTGTTATTGTTCTCCCTCTGTAGTACGATCTCACCCCCCCTGGAGCACGTCCACCTAAAAATGTTGATCCCATGGGGTGAGACAATTATCCCAGTGAGAGATATAACAATCTGCTGACAATGTTATTATCATAGTTAAATAGTATTAAATTGAGCAGAGGATAAGTAGTTTAGAACATTCTCATCTTTTAAAGCATTGTAACTATCTATGATAGAGCAGAAAATTACCTATTCTCTTTATAAGTAATATGACGAACATTCATATCATTTACCCATCATATTATATCAACATCTCAAGCTTATCCTATGATACTCAATATCATGGTATGTCATCCATGAATCATTTTCATTTCTATCTATTGACCTCATCCAATCTACTAGCTAGGTGTTGGATTGTACCAGTCATGTGAATATGTACCATCATATTATTTCCATGTATTGGACTTTGCCAATCCTATACAACTATTCTAGGTATTGGACTATGCCAATCCGTGCAACTATTTTAGGTATTAGACTATGCCAATCCCATGATTCTAGGTATTGGGTTATGACCAATACTGTGCAACTATTCTAGGTATTGGACTATGCCATTCCTGTGCAACTATCCCATGTATTGGACTATGCCAATCCTATTAATTATTCTAGGTATGGGGTTATGACCAATCCTGTGATATTATTTCAGGTATTGGGTTATTACCAATCACGTGCATTATTCCTGGTATTGGGGTATGACCAATCCTGTGACATTATTCCAAGTATTGGATTATGCCAATCCTGTGAGTTGCATCCAGGCATCAGATAATCCCAATCCTATAGTTTTATTCCTGGTATTGGACTATGCCAATCTTGTGACATTATTCTAGGTATTAGATTATGCCAATCCTGTGAGTGTTGCATCCAGACATCGGGTTATCCCAATCTTGTAGTTTTATTCTAGGTATTGGACTATGCCAATCCTGTGGCATTATTCTAGGTATTGGATTATGCATATCCTGTGAGTGTTGCATTCAGTAATCAAGTTATCCCAATCTTGTAGTTTTATTCCAGGTATTGGACTATGCCAATCTTGTGACATTATTCCAGGTATTGGATTATGCCAAACATGTGAATGCTGCAACCAGGCATTGGGTTATCCCAATCATGCAATTTTATTACAGGTATTGGACTATGGCAATCGTGTGACATTATTATAGGTATTGGATTATGTCAATCATGTGAGTGTTGCATCCTGACATCGGGTTATCCCAATCCTATAGCTTCATTCCAGGTATTGGACTATGCCAATCCTGTGACATTATTCATGGTATTGGATTATGTCAATCCTATGAGTGTTTCATCCAGGCATCAGGTTATCCCAATCCTATAGTTTTATTCCAAGTATTGGACTATGTCAATCCTGTGACATTATTCCACATATTGCAATATGCCAATCATGTGCAATTATTCCAGGGATTGGGTTATGACCAATCATGTGCATCTATTCGAGGTATTGGATTATTACCAATCATGTACATCTATTCTAGGTATTGTACTATGCCAATCATGTGCATCTATTCCAGGTATTGGACTATGCCAATCATGTGCAACTCATCACTGAATACCACATCACGTTTACTAGGCATTATACCTTAGCCAAGCCATCATACTTATTCACATCCTTTATATAATACAAGTATTCCTCTTATCTCCTTTAAGCATATTCAAAATACAATGGCCCTTATTTGGCTATAAGCATAAAGCATGTATGATCAAAATTTCATTATTATTATTGTGTCCATCTATTATTATTATTACGTTACTAAGTTTCCATTTCCTAATTTATTTTGAACATTATCATTTCTTACATGAGACTTTTATAAACATCTTGTTACCTCTCATTAGGAAACAACTATTCTCATAGCTCACAAGGCCCATTAAATATCTTGTTACCTCTCACTAGGAAACAATTAACCACATGGATCACAAGGCCCATTAAACATCTTGTTACCTCTCACTAGGCAATAACTAATCACACGGCTCACAAGGCCCATATAATTGGTATTAAATGAAACATCATAGCTCATATTTAGCTATGATCATTATCTCATGCTATCAGCATGGATTAAATATGGTTAAGGTTTCCTCTTTATTTACCAATTATAGTTTCAAATCACATCATTGCCCTTCATTAGTGTTAAGGTTTCCCTTTTTCAGCTAACTAGGGTTTTCAAGTACATTCATCAAGAATCACAACCCTAATTCAGATTCCACACATATTAGGAGTATCAATGTATGCTCATTTCATGATTATTATATAAGTATGAGTTTGTCTCTCATCCTCACTATGATGTTGATTACTTCATACATTATTAAGTTTGCCCAACCTTTCCTTCAAGGTACATTAGCGTACTTAATCAATATTCATTAAACTCCATACCTCTTAATGTATAACTCGATATAAAATACTTCATTTGTTACTCCATCAATTACATTACATCTAAGGTGCTTTCCTTCATATGGGTTTTGAGGTGATTCCACCATATCGGGTATGAGGTGTGTGCTTGCTACCCATATCACTTTAGAGGTGTACATGTGCTTAACATATCAGTTAGGAGGTGTATTGTTCTTACCATATCACCCTTGCGATGTATGTGTGCTTATCATCTTGGGTTTGAGGTGTATGCTTGCTTCCATATCTCTTTGGAGGTGTATGTCTGCTTACCATATCACCCTTGAGTTGTATGTGTTCTTCACACCATATCGGGCGAAGAGGTGTGTGTGTGTGTGTGTGTGCATCACACCATATCAGGCAAAGAGGTGTGTACTTGACCTCATATAATCCAACATGTGTATACTACATTACCATATAGTGCAAGTAAGTATGAACTCATATCCATATTGTTTTAGTGGTGTAGGTGCATCACCATATCAGGTTAGAGGTGCTTGCTTATGTGCTTGAACCCGATATCACTTTATAAAGTGATACCATCATCTTCAAGTTGTAGACCTTCATTTTACTTGTTCTAGTTCATGGACAACAGTCCTAGGCTACTACTAGAGCTCATAGATTCATCAATTATGCAAGAGAATAATATTTGAAAGTAAATCATTTAACTAAGGCAAGATTGATGACAAATAATAACATAATTGAGTTCAAGTTATATAGCCTGCCACAAGAGAAACTTGAAAGCTCCAAGCTCCAAATATTCACGTTCCCAAGGTTTATATTGAGCTTCTAAAAGGTCCAAGACTTGAGCTCCTCATCCCTATGCATGATACCTCACCACTTGTGGCCGATATCCCTCACTTATGGTCGATATCCCTAACTTGGCACATATCACTTTGCAATGGGCGATATCACTTTGCTATGGGTGATACAAAAACTCTATGCACGATATTCCTTCACCCCTTGCATGATATCTAGACTCTATGCACGATATCTAAGAACAAGGGTGTGACATATTTCAAAAAATTCCACTTATGGATGAAAGGATGGGTATATATACTTGAGGTTCATGAAAGAATGTGTATATGAGGTGTCACCATTTTATGCTACTAGGTGCCACGTGTTCATGCATGGTGATACATGTCCTTTCATGCACACATATTTATCGTGACATTAAAAACACTAGAGGATAATCTAGAGATGATATTTCGGCCAATAATTTTCTTATTTGATAAGATATCTCATGTTTATCTCATAAATTAGGCAAACTGATACAACTCTTACGAGGAGCTTCTAATTCGACATGGATCACCTCCTTGAGGTGATTTTCCTATCATTGACAAGGACAAGAGTCAAAAAAACTGATATGGGATCCTCTCTTTGGCTCCTTGGTTGATAGGCACTCCCATATAAACTCTACAACCCGATATAAGCTCAAATTAGGGTTTCACGTTCAACCCTTTCTTGGTCTTTTGACCACTAAGAGTACCATCACCTATACATGATTAAAACATGGTGTCTTCAACCTTTAAATCCCCTATATATGATACCAATAGGGAGTAGGGACACTCTAGATGTGGTAGTTTGCATATCAACCCCATATTTTGGGTAAATTACAACTTGCACCAAAATTGGTACGCAAGTCACCAACATTATTCAAACAAGTTCAAACTTGGAATTTAGGCTTTCCACAAGCCACCACCCTACATAATTCTCTCTCTATTTATGCTAAAGCACATGAGGTATGTTCAACGTATGACATATTACACTATAACCCCTTATCTTGGGTAAATTGCATTTTGGTCCAAAATAAAGGAACATTATTCAAACAAGACCAAATTTGAAACATAAGTTTGTTACCTGATAAAAAAATAATTTATAGGGTTATATTAAAGTTATAAGAAACTTATTTAGGCTAAACAAATGTGGTAAGCCCTAAACCCAGGTCAGGGTCATTATAGAGGTGGTTCTCGATCGACAAGAACTTCGACCAAGAGTGTCTCGGTTGACAAGTTCTTTGACCGAGGGTGTCCATGTTCTATACTTTTGAATTGCCTTCCACTAGTAAAAATTGGGCCATTATTTACGAGTGAGTCCTGTCACAAACCCCTCTCTATAGGCCCTCACAAATAGGGACGGTTGTGAGTCTGGCCCTCACAAATGGTCCGTGAAGAGAACTCATGTGACAAATACCAGTGGCCCTCACAAATACAATTGTCATGGACCAACTGACCCTCAAGAATGTTATATTGAGGGACTATTTAGCCTTCATAAATATATTTTTAATACTATTTAGCCTTCATAATAACATTATTGAGGGCATGTTTAGTTCTCATAAATATATTTTTGAGGGACTTGATGGTCCTGGAGAATATATTTTTGAAGGGATAATGCCTTCATTAATATTATTTTTGAGGGGCTATGTGGTCGTCATCAATGCAATTTTGATGGTCAATCTGGATCTCAACACTACATTTTTTAGGGACTAAAGACCTTCATCAATATATTTATGAGGGACTACTGTAAATGATTTGGTTATTGATTATTGAATGATTTATTAAATGTTAATTAATTGTTACTATAGTGAATATCAAATTTTAAATGAAAACTTTGTATACATAACCTCAACCAATATTTTTATACTAATTCACATGACATCATAAGAATATTCAACACCAAAATGACACATAAAAATGTTAAATCACCTCAAATCAATTTCTATTATTGAAGCAAAATATTATCTATACATTGCGTGGTCAACGTTGATATAAATAAAGAATACATATGGTTCTAAAATTTGAGATTGATGACAATCAACATATCATGCTAGAAACTCTTAAGATCTATAATGTCTCCATATTCCTTCAAATGGTGTGGTGCTCTTCATCAATGCCAGGCCTCATACGGTTAGGTACTTGAGTATTCTTCTCCTAAAAATGACAAATCATTATATTAATAGAATTTAAAGTTTATACATACGTTGAAAAAAATGGTGAAGGCAAACCTTTATTACTAAATCATTTGATCTTCTATTTATGTGTGTTGCATATTTTGTAAATACTCTATAAAATTTAATTTTCATTAGTTGTTTATAAATGATATGAATACCATACGCAAGTTCCTCTACCATAATCAATTACCATTCTCGTGACTTGGAGAAGCATTATTTTCTACAACTTCTCTTACTGGTGTGCTTTTTGATGACCACTGCTCAATGGGACGGATGATAAGTGCCCTCGGGTTCTCCCTAGGAACAAAAAAGGCATATGCTTTTGGAGTACTTGGTGTCTCATCTTCATCACAGAAGAATGGTACCTGCATGAAAGATAAACATGCTAAAAGGAGAAATTCTACATGTGGGAAAGCAGATCCTGTAACATCTTATCAAGCTCACCCTTGGACCATCACTTTTAGGATAGTATTTTCTTGGGGGCAACTTTATCCTTCTCTGTGATAAATGTCTAGGAGTTAATAGTGTGGAAACCCTCATAGGAGTGGGCTTTTCAAACACCTATTACACAAAGATCATTTGGTTAAATGAGTTTACAGTAAAGCCAAAAGGAAATAATGCCATTAAAGATGAACAATTGAAGAGCAAAGGCGGAATTTTGAAGAGACTGGAGAGAACTTGCACCAGACAGGTGCTTTTCTTCATCACTTTCTATGGAAGAGGAATCCTCACTAAGTACGTATTGATTTGTTTTCAACCTAAAAGAAACTTAGTGGCATGCTAGAAATCCCATATTGAATGGATGATGAACCTGCACGACCAATTGACATTTGTGGCATGGCAGGTAGAGTTCCAAAAGGATTTGTAATAGGCGCTGGTTGCACAACTACATTTGTCTGGGAAGAGCCACTGTCCAAAACAAGTTCAATAATAAATCATTTACAATATAATTACATTGTTGGAAAGTAAACTGTAATATAAAGCAACAAAGTCATTTGGTCATCTAAGACATGCATTTACCAAGTACAAAGAAATTATAAAGCCCCTAAATTCTTTAAGAACACCAAGTATTGAAACTAGAAAATGGGTGGAATCCACTAAAAAATGAGTACAAGTTTAGCAATATTGGAATCCCTTAATTGGCTTAAAAATTGCCTCTACTTCATTTAAACATAGATTAGATGAAACTGTAGCATATATTGCTGACAGTTCTTTTGTGATTTTGTTCACACCCTAATACCCTATGAAATTCGTTCTTATATATAGAGCTGACTATATGGAATACGTTGATATGAAAGACAGAATCACAGTATTAACGTTGTTAAAATGACCATACTAAGATACATTGGCAGAAGAAGAAAAAAAGGTAGCGGGTTCTTCATAATAATTTCATTTGCAGAATTTCTACCTAAATAAAATATGGATTGACAATTTTTGTGGTAGATGTACACATGGCTATAAATTTCTAGAAGTAATGCTAAGATTCACAATATATGTGGTTGGTCCAAAGATCAAAATAAAGAAAGAATAACCCCAATGAATAGAAAATGAGCATGAGTACATTTTTATAATACCATGGTTGTCTACATATTTTTGTGCGTGGGCGCGTCCCTCTCTGTTTGTGTGTGTGCAGGTGCATCTGAGTAAATGAGAGAGAAAAACAAATGACGCTTTTTATAACATGTTCATACATGCACAATGAGAGATCTTGAAGTTGGAAGTGTTATTATGTTTATTAAAAAATGGACAATGTCTGCACTTGTATGATATCATGGTTGTCATTACTCATTGTTACTGTTGTTTGTGTGTATCCACACACGCAAGAGGGCACATGTGATTTCTATTGTGCATAAGATATGTGCTTTCTATAACATGTTTGTATATGCTTAATCGTTGATCCTAATTTGGAAAGAATTGTCCTACTAGAATAAAGCAAACATTTGTGCATCTATATGATACCATGTCTGCATACATGTGTGATCATACTAGGACAAGTACATGTACGGATAAAATGTATATATGTACTTGTGTTTCAAGATTCGGAGACTACTTAATAGGCGCACAATGAAGATTTCTATTGTACATAAGATATGTGCTTTCCATAACATGTTTATATATGCTTAATAGTTGATCTCAAATTGGAAAGAATTGTCCTGCTGAAAACAAAGCAAACATGTGTGCATCTATATGATACCATGTCTGCACACGTGTGCTCATACTAAAACAATTACAAATATGTGTATAATGTATACATGTACTTGTATTTGAAGATACGAAGACTACTTAGTAGACGCACAATGAAAGAATCTAGTAAGACTAAACCACGGAAAAGTGAACTGTAGGGAACTCCATTTATCCTAAATAGACCTAGTTTGACTTGAATTTGCCTCAAGCAAACATAAACATACATATTACATGTGCACAATGAAATGGGTCTACAATTAAAACAGAACAACAATGACATACATTGAATTTAATCTATCCTAAATTGACCTAGTTTGACTTTAATTTGTTTCGCTGAACATAAACATACAAAAATTTCACTAATAAGACCTGAGCTACCCTGAAACCGGCAGAAATGGACTCAATTTTGATCTAAATTAAACCTAAATTGTCTTAAATCAGATTAAATAGACATATTTTGACCTAAATAAGACATTAGTTAACCAAGATCAACTATAAACTGACCTAAACTGAAAACCCATAAGGGCCGAGGTCATGCACCACCACCACCACTCTCTCTCCGGAAGGGTGGCACTATGACCACAACTTCACATACACCTGCAAACAAAGCTAGTCCCAAACCTAGATGGAGGAGATTGATGGTAGATTGATAGCTAACCGTAAAAATTTATTACATGCATCCTTGTAAGGATAAATAAAGTATGATATAGATAAGAAAGCTCACTGGTCAAGTTTCAATAATGAAGTAGAGAATGATAAACCAACCTATGTCAGAGTAATGACCTGACAAAGATAATCCAACTTAGATGACAACCATGAGGGGGGGGGACTAAGCCTCCTTCTAACTCAAAAATTCTCTGATCTAGCATCTAGAAAGGCATGTAGGCTATAACTTTTGCAGTATGCCAATATAAAAAGGGAGTTCTATCAAGTTACAGGCAATTTCTATCAGTGGAAGCATTCTCTGATCTAACGTTTAGAAAGGCATAAAAGTGATAAATAATGCAGTAGGCCAATGTACAAAGAATTTCATTAGGAGATCTCTGCAAGAACTTCTTCAAGTTCCAGATTATGCATAAATCAACAGGAATAATGTACAACATCACAAATGCAGTTTGAAAAAGATTTTAATTCTCACCTTTATCACCTCTTTGATAATCTTCCCACCTCAATTCTTCATGACTTTTCTCTTTATAGGCAGCCATAGCAGATATTGACTCAAGCTTCCCAGTACCCTGGGAACCAGTGGTGCCGCCATTAGCTTCAGGTGTCGCACTGTATGGCACTGTAGCATGAACCAACATAGGTGAATGGGGTGGGGGTAATGCAAAAATGCTTGTCACATTAAGCATTACTGAAGCTGAACTTGCAGGGATCTATTTGACTTGGTCTTACTGATAGTAATAATTTTAGAGCAGATGTTGTGGAAGCAGACTCCATGTTGACATGTATAAATGTTTAAGGTAACTTTTTTCATTGGGCCCTTAGGATCAAGATGATGATAAGGCCTACGAGGAAGGTGTGCCATGTTTGTCGAGAAAGAAATAGGGTGGCTAATACTCTATCTGAGGTTCACCTTAATAACATAAATGGGGTTTATAATTGTGAATTTTCCTAATGAGATCATTGAGCACTTAGTACCACCTTGTATATTCAATAATGTATGAATCTTAGTACCCTCTCACAATATGTAGATGCCTACATGAATACTCATTTCCCTTCCCCAACTTTCTGACATTGGGGAAGTTATTTTGATCATAATGGGTATAGTAAGTAATTAACATTCCCCTCATTACTTAACCTTTACTCATATTTTTTTACTTTATCATAATGAGGGATATGAGAAGTTGACCGAGACTAAAAAGGATAGACTATGACTATGTCATAAAGAGATCCAAAAATGATTGAAATGGGTTCTCATCTTCATATAAATTTCATTTTATTCATTATCAATATGCCACATTCCTTCCATCCTCATTGTTCCCACTTGAAGCTTCCTCATCTAGGCCATATGCATCTTTGTTATATATACTCAAATGTTAGTATCAAATTAGGCATCATTATTATATAACTTGATCTATCATACATATTCATAAACTCATGTAAGGGGAAATGAGATAAACCATAAAGAAAAATACATGTATATGCAATTTGGATAGATAAGGTTTGCAAGATAGTATTCTTTATGTAAATTAAAAGAAAAAGTACAAAAGGAACAAGAATATATGCACTTACTTGTAGAGGAGAAAATCATGTAGTAACTTCATCCTTTTATGCATGTCGACTAGCTTGAAGCATCTTCATTAGTGGACTGATATCTATGTGAACTTGACAAGGATCGGTCTACATTATTTGCATGAACACTTGACTTACGAGAGATTCTAGTTCCAGAGGTGCATTGACAAACTGGTTCATGTCAAATGTCTCATTAATGTAACTTTATGTGGTACTTATGCGGCTAAGCTACAAACCAACCAACAAAAAAAAATTAAACAACAACAAAAAAATAGATTAATCTATGTTAGAAATAAATTACACAATGATAAAATAATATTGTGAAAGTATTGCCATCCACCATGTTTTTTGTTTCCCTACATCAGAATAAAAAAAACCTTTTTCACCTTTGATATTGTTGGAGCCTATTACTGGCTCATCGATAATATCAAAATAACCAGATTGCAGCAAGTCAATCCACGCAGGGAGGTTGACCTCAAACAACAAAACCTGAAGGAAGTTGTCCCTATAAAATAAACCTAAATTAATAAGTATTTGAGAACAACTACTGTGTACACACAAACTGAGGGACTTCAATTGAATTAACAAAGCAACTAAAAACCTAACACGTATGCTTGTTTACAGGAAATAGAATGGAAATCCAAACGAATCTGATATTACACCATGTATAAAATAAATTTGTCTTACCGAGGCATCAAATGGTAGATGGGCATAAAGAAAGATCAGTTTCATTAGAGACAAGCAATATATTTATCTAAAGATGTAAAATAATAGATCTATCAAGCTAAAGACATTATGAAGAGTGAGATGACCACCTTCTAACAAACACTCCTTCATTGTGCATGGGGACGTGATACTTTTCCTTGGGTATGACAACAACATATATATTACACTTGACGGCTCTCATGGACACCATTGAGACTAAACTTGGAAGGACCTATAATAGTCGAGGCATGTAGAAACTGACATAGTAATCATCCCTCATGAAGCAAAAAGAGGGCACCATTGGGAGTCGTGCAGTGAGAAAAATAATTAACAAGAATTGAAAACTCATCCCCATGTCCGAGAAGGACCATGGACATGTAATAGTCGAGAATGACCATGAAAAATAATTAACAAGAATATGATAAACATTATTACTTTACCTTACAGTTGCCATTGAAGAATTCAGATTGCAACAATACCTCGGTATATCTTTATTTGTGCTACGTACACAGTAAGGAAATTATATGGCTCCTAATTTCTTCTCAATCTCGCAAGATAGAAATAGACGATGGGTTCCTACATGTTTCCCTCATCGTCCTCAGCAGTGGGCAATGCTTCCTGTCAGGCCGATTTGATGTGCTTCACACACCGTTTTTTTTTATATCCAAGATATTGAAGTTTGTTCATATCTGCCAATCTTTGCAGCAGACACCAAAAGTTGGAAAATAAGCTAGCTAAGAAAAGAAGTGTTGTTCACACTTTGCAATGCCACACTTGAAATTAGGGGATGCATTTCTATCTAAAGTTTTAGACCGTCGGTAAAGAAGGGAGATTTACCGGAAGCATAGAACTATTAATTATTGTTAATCCCAACGCCCTAGAAACTTTGACAAGCGATTATACTCCGAGGAATATTTTAGCAAACACTTAATGAGTAGCTACATTAAACCTCAGCAGATGCACATCTATTTCCTGAACCGCATGCTGCTCCAAGGAAACTTCTTCATCTTGTCGCCTCTTGTGCAAGAAGTGGTGCCCCGAGCTTCTGATTTCCCACAAGATGCTTCTTCAGCAACTCCATCTTATCACGCCTTCCCCGGCGTTCCCTATCCCACTTGTTCCTGCCCACCTTGACGACCTTGTCCTCTTCATCTATCCAGGGCCTCTTCACCTTGGCTTCCTCCACCATGACAAACTTACCCTTGTGCCCCCTCTGCTGCTGCTCCAGAGCCTTGCACTGCTCCTCCTTGATATGTAGGATGGGGAAGAAGCTCGTCAGAATGGGTAGCAGCATGCGCAGGGTGACGTAGACCTTCTTGTAGTCAGGTCGAGCAAGGAGGATACCGCCGTGCTTCTTCTTCTTGCCCTCCATGTTGAGCGTTCAGACTTCCTCCATGTTTACAGGAAAAAATGAAAATAGGGAAAAAATGGGAAAAAGGTAGAGAGAAGATTGTACGAAGAAAGGGGTAGAAATGGAAATAAAAGGTTGGGGCAGAACCTGTCAGCGGTGGTGACCTCATGCAGAACATGTCGGCGGCAACCGTAGTGGAGTTGGGGGCAGCTGTCGGCGCAATGGAGGCGAGGGCACCTGTCGGCGGCGACCGTAGAGGTGTTGGGGGCGTCGGCGGCTAGGGCGAGGAAGGAACGGAAGCACCCCGTGATCGGCTAGGGAGGGAGCGCGGCGCGGGAGGAGCACGGCGTGAGAGGGAGCACGACGCGGGAAGGAGCACGGCGTGAGAGGGAGGGTTTATCTTTTTTTTTTGTAAATGTTGTCTTTTAGAATGGAGGGAAGGGTTATGAGATGGAGGGAAATATTTGGCATGGCATTTTTCACGGGGTGATTAGTGAGTAATGTATTTGTAAGGGATTAGTGTTCACATAAAAGGTCTAAGGATGTAAAAAACACGGTTGAGGGATTTGGCCCCATGTTTGAAGGATGATCCCTCACAAATAGACATCATTATTCACGATTTTCGGTTCCTCACAAATGTTCTTCAATAAAGGCCAATTTTTTTGTAGTGTTCTAAGTGTGTGTTTCAATGTGTGTTGGTAACACTAACTTTGGGGAAACCTATCTAAGGGTTATAAGTGGGTAGGAAAGATCTAACACTTGAATTGCATGATGTATAAGTACTTTTACATTATATTTTTGTACAAATGTTTTTTGATTATAATCATGAGCATTTATACAATTATGCATATTTGATCCTCAATTTACACTAATCTTCATCTTTCCACTTAGTATGTTCTCCTTTTTTCCTTGAATCCTGAGATACTTAAGTAGCACATTAGATCCCTAGGAATGAAATGTTTGTCATCATAAAAAAAGGGTATGCTAATGTCCAATTTAGCCAATAATCTTCCCCTTTATGAAGATGAAAAACATTTCTAAAATATAGAAAATTATATAAAAATGTATCTAAGAGGAATAGAGTCTTTTAATCTCATGAAATGTGTGCCTAATATACCTAATGAGATATGGAACATGATATCCATCTCTTGAGACAATGTAGCACCAATTAATGTCAAGCCAATAGATCATTAAGACTTATGATAAGATTTTACTTGATTTCACTTTATTTTATTTCTCCCCCCTTTGTCATTTCAAAAAGATAGCCATATAATCATATGTGTAAGTCAATCAGACTCCCCCTTACTTTATTACTCCCCCTTAATTGTTTGCTAAAAAGAATGTCAAATTTAGCCATAATTTAAAAACCAAGATTAATTTTTCAATCATTTGCAAGGGATGTTAAGCCCTGAAATGATATGAGATTTCTTTGGGCTCATAGTCGAATCAATAAATGTATCTCTAACCAAATGCAAGGGATGTTAAGCCCAAATTTGTGTAGAGAATTCAATTAAGAGGAAGATATACATTATATTTAAGAATTTTTATGAGCTCCCCCTTAATCTCATAACAAAAGTGAAAATACTAAGGTATTTCAATCCATAACCTTTTAAAATTAATTGATTAAGTAAGACTATGAGTAAAAAAATTTATAAGCAATCTGATTTCTTGTACTAACTTAAAAAATTTCTCTTATTATAAGTATCTAACAAGATGAGCAACTTACATATTTAATATACCAATGTTGGGTTCAAGTGAATGATTTGATTTACCAATAAGAATTTTTGTCAAGATTATTTTCGATCGACCATGACTTGTACAGGGGTGGCCCTCAGTCCAAATCTTTTTTAGCTGAGCGAAAATTCTATAGATTTCCAATTAATGCAACTTTATTCTAAGAATGAACAAATTTGTAACATTTTCTTTTATTAGAATGAATGACCAATCAGCTTTATGGATCCTTTTTTTATGTTAACTCTTATCCAATGATTCATAAATAATATCTAAAGCTATTTCTTCTTAATAAATCCTAATTTTGCATATATATTTCCAATGTTTTGCTTTTATGTCTAGGAGCTGAATTTTATTCATTATTTTTAGTAGGCTCATTTGTCTAAATTCTTTTAGGATATGATTAAGACTTGTTGTGTATAATCATCATTTATACTTATAAAACTTAGATTCTTTGTTTTGGTTATTTTAAAATAAAGTTTTTTTGTGACAAGATCAATTTTGTTTAACTTATGCTTGTCTATAATAAACAAATTTCATATTTAAAAATTTAGGTAATGATTCAAAGAAATTTTCATGTGTGACCAATCTTTTAAATACAAGACCAATTTATTTATCTCTTTGCAATTAATATTCATTATGTTAAGAAGTTTACAATTTCCTTTATAAATTTTGATGTTTTTTCTATGAATCAGAACCATTGTTATAGCACTTATGATGCAGTTCTTTGACATATAGCACATTTAAAACTTTTACTACCATCTCCTATACCAATAGTTTTGCCTTTGAATTTTTCTTCAATAATTTTACCTTCTCTCCAAGTGTTTGAAAGTCTTCGTGTTTCATGTGCCTTTTAGAATAGCTTTATAGACCTTCTAAACCTACAAAGTATGAACATTTTGGTCCCATATAGTGGTCCTTTTATTTAGGATTAATCAAATATTTTAACACAATTTACCTTGAAGAGTACATTAGAAACTTGGATCACCGAATTAAATTCTTAATAAATAGTCCTTACAGATCTATTGTCGATCAATATATCATTGACCGAAGAAGTTCTCGATAAAAATATTTATTGATCAAAAAGATTTGCAAGTAAAGCCAATTTCAACATAACTACCTTCAGTTGAACTTGTCTTCTACCGGAAGATGTCTTGGTCGAGAATTTTTTTGACCAAGAAAAGTTCTATACATTTCCAGCAATTCACATTTCTAATGTAAAGATATCATTCTATTATTTTTGGATAACATAATTAAGAAATCAAAATATACAAAGATATACAAGTTCAAGCTTAATTCAGTTGAGATAAGACATTATGAATTTCAAGGTGAAGTTTAGATCAAATCTCAAATAACATGTCCAACATTTCTAAGTTGGGGTTTTTGGAACCCAAACTGAGTCAACATCCTTTTTTTGTATGGGAAAGTGAATGAATAATGTCCAAGTCATAAATAGTAATGATAGGAAATAGAATCAATTTCATTTCTTTTCTTAGATAGATTATCTTTAGGCACATACATGACCTTGGTTTTGGGTTTTTGTGTTTTCTAGTTCTAGGATATTGGTAGGATTTATCTTTAGGTTCATATCCTAGTCCTCTAATTCAAATTTGACCAGATGAGTCCTTTAGAATTTTATCAAGAATGTCTTTATTTTTCAAGCTACTAATATTCTTTTACAACTTAGCAATTTCATCCATTTTCTTTTTATGGTATAAATTTTCTTGGTCTAGAGTAAATAACAAACTATCTCTTTCTTTGATAATAGCATTATAATCCGAATGAGTACATAGAATAGGTTGAGTTTGAAGATCATTTATATTGGCAAGCAATTTAACCTTTTCTTGGCAAAGAAAATTATTTTTAGTTTCTAGAGCAAGCAACTTAATATTACAATCATTAATAGATGATTTCAAAGTACCTCTTTCAAACATAAGGATTTCCTTTTCAAAAGTAAGATCATTCAATTTAGCATACAAATCTACACTAGTTTATGTAAGCCTTTTTAATTTTTTTTACAATTAACATATTTATCATGTAATTCTTCAATACTAGTGAATAACTCTTCTATACATAAATCAAGAAGACTTACCTCATTTTCTTGTTGATTTGTTGTTGCAACGAAACACCTTATCGTGCCTTATTTGGTCATGAGACATTCTACTTCCTCCATACTTTTGCTATCACCGCATGAGCCATCCCAGGCTGCTTTGTAGGCTTTTTCTTTCTTCTTGAGAGATGATTTCTTTCCCTCCTTACTTTGGGATGCTCATTTTTTAAATGTCCCTTCTTACCACATTCAAAGCACCTAAGGGAAGAAGTGGAAGAAATGGGATATTTTTTGTTAGTTTTAAACTTTCTATATTGCTTACCATTTACGATAAGTGCATCTTCTTCACTTCTTTCAATGCTTTCTTTGGTTTCTTCCTTAAAAGCATTGTCCTTCCTTTTCTACTTCTTGTGTTAGGCTACCAATCTTTCTTCTTCTTCAAGAATGACCTCATAAGTTTCTAAATTACAAATGTGCTACTCCATCCTCAACTTAGTGAGATCATTAGCTTCTTCAATGGCCGTCACCTTTAGCTTATATTTTAGAGGCAAAGATCTAATGGTTTTAGACATCTGATCTTCTTCACTTATATGCTTTCCCAATGCAGTTAAGTTGCTAACAATGGAAGAAAATCTTGCATACATCTCACCAATAGATTCATTAGATTGCATCCAATATTGTTCAAATTTTTGTTTAAGCATATTAATCTTAGTATTTTTAACTTGGGTAGTACCTTCATGTGTTATAATTAGTTTATGCCATATATCATAAGTTGTATCACATGAAGATATTCTATTAAACTCACTTATGCAAATTGAACAATATAAAATGTGTATCACCTATGCATTTAATTAAACTTGTTTTACCATATTTGGATCCCATGTTGCATATTTCGTCATGGAAAGTACATAGGGTTTAGATACCATCCTCCAAAGATCCAAGATAATCTCTTCAAAATAAAATTGCAACCTTCTCTTCCAATAAGTGTAGTTGCTTCCACTAATGGGTGGTGGTCGGCAGATGTTGGTTCCTTCATGGTTGAGGTTGTGAAGTACACCATCCCCCATTCTTCAAGACCTATTTAGGGTTCCTTGAAGACCTTCTCTGATGCCAATTGAAAGATCTAGAGGGGTGTGAATAGAGGCTTTTTGGATAATTCAAATTTAACTAAAATAATTAAAGCACTCAACCAGAGGAGGAGGAGGAGGAGGAAATAAGGAAGGCACTTGGATGTAGAGTGGTTCATACCTTTGAAATCAAAGATAGTCAGTCTACTACACAATCGTTTCTAATTGGCATTCTTAAAGCGATTTATTTTATTACCACACTAGAATGTTACATAAAATACAATCACCTTCCAGTCAAAGTAGCCTTCACTTTGAAGTACCCTCAATTCCCTTGAAGCAACCTTCTTGAATTAACCACGAGCAAACCTTAGAGCAGCCTTCACCCCCTTGAAGTGGCTTCCCCACCTTGAGATAGCCTTCACTTAGAAGTATCTCCAACCTCCTTTGAAGTAGCCTTCTTGAAGTAAATCAAGCACACCTTGGAGCAACCTTCAGTTTGTTGAAGTAGCACCAAGCAACCTCCTTTCAACAACATCCATCCGTAGGAGTAGTCAAGGAGAACAAAATACATTATGGAGGAAATAGATTGGAAGAAGGAAAATACTTATCCAATGAAGTACAATGCTTTAATCCTATATCAAGCGTTTAGATCTCCTATCCACTTAGTATGGACGTGGCTATATGTGGTGGGTAGGAGACTATAACTGTAGGACACAATTCAAGAGCTCAAGAATGAAGATGGAAAGTGAATTCTATCTTTGTTTCTCTCAATAGTGGGTGCTCACGTGTACCTTGTATATGGTGTATGCATGTTTTGATTTGGGTGTCCTAAGGCCTCTCCTATTTACAGGAATGGTTTACGAGTATTTAGGGATGTTGTAGGGATTGTCTAGAGTGTTCTTAGTGCTTAACTAGTTGTTAGATGTACATTAGTTGGAAATTACTAATTTGTTCGTGCTTGAAAAGAGCAATCTAGAACCATGTTCGGTCGACAATTTGGTCAACCAAATTGTTTCTTAGTTGAGGTTTTGTTCGAATGATCCTGGGTTTAAGGAAAAAGTATTGCAACATCATTTTCAACTCCCAACTACCAACCACCCTGTCTAACGGTGGCAAGCTTTAGACCATTGCTTACTCAGTCGAGGTTATTTTCGACCGAAGACTAATTTAGAGCACAATTGTGTAAGTTGTTGAACTATGCTCTCAAGTTCGACTAAGGTGGTTCTCAATCGACAAGAACTTCAACTGAGAGTATCTCAGTCGACAAGTTCTTCGACCGAGGGTGTCCCTATTCTAGACTTTTGAATCACCTACTAAGTGTGTGTTTCAATGTGTGTTGGTGACTCTAACTTTGGGGGAAACCTATCTAATTTAGAGCACAATTGTGTAAGTTGTTGAACTGTGCTCTCAAGTTTGACTAAGGTGGTTCTCAATTGACAAGAACTTTGACCGAGAGTGTCTCAGTCGACAAGTTCTTCAGCCGAGGGTGTCCCTATTCTAGACTTTTGAATCACGTACTAAGTGTGTGTTTCAATGTGTGTTGGTGAGTCTAACTTTGGGGAAAACATATCTAAGGGTTATAAGTGGGTAGGAAAGGGCTTGAATTACACAATTTATAATTACTTGTACATTTTATTTTTATATAAGTGTTTACATTTGAGTACAATCATGAGCATTTATACAATTAAGTGTATTGATCTTCAATTTGAACTAACCTTCATCTTTCCACATACTATGATCTCCTTATTTCCTTGAATCCTAAAATACTCAAATATCATGTTAGATCTACAAGAATGAAATGTTTGTCATCATAAAAAAAGGTATGCTAATGTCCAATTTATCCACCAGAGAATAGGTCAATAATAGGTTGCGAATCAATGTTCATGTGTTTGACCTATTTTTTATGCATGCATGTTTGTGCGTACTTTCTCTTCTTATTCCTTGGATGCTAGCATACATTTATTTCTTCTTTAGCACCATATAAAATATGACCCATGTAAGGCTTCCTCTTCATATTCTTTCCTTGTTGTTTTTCCATCATCTTTTCCCTTGGTTATTTTGCATGGTTTTCATGGTTAAAAGCTTTCTCTCCTGTCTAAGACTAGGATTTTCTCTTCCCTCTTACCTTATTTTCCCTAGGTTCGTGGAGGAGAACCTTGTTTGAAGATTATAGGGTAAAGATTGGAGATTTTTCATATCATTTGTGGTTCTTTGATTTGGAACTTGTTTCAGCCATCCTTGAAATGAGTGATATAACATGTTGATACATTTCTGGTCTACTATAAACATACAAGTATAAGTTCTTTATCTATTGTTGCTTAAAGTGTAAAAAGATAATCTTTTATTTTATATCAAGAAAGAAAGTTGGTGACATGCATTTTTATGTTCATCCTAATCACTTAAATATATTCTTTGATTTATCATATGGTCACTTAATCATGTTTTGGCTTAGAAAGGAATACACGTGAAACTACTATTAAAAATGGTCCCTTTATGGTTCTTTTATACCATGTAATGGAAATTCGAGCTACAAGATTTTCCTTTCTATTTGAAAAACTCTTCTCTAATGTTTTGGTCATGTTCCTCAGCCTTTACTGTCACAAAACTATTTGCTACCCTAAGTGTACAGTCATAATTTCTACAAAGCCCAAGGCTAACAGAGTTGGGTGTCCATCTGTAGAATGGCACAAATATTCCATACAAGCAATAAACATGTACATGTAGTGACAATAAGGTATAACAAGATACTACCAGGGGATATAGGATCATGTACCATTTCTATTTCAAGTACCCCATTTGTATTGCAATTTGGAGCTTAGAGTCATGAGTGTAGTGGATCTTCATTTGGCAACTACAAACTTGATAAACAAAACATATTAATGCTAAAGCATTAAGTACGCCACGGAAAAGCATGTAAACTATTTAATAGTAATACAAAACTTGCTTTCCCAGGAAACATGATATTGAGTAGGTCATTGGAAACAACTCTTGCAAAACTTAACGATATCACTTAATACAAAGCATGTTTTAGGTGTCTTGATGCATTACATCAACATTAGGTTTGTGTAATGGATTAATATATATTATGTTAGAGCTTTTGCCAACATATAATAATTAAACATGAAAGTGGTAGTCATAGGAATGATACTTCAACCAAGTACTTAACTAGAAAGCATTCATACGAGCACACATACTATCAAGCCAATATAATAGTAGGGACAATAGAAAAATGTACCTTGCGAGTAGAGTACGAGTTATGATTCTTGTGTAGGATTCCTAAAGATGGTCCAACCCCAAGCGGACCTAATATATAAAAGACATAACATAGAACTTAGACCAAAAGTATTTTGATAATCCAAACATCATATGATTCATTTGGATGTTCCCTTAGACCTAGGTATTAAATAGATCCACATAAATTCCAAAGTTCCCATCATGCATGTACCAATTCAACATAGCATATGTATCAACATTAAGGTTAAGGTCTAGGAAAACCATCCATACTATGAGTAATATTAAATGAAGATAAACTATAATTTGGAAATAGTGGAAGCATAAGAATCAATTTATTATCAAGTTTCAACATTTAAGATCATGATTAAGTCATGTTAGATCAATTCCATGCGATACATTTAAATGTCCAAGTCATAAGATCATTAAAGAGCATAGGATAGATCAACTTGGTATTAGTTCTACAAGTCTATTGAATCTACTAATTTGAACTAGATAGAGAAAGTCATTTTCATAGAAGTCATATTTCATCAAAAAGAACAAACTAGACGAACTAGATCATTTTAAACATAAAAGTGAGTACTTGAGAGAATACATGGTAAACTTAAAGTATTAGCATGAGGTATTTGTCCAGACGAGTACAATTCTCAATTTAGGATACTTATTCTAAAGAACAACCATTAGATGGTGAGCAATTAGGTCCAAGACTTCATATATGATCGACTGGCATCATTTAAACACATAAAGAATCTGTATATAGATCAAAGCTAGTCATAGGGGTCAATATGATCATTAAGGTGCATTTAGATGGTGCAAGATGCCAATCTAAGTAAAAGGGGATAGATTTTATTAATTTTCATGAAAATAATGTCTGAGATCATTATATATACAATCTAAGCAAGATAGATGGTGATTATTACTTAAAAAGTCATAAAGGACACATTTCAATAAAAATAGTGAAATATAAGGCAATTTAGTAGGAAATGATAGAACTAATAGAAAGATGGTGATTTTCGGATCAAATTGGCATGTAATACTTCAATATTTGGGTAAGTGAAGAGAGAGATACAAGCATTGTAAGATCATACCCTAAACTAGGGTTTTTGGAAGGGTTATACCTCTAATGGGCTGAAAAGGTGGCAGATGTGGGTTGGCCCACGTAGGAAAGCCCTAGATGCATGTCAGCTCGTTTAGCCTGGCGTTGAGCGGTGGTCAGGGCTGCCTGCTTCAGCGGTATGCGTGCATGGCTAGTGGCTAGGATTCTCACTACTCCAGTCCATTGGATCTTGATCCAACTATTGCGACGTCAGACCCATGCTCGCACGGGAGGAGCATCGACTCTAACTTCACGTAGGGCGGTGCCCCTGATGCCTTCCCACTGAAGATTTGAGTAGAAGGGAAGGGGGGGTTTAAAGGTCGGTTGAGTTTGTCTGGCCCCAGTGGACTCAGTACAGACCTCACCTTCCGCATGGGGAGGAAGGCATGGAAACACCCCTTAGAGAACAAACGAGGGTTAAAAGAGAGGGAAAAATGAATGGAGATCAAGGCGAGGCAAAAGGTGGAGACAATTTCTGACTAGGTTAGCACACAAAATGAGGATTAGGTGAGCCACAACACTCTCTTAGTTGGAAAAGTGTATGCAAGGTAATGTACAAAATCATGATCATTGAAGGGGGCCCAATATGTGGCCCTAGGATCCAAGGGTGTAGATCTCATGTTCAAGGTTTCAAGACCTTCCATTGGCTGAGGTGAGGAGATGTGGATCAATTACAAGTAATGGGTGGAGCGCATGGGCAGTTCCCTCCTTGGGCCCAAAGAGGCAAATGAGGCCCAATAAGCCAGAAAATGGGTTAAAAAAGGAATAACGAGTTAGTCATAACTTAGTCATTCTAGCTCTGATTTGGGCGTGAAAATATGCCGCGAGTAGGTTAGAGAGAGCTCTACAACATAATCACAAGAATAGGGTACACAAACTCTCAATGATATGATCAAACATCAAAGGAAAATTAATGATGTTTTATATAATTGAAAACTACATTGGGGTCAAATTGAGTTTCGTCAAGGTATTAATAGCAATCAGTACATATCAATTATGCATCAAATAAAAATTTATGATGGTATTGAAGGTAAGATAATAACTTTGAGTGAGGTAAGATTTAGAGTAGCATAAAGGATAAGAGAGAAAGTCCTATTGTACCACATTTATGCTTCTAGGTTCTCATTTAAATTAAAATCATTATCTCAAAGTATCTCATTTATGCATAAGGGTGGTATTTTAGGCTTATCATGTCACTTGATGAAACTTATATACACTATACAAACTATGGATGCGATTTTACTTGAAAATATTTTATTGTGATGAGAAGTGGAATATAGAAATTCAGGTGGTTATGATGTTCCTATGCGGTTTTGACCTCCATAGGGATTTTTTATTGGGAATTAGGCTTGTGGTGCCATTTGATTCCTTGGCATTGGTGTGGTTAAAGGAATTCCATGAGCCTTGACCTGGGTAGTTGATATTTTAGGGTGATATGTTTCATATCTCCTGATGTTGTGAAAGGTTTATTAAATTTTCATTTATTTTCATGTTACCTGTATGTAAACTGATTAATGCAGTCAAAGAAATAGTAATTTAATTAGTCAAGTATAAGCCTAGTCGTGTACAGACCTGAGTCCATTGATATATTTACTTGAGTTGTTGGGGGGTAAATATCAAAATGATTCAATATTATAAAAATATGAGAATCATGAGAGAAAGATCGTAGTTGTATATTGTTGAATATATGCAGGTGTCAAGGTTGGAGTACTTGAAAGTCATGAATACTTGTTTGGACTATGATGAGATCAATAGTCTGGTGATATGCAATAGAGAGTGGTTCCAACATAACTCATTATTTTAGGGTTCTATGTCATGGTTTTGGTCTTGCACATGGAGTACCCCAGGGCAGACCTGTGATAATTGGATGGAAATTTGAGTAACCCATGATAGTTTCATCCATTTTACAATCTACCTAAAACTGAATCACTTTACATCTAAGGGGTGGGTGACCTTAAGGAATCTAGGTATCCTTAGATCTTATACATATCTAGTATGGTCTTTTTAGCTATTAGCTAGTAGCTTGAGTGGTGACCTCAAACTATTGACGGCATGGGAAAACAAGTAAACCACCATGTAGTATATATACTCAAATTTAATTAAGAAATCATATTGTATGTGTTGTTGGTCTTTTACTTCCTGCAAGTATTCTATGTGATTAAATACTCGTAACGATATCTTCATAAGCATTTGTTCCTATATATGTATATTCTCTGGTATGTTCTTGGTATAGTTTTACTACTTGTTGAACTATCAGATTATACAATTTGTTATAAGTGATAAATGGTATCACATGTTATATCTTTTCATAGAAAGATATCTCACCTCATGATTTTCCACATCATTTAGGGGACCAACAAAGATATTAGGGTTGTGTTTGTGAGGATGCATTGTTTGAAGGACATGAGTAGAGTGGAGGTTGGTGATGCATGTTATACTCTTCCTTGTACTCTTGGGTCCATGTGGAAAATTTTATAATTGTTGTATTTGATTATACAATATGTTGCAAGTGATAAAGGTTCTTACATGTTTTATCTTTTAATTGAGATAGAGGTCTCACATCCTATTTTTCCACATCTTTTAGGTGACCAATACAGAAACCAATATATGTTGTGGTTGTAAGGATCCATCATTTGGAGAACGTCAGTAGAGTGGAGGTTGGTGATGCATGAAATAGTCTTCTTTTTACTCTTAGGTCTGTTTGGGAAGTTTTATAGTGGTTATATCCTACGAATTGACCTATTAGATTGCATGCCATGTAATGTTATATGTGTTCCATCTATAATAGGAATACTCTTGGTGTATAGAGGTAAGACTAAGGCCATAGCACTTATATGTTTGTGTATACATGTGTTTATGGATGACTATGGAAAGGAAATTTATGCAATATAATCTACTATTGCTATTTGGAATTTTTATTCTGAAATGTTCCTAAAAGCTTTTGGTGATGATAGTTATTTAGTTTTCAATAAGATCTTTTAGTAATCACTCTCTTGTGGTGGTGAGGCATAGAAAGTTTTCAATATCAAAATCTAGTTTTTATTGAGTCTATAGATACATAGTATTAGTTTGTCATGTATATTCTTACTGGTCGACCATATTTTCCCATTTGTTGTTGTTATTAATATATGCTTGGACATTGTGAAGAATATGCAAAAAGATGTTATGTTTTGCTGAGAGGAGGTAACATGTAGCACTTACTAGATGAAGTGGTACATGAGACAAGGATAGAGCATCAGATCCTTATGCCTATGAACCTAACAACATGCATTTACCTAGATTTCCAAGCCATGTATAGACTGATGATTGTTGAACTTTTCTAATTTTGTAGATAAGGTGTAAACTCCATCTCATAAGGTACTATCTCCAAAAGTTGGGTCTTGGAGTTAAAAGGAAGACATTTGAGAGGCTAAAACATGTTGTGCATGAAGTACATGGGTATAGAAGATCCAAAGGATATGTGTTTGTGTATGATCGATTTGGAGAAAGATTTCAGGTCGTTGGATACCATAGAATAGGATAATATAAAACATGATATCTACTTGTTGGATAGAGGAGGATAAATGGTACCATGGGGTTTTCACATGGGTGGTGTTTAGGAGGAAGTTCAAAAGTCGATGCTTCCATTGATCTTCTTTAGTTGAGAAGATAACCTAGTTTGAGTTGTTTCACAAAAAGGTGTAATATATGAATGTGTACAAGGAATATATTATGGATTTGTTGAGCTTTTATCCTTAAATGATACCCACAAAGAAGGAGATGATCATAAGGTTTAAGAATGGGTTTATTTTTTAGTAGGCCAAGTTGGGGACTTCTTTGGAGACTTAGAAAAGTTTCATGTCTTTGTGAAGGATATGAGGAGGATAGAGAGGATGACATGAACCATTTGTTATCATGAGGATAAGAGGAAGTATGCATTATAGTTTGGTTACACCTTAGGTAGATATAAAAAAATGATGTGTTATGTAGAAGGTCATCTTCACCTTCAACATATAGGGCATACTTGTATTCCATGATTTGCAACAAGAGAGACCTATTTGTGTATCTATTATTTGTTGAATATATGAATGGAGGTTTCCATGCTTTGTGGCTTGTTGTCTCATTTAATAGGTCGAGCTGAAGTTATTATACTAAATTAGAGACGCATAGTGAGAAGATATTGTGATACACAATTTCAAGTTAGAGCTCATCTATAGGAAGCATGATGTGTTTTGTGAATGCAAAAACGAAATAAAGCTTTTATCTATAATAAGATCATAGGTCCTGATTTTAGCTGTTTTAGGAAGTTGGTGCCTTGGGAACCACATTCAGAAATCTATATATTCATCTTGGAATTATAAAGAGGCACCACAATGTCAATATTTGTATTGGTCGATATTATTTGACAATAATGTTACAGAGTTTGTGCCAAGGTGTCTAGTTTGTCAAAAGGTCAAGCAGGAGCATCAGAAGTGTTGGTATGTATTCCCAAAGATCCAATGAATCTAATGATTGTGATGGCATAACATGTAAATGATTTTATTAATAATAAATGTAAGCTTTCAATTTATTTTGTATTTTTAGTTATGAGATAATGGATAACATAATAAATGTATAGAGAATTATATTACTCAATGACGTATGTATTCAAGTTACTATCCTTATGGATGAGATCATATATGGATGTTAAGAGTACATATACATATTATCATTATTCCCCTGATTGGTTGTTATTGTGGATGCTTGATAGACAACAATGACACATAAGATCTGAGTGTGAGTAAAGTTGATGACTAAATCTCATTAGTCACGATGTGACAATATCAAACCAAGTGCATTGATACATGTTAGAGAATAGTGTATTGAACAGACCCAATGTGAGATTGATACATGGAAGCCATCATCATGGAAGTCATAGTCAACTGTCACTGTGATGGTGGTGGTTGTGGTTCATAGACCTGAAATTGCTGCACTTGTCACATGTCATTGGGTACACTTTGACATCATCAAACACATTCCTGAAACATGAGATGTTATACATGTGATGATTGGGTGACTTTGACACATGGGGACTAACTCTAAGTGATAGATATGGTATTTGTCCCTCTGACATGAGTATGATATCCAAAGGCCTCTTGATTAGAGAGACTGAGAAAAGAACAGCCATACAAATGTGAGCCAATATATGATATTGAGATTACATATATCTCATACAGTCTGCTCTAGTTCAATGAACAAGATTGAATAATAATGAGGGTAAGGGCTCAATGCCTCTAATTAAATCTGTATATTAGTGACAAAGGAACTATACAAACACTATAATACCATACACATATGTTAGGTTGAAGTTGTTCCCCAACTTTCCATTCACTTGGGTAGCAATGATGTGTAGCTAGGTACCTCTCTGTTGGTGCATCGAAGTGCACTAAAATCACTAAGAAAATTATCCTAGAGTTTAATCCTTTTTTTACTTTTTGATTAAGGTTAGAATAGAAAGGGTACTAAAGGACAACATTTTTAACATTATTAACTCTAACCCAAATGGTTTGAAGAACTCTTTATTTCATTTTAATATTTTTGGGGTTGACAATTATCACTAGATATAAAGAGAAGATAAAAGAACAAGATTGCACTTAACAAGAAAGAATTGGCCCTGCCACAAGGAAAATTGAGATGATTGTTAGCACAAGTAAAATATTATGAATGAGAGACTAGAATGTAAGAGAGTGGATAAAAAACAAGAATAAATCAAGATATGGAAAATCAAGTTTTAGGGGTTTTCATGACCTTAGCCTAGGCGAGAATAAACTAAATCCTTTAAAATGATGATTACAATGAAGGCATGCAAATTAATAAAAAGACACAAAAGACTGACTCTACATGAGACCATTGGTCTTGGTGCTCATGTTTCTTAATCCATCGTCCTAAAGAGGAAGATCCACGGTCGTTTCAAAACCTCTATGCAATTGATTCAATTGTTCTAAATCCAGATTCCATGGTCATTTCCATCCAGATTTCCATGGTCATTTCCATCCGAATTAACATGTGATCAAACCAATTAATTACTTTGATAGATCAATGGTTATTAGAATCAAAAGCCATCAAGAAGTTTTTTCTAAAGAATTAGTCAATTTAAGCCATGTCTAAGGGGCTATTCCCCTTGCCTTGATTGAGAACTACTCACTCATGCTTGTGGAGAAAAGGGAGACGAAGGAAATAAGAGTTCTATCCATAGTCCAATCTTATTAAAGGATTGGATCCTTAGGTTAGAGACAAGGAAATGGCAGATATTTAATTCCTTGCTCCAGTCCACGGAATAAGTGGAAGAAATAAAGTAGATATAAATGGCAAGGTAAAATAACAATGATTGAAGAACACCCTTAACTTGTAAATAACCAATCTTTATTGATGAATCAAAAATAGGAACATAAAAACACAAGAATGATAGCTTAGAAATATCTAGTACAAAGGATGACACAAAATATGATCATGTGAGGAGGAAGTGCCCCTCCTTTTATAGGAGAAGGAGGAGGCCTTTAAAACTAGGGTTGTGGGCAAACAAAAGGGGCTGGTGGCTGCAAATTTGAACTGGACATGCACTAACAACCGATTGGCTGGGTAGAGAACAGGTAGGTTGGAGATTTGGCAAAGGATGGAGTCAGGGTAGTAGTTGGTAACCCTAAGTCTTGGGTGGCGACACTCCTCGCCCCACTCTGTTTGGGAGGAAAAACTCTTGCTTGAGCACTGAAATGACCATTTGAAATTCAAGGGGCACGCCATCTAGATTGAATGTCTAGACAAGTGTTAGCGATTGAGGGACGAAACCAACCAATTGATTAGAACATGTGAGTTGAGCATTTGGATGATGTGAGATGATCGGTTGGAATGAGAGTGCCACTCATTGGGAGTGGATGAGATGACTGGCTGATCAGGTAAAATGCTCGTCTGGTGTTCTGAGTCTGTAAGAAATTTACAATTTTGGGTGAGATTAAGTTCAATTATGATAAAAGGAAGCAATTAGCAATTTATTTATTTATAGTGAAAAAAGATAAGAATTTCAATGTGACATGACTAAAAAGGTTGTGAAAAGATGTGCTAAATTAGCACACATCAAAATACCACAGACTTAAGCTTTTGTTTGACCTCAAGTAATCAAAATAATTCATTTTTTTTGAAACAACATCTTTGTCCTCCCTTAATTGGCAATATCTTCTATCCTCTTCATGGCAAAGCAACCTATCTATTAGAACCACAAAATACAAGTTCTATATTTCTTATAACAACATTTTTTATAACATTTTCTTTCAATCTTATAGTTTGTAAAAAAACTTTAATCCTACTTGCATTTCAACTCTTAATTTTTTTGGGCACGGGAATGAGGAAAGGCGAGGTTCGGAAAAAAGGATCCCTCCTCTATTTGACTCGGGATTTTAATTTCATGGATTTGTGCCCCTATATAATTTACGAGGGATGTGGACAAATAATTCCTCTATTCGACTCAAGATATTGACCACAATTTTTTTTTGGGTGCACTTTTTGGCATCTTTTGGTGTATGTCCCTATTACATTTACAAAGGGTATGAAAGAGGTAGAGAGTAGGGGCACGCCATCATAAACTTAGGGTTTGGTGTTTGGATTCTTTTCCCATGCAAATAAAAAGTTTTTTTTGAGTGTTGTTGCATTAGTAAGAGAAATCATGTAAGTGCATCGTATGAGAAAGATTGACCAGTTAATCTAATGCTAAAGATAATAAATTTTGCATTTGATTCTACTTGATACTCTAAGGCTTGCCACCTTTTCCAAGAATATTGCTAATAGAGGTATGGAGAATTTGGTATTTTAAAAAAAAATTGATAATTTTTTAGCATTTTTTTTGGGAAATTCTAATTTGAAAATGAAGATGCATCAGTTGGCCAAATAATAAAGGCCAACCTTTTGAAAGGATAAAATGCACTAAATTTCTAAATATAGAAGTAAAATGCTAAAAGGGAATATAAGGGATGGAACACGTGGACTTAGAGTTTTTCTTCTCCCGAGCAAAGCCTAGGAATGAGATGGAGGGAAGAGAATCACTGTGATGGTGGATGTTGCTGGTAGGAGGCGTAGTAATTTTCCCAGTAAGGAGAGTGGTGATTTGGATAGGCCTACTGGGATATATACTCTTTGTAGGATGGGCGGCTAGGGGCATAGTGGTCGCACTCTACATGCCAAGACTTATGTGAATTCTGCATTAGATACATATGGTTGTAGTGGTGGCCCTGGCACTGCTACTCGTACTAGATCTCATCCAGTTGTTGTTGGACCTCATAGAACCCATAGGTTCCTGCATCGTCATCTAGTCCCCACCTAGTTTGGCAGCGGAGTGGTGGTAGTAGACTAGAAGCATCATCGTGAGCAACCAAAGAAATGCTCCACCCGTGGGCATGTGGAACGTGGACGTCATATGGGTCCGGGTGCTTCAAACTGTACCTCTGGATGTGGCTTGCAAGATCGGTGAGCTCATAGACAAGGTTTGATGCAACAAACCTTTCATGAAGAGGAAGTTTTAGAACCTCCTATGAATCCTTGATGAGGAGCTAGTAGACACCATTGGAACCCATGCAAAACAACTTGCTAGTTTTAAGGTAATAGTTGTCAATCAGGTGATTTGTAAGTGGGAGCAGTGTGAAAGGGATGTGGGTGTATCTAAGAAAGGTGGCGAGCTGGGTGACGAAATGGCCAATGAGAAATGATGATGAGGTGGTAGTGGTACGGTTAGCATGGGTGTTGATGTGATCCAAAACAACATTCCCCCAGTTTAAGGGTTCTTCACTCAAGAGGCACCAAAGGGCGTAGAGCTCAATATGGGTGATGGCTCCCTGGGTACCTTCTATACTAAAAATTATGCAAGTGAGGATATGATGGAGGTAGTGGATCACTAGGTTGTGAATGTTGGAGGACTTGGGCCCATTAGGAAGCTAGGGAAGGAGGCCAGTGATCTCAGCCCCGAATTTGTCTTTGTCGTATCGCTCGGGGTAGGAGTCCATGGGGTCACTCCATACAACAATCAAACCAGTAATTGTCACAACCCTCGAGGATGAAGGAAGTAAAAGAACGGGTGGATATCTATAGATTTTCCCTGAAAATCTGAATCTTGCAGCTACGGTTGCCTCGAGAACAGTGATAGCGATGAAAGGTAGATAGGAACTCGAGTGAGTTCACAATACACTAAGGTGACATGGTAGGGGAAGAGAAGGATGTGGTTTTTGAGGAGGATGTTTTTGGTGGCTTCAAAGATTCAAAGGGAGTAGACAGTTGTGCCACATTCCCAACAGGGGAGGGAGACATCTATAGAAAATAAGTTTTCATAATGTTGGGGGTGGTCGGTGCTAGTGAACTGGACATAGCTGTCGGGAATGGGGGCTATGCGGGGTGAACGGGGGATAGTGGAGTACGGGTCATTTCTCACCTTTTGGTTTCTCTCCATCTCTTGAAGAAGATCTTCTACCTCATTGATGTCATTGAGCATGTCCTCATTGGGCTCGGGTGAGGACTCACCAGTGGGGGATGGTGTGCAGAACGAAATCCTGATGTGAGATCTAGAACTGTGATGTGTCAGAGCTAAGGCGACTGGCTGAACACCTGAGTCAATCAGTTGGGATTCACAGACGATCAGCTAAGATCAAGTATGGGCATCTCATCATCTAAAGGAGGGGCACTGCTTACCGTTATGGATTGAGGGTGAAGGTAAGTCGAGCGGGTCAAGACCTACCCTCTTGGCTTCATTGAGCCAGTCAATTGGCTCAACTTTGAGATGAGCAACTCGAAGGTGTTTGGGGTGACACATTGATGGCTTGAGACCAATGGTGGGTGCGCGACATTGGAAGCTCGAGGAGCAGGCAGAGTGGTGTCGAGCAGCCTGTAGAGTAGATGAGATGAGTGTGTCAAGGTAGAGGCGGCCAACTAAGGCGTAGATTGGCTGGCAAAGTAGTCGGTCGACTATCGTCGTGCGGGGTGGTCGTCTTCACAGAGGACGAGCTCGAGTAGGTGAGGTAGCTTCTCACTGTCACGTCGGTCAGCTGAGCTAGGGAGGCGCTCAGATGGTAGCTCCATCGATCAGTTGGGAGTAGATCTCCAGACTGGGCAAGATCTTAGGTGGGTGAGAGAACTCAGGTGGCGGAGTGTGACAGGTAGGTTAGAGTGGAATGGGTGAGGATGAGGCTTGTCTCAGGGAGTTTATGTTTCCATTCAAGGGCACTAAACCGATCAGCTGGTGATTAAGTTGGCTGGTTCAAAGTTTTGATTTTCACAATCATAGGGAGGGATCTGAGGTGTCGGGACACATCACATTCGACCAATGGAGGTTCGGGGCATGCTTGACTACATCCAACCAATTGGTTTATGTATTATCCAGTCTTTTGAGCTGCAAGTAGGTTGTTGTTTAGGATTCCCCAACCAATCGGTTGGCTTTGTGAGTCGATCAGTTGGAGTGTCAGAGAAGGAGAAAACAAAATGGGATGAAAAAAACAAAGTAAAGGTAGAGCAATAAAAGGAAGATAGGGTTGAGTTGCCTCCCAACATGCCTTATTTAGCATTGGAGGCTTGATAGATGAGGTACCACTTTATTGTGATTCTATGGGAGGTTGAGGGTCTGTCTAGTTGATATTTTCCAAGGATGGACATTTGTTAGTATCTAAAGTGACAAAGTCTTCAGTGGTGATGTATCTTTTAATTTTATGCCCATTAACCTTAAATTCACCCAAAACTTAATCTCAAAGAAGAAAGGTGCCATGTGGATAGGCACACTTGACGAGGTAGGGACCATACCATCTGGATTTGTTCTTTCTAGGAAAAAGCCTTAGCCTGGAATTAAAAACTAGAACATGGTTGCCTTCTCTAATGTCTTTGCACTTGATGTGACTGTAACATCCATGACCTGGGTTATGTACTAACCCTAGGTGTTTTGCTTAATTAAGTGATTAGATGCTTGTGTCCATCCTTTGAAATGTAATTAAGGCTTTTGAGGAACTTATATTTCTATTTCAGTCCTTTTTGAATAATGTTGAAACATTGTTTTGTTAAGAATGTATTAAACTGCAAATTACCCAATTAGAGGGGTTAACTTGCAAATTGCACATGTTAAGATGTTCCTATGATGAAGAGACATCATAAGAATGTATATGATGAAGTGGTACAGTTTTCACAAGCTTGGGTACCAAGATATAGCTTGTAGAGCAATCCTTGTGCTTTAAAACCTAGTTTTGGTGTAAAGTGCAATTTACCCAAAACCTAGGGTCCAACATGTAAAATATACCCTCTTGAGGATCTCTCATGTTTCTTGGCATCAATAAGAGCAAAGAAAATGAGAGGGGTGCCTCATTTGAATGATCATGGTAGAAGTGGAAACTACTTACAATAATAATATATTGAGTAATATCCAATAAGGGTGGATATTAATATACCTCTCTTAAAAGGTGTTGAGTTCTTTTTAAACCTTGGACAAGGGAGGAGTTTTGCATGTGATTATAAGGAAGAAACGTGGCCAAAGATGGAGGAAGCCTTGGTGGATATGTTTGGGAGATAAAAGCAAATATATATCTCTTTCCATTTTCCTTGAAAACATCCATAAATATATAAGCATCCTTTTTCCACACACCAAAGGATCGTTCCTTAGTTCTTTTCTTCTCATCACTTTGCTTGGACTGACCAAGAAGGAGCTATGGACCATAGGAAGGACGACCTCACTGACTTGGTAAGTTTTGATCACCATCTAACTCGAATTCATGGTGGAAACCACAATATAAGGTTATATTCATGGTGTTTTTCACACGATTCTCCTTTCTAGCCATCTTCTTCATCCAAAAAGTGGAGGAAAGACCTTGGACAACTACTGGATCTCAAGACACCATTAAAGCTACGAAGTTTGAAGCTCTGGATTAGTCCTAGAGGCGGGTTTTATAACTCTAACCCTTAAGTTTTGTTAATGCAATCCTCTTTCCTAAAATCGTTGCCTATACTTCTCCTTTAAGACACCTTTGTGTGTTCTTGCTATCATTTCCGTGAAGAACAACCCTTGTTCTTTGTTGAACAGAGGTAAAAGATGATGACATTAATTCCTATGTTTTTCCAAGAATTTACTTTAGCAAATGGTCTCCAACCTTCAGCAAACGGTTTACCAAAATGTTTGGAGCAAACAGTTTTCAAACCGTTTGAATGCAAACGGTTTCACAAGAATGCATGGAAGTAAACGGTCCAAGACCGTTTGGAAGAGTTTACCAGGCATTGACCATTTGGAGGCCTTTTGAGAATAATGTAGACTAATCACCTACCAAAAATCATAAATTAATTCCAAGAGAATCACCAATTGAAGGCCCATCAACTATCTAAACCCTAACCGGGTCAATTGCTGATTTCAATAATAGTATTATGTTGAAGTTTGGGTTGAGTGGCCCAAACAGTTTCAAAACCGTTTGGTGATCACCAAAGACTGTTTGGAGGTCTAGGGTTAAGTAGGGTTGACCAATTGAGAATCCAATGATATCAAGTTGATGAATAATCGATTGCTGATTTGGTGACCAAACCTAGGATTCAAACCTTAATTGAATGACTTGATTTTTTATAAAATAATGGGAAAACGGTATCAAGACCGTTTGGAGGTCATCCAAACAATCCCAAGACCGTTTGGGGGTCACCCATGACCGTTTGGAGGTCTAGGGTTGACTATGGTTAAGTGGTTGAAGATCTAAAGGCAATTAGTTGAAGTGCAATCGATTGTTGACCTAGTGATCAATCCAATGAGCCAAATCTTAATTAGTTGAGTTGGTTTTTGATGTTGACTTAAGAAAACGGTCTCAAGACCATTTGGAGGTCATCCAAACAATCCCAAGACCGTTTGGGGTCAGGTCATGATCAAATTGGATGATGGTTCAATAGTTTCAAAATCAATTAGACTCATGTTGAAACATGTTGAAGGGTAATCGATTCCAATCCCTTATCCAATTAATCCAAGCCCTAATTGATGATCAATTGAGGGTCAATTGAGTGTCAAATCAGTTGAGGGTTGACCTATTTGACTCAATTGATGAGTGGCTAACAAGTGCATGATCGATTGAGGGGTTCAACATTGGAAACCCTAACTCAATTGAAGTGGTTGAGACACTTTTTGGTCCTTGCAGTTTTGAGGTGGTTTGGACCAAACGGTCTCAAGACCGTTTGGGACCAAAAAATCCCAAACCATTTAGTCTCATGCGGTTTCAAGGCTGCTTATGTCCATGCGATTTCAAAGTCAAAGATGACCAAACGGTCTTCACCCCATCTTGGAGAAACGGTCCTGAGTGTGCACTTTACCAAACAGTTTCAAAAGTCAACAAGACCAAATGGTCTTCAACACCAAACGGTTTCAAGGTTTGTCCAAGACCATTTGGGGGTTTAGTGTTCAAGACCGTTTGAGGTCGAAAAAGGTCAAGATCGTTTGATGCCTTAATGGTCAAGATGGTTTAGTGGTTGATTAACCTAAACCTCATGGATACCTAAAGTGATTAAAGGACCAAGTAATTAGTTAGTTAATGCATGTTATAATCAGTGGTGATCATTACAAAGGTACCCTTGATGGGATAGAGTGACTAATACTCTTAAACAAGTGAGCTTTAATGATCACAATAGTAATGACATAACCCATGATGTCAATGTTGAATTGACTTAGCCTAATGAAGGGTGATGCAAACATCATCTGATAGAAGGAGGAGAGAGAAGACTTCTTATATGAATGATAATCAAGTAATACACTTCCAATATGGATGAATACCTAATTAGGGTATGATCCATGATATGAGATCATGAAACCTTAGTTATGAAAGCTAATGAATTATAACCCTAATTGGGGGCATAAATGGAAGTAATCCTAATACATGATGATGGTATGATCTTAATTCATTGTAATATGAATAGTAAACCCTAATCTAGGGTAATGTGATGTAATGTGAATAGTAAACTCTAATCTAGGGTAAGGAGATGATGTGAATAGTAAACCCTAATTCTGGGTTATGCTTTTAAGCATGAAGTGCTATGTGTGTATAATGAATTAAGGAATCATTATTCCTAAATATGAAAAAGGGGTTAGTTAACCCTAATTGAATTAAAAAGGGAAACCCTAACCCTAGAAACCAGCTGTGGTGATGTAAAACAGTCGTGGTAATCTTCTGTAGCACGACCGTGCAAGGTAGCACGGCCGTGGTGCTTTAAGCTTGACTTAGAATTGAATTGCAAGTAAACCTTAACCCTAGTAAAGGCATAGTGGAACAACCCTTGAATAGTAAAGTTATCTATGCTTTGCATTTTGCTGATATAGAGATAATGTGCCTATTATCAATTGTACTAATTATGCATGTCTTTATGAAATAGTGAGCATAGCCAGGTAAGAGCTATGATGCAATATTCATTAAAATCACTTTATAAATTTTGAAAGTAATGATATGCTATGTTTCCTAGTGAGAGGTAACATATAAGACTGATAGGCTATATGAACCATGAGAAATATCTGCATTGCCACTATCATGTTCATATTATTAAATGAATTAATGGCAATATGTTACTTGGTAATAATTATTCTGATGATCTAAGGGTTTGAACACCCATATTCCTGAATCATAATGATGAGATGGTTAGGGATTGATATCCCAATGTTAACAAGATGTGAAATGAACTTGATACAATTAGTACTCTTTCTTTATAGCAATTGTTTTAATGGTTTATGTTTGAAAGCATGCCTGATGCTAAAAAGATGCCATAACATACTTAAATAATCAAGTGTAATGATATGATGTAGAGCCCTGACCATAGATCCATCATTGTCAGAAGTTAAATGATGGTGAAACATGTTTTCCTAAGGGAACTCCTGGAGAGCATACTTTTGAGTATGTGGGGGTTATGGACGCGAATATCCTTACGTCCTAATGAGGGAATTGATGTGAGATGTACATTTAATCTCTCAATCCTTCATTATATGTTTATGCTGGGATGATGTATCACTAATCTACCGATGATGATTGTTAATGCCACATCGATGAGAGATAAACAAGAAATCCCTTGATGGAGAAGAGAGTACAACATGCCACTGTAACTCTAATAGTGAAGTTTCCAGAATACCCAGGAAAGCTATTATGGCAGAGACACAAGATGTCATGCATGTTGATCCTCACACTCACTAAGGAAGATGAGGTCATAGAAATCCGACTCTTCTGATGACCTATGTATTGTACCGATTGCAATTTCGTAATGGTCGGTTGGAGTATGAGAGGTGTAACTCATCTCCCCAGGGCATAAATATGTTTGAAAAATGTAATCAGCTGTATATCATAATTGCTTAGGTTGAACTACGAGAAACAATGATTGATGATACATTGTTCATAGTGCTCTAGTTAAATAACTAGTATACATGTTCTTCATATTCCTTGTTTATTATATGTCTTGTCATTCAATCAAGTTATAATTGAAATGATTGCTTAGAGAATACTGCTCTACTTCACTTATTCAATGAATTGCCTGCTGTTGAATAATTATAGTTCTTCTGTTCTTTGTTACTTTAATAATTGCTATAACAATGCCTCTGGAGGAGAGTTATAACTCTCGCTGGGACAATTATTCAATTTTCTCACCCCCGTGGGATTCAACTTTTTAGGTAGACGCCGATGACGAAGGAACCCTTCAGTGGGTGGGCAACAACAACAACAACAACATCAGGGACAACAATGATCCTCAGGTGGAAACACTATCTGTCAAGTCTTATAGATAGAAAGTCCTATGTGTCGTCTCTGTACTCTCAGCTCCTAGGAGTCAGTAGATGGTTTAATATAGATATGATATTTTGGCTTAATGCCTCTAGATTTTTGTATACTGCTCATGTACAGTTTAACAGGGCAATCAGTGTGATGATTCTCGAGATGTGACGATACAAAGATATGCTGATGTATCAGCTTGTAAATAACTTACCTTGTTTCTTAATGAAAGAGTTTCACAACTTGTAGATCTCTTTAAGAAAAGTTTTAATTGTTCAAATC
Organism: Alisma plantago-aquatica; assembly: GCA_963693085.1. Taxonomy (NCBI): domain Eukaryota; kingdom Viridiplantae; phylum Streptophyta; class Magnoliopsida; order Alismatales; family Alismataceae; genus Alisma; species Alisma plantago-aquatica. Next base: position 752,186,202 of record OY856413.1, read on the forward strand.
CATGAATAAATAGAGATATGATAATTCTAAGTCAATTTGGGTATAAAAGAATATTAAAATGGATAATTGAGCAATTAGGGTTTATATAAGTAGAAAAGAGTATTTTAGGGTTTGTTGACCTAAAAGGGATAAAGTTTGAGAAATTGATCTAAGAAACCGTAATGAATATTAATGAAACCCTAATTCGGATTAGAAACCCTAGAAAGTGAATCCAAGTCAATAAAGTAGATTCTTGATAAAATGTGTAATAAATAGAGTACATATTCTTTTCAGGAATTATGTGATTGTTGAATTGCTTTCTTGGTTGGAATTGCTTAATGCTTGAGAAATCATAAAATAAGGTATGTGGTTACGCTTATGATTATCCCGACATTTTTTTTGAGGATTTTATCGACGTTTCCCTCATGACTTGAAATAACTGTTGGATGCTTTTTTTCATGCAACTATAGAGTGACTATCACTACCACTATGAATATACATGTATAATTGGCTAGATCTGGGTCCACCCCTATGGCTATGCAAAGGCTAAAAAGGATAACCTAGAGCATGGTCTAGGCTATCATGAGTTAGAAATTGGGCTACACATGTGTAGTTCCATGAGACTCTTAGCATGCCATGAGTTAAGGAGTGGGCTACCTACGGGTAGTGCCATGTGACTCAGCCCTAGAAACTGATTCACCTGTTAGGTGAGATCATGAGGGGTATAATGGGGACCTACCATAAGGAAGGTAGTATCCAGGTCCACTGCAGGGACAGCGCAGGGGATAGGGTATACATGTATCGCGCAGTTATATTTAAAATGTAAACTTATTTGTTAAATGGTAATTGGCTGCAATACATTGTTATGAATAATTGAACGATTATTGTTTCCCCCACATACCAGCTTTGGCTGACCGATGTTTTGTTTGTTAGCGTTTTAGGTACAAGCCAAAAGGACAAATAGTAAATCATCATATTGTGAAATACATGAAGTAATATACAAGGAGGATTAGTTAGAGTAGAATCCAGAAGTGGATAGAAGTTTAGAGATCCAAGTTTTCAAAAAGGTATGCAAAAGTTTATTTTTCTTACAGCGTTCTAGTTTAGTCTGTTAAAATTTAATAATTGTTCTTGGTTAAATGTCAAACCTTTGATCCAAAAATTATGGGTACGACTTCGAACTCTCGGTCTCCCTTAATTGGGGGTTACCAAAAGGTGGGGTCATAACATACACCGTGTATTCTCTTGGAATGGGATGGGCTTTGTATTTGAGTTGCAGCCAAGTGCTTATTTCATCTCCTTATGAGTGAGAGATATTGGGTAGACGTATGTTATGCTAAAAATTGACCTATGAGAATGAATATCCTATGTTGAAATTAAATGGCATAATTCTAGGGTTTGAGGTGTGACCTCACCCTTATGTGAAAATAAATGAATAAGAACTTAGGATAAGAGGCAATCACCAAAAATTGAAATCACAAGTGGAATGTGATCGCCAAGAGATGACATCATGTGATTATAGCGTGAAAGGAATTAAAGTACCAATCTTATTCATAATGTGAGGAATTTGCACATCAATAAAAGTTTTTAAGGATAGTTCAAGAAGGGTTTCTAATTGTAAGGTTTGAATCTAGGATAAATTATCATTCACCTTAACCATGATATGTTTGAATTTGGGGACAAAGTTCCTTTTAAAGAGGGGTGAACGTAATCTCCTCAAATTTGATGGATTTGAATTAAATAATGTAAGACTTGATTTGATAAGCAAATTCCATAATTATAATAAGCTAACTACTTTGTGGCATGGGTCCAACCCATGACCCAAGTGAAAATTAAGAAATAAGATATTTTGTGCATAAATGATGGATAATGGTTTTATTATTTGTTAAGTAATTAAAATAATAGATAATAATTAAGTTTCCAAAATTATTCTAAGATATGTTGTGATTTAGATAATTGATGGAGTAATTATCTAACCCTGACATGTTCTGGAAGTTGTGCGTAACATATAAGAGTATTTTGACCTGGCTTTTGGAATACTTAAAGATAATGAGAATACTTGGATTGCAACATCTTTCCTTTCTCATAACTTCACTTATTACCAAATTATCAAACATGAAGGTATTTTTTAAGAACAATGGAAAGGAGGTAATGGTATGACCACTTTTAGAAATGTCTTTATATCAAAGTCGTACCTAGCCTTTTGGGATTTTCCTTAAATACTAAGGAGAAAGGGGAGAAGGTAAGGGTGTATACATAGGGTTTCTATGAGAGTGTCTCCTACATAGTTGGCCAACCTTTCTCCCCTCTACCAACAAACCCTCTCTATGGAACATCTTCTCCCCCTCGCTGGCGTTTCTTTCCATGTTGACATGATGATGGATATATGAAATTATTTGAAGACATTAAGTATAATTAATGGAGGAATAGTTAGATACTTCTTATCATACGTAATATATTCCACGTTTGAATTTCATGTAATTCCTTAGAGGTATATCATTTTACAATTTGTAAATAATACTATTGAATTGATGGAAATTATTTTCTATTATTTTTTATTTGGTAAAATATTGATTTTTTGAAATTTTAGGTAAGGGCTCTAAACTTTAAGGTCCTTTCTTAATTGTGGGATGTTGAAAAGTGAGGTCGTTACTACTTTACTACTATCATTATGATATTAATAATAGAAAGTACCCAAGATAGTTAAAGGAGTGATAAAAATTATCCCCCAAATTATTTTTTGATTCAACACATGCACATGAATACATTAATGTGTCACAAAACCCTCATTAATAAAACTTATACAAAAATTGTCTAAGTTTCAAAAAATGAGGTAAATGAATCAAAATAAGTGCAGTTATGGGTAATTGTTGAATGTACATAAATTTGGTAATGTATATCAACAAACAAATAACTTAGTTTGATTATAATAACATGAAATCACTAAGAGGGGATACCTAGTAAAATAATGAACATAATTTGTAAAAGATGTTAGGAACAATGTGTAATAATGAAGCAATCCTAAAAATCAAATTGCCATGAGGGAGCGCGAGGACGGACTGCTCCAACATTGACTCCTTTACCGTGATTTGTTCGTTACTGAAATCATTTTTGTGGACAAAACATTAGAGAGATGTATGCATTACATATAAAAATATGTTAAGATTATCATTAAACCCTAATTTAATGTGTAATTTCATGAATGATATCAAAACTAGAAACTAACGATAAAAATAGGCATTAGGCTTCAATCTAATTAAACCTTATTTGACCCCTTTATGAAAAGAAATAAAATTGCATATATTGATCAACAATGTGATCATTGTTCAAAGAAGATTGGTTTGTTAATATATCTTCTACACATTTTTCTCTATCAATGTAGTTGCCTTCCTTTTAACATTTGGACTATAATCTGACAGTCTTTTACTACTTGTTGTTGCTTAATTAGCTCCCTCTTTGATCTATTAGTGAAGACCCTATCTCCTACTTATTGAAACATGCTTGCTTTGTAGGGGCACAATGTCATTTTCTTTTATTCTTCTTTCCTCCTTCCCCACCCATCATTTTCATGTGATTGTTTCTTTTTTAGGTTTCTCATATATTCAAATCCTAGGCATCGCCAACACGATCCTAATATATGTAAGGTGTAACACTCAAATATGGATATTTTGCTCAACCTTTCCTTTCCTTTCCTTTCCTTAGGCAAATTATCAATTATGATAGTAACACATCCCTCTACATTAAATTGTTTTAATTAGGAGCAAGGGGGCTAAGAAAATATATTTTTCCAATAAATGTGAAAGACTAATGATAAAAATAATGGGGGTTAATTAAAGAAATTCATCATTAAATTGGTGGCCCAAATATGAAACTCTGGAATCATACTAAGTTTATTGAGAAAAAGAATATAAATATGAAATAATGTAGGCATTAAATGCATACTTAACTCTGAAGTAATGAAATAAAATACTAAGGGTACCATAATGGCAAAACTAATGTTAAAACTAGGATCCTCATATCTTATCTAGTTAGCATGCAAAATTTTAGGTCAATTAGGCCTTGTTTTCCCCTCATTTAATTGATGGAATTAACAAATATTAAATACATAACAATGCTTTTACTATTCTTCAAGACCTAAGATAGAATGTATGTTATATGTAACATCTCCAGCCTTAGTCATGTGACCCTTCAGCTGCGCGTTCTTCGCGTCGGGCTCAACATCCCAAACAGCTGCCAATATTGCTCTCTCCCTTCCTATTACTTCCCCTCCCATAGTTCTTTCCGTCCGCACACTAGCCCTAGCCGCACAACGTCCTCCATCGTGCTGTCCACCAGAGATAACTACACTTCTGCTATATCTAATAGTCGATGTCCACGGCCGCCCCTTTTCTTTCCTCATCTCCTCTTCCTCACTCAATTGAACCTAGCATGCAGCCTCCGTCTTCCTTGTTGCCCCACGACCGCGATAGCCTGCAGCCGCTGCCACCTTTAAAGTGCAAGGATTGCTCTACAAGCTATATCTTGGTGCTCAAGCTTGGAGAATCCATACCACTACATCATATTCATTCTTATGATGTCTCATTATCAGAGGAACATCTTAACATGTGCAATTTGCAAGTTTACCCCTCTAATTGGGTAATTTGCACTTTAGTCCAAAATTAACAAAACAATATTGCAACATTGTTCAAAAAGGACTGAAATGGAAATATAAGTTCCTCAAAAGCCTTAATTACATTTCAACAAATATACACAAGCATCTAATCACTTAATTTAGGCAAAAAACCTAGGGTTAGTACATAACCCAGGTCAGGGATGTTACAAATTATCCACCCCTTACAAGGTTTTCGTCCCCAAAATCATTACAAAACATATTTAAGAGAAAAGAGCAGGGTATTTCCTTCTCATCTCTTCCTCTAGTTCCCACGTGGCTTCTTCAACACCACGGTGATTCCAGAGGACTTACACAAGACTTATGTCTTTCTTTTTCAACTTTTTAATTCTTCTGTCAAGGATCGACACAGGTCCTTCCTCACAAGATACATCATCATTCAATTCTACTTCCATAGGTTGCAGAACTGATTCTGTATCTGGATGACATTTCCTTAACATGGAAATGTGGAACACTGGGTGTAACTTTTGTAACTCTGGTGGTAACTCTAGCTTATAGGCTACTCTTCCAATCCGTTCAACGATTGGATAAGGCCCCATAAACCTAGGAGCTAACTTTCCTTTCCTTCCAAATCTCAGAACTCCTTTCCAAGGTGAGACTTTGAGGTACACTCTATCTCCAACCTGGAATTCTAAAGGTCTACGACGTTTATCAGCATATGATTTCTGCCTATCCTGTGCAATTTTCAAATGTTGTAGTATTATCTTAATCTTCTCAGTGGTTTGCTGCACAAGATCAGGACCTAAAAGTCGATATTCACCAGTTTCATACCAACATAGGGGTGATCTACAACGTCTACCATACAAAGCTTCATAAGGTGCCATATCAATGCTATGTTGATAGCTATTGTTATAGGAAAACTCCATCAAGCTTAGATGCAGATCCCAACTCCCTGTGAACTAAAGAACACATGCTCTAAGCATATCCTTCAAGGTTCGTATAGTCCTTTCTGATTGTCCTTCAGTCTGAGGATGAAAGGATGTACTAAACCTTAACTGTGTGCCTAAGGCTTTATGAAGTCGCTTCCAAAAACAACTCATAAATAGGGGACCTCTGTCAGAAACAATGGTAACTGGGACTCCATGCATTCGTACTATCTCATCTACATACAATTGTGCCAGCTTCTCAGCAGAATAGGTTGTTTTGACAGGAAAGAAATGTGTTGTCTTTGTCAACCTATCAACTATTACCCATATGGAATCATGTCCTTTGGTCGTCCTGGGTAGACCAACCTCAATGTCCATGGTTACATGATCCCACTTCCACTGTGGTATGGGTAAAGGTTGCATTGTTCCTGCAGGCTTCTGGTGTTCAGCTTTAACTTGCTGACACACAGGACACCGCATAACAAACTCAGTAACACCTTTCTTCAAACCAGGCCACCAATACATATCTTTCAAGTTTCGATACATCTTGGTGCTTCCTGGATGCATAGCATACATTGGAGAATGACAACACAAACTCTCAATCGCCAAACACACCATGCCTAGGCTCACAACAACATTGAGGCAACCTACCAACAACAATATCACAGTCTACGGCTTTGCATCAACTAATGTCGACTATGCGTCCACAATAATTTGATGTAGATTCCCTTTAATTGTTATGAACCTCCTTCAGAAAGTGGAATTAGTCGACCAATTATCCTGACTTCCTAACTAAAATCCACTAATGACGCAAATTCTTTTTAAGGTTATTGCATATATTTCCAGTACAACAAAACATTTTTACCTTTCAAGGTCTGACTTCTCTCCTCATCACTTTCTTTCACAGTGAACCAATTGCGGTGGATGTTAGAAACATAAAAAATGTCCCTCGAGGGGTTACCTACGTTAGCGAATCCACTATAAATTTATTCTGGAAACAATATGCAAGGACGATGTCAGCAATTTGGACGCCCATGCTCACCTAAGCATCTTCTGACCAAATCTCCAAAGTAGGAGAACGAGCAGTGGCTCTTTCAAGATTTTTTTCTGAATGGAGTACATAATTATGTATGTTTTTCTTTGACAACTTTTTTCTTTGAGTAAATAATTATATATGTTGAAGTTATCAATGTCTAGCACGTTCAATCATTGTTGTTTGCAAAGTATTTACGTATGTACATGATATTCTGCATTGTGATCACCTCATGTGAGTAAAATCATCTTCTGCGAACATGGATCTACCAAGGGAAGGAAGCCCTCTCAAACCCACCGACTACAATGGAATCATTATCTGATGTGACAACATGTACATAATTGCTCCATTACAAATAAGTTACAAAGGTTCGATCTATACAAGGATCAAGAATCCTCTTATACTCATCCAACTCTAACCAAAATACTAACATGGTCAATTGATCTGGACGATATATTTTAAAATACAGAGATGTTCGTTATTAGAGATTATATTTAGAGTTATATTTCATATATTAAGGGCTGAGTCATACCTCCTTTATGTGATTTAATTTATAGTATATGCCAAAATTGATGAATAGATGGATGTTGGTAAGGAGTGGAATGATAGATAGGGACCGAACATTTTGAGTGAAATGTCCAATGTTTCATTCCTTAAAAACCTTTTGAGCTGGCCATTAAGCTGCCCCTTGTGTGGTTTCGTGGCTTCTCTGGTATCCATGCTACTGCTAGATTTTGATGTACCTTGCTGAGATATATGGGTGGACCAAATGTGACCCTACCTAGGAATGGTATCTATTTAACAAGAGAAACATGAATACATGAGATATATTCACATGAAAGTATTTGCCCATTTGACTAATAAATATTTTCCCATTTGATTAAATAGTTCATATATCTATATCTATACTACTATAAAAATAGTGAATAGTTTCTTCTAATTACCGTATTGCCATCAGCCAATCAGAATTCATGATTTTCAAAATGTTCCATCGTCCTTAATTCTCTTTCTTCTCTCCTTTTCTTTAGGAGTTTACTGCTTTTAAAACTAATGCTTCCCGAAAATACAATGGATCCTCAACAGTCATGTTCACCCCACTCTCTACTATCCATCCCCTTGTAACTCACACAATCTTCTCATCTCTTGTAACAAACATAGATTTTTTTCTTGCCACCTCACATAGCCCGTATTTTCTATCCCCACGATCTTGAACAAACAGACAATTGAAATCCCATATTATCACTATATTATCGCTATCCCCAAGAGCCATCCTTATGTTCTCCTTAGTCATGTCTTCACCCACATATAATGTCAATTACAACTCATAACACCTAAGATAAAAAAAGTATAAACAACATCTATTGGTATATTTTACCATTGACGACACCAAAACTATCTGAAACACACCACATCTACTATACAATCAACATCCTTTATTTATTCTAAGTTATCAACTCGCTACTCATGTCTATATGAGTAAAAAACCCATATCTACACATATGGTCTCTACATTGTTCAAAACATCATTTACTTAACAAGTGTCATTGACAAGGAAACAACAACACAAACAATTCACACGACACCCATGTACTTCAGTGTTGTCCAATATCTTTGAATATTGTAATAAGTCTGAACATCTACCTATCTTATTATTTCTAATATGTATCATGCAGATTAGAGAATTTTCAATCAGATATACAATGTTGAAATACTTACCATGAGGGAAATGGTTTCAACAAATCACCTATACAAAAAGTAACTACAAATAGTCTTTTTTAGTATTTAAATATTGAAATACTAACAAATACTTACTTCTACATGTATTGAATAATAGGTCAAATACAAATGACATGCAAAAAAAACTAATTTTGTATCTTTGGAAGGTTTCCTCAATTATTCACTACACACCTTTTTTATAAAAGATGTTTGAACTGCAAATATTTCATTAAAATTTTAACAATTTGAAGCATTTGTTAGGATTTTAAATTTAACATCTTGATATCATCAACTTTTTAATATATCTTCCATTATAAATAAGTATAGCATATTTAACAACTGCATATACATATATGTGTGTATTTATCTCATACATATACATTAGAACTCATATACTTCTTAACACGCAACAATGGTTTTTTTTTTATCTCTTATAAAGTTAGATACAAATAAAATTAAGTCACCTTGTGTAACACATAAAACTAGATTATGTTTTAGTGACACGTGCATTGGCACATGTGGGTTTACTAGTATATATATACATATATATATATATATAGAGAGAGAGAGAGAGAGAGAGAGTTAGGCTAGAATACACTTAAGTGTATTGTGCCCCCAATACAATAGAGTTTTTAGCCGTTGGATCTCCATCCAGATCTCGGCTCCCAGCCCCACTCACAGATGAGTAAACGTCATTTACTCCTATCCCTCTCTCTCTCGCTGGCTCTCTCTCTCTCTCTCTCCCTCTCTCTCTCACTCTCTCCCTCTCTACGCGTGATTCCCCCTTCCTCCGACCTCCGACCCGCTCCTCTTTCTCACACAGGAAGGGCTGACGGTGGGTGTCTGCTGTCCCCCTTTCACCGGACGGTCGATGACCAGCGACAGAGCCCGCAGCCCCTCAGTGCCACCGATGTGACGGTACCGGTGGATCTCGACGTGGCAACGGAGGGAGGGAGAGGGTGCGTCTACCACAGTGGGTGAGTCTCCATTGGAGGAGGGTTCGTGTTCGAATTCGACGGCGAGCCAGAATGCAGCCCGCAGGTGTTCCATGTCCAAGGCACTAGGCGCCAGCCCGTGTTTACAGGAAAGTTCAGCTGCCGCAACCCGAGAAGCCGAGACCCTCCGCCGCCCCCTTCCTCACCGCCAGCCAGCATCCTTCCTCTGACCTAACCCCTTTCTGCTTTCTTCTTCCTCATCCTCCACCTCGCCTCTGCCTCCCTAGACTCCTTCTCTGTAGCCGGCAGCAGTGAGGGCTGCAGCTGGTGCAACCACTAGAAGTGAGGGCTCAATATTTCCTCTGCCAGCAACTGGCCCCCAAATTTCTATTGCAAACCTGCTGCAGCAACAGTAAGCTTCGCAATACAGAGCAACATCTTCAGGTAATTTATTTCTACGGCCATCTTCAGTTGCTTTTGATCCCTATTCTCTGAAATTGCTTCATCTATCTTTGCTTTCCGTCTGTGTGGTTGTGCAGTCATCCTTGTGGCATGGCTAATAACAAAGATAACAGTTGGACAATGTCAACGTGTTCTAATCATCTTAGTCAAGTATCAACGATGAGAAGAGGGTCTAAATATTGCAAATGTGGCGAGTTAGTGCGTGCAAAAATAGCCAAGACCCCAAAGAACTATGAACGAGTATTCTTTGGTTGTCCCAATTACAACAAAGAGGTATGTTGTTGTGTTTCTTACAAGAATTGATTTGGAATGTACTAAGTTGTTGTGTTTCTTACAAGAATTTATGTAGAATGTACTAAATTTAAACCATTTGATGTTGTTTGCAGGGGCTTCCATATTGTAATTTCTTTGAATGGGGTGATTCCAATTCAACTACTGAGAAGTTTGAGCATGAACGACTTGAGGGAGAATTAAAGATTGCCAACATCAAGGAACAAAAAGCAACTGCCAGATTTAGATGTTGTTTTGCTGGATTTGTGGCTTCCTGGATTCTGTTTATAGTTGTGTATACCCAATCAAATTGTAAAATGTAATGTGGAGGTTGGCTGAAATTGTAAAGTGGTGGGATTTAGTAACTGCTCTAAAGTGGTGGGATTTAGTAAAGCATGGGTGAAGTTGTAAAGCCCTAAAGTGTTTGTCCCTGAACCGTTGTAATATTTTCTTAATTATTCAATGAAATTGCATGAGTGAATGTTGAATGAATGCATGAGTGAATTGTCTCTGTTCATTATCCAATGTGGGTCATAGATTGAATGATCAACCTACCTGTTTGAACCTTTGTAGACCAAGTGGCCGTATGAATACTCTATTGCAGACTGGTTACTAAGCTCGAATTGGTGATTTTTAAGCTTCATCGGTGGATGAGTTAGCCATCTGAAATAGAGTTAAGTGTTGTGTAACCTGACATAGATACTGTCCATGAAATTTGAACTGATCTTAAAGCTGTGTTTGATAATTTTAACGATGACATTTAATGAATCACTAACCATCTTGCTTGCTACCTTCTGGTTGATTTCGTTACAAGTCTGTCTCTAACGCTTATGTCTGTTGCTGTATGAAGATTGGATAATATTTGAGACAACTTAGTCCAAGGTACAAATATGTTGATGCACATCTGCAGTTGTATCTCAAAATGCATTGGTTCTCAAGTTAGCCTATCGAATGTAACCTTTCTTGCTTGTGAAATATGTGTTAAGGGTATTGGACAATCATCAACTGTTCATATACGCTGGTGGTAAGTATTTTTTTCCTAGGTTTGCTTAAAGGTAAGAGACAATCATTGAAAGTTTGAAACAACTTAGTCATGTGGGAGTGTGTAAAACTGTAACATCCCTGACCTGGGTTATGAGTTAACCCTAGGTGTTTTGCCTAAATATGTAATTAAATCTTTGTGATTAACTCTGAGCATGTAATTAAGTTCCTCAGAAACATATATTTCAATATTTGCTCCTTTTTATTTAAAGTTGTAGCATTGTTTTGATATACAGGGACCTATGTGCAATTTACCCAGTTGAAAGGGTTAGCTTGAAATTTGCACATGATGAGATGTTCCTCTAATGTTGAGACATCATGAGAAATCTTTTTGGCAAAGTTTGAGGGATTTCCCAAGCTAGGGCACCAAGGTGCAGCTGTGGAAGCAATCCCGGTGCTTGAAACCTTAATTTGGGGTAAAATGCAATTTACCCAAATTAAGGGATGCAATTTGTAAAATATATCATCTAATGTATCTTTTAGAACTCTTTCCATCATTTAGAGAAGAAATGATGAGGAAGTCACTTCAATTGAATTATCAAGTTATGAAATATACCTTGTGATTGAATAATCAGGGTATATGTGCAATAGCTCTTTATGTAAGTACCTTAGTGTTAGATTGATCTTCCTTGCCTCTCTTGCTAGACCTTAAGAGAAGTTTTGTCCTTAGAATAAAGAGGAAGGGACGAGCAAGTAATGAAGGAAGGACCTAGTTGGATTTATGGGAAACTTATGGGCCTTTAATGAAACCTCACCCATGTATAAATACACTTTACCTCTCAAGCAAAGGAACCTTTCCTTCGTGCATATCACTGTTTCCCTTTGCTTGGCCGACTAAGGACTATCTTGGAGCTCAAGAGGAACGACCAAGGGTGCAAGGTAGGTTTGAATCTCTCTTCTTGCCTAATTCCATGGTTAGAACTCGAATTCAAGGTCAATTTGGTGACTAACTCATGAAACCCTATCTTTCTAGCCATCCTTTCTCGTTTTTCCTTGGAGTTTTCACCTTGGACAACCTGTGGGAACTCAAGGACGCCATTAGAGCTTGGAGCTCAAGGAGCAAGCTTTAGGCGGGTTTTATAACTCTAAACCCATGCTTTACTATATACATCTCCTTTATGCGGTTAGATGATAGCCCTTCATGTTCCTTACTGTTCTTTGCTATTTTGCAAGCCAATCCATGGAATATCCGTACTGTTCTTGAGCTAGGAGATAAAGGCGTGATTTCCAAGAAAAACCCACCGCTTTCCACTTTCTTAAACGGTCCCAACAGATTGCTCTCTCGGTCTCAAGACCGCGAGGTGAGCAAACGGTCTCTGGACCGCGAGAGGGCAAACGGTCCTCACGACCGTTTGGCCCCGTTGACCGAGCGTGTACCGTATAAGAAATCTGTTCCTAATTATATAGGCTAATTACCCTCAAAAATTGGGAGGCTAACTCCAACGGAATCGGGAGATATGACCTTTTTAAGTAATTACTTTATTTGAATTTATTCCTGATTCTCAAACGGTCTGAAATTGCCTTTTTGGGCAAACGGTCTCAAGACCGTGTAAGGTCGTTGACCAGGCGTTGACCGTATGATATTACTGTTCAAAATAATGTTAGTTAACAACTCACCAAGGTTGATAGTCTAATTCCAAACGGGATAAGAGTTGAAGGGTGAATACTAGGGCTAACCCTAGGTGAAATCAGAACTGAAATTATGGTGACCTAATTAGGGTTTTTAGGGTTCATTGACCTAAACGGTCTCAAGACCGTTTAGGGGTCACCCAAACGGTCTCAAGACCGAGAGGACAATCAACCAAGACCGTTTGAAGGTCTAGGGTTAAGTAATTTGACCAATTGAGGACCCAATTGCAAATAAGTTATCAATTTAATCAAAATTCTGTTTTGTGGTTCAATCATGGTTCAACCCCTATCAAATCACCTTAGACTTTGATGAAATCTTGGGCAAACGGTATCAAGAACATGTGGGGTCCACCCACATGACCTCAAGACCGTTTGGGCCCAATTGCAGCTAAATTGAAGGATTCAACCTTGTGTTAATGCACATTGTTGAGTGTTGATGGGTGAACATTGATAGACCCTAATTGAATCGATTTCAATCCTAATTGGTCAACAATTGAGGGTCAATTGAAAGACCAATTGGTTAAGCATAACCTTAATTAACCCAATTCATAAGTGGTCAACATAACTCTGACCTTTTGAGGGCTTCAACATGGGTTAACATTATCAGTTGTATCATTGAATCTTGTTGAAGGTCCAAGCGGCTGAGACCATGAGAGCCTCGCGGTCTCAAGACCGTGAGAGGGCTCGCGGTCTCAAGACCGTGAGAGGGCTCGCAGTCTCAAGACTGAGAGGGGGCTCACGGTCTCAAGACCGTGAGGGGCCTCACGGTCTCAAGACCGTGAGGGGCCTCGCGGTCTTGAGGTCAAAGAAGGGCAAACGGTCTTCATGATCCTCGCGGTCTTAACCTCAATTTGAGTCTTCGCGGTCTTGAAACAATGGAGGGCTCGCGGTCTTGGAGGAGGAAGAGGCCTCGCGGTCCTGAGGTCAAAGGTGACCAAACGGTCTACACATCCTCGCGGTCCTGATGTCAATTGGTCAAAAGGTCAACTCAACCAATGGGTCTCAAATCGATTGAGGGTCGATGGTTGAGATCGATCAAGATAGTTCAAGGTTGACTTCTTTCAATCAATTGATGATATAAATGGTTCAATGTTGCCCTAATCAAACCCTAATGATAACCTAGGATATTAAGGGGTTAATGGACTAAGGTTTTGACCATGATGATGATCAATGGGGTGAATTACCAAAATACCCCGGAAGGGTAAATTAAGTAATACCTTGGTCAAATCAAACCATAATCACATGATGGTGATGTTTTGGGCTATGTTAGCCTATGATGACTTAATCCAACCTGATCTAGAGTGATGTTGACATCACCTAACATTATAATGAGAGAGAAAGTACTTCTAGAGAGAGAAAGTACTTCTAGAGAGAGAAAGTACCCTTTTCAGGTGAAAACTCAATTAAAGCATCTCCAATGCACATGAATGAGCATAATTAGGGTATGATCCACCTGTGTGAGATCATAGAAACCCTAATTATGATAAATGATGAACCTTTAACTAATCTAAGAGCATCAATGAAGATGTTACTCATACATGATGATGTTATGAGTTCAATTCACCTTAATGTGAATAGTAAACCCTAATTCAAGGGTGATGACATGTAATGTGAATAGTAAACCCTAATTCAAGGGTAATGGCATGCTTTTGAGTATTAAACTCTATTTGATGTGAATTAGAGATTTAACTCTTATGACAAGAGTAGGAAGTATATTCCTTATTTTTGTATTACCTTTATCAGTTGTATTAACCATGCAGGTTCTGATATGAAGGTAATCATATCTAGATATGGATGTTGATGTTATATTCATTAAAGGCATGTTGTTAGCCTTATGAATAAGTAAAGTAATCCGATGCCTTGTCAGTGGCATCCTATGCTGATAATGGGCTGTGAGAGCCATGAATACCATCAAGGTCATGCCTTAGAGATGACTTGTGATGAGGATAATGAGAAATGATGATTGATATGAGTTAGGCCTGTTACATTTAGTATTCTTCTTTTAATAGCTGCTATGCTACTGTTATTGTTTGGAGAACAATGTATGCTGTTAAAGAATACTGAATGTACCTAACTAATCAAGTATAATGTAGAGCCCTGATCATAGATCCATCATTATCAGAGATTAAATGATGGTGAAACAGGTTTTCCTCAGAGAACTCCTGGAGCACATACTTTTGAGTATGTGGGGTACATGGATGTGTAGAACCTTACATCATAGTGTAGGAAAGTGATGTAGATGTGTAATCCATCCATCCTCCACTATAATTCCATACCGTATCAGTGGTAGGTAAACATGAAACTTCCTGATGATGAAGAAAACACAGATATCCGTATCAGTGGAGATAAACATGAAATCTCCTGATGATGAAGAGAGTACAGAACGCCACTGTGACTCTAGAATAGCGAAGGACCAGTTTACCCTGGTGAGCTATAGTAGTAGAGACACGAGATGTCCTACAAGTGATCCTCTTACTGACTGAGGAAGGTGAAGGTCATGAGAATCCGGCTCTCTTAATGACCTATGTATGATACTGATGTGACTTCGCAGCGATCAGTTGGAGTATGAGTGGTATACCTCATCTCCACAGGGCATAATGTTGTTTGAAAAACATAATCAACCACGTAGTATACTTGTTAGAGATAACTCCAAGTTAGTTGATTGATGTTACACTGTAATAGTTCTTATATTTCTTCATACCTCATAAATGTTGAGTTCTTGGTTATAGTTGCAACTGTTATCTAATACCTTGAAGGCTTTATTGCTTAAGATGTTCTTTGATGTTATATTAAAGCTTCTAGCGGAGAGTTATAACTCTCACTGGGACAATTATGAAAATTTTCTCACCCCGTAGACTTCAACTTTTTAGGTGGACGTCGGAGACGAAGGAACCAGCCTACAGGTGACCAGTCTCAGCAGCAGAAACACCAGGAGCAGCAGTGATCTCAGGTGGAGATTTAGTCTGCCATGTGGTGTAGTTAGAGTCAGTTCTATGTGTCCTCTGTACTCTCAGGTCTTGGAGTCTTGTGTTATGTGATCTTGAGATTTTGTATCTTGATGTATATAATTACTCAAGAAGTAATTATCCTGAGATGTAAATAAGTTTATCTCACTTTATGAAAGAAGTTTTTAAGGATCCAAGCTCTTCTCTCGAAAAGTTTTAATTTCCCGTGATTTTTGTCTTTAGCTGATTGTCGAATCGCTTCCGCTAAGTTTTAATCGTGTTTATGTCATGGTTTGGAGATCAGAGCCCACAATTAGTGGTATCAGAGCTCTAGGTCAGTTGAGTCTACAGAGGCATAGGACTTAGGATGTCGAGTCTATCTTTAGTACTCCTTCCTTATCTAATAGAATCTTCTGCTCCTCAGGGGAAGAAGATACCTAAGGATGTCAGAACATCATGATGAGTATGTGGCAGAGAGTAGTGCTAGTGCACCTCGAGGCGGTGCAAGGGTTCCGAGGATAGAACAACCTGCACCTGAGTCGCCAAGAGAGCCACCCCAGTTTGACCCAGCTGACATGAGTAACCCAGCTGTACAGACGATGTTCGGGCAGTTCATGACTGCCATGACACATATAACCGATAGGATGCCCATTCCTGCACCTAGGGCACCTGTCCAGCCTGAAGCACAAGGTATCGGTAAGACATTCGAACGACTTCGTCGTGTTGGAGCTACCGAGTACTTCGGGACTGCCGACCCTGCAGATGCTGACTTATGGTTGACAGAGTTGGAGAAGGCTTTCAGGATTCTTATCATCCCGGAAGCTGAGAAGGTTAGACATGCTGTCTATCTTCTCAAAGGTAGTACAGGTCACTAGTGGAATATGGAAGAGCAGAAGAGACCTGGAGTAGAGTTCTCATGGGAAGAGTTTCGTCGGGAATTTATCAATAGATATTTTCCAAAGACCTTCCTAGATGAGAAGATCTCTTAGTTTGAGAAACTAAGGCAGGGTATGATGAACATTAGTGAATATGAAGCTAAGTTCATGGAGTTGTTGCGGTTTTGTCCGCACATGGCTGCTACGGATGAGGAAAGAATCAGAAGATTCGAGAAAGGTTTGAATTCTGATATGTCAACCCCTGTGTCTGCCTTAGAAAACAGAGAGAGATTCTCTACCTTCATTGAGTCAGTCCGAAGGATAGAAAAATCTGTGGTTGAGAAGAGACAAACCCATAAAAGATATCCACAGTTCCAGGGTTCTTCATCTAGGGATTCCAAGAAACCTAGATTCTCTGCACCTAACCCTCCACCACCCAGATCGAGTTTTCAAACTCAATGGACACCAAGCAGAGGTAGAGGACGGAGTCAACCGCTTCAAGGGACGCACAGTTCTGTATCTGTGTCAGTCACCGGACCACCCAAACCACAACAACATGAGAGGAGTTGTTACAACTGTGGTAAGGTGGGACACTTGATGAAGGATTGCCGCTCTAGGCCTGCTAATGTGACACAACAACCTCTGAGACAGAATCAATAGAGATCTCAGAGCAGACAACATCAAGAAGCAGCTCGAGGACGTGGACAAGCATCTCAAGCTGGATCATCAGCACCACCTCAACACCAGGCGACTGCGAGGTTCTATGCTATGAACCCACCTGAGGCAGTGGTCAATCCACGGGTAGTGGCAGGTCAGATGAAACTTTTATATTCTGATATGTCTACATCCTGTGTTGTATCCGTTCTGATTGATCCGGGTGCTACACACTCTTTCATCACTTGTGAAGTGATTTGTAACTGCAATGTGACTGTTAGTCATAGAGCAGATAGTTTGTTGTTGGAGACTCCGTTGAGTGGGTCTGCTGTTTTGCAGGAGGTATGTTCTCCCTACATCCTCTTCTTTTCTGACCATCGCATTCAAGTGGACCTTATACCACTTGATATGCAAGGATTTGATATAATCCTTGGGATGGATACCTTAGAAAGGTATAGAGTTGTCTTGGATTGTGAGTCCAAGTTGGCTGTGTTTGCTGATGAAAGCAACACATGGATCTTTCAAGGAGAAAGAAAGATTCTGCCCACCTGTCTTGTATCAGCTATGGTTGCTGATAAGCTGTTGAGGCAAGGATGTTATGCATTCTTAGCCCATGTGGTAGATGTTACCAAGGAAAGTTCTAATCCTACTAAAGTTCCTATAGTCAGGGAATTTGAAGATGTGTTTCCTGAAGAACTTCCTGGTATACCACCACCTCGGGAGATTGATTTTGAAATCAATCTGATCCCAGATACGAAACCCATAGCTCAGACTCCGTATAGAATGGCGCCTGCCGAGATGGCAGAACTCAAGAATCAGCTTCAAGAGTTACTTGAGAGAGGTTTTATCCGACCGAGTACTTCACCTTGGGGTGCTCCGGTCTTGTTTGTTAAAAAGAAAATGGGTCAATGCGGTTGTGCATCGACTACAGACAACTCAATAAAGTAATAATAAAGAATAAGTACCCTCTACCGAGGATTGATGATCTCTTTGACCAATTGCGTGGTGCAACGGTCTTTTCAAAAATAGACTTGAGGTCTGGATATCATCAACTCCGTATTAAGGATAGTGACATATCCAAGTCCTCCTTTAGGACAAGATATGGTCACTATGAGTTCACAGTTATGTCATTTGGACTAACCAATGCACCAACTGCATTTATGGAACTCATGAATAGAGTTTTTCGACCTTTCCTTGATCAGTGTGTTGTCGTCTTCATAGATGACATTCTGATATATAGTAAGGATGCTCAACAACATGAACAGCATCTTCGCCAAGCTTTGACCTTGCTAAGAGAACATAAGTTGTATGCTAAGTTTAGCAAGTGTGAGTTTTGGCTACCGGAGGTATCTTTTCTTGGTCATGTGATATCTGCCTCGGTAATTCGTGTTGACCCTACAAAAGTAGAATCTGTTCTACAGTGGGAACAACCAAAGACACCGACGGAGATTCAAAGTTTCTTGGGGTTAGCTGGCTATTATCGAAGGTTCATTAAGAACTTTAGTTCTATAGCCTTACCTTTGACCAAGTTGACCCGGAAAGATGTTCCTTTTTCTTGGGATAATAAGTGTCAACAGTCTTTCCAGTTGCTGAAGGAGAGATTGACAAGTGCACCTGTGCTAGTGCTACCTGAACAAGGAAAAGAATATGTAGTCTTCTGTGATGCTTCCAAGAATGGACTTGGATGTGTGTTGATGCAGGATAAACAAGTGATTTCTTTTGCTTCCCGACAGCTTAAGAAACACGAGGAGAATTATCCGACACACGATCTAGAGTTAGCTGCTGTGGTTCATGCCTTGAAAATCTGGAGACACTATCTCTACGGAGAAACATTCCAGATTTTCACAGACCACAAAAACCTTAAGTATATCTTCTCTCAGCATGAGCTCAACATGAGGCAACGTCGCTGGATGGAGTTAATCAAGGACTATGACTGTACAATTGATTACCATCCAGGCAAGGCCAATGTTGTTGCAGATGCCTTGAGTAGGAAATCAGCAACATCAACCATGAATAGGGCACAACTAAACTCTTTAGTATGCTCTAGGAGAGATATGCTTATCTCTTTAAGGCAAGACAATGTACAGTTGAAGGTGTCATTGTTAGCCGGTTTGTTAGCTGAGATGCATATTAAACCTACCCTAAGAGAGCAGATTAAGGAAGCACAACTAGGTGATGCTGCAGTTCAACAGATTAGATCTGAGTATGGAAATGAGAAACAAGATGGTTTTCATGACTCAGAGGATCATGTAGCTTGTTATAATGGAAGGATGATAGTGCCGGATGTGGACAACTTGAGAAAGTTAGTCCTGGAAGAAGCCCATTCTTCCATGTATGCTATGCATCCAGGGAGCACCAAGATGTATCGGAATTTGAAAGATCTGTATTGGTGGCCTGGAATGAAGAAGGATGTTGCAGAATTTGTTATGAGGTGTCTTGTGTGTCAACAAGTTAAAGCTGAAACCAGAAGCCTGCAGGTACAATGCAACCTTTACCCATACCACAGTGGAAGTGGGACCATGTGACCATGGACTTTGTAGTTGGCCTACCCAGGACAAGCAAAGGACATTATTCCATTTGGGTAATTGTTGATAGGTTGACTAAGACAGCACATTTCTTACCTGTCAAAACAACCTATTCTGCTGAAAAGTTATCAGAATTGTATGTTCAAGAGATAGTGCGTTTGCACGGAGTTCCTGTCACAATAGTTTCTGACAGAGGTCCTCAGTTTATGAGTCGTTTTTGGGAACAGTTACACAGAGCCTAGGCACCAAACTGAGGTTTAGTACGACCTTTCATCCACAAACTGATGGATAGTCGGAAAGGACCATACAGACCTTAGAAGACCTGTTGAGAGCATGTGTTCTCCAGTTCACCGGAAGTTGGGATCTACACCTAAGCTTGATAGAGTTTGCCTATAACAATAGCTATCAGCATAGTATTGATATGGCACCTTATGAAGCCTTGTATGGTAGACGTTGTAGATCACCTTTGTGTTGGTTTGAGACTGGTGAACATCAGTTGTTGGGTCCTGACCTTGTGCAGCAGACCACAGAAAAGATTAAAGTAATACAACAAAAGATTAAGACTGCTCAAGATAGGCAGAAATCTTATGCTGACAAACGTCGTAGACCCTTAGAGTTCCAGGTTGGAGACAGAGTGTATCTCAAGGTCTCACCTTGGAAAGGAGTCCTCCATTTTGGAAGGAAAGGGAAGTTAGCTCCTAGATTTATGGGGCCTTATCCAATCATTGAACGAATTGGAAAGGTAGCATATAAACTAGAGCTGCCCTCAGAGTTACAGAGGTTACACCCTGTGTTTCACATTTCTATGTTGAAGAAATGTCACCCAGACACCGAGTCAGTTCTACAACCCATGGAAGTAGAATTGAATGATGATATGTCCTATGAGGAGGGACCAGTGTCAATCCTTGATAAAAGAATTAAAAAGTTAAAGAAGAAAGATATAAGTCTTGTAAAAGTCCTCTGGAACCACCGTGGTGTTGAAGAAGCCACTTGGGAGTTAGAGAATGAGATGAGAAGGAGGTATCCTGCCCTTTTCTCTTAATATGTCTTATCAGTTTCGGGGACGAAATCCTTGTAAGGGGTGGATAATTTGTAACATCCCTGACCTGGGTTATGAGTTAACCCTAGGTGTTTTGCCTAAATATGTAATTAAATCTTTGTGATTAACTCTGAGCATGTAATTAAGTTCCTCAGAAACATATATTTCAATATTTGCTCCTTTTTATTTAAAGTTGTAGCATTGTTTTGATATACAGGGACCTATGTGCAATTTACCCAGTTGAAAGGGTTAGCTTGCAATTTGCACATGATGAGATGTTCCTATGATGTTGAGACATCATGAGAAATCTTTTTGGCAAAGTTTGAGGGATTTCCCAAGCTAGGGCACCAAGGTGCAGCTGTGGAAGCAATCCCGGTGCTTGAAACCTTAATTTGGGGTAAAATGCAATTTACCCAAATTAAGGGATGCAATTTGTAAAATATATCATCTAATGTATCTTTTAGAACTCTTGCCATCTTTTAGAGAAGAAATGATGAGGAAGTCACTTCAATTGAATTATCAAGTTATGAAATATACCTTGTGATTGAATAATCAGGGTATATGTGTAATAGCTCTTTATGTAAGTACCTTAGTGTTAGATTGATCTTCCTTGCCTCTCTTGCTAGACCTTAAGAGAAGTTTTGTCCTTAGAATAAAGAGGAAGGGACGAGCAAGTAATGAAGGAAGGACCTAGTTGAATTTATGGGAAACTTATGGGCCTTTAATGAAACCTCACCCATGTATAAATACACTTTACCTCTTAAGCAAAGGAACCTTTCCTTCGTGCATATCACTGTTTCCCTTTGCTTGGCCGACTAAGGAATGTCTTGGAGCTCAAGAGGAACGACCAAGGGTGCAAGGTAGGTTTGAATCTCTCTTCTTGCCTAATTCCATGGTTAGAACTCGAATTCAAGGTCAATTTGGTGACTAACTCATGAAACCCTATCTTTCTAGCCATCCTTTCTCATTTTTCCTTGGAGTTTTCACCTTGGACAACCTGTGGGAACTCAAGGACGCCATTAGAGATTGGAGCTTGAAAGCTTGGAGCTCAAGTAGCAAGCTTTAGGTGGGTTTTATAACTCTAAACCCATGCTTTACTATATACATCTCCTTTATGCAGTTAGATGATAGCCCTTCATGTTCCTTACTGTTCTTTGCTATTTTGCAAGAAAATCCATGGAATATCCATACTGTTCTTGAGCTAGGAGATAAAGGCGTGATTTCCAAGAAAAACCCACCGCTTTCCACTTTCTTAAACGGTCCCAACAGATTGCTCTCTCGGTCTCAAGACCGCGAGGTGAGCAAACGGTCTCTAGACCGAGAGAGAGAAAACGGTCCTCACGACCGTTTGGCCCCGTTGACCGAGCGTGGACCGTATAAGAAATCTGTTTCTAATTATATAGGCCAATTACCCTAAAAAATTGGGAGGCTAACTCCAAAGGAATCGGGAGATATGACCTTTTTAAATAATAACTTTAAATGAATTTATTCCTGATTCTCAAACGGTCTGAAATTGCCTTTTTGGGCAAACGGTCTCAATACCGTGTAAGGTCGTTGACCAGGCGTTGAACGTACGAGATTACTGTTCAAAATAATGTTAATTAACAACTCACCAAGTTTGATAGTCTAATTTCAAACGGGCTAAGAGTTGAAGGGTGAATACTAGGGCTAACCCTAGGTGAAATCAGTACTGAAATTATGGTGACCTAATTAGGGTTTTTAGGGTTGATTGACCTAAACGGTCTCAAGACCGTTTAGGGGTCACCCAAACGGTCTCAAGACCGAGAGGACAATCACCCAAGACCGTTTGAAGGTCTAGGGTTAAGTAATTTGACCAATTGAGGACCCAATTGCAAATAAGTTATCAATTTAATCAAAATTCTGTTTTGTGGTTCAATCATGGTTCAACCCCTATCAAATCACCTTAGACTTTGATGAAATATTGGGAAAATGGTCTCAAGACCATGTGGGGTCCACCCACATGACCTCAAGACCGTTTGGGCCAAATTTGGGCCCAATTGGAGCTAAATTGAAGGATTCAACCTTGTGTTAATGCACATTGTTGAGTGTTGATGGGTGAACATTGATAGACCCTAATTGAATTGATTTCAATCCTAATTGGTCAACAATTGAGGGTCAATTGAATGACCAATTGGTTAAGCATAACCTTAATTAACCCAATTCATAAGTGGTCAACATAACTCTGACCTTTTGAGGGCTTCAACATGGGTTAACATTATTGGTTGTATCATTGAATCTTGTTGAAGGTCCAAGCGGCTGAGACCATGAGAGCCTCGCGGTCTCAAGACCGTGAGAGGGCTCGCGGTCTCAAGACCGTGAGAGGGCTCGCGGTCTCAAGACCGTGAGAGGGCTCGCGGTCTCAAGACCGTGAGAGGGCTCATGGTCTCAAGACCGAGAGGGGGCTCACGGTCTCAAGACCGAGAGGGGGCTCACGGTCTCAAGACCGTGAGGGGCCTCGCGGTCTTGAGGTCAAAGAAGGGCAAACAGTCTTCATGATCCTCGCGGTCTTAACCTCAATTTGAGTCTTCGCGGTCTTGAAACAATGGAGGGCTCGCGGTCTTGGAGGAGGAAGAGGCCTCGCGGTCCTGAGGTCAAAGGTGACCAAACGGTCTACACATCCTCGCGGTCCTGATGTCAATTGGTCAAAAGGTCAACTCAACCAATGGGTCTCAAATCGATCGAGGGTCGATGGTTGAGATCGATCAAGATAGTTCAAGGTTGACTTCTTTCAATCCATTGATGATATAAATGGTTCAATGTTGCCCTAATCAAACCCTAATGATAACCTAGGATATTAAGGGGTTAATGGACTAAGGTTTTGACCATGATGATGATCAATGGGGTGAATTACCAAAATACCCCTGAAGGGTAAATTAAGTAATACTTTGGTCAAATCAAACCCTAATCACATGATGGTGATGTTTTGGGCTATGTTAGCCTATGATGACTTAATCCAACCTGATATAGAGTGATGTTGACATCACCTAACATTATAATGAGAGAGAAAGTACTTCTAGAGAGAGAAAGTACCCTTTTCAGGTGAAAACTCAATTAAAGCATCTCCAATGCACATGAATGAGCATAATTAGGGTATGATCCACCTGTGTGAGATCATAGAAACCCTAATTATGATAAATGATGAACCTTTAACTAATCTAAGAGCATCAATGAAGATGTTACTCATACATGATGATGTTATGAGTTCAATTCACCTTAATGTGAATAGTAAACCCTAATTCAAGGGTGATGACATGTAATGTGAATAGTAAACCCTAATTCAAGGGTAATGGCATGCTTTTGAGTATTAAACTCTATTTGATGTGAATCAGAGATTTAACTCTTATGACAAGAGTAGGAAGTATATTCCTTATTTTTGTATTACCTTTATCAGTTGTATTAACCATGCAGGTTCTGATATGAAGGTAATCATATCCAGATATGGATGTTGATGTTATATTCATTAAAGGCATGTTGTTAGCCTTATGAATAAGTAAAGTAATCTGATGCCTTGTCAGTGGCATCCTATGCTGATAATGGGCTGTGAGAGCCATGAATACCATCAAGGTCATGCCTTAGAGATGACTTGTGATGAGGATAATGAGAAATGATGATTGATATGAGTTAGGCCTGTTACATTTAGTATTCTTCTTTTAATAGCTGCTATGCTACTGTTATTGTTTGGAGAACAATGTATGCTGTTAAAGAATACTGAATGTACCTAACTAATCAAGTATAATGTAGAGCCCTGATCATAGATCCATCATTGTCAGAGATTAAATGATGTTGAAACAGGTTTTCCTCAGAGAACTCATGGAGCACATACTTTTGAGTATGTGGGGTACATGGATGTGTAGAACCTTACATCCTAGTGTAGGAAAGTGATGTAGATGTGTAATCC
The DNA here is from genome assembly GCA_963693085.1 of Alisma plantago-aquatica. Classification (NCBI taxonomy): domain Eukaryota; kingdom Viridiplantae; phylum Streptophyta; class Magnoliopsida; order Alismatales; family Alismataceae; genus Alisma; species Alisma plantago-aquatica. The sequence continues at coordinate 752,210,759 of OY856413.1, forward strand.
ATCCATCCTCCACTATAATTCCATACCGTATCAGTGGTAGGTAAACATGAAACCTCCTGATGACGAAGAAAACACAGATATCCGTATCAGTGGAGATAAACATGAAATCTCCTGATGACGAAGAGAGTACATAACGCCACTGTGACTCTAGAATAGCGAAGGACCAGTTTACCCTGGTGAGCTATAGTAGTAGAGACACGAGATGTCCTACAAGTGATCCTCTTACTGACTGAGGAAGGTGAAGGTCATGAGAATCCGGCTCTCTTAATGACCTATGTATGATACTGATGTGACTTCGCAGCGATCAGTTGGAGTATGAGTGGTATACCTCATCTCCACAGGGCATAATGTTGTTTGAAAAACATAATCAACCATGTAGTATACTTGTTAGAGATAACTCCAAGTTAGTTGATTGATGTTACACTGTAATAGTGCTTATATTTCTTCATACCTTATAAATGTTGAGTTCTTGGTTATAGTTGCAACTGTTATCTAATACCTTGAAGGCTTTATTGCTTAAGATGTTCTTTGATGTTATATTAAAGCTTCTGGCGGAGAGTTATAACTCTCGCTGGGACAATTATGAAAAATTGTCTCACCCCGTAGACTTCAACTTTTTAGGTGGACGTCGGAGATGAAGGAACCAGCCTACAGGTGACCAGTCTCAGCAGCAGCAGCACCAGGAGCAGCAATAATCTCAAGTGGAGATTTAGTCTGCCATGTGGTGTAGTTAGAGTCAGTCCTATGTGTCCTCTGTACTCTCAGGTCTTGGAGTCTTGTGTTATGTGATCTTGAGATTTTGTATCTTGATGTATATAATTACTCAAGAAGTAATTATCCTGAGATGTAAACAAGTTTATCTCACTTTATGAAAGAAGTTTTTAAGGATCCAAGCTCTTGTCTCGAAAAGTTTTAATTTCCCGTGATTTTTGTCTTTAGCTGATTGTCGAATCGCTTCCGCTAAGTTTTAATCGTGTTTATGTCATGGTTTGGAGATCAGAGCCCACAAAAACTATCTTTACTGAACATGGACATAAGAGTCCGAGGTATGAATATGTGGAGATACATCTGCAGCTTTTGCTCAAATACATTGGTCTACAATCCAAAAATGAGATGTTTCCTAAAATTGCATTGATGTAAAATATGGAATTTTCAGATATGCATGCCCTATCTGCTCCAAGTCTGTATGTGATATGTCAAAAGTATGGGAATTGCTCAATGAAACATCTGTGTATTCCCAACTGTGATGAACGATCTTGGTGGTCCATATGGTCGAGCACCCCAATAGTACTGACCCATGGTTGCATGCTAGTAATAATTGGTGGGGGTGGGGTGGATTCAATGGTTGAAATTATTGGTGAATGTCAATTAGTTCATTAACATGTAAGCATGAAAGTCCAGCTTATATTTCTTGTTTTTCTTGTCTAGAACTCCAGCCTCTGACTTCTGTTTCAGAATTGTGAATGGTTGGTTTATTCTAGTTCAATAAAAAAAATTCATAGATGATCAATTAGTAGCTTGGAAGGTTGTGGTGTGGTTGAAATCTAGTAGATAAATGTCATGTGTAATTCATGTGCAATGGAGTTGTTCAGCATCCCGTGGGATATAGTTAATCATGCATTTTATGCTTTGACTAATTTAATTAAGCCCAAGGCTGACCTGATTACATATTCTTACTTAATTGAAGATAATTACATGCATAAGTCATTTATTCAGTTACATTTTATTCAGGTCAGTAACTTAATCATGTCAGTAGCTTAATTTAGATCAACAGCTTGATTAGATCCGTATCTTGTACTGGGGTATATTGTTGAAACTCAAAATTGGTTTGGTATTTCAATATCGAGGCTCAATTCAGTTCTTGGTAGCACATGTATTTATTTGAATTCAACTGATCTTTGGTATCTCATGTACTTGAATTCAACCGATCCTTGGTATCTCAATGTAAGCTAAATGCACTCAAGCCCTCTTATTAGTTGGCTGCTACTATCAAAATACTGGAAAACAACCATGTCAGTAAAATGCCAATTAGTAATCCATGACTGGAAAACAACCTGCTTATTAGTTTGTTGTTTCTATCAGATGAATGACTGCAGTTTTCATACCTAATGTTTGAACCCATTTTCAGCTACTGAATTTTAACCACACCACAAGCTGCCAAGTTACAAAGTTGATCCTAGTGCGTGAATGGTTGCAATAGCATATGAATTCGCCCAATGAATGAGTGAGAGGGCATTCAACTCAGTGTCAACAACTGAACTAAAACAAACCAATCAGTGGATGATTTATTTCCCAAAATAATATGTTACTAAATTTGCAAAATGCAACCAACAACTGAATTGATTCAACCATACACCCAATGAATGAGAGGAATGCAAAATGCAACACCATTTTAAGAACCTATTGATCTACAAACATGAACGATCAAGAAGTGAACACACATGAATGATCAAGAAGTGAATAACCATGCCATAAAATATATATTGACCACATGAATTACATTTCCATGAACATAGAGGAGATCCATATAGCATCATTGCCAGGTTCATGTTTATCAAGTACATACAAGACTGAACATGGATCACTGAATTAGCATTGATACAACCCTAAATTACAAGCCACTTCAATCCTGCTACAATTACCAACTATGAATTACCAGCCAAGTTCATGTTTATCAAGCTACGACTCTGAATTACCAGCCAAATTCAGTACAACATAGTACATTCAAATTAAGATACAACCCTAAATTACAAGCCACTTCGATCTCCAGTCCTGCTGCAACGTCGTGAAGTCTCTCGTATCTATTCTTCACTGGATTCATGAATGTCTCCAAGCACACCCGAAGTTGAGCAATCTTTGGTAGCCTATCAATGAGATAGATAATATTTGACTTAAATTATTAACAGATACTTTAAACTATAAACAAATAATGTACATTACAACTACCACATACCCCTTTTTTGCATGTTCGGCTATTATGCCCTTTCCCATTACAAGTACTACAAGTTCTTTGCTTTTTGGATTTTAACTCAGCTTGTGGTTTAAATCTTTGTGGTTTCCTGCTCCCTTTGCAATGAGATGTGGGTGGATCTCTCAATAGGATATCTTCTTCTTCATTGTGGATTCTTGGAAGATATTGGCTACACTGAGTTGGAATATGCGTTTGAGATGATGGTATGACTTCTTCACTAGATATGGATCGTGTATTTTTCTGCATCAACAGTATCTCATCATAAGATTTTTGAAATATCTCTTGCACTATAATGTAAGTGTCCTTGTCGTGGGAAGCTATACCAACCAAGCGCATTGCAGAGGTACAAAGTGAATTATACCTACCCAAACGGGTACTACAATCAACATCAACATGTAACTGAGATTCCTCAATACAATGACTCATATTGGTGTTTTTTGCTTGCATTGTCCAACGTTGTAGCACATACAAAGACGATATCTTATGAACTTTAAGAAAAAGCAGCACTTTTAGTATATGAGCGCATAAGATTCCAGAAAATTGGAACAACTTGCATTCACAAAAGAGTTCTTCGCTATTATGGTTAACTGCTACTGTGTAGCTCTGCTTTGACATAAATGCAAGTGCATCATCACTTACACTTGAAATTTGATATTCACATTCACTAACCTTCTCTATGTCATAGCATGAAGTTAGCTTCATTTGCTTCTTGAAAAGTTTAAATAGCGTTCTAGTATATATATCCCTTGCATGTTTCTCGATGGGATACATAGACCACAATGTTGGTTGGCCATTCTTAGATCTGTAGTCTTCTTAATCCTCTTTTTCATATTGATTCTCTACCACCTTCTCAAATGCTTGGACAAATTTAAACAAAGGTAGATGATTGTTAACATGATCTTTAAATATTGCATTCATGCTCTCACTGCATTGTGTTGTAGACATGTTGGCAAAAAATGTGTCTCTGAAGTAAACAGGTATCCATTGCTCTGTTATATTCCACAACAAGTTTAGATGTGCATTGTCACTCAAATTTTATGTGGTTATCATCTTCTTCCATCTTTCCTCAAACTCATTAATAGTGATGGGTTGATTAATGCAAGATTGGAACTCTTCAGTGAACCCTGCAACAGTCCCATAGATCACCCCAAGATGTTCACGTGCTTTTCGCATTATATGCCATTGGCAACATCGATGGATTGTTTTAGGAAATACAATATGAATTGCCTTCTTCATTGCTGGATCTTGATCAGTTAAGATTGCATTTGGGTGTTTCCCATACATGGCTTCTAAAAATGTATGGAAAACCCATACAAAAGAATCAGCGGTCTCATCACGTAATAAGGCACAACCAAATAAAATAGACTGTTTGTGATGGTTCACCCCAATGAAAGGTGCAAATGGCATGTTGTACCTGTTAGTCATGTATGTCGTGTCAAAGGTCACCACATCTCCAAATGCTTGATATGCCATCCTTGATTTAGCATCAACCCAAAAGATAGTACGTGCACATCCATCTTCATCAAATTGCACTGAGTAGTAGAATGCGGGGTTTATTGCTTGCATTTTTTTGAAATGTCCTATTGTGGATGCTACATCAACACCTATATATTTCCTTCGCATGGAGACAAGTGTGTTGCTTAGATCCTTTCTTGTAAATGTGACATTGCAGATGCCTCCTTGTTGGCTAGCTATAAGTGACATAATCTGAGCACTAGAAATGTTTTGATCATGCATCACATGAATTAAATCCCGAACCTCTGACAACATACGGCGGTGTGAGCGGTGAAACCTCTTCTTAGATGGGCTCTTGGTTACTTCATGATTATGTTCTTTTTCAAAGCTTAGTACCACCCACTTTGAATCATCTTCTAATTTCACTCGCATGTGAGCCTTGCATCCAGTTCGACTAGAAATGATGTCCTTTTGTGGAGACCCCTTTTGAGCATCATCAACTTTGTTTTTTCCTTTGTAAATTCCTTCCTTAGAGCATACAAATATCCTGCTAGTGACTTTCTTTGTCTTGGCTGAAACATAATGGTTTCCTTTCCTTATACTGAACCCAACTCGGTATGCATATTTGTTGTAGAACTCCTCAGCTTTATCAACACTGTCAAATAGGAGACCTATGTAAGGGTCTAAATCAGATTCAACTTCTATCCTATCATCCCCATCTCAGGATCAATTTCATCTTCACGATCTTCACCCACTTCTATGCCTCCACCCACTTCAATGTCTATATCCGCTTGACTACTATCACACTCCATCCAATCAATTTTGGCCATCCCATCCACGTCATGTGAAAAGTCCATAGCTGGAGTAAAGTCCATAACTTAAGAAAATACCAGTAGGGATGGCGTTTCCGGCTGTCGTTTGCTGGAGGAGAAGGAATCAACGGCACTGACTTGTCACGGAGAACGGAGGAGGAAGGGCTCGGACCGGACGGTCAGGTGGACTTCAGCAGAAGCGGATGAGGATGAAGATGATTGGGACGATGAAGTAGGTGATGTACTCGAATTAGGTGACAACGCCGACCCGACTGTAGCAGCAGCAGAGTACTGTTGTTGCCTTTGCTTATTTTCTATCCCCCTCCTCCGATGGAGACTCACCCACTATGGTAGACGCACCCTCTCCCTCCCTCCGTTGCCACGTCGAGATCCACTGGTACCGTCACTTCCCCCAACAATACGAAGCGGGGCTGGCGGAGGAAGCGTTTCCGGCTGTCGTTTGCTGGAGGAGAAGGAATCGGCTGCACTGAGGGGCTGCGGGCTCTGTCGCTGGTCGTCGACCGTCCGGTGAAAGGGGGACAGCAGACACCCACCGTCGGCGCTTCCTGTGAGAGAAAGAGGAGCGGGTCGGAGGTCAGAGGAAGGGGGAATCACGCGTAGAGAGGGAGAGAGTGAGAGAGGGGGGGGGGAGAGAGAGCCAGCGAGAGAGAGAGGGACAGGAGTAAACGACGTTTACTCGTCCGTGAGTGGGGCTGGGAGCCGAGATCTGGATGGAGATCCAACGGCTAAAAACTCTATTGTATTGGGGGCACAATACACTTAAGTGTATTCTAGCCTAACTCTCTCTCTCTCTATATATATATATACGTATATATATATACGTATATATATATATATATACACATATATATATATACGTATATATATACGTATATATATACATATATATATATATATATATATATATGATGTTCATTCGTTGCCCGACGGGTAGCCAGAACTTTCGCTACCCGCTGGAGTAACTCGGGTCAAAAGAGTAACTATATGGTATGTTGGAGTAACTCTGAGTGCAAAAGAGTAACTGCGCATAAAATATACAATCAGTAATATATATGGACGAGTTTTTTGATTTTGGGGGGGGGCAAATGATATTTTTTTTGATCAAATTTTTTGGAGAGCTAGACAAAATTATCCTCTACAATTGTGAAATTTAAAAAACAAATATCAGGAAGTGTGAATATATATATATATATATATATGTGTGTGTGTGTGTGTGTGTGTGTGTATACACTTATATACAGTCAGTAATATATATGGATGGGTTTTTTTATTTTGGGGGGGGGGCAAATGATATTATTTTTTGATCAAATTTTTTGGAGAGCTAGATAAAATGTTCCTCTACAATTGCGAATTTAAAAAAATATATATCATGAAGTGTGAAAAACAATATCAGGAAGTGTTGTTGGGTAGCTACCCGTTAGTTACCCGCCGGGTATTAAAGAGAAGCCCATATATATACGTATATATATATATAGATATATATATATATATATATACACGTATATATACGTATATATATACATATATATATATGTAAATATATACATATATATATATATACGTATATATATATATATACGTATATATATATATATATGTATATATATATATATATATATATATATATATATATATACGTATATATATACACATATATATGTATATATATGTATATATACGTATATATACGTATATATGTATATATATATGCATATATACATTCAGATAGAAGAAACAGACGACTTTAAAATCGAACAATTAGAAAATCGATACTTAGAAGCCGAAGCAGAAGAATTAGATAATCTAAGTCAAGAAATAGTAAGATTAACAGAAAAAGTTAGAACAGTAAACATGAAACCTCTATAAGAAGAAAGTTCTGGAAGTCAGGTTACCATGCCAACAACAATCCCTAGAGGACAAGATGAGATACCAGAACAATCAAGAACTAGATACTGGTCAGATCCTAGCTTTAGAAGAAAGCCTACTGATAGAAATAGATATGAAGGAATAAACTGGGCATCAGATAGAAGACCGAGTAATATTACTTGGGGTTTCTATATAAGTTATGCTCTTAATAATATTACGAAGGAATATTACTTGGGGTTTCTATATAAGTTATGCTCTTAGTAATACACATCACTCTGAAAAATTCGAAGATAAAGATATTATAATGCTTCCTAATATATTTAAAGATATATGAAAAATTACTAAGTCAGATATAATATCAGAAATAGAAATACCAGAAAACATAAACATAGATGTTTCAGAAAAACCCCTAGTAACAGATAACAAAATCCCAAGGAGATTACGATATGAGGGAAATCAATTACAATTAATAAATGGAGACAGAATAGAAGAAGCCAGAGCAAGCATGGATAGATATAATGAAAGATTACGACCAATATTAAGAAATTTGCCAAGAACGACAAGTTTAAGAATTTTAGCAGATAATAGAAATGCTAGAAATTATAAATTATATGGAAAATATTTTAATGGACAAGAATGGAATATGACTACAATATTAATAGATTCAGGGGCAGGAGCTTCATTCATTCAACAAGGAATGATACCTTATTTAGAAAAAATACCCATAGGATCACCGTATGCTTTATATGTCAGGAAATATTAGTTATTCCGTAATGAAAAATATGTTTTCTTTGGGTAATTTTCTCAAAAATTGATGTTCTAAATCCATCAGAATTTTCTAATCTTAATTCAGTGTTTCTTATTCTATTAAATAATTTTCTATCTATTAATACCTCTTGCAAGAAGTTTCCTACTTCTTCCTGATATTCTTCTATTATTTCTTCTTCAGTCTGATTCTGTGTTTGAGAAATAATAGATTGATCCATCGGATTTCTCATCATCAATTATTTGAAAAAATTCTTGAATATTTTCAATCTCAGAAAGTTCTTCTTCTATAATTTCCTCGAATTGCTTTTGATTAATCTTCTTAGATCTTCTTTTTGGACATTCATTATAAATGTCACTAGTAGGTTTTACTAGTGGACTATTATTTTAAATTCTCTAACTGCTCTGGCAATATCTTGGGGCAGTCCTTGTATTTCCCCAAGGTCTTGGCTTAAATATATTAAATTTGCTGCTCCGATTCTGAAACAGTCTCTGATGATTCTTGGATCAGCTCCTTTATCAAAGTTAATCTTGGGATATATATCTGAAGAGGACATAGACTTATTTCATTTCCACTTGTTTGGAATAGGTTTATTTTTGATAAACATTCGTTATTTTGTTTTTCATACAAATATTCCATTGTTCTTTGCAATTCTACTATCATTTCTTGGATCTTCTGAAAATTTTTCGAATGGTTTTCATGAACCTGTACTTCTAATTTCTTATACATGTTATTCAATATTACAAGGAAATCTTAGTCATCAAAAACTAATCTTTAATATTTATCCAAAGATAAGTGTAAATATTAGAGATAATAATATAAACAGAACCTTAAGTTTAATACAGGATTTTCAAAGAACAAAATTCATGAAAAAAGGATCCATTCCTTACTCGATAACGTATATAATAAGTTATGCTCTTAGTAATACACATCACTCTGAAAAATTCTTAACTAATAGAGAAATGCCTATGCAAATAGAATATACTAAAAATAGAATAAATATATCTTTACTTAGAAAAGAAGATTTAATGAGGAAAATGGAAAAAATAAAAGACATATCTAAAATAGGATGGATTCACATAGGAGCTATTCAAATGATGATTAAAGCAACTTTTAGAGAAGGAATAGATTCACCTATAAATATTGTATTAATGGATAATAGGATTAATGATAACTGTCCTTATGGGTGTTGTATGCTTTCTTAGCTTTTTCATTTTGTCTACAATGATTACATTTACATTTTTTAGATTGGATTATTAATATCTTCTCCCTTATACTATGAGGTTTTCGCATAATTATATCTGCATATTTTTTCCTTTTGTTCGTCTTTCTTTTTTAAGACTGCTCCCCAAAATTCTTCTGAGGCGTCAGTTTCTATAATTAAGTCGTCATTTTCTAAAGGAAGATCTAATCTTGGTAGATTTTTACATTTTTCTTTTATAAATCTAACATGATTTATGAGTTCCTCTGTCATAAGAAAAATAATATTTTTCTTTAATAGTTTTTGTAAGGGGTTTCTTATTTTTGCCAAATTTTCTATGAATTGTTCAGCGTAATTTAAGCATCCTAAAAATCTTTGTAATTGTTTTTTATCTTCTATTTTATCTGGAAACATAACAATTTTTTCTACAATATGTTCTTGTAGTTCTATTCCGCTTGAGTCCAACTTTACTCCTAAGAATTCTATTCTGGATTTACAAATTTCTGTTTTCTTTTTAGATAATACTATCCCTGCTATATATATACATATATATATATATCTATATACGTATATACATATATATATAAATATATATATATACGTGTAAATATATATATATATATTTATATATATATTTATATTTATATATACTTATATATATGTGTATATATACGTATATATATACATATATATATATATATCTATGTATATATATACATATATATATACGTATATATATATATATATATATATGTATATATGTATATATATACGTATATATATATATGTATATATGTATATATGTATATATATATATATGTATATATGTATATATATACACACATATATATATGTATATATATGTATATATGTTTATATATATATATATGTATATATATACATATATATATAAAAATATATATATGTATATATATATGTATATATATGTATATATATACATATATATATGTATATATACATATATATATACATATATATATATATATATATATATATACACACACACACACACACACACACACACACACACACACACACACACACATATATATATAGGGATTTATTCACTACCCGCGCGGGTAGCCTGATTTTGCACTACCCGCACATCCAAATGTGTAACTATATAGCACACAAAAGTAACTCTACGATGAAAAGAGTAACTATATTGATAATTGTATGCACCATTTTGTTATGTTAAAATAATCGTTATATTAAAAATGGGTACAAAATCATCTTTTAAGTGCAGAACAAGCATTAAAATATAATATGATATCATTTAGTGGATGGTGTCATACTGGAAGAATTAAAAAATTACTTTTGTGTGCTATATAGTTAAACATTTGGATGTGCGGGTAGTGCAAAATCAGGCTACCCGCACAGGTAGCGAATAAATCCCCTATATATATCTATATATAATTATATATATACGTATATATACATATATATATATATATATATATATATGACTGATCCACTGCGGTATGTGGTTTGTGCGGGACGCACGCACCACCAGCTTCGGAATATATCTCCGTACAACCATCCCGGTTTTTCCTAATTTTTTAAATTTTTTAATCTATTGCCTAATCGCTACGTGCATATTGATACTTATTTCTTCTCACTTTTTCCGGAGATTGGACTATTTGACCGTAGTTTCTACGTTCCTGGACTCTATCCCGGTCGCACTATTACTTTATTATTCATCTATTTCTAATCATACTAGATATGTTTGTTTCCTATATAAACACACATCTCGCATCCAATTCCATCATCTTGAAACACAAGGAACAATAACATCTTTCCTCTTATATGACGTTGTTTTTTATATAGGTGCTACACATCTCTTGAAGCAGGCTCCTTTCAAAGCAATGATGATTCTCTCTTCTTGATATTGACACACTTACTTTTCTCTACTTGAATTGACGGTACGTCCAAGGTGCTTTTCTTAATCTCCTATGAATTCTTCCATGACTGGGTTGTCTCGCATGCTATGGGGACTTTCTATCATATCTTAGAGCACCGACATCTGTCTTCTTTGAAAAACACTAGGGGGGGTGAATAGAGTTTTTAAATAATTTTAACAATTTATTGAACTCAAACAACCACAATTGAAAATTGGAAGAAGGAGACAGGTGTTTAGAGTGGTTCCAACTTTAGCAACTACTAAAGTTGTCAGTCCACTACCCGGTTGCTTACCCAATCGCGATTTTGAAAGTATTTATTTTATTACCTTCCCAAGGATTTATACAAAATACAATACTTTCATTTACACCCTTTGAACAACCTTCACTTGAAGTAGGTGCACCAACTTTGAGGTAGCCTTCTTGAAGTAACTCCAAGCTCCCCCTTGAAGTAGCCTTCCTCTCTAGAAGTAACCTCCCGTTGCACCAGCCTTCTGAAGTAGTTCAAAGTCACCTTCTTCACCAAGAAGATCTCCACCCTCTCCAATCAGCAGCCTCCAACCTAGGAGTAGCAAGGAGAGTACAAACGGTAATAGAGAACAAGAAAGGAAAAAGGAAATTACAACTTATCCTTTGTAGCCCAAGGCTTGATTTGCCTAGATCAAGCGTATAGATCTCCTAACCAAGTGTATGGACTTGTGATTGCAGTGGGTAGGAGATACTAGCCTATAGGACACGAATTATGAGCTAAGGAAGGAAGTAGCCAATTGTCACAAAGCTCAAATTGCTTACAAACAGATTGCTCAAAGTATGCTCAAGGATTTCTCAAGTGTAGCAAGTGTGTTTGAGTGTCCTATGGCTTGTCCTATTTATAGGAATGGCCTAAGGATGCTTAAGGACGTTCTAGACAACTTCTAGGGGTTTCTAAGTGCTTAACTAGCCGTTAGGTACAAAGTTGTTGCTTTAACAATGACTAATTAATTAATTCTGCAGTTGCTGTCAGAGACAATCTCGGTCGAGGAATGGTCGACCGAGACACCTACTCGGTCGAACTTTTGTCGATCGACAGGCACTCTGGAACAAGTGATTTGCAACGTCTTTCTCCAACTACCAACTAACTTGTCTGTTGTGTCTAACGGCTACTTTGGATCTTTCTCGGTCGAGAAGATTGTCGACCGAGAGTGTCTCGGTCGAAGAGTTTGTCGACCGAGATTGATCCTGTTTCAATGTTTCAATTTAGGCACTAACTATATGTATGAGTGTGCAAATGTGATCGTATTTGAAAGGAATGACTTATCTAAATGTGGTGTTTAGCTAGGGAGAATCTAACGCTTGATTTACATGCAATCTAAGTGCTTGTACATTATATATTTGTACAAGTTTTTACAAAGCGATTACATTGCATGAAAACATGAACATGTAAGCATATGGATTTCCCTAGTTGCTTTGTCATCCACCTTAATCCTGCACACTCAAGTAGCTCGTTAGATCAATAAGAATGAAATGTTTGTCATAATCAAAACAAAGGGATTTATAGATGTCTATTTAGCCAACAATCTCCCCCTTTTTGAAGATGACAAACATTTCCAAAAATATAAATAAAGGAAATATGAACCATATGAGTTTCATACCTTTATATTACCTTTTGTAGCTTTTCCTCTTGGTTATAAAATGTGTGCTTATTATTCCCCTTGAATTTTGGAACATGAAATCCAATTCACTAGGAAATTTAGCAACTTTCAATGTAAAGCCAAGAGTTTATTTATGAAACTCATTGATTGAGTGTTTCTAAGTTTTAGTTTTATATTTATTTCTCCCCCTTTGTCATTTCAAAAAGATATCCATTTAGAAATAAAAACTCCCCCTTAATTAGATGTCCCATCAAATCTAATGAAAAAGATGTCCATTTAAAAGCCAAAATATCATGATGCAAATAAGAATTTTTGTTTAAGTAGCACAAATATCAAAGAAAACATCTTCCAAAGGAGTGATAAGCAGTTGCTTCCTAATTTTGTTAAATTGATCTAGTGGAAGCGGTTTTGTAAAAATATCAGCCAATTGATCTTCCGTATTAACATGATGAAGGGAAACATGATTCTTGGATATATGATCCCTTAAAAAGTGATGACGGATTTCAATATGTTTAGCTCGGCTGTGTAAAATAGGATTGTGTGCTAAGTTTATGGCGCTCGTGTTGTCACAAAAAATAGGCGTAGATGAAAGAGTAAAACCATAATCGTTTAATACTTGTTGCATATAAAGCACTTGAGCACAACAAGACCCAGCTGCCATATATTCAGCTTCAGTTGTAGATAGGGCAACCGTATTTTGTTTCTTGCTAAACCAAGATACTAAAGCTCTCCCTAACAAGAAACAACCACCACTAGTACTCTTGCGATCAAGGCGAAAACCAGCATAATCCACATCAGTATAAGCTTTAAAATCCAAGGATTGTCCTTTTGGATACCATAAACCAAAACAAGTAGTGTCGGCTAGGTAACGAAGAATTCGTTTAACTGCTAGAAAGTGAGAGTGCATAGGTTGTGATTGAAATCGAGCACAAAGACCAACAGGAAACATAATGTCCGGTCTAGAAGCAGTTAAGTAAAGCAAACTACCAATCATGGCTCTATATAAAGAATCATCAAAAGGTTCCCCATTTTCATCCTTATCAATTTTAATAGAAGTAGCCATAGGAGTAGTAGCATGTTTGCACTGATCCATCCCAAAACGTTTTAAGAGTTCTTTAGTATATTTTTCTTGGCTTATGAATATTCCGGCAGGTGTTTGCTTAATTTGAAAACCAAGAAAGAAAGTTAGTTCACCCATGAGGCTCATTTCAAATTCTTTTTGCATAATGTCACTAAATTGTGTGCACAATGAATCATTTGAAGCTCCAAAAATAATGTCATCAACATATATTTGCACAACTAGGAAATCAGATGTATATGTTTTGAAAAATAAAGTAGAATCTGAATTTCCAATAGAAAAACCATTATCAAAAAGATATGTCTTGAGCCTTTCATACCAATTTCTAGGTGCTTGTTTTAAACCATAAAGTGCTTTCTTAAGTTTATAAACATAGTCACCTTTTTCCGGTATTTCAAAACCAGGTGGTTGGGCAACATATACTTCTTCTTGAATGATGCCATTTAGAAATGCACTTTTTACATCCATTTGGTAGAGTTTGATGTTTTTATGTGCAGCAATAGCTAGTAACATTCTAATAGCTTCAAGTCTAGCTACCGGTGCATACGTTTCATCAAAATCTATTCCTTCTTGTTGATTATATCCTTGTGCTACTAACCGAGCTTTATTCCTTATTACTTCTCCTGCCTCATTTAGCTTGTTCCTAAAAACCCATTTAGTTCCTATTATGGTTTTATCTTGTGGTTTAGGAACTAAATCCCATACATCATTTTTAGTGAATTGATTCAATTCTTCTTGCATGGCTATTATCCAATAGTCATCTTTAAGAGCTTCAGATATCTTTTTAGGTTCAATGATAGAAACAAAAGCCATGTTTGCAACATCTTTAAAGGAAGACCGAGTTTTGACTTTATCATTAGGATCTCCAATAATTAATTCTTGAGGATGATCTTTTATAAGCCTAGGTGTAGGTTGTGGTTCAGCTTGGTGATTATTTGTAGTACCTTTCTCACTATCATTTGGTATGTTTAAATTTTCGAATTGATTAGTGAGATCTATGATTTCTAGATTTTCAGATTTGGACTCTTCATGAAAAGAAACATGAATAGATTCCTCAACCTTTCTAGATATAGTGTTATATACTCTAAAAGCTTTGCTAGAAGTGGAATATCCCAAAAAGAATGCTTTGTGTGATTTTGAGTCAAACTTATCTCTATCATCTTTAGTATTTAAAATATAGCATGTAGAGCCAAAGGTATGAAAATAGTCAACTCTAGGCTTCTTAGAATGTATTATTTCATATGGAGTTTTCTTTAAATGAGAGTGAACAGTTACTCTATTTAGCACATAGCATGCAGTGTTTACAGCTTCAGCCCAAAAGGTTTTGGGTGTGTTGTGTTCAAGCATCATAGTTCTAGCCATTTCTTGTAGTGATCGATTTTTCCTTTCAACTATAGCATTTTGTTGTGGGGTGCGTGGAGCAGAAAAATTATGAGTGTACCCTTGAGATGTACAAAATTCTTCAAATGTATGATTTTCAAATTCTCCACCATGATCACTTCTAATGGTACATATTTTGCTTTGTAATAGATTTTCAATCTTGGAACAAAATTGTATAAAGACATGAATAGTATCATATTTAGTTGCAATAAAGTGTACCCATGTGTATCTACTATAATCATCAACAATAACAAAACAGTATCTTTTACCACCAATAGATTGTGTCCTCATGGGTCCAAATAAATCCATATGAATTAATTCTAAGGACCTACTGGTGCTAAGTACATGTTTTGGTTTAAAAGAGGTTTTGGTTTGCTTTCCCATTGTGCATGGTTCACAGTTTTCAACTTGATCAAAAGATAAAGTAGGCAATCCACGAACAAGATCATATTTCACTAACTTTTTAATAACATGTGAACTAGCATGTCCTAGCTTTTTATGCCATACTTGTAAGGTATTTTCATTTGCAAGCAAGCATTTTCCCACTACTGATTTCATAGAGTTAGGTTTAAGGATATAAAGATTTCCAACCCTATTTCCTTCATAAACAACATTTGTAGTGTTTTCTATCAATAACTTGCAGCAAGTTTTGTTAAATAACACATCATAACCACTATCACATAATTGACTAACACTTATCAAATTATGGTGCAAACCATCAACGAGTAGAACATTTTTTATTTCGAGGTTTGTACCAACATTACCTATTCCAACGATTTTTCCCTTACCATTATCTCCAAAGGTGACTGTTCCACTTTTCTTTTCTTCAAAGGTTTGAAATGCATCTTTGTTCCCGGTCATATGTTTGGAACATCCACTGTCAACTACCCATTCCTGCATTAAAATGTAGATTTTGGTACCCATGTGATGGTCCGATATGGTTAGAATCATTTAAGTACATACTTGTATAAAAGTTCTGAATCAGAAATCCAGTCAGTCGACAATTGTTCGACCGACATCTGTCTCGGTCGACTAATTGTCGATCGAGAAGATTACTGTATTACAAACAAAGAAACACATAAATTGAACTCGGTTGACCAATTTTCGACCGAAATAATTTGCTGAAGATTTTGATTTGTTACAGACATCCGGTCGGTCGACAATACTTCGACCGATTAATGGTTCGGTCGACAATACTTCGACCGACTAAGTTTCTGTTTCAATATAATAGTGCAGAAAATTAACAGTATGCATGAAATCTTTTGTTCAGTTGAGATAAGACAATATAAATAGCAAGATGGAGCGTTTGGCCATATCTCAACTAAATTTCATTTGATTTTACTAAGTTTGAGGTTTTGGGACCCAAACTAATTCGGAATCCTTAGTCTTATAAGGGCATGAAAAAGAATAGTGTCCAAGACGTAAACAAAAATGGCAAGTAATAGAATCAACTTCATTTCTCTTTCTAGCCATTGTGTTCTTGGGTACAAACATAGTTTGAGTTCTTTTGGGTTGATTTTTCTTTGGAGCATATCCCAAACCTTTTCTTCCGTTGAAAACAGTACCAATGCTTAGAATGTTATCAAGTATATCTTTTCTTCTTAACTCATAAAGTTCTCTTTGCAGCTGAGCAATATCATTCATTTTCTTATGTAAATCTTTTCTTGCTTGATCTAAATCAGATAGCAATGAATCTCTTTCTTTTATAACATTATCATAGTCTAGATGGTTACACACAATAGGTTGAGTCTGAAAATCTTTTAGTTTAGATAACAAGTCAGTCTTTTCTTTAGAAAGAACATCAACATTTGTTTTTAAAGTGAGTAACTTTCTAGTGCAATCATCTAAAGATGTTTTTAAAGACAAATTTTCAAGATCAATGTTATTCTTGTCAGAAGAAAGAGTATCTAATTTAGCACTTAGCTCATCATTTGATTTGATAACCTTCTTTAGTTTCTTCTTGACATCAACATACTTATCATGAATTTCTTGTAGACTAGTAACTAACTCTTCTTTAGGAAGATCAAGTAGGCTTACCTCTTGAGAGTCTTCATCATCTTCTCTTGCCATTAGACAGTCCACCGTTTCTTCTCCGCTTTCACTGTCACTTGACTCGTCCCATGCAGCTTTATAGGTTTTTTCTCCCTTCTTCTTGTGTGAGCTTTTCTTTCCTTTCTTTGCTTTAGGACATTCATTTTTTAAATGCCCTTTCTTCCCACATTCAAAGCACCTAGGAGGGGTAGAAGAAGAACTGGAAATTTTGTTAGATTTAAATCTTTTGTATTTCTTACCATTGACTATCAAGGCTTCTTCTCCTTCTTCTTCACTTGACTCCTCACTTTCTTGTGTGACGACCTTTGAAGCTTTTAGAGCCACATCCTTCTTCTTTCCTTGCTGAAGTTCTCGTGCTCTTCTTTCTTCCTCTTCTAGGGTTGCTTCATGAGCTTCTAAGTTGCCAATAAGTTGCTCCATTTTCAGTGGAGTGAGGTTGTTTGCTTCTTCAATGACTGTCACCTTTGGCTTATATTTTGGAGGAAGTGAACGAAGGATCTTTGATACCTGATCTTCTTCAAGGACAGGTTTTCCTAGGGCACTTAAACCATTAACAATAGTAGAAAATTTTGCAAACATTTCACTAATAGATTCATCAGGATCCATACAAAAGTGTTCAAACTTTTGTTTAAACATGCTAATTTTGGAGTTTTTGACTTGGACTGTTCCTTCATAGGTTATGGATAATTTATGCCAAATATCATGGGCTGTGTCACAATTAGATATTCTATTAAATTCTCCTACCGATATAGAACAATATAAAATGCTTACAGCTTTTGCATTCATTTGAGCTAGCTTTACCATATTTGCATCCCATTCTGCAAATTGAATTTGAGGGAGCTCATATGGAGTTGACACCATTCTCCATAAGTCCCAATTGATGCCTTGGAAGTAGAACTGCATCCTTCTCTTCCAATATTGGTAGTTTGTTCCATCGAACGCTGGAGGCCTAGCAACAAGTGTCCCTTCGAGGTTGAGGTTGTTGAGCACTCCATCACCCATTTCTTCAAGACCTTGTTAGGGTTCCTTGAAGCCTGCTCTGATACCAATTGAAAAACACTAGAGGGGGGGGGGTGAATAGAGTTTTTAAATAATTTTAACAATTTATTGAACTCAAACAACCACAATTGAAAATTGGAAGAAGGAGACAGGTGTTTAGAGTGGTTCCAACTTTAGTAACTACTAAAGTTGTCAGTCCACTACCCGGTTGCTTACCCAACTGGGATTTTGAAAGTATTTGTTTTATTACCTTCCCAAGGATTTATACAAAATACAATACTTTCCTTTACACCCTTTGAACAGCCTTCACTTGAAGTAGGTGCACCAACTTTGAGGTAGCCTTCTTGAAGTAACTCCAAGCTCCCCCTTGAAGTAGCCTTCCTCTCTAGAAGTAACCTCCCGTTGCACCAGCCTTCTGAAGTAGTTCAAAGTCACCTTCTTCACCAAGAAGATCTCCACCCTCTCCAATCAGCAGCCTCCAACCTAGGAGTAGCAAGGAGAGTACAAACGGTAATAGAGAACAAGAAAGGAAAAAGGAAATTACAACTTATCCTTTGTAGCCCAAGGCTTGATTTGCCTAGATCAAGCGTATAGATCTCCTAACCAAGTGTATGGACTTGTGATTGCAGTGGGTAGGAGATACTAGCCTATAGGACACGAATTATGAGCTAAGGAAGGAAGTAGCCAATTGTCACAAAGCTCAAATTGCTTACAAACAGATTGCTCAAAGTATGCTCAAGGATTTCTCAAGTGTAGCAAGTGTGTTTGAGTGTCCTATGGCTTGTCCTATTTATAGGAATGGCCTAAGGATGCTTAAGGACGTTCTAGACAACTTCTAGGGGTTTCTAAGTGCTTAACTAGCCGTTAGGTACAAAGTTGTTGCTTTAACAACGGCTAATTAATTAATTCTGCAGTTGCTGTCAGAGACAATCTCGGTCGAGGAATGGTCGACCGAGACACCTACTCGGTCGAACTTTTGTCGACCGACAGGCACTCTGGAACAAGTGATTTGCAACGTCTTTCTCCAACTGCCAACTAACTTGTCTGTTGTGTCTAACGGCTACTTTGGATCTTTCTCGGTCGAGAAGATTGTCGACCGAGAGTGTCTCGGTCGAAGAGTTTGTCGACCGAGATTGATCCTATTTCAATGTTTCAATTTAGGCACTAACTATATGTATGAGTGTGCAAATGTGATCCTATTTGAAAGGAATGACTTATCTAAATGTGGTGTTTAGCTAGGGAGAATCTAACGCTTGATTTACATGCAATCTAAGTGCTTGTACATTATATATTTGTACAAGTTTTTACAAAGCGATTACATTGCATGAAAACATGAACATGTAAGCATATGGATTTCCCTAGTTGCTTTGTCATCCACCTTAATCCTGCACACTCAAGTAGCTCGTTAGATCAATAAGAATGAAATGTTTGTCATAATCAAAACAAAGGGATTTATAGATGTCTATTTAGCCAACATTCTTATGCGGCTACTTTGATATATGTGCACACCTCTCAAGGCAATAATACCTATCTCTTCTTTAATGATTAGGGTAGTTCTGGACACACCTTCTCTTAACTTGCCATATGGTATTTTCAAGTTACTTACGTTAATGTTGTATAGATCTACATCACGACTAAGATCGCATGCATGCATTTCTTTTGCAAACACCGCTACATCCTAGTTATTTTTTAATCTAGGAATATATTCTTCCATGGATGAGTTGGGTTGTCGTACACGTTATCTTTATGCACACAATTTTCATGCAACTTTCAAATAGTCAAAATTTGTCATCATTTCTACCACATCATGCAGGATACAGAATTTATTCAAGTTGTCATAGCCATATTTTCTCGGGGTGAACATCTAAATGGAAGATTCAAATAGGTATTTTTTTCATAAAATTTCTTTTGGTGTTTGTATTACTACGACCTAACTATGACATCGTTTTTATAAAATTTTCATTTAAAAGAATATACAAATGTCAACTTATTTAATAATGTTTGCTATTTTTATTCTTAAATAAGATGTATCACATTATGTTTTATACACATATACCTTTTGGTAGTGACGACAATGACATATGAAAAAAAAAATTTACCCGTATATCATGAGTTACAATCTAGTCTAAACAATTTGATTTTCCATCAAATTTTGGCAATGCTTCATTTACTTATTTTTACTTAGATCGAAGATAAATTAGATTACCCCATTTTGTTAAAAAATGTTATCAAGATATGAAATTCAGCATTTTTGTGTTATTTGTACATTTTACTAAAGCATTTAACATATTTTAGTGTTAATTTTCTTTGTAGTCACAAATTACTATCATATCAAATGAAGTTTTTTGCTCATATAAATATAGTATGTGACTATTAATTACTGATCAATTGAATTGAGTGACACCGACAATATTGATCTTGTTGACGAAGCTAAATTTGGAGTTCCTGATGTTGATGCTAGCATAAAGCCATACGTTGGAAAGGATTTTGACTCATTAGATGAAGGCGAACAATTCTATTATGCATATGCTAAGAAAATCGGTTTTGGTGTTCGTAAAAGCAGCACCAAACATCATGGAGAGGATAAAGAACTATATCACAGGGAGTTTGTATGTTGTAAACAAGGCTATCCAGTTAGTAGGAGTGAATTTGATGTTGAGGGTCAAACAAGCACCACAACCAGCACTGCCAAAGTAAAAAAAAATAGAGGTTTGATAAGAGAGGGTTGTCTTGCTAAAATAGTTTTTTCATAAAGATACCAGTGGTAAGTGGGTTGTGAATGTTTTTAATGAAAAACATAATCATGCATTATCTACTCCTCAGAAGACTTCATTTATAAGATCACATAGAAAAGTAAGTCCTGCAATGAAGTCTCTTCATGAAAATTTTCAAGAAGTAAATATTGGAACATCTAAAGAATACTGACTCTTCTTGATATTGAGAGTGGTGTATATCATAATATTGGATGTACAGAATGTGATCTTAGAAATTATGAAAGAGATAAAAGACAAGAAGTAAAGGATATGGATGCACAAATATTGTTGAACCAATTCAAAGAAGAAAAAGAGATCAATCCATCATTCTTTTATGCTTATAAGGTCGACAATGAGAACAAGTTGACTCATGTGTTTTGGGCTGATGGTATTTCAAGAAAAGCATATAATATATTTGGAGATATTGTCATATTTGATACAACTTATGATACAAATCAATATTCTCTCATCTTTGCACCATTTACAGGAATTAACCACCACCGGCAATCAATTAATTTTGGTTGTGGGCTGATAAAGGATGAGAAGATTTCATCCTTTACTTGGTTATTTGAGAAGTTTCTTGAGGCTATGTCTGGAAAGTTACCAAATATTATTATAACTGATTAAGATCCTGCAATGACAGTAGCTATTCAAAATATTTTACCGACTACAAAACATAACTATTGCATTTGGCATATCCTTGGAAAAGTTTCTGAAAAACTAGGTGTGATATCTAAAAAGTCTGCATTCATAGATAGCTTCAACTCATGTATTAGATATTCCAAATGTCCAAATGATTTTAAAAAGGAATGGAAACATATTATACTTGAAAATGGATTAGAAGAATATTCATGGCTTCACTCAATATACAACTTGAAGGATAAATGGGTACCTATATACTCTAGGCACATTTTTACTGCAGGTATCTAACACATTTCACAATTTTATATACAATTACATATAATATGTGTTATATTTTATCAATTCTTTTTATTGTAGGAACAAAAAGTAGCCAACGAAGTGAAAGTATGAACTCATTTTATAGTGGGTATGTTGGAAAGAAAATTTTCTAGAGAAGTTCTTTTTTCGTATTGAAAGGGCTACCAAACGTCAAAGACATACCGAAAGAAAAGCTGATCACAATACTGAATATACCAAGCCAAAGTTGAGAACAAAACTACTGATAGAGAAACAAATGGCATCAATTTATACAAGGATAAATTTTATTAAGTTTCAAGATGAGTTGGAAAATAGTATTTATTATGCTATTGAGTTAGTTAAAGATGAATGCCAGGTGAAGTATTTCATTGTGCAAAATTGTCAAAACTCCTCGATATCATACGATGTTAAATATATCATCACCGAGAAATTTGCTTTTTGCACATGTATGCTATTTGAATCAGATGGTATCCCATGTCATCATATTCTCATCGTTTTAAGAAACGATCTACTTATGGAGTTGCCTACTAAGTACATATTGAAAAGATGGACGATAGATGCTATGAAGGAGACTATTTTTGATGAT
The DNA here is from genome assembly GCA_963693085.1 of Alisma plantago-aquatica. Taxonomy (NCBI): domain Eukaryota; kingdom Viridiplantae; phylum Streptophyta; class Magnoliopsida; order Alismatales; family Alismataceae; genus Alisma; species Alisma plantago-aquatica. The sequence goes on from OY856413.1 coordinate 752,233,188, forward strand.
AAAGGTATTGCTCTTGAAAGGTTGAAAATATTGATAAGGATATAAGACAAAGTGAGTTAGCGGCATTATTTTCAAAGGCAATGGAAAAGTCTATTCAAAGTCACGAGACATATCAAAGAACAAAGACATGTGTAACCTCACTTATTCAAGAACTAGATTCTATACAATCAAGAGAAGCTAATGATATTCATGTAAATATCGATCCAAGTGCAATTGAGGTTCATCCGCCAGATTCTTGCATTATGAAAGGCAGTGGAAAAAGACTTAGAAGTGGTAAGGAAACAAATATGGAGAAAGTACAAAAGCCAAAACGGTTGTGAAAAGGATGCAATAAACTCATCAATCATGATATTAGAAATTGTCCTGTGAATCCTAAAAAGAGGTATGAGGTGTATATGTATTGTCTCATTATGAAACTTACATAAATTGAGGACTAAGTAGTATTCTTATTTTGTAGGTATACCAAAAGTTATGGTGAGAACATTGACCTAGGAACACAAGATTCGAGCACGATATTGTCGGAAGATGATACAAGTTACCATACATTTGAGGAAGCGAATGCAACTAAGACTTGACTCGGACATTCTCATACATATGATGCTCTTGAACATTTTTTTTTATTTATGTTCTTAGCTTATCTTTATAAGACGTATACGGTCTCAAATAAGATCAATATTTATTTGTTTTGGACACAAAATTGGCGTTCCATTTGGATAACAATATAGTATACCTATATGCATACTCACAATACAATCGTGTGCCAAGCATGAATCCATTTTTTTTACTTTGTATAATATCTTAAATAATAAAAAATTGTGACTCTTCTCCACATTGGTACGACATAGGTAGTCTGATGTCAATTGATATTGGGTGTCTCAATTGCCCTTTGTATATTGGGCAACCATAAACGGTGTTTTCCTCCCAATTTAAAACACCCAATATCAATAAACAACGTTTTCCTCCCCATATTGAACGCCTAATATCAATAAAAAAATGTTTTCCTCCCTTGATATATGTGCACACCTCTCAAGGAAATAACACCTATCTCTTCTTAAATGATTTGGGTAGTTCTGGACACAATATCAAGAAGCGAGAATCATCATTGCTTTGAAAGGAACCTGCTTTGAGAGATGTGCAATACCTATATCGAAAACAACGTCATATAAGAGGAAAGATGTTATTGTTCCCTATGTTTCGAGATGATGGAATTGGATGCGAGATGTGTATTTATATAGGAAACAAACATATCTAGTGCGATTAGAAATAGATGAATAATAAAGTAATAGTGCGACCGGGATAGAGTCCAGGAACGTAGAAACTACGGTCAAATAGTCCAATCTCCAGAAAAAGTGAGAAGGAATAAGTATCAATATGCGTGCAGCGATTAGGCAATAGATTAAAAAAATAAAAAAAAATCAGAAAAAGCAAGAAGGAAACCGGGATGGTTGTACGGAGATATATTCCAAAGCTAGTGGTGTGTGCGTCCCGCACAAACCGCATACCGCAGTGGATCAGTCCTCTCTCTCTCTCTCTCTCTCTCTCTCTCTCTATATATATATATATATATATATATATATATAGTCAGGCTAGTGTACACTCGAGTGTACCGGAGGCACCGTACACCTCAGTCATTTTTGAAGATGCAATAAATTTTTGAAAAATCTAAACCATTGATCTTCTTAATTATCATAAGAACGTACTATATAATAAATTTTATCTCATTTAGACACTTATAGGTCATGCATCTAAAGGAGGCAAAAATCATATATTTCAAATTAGTTTTGTGCATCGATTTTTTTGTCATTGGATGAGTGACTTACACTCATCTAAATGAGTTCAAATTTTGTATGTGGCCTATTATTATTGTAACAATGAAGATCAATGGATTAGATTTTGGAAGAAAATGGTCTAGATAAGCAAACACCATTGGGGTGTACGGCGTGATATGTACACTCGAGTGTATTCTAGCCTAACTCTATATATACGTATATATATATATATATATATATATATATATATATATATATATATATATATATATATATATATATAGGGCGTTCATTCATTGCCCGCGCGGGTAGCCTAGATTTTCGCTACCCGACAGCCAAAAAAGTAACTCTCCTGGCTAAGAAAGTAACTCTTCTGTAAAAAAAGTAACTATGATGTCAAAAAAGTAACTCTGTTGGCCAAAAAAGTAACTCTGTACAAAATATACAACATATATATATAAGGACGGGTTTTTCGATTTTGGAGGGGCAAATGATATTATTTTTGGCTAAATTTTTTTGGAGAGCTAGACAAAATAGTCCTCTACAATAATGAATTTTTTTTTTGAAAAAAAGTGGTCGGAAGAGTGGGCGGGTAGCTACCCGCGCGGGCAATAAAGATGGGCCCATATATATATATATATATATATATATATATATATATATATATATATAGAGAGAGAGAGAGAGAGAGAGAGAGAGAGAGAGAGAGAGAGAGAGAGTGAGTCAGGCTAGTGTACACTGGAGTGTACCGGAGGCACCGTACACCTCAGTCATTTTTGAAGATGCAATAAATTTTTGAAAAATCTAAACCGTTGATCTTCTTAATTATCATAAGAACGTACTATATAATAAATTTTATCTCATTTAGACACTTATAGGTCATGCATCTTGACAGGTAAATTTTATCTCATTAAGACACACACTCACACACACACACACACACAGATATATATATATATATATATATATATATATATATATATATATATATATATATATATATATATATATATATATATATATATATATACGTATATATATAGGGGATTTATTCGCTACCCGCGCGGGTAGCCTGATTTTGCACTACCCGCACATCCAAATGTGTAACTATATAGCACACAAAAGTAACTCTACGATCAAAAGAGTAACTATATGACTAAAAAGTAACTGCACAAAAAATATATAGTCATTAAATATATGGACATATTTTTTGACTTTAGTGGGGCAAATGATATTATTTTTGGATAAATTTTTTTTGAGAGCTAGATAAAATGCTCATCCACAATTGTGAATTTTTTTTAAAAGAAAGTGACAGGAAGGGTATGCGGGTAGCTACCCACGCAGATATTAAAGATGGGACCATATGTATATATGTATATGTATACATGTATATGTATGCATATATATGTATATATGTATATACATATGCGTATATATACAGTGGCAGATCTAGAAATCTACCACAGGGGGGCTGAATTACTATGAGTAGTGGCGATGAGGAAAATAATACTTATTTAGAAAAAATGACGAAAAATACACCTAATAAGTGTCTCATTGTCTCCAACATATAAAATAAGCTATTTGTAAAAAAAATCTAACATAAATGAAACGATAAATTCACTATTCGAAATAATAAATTTGTTTACATGTCTAAGGTTATAACAAACACATTATTTGACATATCTTTTATATTAAACAACTAGAAGATCAACAATATAATCATAATTCATGATCACTTCATCTGTACAATGTGCATACAATTGGCAATGCGTAAGACAAATAATAGTTATATTAAAAATGGGAACAAAATCATCTTTTAAGTGCTAAACAAGCATTATAATATAATATGATATCATTTAGTGGATGTCAAATCTTATACTATAAAGGATATAGGCATAATGTACTTGGTATATTATAAGATCTTGACACAATGATCAGTTGAAGGAAACTTCAGAGAAAAAAAAGAAGAAAAATATTTAATGTGGTTGTATGAACAATATATGATGGAGAAGCACATTGGGAAATAAAAAGTGAAGAGAATGAAGAGGAAAGATCCATGCGTATTTTTTATTTACAAGTTGAAGAAGAGAGGATATGAAAGAAATATTACATATTTCTATTGACTTTCATTTTACACGTCATCCTTATTTTTCTCTCTCTATTTGATTAAAATTATATTTACTAGATGGATTTTCTCAGATTTTCTTCTCCTTCTTACCCCACATATTATATATTTTTCTCTACTTTTTTTTACCTTATGCTAATTCAATCGTATTATTTTCTTTTATAGGTAGAAATATTGTCATTATCTTCGCAAGTTCTTGTAAATTTGTAATAATTATTAGTTGACTTAAAACTTACAATATCTAAATATTATATAACTAAAAAAGTTTGTGAAATATCGTATAACAGTAAATATTATTTGGATCTATTTATATATAGTAATATAGATCTTTTCTTATTTGAGAGTGATTGACCAATAAAAGTTTGAAAGAAAAATATATAAATAGAAGGTGATAGCTGTGCATGTATGGTTATCCGTTTTGCCAATGGTGTATTCTTATAATTGAGTGAACTTACTCAATTTATTGCTAATAATATATGTTAATTAATAAGTCAACTATATTACATCAAATTTCAGTTAATAGGTCAACATGATGCATGATATATTTTTATAAACTTCATTTTGTATAATTATTTTCATCTTTTATGTGTGCATACCCCTAGTCTTATAAAGATTGACATTCAAATAGGGGAGACAATTTGTGTAACTCTTAATACAATTAATATGAAACTATTAAATAAATTTAGTAGGATAGAAATGAAATATATGATTTCTTAAGCTCATAATTGATGACATGCATATTAGGACGGTAAATTTTATAATTTGTGAGTATATAAGACACATAATCTACAAATATATTAAGTTTAACCATTAAGAAGTTCATATGATAGGATTGACTGAAATCATAAGATTAAAAGTAGCATTTTGTACGGTGCAATAAATTTTTTTACAAAATACAAATCTATACATGGTATCATAAAACAATGAAAATATTTTTTGGAGGGGGGCTTCAGCCCCGGCAGCCCCCCCTCTGGCTACGCCCTTGTGTATATATATATATATATATATATATATATATATATATATATATATATGTGTGTGTGTGTGTGTGTGTGTGTGTGTGTGTGTGAGGGAGAGAGAGAGAGTTTTCAAAATAGCATCAGACATTTCTGAGGAAACCAAGTGCCTTGTTTGCTTACCGAGTTTGAGGATGCCAAGTGCAGCGCTGCTTCAGCAGCATAGAGATTCAAGAAGTTTATAGTAAATAAGATTGCAACATGCTGAAAGTATTGCCTTAGGTAAAATTTGTATCAAATTTATGATTTATTGCACCGTAAGTAGTTCAGTTACCAATTACAATTCATTATTTCACATTTAATTGCATCATTTTATGGCATGTCTAATCTGGCCGTACCAATCGAAAACATAGGCTAGAGTCTGCTGAGAACCACCATTTGACTGGCCCAGTTGTCTCTCTCGCCAAAATGTAACCGCTATTGGATACCAGAGGCGGGGTGTATGCATCTACCCCAGAAGTTTTCCCTGTGTATCATCCAGCGTCGTTAGTTACGCAGTAGCAAACTTGTGGATAGTTGGGGATGGCGATTTCATGTGGGTGTACCTTCCCCTTAGTCCCGTACACGCACAAGTTTATAGGAAAAAAATCAAAACAGACATGTTAGCAGTAAATAATGACCAAAATGAATGAGTTTAGAACAAATTTACTCGAATAGATGAGTTTGGGAGAGAGAAAGAGTCGAAGACGCTGAACTGAATGACGTCTTCACCCCTATTGGCTCAAAAAAGCAAATTCGGTGCCGCCCAACAGGTAGCTGGGGGCGCGACGCCACGTGGCAGTCCCCCGATGAAGACGCCGGTCTGACTGACGTCTTCATCGTGGGGCTACCACGTGGCGCTGTGCCCCCAGCTACCCGTTGGGCGGGCCACTATTTTTCTTTTAATTTTTTTTTATTATGATACCATGTATATTTTTTATTATGATATATATACATATATATATGTTAAATTACTAAATAAATATAATATAAATTAACTTATATGAAATTAGCCATATATTTGAAATAACACCTGAAGATAATAAAAATATTAATTAATGCAATATTATATTTATTAATACAAAATATTTTTAAATGTACATAAAAGTATTTAAATTAATGAATATAGTACTAAAGTTATATAATAAGTTTAAAATTATAGAAATAAAGAAAATATATACACACATTTAATTGTAAACTTAGAAAAAAAGAAAACTAATATAGCAATAAAAATAAGAAAACACTAAAATAAAAACTAATATGGTAGTATATAAGACACGATGTTGCACATAAAATACACACACATATGTGTGTGTGTATATATTATATGTTTTAATTCTATAGTTTTAAAAATCACTTTATAATTTTAATATTGTATCCATTAATTTTAAATACTTCTATCTGCATTTATAAATATTATGTATTAATGAAATATAAATGCAGATAGAAGTATTTAAAATTAATGGATACAATACTAAAATTATATAGTGATGTTTAAAACTATAGAAATAAAACATATACATATATATACATATATTGTGATATACTATTTTGTTGGTTCCTCATCTCATGTACCCGAGAAGACGATGTGAGCCTCTTTAGGCAACCCTGAGGTCACCAGGGTATGTTGTTGATATCTTAGGGTGGCTAGATAAATCTAAAGATAGAGACGTTGAGTCATTGCCACAAGAATCAGGTGTGGCGACTTCTACTTGGTGAGGTACAATCCAAGTAGTTTTAGGGCAAATGATAAAAGATGATAAGCCGTGTAGAACATGATTTGAATGGTTGTTACATTCCTTGTACTGCTACTTGATGATTTGTCATTGTTGATTATGCTTCCTATTGTGGAAAGTAATCATGTTGCTATGGACATTTTCTATTTCATATTATGATATGTCTTGTTTACAAGTTATAAATGATGGGATTTATATCCATTATGAATATGAGTTGGATTGCTTGCTATTTGATAGTATTGTTTGGTAGATATGTATTACGTGTACTTCTGCTTCAAGACTGTAGGATGTGTTTCTGGTCTGACTGGTAGAGTGTCACAAAGATAATTTTATTGTTATTGATTCAAAATGCTTAGAACTTGACTTATTTCTCATGCAATAGGGTTCTTAATTTGAACTAAGAAGTATCTGCTGATTTGTTCATAGACATGCTCTAAAAGATGTTTCAAAGCTACAACTGATTTACGTTATTACCTTATCTATTGGATTAGATTACCATTTTAAGTTAGATATGACTTATGACATAACTGCTTGCTAGACTTTTCAATATTTGCATATTTTTTTTAAAGTTTAATTTACTTAATCTGATACTGATGCATACACCTAACCTTGAGTGGGAGGTATCCACTCACTGGGGCTCTATATGAGTCTCATGAGGTTGTTTCAAATATTTTTAGATATAATTCTATCCATCAGAGACGTCGTGACAAAGAATATGTAAATAGCTAGCATAATCTAAATAGATAAGAATGTCCTTGTACTCTCTCTTTCCCGAGATGGGTTGCAGACTAAGTTTGTTCATCAATGTACATGTATTTAATGTAAACCAGACTGCATATGAGAATAAGATTTGATTCTAATTTTAATGGAGTTGAATAAGATTTGTTATATCTAAATGTGATGTCCTTGAGGTGACATTTATTTATGAATTTGTGAAGAAAGAAAAAGGAAAAATTTATTTGTCTTTTTCATATATTGTTTAATCCCCTTTGTCGAGAATTCATAATTTTATTTTATAATCTGGCTTTAGGTTTTGAGATAATCTCTAATGGATGGTATTTATGCTAATCAAAAGAGTGGATCCCGACAATATATAGCAACTAAAACAAAAATTTCATATGCCTCTTAAATAGCAAATCACTTCAACAACTATAAATTGACAAGCAACGTTTTAAGGCATATACGTGGTCTTGGAGCATGTCTAGTGACTTATCCTTGTATCAACGTGCTCCTTCTCCAAGAAACACTCAATTAGTCATTAGCAATGACCTCCTAGTGTAACACTATGGATGTCCGTTGACGATGCTATCCTAATGTGATGGTGACAAACTCCACACCTCTACATAATCCAAGTGGACCACTGAGAACTTCACAATATGTTACCAGAGCTAACAGAAAGGAGTTTTCCCTTCGTCCGTCAACCTTCTAGGGTTGATTTGTTCTCCCCTATTGTCTCTCTATTGCTGTCCCTCCTTTTTATGGGTAGGAATTGCTCGGGCTATCTACTTACCACAACTACAGAGGAAAGCAATTTGTCAAAGAGTATTGTTGTGTGATAACCTAACTTTTCTCTCTCTTATTTTATACTCTTTCTCTCTCATAAAGAGACTTGTTACTCAATCAAATATCAAATTTCATACTAAAATTTGGTGATGCTCTAATTCAGTCATATTCACGACTAATTTCATAATGGGTGACATTAATCAACTCAAATGATCTGAGTTTCGTACATTATGAATCGCCTTTTGTAACCAAAGTTTAAATATCTATATGTGGTCTTCTTGTTTACTTATACGTATCATGATGTAGAGATTTCAAGTTTTAGTTCAACAACACCAAAATCACATCCGTTGGACCTATAAAGCTCTAGTTATGATGTGTTTAAGATTGTATGTTTGAGCCTTTTTTCTCCTTTATTTGCTGTGGGCCGGCCTACATGGGCCCAATTTCAAGTCGCGGCCCAGCCGCTTGTTTCCCTCTCCTCCTTTCCTTCAGGAAGGGCTGAGGAAGCTTCTTCCGCCTCCACCTAAATTGGGTAAGGGCTTATTTGGTTGCATGTAATATCAACTCATACCTAGAGTCTGAAAACAAGAAAATCAAAGTTCTGAGTTGGAACTGTATTTATTATTTGGTGGAGAGGAACTTGATCCCATCGATTTGATTTTCTATTATTTGGTTGGGTGTAATTGTTGTAGGAAAGCCAGACCACAGATGCATTGGCCGGAGCATTGTATGGATAACTGAACGTTGGAGATCTCTGGAAAACGAACTGCGCCCAGATTTGGCGCGGTTGCTTTTCCTAAAATTTCTACATCATCAGCTACGGTCCTGCAGTTCGTTTACACACTGTGTGTTGCATTTACCTGAAACCAAATGGATGAAATGAAATTCACTGTGGGGTTGCAACTCGTGTTTTTATTTGCAGCCCTACCAGACGGGCCCTAAGGAGGGGGTTCAAAAGAGCAAACTGAACCCTAGAGCCCCCATTTCTAACCCTTGATCCCTTTTCTGTCAGCCTCGTATCCAGCGGCCAACCTGCCAGCCTCCTTTCCTAAACCCTCCCGTTTACCCTGTAGAAGGTGACACAGTCGCAGGGCTCGCATGGGCGTTGCGTCCTGAAGCCAGCCCCCCCCCCCCCCCCCCCCCAGCAAGGAAGCCAGCCCCTGATGTAGGTGCGCCGCCGCCGCAATGAGAGAAACAGAGTTCCTTGGCCTGGCTTCCTTCACGCCTATAGCCACCCCTCCAACCTCCAGTGGACTTGGTTCCATGGACACGGATACTGCTAAAGGGAGGTGACAGCAAGCCTGGCGGCGCTGGGTAGTGGAATGAGCAGCGCCGAACCCGCGAGATACATCTGGAGGTGCGCCGAGAAGGTAAGGCGGCACCCCTGTTCAGCCACTGCAGCGAGTACGGGAGTCGCCGAACCGCCGTTTGGATTGGATCGACTCATGGGCGACCTGCGACCTTGAGGTAGAAGGACATGGGCCCGCCGCTGGTTACCACCGTCCAAACAAAGCCCAAACACACCGACGCAGGTGCGTGGTAGCGTGGGGGGCCGTTAGATCAGCTGTCAACAGCTCAGAGCAAGAGACGAATGATATAGGTAACACCTAATGTGAAATCCCTATAGTTTTGATTGAAACCTTCTAAAATGCAGAACTTCTACATCCTTTCGCCAAAATATATCAAATTATATACTAAATTGATCCTTTCAAAAAGCTTGACAACATAAGCATATTTCCAGGCTCTGAATCTTCTTCCTATTCTCCTATAGTGCTAAATATGCAATGTATAACCATATTGACTTCATTTACATGATTGTGATAAAGTTGGAACTTTGATGCATATCTACCGTCCTAAGAATAAAATCAGTAACACTAATATCCTTATGATGAAAATGAAGTTCCTGATCACCCCATTCCTCATGTTGCCTCTAATTACTCATTTGTGACTTGTTTGGACCATAATCCATGTACTTTGTCCATTTAATGCTAATCTTGCTACCTAGTGACACCAAAATGCTTAATAAATCGTGAAAGCAACAAGTTTATGAAGTTGGTTCACTAGGGACACCCTAATAACCTTTTTTGTACTCTTGGTGACTTATAGGCATATTTGTGCTCCTTTAATGATGATGTTGTTATCCTTCAATCAAATGATTAGAGGTGTAAACGGTGCAGGTACCGTGCGGGCCTAGACATACCTATACTCATACCCATCTAATTTAGCAGGTCCGGTTCCGATTCTAGACCCACATAATACAAAACTTGAACCTGCACCGTACCCATATCTGTAATAATAGCGGGTATACAGTTAAGCGGTTTTATAAAACATCATATTGTTTATGTAAGAGAAATGACTATGTTTTATATATTTTAATACAACAAGATATTGTTATTAAATCGTATATTAATAAGCAATAGTTATATTAGATAATGCTATATTTTGTACATTAACATTAATTGTTTACATATTTGTAGTCATCATCATAACTCTTAACTTTGTGGAAAATAATGTAAATTAGTAAACATTTTGATTTTAAGTTTACCTATGATGTTCATTATTGTAACTAGAGCAATTATTTCTCAATTATATGACTAGTCTCAACCTTATTGCGGTTAGAGTAGGATATGATCTCAAGAATTATATTAGTTAGACTAGTAAACTATGATATATATAACATATTATTTAAGCAGTTACTTATGTATAGCGGGTATACGGGTTTAACGGGTCTGGGTCCAAGCATACCCATTATTGGACACACTTATTTATGGTTCCAAGGGTATACAGGTCCAAGGATATGCGGGTATAAAAAATTAGACCTGTGGCAGATTTTTTAAGGGTATAAATTTGTCGGTCAATGGGTCTACCTGTACCCATTTACAACGTATTTAATTTTAATGATCTACCCTCTTGATCTATTATAGTATTTGTAACCCTTGGTTGCCTAATGTGACCTATGTGATTTGAATTGTGATTCTGGTACCTTGATGCTTATCTGAATCTTTTGGTATGATCTCCCCTATCAAATAGGGCTTCATCCTTCTACTCTTGACCCCTTATACGTGCATGTCCCACTTAGGTCATGCGATGGACCCTAGTAGTGTAAGTCTTATATGTTGGGCATTTGAATGTTTGCTGGTGTGTTGATGTCAATTGGGACTAGGATGCCTAGACTATAGGGGACATGCAACCATATGTGAATGAGTTTTTATATGTCTTATCTTGCTGATCTAATCTCATACCTTATCTAAATCTCATGACTTGATGGATCTTTGGTGTTGTTTTCCCTATTAGGAGTCATTTGGCCTTGGAATGCACCAATGTGACATAAAGTGTAGTAATGTGCATATGAAATGGATGGAACCTTGAAATGACTTGAAACTTGAACCACACTTTCATGATAACCCCTAAATCAATAGGAGAACATGTAATGAACTAACAAGCAACTTGAAACCTAACTTGGCTAAAACCCTAAAATAAAGCTAATTAGGGTTGATGATAAGAATCTAATGCATGTATGCAATCTTGTGCTTAATGAGGTGTTTCTTGTTGCTAGCTGGTCAAGTCTATGTAAGTTAAGAATCTATAGATCAGGTACGCGCTTTAAATAGTTATGACTATGGATTTCTTGCTTGCAAACAGATACATATGTATGCCTGTTTACTTACTCATATATTGCCATGTAGTATGCTATTATTGTACTAGATGCTTGTCTTGTATCATGGTTTTACAACTTGCACACATAATATAGAACTCCATTATAGAAATGTTGAAATAGGATTTTTCTCAATGACTTTGGTTATTGAGGTCCCTCACATATAAAAGGGTTAACTAATCTTGAGGACCCTTATGGATCCTTCCAATGGGAAGTTGATCAAAGGCCTTATGATACATGATATTCATGAAAGAATTGGAGTAAAATGACATAAAATATGGGCTCTCATTTTGCGAAGTATTTATCTTGTTTATTCTTGCTCATTTACTTCTGCAAATCTTTTCAAATTATGCAAAGTTTATGTATATGTATCTTTTAGCCATGTACTCGGCATCCCGTGTGCTTAACCCGCCTTGTTTCACATAGTTTATAGGTTCAGAGATGGCTAGAAGTTGATGGGATGGGTGAGATATGTTAGGTGTACTTGTTGTAGATCCCTAGTATACATGAGCATGCTTGTAAAATTGTACTCTTGAATATGTAATTGAAATCTTGTAATAAACAATGTTGTTTAATAAATCTTATTGAATGTTGAGATTATGATTGGTTCCTTTATCTTGTTATCTATTCAGGTATGCTAAGCTTTTATGCTTCCACATTCATGCTTTGAATCCTCTTCTCAGGGATGGACGCTCGAGTCCTTCATCCATTGACTATGTAGTAATTTGGAGGTTGGATTTGGGTATAACGGCTCTGTGACATTTTGCGTCTTCTGAAAGGCTTGACTACCTCTCTGTTTGTAGGAGGGCTAGGGTTAGGATTTCCAGATCAACTAGGAGTCGAAGATATGAATTCTCATAAGTTTTCTAGAAGTCGTAAATAATGAATGATCGGTTTCACACCTGAGCCGATTGGTTCACATGGGAAATGATCGATTCAACTCTTGAACTGGTCAGTTCACTTGCTTTCCTATTTTCAACCGCATTGGTTTTCAATATGCAATTAATGCACAACATGACATCAACATCAATCCTTGATCCAATCGTATTGATCATTGGACTGGGTGGTTCATAACCTGAACTGATTGTTTTAGTGTCTGATCGGTCGATTCACTTTTGAAGTAGTCATTTTAGATTTCAGATTCAACCAATGGTGTTCAAAGTGTACTAACACTTTAATCGATTAGTTCAACATTTGAACTGGTCGATTCACAGTCATGTCATTCAATTTTCACCCATTGATGTTTAGATTGAATAAATAAACACTTTAGTAACCAATTTAAACCTTATTCATGAGTATACTCCTATTATAGGTGCATCATATGTGTGTGACCCTATAGGCTCCAAATTATGTTGGTAGTGAATGTCCATAATCAATTTATGACATCACAAGTAATGAACGATATCTAACAACACACTCATTGCTACCCAAGTAAGTGGAAAGTTGAAGAACAACTTCAACCTACAATCCATGATCAATGTTATTGGGATATATAGTTCCTTTGTCTCTAATATATTGATTGAACTCGAGCCATAGAATCATCCTCTTCCCAATGTTCAATCATTCCTTGAACTACAGAAGAATGTATGAGATGCATGTAGGCTCACATATCACATATTGAGTCATACGAGTATGGTCATACATTTCTTAATCTTTCTTATCGAGTGGCTTGGATATTAATCTCATGTAGGAGGGATAAATCTCATCTACATTATTCACACTCAATCCCCATGCGTCACAATGTAAGCAGGCACCTTTATGTAAACCCTTATTCAAGGTTATGATGAATTGTGTAAAAATACATCGAACGTCATGTGATAAGTGTAGTGACTTTAGATCTAAGAACCACAATCACCACTATCACTATGAGAGATAATTCTAACTACCATTCAATGGTCTCCATATATTACTCTCGAGCTGGGTCTGCCCAATACACTATTCTCTAACAAGTACCTATATTTTTGGTTTGATATCATATATCATGACTAATGAGATCATGTCATCAACCAACACACACTCTAGTCTTATGTGTTATTGTTTTCTATCATCTTCCACAATAACATCTGACTAGGGAAATAACAAGAATATATATACTCTTAACATCCGTCTGATCGCATTGTTCAGTTCCTCATCCTGAAAACATATGTCATCGAGTAACATTATTCTTTAGGAATTTATTATGTTACATCATTATCTCATAACTGAATAAAATAGACTAAATGGAATTGACTTTGTTATTAATTAAATCATTTACAAGATATGCCATTACAATCATTATATGATTGTCTCTCTGGACATACATACCAACAGACTCCCATTTGCTCTTAGATCCAATCACTCATGAATCTCATTCCAAGTGGTTTAACATGTCCATTATGCTTCTACTATGGATGTACTTTCCTTAGTGGGTCAACAACATTACTTTCGGTTGGTATCCACAAATCTTCACATCTCCTCGTTGTACGATCTATCATTTTAGATAGAAGTGTTTGTATGTTCTTGGAACATAATGCAATCTAGGTTCCTTAGCTTGTGCAATAGCTCCATTGTTGCTACAATATAAATCTACTGCACTGCTAATGCTTGGAACTACCCCAAGTTCGCTAATGAACTTCTTGATCCAAACAACTTCCTTTATTGCATTAGATGCAGTAATATACTCACCCTCTATTATAGAATTATCAACTATCTCTTGCTTGGAACTCTTCTAGCTCACAACTCCATTGTTGAGGCAAAACTTAAATCTTAATTGTGATCGATAATCATCTTTGTCATTTTGGAAGATTGCATTGACACAAACTCTTCCTCACCGCCATGAACAAGAAACTGATGCTTTGTTCTTCTCAAGTACTTAATGATGTTCTTTATGGAAATCCAGTGACTCTTATCGGGATCTGATTGGTATCTACTCGCCATGCTCAAGGCATACGAGACATCGAGATGAGTGCCTAACATTGCATACATGATAGACAATTTCATATGAATATGCAATCATACTTATGCGATCTCCTTATTCACAAGAACTGGGACATTAGGATTTAGAGAGGAAATTGCATGAGACATGGACAACTTCCCTCTCTTTGAGTCATTCATGTTGAACCTCTTCAACACTTTGTCAATGTATGTGTGATAGACTGGATCTTTTTCTCTGTTCCAATATGTACTTTTAAACCCTACCTTGCTCAATGTTCTTGTCTTACCTTCAATTTCATAATTGAATATGATCCGATGCATAATTGATAACTACTGAGTGCAATTGATTCCTTGGTGACACTTAATTTGACCCTGATATAGTTTTTCAATTCTATCACTAATAGACATACTTCCCATTTATGTTGAAGTAACCTTTGAACACATACGTACCTGGTTCTATCACCTTGTAGATCTCATTCTTACGATTCCAACACATGTCATTTTACTCAATTTTGAGATTGGATGAAGAAATTATGCTAATTTGAAATCAAATTAATTTAACCTTGTTTTATCCATTTTAGATGGGGTTTTACCCTTATTGGGCCCCAATTTGTGGGTGCACGTGTGGCCCACTAACCCCTCCTCTAATTTGGGTGCGATCCAAGCCCCCCTTTGACACCCAATCAAAAGCATGGTCTAAGAGAAGCCAATCTCAATCCCTTGGATCCCTCGGCCAAAGATTGAGCCTCCATTCGATAGCCCTTGCCTTTTCCCCTTCCTCCGTATAGCTCCTCAACACAAAGGTCGCCGTAGATCTACCTAATCCACATTTTGGCACTTCCTTTTCACGCCATCAACCCCCAAAATTGCCGATTCCTTTGCCTACAAAATCACACCCCAAACTTCTCCCCTCTCTTTTCTTTGCCTTTCACGAACCCTAGCCTCCTCTAGCTTTCTTCTCCTTCCCTCGTCCTTGGGTCGGTGCCACCGCAAGATCTTTTGGGCATATTGCTTTCGTGGGGCTTCAGGGGAAGTTGTATGTGGCGGTGGGTCCACAAGGCTACTACAAGACTGGGCGGAACCTTCTCGACCTCTACTGGCCACCCATGCACCGACGACGACACTCGATGGCAAGTTTCTTAGAAAAGCACCGCCGCGTGAAGTTGGGTGGTCATCATGGTCCTCCTGATTGCAAGACGACCGGGGGTGATGGAAAGGGGTGACACAGGGCGTTGCAGGGAAATGGGAAGCTGTAGCAGGCGATTCCCCATCCACATCAACCACCGTGCAGCTATAGAGGGTAGTTGGAAGCCGCTAGGCCCACGCCAACTCCATGATGTGGCCCAATTAAGGTATATAACTCTAAGATCCTTGATTAAAGGTACAATCTTCAAATTCTCTTAATTCACTAGTTACTCATCCAAATGCCATGATGTAATATACTATTTTGTTAAGCAAAATGCCCTCTTTGCAATGATGATACTATCTTATGCTAGTTTGCTTGATTCTACACCAATTTTCTAAAAATGTTTCCTTTGTGAACTTTTGACTAATAACCAATCTCAACTATGTGCAAATGAATCATTAATGCCCCTAACTACTCTAACCCCCTGAATCAGTGATCTATAGTTCACTTTTACTATTTTGATATCTTGGAACATCTAAATGCACAATAATGATTCATCTTGACCTAGCATGACTAGTTTTGTTCTAAAATGATTTTGAAATCAATAGACCATATGATGCTTTTTGTCATGTTTGACTAATAGCTTATGCCTCTTTGCCATGAGTATCTCTTATGCCTCATGTTTTGACATAAATCTTTGTACATTAATATGCTCTAAATGTGATGCTCAATTACTTATAGCTTTGGATCTTTAAACCCTTATGCAAAAGTGATCCTAAATGTTTAACAATGTAGGTTAGCTATGATCTCAGACCTTACTATGATTTGTGAAACTAAATGCCATGTAGCATACTCATGTACTCCTTTTACAACATGAAACACTTAGTATGATCTATATGTACACATTGCTTATTTGGATCTAACCTTGCTAAGAACACGGTCTAATGTTGTCCATGCTATACTAATGACTCTAAATCAGTACAATCATCATGGTTTAGATCTATATCCAAGCTTGTCCTACTTAATGCGTCTTTTACTTGGAATTAAGACCCTATTGAATGAAATGGATGTAATGTGACTAATTATGATCTTGTTTGTCTGAACCTTGATGACAATCTAGATATCATCATGTCATGCTTCCCTTACTCGTAAATCATACCTTATCCTTATGTAGTAGTACACATAATGTGGATGTATCACCTAGACCTAAGGTGTTAGTATGACTTTTGTCCATGATTGAATACTTGCATGCTTGTTTGGAACTAAGATTGAAATACATAAAACCTAGGTCTAGGAGAACATCCACATGTATCATATGATGTTTAGATTATCAAACCCTTTGGATCTAAGACACCATGATATGTATTTTCCTTGCAAGGTACCCTTGGTTTAGATAATCTCTAAGATCTTACTCAAGAATGCTTAATCTTGTACTTGTAAGGTACACTTAATCTCTTGACCCTACTCCGTTATTGGCTTGTTTGTATGTACGATTGTATGAATGCTTGGCTAGATAATTACTTATTTGAGAGACTTGTTCCCTATGATTACTACATTCATTTTTCTCAAAATATATTGAACAAACCTTGAACATAATTGAACTTGTCCATTATACAAACATCGTGTACCTTCTTGTATTCTCGGGTAAGGGCACAAGGTTGGGAGCCTTGCTTAAGATGTTAAGATAAGGCGGACCACGTCAATAAAATAGTTGTAATCTTGAGCACCCTTACATACCCTTCCAATGGGAAGACAGTCAATGGCCATATTATGTTTTGCATATAGTGTAAATACACCTAAAACACACTTTGTATAGAGAATGTTGTTAAGTGTTTCACTCCTTATTTCTACTTCTTTCTTATATGATGTTTCTAGCCAAGCAACTTTTATATAGTCTTAAACTGCTTACTTGACTTTCATAGCGTACTTAATGCTTTAACATTAATATATTTTGTTTATCGAATTTGTAGTTGCAAAATAAATATCCACTGCACTCAAGACTATAAGATCAGAAATGAAACACCAATGGGTATACTAAAATTTAGAAATGGGTACATGTATATTATCTCCATGTTTAATATATTTTTCTCTTACCTTGTTCTTGTTTGTGGTTTTATTCATGCATATGTTATGTGATCCATTCTAGGGATAGGCACCTAGGTCCACCCGCCTTTGGTTATGTAGCCATTAGCAGTGTGGACTTAGGGTAACAAATGGCTTGGTGACAGTATGTACTCTGGCTTAGGCCAAGAAGCCTTCTAGAGCTATCTCTATAGATCTTGATTCCTAAGATATAGGATGCTTCACCTAAATACTTCACAGAGAAGGTACCAACCCATTTTTTACCATATGTGAAGTAGATATGTCATTCCCCATTAACAATATGCCATATATATACAATATGAGGAATACAATCATGCTCCCACTAACCTTCTTGTAAACACAAAGTTCATCTTTATTTTTACTAAAGTCAAACTCTTTGACTATTTTGTCACATCAAAGATTCTTATTTTGAGATGGTTTCTTCAATCCATAAATTGACCTTTGTAGCTTACATACTTTATTTTCATCCTTTGGATTTATAAAACCCCCAGGTTGTGTCATGTATACATCCTCAAGTAGATTCCCGTTAAGGAATGTGGTTTTAACATCCATCTTCTAAATCTCATAGTCATGATAATATGGAATGGAAATCATGATCCCGATGGAGTTAACCATGGCAACTTGAGAAAAGGTTTCATCATACTCAACACCTTAAACTTGTCTAAAACCCTTTGCAACCATTATAGTTTTATACATTACCATCCTTGTCAATCTTCTTCTTGAAGGACCACTTGTACCCTATGGGTTTTACCCCTTCAAGTGGATCCACCAAGGTCCATACCTTGTTGGTGCACATGGATTCCATCTCAGATCTCATGGACTCAAGAAATTTCTCAGACTCTGATCCCTTAGTAGCTTCTATATAGGTTGTTGGCTCATCATCTATGATCAACAAACCGCCTTGTTGAGTCACAACATAACCAAATATTTTATGCTCAAGGAGAGTCCTATTAGATCTATGAGGTCCCCATGTTACTTGAGGAATTTGAGATTCTAGAATGATTTGTGATTTCTCTTTGTCCCTCTTGTACCTGTAATGGTTCAATGTTTTCTTATTGATCTTGAACCTCTTAAATCTCTACTTTTCTCCCTTTGATTCCTTTAGAAATAAATACGTTTCTAGGAATATAAAATCTCTTGAAATAAACACTTTGCTGTCAAATACTAAATAAAAGTAATATCCTTTAGTTTCCTTAAGATATCCAACAAATAACATCAATCTATTTTGGTTCCAAGCTTTTTGAGAAACTACTTTCTTGCATAAGCTTCACAACCCCAAATCTGCATAAAAGACACATTGGGATGCTTCCCATATCATATCTCATATGGTGTCTTTGAACCAGTTTAAATGGTACACAGTTAAGTTTAAACACTATCGTTTTAGAGCATATCCCTAAAAGAAAGTTAGAATATGAGAAAAACTCATCATTCATTGCACCATGTTTGGTAATGTGAAATTTCTTCTTTTTGATACACCGTTGTGCAGTGGTGTTCTAGGTGGAGTCCATTGTTATATGATACCATGATCTTGCTGAAGATCCTCAAACTCTTGTCTTAAGTATTCTCCTCCATCAAAATAAAGTGCCTTAATATTTTTACCAAGTTATTTCTGTACTTCATTCATGAAATCCTTGAACTTTTCAAGGGTTTTTGACTTATGTTTCATCAAGTAAACATAACCATACCTACTAAAATCCTCAGCAAAGGTAACGAAGTATTGACAACCACCTCTAGCATTTGTCCTAAAAGACCCACATACATCATTATGTATGAGTTTGAATAGATCACCTTCACTCTCACTATTTCCCGTGAAAGAAGTCTTTTCCATCTTTCCCAACAAACAAGATATACATGTATCTATTGATTTGAAATAAAAAAAGTCTATATAACCATATTTATGGGTTTTAGAGATGTTGAAACGACCGTCTCGCGAAAACATGATTAACTAATGCGGAAGCGTTCATCAAGTAGCGGATTAGCGAAAATCACTAAAAATTAAAACTTTTTGCAAAGAGATCCACACATAGGAAATCCTTTACAACAAGAACCATTGTATAACATTTACATTCTGGTTCAAACATATATAACTTGTACCATCTCTTTTCAGAGACTACAACATCAGCTGCCTTATGAACATTATATACAGACAACATATGAATCTCGAGGCATCAAGCCAAAACCTCAGTTTGATATATCAAAAACACTGACTGAAAACTCCGAGGACCTGAGAGTACAGAGACGACACATAGGACTACTATCTATATGACTTGACAGTCAGTGCCTCCACATGAGATCTCACTGCTGTCCAAGCTGTTGCTTTCCTTTTCCTGCAAAAGAGTATCTGCCTCTTTGTCCGCGTCCACCTAAAAATGTTGGATCCCACGGGGGTGAGACAATTGTAAATTGCCCCAGCGAGAGATATAACTCTCCGCCAGAAACATTATTATTGCATCTTAAGAAGATAAATATAGGCAGATGATAAGCAGTTTAAAGCATTCTCTTAATAAGGAATAGGAAGAACATGTATATCATTTATCCTCCATATTATACCATCATGTCAAACTTCTCATGTGACACTCATTATCTTGATATGTCACCCATGAGACATTCCTGTTTCAACTTATTGGCCTTAGTCAGTCTGCTAAACAGATAAGGAATTACATCTACCATGTACTCATATATCATTAATACAGGCATTGGGTTATTACCAATCCTCTGTCATCATTACAGGCATTGAGCCTCTGCCAGGTATTGGACTCTTCCAAACCTGATTACACTGCTAGGCATTGGTCTTTAACCAACCCTGATTACAGGCATTACACCTCTGCCAGGTATTGAATTTCTCCAAACCTGATTACACAGCCAGGCATTGGACTCTAACCAACCCTGATTTCACAGCCAGGCATTGGACTTTAACCAATCCTGATTTCACAGCCAGGCATTGGACTTTAACCAACCCTGATTTCACAGCCAGGCATTGGACTTTAACCAATCCTGATTACACAGCCAGGCATTGGACTCTAACCAATCCTGATTACACAGCCAGGCATTGGACTCTAACCAATCCTGATTACACAGCCAGACATTGGACTCTAACCAATCCTGATTACACAGCCAGGCATTGGACTCTAACCAATCCTGATTACACAGCCAGGCATTGGACTTTAACCAACCCTGATTACAGGCATTAAGCCTCTGCCAGGTATTGGACTTTAACCAAACCTGATGACACAGCCAGGCATTGGACTCTAACCAATCCTGATTACACAGCCAGGCATTGGACTTTAACCAACCTTGATTACAGGCATTAAGCCTCTGCCAGGTATTGGACTTTAACCAAACCTGATTACACAGCCAGGCATTGGTCCGTAACCAATCCTGATTACACAGCCAGGCATTGGACTTTAACCAACCCTGATTACAGGCATTAAGCCTCTGCCAGGTATTGGACTTTAACCAAACCTGATTACACAGCCAGGCATTGGTCCGTAACCAATCCTGATTACACAGCCAGGCATTGGAATTTAACCAACCCTGATTACAGGCATTAAGCCTCTGCCAGGTATTGGACTTTAACCAAACCTGATTACACCGCCAGGCATTGGTCCGTAACCAATCTTGATTACACAGTTCATGGAATTTAATTCCTTTAACTCATCATTGATCATCACATACTACTTTCTTAAGTTACCAGCTTATCTTGGATTAAGGTATTTCCCATCTTAATCCTTTCATCCACTAACCTATCACTTTTACCATAAAGTGCATATGTTACACATAAGAATGGTCCAACTATCTTTAATGATATGGACTCATCTCAGATTAAGGCATTGCTTACAATAAGCTTGCCTATAATCAACCACATTAAATGTTTCACCTTTATAAGGTCATTCCTTCTATCTCATCATTAGGGTTTCCTTATACCCTTATTTAAAATTAGGATTATAATTCATTGTCATATTGCCCAAGATTAGGGCTTTATGTATTATGACTCCACATTAGAGTCTCACATACCTTCACCCTTCTTAGGGCCTCTCATAACAACATAGCATTAGAGCTTCATGTGATGTTAACTCTTAATTAGGGTTTCTCATGGAATCACCCTCAACTAGGGTTTCTCATGGAATCACCCTCAACTAGGGTTTCCACCATAGTCACCCACAATTTGGGTTTACTATGCATCTCCATTAGGATTTCATTCAATTGTCCATAATTAGAGATTCACTATTCATCCCAATTAGGGTTTTACATCTCATTTCCCTAAATTGGAGTTTCACACATCACTACCCTGACTTAGGGTTACATCCTCACCCTGGATTAGGGTTACATTTAGAATTGCCCTCAATTAGGGTTAGAACCCAAAAGCCCTATCAATTAGGGTTTATATTCATGATTAGGGTTTCATGATCTCTCTTCTTAAGGATCATACCCTTAATCACCACACGAATCATATTCATGTATTAATTCATGTTAACATCATCTCAAATTGATTAGGTCATATCAACCCTTCAATCAAGAGCATACCACTATGATTAACGTAGTGTATCAAGTCATTGGTCCAATAAGCAATTAGGGATTCATTCCTTAATTGGTACTAGTCCCTTAGGTACTGTTAGGGTTTCAACCTTTGTACCTTCTTTGTTTATCATTACTAATCATCATTGGGTCAATGGATCATTCATCATCTTAATTCTCAAGAGATTCAATCACATTGGACCTCCATTACATAAAGCATCCAATTGAATTAGGGTTTCCAATGTTGATTCCTTCAATCATTGGATTCATGGAACCAGTCATCAATTGGACCTACCCTCATACTTCAATTGAGTTTAATAGGTCAACCTTCAACTGATTTGACCCTCAATTGACCCTCAATTGGTCATCAATTAGGGTTTGATTCAATTGAGTTAGGGTTTAGAATCGATGATTCAACAACACTAATCAATGTAAGACTAGTTACTTTGAAACCATTGAACCATCATCCAAATTGGGTATGACCTGACCCCAAACGGTCTTGAGGTCATTTGGATGACCTCCAAACGGTCTTGAGACCGTTTGCCCATCATATCACTCAAATCCAAGCCATCCAATTAAGGTTTGGATCATTGGATTGATCACCAAATCAGCATTGCATTGTATAACAGCTTGGTACCTTTAGACCTTCAAACACCTAACCATACTCAACCCTAGACCTCCAAATGGTCTTGGGTGACCACCAAACGGTCTTGAGACCGTTTGGATGAGTCTCAAACGGTCTTGAGACCGTTTGCCCATCCAACCTTTGGACTCTAGTGAAAATTCATCAAGGTTTGGTCTATTGAGTTGATCAACACATCAATACTTAATTGCAATATGATTTGGTACCTTTAGACCTTCAATTGGTCAACTATACTTGACCCCAGACCTCCAAACGGTCTTGAGGTGACCCCAAACGGTCTTGAGACCGTTTGGATGATCCCCCAAACGGTCTTGAGACCGTTTGGGCTAATCAACCCAAAATCTCAAATTAGCTCATTGTGATTTCAGCACTGATTTCAATTAGGGTTTGCCTAATGGAATAGCCTTCAACTCATGATTCCTTGGGAGTTAATCCCTCAAATTTGGTGAGTCATTATATCAAATCATTAGGAACAGTAATCCCAAACGGTCAACGCTTGGTCAAAGCACTCAAACGGTCTTGAGACCGTTTGCCCAAAAGTTCAAATGAATCAGATTGATAATCAGCACTTAATCCAATTAGGTTGCCCTAATTGATTAGCCTTCAACTCACGATTCCTTGGGAGTTAATACCTGAAATTTTGAGGGTCATCAACCAACATAATTATGAACAGGAATACCAAACGGTCAATGCTTGGTCAACCATCTCAAACAGTTTTGAAACCGTTTGCCCAAACAGGTCAATTTGATCAGGTTGAAAATCAGCACTTAATTCAATTCGATTTTCCTAATTGATTTGCCTTCAACCTATGATTCCTTTGGAGTTAACCCCTAAAATTTGGTGGGTTAACAACATACATAATTAGGAACAAAATTCCCAAACGGTCAACGCTTGGTCAACCATCTCAAACGGTTTTGAAACCGTTTTCTCCCAAACGGTTTCAAACCGTTTGCCCTTAAACGGTTTGCTGAAACCGCATAGCCAATCAAATTAAAACGATTTGGAATAGCTATCAAAACCATTTGGCTTGGTAATTTTCTTTGGATAAGCATCTAGGATGATGTCATCATCCCCTTCCTTCGAACAACCAAGAACAGCAACCGTTCTTGATGGAAATTGCAGCAAGAAACAAGAGTGCATCAAATTGAAGAAATCAATCAACAAAGCATAGAGAATTGATGCAATAGCAATGTTTAAGGGTTTAAGTTATAAAACCCGCCTCCGATTGAGCTCCAAAGCTCCAAGCTCACGCCATTAATGGTGGATGAAGCTCTTGCAACTCCCCCTAGGCTCGTCCTCAAGCTTTTGATTGTAAAAGTTGGCTAGGGTCGAAGAGGAGATCGAAATAAGAAGGAATCCATAATTTATTTTCGATTTCCACCATGAAATCATGAAGAACGAAGGTCAAGGGATTACCCACAGGTTGGGGACGTGCTCCCTGCTCCTCCCTAGCTCCTTGGTCGGTTTTGCAAGCAAGGGGAAGAAGAAAATCTGAAAAAGGCCTTGGTTTGGGCTTGAAAATGACACTTTTATAAGGAAATTGATGAGAGAGAAAATGCCTTATTAAAATGCATTTAATTCCAAAAATAGTACCACCTCTTCCTCCTTGGTTTGCTTGCATACAAAGGCAACTCAAAGCCACCGAACTCCCTTCCATTATCCATGGATTAAGGGAAAAGAAAATAAGCACCTTAATCCATTATAATATTAATATATCTTTTTGAGTGGAAATTCTTTTCCTTATAATAAGGTGAGTGGAATTTCACCTACTTAAGATATTTTCGTTCCTTATCTTGGAAAAGGAACGTCCATCCTTATTCAAAATCAACCAATAACATTTTGGTTGAAGGCCCTTTAATTAATACATTCATTTTTGCCCTAAATTGAATTAGGGTTTCACTTAAGATTAAATCTTGATTATTTTAATATCAAGATTCTCTCTCCTCCAACTTAATTCAAATGAGGCACTCCTCTCATTTTATTTGCTCTAATTTATTCCAAGAAACATTAGGGACCTTATTGAAGTGGTAATTTGCATATGGAACCCTAGGTTTTGGGTAAATTGCACATTACACCAAAACTAGGTTTTAATGCACAAGGATTGCTTTACAAGCTTAATCTTAGTGCCCAAGCTTGTAAAAACCATACCGCTACATCATATTCATTCTTATGATGTCTCAACATCAAAGGAACATCTTATCATGAAACATTTGCAATTTAACCCCTCAACTTGGGTAATTTGCACTTTAGTCCAAAATAAGCAAACATTGCTTCAACATTGTTCAAACAAGACCAAAATTGAAACATAGGTTCCTCTTGAGACCTAATCACTTTTCAAAAGATAAGATTTAAGCATATAATCATCTTTCTTAATCAAAACACCTAGGGTTAAAGCATAACCCAGGTCAGGGATGTTACAGATGTGTTTCTCATTTATGTGACCTATGTGACAATGCCAAAGGTAAGTTTGGTTTGAGTTATCGAGTTTTTGTCTTTTGGTATTTACATTATACACACTTTTCTCCAGATCTATCAAGTATAAACCATAGGACATTGGGGCACTCCATAAAATATCACATATTTACTAATAGAACATTGACAATTCTTCATAAGGAATCTGAATCCGTTCTTGTCCAAACCAGATGCAAGCATGATGTTCCTATTAATGGAAGGTACATAACAACAATCCTCTTACTCTATTACAAGCCCTCTTGGTAGAGATAACTCATATGTTCCAATTGCACTAGAAGCAGATCTTGCTCCATTAGCAATGCACAGTTCAACCTCACCTTTCTTGAAAGGCCTACTTCTTTTCAGATCTTTCACATTTGAGAAAATGTGTGACCCACATCTAATATCTAGATCCAAAGATTAAGAAGTAGCAAAGTTAATCTCAATTATGTATATACTAGAAGTGGAGATCTCTATATCTTGCTTCATATTCCTAAGTTTCCATATCCCTCTCCTTATTTTGAGTGCAGAAGACTTGAACTTCAGCTTAGCCTTAGAACACTTCATGGCCTTGGCTTTATCCTTGGACATTACTCTTTTGATCATCATCAAGGGTTTATCTTTCTTCATTTGTGCTTCAACATTTATGAACATGCCAAGAAACTTAGGTAGCAGTTTATCTAGGTTACTCAAGCGATAACACTTGATAAATTGGCTATATGATCCAGGCAATAACTGCATAATCATATTTGTGGCCAACTCTTAGCCTAAAGTAAATCCCAATCTTTCTATATGTTTCGCATGCCCAATCATATTAACAAAATGGGGCTCTACTGGATCTCCCTCTATCAGTTTGCACTCAAACAATGCCTTAGAAATATTATAACTTTCTTGCTTTTCATGTTGTTTATGCAACTCATAGTTCATACAACCCAACATAATGTTTTTGATGTTTATGGCATCATTGTCATGCTTCAAGTAGGAATCCATTTCAGCCTCAGGCGCATATGGAGCAGATTCCCTTGGCACTGGTGTTTCAGGGACATAGAGAATGATTCTCAAAGTCCAGAACTAGTTATGGAAGTTTATCCTATTTAGATTATTCTTCTCAAGGACTGAGCAAAATCATTGTGTGTTTTCCATTTATATCTACAAGAGTAAAATTTGCATTTTGTCAAACCACTTTTGATTTAATTTGATAAAATTTAGGATATTAGTTAGACATTTAATTAATTATTTCTCCCACTATTTGTTCAAATTGATAGCCCTCACTATCAATTAAAAATATTTCAATCCAACAATATTATAGGAGATAAGATCCATATTTCATCAAATCATGAGTCAACTTTGAGTGATCACCCACAACCTGACTATTTAGGTAGACAACTTTTGCTAATTGCATCTTATACAACTCTTGGATAGATGGTGTAAGATCCTTGACCTAGCTTTCCAATTTATCTTGCTTTCTTAGAATAATTAGATGCTTAAAACATTAATATAACCTTGTTATGTGCTTTGATAACATGTGATGAGCTTATGTTTCAATTTTGGTCTAGTTTGAATGATGTTTGAGCTAGTTATACTTATATCTGTTTGTTTTGGACCAAATTGCAATTCACCCATGTTTAGGGTTTTTCTTGAAATTTGTCACATGTTTGTTGTGGTCACATGTTTTGACATCATGTTGGAGAGAGTGGTGGTGCTATGGGGTGCCTTGTCACACCTTGGTTTGAGTAATGACATGTTGTGTTGAGAATTAGGGTTTGCTTAGATGCCCTATTTTGATGGTAGACCTTGATATGTGTTTGACCAATGAGCTTTGGTTTTGGCAGTCGCCAAGGATCTTACGATCCATGTTCTCTTTGGTGGATGAAGTTTGATGCATTCTCTTTGGTCATGGTGGTCAATGAGCCATGAATCCTCTTTAGTCGTCAAGAAACACTAGGGTTTGGCTTTAGTGATTGTTGTGTTTTTGATCCTCTTTGCTCGTTGAGAATATTAACAGTCGATGGATTTTCCTAGACAAGTGAGGTTAGTGGTTTTTCTTCTTTTCATCACTCTAGTTGCATGTGTGGGTGTGGTGCTTTCATGGACAAGTTTTCTCCTTTCTCTCTCTCCAACCTCATGCTATGTAAACCTCTCTCCTTGCATGCAATGAAACCCCTCACCCTATTTCTATCTTCTTCCTCTTGGAGCTCATCCCATCATTCTTGGTGGTGAAGGTGAATCTCAACCTTGGAGAAAGTGGTCAATCCATCTTGCATGTTGAGATAGGGTTTGGAGCAACCCTCCTTGATGATGATTTGACAGTCCTTTGCTCTTATCTTTGATTTTGTTAAGTGATATCCCTATCTTTTCTCCATGTTTTCTTTCTATCCTACCTTCTTCTTGCTCTTCTTGGCCAAACCCATGGTGTTCCATGGTAGTGCTTGAGTTGAGCTTGAAGAGCTTCTCTTCTTTGCCCTTGCTCTCCTTCCTGCTTCCTTGACCAAGGGTTTGTTTCTTTATTGGAGGTGGAGATAGCTTGGCCATGAGTGGTGATCAAGATAGGTTTTCAACCCTCTTTCCTTTATTCTTCTTTTCTATAGTTCCACATCATATCCAAGGAGACTTATATAACTTTCTTCACTGTTCTTGCTTACAGATTCCTTACATGCAAATAATATACCCTATAAATGTGATTACAAGTAGAAATATGATATCTTCGATTTAGGGTCTGTGGTTGCATGGTGATTTTGAGTAGATAAGTCCCCTTTGATGAACCCTAATCTTTGTGCATGATTTTCTTGCTTGGTGATGGTAGTTTGATGCATGCATATTGGTGGAAATGTTGGTTTTTCTCTCTCACAAATCATGGCTTTACTTTCTCTCATGTTGCTGGTTAATTAGGGTTTTGGATTTAATTTTTCTTTAGTAGTTTACACCTTGATGGATTTTGGTTTCATGGTGATGATCAAAATTTTGTGCCTTTGTGGATTGATGAGTTTTTTGTTTTCTAAATTTTCTCTCTCCTCAAGTGGTTGCCAAGATGTTGAGTCATGTGGTTGCCAAGTTTGATTTCTCTTTAGTCGATGCTATTTTCCATGTTCCTGTTGGCTAAATTGAACATTAGTATACCCTTTGTTTTGATGATGACAAACATTTCATTCTTATGGATCTAACTTGTTATTTGAGTGTTTCAGGGAAAAATAATAAGGAAGTAGATAGCTGAAAATCTATACAAATTGGAAGATCAACATGCTTAGATTGCTTTTATTTTCATGAGTGTACTCAATGTAAAAACTTGTACAAGTATATAATGTACAAGTACTTAGACATCATGTAAATCAAGCGTTAGATCTTCCCTATCCACTCACAACACTTAGATAGATCCTCCCCAAGATATAAGTACAATTACACATTGATACACACACTTAGTAGATGACTCAATATGTTGAATCAGGGATCTTCTCAGTCGACAAATTCTTCGACCAAGACACTCTCGGTCGATAGATATCTCGACCGAGAATAGACCCTCCTAGCCATTAGACTGAGTTAGCAAAGTAGTTGGGAGTTGGAATCGAAGGTTACAACACATTGACCTCAACCTCCCATTCGGTAGAAGAAAAGTTCGACCAAGATATTCTCGGTTGGAAAACTTCTCGACCGAGAGAAGTTTTGGACTTCACTTTTCAGCAATAAACAACTAGCCATTGCAATAAAAATAATGGACACCTAATGTCTAGTTGAGCACTAAGAACACCCTAAAAAGTTTCTAGAACGTCGACATGCCTTAGGACACCTAAAGCATCACTTATGCATACAATTACACTTGAGATTCATTATTAGTGAGCAACAAGCTGAGCTACACTAGCATTCTGTTCTACATTAGTGACCTATATCTTAGTATCTCCTAGCCACCACACTACCACTGTAACATCTCAGGATTTGATGCATCGGATAACATGGTCTTAAAAGGAATGATTGGACTACCCATACCACCAAGGTGCACATCCTTTTCAGGGAGCCCATCTCTAAAGAACTCCATAGTTAAGCGTGCTCAACTTGGAGTAGTACTAGGATGTGTGACCAGTCGGGAAGTTGATCCTGGCTTGCGCATGAGTGTGGACAAAGCGCGCAGTTAAGGCTAGTGGTGGTCTGTGGGGCCAGTCGTCATTCCTGAAACTCTACTAGAGCCTTGGGCAGTGGGCTCAAGCGTTACAAATGGTATCAGAGCCAATTCCCCTCCAGTAGGTGGGGCCCACATGGGCATGGCATGCCAGTCTTGAGCCGTACGGTCCAGGCATGTAGGAAAGGGCTGTCCATGGTTGACGTAGCCACCCTTGCACTGGTATTCCGTGATCGGGAGCTAGGTGTCCATGGGCCATTGTGAGTCTGCACTGAAATGGGGAAGAGATTATGAGGCCTTATAGTTAAGCCTTGACGAGGACGTCAAGAGTCTAAGTGGGGGAGATTGTAACATCCCAGGATTTGATGCCTCAGATAACATGATCTTAAAAGGAATGATTGGACTACCCATACCACCAAGGTGCACCTCCTTTTCAGGGAGCCCATCTCTAAAGAACTCCATAGTTAAGCGTGCTCAGCTTGGAGTAGTACTAGGATGGGTGACCAGTCGGGAAGTTGATCCTGGCTTGTGCATGAGTGTGGACAAAGCACGCAGTTAAGGCTAGTGGTGGTCTGTGGGGCCAGTCGTCATTCCTGAAACTCTACTAGAGCCTTGGGCAGTGGGCACAGGCGTTACAACCACATTCATCCACAGTGGATAGGAGATCAATACACTTGATATAGGATCAAAGAACTGTACTCAATTGGTAACATTGTTTCTTTGTTCCAATCTTATTCCTTCTATTATATTTTGTTCTCCTTCACTACTCCTAGGTTGGAGGCTGTTGAAAGGAGGTTCGTGGAGCTATTTCAGGTGGTGAAGGCTGCTCTCGGTGAATTGAAGTTACTCCAGAAGGCTGCCTCAAGGTGAAGCTACTTCAGGTGAAGGCTACTTCAAATGTGAGCTTGGAGTTACTTTAGAAGGCTGCTTCTAGGGGGATTTAGTCTACTTCAGGTGAAGGCTACTTCAAGGGTGTGGGACCGAAATTGTATTTTATGTAACATCCTTGTGAGGTAATAAAATAAGTTTCTTTCAAAATCCCGATTGGAAACAATCGGGTAGTGGACTGACTACCTTAGATTTCTAAGGTAGGAACCACTCTACATCCTTGTGTCTTCCTTGTTTCCTCATACTTCTTGCTCAAAAGTGTTTTAATTGTTTCATAAACTTTAAAACTCCAAAAAGCTCTATTCACCCCCTCTAGATCTTTCAATTTGTATCAGAGCAGGTCGTTAAGGAGCCTTAACAAGTTTTGAAGGATGGGGGATTGTGTGCTCAACAACCTAAACTTGGAAGGAACCTACGTATCTCGACCAACACCGTTCGATGGAAGCAACTACAACTATTGGAAGAGAAGGATGCAATTCTATTTTCAAGGCATAAGCTAGGAGCTTTGGAGGATGGTGTCTACTCCATACATGCTTTCGAAAACTGAGTATGCTACATGTTATGCCGACACGGTAAAAAAAGCTCAACTTAATGCCAAGGCTGTAAGTATTTTATATTGTTCTATATCGGTAAGTGAATTCAATAAAATTTCTTCATGTGAAACTGCATATGACATTTGGCATAGATTTCTATTACACATGAAGGAATTGTACAAGTTAAAAATTCTAAGATTGGTATGCTTAAACAAAAGTTTGAACAATTTCATATGGAACCAAATGAGTCCATTAGTGAAATGTATGTAAGATTTTCTACTATCATTAATGGTTTGAGTGCATTAGGAAAATTCATAAGTGAAGAAGATCAAGTGTTACAACCCCAATTTTTGGGTTCAATTAGTGAGAAATGTAATTTCTCATATTAAAGATATTTGAACAATTAATGATAAAATTTGGTTCGAATAAATGGATTTTGTTTACAATAGCCTTGATGTTTGTATTGTGGGCTTTATTGACTATTGGGCCCAAATAACAAGAAAATTCAATTAGTGAATGAATAATTGAATATTTAAGAAAAGAAAAATGTGGAAACCTCTAGAAGGCAAATCTAAAGAGGGATTTCGTGCCTCTGGGGTTCCTTGGGTTCCAAGGAGTCAAAATTTCATAAAAGTGCAATACAAAAAGAAAAGATCAATTAAGAATTTCTTTATTAAGAAAGAAATTGAGAATAATGATAAAATGTGGAAAACAAGTGAAAAGAGGTATAATTGAGTTATCCATTGTGGAATTTCGTATCCCAAGGATTTCTAATGTTAAAAGGGATACCAATGAGGAAAAAAATGAAGAAATCCTCAAAAAGGAAATATTTTAATGAGAAATAAACAAGATAATGTGAAATAATGCATTTAGATGCATCTAGAAGGATAATAAGTATCCTTGAAAATGAAATTCGAAATCATAGAGTTTCTTGGGATCCAAGTAGTCTCAATAAAGAGGAAAGAAAGAGAAAATACTAAAAAAGGCAAAATAAGAGGATAATGTGTTGCATTATTAATGAATTATGTAGTATTACTAAAAAGGGAATATTTTTCTATTAAATGAAAATAGAATTTCATGACCAATGAATGAAAAGGCAAGAGTTTTATAAAGGAAAGGATAATATGGTTCTAGGTTTTAGGTCATGCCTTTTTCATACTATTAGTTAGTGAACAAAAAGGGTGTAATTTGTACCCATTGAAAGATGGAAATGTCTTAAGTATCTTTCCATATTGATACGATCCTTGAACCTCCAGAAAGAAGATACGAGAGAGACGAGAGAAGGAAATGATCTATACATATATTTCTATAGTTCACGCACACCTGGTGGACCTAGCCGTCTCCCTCATCTCTCCCTCATGGTCCCGTTGTTCAAACCACCACAAACACCTCCCCAAGTGCGTCATGGAGTCACTGTGTCGGCAACACCCTGGGCGTCGATCCCTTCAAGATCTACCTCTCCTACCCGTTCTTCTATATGTATGGGGAGGCACCTGCTTGAGTGCAGCTCGTGACCCCAAGCTTTCCTTGGTTACGGTTTGCTAGCGAGAAAGATCTCCCTTCCTGTCTCCAACGACTACGGACTCACCCCGACCTGTGCGGATGAGCGACCGCAGCAGCAGCGCTGCTTCACCCCGCCCGACTCGGCTAGTTCCTGACGCTCTCCGGCCGCATCCAGGGCTGCAACACGGCTGCGTTTGCATCTCTGCTGGGTGCGACCCTGGCCAACCAGTCGCGTGCCAAAGGGCTCCCCTGCCTGCGATAGGGGAGGGCAGAGGTAGAGGATGGGTTTCCGGCTAGTTATGAGTGCTGAGGAGATGGGGGGGGGCTGAGACGCGTGGCCATGGCCGCTAGGGCGGCAACCTGCGATCTGCCCAAGGTTGAAGAAAGGAGGAGCACGATGGACAAATATGCCCTTTTGCAGGCTAAAGAGAAGTCCACTTAACTCGGGGGTATTTTAGACTTTTCAAAATATTTCCAAAAGTGAGCCAACGATGCATGGAGATGGCTACGTGGCAGCTCCAGATTGGTCCAAGTAAGTTTTTATTGCAAAAATCGTAGTTAAATATTCGTAGCTCGGATGATAAAAATTTATATATGAATTTTGATCAGGAAACCAAGAGGAATCCAATAAAAATATTTTTATAGCCTGAATCTGATCATAGTTTTAAATGTAGTGTAAATCATCATCTTTAATGAATTAAAGATTAAGAAACCCTATTTTGATATGATTAATGTGTTTAATAGGGTTTAATGGATCTTTAGGGTTGATGTTAACCTATTAAATGTAAAAAGGTACATTAAGATCGAAAAGGATGATCTTTGTATGTAATTAGTTTAATTTCAAGATTATGTACATAAATATGCTTAAAAATTGAAAAGTACATAAAGCTATCATCTTTAATGATTTAATTAATGAAAAACCATTACATTTGATGATGGATGGATTTAATGTTGTTTAATGGATAATTTAAGCCAATATTAACATGTTGTTGATAAACGAGGAAATAGGATCTAAAAAGATGATCTTTTTATATAATTGGTTTAATTTAGGGTTTCGTGCATAATTATGCATTAATGAGCTTGAAAACCCTACTTTAAGAGAATACATCTTTTAATTGGTTTAATTGTTCAAATCCATGAATAAATAGGGATGTGATGATCCTAAGTCAATCTGGGTATAAAAGACTATTAAATGAATAGTTTGAGCAATTAGGGTTTACATAAATGGAAAAGAGTATTTTAGGGTTTGTTAACCAAAAAGGGATAAAGTTTGAGAAATTGATCTAAGAAACCCTAATGAATATTAATGAAACCTTAATGCGGATTAGAAACCCTAGAAAGAGAATCCAAGTCAATAAAGTAGATTCTTGATAAAGTGTGTAATAAATAGAGTACATATTCTTTTCAGGAATTATGTGATGATTGAATTACTTGCTTGGATCTGTTGATTGGCTTGATTGTATATACATGAAGTATATGTTCAATAATCTGCATGACTCATCAAATCAGGTATGTGGTTACACTTATGACTATACCGATTAGTTTTCCGAGGATTGTATCAACGTTTCCCTCAATGCATGAAATAAATGTTGGATGTTTTAATTCATGCAACTATAAAGTGACTATGGCTATCACTATGAGTATATATGTATAACTAGCTAGATCCGAGTCCACCCCTGTGGCTATGCAAAGGCTAAGGATAACCTAGAGCAAGGTCTAGGGTATCATGAGTTAGAAACTGGGCTACACATGTGTAGTGCCATGAGACTCTTAGCATACCATGAGTTAAGGAGTGGGCTGCCTACGGGTAGTGCCATGTAACTCAGCCCTAGAAATTGATTCACCTATTAGGTGAAGTCATGAGGGGTAAAATGGGAATCTACCATAAGGGAGGTAGTATCCAGGTCCACTGCAGGGACATCGCAGGGGATAGGGTACACATGGATCGCGTAGTTATACTTAAAACGTAAATTTGTTTGTTAAATGATAATGGAATGCGATACATTGTTATAAATATTTGCATGATTATTGTTTCCCCCACATACCAGCTTCGGCTGACCGACGTTTTATTTGTCGGCATTTTAGGAACAAGCCAAAAGGACAAACAGTAAATCATCACATTGTGAAATACATGAAGAAAGATACAAGGAGGATTAGTTAGCGTAGAATCCTTTTTGGTGAAGTGGATAGAAGTTAGAAATCCAAAATTTCAAAAAGGTATGCAAAGTTCATTTTTCTTACAGCTTTTCAGTATAGTATGTTAAAATTTGATAGTTATTCTTGGTTAATTGCCGAACCTTTGATCCGGAGGTTATGGGTACGGCTTCAACCTCTCAGTCTCCCTTAATTGGGGGTTATCGGGAGGTGGGGTCGTAAGATTTGGTATCAGAGCGTAGGTTCCTCACTTAACCATTAATAATTATTAAATTTTACAAACTCCATAGAACCCAAGGGAGTTATTAGAGAATTATCCGAAAGATGGAGGTGTCTAGAAAAGGATCACGACCGGGGGCTGGCAATATTTTCCTCCGCACCTCTAGTCGGAATACGAGGACTCCCGGATCTGTGTGACTGCCTGGCTAAAGTCTTAGGGTATGAATCGAAATAAGATACCTTTAGGACTTCTCATCTTATTCATCCCTTCTCATCACAAAATTCTAATAAGGACCTAAAGGATTAGGGTTTCCTTTCTTCTCCTCACCCTCTTGAGGTATGGGTAAGGTTAATAAGGTTTAAGGAATCCTCCACCAAATTAATGAAAAGCATGTAAATAAAATGTCATGGATATAAGATTAATAGATTCAGCACAGATTAAAGAATAAATACATGCTTAGGTCATATGACATAAGTTGTCATGTCCTCAATAGAGACCTGAGGCTAGACCTTCTTGTCAGGAGGATAAGTCAGTCTTGGAGATGGAGATCTCCATTGCAAGTAGAGACCTGGCACATCCTCTGAGGATGATGCTAACCCTAACCCTAAGTGATGGTTAGAGAGAGATGAGTTAGACCTGGGTGTTCGGATGGACATGCCTGGGATGCCATATGAGCCATGAGAGGTTGGTTGACCGAGTACCTTTGGCCACCCAACCCTGGAAAGGGGCCGTGTAGGTCAGAACGAAGGATAGCTCCTTCCTTAATAAGGATAGAGAAGAACCCATGGAAACCCCACGAGCTGATATGAGCATGGCATACCCAGTAGGCATCATTGGTGCGCGCAATAGGTTTAAACCCTGGCCGAGGGGGTTTGATGGATAGCTTATGTGATAAGTATAAGGGGTTATGGATAACCTTGAGCAAACATAAGTTGACCATAGGCTTCATCTAGCTAGGGGCATGCTTTTGAGGTTGACCCTTCACAAAGATAGGACCTCTAAAGGCGAGGTTGGATGTAGGGTTATCTCTAGAGAGAGCAGGAAACCCAGCAAGAAGGTTGGAAGCCTAAATCCCCGAGATGTGAGGAATAATGGATGATAGTGGTTGCCTCATGATCGATCCCTAGAAGTTGATGATATCTTGGTTTCCTTTAGAGGGACCAAACCCTAGAGAGAGAAGATGAAGCTTCGGACACCTATGTGCCTACGGTATAGGTGTTTACCTTCCGAGGTAGGAAGAAGAGTTCCTTAGACCTAGAAAGGTTTAGTAACAGGTTATGAGGCCTTGTACCTTATGGTTCGTCCTTGAGGAAGATCTAACCCTAAGTGTTTCTCGAGTTGAAGGATGACAGGAAGTGCACGTTATGCCTATTGCAAGCTTGATTCATGGTTAAGAGATAGAACATGCAGTTGGACACCTAAAAGTGAACCTAGGGTTCCTAGGCCTAAGAGGGGAAGTGGTATACCTAATGCTCATGATGAGGATGTAGTTGCTATAGCTTCGAGCATGGTACTCCTCATGCATGACAGAAAATGAAACCCCCTTAGGTTTAAAGGTATGATTGATGAATTCCTCACAGTAAAGTTGATGATACAGGAAAGTATAATCTTGATCCGGCATAGAGGAAAGAGGATAAGAATGACCTAGCATGGTTCAGTGGGTGATCTGCTTATGCCTTAATAGCTTACTAGGGTTAAGTAGGCTCATGTGGATGTAAACCCTAGACCTAAGAGCTTTTGCGACCTTGTTGTCAAAAGATAGTTTTCCTCCCATCCTGGGAGAGGGACCCCTATGGTAGGGTGTATATCAGTTTTGTTGGTTTAAGGTAACCTGAAGAGGTCTCATAGGATCTTGAGAAGCTAAGTGAAAAGTACATGGTATGAGAATGAACCTGTAGACCCATAGATATCCATCTCTCATTGCATATGAATGTGTTACCATGGAGGTAATCGGTATGGGGCTCGACCAAGGTGGGCAGGTTGCCTATGAAAGGATGAAAGCCAGCCCATGAATGCAGAAAGAGAGATGATGAAGACTTGGGTAAGGTTCTAAGTGAACATGTACTATAATGGATAATCCTAAGTCTATCCTAGGGTCAGGTAGGGATAAGACCGATGAATGTAGGAGTTGCCTAATTCCCCAGTTGCACATGACCATAGGGTCGGGAGGTAACAACTATCATTGTCTGAGGGCCATGGGTAGGAGATTGATCACCTTCATGAACTCATGGGACCCAAAGGGCAGATGAGTAGGGCACTCCCTTGATGCATGAGGGAAGAGGGATGACCCCAAAAGAGCCGGTACCCTATGGACCTAGAGGAGTTGACCAAGGATATAAACCTCAGTAGGTTCAAGACTAGTTTGATATCATGATGTCTGTGATGTAGATACATAGGTGGCACGTTGTAACTTAGATGTAAAGGTGTGTTGGTAAGGTGGGATGTACCATCTCTACTCTTGGAACAAGAAGAACTCTGCATTTGGACTGCAGCCAAATGCTTATTTCCTCTTGTTATGGGGGTGAGAGATAGGACATTACGCATGCCATACACCAAGGATAAGAGATGATTGGAACGTTGCCACGAGAAATAGGGATAGAGAAGATAATCTACCCTGGTAAAGTGAATGATACATGGATGGTTTGCTAACACTAAGAGGAATGAGGTAGTCACCTTATGAGGATGTTTTCATCCTGAGCTAAGTGGAACTTACAAGTTATACTAGGTCGAGTTTGATCACCGTGATGATGAAATCAGAGAGTGTTCTTAATGGAGATAGACATAGAGTTTGAGGTAATATGATAAGTGAAATACATGGAAGTGTATTTCTTCCATGTTACCTAAGGATGTGAAGTGGAAATGGATGCTCTAGTTGAGATGTATCTGACTAGTTTGGCTAGAAGCTCAAAGAGGTTGTTAGGCTAACCCTAAGTTTGGAAAAGGAGATATGTTTGACTAATACTCTGATGTAATGAGATCAGTTAATGGTTGTTTGGTTAGCCAATCTAGTCCTTGATGCAATGAAAGGATGGTGGTAGAACCTCAGATGCACTTCTTTGGAAAAGAAGGTGATAAAACCCTGATGAGAGTGGTTTAGGGTTTCGGAGAATCGACCTTGAAGAATCATGACATACAGGAAATCATGATTGAAGGTCGCCATACACCGTGGTTCTACCAAGATAGTAAATAACAATAGCACTTTGGATGCTTAAGGTGAGGTTGCATGGGGTATGTTGCCATGCAAGTCAGGAGGTGAAGGACGAACACCAATAACCCAGTGTGTTGATGTAAAGGATAAAGTGTCCCCGAGAGGGAAAGGGAGTTCATCACTATGGATGTTGAAGTCTCCCCTAGACCAAGGAAGGTCAAGATGCAATGTGGGATATGGTAGATCGCTTTACCCCGATGACATGAGAAAGAAAGAGTTCTGTCCAGGGACAGATTTGGTTGAGCTACTCATGAGAAAGATGGTTCAACTACACCACAAAGCGAGTTCAAAGGTTTCTGAGTTTGACCTAAAGGTTCCCTTCCAAAAGGTGGAAGTAGGTGCATGAAGGACTCGATGTTAGTACAATTTATCACCCCTAACTAATGGTTAGTATGATCCAGACTAAAGGGTTTGATGAGAGCATATGTGCTCATTCAGGGTGATAGCTAGAGACAGTTCTTGTCCTATGGAAGATGTAATGATGACCACCATAGCCAGTATCGAGATTCTAAGAAGCTATGTAAGGGAGGTTGTGTCGGTCACCACCTCAGTAAGGTGATGTTGGTAAAAGGACCACATGATGATCAGAAAAGGACCACAGTGCATGAAGACGAAAGTCACTTTAATCGTGCAATGGCTAAAAGGAGCCTAGAGACGATGAGAGTCATGAGCAGGTGCAAAGTAGACTAACATGCAGTGCACTGTGGGAGAATATCATGTGAGAATCTAACCCCTCTAAGCTGCAGTTGAGAAAGCTGAGTCCCCGATACATGGATCCATTAGAGATGGATGGGTGGAGATGGTTAGGTTTTGACCCTACCCTCAGGATAAAGTAATGTGGGATGTTTTCCATGTGTCCAAACTAGAGCACTATGTGAGGTACCCCCGACCATGTGTTGAGCAATGAACCTAGTGAGCCCCAAGGGAGGCTGAAATGGCCTGAGTCACCTGTGTAGTTTATAGACGCCAGGATGAAAGAACTCAGAGAAAAGAATATGTGATGATAAAGGTTCTTTGGATGCATCATGAGTACGGTAAAGACACATAGGGGCCAATGATGGACATGGAAAAGTCTTATCCTGAATTGTTTGTTTGCTTGATAGAATTTTGAGGACAAAATTCCTATAAGAGGGGAAGGATGTTACAACCCCAATTTTTGGGTTCAATTAGTGAGAAATGTAATTTCTCATATTAAAGATATTTGAACAAATAATGATAAAATTCGGTTCGAATAAATGGATTTTGTTTACAATAGCCTTGATGTTTGTATTGTGGGATTTATTGGCTATTGGGCCCAAATAACAAGAAAATTCAATTAGTGAATGAATAATTGAATATTTAGGAAAAGAAAAATGTGGAAACCTCTAGAAGGCAAATCCAAAGAGGGATTTCGTGCCTCTGGGGTTCCTTGGGTTCCAAGGAGTCCAAAATTGCATAAAAGTGCAATAAGAAAAGAAAAGATCAATTAAGAATTTCTTTATTAAGAAAGAAATTGAGAATAATGATAAAATGTGGAAAACAAGTGAAAAGAGGTATAATTGAGTTATCCATTGTGGAATTTCGTATCCCAAGGATTTCTAATGTTAAAAGGGATACCAATGAGGAAAAAATGAAGAAATCCTCAAAAAGGAAATATTTTAATGAGAAATAAACAAGATAATGTGAAATAATGCATTTAGATGCATCTAGAAGGATAATAAGTATCCATGAAAATGAAATTCGAAATCATAGAGTTTCTTGGGATCCAAGGAGTCTCAATAAAGAGGAAAGAAAGAGAAAATACTAAAAAAGGAAAAATAATAGGATAATGTGTTGCATTATTAATGAATTATGTAGTATTACTAAAAAGGGAGTATTTTTCTATTAAATGAAAATAGAATTTCATGACCAATGAATGAAAAGGCAAGAGTTTTATAAAGGAAAGGATAATATGGTTCT
The DNA here is from genome assembly GCA_963693085.1 of Alisma plantago-aquatica. NCBI lineage: Eukaryota > Viridiplantae > Streptophyta > Magnoliopsida > Alismatales > Alismataceae > Alisma > Alisma plantago-aquatica. Next base: position 752,273,274 of record OY856413.1, read on the forward strand.
AGGTTTTAGGTCGTGCCTTTTTCATACTATTAGTTAGTGAACAAAAAGGGTGTAATTTGTACCCATTGAAAGATGGAAATGTCTTAAGTATCTTTCCATATTGATACGATCCTTGAACCTCCAGAAAGAAGATACGAGAGAGACGAGAGAAGGAAATGATCTATACATATATTTCTATAGTTCACGCACACCTGGTGGACCTAGCCGTCTCCCTCATCTCTCCCTCATGGTCCCGTTGTTCAAACCACCACGGACACCTCCCCGAGTGCGTCATGGAGTCACTACATCTGCAACACCCTAGGCGTCAATCCCTTCAAGATCTACCTCTCCTACTCGTTCTGCTATATGTATGGGGAGGCACCTGCTTGAGTGCAGCTCGTGACCCCAAGCCTTGCCTTGGTTACGGTTTGCTAGCGAGAAAGATCTCCCTCCCTGTCTCCAACGACTACGGACTCACCCCGACCTGTGCGGATGAGCGACCGCAGCAGCAACGCTGCTTCACCCCGCCCGACTCGGCCAGTTCCTGACGATCTCCGGCCGCATCCAGGGTTGCAGCACGGCTGTGTTTGCAACTCTGCTGGGTGCGACCCTGGCCGACCAGTCACGTGCCAAAGGGCTCCCCTGCCTGCGAGAGGGGAGGGCGGAGGTAGAGGATGGGTTTCCGGCTAGTTCTGAGCGCTGAGGAGATGGGGGGGGGATGAGACGCGCGGCCATGGCCGCTAGGGCGGCAACCCGTGATCTGCCCAAGGTTGAAGAAAGGAGGAGCACGATGGACAAATATGCCCTTTTGCGGGCTAAAGAGCAGTCCACTTAACCCGGGGGTATTTCAGACTTTTTGAAATATTTCCAAAAGTGAGCCAACGATGCATGGAGATGGCTACGTGGCAGCTCCAGATTGGTCCAAGTAAGTTTTTATTGCAAAAATCATAGTTAAATATTCGTAGCTCGGATGATAAAAGTTTATATATGAATTTTGATCAGGAAACCGAGAGGAATCCAATAAAAATAGTTTTATAGCCTGAATCTGATCATAGTTAGAAATGTTGTGTAAATCATCATCTTTAATGAATTAAAGATTAAGAAACCCTATTTTGATATGATTAATGTGTTTAATAGGGTTTAATGGATCTTTAGAGTTGATGTTAACCTGTTAAATGTAAAAGGGTACATTAAGATAAAAAAGGATGATCTTTGTACGTAATTAGTTTAATTTGAAGATTATGCACATAAATTTGCTTAAAAATTGAAAAGTACATAAAGCTATCATCTTCAATGATTTAATTAATGAAAAACCGTTAGATTTGATGATGGATGGATTTAATGTTGTTTAATGGATAATTTAAGACAATATTAACATGTTGATAAACGAGGAAATAGGATCTAAAAAGATGATCTTTTTATATAATTGGTTTAATTTAGGGTTTCGTGCATAATTATGCATTAATGAGCTTGAAAACCCTACTTTAAGAGAATACATCTTTTAATTGGTTTAATTGTTCAAATCCATGAATAAATAGGGATGTGATGATCCTAAGTCAATCTGGGTATAAAAGACTATTAAATGAATAGTTTGAGCAATTAGGGTTTACATAAATGGAAAAGAGTATTTTAGGGTTTGTTAACCAAAAAGGGATAAAGTTTGAGAAATTGATCTAAGAAACCCTAACGAATATTAATGAAACCTTAATGCGGATTAGAAACCCTAGAAAGAGAATCCAAGTCAATAAAGTAGATTCTTGATAAAGTGTGTAATAAATAGAGTACATATTCTTTTCAAGAATTATGTGATGATTGAATTACTTGCTTGGATCTGTTGATTGGCTTGATTGTATATACATGAAGTATATGTTCAATAATCTGCATGACTCATTAAATCAGGTATGTGGTTACGCTTATGACTATACCGATTAGTTTTCCGAGGATTGTATCGACGTTTCCCTCAATGCATGAAATAACTGTTGGATGTTTTAATTCATGCAACTATAAAGTGACTATGGCTATCACCAAGGTTTTGGAAAGCGCGAAGCGCGAAGCGTGCGGAATGCCCCCCATGAAGCGGAAAGCGGGAAGCGGGTTTTGAAGCGGACTAAAGCGGGTGCTTTTTGAAAAAGCGGTCCACATTGTTTTAAAGAACTTAGCAAAATTTAGACAAATTTGCATTTCACTTTCTCCCTTCACGCTGGATCTGGAACAATGCATTACTTCCACCTTGGATCACTTGTCTTAGCCAAACATTATTCACCCTCATCCATACTAATTGTGATATAAAATAGAATAATTAGTAGATTAATTTCCAAATTGAGTAAGTATATTTTAGAGTCATAGAATCATAATGCATACAATTAAAATTTAAATATAACAATGTAGGCTAAGTCTTGATGAATGATACATTGCAGCAATTACTACCGAATTTCAATAAATAAATTAATCATAATATTAGTTTTTACAGTGATTAATATGTGACATTGCAGCATATTTTATTCATTATGGAATCATGCAATCATATACAAGTGTCATGATGGTATGTATCGATTCTTCCGACATGATGAAATTGTACAACAACCAACAGCAAAAGCAATCGTATATATGTAATGGGATGATGTGCTTTCCTATAGGAGGTTACCTTATGAGATTGTGCAATATCAAAAAAATCATGCAAATTCAACCACAACTGAAACATGATGTATTACTAATATTATATGATGTAAATTAAAATATAGAAGGAACAGGGATGAAACATCAAAGAAATCCTGCAACTATTACTAATATTATATATTATATTACAGACTCTATAAATGGCAGATGAAGTACATAGTTTATATATAGACGTACATAATGTACAAACAGAAGTAATTAATTAGAGATACTAATTACCAAAGTGATTGTTACACCTATTACAATACATAGTTTTCATTCTTTTTAAATTTAGAAGGAAATTGGGCAAGTCCAGGAAAACATGTTGTGAAGCGCCCTGAAGCGGCCACTTAAGCGGACTCAGAAAAGCGCCCTGAAGCGGGAAGAAGCGGAAAAAAGCGGCCGCTTCAGTGCAAAACGCCTCACAGCCCGCTTCAATGAAAATACAGCGGCATATGTGCTTGGGCGCTTAAGCGGCCGCTTCATCCGCTTTTTTATTCACTGGCTATCACTATGAGTATATATGTATAACTAGCTATATCTGAGTCCACTCCTGTGGCTATGCAAAGGCTAAGGATAACCTAGAGTAAGGTCTAGGGTATCATGAGTTAGAAACTGGGCTACACATGTGTAGTGCCATGAGACTCTTAGCATACCATGAGTTAAGGAGTGGGCTGCCTACGGGTAGTGCCATGTGACTCAGCCCTAGAAATTGATTCACCTATTAGGTGAAGTCATGAGGGGTAAAATGGGAATCTACCATAAGGGAGGTAGTATCCAAGTCCACTACATGGACAACGCAGGGGATAGGGTACACATGGATCACGTAGTTATACTTAAAACGAAAATTTGTTTGTTAAATGATAATGGAATGCGATACATTGTTATAGATATTTGCATGATTATTGTTTCCCCCACATACCAGCTTCGGCTGACCGACGTTTTGTTTGTCGGCATTTTAGGAACAAGCCAAAAGGACAAACTGTAAATCATCACATTGTGAAATACATGAAGAAAGATACAAGGAGGATTAATTAGCGTAGAATCCTTAAGTGGATAGAAGTTAGAAATCCAAAATTTCAAAAAGGTATGCAAAGTTCATTTTTCTTACAGCTTTTCAGTATAGTATGTTAAAATTTGATAATTATTCTTGGTTAATTGCCGAACCTTTGATCTGGAGGTTATGAGCACGGCTTCGACCTCTCGGTCTCCCTTAATTGGGGGTTATCGGGAGGTGGGGTTGTAACATCAAGTATCCAAGATTCTTAGGTGTTTGTCACCAAAGTACAAACCAAAGGTGACGGCTATTGAAGAAGCCAATGATCTCACAAAATTGAGGCTAGAACAACTCATTGGTAACTTGGAGACTCATGAGGTCACCCTTGAAGAAGAAGAAAGATTGGCGTCTGAACTTAAAAAGGAGAAACGAAAGGACATTGCATTCGAGGAATTAACCAAAAATATTCATGACACAAGTGAAGAAGATAGTGAAGAAGAAACCCTCACTGTAAATGGTAAGCAGTGTAGAAGATTCAAAACTAACAAAACTTCTAGTGTTTCTTCTTCGTCTAGGTGCTTTGAATGCAACAAAAGGGGACATATATAAGGTGATTGCCCCAAAATCAAGAAAGGAAAGAAATCATCTCACTTCTTCAAAACCCTATAAGGCTGCATGGGATGATTCACGTGATGATAGCGAGGATGGAGAAGAAGAAGTGCAATGCCTTATTTCTACAACAAATGAAGAAGAAGATGAGGTAAGTCTTTTTGATTTATCTAAAGAAGAGTTAGTTGCTAGCATTGATGAATTGCATGATAAATATATTGATTGTAAAAAGAAATTAAAAAGAATTACTAAAAGTAATGAGGAGTTGTATGCTCAATTAAATGATATTGCTTCTGAAAAAGAAAGTATTATTTCTAAAAATTCTACCTTGAAATCATCTCTTAATGACTGCAATATGAAGAGTTGTATGCTCAATTAAATGATATTGCTTTTGAAAAAGAAAGTATTATTTCTAAAAATTCTACCTTGAAATCATCTCTTATTGACTACAATATGTAGATGCTTACTCTAGAAACAAACTATGATTTTCTTTCTCAAGAGAAGGTTGAACTACTTGCAAAATTGAATGATCTTCAAACTCAACCTATCTTGTGTACTCATTTAGATTATGATGTTGGTATCAAAGAAAGAGATAATTTTTTATCTAATCTAGAGCAAGCAAAGTTAGATGTTAAATGGAGAATGGATGAAATTGCTAAGTTACAAAAGGAAATTAGTAGCTTCAAAAACAACAGTATTCTTGATAAGATCCTAAAAGATTTTTCTGGTCAAATTGGAAGGAGAGGACTAGGTTATAATCCCGAAGGTAAATTCTATCAAAAACCTAGAAAGGGAAGGAAAAAAGTGCCCAAGACTAAATTTATGTATGTGCCTAAAAACAATCTAGCTAAGAAGAGAAATGAAATTGATTCTATGTGTTGTCATTATTGTTTACGTCTTGGACATTATTCTTTCTCATGCCCATACAAGAAAAAGGACGTTGATCTATTTTGGGTTCCTATTTGAATGTGATTAGTTGAGATTTGACCTAAAACGTTACTTTGATATTTAAATGTCTTATCTCAACAAAACTGAGCTTTAATTTGCATATTTATGTAAAATTGTATTGGAAGTAACTTGCATTTTCCTTGAAAGTATCTACTAAAAACAAAATAGAAACAAACTCAATCGACAATAACTTTGACCAAGACACTCTCCAGTCAAGAAAATTGTCGACCGATAACATTTTAGTTGAGGAAATATTCAACCGAGGGGGTTACTGTCTCAAGCATGCAAAAACCTGAGAAACATCCGACTGACAAATACTTCGACCGGACCTCACTCGGTCGAGAAATTTGTCGACTGAGGGAAACTCTGATAGAATTGTTCAATAAAAATAAGATACTTCAATTGTAATTAACTGAAGTATGTAATGAACCCTATATATTACATTATTTTAAATATTTGAATGATCCTAATCAAAAGGAAAAGTTATGGGCATCAAAAGTTTACAATTTGTGTGACTATTAGAAAAGATTGGTATTAATGGAAAATCTATTAGAAAATTTAAGGTCTCCAACAAGATATCTTTTCAAAATTTTGCTTACATGGATTAAGTTCTTAAAGGCACACTTAAGTCATAAAAATGTCTTATATTAGACTATTCAACATTGAAACAATCATATATGAGCAAAATTAAGAATCAACAATCATACACAAAAAGATCAAGTAGCCCATTAGACAACTTATGAAAATGCACACAAATTGCCTCTCAGTTGAGAAAGGATTCAATCGAGGGGCGCCAAGTTCGAAGTCAAGGTCGACCTAAACTTGACAAAATGCTTATTTGTAATTATTCACCTACACTTAACCTTTGTATATTTTCTCAGCATGTTGAAAACAAATTCACTATTTTATTGAACTTCAATGCTAGTTATGACCTTCGTATCCTTAAAGTAATCTTGGATATGAAAATAAGGAAGCTTACAACATTCTTGAATATGATGTATATCTTGATCTTAAGAGAATTCTCTAAACAAATTAGGGCTTAACATCCCTTGTATTTGGTTAGAGATACATTCATTGATTATCGTATATGCTTAAAAGAATCTTATATCATTTAAGGGCTTAAAATCCCTTGTAAATGATTGTGAAATTATTAAATATATTGATGAGACTAAAGGATTGTCATGTCATTTTAGCGCTTAACAACCCTTGTAAATGATTCACAAATAAATCATGATTTCAGAATTGTGGCTGAATTTGACATTCTTGTTATAGTATACAATTAAGGGGGAGTATCCCATTTAGGGGGAGCAAATTGGTTATGTGGTTATCTTTTTGAAATGACAAAGGGGGAGAAATAATATAAATCAAAATAATTTGAGTTTCATAATCTCTTGGCTTTACATAAATTACTGCTATATTCCCTAAGATATGGATATTATGTTCTATACCTCTTTGGGAATAACTAGCACACACTCCTTGAACAAACAAGAGAATATTTACAAAAGGTAAAATTCAGGTATGAAACTCATGTTTTTAAATTCCCTTGATTTATATTTTAGGAATGTTTGTCATCTTCAAAAAGGGGGAGATTGTTAGCTAAATTGGACATTAGTATACCCTTATTTTTTAGGATGACAAACATTTCATTCTTGTGGATCTAACTTGCTATTTGAGTGTTTTAGAGAAAAATAGATAACAAAGTAGATAGCTGAAAATCTACACAAATTGGAAGATCAACATGCTTAGATTGCTTTTATTTTCATGAGTGTACTCAATGTAAAAACTTGTACAAGTATATAATGTACAAGTGCTTAGACATCATGTAAATCAAGCATTAGATCTTCCCTATACACTCAAAACACTTAGATTGATCCTCCCCCAAGATATAAGTTCAATTACACATTGATACACACACTTAGTAGATGACTCAATATGTTGAATCAGGGATTTTCTTAGTTGACAAATTCTTCGACCGAGACACTCTCGGTTGACAAAGATCTCGATCGAGAATAGACCCTCCTAGCCATTAGACTGAGTTAGCAAAGTAGTTGGGAGTTGTAATCGAACGTTACAACACATTGACCTCAACCTCCCATTCGGTCGAAGAAAAGTTTGTCCGAGACATTCTCGGTCGACAAACTTCTCGACCGAGAGAAGTTCTGGACTGCACTTTTCAGCAATAAACAACTAGCCGTTGCAATGAAATTAGTGGACACCAAATGGCTAGTTGAGTACTAAGAACACCCTAGAAAGTGTCTAGAATGTCCCTAAGTACTAGTAGGCCATTCCTATAAATAGGACATGCCTTTGGACACCCAAAGCATCACTTGTGCATACAATTACACTTGAGATTCATTGTTAGTGAGCAACAAGCTGAACTATACTTGCAATATGTTCTACATTAGTGTCCTATAGCTTAGTATCTCCTAGCCACCACACTACCACGTTCATCCACAGTGAATAGGAGACCAATACGCTTGATATAGGATCAAAGCGTTGTACTCAATTGGTAACATTATTTCTTTCTTCTGATCTTGTTCCTTCTATTATATTTTGTTCTCCTTGACTACTTCTAGGTTGGAGGCTGTTGAAAGGAGGTTCATGGAGCTACTTCAGGTGGTGAAGGTTGCTCTCAGTGAATTGAAGTTACTTCAGAAGGCTGCCTCAAGGTGAAGCTACTTCAGGTGAATGCTACTTTAAGGGTGAGGTTGGAGTTACTTCAGAAGGCTGCTTCTAGGGGGATTGAGGCTACTTCAGGTGAATGCTACTTCAAGGGTGTGGGAAAGAAATTGTATTTTATGTAACATCCTTGCGAGATAATAAAATAAGTTTATTTCAAAATCGTAGTTGGAAATAGTCGGGTAGTGGAGTGACTACCTTAGATTTCTAAGGTAGGAACCACTCTGCATCCTTGTGTCTTCCTTGTTTCGTCCTACTTCTTGCTCAAATTGTTTTAATTGTTTAATTAACTTTAGAACTCCAAAAAGCTCTATTCACCCCCCTCTATATCTTTCAATTCCTTCAGTCACTATGATTTGATCCAGGTGGTCGTTGATGCTTTGGGATGCTCTATAGTCGATGAATGTTATGCCATACTCTTTATTCGGTCAGTGAGGTGCTTGAACTAAGTGGTCATTAGAATGGTGTGACTCTCTTCGGTCGCTAATGATTTCTTAGTTCTCTTTGGTCTCCAACCTTGCCCATTCTACAGCTATCAATGAAAGTGGTGCACCTAGTTTCAGCGGTCACCAATGTGCTTGACCTAGGGTCGCTAAGGTGTTTGATATCTTCAGTCGCCAAGAATGATGTGACCTAATTTTCAAAGGTTGATGACACCCTTATCCTATGCGATCGATGATGTTTTCTGGTTTCTATGTTCTTGATGTTTTATTGACTTTATGTTGATGATGATTGATCTAATCACTTCCATGATCGTTGGAGATGATAATAATTAGGGCTTACTTCTGATTGCTGATTGGAAACCCTAATTTGGATTGCTTTGTTGAACTTAGCCCTAATTCAAGTACATGATGGTGTTGCTTAGCTTTCTTGAGTAATTAGCGTGATGATGAAGTACTTTCTCTCTCCTAATGTTGTAACCCAAAATTGTTGTTATATGAATATCATAGTTCCTAAATGCTATGTTCTGCCAAACTATGTATCACATGTATGGTGATTAGCCTTGATGAGGCATGGAGAGATGATGTTCTTGCAGGGAACAATGCTAATGGTCTTATGACCTTGGACATGGTTGATTACCCTAATTGAGGTGATATCCTCTGTTTGATGTGACTAGGGATTGGTATACCTTGATGATATGGTGATGAGTGTGGACTCATGTATGGTAGTGAAGAGTACCATGTGATGATGTGATAAGTTTATACTTATACATTTTATATCTTTAGAAATTGCAAAGTACCCTTAACTTTTGTAGAACCTTTCTAGGGTTTGTAAGTAACTTGATTGATGAAGTTGAAAAAAACCTAATTGTCTTTAAATAATCAAGTGAAACCCTAATCATGTAGTGCCTAGTGTTATAGATCCATTCTAGTGTCAGAGATTGATGGATGGTAAAATGAGTATTTTCTTAATGGAAACTTGGAGTTCATACTTTTGAGTTTGTAAGGTGCAAGTGACTGAGTGTTCTTGTCATCTTGGTTCCAAGATTTTGAGGGTGGTTATGGTCATACTCAATAGGAGAATGGCTGCAGTCATATCTTAGTATACATGATGTGAATGAGGAAATATGTAGTTGTACCTCAGATGATTGGGTTTATATACCATGGATACTAGTGTTCTGACCTATATACTAAGGCAGACTAGGATGTTTTATAGTTGGACTTTATATGTCACTGCGACTGACTCGTACTGACCAAGGGCGAATGGGATCATATGAGTTCATTTTTCCTAAATCATGTGTGGAACTGTTTGTGACTTATCCGTGGATAGTTGGAATCTGAGTAGTATACCTCAAACTCCTAAGGGCTTAAAAGATGTAATACAACCATTTAGTATATCTATTTAGGGTTAAACATGATTCACATCAGATGCTTTCCCTTAATTTTCTTCTTATACTACTCATTTCTTATGATGCAGTAGTTGTAGCTATCTACTCATTTGTTATGTAATGTGGTAGGAGAAATTATCTATTAATAGGTAATATTCTTACATGTTCTTCATATTCCTTCTAGTCACATATGGGGCTATGTCTATTTATTTAGCTTGCTTAATTTGCTTAACCTGACCATTTAGTTGAATCTACTCATTGTTCTTGATAATATATCTTGTTATATCAATAACCGTTGGTTGAGAGTTATATCTCTCATTGGGGTGTTTGTCTCACCTTGTGGGTTATCACATCTTTTAAGGTTGGCGTTAGTGGCATGGTCAAGATCGTGCTGTTAAGGAATAGCAACTTGGAGATCAATAGGCGCAGAAGGTTGGATAGTTCATAGTTGTTGTAGTAGAGTCGTAGTGTCATCTTTGTACTCTCATGTCCAAGAAGGGATGTGCGTTGTAGATAATCTATATAACTATATGTGATTTTGGTAGTATGCCTTTGGTTGTACATATATGGCATGTATATGTAGAATAAGATCTCTTTTGTGTACAGGTTGTGGCCTTAGCCACTGAACATATCTAAATACCTGATAGGTATATGTTGTGATATAGGTTGATGGGCCATTATGTAATATGTTTCTGAGCATGATGGTAATATTAAATCAAATTTAATTTACCTACTTTTCTGGTAATGTATGGTTTAGTTGTTGATTGAGTGTTTTGTCTTGAGTAATCTTGTTTTATGTGGCATTGGGCATCACATATGGTGTGCACAACTCCTTGTTACAATCCATATCCATGCTTATAGCCCCTTAATCTAATTATGTTCACCTAGTTAAGCCTGAGCCCAAAGCCAAAACATTAGAATATATCTACCATCACACTTCAACAAGATAGACGACACACCATGCTTTGGCATAACCTATGCTTAGTCGATCAAGTTTTTCATGTGTGCTACTTATGGAAGCATCTTAGGCTTAATATTATTGAAGGATTTATATTTATAAATACATATACATATCCAATCACCTTGTACTTATATCACATATCATATACATGCTATATCAACAAACAAAAATCATGCAATCAGAAATATACAAACGATGGTTGTGGCCATACTAATGTGATTCCTTGGAGACACAAATATTACTACCACCTAAGGTCCACATCATACGTAGCAACATGTTGATGAAAAAGATATGATTCAACTCTTGAACCGATCAGTTTGACCTCCTGGTCGGTCAATTGGTGTCTTGGATCGGTCGAATGGTCTCTGATCCAAGCAACGTCTCGACTCCTCCAATTGATATGTTGGGCCACTAGTTGACTGGTCATCTCCTCCTATCATATGGCCTCCTCGGTCCTCCAGTTGATTGGTTTGACTTTTGAGTCGTTCAGTTCATTCAGAGAAGAACTCCTTCTAAACCATAACATTTTATAAAAAACTATCCTATCTATTCAACATATTACATGGTAATAGGGAAACCTTGAGTTACATTCGTGGTGAGCATAAGAAGGAAATCATTAATAATTTTACATATGGAAAAGGAAAGAGAGGCTCGCCATGCAAATTAAGCTATAAAATAGGAATAAAAATCATCTAACCTAGCAGAAAGATCAAGGGGTTTATTGGCCATAACCATACTGACATTCATCATCAAAACACATTTTAGGGTGACACATGTAAATTACATATATATCATACCATATATATGGATTTTATGTGTTATTTAATCAGATATACACATTAATCATTTAAATATTCATGTCATATGTAATAAATAAGTAATAAAACCAAAATTCGATTAGATCGATTAAATCCTAATATAATTATACTGATGTGTCTCCGATACCTGTATAGGGAAATATGGCAGTGGAAACACAAAATTTACTACCATATTCCCCTTAAAGAGTAGATCACATCAACAACCATGGATTGGGAAGGAAGGGTACAAGGCATATACTTGATTCTACAACAAGTCCAATGACTTATCCTTGCAACAACATGTTTCTTCTTCAAACATCACTCAATCTGTGGTCAGCAATGGCCTCATGGTGCAACACCAGGACAATAGTTGACAACACTCTCCTAGTGTGATGGATACAACCTCCACACCTCTATGTAGTTCATGCAGACCACCGGAAACTCTACATTGCACTACTAGAGCCAATGGGAAGGAGTTTTCCATTTGAATGTCAACCTACTAGGGTTGATTCACTCTCCCATGCTATCTCTTCATTGTTGTCCCTCCCTTTATGGGTAGGACTTGCTCATTCTCTCTAGTTACCACAACTAGAGAGGATAACACTTTGTTAGAGAGTATTGTTGTGTCTTCTAAAAGCATGACTACCCCTCTATCTATATGAGGTCCAGGGTTAGGGTTTCTAGATCAATTGGGAGTCAAAGAGATAGATTCTCATGAATTTTATGGAAGCTACAAACCATGAAATGTTCGGTTCACACCTAAATTTATTAGCACATATGTGAAACAATCAGTTCAACTCTTGGACCGGTTGGTTCAATTAATTTTCTAATTTTAATCAAATTGGCTTTCAATATTCCATTACTGCACAACATGATGTCATCATCAATCCTTGATCCATTCATATTGATCATTGAACCAGACAGTTCATAACCTAAATCAGTCATTTTACTATACGAACCAGACAATTCACTTCTGAACCGATCATTTTAGATTGTGAGTCAACCGATATTGTTCAAATTGAGCTGACACTTGAATCAATTGGTTCAACACTTGAACTAGCAGTTCACAGTCTTGTTAGTCAAATTTTCAGCCATTGATGTTTAAATTGAATACCTAAACACTTTAGTAATCAAGTTAATCCTTATTCATGATTATACTCCTATTCCAAGTGCAACCTATGTGTGTGACCCTATAGGCTCCAAATTACATTGGTAGTGAATGTTCGTAACCAATTTATGACATCAGACCCAACTAACAATATCTAGCAACACATCATTGCTACCCAAGTAATTGGAAAGTTGAAGAACAACTTCAACCTACAATCTATGATTAGTGTTATCATGATTGTATAGTTCCTTTATCTCTTATATCCTAATTGAACTTAAGGAATGAAATCGTCTTCCTCTCAATGTTCAATCGTTCCTTGAACTAGATAAGAGTCTATTAGATGCATGTGAGCTCACATGTCACATATTGAGTCACATGAGTATGATCATACATTTCTCAGTGTCACTTATCAAGTGGCCGGGATGTCAATCACCTGTAGGTGGGACATATATCACCTACATCATTCACACTCAAACCCCATGCGTCACTGATGCAACCTATTTTAGGGATTCATCTTTTATCTTATTGCACGTCATTCACATCTATATCTACTTATTACATGTAATTCCCCTCAATATGCATATTTATGGAACATGCACTTACGGATGTTATTTGCATTTTTTAGGTACTTGGACCATGCTTGTATGGAAGAGAGAGAGAAGAGTGATCTTGGGGTTTCTCTACCCTTACAGAGACCCAAAGTGAAGTCAAAAGCTCCCTAAACCTACCACTACTAGCCAAGAGTCAATTGAAGCAAAGAGGTCTATGGAAACACAAAGTAAAGCTCCAAGTGTTGATGAAGAAACCAACACAGTCGTAGTACTACAAAATGGTCGTGCTGGTCCAATCGAAATCACAGAGACAAGGTTGGAAATTCAAGTTTAGCAGAATAGACATGCAATACAACACGACTGTGATGACCCCAATTTCTATATACTTTCCTTAATGACATACACAGATATGCGTGCGCTCATATCTATAAATGTCAAAAGGGAAAATATAAGAAATCAAGATAGTCAACTAAAATCGAGGATAAGCCAAGATCATGTTCACATCATCATTAAATAGCCACACAACACTTCATTCATTGATAATAGATAAAGTCATACATGCTAATAATTGAGAAGGAAGAAGATTAAGTCTATGAGAAAGACCATATTATTATTACATATGATTTTATAACATCCTAATACATCATCTAGAAGAATAAAAACTATCTAACTAAAATGAATATGGTGAGAAGTGGAGATCTATCTAATATCCTCCATGCTCATTATTTAGTGGATTCTGGTACTTTGAAGTGCTTCATCTGTTGCTTGTACCTAGAAAATACGAGAAACAAAAACATCAACAAAGTTGGTATGTGGAATTATAAGATATACTATGTTGGCATATAAAATACTCAAAATTGAAGAAAGAGAAAGAAAACGTTATTTAAAGGTGGAAAATCAGGTAATCCCAAGTTGTTAGCCACATTTAGGATGAATATGCATTACTATGGTGGACTTAGCACATAAATGATGGCCCCTTCCCCATGTACCTTGTACTCTAGGGATCTCCTCGTATACCGTGTACTCTAGGGAGGTGCTAGCAAACATTAAAGCTTTCCCTCACTAATAGGGAGTTTAATGACACCACTAGTAACTACAGTTCATTTATCCTCATTTATGTTCTTTCATGTTCAAGGCAGAAAATTGACAATTACTCATATATCTACATCCATCAATGTATTTCAATTACATCTAGAGAGTATAATCCAACTAAAAGGAAGAGCTATGTGAACATTCCCAACTAATATGTAGCATCCAACAAAATCTAGTCATATAATTATATCCACGTACCTTTAATTTTTAGATATGGATTCCACAAGTCCTAATTAATGAAAAAGAGAATAGATCACCTTGAAATATAAATAAAACCTAAAGTCACCATGGGTTCTCATCATTCCACATTAGGGTTTCTTATTAGGTTTAGGTCATTTGGGATACCACTTTAGGATACATATAATTCAAGAGATCAGAGTTAGATTCTAAGATCAGGGTCGTTCAAAGTCATTCAAGGACATTCAAATGTTAGGGTTTGACATAAAGTTGTATAAAGTATACATTATGAAGAGAGGAAACTAGAATTTAGGGTTTTTCTCAACTATTGAACCAACTATCCCTCTTAGATAGGATTTCGAGTAACATGGTGATCAAGACCCCAATTAGGGTTTAGGCTGTCCTCAAGGTAGATCTAAAATCAATGATGACCATCATTACACAATATATAATATTAAGTGGTCATTAAGACTTGTAGGCCATATTTTCTGAAAAGGGATCAGATCTAGGTCTTTAAAATATTTTATTTAGATAGATCACATTTTTATGATGAAAATGATATATAGGTTCGTTATATTTCAATACTCCTATCATTTTCTAGGGTTTTTCTAAGATCTGACCAATCATGTAATTTCTAGAGAAATAAACGAAAAAATAAAAAAAGGAAAGGGGTGGTCGGCTTCGCGGATCAGGGGAGGGATCCGGCTCCACAGATCCTCTCCTTAACCTGTGATCCAACCTCATCAAAATAGTCAGAGATAGAAGGTGCATGATGAAAATACGGCTTACAGGTACAAGTGTTGCGTGACAACACAAGGTCAGAGAGGGGATTTTACCCCTTTGATTGTTCACTCGCGCCATGGCAACGGAGGACGAATGTTGTAGGAAAAGTGGAGGTATCTCAGACTAGCTAGGGGTTTCCTGGAAGTGTGAGGATGGGTGGATCCTCTTCGCGAGGTTCCCTCGAGTTCAATGAGCTCAAAAACTCGGTCGGAGGTGGTCTACAGATCGAAAACGATCGCCAACAGGTGCAAAGAATGGAAAATGGGATTTGAAGATTACCTTCCCCTCGGGCTAGAATGAGGGTGTTGAAACTTTGCAAAGGTCTACTGATGAGTTTGCGATCTTCCCGCAGCTTTGAGATGACTCCAACCTCACCAGCGGTGAAGCTTTTGGAGCTCAGTTGCACGGCTTGTCGACCCAACACCTTGGGCTTTCGTAGCTCCAACGAGCAGTGGGGATCTCCTTGTCGAGATCCCACGATGGTGCGGCTGCATTTGATTGTGCGAGGAGGGTGATTGGAGTGAGAGGGAGGTTGGGTCAGGTGTGGGTGACAGAGCTCAGGTCCAGGTGATGGAGATATCTATCGATGCAATTGAGGGTGCTAGGTGATCAAAGGAGGGTAGGCGGTGCTAATGGTGCTCTTAAATAGGCCGTAAGTGGGGTGTCGAGGGAAGCCCTAAAATTGGCCGTCGCTGCCAGTGAGAGGTGCGAAGAAGGTGGAGGTCATTCTCCCTATTTCGAGCATGAGGGGCGTCAAGCGAGGGGTTGTTGACTTCATCTCGACGAGAGGAGTCTCTCCTCCCAATATCTCGCGTGAGCGTTGTGGGAGTAGGGCGCACGAGGTGGCTGGTGGGGTCGACGCTCTGTTGGGGGTCGAAGCCGCAGAAGGAGGAAGGTAGGAGACGGGGTCCTCGACCCTTGGATCCCTGAGCGGATCCATGCCCTTCCAATTGGATGGCTGGGGTCAAATCCCCGTAAGTGGACCGCGCCCAAGCCATCTTAAATGGTTGTGTGACATTTATTTAGTTAAATAAAATCAAAATTTAGGTCCTAGGTCCACTATGAATGGAATATGTACCTAATTCCAATTGGCCATATCTCCCAATTAGTTGACCCAATTGTAATGAAACTTTTGGAGTAGCTTAATGATGTCATTAGGTAGCTAAGTTACAAGATTGAAGTCAAAATTCGATTGTTGACTATGTCAATTGACTAAATGTTATAATGCTTTTATTATTGACTTAATGTGATATTATGGATGGTCTTAAGTGAGATTGATAATCCAATTAATCAATTTAGTGAGGGAAATAATTGAGGGCATAATTGGAATAATCAAAATTGTAGGAGAGATAAAATATATAAATATTTAGGAAAAACTCACTCTGTCACAACGACTGTGCTAACATGACCAAGAATGGTAGTGCAACATAACATGGTTGTGTTTCTAAGAAGCCAGAATGCCCGTGTAGCTTAGGATGGCCATCACTCCCTCAAGGCAAAATGATGGTGGTGACACCACGACCGCTCCACCAACCTTTTTTTTATATATAAAACTATAACTTCTAACCATTTAAACCTCCCTTATTCTACTCCACCATGACCATATTGACCCCTACCAGAAGCACGGATGTGCTACATAAAAATCCACCCAATTTTCCGCGTTGTTCTACCAATTTTACCCACACTTAACCGAATGCTTCCCCACCACTTATATATACATAGGTGGAAACTGGAGCCTAAGGTTAGCAACTAGTAGTCCACTCTCAGCTCCCCCATTTCACCCCCATCCATTCCTACTCCATTTCACCTGCATTCCACCATCTTTCACTCCAAAAACACTTATTTTAGGGTTTTTTGCCACTTTCCACCATACATCCATGCCATATACCTACCTCAGAGGGAGGTTCTTGAATTTCAACTTCTAGGAAGTTGAGAAGGAGGAGCCTTCACTGATATCGTCATGTATTTCCACTCATCTACTCATTCTTCTTCCTTTCTTCTTGTATTTTCTTGTTCTATGAGTACCTAGGCCCCTTAGGTGGGCTGTTTGGGGCTCAAAATGTTACATTGATTCCATGTTGGGGGAAAGTGATACGTAAACATTATGATTTCATTTGTTAATGGTTATGTTCTATTTATATCTCATTATCCATAATTTTCTTATTGGTTTGTGCTTGAAATTACCTAGGAATTTTGGGAAATTTCTTATATGTCGCCAATTTGTGAATTGCTCCTAAGTCCATCTAATGGATCCCTAGTTAGCTATTCACCTTCCTACATGATAATAAATTCTCCTACACCTAAGTGAGAGATCTAAGTAGCTAGTATAGGAGCATTTAGTGTAATTATCTTGGAGCCTTCTCAAGGATAGAATGTGGGTAGTGTAAAGGTCTAAAACCTCATTTCCACCTTACTTTACTACCCTCAGCCCCTAATTACCCTAAGAGTTCCTATCCTATAAACCTATCTTGACTAAAACCTAATTGAATTCCACCTAAACCCTAACCCAATTGAGCCTCATAAGGGCGGTAGGAGGTGATAGGGTCTAGTTCCCCTATACACATCGCATCTTATCCATGGATAGCTTGTAGTTTATGGAAATTCATTAGCCTCTAGCTTGTAGTTTGGTTTGGTAATCTAAATGGTAGAGTAATGTTCACATGTTATCACCCTAACATGATCGACAAGTGCATTCCCATGAATAGCCTACACTTCTCTTAATTGCATTAAAACTATGATTTCCTTCTTTCTTAGTCAATGTTATCCAAATTAGATCCTTACTTGCTTAGTTAGCTTCTTGCCTTGCTCTTTTCTTGTTCTTGCTATTTTAGGTATCTAATTGCTCTTTTGTAAAATTTTATAGCTTAGTGTAGTGTAGATCTCTTCTTGATTTCGTTAGTGTAGCTTGCTCCATTCTTTTTCTTAGTTTTTCCTTTCTTTCTCATTAGAATTAATTGTCTAGGGTTATCTTAAGTTTTAAACCTATTTGATTTCCTTTAATTGCTTGTTTGTTCAACCCTTATTATAATCAACAAATCAACCATCAAACCCTTAAAACCTAGACTCCACAGTAGTAATCTAGCCAAAAATGAACCTAGATATGGTGCCCCCTTTTCTCTCTTGGGTTCTACCCTTAACTTTTCACCCTCCTATACTATGACACGACCCCAAGCATTTGCGGTAAGTGGGTTAGCCCATATGATCGATCCTATTAGGGATTTATAAACTCAAAAGATCCCAAGTGTGTTTGATCCCTTGAGGTGTGCACATCTAGTCAAGATTCAATTGATTTAGGTGTGTATACCTCAGGGCATGGGAAAGACAAACTAAGATTTTTGGCACTATTGTGGGGTGGTAGGGTCCTCGACCTTGCTAGTTAGTTTTTCTTTGATCTTTTCCTATTACCCTCATCATTTCTATTCTTTATTCTTTATTACTTTTATTATTTGTGCATATTGGTTTGCTAACTTGACTTCTTTTATTTGGTTGTGCCTTTGTGCACGTGAGAAGCCAAATGGAGAAGACAATATGGAAGGCCAAAATGCACATCACAAACCACTCTAGGATCACTTCATGTCTAGAAACTATAAATTGCCAATTGCTAATCAAGTTGAAAAAAATGCTAGAGGAGAAATTATCCATCCCTCTAGGTCTTCTTGGGCTCCTGCTGACCTTCTATGGCTTAGAGAGTGAGAACCCCTACAAGCACCTAGACTCTTTTCTTGAAGTATGCTCCACCTTCAAGTTATCAACAGTCAGTGATGATGCAATCAGGTTGACTTGTTCTCATTCTCCCTCAAAGACAAAGCTAAATATTGGTATGATTCAAGAAGGGAAATCATGAGTTCAGAAGAGATGAAGAATGCCTTCTTAAGGACATTATATTTCATTGCAAGGTTGACACAAATGCGACATGCCATAGTGAGATTCAATCAAGTGGAAAATGAGCACTGCCATGATGCTTGAGAGAGATTTCAGAAGATGTTGAGAGAGTGCCCACTCCATGAGATCCCTTTGTGGCATCTAGTTAAATTCTTTTACTCCAGTCTCTCTCCAATTAGTAAAGATACAATGGATTATTCTTGTGAATGATCTATTATGGCTAAGACACCAAAGCTGACATGAACTTTGTTTAAGCAGTTAGTAGAAAGTTCTAGGATTTGAGTTTCTAGCATGATGGATAATGATGTCCACCCATTTGGTGCATCATCCCTAGCTCATAGTGATTCAAACCCACAAATGGTAAACATTCTTGGAGACATGGTGATCTTTATGAAGAGCCAAGTGAGAAGTGTCCCTTGTGACTTGGTCAATTTTGCTTAGTCCATTGGTGAAGAAGAGAACACACCTCATCCTTATAGATTCCAGGAACAAAAAAGTCCAAGATATAGCTCAAGGTTTGAGGAGGAAGTTCTCGCTAGGTTAAAATGCTTTGATGATGTGCAAATGATGTGATAAATATTGAGCAAAGAGTAGAGAAACTCTCTTCAATACTTTCTCTTCAAGCGGAAGCAAAGCTGTTCTCCCAACCCATAGTGAACTTCAATGAAACAAGTGGACCAATGCATTCCTCTCAAAGTTTTTATAGTCCTCCTCCAATGTAAGTGCAACCCATTTACCATTTCTAAGGCCATCCCAAGCCTTACACACCTCCTCCCCATCCATCACAACAACCATACACCACTTCAACTATCAACCTCAATTCTCTTATCCACCTCAATTCCAATACTAAGTATCACCTCCACCTCTTTAGCATCAAAAACAAACTCCCTGTAACACCCCTCCCTAGGGTTTCTTACGTAACCAGCGGAAGCACAACCTAATCCCCAACATTATCCATAATGTGGGGTACTTGGCATATCAGGGAGGGATTGTCACATGCATGATCTCATATCAAGAAATAAACAACACTTGGCATTCATAGAAACATAGATCCATACATGAGTTCTTGGAAAGAAAGCTACATCATGTTTCTAAAGGTATACTAAACATAAACTAGATAATCATGAAAAAGATAGGATCTCCATAGATGGACGTCCCACCAGGCAACAACTCCTTAGATCTTTGGGTCCTTGGAATTCTCAAGATGATTCCTTCTCCTTAGCTCCAACTCCTGCGGACATCTCGTCCCCAGCCATGCAAAGGAAAAACAAACATGGTGAGTAAGCGACATTGGCATGTTATAAAGCATAAAATAACATATAAATTGATTTGACATAAAATATGAACATGCATTAATATTAACCATTTCTTGGCATCTTTTACATAAAGAATTTGACTATAAGTATATGCTCCTCTCTTAATGCCCCATAAGGAGCCCATAAAGCTCGAAAAGCCCATAATTGCTCGGAAAGCCCATAATGCTCGGAAAGCCCATAACAAGGTGCATATAAATCTAAATCAAATTCCCTTAACCATGATCTTTCTTAGACTTTACTTATTTTCTTAATATCCTAAACTTAATCTTAATTGGGATTTCTCCCTCTTGAACATAATGGGATTTCTACCTCTTAAACATGGATGGAAATTCCTTCCCTCTAAATCTTGGTTTCATGTATCTTAATCATAAATCATAATCTTAATGTGATTTCTACTCTTAGACTTAGATTATAAAAATCAACATCCAATAATCATATACATTGAGGAAAAACATGACATTTATCATGACTTGAGTATAAAGAGCATAAACATATCATAATCATTCAATAAATCAAATTTACTATGCCAAAGGCATGGCCCGCTTACCTTGATCTAAAACACCTAAGTCAAACCTGGTTTGACTGGTTGGATCCTCTTAATCACCTGAAATTAGCATAATTATCCTTTGTTATTCAAATTAAACCCTAATTTGTCCATATAAATATTGAGATGTTAAAACAGCAAAATTAGTCGATAAAAACCACAAAATCAGATTCCTCATCAAAAATCCTTTCCAAAACATATTTATTTATATTTTTCTAAGGTCGTATGCAAAAGTTATGAATTTTGCACTCTGGACCAATCAGAAATCAAGAAAAAAACCACGTATATATAGATATATCCAAATCGAGAGACAATGGGCCAGCATCTGACTTGGCCCAATCGGGCTTGGCCAACTAGGCCGCGATGCTTGCCCCATCGATCAAAGGGAAACAGGGTATGAAAACCCAAAAATACCCTCGTGGGTGGAAAACACCAAAAAGGTTGACAGGGGTATCTAGGTCATTTCGTGACCTGGATTTCTCCCTGCTTGCTCCATGACGAGAGCAGCACCAGGAGGTTCATCTCCGATCAGAACCTGAGAAGGCAGAAAGTACTCGCGATATTTGGGATCTCCACTGAACTCATGGCACCAAGGCGAGGCCATTGAGCCTAAGATCGAGCCTTGATGTGCACATGAGCTCCAAACTGCTCTTTGCAGTCAAGGCCATGGCTAGAGCAGGGGTCAAAAGCTAAGGAGCCAGACCTCGCATCCGACCTGTTGGTGATGATTTACAAATCGAAAAAGAACCAGCGCACCATGCGGAGCCAAAATGGGGTGCGGTTAACGCCGCCTGAAGCAAAGGAACCTGGGACAGCCGTCGTGGGTAAGAGCAGAGAAAAACTGGGGGAAATAGGGGCGGTGGGCGGCGGTTCAAGACCGATGAAAGCATGCTCAAAAAGGCGAGATGATGGTCGGAAGAAGTTCGTGGAGGGATGGCGGAGTCACAACCAGTATTTCTGTGGTCGGGGAACCACTGGGGTGACCTGGAGCTTGGGCGCCGACGAGCCATGGAAAGCATGGCTATAGGACCCGCCGATTGGGGTGACCTCAAGACAAACCGAGAAAGCCAAAACACAGATTAGGTGCCGCAGATGCTCACCGCAAGAGCAATTTGGTCGGAGGAGTCGGAGAAGTCAGGGAGAAGCTTCGGTCGCCAGAGAAGGAAGGTCGAGCAGGTTTGGGTGAGTTGGAGTGATAGCGGTGAAATTAAAGGAGGAGGAGAGGCGATACTTGACCGATGATGCTCTCTGGGGGCTTAAATAGGAAGTAGAGGCACAGTCGTGCCCTCTGTAACTCAGGGAGTCCAAGCCCTAGATTGGGCATTTTCTCTGTAGTGTGAGAGAGAGGGTGAGTAAGGGATCAATGGGTTCAGATCGACCTCGCGGTCTCACTGGTGAAAGAATCAAAGCAAACGATTCATTATGGAGGGAGAAAGAGATCGACGAAAAACTACTGTGAAACATTTTTCTTCGTGAGAAGAAACGGAGGTAGGAGAGAATGCGAGTGTCGTTGGATCTAGATCCAACGGCTACTGTGTATGTGCGCAAGTTATGTAATGCATGACATTCATAAAATCGGGACTTTAGGGAAATAAAAGCAATTAAAGACATTCTCAATAATTTATTAGTCAAACCATATACAAATCTTTCAAAATTGATTTGAAGGGTCAAACATGGTCCAAAAGAGTTCAAATTTGAACTATAGGTGTATTAGAGGGTCTAGAACATTCCCATTCAATTGGATTTTATGCTTGTACACGATTTAGGCCTAATGTAGCAAAAGTCATCATGTGCACTTAAATGAATATAAATAGTGCATATAAAGTCATTGATTTCTCAAATAAGGATTGCAAAACATAAAAACGTGCCCTAAATATGATTTCTTTTCAATTAACAAGATGGGGGCCATTAAGCAAATAATTAAAAATGTAAATCACTAATTATCATATGAGAGAGAAAATTTGTCATAAAAGCATTTATCCTCATTTTTCTTAAACAAAAGGGCATAGCTATACATGAAAAGATTTTCTTTAAATAAAGCAATGATAAGAGAGCTATTGAGCATAATAAAATGATTTTGAAAAACTATCATGGGCAAATTGCATTTAAGTCCTCAACAATTATCTAATCAGGAAAAGAGCATGCAAGGAATAAAATAATATGGAAAATTGCATAATAAGATTGGGATGCTACAATTCTACCCACCTTAAATAAATTTCATCCTCGAAATTTCCTAGAGTTTCTACCCACCTTAAGGGTTTCACATAAACTTGCAAATTTTCCATACAAATTTTATTATAAAAGAAGCATACATAAACAAAGCATTATGATTCAACATAAATTACTTAACTACCCTTACCTTGATCATTTTCCTCTTCTCCATCTGACATTTGCATGGTGAAGAGCATTGGTTTAACCTTGGGTGGAGGATTAGGGTTCTTAGATTGGTTGTGGTTAGGATCCTTCTTTGCAAGTTTAGTGCAATTAGGCTTGATATGCCCTTCCTCGCCACAATAGTAACAAACATAAGTCCCAAACCTACAAGGACCACCATGATTTCTCTTGCATGTAGGGCATGGGGTTCTCCCATTCTCATAAGAAGGCTCAGGGGCTTTCCTATTGTGGTTGGAGGGTGGAGGGGGTTGATGGTGCCGATTGTTTTGGGGTACCTCCTTCTTATGATTCCTCCCAGGGTGATCCTCCAACTCTTGGGCTACATCCAAGGCTGATTGCATGGTCGTATGTCCTCTACCGGACAAGGCATAACTTAGGTCCAGTTTAAGCCCTCTAATGAACTTCTTAGCTCTCTTTTACTCAGTGTACTCAAGACCATACTTTTGGAGCTTACGAAACTTCATGGCATACTCAGTGACAGTCATGTCACCCACCTGCTTAAGGTTAACAAACTCATCCTCCTTCCTTTCTAACATGGCTTCGGATACATAATGGTCATTGAAGACTTCTACAAACTCACCCCAAGTGTAAGGAGGGTCATCATCTTCCCTAGAGGCTAAGAGGTTTTCCCACCAAGTACGGGCTGCACCCTTGAGCATATGGGTGGAAAATCTAACCCTACTACGTGGGGGACACTCTAAGTCTCTAAAGCAATGCTCCATGTTGCTAAGCCATTCCTCAGCCTTGGTCACCACATCAACTTCATCTTCATCATGGAAAGCATTGGGACTAATCTTCAACAAATCTATGAGGGAGATCTCATGTGCTCTAAGTGGAGCTCTAGGTCGGAGGGCATTGGTCAAGGCTACTACTAAGGCATCTAGGGTGACTCGTGGAGGGGTGTGGTTCATGTCTTCAGTTTTATCACCACTAGAGGATCCTTGTGAGTGCCTTGACTCACCAACCTTCTCCTTCTTCTTAGGGGCCATCTGAAAGGGGAAACATAACATGATATTAGAACATAATATGAATCTCTAGTGTTACCTTAGTGGCCATCTATTCCTTGCTCTGATACCATTAATGTAACACCCCTCCCTAGGGTTTCTTACGTAACCAGTGGAAGAACAACCTAATCCCCAACATTATCCATAATGTGGGGTACTTGGCATATCAGGGAGGGATTGTCACATGCATGATCTCATATCAAGAAATAAAAAACACTTGTCATTCATAGAAACATAGATCCATACATGAGTTCTTGGAAAGAAAGCTACATCATGTTTCTAAAGGTATACTAAACATAAACTAGATAATCATGAAAAAGATAGGATCTCCATAGATGGACGTCCCACCAGGCAACAACTCCTTAGATCTTTGGGTCCTTGGAATTCTCAAGATGATTCCTTCTCCTTAGCTCCAACTCCTGCGGACATCTCGTCCCCAGCCATGCAAAGGAAAAACAAACATGGTGAGTAAGCGGCATTTGCATGTTATAAAGCGTAAAATAACATATAAATTGATTTGACATAAATATGAACATGCATTAATATTAACCATTTCTTGGCATCTTTTACATAAAGAATTTGACTATAAGTATATGCTCCTCTCTTAATGCCCCATAAGGAGCCCATAAAGCTCGGAAATCCCATAATTGCTCGGAAAGCCCATAATGCTCGGAAAGCCCATAACAAGGTGCATATAAATCTAAATCAAATTCCCTTAACCATGATCTTTCTTAGACTTTACTTATTTTCTTAATATCCTAAACTTAATCTTAATTGGGATTTCTCCCTCTTGAACATAATGGGATTTCTCCCTCTTAAACATGGATGGGAATTCCTTCCCTCTAAATCTTGGTTTCATGTATCTTAATCATAAATCATAATCTTAATGTGATTTCTACTCTTAGACTTAGATTATAACAATCAACATCCAATAATCATATACATTGAGGAAAATCATGACATTTATCATGACTTGAGTATAAAGAGTATAAACATATCATAATCATTCAATAAATCAAATTTACTATGCCAAAGGCATGGCCCGCTTACCTTGATCTAAAACACCTAAGTCAAACCTGGTTGAATCCTTTTAATCATCTGAAATTAGCATAATTATCCTTTGTTATTCAAATTAAACCCTAATTTGTCCATATAAATATTGAGATGTTAAAACAGCAAAATCAGTCGATAAAAACCACAAAATCAGATTCCTCATCAAAAATCCTTTCCAAAACATATTTATTTATATTTTTCTAAGGTCGTATGCAAAAGTTATGAATTTTGCACTCTGGACCAATCAGAAATCAAGAAAAAAACCACGTATATATAGATATATCCAAATCCAGAGACAATGGGCCAGCATCTGACTTGGCCCAATCGGGCTTGGCCAACTAGGCCGCGATGCTTGCCCCATCGATCAAAGGGAAACAGGGTATGAAAACCCAAAAATACCCTCGTGGGTGGAAAACACCAAAAAGGTTGACAGGGGTATCTAGGTCATTTCGTGACCTGGATTGCTCCCTTCTTGCTCCATGGCGAGAGTAGCACCAGGAGGTTCATCTCCGATCAGAACCTGAGAAGGAAGAAAGTACTCGTGGTATTTGGGATCTCCACTGAACTCACGACACCAAGGCGAGGCCATTGAGCCTAAGATCGAGCCTTGATGTGGACAGGAGCTCCAGACTGCTCTTTGCAGTCAAGGCCATGGCTAGAGCAGGGGTCAAAAGCTAAGGAGCCAGACCTCGCATCCGACCGGTTGGCGATGATTTACAAATCGAAAAAGAACTAGAGCACCATGCGGAGCCAAAACGGGGTGCGGTTAACGCCGCATGAAGCAAAGGAACCTGGGACAACCGTCGTGGGTAAGAGTAGAGAAAAACCGGGGGAAATAGGGGCGGCGGGCGGCGGTTCAAGACCGGTGAAAGCATGCTCGAAAAGGTGAGATGATGGTCGGAAGAAGTCTGTGGAGGGATGGCGGAGTCACAACCAGTATTTCTGTGGTCGGGGAACCACTGGGGTGACCTGGAGCTTGGGCGCCGATGAGCCATGGAAAGCATGGCTATAGGACCCGCCGATTGGGGTGACCTCAAGACAAACTGAGAAAGCCAAAATGCAGATTAGGTGCCGCAGATGCTCACCGCAAGAGCAATTTGGTCGGAGGAGTCGGAGAAGTCAGGGAGAAGCTTCGGTCACCGGAGAAGGAAGGTCGAGCAGGTTTGGGTGAGTTGGAGTGATAGCGGTGAAATTAAAGGAGGAGGAGAGGTGATACTCGACCGGTGATGCTCTCTGGGGGCTTAAATAGGAAGTAGAGGCACGGTGGTGCCCTCTGCAACTCGGGGAGTCCAAGCCCTAGATTGGGCATTTTCTCTGTAGTGTGAGAGAGAGGGTGAGTAAGGGATCAAGGGGTTCAGATCGACCTCGCGGTCTCACTGGTGAAAGAATCAAAGCAAACGAGTCATTGTGGAGGGAGAAAGAGATCGACGAAAAACTGCTGTGAAACGTTTTTGTTCGTGAGAAGAAACGGAGGTAGGAGAGAATGCGAGTGTCATTGGATCTAGATCCAACGGCTACTGTGTATGCGCGCAAGTTATGTAACGTGTGACAGTCATAAAATCGGGACTTTCGGGAAATAAAAGCAATTAAAGACATTCTCAATAATTTCTTAGTCAAACCATATACAAATATTTCAAAATTGATTTGAAGGGTCAAACATGGTCCAAAAGAGTTCAAATTTGAACTATAGGTGTATTAGAGGGTCTAGAACATTCCCATTCAATTGGATTTTATGCTTGTACAAGTTTTAGGCCTAATGTAGCAAAAGTCATCATGTGCACTTAAATGAATATAAATAGTGCATATAAAGTCATTGATTTCTCAAATAAGGATTGCAAAACATAAAAACGTGCCCTAAATATGATTTCTTTTCAATTAACAAGATGGGGGCCATTAAGCAAATAATTAAACATGTAAGTCACTAATTATCATATGAGAGAGAAAATTTGTCATAAAACATTTATCCTCATTTTTCTTAAACAAAAGGGCATAGATATACATGAAAAGATTTTCTTTAAATAAAGCAATGATAAGAGAGCTATTGAGCATAATAAAATGATTTTGAAAAACTATCATGGGCAAATTGCATTTAAGTCCTCAACAATTATCTAATTAGGAAAAGAGCATGCAAGGAATAAAATAATTTGGAAAATTGCATAACAAGATTGGGATGTTACACTCCCTCTATCCACCATGAGCAAGGATGTGTTGTTACATTTATAAGGAGTGGAAAATCTATTGAGCAGCCTACAAGACAAAGAAATATTGATAAAATAAGGTAAAGAAAATACAAGGGTGATATTGTGATTGCAATTGCTGAAGATGATATTGTTACAACACATGTTGAGCATGTGATACCGTGTGTTCCACCTTCTACTCCGTTTGTAGGTTCCACCATCCATAGTATTGCATATCATGCCATGCCACAAGAAAATCATGTTGATGCAAGTAGGGAAAAAGCTAGTGAGCTGCCATTTCCTAAAATATTGGATGATCACTCAGAATTAAAAAGGAGTTAGAAGGACAATGTTAACATTATAAGAGGTGTTTTTCCAAATGAAGGTGAACATTCCATTATTGGATGTTGTCAAGAAGATTCCATCTTATGCCAATTTCTCAAGAAACTATGTACTGTGAGGAGAAAGTCAACAGGGAGAATGTGTAAGAAAATCAAGTTGAATGAACAATGAGATCTATCATCCAACATTCACTTCTTGTGAAGAGGAAAGACCTAGGAGTCCTTCTCATATCTAGCTTCATAGGGGGGCATCACATAGAAAAATCTCTACTAGATTTGGAATTTAGTGCGAATCTAATGCCATATAGTGTCTATGTGGAGCTGGGGTTAGGCAAGTTGAAACTGACTCATTGCAATCTCCCATTGGTAGATTGATCCATCAACATGTTTATAGGAAGAGTAGATGAGCTTTTGACGATGATAGACAAAGAAAGGACAACAATATTCCTGACAGATTGCATTGCTTTTGACATGGACCCGAAGGATAGGAAGATTCCAATTATCTTGGGAAGGCCATTCTTATCTACAATTGATGTCGAGATACATGTATACAGTGGCACAATGACATTCTCTTTGATGGACATGAAGATAAATATCAACATGTAAGAGACCCCAACCCCACAAGACTGGAAGGAGGGTATTGAACTTGGTCACTTGAAGAGTCTAGCTAACTGATAATTTGAAAGAAGGAGATCTAGACCGAAGACTTGATGATAGCTTTTGTGGTCAATGGGACACAATACACATTTTGAATGCAAATGAGAGGTGTAGCTATTACAGGAATGGACACACAATGGTACCGAATGAATGAATGATGCAAGAATAAAAAAACCCAGCCGAAGGCATGAAACTTAACACTTGTAGAAGAAACCCACCTAGGATTTCAGAAATTTTCACCCAACCTTCTGTTTTTGGCCCTTTTGGTTATTTTACAGTTTCCAAGAAAATACACACACACACACACACTTGTTTTGATTAGTTTTTGTTTATCTTTAAGATGTGCAAGTGAAAATAGTGATGAAATGAAGGACATTAGATGAAATTAAAAAAAGGATTAATGAAAAATCACTTTTGATCAAAGATTTGATATTTTGATGGAATTTAGTGTAAAATGCACTGCCATAGTGCGCACTACAACTATGGTACCATGTAATTGGTGTGGTGGTACACTCAAATCAACAAGAGAATCTCAAGAAATTGAAGAAATTTGAATATATTCAGAATGGTCATGTTGCACAACACGGACGTCTGGCGCACCAGCCAACATGGTCATGGAGCCAATAACCCAACACGACAATGCCATGCAGCATGGATGTGCCGAGTCCCGACCCCAACAACTTAAGTCAGTGATTTAGCAAATTGATAAATCATTTCATTTCCAGTTATTGCACGGTTGCACACCCGTGCTCTGTGATCGTTAGCCATGCAATGACTCACAACCCATCTCTATCCCTTGATTCTTCCTCCTTTTACCTACAAACCACCACCAATATTTCCCAAATCATTTCCCCCATATATACCTACAATTTCCACCACTTTTCCTCCACCGAATCAGTCCATTCCTTTCCATTCTGCCCAATAGTCCAAAAATTTGAAAAAAAAATTAAATTTCCTCATTTCCTCCACCAAAATTCATCCATAATGAAGAAAGTTGATAAGAAAGTTGTGGTGAAGATAAAAGGCATCCTATCATACCAATTTCAACTTGAGAACATATCATCTTCAACCCAGAAGTCATCTATATCTCCTCCTCCACCACCAATCGCCTCCGATTGACATGGAGAACCACCTCATATGGCAGCGTTAGTAGATCCCATGATGGAGGAATACAATCTACCACCCAACAAATGTGGGGTGGCAATCATGCAATCAATTTCTTGTAGTGAAGCACCCTCACCTTTGTTGACCCAACCATCAACCTTGGCCCGACCATCAACCTCAGCCCGACCATCGACCTCCACAACTCCACAGCCACAACCCCAACCACAAGAACAAATACAATTACTGCTAGATGAGTAGGAGGAAGTAATGTAAGATGAACCACATGAGGATGTTCCCGATAAGTAGCATGAGAAAACACCTAAAGTGATGACCACTTAGGTGAAGAAAGCAAAGCACTCAGAAGTTCTTATGTGAAATATGGCATCAAGATAGGCAACAGAAACAAAAAATTATCTACCATATTCCCTTTAACAGATGATTGTGTCAATAGATATATAATGGGAACGATGGTTACAAGGTCATACCTAGTCCTGAAGCAAGTCCAATGACAGTTCCCTCATAATAGTATGTGCCTTTCTTCAAGCTTCAATTGAGCCTTGGCCACTAGGGGTAGGTTGAGGGAGATTTTGACTTTACTTTGGGTCTCTCTAAAAGTGGGGTGTTACAAGCATTTTGCCTACTCGAAAACATGGTTGTGTTGTGTTACACAACCATTTTGGGTCATGTTAGCATGGCCATGATGAGCACGACCATTCTGATGAACTTGAATATCCAACCTTATCTCTGTGATTTTGAGTGGACCAACACGACCATTTTGTGGTACCACGATCATGCTGGTTTCTTCATCAACACTTAGTTCTTGTACTTTGTGTTTCCTTGGACACATTTACTTCAATTGGCCCTTGGCCACTAGGGGTAGGTTGAGGGAGCTTTTGACTTTTCTTTGGGTCTCTCCAGGGGTAGAGAAATCCTATGATCATTCTTCTATGTCTCTCTTCCATCCAATCATGGTCCAAGTACCTACAAAACATGCAAATAACATCCATAAGTGCATTTTACATAAATACGCATAATGAGGGGAATAACATGTAATCTAGAAGATACATATGTGATTGAAGTGAAATAAGACACAATATGAAGCCCTAAATAGGGTTGCACAAACACCCCAAACTTAAATCAAACTTTTCCACAAGTATGCTCCAACTCAATCTCTCTTTAATTTTTTCACAATCAAGAAATGACAAATGCAATCCAAAAGATGAATATTGACTAAATGGGATCAATGATGACTAAGTACAAATATTCCACCTCTCTCCTCTCCTCTTTCACAAACCAATCACGATTACAACATTAATCATAGAAATTTGACATACAGAGCATAGAAATTACAAGCAATCCATATGGTTGTCATATAACTCTGGGTAAACCGTTTCATGGAGAAGAAGATAAAAAATGGCTAATGTTTCTGTTTTGCATTCAATCATTCAGTATCATATGTCAATCCATACTAAGTAACCCACATGTCTACAAAAAAGGGTAAAATGAGCTAGGTTTGATGTCCAATGTCAATTGGCATGCAAATGGAAGAAAGAGTTACCATGAGAGTTTGGAGTGCTATTACATATGAGCACTCATCTTTTCTTTATTTAGATGTTATTACATAGGAGAATCTTTTATTTAATTTTTGCACCTTTTATTTTTTGTCCTTGGTGTATCTAGGGCACATGGTGATGAAAATGAAGTGGGAGGATATAGATATGCCTACCCCAAACTTTTGGAGGTGGCCAAGGTTGATTATGTGCACTTTGACATCCTTTCATGAGGCAGAGAAGTAAGAAGTTGATAGAAGAAAAGTGAGTCAAAGAGGGGTAACTAGTATGGATTTCAACATGATATCTCATGCATGAAAGCTACTCAACTATTTCATCGAGTAATGACACACCACATGAATGAGCAATATTGCAACAACACTTTTATCATGAGATTCTACAAAACCCTAAGTGTTTGAGACTTTCTTAAATCATAATTCAACCAAACAATTCACAAGCATGAGAGGGGTAGTTTACATGTAAAAAGTAAAGACTGAGGCCATTTAGCAATAGATCTTGATAATGTAGCATGCATTTATCAAAGGTCAATGTTTTCAATCCAAAAAGAAGAGGTCGGGTGAAAACACACTTCTAGGCAAGAAATTCAAAATTTGGGTAAAATTGGCCAGAATGGTGCCAAATTGCTTTCAATCACAACTAATCCTACACTATGGAATATAAATTAATAAACAAACAAATCCTAGCTAAAACATGCAAAAATTACAAAAATATATGTGATATCTAATGCATGGCAAGAAAAGCAAAAAAAAAATAAAAATTATGCAAAAAAATGCATGAAAGTAACATATATGATATGTGTGTATGTAAAGAAGGCACACATATAAAATAAATATCAAATATAACAAAGCAAAAGTACATGGTAGGATGAAATGCAAAAAGAGTGAAATGAGGGTATACTACCCTACCACCCCAAAGTTTTGAATCATGTTGTCCTCAACATGACACTAAAGTCAAGGAGGGATAGGATAGATGATCACGGCTCCTATGGTGGCTTCGATGGTGATCCTCCTTGTGGTGGAGGATATTGGAAGTAATTTCCCTAGTAATTTGTCTATGGAGGTGGGTAGGCATCCTAGTAACCAAACAATTCACCCCACCAAGCTTTCTTCATCGGGGGTTCCTCTAGACCTGGGCATTTGAAAATGATACATATGGTTCATCTGAAGGTGCATCTACTGATGATCTAACCATAGTGTGTATTATTTGCATTGGAAACCCTCATGTTCCCTCAAGATACCATTCTGCATCCTCTGAATACCCTCCAGTTGCGCATGTATAGTAGACATAGCATATGTGTTCATTGTGGGCACCGTGGGTTTGTTGCCTATGTCTCTCGTATCCTCACCCTACAATCCTCTCTCTCCTCCACTATCCTCCTCCACTCAGTAGCTTCATGTGACTCTCGTAGTCCCTTAGGTAATATCACAATATCTATCTGTTTCCACATGTCTTGGGGATGCTCCTCTTCCCATATCCTCACTATATCCAATGACTTTGGAGTTGGGCCATACTCACCTAGGAAAGATGCAGTATGGTATGGTAGCTCCAGTGAGACACCTACATAAAGGGGTTCAACCTGATATATGATTTTCTAATCAAAAACTTAAATCGTCAAAGAGAGGATGAGATATTGCAGGTCTACCAGCTTTCCCCCCTCTATCATGGTGTATCCAAAAACATCATGATCTAGGGCAAGGGAAATTGAAGTTACAATCCCCCCATAATAAAAGGATTCTTACTCTTGGAAGGGACTATCCTCTGATAATCAATTAGTAATTCTCCCAAGTTCACGTGCCTAACCTTTGTCATCCAACCCAAAACAAATACATCTTTCTTTTTACAACTTCCCTTGTTTTCATACCTACCAAAAATTGTGTTTGCAAGAATTTTATGAACATAGCAAAGGAATGAACTGTAGATCAAGATCATCTTTGACTTCCCTACTAAAAAGTCTCCATGACCAGTGAATGCCTTCCACATGGTCTTTAATTAGCACTAGAGTGTTTATCTGTCTTCCCTTGATCTAGGAAGTTGCCATTTCATCACTTGCAACAAAAAAACTATTCAGCATGGATGAGGTGAGGACCCAATTTTTATCTCTAATTCTAACTTAAGTGGCGTCTTCACCATCTCTAGAGACATTCTTTAGTGTGTAGAAGAATTGGTGTGTCAACTCTACATATGTATCATGTGTTGTCGTCAGAACTTCAAATAACCCATGGCTTCCATAACACCCTGGTAATACTCAAAGAAACTTAGACTCCCCATTGTATCATGGCACATGTAGTGGGTGTATATCACCCTAATGTTGGTATATATGCCCATAGATCCAATCATTTGATGATTGTAATGGGATACCTTATAAAATATTTGATTAATACTAAAGGAAATCTTCCAATTTGTATTATTTCAAAAGTTATGAGATAATGATGAAGTATAATGAATGCATAAAGAATGACATTACTCAATGACATATGTCTTTCGGTTGATGACTTGAAAAATGATATCGTATGAATGTTAAGAGTATGTACATTCCTATTATGCCACGTGTCAGATGTTATTGGAATGTTGATAGACAATAGTGTCACATAAGACTAGAGTGTGTGTTGGTTGATGACATAGTCTCATCAACCATGATTTGTGATATCAATCCAAACACATAAATACTTGTTGGAGAACAATGTATCAGACAGACCCAACTTGAGAGTGATACATGGAATCAATAATTGGTGGTCATAATAATCTCTCACAGTGAAGGTGTTGATTGTGGTTCTTGGACCTAATGTCACTACACTCATTACATGTCATTTGATGTAATTTGACATCATCCACCATTACCTTGAATATGGGCTATCATAAAGGTGATGATCAGGTGCATTGTGATACATGGGTATGACTATGAGTGATGTTGGTGGTATTTGTCCCTCCTACTGGAGTTTGATATTCATGCCACTTGATAAGCGAGATTGAGAAAAGCATGTGCATGCACATGTGGATCAATATATGATATTGAGGTCACATATATGTCAAACATTCTACTCTAGTTCAAGAATTTTAGATTGAACATTGAGAGGATGATGATTCCATACCTCAAGTTCAATTTGAATATCAATGACAAAAGGAATTAGACAATAATTGTAACACCAATCACAGATTGTAGGTTGAAGTTTTTCTCCAACTTTCATAATTATTTGTTGGCTAAATTGGACATTATGTTAATCCCTTTGTTTTGATAATGACAAACATTTCATTCTTGTGGTTTTAACGTGCTATTTGAGTATTTCAGGTGGTGGATAACAAAGACTTGGAAGAACAATTTGATAAAATCGCTTTATTTTCATGATTGTAATCAAATGTAAAAGCTTGTACAAGTATATAATGTACAAGTAATTAGATATCATGTAAATCAAGCGTTTAGATCTTCCCTATCCACTCACAACACTTAGATAGGCCATTCGCCAAGATAGTATCACAATTGCACATTGATACACACACTTAGTAAATGAATACATTGAGTCAGTAATATTCTCGGTCGACAAATCGTCGATCGAGAAAATATCGGTCGACAAAAACTTCGATCGAGAAACTCTCGGTCGACAAAATCTTCGATCGAGAATAGACCCTACTAGCCGTTAGACCC
Source organism: Alisma plantago-aquatica (assembly GCA_963693085.1). NCBI lineage: Eukaryota > Viridiplantae > Streptophyta > Magnoliopsida > Alismatales > Alismataceae > Alisma > Alisma plantago-aquatica. The sequence goes on from OY856413.1 coordinate 752,308,121, forward strand.
AGCAGACAAAGTGGTTGGGAGTTGGAAATGAATGTTGAAAACACTTGCTCCAGGAGGTCCCTCGGTCGACAAATCTTCGACCGAGAAGGACTCTCGGTCGACAAATCTTCGACCGAGAAAAGTTCTGTCTGCACTTTTCAGGGTCAATTAACTAGCCGTTGCAAATGCAATTAGTGGACAAATAACGGCTAGTTAAGCACTTAGAACCCCCTAGAAAGTGTCTAGAATGTCCTTAAGCATTCATAGGCCATTCCTATAAATAGGACAAGCCATAGGACACCAAAACACACCTAAGCTACACTTGTGCTACACTTGAGCTTGAATACTCATTGGCAATCTGTTTTGAGCAATAGAGCATTTCCCACATTGGCTATTCATTCCCATTGCTCTAATTTCGTGTCCTATAGGCTAGCATCTCCTTTCCACAGCACTTACACTTCTACACTCATTGGTTAGGAGATCAATACGCTTGATATAGGCAAATCAAGCCTTGTGCTTAAAAGGATAAGTTGTAATTTCTGTTTTCCTTCTTGTTCCTTTTATTCTTTGTATTCTCCTTGCTACTCCTAGGGTTGGAGGGTGCGGATTGGAGAAGGTTCTTCTCGGAGGAGAAGGTGGACTTAAAGCTACTTCAAGAAGGCTATCGCAACGGGAAGCTACTTCAAGAAGGCTATTGCAACGGGAAGCTACTTCAGGAGGAAGGCTGCTTCAAGGTTGGTGCAATTGCTTCTAGGTGAAGGCTGCTTCAAGGTTGGTGCGATTACTTCTAGGTGAAGGCTGCTTGAAGGGTTTAGGGAGAGAATTGTAATTTTATGTAAAGTCCTTGAGAGGTAATAAAATTAAATTCTTTCCAAATCCCGATTGGGTAAGCAACCGGGTAGTGGACTGACAACTTTAGTATTTGCTAAAGTTGGAACCACTCTAAATCCTTGTCCCCTTGTCCAATATTTTGTGGTTGGTTGTTTGAGTTAAATAATTGTTAAAATTACTTAAAAACTCTATTCACCCCCCTCTAGTGTTTTTCACTATTTGGGTAGAAATGATGTGTTGCTAGATACTCATTGATTGTAATGTCATAAACCAATTATGGACATTCACTGCCAATGTAAGTTGGAACCAATAGGTCCACACACATAGGATACACTTGGAGTATGAGTTCATTCATGATTATGGTTTAAACTTGTTTACTAGGTATTTAGGTATTCAATTTATACATGATTGGTTAATACTTACTGACCGAAGAGTGAACTAACCCGTTCAAGTATTGAACAGATCATTTTAGTGCATCAGGTCAATTGAAACAACTTTGGCAATTCTGAACCGACCGGTTCAAGAAGTGAACCAATTGGCTCAAGTAAATGAATCGACTAACTCAGGTTGTAAATTGAACAGTTGGTGAATCAATTCAATTGATTTGAGGATTTGTGTTGACATCATGGTGTGCATTAAATCGGACATTAATTGCCAATACAATTGCGATAGGGTAATATGATGAAATGACAGATTCAAGGGTTGAATCAATTGGTTCACATACCAAGCGATCAGTTCATCTATGAACGGAATGTTTAACCACTTGTAAAATGGAGAAATTCATGAAATTCCAGTCCCTTCCACTCCCACTCAGACTAGGTACCTTGACCCTAACCCTCCTATAAATAGAGTGATATTGGGGGCTTCTCATACACATCTCAATTGCCTCTGATAATTGTTTATCTTCTCTAGTTGTGGTAACTGAGAGAACCTGAGTATGTCCTACCCAAAAAAGGAAGGGATAATAAGGGAGAACAATTATGGGAGAAAAAGTTGGTGATAGTATACCAACGAGAAGGGAAAACTCCTTCTTCTCAGTTTTATGGGATGGCATGAGTTCCCAGTTGTCTGTGTGGACTATCGTAGAGGCGAGAAGGCCATTTCCTGCCTCTAGGAGGACAACTTGAAGCTATTGTATGTGGTGATAAACCAGGAGCGGCTTTTGATGTTGTCTGAGTGCAAATGTGTCCAAGGAAACACATAGTACAAGAACTAAGTGTTGATGAAGAAACCAGCATGGACGTGGTACCGCAAAACGGCCGTGTTGGTCCACTCAAAATCACAGAGATAAGGTTGGAGATTCAAGTTCAGTATAATGCTCGTACTCATCATGGCCATGCTAACATGACCAAAATAGTTGTGTAGAACAACACAACCATGTTTCCGAGTAGGCAAAATTCTTGTAACACCCCACTTTTATATTATTTTCAACATAGAGCAGAAACATATAATTTCATTTACTTTAAGGGGGATATCACAAATATGATATTCGTTAAACAAAAACATGAATTTTATATAAACCATCAAAGGGAAATAATCATGATTCTCATTCTTAAATCCTTAACAAGGTTCACATATACACATTCCTCCAGAGAGGAAAAGAAAATAAATTCTAATCTAGGTATAGTTGGCACCCCACCAATGCTTTTGTCCTTAAAGATCCTTGATCTAGGGTTTGTTCGTCAAGTAGCTTTTCCCTACCTATGGGCATCACACCCCCAACCATGCATAAAACAAATGGTAAGTGGAATTAGACATATATAATTTAAAGGAAACTTGAAAATTGAAAATAGTCTTTAAACATTTAAACATTAAAGAGAGACCATTTCTTTTATATCATCTTCTTGTATGTTGACCTATAAAGGGATTTTTGGGTTGCACATATGCGCCTCTTCTCTTATGCACTGAAGTTCCTCTTAGGTTGCATCGAAGTGCCTATTCTATTATGCACTAGAGTGCCTCTTCTCTTGTTGAGGATCCTAATAAGTTTACTTTTATCATTTCCTTTCTCTTAGAAACTCTTTCTTAAATCTTATTATCTACTCGTAAATGCACATGATGATATAATACAATTGACCATAGACATAAAACTCAGTTCATTATAAGTTTACTGACTTTTAGCAATTGAAATAGTAAATAATACAAGCATAACATTCATTATATTTCATACACATATATATAAAATCAAATAATGAATATGGTCAATTGCATGGACCACTTATGTTTTCTTATAGAGGAACTTGTTTCTCTTACCAGGTTGAGAAAACCCTAATAATATCCTAGGGTCTAAAAAACCTTAAATACTTTGTTCAAAGCACATTTCATATTAATATGTAATTTTTTCCAAAGTATTAGACCCTAATTTCATTTCCCATAAAATCCAAAGTTTGGAAAATTGGAAACAGACTCGAAAACTTATATATTTGGATTCGTCTTTAAAAATACTTTTCAAAAATTTTTTTGCTCATTTTTTTGAGCATCCAGTGAACTACTATGAATTTTGGAAGATTCAGCCAATCAGAAATAGCTAAAATGCCAGTGGGCACCATTAACCAAAGTGGGTGGAGATTGGAGCCCGTTCCTATGTGGCCCAACCAAAACCATACATGTGTCCTAGGTTCGCTCTGACTCAACTGTCAAAACTCACATCAACTAACAAGGAAACAAAACCCCAAATTACATGACTTCCCATGCAAGGTTAATCAGGGGAGCAAAACCACAGGGGTGCCATGGTCAATACATGACCTTTCTTGTTCCCCTACCATTCATGGCGGAGAGAACCTCACATGGATCTATCTTGCTTTGATCCAGTGCAAGGTACGTGGCTCTTCTAGGGACAATGAGGCTACAAACAACTTCCTCACCTCCATCTGAGTCCAATGATACTTGACATGGGTCTTGAGGGTCCCTGGAGTCTAAAAAGGTAATGCGGCCATGGCCGAGCACAATGGCTGAAATTGAAGCCCGCGAATACCCCACAAAAAGAGATCACAGACACTTTGGATCGCTACCTGAGATCAAATCAAAATCATTGGGCAAAAATTTGAGGGAAAAGGAGGGCGATGTCTGGCATGTAGGGGAAACAATGAAAAATTAAGAAGCAAACTCAAAGACTAGAGACACTATTTCAGTTTGGGAATCAAGAAAACATGAGGTGAAAATCATTCCATAGGGTTCCATGAACTCTGGCGATGCAAAAACATGGACAAAGAGGATCGGAGGGTCCATATTGACTAGCATCGATGAGGACCTCGATGGTATCTATAGGGTACACCACTTGGGGCAATTGTGGAGAAAACTTACAATTTGAAAACAAACAGAGGGTTCCAGGTGCACCTTGTCCACACTGACGCGCAAGCCAGGATCAACTTCCCGACTGGTCACCCATCCTAGTACTACGCCAAGCTGAGCACACTTAACTATGAAGTTCTTTAGTGATGGGCTCCTGGAAAAGGAGGTGCACCTTGGTGATATGGGTCGTCCAATTATTCCTTTTAAGATCATGTTATCCAAGGCCTCAAATCCTGGGACGTTACAATCTCCCCCACTTAGATTCTTGATGTCCTCGTCAAGGTTCAACTATATGGCCTCATAATCGACCCTATTTCAGTGTAGACCCACAATGGCCGATGGACACCCAGCTTCCGTCCACGGCTACCAGCGCAAGGGCGGCTCCATCTCGTCTCTATGGATAGCCCTTTCCAACTTGCCTGGACTGCACGACTTAAGACTGGCATGCCACATGCCCATGTGGGCCCCACCTACTGAAGGGGTTATGGCTCTGATACCATTTGTAATGCCCGGGCCCACTGCCTAAGGGTCTAATAGAGTTTCAGGAATGACGACGGGCCCCACAAACCACCACTAGCCTTAACTGCGTACCTTGTCCACACTGACGCGCAAGCCAGGATCAACTTCCCGACTGGTCACCCATCCTAGTACTACTCCAAGCTGAGCACACTTAACTATGGAGTTCTTTAGTGATGGGCTCCCGGAAAAGGAGGTGCACCTTGGTGATATGGGTAGTCCAATCATTCCTTTTAAGATCATGTTATCCGAGGCCTCAAATCCTGGGACGTTACAAAAACCAAGTGGGTCTAGGTGCTCGATGGTATAGAAGACCCAATTGGGGTTGGAGGAGGACACATCGGGGCCTAGAGGTTCCCTAGGGTAACTAACAATGCAAAGGGGAGGGCTGTAGTTGCAACAAAAATTTTTGGTAGAGAGAATCCTCGAGCTATAGTTGGGAGTTTTTAATATAGGATGAGCGATAGGGATAGATAAGGCTCGTAGGGTGTGGGGAAAAGAGGTAAAAATGAGGGAGAAGAAATCCTAAAAAATAGAGGCACGATGAGGGAGAAATCATTCAGGGAAGGAAACATAGTGATAGAGTTTAGACTTACCAAAATAAACAAAAGTAAAGGACAACTGACCTGCCTTCGGATCTTGAATCAATGGCTATATGAACGCATGAAAAAGGAAAATTCATGACAAGGATAAATAACCCGAATTTTAGGGAATCATTGCATTAAATGCAATTTTGATATTAATTCCTATTAAAACTATAGTGATTTTTTACGAATTTATTTAGAGGTCAAACAAAGTCCAAATTTAGATCATATGTTAATTTAATTGTCTAGAATATTCGTAGACAATTATATTTAGGCGTTGTTAACGTTTGGTCTATTATTATTATTTTTTTCATTCAACTTGACACAAATGCATTAATAAATTGGATATTTGGGAAAAACTTTCCTTTATAATTTCATCAGCCAAAATTGAGAGAAACAATATCATCCCTTCAAAAGTCATATCACATCTCTTTATTCCCTTCTTGAGTAATTTTCTTTAAGGATAGATAAAATAAAAGATATTGCTATTTCCTTTCCATGTATATAAAAGAAAAGGGGGAAGTCATTTATTGTTTTTCCCAAGTAAGTAACTCATCTTTTATTCAAAGGGGAAGTTGATTATTCTTTTATAAATCTAAAGAGGAGGATATAGAAAGAGAGATATTTATTATCTATCTTAAAAGTTATCAAAAGAAAATACTACTTCTTATTCAAGTCTTTTAGTCCTTATTCCAGGATTCCATGTCTCTTTCTCTCTCTCCTTCATCTCTTGTAAACTTCCTTGATTTAGAGAAAGAGGAAAAACCAATTACTATTATTTTTCAATATTTACAATACATTATAAAAGGAAAAATGTGTTTTTGAGTCCCTTTTTATTTCTTCTTGCCTTGTTATTTTAAAAGCAACATTATTTGTGACCTCTTTTCACTAAGACCCTCAAGTAATTCTTATTTAGAAAAACTATAGTAATGATTTCAAAGTATTCATGAAAATTTTGGAATGTTACATTTCTATGCACCTAAAATGAATTTTGTCCTCAAAATCTCATTAAGCTACCCACCTTAGAATTTTCCATATCTTTAGCACAAAAACTTCAACATACTAATATTATTATGTGAATCCATAGTTCCAAAATTTTGCATGCAACAATAGTTTAGAAAAGAAAAAGGTACCAATCTACTAAACTCTGCTCATTCTTATCATCTTCACTCTCATCTACCATGGCAAAGACTCTAGCTTGGCTCTTCTATCTAGATGGTTGACTAACATTGACCTCTTTCTTTTGAAACTTGGGGTACTAGGCATAATGTGGCCTATTTCACTACATGCATAGCAAACTCCTATCCAAAACCTGCATTCTCCTAGGTGTCACTTGGAGAACTTTACACATTGGTTCTTTGCTTACTGATATGCAACAACTTCAACTGGTGCCAATATCTTGTTATCATTATAATGGTTGGAGTTGTGGCTGTTGTAGGAGCAGTTATCCTTCTTCCATGCTATTCCTGGATGAACTTCTAGATCTAGGGTAGCATCTAGGACACCTTGTAGGGTACAATGTGAACGTCTTGAAAAAATAAAACTAAGGTTTGGCTTGAGACCCCTAATGATCTTATCTGTCTTTTGTCATTCATCATAGTCGTATATGTACTTTCACAAGACCCTAAACTTAATGGTGTACTGCATGACAGTCATGTCACCAAGCTTAAGTAGGTTGCGGAACTCTTTTTCTTTCTTCTCAGTCATGGCTTCAGATATGTACTCAGTCTCGAAAGGCTTCTAAAAATTCCTCCCATGTGACTGGAGGAGCTGAATTGTTGGATCAAGGACTCTAGAGGGGGGGTGAATAGAGCTTCACAATTCTCACAAAATGGATTAGACCACCAAATTATAATAAGTGCAAAAGCTAAAGCAGGCAACAAATTTGATTTCCTAACTAGAATCCATAGCAAGGAAGAAAGACAAGGAAAGCATGCACTTGGACAAGGTGGCTTAGAATGGTTCCACGTCATAACTAGGAGCAATTTCAATCCACTACCTAGAGGAGGTTAATCTCTAGGATTTTCAATCTTGATATTCTTATATTCCATCATAATATTACTAGACAAAACCACATTCATCCAAGGGCTTAGTACCTCAAGCAAGGATCTTCAACCTATAGAAGGAGCTTACCCACTTGAACCATGGAGTCTTCAACCATCAACATGGACTTACCCACTCCTTCTTCGATTCTTCGACCTTTCATGGATTGCCTATCCTTCTTGAACATCCGCCTTGCCTATCTCCTTCACTTGGAGATCTGGAACACCATGCTTTCTTCAACCTTGAAGAACAACAACTCCTTCTCCTACACTCAGAGAAGATCTTCAACCTTTTTTCAATAGGAAAGGGGGTAGGAAGATGGAGGTGGAGAGATTTACATCAATATAGGGAGTATCTCTCATACAAAAAAACCTAACTCACTCGTACTCACTAATTTGACTTGAAGGTAGAGAGAGAAAGGGGCTCAAAGGGTTGTATCACTCTCAACTAAGCTAGGACCAAGTATATAGTGAATGAGCAATGTTGGAATGAACTCCAAGAGGTCCTATTTATAGATGAGGGTGCCCCTTTGAGTTGTGGGACACTTATGGCCGAAATATAGATATTTTTTCTCAAATCAATGACTCTATTTTCGATCAAATAGTTCACCAACGGTCACAATCACTTTTTCTACAAATTCTGTACAGTGCAATCGGTCGAGTTTCAATAAAGATAACTTGACTGATCGACTAAATGACAAAGTCGATACTCAATCCATCGATCGAGTTTGTCCTGGGGTAACTCGACCAACCAATGAAAATTGAATTGGTCAGTTACTCGATCAGTTTAGTTCTATGAAAACACAACTCGACCGATGCACTCTTCAGAGAATTGATCCAAGAGGATCTGTCAAGATTAGAACTCGATCGATTGAATGCCTTTGATCAATTTTCTAAAGTGCATCAAAAGTGATTAAAACTTGGTGTTAAGTGTCCCAATCAATTTTCTCATCTTAGTTACAAGCCAATTCATCAATACAAGTGATTAAAAAAATATTCTCAGGTCATTTACATGGATTTCCTAAATTGTACACTTGTATATCTTTTGGCTTGAACTTGAGAAAATTAGGGCATGTCGATTTTGATCCTTTTCATGTACCTAACACGTAAAATCAATCTTGAATACACATATTAGATACATATGAATGGAATGGTTAAGTCATTATCAAAATATGGACAATGTATAGCCTCTAGGTCAATATTCTCCCCCTTTTGACAATGACAAACCATTCCTCAAGCATATTGAAAAGGATATAGAAATTATACCTTTGCATTGTGAATTAGGGGGATTCAAGATCTGAACAATGTCAATTGCTCCCCCTCAATATATGCTTCCTCTAACCTGCATAGTTAGTCTGTCTACACAAAGAAATTATATCATACATGTACTATATGGTCCTTTTCAAGTCACATGATAAAATAGTAAATGAACAAGAAAAGGATCTCATAAGCCATAAGAAACAGTATGACAATTAATAACAATATGATTGAGTTTCAAGACTTTGAAAGTTCTCTCCCACTTTTGACATTATCAAAAAGGGGGGGGGGGTAGAAGAGCATATATCCAGGTCTTCTCCAAAGCACAATCAACCAGATAATCATACAGGCAATCTCATATCATATGTCAAAAAGAGACAAAAGAAACATACAATCTCAATCATAATCAAAATGTGGTGAAAGATGGCACTAATGCATAATATATAGCAGAGCAAAGGGCAAGAGTCCACATCACATATATTACAACTCAGAAGCATGTTTGCATGAAAGTAACTAAAAGTAAGAAGCAATGAAAAATAGAAGATAAAATAGTACTTCTCAAATAATGTGCCCTGGTGTTTATTATAAAAAATAGCCTAGAAAGATATATATGATCAACATATTAGACTAAAAACTAAGAAACAAATTAGACATCAAAACTATCTATATCCACAACATCATCATCATCAGCTCCAGGCTCGTGGTCCTTGTCTCCATCTAAAGGTGCACCTGTAGTGCCTTCATCACTAGAATCAACACCAAAATCATCACCATCATCAAAAGCAACCTTTCCATCACCATCGTCATCATGAGCAACATCAACATCATCATCTTGGTCAGAAATCTCCATATTAGTAGGAGGACCAAAACCATGAATTGGCCAATGAGCATTCTGCTCATCCCAAGTCATACCAAGAGCGTGGAGCTCATTTGCCTAAGGAAAGGATGGAGTAGAGTCACTAAGAGAGGTAAGCATGGTGGCCAGGGGGCCAACATGCAACAATAGATAGGTGGAAGAAGAAGTAGGACCACCTATAGCAAAGGGTGGAGGAGAAGCAAGAAAAGTCTCGGGGGAAGGATAGTAATGATTGTATGCATATGAAGCAGAATCACTACTGGGGAAAGGCCGGTAGCTGGGATAGGGGTGTGCACATGATATGTTCATGATAGACGTGATGGAACATAGATCATGATGTAGGTGCTCCTGGACCTATTTGTTGTATGCTTGTTGGTGCATCATGAAGCCAATAAGGGTTTCTTTTGACACAAAGAACAAAGCACAACTAGGTCGAGGAGGAGGCTGAGGAGGTGGATCTCGGACAGAGGAGGTAGGGGCTATAGAGGTAGAGGCTGAGGCTAAGGCAGAGGTACCGGGTGTAGAAGAGGCAAAGACAGACACAAACTTCTAAATTGTGGTTTCACTGATACATGCACCCTTCATGGCTAACTTGTAATGAAAGTAAAAAAAGACTGATTTCTCAGTAGAAAACTAGAACAAACCACAAATCAGGGCTGGATACGGGGGATGGGTGCCTCGGGTGTTCTTACTAGTATAAAAGCAAGTCATGTGGTGTAGAATGTATCAGGACCACTTGACACTGATATTCTCAAGAATACAGTGTTCTTTGCAATATCCATTTGTTTTTTCTTTGGATGGATGTTGCAGTTGATCACTAAAGTCAAGATGCACTTCCTAAGTTTGAGGGAGGAGGAGGGTAGGGTTGACTTCTTCTTATATGGAACATCCAGTTTCTTCAAGTAGCGATGAATGTCAGGGAGAGAAAGTTCATTCTGCTTGTAGAAACCTTCATGATATAAAAGATCAATGTACTCACCATAATCCTTGTGACATGTATTGTTTTCCTCATCTCCAGAAAAGAAGACATTTAAAATATCCTCAAAGATTTGGAAATGCTTATTGACGATCATTGAGGTTAGGATTACTTAAGTATTCGATGGGGGTATGAGGGTGTCGTAGTTCCAATGCAAATTAGCATAGAACTCATGAATTGCTTTTGTGCTTTTCATCGTATTGAAAAAGTAGTCACGCTCGATAGCCAAGGCGGAGAGGTGGTGGATGACAAGAAACCTAGCTACTTGGTCTATAACGTCATGATCCGTAAGACGAGGCTCAAACAAGGCACAAAATGGGAAAGGACTCCTAGGAAGAAGGTCCTTATATCTATTAACAACCTCTATTGAGACAAAGGATGTGTCATCAATGGGAATCAAGCGATTAGATGAAGAAGAATTAGCATTGCTAGGTCCAGGTCATTTTCTCCTATGTGAAGCCATAGAAGCAAAAATGAAGAGGAGACACAATCCAACACATCAAACAAACCTCAAAAACAATCCAAACACCACCAGGGAGCAACCAGAGAGGTCTAGGTCAACCTATCTATGTTGGGAAAGGGCTAGGATAGGGAAGGTTAGGGCTAGGATAGAGAGCTTAGGGCTAGAAGAAGAGGAATCAGTCAGCTATTCTGTAGTTGAGAGGGAGAATAGTCAGTCAAACCAAACTTAAGTTGGATTCAGCCCGTCGATCGGTTGAGTTTTGAGAGTCAGAAACCCGACAGATTGGTCCATTTTAGAACAACTTTCAGCCACATATTGGTTGAGTTTGTCCTGGGGAAACTCGACCGATGGTCAACCTGACATAAAACCATCAAACTCAATTTCTAGCCATTTGAATGCTAATTAAATTTATTTTTCAAGTCCGTTATGTATTTTGAACATACTTAGGCACATATCACTCATCGTTGGCTACTATTTTGTGATAAAACAAGTGTTTGTGAAAAATACCCAAAAATAAGAGAAAACAAGGCATATATGAACAAGAAAAAGCATTTTTAGGCATACAAGCATTCAAAGATGACCAAGATAGATGCAAAACATATAGGATAGATGACTACTAGCTAGAAGACATGTCATATTCATCCAAAATAGTTATAAGCAATTTTGATCTAATAAAGTTAAAGTGCTCTCTAGCTAGAGGTTTAATGAAAATATCTACCAACTGATTTTCTGTGTCTACATGCATGATATAAATATCTTTTTTGGCAATGTGATCATGAAGAAAGTGATGGTGAACCTCAATATGTTTAGCTCTACTATGCAATATAGGGTTATAAGAAAGATTGATTGCACTAGTATTATTACAATAGATAGGAGAAGCATCAAAATGTATGTTAAAGTCTTGGAGTATTTGCTTGATCTATAGGACCTGGGCACAACAACTCTCGTCTGCAATGTACTCAGCCTTGGTAGTTGATAATGCCACATTCCTTTGTTTCTTGGAAAATCAAGACACCAAGCATGGTCCTAGAAGGAAGCAAGTGGCACTTGTGCACTTTCTATCAACTAAACATCCCACATAATCCACATCACTATATGCTATAAGAGTAAAGTCCCTTGACTTGGGGTACCATAGACCAATGTTTTGAACATAGGGTTGGTGTTTGAACCTTGCTTTTAAAACCCTAATCCTCTGACAAGGAACCCTAAACCTAATAATGTGTAATGACCACGCTTGTTTCTCTTTCAAGGAATGACTATGGTGTGTGATATTCTCTATCATGTTTATGAACTTCTAACCATACATGTGTTATGAGCTTGATAATCATATATAGTATATGCTATGGTGACTATGATATGAAACATGTTGAATGCTCCTTCATGAGGCATGTTGAGGCACTCATCCATGTATGCTAGACATCCTTGTAGCACCAAGATGTATCATAATCTAAAAAAATGTATTGGTGGCTTGGTTTGAAGTGAGATGTAGCTGAGTTCGTTGCAATATGGTGTTGTGTGTTAGTAGGTTAAAGCCAAGCATTAGAAGCTTGTAGGGACATTGCAACCACTTCCTAGACCACAATGGAAATGGGATCATGTGACTATGGACTTTGTTGTTGGTCTACCTAGGACATCCAAAGATCATGATTCCATCTGGGTGATCATTGATAGGTTGACCAAGTTAGTGCATTTCCTTCCTCTAAAAACAACATATACAGCTGAGAAGCTTGCCCAAATCTATGTTGATGAGATAGTGTGTTTGCATAGTGTGCCAACTACCATCGTATCTGATAGAGGTCCCCAGTTGAAGGGTCACTTTTGGGAGCGACTGTACACCACTTTGAGTACACAGTTGAGGTTCAACACTACTTTCCACCCATAGATACATGGTTAATTTGAAAGGACCATTCGGAACATAAAGGATTTGTTGAGAGCTTGTGTTCTTCAGTTTTTGGGTAGTTGGGACATCAACCCCAGTCTGATAGAGTTTGCCTATAATAAAAATTATTAGTAGAGCAATGACACGACACCATATAAGGCTTTGTATGGGAGGTGTTGTAGGTCTCCATTTTGTTGGTATGAGATAGGTGAGTATTAGCTTCGTGGTCCCAAGATTTTGTAGTAGACAACATAATAGCTTAAAGTGATTCAACAACAATTGAAGGTAGCACAAGACATGTAGAAGTTGTGGGTAGATAATCATTTTAGACCTTTGGAGTTACAAGTAGGTGACAGAATGTACCTTAAGGTACTCCTTAGAAAGGTTTGCTATGGTTTGGGAAGTAGGGTAAGTTGGCCCCAAGCTTATGGGACCTTACCCTATGGTGGCACGTGTTGGGAAGGTGTCCTACAAGTTGGAGTTGCCACCTGAGTTGCACATGTTGCATCCCGTGTTTCATGTGAGAATGTTGAGGAAGTGTCATCCTAATACAAAATTAGCATTATAGCCAATAGAGGTAGATCTTGATGAGGATATGTCCTATGTGGAAGGTCAATTGTTGATCCTTGACATGAGAGTGAAGAAGTTGAAGAAGAAAGACATAGTGCATTTGAAGGTTTTGTGGCATGACCATGGTGTTGAGGAATCCACATGGGAGCTCGAGGAAGAGATCAATAGGAATTACCCCTCTCTTTTCTCTTAGGATTTTAGGGGTAAAATTCTTTTTTAGGGGTTTATGGCTTGTAAGACCCCTGATATGGGTTTTGGGGTAACTGTTACAACCCCAATTTTTGGGTTCTTTTGGTGAGAAATGTAATTTCTCATATTACATATATTTGAAAAATAATGACATCATTTGTTTTGAATAAATGAATTTCATTTACAATAGCCTTGTTGGTTGTTTTGTGGACTTGTTTGGCTATTGGGCCCAATAATAAGGAAATTGGATTAATAAATGAATAATTGAGAATTAGAGAAAAGAAAGATGTAGAAACCTCTAGAAGGCAAAAGAATATAATCCAAAGTTGGATTTCATGCCTCTTGGGTTCCAAGGAGTCCAAAGCTTCAAAGATAATGCAACAAGAAAAGAAAATATCAATTAAATATTTCTTTATCAAGAAAGAAATTGAAAACAATGATATAATGTGGGAAATAAGTGGAAAGAGGTATGATTGAGTTATACTTGATGGATTTTTGTATCCATAAGGGTACTAATGTTAAAAGGAATTCCAATAAGGAAAATAAAAAGAGAGATAAAGAGAAATCTACAAAAAGATATATTTTAATCAATAAATAAAAAAGGATAATGAGAAAAAAAAGATATGGATGCATCTAGAAGGATAATAAGAATCCTTCAAAAAGGATTTCGAAATCTAAGGGTTCCTTGGGGTCCAAGGAGTCCCAAATAACAAGATAATGGTTTGAGGAAAGAGAAAATAACCATTAAATGAATTTTATTAATGAGTAACTTGCCTTTGAATAAATAGTCCTTTTCTTTTGAAGTTTCAGACTCAAACTTGACATGCAAGTAAATAAAGGCAAGAGAGAGAAACCCTTCAAATTTGGTTGGAAAATAGTGCACAATTTCTTAGTTATGCAATTTGCAAAATTACCTAAAGTTAGGTAATTAATTGCCTAAGGATTTGATGTCATGATGTGATTGGATTATCTTTCCAATTCCCTAGTTTCAGGGTTTATGTGGATCATTGGATCATGATCCAATGATCAGGGATGACTCCCATAGGCGCGAGGAGTCTTGCGCCAGGTAGGTTGGAAACGATCCAAACTTAGATCATTGTGAAAAGAGGAAAGGGAGTTAGATTGTGTGTTTAACACCTTTGAACTCGGGAGGAAAATCCGGTGAGAACCAACCCTACTTGTTAGGGGTGTGGTAGCCATTCGGGAGAATCCCCAACCTAGCAGGGACCTACCCTCGACCCTATATATAGGGGAGGGTGAAGAAGGGAACCGGAACATCTTTTTGCTACCCTGAACACTGCGGTGGAGTGAGAGGAGTCTTCCTATGCGCTCAATTCCAAGATCGACCTGACCTTTCCTCTCTGCAATATGTCGACCTCACCAAAAAAATAGTGGCTAGTTGGCGGTGAAGGAGCAGAGCCCGCCACCAATTGAAGGTGCGGTCAGAATCATGAGGCTTGGATGGAGCTTTTAGACCAGTCATCTTACTCACAGACTCACAAATGTCCGGAGTCAACCCATGAGTTGACTCGGCTAGGTTGCTCGTGAAGCTAGCCTGAGCTTGAAGACGACCCCAACAAAATTACTGAAACGCCCTTTCACGTATGATGTTCGGGTAAGGGCATGACTGTCCTTTTTTTCATTTTGATCGCAAGTTAGGGCGCGTGGCTGAGGGCTGTTGGATCCCGCGTGGTCCAGCGGACCATGGATCTGATGACTAGGTTTTTTTTTATAAAATCGTAATAAATCAGAAAAAGGACATTTCTTGCTAAAATCGTATCTCTTGCTAGAAAACTCGGATGAGGAATGTTTATACATGAAAAATTATCAAAAAAATATGACGGATATGTTAAAAATAGTTTGGGAACCTAAATAAGTATCTTTTTGCAAAAGTATATAATTTGGATGGAAAAAATATTAATTTGTGGTTAGAAACCCTAATTGTTGATAAAGGATAGATTTAATATTGCAAATAGATTAATTCGAGCATGGTTAACTCGTTTACAGATAAATATGAATTTTAACCTGTATTGAAAAGGAAAATGCAAGAATTAGGGGTTTAAGCTTAATATTGGGATTAATACCCTTAGAAAACCTAAGTGAGGGAAAAAGGGGAATAAAAGATGTAATTAATCTGAAAATTAGGGTTTTGTGGTCCAAACCTGATCTTGGGATATTAATGGAAAATAAGATGATATAATTAGGGTTTTGTGGATATTTTGATAAAAGTAAAGTAAAAGTGGTAAAAAGGAAGTGAAACCCTAATTATGGTTAAAACCCTAAAAAGGGGCTAGTAACCCAAGGGAAATATTAGGCCTATTAGACTTGGATACCATGATCTATGATAGAGAATATTGGATGTATATTTCAGGACTTAATTGTGTGCTTGCTTGATTCTAGATTACTTGCTTATTTGGATTATTCTTGCACCTGAGTCTGCCTGACAGGTATGTGGTTAATTATGGTTAATCGCATTAGTTTCCCGAAGAGTTTGACGGATGTTTAATCGTATTGAATGCAACCTAACAGTTTGGATTTTCATACTTGCAAATTATAACGTCACTTTGATTATCACAATTAAATTATAAGTGTGTATTCTCACGCCTACATGCCACCCTGATGGATGATGCCAAAGGTCAGGCCCAGATGGGTAGACCAATGGGCACCATGAGTTCTAACCCCAGACACCAAGCTCAAGATTGAGAAGGTGTTCTTTATAGAATGACTAATGGTCACTATGAAGGGTGACCTCAGACACCATCTATAGGGGGTGTATCAACTGTGACACCAACCTAACCAGCCCTAGGTCACAACCTAGGTCGATACAACACACCATATATACATAGGTCGAGACACCCAACACTCATTGAAACCCTAATCACCATTAAGGGTGACACTCCTCAACCAAGGCTCAAAAAGGCACCAACTTCTTTCACTCTCCTCTAGATGATGTCAGGATAGGAAATGAGCACTCTAGAGATGACAAATTGCACATCAACCCTCTACTTTGGGCAATTAGCAATTTGCACCAAAATAAGCACATAAAGCACAAATATCAACCAAACAAGCTCAAACATGAAGCTTAAGCTCTCTACAAGCCCTAATGACATCTCAAAATATTAGATCAAGGTTGTAAGAACATGATTAAGAAAAAGAAAATAGGGTTACCCTAAAACTCAGGTCAGGGGTCTTACAAGCCATATACCCCTAACAAGGATTTCTCCCCTAAAATCCTAAGAGAAAAGAGAGGGGTACTTCCTCATAATCTATTCTTCAAGCTCCCATGTGTCTTCCTCAACACCATGACGATACCATAGAACCTTTATAAGCACTATGTCTTTCTTCTTCTACTTCTTCACTCTCCTATTGAGGATCAACACTAGACCTTCCACATAGGACATATCCTCATAAAGATCTACCTCTACTGGTTGTTACACTAATTCTGTATCAGGATCATATTTCCTCAACATACTCACATGAAATATTAGATGCAACCTGTGCAACTCAGGTGGCAAATCCAACCTGTAGGCCACCTTCCCAACATGTTCCACCACAGGGTAAGGTCCCACAAACCTAGGGGACTACATACCCTTATTCCCAATCCTCAACACACCTTTCTAAGGAGATACCTTGAGGTACACTACATCTCCTACTTGTAACTCCAAAGGTCTATGGAAGTTATCTACATAGAACTTTTGCCTATCTTGTGTTGCCTTCAACTATTGTTGAATCACTTTAAATTTTTTCTATTGTATGCTGCCCAAGCTCAGGACCAAGAAGCTAATACTCACCTATCTCATACCAACACAACTGAGACATGCAATGCCTCTGATAAAAAACCTCATATGGTGTCATGTCAATGCTCCACTGATAACTATTATTATATGAAAACTCTATCATACTGAGGTTGATGTCCCAACTACCCAAAAACTAAAGAACACAAAGTCTTAACAGATGCTCTAAGGTCTGAATGGCCCTTTTAGATTAATCATCTGTCTATGGGTGGAAATAAGTGTTGAACCTCAATTGCATACCCAAAGTTGTGAATAGTCACTCCCAAAAGTGACTCATGAACTGGGGATCTCTATCTGATACGATGGTAGTTGGGACACCATGCAAATTCTCTATGTCATCAACATAGATCTAGGCAAGCTTCTTAGTTATATATGTTGTCTTTATAGGAAGGAAATGCATTGAGTTGGTAAACCTGTCAATGATCACCCAGATGGAATCATGACCTTTGGATGTCCTAGGTAGACCAACAACAAAGTCCATAGTCACACGATCCCATTTCCATTTTTTTTATGAAGCGGTTGCAACATCCTTGTAGGCTTCTAGTGCTTGGCTTTTAACTACTGACACACAACACATCTTGCAATGAATTCAACTACATCCAGCGTCATGCCAGGCAACCAATTCATATTTTAGATTATGATACATCTTGGTGCTACCTAGATGCATAACATGCATAGACAACTGAGCCTCTTCCAGAAGCATCTTCCCCAGCTCATCTACATCGAGAACCATGACTCTACCATGGTAACAAACTATCTCATCATCTAATTCATGGAAGTCACCATGCTTCTCACTGCCAAACTCTTTTCTAATATGATGTATCATGGTATCAATCTATTGTGCCTCTCTAATCTGTTGTCTTAGCATGGGATTCAACTGCAAATGTGCCAATCACTCTTCTAGCATTGACACCTGCAATCATACATTCATCTGATGCAAGGAGACCAACATTTCATGCTTGTGGCACACTAAGGAACTCAACTGGGCTCTGTCCATATGTGAAGATGAAGACTACCTTCTTAGTGCATCTTCCCCAACATTAGCCTTCCCTGGATGGTAAACAATTATGCAATCATAGTCCTTGATTAACTCCATCTAGTGTCATTGCCTCATGTTCAGCTCCTACCGTTAAAAGATGTACATAGGGTTCTCGTAGTCTGTGAAGATCTAACACTTCTCTCCATAAAGTAGTATCTCTAGTTCTTCAAGGAATGAACCACAACAGTTAAATCTAGGTTGTGGGTTGGGTAGTTCTCCTCATGTTTCTTAAGCTGTCAAGATGAAAGAGAAACTACATTCTTGTCCTACATCAATACACAACCCAAACCATTCTTAGACACATCATAGAAGATGATGTATCCTTGTCCTTACTCAGGTAAGACCAGAATTGGTGCTCTAGTCATCTTCTCCTTCAATGTCTAAAAGGCACACTGACATCTATCATCCCAAACAAATGGCACATCCTTCCTTGTCAACTTAGTCAGTGGTAGAGCTATAGCACTGATGTTCTTAATGGACCTCCTATAATAGCATGCCAAACCCAAAAGTTATGTACTTTTGACAGCAACTTCAGTTGCTCCCATCTGTCATAGAATCAACCTTCTTAGGATCCACACAAACACCCTCAGTAGTGATAACATGCCCTAGAAAAGCTACCTCCTTCATCCAGAACTCACACTTGCTAAACTTGGCATATAGCTGATGTTGCCTCAATAAATCCAATTCATGATAGACAAGATGCTCATCTTGTTGGATATCACAATTGTATATCAATATGTCCTCTATGAATACCACCATAAATTGATTAAGAAATTGTTGGAACACTCTATTCCTCAAGTCCATGAATCTTGTTGGTGCATTGGGCAGCCCAAACGGCATAACCACAAACTCATAGTGACCATATGTCACCCTAAAGGCCGACCTAGGTATGACATTGTAACGCCTGGGCCCACTGCCCTAGGCTCGAGTAAAGTTTCAGGAATGACGAATGGCCCCACAGACCACCACTAGCCTTAACTGTATGATTTTTCCTCACTCACGTGCCAGCCGAGGTCAACTTCCTGACTGGTCACCCATCCTAGTACTACAAGCTGAGCATGCTTAACTATGGAGTTCTTTAGTGATGGGCTCCCGGAAAAGGAGGTGCACCTTGGTGATATGGGTAGTCCAATCATTCCTTTTAAGAGTGTTTTATCCAAGGCCTCAAATCCTGGGATGTTACAATCTCCCCCACTTAGACTCTTGACATCCTCGTCAAGGCTCAAGTATAAGGCCTCCTAATCTCTTCCCCATTTCAGTGCAGACCCACAATGGCCCATGGACACCCAGCTCCCGATCATAGAATACCAGCGTAAGGGTGGCTACGTCAACCATGGAAAACCCTTTCCTACATGCCTGGACCGCACGACTCAAGGTTGGCATGCCATGCCCATGTGGGCCCCACCTACTGGAGGGGAATTGGCTCTGATACCATTCGTAACGCCTGGGCCCACTGCCCTAGGCTCGAGTAGAGTTTCAGGAATGACGACTGGCCCCATAGACCATTACTAGCCTTAACTGCACACTTTTTCCTCACTCACGTGCAAGCCGGGGTCAACTTCCTGACTGGTCACCCATCCTAGTACTACTCCAAGCTGAGCACGCTTAACTATGGAGTTCTTTAGTGATGGGCTCCCGGAAAAGGAGGTGCACCTTGGTGATATGGGTAGTCCAATCATTCCTTTTAAGGGTGTTTTATCTAAGGCCTCAAATCCTGGGAAGATACATACATCCTCCTTGATCCTCAGCTGATGATATCCTGGCCTAAAGTCTATTTTCAAAAACACTATCACACCACACAATAGATTAAATAGATCATCTATCCTTGGGAGGGGATACTTGTTCTTTATCATCACCTTGTTCAACTGTCTTTAGTCTATACACAACCTTGTGGACCCATCCTTCTTCTTTACAAATAGTATTGGAGCACCCATGGTGATGTACTTGGCCTGATAAAGCCTTTCTCAAGTAGCTCTTGCAACTGTCCCTTCAATTCTGCCATAAAAACTAGATCCATCGTGTACGGTGTCTGAGTTATCAGTTGCGTTCTTGGAACTAAATTGATTTGAAAATCAATATCTAGGGGCGGGGAACACCTAGAAACTCTTCAGGAAACACGTCCTAAAACTCTCTAACAACTAGGACCTCCTAATTATTAGGACTCCTCATGTCACTATTTAGCATGTATGCCAAGAACACCTTGCAACCCTACCTCAATAGCTTCTTAGCTACTATCGCCAAAACCAGACACGTCGGAAGAATCTTTCTATCTCCTTGGAAGATCCAAGTCTTATCACCATCCACAAACATTACCTACTTGTAACCACAATCCAAGACCACTCTATACTTCTTTAAGGTGTCCATTCCAAGGATTACATCGAATATAGGCATATGAAGTGTAATGAGATCCACTTGAATGTTGTGCCCTAAGAAAGAAAGGACAAATGAAGGACACAGATCCTGCAACACTACAGAACCAACTAAAAGGGTTGCTAACAACAACCAATCTCTCCTATGACTGATAGGCAAAAGACAACCGTCAAGCACATCACAAGTGATAAAAGAGTGTGTTACACCTGGGCCAACAAAAATATATGAAGCAAGAAGAAGACAAATTAAAATGAAATAACTCCACCTGACATGTCACTATTCGCGGGTTGACCACCACCTTCAGTTGACTCATGGCATAGAATCTAGTCATTGCTTGTTGTTTCCCATGTCCTCAACTTCCTCGAGTAAATAATCCAGTCTACGTAGCTTGCCCACATCCCTGTACTCCTCCACTGCTAAACGTCTACCTCTGTGAGCCCTTCTGTCTCTCACTTGATTGGTGGATTATCTCATTATCTCTCACTAGGTACTCCCGTCTCAGGTGTCCCACTTGCCCACACTTTGGCAAGCTCTGGTCTCAAACTGTAGCCTAGGCAGCCCCGTCACTGACACATACATTGTGTTGTGAGCTATGTGGAAGGCTACAACCTATGCCTTTACACGGTGACCACTATGTCTGCACACTAAAACTTTGTGGTGCTGCTGGTGTAGAAAACATTAGCTTCTTAAATCCTCCTAACGACTCTCCTTGGGATAGTGTAGGCCTCTTCTAGGCATTTTTCTCTTGCTTCTCTATCATGGATATCTCTATCCTACAGACTGACTCTGGAAATGTGGCAAACCTTTCTCTATTATCCAAGTTAGCCACTGGGATAGACAACTCAACATTCAACCCCTTCTAAAAATACCAAATCTACTCATCATCAGTGGTAGAGAATGAGGAAAAAACTAAACAAGATCCATAAACTTAGCCCCATACTCATTGATACATATAGATCCGTGCCTGATCCACTCAAAGTGACCAATATTCTCATCCAGATAGGTCTAAAGAAAGTAATGACTGACAAACTCATGTCGAAACTCCTCCCAACCAACAACCACTCCCGACCTTTTCTCTTCATCTATGGACCACTAATGGCCAACACTCCCCTTCAGAAGATACACTGCATACTTCAACTTATCAGCCTCTAGGATGTTAAGGATCTTAAAGGCATTCTCAAGCATAGTGAGCTACATATCAACATCTGGTAGATCGGCCACATTAGCTTACTCCACTACCCCAACACAACCAAGCCACTCAAAAGTCTTCCCAATACCCAAAGATTCTGTAAAGGGAACTGGAACCCTACACTGGGTACGGGCATCCTGTCTAACGTATGCGTCATTGTATCCATGAAATGTCGAAAAAGAAACTAAAAGGAAGGATTCTCAAGCATGGTTGGGTCAAACTAGTGGACTTCAGGCACCTGATCTTCTTGTTCATGGTTCCTTGCACCACCACCTGGTGTAGTAACACTGCTTTTAGCAACGCTTTCTTCATGTTCTCCATACATGTTTAAGCTTTTCTTATTTTGCATAAGAAGAAGTCACTATAAGACATATAGGACGACAGAAGAACAGACACAAACCCTAGTTCTAGGTCCCTATAGACTCAAAGAACCTAAAGCTCTGAAACCAACCAAACTGAGATATCCTGTGCCACAAACCAAAAGATAACTACTACTAAACACAGAAAAAGAAAACATAAACAACTAGATTACTAGAAAACACTATTTCATTAAGGACGAAAACTACAAAAAACTTTACATGTAAGTCCTCACTGGAACCTGCATCAGATGTCTTAAATCATAAGGTGATTACATCAACATGTCCATATTACATATGCCATCAGCCTACTAGAAGAGATACTTGTCCAATATATATATATATATATATATATATATATATATATATATATATATTTACATTAAAAAAAGGGGAACACCAACCAAAACCATGTATCAATAGCATGTCTACCAAAACACAAAAAAACCATCACAAAGGCCTGAGTGCATAGGGACAACTCTAGGACACTACACCAAAAGACTAGAAGCACATCCAACCTTACCTTCTAATGTTCTTGCTGTTGCTCTACCTCAATTACAAAATCTCTACCTCCTTGTGCATGTACACCTAAAAGATGTGGAGAAACACATGGGGTGAGATCTAAATCTCAGCGGGAGATATAACTCTCCACCAATGCTATTAAATCATATATAAACTAAAGCATGCAGATATAGTACCAAGAAGGATGAACAGATTCAGTTAAATGATATGTATATAACAAATAATGCAATTTAAGTGATACTAGAACTTAACACTGAATAGTAGAACAATTAGTATTCTAAGAAGGAATACAAAGAAAATTTATATTATCTACCAACTAACAAGTACTAAAGCAAAGCAAGGCTCCAACTAATGTTCTCGTATTTGATCCTAATCAAGTATGCTACATGGCTAATTACGTATTTTATTTTGCCATGAGGATTAGAGTTGTACCACTCAAATCCAACCGATCACTTCTAAGTCCAAATCGGTGTCATATAAGGTCTATGGAAGAATTTAAATCCATGACCTCACCAAACCTCATGGCTAGTACACGAGTACACAATAGAGACATACCAGTCAACTTCAACCAATAACATATAGTCCAACTATGAAAGTCCTAGCCCACCTCAGTACAGGTCACAGTTCTAATGAAACTAAGCTATAGCCTGCAGCCACACTCTTGTCAGGTTATGGCCTACAACCAATCCTATAAAATTGCATAAGCATCAATTCAATGAGCTATGACCTACATCCGCACTCCTATAAGGGTATGGCCCATAGTCAACCTTGAAATTCATATACTCAATAGTATATGACTCCAAGCCTTTACTAGGGAAAGCTTGTTTCACCATCCAACAAGTGTTGAAACTGAGATGGATATATGGCACGGGGCAAAACAACATTATTAAGTTCCACTTGATTAGTTAAGTTAATTAGATGTCTTTTAGCATCAATCAAGTTATAATGTACAAAGCCATAACAAACTCTACAAAAATAAGGGCATGATACAAATCCCAAAGATATAAAATGTATAGGGTGTGAGTTTGTCACATTATCACCACATGATGCATGTATCACTTCCATTCCCCACATCATCAATACCAAAGTCAAATACTATGGATATCAATCCCTCAACTCATCATTGAGAAACATCATCTGATAATAGACAATAACCCACTCCCAATTCATAGGACCCGTTCACATCATTTTGGTATCACAAGTGCCTCAACATGCCCCATGATGGAGCATTTGACATATTTCATATCATAGTCACCACAACATACACTAACATTGATTATCAAGCTCATAACACATGAATTGTTAGAAGTTCTTAAAAAGGATAGTTCACATCACACACCATAGCCATTCCATTAAAGAGAAACAACCATGGCCATTACACATTATTAGTATTAGGATTCCTTCTTAGCCGGTTAGGGTTTTAAAATCTAGGTTCAAAGACCAACCCTATTTTCACCATCTCCCATCAAGTGGAGCATAGTAGGGTTAAGGAATATCATTAGGGTTGATTAGATATCATCTAAACAACATTTTACATGCTTTATACATTACTTATACAAGTGTATCATTATGTATACAAACATGCCTCTGAACCACCTATCATCCTCATGTCTCTACCACCAATACCACTTGGTCATGATCACTCCACCCAGATCCTACCATGACCATGACACCTATCGTGTCTCAACCGCAACATCAATTAAAATAGGGAATAACTTGTCCATCAACACCAAGTGTCACTACGTCAAACAACACTAGGTACCACCAATAAAAAGGGAGCATATCGACCAACACTAACCATGGTCGCGACCAAGAAAGAGATGGGTGTCTCAACCATCACTAGGAGTGATACTTCATTCCAAAATAGAAGACAAGATCAAGAAAAAAATCATCATGAAGGAGAAAGCCCATGCAAAATGATCACCAACAACCTTAGGCATGCATCATGCAATCACTATGGAAGGATCTCATCTAAGAGAGAAGAAACCATGATCAAGGTATCCAAAATAGAACCTAACCTCCCTTCAACACCTAGGTACATGAAAACCATGCATGAGAGAATTCTCAAGGTCAAAATATAGGGGGGAACTTCCATAACATATCAACCACAAATATAGGTGCATGTAAGATAGGGTTTTGGATTTCTACCAAACCAAGCAAGATATCTCCACCAAACAAGTTGTATAGAGTATCGTTATCTACTAGCATGATAAGGGAGAATTTTAGAGAGAGAACATAGTAGTAAGCATACATTAAAGAGTGCAGTGCAATAAAAGAGTAGATTAAGTGTTATATAACCTACCTTAAGAAGATCATCACCAAGGATTCCAGTCTCCATGATCAAGAGCTCCAAGCACACGATCCAAGGGGTGAGGAAGCTCCACTCTTGGTCACAAGATCACCTTAAGAAGGAAAAGATACCAAGATCAAAGATCATCCAAGAAAATAGAGACAAAAAGCTCTAGGCTGAGCCAAAGAGAAAGGGGGAAGGGAGAACAAACCCTCCTCAAACTTGGGTCTACCTTGTCTAAACATGGTCTATGACCCTTGTGATGAGGAGTTTCTCTCGCCAAAATGACCCCCATGGAGGAACCATGGTCTAGGGTCGAGAAAAGAGAGGAATATGGAGATAGGAGATCAAAAGAAATGCCATCAAAGAAGATAAACACTTACCAAGAGCTGAAGATGGTCTATGGTCAC
Organism: Alisma plantago-aquatica; assembly: GCA_963693085.1. Classification (NCBI taxonomy): domain Eukaryota; kingdom Viridiplantae; phylum Streptophyta; class Magnoliopsida; order Alismatales; family Alismataceae; genus Alisma; species Alisma plantago-aquatica. The sequence continues at coordinate 752,333,524 of OY856413.1, forward strand.
CACAAGCACCACATACAAGAAGAGTTCGCTCACCAAGCTCCAAGGTCAAATATCCTTTCTCCACCAAGATCTAAGGAAACGAAAAAGAGAAGGGTGAAGATAGAGGGCCAAAAATGGTTACAAGCATGGAGAGATAAGGCATTATATAGGTGGAGGATGAGAGAGAAGGCAAGGGATGATGTGTCAACACTCCAAGGTACCACAGGGATAGTTGTCCACTCAAAAGACCAACATGCAACCACTCTATCCTAATATGCAACACAAGGTGATACACTCTAAGTTGGGTCTCGACCACCATGGTCACCCACATGGTCTTGGTCGCTACCCTCCCATGGCTCACCATCCATGATCACGACACATACACGCCATCATCACTAGGTCGAGATAAGAGATCTCCACAAAACCTAGGTCGAGACATCCTACAAGAAGGAAACTATATCGACCTAAGACCACCACTAAGGTTAGGATCCTTGATGACCACTAGGGATAGGATCCTTGGCAGCCACTAGGGTTAGGATCCTTGGCAGTCACTACGGTTAGGATCCTTGGAGACCACTAGGGTTAGGATCCTTAGTGACCACATAAGATCAAAATCTCATCGACCACACTGAATCAAATCTTTGCTAACACATAAGATAAAAATCTTGGTGACTAACATAGAAATCAAATCTTGGCAACCAACATGAAAATGAATTCTTGGCAACCAACATGAAATCACACACATACACAAGGTCTAGAATTTCTATCTCTAAGGAAGAAACATGTACCAGATCTCGAGTAACATCAAGAAGGATAATCTACTCAAGATCTACCATCTAATCTCAACCCTAGGCAAAGATAACATCTTTCTACTTGGAACAACATTTTAGGGAAAAATCATGTACATGCAAGATAAAAGTAAGCATTAATAATGGAGAAAGTTATATAACTTTCCTTAGAGACGATGAATAAGCTCAAAACAAAAAGGTATACTGACGAAAGAAGGTAGAAACCCTAGCTTGAACACTCCAGTCGGTGAATCTAGCTCCTTCTCCAAAAAGGATGCAAACCCTAGATTGCAGAGACACGATAGGTGTCTTCAACCTCTAGCATATGCTTTACCATGGATCTGACCAAGAAGAAGAGAGAGGAAGATAGGGCAGCAATAAAAACGAAGGAAAATAGGGAGATCTCACTTACCAAGACTAAGAAGAAAATGAAGGAACCACCAAAGAACCTCAACAAGGGTGGTTCCAAACCCTAGGTGCACATGCAAACAAGATTGACCAAGATTCTCCTACCTTGGATCCTCCTCCTCCACCAAGAAAGGGAGAGAGCTTTAGGTTCACTGAGTCTACAAGGATAGTAGGAGTTAGGACTAGGATGATAACTAATTGATGAACATGACACAAACATGATGCATACTGCCTAAAGTCAGTAGTTGGATTCCCTAGCCAGGTACTCAATTATTGAAGAAAAGGTATGTATGGAACTCTTTGATAGTTACCTTTCTGATTTCTCTAATCAAGTAGTCATCTGGAAATAATCCCAATGACATAACAAATAAGAAATCATTGTGAAAATGGTTTAACCTTACCCTAAAAGAAAGATGAAAATCATATCTTAACTCATCAAAACTTGAATGTTGGTGAAATAAAGGAAAATATATGACACCACGAAGCTTAAATCTGAATTTAAATGAGTTAAAAAGGAGTTCTTGAAACTAATATTCTGGAATATAATGAAGAAAAGGAGAGATAAATCTATGTTAATGGATTGATTCATAGTGTAAAATTCACATAAGAAGAGAAGAACTCCAATGATAAGTATGACATGAGATGATAAATAAGAGCATTGATAGATGAACAAAGTGAAAGATGAGTTAATCTTAGACTATTATGTGTGTGAAAGAAGGTGTTAAAGGCAAACATATCATGATAAATAAAGGTGATTAAATGGAGGTGATACATAACAAATGAAAATATGTCAAAATATGATGAGCTACCTCTTAACAAATGAATAAGAAACATGATAGCACGAGAAGATATAAAAAAGAATGATAAATATCCAACATTAAAGAGTAATGAAGTATGATAACCATGTTCGTTCCTATGATGATGTCAAGGAACCTAGATGAAAAAGTTATAAGATATATAAAAGAAGTTGTAACTTGCATGATAATTGGAGAATGATTAACCCCTTTCTAGGAACCCTTCGGGCAATATTCTTGTGTTGCGGGACAACATGACCCCCTAATGTTATTTCTATCTCAGGATGCACCATTCAAGTGGGTCTTGTGACACTTGGTATACATTAATTTGAGGTAATCCTAGAGATGGATATCTTGGAGAAATACATGGTTGTTTTGGGCTATAGTTCTAAGATCGTGACATTTTGTGATGGGGATGTGTGTTGGGATTTCCAATGAGTTAGGAAGATTCTTCCTACATGTTTTGTGTTGGATATTATGGCAAAGGAGATGGTGGGACTAGGATGTGAGGTCTTCTTAGCACATGTAGTGGATACCAAGGTGATGAGTCCTAGTTTCCTGGGTGTACTGATGGAACATGAATGGATAATGCTAGCTGATTTTACTGGTGTTCCTTCTCCCTAGAGAGGGTTTGGTTTTGAGATCCTCCAATGTTTTATGGGAAGAAGAAGGATGGTTCTATGATGCTTTGCATGGATTTCTGACAGTTTAATAAGGTCAAAGTGAAGAACAAGTAATCATTGCTGAGGATAGATGATTGGTTGATTAGTTGAGGGGTTCTCTAGATAGACCTAAGGTTGGTGTATCATTAGTTGAGGATAAAGGAAAATGACATACCTAAGGCAACATTTAGGAAAAGGTATGGTCATTATGAGTTTATGATTAGGTCATATGGTCTAACCAATACATCAACAAGCATATACAGACTTGATGAAAGGTGTTTAGACTATGTCCCTATTAGTTTGAATTAGTGTTTGTTGATGACATTTTGACATATTCTAGAAACAATCAACACTGTGAATAAAATCCTTGTCAAACATTGGAGTCATTATTGGATCACCAATTATATGCTAAAGTTTAGTAAGCACAAGTTCTAATTGATCGAGGTGTCATTCTGAGTTATATTATATCTACCATGGGTATTGGTGTAGATCTCAAGAAGAAGGAGTGAGTGTTGGAGTGGGAGCAGTCCAAGACATCAATGGAGTCCCAAAGTTTGCTAGGTATAGAAAGATACTATAAGGGTTGTCAATGTCCTTTCCAGTGGTGAGAGGAGAAGTTGATGAGAGTTTCAGTATTAGTGTTTCCAAGGAAAGGGAGAGATTGCCTCATTTCCATGATGATTCAAAGTATGGCTTGGGATACATGTTGACGTGGGACATCAATGTGATTTCTTTTGCTTCGCAACAACTTCAGAAACACAAGGAGAATGTGGTAGTTAACGCACTACAATAGGAAGTTACCTATGTCAATGTGTGCAGATAAAGCATAGTCAGGCGCCTTAATGTATCTCAAATAATGTGAGAACTTGTTACACTAAATGAGAGTACTCAAAACACAAAACATGATTACTTATTAATGAAACACAAATTCAGTAAATAGGGTAAATTAAAATCAATTTCAACATTTCCCAATTTCTCATGAACATTTGCATAATGATCAATATCCTTTACAACATAAACTTTACAAAAGAAGACTATCCACATCTTGCACATATACAAGAATCAACATGTTATCGAAAGCTCAATTAAATCAAGACATCACATACAAACTTTTCACCCAAACTGAAGAGTACATGGATGGCTCTAGGACACACTAGTCAACTAAACTACCTTCTCTAGGGTTCATCTCCTCAAATTATCTTTGCTTCTATGGTTCTGCTTCTTCTATTGTCGATCACCTAAAAAGATGTGGTGACCCAAGAGGTGAGACCCAGTCCCAATGAGAGATATAACTCTCTCCAACGTATATTGATTACAACAAATTATTCCAATACTAAATAAACTGACCAGATGAAGTATTTAATAGTAAATTGAGCAGATTGAACAGTTCAACCATGCTAAATAGATTAAGAACTTAAGCTTACCAACAAGTATAATTATCAATGTATATATAGGTAACCAATAAATCCATTTATTATATTAGATATCTACTCAGGCTTCACAAGATTGCATCTATAGTAATCATCATCATTAGTCAGACTATCATCATATGCAATGCTAACAACACAAGCAAACTAGTAGCATAAGCATCTCTAACATCATGAATATATCTAGCAGCATAACATGGATATCAACAATGGCATGATAATAAAATGAACAAATCCACATCATAAGTAGAGATAACATCATAAGCACAACTAACTGCATAAGCATGTTTAGCAGTTTAAGCATTGCTAATTACAAAGGCATGGCCAACGGTGTTAAACATAGCTTGCAACATCATCTTAAATGTCCATGCTAGTATATATGACAACATTAGCATGTTTACAACATCATCATAATACAACATAAGCATATTTGTCATCTCATATTGTACTATACATAATCTCTATGTAAGGAAAGCAAACAAGGGTTATCATCCAATGTGAAATGTTGTGTATAACCCTAAATAGATATGCTACTTGAATATATTACTTTTTTTTTATTATGACCTAAGGAATTTGAGGATTTACTCAAAATAAACTAACCACTGCTAAGCCAAAACGAGTGACATAAAAATATCTATAAAGAGCTAGACTCGTAAGATCTTCTCCGCCCCCGGTCAGTATGGGTCCGCCACAATGACACAAAAGGTCAAGCTCCTAGCAGCCCAGTCCGTCTTTGGTACAAGTAATGACACTAATGAAAAAAGGTGGGTACACATACCCTACCATATGAGGTACAACTATAGTTTTCCTCCAATCTCATCACATATATAATCACTGAGATACAACCACATCCCTTCTCAAACTCAGGGATAGGTATGACCACAGTCAACGTCCCTAATTACTTAGATTCAAAATGACAAGCACCCTACATACTGAATTGTATGCGCTCTAAGTTTTCCTTAGGAGTACCCATTTCACCATCTGGCAAGTTCTGACACTTAGATGGATCTATGGCATAGGGCACTACATGATTAGAAATTCACTTGATTAATTATTGCCAATTGGATGAATTAAGGCTGCATCACACATGTGGACATACAAACCCTAATTTATCTCTAACAAACATTGTACATGTCTTTTCTGATTCTTCAGATCTTGGATCCTTGATGTCCTAGGGCAAGGTACTCATCTCCCCTAGCTCTGTATATGCCACTGGCTAAAGTGGCGTTGCTGCCACCTTACCACCTAGTGGCACTCACCCATACACCTCATTCCTCATGCATTTTGATAATTGAAGGTCCATTCATTCTCATCCTTCTCTATCTCCCTTTCCCCCTATTCACCTCCCCTTTTATGCCCAATAATGTGTGGGTCACCACCTTCTTCTACCTTCAGAAACCCTAGCATTGTGATGGAACCCGATGGGGCATTTACATTTGGACCCACCTCAATGCTAGAAGAGGGCATAGCTTGGTATGGGGATCCAATATGAGCTTGTTCGATATCACCACAAGCAGTGTAGATGCTTCTATCCACACTGTGATGTGGCTCTAGTGAACAGGTTTTACAGCGTCATCACGGCCTTGTGTGAGGCGTACAAGAAGAATGCATGGGCCGGGTTCAAGGTTGGTCAAGGCTGGTTAGAGGAGGACCCACCCAAACCATTAAGAGTTACCCACATCATCAAGGACCCACTTTATCTCCCCCTACACCTCACATCTCAATGGAAAAAGATCCACACCGTGAGATCCAATCCCAACGAGCCTAGGGTAGTGACGAGAGGTGTGGAGTCACACGATGGAGGTCTAGCGAGATATCCCGAGCTTGGAAACATGAACTTTGACCCACACAGTTGGGGCGTGTGTGCCTTGAAAGTGGCTAGATCCCACATCCACAGACGTGTTCAAACACATCATAAATTGGTAACACCCAAGTTGTTTTCCTATAGTTTTGATCAAAGTGTTCTAAAATCCATAAGTTTTTCCTCCCTCAACAAAAATACACAATATTATATATCAAATTGATCAACTTGACATGTGCTACATAGTGAACATATTTATAGACTTTGAATCTTCTCCTAGTTTTCTATGTTTGCTAAAAAAGTGATTTTTGACTACTATTAATTATTCTTAATGCTTGATTATGACAAATTGGGGACCTTTAATTCATAATCTGTCGTCTGATCCCCAAATCAGTAACGTCCTTATTCTTTAGAACCTGATGATTACCCTTAGTAACTTTCTTTCTCTTGTGTTAACTTTATGCACATATATGTCTTGTTATAAATATTGATCAAGTGGCATACCCTATTATTCTAGTATCACATCTTAGCATTGACCAATGCTAATCAACTGCAAAATTAGTAAGATATGTTAGACCTCATAACTCTAATAGTTTTCCCTAACCCCTCTTACTAAGGTTGACTCTTCTGACACATAATTCATGTATGTGACATATGTGAATGGAACTATGATACTTGTGCCTTAATGTTTATGTGGACCCCTTCTCTTGTCCTCCCCTATCAAAACTAGGAAATCCACCTTAGCTTATGAAATATTGTATGTGAATGTTTCACATTAGTCTCATTTTGACTCTTGATGGTATATATGAACTATGTTGATTGTTGAATGTATGTGGATATGTTGATACCAATGTCAGACTATGATGCCTTGACTTAGGGGACATCTGCCTATATTTAAATATTCAATTCATGTGTCCATAGTTTCTTGATCGAAATTATGCCTTATTCTTGGATCCCTTTTTTCTTTTAGATCATGACCTCGATTTCCCTATTGTGAGTCCTTTTACCCTGAAATGTAAGCAAATGTTTTAAACCTTGAAATGGTCATACAAAAAGAATGGAACATCAAAATGACTTGGAACATGAGCCATACCTTATTAATGACCTTTGAATAATTATAAGATCATAAAACATGAAATCATCCAACCTTGAAACTATCTTTTCCAAAACCCTAATGTAGATCTACATAGGGTTAATGATGAGAATCTAATCCATGTATGAAATCTGGCACTTAACCATGTGTTGCTTGAGATCTAGATGGTCAAGGATAGGTTATGAAATCTCTAAAATCTAGTATAAGATTCAAATAGTTATATGACTATGGATTTCTTGCTTGAAATGTGATTCATATGTATCCTTGTTTACTTGCTGTAATATTGACATGTAGTATCCTAGTATGTACTCAATGTTTGTCTCATGTCATTGTTTTATAACGTACAAACGTAATATGGAAACACCATTATACAATGTGGAAATAGGTTTTTTACTCAACAAATTTGTTCAATGGGGTCTCTCACCTAGAATACAGTTAGCTCATGGCAATGGCCTCAAGGTCCCTCATGTATAATAGGGTTAGCTAATATTGAACACCCATACAGACCCTTCCATTGGAAAGTTTGTCAAAGGCCTTATGATACATGATATTAATGGTGTAATTGGAGTAAAATGACATAAAACTTGGGCTCTCATTTTGCAAAGAACGCAATATGTTATTTTCTTATTCGTTACTTCAAAACTCTATACAAATTATGCAAAGGTTATGTATGTCTATATTTTATCAACATACTTAGCACCTCATGTGCTTGAATTGTCTTTTTCATGTATTTTATAGGTTCATAGATGTCTAGAAGTTGATGGGATTGGTGAGCTATGTCAGGGGTACTTGTTGTAAGATCCCTAGCATACATGAGTAGACTTGTGTAATTTGTACCTCAATTTGTAAATAATAATCTTGTAATAATGAATGTTTCTTAATATACTTGTTGATTGTTGAGATTATGATTGGTGTCTTTAGATTTTTATCTATTCATGTATTCTACACTTTACACTTCTGCATAAATACTTTGATAATACCATGATAGGTATGGATGCCTAGGTCAATCGTCGTTGACTTTATAGCCATTTGGATTTAGGATTTGGGTAACAGATGGTTCCATGATCGAAGATATCAGATCATGAACAATAACTACCCCAACATTTCTCACATGTACCACAAACTAAACACAACCTAACATCACAAACACAAAAACTTAATAAGATGTCCTTTGTGTTCTATGTTGACTTAGCCTCTAGGTTAGAATGTAGATTTTCTTAATCTAGTTGTAGACTTGTGTTATCCCTAAATCCCTTTCTTTTCTCCTCCTTATGTCTTGTAGTATGTGCAATAGGTTCAAGAGTGTGAGAAATGGGAGATCATACTACAACCCTTGACATATGTTCATGACATTTTCTTAGGATAGCTACATAGGCGTGCACCATGTTCTTGTTAGTTCTCTAGGTGTCATGGTACTAGACATCCCAATGAGTGTGGTAACTCATTTTAGTTTTGATTTTATTTGAATCGAGTATGGTGGTTTTCATCCCCCATTTCAACATTGGAGAAAACCTCTTTCAAGTATTAGTATATGTATATATGAAAATGTTACCACGCCCGGAAAGGCAGTGAATGTCCATGTGATCTTAGAAAAAGAGATGTAACATCAAGTATAAATAATAGTGTTTAGATGATAGTTGAAATCCCTAGAGTTGTCTAGAGCCATGATAGAGGTTAGGCTAGTAAGTATCCTAGATGACCTATGTTGATGATGATGATGATGATGATGATGATGATGATGACAGTGACGATGACGATGGCAATGGTAATGATGAGGATGATGTTGATGTTGATGTTGATGATGATGATGACAATGACAGTGGGGATGATGATGATGATGATGATGATGACGACGACAATGATAATGATTATGACAATGATGATGGTGATGACAATGATGATGATTATGGGGGTGGTGGTGGTGGTGGTGATGATGATGATGATGATGATGATGATGAGGATGATGATGATGATGATGATGATGATGATGACGATGACAATGATGATGATTATGACAATGATTATGGTGATGACAATGATGATGATTATGGTGGTGGTGGTGGTGATGATGATGATGATGATGATGATGATGATGATTAAAGTGATGATGTTGATGATGAAGATGATGATGATGATGATAATGATGATGATGATGATGATGATGATAAAAATGTTGATGTGACATTGTGAGATGTTGAAATATTATTCAAGTCACATTTCATGATATGATATGAGTTTGACACGCAACCCTAGCTAAACTTAGCATGTTTTATGATACATGCAACATGGTTGATGTGATAAACATAGTTAGTAGGTTAGAATGCTTTCTTGTATCTAGTCTTATATACATTGATATACAATACATGAGATATGATTCATGACCTACATAAGCCTCAGTATCATGACAAAGAAGTATGTCTAGATCAGGACATATTAAAATGGTGAACCTTTGATATGGGTCAGCCCGACAACGGTGAAGGTCAGAGTACCTAAACTCCAACATATATGTGAAATGTTAAAAAATATGCATGATGGAATACACGATGTTAAGTCACTAACTTGGCCACTACTAAGTATGTGAGTTTAGGCACCTTGGTGTGTGGTTCCCTTGAATGGTTTAACACTATATTTCTTCTGAAAGATCTAATCCAACGAAGAGGCATTTGATATATTATGTTTTCTATAAAGGTGAGGGAGATGTACCAAGACCCTAATATGACATACATGATGTGTGATCTCAATGATGAGCATTGTACTTAGGTTAGTAGTTGTATATAAAGGAATCTAGTAGTTTCCCTTGTTTCTTGAAAGATGGGTGGAAAATTTCTTATGGGTAGATGGTTGTGGCTAGCATGTCTTGTTGGATATATATAGGTCTTAGCATAATTGGCTTGTCCTTGTGGATCTGATTTGAGATACAAGTGAGATAATTATGGAGCATAAATGTTAATAATGATGACGCTCCTAGAATGAAGTTTGACACATGAAATGTCTCACTTTAGTTAAAACATAATGTATACATGATACACCACACTCATAATCTAGACCTAGTATAAAATCATACCATACACAAAAAATTTAATTTGGAATCATGAACTTGATACATTGATGCCTAGAGACCTTATCTTGAATAATCAGGGGTACATGCCTAATCTCATACCCAAATGAAAAATGATTAACTCAATATGACAATGGTCTTAAGTCATAACTCAAATAAATATGATAAATAAATTGCTTAATTTCATATCCAAAATGTTAATTGATGAATATAATTGGGGATAGTTGGTAGAATATTGTGGGGAAACTAAAACATGAATGAAATCTAGTATAATTATGAAATATGCACGTCCAATGATGATCTCATTTGGAAGTCATGATTGTGAACATGTTCACTTTGAATTGATAACATAGATTTTGATAATACACATAGGTCTTGTATGAATATATGAACAAAATCCCTAATGTTTGAATACTATGTGATGGGAAAACCCTAATTTCAAGATTATGTAATGATATGGTAAAACACCAAGTAATATGTATTTATATTGAGATTGGTATACCCTTGAGGATGGAAACCTGTGTGTGCATCCCATGAAACTAGATTCCTTGATACCTTAGTTTGGCTCTTAAGTACAATGAAAGTGTCAACTTTGACTCCTTCATATGATCTTGGATGAATTTCAAGGACAAAATTTCTTTTAAGGAGGGAAGGATGTGATAGCCTGACTTTATCTCACCTTGATTAAACTCCTTTCTCTTTTGTGAACCATATCACTCAATTGACATTCAATTTCACGAATTAAATATGTTGAGGGACAAAATTGATCACTATATGCTCGATATTCGTAGTTGTGACATAACTTGCTCGTAGATCTAAGTTCGAAGCTATTAATGTATCACACTCTTGTGAGAAATATTGAACCTTATCGATATGATATGTTTACTCCTTAATATATATTATGTTGTATATCTTTGAATTGTGAATCCGACGGCACAAAAATTGTATCAATCGGACCTCTAGAGTCCACGTTATGACTTTATGAAGATTTGCTTAAATTGTATATGATTTAATCGATTTATGTGACAATTGAGCCTTATTGGGACCAAACATAAGGACACGACCCAGTAGCCACCTAGACATGTACAAAACCCTAATCCATGTCTTTTCTCATCCTTTGGATCCATAAGATCTAAGGGTTGGGGACTCGTCTCCCCAGCACTGTACGCGGCACTGGTGCAAGAGGTGTTGCCTCCATGTAACTACCTTATGGAGCTTACCCATACACCTCATTCCTCACCCATTTTGATAATTGAAGGTCCCATTCAATATCATGTTACTCCTTCTCCCTTTTACCCCTCTTCACCTCCACTTTATTTCCCCATAACTTGTTATTCACCACCTTCTTCTACCTCTGGAAGCCCTAGCGCCAGCATGGAGCCCAGTGGGGTAGTTATAGACAGGCCTGCCTCAGTTTTAGAGGAGGGCATGTCTAGGTACGAGGCACTGAGATGAGCTCAACTGACATCTTTAAAAGTAGCATAGAGGATTCTACTCACCTTGTGCCATGGCTCCAGTGAATAGGTCTCGCGGAGCCGTTGTGGCCTTCTGTGAGACGCATACTACCAGATCTAATCCCAACAGTCAAGATCATGAGTCTAGGGTGGTGGCGAGTGGTGTGGACTCACACGGTGGGAGTCGGGTGAGATGGCCCATGACTGGGCAACATGACCTATAACCCACACGACTGGGAGGCACATGCCTCAAAAGTAACTGGATCCCACAACCACACCCACATCCACGACTGTGATTGAAAACATCATAAATAGGTAAAACCTAAGTTGTTTTCCTATAGTTTCGATCAAATTGTTCCAAAATGCATAACTTCCACCTCCCTCATCCAAAATCTATGAAATTGTAAATCAAATTAATCAGATCGATGGGCCCTAGACAATGAACATATTTATAGACTTTGAATCTTATCTTTGTCTTATAATATTGCTAAAAGTGTGATGTTGGACTATAATTGACTATGCACAATTCTTGATTATGACAAAGTGGGGACCTTTGATGCTTAATCTATCATCTGATCCCCAAATCAGTAATGTTCCAATTCCTTAGAGCCTAATGATGACCGTAAGTACCTTTCTTGCTCTTGTGTTAATTTCATACATGTATATGGATTGTTATGAATATAGATTAAGTGTCATGACCTATTATGCTATTCTCACATCTTAACATTGACCAATGCTAATAAACTTCAAAAATAGTAAGCTATGTCACATCTAATGACTATAATACTTTTCTTTAACCCTTCTTACTAAGGTTGACTTTTCTGACACATAATTCATGAATGTGACATGTGTAACTCAAATTATGATACTTGTGCCTTAATGATTATGTAGACTCTTTCTCTTGTCCTCCCCTATGAAAACCAAGAATTTCTCCTTAGCTTATATAATCATGTATGTGGATGTCCCACTTAAGTCTCTATGGTGAATCTCATGGCATATATGATCTATGTTGATTATTGAATGTATGTAGATATGATGATACCAATGTCAAACTACAATGACTTGCCTTAGGGGACATCCACCTATATTTGAATATTCAAGTCTTATTTGCATACTGTCTTGATCTATATTATGCTTTATGCTTGGATCCCATGTCTCTTTCTGATCATGAACTTGATTTCCCCATTGTGAGTCCTTATATGGGAAAATGTAAGTATTTGTTTTAAACCTTAAAATGGCCATACAAAATGAATGGAACATAAAAAAAACTTGGAACTTGAACCATACCTTCTTGGTTATCTGTAAATAACTATAAAATCATAAAACATGTAATCGACTAAACTTGAACCTATCTTGGAAAAAAACCTAATGTATAACTACTTACGGCTATGTTGAGAATCCAATACATGCATGAAGTCATGTGCTTAACCAGGTAATGCTTGAGATCTAGATAGTCAAGGATAGGTTATGAAATCTCTAAAATTAGGTATGGGATTCATGTAGTTATATTACTATGGCTTTCTTTCTTGAAATGTGATACATATCTATGCATGCTTACTTGCTCAAATATTGCCATATAGTACTCTAGTATGTAATCCATGTTTGTCTTGTATAGTTGTTTTATAACTTGCAAACATAATATGGAAACTCCACTATACAATGTTACAACAAGGTTTTTCTCAATGACTTAGGTCACTAAGGTTACTCATGTAGAAACAAGGTTAGCTCATGGAAATGGCTTTGAGGTCCCTCATGTATAAAAGGGTTAGCTAATCTTGACTTCCCTTATAGACCCTTCCAATGGGGAGTTGGTCAAATGCCTTATAATACATGATATTGAAGGTGTAATTAATGTATATGGCATAAAACATGGGCTCTCATTTTGCTAAGTACTTAACATCTTATTTTCTTATTCATTACTTCAAGAACTCTATTCAAACTGTGCAAATCTTGTGTATATGTATCTTTTAGCCCTATACCCAGGACCTCATGTTCTTGACCCTCCTTGTTTCACATATTTAATAGGTTCAAAGATGGTTGTAAGTTGATGGGATTGGTGATCTATGATATGTGTACTTGTTGTAAGGTCCCTAGTATACATGAGTAGAGTTGTGTAATTTGTTCCTCAATTTGTCAATGAGAATCATAAAATAATGAATGTTGCTTAATATACTTTTTGAATGTTGAGATTAAGATTGGTGGTTTCATCTTGTTATCTATTCATGTATGCTAATATTTAAGCTCCCACATTCACACTTTGATAATACTATGTTAGGGACAGACGTCTAGGTCCTATCACCATTGACGTTATAATCATTTGGAGTTAGGATTTGGGTAACAGACGGTTCCATGATAGATGGTATCAAAGCATGAAAAATAACTGCACCAACATTGCTCACATGAAACACATACTAAACACAACCTAACATCTCAAACCTGGAAACTCAATAAGATGTCCTTTGGGTGCTATATTGATTTAGCCTCTAGGTTAGATACTAGATGTTTTAGAACTCATTGCCCAATGAGTGTGGTAATATTTTGATTTTGATTTTACTCGAATGGAGTACAGTGGTATTCATCACCTATTTCAACACTGAGAAGACCTATTTCAAGTATCAGTATATGTATATATGAAAATGTTACCACACCCAAAAAGGTAGTGAGTGTCCATGTAACCTTAGAGAAATAGATGTAACCTCATGTCTAGATGAGATTGTTTAGATGATAATGGTAGTCTCTAGAGTTGTCTAGAGACATGATAAGGGTTAGGCTAGTAATTACCCTACATGACCTATGTTGTTGATGATGATGATGATGACGACGACGACGACGACGATGACGACGATGATGATGATGATGATGATGATGATGATGAGATGAAGATGATGATGATGATGATGATGAGGAGGAGGAGGAGGAGGAGGAGAAGGATGATGATGATGATGATGATGTTGTTGTTGTTGTTGTTCTTGATGATGATGATGATGACAACGATGATGAAAATGATGATGCTAATGTTGATGTGACGTTGTGACATGTTTCAAGACGATTCAAGTCACATTTGATTCTATGATATGTGTGATGCCCCACACCACAAACCAAGAGATTACTCAAAACTAGAACACATAATTAACACTAACATCAGATTATAAAAAAAACACTAAAAATCAAAACATATTTGCAACAAGCACCGTCTTTATTGTATATCATAAAATAGCATACTTACAACATGTTTCGTAACATACTTGATGCACATGATATTTGTTATATTTACTTATATGTGTACATCTTCCAACTATATACAACAAAGGCACAACAGATAAAACTCATAATAATAGTATAACAACAAAACACAACACTACCCCCAAGACTTGAGTGTACAGGGATGACTCTAGGACTCTAACACCAAAAGACAAGCATCATCTCCACCTTACTGTCTACTAATCTTGCTACTTCTACTCCTCCTCAGCTGCACGATGACCACAACATCATGCATGACCACATAAAAGATGTGGAAACCCATGGGGTGAGACCAAACTTCCAACGAGAGATATAACTCACCACCAACGCTATTAAAGCATGAATAAAATAACTAAAGAATAGAAGTAAAGTTATGTCTATGATAAGCACATTTAATTACTAATTTAAGCAAGGCAGTTGTGATCCTATAAGAAAATCAAGTAACTATGATAAAGAAGTGGAAAATTGTACAAACTATGAGGCAATATGAAGAACATGTATATTTTCTACCAACCAAACTATATAAAAGCAAGCAAGGCCTCAACCAATAATTTTGTATTTGATCTTATGAAAGTACCCCTACTATGTCCTTATTGGTGCCACACATGGTCAATGGAATATCCAGATTTGATAGGCTTTCTAATACATCCCAACTAGCATGAGAGTGACACTACGGTGACATGTTAGTCAACTTGTACAAGTGACATATAGTCAACAGATGGATCGGCTCACACATGGACGTCCATATATCACAAGGAAATCAACTCACATATGGACATACCAAAAACAAGGAGTGGCTCACGCATGGCCATCCATATCTAACAAGGAAATTGGCTCACACATGGCCATTCCATATATCACAACACAGTTGGATCACACATGGTCATCTCATAGTTATGACAATTAAGTGTATTTTAGAATCAATCAAGTTACAATGTATGCAACCATAATAAACACTACAAAGATAAGGGCATGGCACAATTTTCAAAGATCTGACTAATAATGTGTGAACTTGTCACACTATCACCACATAACACCTGCTCACTGCCATTCACAAGACCATTATCACTATTACACAATCACTCAAGGCTATCACGAATGTCACATCATTGTGGGATATCAATCTGCGAATCATAGAACTATAGGGTATCACATAAAAATAGGCATCAAGCCACCACTAGGTTATAGGACCCATTCACATCATTCATGTATCACAAATATTTCACATGCCTCATAAAGGCTCATTCAACTAGTGTCACATCATACTTACCATAGCATATACTAGCTATGATATTCAAGTTCATATCACATGCATGGTTAGAAGTTGATAAATAAGAAAGAAAAAACATCCTAAAACCATGTGTCACATCACTATCTCCACATGCCTCAATTATATGATACCATCATCATAGCATACCCAAACTTTGGTATGCATTCAACCTGCAAGGTTAGAGGTTCACAACCAGAGAGAGAAATTGTCATATTATAATAGCCATTCCAAGAAAAAGAAGCAATCATGTCACATTACTCACCATTAGGGTTAGGGTTTTCCCTCCATAGCCAATTATGGTTAAAGAACATGATTAAGGTAGATTAGATGTTGTCCAAACAATTGGATCAAGGGCTCTAGAGGGTGGGGGTGAATAGAGCTTCACAATTCTCACAAAATGGATTAGACCACCAAATGATATTAATTGCAGAAACTTAAACAAACAACAATTTGCTGAATTAATCTAGCAAGCACAACAAAGATGAGAGACAAGGAAGATCAAGCACTTGGATAGGTGGCTTAGAGTGGTTCCACATACTAACTAGGAGCAATGTCAATCCACTACCTAAAGGTGGTTAATCTCTAGGATTTGCAATCTTGGTACTCTTATATTCCTTCATAAGATTACAATACACAACAACCACACATCCAACGGCTTAGTACCTCAAGCAAATATCTTCAACCTATAGAAGGATCTTACCCACTTGAATCATGGAGTCTTCAGCCATCAACATGGACTTACCCACTCCTTCCTTCAAGTCTTTAGCCTTCAAGGGATTACCTATGTTTCTTGAGCGTTGCCTTGCCTATCTCCTTCACTTGGAGATTTGGAACACCTTGCCTTATTCAACCTTGAAGAACAACAACTCCTTATCCTTCACTTAGAGGAGATCTTCAACCTTTTCTTCATTGGGAATTGAGGTAGGAAGATGGAGGAGGAGAGATTTACATCAATACATGGAGTATCTCTCTTATACATGAACCTATCTCACTCATACTCACGAATTTGACTTGAAGGTAGAGAGAGAAAGGGACTCAAAGGGTTAGAACACTCTCAACTAGGCTAGGACCAAGCATGTAGTGAATGAGCATCCTTGGAATGAACTCCAAGAGGTCATATTTATAGTTGACGGTGCCCCTTTAAGTTGTGGGACACTTAGATACGAAAATAGACATTTTTTTCTCAAAGAAGCAACTCTTTTTTTGATCAAAACACACATCGGTCACAATCACTTTTTTTGCAAATTCTATATAGTGCAATCAGTTAAGTTTCAATAACGGTAACTCAACCGTTAGAGTAAAAAACAAAGTTGATATTCAAACCATTAGTTGAGTTTGTCCTGGGGAAACTCGATCGACCAATGAAGATCAATTTGGTCAGGAACTCAATCGTCTAGTTCTGTGAAACCACAACTTGATCGATGCTATCTTTAGATACTTGATCTAGGAGGATCAGTTGAGTTTGCAACTCGACCGATTGACTGCCTGTGGTCAATTTTCTAAAGTGCATCTAAAGTGATCAAAACTTGGTGTTTAATGTCCCAATCAATTTTCTCAACCATGTTCCAAGTCAATTCATCATTACAAGTGAATACAAAAATGTTCTAAGGTCATTTACATAGATTTCCAAAAATGCACACGTGTAGCTCTTTTGACTTGAACTTGAGCCAATCTAGGGCTTTTGACTTTAGATACTTTTCATGTACCTAATATCAGAAATCAATCTTTAATACACATATTAGATACATATGAATGGAATGGTTAAGTCATTATCAAAATATGGACAATGTATAACCTTTAGGTCAACACAAACAACATGTTTCATGTCTTATGTATTACTAATACAAGGATATCATCATGTGTCCTAGCATACCTCTCAACCACCTATCATGATCATGTCTTGACAACTCGATATAACTAGGTCGTGACCACACCACCTAGACCATGTCACGACTGCGACATGTAGAGTGTCTTCACCATGAAACATATAGTGTCTTGACAGTGACACTTAGGGTTAGGGATCCATTCACCAGAAACATAGCACCTGCCATGACTTCTACGATCATAGGTGTCTTGAGCTCAAGAAGAGACATGGATGTCTTGACCACAAGCCATGGCATCATGTCTCGACCCAATACCACATGTCACGATCTCTCTCAAGGGTGTTTTACAACAAAAACAAGGGAAAGGTCAAGTCCAAAAAACTAGGGCAACAACCTAACCAAATCATGGGTCAACATGACCATCGATCCTCAAGTGTTGCGACCTCCATCGATACTAGGTACAACTCATCAAAAGGAAATCATATCGACCAAGATTAACTATGGTCGTGACCAACATGGTGTAGGTGTCTTGACAACCCTAAGGGATGATGTTTTTGTGATACACCGACCGAACAAAACATCATTAACTAAGAGAAATCAATCATTAGCAGTGGATTAACAAAAATCACTAAAATTTTAAACCTGTTTCAAAGAGATCCAAACAAAGGAAAACTCTTTTATCAAGAACCAATGTATTTCATTTACATCCTGGTTCATAAGTACATACCCTGTACCATTCCTTCTGGAGGATTACAAGCATCAACTGCTCTATTAAAACTATACACAGGCAACATAAAAACCTCGAGGCATTAAGCCAAAATCTCAGATCGATTCATTAAAAGCACTAACTAAAAACTCCAAGGACCTAAAAGTACAGAGACAACACATAGGACTCATATCTACATGACTTGATAGACAATATCTCCACCTGAGATCTCACTATTGTCCCTGTTGTTGCTATCCTTCCTATGGTGTAAGGATTCTATCCCCTCATCCACGTCCACCTAAAAATGTGGTTCCCACGGGGGTGAGACAATTGGAAATTGCCCCAGCGAGAGATATAACTCTCCGCCAAAAGCATCATTATTGAAGTTTAATAATATAAAACTGAATAGAGGATAATCAGTTTAGATCAATCTCATCTTCAAAGTATTGCCACTATCTATGATAAGGCAGTAAATCATCTATTCACTTTATAAGGAATAGGAAGAACATGTATATCATTTATCTATCGTACTATTTCAACTTCTCAAGCTTTTCTCATGGTAATCATTATTCTGATATGAAACCCATGATTCATTCTTGTTTTTATCTTTTGGACTTAGCCAATCTACTAAACATATATTGAATTATACCAGACATGTGAGTATACATCAACATATTCTATTCAGGCATTGGACTATGCCAATCCTTTGATAAAAGCTAGGTGTTGGATTATTACCAACTCTGATTTCACAGTTAGGCATTGGACTCTAACCAATCCTGATTACAAAGCCAGGCATTGGACTCTAACCAATCCTGATTACACAACCAGGCAATGGACTTTAACCAATCCTGATTCACAACAAGGCGTTGGACTTTAACCAATCCTGATTACACAGCTAGACATTTGACTCTATCCAATCCTGATGATTCAACCAAGCATTGGACATTAACCAATCCTGCTTATAAAGCCAGGCATTCGACTCTAAACAATCCTGATTACATAGCCAAGCATTGGACTTTAACCAATCTTGATTACATAGCCAGGCATTGGACTTTAACCAATCCTGATTACACAACCAGACATTGGACTTTATCCAATCCTGATTACGCAGCCAGGAATTGAACTTTAACCAATCCTGATTACACAGCCAGACATTGGACTTTAACCAATCCTAATTACAGAGCCAGACATTGGACTTTAACCAATCCTGATTACACAGCCATGCATTGGTCTTTAACCAATCCTAATTACACTGTCAGGCATTGGACTCTAACCAATACTGATTACACAACCAGGCTTTGGACTTTAACCAATACTGATTACACATCCAGGCATTGGACTTTAACCAATCCTGATTACACAACCAGGCATTGGACTTTAAACAATCCTTATTAAACAGCCAGGCAGTGGACTTTAACCAATCCTAATTACAAAGCCAGACATTAGACTTTAACCAATCTTAATTACACAGCCAGGCATTGGACTTTAACACATCCTGAATACACAGTTCGACATTGATTTCTAACCAATCCGGATTGCTCATATCATGGGATATCAATCCCTTAGACTCATCATTGATCATCACATCCTTTTCTAGGCATTGAACCTTGAGGTAAGCCTTCATATATCCTCACATTCTTTATGTAATACAGTTGTTCCTCTTATCTCCTTCAAGAATATTCAAAACACTATAGCCCTTATTTGTCTATGACTATAAAACATGTATGATGAAGATCTTATTATTATTATTATTAGTGAGCTTCCATTTCATAGTTTATTATGAACATTATAATTTTTTTCAATGAGGCTTTTATAACCATCTTGGTACCTTTCTCTAGGCCACAACTATTCTCATGGCTCACAAGGCCATTAAACATCATGTCACCTCTCACTAGGCAACATCTAACTATATGGCTCACAAGGCCATTAAACATCTTGTTACCTCTCACTAGGAAACATCTAACCATATGGCTCACAAATCCATTAAGCATGTTGTTACCTCTCACTAGGCAACAACTTACTCGTATGGCTCATAAGGCCATAGAATATCTTGTTACCTCTAACTAGGCAACATCTAACCATATGGCTCACAAGGCCATTAAACATTTTAATGTAACAATTAGGATATACTTCTTCATATGTTACTTATCCAGGTATATTGGGTTTGAGATTCATCAAGGGTTATCTTTCTTAAAGAGTTGGATGTGATATTTGTGATGTCTTGAAGTATTACTTCCCTCTTCACTTTTAATTTTCTTAAGTTTACCAACTTATATTGTATTAGGGTATTTCCCATCTTAATACTTTTATCCACTAACCTATCACCTTTATCATAAAGTGCATAGGTCATAAAATGCATATTAGAATTGTCCAGCTATATTCAACGATATGGACTCATCTCAAGTTAAGGCATTGCTTGCTATAAGGTTGCCTATACTCAACCACTTGAGATATTTCGTCATTATAAGGTATTACCCACTATTTCATCATTAGGGTTTCCTCATACCATTACCCAGAAATTAGGGTTATGGTTTATCATCATATTGTCCAGGATTAGGGCTTCATGTGTTATAACTTAAAATTAGGGTTTCACATGGCATCACCCCCAATCAGTGTTTCACATGGAATCTCCCTAAATTAGGGTTTCACATGGCATCTCCCTCAATTAGGGTTTCACATGGCATCACCCTCAATTAGGGTTTCACATGGCATCATCCTCAATTAGGGTTTCACATGGCATCATCCTCAATTAGGATTTCACATGGCATCACCCTCAATTAGGGTTAGGATTTCACATACCATCACCCTATATTAGGGTTATCACATGTCATTACCTTGAATTAAGATTCCTTATACCTATTCCCCAATTAGGGTTTACTATTCATCTCAATTAGGGATTATCATCCCTTTGCCCAAAATTAGGGTTTTTCATTATATTACCCTAAATTGGAACTTCTCACCTCATCACCCTAAATTAGGGTTAAACTATTACCCTAGATTAGGATTTTCACATATCTTTGCCCTAAGATAGGGTTAGGGCTCATTAACCTTTTTAATTAGGGTTTCATGATCTCTTTACCAAGGATCATACCTTAATTGCATATTATATTCATGTTGAAAGTGTTGAGGCTTATCCATTACATGATAATTATAAATGTATGAATTCCTCTCTCTCTATCTCTCATCCTCTTTAGGATATTGAATACTTCAATATTAATTAGATTAGGTCAACCCTTCATTCAAGTACATACATCTATGGTTAACATAGTGTATTGAGTTACTACTTTCATAAGCTTTCTAGGGTTAACCATTCTAAAGGTACTAATTATCTAGGTACTTTAGGGATTCAAACATTGTACCTATCTTTGATAATTATTATTATCAACCATAGAATCAATAGATCTATCTTTACCTTAAGTCTCCAAACGAATTTGATTATCTTGAACCTCCAATCAGTTTTGGTCCCCCTTTAATCTTCATACGGTTTTAACCAAAAGTTCCTAAATAGTTTGAGATCGTTTAGACCTTCAAACGGTCTAAGTCTCAACCCTCAAATGGTCAACCAATCTCAAACGGTCAACACCTTCATTCGGTCTTGAATAATTCATTGAAACTGAATGGATCTTTCAACATTGAAACTGTTTGGATGAACTAATTTTTGAAACCGAATGGACCTCCAAACGGTTTGAAACTGTTTGATCCCAAATGGTTTCAAGACTGTTTGGACTCAAACAGTCTCAAGACCGTTTGGTTCAAATCACCTTGAAACTGAATGAATCACTTAGGGTTTATTTCAACCAAATCAATTAGGGTTTGCTTCATTGAATCGATTATCAACTTAACCATCAATTGTTGTAATCATTAGAACTAATCCAATTGAAAGCTATAAACCACCATTCAACCATGACCTCATCTGACCTAAAAAGGTCTTGAGGTCGTTTGACCTCAATTGAGGCCGTTTGGTGTCAAACGGTCTTGAGACCGTTTGACCCATCAAACACTAAAAATTGGTTGAATTCAAATTGGGATTCTCCAATAAATCAATTTAGGGTTTGTAATTGGTGGATCGTCCATCCATGTAAATATTAAGATCAAATCAATTGAAGCCAATTGATCAACATCCAATTACATCAACACTTGACTTCCAAACAGTCTGAGACCGTTTGATCCCAAACGGTTTTGAGACCATTTGATCCCAAACGGTCTTGAGACTATTTGGTCTCAAACGATCTTGAGACCGTTTGGTCTCAAGTCTTGAAACCGTTTACACTTGACTTTTATTGAGATGTGTGCTAAGATTACATCATCATCTTCAAGCAGTAGACCTTCAAAAATTGTTGTGATTCTTGTGATGGTTTCATCAATTAATCAAAAGGAAAATTGAGAATGATAAAGGAATCAACATATGTTGAAGAAATGAAATCAATAATAACATTTAAGGGTTCAAGTTATAAAACCTGCCTCCAAAGAAGCTTCAAACTCCATGTCTTCAATGGTGAAAGAAACTCCTTCAACTATCCAAAGCTTGTCCTCAAGTCTTTGGGTGAAAAGAATGGCTAGGATTGAGGATTGAATGGAGAAGGGAAGAAATCAAGCATTGGTTTTCGATTTCCACCATGAAATCAAGGTTGAAGATGACTAAGGAGCTTACCTACAGGTTGGGGATCATCCTCATGTTGCTCCTAAGATCTCTTGAGTTTGTCCAAAGCAATGAAAGAAAGAAGGGCCGAAAAAGTCTTTCATTTGGTTGAGAAATGAAGTGTATATATGGAAAATCAATGAGAGAGAAAGTGTTGCTAAATTCCTTCATTTCCCTAATTGGAGCCACTTAATCCCCCTCACTCCCTTTCTTACAAAGATATATTCCTTTCCTTCTATTTCCTCTTCTTTATCCATGAATTAAAGGAAAACAAATTAAGCACCTTAATTCATATAATAATAATATCCAAAAGTTAGTGGATATTACTTTTTCTTTAACAAATGTGAGTGAGTTATCCATTCCCTTTAGATATTTCATTGCCTTTGCAAGGAACAAGGGCGTTCAAACTTATAGAAATTCAACCATCTTAATTTTGGTCGCAGGGCACTTCCATTAATATATTTATTTTTTGCATTAAATTGAATTAGGGTTTCAATTATGCTTAAATCTTGATTATTTTAATATCAAGATTCTCTCTCCTTCAAAGAGATTCAGATGAGGCGCCCCTCTGATTTTCTTGTCTCTAATTGACACCAAGAAACATTAGGGACTCTCTATAAGTGGTATTTTGCATATTGAGCCCTAGGTTTTGGGTAAATTGCACATTACACCAAAACCAGGTTTTATTGCACACACATTGCTTAATCAGCTCTTTCTTGGTACTTAGGCTTCTAGAAGCCATACATCTACATCATTCTCATTATCATGATGCTAAACACTTTAGGAACATTTATCAAGTAACATTTGCAAGCTAACCCCTCAACTTGGTTAATTTGCACTTTAGTCCAAAATAAGCAAACATTGCTTCAACATTATTCAAACAAGACCAAAATTGAAACATAAGTTCCTCTTGAGCCTTAATTACATTTCACAAAATAAAGTTAAGGATCTGATTAACTTTCTTAAGTGAAACTCCCAGGGTTAAGGCATAACCCAGGTCAGGGATATTACAATTATAAACCCCTAACAAGGATTTTGTCCCCGAAATCCCAGATAAAGGGAAACAAATATTATTCATTTATCATCTCATCAAGTCTTTACATAACATCTCAATGTCATGTTTATGCTAATCATAAACCCCTAACATATGATGTCCATGCTTTATTATATAACTAAATTGATTTCACAGTTAACCATTGTAGGTTGTCAACATAAATTATCTGATACCAAAATTCCCTACCTTGGTATCTATCACATATGTTGAAAACACATCACATCCTCATCTTCCTTTCATAATGGGACATTACTTGTTACACATATCTTTTTCTTGGAACCAGGGTCCAAGACAAACTGATACTTCTCTAAGTATTCATTGAATGAACACTTTTAAATTATGCACATAAAGTGTCCTAAGCTCCACTTGATTGCCATGTCCCTGAAAGGAAAGAAAACAAAGAAGCATATTCTTCTTATCACCCATTATTATCCAGGTTTGTTTATCAATGAGAAGAGATTATCATCTCCTCTAATTATTGCATGAACTTTCTATGTTCATGAGTTATTTACCCTTATTTTATCCTTGGTTCCTTGCCATTAGCATAGGAATTATAATGATGATTACACCTCATCATTCCTTAATCTCATTATCACCATGATCACTAGATATGGGTATTCAAACCCTCAGCTCATCATTATTATGGTTACCTTTTATTAGGTAACTATTACCTCTTGGTCTTTAGACCAGGGTATACATTATATTAAACATCTTCTTTTGTTTATAAGTTGATTTATAATTAAATCAAATTCCTTCGTATATCAATTAAATGTGGTAGAAATAACCATGCCACATCTCCTACTTCTTTAAACTCTTTAGATTGTTTCAGAATGATTACTTGATCAGAGTAATCAGAAAGATAACAATCTAGGTATGTCATACTTACCTTGTCTTCAATAAATGAATACCTAGCCAGGGTATTCAAGGACTGAAATTAGGTAGTATGTATTTATTTTATTTCATGTTTTTATTTCTTTACATATGATATACTTGATATCTCATATTCTCTCTGAGTTCTTTCTACATCTCTTCCTTTTCTTAATGAAGAGAGAGAAATTTCAAAATATCAAAAAGAAAATTGAATGGAATATATATATATTTCCATCCTTTTTTATCTCTTTTTCATGTCCTTAATGGACTGGCTTAAAGAAAGCTTATCAATAACTACCTTACTTATAATCTGTAAGCAGAGAGATGAAAAAGGAAAGATAATTCAGAAAGAAAATTTTATCTGACATGTTACCTTAATGGTTGTTTAATGTCTTGTCTATTGGGTCACCTCATCACTTTCTATTTGGACATTGCCACCTCATATGTCCTCTCTGTCCACATCTATAGCAAGCTCGGAGTCTTTTTGGTTACTGCTGCATTGGTGCGCTACTTTTTGGTTGAGTCGGTACTACTGAAATATTTGATTGTTTAGTACCACCAATCTACTCTTCCTGTGACTGTGTAGACCTCCTTTTAAGTTGTGTCTCATGTTTCTTTGTCGTGGACCTTTCTATCCTTAGAATTGACTCCACAAATGTGGCAAATCTCTCCCTACTTTCTAGTGCAGATGTCGGGATGGACATCTCAGCATTCAGTCCCTTCTCAAAAATGTCGAATCTTCTCCTCCTCAGTGGCAGCCATTTGAGGACAAAATCGCAAAAGTTCCACAAACTTGACCTCATATTCATTTATTGACATGGCTCCCTGTCGAACCTTCTCAAACTGTGAGATCTTTTCATCTAAATATGTCCTTGGGAAATACTTATTGATGAATTCTTGACGACATTCCTCCCAACCAACCTCTTCGTCATTCCTTTTTACTTCTTCTATAGCCCACCAATGTCCAGCACTACCCTTCAAAAGGTATACATCATTTTTAACTTTGTCAGCCTCTAGGATACTAAGGATCTTAAAAGCTTTTTCTAACTCAGTGAGCCATAAATCAGCATATGCTGGGTCAGATGTCCCAGTATATTCTATAGCTCCTACACGATGTAGTCGTTCAAAAGTCTTACCAGACCCATATCCCTCACTCGGAACCGGTGCCCTTGGTGCCAGTACTAGCATCCAGTCTACCACATACCTTACTGTGGTCATGAATTGCCCAAAAAGAGTATGAAAATTTGGGTTTCTCATCATGACTTCATCAACATGGGGATTCTCAAGCACTGGTTCCTCCGTTTCCTGATCCCTTACACCTCCCATTGGTGCAACAAAATTGCTTTCACCAACGTGTCCCTCATGTTCCCCAAACATCTTTGAGTTATATATTTTCTTCTGCATAAGCAGAAGGCACTATAAGATACACTGTAGTACACTTTAAACAGACTCGACACCTTAGTCCTATGTCTCTGTAGACTCAGCGGACCTAGAGCTCTGATACCACTAATTGTGATACACCAATCGAACAAAACATCATTAACTAAGCGGAAGCAATCATTAACAATGGATTAACAAAAAGCACTAAAAATTTAAACCTTTTTCAAAGAGATCCATACACAGGAAAACTCTTTTATCAAGAACCAATGTATTTCATTTACATCCTGGTTCATAAGTACATACCCTGTACCATTCCTTCTTGTGGATTATAAGCATCAACTTCTCTACTAAAACTATACACAGGAAGCATAAAAACCTCGAGGCATTAATCCAAAATCTCAAATCGATTCATTAAAATCACTTACTAAAAACTCCAAGGATGTGAAAGTAAAGAGACGACACATAGGACTCATATCTACATGACTTGACAGACATTATCTCCACCTGAGATCTCACTACTGTCCCTGTTGTTGCTATCCTTCCTCTGCTGTAAGTATTCTATCCCCTCATCTGCGTCCACCTAAAAATGTGGTTCCCACGGGGGTGAGACAATTGTAAATTGCCCCAACGAGAGATATAACTCTATGCCAAATGCATAATTATTGCAGTTTAATAATATAAAACTGAATAGAGGATAAGAAGTTTAGATCAATATCATCTTTAAATTATTGCCACTATCTATGGTAGGATAGTAAAATGTTCTATTCTCTTTATAAGGAATAGGAAGAACATGTATATCATTTATCTATCGTACTATTTCAACTTCTCAAGCTTTTCTCATGGTAATCATTATTCTGATATGTCACCCATGATTCATTCTTGTTCTTATCTGTTGGCCTTTGCCAATATACTAAATAGATGTTGAATTATACCAAACATGTGAGTATACATCAACATATTCTATTCAGGCATTGGACTATGCCAATCCTTTGATAAAAACAAGGTGTTGGATTATTACCAACTCTAATTTCATAGTCAGGCATTGGACTCTAACCAATCCTGATTACACAGCCAGGCATTGGACTCTAACCGATCCTGATTACACAGCTAGACATTGGACTTTAACCAATCCTGATTACACAACCAGGCATTGGACTTTAACCAATCCTGATTACACAGCCAGGCATTAGACTCTAACCAATCCTGATTACACATCCAGACATTGGACTTTAACCAATCTTGATTACAAAGCCAGGCATTGGACCCTAACCAATCCTTATTATACAGCTAGGCATTGGACTTTAACCAATCATGATTACACAGGTAGTCATTGGACTTTAACCAATCTTGATTAAACAGCCAGGCATTAGACTTTAACTAATCCTGATTACATAGCCAGGCATTGGACTTTAACCAATCCTAATTACACAGCCATGCATTGGACTTTAACCAATCCTGATTACACAACCAGGCATTGGACTCTAACCAATCTTGATTTCACAACCAGGCATTGGACTCTAATCAATCCTGATTACACAGATAAGCATTGAACTTTAACCAATCTTGATTACACAGCCAGGCATTGGAATTTAACCAATCCTGATTACATAGCCAGGCATTCGACTTTAACCAATCCTGATTACACAACCAGACATTAGACTTTAACCAATCCTGATTACACAGCCAGGCATTAGACTTTAACCAATCCTGATTACACAGCCAGGCATAGGACTCTAACCAATCCCGATTGCTCATATCATGGGATATCAATCCCTTAGACTCATCATTGATCATCACATCCTTTTTTAGGCATTGAACCCTAAGATAAGCCTTCATATCTCTTCACATTCATTATGTAATACAGTTGTTCCTCTTATCTCCTTCAAGCATATTCAAAACACTATAGCCCTTATTTGGCTATGAGTATAAAACATGTATGATGAAGATCTTATTATTATTATTATTAGTGAGCTTCCATTTCATAGTTTATTATGAACATTATCATTTATTTCAATGAGGCTTTTATAACCATCATGGTACCTTTCTTTGGGCCACAACTATTCTCATGGCTCACAAGACCATTAAACATCTTTTCACCTCTCACTAGGCAACATCTAACCGTATGGCTCACAAGCCCATTAAACATCTTGTTACCTCTCACTAGGCAACATCTAACCATATGGCTCACAAAGTCATTAAACATCTTGTTACCTCTCACTAGGCAACAACTTACTCATATGGATCATAAGGCCATAAAACATCTTGTTACCTCTCACTAGGCAACATCTAACCATATGGCTCACAAGGCCATTAAACATTTTTAATGTAACAATTAGGATATACTTCTTCATATCTTACTTATCTAGGTATATTGTTTTTGAGGTGCATCAAGGGTTATCTCTCATAAAGAGTTGGATGTGATATCTATGATGTCTTGAAGTATTACTTCCCTCTTCACTTTTAACTTTCTTAAGTTTACCAACTTATATTATATTAGGGTATTTCCCATCTTAATACTTTTATCCACTAACCTATCACCTTTATCATAAAGTGCATAGGTCATAAAATGCATATTAGAATTGTCTAGTTATCTTCAATGATATGGGCTCATCTCAAGTTAAGGCATTTCTTGCTATAAGGTTGCCTATACTCAACTGCTTGAGATATTTCACCTTTATAAGGTATTACGAACTATTTCATCATTAGGGTTTCCTCATACCATTACCCAGAAATTAGGGTTATGGTTTATCATCATATTGTCGAGGATTAGGGCTTCATGTGTTATAACTTAAAATTAGGGTTTCACATGGCATCACCCCCAATTAGGGTTTCACATGGCATCTCCCTCAATTAGGGTTTCACATGGCATCTCCCTCAATTAGGGTTTCACATGTCATCACCCTCAATTAGGGTTTCACATGGCATCACCCTTAATTAGGGTTTCACATGACATCACCCTCAATTAGGGTTTCACTTGGCATCATCCTCAATTAGGATTTCACATGGCATCACCCTCAATTAGGGTTAGCATTTCACATACCATCACCATATATTAGGGTTATCACATGTCATTACCTTGAATTAAGATTCCTTATATCTTTCCCCAATTAGGGTTTACTATTCATCTCAATTAGGGTTTATCATCCCTTTGTCCAATATTAGGGTTTTTCATTATATTACCCTAAATTGGAACTTTTCACCTCTTCACCCTCAATTAGGGTTGCACCATTACCCTAGATTAGGATTTTCACCTATCATTTCTCTAAGATAGGGTTAGGTCTCATCAACCTTTTTAATTAGGGTTTCATGATCTCTTTACCAAGGATCATACCTTAATTGCATATTATATTCATGTTGAAAGTGTTGAGGCTTATGCATTACATGATAATTATGCATGTATGAATTCCTCTCTATCTCTCATCCTCTTTAGGATATTGAATACTTCAATATTAATTAGATTAGGTCAACCTTTCATTCAAGTACATACATCTATGGTTAACATAGTGTATTGTGTTACTGCTTTCATAAGCTTTCTAGGGTTAACCATTCCAAAGGTACTAATCATCTAGGTACTTTAGGGATTCAGCCATTGTACCTATCTTTGATAATTATTATTATCAACCATAGAATCAATAAATCTATCTTTACCTTAAGTCTCCAAATGATTTTGATTATCTTGAACCTCCAATCGGTTTTGATCCCCCTTTAACCTTCATACGGTTTTAACGAAAAGTTCCCAAATGGTTTGAGACCATTTAGACCTTCAAACGGTCTAAGTCTCAACCCTCAAATGGTCAAACAATCTCAAACGGTCAACACCTTCATTCGGTCTTGAATAATTCATTGAAACTGAATGGATCATTCAACATTGAAACCATTTGGATGAACTGATTTTTGAAACCGAATGGAACTCCGAACGGTTTGAAACTGTTTGATCCCCAATGGTTTCAAGACCGTTTGGACTCAAACGGTCTCAACACCGTTTGGTCCAAATCACCTTGAAACTGAATGAATCACTTAGGGTTTATTTCAACCAAATCGATTTGGGTTTTCTCCATTGAATTGATTATCAACTTAACCATCAGTTATTGTAATCATTGGAACTAATACAATTGAAACATATTAATCACCATTCAACCATGACCTCATCTGATACCAAACGGTCTTGAGGTCGTTTGACCTCAAACGGTCTTGAGACCGTTTGCTGTCAAATGGTCTTGAGACCGTTTGACCCATCAAACAATGTAATTGGTTGAATTCAAATTGGGATTCTTCAATAAATCGATTTAGGGTTTGTAATTGGTGGATGACCATTTGACCCATCAAACACTGTAATTGGTTGAATTCAAATTGGGATTCTTCAATAAATCGATTTAGGGTTTGTAATTGGTGGATCGTCCATCCATGTAACTATTAAGAACAAATCAATTGAAGTCAATGGATCAACATCCAATTACATCAACACTTGACTTAGAAATGGTCTGAGACCGTTTGATCACAAACTATTTTGAGACCGTTTGATCTCAAACAGTCTTGAGACCATTTGGTCTCAAACGATCTTGAGACCATTTGGTCTCAAGTCTTGAAACCGTTTACACTTGATTTTTATTGTGGTGTGTGATAAGAGGACATCATCATATTCAAGCTTCAGAACTTTGAAATTTGCTGTGATTCTTGTGATGGGTTCATCAATTAATCAAAAGGAAAACCGAGAATGATAAAGGAATCAACATATGTTGAAGAAATGAAATCAATAATAACATTTAAGGGTTCAAGTTATAAAACCCACATCCAAAGGAGCTTCAATGCTTCAAACTCCACGTCTTCAATGGTGAAAGCAACTCCTTCAACTATCCAAATCTCATCCTCAAGTCTTTGGGTGAAAAGAATGGCTAGGATTGAAGATTGAATGGAGAAAAGAAGAAATCAAGCATTGATTTTCGATTTCCACCATGAAATCAAGGTTGAAGATGACTAAGGAGCTTACCTACAGGTTGGGGTTCGTACTCCTATTGCTCCTAAGCTCTCTTGAGTTTGTCCAAAGCAATGAAACAAAGAAGGGCCGAAAAAGTCTTTCATTTGGTTGAGAAATGAAGTGTATTTATGGAAAATCGATGAGAGAGAAAGTGTTGTTAAATTCCTTCAATTCCCAAATTGAAGCCACTTAATCCCCCTCACTTCCTTGTTTATGAAGATATCTTCCTTTCCTTCTATTTCCTCTTCTTTATCCATGAATTAAAGGAAAACAAATTAAGCACCTTAATTCGTATAATAATAATATCCAAAAGTTAGTGGATATTACTTTTTCTTTAACAAATGTGAGTGAGTTATCCATTCCCTTTGGATATTTCATTGCCTTTGCAAGGAACAAGGACGTCCCACCTTATAAAAATTCAACCATCTTAATTTTGGTTGAAGGGCACTTCCATTAATATATTTATTTTTTTTGCATTAAATTGAATTAGGGTTTCAATTATGCTTAAATCTTGATTATTTTAATATCAAGATTCTCTCTCCTTCAAAGAGATTCAGATGAGATGCCCCTCTGATTTTATTGTCTCTAAATGACACCAAGAAACATTAGGGACTCTCTATAAGTGGTATTTTGCATATTGAAGCCTAGGTTTTGGGTAAATTGCACATTACACCAAAACTAGGTTTTATTGCACACAGATTGCTTAATCAGCTCTTTCTTGGTACTCAGGCTTCCACAAGCCATACATCTGCATCATTCTCATTATCATGATGCTAAAACACTTGAGGAACATTTATCAAGTAACATTTGAAAGTTAACCCCTCAACTTGGTTAATTTGCACCTTAGTCCAAAATAAGCAAACATTTCTTCAACATTATTCAAACAAGACCAAAATTGTAACATAAGTTCCTCTTGAGCCTTAATTACGTTTCACTAAATAAAATTAATGATCTAATTAACTTCCTTAAGCAAAACTCCCAGGGTTAAGGCATAACGCAGGTCAGTGATATTACATTTTTGGTCTCAAAATAGAAGACATGGCTAAAGAAAACCATCATGAACATGGAAAAGAACACTCAAGAAAAACAATCACAAAGAACCCTAGTTCTTGCATCATAGACCCACCATGAGAGGAACTCATGCAACATAGGTAAAATTATGTTTAAGGCACCCAAAATAGAACCTAAACTCCTCATGTCCTATAGATACTCAGACATCTTGCATGTGAGCTAAACCAACATAAAAAGGTAGAGAAAGATCACTATAACAACACAATCACCAAAATTGAATATGTGAAATTAGGGTTTCTGATTTCTACCAAAAAAAGCAAGATATCTTCACCAAACAAATTTTCAAGATCATCATAATCTAGTAGCATATTAGGAACATGATTGATAGAGAGAGACATCAACATGAAAACAATGAAATATGCATTAATATAGAGGTTAAAGGGTTATATCACCCTCATTAAGAAGACCATCACTAAGAATTCTAAGCTCCAAGACCAAGGGCTCCAAGCACATGATGGAATGGTTGAAGAAGATCCACCCAACGTCCACTCTCGGCCACAAGAGCACCTCAAGAAAAAGAAGTTACCAAGGTAAAAGATAACCCAATGAAAGAGAGAAAAAATCTCTAGGTCAAACCAAAAGAGAAAGATGGAAAGAGATAAGAAACCCTCCTTACACTTGGGTCTACCTTGTCTGAACATGGTCTATGACCCTTATGATGAGGGGTATCTCACCCAAAATGGCCACTATTGAGGAACCATGATCCAGGGCCAAGAAAAGAGATGAAGGAGGAGGTAGGAGATTAAAAGAAACACCATCAATGAAGGTTAAACACTTACTAAGGATGAAGATGATCCATGGTCACCAAAAGCACCACGTATAAGAAGGGTGCAAGAACCAAGAGCTCCAAGGTCGGATCTTCTTGCTCCACCAAGATCCAAGAACAAGAAAAAGAGAAGGAAGAAGATGAAGGGATGAAAAGGGTTACTAGTATGGGGAGATAAAGGGTTATATACACAAGGGATGAGACAGAAGCTAAGAGATGAGGTGTCAACACTCCAAGGTACCTAAGGGACACTTGTTCATGCAAGAGACCAGCATGCAACCACTTTAGCCTAACATGCAAGCCATGGTGATACACTCTAGGTTGGGTATCAACCACCCAATACTACATTGGTCATGACCCCAAGAACTAGAGTGGGTGTCTAGACCATGATACCCACCATTCCAACCCTAAGTAGGTCAAGGTAACTCACTTGGTACACACACATAGGTCGAGACACTCATCATTCATAAAAAACCTAATCACCACTTGGGGTCACACTCCTCAACCAAGGCTCAAACAAGACACTCACTTCTTTATCTCTCCTATAGATGATGTCAAGTAAGAGAAGGAACACTCTAGAGGTGATGAATTACACATCAACTCCCTATTTTGGGTAAATTGCAATTTGCACCCAAACTAGCACATAAAGCACAAACATCATTCAAACAAGATCAAACTTGAAAGTTAAGCTCTCCACAAGCCCTAATAACATTTCAAAAGAATAAAACAAGGTTCTAAGAACATGATCAAGCCAAAGAAAATAGGGTTACCCCAAAACACAGGTATGGGATCTTACAAGTCATAAACCCCTATCAAGGATTTCACCCCCAAAATACAAAGAGAAAAGAGACAGTCACTACCTCTGCATGTCTACCTCAATCCCCTACTAAGGTCAATCTAAAACATATATAAAATAGATACAGACACATCAGAATGAAACAACTTCATCTGACCTATCTGAACTTAAGTCCTTCTAGCTGACTCAAGTCATAAAGTTGAGTCATCACATGTTGTCGACCTTGTCCCCCACTGACCTGTCTGGACAAACCAACCTATGATGCTTGTCCATGACCTCTTTCACCAATATTTTATTGCTATCTTTGTGAGCCCTTCTAGTTGTACCTCGACTACTAGATCACCTAATCATCTTTCACATGGAAAAATGGTCTAGTATGCCCTGATCTATCCATACTTCTAGCATGTCTTGTTCTCATACCATGGCCTATGCAGCTCTGTCAGAGACACTGATGCATCGCTCTGGGTTATTATAGATGGAAAACTACAACACATGCCCTTAAGTACTTGGTGACCACTATGTCGGCACAATAGACCCTTGTTGTGGTGGTGGTACTGACAACCTAGGTTCCTTAAAGCCACTTGGCGATTGTCTTTGGTACTCATCAAGCCTCTTCTTGGCACTCTTCTTTCTCTTTTCAACCACTAACATATCTATCCTCTGAACTGACACCAAAAAAGTGGCAAAATGCTCTCTATTAATAAGTCATCCACTAGCCTCGATAACTTAGCATTCAACCCTTTCTCAAAATGTCAGATTCTCTCCTCATTTGTAGCAGCCATGTTAGGACATAACCTCAACAATTCCATAAATTTTTCTTCATACTCGTTTATCTTCATAAATCCTTACCAGATCCTCTCAAACTGGCTGATCTTTTTGTCCAAATAGGTCTGAGGAAAGTGCTAACTAACAAACTCATGTCAGACTTCCTCCCAACCAACAATAACTCCAGGGCTCTTCTCCTCATGTATGGCCCACCAGTGGCCAACACTCCCCTTCAGAAGATACACTGAATGCTTCACTTTATCAGACTCTGGGATGCTAAGGATCTTGAAGGCTTTCTTGACCTTAGTAAGACAGTGATCAACATCAGCTAGATCAATCGTCCCAACATACAACATGTCTAAGATACTCAAAAATATTCCCAGGGATCAAGGATTCCACATTGGGAACTGCTTCTCTCATTTGAGGAACGGTCAATCTGTTCGCCATATGTGTCACTCTGACCGTGAAATTCTTGAACAAGGAGTGAAAGGTAGGATTTTCTAGCATGGGTTGGTCAAATTAGGGAGCCTCAAGTGCTCTCTCCTCAATAACCTTCCTCCTTGCACCTCCACCTGGTGCAACAACACCACTCTCATCAACGTGTTCTTCATGTTCTCTAGCCATCTTTTCAACCCTTCTACGTAGAAATAATAAGACAGACTAAAGGACACTAGAATAGACACAAACCCTAGTCTTAGGTCCATGTAGACTCAGCAAACCTAAATATATGATACCAATTAAAATGTGAGGCCCCGTGCCATGAACCATGAGATTACTCAAAACTAGAACATGAGATTAATACTAAAGACAGATTTCCAAAAAACACTAAAAATTCAAACGGATTTGCAACAAGCACCATATGTATTATATATCATAAAACAATGTACTTACAACATATTCTATAACATACCTCTTACACATGATATCTTTTCCAAGATCTTAATATATCATGCTCTTGAAATCAATATTTAACCTTATCAATATGCTATGCTTACTTTGTAATATATATTATGTTGTAGATCTTTCAATTGTGAATCCAACTAAATAAAAATCTTATCAATTAGACCTATGGTTCCCAAGTTATGACTTTATGAAGTTTGGCTTAAATTACAATTGATTAAATTGATTTAGGTGTCAATTTAGCCTCATTGTGCCCAAACATAAGCATGTGGCCCAACAACCACCAAGACTTGTCCCAAACCCTAATACACATCTTTACTCATCCTTTGGATCTTGCATCCTTTATATACAAGGGTTGGGGACTCATCTCCACCAGCTCGTTATGCCCCACCAGCGTAAGAGGTGTTGCCTTCACCTAAACACCTTGTGGTGCTCACCCATACAGCCCATCCTCACCCATTTCAATAATTGAAGGTCCCATTCACTCTCATTCTTCTCCATCACCCTTTTCCTCCTCTTCACCTCCCCTTTTGTGCCCCATAACCTATTGTTCACCACCTTGTTCTACCTTTAGAAGTCCTAGAACCATCACAGAGCCTGATAGGGCATTTACACTCGGGTTTGCCTTAATGCTAGAAGAGGGCATTGCTGGTTATGAGGCATAGATATGAACATGATCGACATATCCATGAGTAGTGGAGATGTTTATAGATGCCTCACATCATGGAACCAGTAAATAGGTCTCGCAACACAGTCGTGGCCTTACGTGAGACGCACATGAAGAAGGCATGGGTTGGGGTATGAGCTGGTCATAGGAGGACCCACACGAACAATTGAGAGGTAGCCACATCAGTAGGTAACCCTTATCTTTCCCTCTACCTCACATATCTATAGGATAGGATCCACACCGCCAGATCTATTCCCTACAGTCGAGATCATGAGCCTCGAGCAACATCAGCTGTGACCCACACGACCGGGTAGTGTGTGCCTCAAAAGCGGTTGGATCCCACATCCACGATCGTGATGTAACACATCATAAATAGGTAACACCTAAGTTGTTCTCCTATAGTTTTGATCAAAGTGTTCTAAAATCCATAACTTACACCTCCCTCATCCAAAATAAATGACATATATATCTATTTGATTAACTGAACAAGCCCTACACAATGAGCATATTTACAGACTCTGAATATTCTCCTAGTCTTCTATTTTTTCTAAAGATGTGATCTTGGATAACTATGCTTAATGCTTTATTATGACAAAGTAGAGACCTATGATGTTCAATCTATCCTCTCATCCCCAAATTAGTAGCATTCCTACTCTTTAGAGCCTAATGATGATCCTAAGTACCTTTATCTCTCTTATGTTAACTTTAATGACATATATCTTGTTATTAATATTTATTATGTGTCATGCCCTATTATTGTAGTCTCACATCTTAACATTGACTAATAATAATCATTTTCGAAATTAGTAAGAACCTCATGACTCTAATAGTTTTCCCTAACCCCACTTACTGTGGGGGACTATTTTGAGACATAATTCATGAATGTGAGCTATGTGACTTGAATTATGATACTAGTTCCGTAATAATTATGTGGACTATTTCTCTTGTACCTCCCTATCAAAACCAGGAAATCCTTCTTAGCTTATGAAATCTTGTATGTGTATGTCCCACTTTAGTCTCACATTGATTCTTTATGGCATATATGAACTATGTTGACTAGTGAATGTATGTGGATATGCTGATACCAATGTTGGAATTTGATGTTGTGGCTTAGGGGACATCCACCTATATTTTAATATTCTATTCTAATGTCCATACTTTCTTTATCTAAATCAAGCTTTATTGATTGGATCCTTTATCTCTTATGGATCATGGCCTTAGATGACCTATGTGAGTCCTTTTACCCTAAAATGCAAGTAAATGCTTTAAACTTCGAAATGGTCATACAATATGAATGGAACATCAAAATTACTTGGAACTTGTACAATACCTTCTTGATGACTACTAAATCATAAAAAGATCATAAAACATGTAATCAATTAATGTTGAACATATCCTGGCCAAAACCATAATGTAGATCTACTTAGGGTTAATGATAAAATCTAGTACGTGTATGAAAACTTGTGATTAACTAGATGTTGCTTGAGATCTAGATGGTGAAGGTTAGTTTATGAAATCTTTGAAATTAGTTCCGAGCTTTAGATAGTTACATGACTATTGATTTCTTGCTTGAAATATGATACATATGTATGCTTTTTTACTGATCAAATATTGCTATGTAGTATTCTAGTATGTACTCAATATTTGTATTGTATCATTTTCTAATAACTTGCAAACATAACATGGGAACTCCATTATACAATGTTGAAACAAGGTTTTTCTCAATGACCTTGGTCACTGAGGTCCCTCACATAGAAACATGGTTATCTCATGGAAACAACCTCGAGGTCCCTCACATATAAAATGGTTAGCTAATCTTGAGCACCATTACAGACCCTTCCAATGGGAAGTTGATGAAAGGCCTTATGATACATGATATTGATGGTATAGTTGGAGTTAAATGACATAAAACATGGGCTATCATTAGGTAAGAACTTAACATGTTATTTTCTAGTCCATTACTTCAGCAACTCTTTTTAAATTATGCAAATCTTATGTCTATGTATCTTCTAGCCATGTACTCAACAATTTGTGTTCTTGACCCACCTTGTTTGACATATTTTATGGGGTTCTGAGATGTCTATAAGTTATTGGGCTTGGTGAACTATGCTAGGTGTACTTTTTGTAAAATCCATAGTATACATGAGAAGAGTTGTTTAATTTGTTCCTCAGTCTGTAAATGAGAATCTTGTAATAATGTATGTTTCTTAATATACTTGTTGAGTGTTGAGATAGTGATTTGTGGCATTATCTTATTATATATTCATGTATGCTAAGTTTTATGCTTTATCATTTGCACTTTTATAATACCATGCTAGGGACAGATACCTAGGTCCTATCGCCATTGACTTTATAGTCATTTGGAGTTAGGATTTGGGTAACATACGGTTCCATGATAGAAAGTCTCATCATGTTATCGATGATGATCTAGTCCCACTTTTGTTCTAGAACCTTAATGGATTGTAGTAAACTAGTAGGTATGTGAGACAACTAGACAAGAATGAGGCTATGTCTCTCTTCATAATTTTCCCCCCAGTGAAACCATTACATGTCCTTGAACATATTTCCAATATCAGAATGTGTGGAAAACTTAGACCCATGTGCCTCGTATAGGATGCAAGTCATCAATAATGAATCTTTAGGGACCCATAAATGTTTTTCGTAACAAATCCTTCCACTGTTACCCAAAATAGGTGGGTTTGAGGATTAATAAGAAGGGTCTTCATCTTCTCAGGTGTAGGTCTATCCAATCAGTCTCTAACCAACTCAGAATGTAGGTTGGGGATGATCTAAATGTTGTCTAGGTATAACCTATCAACATGGTTTTTGGTTTCCATCTTGC
The DNA here is from genome assembly GCA_963693085.1 of Alisma plantago-aquatica. NCBI lineage: Eukaryota > Viridiplantae > Streptophyta > Magnoliopsida > Alismatales > Alismataceae > Alisma > Alisma plantago-aquatica. Next base: position 752,372,752 of record OY856413.1, read on the forward strand.
AAACTCTTTGAGACTTTTCCACTAGGTGGCTAAGACATCAACATAACCAAATCCCTTCCAACTGAGGTCATCATTCACCACTTTAGCCTTACTAGAATGGTAGTATATTATCAAGTTGTAGTCCTTTAGGTATTCTATAGATCATCATTTTCACATGTTAAGGTCCTTCTGGGCCAAAATGTACTTTAGGATTGTCATAGAACCGGAATCCCAGTCCCATAGACCAAATAAATACCAAAGACAACATGCATAATTGTAAAGCTTAACACACATGAACATATGACAAAATGAAATCACCAATCGTAATCTCAACATTCAACAAATATTATTAAGAAACATTATTTATTACAAGCTTTCAATTACATGTTCAAGAGTACAAGTAGGGATCTACAACAAGTACACTTGACATAGATCACCAAGCCTATCAACTTCTAGCCATCTATGAACCTATAAAATTTGTGAAACAAGGTAGTTCAAGCACACGAGGTACCAAGTACAAAGCTAAAAGATACATATACATAATATTTGTAGAATTTGAAAAGATTTGCATGAGTAAACAAACAAAAATAAACAAGTTAAGTTCTTAGCAAAATGACAACCCATATTTTAAGTCATTTTACTCCAATTATACCATCAATATCATATATCATAAGTCATTTGACTAAATTCCCATCGGAAATATCTATATGGGTGCTCAAGAGTAGCTATCTCTTTTATATGTGAGGGAACTCAATAACAAAAGTCACTAAGAAAAACACTATTTCAACATTTGTATAATGGAGTTCCATATTATGTGTGCAAGTTATAAAAATACGAGCCGAGACAAGCATCGAGTATAATACTAGCATACTTTATGGAAATATTTGATCAAGTAAACATGCATACATACATATAAATTTGCAAACTAGAAATCCATAGAGATATAAGTATTTAAAGCCCATACCTGAATCAGATATTCTTACTCTATCCTTGACCATCTAGATCTCAATCAACTCATGGTTAGTCATAAGATTGCATACATTTATTAGATTCTCATCATTAACCCTAACTTGATTCATTTTAGGGTTTTCATCTAGTTTAGGTTCAACATTATTTATTAGTGTATTATATGATCTTTTACTAATATAGAGGTCATCATGAAGGTGGGGTTCAAGTCTCATGTCATTCTGATGTTCCATTCTTTCTATATGGACGTTACATGATTCAAGTCACTTATGTACATAACTAGGTCATAAGACTCACAATAGGGGAAGAAGGGTCATATCTTGTCAGGTGAACTTGTCCATGCATAATAGGTGATCTGGATTAGCAAGATGTGGACATAAAAATCACAAACAAGTAGAGGTGGATGTCCCCAAGAGTCAAGGCATCAAAGTCCAACATTAGTAACAACATAATAACTTATATTCAAACCAACATACAAGACATATATCAAAATGGTCCAAAACATGATCTAATTGGTACATCCACATAAAAGGAACCAAAGATATTAGACTCAAATTTTATCTTAGAGGAAAGATAATAAAAAAAGGATTCACATAATCATTAAGGTACAGGAACCACCATGCAAGTCATATAGGTTACATTAGGTCCCACAGGGGCACATACATCATCATATCATGACGGGGGTTAGATTTAGCCAGAAAGATCACAACACATCATGATTCTACTAATTTAAAATATGCAATAGGGTTGGATATATCAAATAAGTCAAGGGCCCCATATGTTCAATGTTCAACAATCATCATCATAAATGACTCACATTCAAGCATCTCAAGCCACATAGACACATATTGCAAAAAGGAGAGTACAGGCTGATATAAGACTCATTGAGAAGCATAAGGTTATTGATCTTCAAGATTTGGATGATTCTTAATGTCCATTAGAAGAAATATTTGCAATCTAGGTAAAAGTTCATCATTTAGGTCCAAAAAGTCATGTATGCACAAGGGTTCAACCCTAGAGATTTCCTACAAAATGATATACAATAGAGAGAAATTATATGACATTAAAAAGGTTCAATATTAGTTGCAATATGGGAACTCATTAAAACATGACATTGTGTTCAACATTTCAAATTAATATCACATCTTACAAAATTGACCTTTGATGTGATCTAATTGGGGTGTCACAACAGTTCCACTATGAAATTGGCTTTGAATTGGATATGAAACCACTTTAAGAGAGAGATATCACAATATAGGAGAGAGAAAAGTTAGTTTATCACATCATTCCCTACTTAAAAGAAATTTCATCCTCCAAATTTATCCAAGATCAGAGTTAACAGTCAAAATCAATATCCCTCGGGTCTATGTATTCAAAAATGGTTGTTGAGGTATTCCCCACAATGGGATTATCATCATAAATGGTGTAATCCTCTCTATTATATACATATTACTTAGTGTTACTTCATATTATAACGTCAACATGGAATTAGGGTTTTCCCATTCCTTGGTATCCCTACTTTAGGGTTTTTTCTCATATCTTCTTAAGAGACCAAGGTAGATTATCAAGACCTATGTTATCAATCCTTAAAAAAAAATTTCACAATCATGACTCCCACTAGGGATCACCATTGATCGTGTGTATTTTGCCATTATACTAGATTTCATGAATGTTTTAGTTTTTCTCCAAACTATACCAACTATCCCCAATTATGTTCATCATTTCCCATTTTGCATCTTCAATTAAGCAATTTATTCATCATGATTATTTGAATTATGACCCAAGAGAATTGTTATATCGAGTTAATAATTTTTCATTTGGGTATAAGATTAGGCATGCTACTCCTGATTATTCAAGGTGAGATCTCAAGGCATCAACGTAACAAGTTCATGATTTCAAAACTACATTTTTTTGTTGGGTATCACTTCATATTAGGTCTATCATGTGACAGATACTTATCATACACATTCAAGTTTAGCATTATTCGATGAAAAAAATTACCATCAACATCGATTATTCGTAGTCATCTCACTTTTATCTCAAATTGCTCCACCAGCTCAAGCCACTCAAGCTATGACTTATGTATGTTCAACAAGACATGCTGACCACAACCATCTACCCATAACAAAATTTAACCTAACATAAAAAAGAGAGAAACCTCTACATTCCTTTACACAAAACCACTAACCAGAGAATAAGACTCATCATGGAAATCACATGTCCCTCACCTTTATAGAAAAAAACATCATATATTGAATGCTTCTTCCTCTATGGTTAGATCTTTACATAGGAAATTTAGGTATCAACATTTTTAGGGTACCACACACTAGGTGACTCAACTCTTATTCTTAGAAGTATTCTAGCTAGGGACTCATCATCATGTATTTAATTGTGCATATTTTTCAACATTTCACATATTTTGGAGTTTAGGCACTCTGGCCTCCTCCTATTGAGGGTTGACTGGTATCAATAGGTCACCATTTTCATCTGTCCCATGGTTGATGTCCTCCTTTGTAAAAAGATTGAGTCCTACGTTGGTCATAAACCATATAACACATATCATATCTCATCATATACAAGACTAGCACAAGCAAGCATGCCAAACCACTAGCTACGTTTAGCACATCAACCAAGTCATATACATCAAACATGGTGATAGATTCATTAGGGTGAAATATCAACTCATCTCATGTCATCCAGACATACTTGAATCATCTTAAACATCTCATAGCATCATATCAACAACGTCATCATCATTATCATCATCATCACCATCAACATCATCATCATCATCGTCGTTGGCGTTGTCATCATTATAAGCATTATTATCATCATGACCATCATCATATTAGGCTATCTAGAATACTCACTAGACTAACCTTTATCATGGATATAGACAACTCTAGAGACTACAACTATCATCTAAACTCTCATCTACACTTGATGCTACATCTCTTTCTTTTAGGCTACATGGACACTCACTGCCTTTCTGCATGTGGTAACAATTTCATATGTACATATGTAATAATACTTAAAATAAGTTTTCTCTAATGTTGAAACATGGGATGAAAACCATCATACTATATTTGAATAAAACCAAAACTAGAATGAGTTACCACAATCATGTAGCAGTCTAGTACCATAACACCTAAAAGAACTAGCAAGAACAAAGTGCCCACATGTGTAGCTACCCTAAGACATGCCCAAAACATATGTCTAGTATGGTATTAAGAACTCCCTTTTCTCACCCTCCTGAACCTATAACCCATACTATAGGACAGAAGGAGGAGAAGAGAAAGGTTCTAGGGTTTTCTCAAGTCTACACATATTTCTGGAACATATAGGTTCTAACCTCAAGGCTAAGTCAACATAGTCCACAAATGACATTTTATTAAGTTTCTAGGGTTGAGATGTGTGGCGAGTTTTGTTTGTATTTCATGTGAGAAATTATTTTGTGTAGTTATTGTTCATTCTCTAATACCATATGTCATAAAACTATAATCCCAATCCCATGAACCAAATAAATACCAAAGACAACCTGCAGAAGCATAAAGGTTAGCATACATGAACATATGAAAAGATGAAATCACCAATCATAATCTCACCATTCAAAAAAATATTATAAAGAAACATTATTAATTACAAGCTTTCAACATTCAACATTGTTTACTATTCAGTACAATTGTACCAATCTTCTCATGGATACTATGGATCTAAAACAAGTAAACCTGACATATCTCACCAAGCCCATCAACTTATAGCCACCTCTGAACCTATAAAATACGTGAAACAAGGCGGGTCAAGCACACCAGGTGCCATGTACATGGCTAAAAGAAACATATACATAATCTTTGCCAAATTTGAAAAGATTTGTAGAAGTAAACGAACAAAAATAAACAATTTAAGTGCTTAGCAAGATGAGAGCCCACACTTTATGCCATTTTATTCTAGTTATACCATCAATATCATATATCGTAAGTCCTTTGATCAACTTCCCATCGCAAGGATCCGTAAGGGTGCTCAAGATTAGATAACCCTTTTATACGTGACGAGACTCAATAACCTAAGTCATTGAGCAGAATCCTATTTAAACATTTGTATAACGGAGTTCGATATTTTGTGTGTAAGTTGTAAAACAATGAGAGGAGACAAGTATCGAGTACAATACTAGCATACTGCATGGAAATATTTGAGCAAGTAAACAAGCATACATACATATTGGTTTGCAAGTATACATTATAGTATAAACATGATATACATTAGAGAGCAATGATATGATATTTAAAAGGTTCAATATTAGTTGCAATATGGTAACTCATTAAAATATGACATTGTGTTCAACTATTCAAATTAATATCACACCTTACAAAATTGAACCTTCATATGATCTAATTGGTGTGTCACAACACTTTTACTATGAAATTGAGATTGAATTGAATATGAGACCACTCTAAGAGAGAGATATCATAATAGAGGAGAGAGAAAAGTTAGATTATCACATCCTTCCCCCAAAAAGAAATTTCATCCTCGAAATTCATCCAAAATCATAGTTAAGAGTCAAAACAAATATCCCTCGGGTCTAGGTATTCAACCATGGTTGTCAATGTATACCCCAAAATGGGTTGCACACGTAGGTTATCATCATCAAAGGTTTATTCCTCTCGATTATATACATATTACTTAGTGTTCCTTCATATTATAACTTCATCATGGCATTAGGGTTTTCCCTTCCTTGGTTTCCCTACCTTAGGGTTTTTGCTCATATCTTCTAATGAGTCCAAGGCATATTATCAAGGCCTATGTTATCAATCCCTAAATGAAAATGTTCACAATCATGACTCCCACAATGGATCAGCATTGATTGTGTGTATTTTTTCATTATACTATATTTCATGCATGTTTTAGTTTTTCTCCAAATTCTACCAACTATCCCCAATTATGTTCACTATTTCCCATTTTGCATCAAAAATTAAGCAATTTATTCATGATGATTGTTCAAGTTATGACTCCAAGAGCGTCATTATATTGAGTTAATCATTTTTCATTTGGGTATGAGATTAGGCATGTTATTTCTGATTATTTAAGCTTAGATCTCTAGGCATCATTGTAACAAGTTCATGGTATCAAAACTACATTTCTTATTGCAAGGTATCATTTTGTATTAGGTATATCATATGAGAGTGACTTATCATATGTATTCAAATTGAGCATAATAGAGATTATTTCATGTATCGTGCATTATTCAAGGAACAACATTATCATCAACATCAAGGTTTCAAAGTCACATCACTTGTATCTCCAAGAGCTCCACTAGCTAGAGCCACTCAAGCTATGACATGTCTAGGTCCAACAAGACATGCTAACCACAATCATCTACCCATAACAAACTTTTACCCAACATGCCAAATGAGACAAACCCCTAGATTCCTTTACGTCAAACCACTAACCCAAGTATAAGCCTCATCATGGAGATCACATGTCAAGTACTCCATCTTAGGGTCTTGGGACATCTCCGTAACCTATATAGAAAAAAATCATATATTGAATGCCTTCTTCCTCTAGGGTTAGATCTTTTCATAGGAAATATAGGGTTCCAAATTTTCAAGGGACGACACACTGGGTGACTCGACTCTTATACTTAGTTTTCTATCTAGTAACTTATCATCATGTATTTCATCGTGCATATTTTTCAACATTTCACATGTTTTGGAGTTTAGGCTCTCTGACCTCCTCCTGTGGCGGGTTGACTCATATCAATAGGTCACCCTTTTCATTTGTCCCATGCTAGAGTTCCTCCTTTGTAACAAGATTGAGTCCTATGTTGGTCCTAAACAATATAATACATATCATATCTCATTATATACAAGACTAGCACAAGCAATCATGCCAAACCACTAGATATATTCTGCACATCAACCAAGTCATATACGTTAATCATGGTGCTAGACTGGCTAGGGTTCACTATCAACTCATCTCACGTCATCCATACATACTTGAATCATCTTGAACATATCATAACATCACATCCACATCGGTCATCACATTATGATTACCATCATCATCATCACCACCACCATCATCATCAACATCGTCGTCATTATCATCATCATCGACATCATTCTCAACATTATCATCATCATCATCATCATCATCTTGGTCGTCATCATCATCATCATCAACAACTTAGGTTATCTAAGATACTCACTGGCCTAACCTTTACTATGGCTATATACAATTCCAGAGACTACAACTATCATCTAAACTCTCATCTAGACTTGATACTACATCTCTTTCTCTTAGGCTACATGGACACTCACTGCCTTTCTGTGTGTGGTAATATATTCATATATACATATATACTAATACTTGAAATAGGTTTATTCCAACATTGAAACATGTGATGAAAACCATCATACTCCATTCAAATTAAAGCAAAACCAAAAAGAGTTACCACTCTTATTAAGCAATCTAGTACCATAACACCTAGAGAAATACCAAAAACATGGTGTATGCATGTGTAGGTACCCTAAAGACATGCACTAAACATATGTCTAGGGTGGTAATAAGAACTCCCTTTTCTCACCCTCCTAAACCTATAGCCCATACTATAGGATAAAAGGAGGAGAAGAGAAATGTTATATGGTTTACACATGTCTACACCTAATTCTAAAAGATCTAGGTTCTAACAGAGAGAGTAAGTCAACATAGTCCACAATGGACATCTTATTATGGTTTTAGGGATGAGATGTAAGGTGACTTTTGTTTGTGTTTCATGTGAGAAACATTTGGTGTAGTTATTGATCATGCTCTGATACAATATTTCACAGAACCAAATACCTAATCCCATGAACCAAATAAAAACTAAAGACAACATGTTGAAGAATAAAACTTAGCATACATGAAGAGATGACAAGATGAAATCATCAATCATAATGTAAACATTCAACATACATTATTAAGCAACATTGTTTATTACAAGCTTTCAATTACATGTTCAAGAGTATAATTTTAGCAGTCTTTTTATGGATGCTAGGGATCTACAACAAGTACACCTGACATAGCACACCAAGCCCATCAACCTCTAGCCATCCCTAAACCTATAAAATACATGAAGCAAGGTGGGTCAAGTATGCAAGGTGCCAAGTACAGGGCTAAAAGATACAAACACATAAGCTATATAGAATTTGAAAAGATTTGCAGAAGTCACAAACAAAAATAAACAAGTTAAGTGCTTAGAAAAATGAGACACCATATTTTATGTCATTTTAATCCAGTTATACCATCAATATCACATATCATAAGGTCCTTGATCAACTTCCTATTCAAAAGATCCGTAAGGGTGATAAACATTAGCTAACCCTTTTAAATGTCAGGGAACTCAACCAAAGTCACTGAGCAAAACCATGTTTCAACATTTTTATAATAGAGTTCCATATTATGTGTGCAAGTTATAAAACAATGAGATGAGGACAACATCGAGTACAATACTAGCATACTAAATGGAAATATATGAGCAAGTAAACAAACACACATACATACCAATTTTCAATAAAGAAAGCCATAGTCATATAACTATTTAAATATGGTACTTGATTTAGAGATTCTTAATCTATCATTGACCATATAGATCTCAAGAAACACCTGGTTAAGCATAATATTGCATACATGTATTAGATTTTTATAATTAACCCTAACTAGATTCATTTTAGGGATTTCATCAAAGTTAGGTTCAACATATTTATTAGTGTGTTGGATGATCTTTTATTAATCTAAGAGTCAACATGAAGGTGGGGTTCAAGAATCATGTCATTCTAATGATCCATTCTTTCTATATGGACATTACGTGATTCAAGCCACTTATGTACATAACTAGATCATAAGACTCACAATAGGGAAAGAAGGGTCGTATCTTGTCAAGTGAAGATGTCCAAGCATAATAGGTCCATTGGATCAAAAAGTAATGGACATGAAGAACACAAACAAATATAGGTGGATGTCTCCAAGGGTCAACGCATCAAAGTCCAACATTGGTAACAGCATAACAACTTGCATTCAATAACCATCATATAATACATATATGAAAATGACCCAAAATATGACCTAATTGGTACATCCACAAAAAAAGAACCAACAATAATAGAGTGAAATTTTATCTTAAAGGAGAGAGCATTAGAAAAGGATTCACATAAGCATTATGGTACAAGAACCACCATGTAAGTAATATAGGTCACATTAGGTCCCAAAGGGGCACATCATCATATCATGATTGGGGTTGGACTTAGCCAAAAGGATCACATCACATCATGATTCTACTGATTTCAAATATGCAATAGGGTTTCAAGGAGCCCATTTTTTCAATGTTCAACAATCATCATCATAAACGATCCACATTCATGAATCTCAAGCTATATAGTCACAAATAGAAAAAAGAGAGTATGGGCTGATATCAGCATTATAGAGAAGTGTAAGGTTACTGATATTAAAGATTTGGATGATTCGTAATGTCCATTAGAAGCAATATTAGCAATCTAGGTCAAAGTTCATCATTTTGGTCCAAAAAGTCATGGTTGCATAATTAGAGTCATTCATGGGAAAAAGGGTTGATTAGAACATTCAATTAGTTAAAGACATAAATGGTATAGATGTAATCATTATATAGGTAGAGGAGCATCAAAATTCCCATCTTTATCCCAATCTTGCACTAAAAGGAAACATCATGGTCACAAACATATACTTTAGCAAAATAAAGAAATAGAAATGGGTTTTAGTTTGTAGAAGCTAGTCCATGTTGTAGGTCTCATCAATCTGATCAATTTATATATATATCATCTATGATTTGGTCCAAGGAGGAGATAGTTATGATTTTTTTAAAATATTGATTGAGAACTTTAGGGCGTATCGATATAGGATGTTACCAACATCTATTGTGTAATATGTGCTATTAAAGGCTGATCCAACAACTGTATCCATGCTTGGTCGGCCCTACACCAAACGCCCGATGGCACCTGGTGGTCGCTCATTGCTCGATCCAACTTCCTGATTGTTGTTCGTTGTGGCTCCTCACCTTATGGATCATTTAATTTGAACAAATATGGGCCATCAGTTGGGGTTAAAGCCCTAGATCACAGGTCTAATCATGCCCCTTTCACCAACACCCATCTTTCATGTATCATATGTTGAGCTCGTTGAGGCTCCAGTCGCAAGCTCACTGATGTGAAGGAGGGTAGGGGATAGAGGTCCCCATGGCCCACATAAAAAGGGCTAGGCAATCATATTGGGGTAAGGAAAAGCCAATATCATACTTGCCATCATGATAGTACACCCATGGCTTCAACCTGCAAGTGGTTTTGGTGGCGGCCAACATGGCTAGTGAGGGGAAGAAGTAAGGTAGAGAAAGGCACTCTATGGCATGAAAAGTCACAAAACAAAGGGGAGATGAGTAGGAAAGAACAAACAAAGTATAAGCCCACTTCAATTTCACACAACTATGTGCCAAGAAGAGTGATTGGTTGTGGATTGGAAAGGTACACTATAGCTCTGCTACAATGTATAAATAGAGGTAGGGATGACCTCCCATCCGTTGGATCAAGAAAAGGGGGACTCGTGGGACATAAATCAAAGGCCAAAATTGAGTGCACCAAAATGAGTCTGAGAGAAAGAACAACCCGATTGGGCCGCATATCCCTCAAAATTTGGGCCCAACAATATAAAAAGTCAAGTAAAATTGATAAAAACATGTACAATTTGAGACAGTTTCAAAAGGACATAATTGGGTCTAGGATTGTCTGATGAAGGTAATTTTGTGCCTTTAGATTCAAAATTGAATCCTCTACAACATGATTACATTATAGAGCAATGATATAACACTAAAAAGTTCAATATTAGTTGCAATATGGTAACTCATTAAATTATGACATTGTGTTCAACATTTCAAATTAATGTCACACCTTACAAAATTGAATCTTGATGTGATCTAATTGGGATGTCACAACACTTTCACTATGAAATAGAGATTGAATTGAATTTGAGACTACTTTAAGAGAGAGAGATATCACAATAGAGGAGAGAGAAAAATGAGATTATCACAAGGATCTTGTGGTCTGTGATGATATCAAATGTGGCTTTGTAGAGATAATGGCCCCGTATTATCAATGCATAGATGATTTTCTTGATGTGGTTTATTATTACACTAACAAATTCACTATGGGTTGAGATCATCGAGCTTTTACCAAAACTAATGTGCAATAATACCACTCGGGACTTATTGAAGTATAGTTGAGCATTGAATCCCAAAGGACAACATTTTTAAAAATCTTTGTCAGTCTGGTCTAGTTCAAGTTAAGACTAATATTTAAAACAATTGGTTGATTTGAGTTTGATTAAACTAATTGCAAGAAAGTAAAAGTTGAATTAAGGTTGGATTTAGATCAATGATATGGAATCGCTCGGATGGTACCGGGTTTCACCGCCACTACACATACAAACACATTCAATCACAAACATATAGGCAAGATATAACTATCAAATAGAGTTGCTGCAAAACCCCCCCATACGAGCATTAGGTTCGCGTAAGCATCACCTTAGGCATCAAACGACTCCTCACCATCTGGATCACATACTTATGGATCCGAAGTTACAACATCCAACTAAGGCTGTAGTCCTCCCTGAGGAATGTTTAGACCACAAAAGTGTCACTGTAGGTTAGATGTCTCGTCCCCTCACAGATCACACACTTACAACCTCAAGGAATCCAATTAGAAGTTCTCGTCAAGGAGTCAACCACATTAATCAATAAGCGAGTAGGCGATTAATCTACAAGCAAACAATCGACGATTAGCAAAGAAGATACAACGATCCAACTAAGGTTGTGGTCCTCCCTGAGGGATGTTTAGACCAAAAAAGCATCACCGTAGGTTAGATGTCTCGTCCCCTCATGGATCATACACTTACAACCTCAAGGAATCCCATTCTATTTCTAGTTTGGGAGTCAACCAGTTAATCGAAATTCTATCCTACATATAGAAGTTCTCACAACATGGGAAGAAGAAAGATGCAAGCAAGCAAGTAATCAAAGTATGAACACAACGACTAACAACGAAATGAAAAGTTATATACATTGCCATGAAAAGTTTAACAAAAGAACATGATTGTGCGGGCAGCGGGGCTAATTCCTGCACCCCAGTGAAAAGGAACTACTCGCTCATGATGTGAGAAACAAGAAGAATGAGAAAGAGAGAGAAATCCACCATGAACTCAGTGCAGAAGGTAGTCGCAACTCGGTGAAGATGATACGGTCTTCTACATCGTATTAGAGCAGATCTGGACGCAGAACGAGAGATGTCAAGATAGACCAGGCAGTCTCTCTCACTCCGTCTTCCTTCTCTTCTTAGTCTCCTTGATTGCAACACAGGAAGTAGGTGGAACAGAACTGGCGTAGATAAAACTGGATATGTATCAGACTTGTGTTCAGGAAGCCTGTCGGTGTCCAAGAACCGATGCCCAAAATGGGGACCCTACTGGACCTATATATAGGCACAGACCTGGTCCTCATGCTTTTGGTGTGTGTCCAAATGGTTTGTTGTATTAAGTGTCCAAACAGTTTTGGTAAATATCTATTTCAAACTTTTTCATTGCAAACCAACTTTATCAAACGGTTTTGGTATTGTGCTGCTTTTTCATTCGGTCTTAACATTTCACTTTAGCAGATGGTGTTCATGTTATCTTATCCAAATGATTTCATGCAGCAAACAGTCTCCATAACACCTTCATTCAGTCTTCGATCAACATTCCTTCATTTGGTCTTGCGCATGCATTCGGTCTTGCATGCCTTTTCTCCAAACGGTCCCGCATTGCTGGAAAATCTCCAAACGGTCTGCGATTAGTGTTGTCCAAATGGTCTGCATGCTTAAATGGTCTTCATGTGAGTGATTCATTTGGTCTTTAGGCTGCTCATTTGGTCTTCATGATTCTCATTCGATCTTCATGAGATTTTATGCAAATGCTCTTAAAGAAACACACAATCTCGCGTTGCTTCCTTTACCAAATGGTATGGAGTCCTTCGGCTTTAGAAAACGGTCTCGCTTTGGCCTTCATTTGGTCTTACGCATCCCCGACAAGGTGTCGATCAGTTTAGGTGGGGTTGAGCAATGCTGGCGGAGATACGGTGAAGAGGAGTGGTGTTGCTGCCACGGCCAGCAGCAGGTCGAGCTGGTGGTGGACAACGCAGGAGGTGATGTTGGTGCTATGGGGCTAGGGTTGCAGGCCAGAGAAGATGACTATGGCAGTGGTACTAGGTGGCGCTGAGGTTGCTGGTACCACAGGGTGAAGGTTGCAAGCTGGTGGGGGGTTCTGTGATAGGGCGAGGAGGTGGTCGTGGTCCATGGTCAGCTAATTAGGGTTTGTAGGATGTGTTTGGCGGGAGGAAGAAGGGAAGATGAAGAAAGGAAGCAAGTGCCCTTGCTGTCGAGCAGGCTGAAGAAGGTGTTAGGGTTTGGAGGTTGAAGATGACTGATTATAAAGGCGGAGTCAAGTGCTGCAAAAGGTTTGGGTATACAACAGGCCAAACAGTCTTAGACTTTTTCTTGCTCGAACAGTTTTGCAGCCCTAACAGTTTCAAAATGGAATTTTCCATTCAGTCTTGAGATCGGATGGATGAAACCGATTAGTCAAGACCGAATGGTCAAGATCGATTGGTCAGATCATATGGTGAGATCGAATGGTTGAAATCGAATGGCCATCACTAAGGATGAGAGAGGGTAGATCAAGGGTGGGTCCCACTCATTTGGATTTGATGTGGATGGTAGTTGATTGAGATGAAGATCGAATGGTGGTGATTATAGTGGATTAGGGTTGAATGGAGGTAGGTGACATCTGATGATTGAACCAAATAATGATCTGCATAAAATCAACATAAACTCAGTTAAAATTTGATAATCGTATCAATTAAGTAATTTTGTGCTTTGTGATACATTTTGATTTTTAATGAGTGAAATTGGATGTATTGAATTGAATTTGACCCAAGATGGTAATTGAATTCCATGATGAATATGCATTCATAAAAATACCCTGAACTTAAACGTTGCTCATCCTCGAGTAACACAAAATCTAAAATAGTTGCCAAATAAATACTTTCAATTCGTGTGATAGCCTCTTCTTCACATCACAATTGTTTTCTTTCTGCTTAGTATGACTCAGTATCTCAACCTCCTAGGACCACTGAACACATCTTACCATATCTTCATTCCTGAGTTCACTTTCAAATATCACTTCCTCCTCACTTTTTCCAACAAGCATGTCAAAGAGGTTTGTAAGAGTTCAGAGATACCTATAGAACAACAAGTGTGCATTGGTCTGACACTGGTGTATTTTAGGGCGATGGAGGCAGTTATTGTGCCCTTAGGTAGAAAAGGGAGTGAAGGGAGGTATGGAAGGAAGAAATAAATCTCTCCTCTATTCGACTTGAGATCTTATTATTTTGTTTGCAATTTCATTTATTGCATTTTTTTGTGTGCAAATCTCTCCTCTATGCGACTCGAGATTGCATTTCTTTTTGTGTGTGCTTTGGCATCTTTACTTGGTGGTATGCCCCTATTTATTTGTGAGGGTATGGAAGAAGCAGATATAGAGGGAAGTGGTGTGCCACCCTGAACTTAGGGTTTGGCACTATTTTGGCTATTTTTGTTTCTTTTGATGGATGGAGGGGTACGAAGATGATAGGAGAAGTGTATAAGAGAGTTCAGATCAGAATGCAACTTGATTTACAATTCAGTGCACCAGGTCGTTCTCATTATCATACTCTTCTCAAATAATGACTTGATGAGGATCTGGTGGATATTCCATGTTATTGTTCCACTAGTCAGTTAGGAAGCACGACGTGTTTGATCCCTATTAGTTCGACAAACACTTGTCATTTTTGCATAAATATCATGATGTTAGGAATCATAAGCTTCACAAGATGATTTCAATCAAAATGCTTATTTCAAAAAATGGTCATTTTGAGGATATACTTCAAATGAGGAGAGTAAAATGATTCAAAATGCATAGCAGGTTAAAAGATTGTCAAAATGTCTTCAAGTATCAGCTCAAATTCGTTGAAAAACTTTAAAAGTTTTGCAAATTTTGATTTTTTTAATCAAAAATGTGACAGTGAAAACTTAAGTATGAAAAGGATGGGTGTAGGTGGAAAGTGGAGTACGTACCACCCACCCTCCACCCCCAAACATAGAGATTTGCTCATTCCAAGCAAACTCTAAATCCAAGATGGAGGGGAAAATTCATGCCAGATTAACTACCTGATGTGGTTGCGTTCTAGTCATTGTGCATCCTCTTATCTGAAAATCTCAAGGATAAAGAGAAATCAAAACTTAAGATAGCATCTCGCGATGCAAATTTTATTTAATGAAAAATTATCTAGAAGGTAAAAACAAAATTAAAGAAACATTATAATTTGAAGAGAAAACTATAACAAATTTATTGATCGGGTTGCCTCCCGACAAGCACCTTTGTTTTATGTCAATGGCTAGACTTGAGTTTCATCAACTTTCTGATGGATATGTTGGTTTAGAAAGATTGATCAATTCTTCAGTATTAGTATCTGTTGGGATGAAGTACCTCTTCACACGTTGGCCATTTGCCACAAAATATCTAAACTTTTCAATCCATAAAGAGAAAGCACCATGTGGGTAGATACTGTTGACAATGTAAGGTCCAAACCAGTGAGAATGGAGTTTCCTTGGAAATAGCCTCAGTCTTGAGTTGAACAGAAGAATTTGATCTCCCAATTGTATGTCTTTTCTTTTCAGGTGGGCATCGTGCAAAAGTTTTTTACGTTCTTTATAAATTCATGCATTTTCATAAGCTTTCATTCTGAGTTCTTCTAGCTCTTAGAGTTGCAGAATCCTAGTTTCACCTGCCCTCTTCATATCAAAATTCAGTTGTTTTATTTCCCACCATGCTTTGTGTTCCAGTTCTACCGGCAGGTGGCATGACTTTCCATAGATCAACTGAAATGGTGTAGTTCCAAGAGGAGTCTTAAAAGTAGTACAGTAGGCCCACAATGCGTCGTTGATTTTTACTGACCAATCTTTCCAATTGCGACCTACTGTCTTTTCCAAAATGGCCTTGAGTTGACGGTTAGAAACCTCCACCTGCCCACTTGTTTGTAGATGGTAGGGTGAGGCTACTTTGTGAGTTACAACATATTTCCTCAGCAATGCTTCAAAGATTCTTTCAAGAAAATGAGATCTGCCGTCAGATATCACAGTGCGAGGGACATCGAATCATGGGAAAATAATATCCTTGAACATCTTGATGATAGGTTTTGAATCGCTGGTGACGGTTGGAATGGTTTCAACCCATTTTGAGACATAATCAACCACAACTAGGATATAGGAAAATCTGTAAGAAGATGGGAATTGACCCTTGTAGTCCACACCCCAAACATTAAATATCTCTATTTCTTGCAACAACTTAAGTGGCATCTCATCTCTCTTTGTAATGTTACTTGTTCTTTGACATTTGTCGCATGATAGAACAAAGTTGTAGGAATCTTTGGATATGGTTGGCCAAAAGAATCCACATTGTAAAACCTTTATTATAGTTTTCTTAGAACTCATATGACCTCTGACTGGGCCAGAGTGATAGTGCTCTAGAATGAGTTTGGCTTCTTCCTTAGTGATACATCGTCTATAAAGACCATCAACACATAGCTTGAAGAGGTATGGTTCATCCTAGTGATATTGCTTCACATCATGCATGAATTTCTTCAGTGCATTCCCAGTGCATTCAGGGTGGATAATACCAGCGGAGAGGTAGTTCACGTAGTCTGAGTACCAGGGGGTAACTTCTACAATTTTCATTAGTTGGTCATCAGGAAGTGAATCATTAATTGGGATCTTCTCAGTATCCAGAGTGTGGATTCGACTGAGGTGGTCTGCCACAACATTCTCTGCACCCTTTTTATCTCTTATTTCTAGGTTAAATTCTTGTAGTAGGAGGATCCATCTTGTCAATCTGGGTTTAGCATCTTTCTTTGCCAAGAGGTAACAAATTGCAGCGTGATCAGTGTAGACAATGACTTTTGAACCAATTAGGTAGGATTTGAATTTATCAAAGTCACACACGACTACAAGAAGTTCTTTCTCAGTATTTTCATAATTCCTATGACCTTCATCGAGGGTTTTCAATGCGTATTAGATCACATAATATTTCTTCTCTATACATTTCCCTAAGACAGCACCTATAACATAGTCATTGGCATCACACATGATTTAGAATGGGTGATCCCAATCAGGAGCTCTGATGATGGGTGTTGTTGTAAGAGCATGTTTCAAGTTGTAAAAACTCTTCACACATTCTTCGTTAAAATGGAAATCAATGTCTTTTAGCAATACACTCATCATTGGCTTCGTTATCTTAGAGAAATCCTTTATGAACCATCTGTAGAAGCCTGCATGACATAGGAATGCACGAACTTCTTTTACATTTGTTGGAATAGAAAGTTTAGAAATCACTTCAAATTTTGCCCTGTCAACTTCAATTCCTCGATTGCTGACTCTATGACCAAGGACAATGCCTTCTTTTACCATAAAGTGACACTTCTCCCAATTCAACATGAGATGTGCTTCTTCACACCATTTAAGGACAAAGGAGAGGTGTTTTAGGCATGAGTCATATGAATTTCCATACACAGAAAAATCTTCCGTAAAAACCTCCATGACAGTTTTAGTAAGACCAGCAAATATAGCCACCATGCTATGTTGAAAAGTTGCAGGTGCATTACATAATTCGAACGACATCCTTCTAAAGGCATATGTTCCAAATGGGCAAGTAAATGTTGTTTTCTCTTGGTCATATGGATGTATAGGAATTTGGTAGAATCTAGAATAACCATCGAGATAGCAGAAGTATTCTTGGTGAGCCAACCATTCCAAGACTTGATCAAGAAAAGACATTGGGAAATGATCCTTTCTGGTCGCCTTGTTCAACTTTCTATAATCAATACACATCCTCCACCATGTGACTGTCTGAGTGGGGATGAGTTCATTGTTTTCATTGCGTATCACTGTAGTTCCACCTTTCTTTGGGACAACATGCACAGGGCTTACCCATGGTGAATCGGAGATCGGGTAAATAATACGTCTTAAGTAACTTTATGACTTCAAGGCGGACTACTTATTTTATGACATAGGATTAAGCTTTCTTTGGTGTTCAATAGTAGGCTTGTGATCTTCCTCCATACGGATTTTGTGCATGCATAAATCTCGACTGACCCCGGCGAGATCACTCATCTTGTTACCTATTACTTTTCTTCTTTCCTTTAATTTTGTCAAGAGTTTATCTTCTTATTTTACCGTTAGATCTGAATTTATGATAACTGGGTAGGTTTTGAGTTCATCTAAAAACACATATTTCAATCCTTCGAGTAGGGGCTTCATTTCAGGAGATTGTGGTTTATCACATGATTCTTCAGTGGTATTCAAAGCTTTGAGTTCTTCAACCTTGGCCTCAGAATCCTCTTTAGTAGTGTCAAGGTCTAAAATACAACTTTTCACTTGATCATCAATTGAACTAGTTGCATTTGGATTAGTCAGGGCCACTTCTAATGGATCATCTTATTCATAATCTCCTTGCATGAGTAATGACATCTACTCTATACACTCGATCAAATAAACTTCCTATTGCATGCTTGGTCTTCGCAGACTCTCAAAAACTCTGAACTCGAGGATTTCTTTACCTAATCTGAGCAGCAAGGTTCCTTCCTCAACATCAATCAAAGCTCTGGCAGTGGCAAGGAACAGACAAACAAGTATGAGAGGGTATCTAGTATCTCCCCTTATGTCCATGATGAAAAAATCACATGGAACATAGGAATCTTTGCATACTTTGACAAGGACATCTTCGATGATTCCCAAAGGAAGGGTTATTGTGTTATCAGCAAGTTGTATAGTCATGCCAGTTGGGAGCAGTTCAACAAATCCTAGCCTCTTGCAAAGGATGAGTGGCATGATGGAAATACTGGCACCAAGATCTGCCAATCCTTTTCTTACACGTAGAGTCACCAATATGGCATGAAATCCCAAAAGATCCTGGATCTTTCTACTTCTTTGGCATCTTTCTTTGAATAATGTTAGAAGTGGTCGTAGCTAATTTGATTGTCTCATATTCTTTAGTGAGATACTTTATGGTGAGAAGTGACTTCAAATACATCGCCCAAGATGGTATCTCAACTAGAGAATCAAGAAAGGGTATATCAACATGAAGTTTCTTCATAGTTTATTTGAACTTGTTGAAATGGGTATCAAGCTTTGTTTGCTATAGACAGGTTGGAAAAGGTATATGAGGTTTGTAAACTGGCAATTCAGGCTCTGGTGTCTCCTTATCTTCATCAATAGGTTTCTCAGGGTTTTCCATGTCTGTCTTATCATCAGTTATTATTTCTTTTAGTTGAGACTCAGGAGTAGTGGAGTCTAGAACAATCATTGAGTAATCTTCATCTCTAATAAGCAAAGGTGGCTTGACAGGAGGATTTGAATAATCTTTCCCATACCTGGTTGTCACAACCCTTAGTTGTTTTGGATGCTTTGGATTGTTCTCAGGTTGACCAGCAAAGGATCCAGCAGGTGGCTTCATGCTAGCTGTAAGTTGAGCTAGTTGAGATTCAATGACCTTCTGATGGGCTTGCTGGTTAGCTATCATGGTTTGTTGAGACTGCAACATCTTCACTACTACAGAATATGCCTTTGGCATCGGTTGTTTAACCCCTTTTGGCGACGGTTTTCAAGTGACGCCTATGTGGGCGCCGCTAAAGGTCAAACTCTTCGGCGTCGGTTTTCTAACCGACGCCTATATGATCTATAGGTGTCGGTTATATATAGTTGTCCGATGTCTATAGGGTTCACGCCACAAAAAAGGGCACCACCTAGGACGCTTTCTGCGTCGGTTAACAACTGAACAACCGACGCCATACTCCCAGACGACACGGCTGTTCTTCGCTGCACGGCCGTGTTTAGTACTATAGGTGTCAGTTTTATACGAATAAGTGATGCCTTTTCCACCACGGTCGTGCTTTCCTGCACGGTCGAGTTGTTTGTCATATTAGGCGTCGGTTTTTATCTAATAACCGACGCTGTAGGCCTTTGATGACGGTGTTCTATAAATAACCGACGCCTATACTTTACTTTTTTTTTTCTTATCAGTTTCCAGGCCTGCTGTGGCTGGTCAGCAGGATGAGAACCTATAGTTTAGTTTTCTGAACTGCTGGTTTACGACATCCATTGATATCAGCCTACAAATAGGCCACAAACCTACAAAATGAACAAATATTTTTTCACACAAGTAGATACATTCAGACGTCAATTCAATTCTCACATTCACACATGTAGAAACATTCAAATACATGTAGAAACATTCAAATACATGTAGAAACATTCAGACATGTATAAACATTCAGAAATATTCATTTACAAAATATCATTCAGCATCGCTATCAGCATCCCAATTATATCTTACAATTGTCACTACTTGTATGGCTTTTTCCCATTCTTCTCTTACTTCATTTAATGCTTCCATCGTATATGGAGCATGTACATTTTTTAAGCGTTTACCTATAGTGTGGTCAGTTTTAAACACCTGCAAATAGAATGATGTATATATAAGTAATAATATAAAAATAAGATTGATATATTTCATACTAACTAATGAGACTATATATAATACCTCATGTATGGTATTAATATCCAATGCGGCATGTCGGATAATCATCTGCATAAATCGCATCACATAGTATGCGCATGCCCAGCCGTTGTCTTGTGTAGCACACTACAAATTGAAACATACAAAATATTAAAAAATACAACTAAGCACAGTTCACATAAATAATATATACATTGGAGTCGGAAACTTACTTTTACGTTCTCCCAAATTATTGGCTGGTTCTTTCTCCTTGGGACATTTCCTCTAGCATTTTTGAATGCATCTAAACCCCTACATGTTAATGTAACACAGTAAATTTCATAATTAAATAGTAATGTAATAACATATGTTAACATATATAAAAATGAAATATTTCTCACCAGAATAATGGCATTCTCAATATGTGTCCAATTTTAGTGTTCAATGTACTTCCCGCAGGATCTAGATAATAAACAGTGAATGTCCCGGGGACAATAACTAGTAACTCCCAATGTCTACCGCTAGAGGTAAAAAAGTTAAAAATTAATAACTCAAAATGCACAATAAAAATGGAATTTTCTTAAGTCCAAATTATATATAAAGTAAACTTACTTGACATTGAATGGAGCTATTATTATCGTCTTCTTTTGCTGACCGAAAATTGTAAAAGCATCTACACAGTATTGTTGAACACTATCAGGGTATTTAGCTACCATACTAATCAATGATGGAATAAAAAAACCCACATGATCAAATGCAAATTCTTTGCATTGATCTTCGACTAAGTAGCTGCAAAACATGTATTACGTATGCATTAATATATAAGAAACCAGATCACCGGATCTTACACAAGGTATATGGATGTATAAACAAGATCTCACCTTATCCATGTCTCTATCATTGATGTATTCAGCCAATCATACATAAATAGCTCAATAATATCTTGTATAAATAAAGAGCTATCGTATGATTGACCTGTATAATCTGCTTCTAAAGAAACAATTATAGGGCAATGTATATTATGTGCCCGTAGCCAACATGCCATTCCCCTACAAGCAGGACCTAACGGGTATTTTAGGTCAGTTGGAACCCAACTTGGTAATGCAGGAAGTGGAGGTGGAGGCCTAGGTGCTCCGGGTGTCTTCTTTTTAACCTGTATATATAATTTCAGATCAGTTGACCTCATATATACACATTAACAATCTAAAGTAATGTAAATTTATCTTACAATTTCAGTACTGTAGACGACATCTGCTTTGGGCCACAATATCACCCCACCTTCTGCCTCACCAAGTGTATCAATATCTGGGTGGGCATATGGCAATGCAACTTCCCTCCAATCGGGTAATACACATATCGGGCTCACACGAACGTAGCCCTACGACATTGGAGTCCCATGTAACGTTGCCCCAGGAAGGGACTGGTAAGCCTGTGCCTCTGCAACAACATAGTCTTGCATTCTTAAGTGGCATGGCTTCAATGCCTACAAATTTACGTAAAGAATGTTATACATATATACATGTCATCTTGAAAACATATCATCTTGAAAAGACTAGCTACAATGTCATAAACAATACTTAAAACAGACGTGTTAGGCGATGGGTCTCCATAATTACTCGCAGTTTGTGCATCAGGAGAATAGTGGGTCGCCATAGGCTGATTGGAAGCCTGAGATGCCTGCCACCGCACTATTTCTTCCTTGATCTTCTCAGCAACTATATCATTGACCTTCTTAGCAACTATATCCTCGACTCTCTTATTTTCCTATACATGGATAAAAGAAACATTAGCTTCTTATTATTGAATTCCCTTTTGCAGTAACATTCTAAAAAAAAGAATAGGTTACCTCTTCTTATGAAAGTCCCGCTCTGGGTTTGTGCTGGGATGGCCCAAAGAATGCTTTGATGCCCACACCAGCGCCTGCACCCCTAACACATCCAGGATGCTCTGGGTTACCCAGAGTAACTGTCAATTCATCCCTTGTGCCCTGAGGGATGAACGTGCCTTGTTTCCTCTGCTCATGCAGCTCCCGCTAATCACCATCAACAGAAATTGGTAAGTTAACACCACAAATAATCAATATTCAAATGATTGCTCTAAGAGTTGTATTTTACCATTTTCTCATCCGCCTCAGCAGTTACGGGCTTCTTTATTTCACCCTTCTTGTTTTGCCTCCCAGCTATCCAGATATCATGGCGAGGCATGGGTGTGGCATACTCCTGAGTAGCAGCAGACTCCTGAGTAGCCGCAGACTCCGCCTGTAGTCTTTGGTGAATGCTTGCATAGCCCTTTGGACCCATAGTGTGGTCATGCACATTCAGTGCACGCCTTGCTTTTTGCACGTCACTGAGGGCCTAGTTAGTATGCACATTAATGATTTGGTTAGTAGCACTAAATGTTAATCTTGAATAGGTGAATACAACGTATATTAATTAAATTTGGAGTGACGCCTAATACCTTGAATTCTTCAGATTTTCTTGAAGCAACAAAATTGTCCCAATCTTCTTTGTCCAAGAAGTTCCACTATTCAAGGGCTGACTTCTTCTTCTTATCACCATCTTTTATGTAGTCTCTATTGAGATTTGTCCTATAGTTCCTAACATCTTTCCAACGTGTTACATCACGCTTTTACGATGCAGCTTCTCATCCAATGCAAACAGATTTTGTAAAATAGAATTCTTATTAACTAGTATCCAAAAATAGAATTGCAAATAATATAATTTGTAATCTACAAAATAGAATTGCAAATAATAATAACTCACGCATAAATCCTTCCATATCAAGTTTGTCTTCCCCTGAGGAACTTTATGCCAATTATCATACTTAACACCACAATGGCTTTGAGTGACACACCCAAGATAGTTTACAAAATTATTGCGATTCACTCCAATTGCATTTCCTCCATTATCAAACTCCACAACCAATTTGGGTCCACTACCACTTAGCGCTATTAACTTCTTCAACAGAGTGATGCCCCTTTTGTTGTTAAGTGTTTGGTGCTGCACATCAAGTTGCTCCAGTGCTTCAGTGGGTACATGTGCATCATCAACCTAAAATTTGACAAAAATAAACCCATTGAATTAGCGCAATATAGAAATATGGGATATATGACATAACTAGAAGATAATGAATTTTATAGAAATACAGGATATGTTTTTAGAACTTACATTGGTATCCTCGCCATGCTCGTCATGGACAGCATGCTTATCATGGACTTCATGCTCATCATGGACATCATGCTCATCATGGTCATCCATATGAAAATGTCATTAAAAAGGCACACATTTAGCATTTGTATTAACTAGAAAAAGGCAAACATTGAGCAGTTGTATTAACTAGAAAAAGGCAAACATTTAACATTTGTATTAACTAGAAAAGGCAAACATTTAGCATTTGTATTAACTAGAAGATAATGTGATCTTTTATTAACATACATGCCTCTAAAATTGTGATCTTTTATCAATTAACAATCCTTCATTGTCATCTCCGCGCACATATAAGTCATCATTAGCTTCAATATTTTGTGGAGTTGGCAACCCAACTGAGAATGGACTGGAGTCATCATACTTATCATAGTACTCTTCTTCATCTATAGGATCTTCAATGAACTGTCTTTTACCATGAAGAACAACCGACCATTTATCATTTGCAGGATCATCGATATAGAATATTTGTTTCACCTATGATGCCAATATGAATGGTTCACCCTTCTCGCCAATCTTTTCCAAGTTCACCAAAGTGAAACCCAATGCATCCACTAGAACTCCTTTGGTGTTATCATCCCAATTACATTTAAAGAGCGGAATTCTAAAATCTATGTAGTCAAACTCCCATATGTCTTCAATGACACCGTAATATGACATTTTAGCTTCACGTGGACTCTTATCCTTTGCATTTGCAAAATACATAGTCGACGCTTGAAGAGTGACCCCATTGTTTTAGACGACACTCTTATCATCTTGGCACTTTGTGTAATATGTGAACCCATTAATGTCAAACCCTTCATAAGACATAACATTCGGTTTTGGTTTAACGGCGAGGCATTTGATAGTTTCTGTAATATCATTTGGTGTTTGAGATAGTTGATGTAAGACTTTATCTTCAAACCACTTAGTAAAAGTCTTATTATGCTCTCTAGCAAGCCACATTGAACTTGCTCGAGGATGTTGTATCTTGATGAAATTGGTATGTTCCTGGATATAAACACTCACTTCGTCCATGTTGTGTAAAATATACAAGTGAGCTTGTTCCAACTGCTCACGGTTGATTAATTTCACCCGTGATCCCAAAATTCCTATGCCCTCCTCAATATTCTTGTCATTAACAGGAGTGTTATTACCACTCAGAAAATCATTGCAAAAATCCATAACCTCTCTCACCACATAACCTTCAATAATACTCCCTTCAGGCCGATAACGGTTTCGAACATCACCTTTAAAAATGCTCATGTATCGTTCAAAGGGATACATCCAATGCAAGAAAACTGGTCCCAACATTTTCACTTCCCTAGTCAAGTGGACAACAAGATGTACCATGATATCAAAGAATGAACGAGGGAAATACATCTCAAGCTGACATAGGGTAACAACCACTTCTCTTTGCAAATTATCGAGAGTATCAGGGTCAATAACTTTGCTGCATAGAATGTTGAAAAAGAAACAAAGTCTGGTGATTGCAAACCTTACATGCTTCGGCAATATAGATCAAATTGCCACGGGCAATATTTGTTGCATTAGAGTGTGACAATCATGAGATTTAAGACCTATCAACTTCAGATCTTTCATTGATACCAATCTACGGATGTTGCATGAGTAACCATGTGGCACCTTAACATTTACCAAGAATTCACAAAAAGCTTTCTTCTCTTTTCTAGACAACGTGTAACAAGCGGGAGGTAAGTATGTTCTTTTATTACCCATTTCACATAATTCTATTAATTCTGACCTTATTCCCATTTCACGTAGGTCCAGTCTGGATTTTATCCCATCTTTAGTCTTACCTGGTATATTTAACAGAGTACCAATGATGTTGTCACAACCATTTTTCTCAACGTGCATTACATCGATACAATGCCTGACTGTCAAAGAACTCCAATAAGGAAGATCCCAAAATATTGACTTCTTCTTGAATGAAGAATTGTCACTCCGTGTGGCCATACTACATTGTGATTTCTTACCAAATTCATTGACAATGTCTTTTACTCTTTCATAAACAACATCCCCTGGTATAGGTTTAGGTGCACTCCGTTCATCATTCCATCCATTGAATGCTTTGCGCTTCCTACGATACGGATGGAATTTTGAAAGAAACCTTCGATGACCAAGATATACAGTCTTGCCGCCATGTTTTAGTCTTATTGAATCAGTGTTTTCTTCACATATAAGACACGCTTTAGCTCCTTTGACACTATATCCAGACAAATTCCCATATGCTGGAAAGTCATTAATAGTGCAAAACAACATAACGTGCAAACGAAATGTCTCTCTTCCTGAAGCATCATAGGTCATCACACCTTCAGCCCAAAGTTTCTTTAAGTCATCAATCAGAGGTTCAAGATAAACATCGATATCATTTCTGGGTTGTTTAGGGCCCGATATCAACAACGACAACATAACATACTTATTTTGCATACACAACCAGGGAGGAAGATTGTATATAACAAGCATGACTGGCCAAGTGCTATGTTGGCTGCTCAATGTCCCGTACGGATTCATCCCATCTGTACAAAGCCCAAGTCTTAGATTCCTATCTTCTTCACCAAATTTGGGGTACAATAGATCAATCTTCTTCCACTGTGGGGAATCAGACGCATGTTGTAGGATACCATCATTATTTTTCTTAACATCTGCATGCCACCTCAAATTCTTCGCATCTTTCGGATTTGCAAACAAGCGTTGAAACTGTGATATTATAGGTAGATACCACTATACCTTGGTAGGAGAACCAGTTTTAGACTCCCCCGAAGTCGTCAATTTATACCGCGACGCACCACATTTTGGACAATGTTTCAAATATACATAGTCCTTTTGAAATAATACACAATCATTCGGGCATGCGTGTATCTTCTTGGCCTCCATTCCCATTGGGCACAACATTTTCTTTACCCGGTATGTTGAGAGTGGCAGCTCGTTTCCTTCAGGAAGCATTTCTTTCAACAAAGTCAACAATGAAGTGAAGCTTTTGTCGCTCCATCTATTGTTAGCTTTCAACTTATACAATCTCAACACAACGCTAAGCTTCATAAACTTAGCATAGCCTGTGTATAACGGTATCTCAGCATCATGCACAATGTTTCTAAAGATAGGAGGTGGATCAGTGTGCTCTACCCTACAACTATCCAGCATCGCATCAACGATGTCTATTGGAACTGGTTTGTTCACATCTACGTCATCGAAGGCAATTTCTTCTTCCACCCAAGCACTTCTATCGACATCTACTGGTTTCGAGTTTGAAATCTCTCCATGCCAGTGCCATTATGTATAGCCTTGTACAATCCCGTTGTACATGACATGACTTTTGATTTCCTCACCAGTGTTGCTTTCAAGTTGTTACCGCAATGCCTACATGGACAGTAGAACCTATCTGTAGGTATTTTCCTATGTTCCTCGGCAAATCTAATAAACTGATCAAGACCAGATATAAACTCTGGGGTGCAGTGATTGCAAATGGACATCCATGATCTATCCATTCTATGATCAAAGAGAAAACAAGTATATATTAGGACAAGATTAGGGTATACACTTACATCATATCCAAGATTTACTCCTATTATCTACAATGAAGCCAGACTCCATACAAACAATATATAATTGAGTGATTGTTGATTCTAATTTATACCAATGTACAAATAGGGAAATGCTACCGAAATTTTCTTGAAAACCCAATACACATTATACACTTACATCCTAAGTGAGATGAGGTGTTCAAGAACAGTCCCAAACCGGGGACTATCCAAGATTTACTCCTAATGAGTAAATCTTGGACGGGTTTCTAGGCCAACAAACACATATGATGTCATTCTTGTATATAATAAATGTGTACCACCTATCCCATCCTTGAACACCTAATCTCACTAGTAAGTGTATAATGTGTATTGGGTTTTCAAGAAAATTTCGGCAACATTTCCCCATTGTTTTCTAAGTACATATGTACTTAGAGAAAAAATGGGGAAATGCTACCAAAATTTTCTCGAAAACCCAATACACATTATACACTTACATCCTAAGTGAGATTAGGTGTTCAAGAACAGTCCTAAACCGGGGACTATCCAAGATTTACTCCTAATGAGTAATTCTTGGACTGGTTTCTAGGATAACAAACACATGTGATGTCATTCTTATATATAATAAATGTGTACCACCTATCCCATCCTTGAACACCTAATCTCACTAGTAAGTGTATAATGTGTATTGGGTTTTCAAGAAAATTTCGGCACCATTTCCCCGCTGTTCTCTAAGTACATATGTACTTAGAGAACAAATAGGGAAATGCTACCGAAATTTTCTCGAAAACCCAATACACATTATACACTTACATCCTAAGTGAGATTAGGTGCTCAAAAACAGTCCCAAACCGGGGACTATCCAAGATTTACTCCTAATGAGTAAATCTTGGACGGGTTTCTAGGCCAAAAAACACAATAATAGATATATGTACATGTTAGGGTTTCATTACAATTAATGTTAGGGTTTCATCACAATTTATGTTAGGGTTTAATCAAATCAAATTAGGATGCTACAATTGACAGGTTTAAATCTTATTTCAACATGCATCAAAATTTACTGAGCTAGGCCACACATTACGATTAGAAGCACAAATATATGACAAATATATGCAAGTAAAAGATTTGTTCATATCCTAGGATTTACATAAAGCATTACATAAAAATTTGTTCATATCCTTACCAACAGCAATCACGGCCGTGGCTGTGTTGGCCTACCACGGCCGTGCTGGATAGCACGGCTGTGGTAGGCCAACACAACCATGGCCGTGCTTGCTGTTGGTAAGGAGCTAGGCAGAAGGAAGCAGAGAGGCTAGCCTACCTGGAGCTAGCATGGAGAAGAGTGGCGGCAGCAGTGGCGGAGAGAAGGCGAAGAAGGAGAGGGGCGGGCGGCAGGCAGAAGCAACCGACGGCCAGAGAAGTAGTAGGCGCCGGCTGGAGAAGCAGCAGGTGAAGAAGCAGCAACGGCGGGCGACGGGTAGCAGCGCCGGCGAGCAGATGAGCACCAGCACCGAAGAAGCAGAGGGGCAACAACCGATGTCGTGATTTTAGGAGAGCGGTGGCAAGCAGTAGCACAAGAGAATATCACGATGAAACAGGAAGAAAGGGGGAAGAGCTGGGTGATCGGGTCTATTAAGTTGGTCAACGACGTCGGTTATCTACAAAACCGACGCCTATTATGCTTTAGCGTCGGTTGATAGTAAAACACTGACACCCAACTAGACAACCTTTACCCTAAATTATTTGGCGGGAACCATTATTAGCGTCGGTTATCGCGGGATAACCGACACTGAAAGTGAGACTTTTCGTGCAAATTTTCATTTTAAATAGGCATCGGTGAATAGTTAAAAAACTGACGCTGTAGGTGACCTAAAATGTTTTCGCTCAAAAATTGGATTTTGCAGGCGATTTTAGGCGTCGGTCTGTTATAACTAGCCGACGTTGAATACAAAGCAGTACCCATGTCTGGCTGGTCTTCTAATATAGACGTCGGTTTGCATAAATAACTGACGTCTAAAATTATAGGCGTCGGTTTTACTAAATAATCGACGCCCAGAAAAGCGACACTGAATGCTATTTCTGTAGTAGTGCTTCTCGATTGATGTTAGTTTGTCATCTCGGGGGACAAGATTACTTGTTGTCCTTGTTGTTGATAAGGAACTTGATTGGGATTCTGGTATTGAGAGTTGTTCTAATCATTGTTAAAATTCTTGTTTTGGAAATTTCCCCTAAAGTTTCCTTGATTCAAAAAATTTTGTTGTTGAGTGTTGTCCTGGAATCCGGGTGGACCTCGTTGTTGATTATTTGAACCAAGTTGATGTGAGTTTACAGCTCCATAAGGGTTCCCGTATTGAAAACTAGGGTGGTTCCTATATTGATTCAGATTGTAATAACTTTGGCCAGGGATTGTGTTGACGACATTAAGATTTTCCATTTGAGTATTATCCCCTTGACTAAAAATGTTGCTTAAAATAACATCATAGAAAACATTACATGCTAAGGTAGAATGATAGGTTCCTTTACACACTTCAAAGAATAGAGTAGTGGACTAGACTTGTTCTTGTCTTCGAGGAGGTGAGTGTCTTCTTTCATACATAGCTAGATATGATTCAATATTATCTTGTTTGGCAACAACAAATTTGAGGGTTTCAACGATAGACTTGTACTCAGGAGTAGCTGCAGCCATAGCTACTGTCAATACTCCTTTGTCTACAAATCTCCCCCAATTAGCTTGATTTTTAGCACCAAGGGTGACGACTGTCCATGCGCTGTCATAGATTTAACGCATGAAGTTTCCTCCAGATGAGGAGTCTAAAAACCTCTTGATATGATTGTCCCCACCCCTATAGAAAATTTCAATGAGTTGATTTTTAGAAATTCCATGGTGTGGAGACTTGCGTAGAAGTTCCTTGTATCTTTCCCATGCTTCAACAAAGGTTTCTCCAGGGACTTGAGTGAAATTTGTTATTTGGCCCCTAATTTCATATGTGAGAGAAGGTGGGTAAAACTTTTCCAAGAAGACATTTTGATTTTGTTCCCAAGTGGTGATGGGTTCGCATTTCAAAGAATTGTACCAACTTATGGCTCTATCAGCAAGCGAATACTTGAAGAGATGGAGTCTAATGGCATCATCAGACACTCCATTTTGCTTTGTCATGGCACAAAGATCAATAAACCTTAGAAGATGTTCTTGACTATCTTCACCTTGTTTACCATAGAATGGACTATTTTGAAGCAAGGTGATCCAATGTGCTCGTATCTCGAAATTGATAGCAGTGATGGGTGGAGGTTGAATTGGGTGATGAACATCAACAACCTTAGGAATTGAGAACTCTCGTAGATCTTTTTGCAGTTTTGCTGCTTGCGCTGCTGCTTGTGCTGCTTGAATCTATTCTTGAATTGTAGTTATGGCTTCTTGCATGAGCCTTTCTCTTTGTGCATTAAGGGCTTGAGCTACCCTTCAGTCTATCTCTTCCTCTTGAGCCATTCTTTCTTGATTTTCTCTATTCTAATGATGAAAGGTTCGATCAATTTTAGGGTCAAAACTAGCAGAGAGACCGGGATTGTTCAAGCGGTGCATGCACTAGTCCTTGATTGTACCTGAAATGAAAAGATCTGAAGTAAGATTGATGGAGTAGAGTGAAATTCAAATAGATGATTGATTTTACCAAAAGCAAAAGAAAAAACCTAAATTAGCCTTAAATGAACTAGATTTGACTTAATTGATTTCGTTGTCCCCGGCAATGGTGCCAGAATTTGACATGGTTTATTATCGCACTAACAAATTCACTCGGGGTTGATATCCCTGAGCTTTTACTAAAACCAATGTGTAATAATACCACCTGAAAGCGGACGGGTCTTATTGCAGTATAGTTGAGGATTGAATCCCAAAGGACAACATTTTTAAGAATCTTTGTCAGTTTGGTTCAGTTCAAGTTAAGACTAATATTTAAAATGATTAGTTGATTTGAGTTTGATTAAACTAATTGCAAGAAAGTAAAAGCTTAATTAAGCTTGGATTTAGATCAATGATATGGAATCGCTGCTATGGTACCGGGTTTCACCGCCACTACGCATACAAACATATTCAATCACAAACATCCATGCAAGATATAACTATCCAAATAGAGATGTAGCAAAACCCCCCATACAAGCATTAGGTTCGCGTAAGCATCACCTTCGGCATCAGATGTCTTGTCACCATATGGATCACATACTTACAACTCTGAAGATACAACATCCACTAAGGCTGTGGTCCTCCCTAAGGGATTTTTAGACCACAGAAGCGTCACCGTAGGTTAGATGTCTCGTCCCCTCATGGATCACACACTTACGATCTCAAGGAATTCTATCAGAAGTTCTCGTCAAGGAGTCAACCACATTAATCGATAAGTGAGTAGGCGATTAATCTACAATCAAACATTGGCGATTAACTAAGAAGATACAATGATCCAACTAAGGTTGTGGTCCTCCCTAAGGGATGTTTAGACCACAGAAGCATTACCATAGGTTAGATGTCTCGTCCCCTCACAGATCATACACTTATGACCTCAAGGAATCCCATTCTATTTCTAGTTTTGGAGTCAACTAGTTAATCGACATTCTATCCTACATATAGAAGTTCTCACAACATAGGAAGAACAAATATGCAAGGAAGCAAGTAATCAAACTACGAACATAATGATTAACAACGAAATGAAAAGTTATATACATTGCCATGGAAATTTTAACAAAAGAACATGATTGTGTGGGCAACAGGGCTAATCCCCGCACCCCAGTGAAAAGGAACAACTCACTCATGATGTGAGAAATAAGAAGAATGAGAAAGAGAGAGAAATCCACCATGAACTCGGTGTAGAAGGTAGTCGCAGCTCAGTGAAGATGATACAATCTTCTACGTAATGTCGGAGCAATTCTGGACATGTAACAAGAGATGCCAAGAAAGACTGAACAGTCTCTCTCACTATGTCTTCCTTCTCTTCTCAGTCTCCTTGATTGTAGCACATGAAGTAGGTGGAACGGAAATGGCGTAGATGGAACTGGATCTGGATCGGACCTGTGTTCAGGCAGCCTGTCGGTGTCCTAGAACCGTTTCCTAAAATGAGGACCCTACTGGTCCTATATATAGGCACATATATGGCCCTCATGCTTTTGATGTGAGTCCAAATGGGTTGCTATTTTAAGTGCCCAAACAGTTTCAATAAATATCTATTTCAAACTGTTTCATTGCAAACAAACTTTATCAAACGGTTGGTATTGTGCTACTTTTTCATTCAGTCTTCACATTTCATTTTAGCTAACGATCTTCACGGTATCTTATCCAAACGGTTTCATGTAGCAAACGATCTTCACAACACCTTCATTCGATCTTCAATCAGCATTCCTTCATTCGGTCTTGCGCTTGCATTCAGTCTTGCATGCCTTT
Source organism: Alisma plantago-aquatica (assembly GCA_963693085.1). NCBI lineage: Eukaryota > Viridiplantae > Streptophyta > Magnoliopsida > Alismatales > Alismataceae > Alisma > Alisma plantago-aquatica. Next base: position 752,405,514 of record OY856413.1, read on the forward strand.
TCTCTAAACGTCCTGCATTGTTGGCAAATACTCCAAATGGTATGTGATTAGTGTTGTCCAAATGGTTTGCATGCTTAAACGATCTTCATGTGAGTGATTCATTCGATCTTCATGCTGCTCATTCAGTCTTCATGTGATTTTATGCAAACGGTCTTGAAGCAACACACAGTCTCGCATTGCTTCCTTTACCAAATGGTTTGGAGTCCTTTGGATTTAGCAAATGGTCTCACATTGGCCTTCATTCAGTCTTATGCATCCGCGGTAAGGTGCCGATCAGTTTAGGTGGGGTGAGCAATGTTGGCGGAGGTGTGGTGAAGAGGAGTGGCACTTCTTCCGCAGCCAGCAGCAGGTCGAGTTGGTGGTGGACAATGCGGGAGGTGATGGTGGTGCTAAGACACTAGGGTTGCAGGCCGGACAAGATGACTATGGCAGCGACACTAGGTGGTGCCAAGGTTGCTGGTACCGTGGGGCGAAGGTTGCAAGTAGGTGGGGGGTTCTGTGATAGGGTGAGGAGGTGGTGGTGGTCCGCGGGATGCTAATTAGGGTTTGTAGGATGCGTTTAGCAGGAGGAAGAAGGGAAGAAGAAGAAAGGAAGCAAGTGCCCTTGCTGTCGAGCAAGCTGAAGAAGGTGTTAGGGTTTGGAGGTTGAAGATGACAGATGAAGAAGGTAGAGTCAAGTTCTGCAAACGGTTTGGGTATACAGCAGGCCAAACGGTTCTGGACTCTTCCTTGCTCAAACAGTTTCACATCCCTAACGGTTTCAAAATAGAATTGTCCATTCGGTCTTGAGACCGAATGGATGAAACCGATTAGTCAAGACCGATTGGTCAGATCGTTTGGTGAGACCGAATGGTTGAAACCGAATGGCCATCACTAAGGATGAGAGAGGGTAGATCAAGGGTGGGTCCCACTCATTTGGATTTGATGTGGATGGTACGTAGTTGATTGAGATGAAGATCGAATGGTGGTGATTATAGTGTATTAGGGTTGAATGGAGGTAGGTGACATCTGATGATTGAACCTGATAATGATCTACATAAAATCAACATAAACTCAATTAAAACTTTGATAATTGATTAAGTAATTTTGCGCTCTGTGATACATTTTTATTTTAATGAGTGAAATTGGATGTATTGAATCGAATTTGACCCAAGATTGTAATTGATTTCCATGATGAATATGCATTCATCATTTGTCAAGCTCCAAATAATGAGTTGGATAGTTCAAATCATTGGTTTTGAGATTTCTTGAGGGAAAAGAAATTACATGCTAGCCTTTTTCCAATACGTCCCAAGCCCATCTTTGATGCATAAGTGATGATGATTAATTTGTTATTTCCTGAGGGTAGGGTCAACATGAGAGGACAAGTGAGCTTATGCTTAAGATCATGGAATCTTTCTTCACAAACATCATATATAGTCAAGCTTCTCATTCTTTTGGGTAATCTTGGTTAGGAGATAACTTATCTTTGAGAAATTCAAGATGAATGACGGATAGTAGTCGTGTAATCCCAAAACCTAGCAAACCCTCAATGGATGACTTGGGTTCTTTCCAGTCACGTAATATTGCTACCATATTTGTTTCCACTACAATAATTCACGTTGATGCGATGTTTGTAGGGAACATGACTTAATTGATGCGAAATTTACATTTTTAGACTTTGTAATAAAATTTTTACTCTCGTAGGATGTCAAGGACCCTAGACAAGCGATCATGATTCTATTCTATGTTACTAAAAAGGATCAAGATGTCATCAATGAAAACTATGATGAAGGTAAGTAGGATAGGTTGGAATGTGTTATTCATAAGGTCATGGATATATTTGGTGCATTGGATAAACAAAAAGAAATTTCTATGAAACATAATGTTCATATTGGGTTTTTAAAGTAGTTTTACATATATCTTCTTATCTAACTGGCAATGATGTAACCAAAACTTATATGAATATTTGAAAAGACGTAAACTAGTTTCATCTGATCAAAGAGGTCATTAATGTTTGGTAGAAGATACTTGTTCTTTATAGTGTCTTGGTTCAACATTTGATAATTGATGCACAAACAAATAGAACTATCATTCTTTTTCAAAAAGAGGATTGGGGATCCTATAGGGGAAATGTTGGGTCAGGTGAAGCCATTGTCTTAGAGTTCTTGGAGTTATTTTTTCAGTTGAAGCAACTTGGTAAGTTCCATTCAATATTGGTCCCTTTTGACAAAATTGTATTGGGAGATATCTCAGCGAAGAACTCAACATCTCCTTCTGGAGGTATGACTAGAAAATATTTTGGGAACACATTAGCATAGTCCCTAACTACTTATATTTTCTTAAGGTGGCGACCATTAAAATAATGCTCAATCACTATAAATAGAAATGCTTGATAATCCTTACATATCATCATTATGTACTTTGAAGTCTCAAACATAATGGTTGGTGTTGCACCTTTCCTACCAAAGATTGTGAAAGGTGGGTAACCCAGTCTTTCTACCGTGCTCTTATTGTTTTGTATAGTCTACTTTTGGAAGATAATTGTAAAGATAATAAATTTCTATTTTGGTACAAAGGCATTCATATAAAATAGAATGAAATTGGTAGGGAGTTCAAATTCTAATATTTGATATTTATGACTTCTACTTTTATAAAAGATGAGAAAACTCATCCACTAAAGGGTGGTGAAGTCTACGATATAACCCAAGTCCTTGAAATTCCAATCAAGTATAATTTCAAGATTTTCATAGTTCACGGTATTGTGGAATTAGAGTCGAATAAAATTTTGACAGACTGGTCCATTATATCAAGCTACCTACAATTTTATACATGACCATTATGTTCTAAGTTATCTTATTATAAGTCATAGAAAAAGAATAAATTTTGTAAAAGTCTTGTACCTTCTATAAGCTTGCTAGAATTAGTTTGTACATCTTCATTATCATGGTGAAAACTCTAATCTATCAATGATGAATAGTACATTTGGTGGATACATGGTGAGCTACAATGACTAGTCTAGTTGCAAGAGGTCCAAACCGTTGTAGAGGTGGCAGGGGGAAATTGTAATAGAATCTCCCCTCCTACTTGCACCAATAGAAAACAAGCTTGTCAATTCAACATTTGTCATGAAGCCTTCTTCCATAGGTTTTGCTTCTCAGTGGTGCTTCTTGATTGTGAATTTATTTTCAAGGCTTCCCTCCTCCTTTGCCTTTTCTGATGTTGTAGTTGTGTCTTTGTGCTTTCCATCAGTCGTTCATTGGAGTAAAGACACATTTCATGAGCCTAGATATCTTGAAGGTTGGTTCTTTGATGGAATGAAGGATTTATCCATATTTTACGCAAAGCAAAGAGCCTTGATGGAGTATGGGGGCATTTTGGGGGCTTACTAGACATGGAACATCATTGAGGTAGAGGGTTCATTTAGTCAATGAAGTGCTCCACCCAATGTTCTTCATCAAAATATATGGGGGACATGATCAAGGAGTTTGAATTTCCAAGAGTGTTCCATAATGGTGATATTTTCTTAGAAATTTATGAAAAACATTCTCCTTATGAGAAGGTATTGGTACAAATGTCATGGTGATGATAGATTGAAGGTCATCCCATGTAATTGAATCCTTGATCATACCACATACGACATGTTGTTGTCATACCAGAGCATAGAGGCTTCCTCAAGTAGATGGATGATAAAGATCACTGTCTAGTTTGTGACACTCTAGAATGCAAAATATATTATCCAATGATAATATCCAATCTTCTACCTTATCTATGAATTTTGACTTGTATTTTTCATATAACTTCTCAATATTCATATTTGTAAAGTCAAAGTTGATTTCTCCAAGGAAAGGGTGGACAAAGTGCACTGCACCAATCTCATCCTAGTCTATGTCTCTATGGTTTGAGACACTAATGGCATTTTAAACACCTTGTGCTATCTCAGGTAGAGCATCTTAGGTGTGATCCACTCATAATTGAAATTTAGATATTGTCCATCATCAGGGTCTAGGCCAGCACTAGGCTTTGGGCTTCATTGGTGCTTAATAGATCAATCGGATCAAGGATATTATTATATCCAGATTCACTATCATCAAATGTCTCCTTTATTGCCTTCATATTATTAAATGACTCCCCATTCATGCGCCTCCTTTTTTTGAGAGAGAGAAGTACTTCTTGTTTGGAGTCTTGTTCTCATTGTGTCTCTAGGGGACCTCCTCCAAAATCACGGTAATCTAATATGGGCTATAATATATATAAAATAAACAAAATTATTTTTAGGTTTACATTTATGTAATGAAGCATAAGAAAACTTATTTCTATATTACCTATTGTCACATACATTTTTCATAATTAGCAGAGAATGCCTCAAGTCAAATTCCCAACAACCCTAATCTAGAGGTTAATAACTATTGTGTCCATAAGATATAGGGGAAATAATGATGCAATGAAATGGTTGAAATACTATATTATAAGTACAATATTTAGTTAAATTCGAGCAATAACCTTAGGCTTTGTCCAAGATAGATTCACATGGGTACACGAGTCCTTGTAGAACAACTATTGGTGCAGAGGAAAATCTTGTCGCCCCCCAGGTTGCAATCCTTTCTAGACACCATCTCCATTGGAAAATGATAAAAAAATGTCTGTGTGTCTCTAGGCAATACTTGAAACTATTAATTAATATGGATTATATGCAATATTTTGACTTGATACCAATTGCGGTGACCCCTTCCCGTGTTAACCCCTTTGAATGTGGACCATGGAGGAATGGATCATTTATCTACATTCCAATATCCAAATTTAATAAAAAAAATCAATAATTTAACATCATAAATTTGATTTGATAACATAATGGAAAATAAATTCTCATTAAAGGAATTACATAGGATTTCAAAAGCAATTTTGCTACATGAAAGGAAATATCACTATTGTCTAACTAATCCTCTAAACGTACTTAGCCTTATTGTCATTTGGTGCACTTTTATGGATTGTCCGTATCTTCAAGAGTTAAATGAAGAAGCTAACCTAAAATGAACTTACAAAAATATGGTAAACATATTTATATATTGTGTACATGAGTGAAAATAAAATTGTACTGACATATTATAAAAACATACTTGTCATATAAAACAACTATTAACAATATTCAAACTAGAACCTTCTTGTTAATTCTCTAACTGATATTGTTTTACCTTTTTGGGAGTACCAACCTCCCTTGTTCCATCCATGGACTCTAGGGCTTCTGTCTGGAATTCGATTTCATGGAGATTATCTATCAATGGACTTTGTCAAAACCACCACCATTGCATTTTCAATCACTTTCTCAACAATAATCCCTTAGTTTCTAGGAGGACTTATCTCCTAAAACTACCATTAAGAGACAACATGATGGGTTCATAAAATTAATATATTCATATGTGATACAAATAGAAAATTGTAGATCAAATGGACGTGATACAATCAAACAATTAAGTTATATGATCAAACATAATGAAAACCCATGCAAATCATTGAAAGTTGATATGACCGTTTATTCATAAAGTATGAATGTACCTTCCAACGAGGTATGTTGTCCAAGAAATCTCAATTCAAGCAATCAATTTGAAATTATTAGGAATACTAAGGTGTCAACCTTCTATTCCTATATTTTGGATTAGGGTCTAGTTTTGGTTCAAGAGATCTAATTCATAATTGAATTAGGATTGAGTTAGGGATGAAATTTAAAACCCTAATCATTCCCATCATTGGTCCTTAGGACAATAAACTCTAGTCAAGCATCATAGGTAACATTAATCATTAAAGTTATAATAAGATCCCATTATTAGTAAGAAGGATTAGATTATATCACATTGGAATCAAATTGATCAAGATCAACATCATTATTTCTCCACATTAGGGTTTGGATATACTCATCATCTAGTATTTATGCTTTCAAGTATACATCTTAAATGCAAGATTGAATTATATCTTGAAATTCTTATTTTTGGGTTCTACATATTTTTTTGTAAATATATATGTATTTCCTATATCTTGATATTTTTCATTTGTTATAATATTACAAAGTTAAACAATTATCAACCAATTAGAAGATGCCATATAAAGTAGTGGGGAATGACTTAACTATATTTCAAACTATGGACTCGACCCCTTTGGCTCTACATAGCGACCATGATCAATCATGTGGATAGGGAGAAGGAGGGTAAAATACTTGAAGGGATTCTTCTCCCTCATCCACTCACAACCTAGAAACTAGGGAGTCAACTTTGAGGGGAAGATTCACCCCCAAGCCTCAGAAGCTTCAACCCTAGTCTAGGTTGGCTTCATCTGAGTTTGGTGAGGTCGTTGAGTTTAATGGCTGGATGTGATATTGTTGAGTATGAAATCTAGGCATCAGAGAAGAGAGAAGAAAATCAGGTTTGGGTGGTAAAGAACTACCAAAGATATGACATGACGTGAAAGTTATAGAAGCTTTTTGGGGTTGTGATGGCAAGTTCCTAAAACTTATGAGGTAGCATCATGGCCAGAAGTGTATTTATAGTGAGAAGATTCAATAATTGGAAGTCATATGTCATTTACCAGTCTTGGGTATTTATTGGGCCTCCATGGAAATTTGGAAACATTCTTGGAATCTCTATATTTCACGGGGACAAGCCAATTGGATGGAGACACTAAACATTGATTGGTCAAGGTCGAGGTTTGGATGTCAAGTTTTCTAGAGCATTGTAGGGTTTGGTACAAACAAGTGAGGAGTGGTTTGGTATATGGGAGTAAATAGGTGACTATGGGGGTCCTTACATAATGTCTACAATTTCAAGGAGCTTCGTTGGTAATCAATTGTAACTCTTAGATGGGGAGGAAATCTAGGCATTTTCTCTAATAGATATTATAATGGAAAGAACTGAGGTTTGTTGAGTTTCACTTGACCTCACGAAGCTAATGAGAATATTTTCATGGAATATATAGTTGATGGAGAGATAAAGAAGTTAGGGTTTAAGTCTTGGTCTGATGAACTCCTATCTGAGGAAGACAATGGGTGTGAGTGGTCTAATTGTTAACTTGATATGGGGTTCAATGGATCATGCATGTAACCCCAAAAGTATGAGTCTAGCCTGAGACATAGTTCTCAATTATTATCTAAATATGATTTAGATTGGATTTATCCATTATTTTTTGTAATTAGCTAAAAATTATAAAAATCACCTAGCTCTCTGGACACATACAATTGATATAAAAATTTACGTTTATCATTATTTTATACATATATCATATTAGGATGAAATGGAGACAAAAAAGGAAACCATATCCACCATTTACATAACTTTCAAGAAATTAATTAATTTAATTTCCCAACTCCAATATTAAGTCATTATAAAATCAAAATGTTGGTTTATTCACAATTATATGTTATCCATCATTAGACAAAATATCGTACTCAAATAGATTTGATTGATATTGAAAATGTGATCCTATGTAAAAAGGGATAAATCTTTATTTAATAGTCCATATCACTCCAACCACTTGGATACTTCTTGAATATTAATTTATTATCTTGGAATTAAATTTATGCAATTGTTCATATATAATAAATGCACTAACAATTGAGTTTTCTAAAATATAATTTCACAGACTCTATAATTCAAAGACTTAAAAGAAAAATCAATAGCTACATTTATCACATTAAATCTTCAAAGTTTATACATTCCATGTTTATACGAGGTTTTCAAATTTTCGACATTAGTTTGCAATAAAGTTATTGTAATCATTTTTTTAGATTGTAGAATTGGTTATTTATTAAGAACCAAAAGTCAAAATAATATATATTTAAAACATTTTCTTATACCACAACCAAATTTTGTATCATATAGTTCTTTTCGATATTGCTTTAACATTGGAAATTAATTTTTGAATATAGAAGCTAAGAAATTATTAAATACTCACTTATGATAGAATACAAAATATTTATTGATTACAGTAGACATTGGTACAAATCATGGACATAAACATGTTTTTTGTCATCTTTTAATATTATTATTAATTCACAACCATAATATATATATATATATATGTTTTATTCAAAAATTGATTGATAATCATTTGAGTAACTAAGGTCATGCTCTTATTGATTATATAAAAAATGTTTCAAACTATTTATATTAAAAAATAATACTACCAAACCGAAGTTCTTTTACAAATATGAAAATTGATCTTTGTATTATAGAAACATAAGGCATTCTAAGAAGCATTTTTTCAAATATTAGTTAGTATGATTTAGTTAAGGGATTCTGAAACATTCTTGGAAGCCTTCTATTAATATATAATAACAAACTATACATTACACCAAATAAAAACAAACCAAGACATCATCTAAGTGTAGAACATCTAGAATTTCTTACAGGGACGTCCATGTCCTTGGAAACATCCGAAATAACTACCTACCTTGGATAGAAATCTTAATAAGAAAAAAGGGAGAGCTCAGATGAGGGAACATTTTGGGGTGATTTTTAGAAAGAAGGATATGGTCCATCTATGACTGTTTGTAGTATTGTGTGGGACTGTGCTTAAAGAGTTGCTACATCTTGACAAAGTTCATCCTATTTTAATGGAACTTCTATTTTTGCAAAAATTTGTTTTAAAATAACTTTGATTCAAAACCTATTAAGGAACTTTTAACTACAATGAACATGCGAGAAATAAAACTTGTCACCTTGCCTTTGGGAGTGACTGATCACTAGGTACTGACAATAGTTGACATGTATGAACGACACATGATTATATATAAATGTTGTAGCACAGAGCTCCATTGTAACTCAATGGACTTTCAAAGATCCAAAGCATGTGGTATTTGAAAGAGCTCCACTAGGCTCAAACATGATATTCAAGGGGTAGAAGAAAGTCATATCAGTAACTAGAAATATGTTTTGAGAAGAATGAAGATCCGCCAAGAAGATATTGAATATGGGGATTGTGCATTCATAGTGTTGCATGTAATATAAGAGGCAAACAAAGACATCCCTTTTGAAGACTTTCTTCTCAAAAATATACATGCACAACATGGTTTCTACAACATGGACGTCATCTATAAACACTGATTCTTTAATGATCTGGAAATGCCTTTAGATGAGACATTGAGTAAGCTCGAGAACTACATCCCCCATCCTGAAAAATAACCATGGTGAGTGCAAAGAAAGGACATGTGTCTAGACCCAACAGAAGAAGAAAGATCCCTTTCTTGAAAAAAGTGATGTCCCACATCAAAGAAGCTTGAATAACATAATCAACTCCCACCTAAGTCAATAGACAAGCAACAACTTCCCACATATACTGGCCAAGTGAAAACACCCCCTTCAACAAGTAAAATCAAGTCACTCGTGGTAGTAATGAATGTAGCAACTCAACAAAGAGCAACATACCAGTTAGAGGAGAGGGAGGTAGAAGAAGAAGTCTTCCCAGATCAACATGAAGAAAAACTTCTAGAAGCTAGTCCTGAAGGTCCGTCTAGGACTATTTAAGCAATTTTTCAAACTTTGACATATGTTCATGTGAGAGTCTTTCATTGGAGTTTATACACATGATCATGGACAAACTAAAGGATACAACGACCTTGGGGAATTAGTCTTTAAGAGAGATGGAATCTGTTTTCTAAAATACAACCTCCATGACACCCTATTGGAAGATGGATATATGTCTGTGAGTGTGATCACAACTTACCAATCCCTACTTGAGAATAGTATGCCTAACACACACATGGCGTATTATCAATTACCAGAGGACATCATCAACAAGAAGAATTTGGGAGAGAAAGAGAGATTAATACAACATCTACAAAGATCCCTCCTAGACTTTATCCTCCTACTGATTCTGCATGATAACCATTAGACACTCCTAAAAGTTAACATCACATTAAAGACTATAGTCCTCTACAACAATTTTGATGCTACTTATGTGTCTAGTAAGTATAGAATATGACGAAGACACAAAGTGTTATAGAATTTAAAGTAAAACCTTGTGAAAAAGAATCATAAATCTAACAAAAGAACATAAAAAGGGATATCAACTAGACCCTGGCTAAGACTTCAAAAAATCACATTTATGTCATTGAAGCCCGTAAGAACTCCAACATTCCAACGACTATGGTTTCCACTATTTGCACTGGATGCAAGCTTTGGCTCAGAGGGGATTCAGAGTTGAAAGTCTGTAGCATGATTACTACCATCCTCTATGCAAAATTTAAGATTCCATTATGCTACACTCTCATCGGGAAGATGAGGGACTGGAAAAAAATGAGTAAAACCTCACCCCTTTATATTCAACCTCAATCTTTGACACACTGGGACAAAGGGTATAACAAGTTTGGAGGGCATTTGTAAACATGAAAGGAAGTCACTATTCTCAACCCTCTACTTATTAACTTCAATGCTTCTTTGTCTTTCGAATAAATTTCCATTCCGTTGCACATTCCTTTCCTTAAAAATTTTGAAAAGTATAACAAAAATAAGTAATTTTTACTAGCAAAGGAAGTTTTGTCAAAGGAAAATTTTGTATCTAATTTTTGTGAATGCTATCATGACTCCCATTTTTACACCTCCCTATCTTCAAGCTAATTCTTAGTGTGGTTATTTAAATAGTGATAGATTAGGGCTATACAACTCACCTAAAAATTGAGTACTACTATGTCTCTACACTAGCTTTAATTTAAGATACTGTAAAATGTAGAATGATGCTCAATATCTCAAGATGAACTCTAGGAAATAAGGAGGAATCTATCTGGTACACTCTTGACTTATCACTTTAATCCCAACTATAGATTAGAAAGTGCATAGATCTCACAAGAGGAAACAACTACCCCTTCTAGTGCTCAAATCCATTCTAGAGACCAAAAGAGGCTTGGCGGGCAACCATCCTAAAAACCCATCACCCCAAGCCTAGTGAGAAAGAAAAAAAGTTGAGCGTGAATAAAATCATGCAAGTTATGTCGGATAAGATGTTGAAAGACTCTTCTCGACTAGTATATGACTTTACTCACAAATGCAAATATGTGTGTCTTCTAGTAGTGTCTAGAAGCCAAAATACCACCTATCTTTATTTCAAAGGTAATCTCACTAAATCACCTAAGGCTATGTTAGGTCTAATAGATGGGTAACATCACCACTATAGTGGTGTTCGTGGTTGAATGACCCTAGGAAGGGCGTGATACAACACTGGCTCAACCCACCCCGACATAAATAGTTTACGATAACCAAAAAATAAAAGTTGGGTATGAAAGCTACCCCTGTCCAAAACCTTGCACTAATATGACTAGGAAAGGAGATACTAATTGCATTGGGAAGGAGAAACCTTCCAATGATGGTTGTAATCGATAAGAAGGGTCATGCAACTCCAGGTCTGTGAGAATGAGTCCAGGGACAATGTGAAAAAGACAAGCACAAAAAAGATGTATTAAACTAAATCTGGCATAAAGACATACTTGATGCTCCAAAAACATTAACCTAATCAAGTCATTTGAACTCAATCGATGCTTTGATTTTATATATTAGCTTGGGGATATGATAGATTCTAAGTTTGTGGAGTTGATAACATCCAATTTGTGGATGTTAATTGCCTATTTTTTCTTCATCTTATCAAGTGTACATGGTTTATCTTTATATATCTTCTTTGTTTTTACATTTCACAAATAATTTCTTGTTCACCCTTTCTACCCTACTTCTAGTAGGAAACCCCTCATGACCTAGCGTAGTATTCCTATTTCTCAATGGGACCACAAACTCATCAAATGGTAGAAACAATATTCTCAAAACAAATGTGATGTTCAACAACTAGTGCCTGATGGGATCCAAAGACTCAGTGCTTGAAGGGGTCCTAGGTTGTGCTGGATCACAAATGTTTAGCTTATTTCCTAATGGGATCTAAAATCTCAGTGCCTAACAAATTGTACTTCTCAGCTCCTAAAGGAACTTGACATGCTCTTGTGACTAAAGAGACTACAATACTTAGTATTGGTAGACCCACTGCACTCTCACACCAGATCAACCAATGAAGAGGTAGGCCAACAAATATACTACTTGTACACCCTATAGTTATAAATACTGGACCACCTCCATCATTAAAGGGGTTGCTTCCACTCTACTACGATGAGAGGCTTATTTCTCTATGACAATCCAATAACATCAACCTACACTTCACTGACATCCCTTTGTGGTGCAATTTCAAACTTATCACCATATCTCTAAGGCATCATCACCACTTACCAAATAAAGCTCATTCTAAAATTGAGAAATCGAGTATCACAGTCAACACATAGTCACATGGATCATCAAATTGGGAAGATCATCACACGAGTCACATACCTTTAGTGTGTTTCCATTTCATCTCCACTACATATCCATCACCATAATCCTTCATTCATCTAAGAAGGTGGGTGAATATCCTTGTTCATTGTTGTTCAACCATCTACTCTTTCTTCTATAAAGGAGTAAGGCCTAAAGAGAGAGGAAGAATTGAAGAGGGAGACATCCAAACATGTCCTAGGTGTTCTCCCCTTCCCTCGAATGAGGCAACCCCTTTAACGAGCATACAATTGATGTTCCATTGAGCCTTTTCTGTAAACCTTGAGAGAAGACTTTTATTCATCCTATACTCTCCTCACAAGTAAAGCATCACTACTACTATTATAGTGTTATAGAGGTTCTTCATCTCCAATAACCTCAAACATGAAATCAAGACACTGCCCCCACCTAAAGGAAATGACTTCCATACTTAGAGCCCATTTGGCCACTACATCAGTGGCAATATTACAATTCCTCTTGAAAAAATAGAAACAAACTGATACTAGGGCCTTTGCATGCCTCTTCATGAGCAGAACCCAAGGTTTGAATTTAGCTTGTATCTCAAATTTCCCTATGAGTATTCTGATTGCCAACAGGTTGTAAGATTCTACCACCACTTTGCTAGTTTTTGTCCTGCATTTATAGAGGCCCTAGGAAATGGCTCTGAGCTCCACTGATGACACATCATGTCCTTTATCTCTGTTGCAACCATTCTATAGCTGGGTGCCTTTGTCATCCTAAAGCACAAAGGATGCTGACATTACTTTGCTTTTCATCTTCACATACACATCCATGTTAAGCTTAACCCACTCCATCTATAGAAGAGTCCACTTTCTATCCATCAACACATTTAGTGACATTGAGTTTTGTTCCCAATTTAAGGCAATAAGGCAACACAATACCTCCTTTACGGTAGTACTAACGATCTCCTTGAACGATACTTCAACTCCTTAGAACACCAAGAGTCACATGTATATACATATATGTCATAATGTGGTAGCTGTTGGATAAATTGGATATTATGATAAATCCCTTTGTTTCGATGATGACAAACATTTCATTCTTATTAATCTAACGAGCTACTTAAGTGTGCAGGAATAAGGTGATGACAAAGTTCTAGGGAATCCTTACGCTTGAATGTTTATAAATGTCATGCAATGTAATCATATGTAAACTTGTACAAATATATAATGTACAAGTACTTAGACTTCATGTAAATCAAGCGTTAGATCTCCCTAACTAAACACTACACTTAGATTAGGACATCTCCTTCTAATAGGATCACATAATGCACACTCATGCACTCACTTAGTATCTTAATTAAAAGATTGAAAACAGAGTCAATCTCGGTCGACCACACTCCTCGACCGAGACACTCTCGGTCGACAAACTTCTCGACCGAGATTGACCAAAAGTAGTCGTTAGACACAGCAGTTGACAGTTGCAAATAAACGTTAATCCAGAGAGCCTGTCGGTCGAAAAATCCTCGACCGACCGGGCATCTCGGTCGACAAGTCCTCGACCGAGATGGTCTCTGACAGCAACTGCAGAATTAATTAACTAGCCGTTGCTAATGCGCCTAAATTATTCCTAACGGCTAGTTAAGCACTAGGAACCCCCTAGAAGTTGTCTAGAACGTCCTTAAGCATACTTAGGCCATTCCTATAAATAGGACAAGCCATAGGACACTAGAATACACACACATACTCAATTGTGCAATCTTTGAGCATACACTACATTGGCAATCTGTTTGGAGCAATAGTGCAATTCCCACACTTGTTATACATTCATATTGCTACCGTTTCGTGTCCTATAGACTAGGATCTCCTACACATAATAATCACATTGCTATATATCTTGGTTGGGAGATCCAAACGCTTGATATAGGAAAATCAAGCCTTGTGCTTACAACGGTATTGTAATTTCTGTAATTCTTTCTTGTTCCTATTTATTCCTTGTACTCTCCTTGCTACTCCTAGGGTTGGAGGCTGCGGATTGGAGAGGGTGGACTTCTCAGGTGGAGAAGGGGACTTCAAGCTACTTCAAGAAGGCTATCGCACGGGAAGCTACTTCAGAAGGCTGGTGCAACGGGTGTTGGTGCATCTACTTCAAGGGAAGGCTGCTTCGAGTTGGGCGATTACTTCTAGGTGAAGGCTGCTTGAAGGGTTTAGGGAAAAGAAATGTATTTTATGTAAAGTCCTTGCGAGGTAATAAAATAATTTCTTTTCAAATCCCGGTTGGGTAAGAAACCGGGTAGTGGACTGACTACCTTAGTATTTTCTAAGGCTAGGAACCACTCTAAACCCTTGTGTCTCTTTGTCCAATTTTTCTTTGTGGTTGCTTGAGTTTAAATTATTTTAAAATCTCTATAAAACTCTATTCACCCCCCCTCTAGAGGTTTTCAATTGGTATCAGAGCAGGCTTCAAGGAGCCCTAACAAGGTCTTGAAGAGATAAAGGGAGGAGGTGACTACAACCACAAGAAAAGGAGCATGGACCAAAGTTCGACAAGTTGCAATTGGTGCTTAGGAACAAAGCACTCTACGTCTAAATGTCCATGGAGGTCAAAGAAAAGAGATGCACATAAAGAGTGTTTCGTTGCTACAATAAGTGAGGAAGAAGAAGAAGAGGTAAGCTTGCTTGATTTACCCAAAGAGGAGTTAGTTGCTATTATTGAAGAAACACATAACAAATATGTTGAATGCAAAAAGAAGTTAAAGAAATCCAGTAAAGAAAATGATGATCTAAATGCTAGACTTCTTGCTATTACATCCGAAAATGACGATTTATATGCTAAATTGAATACTCTTGGTTTTGAAAAAGATAGCATTATGTCTGATAATCGTACCTTGAAATCATCTCTAAGTAACAGTGAAGTAAAGATCTTTACTCTAGAAACAAACTATGAACTTCTATGTCAAGAAAAAGCTGAATTGCTTACAAAATTAAATGATATTCAAAAACAACCTATATTGTGCACCCATGTAGATTATGACAATATAGTGAAAGAAAGAAATATGTTATCGTCCAATCTAGACCAAGCAAAATTAGATATCAAGAAAAGAATGGATGAGATCGTTAAGTTGCAACAAAAAGTTAGTAAGTTAAGCAACAATGGAATCCTTGATAAAATATTAGAAAATTCCTATCATCAAATAGGGAGAAGAGGACTAGGTTATAAGCCTAATGAGAAATCCCATCAACAACCTAGAAGGACACAAGCGAGTCAATCTGCTTATATACCTAGAGGCACAAAAATGTATATACCCAAGAATAACCTAGATCAAAACCATAGAAAAAGGCTTGAGGTTGATTCAATTTGTTGTCATTATTGCTCACGCCTTGGACATTATTCTTTTTCATGCCCATACAAGAAGAAGAATGTCGAGATGGTATGGGTTCCAAAACCCCCAAATTAAATAGGTTCGACTAAGTTGAGATATGACCAAAGATCTTAATTTGTATATCCTTATGTCTATCTCAACTTAACATTTAGGGATAACAAAATCAAAAATTAAAAGATTTAATAGCACCTTGATACACATATGTTTATCTCAAACTGATCTTTGAAATAATTGAATAAGATACAGCCTATACTGCACTTGAAATATATTTCTGAAACAGTTTCCAGAAACTTGATCGGTCGAGAAGTTGTCGACCGAATCATCCTCGGTTGAGCAACTGTCGACCGAGCATATCACTGTTCTCAGACTGCTGTAAAACTTTACATTGTATGTGAAAATTATTCTTGCAAGATTATATGGAATAAATATTAACTGATCATGCTTACATTTCTATTTTATCATGCTCTTATTCACATTTTTTTTAAATACTTGAAATGAATAAAATGTTTCAAATAAATTTTTGTGTGCTTTTATATTAAGCATCACATATTTTAGTCTATCCAAAGTAATCTTAAATTCATGAATGGATATTATTCTTGAATATGCTTCATCATATTTGATGTCCTTATTTAGCTCTCATAATCTGTACACTTTAATGAGTCTCAAATTGATATTTGCAAGCTATCTGCAGAACTCATACTTCGCATATGAATGTTCACACTAGAAACCTGCAGAATATGCCTCTTGGTTAAAATAAAATTTGACCAAGGGGCGCCATGGTCGTAATCAAGGGCGACCTAAAATAAACTTTGATAAAAAAAAATTTGTTTATTTGAACATTATTTTATTGAACTTAATCTTAGCATTTTTTTTTTTAAAACGTCAAATCATTTGTGGTAATTAGAAGCCTTAAATATTATTACTCCCTTGGAATATACATATACATATGCTCTACAAAAATGTTCTATGATTTGCATTAGAATTCAGCCAAAAATTGAACTCAGTAAGTTAGTCGGTCGACAAATGCTCGACCGAGAACCACTCGGTCAGCCTATCTCACTCGACCGACAAATTCTAAACAGACTCAGTATCAGACAAACTGTCGGTCGACGAGTGCTCGACTGAGACAATGTCGGTCGACAAGCGCTTGACCGAGAAATAGCCGTTGGATATGACCGTTGCGACCCGACCGTTATGACCGTTTTCTTTACCGTTGGAGGTCCAACTGGCGCGTCTGCAACTCGACCGTTGCGGACGCTCGGTCGACGAGTCGTCGACCGACCGGGTCGCTGGAATTCTATAAATAAGTGCAAAAATGAGCCACTTACTCACACTTGCATTTCCTTGTTTCCATAGTCCATCTCTAGTGCAATTTCGTGTAATCCTTCAGCACTCTTACCCTCAAATCTTCCTTGCCTCTTCTCCACTCTCAAGAAACACAATGGCCTCATCATCAACTGTCCGTGGGAAGAAGAAAGTTGCTGGAAGAAAAAGAAGAGAAGAGAGGGAAGCCACTCCACCACTGACGATCATCAATGACATAGCTTTCGTCGACGGAGATGCTGGAGATAGATACTTTCGGCTTTCCTCTAAAGCTCCTCTTCCCCGACGTCCGGTCGAAGTGATGGACTTCATCAACATAGTCGACCTGGAGCATCTCTTTGGAGTACAAAAGCTGAAGGACTTCATCAATCCATCCTTTCCTTCCTACTCCATCAAGGTAGTCAACGAATTCTATGCCAATCTTCTATCCCACACCGAAAATGACACCACTTTCTTCTATACCATGGTCAATGGGCATAGTTTTAAATTTTCCGAAGGGGATATTCTTGACATGCTTGAAATTGATATAGATGAATATCAAGATTTCCTTGACCTTTCCACCGGCAATCCAATAAATTTATTTTCCCATGATGACCACACCACTAGTCTTAGTGATATAAAAAGAGCCATATTTCAAGCCAACACCACTTGTCATGAAGATAGGGGAACCTATTATGCAATAAACCTAAAACCGGCATGTAGAATAGTAAACCTCATTGTTTCCACCAACATACATCCACGAGCCAATAAATCCGAGGTTCCTATCTTCCGTATGTGTCTAATTTATGCTATCATAAAAGAAATTCCCATCAACTTCATTCGCATAATACTTAAAAATATGCTTGAGTTTTCTGGAAATCCACCATATGCCGATTTTGTATGCCAGATTACTCAACATTTTCTTAAGTCCAACATTGAAGATATGGGATACATATGGGAGCGTAGACCACCAAAGATAAGTAAGAACACCGTAGAGAAGATGGGAATTGACTTTAGCCATAAAAGGGCAAGAGTAGAAGGAGAGTCATCACATCAGGATATACCACCCCCTCCTCCTACTAACCTTTCCATTGATCCCATCCAAAATACCCTTACTTATATTGCTGGCTCCCAATACCATCTTAGTAGACAATTAAACTACAATCACCATGCCATGACATACTTAAATCAAAGAATGCAAAACCTTTCTCCTAACCAAACCGATGAATATCCGCATTCTTTAAACCCTGGCATGCTCAACCCATTTAACCCCTCATACAACTACTATCAACCTCCACCTTCACCATCAATGGATCTTGCACATACTCAATTTTCTTCCATACAATTGCAAGACATAGCTGCTCACTTCCATTTTGACCGAGTTCCCACTTTCCTGGAAGCATATGCGTTGACTACAACTGGTGCTTTGGATTGGAAAACTCTGGTTCAATACTATGGAGCCGAGCCATTTCTTGGGAAAGATCCGGACATCGATGTAATTCTTAAATCTTTCCTGTGAAGTGTTGGAGCTGTAATAGTTGTAATACAAATGATTAGTCAAATTCTATATGATTGTAATCTTCTTCATGATATTGAATGAAATTTGCATGGTTCTTTGTTTGGCTTATGATGACATCTTCAAAATATGGGTTATCAGTTCATTATTGTAGAGCATAACAAATAAGGGAATAATAATAATTAAAACATGCAACTATTACAAATTAAAATTAAATTTTCAAATAACAAAATAGTTCTCCAGAAACATTCTCGGTCGAGAAACTAGTCGACCGAGAACATTGTCGGTCGAGCAATTGTCGACCGACTGGGTTTCTGTTTTTCCAGATTGACATAATTGCATACATCTTTGTTAAAATCTTGGACATTTTATATATTTGCTCAGTATTCAAACTTTCATTTGAGATATCTATCGAAGGGGGAGCAAAGCATAAGAAAAAGGGGGAGATCATTAAAACTTTGATCATTGTTTAAAAAGCTTACCAAAACTTTGAAATCACTATGTATAACTGAATATCCTTTGATATATGAGAAATCCATATACATTTCATCATATGCTTAAAGGTATCTCATTTCATTTCAAGGCTTAACATCCTTTGCGAATGATTGAGAAACAAATTGTGGATAAATTAGATAAAAATCAATGTTCCTAATAGGATATCTAATTACGGGGGAGCATTATATTAAGGGGGAGAAGAAAAATAAAACATTCAACTTGGATATTTTTGAAATGACAAAGGGGGAGAAAGAATATAAAAATATATATAAAAGAGTTTCATCACATCTTGGCCAGCACTTACTTGAAAAACATAAATGGCTACAAAAGGTAAATTTTCAGGTATGAAACTCATATATTTTATATTTCCTTATTTCATATTTAGGAAATGTTTGTCATCTTCAAAAAGGGGGAGATTGTTGGATAAATTGGATATTATGATAAATCCCTTTGTTTCGATGATGACAAACATTTCATTCTTATTAATCTAACGAGCTACTTAAGTGTGCAGGAACAAGGTGATGACAAAGTTCTAGGGAATCCTTACGCTTGAATGTTTATAAATGTCATACAATGTAATCATATGTAAACTTGTACAAATATATAATGTACAAGTACTTAGACTTCATGTAAATCAAGCGTTAGATCTCCCTAACTAAACACTACACTTAGATTAGGACATTTCCTTCTAATAGGATCACATAATGCACACTCATGCACTCACTTAGTATCTTAATTAAAAGATTGAAAACAGAGTCAATCTCGGTCGACCACACTCCTCGACCGAGACACTC
The DNA here is from genome assembly GCA_963693085.1 of Alisma plantago-aquatica. Taxonomy (NCBI): domain Eukaryota; kingdom Viridiplantae; phylum Streptophyta; class Magnoliopsida; order Alismatales; family Alismataceae; genus Alisma; species Alisma plantago-aquatica. The sequence continues at coordinate 752,425,266 of OY856413.1, forward strand.
TCGGTCGACAAACTTCTCGACCGAGATTGACCAAAAGTAGTCGTTAGACACAGCAGTTGACAGTTGCAAATAAACGTTAATCCAGAGAGCCTGTCGGTCGAAAAATCCTCGACCGACCGGGCATCTCGGTCGACAAGTCCTCGACCGAGATGGTCTCTGACAGCAACTGCAGAATTAATTAACTAGCCGTTGCTAATGCGCCTAAATTATTCCTAACGGCTAGTTAAGCACTAGGAACCCCCTAGAAGTTGTCTAGAACGTCCTTAAGCATACTTAGGCCATTCCTATAAATAGGACAAGCCATAGGACACTAGAATACACACACATACTCAATTGTGCAATCTTTGAGCATACACTACATTGGCAATCTGTTTGGAGCAATAGTGCAATTCCCACACTTGTTATACATTCATATTGCTACCGTTTCGTGTCCTATAGACTAGGATCTCCTACACATAATAATCACATTGCTATATATCTTGGTTGGGAGATCCAAACGCTTGATATAGGAAAATCAAGCCTTGTGCTTACAACGGTATTGTAATTTCTGTAATTCTTTCTTGTTCCTATTTATTCCTTGTACTCTCCTTGCTACTCCTAGGGTTGGAGGCTGCGGATTGGAGAGGGTGGACTTCTCAGGTGGAGAAGGGGACTTCAAGCTACTTCAAGAAGGCTATCGCACGGGAAGCTACTTCAGAAGGCTGGTGCAACGGGTGTTGGTGCATCTACTTCAAGGGAAGGCTGCTTCGAGTTGGGCGATTACTTCTAGGTGAAGGCTGCTTGAAGGGTTTAGGGAAAAGAAATGTATTTTATGTAAAGTCCTTGCGAGGTAATAAAATAATTTCTTTTCAAATCCCGGTTGGGTAAGCAACCGGGTAGTGGACTGACTACCTTAGTATTTCCTAAGGCTAGGAACCACTCTAAACCCTTGTGTCTCTTTGTCCAATTTTTCTTTGTGGTTGCTTGAGTTTAAATTATTTTAAAATCTCTATAAAACTCTATTCACCCCCCCTCTAGAGGTTTTCAGTAGCAAACCAAATTGGCCAATCTGGATACACCTTGTTCTGCTTGAGATTTGAGGTAATCCAAGATTCAATGTTTTCACCAATGATAACTGAGTTGTGTGCTCATTGTTGAACCAAAGTCCAGCCTTGGGATATGCTAGCACACATCTCAAAATCATGTGTTAGTGTTTCCCCTTTGGCTCAACACATGGGGAATTTTTCATTGATCGTATAATGTCTTATGGCTCGAGCGTGGTTTGTCATCAGATTTCTGATGTAATGCTATCCAGAGTGTTGTCTTAACCTTTTATGGTACCCTCAACTTCCAGATCAAGTTCCATCTTCTTGGAATTCTTTTGGTATGTTCATGTTGGAGCTTCCAATAAGCCCCTTTTGTGGAAAAGGTCCCACCATTGTCCAGCTGATAAGTGATCTCAGATGAATCTCCATCGATGATTGGGAGCATCATGGATTTGATCAAGTTTATAGTGTATTCTTCAAACCATTCATATAGAAAGTCTATGCCCCAGTCATCTATAAGGTATACCATGAGATGGACCTTATGTTTAGACAACTCTAGTGGGATGCACATATCGAATTTCACTTATTGGCTCGAAGTGCCATGAATCCATTTTTTTCCAAACTTTATTGTTGATACCAGATGGGATTTCTTTCCCTATATTAATAGAAATCCTTCCTATTGCCTTAGTTACTGATAATCATAGTCGAGAACCATTGGAAACCCCTTGATGAACTTGACCCATGTATTTACTTTGCATTACTTTCTTCCATATTTCCTTCCTCTGAGAGATGAATTCCCATACCACCTTTTGTAGGAGGGACTCATTTGGTAGTCTCTCTTATTTGATGTCCAGACTGACATCTCTCATGTTGATTGTGACTTTGTCCCAGGCCACCAAGTTAATACCTCCCTCTCCTCTCACTCCCTTCTATAGGAACATCTTGATGACTTTATCAATTCAATCACAGATCGACAATGGAAGCTAGGTCGTTTGCATGGTGTAGGTGGGGGTTAGAACTTAGGATATACTTGATGAGTTTCACTCTCCCTGCTAAAGATAGTAAATTGTTGAACCATGAAGCTCTTTTATTCTCAATTTTGGTGATGGTGTAAACATATATTTCCTTTATAGTGTTGTCATGAATGATCGGAAACCCTAGATGATTCCCTAGGTTGTCCGTCTATGGGATCTATGTGACCCTTATGATTGATCTGTGAGTTGAAGACCATGTATTCTTGGAGAAGAGAATGGAATATTTTCCTTGGCAAGTCTCGTTTGATGACTTTGATCATACACCTGGTTTGCATCTTCATGGCCTCACCAAATAGAACTAAGTCATCCTGGAAACAAATATGTGATGCTTGGGCTCCATTATAGGAAATCTTCATTGGTTTCCATATTACTTCCACCTCTTCTTTTGTCATTTCTTGGATCAAAATATCCAAACAAAGAACAAAGATGCATGGGTACAACAGATCCCCCTGATGAACTCCCCTTGACACTTTGAATGGGTGCAGTGTTTCTCCTTTCCAATTGATGGAAATCTCACCCGATGTGACGATATTCATAATCATGTATATGGTATTTTAAGGAATGGTTGTTAGTCTCTATGTGTCTAGGATGAATGACCATCTCATCCTATCATATGCTTTGGATATGTCGAGCTCTATTGGCATCATTGTTTTCATCTTCATCGAATAGATTAGTTATTGCATCAGAATATTGTTATCTATGATTTGTCTCCCCAGTGTGAAGATGCTCTATGTGGGTACAATCCAATGTTGAGGTGAGGTTTAATTCACTCTATAAGAATATTAGATAATAGCTTGAGAGTAAGATTGCTGAGAGATATAGGCCAAAGATGATTATAAGATTAGGGTATTTGGATTTTTGGAATAAGTACTAGAATTGATTCAGATAGGTTGTTTTCAATGGTGCAACCTTCAAAACAATTATGAATCATTGGAGAATGTGAGTTCCACATTTGGGGCCAGTTGCTTTGTAGAAATCCTACATCAACCCGGGTAGGAATTGGGGCTTTAATAGGGTTCATCTTCATATGAGTAGATTGCATATCTTTTGTAAAGGCATGTCTCCAATATCCTTTACCTTTGTCTCCTCTAGTAGTGGGAACCAACCCATGTAAGTAGTGTGAGTGTGCTCCTATTACATTTTCTATCTTTAGTAAATAGATTCATAATGAAGCCTTGCACATTGTTTATGTTCTTACTTGTCTTCAATCTATCCTCCATCTTCATTCTTCAATCTCACAATCATACTTCTATGTTCTTCACGTTAATAATAGACTAAAAGAATTGTGAATTAACATCCCCTGAGCACATCCAATCACATCTGGCTTTCTATCTCCATTCCTCACATTCAAGATGTAAAAAATCATTAAATTGTAGTTGCAGGTTGGTGATATCTTGTCCCTCTCCTTGGTCTGGTTCTCAACATGGAGTTATTATTTGTATGGAATTCAGACAATTTAATATCATTCTTTCTCTTTCCTTATTTCATTCCTTTTTGTCCCACATAATAGATTTCATCATTAGGTTAGTGATATCTTGATGGAGATTGTCGTCTCAGTTCTAGTTTGTATGTAAAAAGATATTGAAGGAATCATGTGTATGCCAGGTTATACTTGTTCTTGGGAAATAGGTAGACTTCCTTCTGCTCCACCCATCTTGGACAAGAAGAGGTGTGTGATTCAAATTTAACCTAGGATGAACTTGGACCAAGGCAGTGTCGAAATATTGTGTCCATTTTTCATTTATTGTTGCCTGATTGAGCCTCTCCTGCAACCATCCCCTCTTAAATATCATCTTTGGGCAAGACGCTCCCAAGTATTCAACGCTTTCTTTTGTCAAGCCTATAAAAAATTCCCTACTACTTCTTCAGTGTATCGACTCTCCACCCACCTTTTCATCTTCATGTAATACCACATTAAAGTTCCCTAGAACTAGGTAGGGTAGACAGGAGGCGTTCACCATTTTTTTCATGTTAGTAGTTGAAGCCCTCTTTGCTTTGTGATAGTGTAGATGAAAGTGATCAGGAAACTATGATTTATCAAGCAATGTACAAATTGTTTGTGACTCGCTAGGAACTCCATTTATCCTATATTGTTGTGCCACATCACTCAAATCCCCCCTACAAAGCCAATCGCCTCGACCATATAGAAGGCCACAAAAGTCAAATTCTTTACTATCACGTCTGCCCGATCACCACTTGTGTGAGTTTAAAGGACGATAAACATGTGTATACGGTACAGATCAGCAATCTCCCTAACAACTTTTTGTGTATTTGAGGAAAGAAAACCTTGGACATTCCAAGCTGCAACTATCAGTAACAAGTTGAATTTTGCGGTCTCAGGTCTACCATTCCTTATGTTTACTTCCACCTTGTACCTCATCCTTAAGAGTCTTCTTTGTGGTGTTGTTTCTGGTTAGGTCTTTTGTATTCACCACCTTCTTGTTCCTTAAATGGATTCCTATGGATGTCACAAAGGTCATTTGGTTTTTTATTGGACTCTTGATGATTCTCTAGTTATCTTCTGGGTTCCTTATAATGAACAAGAAGCCTCCATTACTCTTGAAGGCATCGTCTAGTAACACCATGGTGTTATCACCTTCTACGATGGTGGCCCGATGATGGTTTAGACTCTATCACCTTGATTTCCTTGCATTCTATCATTCTTCCCCATTTTGTTGATGTGTTAGAGCTTCTCCATTTCTTGCATTCTATCATTCTTAAACATTGAAATATAAATGTTGATATTTAAATAACTAACAATCACTGCATAAAAAGAGAAAGTCTAACTTCTACAAGATAAGTATTTTATAGTAAAAGTTGTTTTTGATAAACACATTTCCTTTCCCTTTCATTATAAGCCAACACACTTGACAATTTTATATGCATCATGGTTTTTGTTGCTATTCATGTTTAATATGGAATTCTCCTATTAATTTGACATATGTTTCACTTTATTTGGGATTTTAGGTATTTTAGATATTTATTTTGATTTTATTAAGTTATTGAGATTTTGATAGTTATGACAAGTAGAGGAGAGGAGAAGTCATGGACACTCGACAAGTCATTGATGCATGGCTCCCAAAAACATATTCATTATTTCTAACTCCCTAATCTCAATCATTGAAAAAGAGGAATTGATGTGACCTAAAAAAATCAACACTAAAAGAAGGTTCAAAGACTAACTAGATGACCAAATTAGTAGAGAATTAAGCCTAAAAACTTGCCAAATCTTTGAGACCCATAATCCGGCCTGTGATTTCATTGGAAATATAATCAAACTATAATTGAACTGTTCTAGTTGATTGACTAAAATAACCATTCGAATGGTAAGTCACACTCAAGGACTTAAACATTTTAACCAAAATCTCAGTATTCTACAAAATGTTACCGGTTAGGAATATGGGAGAATCATATGAAGTATTGATGTAAGGCTAGTTGAATGACTACTTGACCAATTAATCAACCAAAATATCTAGAAAAACCATAAAGGAGAGGCTAATTGATTTAATAAAGTCATATATTGGGTAGCATCCAACAAGTTGAGTGTCTATCCAAGATTGTAAAGTTAATATGTAATCATAGTGAGCAATGAGAAAAGAGATACAGTTATGCTTAGTTTGACTAGTCATCGAGCTATCTATATTCCAACAACACAATAAATATAGGGCACCATCACTATTATATGGGTACTTTTGGGACTACTTCTCACGACCCCCTCCTATTATTATCCCCTATACAAGTGGACTAAAGAGGCAAGGGCTACCACTCAAGATTTCTAATATCCTGACTAAATAAATTATGAATAATACTTGATAGTTTCGACCAATAACATTATAGAAAATAGAATTGGTAATATAGAATCTCCTCTAAGGTGTTGCATAATTTTTTTGAGAGGGAAATATATGACATGGGTGGAAACAACCAAAAATAACCAGCTAATCCTCCAAATGTCATTTTCTTTATTGTCTTTTGGTGTGTTTTTCTACAAGTCCAATCCTTCAATAATACAGTCAAACTAAATGCGATGAAAATATCACTATGTTCTTCATATGGGTGCATAAAACAAGTGTTCATGTTGATGTTACAAAATATTTATATATACAACAAAATATCAACAACTAACAAACTGTGCATTTTCAATTTATTCTACTGACCTCTTGTTGTTCTATTTCCTCATTTGTACAACCCCATGTTCCATCCATGGACTCTATCATTTTTAGTCCAACATTAGATTGTCAAACAATCATCATTGTTTTACAATTGCTTTCTAATTGTCTAACCCTTATCTTTAGTGACAGTGCCCTTAAGAAATTTTATTTTGGTTTTATATAATCTTATAGTCATATATGATACACATAGTTCAATAAGGAAGTACTAGAATTGAAACAACTAAGAAATTTATATGCGGCCATCAATGATTAAAAACCATTCGGAAACATGACAACATGATTATTGGTGGTTATTCATAATGTAGTCCACACACTTTTTTCAATTTGTATGAAATATCCGAGAAATATAACTTCAATAACTCAATATTTATATCCAAGAAAGAATCATTCCATATCATTATGAAAATTTAGACAAAACACTATAGTGTAACATGCATATGCAAAAGATGTGATCTAGGTTTTACACATGGTTGTAAGGGTCTTGATTCAAGGAATGAATTAGATCTTGGCATGAAACAAAATTTTCTCAGTTAGTCCCTTTACCAAGATATCCAAATAATCATCGATGTAAGCCTAATCATGCACACACCTAGAAGTGTCTCTCATTCATATTAAGCAAGATCATGTTTCATTATATTATACTTCATATTAAATGTTCTTAATCATGATAAGTTACTATTTATCGAAACTAAGGTTTATCTTATTACATCATATTAGCTCAAGTGTTAAAAACATACTTTCCAACTAGAATCATAAAGTGGTTTGGAAACCATTATTTTTGCATCCTACATGTTACTTTGATCAAATCACTAGTATAGAAATGACATATAACGTTACTTATGATGGCTTCGGTTACACAGAAAAACTGACGCCAAAGAACAACGACATCATTAATTTAAGACAATCATCACCATATGTGAAACCTTGTCAAGTTAGAAAAGACATGGGTACCACTTTTACTTTAACATCAGTTTCGACTTCTAAAATTACCCGTGAAATACAATTTTCTAGGAAAAAAATTTGCCCCCAAAATTTTCAATTCGGTATCAATTTTTGCTAAAACCCTATGACACATGTTTCACATAATGTCTCCATGGAAAAATTTATCTCTTCATTAGTCGTAAGCTCTATGAACCAACTGAAGAATGATCACCATTCGCAAGACAAACTTTTTTTAAGGGAATGGGTCTATACCATCAATTTTTTATTAGAGACCGACGACTAAGTGTTTACGCACCTTGTCCCCACAAAAATATTTTCCCTCCAGTTTTGTCCTTCATAGTCAGTTTTTATTGGGTAACCAACAACCATGGTCCTAATACTAAATCAATTTTTTATTTGAATATGTATATGGACATCAGTTTTTCCATTGGTAACTGACGACTATGTCAAACTATTTTTTTTGGTTTAGGAGTCAGTCTCCAGTTCACCACAGCCAACGACTATAATCCTAACTTGAGGAAATTTTTTTTCATCAGATTTGTACATAGTCATCAGTTTTGGCATAGTAACTGACGACTATGGTGAATCACTAGTGTCTATTTTTTATTAGGAGTTAGTCTCAGTTTTTATCTAGAAACTGATGACTAAAACCCTAATCAAGATCAACTCTTTTTGTTTAGATTTGGACTTAGTCGTTGGTTTTGTCTTTCTAACCGATGACTATGATCCACTTAATGAAACCTATAATATGTATATCCCCCATTCTCTATTTCATCATGGTCACGATACCTAGAACTCACGACATTGTCGTTGCTCGTGCTCTGCCGTCTGTCGTAGCTCGTTCTCTGCCTTCCTCTGCTAATTGTGTTTTGCCTCTGATGTTGTTTGTTCTCTGCATTCCACCATTTTCATTGAGCTTCTGAGCCCATTGTCGTCATCTACTGCTCAGGCCGTCGCCTATGCCTACTGGTCGACCGTCGCCATCGCCACCATTATCGCATCCGCTTCTCCTTCACAGAACCACCGCCTCAGTTGCTTGTCATTCAGTGAGTCGTCACCACTTCTCCTTCACATCATGGTCAGTTTCTCCTTCACAGAGTAACCACCTTCACCAACTACGTCGCATCTTTGGCAACCACCAAATAGGTGCCTCACCTTCCATGTATTTTATTTTTTATTTTTTATTTTTACATGTAATTGTTTATTTGTTACTATGCACATATTATTTGATAATAAATTTTACATTTTATTATGATTTTCTATGAAAATATAATATTATGTATTATTTTGGGTCACTAAATTCTATTTGTATATCTAATTGTAATGTATAATTATGAATGCTGAAATGTAACTAGGGTTTTAATTTGGAATTAGAACAACTATTTGGGTGCGTTGTTCAGTTTGGGTATAAGTGCTTGTATATTTGGGTAGAATTTGGGTATAAGCACTTGTATATTTGGACATAAAACCTAGGATATGAATGATGAAAATAGGATCACAAGTATAGGAATGCCAACATGCATGTATTTTGTTGGCCTAGAAACCCATCTGAGATTTACTCTTTACGACTAAATCTTGGATAGTCCCCAGTTTCGGACTATTGTTAAACCCTTAATATCACTTAGGATGTAATTGTATAATATATATCAGGTTATCAAGATGTTTTGTCAGCACTTCCCCATTTGTTCTCTGAGTACATATGTTGGTGGACATTGTCCCATCTACATCGGTGTACTTGTAGAATTGTGGGAAAATGCTGCTAAAATTGTCTTGAAACCTGAATACATATATTATACACTTACTAGTGAGATTAGGTGTTCAAGAATGGTATATGTGGTACACACATTCATTATTGAACCCTAAACCCTAATATTTTAACCATAAACCCTAATTTTATACCCTTATCCATAAATATAAAATAAGAAACCCTAATCTATCTAGTAACTCCTTAGCTTAATCTGTAAGCCCTAAACCCTAATACTTGTTTTCTCTTTGATCATAGAATGGATAAATCATGGATGTCCATTCCAAATCACTACACCCCAGAGTTTATTTCCGATCTTGATCAGTTTATTCGATTTGCAGAGGAACATAGGAAACAACCAAGAGATATCTTCTATTTTCCATGTAGGCATTGCCGTAAAAACTTGAAAGTCAACACTGGTTACAAAATAAAAAATCATGTCATGTGTAATGCAATTGTGCAAGGCTATACATAATTGTACTGGCATGGAGACATTTCAAACTTGATATCAGTAGATGTCCATTGCAATGCTTGTGTTGAACAAGAAATTTCCACTGATGATGTAGATGTGAACGAACTAATTCGGATAGACATCATTAATGTGATGACGAATACTTGTAGGGAAGAGCACACTGATCCACCTTCCTTATTTAGGCATTTTGCATGATGCTGAGAGACCATTATACACAGGTTGTACTAAGTTTATGAAGCTGAGGACTGTGTTGAGATTGTATAATCTGAAGTCTAACAATAGATGGAGTGAAAAAAGCTTCACGTCATTGTTTTCTTTGTTGAAAGAAATTCATTTTGAAGGAAACAAGCTTCAAATCTCAACAACGAGTCAAATAAAATATTATGCCCAATGGGAATGAAGGCTAAGAAGATACATGCATGCCTAAATAATTATGTATTATTTCAAAAAGACTATGTCGATTTGAAATATTGTCCAAAATGTGGGGCGTCAATTTATAAAATGACGACTTTGGGAAAGTCCAAAATTGGATCTTATGTTAAGGTGATGTGGTATCTACCTATGATACCATAGTTTCATCGCTTGTTTGCCAATCTGATAGATGTGGAGAATTTAAGGTGGCATGCAGAGGTTAAGACAAATAATGTGGGATCCTTTTGATTCCCCTCAATGGAAGAAGATTGCTTTATTGTACCCAAAATTTGGTTATTAAGTCAGGAATCTAAGACTTGGGCTTTGTACTGATGGGATGAATCCATGCAACACATTGAGCAGCCAACATAGCACTTTGCATGTTACACTTGTTATATACAATCTTCCTCCATGGTTGTGTATTAAAAATATGTTATGGTGTCATTGTTGATATCGGGTCCTAAAAAACCTAGAAATGATATTGATGTTTATCTTGAACATATGTTTGATGACTTAAAGAAACTCTGGGGTGAAGGTGTGATGACCTATGATGCTTCACTTAGAGAGACATTTTGTTTGCATGCTGTGTTGTTTTGCACTATTCAAGACTTTCCAGCATATGGGATTTTTTTATACAGTGTAAAAGGATCCAAAACATGCCATATATTTGAAGAGAACACTGATTTAATATGACTAAAACATGGTAGCAAGTTTTTATATCTTGGTCATCGAAGGTTTCTTTTAAAATTCCATTTGTATCAAAGGTTGCACAAAGTATTTAATGGATCGAATGAGGAATAGAGAGCCCTTAAACCTATACCAAGGGAGGTTGTTTATGAAAGAGTAAAAGAATTTGTCAATGAATTTGGTAAGAGATCACAATGTACCATTCCCACAAAAAGTGACAAATATTTATTGAAGAAAAAGTCATTATGTTGGGATATTCCTTATTGGAGTTCTTTGGCAGTTAGGTATTGTATCTATGTCATAAATGTTGAGAAAAATGTTTGATAGCATCATCATTTCTGTATAAAATATACTAGGTAAGACTAAGGATGACATCAAATCTAGAATGGACCTGCGTGAACTGGGAATAAGGAAAGAATTAGCAGAAGTAGTTAGTAGTGATCGGAGAACATATTTACATCCTACTTGTTACACGTTGTCTAGAAAGGAGAAGAAAGCTTTTTTTATGTTCTTGGTTAATGTTAAGGTACCATAGGATTACTCTTCCAATATATGTAGATTGGTATCAATGAAGATCTAAAGTTGATAGGTCTTAAATCTCATGATTTTCACACTCTAACACAACAAATATAGCCCATGGAAATTTGATCTATACTGCTAAATCATGTAAGGTTTGCAATCACCAGACTTTGTTTCTTGTTCAACAATCTACGGAGTAAAGTCAATTTGATCTTACTGCTGAAGCATGTAAGGTTTGCAATCACCAGAATTTGTTTCTTGTTCAACAATATATGCAGCAAAGCTATTGATCGTGAGAATCTTGATAAGTTGCAAAGAGAAGTGTTTGTTATGCTATGTCATCTTGAGATGTATTTTCATCCTTCATTCTTTCATATCATGGTACATCTTGTTGACCATTTGACTAGGGAAATGAAAATGTTGGGACCAATTTTCTTGCATTGGATGTATCCTTTTGAACGATACATGAGCATTTTTAAAGGTGATGTTCAAAATCATCATCGACATGAAGGGAGTATTATTGAGAGTTATGTGGAGAGGGAGGTTATGGATTTTTACAATGACTTTTTGAGTGGTAATGAAGCTCCTATAAATCAAAACAATATTGAGGACTATTCTAGCAAAGGGAGCATGAATGAAAGTAATCAATTGTGAGTTGTAGGAACAAGCTTACTTGTATATTTTACACAACATCAATGAAGAGAGTGTTTATATCACAAAACATACCAATTTCATCTCAAGAAACAATAAGTAACATCCTCAATTTCATAGCTAAAGTAAGCCTTTAATGTCAGGTTTTCTAGTAAAGGCATGCCAAGGGATATAATTAATGTAACCATGGCTAGGTATGTAATTAAGTTTGCAAAATGTGTAATACAAGCCATCTAATCAACCGATACACACATAATGACTTAAATATGTATGATTATAGTCAGTTGTATTTGAATATAAATGAATTATTCCTATGAACAATTATGTGACAAATATATAATATGATGAGTCCAGTTCATTGCTTGAGCCTTAGACCTAGCTTAGGTCTTCATGTTATGTAACTAAAGAAATATTGATCACATGTGCCATACATGAGATTCAATTGAGAAATTATATTGATTGAAGACTTATTGAACATAAGTAATGATTGAAGAAATAAATTGAGCTTCAATACATAAAGTAAGTGGTCCACGCTAATTAAACATAAGTAATGCTTGTTTTATTTATGTATGTATGTATGCAATGAATTTTATGAATGATTTATCTATATAAATTGTTTAAAGTCAATGAATGTATCATGAATTGAATTGAATGTTTTACTGTTCTTAATATTGTATCACTTTCATGAATATTAAGAGTAAAGTTAAAGGTAAGTTTTAAGAGAAAACTAAGAGCTCTTTAAGAGAATGATAATGGAAAAGATAGCTTATATAAGGTCCTCATTAAGAGGCTCCTCGGAGAAAAATTTAAGAGGCACTTTGGTGCATAAGAGAAGAGGCACTTCGGTGCATAAGAGAAGAGGCACTTATGTGCAACCCGAGGATCCTTATATAGGTCAAGATAAAAGATATTTATAAGTAATTGTTGATCTCTTCAATGTTTCAAGTTTAATGTTTAGTGTTCAAAGTCTATTTTCAGTTTAGATGTTTTCTTTATAATATGTTCAATTCCACTTACCATTGGTTTTATGCATGGCTGGGGGTGCGATGTCCATAGGTAAGGAGAAAGCTTAGGAGCAAGAAGTGCAAGGGATAGCTCAAGAAATCTTCAAGAAGAAAAGACCTAGTGGGGTGCCATTTACCAAGATGATCCAAAGTTTAGATAGCTTTACATCATGTATGGTCTTGCTACCAAAGTAGATTAAGTGTATTTGATGTAGTTTTCCTATCTTAAACTGTGTATGAATCATATTTCTTTCAATGCAAAGTATTCTATTTATTCAAATTGCAAATGAATATTATGTATGTCACACTCCCTTGAGTAAAGAGCTTCCGCTCAGTGATTTATACACGTGATGAAAAGTGGGGTGTTTCACAATATCATCAAGCCAATTCAATGTGGCTTGATAGAGAGAATAACAAGACATTTATTAAGTGGTTTGAAAATAAAGTCTTACATCAAATATATCAAACACCAAATAATATTTCTGAAAATATCAAATGCCTCACCTTTAAACGAAAAATGAATGTTATGTCTTATGAAGGTTTTGGTATAAATGAGTTTTCTTATTACACAAAGCATCGTCCAAAAAAATGGGGCCACCATTCAAGTGTCTTTATTATTTTTTTCTAGTGCGAAGGATAAAAGTCCACATCAAGCTAAAATGTCATATTACGGTGTCATTGAAGACATATGGAGTTTGACTACGTAGATTTCAGAATTACTCTATTTAAGTGTCATTGGCTTGAAAACATTAAGTGAGTTATAGTTGATGAATTAGGTTACAAATTAGTGAATTTTGAAAATATGGCAAGAAGAGTGAACCATTCATATTGGCATCACAGGAGAAACAAATATTTTATATCGATGATCTAGAAAATGAAAAGTGGTCGGTTGTTCTTCTTTGTAAAAGACAGTTCATTGAAGATCCTATAGATGAAGAAGAGGACTATGGTAAGTATTATGACTCTATTCTATTCTCACATGTCTTTCCAATGCCAAATATTGAAGCTAACGATGACATATATGTGCATGGAGAATGCACTAAAGGAATTATAATTGATAAAATATCTCAATATTAGAGATTTTAAAATTTTATATGTTTTATGTTTTTTAATGTTAGATCGATGTGAACTTTACAATGCTATATTGATTTCATCAAGTGTTAAATGTTAAATGTTTGACTATTTTTATATGACACTTTTTAGATGGTTGCCCATGAGTATGATGATCGTGATGATGCTTACCATGAGTGTGGGGCGCCACGTTACAATGTAAGTTTTACAATATATCTAGCTATATATCCATTTATAAGTTATATCCTATATGATATTTTTTTTTCAATTTTTAGGTTGAGGATGTACCCCTTGAAAACCTTGTGCCACTTGATGAGAAGCATAAAAAATATAAAAAAATTGGGCAATGGACCAAAATTGGTTGTGGATTTTGATCATACAGGAAATCAAGTTGGAATGAACCACAACTCATTTGTTTCATATCTTGGGGTTCTTCTCATGGCGATTATAGTGTAAATACTAAATCTTGGCATACCGTTCTTAAAAGCAAGAATGACTTCATATGGAAAGAACTATGTTTGAGATATTATCATTGCAATTATATTTGTAAAGTTATTACAACTCTATTAGATATATGAAATTTAACAGAGTATATTTGAACTAGATGAAATCCTACATCATAAAAAGGTGATGCAATGTTGTGGGATGGTTTTGACGAACTATAGGACAACTCTCAACCAAAAATACATACGAGTGGCTGATAAGAGGAAGAAGTCAGATCTTTAGCAATGGAACTACCCAAACTTGACTAAGTGGGTGGTGTTCGTTGTCAAGAGAAATACTGATGAATTCAAGGTATTAAGCGTCACTCTGAATTTAATTAATATATTTTCTTATGAATTCACATATTTACGGTTGACCTTGATTATTACTAACCAGTTCAATGTTCTTACTAACAAGGCTATCGGTGATGTTCAAAAAGCAAGGTGTGCACTGAATGTGTATGACCACATGATGGGTCAATGTGTCTATGTAGCCCTTCCCCAAAAACTATAGGAGTCTTCCATTCAACAACCTATTGCTCCTAATGTTGAAACTATTGAGTCATCTATACTCCCATACATGTTCGTCGTCATGATGTGTGAATAGTTGGGAGGAAAAACAAAAAATGATATATAACCAACCCTCAACTACTGAGGCGGCTGTAAAAATGGTAAAATTCCACTCTCAAAGAAATTAGTATTGATGATTGTTATGTTTACTTACCAATTTCTACTGATGATGATTACTGGGAGCTTCAAGAGCAGAGGAAGAAAGACTCATTCATCCCTCAGTTCACAAGGGATGAATTGACCATTTCTGTCGGCAACCCAGAGAATCATGGATGTCTTAGGGCTGTAGGCATTGGTGTGGGTCTAAGAGCGTTCTTTAGTCCATCACAGCGGAAAGAGCGTTCTTTAGTCCATCATAGCGGAAACATGTCCAAATAGAGGGATTTTCAAAAGTTGAGGTGACCTATTCTTTTTTTAGAATTTTATTGCAATGGGAATTTAGGAATCAAAAAGTGTTTCTTTTGGCCATGTATAGGTATATGAGTTAATTGATAAGAGAGTTCAGAAAATAATGAGAAAGTGACAGGCGTCTCAAGCTGCCACTTAGATAGTACCCATTTTGTGTCACTCTTCCTCTATGATAGAGGTGGTTGGGATTAATCATGTAGACCTACCACTTAGCACATATGTTGTAAGTATTTTCATGACATAGTAGCTAGTCTTTTAAAGATGATATATTTAGGTATATATAACATACTCTATGTAAATTTTTAGGGGTTGAGGCCATGGAGTCTAAAATTGAAAGAATATGTCGTTGTAGAGGGTGAGGCTCACCCATGCCTGCTAGGGAACACAATTCATGGCACTCCAGTACCTAATGGAGTGGTTCATGTGAGCCCGAGGCTTGTCTTCCCCACTTGGAGGCAACATTCATTGCCATAAGCCCACCTAGATGCTAACACGCTTGGTGAAGCAGAATGAGGAGTGGTCTTGTGGCCCAAAGTGGGAGTCATCTATCATGATCACATATGGTAAATTTACATTACGTTAATTGACATATGTATATACATGAAAATTGATATGAAATTATATTTGGAGGACAAAGTGAAGAAACCCACTATAACTCGTCCTCCTCCACCTCCACCTCTTCCTCAAGTACCTAGTTGGCTTGCAAAGAACTTATTCAACTCGATAGGTCCTCAATGCATGGATATGGAAATATGGATAGACAAACATTCTAAAATATCACCTATTATTGTTTCTATGGAGGAGGATGTTATAGGCCTATCATACAATAATAATATATTCCTACAAGATATTTTGGAGTTGTTTCGTTATGCTTAGTTAAATTCATCTATAATAGAACTATACATATGGTGAGATCATATTTATATATCTATATAACTCATATTATATATGGTGATCTATTTTCGTATATATTAATCCACATGTAACATATGTTTTGCAACCGCTTACATAGGTTTTATAAATATTTTTCAATGACTCATGTGGGATTTCTAGTTCCATCCTTGATCAAACTTGTAAATGAAGACCCCACATCAGTTACCTTATACTTCTCTATCACTTTTAAATATTTTAGTGAAGAAAAAATGAGTGTTATAATTGCTCCATATAATGTTGGATAAGTTTATTTTTCTTATAATTTTGACTTAAGAAAATTACATTTCATTGTGGATTTTGAGTTATATTTTTTTTTTACTTTCTTATCCCTAGAGATAAGCATTGAGAGAGTTACTGATTGTTGTCCCCGAGATGTTGATTATTTATTATATACATCCTAAGGGGACAAGTTAGACTGTTTGATACATGATTTGAAAAGGACATTATACACGTGAGAAAATTTTCATATTTCTATCCTTTATTATCTATTATTACATGACCACTTACTAATACAATTCAACATGTTACATGAACGTATAGGGCTTTAAAAGATTACAAAATGTTGGAAGAAACATGGACAAGAAAAAGAATGTGATAGTTTGGAAGAATGTGAATGCAGTTTCCTGACTCAAATGCATATTTTACTTATGTAAACTATGCTTATTTTTATTTATTAATATTTTGTATGTTATAATTTATAGTGTGCTATACAAAACAACAGCTGGGAATGTGGGTTCTATGTTATGCAGTATATGGACGTAATTTTCATATATGTTGTACAAGATATCAAAAACATACAAAATGTAATATATAGTCTTGATCATCATAAGTATAGTCCCATTTGTTAATATGAAAATATCAAACTTATTAACTATATATACGTCATTCTCTTTGTAGGTGTTTAAAACTAGTGACTTCATTATAGGAGAAAATCTATTATATGTATATATGTCATATTCGATAGGACAATTAGTGACATAAGAGAACAATGGGCAAAAGCCTTTGAAATGGAGGCAATTTTTTATTATGATTGGGGTAATGATGATAAAGAATGACATTTCTAAACTTTGTTGTTATTATTTCTGTAAATATGTGGTGCCTATATATACATGTGTGAATAAATAATTTTGAATTGTCTTATTGAAATTTGATCACTATACATGTGTGTTAATGTGAAGATGAATGAATGAATTGTGCTTTTACTTGAATGTGAATGTGAAAATGGATGTATGAATGGAACTGTAGGATTCTACATGTGTGTGAATGTAAAAATAGATGAATAAATGGAGTTGTAGGTTTCTACATCTGTGTGAATCATGTGAATGAATTAATTGTGTTTCTACACGTGTGTGAATATTATGATGTATATATAATATTGATATATAGATAGTCTTGATCATCTTGTTATTGCAGGTTTGTGGCATATTATTAGGTTGAAATCATTGGATGTTGTAAATCTATAGTTCAGAACTGAACTGTAGGTTCTGCATCTTGCTGACCATTCGAAGAGTAGGCCTACAAGATGATATTAAAGAGAAAATGACACTAAGTCATCGGTTATTTAAAAGAACCATCAATGCAGGTCTATGCCGTCAGTTATTTATAGCAAACTGTCAACTATGTCCTAACCTGGGTCAAATATTTTTGTTCGAATAAGGAGATAGGCATCTATTTTTGAAATCATAACCGATATAATTTGTAAATGAATTGTCAGATTTACTTTGATACGACGATTATGAACCAAATATGAGATCACTTTTCGATTGGAAAGGGAGTTAGTCGTCTATTTTTACTGAAATAACCGACGACTACGGTCATAACCTGGGCCAATTTTTTGTTAAGTTATGAAGATAGTCGTTGGTTTTTTGTAGATAATTGACAATTATGGATCCTAATGGTGTTAGTTGTTTTTTGATTGCAATCGGGGCTGGCTCTGTGTCTTCAATTTTAGAACTGACGTCGTAGGCTTCTACCTTTAGTGTCACCGACTTGGGTGTCGCTTGGAAGCCAACGTAAAAATTGCATTTTAACTAACATTAAATATATTATATGTACTAGTGAATTGACATCAAATTGTGTCAATACTTGGAAACATTCATGTTATACAATATTTAGAAATTAAACACAAGTTGGTCACTAGGAGGGCGCCAAATCAACTAAATGCTAGCATTAAACCCTGCATTAGCTGGCTCTTTGAGAATGGGAAGAATGAAAATGTTTGTCCTCATGTCACAGACTTATTCGTCACACACTTGAGGGTAATTAAGGTCCATTAGCCCCCAAGATTCTAGTCATTAATGAGGATGTTTTTTCTAGCCATGGGAGGGTCCACCAGATTGTTGAATTCTCCTTCAAACTTAGAAGATCCCCACGGGGAGGCATGCATCTTTGCATAGACTTACTGGAATGGGTCAACCACTTTTTTTCCCTATGGTGTCTCAGGTTTATAGCTCATTTAGGTGATAAAAAAGTCTCATGTAGGACATAGAAGAAGCTAGCAGGAGGAGAGATCTTACCTAGGTATCTCCCAAGGGATGGTTGGGTATCACAGACCCACCAAGAAGATTTTGAGATCCTCTCCACAATCTAGGGTTAGTTTGGATGCTCATTCAAAATTCTCCGTGCACTTATAGACAGACAACGATGACCAAAAAGGTATTGGGACTTTGTAAGCAGATTGGGTATTTTAGCCAATTACGAGGGCTTTGCCAAAAGGTTTCTGGTGTCTTATTTAGCACAAAAGAAAGGGAAAAGGACCAGTGGTGGCTAGCTCTAGTTATTATGATTAACCTGGATTAGAGACATATTTGAGCCTTCTAAGGGTTTTCTGATATTGATGCATGTACATTAACCCTAAATAAATAAGTGCTGCTATTTTTCATTGTTGGGTACCATCTAACCCAACTTTTTTGCTGCACTCGCAGTCAAACCTAATGCATACTCCCGAGTTCTTACGGGTGCTTTCAATAACATAGGTATGAGTGTTTGAAGTATCATACATCAATGAAGTTTCTTGTTTAGCACATTATAGTATATAAGGCTTCTTTCAATAAAATTTTATCAATGCTTTTTTATAATGGAATAAAACTAAGAGTAAGCACATAAATTAGGAAATAAACAAGACTCAAACTAGTTATTAGTCAATTGGTCTATAACACATCATTTTGTTCAAATATTTCTTAACAAATGAAAATTATGAGTTTGGGAATTAGTTCATATAGAATGGAACCTAATGGAAAAATAGTTCATAAAAAAAAGAAGGGCAATAGTAGCATGATTGAGCTTGGGAAACAACAAGAGAAAGGCATTAATCATTTTACTACTAAAATTATACACCCATACTTTAGGACCCACCCAAAGAACGTATAATCAAGTATTTTGTAAAATGAAGAACTACGACTTTGACCTTATCTTTATAGGGGACACTACGATGCATTTATTCATTCAATCAATCATTCGACTAAATCTCCAAACTTACACTTTGATTGCAAGACAAGACTCTCGATGCAGGACAAACCCTTTGGGAATATAGTCTTTGTGTAAATCTTTTCATTAATATTCCATATAAGTTTCCCGGTGGTTATATCGTAAAACACAAGGTATGACAACTCTTGATCAAATTATCAATTCTTTATAGTGCTAAGCTGGCTTGCCTTCCGCATTATGAACCCACATATTTTGAAAGAATAAATTAAAAGCGGACCGCAAAATTCTTTGTCCACCAGCAACCTATTCTTTGGCGTGTCTGTCTCCTGATGGCATTATCACCCACACGAGGTGGTCTCCCACATTCTTCTGAAGTATGATAGACTATTTATGAAGTATAAAAACAATGTAGTTCCACCGAGAGTCATAATATTCACATAATTATAGTTGGATAGTGGTGATGGAAGTAATTACTTAAACACGTTTTTGTCTATGTTAAAGAGGTTGACAAAGTACAGGTTTGGTTACTTATAAACTGCCATATTTGATTGTATTTTGCATTCTGGTTCAACAAATTTATGTTTGTATGCAAGATTGAGGAAATGAGGCTAATAGGATTTTCAGACGTAATAGGTACCTCAAATTTTAGTCTCCATCGAATTTTTTGTGGACGTCAAAATCCAGCACAAACTGGATGGTAGACTCAAGAAAAACCCACACTTACAAAATACAATAAACCAAATGTAAAATTTTACATTATGAATTTTAAGAATGTATCATTTTAACAATACAGGATGGATCGTAATACATAATTCCAAAAATCCCACTAACTTAATGTGCCCGAAGAGGTAACCAGGATCTGGTTTCGATGTATCTAGTACTACTCCCTGGGAACTAAAGCTGGAAGCTACGACTCCAGGGTATCGATATAGCACAGCAAAATTTGCTCAACGTCCTCAATGTCAACCAAGGTCCATGAGTCGTTGCTAAGGAAATAGACATGCACATAGATTTACACATAGTGATACAGTCCTAGGATGAGGGTATCATCATCCTCACAAAGCAAATATTTGATGATCTAGATGATCTTAGCGTCATTGATGTCCGAGACGTATCCGAACCTATAGTTGAAAGTCACCTTTTAATTAACGCTTAGATTGTCGATAGAATGAAGTGGAACCTGTTTGGTTATTTCAATAGATGAATTTCCTAAGTTCACCAACGACTCCTTGTAGTAGAGGAGCCAATACCCATATAAAGGAGGGGCACAAATAAAAGTAACATTAAGTATATGTATGATATTGATATTATTTTTATTTACGTTAGAAGTAAATAGAACTACAATTGTTACTATGAGACTAATATAGTATCATCGTGTCTCAAATACATGAATCAAAGACATGTTATTGCTTAGTATACTTAAATCCACCACATAGAAAAATAAATTAGTATTACACCAGCCAAAAGAGAGGTTGAAAACATAGCTCCCTACTTTGAAAACTACCTAATTTCGTATCCGAATACAATACTCCTATATGTATCTATATCATTACCTAACGTTATGTAACTTATAGTGTTATACATAATTTCAGATCTTTTACATTTAAGATGAGTTTGAGATGACAACCACTAATAGAAAACAATATTTTTATTTGTATGTAACCATCTACATCTTTAAATTTATTCTCTATATATGTAGGTCATTTCAACAAAATAACATGAATTTTATGTTTAATATTGATTGTGTAGATTGTTATTTTTTTTTTCAAAATCACAATAGTAATTACCTTATTGATAAATTTAATTGGTTTTGCAATTTTATGTAACATAGGATTTATTAAAATTTATGAGTAAAAGTAGTACCATGTGTTAGTTATTAGTATTTATAAGTCAAGAGAACAAAAATGTAGTAATTTAAACTTGGAAACATATAGTTGTGGTGGTGTTAAACTTATTTCTTAATTTTACCTAATAAAGTAATAGATGATACATTATTTTATTAGTCACTACAATTGAAATATAGTCATTTCAATGTTAACTGAAAAATTACCAAAATTCAACATATGTAGAATCACTATATGTGTGTGTGTGTAGATATATATATATATATATATATATATATATATATATATATATATATATACATATATATTAGAAAGAATATTTGTATAACGTGCAAGTAGAAGTATAACTGCATAGTTGAACTACATAGAAAAGACAAAATATTTACATGAGTGCGACATTGGTGAATAACAAAATACGTATTGTGTACTCTAGGTAAAATTATATTATTAGAAAGTGAAAATGTCATTACATAATTGTATTATAGATGATAAATACTACATAATACTTTTTTAAACATTGTTGTACTTTTTATATTCATTATAATTTTGGGAGTTAATTTCATGATGACACATGATAATTTATTATTTTAACAAATATACTTTGATATTTAAAAAGTTATGAATGTATACATAATATAAAACATTGTTAGCAAATTTACCATGACTCCAAACAATATTAAGAAATTTTTAGATTTATTTAAGTTGATAGTAGCACAAGTAAAACACAAAAAGATCTATATATATTTATTAGTGTGTGATATTAATAATAATTGGTATTTTAGTAGAGTATATCATTAATAATAGATGTCAGATTGTTTGTTTCCTCGTCATATAAATATGAGTAAACAACAGTTAGCAAATTAGCATTAGTGTAAGTTATTGATATGTTCATTATTATAAGTAAAATTTATTATTTTTGCAACATCAAAATATATTTGTAAAAAATAGGAAAATACCATCTATTTTATTAATTTTACTCTATTGTAATGTGTTTTTACTTGTAATTTCTTACTTAAAGTCATATGGGTAATGGAATTATGTGTGGAACAAGGTCTACATACTTTCAGGACATGTATGTGAGTGTGTCAGATATATGAAATATGAAAACAAATATTCACTTTGTTACCATGTTGAATATACAAAAAAATTATGTGTTCAATAAATTCCAAATGTTATTGGTGCAAATGCTCCTGCTTGCCCCTCTGGCATCGCCACTGACTCCTTGAAATCTAATAAGAAGATGATCCCATGTAAGATTAGACTCCTTGGATTGGGTAGTAAATTAGCTCCACCATAATAGTGGCATCAAAGATGATGTTTTCATTACTAGAGAATCAGTAGGGAGAATGGAATAAGTATTCTCAGTCCTCAACATTGATGCAAAATATCATTTTTGAGATAATAGGATGTCATGAGAGAATTTGTTGAATGGATGCTTTAGGAAAAACCTATTTCATAGTCCATCTTATAAACTCCACTCTCCATCTTGGATCTAAATGTAGGTGCAGGCCTCTTAGAAGATTTATATGTAAGGATGGGAAGAAAAATGTAATGAATGGAAAAAGATTTAGGTCGTGCTATATACATTACATAAAGCTAGATGTGGTTGAAAATATAGAAGGGAAGGAAAATGATAAAGAGAAAGGAAATGAAGGAGATCGAAACATTTGTAGAAAAACAATTGAGTGGAATTGTTATAACTAACATGAATGATTTACTTTAGAAAATACATATAGGGAAGGACATATTATTCTACATGAAATCATTTCCTTGGTGGGAAATATGTTTTGTATAGAGAACTAACATGAATTTAGAAAAACTTTAGTTAATATTTTTTTTGCTAGAGCACTTTAATAAAATCACAAGACCATATTTATTTGCTGAAAAAGTCTTTACTTGCTACAAACCATATTCATAGAGAAAAATCCAAATATTCATAGAAAATGAGTTTTAAGTTAACTATATCCGTTTAGAGAAGTCACTTAGCAAGAAGGAATATCTTTAGTGAAAAAATTTAACATTATAAAAGAAAATAAACTTTTGGTAGGGAAAAATGCTCAGAAGAAAGTATGAGAGGTAAATAACTACTAGCAGGGAAAACAATTAGTAAAAAAGTAACAAACACTTTGAGAAAATTTTAGAGAAAATTTTTTAGTAAGTAGATTTAATTACCTCACTTTTTAGTATGAATCAATTAATGAAGGACTATAAAGTTGAGAGTCATTACCTAAAATTCCCAAGATATAGGTTTTTAACAAATAACATATAATAGCTAACAATGTTCCATTAATTCACAAATATTGTTTTGAAAGATGCTCCTCTAAGGAGTTACATGAATTTTTAACATGAGAACTATTACATATAATAAGAATTATTTAATTAATCCTCATATACTTTAACTTCAATGTCTTTATGTAATTTCATATGCTTCATCATGTCTTGATATCTTCATATTTTGTGCTTACCTAAAACTGTGTGAAACAAAACATAGATAAGTATATTTCTATACTATACACGTAGGGTTCATAAAAGGTATTTGAGTAATATAACAACATATAATCAATCAATTCCTTGCAAAAAATAAATGATATTTTCTTACATATATTAACCCATGCTTGATATGTTACCTTAGGCGTGATCACTGACCCTTCCAGGGCTCATGTACTATATCATTGATACATGTTAGTCTTGGGTTCAAAATATGATATCTTACTTTATGTGATACTCATAATGGCATTATAATTGGACATGATGTAAATAAACTTACAACAGATTATTTCAACAATCTTTGTGAAATCCTCTGCAAACATTGACAATTGATACTGTGAGTAGACTTAATTGTTACCACACAACTTATGTAGAACCATGCATACATCATGCATTATGAACTTGACGTACGGTCAAGCACTCCAATCAACAAATCCAATCAATCAAAATTTAATATTCATGTATGTATATCGTAAAGTGTCACCAACCCATTATTCAGATTAAACCCTAATCAGGTCCTAATCTAGGTTTAGGGTTGTTGATGGTTTGATAAGGAAGAAGGGTAAAAACCCTAATTCCAACACATATTAGACATAAGGTGATACCCTAATTATTAGATTTAACATGTCGTTTCATTATGAACACTTAGATTTGATTATGTTCATTAATATCATGGCAAGTTATGATCTTCACTTGCAAAACCCTAATTATACATATGTATGATCATTCACTTTAGAAACCCTAATTAGTCATCATTATTATCATGATCATCTTGGATTATCATTATATTCAATGATATCAGTTTATATCTCAAGGAAACATTTTTAACACAATTAATAATCTATTTATCAAAACTAGGGTTTATATGCTTTAATTACCACTCTATCATGTATTAGCACTACTTTTGGAATTGGAATAATAATTTGGCAATGAATACATGTTATTTGTGTTCTTCTTATTTTCTTGATCAACTTGATGTATAGTTTTGATATCATCAGATCTACCCATTCATTACTATAACATTTGTAAGATAATCTTATCTGGGCTAATTAATGATCTCCATGTTGGTATTTAATATATCAATGTGCATTATCAATGGGAGGGGTTAGACAATGCGCTCACACCCTACTGGTATCACAAGCTCGCGTGGATGGGGTAAACACAAAGGTAAAAAAAATAGATAACTACCTCTGACCTTACAGTGTTGACCCGGGGTAGGCATGTAAAATCCTAAAACTTCATCTCGTTCCTCAACTTCTCCTTGTCTCACTAATAACTCCACAGGTAGGTCAAATAGTAACTCCACAGGTAGGTCAAATAGAAGGTTGACTTCTTCTTCTAATGCATAGAAAGCCTGACCAATGTCTCCTTGAGTTTTACCCGTTGTCAGCCAATTCAACCAACCTTCTGCTGACGCCAATGGTGGCCAAGGTTGTAGGGAAATATAGGATCAGAGTAGGTAGTAGAAACAAAAAAAAACAATGTTTGTATTCCCCATGATAGTAAGACTGCTTCAATAAATATTTAATAGGAAGGATGGTTTGACAAGTTCATACCTAGTCCTGGAGCAAGTCCAGTAACTATAACTTGTTGCAGTAGTGCAATACTCATAGTTGCACTAGGACTATGTATGCATCAGCTCTTGGTCTTCACAATAGACAACATCTTGACATTGTCCTTCTAGCAACTGATAACAACCTCCTTGCCTCTTTAGTAGTCAACAGGGACAACCTAGAACTCAGGAGTCTTACTAGAATAGACACGAAGGAGTTCTCCCTTCCGTTTGTTTATTGGTCACCAACTTTCTCTCCTACAATCGTTCTACCTTGATATCCCCCTTTATTGGGTAATACTTTCTAGGGATCTCTATTGGTTACTGCAACCAAAAAAAGCAACAACTGCTAGAGGCAATTGAGTTGTTTCTAAGAAGTCCCCAGTACACCTCTTTATAGGAGGGGTTAGGGCTGGGTTCCTAGTGTCTGTGCGAGTGGAAGTAACTGGACAATCATGAATTTTCACAACTTACAAGTGGTGAATTGGATGGTTCACAAATGAGTTGGTCAGATCACATGCATATCAATCGGTTCACTGGGTGAACATGTCATTTTTTCATGTTTCCCAATCACATATGAATTGGCAATTTGAATCCAATTAATGAATCACATGAAATCAACTTCCTTGATGCAATTGAATTTCTCCATGAACTGGGCATCTCACTAAACCAACCGGTCGATTGGTGACCAGAGCTGATTGGTTTACCAATTGAACCTACCAGTTCGCTCCCCAATTTAAGAAAAATTCAACCAATGTAATTTCTAATCAACCTGTCACTCCAACCAATTTGTTCAACACTTTAACAGATTGGTTAGGAGTCCAATCAATTGATTTTTTGCTTTAATTTGACACCCAAACACTTTGGCAATTAATTCAATTATCATTCATGATCAAACTTCTCTTCTAGGCGTTTCCTATGTGAGTGACCCTATAGGTCCCACATCACATCGGCAGTGAATGTCCATACCTAATTTATGACTTCACAATTAAAGAGTGGTGCCTAGTCACACATAAGTGCTACCAAAGTGAATGGAAAGTTGGAGAACAACTTCAAAATAAAATCTATGTAAGGTGTCATAGTGATTGTGTAACTTTTTTTGTCTCTGATATTTGGAGTGAACTTTAGGCATGGAATCTTCATCCTCTCAATGTTCAGTCCATGTTCCTTGAACCAGAGCAGACTGTCTGACATTTATGAGACCTCAATATCATATATTGATTCACATGTGCATGAGCATGTGTGTCTCAGTCTCGCTTGTGAAGTGTCTAGGATATCAAACTCTAGTAGGAGGGACACATCTGATCTACATCACTCACAATCATTCCCCATGTGTCACAACTACCCAATCATCATTGTTATGATAATCCTTACGTAGTCTTATGTTGGATGATGCCAAAGTATATCGAACCACATGTGATGAGTGTAGTGACTTCAGGTCTAAGAACCACAAATACCACCTTCACTATGAGAGATGACTTTGACTACCAATTATGGTTTCCATGTATCACTTTCAAGGTGAGTCTTGTTGGCAAAATTGGACATTACCTTACTCTCTATTTTGATGATGATAAACATTTCATTCTTTTTATCTAACTTGTACCTTAAGTGTTTTAGGGTCCTCAGAGATCACATTCAATGGATAGATGAAGTTTACATGCTTAAATACTTGTATTTACATGTTTGTACATATAATGTACAGGTAACTAGAAGTCATGTAAAATCAAATGTTAGATTTTCCATATCCACCCAAAATTGTATCTTACACTCACATGAAGACTTTTGGGTTGATAGGTTTCATATGAGTCATAAATAGGACCTCACATACATTGCAAATATTTGTACATATTCTTTCTTGGTCAACAAAATTTTTGGCCAAGAATCACTCAGTCAAAGACTCAGACAACTGAAAAATAACTTTTCATATCTTTAGTTATGAGTCATTTTGGTCGATAATATCATTGATCAAGATATAGCTGTTGTAACAATTTTAACCAAGAGAGATACATACATATAGCCATTAGATCCAGTTGAACCAAGGCAATCCTTCAGTTGATGAGTTTGTGGACCGAAAGTCATTCGTTCAACAATATTGTCGACTGAGAAAAGTTCTGGAAACTTCACTTTTAACGAACATTTTAGTCATTGCAACCCAACTACTTTCTACATAATGGATAGTTAAGCACTAAGAACACTATAGACATTCCGTAAAATGTTCCCAATCACTTGTAAAAAATTTCTATTAATAGGAGAAGTCCTAGGACACCCAAAACACACTTGCATACAACAAAACATAAGCTACACTTGAGCAATCATTCTAGAGTGAAACATAGCAGATATACTCTTTCCATCTTCTTTCTTGAGCTCTTAATTAGTGTCCTATAGATACAATCTACTAGCCAACATATAGAAACGTCCATCTTAAGTGGTTAGGAAGTCTAACTCTTGATATAGGATCCAAGCATTGTATTAAATTGATGTAACCTTCCTTCTTCCAATCTACTTCTCAAAGTAGTTGTGATTGTGCTCCTTGACTACTCCAACTATGGGACGCTATTTGAGGGAGCATACTCAGAGCTACTTTAAGGTGGGAAGGCTGATTCTAGATGATTGGAGCTACTTCAAGGCATGAAGGATGCACCTAGGCAATTATTGCTACTTCAAGGTGTAAAGGTTGCTCCAAGGTGATTGGTGCTACTTCAAGGAGGTGAAGGCTACTCCAAGGTGGTGGAGGTGGATCATCATCCTCTCCTTGAGTTCTCTTCTGTGTCTTGGTAAAGAAGAGGTTGAGGTGAAGTGGATGTTTTTTATTGTAATTCCTTGAGCAATAATAAAATTAACAACTTACAAATTCCCAATTGGAGACAATTGGGTAGTGGACTGACATCCTATGATTTGAAGGGTGGAACCACTATAAATTGTATCTCTTATTTGTGTCCAATTCTATTTTTTGAGTTCAGTTTTGAATTAACATTTCAAATTACCAAAAATCTCTATTCATTCCCCCTCTAGATCTTTTGATTCATACCAGAGCATGTCTTCATGGAGCTCCAACGAGCATTGAAGCATGGGGGAAAACTAGCTTAGCAACCTCAACCTTGAAGGGATGTACGTGAGTTGACCATAGTCGTTCTATGGATCCAACTACACCTATTGGAAAAGGAGAATGCAATTCTACTTCCAGGGAATAATCATAGAGATAGGGAGAATGGTGACTCACCCATATGAGCTTCCAACTATCGAATATGATAAATGGGATCCAGAGACAGTAAAGAAGGTTCAACTCAATGCCATGTCTGTAAGAATTTTATATTGTTCAATATCAGTTAGTGAATTCAATCGCATATGTTCTTGTGAAATTGCCTATGAGGTTTGACATAAAATTTTCGTTACACATTATGGTACTATTAAAGTAAAAAAATACTAAAATTCATACGCTTAAGCAAAAGTTTAAACAAAATTGTATGAAGCCTAATCAATTTATAAGTGAGATGTATGCTCGGTTTTCTTCTATCATCAACAACTTGAATGCTTTGGCCAATTACATTTGTGTAGAGGATCAAGTATCGAAGATACTAAGATCATTGCCTCCAAAGTACATACCCAATGTAATTATCACTGAAGAAACCAATGACCTCACCAAATTGATGATGGTGCAACTCAATGGAAACCTTGATACACATGAGGCCACTCTTAAAGAAGAAGAAGAAGAAGAAAGATTGGTGGCCAAACTCCAAAATGGGAGAAGGAAGGACATTGCACTAAAATCTACAACCAAATCTTAATCAAAGGTCATCACTAAACAAAGTCACAAAACAAGTGAAGGAGATGATGAAATCATTGTAAATGGTAAGAATCATACAAGGTATAAACCTAACAAAAATTTTAGTGCTTATTCCTCTACTTCCCTTAGGTTCTTTGAATGTGGCAAGAAGGGATATGTGAAGTCGAGTGTCCTAAAATCAAGAAGGGTAAGAAACATTCTTTCCAAAAGAAGGACAAGGGAAACAATGCTTAAAAAGTAGCTTAGGATGGGTTAAGTGAAGATAGCGAGAGTGGAGATGAAGAAGTGGAATGTCTCATAGCTAAGGAAAATGAAGATGAAGACTCTAATCAGGTAGACATTTTTGAATTATCATAAACTTATTTATTTAATAGTCTTAAAAAAACTCATGAGAAATATATTGATTGCAAAATAAAGTTAAGAAAACCCTAAAAATTAATCACGAGTTGCATGCTAAACTATATGATCTTACTTCTGAAAATGAAAATCTCAGTTATAAAAATTATTACTTGAAAGCTTTCTTATTGATGACTATAATGCCAAGTTTCTTCTCTTTAAAATAATAATGATCTTCTTTACAAAGAAAAGGTTGAATTGCCTTGTAAGATAAATGACTACCAAACTCAACCTATTTTATGTACTCATTCATATTATGACAACATTGTTAGACAAAAAGATACCTTACTTTAAATTTAGCTCAAGTCAATCTAGATATTACAAAGAAACTTCCTAAAATCGCTAAATTACAAAAATATGTTGATAGTTTAAAGCATGGTGATATCCTTTATAAAGTCTTGGAAAGCACTTCTGGACATGTTGGAAGAAGGGACCTAGGCTATGTACCTAGAGAAAAATCTTACCTAAAGCCTAGACCTAGAAAAACACAAGCCCCTAGAAAAAAGACAATCTATGTGCCAAAAAATAATATATCACATACCCAAAATATTGAGAAAAGGAATCAAATTGATTTTGTTTCTTATTTCTACTGCCAACAACTTGGACATGATTCATTCTCTTGTGAATACAAGAAGAAGAAGGACATAGTTTGGGTTCTAAGACTCCAAACTTAGTGATTATGAGGCACTTTGTTGAGATTTGACCTAAACATTATTATGAAATTCATATGTATGCTATCTCAATTTAAATAATCTTTAAAATATATATCTTTATGTATTTGATTAGTCACTTGTATCATTCATGATTATAATAATTGAAAATGAAATATCTTGTTCACCCTAGAAATGATGAATATTCTAAAAATCTATAGAACTGCACTCTCAGTCAACTAAGATCTCGATCGAGGGGCTTCTCCATCAAAGTCAAGGTCAACCAAAAATAATCTTGACATAACTATTTTCTTGCAAATTAAATCATTTATTTATGATTAACATTGACATTTTATGTGACGTACGACTCGGGAAAACAAGATTAACTAATACGGAAGCGAATGATTAGCAGCAGAATTATTGAAAATTACTAAAAATTAAAACTTTTTGCACTGAGGTCCATAAAAATGTAGAACTCTTTCATAAAGAAACAAAGTAAGTTATTTACAATCTGATCCATTAGTACATCTCTGTATCAACTCAACTCGGGATTCATAACATTCACTGCCCTGTTCAATTGTTCATAAGCAGTATACAAAAATCTGGAGGCATTAAGCCAAAAATCTCAGATCTATATCAAACCATCTACCGACTCCTAGGACCTGAGAGTATAGAGATGACACATAGGACTCTTTATATAGAGAACCTAATAGACAATGTCTCCACCTATGGATCATTGTTATCCTTGTTGTTACTGTTGTTGCTGTTGTGACTGATGTTGCTGCTCACCCACTAAAGAGTTTCTTCTTCCTCGGCGTCTACCTAAAAAGTTGAATCCCACGGGGGCGAGACAATTGAAAATTATCCCAGCGAGAGTTATAACTCTCCGCCAGAAGCATTGTTATTGCAGATAATAGAATAACAATGAGCAGTAGGTAAATCATTAATTAGGCTAAGTAGTGTAGTATTCTCTATGCAATCATTTCAATTATAACTTGACTAAGCAGCAAGTCATTTATTCAATAAGGAATATGAAGAACATGTATATCATCTATCCAACTAGAACATAATAGACAATGTATCATCAATCATTTTTTCTCGTAGTTCAACCCTAAGCAAATATGCTACATGGCTGATTACATTTTTCAAACATATTTATGGCCTGAGGAGATGAGGTATACCGCTCATACTCCAAATGACCATTGTGAAATCGAAATTGGTACCATACATAGGTCATCAGAAGAGCCAGATTTCTATTACCTCATCTTCCTCAGTCAGTTGTGAGGAACAACATGCAGGACATCTCGTGTCTCTGCCAAAAATAGCTTTCCAGGGTATACTGGCAACTTCTCCATTAGAGTTACAGTGGCATGCTGTACTCTCTTCGCAATCGAGAGATTTCTTGTTTATCTCATGTCAATTCGGCATTAACATCATCATCGGGAGATTAGTGATACGTCATCCCGACATATACATATAATGAAGGATTCATAGATTTAATGTTTATCTCACATTAGTTCCTCCATTAGGATGTAAGGATATTCGTGTCCATAACCCCCACATACTCAAAAGTATGCTCTCTAGGAGTTCCCTTAGGGAAACTTATTTCACCATCACCAAACAACTAACGATGATGGATCTATGGTTAGGGCTCTACATGATATCCTTTTACTTGATTATTTAAGTACATTACATCATTCTTTTAGCATCAGGCATGTTTTCAAACATAAACCATTATAACATTTGTTAAAATGAAAGAGTACTGTTTTCATCAAGTTCATTTCACATCTTTATTAACATTGGGAACTCAATCCCTTATCATCACATCATCATGATTCAAGAATATGGGTGTTCTACCCTTAGATTATCAATGCACTTGTTACCACTTTAACAGGTAACTTAATGCCATCAAATCATTTAACAGTGTAGATATGATAATTGCAATGCATGTATTTCACATGGCTCTTAAGGCCTATAAACTTTCTTTTGTCACCTTTCACTAGGCAACATAGCATGACATTGCTTACACAGCTCATAAAGTGTTTTCAATAAACAAAGCATCATAGCTCATACCTGGATATGTTCAATATCTCATAAAACCTGCATGATTAGTATAGATGATAACATATACATCAATTTCATATCAGCATAATACAAAACAATTATAGCATCACTATTCAAGGGTGACACCACTATACCCTTGCTATGGTTAGGGTTTCCCTTTTCAATTCAATTAGGGTTAATCATCCCCTTTAGCTCAATTAGTATTAATGACTTATCATTTCATTATCCAACCATTGAGCTTCATGCTATAAAGCATAAACCAGAATTAGGGTTTCACATTTTCATTCACCTTATTTGAAATTAGGGTTTACTATTCACATTACATCACCCTAGATTAGGGTTTATAACCAATAACTCATAATTAGGGTTTACTATTCACATCACCTCACCCTCGATTTAGGGTTTACTCTTCACATCACCTCACCCTAGATTTAGGGTTTACTATTTACCCTAAGTAGCAGTGAACATCAAAGTACCCTAAATTAGGGTTTATCATGTCATCATTATGAATGAAGTTCATACCATCATCATGCATTAGGATTTCACCTATTAATGCCCTCAATTAGGGTTATGATTCATTAGCCATCATAATTAGGGTTCATGATCTCACTATCATGGATGTTACCCCAATTAGACATACATTCAAGAAGAAAATCCACTACATGATTATCATTCATGTAGGAGTTCTTCTCTTTCATTTTCTAAAGATAATGTTTGCTTAAGTCTTAATTAGGTTAAGTTAACTCACTCTTGAAGAAGAATTGACATCATGGTTTATGTCATTGTCACCATAATCATTAGGGCTTAATTATTCAAAGGGTACTAATCACCTTACCCCATTAAAGTGTAATTACTATAATCATCTTTGATTACATCATGTATTAATCAACTAATCGCTTTGTCCTTTAACCACTTTAAGTACCCATGCAGTTTGAGTTAATTATCCTCCAAACAGTCTTTGCCACATAGACCCCAAATGGTCTTGACCAAATCAGACCTCAAACGGTCTTGCACAAAAACATCCAAATGGTCTAAGACCGTTTAGACCTCCAAATGGTCTAGAACAACCAATGAAACCATTTGCTAAAGTACCACCTTGAAACTGTTTAGTAAAGTAGGTAGTGTAGACCATTTGCCAAAGTTGATTTTTGAGACCGTTTGCTAAAGTACGTTTTTGAAAATGCATGACCTCAATCGGTTTGGGATCGTTTGGTCCCAAATGGTCTTGAGACCGTTTGGTCCCAAACTGTCTTGAGACCGTTTTCACTCGAACGGTCTTGAGACCGTTTGGTCCAAACCTCCTCAAAACCGCATGGACCAAGTATGGTCTCAACAAGTCAGATTGAATTATGGTTTCCAAGATCGATTCCTTCATTGATTGTGATCATGTTATCACTCATCAAGTGGACCTATCACCATGCTTCAATTGAGTTAATTAGGTCAACATTCAACTGATTTGACCCACAATTGACCCTCAATTGGTCATCAATTAGAGTTTGAATCAATTGGATTAGGGTTTGGAAACGTTGATCCTTCAACATTAACCAATGTGAGATTAGTTACATTGAAACCATTGAACCAACATCCAAATTGAACATGACCTAACCCCAAACGGTCTTGAGGTCATTTGGATGACCTCCAAACGTTCTTGAGACTGTTTTCCCATGTTAACATCAAAATCCAAGTCAACCAATTAGGGTTTGGTTCATTGGATTGCTCACCAAATCAGCATTGGATTGTACTTCAACTTAGTACCTTTAGATCTTCAAACACCTAACCATAGTCAACCCTAGACCTCCAAACGGTCTTGGGTGACCCCCAAATGGTCTTGGGATCATTTGGATGACCTCCAAATGGTCTTGATACCGTTTTCCCATTAAATCATCATTAGCCATGTCAATCAATTAGGGTTTGGAACCTAGGATTGGTCACCAAATCAGCAATTGATCATACTTCAACTTGATACCTTTGGATTTTCAATTGCTCCACCACACCTAACCCTAGACCTCCAAATGGTCTTAGGTGATCACCAAATGGTCTTGAGACCGTTTGGGTGCTCCCCAAATGGTTTTGAAACTGTTTGGGTCAATCAACCCAAGTTTCCAACTTAAACACTTATGAAATCAACACTCAACCCGATTAGGGTTTTGGTTATTGATGGACCTTCAACTAGTGAACACATTAGAGTTAATCAATTAAAATTGATGGGTCATTAACCTACATTATTTTCAACATACCTACAAATGGTCAACCCTTGGTCAACACCACTAAATGGTCTTGGGACCGTTTCCCTCCATCCGGTTTGGGTGATATTGTTTCATTCCAAACGGTTTGAAATCGTTTACTCCCAAACGGTTTGGGAAACCGTTTGAGCAACAAAAAGGAAACCGTTTGGTTAAGTAGTTCTTTGGATAATCATCTAGGATGACATCATCATCTTCCTCCTTCATTCAACTAAGAACTTTTGTTGTTCTTCATGGGAGTTTAAGTAAGAACTCAAAAGAGTATCAAAAGAAGAAAAGTAACCAACGATTATTAAAGAAAGAAGTGAAATACTAATGCTTATGGGTTTGAGTTATAAAACTCGCCTCTAGAACTGATCCCAGGATCCAAGATCCATGGCTCTAATGGTGGATGGAGTTCCAACCGCTATCCAAGCTCCATCCTTGAGTTTTTTGATGAACAAGATGGCTAGGATGGGAAATCGAGTGAAGAAAACCAATAATCAAGCATTACTTTAGGGTTTTCACCATGAATCCGAGGTAGAAGATGATCAAAACTTACCAACAGGTTTTGGTCATCCTTCCTCTACTCCTAAGCTCTTCCTTGGTTGTCCAAAGAAAATATTGGAAGAGGAAACTAAGGAAATGATCCTTATGTGTATTAGAAAAAGATGAGTATAAAGGATATGTATATGGGTTTTCATGGAAAGAGGAAAAAGATTTGTTTTCTTTAATTCCAAAATAATTTCCACCATACTCCCCTCCATTTCTTGGCCACGGAGCCATATTATTTATCTTGAAAAACCTCTCCATTATCCAAAGATTAATGGAAAAGGAATTAAGCACCTTAAAGAGTTTTATATTTATATCCAACCTTTTAGTGGATATTACTTTATATTATATTAATATGAGTGGCTTCCACTCAACTATGATCTTTTTGTGCCATAGCAAGGCACAAGCTCGTCCAACACTATAGAAAACACATACTTCAACTTTTGGTTGAAGGGCTCCTCAATTAATTATTTCTTTGCATTAAATTAAATTAAAGAGTCATTTATGCTTAAATCTTGATTATTTTAATATCAAGATTCTCTCTCCTCCAAGATAATTCAAATGAGACACCCTTCTCATTTTCTTTGCTCTACTTGATGCCAATAAACATGAGAGACCCTCTAGAGGTGATATTTTACATATTGAACCCTAGGTTTTGGGTAATTTGCACATTACACCAAAACTAGGTTTTAATGCACAAGGATTGCTCTACAAGCTCTATCTTGGTGCTCACGCTTGTGGAAACCATCCCACTCCATCATATTCATTTTTATGATGTCTCATCATCATAGGAACATTTATTATGTGAAATTTGCAAGTTAACCCCTCAACTTGGGTATTTTGCACTTTAGTCCAATTTTAACAAAACAATGTTTCAACATTATTCAAAAAGGACTGAAATTGAAATATAAGTTCCTCAAAAGCTTTAATTAATTTTGAAAATATAAAAGAAAGCATCTAATCAACTTTATTAGACAAGACACCTAGGGTTAGTTCATAACCCAGGTCAGGGAGGTTACAAATTATCCACCCCTTACAAGGATTTCGTCCCCAAAATTATAAACAAAACATTAAGAGAAAAGAGTAGGGTATTTCCTCCTCATCTCTTCCTCTAATTACCATGTATCTTCTTCAGCGCCACGGTGATTCCAGAGGACTTTTACAAGACTAATGTCTTTCTTTTTCATCTTCTTGATCCTTCTATCAAGAATCAACATAGGTCCTTCAACATAAGATATATCATCGTTCAATTCTACTTCCATAGGTTGCAGAACTGATTCTGTGTCAGGATGACATTTCCTTAGCTTGGAAATGTGGAACACTAGGTGCAACTTTTGTAGCTCAGGTGGTAACTCCATCTTATAAGCTACCTTTCCAATCCGTTCAATGATTGGATAAGGCCCCATAAATCTAGGAGCTAACTTTCCTTTTCTTCCAAACCTAAGAACTCCTTTCCAAGGTGAGACCTTGAGGTACACTCTGTCTCCAACTTGGAACTCTAAAGGTCTACGACGCTTATCAGCGTAAGATTTCTACCTATCCTATGCAGTCTTTAACTGTTTTTGTATTACTTTAATCTTCTCGGTGGTCTGCTGCACAAGATCATGACCTAAAAGTTGATATTCACGAGTTTCATACCAACATAGGGGAGATCTACAACGTCTACCATACAAAGATTCATAAGGTGCCATGTCAATATTGTGTTGATAGCTATTGTTGTAGGCAAACTCTATCAAACTTAGATGCAGATCCCAACTTCCTGTAAACTGGAGGACACATGCCCTAAGCAAGTCCTCCAAAGTTTGTATAGTCCTTTCTGATTGTCCATCAGTCTGTGGATGAAAGGTTGTACTAAACCTAAATTGTGTGCCTAAAGCTTTATGAAGTCACTCCCAAAATTGACTCGTAAACTGGGGACCTCTGTCAGAAACAATGGTAACTGGGACCCCATGCAGCCGCACTACCTCATCTACATATAACTGTGCCAGCTTCTCAGCAGAATAGGTTGTTTTGATAGGTAAGAAATGTGTTGTCTTTGTCAACCTATCGACTATTACCTAGATGGAATCACGACCTTTGGCTGTTCTGGGTAAACCAACCACAAAATCCATGGTTACATGATCCCACTTCCACTGTGGTATGGGCAAAGGCTGCATTGTTCCCACAGGCTTCTGGTGTTCAGCTTTAACTTGCTGACACACTGGAGACCGCATAACAAACTCAGCAATGTCTTTCTTCAAACCAGGCCACCAATACATATCTTTCAAGTTATGACACAACTTGGTGCTTCCTAGATGCATAGCATACATTGAAGAATGAGCTTCTTCCAAGACTAATTTCCTTAAGTTATCCACATCTGGTACTATCATTCTACCATGATAACAGACTACTTGATCAT
Organism: Alisma plantago-aquatica; assembly: GCA_963693085.1. NCBI lineage: Eukaryota > Viridiplantae > Streptophyta > Magnoliopsida > Alismatales > Alismataceae > Alisma > Alisma plantago-aquatica. The sequence goes on from OY856413.1 coordinate 752,462,763, forward strand.
CTGAGTCATGGAAACTATCTCGTTTCTCACTACCATACTCTGATCTAATCTGCTGAACTACATCATCAGCTTGATGTGCCTCCTTCATCTGTTGTCTCAGGGTAGGTTTTATATGCATCTTAGCTAACAATCCAGATAACAACGATACTTTTAGTTGTACATTGTCTTGCCTTAAAGAGATAAGCATATCCCTCCTACAGCATACCAAAGAATTCAGCTGTGCTCTATCTAGGGATGGTGTTGCTGATTTCCTACTCAAAGCATCAACAACTACATTAGCCTTCCTGGATAATAATCAATTGTACAATCATAGTCCTTGATTAACTCCATCCAGCGGCGTTGCCTCATGTTTAGCTCATGCTGAGAAAAGATGTACTTTAGGTTTTTATGGTTGGTGAAAATCTGGAATGTCTCTCCATAGAGATAATTTCTCCATATCTTTAAGGCATGCACCATAGTAGCTAATTCTAGATCGTGTGTCAGATAATTCTCCTCATTTTTCTTAATCTGTCGAGAAGCAAAAGAAGTCACTTGTTTATCCTACATCAACACACATCCTAGTCCATTCTTAGAAGCATCATAGAAAACTATATACCCTTTCTCTTGCTCAGGTTACACCAGCACAGGTGCACTTGTCAGCCTTTCCTTCAACAACTGGAATGATTGCTGACACTTATCACTACAGCAAAAAGGAACATCCTTCCTAGTCAACTTAGTCAATGGTAGGACTATAGAACTGAAGTTCTTAATGAACCTCCTATAATAGCCTACCAACCCTAAGAAACTGCGAATCTCCATCGGTGTCTTCGGCTGCTCCCATTGCAAGACAAATTCTACCATTCTAGGGTCAACATGTATACCTGAAGTAGATATTACGTGTCCAAGAAAAGAAACTTATGGTAGCCAGAACTCACACTTGCTAAACTTAGCATATAACTTATGCTTTCTTAGCAAAGTTAGAACCTGACGAAGATGTTGCTCATGCTGTTGAGCATCTCTACTATAGATCAGGATGTCATCTATGAAGACAACAACCCATTAATCAAGAAAAGGTCGAAAGATTCTATTCATGAGTTCCATAAATGCAGTTGGTGCATTGGTTAGTCCAAACGACATAACTGTGAACTCACAATGACCATACCTGGTCCTAAAGGCAGACTTAGGTATGTCACCCTCCTTAATACGTAGTTGATGATATCTCGACCTCAAATCTATCTTTGAGAAGATTGTTGCACCACGCAACTGGTCAAAGAGATCATCAATCCTAGGCAAAGGATACTTATTCTTTATAGTTACTTTATTTAATTTGTTGTAATCAATGCACAACCGCATTGATCCATCCTTCTTTTTAATAAAAAGGACCGGAGCACCCCAGGGTGAAGTGCTCAGTCGAATGAAACCCTTCTCAAGAAACTCTTGCAGTTGTTTCTTGAGTTCTTCCATCTCAGCAGGTGCCATCCTATACGATGTTTGTGCTATTGGTTGCGTGCCCAGAATTAGATTAATCTCAAAATCAATCTCTCGAGGCGGAGGTACACCTGGAAGTTCTTCAGGAAACACATCTTCAAATTCCCTGACTATAGGAACTTTAGCAGGATTAGAATTCTCCATGGTGGTATCTACCAGATGGGCCAAGAATGCATAACATCCTTGCCTTATCAGCTTCTCAGCTACCATAGCTGACACAAGGCAGGTTTGAAGAATCTTTCAATCTCCTTGAAAGTTCCATGTGTCACTATCATCTGTGAACACAACCTTCTTGGACTCACAATCAAGGACAACCTTATATCTTTCTAAGGTATCCATCCCAAGGATTATATCGAACCCATGCATGTCGAGTGGTATAAGATCCACTTGAATGTGATGCTCAGAAAAGAAAAGGGTACAGGGAGAACACACTTCTCGCAACACAGCAGATCCCAATAAAGGAGTTTCTAACTTCAAACTCTCTTCCCTATGACCCACTGTCATATTGTAGTCAAGAATCACTCTTCGAGTGATAAAGGAATGCGTAGCACCTGAATCAATTAAAACAGATACGACGCAAGATGTAGATATATCAGAATAAAACAACTCCATCTGACCTGTCATAACCTGAGGGTTGATCGCTGCATCAGGTGGATTCATCGCATAGAATCTCCTTATCGCCTGTGGTTGATTCGATGCTCGATGACTGGGTGTCGATGATCCAACTTGGGAAGCCTATCCACGTCCTCTAGCGCCACTTGGAAACTGTCTCCTTTGAGAACCTTGCTGACTCTGCCTTTGAGGTTGAGTCACACTTGCAATCCTTCATTAGATGGCCCTCCCTTCCACATTTGAAACAGATTCTGATTGCTTACTATGGTTTGGTGGTCCTGTAACCGACATAGATGCTGAGCTACGGGCTCCTTTTGGTGGTAAACTTCATCCTCTACCCCTATTTGACGTCCACTGTGTCTGGGTATTAAATCTAGGTGGTGGTGTAGGCATGGAAAACCTCGATTTCTTGAAACCTTTGGATGAGGATCCTTGGAACTCGGGGTACATCTTCTTGTTCTTGGTTTGTCGCCTCTCCACCATAGACCTCTCTATCCTTTTGAAAGACTCCACAAAAGTAGCAAATCTTTCCTTGTTCTCCAAAGAAGACACAAGGGTGGTCAACTCAGCGTTTAACCCCTTCTCAAAATGCTGAATCCGCTGTTCATATGTGGTTGCCATATGCGGACAGAACCGCAACAGCTCCATGAACTTAGCCTCGTACTCGCTAATGTTCATTGGACCTTTCCTTAACCTCTTAAACCGAGAGATCTTCTCATCCAGGAACATCTTAGGAAAGTATATGTTGAAAAATTCTCATCGAAATACTTCCCATTCAATCTCCACACCTGGCCTTTTTCCCTCCTCTCTGGTCCACCAGTGACCAGCACTCCCCATGAGAAGGTACATTGCGTGTCTAACCTTCTCAGCTTCTGGGATGTTCAGGATTCTAAAGGCCTTCTCTAACTCAGTTAGCCACATGTCAGCATCTACTGGGTCAGCTGTCCCAACATATTTTGTGGCTCCAACCTGAGGTAGTCATTCAAATGTCTTGCCGGCTCCTTGTCCTTCTTGATGGGCAAGTGCCCTAGGTGCAGGTATAGGCATCCTATCAGTCATATGTGTCATGGAAGTCATGAACTGCCCAAACATAGCTTGGAAGGATGGGTTCCCCATGTCAGCTGGATTAAACTGGGGTGGTTCAGGCACATGTTGTTCCTCCCTTCTTTGGTCTCTTACACCTCCTCCAGGTACATCGACACTACTCTCTGCAACATGTTCATCATGTGATCCAGACATCTTTAGTTTTCTCTTCTCCTCCTATATGAGTAGAATACACTATCAGATAGACTGGAAGACACTAGAACAGACTCAACAACCTTAGTCCTATGTCTCCATAGACTCAGCGAACCTAGAGCTCTGATACCACTAAATGTGTGACGTACGACTCGGGAAAACAAGATTAACTAATGCGGAAGAGAATGATTAGCAGCGGAATTACTGAAAATTACTAAAAATTAAAACTTTTTGCATTGAGGTCCACAAACTGTAGAACTCTTTCATAAAGAAACAAAGTAAGTTATTTACAAGCCGATCCATCAGTACATCTCTGTATCAACTCAGCTTGAGAGTCATAACATTGACTGCCCTGTTAAACTGTTCATAAGCAGTATACAAAAATCTAGAGGCATTAAGCCAAAAATCTCATATCTATATCAACACCATCTACCGACTCCTAGGACCTGAGAGTATAGATACGACACATAGGACTCTTTATCTACAAAACCTAACAGACAATGTCTCCACCTGTGGATCACTGTTGTCCTTGTTGTTACTAGTGTTGTTACTGTGGTTACTATTGTTGCTCACCCACTAAAGAGTTTCTTCTTCCTCAGTGTCTACCTAAAAAGTTTAATCCCACGGGGGTGAGACAATTGAAAATTGTCCCAGCGAGAGTTATAACTCTCTGCCAGAAGCATTGTTATTGCAGATAATAGAAATAACACTGAGCAATAAAATTATAAATATTCAACAACAGGTAAATCATTAATTAGGCTAAGTAGTGCAGTATTCTCTATGCAATCATTTCAATTATAACATGATTAACAAGCAAGTCATTTATTCAATAAGGAATATGAAGAACATGTATATCATCTATCCAACTAGAACATAATAGACAATGTATCATCAATCATTGTTTCTCATAATTCAACCCTAAGCAAATATGCTACGCAGCTGATTACATTTTTCAAACATATTTATGCCCTGAGGAGATGACGTATATCACTCATACTCCAACCGACCATTGCAAAATTGAAATCGGTACCATACATAGGTCATCATAAGAGTCAGATTTCTATGACCTCATCTTCCTCAGTCAGTTGTGAGGAACAACATGCATGACATCTCGTGTCTCTGCCAAAAATAGCTTTCCAGGGTATACTGGAAACTTCACTATTAGAGTTACAGTGGCATGCTGTACTCTCTTCGCAATCGAGAGATTTCTTGTATATCTCATGTCGATTCGGCATTAACATCATCATCGGGAGATTAGTGATACGTCATCCTGGCATATACATATAATGAAGGATTGATAGATTTAATGTTTATCTCACATCAATTCCTCCATTAGGACGTAAGGATATTTGCGTCCATAACCCCCACATACTCAAAAGTATGCTCTCCAGGAGTTCACTTAGGGAAACCTATTTCACCATCACCAAACTACTAGCGATGATAGATCTATGGTTAGGGATCTACATGATATCATTTCACTTGATTATTTAAGTACATTACATCATTCTTTTAGCATCATGCATATTTTCAAACATAAACCATTATAACATTTGTTAAAATGAAAGAGTACTATTGTCATCAAGTTCATTTCACATTTTTATTAACATTGGGAACTCAATCCCTTCTCATCTCATCATCATGATTCAAGAATATGGGTGTTCAACCCTTAAATTATCAATACACTTGTTACCACTTTAACATGTAACTTAATGCCATCAAATCACTTAACAGTGTAGATATGATAATTGCAATGCAGGTATTTCACATGGCTCTTAAGGCCTATAAACTTTCTTTTGTCACCTTTCACTAGGCAACATATAATGACATTGCTAACACAACTCATAAAGTGTTTTCAATAAACAAAGCATCATAGCTCATACCTGGCTATGTTCAATATCTCATAAAACCTGCATGATTAGTACAGATGATAACAGATACATCAATTTTATATCAGCATAATACAAAACAAATATAGCATCACTATTCAAGGGTTACTCCACTATACCCTTGCTAGGGATAGGGTTTCCCTTTTCAATTCAATTAGGGTTAATCATCCCCTTTAGCTCAATTAGGATTAATGACTTATCATTTCATTATCCAACCTTAGAGCTTCATGCTATAAAGCATAACCCAGAATTAGGGTTTCACATTTTCATTCACCTTATTCAAAATTAGGGCTTACTATTCACATTACATCACCCTAGATTAGGGTTTTTAACCAATAACTCATATTTAGGGTTTACTATTCACATCACCTCACCCTAGATTTAGGGTTTACTATTCACATCACCTCAATCTAGATTTAGGGTTTACTATTTACCCTAAATAGGAGTGAACATCAAAGTACCCTGAATTAGGGTTTATCATGTCATCATTTTGAATTAAGTTCAAACCATCGTCATGCATTAGGATTTCACCTATTAATGCCCTCAATTAGGGTTATGATTCATTAGCCATCATAATTAGGGTTTCATGATCTCACTATCATGGATATTACCCCAATTAGACATACATTCATAAAGAAAGTCCACTACATGATTATCATTCATGTAGGAGGTCTTCTCTTTCATCTTCTAAAGATGATGTTTGCTTCAGTCTTGATTAGGTTAAGTTAACTCACTCTTGAAGAAGAATTGACATCATGGTTTATGTCATTGTCACCATGATCATTAAGGCTTAATTATTCAAAGGGTACTAATCACCTTACCCCATTAAAGTGTAATTACTATAATCATCGTTGATTACATCATGTATTAATCAACTGATCACTTTGTCCTTTAACAACTTTAAGTACCCAAGCAGTTTTGGTTAATTATCCTCCAAACGGTCTTTGCCACATAGACCCCAAACGGTCTTGACCAAATCAGACCTCAAACGGTCTTGCACAAAAACATCCAAACGGTCTAAGACTGTTTAGACCTCCAAATGGTCTTGAACAACCAAGGAAAGCATTTGCTAAAATACCACCTTGAAAAGTTGACTTTTGAGACCGTTTGCTAAAGTACCTTTTTGAAACCACATGACCTCAATCGGTTTGGGATCGTTTGGTCCCAAACGGTCTTGAGACCGTTTGGACTCAAACGGTATTGAGACCGTTTGGACTCAAATGGTCTTGAGACCGTTTGGTCCAAACCTCCTCAAAACTGCATGGACCAAGTATGGTCTCAAAAAGTCAGATTGAATTAGGGTTTCCAAGATCGATTCCTTCATTGATTGTGATCATGTTATCACTCATCAAGTGGACCTATCACCATGCTTCAATTGAGTTAATTAGGTCAACATTCAACTGATTTGACCCACAATTGACCCTCAATTGGTCATCAATTAGAGTTTGAATCAATTGGATTAGGGTTTGGAAACGTTGATCCTTCAACATTAACCAATGTGAGATTAGTTACTTTGAAACCATTGAACCATCATCCAAATTGAACATGACCTGACCCCAAATGATCTTGAGGTCCTTTGGATGACTTCCAAATGGTCTTGAGACCATTTGACCATGTCAACATCAAAATCCAAGTCAAACAATTAGGGTTTGGTTCATTGGATTGCTCACCAAATTAGCATTGGATTGTACTTCAACTTAGTACCTTTAGATCTTCAAACACCTAACCATAGTCAACCCTAGACCTCCAAACGGTCTTAGGTGACCCCCAAACGGTCTTGGGATCATTTGGATGACCTCCAAACGGTCTTGAGACCGTTTTCCCATTACATCATCATTATCCTTGTCAATCAATTAGGGTTTGGAACCTAGGATTGGTCACCAAATCAGCAATTGATCATACTTCAACTTGATACCTTTGGATCTTCAATTGCTCAACCAAACCTAACCCTAGACCTCCAAATGGTCTTGGGTGATCACAAAATGGTATTGAGACCATTTGGGTGATCCCCAAATGGTTTTGAAACCATTTGGGTCAATCAACCCAAGTTTCCAACTTAAACACTTATGAAATCAGCACTCAATCCGATTAGGGTTTTGGTGATTGATGGACCTTCAACTAGTGAACCCATTGGAGTTAATCAATTAAAATTGATGGATCATTAACCTACATTATTTTCAACAGACCTCCAAATGGTCAACCCTTGGTCAACACCACCAAACGGTCTTGGGACCGTTTCCCTCCATGTGGTTTGGGTGAAACCATTTCATTCCAAACAGTTTGAAACTGTTTACTCCCAAATGGTTTGGGAAACCGTTTGAGCAACAAAAAGGAAACTGTTTGGTAAAATAGTTCTTTGGATAATCATCTAGGATGATGTCATCATCGTCCTCCTTCATTTAACCAAGAATTGTTGTTGTTCTTCATCGGAGTTTAAGCAAGAACTCAAAAGAGTATCAAAAGAAGAAAAGTAACCAACGGTTATTAAAGAAAGAAGTGCAATACTAATTCTTAAGGGTTTGAGTTATTAAACCCGCCTCTAGAACTGATCCCAAGCTCCAAGCTCCATGACTCTAATGGTGGATGGAATTACAATAGTTGTCCAAGCACTATCCTTGAGCTTTTGGATGAACAAGATGGCTAGGATGGGGAATCGGGTGACGAAAACCAATAATCAAGCATTACTTTAGGGTTTTCACCATGAATCTAAGGTAGAAGATGATCAAAACTTACCAACAGGTTTTGGTCTTCCTTCCTCTGCCCCTGAGCTCTTCCTTGGTCGGCCAAAGCAAAGATGGGAAGAGGAAACTAAGGAAACGATCTTTATGTGTATTGGAAAAAGATGAGTATAAAGGATATGTATATGGGTTTTCAAGGAAAGAGGAAAAAATTTGTTTTCTTTAATTCCAAAATAATTTACACCATACTCCCCTCCATTTCTTGGCCATGGAGCCATCTTCTTTATCTTGCAAAATCTCTTAATTATCCAAAGATTAATGGAAAAGGAATTTAGCACCTTAAAGAGTTTTATATTAATATCCAACCTTTTAGTGGATATTACTTTATATTATATTAATATGTGTGGCTTCCACTCAACTATGATCTTTTTGTGCCATAGCAAGGCACAATCTCGTCCAACACTATAGAAAACACATCCTTCAACTTTTGGTTGAAGGGCTCCTCAATTAATTATTTCTTTGCATTAAATTAAATTAAAGAGTCATTTATGCTTAAATCTTGATTATTTTAATATCAAGATTCTCTCTCCTCCAAGATAATTCAAATGACGCGCCCTTCTCATTTTATTTGCTCTACTTGATGCCAAGAAACATGAGAGACCCTATAGAGGTGATATTTTACATATTGAACCCTAGGTTTTGGGTAATTTGCACATTACACCAAAACTAGGTTTTAAAGCACAAGGATTGCTCCACAAGCTCTATCTTGGTGCTCAAGCTTGTGGAAACCATCCCACTCCATCATATTCATTTTTATGATGTCTTGTCATCAGAGTAACATTTATTATGTGCAATTTGCAAGTTAACCCCTCAACTTGGGTATTTTGCACTTTAGTCCAATTTTAACAAAACAATTTTCAACATTATTCAAAAAGGACTTAAATTGAAATATAAGTTCCTCAAAAGCTTTAAATACTTTTCAAAATATAAAAGTAAGCATCTAATCAAATTTATTAGACAAGACACCTAGGGTTAGATCATAACCCAAGTCAGGGATGTTATATTTTAAATCTAGAAAATGTTTATCATTTTGATTCATTTCACATATTAAAAATGATATATTAATGTTATTAACCAAAAAGGACCACCACATGGGTACCAAAAACTTCATATCTTACAGGATTGAGTGTTTATTCCAAACATATGATCGAAAACAAGGATGCTTTTCACACACTTGATGAAAATAAGAGTGGAACAGTCACATTTGGGGATAATGCCAAAGGTAAAATCATTGGGATAGGTAATGTTGGTACAAATCTTCAAATAAAAATGTTCTACTTCTGTAGGGATTGCATTACAACCTAATTTGTGTTGGTCAATTATGTGACAATGGCTATGATGATCTTTTTAACAAATCTTGTTGCGAATTTCTCATAGAAAATACTAATGTTGTTGTTTATGAAGGAACAAGAGTAGGAAACCTTTATAGACTTATACCTAACTCTACGCAAGATATTATCAGAAAATGCCTTCTTACAAATGATGAATCTTTGTAATTATGGAATAGAAACATAGGTCATGCATGCTCACATGTTATTAAAAAGTTTCTTAAATATGATCTTGTTGGTGATTTATTGGAACTTTCTTTTGAAAAACCTAAAAATTGTGAACCATGAATCTAGGCAAGCAAATTAAAACTTCTTTAAAATCTAAAGACTTTCTTAGTACTACTAGATCATTAGAACTCATTCACATAGATTTATTTGGTCCTACGAGAATTCAATCTATTGGTGGTAAAAAGTATTATTTTGTCATTGTTAATGATTATAGTAGATATACTTCAATACATTTTCTTTCAATAAAAGATATTAACATATTTATTGAATTTTGTTTATAAGATTAAAAATCAATTACAAAACAAAATATGCAACATTAGGGGTGATCATGGGGGAGAGTTTGAAAACCATATCTTTTAAGAATTTTGTACATCTCAAGGGTATACACATAATTTGTTTTGCTCCAGGAACCCCACAATAAAATGTGATCCTTACAAGAAATGTGTAGAACAATGATACTTGAGCATAACACACCAAAAACCTTCTCAACCAAAGCTATGAATATAACATGTTATGTCTTAAACCGTGTTTCAATTCACTCTCAGCTTAAGAAAACTCCTTATGAAATCATCTCTTAAAAGAAATGTAGAGTTGATTACTTTCATTCCTTTGGTACACCTTGCTATATATGAACACAAAACCTGATAGAGATAAATTCGATGCTAAGTCAAAAAAGGGATTTTTGTTGGGATATTCAACATGTAGTAAGGCATTTAGGATTTACAACTCTATTTCTAAGAAAGTTGAGGAATCATTACATATAACATTTCATGAAATCACATCACATAGTGCTGAAAATGAAATTAGAAATGAAAACTTGAATGATACTACACACCAAATTGAGGACATAACCATATCAACAACATATAACAAAAGTGATAAAATTGAACAATGTAAGGACCAAAATAATGAGTCACATCAGCCTACTCCTAGAATAATCAAAGAACATCCTCAAAACTTAATCATAGGACATCCTTCCAATAAAGTAAAAACTCTTCATCATTTAGAGATGTTGCAAACATGGCTTTTGTATCAAATGTTGAGCCTAAAAAGATAAATGAAGGTCTAAGAGATGATTATTAGATAATTGCTATGCAAGAAGAGATAAATCAATTCATTAAGAATAATGTATGTGATTTAGTTTCTAGATCTCAAGACAAAACCATTATTGGAACTAAGTGGGTGGTGCGTTCGCTAGAGGTTCTACACACTATCCAAATTTGACTCGACTAGATGCTCCCCACGAGATTGGAACACATGTGTGGGAACACTTTCAAATTTTATATTAGCCCTAACCAAGTCGATCACAAAACTAAACAGGTCGCCTACAAGCGCACGGGGTACTGTTGTAGTATATGTGATTGGCAAGAATAGGGGTTGCTCCATAGGGATAGAGGGGACACTAGAGGTAGGGTAGTGTTTGCTATGTTCCTAGTGCAGAGATTAGGGTTTGTGGGTTTTAAAAGGGTTTGTTTGTTGATTACTCTAAATGAACAAGCATGAAGAGCAAGTTATCTTGAACAAGCAAATCTAGCAAACTAGGTTAACAAACTAGCTAAGAAAGAGCAATTGTAGGCTACAATACACTACACCAGCAAGAAGCAATTAAGAGCTAAACTAACCACTAGCAAGAGCAAAAACCTAAGTTAACACTAAAGAGCACAACTAAGCAATTAACTAGATTAGGAAAAACTGACTAAACTAAACTAGCATGAACAAGCAAGTAGAGAAAGTTGGGTTTTAAGCAAGATGATTTGGGTTGGTAGCCCATTTGGGGATGTGGTTTGATATTATTTGGGGGATCTCAATATAGAAAGTAACCATCACAATTATATCTTGATTACCAAACCAAAACAACAAGGCAATTGCTAGTAGAATATACCCTATACTGCTAGTTGGGTAACTATGGTTTGGTGTAATTCTAGTAGGACTTGTTAAGTCTAGGTTTCTAGCGTAACTGGTACTAGGTCAATTGAGAGCCAAGGGTAGATATGGAAGTAGAGATGAGGATATTTGACCTCATGTCACTAGCCATTCTAGCCTTTAGAAAGCTCTAGGCAATTGCACTAATCACACTTATACTGGTTATACTTAGATCTCACACTTACTTTTAGGAGGAGGGATGTGTATGTAAGAACAAAGGGGTATACCTAGGAATCCAATAATTGTACCTAGGAGACATTCCTAAGATTACCACATATACTCCAATTCCTCCTAGAAGCTAAGTGTAATCAAACATCTCAAAGCAAGCAGTTCATGTTATAAGTACAAACCACATGCAATAAAATAGGAAATGAGATAGAAGAAAGAGGCAATCATCATAGATAGAAATTATGTTCATTACAATCTATTTTACCCCAACATGGTATTAAAGTCATATTTTAACCCCAAACAGCCCACCATTAGGGTCTTAACTACACATAGTCAAAGAAATAGTAAAAGAGATGGGAAGAAGGGGAAGAAACGCCATAGAGTGCAGAGAAGTAGCCTTCTTCTTCACCTCCTTGCTATCGTGGACGGCCTCTATCCTCCAATGGTGCAGATGACCATGAAGATTTGGGGGATTACGGTAGAAAATCTAGAAAACTAGGTCTCCAAGGTTGAATGGAGGTGGAAATGGTGGATGGAGAGCACAAATGCAATGGAAATGCACTAGATGCTCAAGGAGGAGTGATGGAGGCTAGGAGCAGATATAGGGGAAGCTAACCTAGTGTTATGGCCACCACCTATGTATATATAGGTGGTGGTGGAATCACTAGGATAAGTAGGGGTATTGTGGAAAAATCAATGCAAAAAGTGGTAGGTGGCAACACGGTCGTTTTATGGGCCACGTTCGTGGTTGGGGAAGATGAGGATGGTCGTAGAGAATGGACACGGGCATGTTTTAGAAGGGTGGTGAGAGTGCTATGTAAGAGGTGGCCACAATCATGGAAGAGTTCCACGGTCGTGTTGGATGAGCAGCACCACGGCCATGTTGGGTAACACGACCATTTTAGAGAAGGAGGACTTGATCGTGGGGCAGCAACACGAGTGAGTTGATCTTTAGAGGCCACGGTCGTGGCGGCTTTGGGGGAAACTTCTTGTTGATTCTTCACAATAAACATTACGATCATGGGCATATCCCACGATCATGGTATATTCAATGGGCCATGGTCGTACTGATGGCCACGACTGTGGTCATTTGGGTGCAAAATCTCTGTTGACTCTATTGGTTTTTCAAAATAAACAATACGACCCTGGAGGTATGGCCCAGGCGTCTTTAGCTCTCCTAGCCATGACCATGTTGGGTGGTCACGGCCTTGGCCATTTGGGTGCAAAACCCCTATTTACTCTGTTAATTCTTCACAATAAACATTATGGCTGTGGGGGTATTCCCACAGCTGTGTTGGTGTTTGCAGTAGGAAAATTAACTTCAAACTTCATCATTTATAGATTTCTTTGCTTGATGTCGATCCTTGGCCATTAATGGTAGTTTGATGGAGATTTGGGGCCTTATTTGGACCCCTCCTTCCCTCTCATTCACCCTAATCATGGTCCAAGTACCTAAAAATGATACAAAGAACATCCATAAGCGCATTTGGCAATGATAAACATATTAGGAGAAATAGCTTGTAATCTAACATGTTTAGATGTGATTTGAGTACAAAATGGAATAAGATGGAGCCCTAAAATATGGTTAAATCACCACCCCAAACTTAAAACATACTTGTCCTCAAGTATGATCTAACTTAATCTCGCTTTTCAGTTTTCTTTCAATACACAAACTTGGAAAATGCATAGCAATAGAAAATTATTGACTACATGGTCTTCGAAGGGACTAAGTACATGTATTCCACTTCTCTCCTTTCCTCTTTCACAAACCATTCATTAACTGAGAACTGAGCATACAAACTTCAAATATAAAGTATAGAAACACAAGTTGTCCATATGTCCATCCTGTCATTCTGGGTAAGCCATTTCATGTTGGTGTTAATCAAAGATGACTAGGACAATTGTTTCGCTTTCATGCATTCACTCTTTTGCTTCAAACCACAGTAGATGACTCACTTTGCTGTAGAAAAGGGTAAAGTGAGCTAGATTTGATGTTTTCTAGCTCAATGGGGGTGAAAAAGGAAGAAAGGATTGTGGTAAGATTTGGAGTGCTTTTACACACTCATCTTTTCTTTATTTGAATGCTCTTAAACTAAAATATCCTTTTATTTTGTTTTTTCTTTTATTTTTCTTTTCTTTTTCTTTTCCCTTGGTTTAGGTAGGGAATATAGTGGATAGAGTGAAGAGGTGAGGTAGAGATATGGCCACCCCAAACTTTTGGGGGTGCCCACGGTTGCTATGTGCACTTTGGCATCTTTTCATGAGGCGGAGAGGTATAAAGATGGTGAAAGAATAGTAGGTTCCAAAGGGCGTCATTAGTGTAGTCTTCAACATAAGATCTCCTGCATGAAATCTAATCCAACACTTCATCAAATCATATCACACCACATGATAGAGCAACATGACAATCACATTTCTATCGAGTGATTCCATAGACTTTAAGCGTTTGTAGCTTGCTTAATTCACAAAACAACCAAAACATTCACAAACTTAAGAGAGGTGGTGCATACGTAAAGGGTCATCAAACAAGACCATATAGCAATAAAATCTAAAAAAACAACATGCATTTGTCAATGGATTAAAAATTTCATTTCCACAGTAAAGATTAAGTCAAAACATGCTTTTTGGGAAAAAGCATTCAAGCTTGGGAAAAATTGGCCAAAATGGTGCCAATTTTCCTTCAATCACATCTTAACCTAAATTATTGAACTTAAAATAGTAAACCAAGCAAGTCCTAGCTAAAACATGAAAAAATTACCAAAAATTTACATGATATGCAATGCATGGCAAAGAGAAGCAAAATTTTTGAAAACAAATAGGAAAAATGCAAGAAAGCAACTACATGCTATGAAAAGATGCAATCACTAACAAGAGTAATAAAAACTAAACTAGATATCACAGGTAGAACAAAATCACAGAGAGATAGAGGGTGGTGTGTACCGCCCTACCCACCACAAACTTTAGAATCATGTTGTCCACAACATGAAACTATTGCTTAGGGTAGATAGGGGAAGTGTCATGACTGATGTGGTGGTTGGTCATTCAAGTGAGGAGGATCTGGAGGATGTGATGAGGGAGGAGCAGAGCCTACGGGAGGATACTAGTAGTAATGTCCCCAGTAGTCATCCTGGGGTGGATGGTATGTCTCTGGATATCTAGCTATGCCACCCCAAAAATCTCCACCCCATTCGGGGTTTCTTGCTGCTTGGGTATGGTGGTAGTGATACAAGTGGTTGACCTGGTGGTGCATGTGTTGTTGGTCTTTGCACATGTATTACTGGATAAGATGCATATCACTTTGTGTCTTCTGAATACCCTCAAGGTGTGCCAGGATGGTGGACATGTCGTAGGCATTCACTGAGGGCTGCTGCAGCTGGGATGTTCCTCCAACCCTCCTTCTTGTCCTTTGGGGATGCATGTGTCCTTCATCTTCTTGTTCCAACCCTTGCACATTTGATTCTTCTATATCTTCATGTGTGGCAGTGGATCCCCTAGTGTATGTCTCTCATGGGTTTTCTTGCTTCCATTTCAATAGTTTTTCTCTTAATCTATAGAAGACCCCCAACACAGATAGAAGTGGCACCGCATGGTATGGAACATCAAGCTCAATGTCCGACAAACTACTTGTGAGGTAAATCATCCTTTTGTCCTTCATCTCGATAGTGTGTGAGCGCATAAGATAGTTTAGGGCAACAAACTCTCCTAGAGATATCATACCCCAAAGTGAGTGCAATCACTACTACAGAAATGGCTTATAAAGTCACTATTCAAGGTGTCGGTTGTATACATAAACCGACACCTAAACTCTACAGTGTCGGTTGATAACATAAACTGACATCCAATCTATGAAGGTCGACCAGACACGGGTACCGCTTTTATTAAGTGTCGGTTAATTAATAAAAAACCTACACCTAAAATCAACCGCCAAAACCAAAATTCTAGCGAAACAATTACCTGCAACATTTGACATATGGCGTCGGTTCAGAAATGAATAACCGACGAATAAAGGTTATTCGCGGGAGAGGAATAGTTTTCGGTTGTCTTTTAGTTAAAACCGACGACTTTAATCTAGTATAGGCGTCGGTTGTTGGAAAATACCCGACACTGTTGGTTTAGTTGTCGGTTATTTTGAATAACCGACGCTTATTGTCAACTTAATAGCTCACCAGCGCGAGCGACTCTTCCCCTTTCCCTATTTCATTCCCGATTTTAGTTAGGTCTGGCGATTTTCTTGCTCGCCCCCGCCGGTCGTTGCTCCGTGCTCGCACCTGTCATGCTCCTTCTCCTGCCCTCACCGCTACTCCATGCTCACCGGAGGCCGTGCTCCTGCTCCTGCCCTCTGTGCTCACTGGCGGCCGTGCTCCTGCTCCGTTCCCTCTCCGCCGCTCCTGCTGCTCTCCCTTCCGCCGCCGCTCCTCGCCACCGCTCCTCTCCTTGCTCTGGCCGCTTCTCTCCTCTACCCTCAAGGTATGCCTGCCCTGCCTTCTTGCTTCTTCCTCTGCTCCGGCGGCTGCTTGGGCAGTGCCAAGGCAACCACGACCTTCTTCCTTCTTCCTCTGCTCCACCCTGCTCTTCTTCTTTCTTCTCCCTCTCCTTACCAACAGCAACCACGACCGTGTGGGCTGGCACGGCCGTGGCTGTGTTGGCCGACCACACGGCCGTGCTACCCAGGCTGCTGCTGGGCATTTTTTTATTTTTTTTAAGTTATTTACTTATTGGTAACTTGATAAATAACTCATATACACTGATCTATGGCAATGCCTTAGTTGATCACTCTTTATATTAGAGCTGCAAGCCTGTAACATTAAGTAATTTTTAAAATTAAAATAATTATTGACTGTAATATATTGAACTTATATACAATACATGTTCTATGATAAGCCTTAGTTAATTTAATATGCATACTTTGTATGTAAGACATAGTAATCGGGTACTACTGTATATCCAAGTAAATTACATGTAACTAATCAAGACATAGAATTTAGAATGCATACTTTGGTTAAATGTATTGCTGTAATTTTTGATCAAGTGATGATATGTAAATGTAGCAATAAGTTAGTAAGGTATCAATGATAAGTCTACTGTAATGTGATGCAAAATAGTTATTGTATCATGCATATCTTAATACTTTTTTGTTTTATAGTTGTATAGGGTGTTTTATGTGTGACAAGTGTATTGTTTAATAGTTTAGCTATAATCATTTTTTTATAGTTGTGTTATAAAGTATTTGGGTGTTTAGTATGGTTATTTAGGGTGTTCAGATATGCATAAAGGTTCCAAAAATTATAGCATATATATGCATACATGTGCATTTTTTTATAAAATTGTATAGAAAATCAAAACCCGTTCTTGGTGAGAATCCTAATCACCCTTCTTGCTTAATGATGAATTGTAATGCACACATGTGACATGCTTTGAATGTAAATGATGAACTTTTCCCTAAATTGCCAATCATGCTTTTAAAGACATCAATAATCACCCTAACTTGAAGAACTAGGATTTTAGGTATAAGAATGACAACACATTATTTTTTGGCCTAGAAACCCGTCCAAGATTTACTCATTAGGAGTAAATCTTGGATAGTCCCCGGTTTGGAACTGTTCTTGAACACCTAATCTCACTTAGGATGTAAGTGTATAATGTGTATTGGGTTTTCAAAAAAATTTCGGCAGCATTTCCCCGTTTGTTCTCTAAGTACATATGTACTTGGAGAACAGCGGGGAAATGCTGCCGAAATTTTCTGGAAAACCCAATACACATTATACACTTACTAGTGAGATTAGGTGTTCAAGAATGGGATAGGTGGTACACATTTATTATATATAATAATGACATCACATGTATTTGTTAACCCTAGACCCTAATCTTGTTGTAATATATACTTGTTTTCTCTTTGATCATAGAATGGATAGATCATGGATGTCCATTCGCAATCGCTGCACCCTAGAGTTTATTTCTAGTCTTGACTAGTTTATTAGATTTTCCGAGGAACATAGGAAACAACCTGGAGATAGGTTCTACTGTCCATGTAGGCATTGCGGTAACAACTTGAAAGTCAACACTTGTGACGAAATCAAAAGTCATGTCATGTGCAACGGGATTATACAAGGCTATACAGAATGGCACTGACATGGAGAGATTTCAAACCCAAAACCAGTGGATGTCGATAGCAGTGCTTGTGTTGACGACTTCGGGGGAGTCCAAAACTGGTTCTCCTGCCAAGGTGATGTGGTATCTACCTATAATATCACAGTTTCAACGCTTGTTTTCCAATCCGATAGATGCGAAGAATTTGAGGTGGCATGCAGATGTTAAGAAAAATAATGATGGGATCCTACGACATGCTTCTGATTCCCCACAGTGGAAGAAGATTGATCTATTGTACCCTGAATTTGGTGAAGAAGTCATGAATCTAAGACTTGGGCTTTGTACAGATGGGATGAATCCGTATGGGACATTGAGCAGCCAACATAGCACTTGGCCAGTCATGCTTGTTATATACAATCTTCCTCCCTGGCTGTGTATGAAAAATAAGTATGTAATGTTGTCGTTGTTGATATCGGGCCCTAAAAAACCTGGAAATGACATCAATGTTTATCTTGAACCTCTGATTGATGACTTAAAGAAACTCTGGGGTGAAGGTGTGATGACCTATGATGCTTCATGAAGAGAGACATTTTGTTTGCATGCTATGTTGTTTTGCACTATTAATGACTTTCCAGCATATGGGAATTTGTCTGGATATAGTGTCAAAGGAGCTAAAGCATGTCCTATATGTGAAGAGAAAACTGATTCAACAAGACTAAAACATGGCGGTAAGACTGTATATCTCGGTCATCGAAGGTTTCTTCCAAAATTCCATCCGTATCGTAGGAAGCGCAAAGCATTCAATGGATTGAATGAGGAGTAGAGTGCACCTAAACCTATACCAGGGGAGGTTGTTTATGAAAGAGTAAAAGACTTTTTCAATGAATTTGGTAAGAGATCACAATGTACTATGGCCACACAGAGTGACAAATCTTTATTCAAGAATAAGTCAATATTTTGGGATCTTCCTTATTGGAGTTCTTTGATAGTCAGGCATTGTATCGATGTCATGCACGTTGAGAAAAATATATGTGATAGTGTCATTGGTACTTTGTTGAATATACCAGGTAAGACTAAAGATGGGATAAAATCCAGACTGGATCTACGTGAAATGGGAATAATGTCAGAATTAATAGAATTTTGTGAAATGGGAAATCGGAGAACATACTTACCTCCCGCTTGTTACACATTGTCTAGAAAGGAGAAGAAAGCTTTTTGTGAATGTTTGGTAAATGTTAAGGTGCCACAGGGTTACTCATCCAACATCTGTAGATTGGTATCAATGAAAGATCTAAAGTTGATAGGTTTTAAATCTCATGATTGTCACACTCTAATGCAACAAATATTGCATGTGGCAATTAGATCTAAATTGCCGAAGCATGTAAGGTTTGCAATCACCAGACTTTGTTTCTTTTTCAACAGTCTGTGCAGCAAATTTATTGACCCTGATACTCTCGATAAATTGCAAAGAGAAGTGGTTGTTACCCTATGTCAGCTTGAGATGTATTTTCCTCCGTCGTTCTTTGATATCATGGTACATCTTTTTGTCCACTTGACTAGGGAAGTGAAAATGTTGGGACCAGTTTTTTTACATTGGATGTATCCCTTTGAACGATACATGAGCATTTTTAAAAGTGATATTTGAAACCGTTATCGGCCTGAAGGGAGTATTATCGAGGGTTATGTGGCGAGAGAGGTTATGGATTTTTGCAATGACTTTCTCAGTGGTAATGACACTCCTGATAATGATAAGAATATTTACGAGCAATTTGGAAAAGGAATTTTGCGATCACGTGTGAAAGTAATCAGCCGTGAGTAGTTGGAACAAGGTCACTTGTATATTTTACACAACATGGACGAAGTGAACGTTTATATCGAGGAACATACCAATTTCATCAAGAGACAATATCCTCGAGCCAATACAATGTGGCTTGCTAGAGAGCATAACAAGACATTTATTAAGTGGTTTGAAAATAAAGTCTTACATCAACTATCTCAAACACCAGATGATATTACTGAAACTATCAAATGCCTCGCCTTTATTCCAAAATTGACTGTTATGTCTTATGAAGGCTATGACATTAATGGATTCACATATTACACTAAGTGCCAAGATGATAAGAGTGTCGTCCAAAACAGTGGGGTCACCCTTTAAGCATCGACTATGTTTTTTGCAAGTGCAAAGGATAAGAGTCCATGTGAAGCTAAAATGTCATATTACGGTGTCATTGAAGACATATGGGAGTTTGACTACATAGATTTCAGAATTCTGCTCTTCAAATGTAATTGGGTTGATAACACCAAAGGAGTTATAGTGGATGAATTGGGTTTCACTTTAGTGAACTTTGAAAAGATTGGCGAGAAGGATGAACCATTCATATTGGCATCACATGCGAAATAAGTATTTTATATCGATGATCCTGCAAATGATAAATGGTCGGTTGTTCTTCATGGTAAAAGACAGTTCATTGAAGATCCTATAGATGAAGAACAGTACTATGATAAGTATGATGACTCTAGTCAATTCTCAGTTGGGTTGCCAACACCAGCAAATATTGAAGCTAATGATGACTTGTATGTGCGCGGAGATCACAATGAAGGATTGTTAATTGATAAAAAATCGCAATATTAGAGGCATGTTTATACAATGTTTTTTATATGTTTTATTTTTCTGAATGTGAACTTTACAATGTGAATGTGAACTTTGCAATGTGAATTTTACAATGTGAATTACTTTATAATGTGAACTTTACAATGTGAATGTGAATTTTACAATGTGAATTACTTTATAATGTGAACTTTACAATGTGAATGTGAACTTTACAATGTGAATTTTACAGTGTGAATTACTTTATAATGTGAACTTTACAATGTGAATGTGAACTTTACAATGTGAGCTTTACAATTTGAATTACTTTACAATGTAAACTTTACAATGTGAATGTGAATTTTCAGATGGCTGAGCATTCTCCTGATGACCATGCTGATGATTACCGTGAGGGTGAGGACATCAATGCGCCGCCTCACAATGTAAGTTTTAAAAATATATCATATATTTATATCTATATGTCCATTTATAGTTATATCTTGTAAATGTGTTTATTTTTTCAAATTTTAGGTTGATGATGCACATGTACCATCTGAAGCACTTGAGGCACTTGATCAGAAACACCAAAAAGTTGACAGGAGAAGGGGCATCACTATGATGAAGAAGTTAATAGCGCAAAAGGGCAATGGACCCAAACATGTTGTGGATTTTGATAATGCAGGAAATGCATCTGGTGTGAATCGCAATTCATTTGTTTCATATCTTGGGTATGTTACTCGCAGCCATTGCTGTTGTATGATAGATTCTTGGCATAAAGTTTCTAAGGAGAAGAAAGACGTAATATGGAGGGATTTATGCGTGAGTTATTATTAATTTGCAATTATATTTTGTAGATTACTAATTTTTTGGATACTAGTTAATAGCAATTCTAATTTGCAGAGTATATTTGAATTGGATGAAAAGCTGCATCGTAAATGCGTGATGCAATGCTGTGAGAGAGTCCTAAGGAACTATAGGACAAATCTCACCCGAGAATACATAAAAGAAGCTGACAAGAGGAAGAAGACAACCACTGAACAGTGGAACTTCCTGGACAAAGAAGAATGGGACGCGTTTGTTGCTTCAAGACAAACATATGAATTCAAGGTATTAGGCGTCAGTCCCAATCACATTAATATATGTTGTATTCACCTATTCAAGATTAACATTTACTGCTACTAACCAAATCATTAATGTGCATACTAACTAGGCCCTCAATGAGGCACAAAGATCAAGGCGTGCATTGAATGTGCATGACCACACAATGGGTCCAAAGGGGTATGCAGGCATTCGCCAAAGACTACAGTCTGAGGCTACTGCTCAGTCTGCTGCTACTCAGGAGTCCTCCACTGTAGGTAGCACACCTCTGCCTCACCATGATATCTGGATAGCTGGGAGGCAAACTAAGAAGGGAGAAATAAGGAAGCCTGCAACTGCTGAGGCAGCTGCAAAAATGGTAAAATACAACTCTTACAACAATCGTTCAAATATTGATTATTTGTGGTGTTTACTTAATTACAAATTTTTGTTTTGGCTATTAGCGGGAGCTGCACGAGCTGAGGAAACAAGGCAAGTTCATCCCTGAGGGCACAAGGGATGAATTGACAGTTGCTCTGGGTAACCCAGAGCATCCTAGACGTGTTAGGGCTACAGGCGTTGGTGTGGGCATCAAATCTTTTTTTGGGCCATCCCAGTGCAAATATGTCCCAAAAGTAGGACTTTCACAAGAAGAGGTAACATATTCTTTCTTTATAATGTTACTGTAAAAAGAGAATTCAATAATTAGAAGCTAACATTTCTTTTATCCATGTATATGTAGATAAGCTAGTTGATAGGAAACTGGAAGAAGCACTGAAAAAGTGGCAGACATCTCAGACTGCCACTCAGCAGAAAGTACCTATCATAGCATCCCGCTCTACTCCTACTACAGAGGTTGGGAGTAATCCTATAGACCCACCACCTAGCACATCCACTGTAAGTATTTTTATGACATAGTAACTAGTTTTTTAATTCAAGATGATATGTTTTCAAGATGATATGTATATATGTATATAACATTCTTTACACAAAAATTTGTAGGGGTTGAAGTCATGTCGTCTAAAAGTTAATGAATATGTCGTTGTAGAGGCGTCGACTTACCCATCCCTACCAGGGGAACTGTTTCACGGGTCTCCATTACCAGCTGGTTGGATTCGTGTGAGCCCGGTACATATATTCCCCAAGTGGATGGATCTTCCATTGCCATATGCCCACCCAAATTGTGAAAAACTTGGTGAGGCACTAGGCGGAGTGATATTGTGGCTAAAAGCGGATGTCATCTTTACTAAAATTGTATGGTAAATTTACATTACATTAAATTGTTAGTGTGTGTATATGATGTCAGTTGATCAAAAATTATTATATATATATACAGGTTAAAAAGAAGACACCCACAACATCTAGGCTTCCACTTCCACCTCCTACATTACCCAGTTGGGTTCCACAGGACCTAACTGTCCCGTTAGGTCCTAACTGTAGGGGTATGGCAATATGGTTAGGAGAACATGATATAAACTACCCTATAACTGTTTCTATAGATTCAGATGTTGCAGGTCAATCATACGAAAGCAAACTATTTATACAAGATATTTTGGAGTTGTTTCGATATGATTGGCTAAATACATCTGTGATAGAGCTATGGATAAGGTGAGATCTTCTTTATACATCCATATACCTTGTGTAGGATTTGGTGATCTGGTTTCTTATTTATTAATGCATGCGTAATTAATACATATTTTGCAGCTACTTAGACAAGATATGTGCAGATTTTGCATTCGAACATGTAGGATTTTTTATTCCATCTTTGATTAGTCTAGTAGTTAAAGACCCTCCGTCAGTTCAACAATACTACTGTGAGGCTTTTTCAATTTTTGCTCAAAAAAAGAAGACGATGATAATGGCTCCATTCAATGTAGAGTAAGTTTACTTTTCTTATTATAATTTGGACTTAAGAAAATTACATTTTTATCGTGGATTTTGAGTTATTAATTTTTAACTTTTTTACCTCTAGTGGTATGCATTGGGAGTTACTGGTTATTGTCCCCGAGACGTTCACTGTCTATTATCTAGATCCTAAGGGGAGTAAATTGAATACAAAATATGGACACATAATAAAAATGGCATTATTCCGGTGGGAAATATTTCATTTTCATATTTGTTAACATATGTTATTACATTACTATTTAATTATGCAATGCACTGTGTTACATTAACATGTAGGGGTTTGATGAGTTCAAAAAGGCTGGAGGAAAGGTCCCCACAAAAAAGAACCAGCCAATAATTTGGAAGAACGTGAAAGTAAGTTCCCGACTACAATATATGTATATATTATGTATGTGAACAGTGCTTAATTAGTTGTATTTTTTAATATTTTGTATGTTTGAATTTATAGTGTGCCGCATAAGACAACGGATGGGCATGTGGATACTACGTGATGCGATTTATGCACATGATTATCAAATATGCCGCAATGGACATCGATTGTATTGCTGAGGTATTATAGAGTCTCATTAGATAATATGAAATATATCAATCTTATTTATAGCTCATTAATTATATATATACATCATTCTCTTTACATGTGTTTACAACTGACCACACTACAGGAAATGCCTTACCAGATGTACATGCTCCCTATACGACAGGAGAATTAAATGAAGTAAGAGAAGAATGGGCAACAGCCATACAAGTAGTAGGGGATTTAAGATATAATTGGGATGTTGATAGCGAATAATGACTAAAGAATGATATTTTGTAAATGAATTTCTGAATTATAATATATGTGTGAATGTTTCTACATGTCTGGATGTTTCTACATGTGTCTGAGTGAAAATGAATGAAACTGTTGGTTGCTATATGAATGTTTCTATATGTGTGAATGTGAAAATGAATGGAACTACAGATTGCTATCTACATGAATGATTCTAAATGTGAAAATCAAATGGAACTGCAGGTTGCATTGCTAAATGTGTGAATATTTTTGTTTTTAATTTTGCAGGTTTGTGGCCTGTTTTTGGCTGATATCAATGGATGTCGTAAAACCTGCAGTTCATAACTAAACTGCAGGTTTCTCATCCTGCGACCAGCCATACAGCAGGTCTGCAGACCTACAGCAAAAAAAAAACAAAAAATAGGCGTCGGTTATTTGTATAAAACCGATGCCAAATAGTTACAGTGTTGGTTTGTAATAGAAACCGACGTCTATTTCCTTAACACCACGGCCGTGCTGGCCAGCACGGCCATGGCAGCGGACCAGACACCACGGCCGTGCTGGCCAACACGGTCGTGCTGGACAGCACGACCGTGGCAGCGGACCAGACACCACGGCCGTGCTGTCTAGCACGGCCGTGTTGGGACTTATATGGCATCGGTTATTAGATAATAACTGACGTCTATAGTGCCCAAGTTGGCGCCCTTCTGTGGCGCGAAGGTATATGGCATCGGTTTCTTAGGTAATAACTGACGCCTATAGTGCCCTGCTGGTGCATTTGCGTTGGCGCGCGAAGGGTTTTGGCATCGGTTTTGGAACCGACGCATAACGACTGGGCTTTTAGCATCGCCCACATAGGTGTCGCTTAGAAACCGACACTAAAGGCCTTAAATAAACGACACTAAAGGTCGGTTATGCACTAGTGAATTGAGGTCACAAACCCTCCTATAACAAGAGGTTTTGTGCTCTTGTATGGTATGGACCTCATTTGATCAATCAGTAGCACTTCAAGGTCTATATACCTTTTCTGGTTCATTGTCATCAAGACAAACATATACTTTTGAGAGATGGAGCCTTGGTTATCATACCGTCCCACAATGGTTTTGCTAAGACCTTTTGTACATAACAGATTAATGGGTTGCTTATAGCGGTGGCTTTTGATCTACCTGTGTTGTAATCACCGCTGCCTGTCAAAGTCTTATAGAAATGTGCATAATCAAAATCTACTTCCTTTTCTAGTCGGTCGTCATCCATCTTCTCAGCTCTTCATGATTTGTAGCAAAAATACAATTCAACTCTACAGCTATGAGGGTGTGCAGGTTTCCCATTATGGTAAACTTTATACCTTCACTACATGTCACCTTTGTCTTCTCTAGTGTGGCAAAGAACTCCCGAGTCAAAGTGAGGTAAGTTGTTTGGGGTGTGAAAAGGATGTTCCACAGCCACATTGCCTGCAAACTTCATTCCACCGCTTCTTTGATTCCTAGATCATCAATGACCTTCTCACACCCATATCTAGTGGAGACAACTCTCCTTGTCATGCATTTCAGGTATGTGAGAGAGATCTTTCTTTGCCTATGTCCTCTGCCATAGGACACTCCTACAGGGGCCTTTCCTAAGGCCTTCAACCTATCCACCTCCAACTATTCCATAATATCCTCCTCAGGTATTAGCTCCACCTCTACCTCATCGCTTTCATCTTCATCTTCCTCCATTGTGTAATATTGGGACCCCAAACTTGTGTCTAGGTTGTACCAATGTGCATATTGCTCTACATCATGATGCAATTATCATGTAGGTTGTGGTTGTCCACTATGCTCTGTCGCCGTGTGAGACGTCGAGTGGCGTGTAAGCCTAGGCCTCGACGGCTGCTTTGATGATGACAGTGCTACCTTTTATTTTTACCCTTTCTTTGCAATCAGCGACTCAACTTCATTGATCAAGGCATCTAGATTTTCCTCAGACTCCTCTTCTTCTTCTTCATCCCCCTCATACGTCGCATCAGTGATGTGGTGGTTGTCAGATGAATGTGAGTGGGATGCACTCACTGATTGTGAGCAACGAAGGGATTGGTATGTGGAGGTTCTTGAGGGGGTGTGTGAAGTCACATAAACATCATAGGAGGTGTTCTTGGAGTGCCACTTTCCTCCGGTGATAATGTTGGCCCCCTTGGTTATTGCCTTTCCAATTTTTTTCATGGATGGGTTGGGAAAGGGTGTGAAATTTGGATTTTGGTGAATAGGGTGATATGGATGTCGATGTGGGTGTGGAATGGAAGGAGAGGGAGGTGTAGATGGTGGAAATGGTTTTTTTTCCGATGTAGGTGAAAAATGGAGGGTTTATGTGGATGTTTTGTGGAGGGGGTTTGTGGTACAGAATGGATATGAATGTGGAGATGCAAGGTTGATTGAGAGAAGAAAGGTGGTGAAAATGGAAGGGGAGTGGTTGGGGAATGATTTGGTATTGATTTGGGGTTGATTGAGGATGTTTGGAGGTGTTGGAGGTGGAGAACGATGGAGGGCGGAGTAGATGTGCGACGCCATGGTCGTGCAACTGAGGTAGAAGAAGAAATGAAGAGGGGGGTCAAGTTTTGATGTTAAAACCTATATTTTTTTGGATCGGGTCAGGCCACGGCCGTGGTGAGTGGCCACGGTCATGGTGAGTGCTTGGTAGCACATCCGTGGTTGGGTGTCATGGTCGTGTTGTCGATGTAGAACATTTCCCACAAATCCTTGCCACAGTCGTGGTTAGGTGCCATGTTTGTGGTCATTCCTCTTCAACACGGCCGTGGCGGGTGGCCACGACCGGGGCCATTCATCCAAAACTACCTAACATTCTCTGTTACTTTGATGAAATAAAACAAAATGATCATGGCATGAGGACACGATTGTGGTTTTCCTCTTCTGCCATGGTCGTGGTTGAACTCCATGGCCGTACTGGAGGTAATCCTTCAATTTTCTCAAATAAAAAAATAAGAACTTCTTTTGTCTTTGGCATTCTGCCACAAATTTGCTTTCATGACCATGACTCAACTTTGATCCTCTCTCTCAAGTGTTTAACACCTGTCGTGTCATCAAAAGTTAAAGAAAATCTATTAGACACAATTGTGTGTGTATATTTGTGGAAAATAAAACAAAAGTATCAAAAAGTAAGGTTCAAGAATCTCAAACCTCGTGGTTGCCTCCCACTATCGCTAAATTTTACACCTTCAGCTAGGCTTATTGATCCTTGAATTCTCTCACTACTTTGGGATCCTTAAGGCATCCTTGTAGTATATTTCTTTCTCATTCGCTTCTAAGAACATTTCTTCATCGGATTGTTCTTCTATAAGCATAACAATATCAAAACATTGATTGTCCTTGTCTGGGACTACTTCAACAACTGGTTCCAATCTTTGTCCATTAACAACAAACTCTTTCGCACCTTCTTTCTCACATATCACAACAGCCCCGAATGGGTACACTTTATTGATAAGATAAGGACTTTCCCATCTAGATCGGAGTTTCTCGGGAAAGAATTTCATTCTTGAATTGTACATCCATATCCACTTGCCAGGCTCAAATTCCTTCTTTCTAATCATCTTATCATGAAGGAACTTAGTTCTCTCCTTATAGCTCTTGGATAAGTCATACGCCTCATGGTGCATTTCCTCCATCTCATTAAGTTGAAACTTCCTCTTCATTCCGACGCTTTCTCCATCAAGATCCATAGTCTTCAAAGCCCATATTGCCTTGAGCTACATTTCAACCGACAACTGGAAGCTTTTCCCATAAACGAGCTTGAATGGTGTAGTGACAATCGGGGCTTTGAATGCGGTCTGATATGCCCATAAAGCTTCATTGAGATGGAGTAACCAATAATTACAGTTCGGTCTCACTATTTTCTCTAAAATGAGCTTTATCTCCCGATTAGCCAACTCAACTTGGCCATTAGTTTGAGGATGATATGGAGTGGATACTCAATGGTTTAATCCATGCTTCTTGAGCAACCCTTCAAAAGTGTGGTGAATGAAGTGACTTCCCCCGTAAGTAATCATGGCCCTTGGGATGCCAAAACGGCTAAAAATGTTTGATTTCATAAAGTCGCACACCACCTTGTGGTCATTCGTCTGGGTTGTAATAGATTCTATCCACTTTGACACATAGTCGATGGTGACCAAAATGTAGACATACCCAAAGGAAGGTAGGAAAGGACCCATGAAGTCAATCCCCCATACATCAAACACCTCCACCACAAGAATGAGTAATGGAGACATCATGTCTCTTTTTGAGATAGTGCCCACTTTTTGGCACTTCAAGAAGCTTTTTCAAAATTCATGTGAATCTTTGAACAAGTATGGCCAATAAAACCCACATTGAAGGACCTTTGCAGCAGTGCATTTTCCTCCAAAATGACCTCCACATACTCCGGAATGGCACATGGATAGGATTTCTTACTGTTCTATTTTCAGAACACATCTCCTTATGAGCTGATCGGGGCAATATTTGAAGGGGTGAGGGTCAGCCCAAGCATAATTCTTGACCATGGCAAACAACATTTTGCTTTCCTCCCTTGTCCATGTGCTAGATATCCTCCCACTAGCCAAGAAATTGGCTATGTGTTGATACCACAGCCTTTGAGTGGACGAAAGAAGGAAGAGTTGTTCATGTGGCATCATTTTCTTGATTCGAATTGTATCATCAAAGATGTAATCAATTTGGGAGAGATGGTCAGTAACACCATTTTTCACTCCCTTCTTGCCTACAATCTCCACATCGAACTGTTGAAGTAATAGAATCCACCTGATCAACCTTGGCTTTGAATCTTTCTTTGACATGAGGTACTTTACTGTAGCGTGATCCGTGTAAATCACTACTTTATTTTGTAAAAGATATGATCAAAATTTGTCAAGGGTGAAGCTGATTCTAAGCCACTCTTTCTCAGTTGTTGTGTAATTTCTTTGGGCTTCGTCTAAAGTCTTGCTCACGTAGTAGATAGCATGGGGAATCTGGCCAACTCTTTGGCCCAACACAACCCCCACTGCCATGTCAGATGCATCGGTCATAATCTCGAATGGCAAAGAGAAATCTGGGGGCTACATGATAGGAGCAGAAATGAGTCTTTCCTTCAAGTGATTGAAAGCTTCAATACACTTTTCATCAAAATGAAATTTGACATCCTTTTCAAGTAAGTGATATAGAGGTCTTGAGATTTTATTTAAATCCATGATGAGTGGCGATAGAAACTGGCATGTCCCAAGAAAGACCAAACATGTCTTATGGTGGAAGGAATGGTGAGAGTAGAAATGAGGCCCACTTTGGCCTTGTCAACTTCAGTTCCATCTTTAGAAACTCGATGGCCTAGAACAATGCCTTCGGGCACCATGAAGTGGATTTTCTCCCAAGATAGCACTAGATGAACCTTCATGCATCTCTCAAGAACAACAAACAAATGTAGCAAGCACTCATCAAATGTCTTACCAAAAATGGAGAAATCATCCATGAACACTTCCAAAGATGAATCAAGCATATCTGCAAAAATTGAGGTCACACATCTCTAAAAAGTAGAAGGGGCATTACACAACCCAAATGGCATTCTCTGGTAGGCAAAAGTACCACTCAGGAAGGAGAATGGTGTCTTCTCTTGATCTGTAGGATGCATGGCAATTTGGAAGTATCCAAAATACCCATCAAGGAAGCAATAGAAGCTTTGCCCTGGTCGCCTCTCTATAATGTGATGAAGAAATGGGAGGGGGTAGTGGTCCTTATTAGTCTTCTCATTGAGCTTTTGGTAATCAACACACATTCTCCATTTTGATTGTTCTCTCACCGGCATAAGCTCACCATCTGCATTCTCCGCAACAGTGATTCCACCCTTCTTGGGTACAACTTGGATGGAGCTCACCTGTGTACTATAAGAAATGGGGTAGATTATCCCAGCATCATGCAATTTAACAACTTCTTGGGTCACAACCTCTTTTAACTTTGGATTCAACTGCCTTTGCATTTGGCGGGTTGACCTTGCATCTTCCTCTAGATAGATCTTGTCTACATAGATGGAGGGATCAATACCCCTCAAGTCAGCTATAGACCAACCAATGGCTTAGATGTTCTTCTTCAAGACTTTCATCAATGCCTCCTCTTGTTCAGGTGAGAGAATGGAAGAAATGATCACCTGGAGGGTGTCATTTGCCCCTAGAAAAGCTTATTTAAATCCTTTTGGAAGTGATTTCAGCTCAAGAGTGGGAGGTTCTTCAAGAGAGTTCTTTAATGGTATACAGATAGAAGGGAGGTATTTACTCAGCCACCAAGGCTATCTCATTCTCTTCATCATCTTCCTCATCATCATCAGGGAACTCAACTATTGACTCTAGACCTCTACCTTAGGTGGCAGTTTGAATCCATGTAGGTAAGCATTCCTCCACAATTTCATATAGGCACTCAATAAGATAGAAATCTTCTTCAGTAGCCCCTATCACCTCGGATGTGGCTGAAGATTTAAAGATGTTCAACTGGATCTTCATGTGCATGAAAGTCACATACATAGTATCGGTCCTCACATGAATTGCCGCATCATCTGTGGCTAAGAAGGGTCTCCCCAAGATGATAGGAACCTTCCTCGTATCTTTCTCCATATCCAAGACAATGAAATTGACAGGAAAGAAAGCCGATGTCTCATCATCAAGTCTCACAAGCACATCATCAACACGCCATATCGGCATCTTTATCGATCTATCAGACAACTGCAAAGTACAATGAGCTGGACTCAATTGCCCCATTTGGAGCTCAACAAACACATCGTATGGCATAAGTTTGACACTGGGACCTAAGTCTAGGAGGGCTTGGTCTATGTGATGTGCCCCAATGTAGCATGAGATGATGGGAGCACTGGGATCCTTTCTTATCCTTGGCATGGTGTGCTGCAGAATCAAGCTCACTTTCTCAGTGAGATTGACTTTCCTTGGGGTTCTCCCTATAGTCTTCCTCTTGAAGGTGCAAAAATATTTTAGGAACTTGGCATAAGAAGGGATTTTCTTGACTACATCAAGCAAAGGAATGTTGAATTTCACTTTCTTAAAGGTTTCAAGGATGTCTTCAGTATGTTTCTTTCTTCTCTTCTCAATAGACGACTCCTTAAGAGCTTTAGGAAAAAGAGGGAGTTGGGACTCCAAATGGTTCGGATCAACAGTATCATCAATAGGAATCATAGGAATCATGGTATCAACCATGCCTCTTATCACATTATCCGCAACCTGTATCTCAGTATCAACCTATCCAGTCTCAATATCGCCTCTGTCAACAACAACACTATCACGGGGGTGTTCCAAAGTTAGCCACTCCTCAATATAGTCACCACCTTCACATGCTCATGGGTAGTAGAAGAAGAGGCTTGTGGAGGTGGTTGTGGCAGTTGAGGTGGTGGAGGCCTTTGGTGAGGTGAATTTGGGTTTTGGAGGATGAATTGTGGTTGCGGTTGTTGGGGTGGTTGTTATTGTTGTGGATGGGGGTGGTATCGTAGAGGTGGTTGTTGGCATGTATGAGGTGGAGGTGGAGCATATTGATAGTTAAGAGGTGCTTGAAGAGGTGGTGGAGCATAGGGATTCAGTGGTGATTGGTATGATGGTGGAGCATAAGAACTCATAGTGCTCCCTAGGAAAGAACCAACATTGTTTGGATTGGGCATTGGTTGGGATGGAAGTCTTCCTTCTTTCCTCCTAGTAAGAGAGAGAGTTCAGATCCAGTCTTTTCTCAAGGTGGTGGATGGACTACCCATGTGAGTTCACATCCTTTTTCATTTCATCCAAACTTCTTAACCTTCTTATCACCTCCTCTTCAAACTTTGAGCTATAGCATGGCCTCGTCTACCCTTATCCTTGTCCATCCTCATTTCGTTGTTTCCAAGAGAAATTTGGATGGTTCCTCCACTCGGGAGTGTAGGTGTTGGACATGGGGCCTTGATTGTTTCAGCCTCCAAAGAAGTGCAAAGCATTCACTTCCTCATCCACAAAATTGACTGCCATGGTGGGTTGGCTAGGAGAGCCACCAACTTGATTCTTCATCATCCTCATCATATCCGCCATCATTTTCATCATATTGGGGTCGGCGACATTGCGGGTTGGAGCCATAGTGGAAGGTCGAGGGATGTAGCTTTGATCGTAATGCTCCCCTTATACAGAAATGTGATGGAGTGAGTTTTCAGAGAGATGTTCAAATAAGGGCCATGATTCTTCGAGCAACTTTACCATGAAAGTGCCTCCATCAGAGGAGTCGACGTTGTTTTGGCTTTTCTCTTCAAGCCTTGGTACAATGCTTGGATGCGTTACCACAAAGGCACTTCATGGTTAGGGAAATCACAGAGCAGCTTTTGGAACCTCTCCCACGCCTTGTGGAAGGGTTCATTCTATTTTTGAGCGAATGAAGTGATGCATCTTCTCATGTAGGATAGCTTTGCAATAGGAAAGAACTTCTTGAGGAATTCATTTTTAACTTCATTCCATGTAACTAGATCTAGCTTTGACACATATCACTCTTTAGCTTTCTCTTTTAGGGAGAAAGGAAAGAGGGTTCGACGAATGGAGTCGTTAGTGTTGGCAGGGGTGCGGAAAGTGGAACATGTCTCAAGGAAAACATCAATGTGATGATAAGGATTCTCATTCTCCATCCCATAGTAAGGGGGAAGGAGTCCAATGAGTATAGGCTAAATGGAGAACTATTGACCCAACATCTGGTCAACTAGGGTGGCAATGGGGGAATTGTAGTTCCCCGAGGTGAAGTATTCATGGAGCAGGTGGTGCTATGGTGGAGGTGGTTGAGCATCCGCATGCGGGTTGTTTTCAGCCATCTCGGCTTCTCCATGCTGGTTGCGGTGAGCTTGGCGCCTCCTTCTACCAATCTCGGGGTCGTACAACACCAAGTCGATACAAGTAGAATGTGTGTGGTGCATGCACAACTGTCACATGCACAATACACAAACAAGCAACAAGAAACCAAGTTAGCAAACCAAGATGCAAAAGTAACACAAAGAATAAAGAATATCAATGGTGAGGGAAAAAGAAAAGGCTAAGCTACACTAACTAGCTAGGTCGAGCACATCTATATGCGACAAAAGTGCAAGAAAGTTTGGTGTGTTCGCTAGAGGTTCTACACACTAACCGATTTGACTCAACTAGATGTGCCCCACGAGATCGGAACACACATGTGGGAACACTTTCAAAATTTATATTGGCCCTAACGAAGTTGATCAGAAGATTAAACAAGTTGCCTACAAGCACACGGGGTACTATTGTAGTATAGGTAATTGAAAAGAATAGGGGTTGGTCCACAGAGATAGAGGGTGCACTAGAGCTAGGGCAGTGTTTGCTATGTTCCTAGTGTGGAGATTAGGTTTTGAGTGTTTTAAAAGGGTTTGTTTGTTGATTACTCTAAATCAACAAGGAAGAAAGGTGGAATTAAACCTAAGTTATCTTGAATAAGAAAATCCAGCAAACTAGGTTAACAAATTAACTAAGCAAGAGTAAGAGTAGGCTACACTACACTACACAAGAAAGAAGCAATTAAGAGCTAAACTAACCACTAGCAAGAGTAAGAACATAAGTTAACACTAAAGAGCAAAACTAAGCAATTAACTAGATTAGGAAAAAGCAACTAAACTAAATTAGCTTAAACAAGCAAGTAGAGAAAGTTGGGTTTTAAGCAAGATGATTAGGGTAGGTGGGCCATTTGGGGATGTGTTTTGATATTAGTTGGGGGGTCTCAACATAGCAAGCAACCATCACAATTCTATCTAGATTACCAAACCAAACAACAAGGCAAGTCCTAGTAGAATATACACTACACTACTAGTTGGGTAACTACGGTTAGATGTAATTGTAGTAGGACTTGTCAAGTCTAGGTTTCTAGGGTAATTGGTATTAGGTAAATTGAGATCCATGGGTAGAGATGGGAGTAGATATGAGGATATTTGACCTCATGCCACTAGTGATTCTATCCTTTAGAAAGCTCTAGGAAATTACAGTAATCACACTTACACTAGTGACTTAGACCTCACACTCACTTGTAGGAGGAGGGATGTGTATGTAGGAACAAAGGGGGCTAGCTAGGGATCCACTAATTGGACCTAGGATCCATTCCTAAGATTGCCACATACACTCTAATTCCTCCTAGAAGCTAAGTGTCATCAAACATCTCAAAGCAAGGAATTCATGTTATAACCACAAACCACATGCAATAAAGTAGGAAATGAGATAGAATCAAGAGGCAATCATCATAGAGAGAAATTAGGTTCATTACAAGCTATTTCCCCCCAACATTGTATCAAGTCACATTTTAACCCCAAACAACTCACCACTAGGGGCTTAGCTACACATAGTCAAAGAAATAGTAAAAGAGATGGGAAGAAGGGGAATAAACACCATGGAACTCAGAGAAGTAGCCTTCTTCATCACCTCCTTGCTGCTGTGGATGACCTTTCTCCTCCAAGGGTGAAGGTGACCATGAATATATGGATGATTATGGTAGAAAACCTAGAAAACTAGGTCTCCAAGGTGGAATGGAGGTGGAAATGGTGGATGGAGAGCACAAATGCAAAGGAAATGCACTAGATGCTCAAGGAGGAGTGATGGAAGCTAGGAGCAGTTGTAGGGGAAGATACCTAGTTCTGTGGCCACCACCTATGTATATATAGGTGGAAGTGGAAGCATTAGGGTAAGTGGGGGTATTGTGGGAAAATCAATGCAAAAAGTGGTAGGTTTAGGGTGGCAACACGGCCGTGTTAATGATCCACGGTCATGGTAGGGGTAGATGAGGACGGTCATGGACAATGGACACAGGAATCTTATGAAAGGGTGGTGAGAGTGCTAAGTAAGAGGTGGCCATGGCCGTGGTGGAGTGCCATAGTAGTGTTGAATGAGTAGCCCCACAGCCGTCTTGGGTAACACAACCGTTTTGTAGGAGGAGGACTTGGTCGGGGGGTAGCAGCATGGGCGAGTTCATCTTCAGAGGCCACAGTTGTGGCGGTCGGCCGTGGTTGTGGTGGCTTGGGGGGCAACTCCCTGTTGATTCTTCACAATAAACATTACGACCGTGGACATATCACATGGTCGTGGTATCTTGAATGGGACACAGTCGTGTTGATGGCCACGACTATGACCATTTGGGTGCAAAATCTCTGTTGACTTTGTTGATTTTACATAATTAACATTACAACTATGGAGGTATGGCCACGACCATCTTCAGCTCTGCTGGACACAACTCTGTTGGGTGGCCACGGTCGTGGCCATTTGGGTGCAAAATACCTATTGACTCTGTTAATTCTTCACAATAAATATTCCGACCGTAGGGGTATTCCCACAGTTGTGTTGTTGTCTGCATTAGGAAAATTTACTATAAACTTCGTCATTTATGGATTTCTTTGCTTGATGTCAATCCTTGGCCATTGAAGGTATTTTGATGGAGCTTTGGGGCCTTCTTTATACCCCTCCTTCTCTCTCATTCACCCTGATCCTGGTCCAAGTACCTGAAAATTATGCAAAGAACATCCATAAGCGCATTTGACAATGATAAACATATTAGGGGAAATAGCTTTTAATCTAACATATTTAAATTAGATTTGAGTACAAAATGACACAAGATGGAGCCCTAAAATAGGGCTACATCAGTGGGTTTTTCCAAATAAAATTAATGAAGTCGGGGAAGTCGTTAGGAATAAAACTTGGTAGGTTGCTCAAGGGTACAACCAACAAGAAGGGATAGACTTTGATGAGACTTTTGCACCCATAGATAGACTTGAGTTCATTTGTATGTTCTTAGATCTAGATGCCCATAAAGACATCAAATTGTTTCAAGTGCTTTCTTAAATGGAATTATCGAAGAAGAAGTTTATGTTGCTCAACCACCTAGTTTTGAAATTCCAAACAAGATTGACCATGTCTATAAACTTAGGAAATCTCTTTATGGTCTAAAACAAGCACCCAAAATATGGTATGAAAGACTTAAGAACTATATTTTTAATAATGGTTTCTCTATTGGAAAGTTAGATTCCACATTATTTTTTAAAACATATGAATCATATTTTCTACTTGTTCAAAAATTTGTTGATGACATTATCTTTGGTGCTTCAACTGATTCCCTATGTACTCAATTCAGTGATATAATGAAAAATATATTGAAATGAGTCTCATGGGAGAGTTGACATTTTTCCTTGGTTTTCAAATAAAAGAAATGCATGTTGGAATTTTTCTAATCCAACAAAAATATACTAAGGAACTCTTAAAATGGATAAACATTGAAAATTGCAAACATGCTACCCCTCCTATGGATACTTCCACTAAAATTGACAAGGATGAAGATGGTGAACCCATTGATGTAATTCCATATATAGAAACATGATTGGTAGCTTGCTATACTTGACTGCATCTAGACCAGATATTATGTTCCCCATTGGACGTTGCACTAGATTTCAATCGAATCCTATGCATTCTCATTTTCAAACCTTCAAAAGAATTTTGAATTATCTTGTTGGCACTATACACATTGGATTATGGTATCCCAAGGGTCATTCATTAGATTTCAAAGCTCATATTGATGTTGAATATGCAGGTTGTCATCTTGATTGAAAGAGCACAAGTGGTGGTTGTTTCTTCCTGTAAAGATCTATGGTTTCATGGTTTAGTAAGAAACAAAATGCAATTGCTTTATCTACCACAGAAGTTGAATACATGGTTGTAGGTTGTCATCAAGTGCTTTATATACAACAACTATTGAATGATTCTAGTTTTGTATTTTCTTCTATGCTGGTTTTCTATGATAATACTAGTGCACTAAACTTGGCTCATAATCCCATTCTACATAGTCATGTCAACAACACTGAGATTAGACCTCACTTTTTGAGAGATCAATTGTCAAGAATAGCATCTCTTTTCATCATCTTGATATGGAGGAACAATTGGCTAACCTTTTTACCAAACCACTTTTGTTGGATCAATTTTGATATATTAGAAGGAAGTTACTCATTATTCAGCTAGAAGATGTTTACTTTGATATATTTTTTTAAGATTCTTGATTATACTTGGTTTCTAGTGTGCATCTTCAGATTGTGGCTTTTGTGGACTTTTTGTACTTACTTTGGTTTCTATACTTTAAAACATGGGTAGTCTACCCAAGTGGAGTATCCCAATCAGGGGATCTAGTTTAATATTTGTCTATCTTTTTTAGATGACATAGGGGGAGAAATAAAATACAAAACATAATATTTTATTCCTTGAGCTTCACGATATTTCAGGATCATACTCTTGGAAAAAATAATTTTGATGCTAAATTGCTTTAAGAGATGGATTTCATGTTCCATATCTCTGTAAGCATACTAGCACACATTTTTATGCCACTCAAGGATTTTTTTTCTTATCACATATGCAATTATCTTTATTTTATTTTGCTTATATTTTAGAAATGTTTTCCATCTTCAAAAAGGGGGAGCTTGTTGGTTAAATTTGACATTATCTTGCCCTCTAATTTGATGATGACAAACATTTCAATCTTATGGATCTAACCTGATACTTAAGTAGTCCCAGGAGATCATATTTCAATGGATAGATGAAGTTGACATTCTTAAATGATTGTATTTATATGTTCATACAACTTGTTATAGCTTCTACAAGTGTATAATGTACAAGTACCTAGAAGTCATGTAAAATCAAGCATTAGATTTTCCTTATCCACCCAATAAATTGTTGTACACTCACATGAAGAGTTTAAGGTTGATAGGTTTCATATGAGTCATCAATAGGACCTCACATACATTGCAAATATTTGTACAAAGTCCTTCTCAATCTACAACATTGTCGACCAAGAATCATGCGTTCAAAGACTAAGACAACCAAGAAATAACTTTGTGTATCTTTAGTTCTGAGTCAATTTTGGTCGACAATATTGTCGACCGAATATAGCTGTTGTATCAAGTTTAACCAAGAGAATGACATACATATATCCATTAGAGCCAGTTGAACGAAGATAGTCTTATAGTTGATGAGTTTATGGACTGAGATTCATCCGGCCGGTAATATTGTTGACCGAGAAAAGTTCTGGAAACATCACTTGTAATGAACATTTTAGTTGTTGCAACCCCACTACTTTCTAGATAATGGCTAGTTAAGCACTAAGAACACTTTAGACACTCCCTACAAAGTCCCTAATCTATTATAAACCATTCCTATAAATAGGAGAGGTCTTAGGACTCCCAAAACACACTTTCATACAACAACACACAAGAAACACTTAAACAATCATTCTAGAGAGAAACATAGCTGAAATACACTTGCCATCTTCTTACTTGAGCTCTTAGTTAGTGACATATAGATATAATCTACTAGCTGCCATCTATAAACATCCATATTAGGTGGTTAGGAGGTCTAACTCTTGATCTTTGAATGAAGTGTTGTACTAAATTTGTGTAACATTCCTTCTTCCAATCTACTTCTCAAAGATGTTGTGATTGTGGTCCTTCACTACTCCAAGTGGGGGAGGTTGTCTGAGGGATCTTGCTCAAAGATACTTTAAGGTGGGAAGGCTTCTCCTAGGTGATTGGAGCTACTTCAAGGTGTGAAGGATGATCCTAGAAGATTCAAGATACCTCAAGGTGTGAAGGCTTCTGCAAGGTGATTGGTGCTACTTCAATGAGGTGAAGGCTACGTCAAGGTGGTGGACGTGGATCGTCATTCTCTCCTTGGGATCTCTTTTGCATCCTGATGAAGAAGTGGTTCATGTGAAGTGATTTTATTTTATTTTAATTCCTTGAGAGGTAATAATATTTATCAGTTACAAATTCCCAATTGGATACAATTGGGTAGTGGACTGACATCCTTCAATTCAAAGGGTGGAACCACTCTCAATCGTGTGTTACTTCTTTGTGTACACTTCTCTTTTGTGAGTTACGTTTTGAATTAACATTTAAAATTACCAAAAAGCAATATTCTCCCCCTCCCCTCTAGATGTTTCAGGTCTATCTGATACATTGTTCCCTAATAAGTATCTATGTTTTTGGTTTGATATCACATGTCATGACTGACTGGATTTTGTTATCAGCCAACCCACACTCTAGTCTTGTGTGTTACTTCTATCTATCTACCTTCCACAATAACAACTGACTAGAGACATAATAAGAATGTGCATACACTTAATATCTTATGATCTCATTGTTCGAGTCATGTACTTGAAGACATATGCCATTGAGTATTCTCATTCTTTACACATTCATTATGCTTCCTCATTATCTCATAACTAAGTGAAGAATAATGAATTGGAAGCTTGCCTTTATGATTATTAATCGAATCCTTTATGTGATATGACATCACAATCATCATATGATTGGCTAGCTAGGTATACCATACCAATATACTCCCACTTGCACTTAGATCCAATCACCCACAAATTTTATTCTTAGTGATCTAAACGTGTCCATCATGTTTCTATTGTGCAAGTATTAATCCAAAAGATTTGCAATACTTTGCTAAAGTCAGTATATTGCATGTTACTTATCTCTATGTTGTATGATTTTTCATATGAGTTAGAATTGTCGTAATATGCTACCTGATATTCCTTTCCTAACCAATAGCTCCATTGTTGACACAATATCTCTACTGTGTCATTAATGGTTTGAACATCTTTAAGTTTATCCATATGAACTTCTAGATTCATATATTTCCCACTCATGTGTTCATAACACCAAGATACTCATATTTTACTATAGAATTTAATTAATGGTGTGTAGTTCAGAACTCTTCAAACTTACAACTCTTTTCCTAAAATTAAACACATTTTATATTGCGATCACTTTCTGTCATTTTGGGATCTTGCATCACTATAACTATATACACTCAACTCTTCCTTGTTGTTATAATCTAGCAACTTATTCATTTTTACTTCTCAAGTACCAATGGAAGACTTTCAATGACATTCCAATGACCCTCATTGGAAACTAATATCATCTTGTGATGTCCAACACACACAAGATTTATGGGATGAGTACATTTACATATCATGCATGATAGATCCAATTGCTAGTGCATATGACATCTTACTCATATCTTTTCATTCTTCATAAGAATCATAGCATAGGTTTCTTGAGAGACTAACTACATGAACCATGGTTAGATTCTCTCATGTAATCCTTTTCAACATGTTTCTATTATATGTGCTTATGCTTAGGTTATGAAAATTTCCAGAACCATCTCTACAGATCTCAACCCCTTTCTCATAGGATATTTCACCTAATCCTTCATTGCTAAAGGTATTTTACATGCCACATCTCAATACTCATAGTATTGAGATGTTATTCCTCATCAATTTGTGGAATATTCATATATGTGCTCCGACTAAATCTTTTGTAATCACAAATTTCATCATTTATCTTGAATCAAGTCAAACTCTTTGACTATCAAGTCAAAAGATCCCATGTCTGAGATGCTTGTTTCAATTTCAAGATTGAACATTGTAGCTCATAGATTTTATTTGCATTTATGAAGTTATAAAACCTTTAATATGTGTTAGGTACACATCCTTCCATAAATTACTTTTAAGGAATGTGGTTTTAAACTTCATATGACAAATCACATAACATGTACTAGTTTCAAAAACAAGCATGACAATGGTGAATTAATTTCTTCAAGTTAAACAATTTGAACAAATATGAAAATCTTTGTAGCCAATTTGTCCATTCAGGTTGTCCATGTTGGTCTTCCAGTGAAAACCCAACTACACCTTTTGGGTTTTACCCCTTCAGGTGGTACTACCAAGGTCATACCTTGTTAATGTGCATGGATTCCATAATGGCCTCAAGCCACTTCTTAGATTCTTTTGATAGCTTCTAGTTTATTTGTTAGCACAACATCTTATTACCAACCCATTATTCCACAAATTGTTGTGGAATTTTGAGTTTGTTATGTAACAATAAGAACTATCATATGTGTTTAACAAGAACTATCTTGTTCTGTGTTATATAACAAACTCAAGATTCCATAACAATTTGTGATTCTCACTTATTCTTATTGTACCACCTAGTTGACCTCGAACCTTTAGAGTTCTACTTTCATAGTTCTACTTTTACTCACATTGATTCTTCTGAAATTTAGTTATCATGTCAACAAAATTTTTATTATTGGATTGGGATTAAAGGTAGTATTAAATAATTCTAGTCTTGTGGATAAACTTGTCAAGAAACTACTTTCATTATATAAGTTTCAATCATTAAGACATATTGGGACATTCCCATATATTATCTCATACAGTATCTTTTAAATCATTTTTTAGGTACTTAGCTTAGTGTAAAGTATATATCCATGAGGAGATAGAAGATTAGATTAAATTATAATCACATCATGATCCATCAGGATGTAATCCCTTCTTTCTGATACAACATCATGTTTCAGGTGGATTTGACTTGTGATACACAATAACGGTCCATCTAGAAGGTCCTCAATCTTTTGATGTAGAGTATTTCAACATTTGATCATATCAATGTTTCTTAATAATTTTATCAAAAATATACTTCATTCGTAATCTTCTTGAACACTTCAAGAGATTCATGTTTGTATTTTACCAAATACAAATCCTATATCAACTGAGATCATAATTAAATATAATGAAGTATAAACAACTATGTTTAGCATTTATTCTATAAGATATGCATACATAAACATGTGTAAGGCCTAATAAAATTCTTCCTCACTCCACTACACCTAGTGATAGGTGGTTTGTCATGTTTCTCATAAATAAGACTTTAATGTCTCTTATTTGTTCAATAATAAAAGAGTCACAATAAACATCAATATTGATTCTAGAAATGCATTTCTCATATACATGTTGTAGATGACAATACTATAAATACTAACTATTTGAGTTATCAATTTATAATCTTTGGTATTTATGTTTTACAAAATCATCTTTATATCCTTTTATATGAAGATCACTAGATGGTGGGGTAATTTCCATACAAGATCACATCTCTGGAATAGAAGCATTAACAATTATTTATTTATTTATCATCTTTTTCATACAAGATGCATAAAGTAAAATGTTTCTATTTACATAATGAAATAGCAGTTCAACTAACTCTATAATGGGGTAAGATAAATTTTATATGTAGACGAAATTTGTAGTAATTCTTGCTCCGCACAGTCCATCCATGCCCTTTCATAAAGGCTTTACTTTTTATCAGATCTTGCACATCAAAATAGGTCATATCTACATCCAGTATAACATACCAAGATGAAGAAGTAATTAAATTAATTTATAACGTTCATACCTAGAGTAGAGGTTTTTTCCCCTTCCTTCTTCTTCTTTAGTTCCTCCAGGAAGAGAGGACAATTCCTTTTGGAATGTCCAGGCTGGTGACAGTGGTGACAATTGTCTCCCTTCTTTACTCCTCCCATTTTCTTGAGATCTAAAGATTTGAGATTATGACTAGCTTTAGAACTCCTATTAGATTTACCTTTTCCTTTAGACTTTCCCTTTGTCTTGGTGATCATCATCATAGACTTGGGCATGCCTTTATTTATTTGTACCTTAGTTGTTCTCAACATGCCTAGTAACTCTATTAGTGGCTCGTCAAAGTCATTCATGTTGTCGTTCAGGACAAACCGACTATATGACTTTGGTAGAGACTGTAAAATCACCTTAGTGGAAAACTATTGACCCAAGGGGAATCTCGGTCTAGCCAGGTTTTCCACATACCCAATGAGCTTGAGCACATGAGGACCTACTGGATCTCCTTCTGGCATGTTACATTTGAACAGATCCTTGGAGACATCATATCTCTCTTGTCTTTCGTAATCTTGGAACATGTTCTTAGGATGTGTGTCCATCTAAAAAACATCCATGTGCTCAAGCTACCTTTCCAACTCATAGTTCATGGAGCATAGCATCAGACACTTGGCATCAATGGCATCTTCAATATGCTTCTTGTAAGCATCCCTGTCAGCCTTAGGTGCATTGGGAAAGGGTTCATCTGGCTCCAGTGTTTCCAGGACATAGAGATTGTGCTCCTATCTAAGAACGATTCTCAGTGTCATGAACTAGTTGTGGAAGTTATTCCCATTTAGCTTGTACTTTTGAAGGACCGTTCATAGAGAAAAGTTGTTGTTATATGTTGCCATTTGATTCTAATTTTTTTTACAATTTTATCACAAACTCATTTTTTATTTGATTGATTTAATTAAAATTAACCATATTAATTAGGCATTTCATTATCTATCACTCTCATTATTTTGATCAAATAGAAACCCTCAATTACCAATTCGAAAGATTGTAGTGAATAATCTTCTAATGAGGCAAGATAAAAAATGATTCAGTTATTACCGACCAACGCCAACGT
The DNA here is from genome assembly GCA_963693085.1 of Alisma plantago-aquatica. Lineage (NCBI taxonomy): Eukaryota > Viridiplantae > Streptophyta > Magnoliopsida > Alismatales > Alismataceae > Alisma > Alisma plantago-aquatica. Next base: position 752,506,112 of record OY856413.1, read on the forward strand.
CCATAATCAATCATTAAGGCAGGCAAAGCTTTCCAATTGTATATTATGCAATTCTTGGATAGAGGATATGTACAACTCTTTACAATACTCATATGTATTCCTTTGGTGCTTAATCTCATTGAGATCACTCAATTAAGACTAAACCAAAAGACGACATGATAATAACACACCCCGCTCAGTAGGCCACACATTATTACCATCACACTTCCACGAGATAGACTGTGCACCACTCTTGGGGTTCCCACGCTTAGTCGATCAAGCATTTCATGTGTATTGCTAATGGAAAGCATCTTAGACTTAATGTTTGATTGAGGGATTTTATATATATCAAATATATAAATACATATATATACATATATATCCAATCACCACATACTAGTATGTATCATATACATGTTATATCCCACAACATAAACATGCAATATAAAACATTAGGGATGGTTATTGCCATATTTATTGTAGTTCCTTAGAGCTACAAGGAATTACTACCACCTAGGTCTACATTACATGCAAGAACATGTTGTTGGTGTATATTTGTTCTTGCCAATCTGGGTTGATCGATCCAACTCTTGAACCAATTGTCTCGGCTCTTGCTCGATCGGTTGGTCATCTAAGACTATCAGTTGGCCTCCTGTCCAATTCATGTATGGACACCTCCAAATGGTTAGTTGGAATTACCAGCCAGTCGGTTTGGTCCACTTGTGGTCTGCCCTCTTCAGTCGTCTAGTCAATCGGCTCATCACATGAAATGGTCGTCTTGCCTAACATTGATCATCATATTTGTTGTTGCAAGAAAGGAAATTGTCCTATTGTTACTAAACTTATTAAATGGTATAGAGAAACCTCGACTTAATTTGAGGGGAGAAAAGATAGTAAAGAATAATATTTTTACATTGGAAAGAAGAAGATAGAGGCTCGTATGCAAGTCGAGATAAAATTGGAATAAAACAAACCATTCAACCACACACAAATATTTGGATTATTGCCATAACCATGCTACACATCCACCATCAAAACCAATTTTCAAATGATGTTTGTAAATTATATATATATATATGTATATATATGTATGTATATATACATGTATATATATATGTATATATATGTATGTATATATACATGTATATATATATATATATATATATATATATATATATATATACATATATATATATTTATATATACTAATGAACATACACGTGAAAATGCAAGTGTCATCTCATAAATGTCAATTTATGTTTGATTGTTTTAAAATTATTGAAATAATAAAGATTATTTTGTTATCAAAAAATATAAATTAGTTCTTGATATAATTAAACATTTTTATTTTGAGAAAAATGTTAAATTTAAAATGTCTACAATAAGAGATGGATTTGATCTTAATCTAGTTTTCTCAATCAAATTATTTAATGCTAGTACATCATGAAGTCCATCCAATATGTGCAATTATTTAAGTCGGCATATGTAATGTCAAGTTACATTAAATTGTATACACAAATTGTTATGCATTCGATAACTAATTTTTTATTTTATATTAAAAATGTAATAAAATAAGGACTATTATCCCATCTCTTACTAAGATACCATTATCTCATCTTTAAATGATGAATCACAGTTACTTGCATATCTACATATTGAATTATGTATTTCTATAATAATCAATAATGAAGTCCCTTAACAATTAAAGAGTTGATTTAGCTCTGATTGAAGAATGAATTTGGAAGAAAAAAATTACCAGTGAACCCTCTTATGGTTGGAACAATATTTTTGACCCCTATAAAAGTAACTCAAACTACTCTCTAAGCCCATGAGAAATGGCACACCACCCTCATAAACTTGGAATGGGACATGCCAATTTTACTTCCAAGAAGAGCATTTCCAAGAGTCAATTGGGTCCCTTTTCTGAGAGTCTCGAGCAACAACACATGAGCCACTCCTCAACAAAACGAGAGAACATGAACATTTTTATTTCTAAGATATTTAGCCTTTATATTTACAAATTGTACACATAATAAGGAAAAATCATAAGAAAGTTCTATATTAATTTTAGAATATCATAATTATTTGTGATCCTTCTTATATTTGTATTATTGTAACATCTTAGCTTTGAAATTAAGTTAAACATGTTATTATTAAAGCATTTTAGTTGGTGTGGGAGTCCGCTAAGAAGAGGGTGTGTATGGTACATGAGTGGCGTGTGGTGATGGGCATGAGAAAAAACATAAATAGAATAGGGAAAAAATGAAGAAGAATTGCGAAAAGTGATAAAGTCGAGGAGAGAACAATGTTTTAAAATACTTCTTTCTGATTGGCCAAAGATGCAAAAGATAACATTGGCTGTAATTAGTTGGAAAAATATCCTCTCTCTCTCTCACTCACTCTCTCTCTCTCTTTGTGTATATATATATATATATATATATTTATATCTGTGTGTGTACATATATGTGTATGTGTGCACATAGTATTTTCTTAATAAGGCAATATTATAGATATAGATGTTATTAGACATGTATTACAAGCATACATATTCACATATACATACATATATTCTCATACTATAATATATTAACATATATAATACTATCTTTGTAATGTTGCTTAACATAATAATGATTTCCTATAAACCAGCATATCAGAATACTATAGGCGTATTTTAAGAAAATATATTTTTAAATAAAATATGAATATACTTGTCGTTCAAACCTTAAGAATTTTAACATACACCCATATTGTAATTCCTCCCGTGAACAGACAAACTAACCCACACTAAAGAATTGACTTCTCGTAGCCATCCCACTTATGAAATTATGCAATTCTATAATGCTACAAAGTCTCTTTAATATTTCTTCCATGATTTACTTAAGAAAAATATCTCACTACTAAATTAACACCACTAAATGAAAGATTTACTATCTTAAGTTTTACAAAATATTTTGAAAAAAGAATACTCAAACATTCCACTTTGGCATAGAAAAAATCACGTATAGAATGTTTAAGAAAATATTCCCAATATTGATGATTAATCATTCTATTTTAGAATGGAGTCCCCCACCCCCCGAATAAGTAAGCCCCATTATTTCCCAAACCGGCTCCTGGTCCTACCCGGTAGAACCGGCCGGGGGAATTCAACATAGGCGAGGAGAGCATCAGAAAGATTGCTTCAACTAAGCTAAAAGTTTTCCTAGTTTCCGATACAGATACTATACTAATAGATGTCAAGTCCCCTCTACGAATCATGCAACTCTCTTTACCACACGAAACTTGATATCTAAATCGAGCCACCAAAGATCCCCCCGTGTGACCTCCGGTGGAGCAATTTTTAGAATAGACTCTTGATTTTTCTGAATAGAAAAGAGGACCACGGGCATGTGTCAGTGTAGACACCTCAACAAACTCATGTGGACACTCCTTAGCCCAAGAACAATCTCTCACATACACAGGTTACTCCCATTTTGTTTGCTGCTACTATGGGATTTTACTTTCTTTTCCTCTGGCTACTAAGATGTTTCAGTTCGCCAAGTTGTCTCTTGCCTGCCCATGGATTCAGTAGTAGTTCGAAAGGTTAACCTATTCATATGCTTACTTTCAACTCTACAAAAAGATGTCACATAGAATGACATCTCTATGGCCCAAAGAATAAAAATACCATCCATTTGTCACTTTGTAAGACAAAGCACTAAAACAATAGATGCCTTTCACCCATGTTTTGGGTGAAAGAAGTTGCTTTGGTTCTATCTCATTCTTTTTTATTTTTTTGGGGTAAATTGTCAAATAAAATGGCATTGCCACCGCATGGATTTAGAAAACGGAAAATTATGTGGCATTTTCTCAATAAAGTGGGTCATTTTTGAAATATTTTTATTTCATATTATTTTATCAAAGTGGGTCATTTTGATCTTTGTGTCTGTTTTTATATTTCCTATAGCATCCTCATACATTATATTTGTGTTAGATATCTTTAAAATAACAAAACCACAGAGAGTGAGCATAATTGAGCGCTTCATATATATTCAAGGTTTGTTTTCCCAAAAAATATGAACAATGTATTACCTCAAAACCACTTCTTAAAATAATAACATTAAAAAGATAAAAAGTATGAGTTGGATACATGTGTGAGGAGGAATGGAGAGGAGGATGTGCACTATACTAAGCGCTACAACAGTTTGATGCATATTCTTTACTTACAACTTACAGTAGCAATGATGTCCATACGAAAGAGGCAATAATAAACCATGTCCTGTTATTGACGTTGTCGTGGGAGGAGGAGCCATACTCCACTAAGAATCTAGGTGCCAGTTGGACATGCTTTGTAGTCATCTGCTGTGTATCACGGATAGTGCAGTGGCATATGAATACCCCACCAGAGCACCTTGTCAAGCCCACCTGTCTTGACTAGAGGGAGATCATTGCGACCTTCCACCTATTATGCCTCAAAGACTCCTAGTCCTAATCCTAATCCTACATGGTGTGGCAATCCTATTTTGGGTCTTGTCTTGGTTTCAGTCCAACCCATGTTCCTACTTGGATTTAGATTAGTATTCCTATTTGGAGTTGTAGATGGCTCTATCTTCATGCAACTTGGACTCCTATTGTGTACTAGAATCCTATTAGGATTGTTTATTCCTAGTTGAAGCCTTATGGCATGGAGCCTATAAATAGGACCTTAGGGGCATGAAATTTTCTTGTACTGAGAAGTGTCGATGTACAGTGTTGTACTGAAGAGAGTTCTCTCTTTTCTTTGGGTGTAACCTTTTCAGGTTCTCTTTCTTTGAGAGTATCTCTCCTTTGTAATCTTCTTGAAATAGTGAAATTCTCTCTCCTCCCGTGGATGTAGGTCATCTTGACTGAACCACATAAATCATGTGTTTTGGTTGCATGATCGTTCTTCTATTATCGTCTAGTTCTTCTGCCGAACTAGTCATATTCTCTCATTCAATAACTTAACAAAGTGGTATCGGAGCTTTGTGTTCAAGATACGAATGATGACGAGTTTGTACAAGATCTAGACGTTTGATTGCAAAATCAATTCCGGGCTATGGCAGATCACGATGCATGTTGTAATTGTTCAACAAGGAGTTGTTTTGGCTCTAGATGGGAGATGGACCAGAAGGCTCTTACCGCCATCCAGTTATCCTTGGACTACAAGGTTTTGGCCGAAGTTGCCAAAGAAACTATTGTTGCTGGTATTTGGAAGAAACTCGAAGATCTCTACATGACGAAGGCTCTCCAAATGAAACTTTATCACAAGCAGTGTCTCTACTTACTGCGCATGGTGGAAGGCAGTTTTGTCCGTGATCACATTGATGAGTTTACATCTATTATTATGAATCTGAAAAATATAGATATTCAACACGAAGATGAAGATAAAGCCCTTATTCTTTTGTGCTCTTTACCCCCATCATACAATCAGATTCAGGAAACTATTCTGTATGAAAAGTCTTCAATCAAGGTAGAGGATGTTATATCTTCATTGTTGTCAAAGACCATGGTTTATAAAGACCTAATTGCTTCTTCTAGCGGGATTCAGGTAGAGGCTCTTATGGTGAGGGGTCGTACAAAGGAGAAGGGAAACAACAAGAAGGAAACACACAGATCTAAGTCAAACTCCAAGAAGGTCTATAAATATTGTAAGGAGACTGGACACATCGTTGATGAATGTTACAAGTTGCAGAATAAGAAGAAGAGGGAGAGTGAAAACAAGAACAACCTACAAATGTTAATGTAGCACAGGAAGGTCCAGATTATGTTCTTATGGCTTCATCATCTTATTCCTCATCCATAAATTTTCAAACTTCTTGAATTCTGGATTCCGGCAGTTCACATCGCATGTGTCCACATAGAGATTGGTTTTCTTCTTATGAACACCTTGATGGAGGTGTAATAAACATGGCAAATGATTCTACTTACAAGACCATTGGCATTGGGTCAATCCGTATAAAGATGTTTGATGGAGTCATTTGAACTATCTCAAACGTCTGTCATGTTCAAGGTCTCCAGAAAAATCTCATATCTCTTGGCTTTCTTGAAGCTAACATATTTCCACACCATGATGAAGATGGAATCCTATCAATTACCAAAGGAGATGTTGTTTTGATAAAGGGAGTATGGATTCCAGGAAACCTTTATAAATTAATTGGTGAAACTGTGACTGATGAAGCTGTTGTTGCTTCTTCCCCAACTACTTCAAATCTAGATTCAACCAAATTGTGGCATATGAGACTAGGACACATGAGCCAGAAAGGCCTAAAATTATTATGCAGGAGAGGACTTCTAGGTGATATCCGTACTGAAAAGTTAGATTTCTGTGAACATTGTGTTATGGGAAAGCAGAAACAGGTCAATTTTTCTGCTGTAAATCACACTACAAAAGGTACTATTGATTATGTTCATTCAGACATCTAGGGTCCTTATCAAGTCCCGTCCAAGGGAGGTGCTACATATATGCTTACTTTCATAGATAATTTCCCAAGGAAAGTTTGGGTGTATTTTTTGAAGTATAAATCTAAGGCTTTTTATCAGTTTAAAAAGTGGAAGATGCTTACTGAAAAACATACAGGAAGGAGCATCAAGAAACTGAGAATAGATAACGACATGGAGTTTTGTTCTTCTGAATTCAATGAGTTCTGTCAATTTGAATGTATTGCAAGACATCACACAGTTAGACATACACCTCAATAGAATGATGTTGTAGAATGCATGAACATAACTCTTCTAGAGTGTGCACGTTGCATGCTGATCAGTGCAGGTCTTAGCAAAGCTTTTTGGGTTGAAGCCATCTCTACTGCAGCCTACCTTGTCAACCATTCACCATCAACTCTAATTGGATTCAAAACTCAAAAAGAGGTATGGTCTGGTCATCCTGCAAAATATTCTAATCTGCATACATTTGGTTGTCCTGCATATGTCTATTCAAATGAAGGAAAGCTTGAGCCTAGAGCAAAGAAATGTATTTTTCTGGTTTATGTTGATGGTGTGAAGGGATACAAATTCTGGTGCACTGAGCCTAAGTCATCAAAGTTTCTAATTGAAAGAAATGTTACCTTTGATGAGTCTGTCATGTTTTCTGAAAAACATGATGGTGTTACTTCTTCTACTACAGCTTCTCAGAGTTCCACAGAATAGGTGGAGCTTGAAGTCACTACACACAGCCTATCACCTCCTGTTGTTACACAGGAAAATCCAGATGAAAATGAAGATGACACTACTGAAGAACAACCATATAGCATTGCTTCTGGGAGACAAAGAAGACAGATCAGACCACCTACAAGGCATTCAAATTATATTGTTGCATATGCCCTTGCTACAGTTGAATTAACAAATGATTCTAGAGAACCGACTACCTACAAAGAAGCCATGGCTGATCCCAATTCGACCATGTGGATTGCTGCTATGAATGAAGACATGGAGTCTCTTCAAAAGAACAAGACTTGGGTTCTTATTGATCCTCCAACTGGAAAGAAGATTGTTGGATGCAAATGGGTATTCAAAAGGAGGGAGGTTGGTCCTGGAGATTCTACTGAAAGCTACATGTCCCGTGTTCCCTATTCTAGTGTAGGTGGTATTATCATGTATGCTATGATTTATACGCATCCAGACATAGGACAAGCAGTTAGTATGATGAGTAGATACATGTCCAATCATGTAAAACTACATTGGCAAGCAGTCAAGCACATTCTTAGGTACCTTAAGGGTACATCTTCTACATGCCTTAGATTCGGTAAGAGCACAGAGACGCTTGTTGGCTATGTTGATTTTGACTTTGCTAATGATCATGATAAAAGGAGATCTCTTACAGGCTATTTGTTTACTCTTGGTGGTTGTATTATAAGTTGGAAAGCTACATTACAACCCACTATTGCATTGTCTACTACCGAATCTGAGTACATGGCATTGACATAGGCCATAAAAGAAGCTACTTGGCATAGAGGACCGTGTTCTGAATTTTGTATTCTTGATAAGACAACGGTCATCTACTATGACAGTCAAAGTGCAATTCATCTTACAAAAGATCAGATGTTTCATGAAAGGACAAAGCACATCAACGTCAAGTATCACTTCATCAGAGAGTTGATAGCATAAGGGAAGATTATGGTGAAGAAGATTGTAAGAAAAGAAAATCCTACTGATATGATGAAAAAGCCATTTCCAATTTCCAAGTTCAAGACCTACTTGGACTTGGTTAGCATTCACAACTGACAGTGATGCCCTTAGGGGATGGAGGAGAAGAAGATTGCAATTTTTCTTGTAAGATGTTGACTTCGAGTCAAGGTGGAAATTGTTATGCCTCGAAGACTCCTAGTCCTAATCCTAATCCTATATGGTGTGGCAGTCCTATTTTGGGTCTTGTCTTGGTTTGAGTACAACCCATGTTTCTACTTGGATTTAGATTAGTATTCTTATTTGGAGTTGTAGATGGCTCTATCTTCATGCAACTTGGACTCCTATTGTGTACTAGACTCCTATTGGATTGTTTATTCCTAGTTGAAGCCTTATGTCATGGAGCCTATAAATAGGACCTTAGGGGCATGAGATTTTCTTGTACTGAGAAGTGCCAACATATAGTGTTGTACTGAAGAGAGTTCTCTCTCTTCTTTGGGTGTACCCTTTTCAGGTTCTCTTTCTTTGAGAGTATCTCTCCTTTATAATCTTCTTGAAATAGTGAAATTCTCTCTCCTCCCGTGGATGTAGGTCATCTTGACTGAACCACATAAATCCTGTGGTTTGGTTGCATGATCTTTCTTCTATTCTCATCTAGTTCTTCCACTGAACTCGTTGTATTCTCTCAGTCAATAACTTAACAAAGTGGTATCGGAGCTTTGTGTTCAAGATCTGAACGATGACGAGTCTATATAAGATCGAGAAGTTTGATTGCAAAATCAATTTTGAGCTATGGCAGATCACGATGAGTGGTGTAATTGTTCAACAGGGAGTCACTATGGCTCTAGATGGGATCTAGCAGTTGCCATCCACTATGAATCCAGAAGACAAGAAGGAGATGGACCAGAAGGTTCTTACCGCCATCTAGTTATCCTTGGACTACAAGGTTTTGGCTAAAGTTTCCAAAGACACTATTGTTTCTGGTATTTGGAAGAAACTCAAAGATATCTACATGATGAAGTCTCTCCAAATGAAACTTTATCACAAGTAGTGTCTCTACTTACTGCTCATGGTGGAAGGCAGTTGTGTCCATGATCACATTGATGAGTTTACATCTATTATTATGGATCTGAAAAATATATATATTCAACTCAATGATGAAGATAAAGCCCTTATTCTGTTGTGCTCTTTACCCCCATCATACAAGCAATTTTGGGAAACTATTATGTATGGAAAGTCTTCAATCATGGTGGAGGATGTTATATCTTCATTGTTGTCAAAGACCATGATTAATAAATACCTAATTGCTTCTTCTAGAGGGAGTCAGTCAGAGGCTCTTATGGTGAGGGTCATACAAAGGAGAAGGGAAACAACAAGAAGGAAACACACAGATATAAGCCAAAGTCCAAGAAGGTCTGTAAATATTGTAAGGAGACTGGACACATTGTTTGTAACATCCCTGACCTGGGTTATGTTTTAACCCTAGATGTTTTGTTTAAGAAAGATAATTATATGCTTGCTTTTATTTTTTGAAAAATAATTAAGTTTCAAAAGGAACTTATATTTCAAATTCAGTCCTTTTTGAATAATGTTGAAAACAATGTTTTGCCTGTTTTGGACTAAAGTGCAAATTACCCAAGTTGAGGGGTTAACTTGAAAACATTACATGATAAAATGTTCCTCAAGTGTTGAAGCATCATTAGAATGAAAATGATGCAGAGGTTTGGCTTATGGAATCCTGAGCACCAAGAAAGAGCTTATTGAGCAATGTTTTTGCATTAAAACCTCATTTTGGTGTACTGTGCAATTTACGCAAAACTTAGCGTTCAATATGCAAAATACCACTTCTACAGAGTCCCTAATGTTTCTTGGTATCAATTAGAGACAAGAAAAATTAGACATGCATCTCATTTGAGACTCTTTGGAGGAGAGAGAATCTTGATATTAAAATAATCAAGATTTAAGCATAATTGAAACCCTAATTCAATTTAAATGCAAAAATAAATATATTAATGGAAGTTCCCTTCAACCAAAAATATATTAATGGTTGAATTTATATAAGTATGGACTTCCTTGTGCCTTGCAATGTCACTGAAATATCTAAAGTGAGTGGACAGCCCACTCACATTAATTAAAGAAAAAGTAATATCCACTAATTTTTGGATATTATTATTATATTGATTAAGGTTCTTAATTGATTTCTTTTAATTCATGGATAAAGAAGAGAAATTTATAGGGGAGGATGATGGCTTCGTATGCAAGGGAGTGAGGGGGATAAGTGGCACCAATTTAGGGAATTGAAGGATTATTATAACACTTTCTCTCTCATTGAATTTCCTTATAAACACTTCATTCTTTCACCCAAATGAAATGTTTTTTTAAATCTTCTTTCTTTCCATGCTTTTTCTGAACACAAGGGAGCTTAGGAGCAACAGGAGGACGTGCCCCAACCTTTAGGTGAGCTCCTTAATCATCTTTAACCTTGATTTGATGGTGGAAATCGAAATTCAATGCTTATTTTCTTCTTTTCTCCATTCAATCTTCAACCTTAGCCATCCTTTTCACTCAAAGACTTGAGGACGGACTTTTGCAAATTGAGAAAGATTAATTCACCATTAAATAAGTGAATCTTGAAGCTTGGATTCAACTTTGAAGGCGGGTTATATAGCTTGAACCCTTAAATGTTATTATTGCATTCAATTCTTAAATTCATGTTGATCATTTTGTTCTTCTCAAAATTCCTTTGGATAATTGATGGAATCACCACATGAATGGTAGTAGATTTCAAAGGTATGGAGCTTGATGATCATGACATCATCTTAAGAACACATCTTGATAACAATTTGAGCAAACAGTTTCACTCTTGAGACCAAACAGTCTCAAGATCGTTTGGTGACCAAACGGTCTCAAGACCGTTTGAGGTCAATTGACCTCAAGACTGTTTGAGGTCAGGAGATGTCATGGTTGGACGATGATGCAATGGTTCCAATTGAATTAATCCCAAAGTTTTCAACAAGTGATGGTTCCTTGATTTCAAACCCTAGATCGATTAGATTGAACAAAGCCCTAATTGGACCAAACAGTCTCAAGACCATTTGGGGTCAAACGGTCTCAAGACCGTTTGGGGGCAAATAGTCTCAAGACCGTTTGGGGTCAAAAGTTCTTAGGACCGTTCGAGGTCAAAAAGTATCATGACTGTTTGATGGTATCAAACCGATTGAAGGATTGATTAAAAAACGTTTGATGATCTCAAACCATTTGAAGGTCCAAGTGGCTCAAACCATGTAAGGGATATTTACCATAAGTGATTGAAAAAGTATCTGAAGGTTAATTACAATGAAAGTAACCCTAAAGTACTGAAGTGAATAGGTACATTCATAATAATTGACATTGATGTGTATGAGTGTAATAACTCAATACACTATGTTGATCATAGATGCATGTACTGGAATAAAGGGTTGATCCAATTTTATAAGTGTGAAGTAATAAACATCTAGAGAGGATGGGAGAGATGAATTCATACATGGATGATAAACATGTAGTGATTAAGCCTTGATACTTTCAATATGAGTAAAATATGAAATTAGGGTTTGATCTTTGGTAATGAGATCATGAAACCCTAATCGAGAAGGTTGGTGAACCCTAACCCTAATTTAGGGCAATGCTATGTAAAACCCTAATTTAGGGTGATGGTATAACCCTAATTTAGGGAAATGAAATGAGGAACCCTAATCAAGGGTAATATTATGAAAAACCCTAATTTCGGATGAAGGTACATTAAACCCTGATTTAGGGAAAGGTTATAATTAACCCTAATTTTAGATAATGATATGTTAATTACTAATATAGGGTGATGATAAGAGAAACCCTAATATAGGGTGACGCCATGTGAAACCCTAATATAGGGTAAAGGTATGTGAAACCCTAATTTTGGATTATAGTGCATGAAACCCTAATCTTGGGCAATGAAATGAGAAACCATAACCCTAATTTCGGGTAATGGGATGAGAAACCTTAAGTGACATGAAATGTGTAACCCTAACCCTAATGAGGGAATAGTGGTGTTACCTTGTATTACATGGTGTGATGTGTAACTAAAATGGCTGTTATCATATGTACTAACCATGTAGGTATCATGAGATGATGAGCATAGCCAGGTATGAGCGATGATGTTTTATTTATTAAAAATGGTTAATGGGCCTTGTGAGCCATTATATGTATTGTTGCCTAGTGAGAGGTGACAAGATGGGCTTTGAGAGCCATGTGAGATGCTTGTGTAGCAAGTATCATGTTTACCTTGGTCAAATGACCTGAAGGTATAAGTTATCTAATGAGTGGTACCAAGTGTTCTTTGATGAACTGAGGGTTTGAATACCCATATTCCATAATCATGATGATGAGATGTTGAGGGATGAGAATTCCCAAAGCTGAGATAAGGTATTGAGATCCCAATGTTTTATAAAGTTCTGGAAAGTACTTGGTGGAAGTATTACACATTCTTTTGTAACATATATCATAATAGTTATGTTTGGAATCTTGATTTGATGCTAAAAGAATATGATAATGCATTTAATTAATCAATTGATATCATAAAATGTAGTTTCCCTAACCACAGATCCATCAGTGTCAGAATTTGCTGAATGGTGAAATGAGTTAAACTCAGAATGCATATTCTTGAATATGTGGGGGCAATGGGTAGACATATCATTTGCCCCATAGGATTGGCTGCGGGCCATGTCCTATGCATGTGATTGGTTACAGACCATACCCCAATAAGAGTATGTATGCGAGCCATGTCTCCTCAATATAATACCAGGCATTGGCTACGTGCCATATCCTGAAGAGAGTATATGCTACAGGCTATAACTCTATAGTGAATATGCCACTATACCCTGGCAAGATAATTTCCGTTGACACATGATGTCTCTGCCAAGTAATCTCGTACTAATTGAGACAAATGAGGTCTTCGAGTCCCGCTCTTCCATTGACCTTGTGTGGTACCAATGCTTAACGTAATCATGGTCGGTTGGAGCATGAACCATATACTTCATCTCTTTAGGGCTTAAGTATATTTGTAAAATGTAATCAGTCGTGTAGCGTATTTTCTTAAGGTTGAAATATGAAAATCATTGGTTGATGTCACCTTTCTTAGCATGTCCTAAATGGATAAATGTTATATATGTTCTTCAATTCCTTATTGGATAAGTGACATGATTCTTTATCAAGTTATAGCTGAAATGTTTTGAATAAGAATATTGCTTTAATCTATTTAGACAATGATTTATTTGTTGTTGAATATATATGATTCCTCTGCTCAGTTTTATTCTATTAAACTGCAATAATAATGTTTTTGGCAGAAAGTTATATCTCTCGCTGGGACATGGGTCTCACTATGTTGGTCACCAACACTTTTTAGGTAGACGCGAAAGAAGAGGAAGAAATCCTATAATAGGGGAAGAGCAGTAGCAGCAACAGGGACAACAGTGATATTCCATGTGGAGGCACTGGTTGTCATAATTGTTGTATAGAAAGTCCTATGTGTCGTCTTTGTACTCTCAGGTCCTCAAAGTTAATAGTTGGAACTTTTAATGAATCGATATGAGATTTTGGCTTGATGCCTTGAGGTTCTTAGGCTGCTTGTGTATAGTTTTAACATGGCAGTTGATGCTGGTAATCCTCAAGACGGGATGATAGAAAATATGTACTTATGAACCACGATGTAAATAAAATACATTGGTTCTTGATAAAAGAGTTTTCCTGTGTTTGGATCTCTTTGTAAATGGTTTTAATTTTTAGTATTTTTAGTAATCCACTGTTAATGATCACTTCCTCTTAGTTAATGACATTTTGTTCGAACGGTGCATCTCAATTAGTGTTATCAGAGCTCTAGGTTCGTTGAGTCTACAGAGACATAGGATTAAGGTTGTTGAGTCAATTCTAGTGTCTTTCAGTATATCTGATAGTGACTTCTGCTCATATAGGAGAAGAAGAACTTGAAGATGTCTGGATCACACCAAGAACATGCTGCTGAGAGCAGCATTGCTGCACCAGGAAGAGGTGCAAGGGACCAAACTAGGGAGGAACCAGTACCTGAACATCCTTAGTTTAACCAAGCAGATATAGAGAACCAAGCCTTCCATGCTCTGTTAGGGAAGTTCATGGCAACCATGACAGATATGGCGGATAGGATGCCACCACTTTCACCTAGGGCACCATCCCACAATGAAGGATTGGGAGCTGGCAAGACTTTTGAATGGCTTCGATGGGTAGGAGCCACTGAGTATGCTGGCACACACTACTACAGAAACGGCCTTTGGCGTCGGTCGTTTAACCCCATTTGGCGACGGTTTCCGACCGACGCCTATGTGGGCGCCGCTAAAGGTCGAACACTTCGGCGTCGGTTTTTTAACCGACGCCTATTTAATCTATAGGCGTCGGTCGTTTAGTAGAGAACCGACGCCAAAAGGGTTCGCGCCACAGAAAACGGCATCATCTAGGGCACTTTCTGCGTCGGTGTTTTAGTAAATAACCGACGCCACTATGGAATATAGCGTCGGTCTTTTAGTAGATGACCGACGCATAAAGTGCCCTAGATGACGCCATTTTTTGTGGCGCGAACACTTTTGGCGTCGGTTATATACTAAACGACCGACGCCTATATGTTAAATAGGCGTCGGTTTGATATGAATATCCGACGCCATTTCCAGGACTGCTTTGGCCACATCAGGCGTCGGTTTATTGAAAAAACCGACGCTGTAGGTCTTTCCTGACGGTTTTCTATAAATAACCGACGCCTATTTATATATATTTTTTTTCATATCAGTTTGCAGGCCTGCTGTGGCTGGTCAGCAGGATGAGAACCTGCAGTTCAGTTTTCTGAACTGCAGGTTTACGACATCCATTGATATCAGCCTACAAATAGGCCGCAAACCTGCAAAAGTCACAAGCAAAATTCTACACAAGTACATACATTCAGACATCAATTCAATTCTCACATTCACACACATATAGAAACATTCAAATACATGTATTAACATTCAGAAATATTCATTTACATAGTATCATTCATTATCGCTATCAACATCCCAATTATATCTTACAGTTGCCACTGCTTGTATGGCTTTTGCCCATTCTTCTCTTACTTCATTTAATGCTTCCATCGTATATGGAGCATGTATATTTTTTAAACGTTTACCTGTAGTGTTGTCAGTTTTAAACACCTGCAAAGAGAATGATGTATATATATAAGTAATAATATAAAAATAATATAAGATTGATATATTGCATACTAACTAATGAGAATATATATAATACCTCATGTATGGTATCGATGTCCAATGCGGCATATTTGATAATCATCTGCATAAATCGCATCACATAGTATGCGCATGCCCATCCATTGTCTTGTGTAGCACACTATAAATTGAAACATACAAAATAATACAACTAAGCACAATTCACATCAATAATATATATATTTGAGTCGGGAACTTACTTGTACGTTCTGCCAATTTATTGGCTGGTTCTTTTTCCTTGGGACCGTTCCTCCAGCCTTTTTGAATGCATCTAAACCCCTACATGTTAATATAACACAATAAATTGCATAAGTAAATAGTAATGTAATAAAAGATGTTAACGGATATAAAAATGAAATATTTCTCACCAGAATAATGGCATTCTCATTACGTGTCCAATTTTAGTGTTCAATGTACTCCCCGCAGGATCTAGATAATAAACAGTGAATGTCCCGGGGACAATAACTAGTAACTCCCAATGTCTACCGCTAGAAGTAAGAAGTTAACAATTAATAACTCAAAATGCAAAATAAAAATGGAATTTTCTTAAGTCCAAATTATAAATAAAGTAAACTTACTTGACATTGAATGGAGCTATTATTATCGTCTTCTTTTGCTGACCAAAAATTGTAAAAGCATCTATACAGTATTGTTGAACATTATCAGGGTCTTTAGCTACCAAACTAATCAATGATGGAATCAAAAATCCCACATGATCAAATGCAAATTGTTTGCAATGATCTTCAACTAGGTAGCTGCAAAACATATAGGCGTATGCATTAATATATAAGAAACCAGATCACCGGATCTTACACAAGGTATATGGATGTATAAACAAGATCTCACCTTATCCATGTCTCTATCATTGATGTATTCAGCCAATCATACATAAACAGCTCAATAATATCTTGTATAAATAAAGAGCTATCGTATGATTGACCTGCATAATCTGCATCTAAAGAAATAATTATAGGGCAATGTACATTATGTGCCCGTAGCCAACATGCCATTCCCCTACAAGCAGGACCTAACGGGTATGTTAGGTCAGTTGGAACCCAATCGGGTAATGCGGGAAGTGGAAGTGGAGGCCTAGGTGCTCCTGGTGTCTTCTTTTTAACCTGTACATATAATTTCAGATCAGTTGACATCATATATACACATTAACAGTCTAAATCAATGTAAATTTATCTTACAATTTTAGTCGTGTAGACGACATCTGCTTTGGGCCACAATATCACCCCGCCTTCTGCATCAGCAAGTCTATCAATATCCGGGTGGGGATATGGCAATGTAGCTTCTCTCCAATCAGGTAACACACGTATCGGGCTCACACGAACGTAGCCCTGTGGCATTGGAGTCCCGTGAAACATTGCCCCAGGAAGGGACGGGTAAGCCTGCGCCTCTGCAACAACGTAGTCTTGCATTCTTAAGCGGCATGGCTTCAATGCCTACAAATTTACGTAAAGAATATTATACATATATACATATCATCTTGAAAACATAACAACTTGAAAAGACTAACTACAATGTCATAAACAATACTTACAGCAGACGTGCTAGGCGATGGGTCTCCAGGATTACTCGCAGTCTGTGCATCAGGAGAAGAGTGGGTCGCCATAGGCGTATTGGAAGCCTGAGATGCCTGCCACCGCAGCAATTCTTCCTTGACCTTCTCAGCAACTACATCGTTGATCTTCTTAGCAACTAAATCCTCAACTCTCTTATTCTCCTATACATGGATAAAAGAAACATTAGCTTCTTATTAATGAATTTCCTTTTGCAGTAACATTCTAAAAAAAGAATAGGTTACCTCTTCTTGAGAAAGTCCCGCTCTGGGTTTGCGCTGGGATGGCCCAAAGAATGCTTTGATGCCAACACCAGCGCCGGCACCTCTAACACGTCCAGGATGCTCTGGGTTACCCAGAGCAACTGTCAATTCATCCCTTGTGCCCTGAGGGATGAACGTGCCTTGTTTTCTCTGCTCGTGCAGCTCCCGCTAATCACCATAAACAGAAATTGGTAAGTTAACACCACAAATAATCAATATTCAAACGATTTCTCTAAGAGTTGTATTTTACCATTTTTGCAGCCGCCTCAGCAGTTACAGGCTTCTTTATTTCACCCTTCTTGTTTTGCCTGCCAGCTATCCAGATATCATGGCGAGGCATGGGTGTGGCAGACTCCTGAGTAGGAGCAGACTCCTGAGTAGCCGCAGACTCCGCCTGTAGTCTTTGGCGAACGCTTGCATAGCCTTTTGGACCCATAGTGTGGTCATGCACATTCAGTGCACGCCTTGCTTTTTGTGCGTCACTGAGGGCCTAGTTAGTATGCACATTAATGATTTGGTTAGTAGCACTAAATGCTAATCTTGAAACAGGTGAATACAATGTATATTAATTAAATTAGGAGTGACACCTAATACCTTGAATTCTTCAGATTTTCTTGAAGCAACAAAATTGTCCCAATCTTCTTTGTCCAAGAAGTTCCATTGTTCAAGGGCTGACTTCTTCTTCTTATCACCCTCTTTTATGTATTCTCTGTTCAGATTTGTCCTATAATTCCTAAGCATCTTTCCAGCGCGTTGCATCACATTTTTACGATGCAACTTCTCATCCAATGCAAACAGATTCTGTAAAATAGAAATGTTATTAACTAGTATCCAAAATAGAATTGCAAATAATAGAATTTGTAATCTACAAAATAGAATTGCAAATAATAATAACTCACGCATAAATCCTTCCATATCAAGTCTTTTTTCCCTTGAGGAACTTTATGCCAATTGTCATACTTAACACCACAATGGCTCCGAGTGGTACACCCAAGATAGTTCACAAAATTATTGCGGTTCACTCCAATTGGATTTCCTCCATTATCAAACTCCACCACCAATTTAGATCCACTACCACTTAGCGCTAATAACTTCTTCAACAGAGTGATGCCCCTTTTCTTGTTAAGTGTCTGGTGTTGCGCATCAAGTTGCTCCAGTGCTTCAGTGGGTACAGGTGCATCAACCTAAAATTTGACAAAAATAAAACACACTAACTTAGCCCAATATAGAAATATAGGATATATGACATAACTAGAAGATAATGAATTTTATAGAAATACAGGATATGTTTTTAGAACTTACATTAGTATCCTCGCCATGCTCGTCATGGACAGCATGCTCATCATGAACTTCATGCTCATCATGGACATCATGCTCATCATGGTCAGCCATCTGAAAATGTCATTAAAAAGGCAAACATTTAGCATTTCTATTAACTAGAAAAAGGCAAACATTTAGCATTTGTATTAACTAGAAAAAGGCAAACATTTAGCATTTGTATTAACTAGAAAAAGGCAAACATTTAGCATTTGTATAAACATACATGTCTCTAAAATTGTGATCTTTTATCAATTAACAATCCTTCATTGTGATCTCCGCGCACATATAAGTCATCATTAGCTTCAATATTTTGTGGAGTTGGCAACCCAACTGAGAATGGACTGGAGTCATCATACTTATCATAGTACTCTTCTTCATCTATAGGATCTTCAATGAACTGTCTTTTACCATGAAGAACAACCAACCATTTATCATTTGCAGGATCATCGATATAGAATATTTGTTTCGCCTGTGATGCCAATATGAATGGTTCACCCTTCTCGCCAATCTTTTCAAAGTTCACCAAAGTGAAACCCAATTCATCCACTATAACTCCTTTGGTGTTATCAACCCAATTACATTTAAAGAGCGGAATTTTGAAATCTATGTAGTCAAACTCCCAAATGTCCTCAATGACACCGTAATATGACATTTTAGCTTCACGTGGACTCTTATCCTTTGCACTTGCAAAGTACATAGTCGACGCTTGAAGAGTGACCCCACTATTTTGGACGACACTCTTATCATCTTGGCGCTTTGTGTAATATGTGAATCCATTAATGTCAAACCCTTCATAAGACATAACATTCGGTTTTGGTTTAAAGGCGAGGCATTTGATAGTTTCTGTAATATCATGTGGTGTTTGAGATAGTTGATGTAAGACTTTATCTTCAAACCACTTAGTAAAAGTCTTATTATGCTCTCTAGCAAGCCACATTGAACTTGCTCGAGGATGTTGTCTCTTTATGAAATTGGTATGTTCCTCGATATAAACACTCACTTCATCCATATTGTGTAAAATATACAAGTGAGCTTGTTCCAACTGCTCACGGCTGATTACTTTCACCCGTGATCCCAAAATTCCTTTGCCCTCCTCAATATTCTTGTCATTATCAGGAGTGTCATTACCACTGAGAAAGTCATTGCAAAAATCCATAACCTCTCTCGCCACATAACCTTCAATAATACTCCCTTCAGGCCGATAACGGTTTCGAACATCACCTTTAAAAACGCTCATGTATCGTTCAAAGGGATACATCCAATGCAAGAAAACTGGTCCCAACATTTTCACTTCCCTAGTCAAGTGGACAACAAGATGTACCATGATATCAAAGAACGAAGGAGGGAAATACATCTCAAGCTGACATAGGGTAACAACCACTTCTCTTTGCAAATTATCGAGAGTATCAGGGTCAATAACTTTGCTGCATAGATTGTTGAAAAAGAAACAAAGTCTGGTAATTGCAAACCTTACATGCTTCGGCAATATAGATCGAATTGCCACGGGCAATATTTGTTGCATTAGAGTGTGACAATCATGAGATTTAAGACCTATCAATTTCAGATCTTTCATTGATACCAATCTACGGATGTTGGATGAGTAACCATGTGGCACCTTAACATTTACCAAGCATTCACAAAAATTTTTCTTCTCCTTTCTAGACAACGTGTAACAAGCGGGAGGTAAGTATGTTCTTTTATTACCCATTTCACGTAATTCTGTTAATTCTGACCTTATTCCCATTTCACGTAGGTCCAGTCTGGATTTTATCCCATCTTTAGTCTTACCTGGTATATTTAATAGAGTACCAATGATGCTATCACATACATTTTTCTCAACGTGCATTACATCGATACAATGCCTGACTGTCAAAGAACTCCAATAAGGAAGATCCCAAAATATTGACTTCTTCTTGAATGAAGAATTGTCACTCCGTGTGGCCATACTACATTGTGATTTCTTACCAAATTCATTGACAATGTCTTTTACTCTTTCATAAACAACATCCCCTGGTATAGGTTTAGGTGCACTTCGTTCATCATTCCATCCATTGAATGCTTTGCGCTTCCTACGATACGGATGGAATTTTGAAAGAAACCTTCGATGACCAAGATATACAGTCTTGCCGCCATGTTTTAGTCTTATTGAATCAGTGTTTTCTTCACATATAGGACACGCTTTAGCTCCTTTGACACTATATCCAGACAAATTCCCATATGCTGGAAAGTCATTAATAGTGCAAAACAACATAGCGTGCAAACGAAATGTCTCTCTTGCTGAAGCATCATAGGTCATCACACCTTCAGCCCAAAGTTTCTTTAAGTCATCAATCAAAGGTTCAAGATAAACATCGATATCATTTCCGGGTTGTTTAGGACCCGATATCAACAATGACAACATAACGTACTTATTTTTCATACACATCCAGGGAGGAAGATTGTATATAACAAGCATGACTGGCCAAGTGCTATGTTGGCTGCTCAATGTCCCGTACAGATTCATCCCATCTGTACAAAGCCCAAGTCTTAGATTCCTATCTTCTTCACCAAATTTAGGGTACAATAGATCAATCTTCTTCCACTGTGGGGAATCAGACGCATGTCGTAGGATCCCATCATTATTTTTCTTAACATCTGCATGCCACCTCAAATTCTTCGCATCTTTCGGATTTGCAAACAAGCGTTGAAACCGTGATATTATAGGTAGATACCACAACACCTTGGCAGGAGAACAAGTTTTGGACTCCCCCGAAGTCGTCAATTTATACCGTGACGCACCACATTTTGGACAATCTTTCAAATCTACATAGTCCTTTTGAAATAATACACAATCATTCGGGCATGTGTGTATCTTCTTGGCCTCCATTCCCATTGGGCACAACATTTTCTTTACCTGGTATGTTGAGATTGGAAGCTCGTTTCCTTCAGGAAGCATTTCTTTCAACAAAGTCAACAATGAAGTGAAGCTTTTGTCGCTCCATCTATTGTTAGCTTTCAACTTATACAATCTCAAGACAGCGCTAAGCTTCGTAAACTTAGCACAACCTGTGTATAACGGTATCTCAGCATCATGCACAATGTTTGTAAAGATAGGAGGTGGATCGGTGTGCTCTACC
This sequence comes from Alisma plantago-aquatica, assembly GCA_963693085.1. Lineage (NCBI taxonomy): Eukaryota > Viridiplantae > Streptophyta > Magnoliopsida > Alismatales > Alismataceae > Alisma > Alisma plantago-aquatica. The sequence goes on from OY856413.1 coordinate 752,527,768, forward strand.
CTACAACTATCCAGCATCGCATCAACGATGTCTGCTGGAACTGGTTCGTTCACATTTACGTCATCAGAGGCAATTTCTTCTTCCACCCAAGCACTGCTATCGACATCTACTAGTTTCGATTTTGAAATCTCTCCATGCCAGTGCCATTCTGTATAGCCTTGTACAATCCCGTTGCACATGACATGACTTTTGATTTCCTCACCAGTGTTGACTTTCAAGTTGTTACCGCAATGCCTACATGGACAGTAGAACCTATCTGTAGGTTTTTTCCTATGTTCCTCGGCAAATCTAATAAACTGATCAAGACCAGATATAAACTCTGGGGTGCAACGATTACGAATGGACATCCATGATCTATCCATTCTATGATCAGAGAAAACAAGTATATATTAGGAAAAGATTAGGCAACATTTCCCTAGTATATAATAAATGTGTACCACCTATCCCATCCTTGAACACCTAATCTCACTAGTAAGTGTATAATGTGTATTGGGTTTTCGAGAAAATTTCGGCAGCATTTCCCCGCTGTTCTCTAAGTACATATGTACTTAGAGAACAAACGGGGAAATGCTACCAAAATTTTCTCGAAAACCCAATACACATTATACACTTACATCCTAAGTGAGATTAGGTGTTCAAGAACAGTCCCAAACCGGGGACTATCCAAGATTTACTCCTAATGAGTCAATCTTGGATGGGTTTCTAGGCCAACAATAATAGATATCTACAATGAAGCCGGATTCCATACAAACAGTATATAATTTAGTGATTGTTCATTCTAATTTATACCAATGTACAAGTAATATAAAAAACAATGATTGTTCACATTCTAGGCCAACAAACACATGTGATGTCATTCTTATATATAATAAATGTGTACCACCTATCCCATCCTTGAACACCTAATCTCACTAGTAAGTGTATAATGTGTATTGGGTTTTCGAGAAAATTTCGGCAGCATTTCCCCGCTGTTCTCTAAGTACATATGTACTTAGAGAACAAACGGGGAAATGCTACCAAAATTTTCTCGAAAACCCAATACACATTATACACTTACATCCTAAGTGAGATTAGGTGTTCAAGAACAGTCCCAAACCGGGGACTATCCAAGATTTACTCCTAATGAGTCAATCTTGGACGGGTTTCTAGGCCAACAAACACATTTGATGTCATTCTTATATATAATAAATGTGTACCACCTATCCCATCCTTGAACACCTAATCTCACTAGTAAGTGTATAATGCGTAATTGGTTTTCAAGAAAATTTCGGCAGCATTTCCCCGCTGTTCTCTAAGTACATATGTACTTAGAGAACAAACAGGGAAATGCTACTGAAAGTTTCTCAAAAACCCAATACACATTATACACTTACATCCTAAGTGAGATTAGGTGTTCAAGAACAGTCCCAAACCGGGGACTATCCAAGATTTACTCCTAATGAGTAAATCTTGGACGGGTTTCTAGGCCAACAAATACATGTGTTGCATTCTTATATATAATAATTGTCTATAAACTACATGCAACATGGTTAATCCTAATCAACAGAGCATTATTAAATAATAAATCAAGAAATCAATAGTTTCAAACAAAAGGTCTAGGAATCTTTACTAGACATTATATGTATCCCTAATCATCATATTTAACATACTACATTATTATGAACATCCAGATCAGATTAAGATCATACTATGTTATAACATATTATCGAAGGAAACATATTCTTCATGTAGTGTTGATTCTAGAAGTCTAAGAAGGGAATCTGAGAATTTTAGATGCTTACAGTCTCTAAGGGATAGAAGTAAGGAATAATTTATACCTTTTCTAGTTAAGGATTTTGTAGATACTTGGACTAGTCCTAAATGAAGAAAGTTGTATCTTAGATTATTTTTTATCATGTTTAGATCTCTTTCAGATAGAAGTTGTATGCATTCCTATGAAGGTGTAACTCATATAGTTTTTTCAGTATCCTTAATGTAATAATTAGATATCAAATGAAAACTACCTTTTGAGTAAATGGTGGCGTAGGAAGGTCCAGTTTTGCATTGGAATGAATGGTGACATAGTAAGGGGCAATTTACATTTGGATAATCGATAGAAGTGAGTGACTAGAGGTGAATTAGGGTTTGTAATTAAAGGGTGTATAATTTTCTTAGGATTTAAAGGAGAATATCTACATAAAATTGCAATAAAAAACAACAACATGATGAATATGATTGAAGCAAAAATGAGCTGTGTAACTAGGTATAAAATCGTACCTGTAAGTAGCGAGCTCGTGGAGGAAGAAGAGGAGTAGCTCTGTCGGTAGCGAGCTCCGTTAAGGAAGAAGAGCAGTGGAGGCGGCGACGATGAGCAGTGGAGGCGGCGATGTAGGCAGTGGAGGCGGCAGCGGCGTAGGGCAGTGGCAGCAGCGGCGGAGACGCGGGGGTCGTCAGGCGGAGAAGGAGCAGGAAGGCGACACCGGCAGTAGGGAGCGGCAGGCGGCGGCGGGCAGGAAGGCGGCGGAGAAGGAGCAGGCAGGCGGTGGCGACACCGGCAGCAGAAGGAGCAGGAAGCGGCGGCGGCGCACAAGCAACAACAGCAGCGGAGGGTCGGGCGACGGTAGCGGAGGGTGGCGGGCAGCGGCGTCGGTGAGCAGCGGAGGGTCGGGCGATGAAGACGATGAAACAGGAAAGGGGACCTAAAGTCGATCGATCATGCGTCTAATAAGTTCGTAAAGGGCGTCGGGTATCTAACAAAGCCGACGCCTAAGGTCTTCAGCGTCGGTTCCTATTACAAAACCGACGTCCAATTAGATAAAATTTGCCCCAAATAAATTGGCGGGAACCACTATAGGCGTCGGTTATCTAAGGATAACCGACACCTAAGCTGTAAATTTTCGCGCAAATTTTCATCTTATATAGGCGTCGGGCTTTAGGTAAATAACCGATGCCGTATGTGACATATTTTTTTTGCTCGAAAATTGGATTTCGCGGCAGTTTTAGGCGTCGGTTTTTTACCAAAAAAACCGACGCTTAATACAAGCGGTACCCGTGTCTTGGCTACAGACGTCGGATGACCTAGATGACCGACGTTGAATGTTATAGGCGTCGGTTTTCCTAAATAACCGACGCCCAGAAAAGCGACACTGAATGTTGTTTCTGTAGTAGTGACAGCTGACCCAGCAGATGCTGATTTGTGGCTGATCGGTCTGGAAAAGGCCTTCAGAATCCTTATAATTCCTGAAGGTGAGAAAGGTTTTATCTGACCGAGTACTTCACCATGGGGTGCTCTGGTTCTCTTTGTTAAGAAGAAGGACGGATCTATGCGTTTATGTATTGATTGCAGACAATTGAATAAAGTAACCATAAAGAATAAGTATCCTTTTCCAAGGATAGATGACATGTTTGATTAGTTGTGTGGTGCAACTATCTTCTCTAAGATAGATCTGAGGTCAAGATATCATCAGTTGCGTATCAAGGAGAGTGACATACCTAAGTCTACCTTTTGGACAAGGTATGGTCACTATGAGTTCATAGTTATGTCATTTGGACTAACTAATGCACCAGTTGCATTCATGGAACTCATGATTAGAACCTTCCGACCTTTTCTTGATCAGTTCATAGTAGTCTTCATAGATGACATCTTAATATATAGTAGAGATGCTCAACTGCATGAGCAGCACATCCTTCAGGCTTTGACTTTGCTAAGAGAGCATAAGTTGTATGCTAAGTTTAGAAAATGTGATTTCTGGTTACCAGAAGTTTCTTTTCAAGGACACGTAATATCTGCCTCAGGTATCCATGTTGATCCTAAGAAGGTAGAATTTGTCCTGCAATGGGAGTAGTCAAAGAAACTGACACAGATACGCAGTTTCCTAGGATTGGCGGGTTATTACAGGAGGTTCATTAAGAACTTCAGTTCTATAGATTTAACCCTAACCAAGTTGACCAGGAAGGAGGTTCCTTTTGTCTGGAATGATAATTGTCAACATTCTTTCCAGTTGTTGAAAGAAAGGTTTATAAGTGCACCTATGCTGGTGTTACCTGAGCAAGGGAAGGGGTACATAGTTTTCTGTGATGCATCTATGAATGGCCTAGGATGTGTGTTGATGCAGGATAATCAAGTGATTTGTTTTGCCTCTCGACATCTTAAGAAACACAAGAAGAATTATCCGACACATGATCTAGAGCTAGCTGTTGTGATCTATGCTTTGAAGATCTGCAGACATTATCTCTATGGAGAAACATTCCAAATTTTCACTGACCATAAGAATCTAAAATATATCTTCTCACAACTTGAGTTGAACATGAGACAATGTCGTTGGATGGAGTTAATCAAGGACTACGATTGTACTGTTGATTATCATCCAGGGAAGGCTAATGTAGTGGTTGATGCACTAAGTAGAAACTCATCATCACTAGCCTAAGATAAAGCATAGTTGAACTCTTTAGTGTGCTTTAAAAGAGATAGGCTTATCGCCTTGAGGCAGAACAATATACAGCTTAAGGTATCGTTGTTAGCTGGGCTGTTAGCTGAGATGCAAGTGAAACCTACTCTGAAGCAACAGATCAAAGAAGCATAACAAGTTGATACTATGGTTCAATAGATTAGGTCAGAGTATGGTAGTGAGAAAAGGGATGGATTTTATGAGTTAGAGGATCAGGTAGTATGTTACCATAGTAGGATGGTAGTATCTGATGCTAATGAATTAAGGAAGTTAATCATGGAGGAAGCCCATTCATTCATGTATGCTATGCATCCAGGGAGCACCAAAATGTATCGTAACTTGAAAGATATGTATTGGTGGCCAAGATTGAAGAAGGATGTAACTAAGTTTGTTATGTGGTCTCCGGTGTGTCAGCAGGTTAAAGCTGAACATCAAAAGCCCACGGGATCAATGCAACCTTTGCCTATACCGCAGTGGAAATGGGATCACGTAACCATATACTTTGTGGTTGGTTTTTCTAGAACAACCAAAGGTCATGATTCCATATGGGTGATAGTTGATAGGTTGACTAAGATAGCACATTTTCTTCCTGTCAAAACAACCTACACTTCTAAAAAACTTGCACATATATATATATATATATATAATATAGATGAGATAGTGTGGTCGCACGGGGTTCCAGCTACTATTGTTTCTGATAGAGGTCCCCAGTTCATGAGTCATTTTTGGGAATGACTACACAAATATTTGGGTGCGCAATTAAGGTTTAGTATTGTCTTTCACCCACAGATAGATGGACGATCTGAGAGGACCATACAAACCTTGGAGGATTTTCTTAGGGAATGAGTCCTTTAGTTTGTAGGAAGTTGGGATCTAGCTACACTTGAGCTTGATAAAATTTGCTTACAATAATAGCTATCATCACAGTATTGATATGGCACCATATGAAGCATTATATGGTAGACGTTGTAGATCTCTTTTATGTTGGTATGAAACAAGAGAATATCAACTTTTGGGTCCTGAGCTAGTACAGTAGACAACTGAGAAGATTAAAGTAATACAACAACAATTAAAGAGTACACAGGATAGACAGAAGTCGTACGTCGAAAAATGGAGAAGACCTTTAGAATTCCAAGTTGGAGACAAAGTATATCTCAAGGTCTCACCTTGGAAAGGTGTCCTTATATTTGGAAAGAAGGGAAAGTTAGCTCCTAGATTTATGGGGCCTTATCCAATCATTGAACAGATTGAAAAGGTAGACTATAAGCTGGAATTACCACCTGAGTTGCATAAGTTGCATCCAGTATTCCATATCTCCATGCTGAGAAAGTGTCATCTTGACACAAAGTTAGTTTTGCAACCTGTAGAGGTAGAATTAAATGATGATATATCATATGTTGAAGGACCTGTGATGATCCTTGATAAAAGAATTAAAAAGATGAAAAAGAAAGACATATGTCTTGTGAAAGTTCTCTGGCATCACTGTGGCATTGAAGAAGCTATGTGTGACTTAGAAGAAGAGATGAGGAGGAAGTACCCTTCTCTTTTCTCTTGATGATTTCGGGGACGAAATCCCTATTAGGGGCGGATAATTTGTACATCCCTGAGCTGGGTTATGCTTAAACCCTAGATGTTTTTTTAAGAAAGATAATTATATGTTTGCTTTTATTTTTTGAAAAGTAATTAAGGCTCAAGAGGAGCTTATATTTCAATTTTAGTGCTTTTTGAATAATGTTGAAAACAATGTTTTGCATGTTTTGGACTAAAGTGCAAATTACCCAAGTTGAGGGGTTAACTTGTAAATGTTACATGATAAACTGTTACTCAAGTGTTGAAGAATCATAAGAATGAAAATAGTGCATAGTTTTGGCTTCTGGAATCCTGAGCACCAAGAAAGAGCTTATTGAGCAATGTTTGTGCATTAAAACCTTGTTTTGGTGTAGTGTGCAATTTACCCAAAACTTAGGATTCAATATGCAAAATACCACTTCTACAGAGTCCCTAATGTTTCTTGGTATTAATTAAATACAAGAAAAATTAGAGGGGCGTCTCATTTGAGTCTCATTGAAGGAGAGAGAATCTTGATATTAAAATAATCAAGATTTAAGCATAATTGAAACCCTAATTCAATTTAAATGCAAAAATAAATATATTAATGGAAGTGCCCTTCGACCAAAAATATGATGGTTGAATTTATATAAGTATGGATGACCTTGTTCCTTGCAATGGCACCGAAATATCCAAAGTGAGTGGAGATCCCACTCACATTAATTAAAGAAAAAGTAATATCCACTAATTTTTGGATATTATTATTATATTGATTAAGGTGCTTAATTGATTTCTTTTAATTCATGGATAAAGAAGAGGAATTTGAAGGGGAGGATGATGGCTTCGTATGCAAGGGAGTGAGGAGGATAAGTGGCACCAATTTAGGGAATTGAAGGATTATTATAACACTTTCTCTCTCATTGAATTTCCTTATAAACACTTCATTCTTTCACCCAAATGAAATGTTTTTTCAACTCTTCTTTTTTTCCTGGCTTTGGCCAAACACAAGGGAGCTTAGGAGCAACAGGAGGACGTGCCCCAACCTGTAGGTGATCTCCTTAATCATCTTCAACCTTGATTTCATGGTGGAAATCGAAATTCAATGCTTATTTTCTTCATTTCTCCATTCAATCTTCAACCTTAGCCATCCTTTTCACTCAAAGACTTGAGGATGGACTATTGGAAATTGAGAAAGATTCATTCACCATTAAATACGTGAATCTTGAAGCTTAGATTCAACTTTAAAGGCGGGTTATATAACTTGAACCCTTAAATGTTATTATTGCATTCAATTCTTCATTTCATGTTGATCATTTTGTTCTTCTCAAAATTCCTTTGGATAATTGATGGAATCACCACATGAATGGTAGTATATTTCAAATGTATGGAGATTGATGATGATGACATCATCTTAAGCAAACACCTTGATAACAATTTGAGCAAACGGTTTCACTCTTGAGACCAAATGGTCTCAAGATCGTTTGGTGACCAAACAGTCTCAAGACCATTTGAGGTCAAACGACCTCAAGACTGTTTGAGTTCAGGAGATGTCATGGTTGGATGATGATGCAATGGTTCCAATTGAATTAATCCCAAAGTTTTCAACAAGTGATGGTTCCTTGATTTCAAACCCTAGATCGATTTTATTGAAGAAAACCCTAATTGGACCAAACGGTCTCAAGACCGTTTGGGGCAAACAGTCTCAAAACCGTTTGGGGTCAAACATTCTTAGGACCGTTTGACGTTAAAAAGTATCAAGTCTGTTTGATGGTCTCAAACTGATTGAAGGATTGATTCAAAATTGTTTGATGATCTCAAACCATTTGAAGGTCCAAGTGGCTCACACCATGTAAGGGATATTAACCATAAGTGATTGAAAAAGTATCTCAAGGTTAATTACAATGAAAGTAACCCTAAAGTACTGAAGTGAATAGGTACATTCAGAATAATTGACATTGATGTTAATGAATGTAAAAACTCAATACACTATGTTGATCATAGATGTATGTACTGTAATAAAGGGTTGATCCAATTTTATAAGTATGAAATAATAAACATCCTAGAGAGGATGAGAGAGATGAATTCATACATGGGTGATAAAGATGTAGTGATTAAGCCTTGATACATTCAATATGAGTAAAATATGAAATTAGGGTTTGATCTTTGGCAATGAGATCATGAAACCCTAATCGAGATGGTTGATGAACCCTAACCCTAATTTAGAGCAATGCTATGTAAAACCCTAATTTAGGGTGATGGTATAACCCTAATTTAGGGAAATGAAATGAGGAACCCTAATCAAGGGTAGTATTATGAAAAACCCTAATTTCGGATGAAGGTACATTAAACCATGATTTAGGGAAATGTTATAATAAACCCTAATTTTAGATAATGATATGTGAATTACTAATACAGGGTGATGATAAGAGAAACCCTAATATAGGGTGATGGCATGTGAAACCCTAATATAGGGTAAAGGTATGTGAAACCCTAATTTTGGATTATAGTGCATGAAACCCTAATGTTGGGCAATGAAATGAGAAACCCTAACCCTAATTTCAGGTAATGGGATGAGAAACCTTAAGTGACATGAAATGTGTAACCCTAACCCTAATGAGGGAATAGTGGTGTTGCCTTATATTACATGGTCTGATGTGTAACTAAAATGGCTGTTATCATATGTACTAACCATGTAGGTATCATGAGATGATGATCATAGCTAGGTATGAGCTATGATGTTTTATTTATTAAAAAGGCTTAATAGGCCTTGTGAGCCGTTATATGTATTGTTGCCTAGTGAGAGGTGACAAGATGGGATTTGAGAGCCATGTGAGATGCTTGTGTAGCAAGTATCATGTTTACCTTGGTCAAATGACCTGAAGGTATTAGTTATTTGACGAGTGGTAACAAGTGTTCTTTGATGAACTGAGGGTTTGAATACCCATATTCCATAATCATGACGATGAGATGTTGAAGGATGAGAATTCCTAGAGCTGAGATAAGGGATTGAGATCCCAATGTTTTATAAAGTTCTGGGAAGTACTTGATGGAAGTATTACACATTCTTTGTAACATATGTCATAATAGTTATGTTTGGAATCTTTATTTGATTCTAAAAGAATATGATAATGCATTTAATTAATCAATTGAGATCACAAAATGTAGTTTCCCTAACCACAGATCCATCAGTGTCAGAATTTGTTGAATGTTGAAATGAGTTAAACTCAGAATGCATATTCTTGAATATGTGGGGGCAATGGGCAAACATTTCATTCGCCCCATAGGAATGGCTGTGAGCCATGTACTATGCATGGGATTGGTAACTGACCATACCCCTATAAGAGTAAGGATGTGGGCCATGACTCCTCAATATAATACTAGGCATTGGCTACGTGCCATATCCTGAAGAGAGTATATGCTACATGATATAACTCAATAGTGAATATGCCATTATACCCTGGCAAAGCTAATTGTAGTTGACACATGATGTCTTTATCCGACCGGTCTGGAAAAGGCCTTCATAATCCTTATGATTCCTGAAGCTGAGAAAGGTTTTATCCGACCGAGTACTTCACCATGGGGTGCTCCGGTTCTCTTTGTTAAGAAGAAGGATGGATCTGTGCGGTTATGCATTGATTACAGACAGTTGAATAAACTAACAATAAAGAACAAGTATCCTTTTCCAAGGATAGATGACATGTTTGATCAGTTGTGTGGTGCAACTATCTTCACTAAGATAGATCTGAGGTCGGGATATCATCAGTTGCGTATCAAGGAGCGTGACATACCTAAGTCTGCCTTTAGGAAAAGATATGGTCACTATGAGTTCATAGTTATGTCATTTGGACTAACTAATGCACCAGTTGCATTCATGGAACTCATGATTAGAACCTTCCGGCCTTTTCTTGATCAGTTCATAGTAGTCTTCATAGATGACATCTTGATATATAGTAGATATGCTCAACAGCATGAGCAGCACCTCTGTCAGGATTTGACTTTGCTAACAGAGCATAAGTTGTATGCTAAGTTTAGAAAATGCAATTTCTGGTTACCAGAAGTTTCTTTTCTAGGACATGTAATATCTGCCTCAGGTATCCATGTTGATCCTAAGAAGGTAGAATCTATCCTGCAATGGGAATAGTCAAAGACACCAACAGAGATACGCAGTTTCCTAGGATTGGCGGGTTATTACAGGAGGCTCATTAAGAACTTCAGTTCTATAGATTTACCCCTAACCAAGTTGACCAGGAAGGAGGTTCCTTTTGTCTGGAATGACAAGTGGAAACATTCTTTCCAGTTGTTGAAAGAAAGGTTAACAAGTGCACCTGTGCTGGTGTTACCTGAGCAAGGGAAGGGGTACATAGTTTTCTGTGATGCATCTAAGAATGGCCTAGGATGTGTGTTGATGCAGGATAATCAAGTGATTTCTTTTGCCTCTCGAAATCTAAAGAAACACAAGAAGAATTATCTGACACATGATCCAGAGCTAGCTATTGTGGTCTATGCTTTGAAGATCTGTAGACATTATCTCTATGGAGAAACATTCCAAATTTTCACATACCATAAGAATCTAAAATATATCTTCTCACAACATGAGTTGAAAATGAGGCAATGCCGCTGGATGGAGTTAATCAAAGACTACGATTGTACAATTGATTATCATCCAGGGAAGGCTAATGTAGTGGTTGATGCACTAAGTAGAAAGTCATCATCACCAGCCTTAGATAAAGCATAGTTGAACTCTTTAGTGTGCTTTAAAAGAGATATGCTTATCACCTTGAGGCAGAACAATATACAGCTTAAGGTATCGTTGTTAGCCGGGTTGTTAGCTGAGATGCAAGTGAAACCTACTCTGAAGCAACAGATCAAAGAAGCACAACAAGCTGATACTGTGGTTCAGTAGATCAGGTCAGAGTATGGTAGTAAGAAAAGGGATGGCTTTCATGAGACAGAGGATCATGTAGTATGTTACCATGGTAGGATGGTAGTACCTGATTCCATTGAATTAAGGAAGTTAATCATTGAGGAAGCCCATTCATCCATGTATGCTATGCATCTAGGGAGCACCAAAATGTATTGTAACTTGAAAGATATGTATTGGTGGCCAGGATTGAAGAAGGATGTAGCTGAGTTTGTTATGCGGTCTCCGATGTGTCAGCAGGTTAAAGTTGAACACCAAAAGCCCACGGGAGCAATGCAACCTTTGCCTATACCACAGTGGAAATGGAATCACGTGACCATAGACTTTGTGGTTGGTTTTCCTAGAACAACCAAAGGTCATGATTCCATATGGGTAATAGTTGATAGGTTGACTTAGATAGCACATTTTCTTCCTATCAAAACAACCTACACTGCTAAAAAGCTTGCACACACACACACACACATATATATATACATATATATATATATATATATATATATATATATATATATATATGAGATAGTGTGGTTGCACGGGGTTCCAGCTACTATTGTTTCTGATTGTGGTCCCCAGTTCATGAGTCATTTTTGGGAATGACTACACAAAGATTTGGGTACGCAATTAAGGTTTAGTATTGTCTTTCACCCACAGATAGATGGACAATCTGAGAGGACCACACAAACCTTAGAGGATTTTCTTAGGGAATGTGTCCTTTAGTTTGTAGGAAGTTAGGATCTAGCTACATCTGAGCTTGATAGAATTTGCTTACAATAATAGCTATCATCACAGTATTGATATGGAACCATATGAAGTATTATATGGTAGACATTATAGATCTCCTTTATGTTGGTATGAAATAGGAGAATATCAACTTTTGGGTCCTGAGCTAGTATAGCAGACAAATGAGAAGATTAAAGTAATACAACAACAATTAAAGACTGTACAGGATAGACATAAGTCGTACGTCGACAGACAGAGAAGACCTTTAGAATTCCAAGTTGGAGACAAAGTATATCTCAAGGTCTCACCTTGAAAAGGTGTCCTTATATTTGGAAAGAAGGCAAAGTTAGCTCCTAGATTTATGGGGCCTTATCCAATCATTGAACGGATTGGAAAGGTAGCCTATAAGATGGAATTGCCACCTGAGTTGCATAAGTTGCATCCAATATTCCATATCTCCATGTTGAGAAAGTGGCATCCTGACATAGAGTTAGTTTTGCAACCTGTAGAGGTAGAATTAAATGATGATATATCATATGTTGAAGGACCTGTGATGATCCTTGATAAAAGAATTAAAAAGATGAAAAAGAAAGACATATGTATTGTGAAAGTTCTCTGACATCACTGTGGCATTGAAGAAGCTATGTGTGAGCTAGAAGAAGAGATGAGGAGGAAGTACCCTTCTCTTTTCTCGTGATGATTTCGGGGACGAAATCCCTGTTAGGGGTGGATAATTTGTAACATCCCTGACCTGGGTTATGCTTTAACCCTAGAATTCTTGTTTAAGAAAGATAATTATATGTTTGCTTTTGTTTTTTGAAAAGTAATTAAGGCTCAAGAGGAACTTATATTTCAATTTTAGTCCTTTTTTAATAATGTTGAAAACAATGTTTTGCCTGTTTTGGACTAAAGTGCAAATTACCCAAGTTGAGGGGTTAACTTGCAAATGTTACATGATAAAATGTTACTCAAGTGTTGAAGAATCATAAGAATGAAAAGGATGCATAGGTTTGGCTTGTGGAAGCCTGAGCACCAAGAAAGACCTTATTGAGCAATGTTTGTGCATTAAAACTTTATTTTGGTGTAATGTGCAATTTACCCAAAACTTAGGGTTCTATATGAAAAATACCACTTCTAGAGAGTCCCTAATGTTTATTGGTATCAATTAAAGACAAGAAAAACTAGAGGGGCGTCTCATTTGAGTCTCATTGGAGGAGAGAGAATCTTGATATTAAAATAATCAAGATTTCAGCATAATTGAAACCCTAATTCAATTTAAATGCAAAAATAAATATATTAATGGAAATGCCCTTCAATAAAAAATATGATGGTTGAATTTATATAAGTATGGACGACCTTGTGCCTTGAAATGGCACCGAAATATCCAAAGTGAGTGGAGATCCCACTCACATTAATTAAAGAAAAAGTAATATCCACTAATTTTTGGATATTATTATTATATTGATTAAGGTGCTTAATTCATTTCTTTTAATTCATGGATAAAGAAGTGGAATTTGAAGGGGAGGATGATGGCTTTGTATGAAAGGGGGTGAGGGGGATAAGTGGCACCAATTTAGGGAATTGAAGGATTATTATAACACTTTCTCTCTCATTGAATTTCCTTATAAACACTTCATTCTTTCACCCAAATGAAAGGATTTTTCGACTCTTATTTATTCCTTGCTTTGGACGAACACAAGGGAGCTTAGGAGAAATAGTAGGACGTGCTCCAACCTGTAGGTGAGCTCCTTAATCATCTTCAACCTTGATTTCATGGTGAAAATCGAAATTCAATGCTTATTTTCTTCTTTTCTCCATTCAATCTTCAACCTTAGCCATCCTTTTCACTCAAAGACTTGAGGATGGACTTTGGGAAGTTGAGAAAGATTCATTCACCATTAAAGATGTGAAGCTTGAAGCTTGGATTTAACTTTGAAGGTGGGTTATATAACTTGAACCCTTAAATGTTATTATTGCACTCAATTCTTCAATTCATGTTGATCATTTTGTTCTTCTCAAAATTCCTTTGGGTAATTGATGGAATCACCACATGAATGGCAGTATATTTCGAAGGTCTAGATCTTGATGATGATGACATCATTTTAAGCACACACCTTGATAACAATTTGAGCAAACGGTTTCACTCTTGAGACCAAAAGGTCTCAAGATCGTTTGGTGAGCAAACAGTCTCACGACCGTTTGACACCAAACGGTCTCAAGACTGTTTGAGGTCAAATGACCTAAAGACCATTTTAGGTCAGGAGATGTCATCGTTGGATGATGATCCAATGGTTCCAATTTAATTAATCCCAACGTTTTCAACAAGTGATGGTTCCTTGATTTCAAACCCTAGATCGATTAGGTTGAAGAAAACCCTAATTGGACCAAACAGTCTCAAGACCGTTTGAGGTCAAATGGTCTCAAGACCGTTTGAGACCAAATGGTCTCAAGACCATTTGGGGGCAAATGGTCTCAGGACCGTTTGAGGTCAAAAAGTATCAAGACCGTTTAATGGTCTCAGACCGATTGATGGACTGATTCAAAACCGTTTAATGATCTCAAACCATTTGAAGGTCTATGTGGCTCAAACCATGTAAGGGCTATTAACCATAAGTGATTGAAAAAGTATCTCAAGGTTAATTACAATGAAAGTAACCCTAAAGTACTGAAGTGAATAAGTACATTCAGAATAATTGACATTGATGTTTATGAATGTAATAACTCAATACACTATGTTGATCATGGATGTATGTACTGCAATAAAGGGTTGATCCAATTTGATAAGTATGAAGTAATCAACATCCTAGAGAGGATGAGAGAGATGAATTCATACATGGGTGATAAATATGTAGTGATTAAGCCTTGATACTTTCAATATGAGTAAAATATGAAATTAGGGTTTGATCTTTGGCAATGAGATCATGAAACCCTAATCGAGAAGGTTGATGAACCCTAATCCAAATTTAGGGCAATGCTATGTAAAACCCTAATTTAGGGTGATGGTATAACCCTAATTTAGGGAAATTAAATGAGGAACCCTAATCAAGGGTAATATTATTAAAAACCCTAATTTCGAATGACGGTACATGAAACCCAAATTTAGGGAAATGTTATAACAAACCCTAATTTCAGATAATGATATGTGAATTACTAATACAGGGTGATGATAAGAGAAACCATAATATAGGGTGATGCCATGTGAAACCCTAATATAGGGTAAAGGTATGTAAAACCCTAATTTTGGATTATAGTCCATGAAACCCTAATCTTGGCAATGAAATGAGAAACCCTAACTGTCACACCCCGATCTCACACTAACCACAACTCACGAGATTAGGGCGCGACGGAGGGATTATCACATAAACAAACCACTGAGCACTTTTTCTTTTTAAAATATCGTAATGATATCCGAATTATTGTTGTAAACTAAAACATAATAAACTATTGCGGAAGCATTTCAATTTAACTGGCTAGAGAATATAAACAGAGTTTACAATATGTAACATTGTTTAACAGAAAGTAAAACATAACTGTTAATTTGCATCTTTTACACATTCGCCATACATACTCTCTCACCCACACCATGTCCCAAGGACCGAGGGGAAAGGACTAAGAGACCTCTAACTAGACTAGCTACAAACCTTCTGCTGATTAAACGTTGGGATGAAAAGATCCTTCCGATTCCTAGAACTGTCGCTGACCTAAAAATGTTTGAGTAGAGGAGTGAGCCTACTCGCTCAGTGAATAGTTTTTCATTTAACTATCACCAAACAACTCATCAGATATATAAAATTGAAATAAAGATAAGTGCAGTACTAAGCAGGGCAGTTCTAATGACATAGCAGATTTACAGATAACAATTTCATTTCTATGCAACATCAGATATTTTAAACAAATAAACAATTATAGAGAATTGGTATAGAAATTCAAATCTCTTAACATGTTAAATTTACTGTGTTCCTATATGATTACATATTTATATTATTATTATGCCCTAATCATATGCAGTGTACTCTGCATATAAAGATCCGTAGTGAACTACGATCCCACCGTACAAGACTTAGCGACACACCCGGGAAATGCTAAGTCTGACGCCAGCCCTGCTCTGCCACAGGACCCCAGGCTCATCGGCCTTTAGGCTCATCGGCCTCACTGCACTACATCGAGTGCTCTAGACTCCTCCTCTAACCTGAGTACACAGGCGGAGAGTCTCACGGGGTTACCTCCATGACTCCGCACGGATCTTGTTGCAATAACCCCCAATTTTCTCCAGTGCCACCGTGACATCGCACGCGTTGTTGTTGGACACTGCCTCTCTGTCCTCGTGTCTCCATGACTCCGCACGGATAATGTTGCAACACGAGTTTCACCCCTAAGAAGCAGATCTCTCGAAGGGGTTCTACGGTGTTAGGGCACCTAAGTCTATTAACTGATTAACATATAAACATTTAAACAGGAAAATCACATTTACTGATTTCATATCAAATCAACACTGTCATTCTAAACTGACAGAGCAATATATTTAAATCATTGTAATTTCTGAGAAATTCTCATACCATGCATTCAGACAAATTAGAAATACATAAATAACCCAACTTATTTCAATTTGGCACATACATAGCAAATTTACGCAATTGAACATCTTATTGCACAAATTTAAGAAATTTACTTCACATATGAGAATCATACTCAACAATTATCAATTCTCTAAATTTCTCAAAAAACGTGCACATTAACCCAAATCCTGGTTTGTGCATCACTTAACTCAATGAAGAGTTAATTACATATCACACCACAATTTAATAACAATACTTGAGAATTTCTGGTAATATTTCAGAGAAATGTGCCATTTCATGTAAATATCAATTTACACATATTAACGTCAAAAGATATATGCAATAGGGTTTTCTTGCATGTTTTTATTTATTCATATCAACTTTGAAATCGTACATTTGATAATTTATCAGAAATCTTCATTATCTGGGTTCATACCCAAATCATACCATTTTCAGACATGAATTTCTAATTTCAACATTCAAATGAGCAATTTAGGTTCCAATGAACCATATAAATCTACTTATTCAATCCGTACTGTTCAAATGCTAAATTTAATCATATAATAATGTCTAGAAGCAGTTTATGAAATAAAAAGGTCGGGCAACGCCAAACGCTGCCCGACGCCTGATAACGCCTGTTATCAGCGTAATTCACGCACAAAACAGAAAATATTCAAACGCCTGAGTTTATTAATGATAAATAAATGAAACCCTACTCACAGTGATTTGGACTGTCCGGATTCGTACGGAGATGCATCCAAGGCCGGATTCTGGGCGATTTCGGATCGTCTTCTACCTTGGTATTATTTGATTTACTGTTCTTGTTCACGGCCAGTTGCTTTACGCTCAACTCGATTTGGCTACTAGGCGTCGATTTGGGCCAAATTGATTGCAATATCTGAACTAGACCTCCTAGCCGAGGTCCAAGGTGATGGTTAATAGCTTTGGCCACCCCAAGATCTCCTCCTCTAGGCCATGCACAGACGCAGCTTCAAGCTACTGCTTGTCGGCACTTCTGCGTTCACTAACAGGTTGGAGAAGATGACCATGCTTAGTGCTTATCGCAGATTCAGAACCATAAATCGGAGTTGGGGTACCTTCCCGGAGTATCAGATCAGCCAAGCAAGTCCCTCCTTGGCCGTGCGCTGCGCAGCTGTTGCTGCAGGTCGCAACTACACGGAGCTCTGCCCTAGCTGATGGATGGAACGCGGTTGAAGATGAAAAGATGGTGGAGAAGCAAGGCGCCGCTGGATCGGCCCTTCCTAAGCCCTAACCAGCCGTTGCCCCGCACTGTAGCTTGCCCGCTGGCGTGGATCTGTAGAGCGGCCGACGCCCTGCTGGTTGGGTAGCGCTAGGGCGCTGCTAGGGTAAGAATAGGTTGAGGGGGGTAGGAGAAGGGAGGACGGAAATGGAGGAAGCTAGATCGCTAGCTTTTTCTCCCAAAAATCGCCCTGCTTCGCTGCAAATGATCGACCTGCTTGGGAGCTAGGTTGGGCGCCGCTTACGGGCCCTGTTCCATCGATCACGTGAGGAAGGAGATAAGGGAACAAAGTGACCGACCTACTTAAAGGGGTAATAAATGTGAAAATTACATCTCAAGTCCAAGATTCTCAAAAATGCCATAATTATGGCCTCGGGGGTCCGATTTGGATGATTTCTTTTGCATCATTTCAAGCACGAACTCCTCTACCTACTCAAGGCATGGAAGCTGACTGATTAGACTGTTTTACTGGATCAAAGATCAAATTGCATCTGTGATTATTTGATTCAACTTAATGAACTTAATAATCAACATTGCTATCATCATTAATTACCTCATATGAGTAAATCTCAACTATTGATTCATGACTTAGATTAT
Organism: Alisma plantago-aquatica; assembly: GCA_963693085.1. Classification (NCBI taxonomy): domain Eukaryota; kingdom Viridiplantae; phylum Streptophyta; class Magnoliopsida; order Alismatales; family Alismataceae; genus Alisma; species Alisma plantago-aquatica. The sequence continues at coordinate 752,545,798 of OY856413.1, forward strand.
CTTGATTAACCATGATGTTTAACAGTATACTGAGCACTAATCAAGGTGATTCACGCTAATCAAGTTATTTACTGACTAGGCTTGGAATGGGTAATAACAATCTCCCTCCCTTATAAGAATTTCGTCCCGAAATTCCTAGAAAAGAAAAGGAAACTTGTTACACATCTCTGACTCAAGCTCCCAAGTGGTTTCCTCTAAATTATGATTCCTCCACAGAACTTTCACTAATGGTATCTCACGATTCTCGAGTTTCTTGATCCTCTGATCAACTATTTGTATTGGTCCCTCAACATAGGATACATCATGTCTGAGCTGTACAGGTTCTGGGTCCATTATCTTCTCTGTACCAGGATAACATTTCTTCAACATCGATACATGAAATACATCATGTAGATTATCCAATTCAGATGGCAATTCCAACCTATAGGCTACAGGTCCAATCCTTTCAATAACATGATATGGGCCCATAAACCTAGGAGTTAATTTGCCTCTCTTACCAAACCTCAGCACTCCTTTCCATGGTGAAACTTTCAAGTATACTTCATCACCAACCTCAAACTCAAGTGGTCTACGTCTTTTCTCAGCATAACTTTTCTACCTGTCCTGTGCAACTTTCAACTGTTCTTTAATCACAGTAATCTTTTCAGTGGTCAAATCCACTATCTGGGGTCCAAGAATCTACTTTTCACCAATCTCATACCAACATATGGGTGATCTACACTTTCTACCATACAGAGCTTCATACGGGGCCATACCAAGAATGGAATGGTGACTATTGTTGTATGCAAACTCTATAAGGCTTAAGTGTTCTTCCCAACTTCCACTGAAATGCATGACACATGCTTTCAGCATGTCCTCAAGACTCTGAATGGTCCTTTCAGACTGACCATCCATCTGCGGGTGAAAAGTTGTACTGAATCTCAACTTTATATCCACTGATTTCAAAAACCTGGATGTGAACTTAGGATATTTCATCCACGAATATCTTAGCCAAGTTTGGGACATCAAAGGTTGACTTAATATGAAGAAAGTGAGCAGACTTAATTAGTCTATCCACAATCATTCATATCGAGTCATAACCTCTAGGTGTCCTGGATAACCCTATCACAAAAATCCATTGTGATATGTTCCCATTTTCATTCTGGTATAGGAAGAGATTGCAAGGTACCTGTAGGTTTCTGGTGCTCAGTCTTAACCTGCTGACACACCCTGCACCTAACCATGTACTCATCTACATCCTTTTCATACTAGGCCACCAATACAACTCCTTGAGATTTGTGTATATCTTAATGCTGCCTGAATGCATAGCATACATTGATGCATGTGCTTCCTCAAGAATCTTTTCTTTCAAATCATTGTCTCGAAGTACACACAACATGTCATGCTGATACAACACAACATTATCTGAAACCTAAACTCTGGTCTTTACCCCATGTCATGTCATGCATGATCTGATGTAACTCACTGTCACCCTACTGTAGTTCCTTGATCTGATCATAAAAAGTAGGCTTAACTTGCATCTGTGCAAATCAACCACTCTGCTCTGTCACTCCTAAGTCTAAGATCAACTTCTGCATCTCTATTAGCAGGTCTCTCTTGAAACATGCCATAGAGAATGCATCAGCTATTGAACTAGACTTCCTGCTCAGGGCATCTGCTACCACATTTACCTTACCAGGATGATAATCTATGGTCACATCATAGTCTTTGATCAATTCTAACCATCTGCGCTGTCTAAGATTCAGATCCTTCTGGGTGAAGATATATTTTAAGCTCTTATGATCTGTAAACACCTGACATGTCTCACCATAAAGATAGTGACGCCATGTCTTAAGAGCATGAACTACAACAGCTAACTTCAGATCATGTATCAGGTAATACTCCTCATTCTATGGTACTTACTTCTTGTTATTACTGCCAGAATTTATTTCATAACACACTTCACTTATTTTGTATTTCTCCTTTTGTTCAAAACACACTTGTTACATTTCATATTTATATCTTACTCTTTTCTCTGAGTCATTTTCATATTATTTATCTACCTTCCAGATTAGCTACCTTTAAACCCTAGATCACTATCAATGCCAGATTACATTTCATAGAACAAATCTTATGATCTTATTTTTATAGAGATGCTAGTACTAAAGGTCAAATCACTTGTGATATTCTTTGAACTACTACAACTTTAAACATTCTAGGGTTTGGTCCTTATCAGAACATGACGTTATTGTGATGTGACTTTGCTTCCTTTGTTTGAAATCCAAACTTGGATCTCATAAACTTTACTAAAGTCTTCCTTATCTTATTACTGGAATTTCTTTTCTCTTACTTGGACATTCAAATAAGTTACATTCTCAATTTACCCTGCTAGGGTTTCATCATCGTATTGTTTGCCATTATTTCATTTATTTAGACATCTCTACCTTGGTAGTTATGAAACATATATGATGCATTCATTTTCTAAATTACGCATCTATTCTTTATTTTAGGAACTAGTTTGTTAGTCTATAGAGACTCAGAATCCCAAAGGTAGTATGTATGAACGTATTAAACTTTATAATAAATACATACATTCCATACTCTCAATTATGTCATGTAATCCTCATTCCTTAATCAAGGTAATTATTTCTAACATTTCTTTTGATTCAACTAAGTTTCTTGCCTTGGTCTTGTGATTTACATAAGGCTCCTTATTTCTATGTACTTATTGTATACTTAACTCTTTTCTTCTATTTTCCCTTTGCTTTGAAGTACATAAGAGTATTTTACTCTATTACATGCTCCATTCCATGTTTGATTCTTACTATCTTAGCCTTTACCCACTCTTCTCATATCCTTCCCATATTCTCATATTTAGGGTTCATATAATACAAATCAGTAAATTTAATTCGAACCTTACATCATGTCCCTTTATTTCCAATTAAGGATTGCTCAAATAAGACTCCAACATTGGGCTTCTGATATCAGTTCCAACTATTTCTTAGCTGCTCTAATCTTTTCCTTATATCTCAACATCTTAGCGTATATACATTTTTTTTCCACTATGATGCGGGTCTAAACTATCCAGATTCTATTCTTATTATACTGTTAATAGGAGTCATTAGATCCCAGTAACGCATCCTGCCAGCCGGACCAGGCCGAACCTGTAGTCCTGAAGCCAAGAGCTACTCAGGATTAACCAACTCTTATTAATCTCAAACATGCGGAAAGAATATCCATTTAGGGAAAAATTCATGTAAACATAACTTCTGGTCTACTTAATACAAAGAATGCAAACACTAAATAAATCTCTTCATGACACAACAATATAAAAGAATCATATTTATTGTACAGACTGAAAATCTAAATTCATGCATATAAGATCATTTCTAGTGATCTTTAATCAAAAAAGCAATATAAAGTAAGAGTTATATCACATCATATATTTAATCTCTTACTCCTACATAAATTTCCGATTTCTCGACCCTAAGATTTCTAGGGTTCCTCTCTAGCCTATCCTTCCTCTGCATACCTGGCCAGGGCATCCAGAGAAGAATAGACAGAGTAGCTTGATACTGGTCAATCTAAGTACTCAGACACCTGGCCAGGGTATCCAAACACTCAGACCTCCCAGAGCTAAAGACACATCATTTCTTATCCATCTTAATTATAATTCTATCTTTTGATCCTAATGATCCCTGATAACTCAGCTTAAACTCTCAACTTGATTCTCGTGACCACGTCCTCTTCCTGCCATCTGCAATACTATAACAAAACACTTCCTGTTATAAAATTATAGTTAGAAGGAAGACACCTAAGTCCTAATCCTATTGGTCTCTTATCGTCCCCTGGCTTGACTTAGAGTAACTGCATACTCAACCTCGCTCTGATACCAAGACTGTCACACCCCGATCTCACACTAACCACAACTCACGAGATTAGGGCGCGACGGAGGGATTATCACATAAACAAACCACTGAGAACTTTTTCTTTTTAAAACCTCGTAATGATATCCGAATTATTGTTGTAAACTAAAACATAACAAACTATTGCGGAAGCATTTCAATTTAACTGGCTAAAGAATATAAACAGAGTTTACAACATGTAACATTGTTTAACAGAAAGTAAAACATAACTGTTAATTTACATCTTTTACACATTCGCCATACATACTCTCTCACCCACACCATGTCCCAAGGACCGAGGGGAAAGGACTAAGAGACCTCTAACTAGACTAGCTACAAACCTTCTGCTGATTAAACGTTGGGATGAAAAGATCCTTCCGATTCCTAGAACTGTCGCTGACCTAAAAATGTTTGAGTAGAGGAGTGAGCCTACTCGCTCAGTGAATAGTTTTTCATTTAACTATCACCAAACAACTCATCAGATATATAAAATTGAAATAAAGATAAGTGCAGTACTAAACAGGGCAGTTCTAATGACATAGCAGATTTACAGATAACAATTTCATTTCTATGCAACATCAGATATTTTAAACAAATAAACAATTATAGAGAATTGGTATAGAAATTCAAATCTCTTAACATGTTAAATTTACTGTGTTCCTATATGATTACATATTTATATTATTATTATGCCCTAATCATATGCAGTGTACTCTGCATATAAAGATCCGTAGTGAACTACGATCCCACCGTACAAGACTTAGCGACACACCCGGGAAATGCTAAGTCTGACGCCAGCCCTGCTCTGCCACAGGACCCCAGGCTCATCGGCCTTCAGGCTCATCGGCCTCACTGCACTACATCGAGTGCTCTAGACTCCTCTTCTAACCTGAGTACACAGGCGAAGAGTCTCACGAGGTTACCTCGATGACTCCGCACGGATCTTGTTGCAATAACCCCCAAGTTTCTCCAGTGCCACCGTGACATCGCACGCGTTGTTGTTGGACACTGCCTCTCTGTCCTCGTGTCTCCATGACTCCGCACGGATAATGTTGCAACACGAGTTTCACCCCTAAGAAGCAGATCTCTCGAAGGGGTTCTACGGTGTTAGGGCACCTAAGTCTATTAACTGATTAACATATAAACATTTAAACAGGAAAATCACATTTACTGATTTCATATCAAATCAACACTGTCATTCTAAACTGACAGAGCAATATATTTAAATCATTGTAATTTCTGAGAAATTCTCATACCATGCATTCAGACAAATTAGAAATGCATAAATAACCCAACTTATTTCAATTTGGCACATACATAGCAAATTTACGCAATTGAATATCTTATTGCACACATTAAAGAAATTTACTTCACATATGAGAATCATACTCAACAATTATCAATTCTCTAAATTTCTCGAAAAACGTGCACATTAACCCAAATCCTGGTTTGTGCATCACTTAACTCAATTAAGAGTTAATTACATATCACAACACAATTTAATAACAATACTTGAGAATTTCTGGTAATATTTCAGAGAAATGTGCCATTTCATGTAAATATCAATTTACACATATTAACGTCAAAAGATATATGAAATAGGGTTTTCTTGCATATTTTTATTTATTCATATCAACTTTGAAATCGTACATTTGATAATTTATCAGAAATCTTCATTATCTGGGTTCATACCCAAATCATACCATTTTCAGACATGAATTTCTAATTTCAACATTCAAATGAGCAATTTAGGTTCCAATGAACCATATAAATCTACTGATTCAATCTGTACTGTTCAAATGCTAAATTTAATCATATAACAATGTCTAGAAGCAGTTTATGAAATAAAAAGGTCGGGCAACGCCAAACGCTGCCCGACGCCTGATAACGCCTGTTATCAGCGTAATTCACGCACAAAACAGAAAATATTCAAACGCCTGAGTTTATTAATGATAAATAAATGAAACCCTACTCACAGTGATTTGGACTGTCCGGATTCGTACGGAGATGCATCCAAGGCCGGATTCTGGGCGATTTCGGATCGTCTTCTACCTTGGTATTATTTGATTTACTGTTCTTGTTCACGGCCAGTTGCTTTACGCTCAACTCGATTTGGCTACTAGGCGTCGATTTGGGCCAAATTGATTGCAATATCTGAACTAGACCTCCTAGCCGAGGTCCAAGGTGATGGTTAATAGCTTTGGCCACCCCAAGATCTCCTCCTCTAGGCCATGCACAGACGCAGCTTCAAGCTGCTGCTTGTCGGCACTTCTGCGTTCACTAACAGGTTGGAGAAGAAGACCATGCTTAGTGCTTATCGCAGATTCAGAACCATAAATCGGAGTTGGGGTACCTTCCCAGAGTATCAGATCAGCCAAGCAAGTCCCTCCTTGGCCGTGCGCTGCGCAGCTGTTGGTGCACGTCGCAACTACACGGAGCTCTGCCCTAGCTGATGGATGGAACGCGGTTGAAGATGAAAAGATGGTGGAGAAGCAAGGCGCCGCTGGATCGGCCCTTCCTAAGCCCTAACCAGCCGTTGCCCCGCACTGTAGCTTGCCCGCTGGCGTGGATCTGTAGGGCGGCCGACGCCCTGCTGGTTGGGTAGCGCTAGGGCGCTGCTAGGGTAAGAATAGGTTGAGGGGGGTAGGAGAAGGGAGGACGGAAATGGAGGAAGCTAGATCGCTAGCTTTTTCTCCCAAAAATCGCCCTGCTTCGCTGCAAATGATCGACCTGCTTGGGAGCTAGGTTGGGCGCCGCTTACGGGCCCTGTTCCATCGATCGCGTGAGGAAGGAGATAAGGGAACAAAGTGACCGACCTACTTAAAGGGGTAATAAATGTGAAAATTACATCTCAAGTCCAAGATTCTCAAAAATGCCATAATTATTGCCTCGGGGGTCCGATTTGGATGATTTCTTTTGCATCATTTCAAGCACGAACTCCTCTACCTACTCAAGGCATGGAAGCTGACTGATTAGACTATTTTACTGGATCAAAGCTCAAATTGCATCTGTGATTACTTGATTCAACTTAATGAACTTAATAATCAACATTGCTATCATCATTAATTACCTCATATGAGTAAATCTCAACTATTGATTCATGACTTAGATTATCTTGATTAACCATGATGTTTAACTGTATACTGAGCACTAATCAAGGTGATTCACGCTAATCAAGTTATTTACTGACTAGGCTTGGAATGGGTCATAACACTAACCCTAATTTCAGGTAATGGGATGAGAAACCTTAAGTGACATGAAATGTGTAACCCTAATCCTAATGAGGGAATAGTGGTGTTACCTTGTATTACATGGTGTGATGTGTAACTGAAATGGCTGTTATCATATGTACTAACCATGCAGGTATCATGAGATGATGAGCATTGCCATGTATGAGCTATGATGTTTTATTTATTAAAAATTCTTAATGGGCCTTGTGATCCATTATATGTATTGTTACCTAGTGAGAGGTGACAAGATGGGCTTTGAGAGCCATGTGATCTGCTTGTGTAGCAAGTATCATGTTTACCTTGGTCAGATGACCTGAAGGTATTAGTTACTTGATAAGTGGTAACAAGTGTTCTTTGATGAACTGAGATAAGGGATTGAGATCCCAATGTTTTATAAAGTTCTGGAAAGTACTTGATGGAAGTATAACACATTCTTTGTAGCATATGTCATAATATTTATGAATGGAATCTTGATTTGATGCTAAAAGAATATGGCAACACATTTAATCAATCAATTGAGATCATAAAATGTAGTTTCACAGACCAGAGATCCATCAGTGTCAGAATTTGCTGAATGGTGAAACGAGTTAAACTCGGAATGCATATTCTTGAATATGTGGGAGTAATAGACAAACATATCCTTATGCCCCATAGGAATGGTTGCAGGCCATGTCCTATGCATGGCATTGGTTACAGACCATACCCCAATAAGAGTATGGTTGTGAGCTATGACTCCTCAATATAATACCAGGCATTGGCTACGGGCCATATCCTGAAGAGAGTATATGCTACAGGCTATAACTCTATAACGAAGATGCCACTATACACTGGCAAGCTAATTGCAGTTGACACATGATGTCTCTACCAAGTAATCTCGTACTGACCGAGACAGATGAGGTCTTGGAGTCTGGGTCTTCCATTTACCTTGTGTGGTACCGATGCTTAACGTAATCGTGGTCAGTTGGAACATGAACAATATACTTCATCTCTTTAGGGCTTATGTATGTTTGTAAAATGTAATCAGTCGTGTAGCGTATTTTCTTAAGGTTGAAATATGAGAATCATTGGTTGATGTCACCTTTCTTAAAATGTCCTAAATGGATAAATGTTATATATGTTCTTCAATTCCTTATTGGATAAGTGACATGCTGCTTTATCAAGTTATAGCTGAAATGCTTTGAATAAGAATATTGCTTTAATCTATTTAGACATGGATTTATTTGTTGTTGAATATATATGATTCCTTTGCTCAGTTTTATTCTATTAAACTGCAATAATAATGTTTTTGGCAGAAAGTTATATCTCTCCCTGGGACATGGGTCTCACTCCATTGGTCACCAACACTTTTTAGGTAGACGCAGAAAAAGAGGCAGAAATCCTATAGTAGGGGAAGAGCAGCAGTTGCAGCAACATGGATAACAGTGATATTTCAGGTGGGCACTGGCTTTCATAATTTTCATATAGAAAGTCCTATGTGTCATCTCTATACTCTCAGGTCCTCGGAGTTAGTAGTTAGTACTTTTAATGAATTGATCTGAGATTTCGACATGACGCCTTGAGGTTCTTAGGCTTCCTATGTATAGTTTTAACAGGGCAGTTGATGCTTGTAATCCTCGAGAAGGGATGATACAGAATATGTACTTATGAACCAGGATGTAAATAAAATACATTAGTTCTTGATAAAAGAGTTTTCCTGTGTTTGGATCTCTTTGTAAATGGTCTTAATTTTTAGTAATTTTCAGTAATCCACTGTTAATGATCGCTTCTGCTTAGTTTATGATGTTTTGTTCAAACGGTGCGTCTCATTGTTGATGAATACTACAAGTTGCAGAACAAGAAGAAGAGGGAGAGTGAAAACAAGAACAACCTGCAGATACTAATGTAGTACGGGAAGATCTAGATTATGTTCTTATGGCTTCATCATCTTCTTCTTCATCCCTAAATTTTCAAACTTCTTGGATTCTGGATTCCGACAGTCCACACTAATGTAGTACGGGAAGATCTAGAGATTGGTTTTCTTCTTATGAACACCTTGATGGAGGTGTAGTAAACATGGCGAACGATTCTACCTGCAAGACCATTGGCATTGGGTCAATCCACATAAAGGTGTTTGATGGAGTCATCTGAACTATCTCAAACATCCGTCATGTTCAAGGTCTCCAGAAAAATCTCATATCTCTTGGCTTGCTTGAAGCTAACAGAGTTCTTCCACACCATGCTGAAGATGGAATATTGTCAATTACCAAAGGAGATGATGTTCTGATAAAGGGAGTATGGATTCCAAGAAACCTTTATAAATGAATTGCTGAAATTGTGACTGATGAAGATGTTGTTGCTTCTTCCCCAACAACTTCAAATCTGGATGTAACCAAATTGTGGCATATGAGACTGGGACACATGAGCCAGAAAGGCCTGAAATTATTATGCAAGAGAGGACTTCTAGGTCATATCAGTACTGAAAAGTTAGATTTCTGTGAGCATTGTGTTATGGGAAAGCAGAAAAAGGTCAATTTTTCTACTACAAATCACACTACAAAATGTATCGTCGATTATGTTCATTCATACATCTAGGGTCCTTCTCAAGTCTCGTCCACGGGAGGTACTAGATACATGCTTACTTTCATAGATAATTTCCCAAGAAAAGTTTGGTTGTATTTTTTGAAGTATAAATCTGAGGTTTTTGATCAGTTTAAGATGTGGAAGATGCTTACTGAAAAGCATACAGGAAGGAGCATCAAGAAATTGAGAACAGATAACGGCATGGAGTTTTATTCTTCTAAATTCAATGAGTAATGTCAATCTGAAGGTATTGCAAGACATCCCACGGTTAGACATACACCTCAACAGAACGGTGTTGCAGAACGCATGAACATAACTCTTCTAGAGCATGCACGTTGCATGCTGATCAGTGTAGGTCTTAGCAAAGATTTTTGGGCTGAAGCCATATGTACTGCAGCCTACCTTGTCAATTGTTCACCATCTACTCCACTCGATTTCAAAACTCCATAAGAGGTCTGGTCTGGTCATCCTGTAAAATATTCTAATATGCATATATTTTTTTGTCCTGTATATGTCTATTCAAATGAAGGAAAGCTCGAGCCTAGAGAAAAGAAATATATTTTTCTGGGTTATGCTGATGGTGTGAAGGGATACAAATTCTGGTGCACTGAGCCTAAGTCATCCAAGTTCCTAATTGGAAGAAATGTTACCTTTGGTGAGTCTGCCATGTCTTATGAAAAGCATGATAGTGTTACTTCTTCTACTACAGCTTCTCAGAGTTCCAAAGAACAGGTGGAGTTTGAAGTCACTGCACACAACCCATCACCTCCTGTTGTTGTACAGGAAAATTCAGATGAAAATGAAGATGACACTACTGAGGAACAACCATATAGCATTGCTTCTGGGAGACAAATAAGACAGATCAGACCACATGTAAGGCATTCAAATTATATTGTTGCATATACCCTTGCTATAGCTAAAGAAACAAATGATTCTAGAGATTGACTACCTACAAAGAAGCCATGGATGATCCCAATTCTGCCATGTGGATTACTTCTATGAATGAAGCGATGGAGTATCTTCAAAAGAAAAAGACTTGGGTGCTTGTTGATCCTCTTGCTCGAAAGAAGATTGCTGGATGCAAATGAGTATTCAAAAGGAAGAAAGTTGGTCCTAGAAATTCTACTGAAAGCTACATGTCATGTGTTCCCTATTCAAGTGCAGTTGGTAGTATCATGTATACTATGATTTATACACGTCCAAACATAGCACAAGCAATTTGCATGGTGAGAAGATACATGTCCAATCATGGAAAACTACATTGGCAAGCAGTCAAGCACATTCCTAGGTACCTTAAGGGTACATCTTCTACATGCCTTAGCTTCGACAAGAGCACAGAGACGCTTGTTAGTTATATTGATTCTGACTTTGCAAATTATCGTGATAAAAGGCGTTCTCTTACAGGCTATCTGTTTACTCTTAGTGGTTGTGTTGTAAGTTGGAAAGCTACACTACAACCCATCATTGCATTGTCTACTACTAAAGCTGAGTACATGGCATTGGCAGAGGCCATAAAAGAAGCTACTTGGCATAGAGGACTGTGTGCTGAATTTTGTATTCTTGAGAAGACAACAGTCATCTACTGTGACAGTCAAAGTGCAATTCATCTTATAAAAGATCAGATGTTTCATGAAAGAACAAAGCACATCAACGTGAAGTATCACTTCATCAGAGAGGTGATAGTAGAAGGGAAGATTGTGGTGAAGAAGATTGCAAGAAAAGAAAATCTTGCTGATATGATGACAAAGCCATTGCCAGTTTCTAAGTTCAAGACCTGCTTAGACTTGGTTAGCATTCACAACTGACAGTGATGCCCTTAGGGGATGGAGGAGAAGAAGATTGCTATTTTCTTGTAAGATGTTGACTTTGAGTCAAGGTGGAGAATTGTTATGCCTCAAAGACTCCTAGTCCTAATCCTAATCCTACATGGTGTGGCAGTCCTATTTTGGGTCTTGTCTTGGTTTGAGTATAACCCATGTTCCTACTTGTATTTAGATTAGAATTCCTATTTGGAGTTGTAGATGGCTCTATCTTCATGCAACTTGGACTCCTATTGTGTACTAGACTCCTATTTAGATTGTTTATTCCTAGTTGAAGCCTTATGGCATGGAGCCTATAAATAGGACCTTAGGGGAATGAGATTTTCTTGTACTGAAAAGTGCCAACGTATAGTGTTGTACTGAAGAGAGTTCTCTCTCTTCTTTGGGAGTAACCTTTTTAGGTTATCTTTCTTTGAGAGTATCTCTTCTTTATAATTTTCTTGAAATAGTGGAATTCTCTCTCCTCTCGTGGATGTAGGTCATCTTGACTGAACCACGTAAATCATGTGTTTTGGTTGCGTGATCGTTCTTATATTCTCGTCTTGTTCTTCCGCCGAACTCGTCGTATTCTCTCGTTCAATAACTTAACATCACCCCACAAATGGAATAGTTGAAGGCGGTGCTTTGTTCAATGCACCTTTGAGATAACAAAATCCCCTAGTTTGTTTCTGATCTGCGAGCCTTAGTGCTGACATCTAGAATATATTAACGTGGCACCTAAATTCGATGTACCAAAATGTAGAGGAAAGCATATTGACATCTCAGTTTTGAAGGAATAGATACATAAAAACGTTTGAATTAAGTTGGGAGTAGATTTTTTTGAAGAATCCATAGAAGCAATGATAAACACACACGACTCAATTTTGAAGGAATGGATATATAGAAACAGCTAAATCACGCTAGAATAGACTTTTTTGAAGAATCCATAAAAGCACTCATAAACACACATATACGTGCAAGAAGATTGCAAAGATTAGCCTACTAAATAATTAGATTTTTTGCATAAAGCTATGTAAAATAGATTAATTGATAGAATGAATATGACTACAGGGAGAGCAAACGAACTTGAAATAGGAGCTCCCCTAACAGATTGTTGTGACAACTGAAATGGTATGTGGAGCCCACACTGTGTATCGCCATGTCCTAGAATGTCCTGTTATGGAAACTTTCAACCTATATATAATTGCAAAGGACGAAGATGTCGCAATTCAGAGCTTGTTGCTCGAGCTTGCCCCGGTCACTGTTGGACTCTGCCTGTTGCTGCGTACAACTGGAGATGAAAATAAAATAGGAGCTCCCTGACAAAACGGGACAACGGGAGATAATACGTGTGGAACCCATGGCATGTACCACCACATCCCAGAATGTCATTTCATTGAATCTTTCGACTTGTATATGATCGCAAAGTGTCAAGAAATCGCAATCCAGAGCCTGCTGCTCTACCCTGCCCTGATCATTTGTTGGACGCCGCCTACAGCTGTATAGAGCCGGGCCAGCCGGCGGCGGTTGACGACGCAGACTATGATATCATCGTTGTCTGTGATCGCTTGGCCATCTGACATTGTGAATTTCTCCTGGCTAGTCTCGCATGAGGGTGCAGAGACAACGAATGAAGCATATCGGTTAGAAAATTAGTAAAGCTCTGTTGAGGATTAGTCACTACTAAGTGCTTACGGGAGACAGGGGGATTCTGAGTTTGTTGCTTGCACGGTTGCACTTGTGAGTAAAGGGAGGAGAACGTGTTGTAAAGGAAGAAAGTCATGTTATGAGTGGAGTGTATTTTCTATGGAAAATTACAATTCCATAAAAAAACCGCCAAAAAAGGAGAGGAGCAAGAATTAACGACAGAGCAGTATTTTGAATGGATGCAACATGATTAGTCAGTTTTTTTACAAAAACCAAAGATAATGGGATCAGTGTAAATTGAAAAACAAACTCCCTCTTTTTATAGTAGTATAGTTTGTATAGATATATATATCAGTAAACACATACGTTCCATGCACGCAAATTTTAAAATTGATACATTTTTTATAAATATGAATTCAAAGAACTAAAATTATAGACAAAGAAGTTGGGTGTGATACTTTTCAAGAAACACCATTTAATTATATATTGTATTCTAAATTTTGATTATATTTTTTGGCAAGAAAAAAACTTTACAATTATCTAAGACAAGTGCGAATAAAAATAAATATCCATACAACTTTATTCCTTTTGAAAGAAATAAAAAATAAAAGTGCATGTTGCAACATACCATATAGGAAAAGTGTGAACTAACTAAATGATGACATCATAATGACATTTCGATTCCAAGTCTCCTGCAGTTTACCAATGTAATTATTATGTATAATGTATTTTCTTTCTTTTAGTATAATGATGGATAATAAAAATTATAAAATAGTAAATCAAGTTCGAAAAATTATATTGTAATTCAATTAGGTTAGAACACCTAACTTTGTAATAAGTTTCATGTTGGTATAATAAACCAGGTGAAAACAAAGCTATTTGAGTGTGTTGATACATATACCTTAAAATGATTTTCTCAAAATCTAAAAAATAGTGGATATTAGTCTATATATTAGTGGCAGATTTAGATACCAAAATGGAAATAAAATTTAAAAATTAAAACATTCATCAGAAATGATACAATTATTGTAGATAATGAAGATAAAAATTAGATATACTATAGAGAAATCATAAATACAAAAAAAAATTTAAACTTTTTATCATTGTGGTCAACTTTGTGAGTATGTTATGATGTATTTAACAAAAAAAACAGAACTTAAAATCCTTAATATGAATGGAAAATATTTCAATTGAAGTTAATTGCAAAAGAGAAAAGTTACTGGTTAATAACAATAGAAATGTGAAAATTATATTTTCCTCGAGTATAACTTTCAAAATGACACATATCTCATAATTTGAAACATGAATGTCCTTTTAAAATGTAAATAATATCAAAACTATTCACTTTGCAAATAGATACAGTCAAGATATATTACAAGCTTATATTAATTATAGACATTTAAACTATGCAGCAAAAAACTCTATTTTAATGACATAGAACCATGAATATAATAAAGTATAAATAAGTATGCCACATGCAAATCTCATATGTGAAAAAATTTAGAAAGAAAAATGTGCATGTGTGGGGGAAAAACTAATTTTGAATACTTCATTTATAAATATAACATAGATACTATTCATAATTTTTTTTGAATAATAAAGTTGTTCATGCATTGTTATAATATAGATGGCCCAAAATGTGGATTATATGACAACACATGTGGTGACATTCTTGAGCAACAACCAATGACAACTACTACACTATATAGTTTTTTTTTGGTAGCATATTCCAAACCAATTACCCTACAAACCTTTTCCATGATGCATTATTCTTGACTATTCACACACTATAGATTACATGCATTAGTGGTCATCTAAGCTAAAGAAATATTTTGAAATACACACACACACACACACACACACATATATATATATACTGAAGTGCGGACCATACTGAAGTGCGGACGGTGCGGACGGTTCATTTTGCGTGTAGGCAGCAATGCAAGTCCTCGTCACTCGCGTAATTAATTGCGACCATGTACTTGTATACCCGTTTCTCTTCTTGCCGAAATCAATTCATTTTGAATATGGACGGGAAGTTGCGCCACTTTTGTTGTCAACTTCTGGTGGACATCCACGACCGTATGCACATCACGATCAACAACGGCATAGACCATCTTCTGTTGTTTACTATGCATGTGTCTACTGATAGAATTGATATATTAGGGATCTCGTACACACATATGAATTGTATGTGTGAGATTGGACGTAAGTAGTAGATGCAGAATATACGGAACACCTTTATTGGTTGAGGTAGAGCATGATGTTGACCATCATCTTGTGTGAGGTTGTCATTAAGTAATAGATTTAGGATACTAGTAAACTATACCAGGTCCTCGATGAGCTTGCCCCATACTCCATATCCATACTGTAGGTGAGATACTTGTTGAGCATCATCTTCAGCTAACTCCATGAATACTTCTTACTTACCTAGTTTATATTAATTGAAACAACTCGCTTCTGTAATTTGTTGGTATGTAGTGAACAAACCAACCCATTTAGATTTTACCATCTGTTTTGCTTCCGTGCCAAAGGGACCCTGAATTACAGTTATAGTAGATGATGTTTATAGTAATGTGTCACGTACGACGAGTTTTGCCGGTTATTTAGCATTGTCACACTCGAGCTTTCTAGTGCTAATCATGATCAACTTAAAACATATTTCGTTAATGGTGGTGATATGAAAACGACCAAATGGACAAATACTTATAGAAAAAATGATTCACATCTTAGTTTCATGTAAGTATCCACTAAGAACTGTAGAACACTATCTAATAAATTAATGGAATGTAGGACAGAGGAGCCAATCTTGGCCCTTTGCTGTCAGCATAAAGTGCAACAAGCAAGCAACAAGGTTCGTTATCTACATTGCGAAGGATATGGCAATTAATCTAGAGCTTATTGTAGTAGTGTTTCTCTGCAATGACAGTGTATCCGAGCTGCTTCATCGTACAGTTGTTGTGGAGTGATAATTCTACCACGTTGCGGCAAAGACATTTCTGAGTAGTCTCCATCATTGGTTTACAAATTGAAGAGGAGGAACTGTAGTAGGTTGTCAACAGTCAACTAATTGGAGTAGAGGACGAAGCGTACTGAGTTGGCTTAGAATGCGATCATTTTATCCGTTGTTGATCGTGATGTGCATACGGTCGTGGATGTCCACCAGAAGTTGACAACAAAAGTGGCGCAACTTCCCGTCCATATTCAAAATGAATTGATTTCGGCAAGAAGAGAAACGGGTATACAAGTACATGGTCGCAATTAATTACGCGAGTGACGAGGACTTGCATTGCTGCCTACACGCAAAATGAACCGTCCGCACCGTCCGCACTTCAGTATGGTCCGCACTAGATCATCTCCCTATATATATATATATATATATATATATATATATATATATATATATATATATATATTTATATATATGGGCCCATCTTTATTGCCCGCTCGGGTAGCTACCCGCCCCCCATTTCGGTTACTTTTTTTCAAGTTGGTTACTTTTGACATGTAGAGGGTTACTTTACCTTGCAAACTGCTAAGTTTTGTGCATAGATAGTTACATTTGCAACAACAGATTTTAAAACACGGGTATATATATCTGCTGTGTATTTTGTACGGGATTACTTTTTCAGTCGCATAGTTACTTTTTGATCAATATAGTTACTTTTTTTTATAGCAGGGTTACTTTTCTGGCCAGAATAGTTACTTTTTTTACTGCTGGGTAGCGAAATCTAGACTACCCGCGCGGGCAATGAATGAACGCCCTATATATATATATATATATATATATATATATATATATATATATATATATATATATATATATATATATATATATATATATATATATATATATATATATATATATATATATATATCTGTGTGTGTGTGGGCGCGCGCGTGCACATAACTCAAAAATAGAAGTTCAATCTGATGAAGAACATAAATAGCACTCTAGATCGGATATTATCGTTGCTCATTTGGTAAATCCTAACTACAAATTTGTGGTATACAAGAATTTGTTTTCTTCCTTAAGGAGGTAGTATCTAATATATCTCTTGGATGCATTACATACTATACTGTGAATTGGTGTTTTGTACGAGAAGTTGACTCCTAATCTTTTCAGGCCAGTACATCCTAGATGTAATAACTAAGGTGAAGCTTTTGAACTTTCCTCCAAAAGTAGACTATGCTCTGTCTCTACATGTGATATCCATCTCCCTCACACCACACACCAAAGACTTAACTTTCCGAAGCCATTTCCCCGTCCCTTTCACTCTTCCACATTGTGCACCTATCACAAATGATGATCCTCTGAAATTTTCTACTCGGCATTTCCACATGCCAGAATGACAATCTTATGTGAAACCAATACTAAAACCATAAGAGTGGAGGAATGATAATAATGAATGAAAAGAATAAGAAGAAATATTGAATACCTCTCACATATAAATGTGATCGGTTTGCTTGTTTAGAGAGAAGGGAACAACGATAGGTGCAATTGCTCTGAATGAAATGCATGTAATTGAGCGACAACCTTGCATATTGTTAGTGTAACGCGCAAGCGTGCACCACGGTCGGACATTGTTGTTAGTTGTGTTGCTTATTCTGAGGATATTCAAGCTTGCTAACAAGTAACCCCACCACGGCCTGTTTGCTCGAATATGACGCCAACGTCATCACTACGTCATTATCTCACGTCGATACAGTTGAGAAAATGTTCAAACCAAAAGGAGCGAGAACGCAAATGGTTAAAGATTCATCCAGAAAAAAACCTAAACCAAGTACGATGCAACTTGTAAAAAATATTCTTAGGTCATTTCCTTCCCAGTCACCTTCTTCAACCTTGCACCCATGTGGTGCTCATTAATTCATCCGCTAATTAATCTGGATCGTAGTGTATGCGTTGTGCTTCTTCATATAATTTGTACATAAACTACGTAACGGGCATGATCCAAAACACTTTGTTGAACCGCCTCACCTGATCCGCCATTTACCAGCTGCCCTCCTTCCAACGGTTCCAACGTGGGTACATGATCGGGACTGCCACCACGACTTTGGCCCACGCGAGCTTCTGGCAGCTGGATGCCTTACGCTTGTACTCCGCCACCCGGTCACCGTCGAGGAACCCTGATAGGCTGTTCCGGGGGACCCTTCCTGTGATGTATTAGAGGTTGTTGGCGAGGAATAGGTACGTGATAGGCGTGTCCTTGTAGCTCTCAGCCTTGACGTCCAGCTTGCACAGGAGTATGGTCATGTGGAATAACAGACGGAGAGTGCATCTGACGTCAATTGCAGAGGTACGACAGAGTGGCCCGCCGAAACATGGGATGGAGGGGCAAATCGTGGAATATGTCTGGAGCTCTGTGGCATAGTTGGCGAGAGAGGTCGAAAGTCCGTGGCGTACTTGCTTAGTGATTGCACGCCGCCTTCACGAATCGGTCCAGACCGCTAGACCGGATCCGAATGTACATTCGGTCCGGTCCGGTCCGGTCCTGGACCCAATTTGTAGTTCGGTCAATGGTCTTTAAAATTTGTAATTTCGGTCTTCGGTCCGGTCGCAAATAAAAAAAATCATAAATCGGACGGTGGACCGATTGGCTGAGTGTTATTTTATCAATTTTGTTAGACCGGCCCGGGTAATGATCCATCCAGTATCCCTGATTCCGTCACCCTGTGGTTGTGACCTGAAGCGGCAAAGCAAACGCGACTAGGGCACCGAAGCGGCGAAGCAACACGACGCGCAGTGTACGGCTCTAGGTACAGGGTGCGCAGTGCACGACTCTTGGTGTGCGGCGCACGACGCAACTTGGAAGGCTAGTCTAACAACTACCAAATACAATCGTGCGAGTCCATTGCTGCTCCCAACTCAACCGATCAACCCTGTTGTCTGTGTTGGACGCTGTTGTGTTGGACGCTGCTCGGCTTCTGAGTGCTGGCTTCGTGACTCTGTGGAGGGAAACAGATTCCAGCCAACTGATTACGGTGTCCTGTTATAGAGTGTGAAGCGTGAAACTAGAAGACCGACTGCTCTTTCTGTTTGCTATAGACCCACCTCCTCCAAAGTCTATTTGATGCCATTCACCGTAGAATCTCGACTACTAGCCTACTTTCTATCTGTAGGTAAATAATCATTAAATAATTGTTGGTTTTAGTTACCTTTCTATTGACCCTTTCTTTTCCCGTTCAATTGTTCCTATGCCTTCTCTTCGAAAATGTTAAATGCTTGGACGTGGAAGGGGGTTTACGGCTTCTTTAAAAGTTGGATTCAACATTCAGTCAAGTATGAATTGTTTTGATAATCTTTACCTAATGTTTATCAATTCACTCCATCCCAACAACCACGAGAGTCTAAGGGGGACGCAACTCACATGTGAGCTTGTTCATACTTATTCTTTGATGGGAAGTAGGAAGAATATACTCAGTAATTGTTAGAATTTGGCCACTAGTTCCAAACATATTTTGAAGCTGATGTATAAGCATGTATTTATACAGATTGAGACAAAAATATTGACTTGATTTGGCTTTCTATATAAAAGTTGTATAAATATTTTGGCTTTCTGTATAAGTTGTATAAGTATTTTGTAGTTCCAAACGTTGTTTTATAACCTGTATAAGCATGTATTTATGTTAGCTTATAGTTTATCTAGCCCAATGTGATTTACGTTTTCTGGGCTATGTGGGCTGTTAAAAAATACTTGGACAAAAAATATTGTACCGTTGAACAAAAAATATTGGTCTCGTTGAAAAGAAAGATAAGGATCAGGTTGTCCACCAACTGCATTTTAAATTTAAGATAGCCTAAAATAATAAGTTAGTCATCGTTGAGTGAAAATATTCATAATACATAACTTTTGTACAATGCTCACCCCTACTCCGAGTCCCGACCCGTTCGTATGTACGCTTCAATGCGTACTTCGACCAACGCAAACACGGTGATGGCAGCACGGACAAACTTCCTGAGTTTCGTAAGCGAGAATTCCACCTGCAGCAGGACGACCATGGTGCTCTCACAGGAGAATGCAGGCCGCGACTTCGGGCATGAGATCCGCGATGCACATGTACATCTTAAGAAGCGGGAACATGCTGAACACCGCTTTGGGTTGCGTCTCGCTCCTATCCTCTTGGCCGCCGTCTCCGTGAACCCAAGCACCAGCACACCGACATCGTGGTCAACTCCTGAGAAGCAGGTCTCACGTGTAGGCTCCCCAGTATCAAACACAATGTCGCAGAGTGCCTGCTCCCCACCAAAGAGTTTGCGGACGACTGCGCAGGAGGCCGAGACCCACGTCTCGTTGTGGGCGTCATGGTCCAACTTCTAGATTAAATAGGTACAGGGCTTTGTGGCTTCCCGGCCCTGTATATCCAGACGCATTCGTGCATGTACTCTGCAGAGGTCATACACTCGTAGGATGCCAGAGCAGCGGGTTGCCACC
Organism: Alisma plantago-aquatica; assembly: GCA_963693085.1. NCBI lineage: Eukaryota > Viridiplantae > Streptophyta > Magnoliopsida > Alismatales > Alismataceae > Alisma > Alisma plantago-aquatica. The sequence continues at coordinate 752,566,353 of OY856413.1, forward strand.
CGTGGGAAGAGGCAGGTGACGGCGGTGACAATGGCAGCCAGTCAGCCGCACAGTCGTAGTCCTTAAGTGCTTTAAAATAGATGAGAGAGTTGGAATTTCTAGCCGACCAGTGTTTAGTGGAGCGGGAGGAGGTGTCCGGTGGAAAAGGCAAAGGCAGTTAATACTTGAGTGTGGTAGAGGAAGATGGACGTTGGAGATGCCACCCACGTATAGTTGTTTGTTTGTTAGAAATCACGGGGATAATGCACCCAGATTTGAGGATAACTCGCTTTATGAGATAGTGGGCAGTTTCGTTACGGTGGAAATTGATCGTGGAGTAGTTCTCATAAGAAGTGGTCATGGGTGTTAAGGGAGAGTGTTGTTCTGAAGACGAGTGTTGCCGACCATATGGATTTGGAGAAGGAAAAAACTTGGAAAAGAAAAAAAGGAGAGAAGAGAGAGGGTTGAAGAGAGTGAAGGATTTTGAAAATGCTTAAATCCGATTGGTTAGTGGTGTTATGGTAATCTATGAAAAGTACTCTTTTTATAGTACATATGTGTACATAGTATTTTGGGATCGAATGTGGTCCTTAATCAGATATGCATATTGATCATTTTAAATATTTACATCATATCCTATTACATTGATAAATCTAAATATATATTAAATTGATATGATTTTGGTATCACTATAGGGAAATATCGAATTAGAGTATGTTGCGGGAAAAAAATTGTCTGCATTCTCAATGACAGCAAAATCGAGTCAACAACTATGTAATAGGAAGAATGGTTTAACGAGTTCATACCTGGTCTTGGAGCAAGTCCAGTGAATATAACTCGTTACAATAGTGAAGCACTCCTAGTTGCACTGGGACGACGTCTGCAACAGCTCCTGGTCTCCACCATGGACAACATCCTAATATTGTCCTCCTAACGACACACAAAAACCTTCTCGCCTCCATAGTAGTGTACACAGACCACCTAGAATTTATGTCGTTTAACTAGAACAGACATGAAGGAGTTGTCCCTCCCATTGGTATACTAGCCACCAAAACTTGCACTCTCACAATAATTCTTCCTTGTTACCCCCCTATTGGGTAGGACTTGCTCGAACTCTCTATTGGTTATCACAATTAGAGAGGACAACAATCGTCAAAGGCAATTGAGTTGTTTCAGAGTAGCCCTTAGTACCCCTCTATTTATAGGAGGGGTTAGGTTCTGGGTTCCCAGTGTGTGTGAGAGTGGAAGGGACTGAAAGATGATAAATTTCTACAACTCGCTAGCAGCAAACTGGTCAATTCACAAGAGATCTAGTCGATTCACATGCAAGCCGATTGGTTTCATCAGTGAACCAATCATTTCTCCATATTTCTCAATCGCATATGAATAAAAATTTGATCCCAATTAATGCATAACATTACGTTAGCACTTATCCTATGATGCAAATCTAATTTCTCTAAACTTGGTTTGTCACACAACCAACTGGTTAGTTAGTGATCCGAGCCGATCGATTCACTAAGTAAACTGGTCGGTTTACCCTCCAGCTCATACAGAAATCAACCAATTCAATTTTTAATCTTGCCAATCCTCCAACCAGTTGGTTCAACACTTGAACCGATCGGGTGGGAGTCCAGTCAGTAGATACGTTGCTTGAATTAAATACTCAAACACTTTGGCAATTAATTCAATTATCATTCATGATTAAACTCCTTTTTAGGTGTTTTCTGTGTGTGACCCTATAGGTCCCATATCACATTGGCAATGAATTTCCATAACTAGTTTATGAAATCATAAGAAAAGAGTGGTGCATGGTCACACATCAGTTCTACCCAAATGGATAGTTGGAGAAGAACTTCAACCTACAATCTGTGTAAGGTGTTATAATGATTGTATATTTCCTTTGTCTCTAATATCTGGAATGAACTTGAGACATGAAATCATTATACTCTCAATGTTAAATCCATGTTTCTTGATCCAGAGTAAACTGTCTGAGATACATGTGAACTCAATATCACATATTAATTCACATGTGCATGCACATGGGGTTTTTCAGTATCGCTTATAAAGTGGCCTAGATATCAAACTCCAATTAAAGGGACAAATCACATCTACATCGCTGACAATTTATCCCCATGTGTCACAAATACACAATGATCATTGTTATGGAAATCCTTATTTAGGATTACGTTGTATGATGTCAAAGTATATTGAACGACATGTAATGAGTGTAGTGATTTTAGGTCTAAGAACTAAAATCACCATCTTCACTATGAGAGATGAATATGATAACCAATTATGGTTTGCATGTGTCACTCTCAAGGTAGATATGTCTGATACAATGTTAACTAACAAGTATATGTGTGGTTGGTTTGATATCACATATCATAATTGATGGGATATCATCATCAACCAACCCACACTCTAGTCTTGTGTGTTACTACTGTCTATCTAGCATCCACAATAACAACTGATAGGGACATGATAACAATGTTCATACTCTTAACATTTGTATGATCTCATTATTCAAGTCACATACTTGAAGACATACATCATTGAGTATTGTTATTCTTTAGACATTCGTTATATTTCCTCATTATCTCATAACTGAGTGAAACATAATGAATTGGGAGCTTTCCTTTATGATTATTAATCAAATCCTTTATGTGATATGCCATCACCATCATCATATGATTGGCTCTCTGGGCATACCATACCAACAAAGGTTGACGGTCCTACAAGACCACTGTTAGGTCTAGAACAGGGCACCTAGGCCTGTTAATAACAAGGAGAATTGTCCCCATCGCCTAGATCTAAGGGTGTGAGGGAAACATCATGGTCGGCAATTGGCGATCTAGGGAAATTAGTCCTACCTACGAGAGTCAATGTTCTGTTCATCCTAGGGACCCACCCAAGTCGTTCATGGTGTGGAGGAGGCAAAGAAGAAGATGAAAGGGATTTGGGGTTGTGTTAGCTTGTTCTAGTGTCAAGAACTTAGTTTCTGAGACTGATATAGAAAGTGGTAGCCAAAAGGGCATATATAAGCCATTAAGGGTGTTTCCATTACAATTGGAATTTGGGGAAATCCCAATTCCCTATAAAACCATCAAAAAATTGGGATTATTTGGTTCATATTTACTTTGTGAATCTAATAGGGAAGGTTTTGGTTTAGATTGCGAATCAGAGAGACAGAGAGAGAGAGAGAGAGAAGTGTCAGTGAGAGGGAGTTACTATAGCAAATTTTCTTATTTGGGTGGAAGGTTGAAGATGATCACAGGGATGTTGATCTGTGATTAGATAGCTACCATAACACATGTCTTATTAGAGGGACAGGACTAAGGTCTTGCTCACATAAAATGTGACAAATGTCACAATCGTTCAATTAACCATACACTTAAGAAAAACTTCTAAAATCCTTTCTCAAATTCCTCAAAATTTGGATATGTTTCTCATAAAATCATAATCTCACATTAGGCCAAGTTTGGTATCCTAGGGATGATTCTACATTTCCTTTTCTCTCTCTTCAAATAAGGGAACATAATTTAAATATTGCAAGTTAGTACCTCATCCTTCACAATTTTCTATAGGCTAGTAGGAGACACCTTCTGATATGAAATTTGGAAGGTAACTCATTAATAACTTTTCCCAATCTATATCTAATTTTAGGATTTAGTTGGATAACTTTTATTCATGAAATTTTCACTTTTAGTATATCCCTAGATTAATTACTTGTACTACATGAAAAGTCATTTTTATCCCAAATTCTAAAATGATCTATTTTCTTATTATGTTTAAGTATACCAGAAGTCAGGTTGAGATATCCTTGGTTGATGCCTCAAAACTTAATTTGCTATTCATGGATAGATAATTTCTATATTAATTATTCAAGCTACACATTATCTTAGAGTCTTTTGGAAACTTTCCCATTGTTCCCTAATTCTATTTTCTAACAAACCATTAAAACATTATCCTTTACTTATGCATGTCCTTTATTTATTTAACTTGTGCCACAAGGACCTATGTAACGACCCCACCCCTCGATAAATCCTAATTAAGAGAGACCAAGAGGCTAGAGTCATTATACAAAATAAGATCATGTGATTTTGCGAATAATAAAAAATAATCAATAAATTCTACCACTACTAAGCTTAAAATAGTATAAATTTTTTTATTTCTCATACATTGCAAAATATAGGATTTGAGAGACTTTACCCAGATAAGAATTATCAATCTACAGTCCTCCAATTGTTTATTAATATTTATTACATCAATGTCACTTCAAAAGAATATCCACTTTATAATAAATATAAAATGCTGACAAACAAAATGACGATATGTATAATGAAATGTACTGGTATGTGGGGGAACTAAAATCATACATCTAATTGTGACAACATATAGAAATCAAATTATGATTTAATAAAAAAATTACATTTTAAACATAACTACTCAATCCCTACATATCCTTTCCTTTGTGTTATCCCTGCAGTGCATATGGATACTACCTCTCTCATATGGTAGATCTCAAATAACCCCCATGGTCCTACCTTACAGGTAGATCACTACATAGGGTTATGTAGTCGTATGGTCCTACCCAAGGGTAGACCAACAAATCAACTCATGACAACATGATGATCCTACCCCAATGGTAGACCATGTACTAGGTAATCCATCTCATCATCATCAAAGCTACAGAGGAGGTCAAGGATATAAGCTAGTCATGCACATACATTTATGGTGATAGTCATAGTCTCTTTATAGTTGCATAAAATAAAAGTCAACCAAGAAACTATTTCTAAGAAATCGATAAAACCTAAAAAATAGTCGTGAAACTAGAGAGATTATTCATAAGAGTTACCACATACCTATTCTTGAGCAAGAGAATTCAAAATCAACAAGATATTCAAGCAAGCACCTAATGCAAGCAACCCTTACTTTTTAAAACATATAGATTACCTAATGTCACTATCATATTCTAAACAACTTCCTAATGACATGAGGATACTTTCTAAGGCTTCCAAGTCTCCTTAGGATTCATTAGGTTTTCTAAGGTTGCTTTATCCAACTTTACCCTTTTTAGGCTAACAACCCTAAAACATTTTTCTTATTTACAAAAACCCTAATGATTCCAATTATCCTCATTACAAGTTTTTAATCTCAAACCAAGCTTAAGACCATTATATCTCTATTGCATGTTTACATTTTTAGATAAAACCATTAAAACCCATATTTTTCAAAATTAGGGTTTCTAAGCCTATTAATGCATAATCATGCGTATAAAACCTTAAAAAAAGCATAATGTCATCTTTTTTAAATTTAACTCTTCCTTTTATCAATAGGTTAATGTTACTCAAAATAACCAAAAGAGACATTAAATCTGATTTCCATCTCAAATTAGGATTTTATCATAATTTAATGCATTAAAAGAGATAACTCTATGTACTTTTTAGATTACTAGCAATATTAGGCTTCAATTCTATTTTTATTGAATTCTACATAGTTCTCTGATCAACTTTTTAAATAACCACGGTCGGACATTGTTGTTAGTTGTGCTGCTTATTCTGAGGATATACAAGCTTGCTAACAAGTAATCCCACCATGGCCTATTCTCTCATATATGACACCAGCGTCATCACTATGTCATTATCTCACGCCAATACATTTGAGAAAATGTTCAAACCTAAACCAAGTATGACACACTTGTAAAAATATTCTTACGTCATTTCCTTCACAGTCACTTTCTTCAACCTTGCACCCATGTGGTGCTCATTAATTCATCTGCTAATTATTAATCTGGATCGTTGTGTATACGTTGAGCTTCTTCATATCATTCTTACATAAATTTTACAATGGGCAAGATTTGGAACACTTTGTTGAACTGTCTGATCCACAATTCACCAGCTGCCCTCCTTCCAAATGGGGTACGCGATCGGGACTGCCTCCATGACTTTGGCCCATGCGAGCTTATGGAAGCTGGATGCCTTACACTTGTACTCCGCCACCCAATCACCATCGAGGAACCCTAATAGGCTACTCCGGGGGACCCTTCCTGTGATGTATTAGATGTTGTTGGCGAGGAAGAGGTACATGATAGGCGTGTCCTTGTAGCTCTCGGCCTTGACATTCAGCTGGTCTGGAGCTCTACGGAATAGTCAGCGAGGGAGGTCCAACGTCTATGGAGTACTTGATCAGCGATTGCATGCCGCCTTCAGGAGTCAGCCACCCCGAGTCCTGACCCATTCTTATGTATGCTTCAATGTGTACTTTAGTATGCCCCAACTCAAATATGGGTTGCGTCTTGCTCCTGTCCTCTTGGCCGCCGTCTCCGCAAACCCAAGCACCAGCACGCCGACATCGTGGTCAACACCTGGGAGCCATGGTCGAGCTTTGTGGCTTCCCAACCCTGTATATCTGGATGCATTCATGGACGTACTCTGCAGAGGCTATACACTCTGCTATGGCACAGAGGTAGGATGCCAGAGCAGCGGGTTGCCACCCGTGGGAAGAGGCCATATGCCAAGTATTTATTGGAGTGGGAGGAGGTATTAGGTGGAAAAGGCAAAGGCAGTTAATACTAGAGTGTGGTAGAGGAAGATGGATGTGGGAAATGTCACCCACCTTAGAAATTACAGGGATAACACACTTACGATGGAGGATAACTCACTTTATGAGATAGTGGGTAGTTTCATTACGGTGGAAACTGATCGTGGAGTAGTTCTCATTAGAAGCGGTCGTGGGTGTTAAGGGAGAACGTTGTTTCGAATACGAGTGTTGCTGACCATATGAATTTGGAGGAGGAAAAAAATTGGAAAAAAAGGAGAGAAAAGAGAGGGTTGAAGTGAGTGAAGGATTTTGAAAATGTTTAAATCCGATTGGTTAGTGGCATTGTTGTAATTTATAAAAAGTGCTCTTTTTATAGTATATATGTATATTTTTTTTTTGGGATCGAATGTGGTATTTAATCAGATATGCATATTATTCATTTTAAATATTTACATCGTATCCTATACTATCACATTGATAAATCTAAATACATATTAAATTAATATGACTTTAGTATCACTGTAGGGAAATATCAAATTATATTAGGAAGTGGAAAAAAAATTGTCTTTATTCTCAATGACAACAATATCACGTCAGCAACTATGTAATGGGAATTGTGGTTTAACGAGTTTATACCTGGTCCTAGAGAAAGTCCATCGACTATAACTCATTGCAGTAGTGAAGCACTCCTAGTTGCACTGGGACGATGTCTGTAGTAGAACCTGGTCTTAACCATGGACAACATCCTGATGTTATCCTCTTAATGGTAGACAAAAGCCTTCTTGCCTCTGTAGTAGTCTACATGGACCACCTGGATTTTTGTCATTCAACTAGAATAGACAGGAAGGAGTTGTCCCTCCCATTGGTATACTAGTCACCAAAACTTGCTCTCTCACAATCATTCTTCCTTGCTGTCCCCCCTCTTATCGGGTAGCTTTTACTCAGACTCTCTATTGGTTATCACAACTAAAGAGGACAACACAAAGGCAATTGAATTGTTTTTGAGAAGCTCTCAGTACCCCTCTATTTATAGGAGGGGTTAGGGTCTGGGTTCCCAGTGTGTGTGAGAGTGGAAGGGACTAGAGGATGATAAATTTCCACACCTCACTAGCGGTAAAATGGTCAGTTTACAAGTGATATAGTCAGTTCACATGCAAGCTGATCAGTTTGATAAGTGAACTAGTCATTTCTCCATGTTTCTAAATTGCTTATGAATTCAAAAATTGAACCCAATTAATGCATAACATGATGTTATCACTAATCTATTGGATCAATGGGTTCTAGAGGGGGGGGGTGGTGAATAGAGCTTCACAAACTTCACAAAAGCAATTAGACCACCAATTTATATTAAGTGCAAAAACTAAACTAAGCAGCAATTTGATGTCTTAATCTAGCATTCAAAGCAAGGATAAGAGACAAGGAATAACAAGCACTTGGACATGTGGTTTAGAGTGGTTCCACATCCTACACTTAGGAGCAATGTCAATCCACTACCTAGAGTGGGTTAGTCTCTAGGATTTGCAATCTTGGTACTCTTATATTCCACAATAAGATTACAAGACACAACAACCACACATCTAAGGGCTTAGAACCTCAAGAAAAGATATTCAACCTACAGAAGGAGCTTACGCACTTGAACCATGGAGTCTTCAGCCATCAACATGGACTTACCCACTCCTTTCTTCAAGTCTTTTTCCTTCAAGGGATTACCTATCTTCCTTTAGTGCTGCCTTGATCATCTCCTTCACTTGGAGACCTTGAAAACCTATCTCCTTCACTTGGAGATCTGGAGCATATTGCCTTCTTCAAGCTTGAAGAACAACAACCTTCTTCTCCTTCACTCGGAGAGGAATCTTCAATCTTTTCTTCAAAGGGAATGGAGGTAGGAAGATGATGAAGGAGAGCTTTACAACATTACATGGAGTAGCTCTCTTACATAGGAACCTATCTCACTCATTCTCATGAATTTGACTTGAAGGTAGAGAAAGAAAGGAGCTCAAAGGGTTAGAACACTCTCAACTAGGCTAGGACCAAGTATATGTAAATGAGCAACCTTGGAATGAACTCCAAGAGTTCCTATTTATAGTTGAGGGTGCCCTTTTAATTTGTGGGACACTTAGATACAAAAATAGCCATTTTTTGTTCAAAGGAATGACTCTATTTTTATCAAAACACTCACCAATGGTCACATCACTTTATTCTACAATTTCCGTACAGTGCAATCGGTCAAGTTTCAATAAAGGTAACTCGACCGATCAAGTAAAAGACAAAGTCGATATTTAAATCATCGGTTGAGTTTGTCCTGGGGAAACTCAACCACCATTTAAAATCAAAATGGTCAGGTACTCGATCGATCGAGTTCTGTGTAAAAACAAATCGACCGATGCCATCATCAGAAAACTGACCAAGGATGATCGATCGAGTTTTAAGACTTGGAAACTCGACCGACCAAGTGCCTGTAATAAATTTTCTAAATTTTATATAAATTGATTTAAACTTGGTGTTTGTTGTCCCAAACAATTTTCTCAATGAAGTTACAAGTCAATTCATCATTACAAATGATTACAAAAATGTTCTAAGGTCACTTACATAGAAATCCCAAATTACACACTTGTAACTATTTTGACTTGAACTTGAGCCATTCTAGGGCTTTTGATTTCAGATCCTTTTCATGTACCTAATGCATGAATTCAATCTTTAACACACATATTAGATACATATGAATGGAATGGTTAAGTCAATATCAAAATATGGATAATGTATAACCTCTAGGTCAACATTCTCCCCCTTTTTGACAATGACAAACCATTCTGCAAACATATTGAAAAGGATATAGAAGTTATACCTTTGCCTTGAGAAATAGGGGATTCATGATGTGAACAATGTGAATTGATCCCCCTGAATCTATGCTTCATCTAACCTGCATGGGTAGTATATCTACACATGGCAATAGCAATATACATGTATTGTGTAATCCTTTGCAAGTCACAGATAAACAATGAATGATCAAGAAAAGGATCCCAAAGAGCAAATAAACAATAGTATGAAAACGAGAAACAATATGACTGAGTTTCAAACCAAGAGATATCTCTCTCCCTTTTGACATTATAAAAAAGGTAGAGGGTAGAAAAGAAAAAAAACAAGGTCTTCTCCAAAACTCAACCAACCATATATGCAAGGGAATAAGCAACAGTTTATAATCATATATCACACAAAAACAAAAAATAACATACAATCCAAGTCATAATCAAAATATAACTGAAGATGACACCAACACATAGGTTAAAACAAATTAAATATCCATAGTGCACATCAAAATTATTATAACTCAGAGATATGTCCATATGAGAGTGACTATAAGCATAACATCAAGAAAATAAAGGTAAGAAATAGTATAGCTCATAAGAATGTGCCAAGATGTTTCTTATACAAAATATCCTAGAAAGATATATATGATAAACATGCTAGACTCTAACTAAGAAACCACATATACATCTAAGCTATCTATGTCAATAACGTCATCATCGCTGGATTTGTAGTCCTCGTCATCGTCAGAAGGTGGAGCAGCAATGCCATCATCATCATCAACACCATCACCATTACCTTTGTCGGAAACATCCTCGTCATCACCATCAGTAGCAACAACATCCTCAGCCTGGTCTGGCATCTTCTCATCAGTAGGAGGTCCAAAGGAATGACCGGGCCAACAGGCATTCTGCTCAGCCCAAGACATACCAAGAGCATGAAGCTCATTGGCCTGTGGGAAGGTCAGAGTAGAGCCACCCAGGGAGGCTAGCAGGGTGGCCAGGGGGCCAACAGGTAATGATAGGATGACAGGAATAGAGCTACCAACATCAAATGGTGGTGAAGCAACAACGGAAGGCTCGGGAGTAGGGTAGTAATGCTCATATGCATATGAAGCATAATCACTACTGGGGTAGGGTTGGTAGGTGGGATAGGGTTGAGAACAGGAAAGGTTCATGGTGGACATTATGGAACACAAATCCTGGTGCTGGTGGTCCTGAACCTGTTGGTTGTATGCCTATTGATGCATCATATAGCCTAGAAGGGTTTCATTTGATGCACAGAAAGATGCACGACTGGGTCTAGGAGGAGGTTGCGGTTGTGGAGCTCGAGTAAAGGAGGAAGGGGTAGCAGAAGTGGATGCAAAGGCAGAAGAACCATAGGCAGAGGAAAGCGCAGAATGAACTTTTAAAGAGTAGTTTCACTAATACAAACACCCTTTCTGGTGACCGGATAATAGAAGTCAGAAAAGAGAGATTTGTCTGTGACGAACTTGAAAAGACCACAAATCAAATCCGAGTAGGGAGGGTGCCTTTGGGGTACTTACCAGTATCGAAGCAGGTCATATGATGTAAGATGGATCTGGCCCACTTGACACCGATATTGTTTAACAAACAATGCATAATGATTGCAGTGTTCTCTGCAATGTCTGTTTGATTTTTCTTTGGATGGACATTACAGTTAATCACCAAAGCCAATATGCGCCTCTGAAGGTCAAGAGAGGATGAGGGCAGGGTGGACTTCTTTCTATAAGCCACGTCAAGTTTCTTCAAAAACTGATGAATATCTGGTAATGTCAATTCATAGTGTTTGTAAAAACCTTCTGAGTCAAGAAGATTGAAGTACTCTCAATAATCCTTACGCCATGTGTCATATTCCTTGTATCTGGTAAAAAAGATGTTTAAGGAATCCTTGGAGATTTGGAAACGATGACCGGTGATCATAGAAGTAGGAATTACTTGAGTATTCAGCGGCAGGATAAGCGAATCTTAGTTCCAACGCAAGTTGATGTAGAACTCATGAACAACCTTAGTGCTTGACATGTGATTATTAATGGAGTCATGATCGATTGCTAGGGAAGAAAAATGGTGGGTAGAGAGAAGTCGAGCACCAGAGGCAATAATTTCTTGATACCTAGGGGAAGGATCAATCAAGGTGCAAAAAGGAAAAGGACTTTAGGGAAGAAGGTCCTTGTACCTATTTATGGCCTCAATCGACACACAAGAGGTATTATTAAATGAAATCAAATGATTACTCGATGAGGAAGTTGGAGCATTGCTTGGAGCAGCATGTTTTTGTCTTTGAGAAGCCATGGAAGCTAAAACAAGATGAAAAATGTGCAAATAAGCGAAAGAAAAACCTCAAACGCCGAACAAAAACCACCAATGATGCCCGGGGAGGTCAAGATCAAGGTCAATCTAGGGATAGGAACGGGAGGTTTAGGGATGGGGGTGAGAGCTTGGGGCTAGGAGATGAGGAATCGGTCGACTATTTTCTAGTTGACAGGGAAAATAGTTAGTCACACCTAACTTAATATTGGCTCAGCCCGCCGATCAGTCGAGTTCTAAGAGTGTGAAACTCAACTGAACAGTTCTCTACAGAACTACTCTCGGCTCCTGATCGGTCGAGTTTTTCCTGGGAAAATTCGACCGAAAGTCAACCTGACCTAAAAGTCACACTCTTAGTTTCTAGCCATATACATGCCAATTAAATTCATTTTTCAATTCTATTAAGTATAATTAACATACTTAGGCACATGTAGCTCATCATTGGGTACTATTTTGTGAAAACACATGAAAATCGATAAAAACTCAAAAACAAGCTAAAACTAAGCATGTTAACAAGCAAGTTAGGCACATTTAAGCATATATAGGCAAAACAAGGTGAAGAAAAACATGAGCAAACATATAGGATAGAGACAACTAGCTAGATCACATGGCAATATCATCCAAAGCAATAATGAGTAGTTTATATCGAATAAATTTGAATTAATCTCTAGCTAGAGGTTTGGTAAAAATGTCCACCAACTGATTTTTTGTGTCCACATGCGTGATATAAATATCCTTCTTGGCAATGTGATCACGAAGAAAGTGATGGTGAACGTCTATATGTTTAGCTCTAATTTGCAATATAGGATTGTAAGAAAGATTAATTGCACTAGTATTATCATAGTAGATAGTAGAAGCATAAAAATGTATGTTAAAGTCTTGGAGAATTTGCTTCATCCATAGGACCTGAGCACAACAACTCCCGACTGTAATGTATTCAGCCTCGGTAGTTGATAATTCCACGATGCTCTTTTTCTTGGAAAACCAAGACACCAAGTATGGTCCTAGAATGAAGCAAGTGCCACTTGTGCACTTTTTATCAACCAAACACCCTGCGTAATCTGCATCACTATATGCTCTAAGAGTAAAACCCCTTGATTTAGGATAGCATAGTCCAAAATTTTAGGTTTTGGCTAAGTTCCTCAAAATCCTCTTAGCAACAATAAGATGCGACTTCCTAGGGCTAGATTGAAAGTGAGCACACAAGCCAACACTAAACATAATATCAGGTCTAAAGGTAGTTAAATAAAGTAAACTTTCAATCATACCTCTATAGAGATTCTCATCTACCTTCTCACCTTCTTCATCTTTGTCAAGTTTGGCGGTGTTGGACATGGGTGTATCCATCAACTTCATGCTCTCCATCCCAAAGCATTTGAGTAGTTTATTTGTGTACTTGCCTTGTTTGATGAAGTTTTCTTCTTTTGTTTGCTAGAAATTTGGAAGCTGAGGAAGAAAGTCAGCTCACCCATCATGCTCATTTCAAATTCACTTTGCATAAGAGAACTAAACTCCTTGCAAAGATCAAGATCAGTCCTGCCAAAAATGATATCATCAACATAGATTTGAATTATAAGAAAATAGCTAGAAGTGTGTTTTAGAAACAAGGTAGAATCAACTTTGCCCATGACATACCCATTATCTAACAAAAAGTTCTTTAGTTTCTCATACCAAGCTCGAGGTGCTTATTTGAATCCATAGAGAGCTTTTTGCTACAAATAAACATGATTGGGTAGCTTGTCATTTTCAAAGCCTGGGGGTTGAGCAACAAATACTTTCTCCTCGAATGTACCATTCAAAAATGCACTTTTAACATCCATTTGATAAAGATACAGATGGATTCTAATCTAGCAACAGGAGCATACGTTTCATCAAAGTCAATACATTCTTGTTAGTTGTAACCTTGTGCTACTAACCTTGCCTTGTTCCTTACCACCTTTCCTTGCTCATCTAGCTTGTTGTGGTAGACCCATTTGGTGCCAATGATTTTTCTATCATTTGGTCTTTGCACTAGAGTCCACACACGATTCTTCTCGAATTACTCTAGTTCTTCTTGCATGGCTAGGATCCACTCATCATCACCAAGGGATTCTTTGATGTTCTTTGGCTTTAGCTGTGAGATGAAGGCACTGTCTGCTTGCTCATTGTTGTAGGCAGCTCGTATCTTCACTCTCTCAAATGGGTTGCCAATGATTAGCTCCTTGGGATGATTCTTACCAGAGCGGGGAGTGGGATCCTTCTTTTCTTCTTCTTCTTCTTGTTCTATCACCTTCTTACCTTTGTTGTCGATGTTGAGGTCTTTCAAGATAGGAATCAAATCATCTGCAACATCATTATCAACAACATGTTTGCCAACAACAGGGTTAGTTTCAATAAACTTAACATTGATAGATTCTTCAATTTTGGACAATTCAATGTTGAATACTCTAAATGCCCTGCTTGTAGTGCTATAGCCAAGGAAGAAAGCCTTATCAGATTTCAGATCAAACTTGTCGAGAGAATCCTTCTTGTTTAAAACAAAACAAATACATCTGAAAACATGAAAGAAATCAATGGATGACTTTCTACCACGCCACATCTCATAGGGGGTTTTCTTCAAAGAAGGATGTGTAAAAACCTAGTTTTGTACAAAACAGATAGTTCTAACGTCTTCGGCCCAAAACTTCTTAGGAATGTCATATTCAAGAAGCATTGTCCTCGCCATCTCTTGAAGAGGCATGTTCTTCCTCTCAACTACCCCCATTTTGTTGAGGCATACGAGGAGAAGAGAAATTGTGTGAATAACCCGATTTTTTACAAAAACACTCAAAAAGATCATTTTCAAATTCTTCCCCATGGTCACTACAGATAGAAACAATCCGGCAAGAAGCTTCATTTTCAACCCGTTTTTAAAAGATCGAGAAAACATCGAGAGTATCACTTTTTGAAACAAGAAAGAAGGTCCAAGTAAATCGAGAGAAACCATCAACAATAACAAGACAATACTTGGAACCACAAAGCATTTGCGTTCTCATTGGTCCAAATAGATCAATATAGAGAAGTTCAAGATCTCTCTTGGTACTCATGAATACCTTGGATTTGAAGGAAGATTTGGTTTGTTTCCCTTGTATAAAATGTTGGCATCCCTCATCCTTTTCAAAATCCAATTTAGGAAGTCCTCGTACTAAGTCCTTTTTGCTCAACTTCTTCATTTGATGCATATTCACATGATCCAAATGGCGATGCCAAAGAGAAATATCATTTTTATCCACTATCAAGCATCTATCAAGAATGGGCTTAAGAGCATCAAGAACAATAACATAAAGATTACCATATCTAGTTCCCTTATATATGACGTTGTTAGTGAGGGAATCTAAAAGCAAACATTCTAAAGATGTAAACAACACAAGATATCCATTATCACATAGTTGACTTACACTAATCAAGTTGTGATGTAGGTCATCAATAAGCAAAAAATTCTTGATACAAAGATTGTTGCCTACATCACCCTCACCTATGACCTTACCCTTCTTGTTGTCACCAAAGGTTACTGATCCTTCTTTCTTCTTCATGAATTTGTTGAAGTGGTTGATTTCACCAGTCATGTCCTTAGAACAGCCACTATCAACAATCCATGTCTTTTTAACCTACAAGAAAGAAGGATGTTAGAACCCAACTCAAACTTTGGGGTCTGGAGTTAGCTTGGGGACCCATTTCATCTTTGGGTCCGTCCCCTTGTACTTGTAAGGACAATAAGTAGAATAATGGTCATCACATTTGCAATGAATACATACCGTAGGGATCTTAGAGCCGGAAGACTCTCCATGGAAGTGTAACATCCCTGACCTGGGTTATGAACTAACCCCAGGTGTTTTTCTTAATCATGTGATTAAATGCTTGTGGTTATCTGTTGATAATGTAATTAAAGCTTCTGAGGAACATATATTTCCATTTCTGTCCTTTTTAAACAATATTTTAATATTGTTTTGTTAAAAGTGGACTTATGTGTAAAATACCCAATTAGAGGGGTTAACTTGCAAATTGAACATGTTTAGATGTTTCTCTAATGATAAGACATCATAAGAATGAATTTGATGAAGTATTATGGATTCTCCAAGCTTGGGCACCAAAATGCAGCTTGTAGAGTAATCCTTGTACTTTAAACCCTAGTTTTGGTGTAAAGTGCAATTTACCCAAAACCTGGGGTGAAACATGTAAAATACACCCTCTATAGTATCTTTTATGAATCTTGGCATCAACGTGAGTAAAAATGATGAAGAGGGCACTTCATTTGAATAATCAAATAAGAAAGATAACCTTTATAATTAAATAACCAAGTTGTAAGTGAAATGACCCCTTTGATGTGTACAACTTAGTAGGAGGTTTGGCTTCTTATCCTTTAGACCTTTGTTTAAGATATAGTTTTGCTTAATTATAGAGAAGGAGGGACGTGCCCAAAAAGGAGAGAAGGACCTAGTTGAGAAATGAGGAAACAAGTGTCCTTATCTTGAATTTTCACCCAAAGTATATATACACCTTTCTTTTACAACCAAGGGATAATTTCCCTTTCTCTCTTCACTTATCTCTTGCTGTGGCCGACTAAGGAAGGAGCTCAGGAGTAGGGGAGAATGGCCAAGTAAAGTTGGGTAAGCTTTGGTTGTCTTCTAGCTCGGATTCATGGAGAAAAACATGATATAAGGTTGGTTTGCTAGCTTTTCTTACTAAGTTCTTCTTTCTAGCCATCCTTTCCAATCAATTCTTGAAGAAGAAACCTTGGACAACCTTTGGAGCTCAAGACACCATTAAATCTTCGAAGCTTGGAGCTCTAGAGCTGGTTCTAAGGAGGGTTTTATAACTCTAAACCCTTAAACTTTATTATGCATCTTTCTTTCTTGCAAAAGTAGTTTGTTCTTCTTTCCCCCATCCTTCCTTGCTTTCTTGCAACTAAAACCATGAAGAACAGACCTGGATCTGGAGGTAGAAGAAGGGGGCGTGAATACCAATGTTACTTTAGCAAACGGTCTTGCACCCTTGGCCAAACGGTTTGCAAAACCGTTTGGGGGTTTGCAAAACCGTTTGAGGGGCAAACAGTTTCACAAGGTCGGTTGGAGAAAACGGTCTCCAAGACCGTTTGCGTGCATTGACCAAGGGTTGACCGTTTGGGATTATTGTTTCTGATGATGTTGGTTAATGACTCACCAAATTTTATGGGTTAACTCCCAAGGAATCGAGAGTTGAAGGCTAATCAATTAGATAAACCTAATTGGATTAAGTGCTGATTTTCAACCTGATTAACTTGACCTTTTTGGGCAAACGGTTTCAAAACCATTTGAGTGAATTGACCAATCATTTACCGCTTGAGATTACTGTTCCTCATTATGTTGGTTAATAACTCACCAAATTTGAGGGGTTAATTCTCAAGGAATCATGAGTTGAAGGCTAATCAATTGGGCAAACCCTAATTGAAATTAGTGCTGAAATTCCAATGAGTTAATTTGAGATTTTGGGTTGATTAGCCCAAACGGTTTCAAAACTGTTTGGGGATCACCCAAACGGTCTCAAGACCGTTTGGGCGTCACCCAAGACCGTTTGGAGGTCTAGGGTGAAGTATGGATATGTGTTTGAAGATCCAAGGATGTGGTATGAACCCTAATCGGCTAAATGCTGATTTTGCAAGTGAATGAGATGATGTTTTGGGTTGATTAGCCCAAACGATTTCAAAACCGTTTGGATTCATGCGGTTTCAAAACTGTTTGGAGGTTGAAAGTGCAAAACCATTTGGAATCTTTTAAGGTCAAGAATGCTTAATGCTTTAAAGACATAGATGGTGCAATGGTTGTTTAACCTAAACCCTAAAGACACCTAAAGTCATTAAGGGGTTAAGTAATTAGTGAACTAATGTATGTTAGGGTCAATGGTGAAGATTACAAAGTTACCCTTAGTGGGTTAGTGTGACTAGTACCCTCGATTAGGTAAACCCTAATGACCTTAATGGTGATGACTTGACTTATATCAGTCAAAGTTGAGTTGACTTAACTTAATCAAGAGTGATATAAACATCATCTATTAGTATGAGGAGAGAGAAAACTCCTAATATCAATGACAATCAATTAAGATACCTTTAAAATGTATCAATACACACCATTAGGGTATGATCCTTCATAAGGAGATCATGGAAAACCCTAATTATGGAGATTATGAATCTTAACTTAATTTGAAGGTGTTAATGGAAGTAATCTTCATAAATAATGATGGTAAGACCTCAATTCACTATGATGTGAATAGTAAACCCTAATTTTAGGGTAATTCATGTAATGTGAATAGTAAACCCTAATTCTAGGGGAATAACATGATGTGAAATATTAGTCCCTAATGGTGGGATATTAATCATAAACCTAATCTAGGGGAGATGTGATATGAATAGAAACCCTAATTGGAGGTGATGTTATGGGAAACCCTTATTAAGATGAATAGCAAGCTTAACTTATGGCTTATTAATCATGAAAACCTTGAGATGGTTTACTAGATAGTACAATAAGGTGAGGTGTAGCTAAATCAATTAAATAATATGATTATGTCATAAACATATAGAATAGGGTTAGTGAACCCTATGAATGATAAATGTGGTAATTTCAATAAATAAGGATTTAAGAGGTAAGATGCCTAGATCCAAACATCCCTATGAATGAGTAATAGATTTTATACCTTACAATAATAATGGGCATCAAACTCTCAGAAATGATGTATACTAATGCATGATGTAGATAACATCCTGAATATGATGATACCTAGAATAGTTGATGATGATTTATCCTATATCAACAATGTTTAAACCTATATCATTACAGATAATTGGATAATTCTGATATATGATATATGCATCATACGAAGAATGGGCTAATACTTAGAAGTGATGATCATTAATGATACATGATGAGTACAATAACCGAAATCAAACACTTATAACATCTTTGAATGCTCCCAATGGTAGTGGAGTATTATATTAGGGTTGAACTGATAATGTGAACAGGAAACCCTAATTAATGAAAGGTAGGGTACTTTAACCCTAAGTTTGGGTTATGCTTTTAAGTATGAAACCCTTTGAATAAATTATAATATGAGGAATCCTTATACCTTATAAGTCAAAGGGGTTTAATAACCCTAATTGAGTTGAATAAACCCTAACCCTAGAAATCAACCATGGTGATGTAACATGGTCATTGTATGATGTTGATAGCATGACCATGCTATGGAGCACAGCCGTGGTAGTTTCCCTTTGCACGACCATGCAAGGTAGCATGGCCGTGGTGTTCTATGAATAAATTGAAAAGAATTGGTATTGTGCTGATATAGTTATATATGCATGTCTTCAATTATGCTAATCATGCAGGTTGCTAGCAAAAGGTAATCATAGCCAGACAAGGGTTATGGTGTTTTATTCATTAAAAGCATTTTATAAGCTTTATGAATAATGATATACTATGTTTCCTCGTTTAAGAGATAACATATGAGAATGATGGGCTATAAGAGCCTTGAGTAATATTTACATTGTTACAATTAAGGTCATGCTATTAGATGACTTATGATGATTTAAGGGTTTGAACACCCCTATTCTTAAACCATAATGATGAGATGGTTAAGAAATGATAACTGATGTGAAATAAACTAGATACATTTAGTATTCTTCTTCTATAGCAGATGTTTTAACTGTTTATGTTTGAAAACATGTTTGATGCTAAAAGAATGCTAAAATGTACTTAAATAATCAATTATGATCATATCGTGTAGAGCCCTGACCATAGATCCATCATTGTCAGAGACCAAATGATGGTGAAACAGGTTTTCCTAAGGGAACTCTTGGAACATATACTTTTGAGTATATGGGGGTTTATGGATGCGAATATCCTTACGTCCTAATGTAGGGATTGATGTAGGATGTACTATTAACCTATCAATCCTTCATTATATGTTTATAACGGGATGATGTATCACCAATCTCTTGAAGAAATCACCAATACCGCATCGATGAGAGATAAACAAGAGATCTTTTTATGACGAAGAGAGTACATAATACCACTGTAACTCTATAGCGAAGTTTCCAGAATACCCTGGATAGCTATCATAGTAGAGACACAAGATGTCCTGCAAGTAAATCCTCTTATTGACTGAGGAAGATGAGGTCATAAGAATCTGGATCTTTTGATGACCTATGTATGGTACCGACGCGATTTCATAATGGTCGGTTGGAGAATGAGCGGTATACCTCATCTCCACAGGGCATAATAATGTTTGAAAAATATAATCAGCCGTGTAGAATAATTGCTTAGGTTGAACTACGAGAAACAAATGTTTGATGTTACATAGTTTATATATGTTCTTCATATTCTTTAATGAGATATGCTTTGATATCCAATTAGATTATAATTGAAATGTTGTTTTACTGACTTCCAACCTGCTGTTAAATGTTAATAATCATACTACTTAATGTTATTCCTTATTGCAATAACAAAGCTTCTGGTGGAGAGTTATAGCTCTCGCTGGGACAATTGTTCAATTGTCTCGCCCCCGTGGGATTCTTCTTTTTAGGTAGACGACGAGGACGAAGGAATCCATTTAAGAATAAGCAACAACAGCAGCAACAGTATTAGGGGCAGCAGTGAATCTCAGGTGGAGATATTGACTGTCAAGTCTTGTAGATAGTATGTCTTATGTCGTCTCTGTACTCTCAGGTCCTAGGAGTCAGTAGGTCTGAGGTTTTTGGCTTTAAGCCTCGAGATTTTGTTTTATCTTGCCTTGTACAGTTAGCAGGGCAATGGATGTATGTAATCACTCGAGAGGTGATTCATCAGAGATGTAATGTTAAAACATGATGTAAACTATTTATCCTATTTCTTATAAAGAAGTTTTATGGATTAAAGATCTTTTCTTAAAAAGTTTTAATTTCTAGTGATTTTTCATTATTCTATTTCCAGTTAAACAATCGCTTCCATAGAGTTTACCGCTTCCGCATTAGTTAATCCTGTTTTCACGAGACAACTGCCACAGGAAGATAGGAGGTTCCACACTCTTCTTCTTACCCTTGTTCTTTCTCTTACTCTTACCTTTGGGAGCAGTCCCATTATATCCTAAACCACTAGTACCAATTTGTTTGGTAGAGTGTTCTAGGACATCATTGAGGGATTTCTTACCCGTAAGGAACTTTTGCAAAGAAGATCTTAACTTAGCATTATCATCACTAAGGTTAATGACAGGTAAAGAAATACTAGTAAGATCATCTCTAGCATACAATAGGTCAACCTCTAAATAGAGGGCTTTAGTACGAAAGGAATCTCTTTTAAAGCTATTCTAGTAACTTCATTACTTTGCAAAATAGGCCTAGAAGATAAGTCATATTAACTTGTGCAAGTAACTTGACATTTTCAATTTTAAGCAACAAGATTTCCTTTTGATAAACATGAACTTCTTGCTTCCTATCATCATCAATATGAGTTAGTTCTACATTTTCAGTTCTAAGAATGTCTAACTCATCTTGACATTTTTGGTTGTCTTCCTTAAGATCTGTAATAGTCTTAAGATAGACCCCATTCTCAGCCTCTACTCCGTTATGTTGATGTTCAAGGTTAAGAAATTTCCCTTGCAAGGAATCTATACTATATAGGAGCATTTTTTCATTTTTATTAAGAACCTTAATTTTAGCATAAAGATCATCAACTATCTTGCCTAACCTTTTACTTTTAAATTTACATTTAGCAAAGGAAGATTTGCATTCATTTAACAAATCATTGAGAGTTTCCTTAGATAGCTCATGTAGGTTAACATTTCTTACCTCACTTACCTCACTAATGTCTTCACTTATAGAGGCTATGAGGGCAAGGTGGCATTCTCCATCTTTGGATCTTGAGGAGCTTGAAGAAGACTCTTCCCAAGTTGCATGAGCTTTATCTTTGAATCTTCTTGTAAGGACCCTGACCCAAGTTTTTGGATAACCCTCTTTGATTTGCTTATGAAAGGTTCTTAGAACCTTAATCTAATTTATCTAGATGTTTTGGCATCATGTGACAAGCTCATGTTTCTAGTTTGGTCCCGTTTGGATGTTGTTTGAGCAATGTTCGCATGTTTTAGACCAAAGTGGAATTTATCCAAAGTAAGGGGTTATATTGCAATATGTCACAGGTAGTGCATGCTTTTAGTTCTCTAGAATCATTAGGAAGAGAATCATTCTGTGGGGTGCCTTGTGGAGGGCCTATGTTCCAAGTTTGAACTTGGTTGGTTGATGCTTGTGCTGTATGTGCCAGTTTTGGTGTAAATTGCAAATGACCCAAAGTGGAGGTTCAATATGCAATTTATCAGCTCTAGAGTCTTCTTTCTTTTGTTTGGCATCACCTAGGATGAGGATGGAGGTTGGGATTCTTTGTTTGGGTGTTTTATGAAGAGTAACATCTTTATATAATCTTTGTATCACATATATGTCACACATACTACCTTGTCCTTTAGTGTATCGACTTGGGCTTGAGAGTGTGTCACCCAAGAGGGTGTATCGGCCATGGCAGCTGCCCAGCTGCACGATACACATTCTAGAGTGTCACCAGGCCGTGCATGAGCTGCTATAATGGCAACAAGTGGTGTTTAGTGCATGAGCAAGTGGCACATTGGTTTATGTGGTTATGACACCTCTACCTTGCTACCACTCTCTTCCTTGGTGTTTATAACTCCCTTCCTCCTTATCCAAGCAATCCTTTTTGGCCACTTTCCTTCCCATACCTATATGAGATGATCTTGGAGCTTTGGGAGCTAAGGAAGACTCCCATGGAGCTTGGAGGGGCAAACTCCTTGGCCATGGAAACTCCTTGCTTAAGATCTGACCTTGGTGAGTCATGCTTCCGTATTACCTTTTCCTTGTGTTTTCTTCTCCACCTTCCTCTTCCGTTCTCGTCCATGGATAGGCCCTTGATAAGAGTAAGCAAGGCCATGTTTATCTCCCCTCTTTTCTTCTTCTTTAACTACATATAACCATGGTATCTTCTTCTTCTTCTTCCTTTGTCTGTTGAGGTGATGATGATGAAGCCGAAGGAAAGCTTAGAGGTTTGGATGGATGGTTTTCATGGAGAGGAACGTGTGTTTGTTTCTTGGATCATGGAGCTTCGTGCATTTCATAGAGATCCTCTTAAGGCGGGTTACATAACTCTTAACCATCTCTATTATGTATACTCTCCACATGCACATGTTTTTATTCTTGTCTTTAAATCAGTACCCTTCTCCATGATAGTCATGCATGCGGAACTCGAGATCTATTTTAATAGAGATGGTCACGTTTTACTACTTTTATTATCTTGTTCCTCTTGTGCTAGATGGTAAAGGGTTTCTTTATGTTGAAGATGACTAGTCCGATATGGGGGCTTTGGCCGATACAACTATGCTTGCCCGATATAGTACCTTGCTTAATAACTTGTGCTTCGGTTGATGGTTTGTGGCAATACCCCTTTCTCTCCTTTGGACTTGAAAGTTGAGCCTATGGACTAGATGTTTGGGGTATTATGATGTGGTGACCGATACCTCTTTCCTACCCTAGGGTTAGGGTTTGGACGATATGGTTGGTGGACACCTAGTTGGTCCCTTGGCCGATATATGTTCTATATGGTGGCTCCTTGAGGTTGTTGCCCGATACCCTCTTCTAGAGTTGAGCATTGGGTGATATGATAAGTTAACCCTTTGTTGACCTTGTGACCGATATGGACATCTACCCAAGATAATGATTGTGGGCAATATGGCGTTGGCCGACATAAAACCCTAACTCTAGTGTCTTGGCCGATATGGAGCTTCAATCCTAGCTTGGGCAATAGGGTTGCCTTGGGCGACATGGATGATCTACCCCTATAGCACGATATGATGAGTTGGTCAATATGATGTGTTGGGCGATATGGCCTTGTTGGTTTTGCACGATACTTTGGATGAGAACCCTTTCATGTTTAAGCTTTTGGGTGAGACTAAGTATCCTTGCCCGATATGCCTTAGTGAAGGACCTAAATTGACACCCTTGCTTGCCTGACACACATCTATAGGAGGTCTTGACCGATAGCATCCGCCCTAACCCGATATAAGCATATCATGTACATGATAGCTTGGGAACTCAAGGATGAAGTGCTTTCCCTATTTGGGGATAAGATACCTTGGCCTATATGCCTTGCCCGACACATGGTCTCTCTCTCTTGGATCGTTACCCAACATGAGTTTGTTCTTGATAGCTTGGATGGTCCTAGGGTTGAGGTTTGGCTGATACATGTGTTGAGCTCGATAGTACCTTGGATGATATAAGTGACGAATGGACAATACAGTGTCTTGGCCGTTATAGGGTCATAAACCCTAGATGGACGATAGGGTACCATGGGCGTCATGGCAATGTTGAAGTAGTGTACCTTGGGTGGTATGAGAGCCCCTTGAGTATCTTGATGTGTTAACCAAGTGGGTGTACTTGTTGGGCGCCATGATCTTGGCCGATATGGCCTTAGGGGGTAGAGAGTTGAAGGTTGATCGGTATGAAACCCTAACCCTAATGGGCGGTAGGGTTTTGGGCGATAGGTGGTGCCCATGTGCTACACGATTCTTGGTTTCCCGATACCACCCTGCATGTGGATGCACAATACATGTTATAGCCCTAGTTGCACGATACCCTTCCTTTGTGTATGGGTATATGTCATGCTTGTAGCCGACAACCTTGGATGAGATTTGGTACTCTACCCGATACCGCCCCCCTTTAGTGAGGGTCGCAGTCACTACCTAGTTTTGGTGAGGGTATGGAACACGTTTAGTGAGGGTTGTTCTCTAACCCGATACCCCTATGTATGTTGTCTTGAGTGTACACCTTTGTTATTGATGAGCTATGATAAGATAGGTTGTGAACTCATGTATAATGGTTACCTATAGTTAACGATAGATGAACCTCTGATACAGTTGAATGGTGGATCATGGTGCATGACCCTTAATGATGAATTCTTAGGGATGATGTGTGTGACAAAGTGATTTTTTATAGTATTTTCTCTCTCTTAAAAGTTTTATTATCAAATTTGTTGACCAAAATACCCTCATATACTTCCCTCTCTTAATTGGACAAATATGTGTCACAAATTGCAAAAAAATGCAAACCCTAATATGTTATTATGATAAAATACGTATGTTAATGTATTTAGTAAATGAACACATCAAAATTTCGAATTTGGATTTCAAATTTATAGCATAGTAGCATAATGACCTTTTGAAGCTACACCTCAAATTTCATTAGAATTGGGTTTACCAATCAAGAGTTATGGCCAATTTAATAAATCACCTTAGATTTATGTCCTAGACCTAAGTTTTGGTTTTAATCAATGGTGAATAAATGTCACGTTTGCCTTTGATTAACCTGGCCCCTCTCCTAGCCGTCAGATCAGGCGATCCATGGATCTACCCTAATCCAACAGTGGAGACCTCGTCTCCTACCTCCCGCAAAGGGTAGGGAGGTAACAGGAAACGAGGCTCATCCTACCGCGCCACCTCACGCCTCCTTTCGAAATTTGAAGCCAACAAATATCTCTGCCTTGCCAAGACGAGGTCAACCAACCTTACCTCGACTCCCCTAACCCTCAGAGCAGGGAGAACGACCTCCCCTTTTCTTGCTGCTCTCACTCCGGCGGCGGCTGTAAAGCCCGGGACCCTCCAACCAACCCTAAACCTACCCAAAGGCCTATAAAAGACCCCCTCGACATCGCCGCCACCCTCTTTTACCACAACCCTCTACTTCCCGACCCTCTTTGACACCGGAGACCCCTACCTGACATTCGATTCTCAACAGCGCCGCCGCTTTACCTTGCTAGCTTTCTCCTCCGCCTCTCCATCCTCTCCCTCAATCGGTTGCTCCGCCCAGTTCGCCAGAGCCCGCCAGTTTTGGGAGGCATCTTCTATCTTGCGCCCGCAACCTGTTGCATCTTTGCCTCCTCTTTTGGCAAGCTCCCTGCCGCACCCTCTCGATTACAAGCTGCTCAAGAAAGGCTTGCACGCGTGGTGCCAACAGAGATCGAAGCGGACCAATAGCCAACCACCAAATCATCCAGAGGAGTCGCGGGCCACCACTCCCACTCAGAGATCCACAGGCTATCTTGCAAAACCTTGGATCAACGAGAGCCGTTGATCTAGTTGGATCCGACCGTTGATCTAGATAATCCTTTCTTTCTTTCTTTTTACCTTAAACAATAGAATAATTATTATCTTAGAAAAATCCTAGAAAATGCTAGGATTATCATAAAATGTCGAACCTATATACCATTTTGATCATAAAATTATTCTCTATCCAAATAAAATATTACCAGGACGTAGATCCATTTCCTTTTTCAAAATAGATGCCTAAAGCCTAAAATGACCCCCCTTAATTATAATTAATTTTGATAATAGTTTTCCTTGATGATATCTGACCCTCTAAGGTGTAATTAACCCTAGATAGAACTTTGTTCCTAAAATAGCTCAAAATCCTATTCTAAGATGATAAATGATCAAAGGATTAGGAGAAACCCTAGATCTAGTTTCTCTTTCTACATGGAATTAGAGATATATCTTTATAACAAAATTAATATCATTAGATGATAATTAGTAATTATGAGTGGTTTGAATCTTTAAAATGAACCCTAATGTTATGAATGGTCAATATGTTGAGGGTTACTCTCCCTTTTTCTCCAACCATCTTAGAAACCCTAATTTTTGGAAATCTTCTAATTAATCAATTAAATATTATCTTTTAATCAAAATAGTTATGATGGATCAGACCTGATGCTATCTCTAATCCTAATTAAAATATGGAAAATCCCTGATCTGAATTAGATAACATAAAAGGAATAATAATGAAAAACATATCTTAGCCTCGGTCACTTGGACCAATAGTAATGTTGTACCCTTGCTTTCTGTGCGGGGTGACTTATTTGTTGTTGATTCTAAATCTTTGGACATCTATTTTGAACAAGCAGTTACGTGGTCTTATAAGTATAAGACTAGTTTTCTGGTTCCCTATGCTATATAATATCTTGAATGTTTGTATTTGGATATGATTGTTGGTTGAACTAGTATGAGTTATACTTCACCAAATTTAAGAGAAACATAAATGACTATGATGGGTTGTAGCTACTAGAGCACATAGCCTGGTGTGGATGTATGTTGTCTAACATGGATGTATGATTCCTTGGCCCATGTTAGATGTATGATGATATTCTATTGCCCAGACTAGATGTAAGTCAAGTGCAATAGGTGTAGTACAACCGCATCAAAATGAATGTAATGAAAGGGTGTTTACTTGATTTTCACCTTAAGAAATGATTTTATCTCTCTTTCCTTATTTTACAAATATTTTCCTTTATGCTACCTTATTAATGTAACTTTTACCACGTACCAGCTCTGCTGATGTTTTGTTTCTCATATTTTCTAGGTGCAAGGAACTATTGACAACAAAGTGAAATGCATGATCAAAGTACCTGAAGGCATAAAATAATAAACTTGGAGGATACATTAAATAGATCTCTTTCCTCTTATCTCATTTATTGCTAGATGTTAGTCTATTTCTTTTCTTAGTTGATATTGAGGATGATTGAAATCCTATGTAATAAATTTAACTTTCTCTAGAACAATATTTTCTCTCCATATGTAATGACTTTTATTATCTTTATGAATGAATGTTTGTGTGGCATTATATGATGATGTGGACTAGATCTTGGCTCAATCTTTGTTTTATTTGACTACCTTAATCTCTTATATTTTCCCTTTTGACATCAATAGATATGAGTGCACGCATATCTATGAATGTCACAATGAAAAGTATATAGAAATTGGGGGTCGTCACAATGTGCTTTATAACATAAGATATAGGTTATGATGGGATATCCCTGACACGATAACAATATTGCGTATTGTTTAATACACCGTCTATGACCTTATACTGCTTATGCTCATAATAATGGATGAATGTTCCAATAATTTTGATGACATGATAATCATGGTATGTTCATGAGATATGGGGCATGTTGAATGCTCATAGCTTGATAACAATGATATAATTTGTCTACAAACATAGCTTTGTACTTCATGTAACTATGAACATGGATATTATTCCTAAATCCTTGATGGCATGACAATCTTGTTAATCCATGATGGCTTCAGTTATCTCTATGGATGTGTATACTAACCATTCAGGTATTTTATGTGAATTCATAGCCTGGTAAGAGCTATGAGATGTATGTGCTTGAGTAGCACCAGGTGGTAATGAGATAACAAGTTGATAGGTCTGAGAACATGATATAAGGTTGAGTGCCTAGTTGAGGGGTTATCCTTTTATGATGAGTTAAGGGATATGTTCCCAGAATGTTGATGCATGATGATGTGAAAGCCTTGAGAGGCAATGATATTATGTGATAAACATAGGGATTGAGATCCCATGATGATGTGAAAGCCTTGAGAGGCAACATCACTGTGTGGTGAATGAGGGATTTAGATCCCATGGCAAGATGATGATTGTTGATGGCAATGATAACAAAAATAATAGTGTAACACCAAAGTAAGAAAGTCTAGTATTGTTCATGTTTTATATATGGTTGTTTAATACAATTTGGTTGCCCCAACAATCCATTTAAAATGCACTAACTAATTATAGTTGAAGCATTCATTTATTTTACCCTGGCCATAGATCCATCATCGTCAGTATCATGGTGATGGTGAAATAGGTTTATCCTACGGGATTTGCCTGGAGCACATATTGTTGAATATGCGAGGTTTTCCCCTAGCCTAAAATAGGAGGAATTTGAGTACCACTGTGAATATGTGGAGCATGGTGAACATACCCATGGCTCAAGATATGTGATGATGCCATGATGTGTTCATGGCTCGGATGTATGTACTAGCACCTATGATGAGATGATCTAGAGATATGGGTAGCTTGCGGAGCTGACCCAGAGGCTGAGGCCCTATAAGCATAAGACTACGGTCTTGCTTGATGATTCGTGTACTGACCCCGAGAAGGTGAGGTAATGGATTCTGGATCTCCTTAGACCTTGTATGGCACCGGATTGGGCTTCGCAGCCAATGCTTGGATTTGAGCAGGGAAGGCTCACTTCTCAGGGCATAATAATTCATAATCAAGCCGTATAGTATCTTGCTTAGGGAAAATACAGAACATTGGTTGAGGCCTTGTTTGTATAGTGCTCTAGTTATAATCTATAGTTTATTATATGAACCTTATATCATGTGATGAGTTCTCATAAAGTTTATCTTGTCAATCATGTTCCATAAAGAGTACCTAGTTATAGGCCTCATAAATATCTTGGTAAGATTGGTTGTAAGATTAGCTCTGCTCAGTATGCTGCTCTTATAATATGCTTATATCAGATATTTGTAATCATAATAAAGTTGGTAGAGGGTTATGTTTTTCGTTGGGATTGTGTGTCTCACCCTGGTGGTTAATACCATTTTTAGGTAGATGCGCCTAGCGAGATGCAAATCATGTGGCTATGAATATGATGAGGTATCGTACTCGGTGGGATAGAAATTGTCTAGTGTTAGAGTCCTATGTGTCGTCCCTGTACACTCAAGTCTTTGGGAGAGCTTTTCAATGTTTCTTGTACAATTATCGATGTATGATTTTCGGTTATGTATCTTGATGTAAAGCAGCATGTGAAACATATATTTCATGTAATGAGATGTAGGGAAATTATGTTGTAGCACCCTGCATATATTTTATGAATGAAAAGTGTTGGCCCAGATGTGATATGTTTCATCTTGTGGTGCTTGTTGTAAATCAGTTTTAATTTCCCGTGATTTTCGGTAATCCGCTGGTTAGTATGAAATCATGTTTTTTTGTGGTTGGGATGTTTCAAAGTTTGGTATCAGAGCTCTAGGTTTGCCGAGTCTACAAGGACACTAGGACTAGGATTAGGATGGTGTTTAAGGTTGGACCATGACATAAAATATGGTTCATACTACCTTAGCTCAGTACTTGGATGCCCTGGCCAGGTATTCAAATATTGAAGACATAGGTAAGTGTAGAGTCTTAGATTGTTTCCTCCTTGATTACTCCGATTAAATAGTCATTCTGGAGCAATCTAAAGAGCATCAAAACTTAGTAAATACAATGATAATACCTTTGTTATGTTATAAAAGAGGTTAATGCATGCACCATAACCTCTTAATATATGGATGCTTGATAATCAAAAGAGGAAGTAATGGTTCTATGAAGCCTAAATCTGTATAAGAATATGATGAGATAAGTTCTTGAAACAGTAATCTCAAGAGACATACATGACAAGAGACAGATTAATCTATGATAACAAGGTAAGTTAAAGCGTAAAATTACACAGGATGAAGAAAATATCTGGAAACAAAGATAAAGTTAGAAGAAAGAGAAGAACAAGTGATGAGTAAACAAGATGGACCCTGAGAAAATCTCAGACCAACCAATGAACGAAAGTAAAAATGAGAAAGTATAAAGTGCAAGTCTGTGATATGAAAATGGGAACAAGGGAGATGATCCATGTTCAATAAAGAATATGTAAAGAGTAACAATCTTTCCCACAAAGAGAACACAAAAATCTGATGTAATCAGGAAATAATCATGATCATGATGAAACAGTAACAAGATAGAGAATAATAACACGTAATGGTCTTGATGAATTCCTGTGCTAAATGCAAGGAACCCAAGAAGAAACTAGAAAAAAACCAGATGGAATGTTGAAAACTCATGTAAGGATCAAAGAAAGTGATAATATCATCCCCTTTGATATGAAACCACAGGTGTTGATGGGATGATGGGAGGAGTTTGTTCCTTTGTGTTCCTTCCTTTCGAGGGAATGGCAGTCAAGTGGACCTTGTGTCACTTGATGTGTATGCTTGAGGAGTGACCTCTTGTTGGATACTTCAAAAAGTATCAGTTGATCTTGGACTTTAGTTTCCAAGATGGAGATGTCTGTGATAGATGATGATTGTAGGATCCTCTTGACATGTTTTGATCCAGTGACTATGGTAGAATATGAAGGAGAGACCGAAAGTGATGTGTTTTGACTCAAGATATGGATACCAAGGTAAGGGAAAACCAGTATGTAAGAAGTGCCAAGCGTATGGGAAGTTGAGAACATGCCTTTTGGTAAAGTGGTTGAGAATCAAGATGTTTAGATAGTGACGATATGGTGGTGAACTGTCTCGATAGATCATCCTTGACCTTGAACCCACAAGATTGAAGCTTGTTTTGGAAGTCTGGATCTATGTGGTGACCCTCGAAGCAATAGTTCAGCAACACAGAGGAACGATGACAAGGATAAGCAAGTGAGTACCAGATGGTTTGACCAGGAAGCATATGGCAGTAGGCAATAGTTAGATCTAGAAGCATGAGCTAGCCAGAAATGGTGAGATGACCAGGGTGTGCTGGCAGGACTGATGAAGTTAATCCCTCTTACCTTCTCTTCTTTTTTCCTCTTATCTTCTCTTATTGATCCAGTTTAGGATGTACCCTCCTCTGAATGCTTATAGCGTGTTTTCCAGATGCTCCCTTTTTTTGTTAGTCCAGAGAGAGATAGCATGTTGTCGAGCACCTTGTTGGATGACCTAGTTTTGCAAGATGAAGTGTACCCTCCTCGTATCCTTCCTTATCTAGTCTTGATGTGTTGAGAATTGAGATAACCCTAGGAATGGATGACCTTGGAAAGGTGTGAAGGTATCTCAGATGGAGAGGTTGGCTTTGGTTTGGCCTAGCTAAGTGCCTATATTATGGCTATCACATGTTAGGGGTTTATGCTCTACATAAACATGACGTTGCACGGTATGCACCCAAGGAAAAGAAGTGTTGTAAGGCCATCTTGGGAAGGTTTATCATGTTGAGCTTGATTTCTTGTAATACTCCTAACTAAGTCTCAAGTAAAGGAAGATCCAGGTAGGATGTGCAGTGGTCAAAGATGGACGAACGAGGTTTGTGAATCCTATCTAGATCAGTTGAGATAGTGCATGTCTATTACCATCCGAGTTGGTGCTCGTTGTGCCCTTGGGAGCTGATATGCACACATGGTAGGCTTGAAACCAAGATGATGTGGTTGTTGTTAACCAAGATGCTTAACTCCTTTTGTGTTGAGCCTTAAGTGATACATAATGAGGTGCCTTATGAGCCATTTTATGTGCATACATGTGTCGTGTAGAGTATGTATCTTGTGATACCTCTTCTGAGAAAGATCTCCCCTAGATTAGAGACATCCTTTGTGAAAGGAGAAGGAACAGTTGGAACGCATATGGCAAAAGGATTGTGACTACTAGTTATGTGAAGCTTAAGAATCAATCCTGCGATATCAGAGTAGTGCAATAGAAATGTAACGAGGAATGTGATATATTAGTAAATGGAACTGATACCTGAATAGTACAAGTTGCATGTGATGTTCTAGTATCTAAGAGTGTTGTCTGATAAAGGATGATGAGACAGAGGGTTGAGTCTGTGACCAGTACAAGGAAACCCTGAGTTGGCTCTGGGAGAAGAGAAAGTATGTTGGTCACAGATCTGTGACACCTGGGAGCTTTGTGGAGCTTTATGATGCGATGTGTGAGTAACACCCGTCTTCTTTCTTCTTGGGATTTTAGGGACACAATTCTTATTAGGGGTTTATGACTTGTAAGGACCCTGACCCAAGTTTTGGGCTAACCCTCTTTGCTTTTCTTATGAAAGGTTATTAGAACCTTAATCTAATCTCTCTAGATGTTTTGGCATCATGTGACAAGCTGATGTTTCCAGTTTGGTCCCATTTGGCTGTTGTTTGAGTAATGTTTGCCTGTTTTGGACCAAAGTGCAATTTACCCAAAGTAAGGGGTTATATTGCAATATGTCATAGGTAGTGCATGCCTTTTGTTCTCTAGCATCATTAGGAATAGAATGATGTTATGGGGTGCCTTGTGGAGGGCCTATGTTCCAAGTTTGAACTTGGTTGGTTGATGCTTGTGCTTTATGTGCCAGTTTTGGTGTAAATTGCAAATTACCCAAAGTGGAGGATCAATATGCAATTTATCAGCTCTAGAGTCTTCCTGCTTCTGTTTGGCATCACCTAGGACAAGGATGGAGGTTGGGGTTCCTTGTTTGGGTGTTTGATGAAGAGTAACATCTTTATATAATCTTTGTATCACATATATGTCACACATACCACCTTGTCCTTTAGTGTATCGGCTTGGGCTTGAGAGTGTGTTGCCCAAGAGGGGTGTATAGGCCATGGCAGCTGCCCAGCTACACAATACACATTCTAGAGTGTATCACCATGCCATGCATGAGCTGGTAGGATGGCAACAAGTGGCTTTTAGTGCATGAGCAAGTGGCACCTTGGTTTATGTGGTTATGACACATCTACCTTGCTACCTCTCTCTTCCTTGGTGTATATAACTCCCTTCCTCCTTAGCCAAGCAATCCTTTTCGGCCACCATCCTTCCCCTACCTGTATGGGACGAGCTTGGAGCTGTGGGAGCTAAGGAAGACTCCCATGGAGCTTGGAGGGGCGAGCTCCTTGGCCATGGAAACTCCTTGCTTAAGAACCGACCTTGGTGAGTCATGCTTCCTTATTAGCTTTTCCTTGTGTTTTCTTCTCCACCTTCCACTTCCCCTCTCGGCCATAGATAGGCCCTTGATAAGAGTAAGCAATTCCGTGGTTATCTCCCCTCTTTTCTTCCTCTTGAACTACATATAACCATGGTATCTTCTTCTTCTTCTTCCTTTGTCTCTTGAGGTGATGATGATGAAGCCGAAGGCAAGCTTAGAGCTTTGGATGGATGGTTTTCATGGAGAGGAACATGTGTTTGCTTCTTGGATCATGGAGCTTCGTGCCTTTCATGGAGATCTTCTTAAGGTGGGTTACATTACTCTTAACCATCTCTATTATGTATACTCTCCATATGAACATGTTTTGATTCTTGTCTTTAAATCAGTACCCTTCTCCATGATAGTCATGCCTGTGGAACTCGATATCTATTTTAATAGAGATGGTCATGTTTTACTATTGTTCTTATCTTGTTCCTCTTGTGCTAGATGATAAAGGGTTGCTAGAGGTTGAAGATGACCATCCCGATATGGGGGTTTTGGCCGATACAACTATGCTTGCCCGATATAGTACCTTGCTTAATAAGTTGTGATTTGGTTGATGGTTTGTGGCAATACCACTTTCTCTCCTTTGGACTTGAAAGGTGATCCTATGGAGTAGATGTTTGGGGTATTATGATGTGGTGACCAATACCTCTTTCCTACACTAGGGTTAGGGTTTGGACGATATGGTTGGTGGACACCTAGTTGGTCCCTTGGGCGATATATGTTCTATATAGTGGCTCCTTGAGGTTGTTGCCTGATACACTCTTCTAGAGTTGAGCCTTGGGTGATATGATAAGTGAACCCTTTGTTGACCTTGTGACCGATATGGACATATACCCAAGTTGATGATTGTGGGAAATTTGGCGTTGGCCGACATAAAACCCTAACTCTAGTGTCTTGGCCGATATGGAGCTTCAACCCTAGCTTGGGCAATAGGGTTGCCCTGGTCGACATGGATGATCTACCCCTATTGCATGATATGATGAGTTGGTCAATATGATGTGTTGGGCGATATGACATTGTTGGTTTTGCACGATACTTTAGATGAGAACCCTTTCTTGTTTAAGCTTTTGGGTGAGACTGAGTATCCTTTCCCAATATGCCTTGGTGAAGGACCTAACTTGACACCCTTGCTTGCCCGACACACATCTATAAGAGGTCTTGACCGATATCATCTTCCCTAACCCGATATAAGCATATCATGTACATGATAGGTTGGGAACATAAGGATGAAGTGTTTGGCCAATACCCTATTTTGGGATAAGATACCTTGGTCAATATGCCTTGCCTGACACATGGTCTCTCTCTCTTGGATGGTTACCCAACATGAGTTTGTGCTTTATAGCTTGGATGGTCCTAGGGTTGAGGTTTGGCTGATACATGTGTTGAGCTTGATAGTATCTTGGACGAAACAAGTGAGGGATGGACAATACTGTGTCTTGGTCGTTATAGGATCTCGAACACTAGTTGGATGATAGGGTACCATGGGCGTCATGGAAACATTGAAGTAGTGCACCTTGGGTGGTATGAGAGCCCCTTGAGTATCTTGATGTATTAACTAAGTGGGTGTACTTGTTGGGTGCCATGATCTTGGCCGATATGGCCTTAGGTGGTAGAGTGTTGAAGGTTGACCGGTATGAAACCCTAACCCTAATGGGCGGTAGGGTTTTGGGCGATAGGTGGCTCCCATGTGCTACACAATGTCTGGTTTCCCGATACCACCTTGCATGTGGATGCACGATACATGTTATAGCCCTAGTTGCATGATACCCTTCCTTTGTGCATGTGTACTTGTCATTCTTGTAGCCAACAACCTTGGATGAGAGTTGGTACTCTACCCGATACCACCCCCCTTCAGTGAGGGTCATGGTCGCTACCTAGTTTTGGTGAGGGTATGCGGCACTTTTAGTGAGGGTTGTGCTCTAACCCGATACCCCTATGTGATGGGATACCCCTGACACGATAACAATATTGCATATTGTTTAATACACCATCTATGACCTTATACTTCTTATGCTCATAATAATGGATGAATGTTCCAATAATCTTGATGACATGATAATCATGGTATGTTCATGAGATATGGGGAATTATGAATGCTCATAGCTTGATAACAATGATATAATTTGTCTACAGACACAACTTTGTACTTCATGTAACTATGAACATGGATATTATTCCTAAATCCTTGATGGCATGATAATCCTATTAATCCATGATGGCTTCAGTTATCGCTATGGATGTGTATACTAACCATGCAGGTATTTTATGTGAATTCATAGCCTGGTAAGAGCTATGAGATGTATGGTCTTGAGTAGCACCAGGTGGTAATGAGATAACAAGTTGATAGGTCTGAGAACCTGATATAAGGCTGAGTGCCTAGTTTAGGGGTTATCCTTTGATGATGAGTTAAGGGATGTGTTCCCAGAATGCTGATGCATGATGATGTGAAAGCCTTGAGAGGTAATGATATTATGTGATAAACATAGGGATTGAGATCCCATGATGATGTGAAAGCCTTGAGAGGAAATGGAACTGTGTGATGAATGAGGGATTTAGATCCCATGGCAATATGATGATTGTTGAGGGCAATGAGAACAACAGTAGTAGTGTAACACCAAAGTAATAAAGTCTAATGTTGTTCATGTTTTATATATGGTTGTTTAATACAACTTGGTTTCCCCAACAACCCATTTAAAATGTACTAACTAATTACAGTTGAAGCTTTCATGTAGTTTGCCCTGGCCATAGATCCGTCATCATCAGTATCATGGTGATGGTGAAACAGGTTTATCCTGCAGATTTTCCTGGAGTGCATATTGTTGAATATGTAAGGTTTTCCCCTAGCCTAAAATAGGAGGAATATGAGTACTACTGTGAATATGTGGAGCATGGTGAACAGACCCATGGCTCAGGATATGTGATGATGTGCATGATGCGTTCATGGATCGGATGTATGTACTAGAACCTATGATGATGTGATCTAGAGATATGGGTAGCTTGCGGAGCTAACCCAGAGGATGAGGCCCTATAAGAATAAGACTATAGTCTTGCTTGATGATTCATGTACTGACCATGAGAAGGTGAGGTCATGGAGTCCGGATCTCCTAAGACCTTGTATGGCACCGGATTGGGCTTCACAGCCAATGGTTGGATTTGAGCAGGGAAGGCTCACTTCCTCATGGCATAATAATTCGTAATCAAGCCGTATAGTATCTTGCTTAGGGCAAATACAGAACATTGGTTGAGGCCTTGTTTGTATAGTGCTCTAGTTATAATCTGCAGTTTATTATATGAACCTTATATCATGTGATGAGTTCTCATAAAGCTTATCTTGTCAATCATGTTCCATAAAGAGTACCTTTTTATAGGACTCATAAATATCTTGGTATGATTGGTGGTAAGATTAGCCCTGCTCAGTATGCTACTCTTATAATCTTCTTATATCACATATCTGTGATCATAATAAAGTTGGTAGAGGGTTATGTTTCTCGATGGGACTGTGTGTCTCACCCCGATGGTTAATAACATTTTTAGGTGGATGCGCCTAGCGAGATGCATATCATGTGGCTATTGGTATGCTGAGGTATCGTACTCGGTGGGATAGAAATTGTCTAGTGTTAGAGTCCTAATGGTCATCCCTGTACACTCAGGTCTTCAGGAGAGCTTTTCAATGTTTCTGGTACAATGATCGATGTACGGTTTTTGGTTATGTATCTTGATGTAAAGAAGCATTTGAAACATATATTTTATGAATTAGATGTTGGGAAATTATGTTGTAGCACCCTGCAGATATTTTATGAAATGAAAAGTGTTGGCTCAAATGTGATATGTTTCATCTTGTGGTGCTTGTTGTAAATCGGTTTTAATTTCCCGTGATTTTCAGTAATCTGCTAGTTAGTATGAAATTGTGTTTTGTTGTGGTTGGGATGTTTCACTTCTCTCTTTCTTTTCTTTCCTCTTGTACTTTCCTTCTCTCTTGTACTCCTTGTCTTTCTTGTGGCTGCTCTTGTGATAGCTCTTCTTGGCCTTTGGGCAGTCACTCTTGTAATGACCCTTTTGGATACACTCACAACACCTTGGAGTTGATGAAGAAGGCTTGCTCTTGAAGTGTTTGCCCTTGGAGTAGTTAGATTCATTCTCATTAGGGCCTTCATCTTCACTTGAGGAGGAAGTAGGAGACTTAAGAGAAAGTTGTTGTTGCCGCACCATTTCTTCAATTTGGGCTTTGAAGGTTGTGTCCTTTATCTTCTTGGACTCCTTCTCTTCTCTTTTCTCCTCCTCTTCTAACTTGTCAAGCCTAGGCTCATGGGCTTGAAGATTACCAACCAACTCCTCGGTTGATAGCTCACTTAGCTTGTACACCTCTTCAATGGATGTAACCTTGGGCTCCCATCTCTTCTGAAGAGATCTCAAGATCTTGGAGTTTATTTTTCCTTTGTCCATCACACTCCCAAGGGCTGCCAATCCATTGATGATCACATTGAGCCTAGTGTACATATCAGCCACTCTCTCATTCTTACCCATCTTGAAGTTCTCAAGTAGCCCATGAAGCATTTAGATTTTGGCTTCCTTCACTTGATCCATTCCTTCATATGTGACACAAAGCTTGTTCCATACCTCATGGGCTATGTCCCAAGAAGATAAATGATTGAACTCGGATGGAGTGAGGGATGCATAAATGATGCTCACTACCTTTGCATTGAGTTGAGATTGCTTCATTTATACTTTAGTCCAAGTGGAGATTTCCCCCTTTGGGTCTTCATACTTGAGTTGCACCACCTTCCACATCTCATAGCTCACACCTAGATGGTAGAACTGCATTGTTCTCTTCCAATATAGGAAGTTGGTGTCGTCGAAGACCAGAGGCCTCATGGAGAAGTTCCCTTCTAGATTGAGGGATCCAAGTGATGAATTGCCCATCTTCTGTAACTTGTTGAAGTAGCTTGGAGAAGACCTGCTCTGATACCACTTGTTTGATCAATGAGATCTAGAGGGGGGTGAATAGAGCTTCACAAACTTCACAAAAACAATTAGACCACCAATTTATATTAAGTGCAAAAACTAAACCAAGCAGCAATTTGATGTCTTAATTTAGCATTCAAAGTAAGGATAAGAGATAAGGAAGAGCAAGCACTTGGACAGGTGGTTTAGAGTGGTTCCATGTCCTAAACTTAGGAGCAATGTCAATCCACTACCTAGAGTGGGTTAGTCTCTAGGATTTGCAATCTTGGTACTCTACATTCCACAATAAGATTACAAGACACAAAAACCACACATCTAAGGGCTTAGTACCTCAAGAAAAGATCTTCAACCTATAGAAGGAGCTTACCCACTTGAACCATGGAGTCTTCATCCATCAACATGGACTTACCCACTCCTTTCTTCAAGTTTTTTGCCTTCAAGAGATTACATATCTTCCTTGAGCACTGCCTTGATCATCTCCTTCACTTCGAAACCTTAGAGCACCTATCTCCTTCACTTGGAGATCTGTAGCATCTTGCCTTCTTCAAGCTTGAAGAACAACAACCTTCTTCTCCTTCACTCGGAGAGGAATCTTCAATCTTTTCTTCAAAGGGATTGGAGGTAGGAAGATGATGAAGGAGAGCTTTACATCATTACATGTAGTAGCTCTCTTACATAGGAACCTATCTCACTCATTCTCATGAATTTGAATTGAAGGTAGAGAGAGAAAGGGGCTGAAAGAGTTAGAACACTCTCAACTAGGCTAGGACCAAGCATATGTGAATGAGCAACCTTGGAATGAACTCCAAGAGGACCTATTTATAGTTGAGGGTGCCCCATTAAGTTGTGGGACACTTAGATATGAAAATAGACATTTTTAGTTCAAAGGAACGACTCTATTTTCGATCAAAACACTCACCAACGGTCACATCACTTTATTCTACAATTTCTGTATAGTGCAATCGGTCGAGTTTCAATAATGTATCTCGACCAATCAAGTAAAAGACAAAGCCAATATTTAAATTTCCGGTCAAGTTTTTCTTGGGGAAACTTGACCGACCATTTAAAATCAAAATGGTCAGGTACTCGATTGGTCGAGTTCTGTGTAAACACAACTCGACCGATGCGATCTTCAGAAATTTGACCAAGGATGATCGGTCGAGTTTAAAGACTTGGAAACTCGACCGACCAAGTGCTTGTAATCAATTTTTTAAATTACATCTACAGTGATTAAAACTTGGTGTTTGTTGTCCCAAACAATTTTCTCAACTAAGTTACAAGTCAATTCATCATTACATGTGATTACAAGAATGTTCTAAGGTCATTTACATAGAAATCCCAAATTGCACACTTGTAGCTATTTTGACTTGAACTTGAGCCATTCTAGGACTTTTGATTTCGGATCCTTTTCATGTACCTAATGCCCGAATTCAATATTTAACACACATATTAGATACATATGAATGGAATGGTTAAGTCATTACCAAAATATGGACAATGTATAACCTCTAGGTCAACATAATCCTTGATGCAAATTGAATTTCTCCGAAATGGGTTTCTCACACAACCAACTGGTTAGTTGGTGACGC
Source organism: Alisma plantago-aquatica (assembly GCA_963693085.1). Lineage (NCBI taxonomy): Eukaryota > Viridiplantae > Streptophyta > Magnoliopsida > Alismatales > Alismataceae > Alisma > Alisma plantago-aquatica. Next base: position 752,606,135 of record OY856413.1, read on the forward strand.
AAGCTGATCGATTCACTATGTGAACCGGTCGGTTTGCCCTCCAATTCATATAGAAATCAACCAATTCAATTTTTTATCAATCTGATCCTCCAAATAGTCGGTTCAACACTTGAACTGATCAGGTGGGAGTCTAGACAGTAGATTCGTTACTTTAATTGAATACTCAAGCAATTTTACAATTAATTCAATCATCATTCATGATTAAACTCCCTTTTAGGTGTTTCCTATATGTGTGACCCTATAGGTCCCATTTCACATAGGATGTGAATGTCCATAACTAGTTTATGAAATCACAAGCAAAGAGTGGTGCCTGATCACACATCAATGCTACCCAAGTGAATGGAAAGTTGGAGAACGACTTCAACCTACAATCGGTGTAAGGTCTTACAATAATTATATAATTCCTTTGTCTCTAATGTCTGGAATGAAATTGTGACATGAAATCATCATACTCTCAATGTTCAATCCATGTTCCTTGAAGCAGACAAAACTATCTAAGATACATGTGAACTCAATATCATATATTGACTCACATATGCATGCACATGTGTTTCTCAGACTCGCTTGTGAATTGACATAGATATCAAACTCCAATTGGACACACAAATCGCATCTGCATCGCTCACAATCTATTCCCATGTGTCATAGATACCCAATGATCATTGTTATGGAATTCCTTATTCAGGATTACGTTGGATGATGTTAAAGTATATCAAATGACATGTGATGAGTGTAGTGATTTTAGGTCTAAGAACTAAAATCACCACCTTCACTATGAGAGATGAATATGACAACAAATTATGGTTTACATGTGTCACTCTCAAGGTAGATATGTCTGATACAATGTTACCTAACAAGTATATGTGTGTTTGGTTTGATATCATATATCATAATTGACAAGATATCATCTTCAAACTACCCACACTCTAGTCTTATGTTCTATTGTTTTCTATCAATCATCCACAATAACAACTGACAAGGACATAATAATAATGTTCATACTCATCACATTTGTATGATCTCATTGTTCAAGTCACCTACTTGAAGACATACATCATTGAGTATTGTCATTCTTTAGACATTCATTATGTTTCCTCATTATCTTATAGTTGTGTGAAACATAATGAAATGGAAACTTACCTTTACGATTATTAATCAAGTCCTCTATGTGATATGCCATCACCATCATATGATGTCTATCTGGGCATACCATACCAACAAAGGTTGGCGCTCCCACTAGGCTACCGTTAGGTCTAGAATAGGGCACCTGGGCCTGTGAATAACAAAAAGAATTGTCCCCATAACCTACAACTAAGGGTGTGAGGACACCATCATGATTGGAAATGGTGATGGCAATCTAGAGAAATCAGTCCAACCTACGTGAGTCAGTGTTATCTGTTCATCCTAGGAATCCACCCAGCATAGGAGGAAAAGAAGAAGATGAAAGGGGTCTGGGGTTGTGTCAGCTTGTTCTAGTGTCAAGAACTTAGTTTCTGAGACTTATGTAGAAAGTGGTTGTGAAAAGGGAATATATATGCCATTAAGGGTGTTTCCATTACAACTAGAATTTGCAGAAATCCTAATTCCCTACATAACCATAAAAAAATTGGGATTATTCGGTTCATATTTACTCTGTGAATCAAATGGGGAAGATTTTGGTTTAGATTTTGTATCAGAGGGGGGGGAGAGAGGTGTCAGTGAGAGGGAGTTATTGTAGCAAATTTTCTTATTTGGGTGGAAGGATGAACTCGATCTAAGGGACGTTGATCTGTGATCAGATAGCAGCCATAACACATGTCTTATTAGAAGGGCGGGACTAAGGTCCGGGTAAAAAAATGTGACAAATTTCATAATCATTCAATTTTCCATACACTTAAGAAAAACTTCTAAAATCCTTCTCAAGTTCCTCAAAATTTGGATATGTTTCTCATAAAATCATAATCTCACATTGGGACAAGTTTGGTATCCCAGGGATGATTCTACATGACCTTTTCTCTCTCTTCAAATAAGGGAACATAATTTAAATATTACAAGTTAGTACCTCATCCTTCACAATTTTCTATAGGCTAGTAGGAGACACATTTTGATAATAAATTTGGAAGGTAACTCATTAACAACTTTTCCAAATTTGTATCTAATTTTTAGGATTTAGTGGGATAACTTTTATGCATGAAACATTCACTTTTAGTATATCCGTAAATTAATTACATGTACGACATGAAAAGTCATTTTTATACCAAATTCTAGAATGATCTATATTTCCTTATTATGTTTAAGTATACCAAAAGTCAGGCCAAGAAATCCTTGGTTGATGCCTCAAAACATAGGTTGCTATTAATGGCTAGATAATTACTATATTAATTATCCAAGTTACACATTATCTTAGAGTCTTTTGGAAACTTTCCCATTATTCCCTAATTCTATTTTCTAACAAACCATAAAAACATTATCCTTTACTTATACATGGCCTTTTATTTCTTTAACATGTTCCACAAGGACCTATGTAATGACCCCACCCCTTAGTAGCCCACAACTTAGGGATACCAAGAGGCTAGAGTCATTTTCCCAAAATAGGATCATGTGGTTTTGTAAATAATAAAAAATAATTAGTAAATTCTACCACTACTAAACTTGAAATAGGATAAAATTGTTTCGTTTGTCATACCTTGTAAAATATAGGATTTAAGGGACTTTACCCAGATAAGAACTATCTATCTACAATCCTCCAATTCTTTATTAATATTTATTCCATCAATGTCACTTTAAAGGAATATCCACTTTCTAATAAACCTAAAATGCCGACAAACAAAACAGTTGTCAATATAATGAATTATATTTGTATGTGGGGGAACCAAAATCTTGCATCTAATTGTGACACCATATTAAAATCAAATTATGATTTAACAAAACAAACTTTACGATTTAAACATAACTACTCAGTCCCTACATATCCTTGCCTCTGTGCTATCCCTGCATTGGATATGGATACTACTTCTCTCATATGGTATATCTCAAATAACCCCCATGATCCTACCTTACATGTAAATCACTACATAGGGATGTCTAGTCATATGGTCCTACCCAAGGGTAGACCAACACATCGACTCATGATAACCTGATTATCCTACCCCAAGGGTAGATCACGTACTAGGTCATCCATATCATCACCATCAAAGCTACAGAGGAGGACTAGGATCTGAGTTAGTCATGTACATACATTTATGGTGATAGTGATAGTCACTTTATAGTTGCATAAAATAAAAGTCAACCAAGTAACTATTTCTAAGCAACTGATAAAACCTTAGAAATCACCATGAATATAGAGGCGATTGATAAGCATAACCACATACATGTTCTTAAGCAATAGAATAAAAAACCAACAAGATATCCAATAAAGAACCTAGTGCAAGTAACCCTTAATTCCTGAAACATATAGATCACCTAATGTCACTATCATAATCTAAACAACTTCCTCATGACATGAGGATACTTTCTAAGGCTTCCATGTCTCCTTAGGGTTGTTAGGGTTTCTTAGGTTCCTTTATCCAAATTTACCCTTTATAGGCTAACAACCCTAAAACAAGTTTCTTATTTACAATAACCCTAATTATTCTAAATATCCTCATTAATGGTTCATTAATCTCAAACCAAGATTAAGATCATTGTATCTCTGTTGCATGTTTACATTTCAAATAAAACTGTTAAAACCCATATTTTCAAAAATTAGGGTTTCTAAGCCCATTATTGCATAATCATGTGTATGAAACCATAAAACAAGCATAATATCATCTTTTCTAGTTTTAACTCTTCCTTTTATTCTTAATAGGTTAATTTTATTCAAAATAATCAAAAGACACATTAAATCTGGTTTCCATCTCAAATTAGGGTTTTATCATAATTTAATGCATTAAAAGTGGTAACTTTATGTACTTTGTAAATTACAAGAAATATCAAGCTTCAATTATACTTGTATTGAATTCTGCATATTTTTTTTCTCAACTTTCATATATAATTTGTCTTCATCCTTATTCCCATAATTAGTTACAATTTTTACAAGAAAACCCATTTTCAACCAATCAGGAAAAGCCACGTGTGTATTTTGAGTTTATTAAATCGTGCCAACGGTTCAACTGGCTCGCACCACTTGGGCACTCAGGCCCACGAGGCTACTCACTCATGAAACAAAAGAAAAGGTAGGAAATTACCAAAAAGTACTTACCTTCTCAATGCAGACGCGAGGGTAGGAAGGTAATTTCTTCTCATGTCATCTTCAACCTCCTGTTCTCTCCTTCATGCAAGCAGCTAGTCAACTTGTGAATTGACTTTGCTTGTTGTAGCACCTGTGCATGAATTAGGGCCACCGATGGCTCCACATCATCCTCGCAAACTCGAAGCACACCTCAATTTCTTCATGGCTCCCCTGGAATATTGGGACAGACTCACTCTTCTCCGATGAGAAGAAACTACTAGACCAAGGTAAAGATCACGTTCTTCATAGCAATTGGATGCACCCACAAGTTCTCGAGCTCTCCCTGAACAAACCAAGTTGTTTTGGGCCTTTGCAGAGGGTGCATGGCCCTCTATTTATAGGGCAGGGCCTCAGTGGTTCATCTTGATTTGGAGAAACCCTTTTCACAACATGAAAAGTTACAAATCCTAGTATGGATGGAACCCCCATGGCCTCTCAAACATAGAGGATTGGGTCCCAGTTCCACTCATGTGCAGAGTTATGAGGAAAGTGGAGAAGAAAATCTCCATATTTCCTGATACACTGGATATTTGTCATTTTTCACAGACTATTTTATATTGATTTTTTTGCACTTATTATTTATTTTCATATTAATTTGTGCATGATTTATTAATATTAGCATTTGTTACTCAATGCATCAAATATGCATAATTTTAATATTTTTAAATGATTTTTTATATGTCAAGTACTTATATACAATTTTGTGCGATTTTAGGACCACAAGAGTCTCACAGACTCGGTACTACTGACTGTAAAAGTCGGTACTATCGACTTTGCATCGTAGATAGAGTAGATTCGACTACCAAACTCAGTACTACTGAGTTGAAAAGTCAATATTACCGAGTCTTCCTAATTAGGCAGTCTGAAAAATCAAGTTTAATCCAACGGTTGAGGTTTTATTTTGCCCTAAGTCACTTCTATGACTTAAGGGAAGTTTGGCCAGACCTAACTATCATGTTCTATTCCATTGCAAGATGATGACGACATGGGAAACGAGAAGAATAAGGAGAATTGCAGGTTCAGGAGGTTCCAGGCTCGCTCGAGGGGCAGAAATTGCGGGTTGTGGATCCGTTCCTCGGCGTGGAGCGTCCTAATCATGTTTATCCAAAGGGTTCATCGATTTTCAATATTCTACACATTTTTCCTTCTTCCTAGCATGTTTTTGTCCATGGAAACCATGAGGGGATAATCCCCGTGTTCTTTAGGACCTGGGAGTAGCCCGATTGTACACTGTATATGGATCTTTTGTATTATTATATTGTTTTCTCCTTATTCTTAGGCATGTTGCTATGAATTCTTATTGAATTGTCTATGTTGGGCACCATAAGTGATTAATTATATCTTTAATAACTTTGGGAGGAGGATTGAGGATTAGAAATATATAGTAACACACATTTTATATCGCCCTTGGGAAAAAGTCGCTTACGAACGTGAAGAGATTACCTAGAGAATTTGTTAAAGCACCTAACCAATTAACCAATTACTATGGAAATTGGATTGACATAAGAATAGGTAGTGAACTACACTGAAGGAGTGGCTAGTTCTTGCTATAGGCTCTTTGGCCAGGAGTGGGAGGAAAATATATTAATCTTATATTAAAATTTCAGTGTCAATCGTGGTGAAACTGCAGTCCTAGAGAATTTTTTCTCATTGTGATTGCAAACCATTAATTTAGTTTTCTTTCTTGCAATTAGTTTATTAACTCTCAAATCAAAGTTTTCTTCAGCTTAGCTAATCGAAAGTAATTAGTAGTAGTTTCTTGAATGATGTTTCCCTATGTTTGATATCTGGGCCTCTTTGGCATATATTGCTTCGACGCGTACACTTGTGTTTTACACGTACAATTTCGTCGTGTCATTTCCCAATCAGACTCAAGGTAGGTTACGACACAACCACTGTTGGATCTTAGATCCAATAGCTATCATGCCACACGTGTAAACAAAAATCAGAAATTAAGGATAAATCATTTGAAAATAAATGTGACATTTAAGGATATCCTTCTCACTTTAGGAAATCACCAAAATTCATAACTCTCAAACCATGGTTCCTTTCAATCTCAAATTTTGTAGGAAACTAACTAATGACTTAATCTACTTGCCTGCCATGTTTGGAGTCATAATCTGAAAGTAAATAGGACTTTTCTTCATGTGCAATTTATCACTTAATACATCATATTTTTCTTTTTCTTGTTTTCCTTTATTTGGATTCCTTGTATCAAAAGACACCATGTGGATTTTAAAATATCATCCATTATGATCAATCATACATCTTTCTACATATTTGTTATATTTTTCATTTTTATTTCAATTTCCTTTCTTATTTATGCATTATTTGTTTTCCTTTAACTTTCCTTCATCATTTATTATCTTGGACCCACTAATACAATAGGATCCATGAAAACACATGCGCAAAGAAAAAGTTGTAAAAGAAACCCATATATTTATCATAACTCCTACAATTTATAGGCAAGTACATTCCTTTGGGAAAAATTTCATTTACAACCACGTAAGAAAAATCAAGGTTGTAACATCCTCCCCTCCTTATAGGAATTTTGCCCCTAAAATACAACCAATCAAACAAACAATTAATGGTAGGGCTTTTACATGTCTGTCTTTATCTCCCATGTGGCTTCATCCTCTCTATGGTGTTTCCAAAGAATCTTTACCATCTCTATATCTTTATTCTTAAGCTCATTCACCTTAGTATCCAGTACCCTCACATGTGACTCAAAATAGGTCAGTCTCCCTTGGAGCTAAATAGGTCAGTCTCCCTTGGAGCTAAATAGGTTCAATGCTCAGCACATGGCTCGGGTCCTTCACATAATGCTTTAGATTAGACAAATGGAAAAAATCATGCATCATACTTACTAAGGGGGTAAGGCCAAACGATAAGCAACTTCACCAATCTATTTTAAAATCACAAACATACCCATGTATCGGGGACTCAACTTTCCTCTATTCTTAGCTATAGCTAAGAGGGGTCAAATTTTAAAAAACACATGCTCTTCCACAGTGAACTGCAAGTCAGTATGCTTTGCATCTACATACGACTTATGTCAATCCTGGGCTCTCTTCATCCTTTTCTTGATCAAAGTGACTTTGTCTGCATACATCGAGAGCTCATCTGATCTCAACAAGGTCTTCTCACCAACATCATCCCAGTGAAGTGGCAAACAACATGACCTCCCATAGAGAGCTTCATACGATGTCATCTGTATACTGGCTTGGTAGCTGTTATTATAAGAAAACTCAGTGAGGGGTAGGTGTTGCTGCCACAATTCACCCCAATCGAGCACACAAGCTCTCAACAAATCCTCTAAAGTCTGGATTGTCCTCTCTGAGTGTCCATCAGTCTGGGGGTGATATGATGTACTGAACTTTAGTCTAGTATCAAGTTCCTCTGGTACCTGCTTCCACAGCTTGATAGTGAACTTTGGATCGTGATCAGAAATGATCGAACTCGGAACACTGTGTAGTCATACAATCTCTCTGATGTATAGTTCAACTAAGGCTATCACTTTGGCAGTGGTCTTTAAGGCAAGTAAATGTGCTAACTTGGTAAGGAAATCCATCACAACCCATATTTCATCATGACCTTTGTTGGTCTTGGGAAGACGCACCACAAAGTCCATGGTGTGAGTTGTTCCCATTTCCATTCAGGAATCTCAATCGGCTGTAGAAATCCACTAGGTCACGGGTGTTTAGCCTTCACCATCTGGCATGTAAGACAATAGGCGACATATGCCGCTATATCTCTTTTTATTTTGGGCAACCAAAAGTACCATTATAAATCCTTAAACATTTTGATAGTGCCATGGTGTACCATGTACTTTGAACCATGACCTTCTTGTAAGATATGATCCTTCAATGGAGAATCTTCAAGATCCCAAATACGACTCTCATAATGGATTCTGCCATCCTCTCCTACTGAGAGATGGGTCTAAGGCTTTTCTAACAAACCTTTCATCCTGTTAAGCTCTGGGTTGGCTAACTGGGAAGCTACCAACTCAGTCAGCATGTCTAGTTTAATCTGTATATTCGCCAAATGGATTCGATCTTTGAACAGTTGTGGAGTCCACTCCATAAGATCTTCTAGCTTCGTCCACTGGCTAGACAAAACAACTGCATACCTGAGTTATTTCTGGCTAAGAGCATCAGCCACAACATTTTCCTTTCGAGGATGATAGGCAATGGTGAAATCATAGTCTTTCATATATTCCATCCACTGTCTCTATCTTAGATTTAGGTCCCTCTCAATTAGGAGATACTTTAGGATCTTGTGGTCGGTGAAAATTTCAAAGTAGGCTCCATATAGATAGTATTGTCAAATCTTCAGGGCATGTATAATTGTAGCCAACTCTAAATCACGTGTCAGATAATTCACCTCATTGGGTTTGAGTTGTCTGGAGGCATAGGAAACAACATGTCTATTTTGTTCAAGCACACATCCAAGCCCCATCTTTGAAGCATCAGTGAAGATCATAAAACCCTCGTCACCAGACGGTAGAGTCAACACTGGATCCATAGTGAACTTTTCCTTTAACTCTTAGAATTGAGCTTTACATAAGCGTGACCACACAAACTTCTCATCTTTTTAGGTGAGCTTGGTAAGTGGCAAAGCAGTCTTTGAGAAATCCTTTATGAAGCGACGATAATATTCGGTCAATCTTAGAAAGTTGCAGATCTCTGAAGGATTCTTTGGTGCTGGCCAATCTTGAACGGTCAACACTTTAGATGGATCCAATGATATGGTCCCTCCAGATATGATGTGTCTAAGCAACATGGCACGGTCTATCCAAAACTTACACTTCAAGAATTTCTCATAGAAATTCTACTTTCTCAAGATATCAAAGACTCTACCCAGGTGGTCACGGTGTTTCTCTAGGTCATCGTAATAAACCAATATTTCATCTATGAACACTATGACAAACGAGTCAAGGAAGGGATAGAACATACTGCTGATGAGGTTCATAAAAACACTCAGGGTGTTGGACAACCCAAAAGGCATAACCAAAAACTCATAATGGACATAACATGTACTAAATGTAGTTTTCAAGATGTCCTCACTCTTGACTCACAACTGGTGGTACCCAGACCTCAGGTCAATCTTTGAAAAGACTCGAGCTAACTTCAACTGGTCAAATAGGTCATCTATATGGGGTAAAGGGTATTTGTTCTTAATGGTAGCCTGGTTGATCATCTAGTAGTCTATGCGCATTCTGAGTGACCATCCTTCTTATTTACAAAGAGAATTGGTGCTCCTCATGGTGATTTGATCAATCTGATAAAACCTTTGTCTAGTAGTCCCTACAATTGTTTCTTTAACTCGAGCAACACAGTAGGGGCCATCCTATAAGGTGCTCTCGAAATAGGGTTTGTCCCGATAGCTAGTTCTATTAAAAAGTCTATCACTCTCTCAGGAGTTATCCCCAGAAAATCATCTGGGAATACATCTGCATAGTCCCTGACTACCTTTATTTCCTCTATGGGTTGCACCTTAGGCTCCAGCTCGGTACCAATTGCTAGGAAATCTTTACAACCTTTGGTTATCATCTATTTTGTCTTCAAGATGACACATACAAGTCAGTGGTAGCATCCTTCCTACCCCTAATGGTGAACGGTGGGTGACTTGGTCTTTTTATGATTACTTTCTTTTCCCTAAAATTGATATTTGCCCTATAGGTATAGAGACAATCCATACCGATGATCACATCAAATTCATTCTTATCAAGGAGGATAAAATCTATAGGGAACTCATGATCTCGACACTTAACAAGTAACACTGGAGTTTTCAATAGGGATGCAAAGATTTGACCATTTGGGGTTGTGACATCCAAAATATATCCTAAACCCTTGATATCCAAACAAAGCATAGTTATTCCCAAAATAAAAGTATTAGTAGATCCAGAGTCAAATAGAGCTTTTACATTGTGTCCCATGACTTCAAACATGGCTACATTGTTTTTCACCATACATTAGAGTACTACATGATTATCTTAAAACATAAAAGAAAACTCTAAGGGTTATTATCCTCTATCAACCATTAGCATTAGCTTGAGCATCCTCATTGTTGATAGCAAAAACTCGAGTTTGTCTTTGTTCTCCAACAGGTGGGACTATAGCTATAGGTTGGGCTGCTACAAGCCATGATACTACAGGGCCTGGCCCCTTTGAGTCTGGCATAGGGTAGTTGGATTGAAGGTGTCCCTCTTGCTGGGAATGATAGCATACCCTATTCTTGTAGAAACACTCTCCTGAATGCCATTTTCCACGGGTGCGACACCTGGGCCGATTGTTCTCATAGCGGGGTTTTCCTTTACCTTCATGTTTTCCCTTGTCATAGATGTGTCCTTGTCCTTTCTTGTGATCATTCTTATGTCCATGGGTACCTTCAGTGAAGCCCGAGTATCCTTTGGGTGGATTCTGAGCAGCTATCACCATCTTCTCCATGTTCAAGGCGGTGTTGTAGGCTTCAGTGAAGGTTTTTGGTTTATTCGCCATCACATGAGGCTTGATGGAAGGGTGTAGACAATCCACAAAATGGTACACTAGTCTTTCCTCAGTTATCATGTACCCAATTCACTGTAGGGTGTGAAACTTGTAGCAAAAGCCTGTTACAGATACGCTACCTTAGATTAGGTTGGTGAACTCCCTTTCCTTCTCCTACTTAGCTGAGGTGGGAATGAATCTAGCGGTGAAGGTAGTCCTGAGGTCGGTCCATTCCATTGGGTTCTCATTTAGATCTCGACCCATGATGTGGTTCTCCTACCAGGTCTTGGCTACTCCTTCCAAAAGGTGAGTAGAAAATGGGACCTTCTTGTTTAGTTGCACCTCTAGCATGCGGAAACCATTCTCGATAGCTAAAAGCCAAACATCTACTTTATCGAACACTTTGGTCTTATCCTCTCCCAGAACTTCTCAATGTTCAACTTTACGAAGTCTAGAATGGTAACTCCATGTCGAGGATGAACGGGAGCAGTTCACCATTTTCATCTCTGGCTATATCCCTGAGGACTAGAGAACTAATGGCCTCGGTTAGCTTCTTTTGTTGTTCCATCTAGAGGGAATTAGTGGTGTGAACTATTACTATAGGTCCTGGGCCACCAGTCGGGTTCTCCTCAGGCTTGACCTCATCTTTGGACATGGGTTCCTCTTCCGATTCATCTCTGGGTTGTAGAAGGGAACCAAATTAAGGTCTGATCCTTCTTCGGAGGCTCCCTCAGGTCTCTTTCTCTTCATTGAGGACTCGTCACCACGGTCCCTCTTCCATTTCTCGAAAGATCCCCCTGCTCTTGTGGGGAGGCCTACCCCCAACAGGGTTCTCGATGTCCTTGAAGGGAACAACTGTGGTCTTCAAATGGACCATGTTATTTCACACTAGTTAAAAATCGTTTAAACATAGACTTATAACTTGGAAGATATATAACTTTAACTTACATCCATGTCCTCTTATTTACACGCATTTTATAGTTTGGTGGAGGATCTCTTAATCCTTAACACTATGAATTTCCAAACATAGGAGGTGGTGGAGAGAGAGAGAAAACCCTAATTACTTAATGTTTTTCTAGAAGTAAAAGGTAAAGAAGGGATGAAAACAAATGAGAAGACCTAGAGGTATCTTATTTTGAGTCAAATCCTCAAATTTTGGCCAACCAGTCACACAAATTATGGGATTCGTCATAAATTAACTAGTGAGATGGAGGAAAATCTTACCATCCCCCAGATCATGATCCCTTTCTAGACACCTCCTTGTTTTGGAAAATCCTCTAGTAACTCCCTTAGGTTCTAATAGTTTGTAAAATTTAATAATTATTAGTGATTGAATGGAGAACCATGCTATGATACCAAATGTAACAACCCCATGCCTTGATAACCATAAATTAAGGGAGACCAAGGGGATATTGTTGTTATCTTGAAATAGAATCATGTAGTTTTACAAAAAACTAAAAATAATTAGTATATTATATTGGATTTTAAGGCCTCAGAGTAGGTAGTAGAAACAAAAATTTTACTGGCCATTAACTCATAACAAGATATCGCATCAATGACTATGTAATGGGAATGATGGTTTTAGTGGGATATACCTGGTCCTAGGGCTTGTCCAGTGACAATACCTCACAGTCATGTGCGGTCTTCAATGCCATGTCTTGGACGTCGTCTATGCAGCTCCTAGTCTTTGCCATGGACTATGGCCTCCACCAGGGACTGCGGCTGACGTGTCCTCCTAAGAGACAAACATCTCTCACCTTTGTAGATAGTCTACATAGACCACCTGGAACTCATGCCATTCTAGAAGAAATGGCAGGAAGGAGATGACCCTCCTGTTGGTGTACTAGCACCAACCTTCTCTTCCAAACTCAGACTACTTTTGTACAATGGTCCTTCCCTCATTGTGCCTCAAAGTCAATTAGCACTTTCATGGGCTCCCTCGATTATCAAAACTAGAAAGGACAACAATTTTGCAGAGAAACTGATGTTCTGAGAAGCCCAAAATACCCCACTATTTACGGTAGAGGGTAGGGTCAGGGTTCTCAGTCTGTATGGGTGTAGAAGGATCTGGAATTCTATGAATAGTTTGTACTGTGGCAGGAGAACCGATAGTTTCATAAATGAAATGGTAATATAGCAAGGTGAGCTGACTGGTTCACTGGTAAACTAGTTGGTTTGGAGTGTGAACCGGTCAGTTCACCCAGTGAATAGGTCGTTTTACTTCCCAAACTTGCTGTAATTGACTTTCCTCAATCGTTTATAATTAATTCAATGATCAATCCTTATTCCAATCGAATTGAACAAGTGAAGCGTATAAGTTTTCTTCCAATCAAGAAAATCCTAATTTTCTCAGTTGGAAGGACCGTGAGCTGCCCAGTTCACCAAGTGAACTGGTCGGTTGGCTCATACCAGCCAATTGGCTCACCTGGGTGAACCGATTAGTTGACAGCCCTGACACTGCCAATGTAATCTCCAATCGACCTGCCACTCTAACCAGCTAGTTCAACACTTGAACTTGATAGCTTTAAGTCTACTCACTCATTTGTGTGTTTAATTGAGTACCTAAACACCTTTAGTATCAATATAAACATCATTCATGGACAATCTCCTCTTCCAGGGGTATCCTATGTGGGTGACCCTGCATGTTCCATTTTATGTTTGTAGTGAATGTTCATAACAACTTATGACATCACAATCAATGAGAAGAATCTAGTAACTCATCATTTCTACCCAAGTAACTCAGAAAGTTGGAGAACAACTTCAACCTACAATCTATGATTAATGTTGCCGTGATCGTATAGTTCATTTGTCTCTGACATCCGGATTGAACTTGAGGCATGGAATGTCATCCTCTTCAACATTCAATCCATGTTCCTTGACCTAGAGTAGACTGTCTGAGTTGCGTGTGAGTTCACATATCATATATTGAATCACATGAATATGGAAATACAATTATTAGTTTCTCTCATCAAGGGGCCCTGAATATCATACTCCATGTAGGAGGGACAAATCCCATATCTATCACTCACAGTCAAGTCCCCGTGTGTCAAAGTCACCCAATCATCATCGTTATAACAACCCATGTTTCAGGACTGTGTTTGATGATGTGAAAGTGTATCTAATGACATTTGATGAGTGTAGTTATTTTAGGTCTAAGAACCACTATCACCACCATCACTATGAGAGATGATTTTGACTACCATTCCATGGTATCAATGTATCACTCTCATGGTGGGTCTGTCTGATATATTGTTCTCTAACATATATCTATGTCCTTGACTTGATATCATATATCATGACTGATAACACTGTACTTTATATACTTTCTATATATATTTTACACCACTTTTAGTATAACTTTAGTTAACTTTTCACATAATTTCTCTATCTTTTTTTACTAAAGCCTTGTTTAAATGATTTCAAGAATCAACACAACTTAGGTCATGATTTTGGGAACCGCAAAAGCGATTCCAAAGTACCAGACATCTCGAAGCCTCAGACAATAAGAAAAGACCACGACTGCAGTTATCTAGAGATCGTGACTGCAATTATCTAGAGATTGCGACCGCAGTTATCCAGAGATGGCGACCGTAGTTATTCCAAGATCGTGACCGCGACTATGACAAGAATCGTGACTGTGGTTATAGGAAGACTGCAACCAGAGAGGAATAAGGCAAAGACTGCAATCGTGGTCTTGCCCTCACTTAACAGAAAAACCCTGATCGTGGTTCTAAGTCGGTGGAATGCACCTATAAATAGCACACCCACCTATCTTGTCAAACCACCAAGGAGAGATCAGATCCTAAGGCCACGAAGTGCTGCTGCGTTCCAGACTCATCTCCGACCATCCATCCATTAGTCTTGGATCTCTAAGGGCAAAAGCTAAGGAGAGCGAAGATAGACGCCCACCCCTTCTTTGAGAGGAGAAGGCCATCCATGACATCCATGCAATAGATCCATATCTGAAGAAGTAGTGTGTAGTATCACATTCCTTCTCTTCCAGATCTATCATTTCATCCTGTTGTACCCCTTTTCCCCCTTTGTGGTATCTTATGGATCTGTCTTTTTGTAATGTCATCATGTTGTCTGCAAACATGAGTGGCTAAACAACTTAACTTGGGTTGGGAGTACCCAGTAAGGATCTCCCAACATGTATATTGTCTCTTTCTTTTGAATATACATATTCTTATCAAGATTATCTACATGCACCTACTTTAATGCTTCACTGTTGTTCTTAGCTACCATCTTGTGATGTTTGATTGTTGATATCTCAAGTGAGTAATATCACTTTTATCTCATGTCATGGAGTGGTATGAATGCATGAGAGTATTGGAATGTTAAAGCTTTAACCATGTGTTTTGCTGCGAGGTTTTTGAGTTGTCATCTTGAGAGAGAGGCTTCTTTTAGACTTAGATCTATCCTCATCTTGAGAGAGTGTGGAATAGATGTTTGAATGGTTTCTTGTATTCTTGATATGAGTGTGCAAGAGAGAGAGATAGTATTACACGTTGGTGAGGTGCTTTAGTTGGTGAACCCCAACCTAAGTTTTCCCCATATACTTGTTTACAATTTATTTCTTTTGCTTCTTTTTGTTTTACTGTTCTTGTTTACGTGCTATCATTCTGTAGGGAACATCTCTTTATCCCCTTTTCAACTGGAGTATAAGAGTGTTTGATTCCGCATTCTTAACATGATCAACCTTGTCCCTGCGTTCAACCCTGATCGCTACATCGGACCCCATTTATCGTTGTGGGGGCCTGAGAGTCGGGTTATCTCTTTAAAAGTCTGACTACTTTAATCCACTCCTTTTGGACGTGCGATTTAGGCCAATCAACTTTTTGGCACCGTTGTAGGGGACAAGGCAAACTGACACTATTAAGAACATGAGTCCACCGCTTACTATACTCCCGTGCCTCAAGCTTAGCAATAAGCTTGACAACACTGTAACTTCAAGATTGCTAACCTGAGTTCGTGTAGAATAGTTCGTTTGAACCAGTTCAGTTTGCTAACTTGACTGTACGATCTATTCAGGTACCCAGGAAGAAGCAACTTATTCGACCATACTCTTTTTCACCATGCCACCACGTGTGGACGTTACTCTCTCAGGAGATGAGCGGGACACGAGGAATCAAAACAATCCACCTCCACCAGAAACCGATGAAGATAGAAATGACTGTTATAATGACGGTCTTCTCTATGAAGAACCAGAAGAACCTAAATAAGAGCAACCTGAAGATGATCGTCACTATGAGGAAGTCATCATCATCGCAGGCACAGAAGAAACCACCACAACCATGAGCGCAACTACAGGAATAGCGATAACGAAGACGATGAGGAAGGAAAGACCCTCTGTGAGTTGGTAGCAACAAGGGCCAACAGGTTAAGATGCCCGATCGTAGTGTCAAATTTCAACGCTGCAAATTTTGAACCAAAGCCCACAGTTATATCCATGATCCAAAACAAACCTTTCTGTGGGAACCCAAGGGAAAACCCATACCACCATCTTGATTGTTTTAATAATATATGTGATACCATTAAAATGAGGGGTGTCCCATAGGAAGTGATCTACTGCAAGGGTTTAATTTTTTTTTGGAAGACAAGGTCCTCTCTTGGTATCTGAATCTCCCCCACTAGTCAATAGATGAGTGGACACCCCTTACGGATGCCTTTGTCGCCAATTTCTATCCTACTGAGAGGACCATCTATAACATGCAGAAGATCACATCTTTCACATAAAAGCAAGGGAAAACCTACATGAGGCATGGGAGAGTTGTCAAGAATACCTGAGAGACTACCCACACCACAATTATTGTAAGGGGTTCCTTATAAAAACCATTTACAATGGGCTTACCCATAAAGAGAGGACTTCTCTAAATGCTTATGCAGGTAGTGACTTCTTGGGGAAAAAGCCAAACAGAACTATGAAGATCATAGAGAACATGGCTTCCCTCCAAGCGAGAGTTGACTATGAAAGAAATGATAGAGGCACGACAAAGAAGATTAGTTCTGAAGGACAATTTGTGGAGGCCAAGGCCTTAGAAACTATAACCGCCCAAATCCAGAAGATAGCTACTGATGTTAAATAGTTGAAGGACACTGGAGGAAAGGGGAAGAAACACACCAAAAAGGTGATGAAATGTGTCACTTTTGGTGAAGGTGGGAACAAAATAGATAACTGCATATACACCGGTCCCGGAGAATCAAGTGAAAGAAAGTCTGAAGAGGAGGAAGCTGAGAAGGTCTCTTATGTCAACTTCAAGAGGCTGGAGCACCCAAGTTTCAGTTATGGCAGAAAAGATGCTGCGGAGAATTTGCATCAACTGAATAATCCACCCAAGCAACCACCAGGTTTCGAGAAGAGAGGTATACAAGGTCAGTACACCAAAATAAGTACTTTCCAGACAAACAAAACCAACTATCAAGGTCAAGGGAAGTATCAAAACTGCCAAGCTGCAAGCACAAGTCAAGGACAAGGACAAGCTCAAGAACAGATTCAGGCAAGGAACAATAGTCAACTTGACTTAGTGGGCCAACTATTTGATTTTGTCAAGAGACAGGACATGATAAAAAATCAACTAGCACAAAGTGAATTGTCCAACTCTGGAATCCTAAATATGATGCAGGTCCAAATGGAAGATATGCAATCACATCAACACTAGATAGACCAACAGCTTGCTTAGTTGGCCGAACTGGTGAAGAACCCTTAAGGGAAGATACCATCTAACACCCAGCCTACCAAGATGGAGATCTTTAGATCGAGAATGATGGTAGAGCACCCTAAGGCAACAAGACTTAAAGAACCAGAGCCAAAGATTATTACAGAGAAATTAGTCGAAGGAGAAAACCAACAAGCTCCAGTTATAGAACTAGAGCTTGTGGAGGACATATTTGCCAAAAGGAGTCAATACTCCCCGAGATTGACATTTCTGTATAAATTCATAAAGGCACATCTCAAAAAGAGGTATGAAAAGTTTATGGAGTCGATGAAAAAGCTCTACCTTGATGTGCCACTTGTGGATGCTTTAGAAGAAATGCCAACATATGCCAAGTTTTCAAGGACCTAATCACAAAGAAAAGAAGAGGAGAAAGGATTGAAACAATGCACCTTTCCAGTATGTCAACTACTTTTGTAAAGGAAAAATTACCTACCAAGAAGGACCCTGGAGCCTTTACTATACATTTTGTTGTAGGGGATAATATCAAAAGGAAAGGTCTCACTGACTTGGGGGCTATCATCAGTCTTATGCCTTTAAGCCTCGCACAATGATTGGGGCTGACTGATATGGTTAGCACCAATATGAGAATCGAGTTGGTAGACCATACCTTCAAAAGGCCCGTGGGAGTAGTTGAAGATGTTCTGATTCGCATGGGAAGATTCTTCATCCCATGTGATATTGTTTTCATTGACACTATTGAAGACTCTAAATGCCCTATCATCTTCGGACATCCTTTCTTGGTGACTGGGAGGGCACTGATTGATGTCGCTGAAGGCATCATAACTCTGAGGGTCAGTAACGACCACATTGATTTCAAGGTGAAAGATGCTATGGAGGGACCATCCCTGCTCGAATCTGCTTACTTTGTGGATATCTACAACCAATATTGTGAGGAAGTAGAAGAAGATACAATAGTAGTAGACCCTCTCACGAGGGAGTTTAACAATCATGATTCAAAAATAAAAAACCATGAGGTTGTTGAGATCCTCGACTACCTAAATCAAGATGAAGAATATCTGAGTGAGGAAGAGGAATTTATTGAGACAGTCAAGTATGCTTATCTAGAATAGACAGCGGAGGAACATAAGGCACCTAAACCAAAACCAAAACTGAAACAGTTATTAGAAGGTTTGAAGTACGAATTTCTTGATCACGAGGAGAGAAACCATGTTATAGTTAATGCTAGTCTGACTGAAGAGCAATTGGAAAGACTTCTTAAGGAGCTAAAGCTCCATAGGAAAGCTATAGGCTATTCAGTGGATGATATCAAGGGACTTAATACTGCTCTATGTATGCACCACATAATTCTGGAAGATTCAACAAAACCCCTAGTTCAACCCCAGAGGAAGGTGAATCAAATGTTAAAAGAGACTGTAAAGAAGGAAGTCAACAAGCTAAGAGACACATGTATTATTTACCCAATCAGAAATAGCAATTGGGTGAGCCCTATTCAAGCTGTACCAAAGAAAGGGGGGATGATAGTTGTGAAAGATGATAAAGGAGATGAAGTAGCCATCCCAACTATCACTGGGTGGAGAATGTGTATAGATTATGGTAAGCTAAATCAAGCGATAAAGAAAGATCACTACCCGCTTCCCTTTATCAACCAGGTTCTAGAAAGACTAGCGCATCATGAATATTTTTTCTTTTTAGATGGTTATTCCGGGTTTTAGCAAGTCCCTATCGTACCCGAAGACCAGGAAAAGACTACCTTCACTTGTCTATATGGTACCTATGCTTTTCAAAGAATGTCGTTTGGATTGTGCAATGCTCCTGCAACATTTCAACATTGCATGATCTCGAGGTTCTCAGATTTTCTAGAGGACATTGTGGAGGCCTTAGTGGATGATTTTTCTATCTATGGAAGTTATTTTTATGGTTGTTTGAAAAACCTATCGTTCGTCCTACAACACTGTGAAGAGAAGAACTTGGTCCTCGACTAGGAGAAATGCCATTTCATGGTTCAAGAGGGCATAGTCCTGGGCCACAAGGTCTCAAAAAGAGGAATTGAAGTAGATTTTAGCAAGGTCGAAGCTATCTCTAGACTACCTCCACCTAAGTCCATGACTGGAGTGTGAAGTTTTCTTGGTCACACTGGTTATTATCAAAGATTCATAAAGGACTTTTCAAAGATTTCAAAACCCTTGTCAAATATGCTGATCAAAGATGTAGAATTTGATTTTACAAATGATTGTTTGAAGGCTTTTTAGACTTTGAAGGAAGCACTCATAACCCCACCTATTCTTCAAGATCTGGATGGGGAGCTACCTTTTGAGCTGTTGTACGATTCTAGTAACTATGATGTAGGGGCAGTCCTGGGGCAGAAGAAGGACAAGAAACACCATGTCATATGCTATGCCACCTGCACTCTTGACGAAGCAAAGGTGAATTACACAACCACTGAGAAAGAAATGCTTGCTATCATTTTCACCTTCCATAAGTTCAGGTCTTATCTGATTGGGGAAAAAGTAAAGGTCTACACTGACCACAGTGCAATAAGATACCTAATGCAGAAAAAGGACACTAAGCCTAGGTTGCTAAGGTGGGCTTTATTACTCCAGGAGTTCGATCATGAGAACATTGATAAGAAAGCGGCGGAAAACATAGTTGCCGACCACTTGTCAAGGATTGTCATCGAAGACAAGAATGAGCCACCTATCAATGATAACTATGCAGATGAGGCTTTGTTCATGATAGAAGTCAAATAACAAAAATTGTCGTGGTTCGTGGATATTTGCAATTATCTTTCTTGTGGGGAGTTGCCCCCAGATATAACTTACGATCAGAAAAAGACACTATTTTCAGATATAAAGAATTACTATTGGGATGATCATATGCTCTTTAAGAGATGCTCAGATAATTTGTATAGAAGAAGTATTCCGGAGGAAGAGGTGCCTGACATTCTGAGGGAATGCCATTCCTCACCCTATGGAGGACATCTGGGAAGTGAAAAGACTGTCACTAAGGTCCAATAATCAAGCTTCTACTAGCCTTCACTGTTCAAAAATGCTGCTACTTATGTCAAATCTTGCAAGGAATGTCAGATGACAAGGAATATTGGGAAGAGAAATGAAATGCCTATGGCAGAATGGGTTGAAGTAGAAGTTTTTGACGTATGGGGAGTTGACTACATGGGCCCATTCCCGCCATCCCAAGGGGATATATACATCCTCGTTACTGTAGACTATGTTTCAAAATGGATGGAAGTTGTTTCCACCCAAACATGTGACTCCAAGGCTATTATAAGGCTGTTTGAGAAAATAATTTTCCCAAGATTTGGTGTACTATGAACTGCTATTAGTGATGGAGGATCCCACTTTGGAGAAAAGCAGTTTAAAAAGTTGCTGAAAAATTATGGAGTCAGACACAAAGTTGTTACACCCTACCACCTGTAGACTTCAAGATAGGTGGAAGTGTCATACAGACAACTAAAGCAAATTCTTGAAAATATTGTTAGCAGAATAAGCAAGGATTGGGCGATGAAGCTGGATGATGCCCTTTGGGCATATAGAACCACCTACAAAACCCCCATTGGAACTACACCCTATCGACTCATATATGGGAAATCCTGCCATCTACCTTTAGAACTCGAGCACAAAGCCCTCTGGGCAATAAAGTTTCTGAATATGGATATAGAAAAGGCTATCCAAGGACTCTACTTACAACTACAACAATTAGAAGAATTAAGACTGCATGCTTATGAGACTGTAACAATCTACAAATAGAGGACGAAGGTGTGGCACGAAACCCACTTGAAAAACAAGGATATCCATGAAGGAGATAAGGTACTCCTCTTCGACTCCAACATTCATCTTTTCCCTGGAAAGCTAAGAACTAGGTGGTCAGGTCCCTTCACTGTGGTAAAAATCTACCCATCTGGAGTGATAGAGATCCAAGGAGAGAAAACTGGAATCTTCAAGGTTAATGGACATAGGGTAAAAAGGTTTTATGAAGATCATGCCTTTGTGAGAAGAACTGAGTTTGATTTGGAGGAACCAAGCTAGCCAGAGGAGAGAAGAAATGAAGAGTTGCCATACCCTACTACGGTGCCCAAGGAATGAAGTTCTAGAAAGTCTAGCTAAGAGACTTTAAAGCAAGCGCTTCTTGGGAGGCAACCTATGTTTTCACCTCTCTCTTTCTTCTCTTAATCTTTGTTTCCTTTTGCTTTCTCTTATTAGTTTAAGTTTTTCTTCCTTTTTATGAACATATTCATTTTTTTTTTAATTTTATCATTTTAAGTTTAATCTTCAAGAAATCGACTCTTATTTGATCTGGTCACGGTTATAACTACGACTGCAATTTTGCTTTTCCTTAAGATAAATTGCGACTGCAGTCTTCTGTGTAATCTGAAGAATTGCGTCCTCCATCATTCTGTTACAACCAAAAAAATTGCAACCGTGGTTCCTTCAAGGAAAACCACAATTGCGATCATAACCGCGACTGCGGTCTTTTCCCTCGATTAGTTTGGTTACGGTCTTTATGCCTTTAAATACCTTTAAAACTAGAATATTTGATTCTTTATGCTCTCATCGCTATCATCTTAAACCCTAGACCACTGTGTCAAATCAAGGCTCGCAACCTACAACTGTGAGTCCGTCATTTTACACCCGTGATCATTTCCACCATCAGATTTGCACCCGTCGATAAGGTTACTCATCATTTTCTTTGTGCTTCTTTTCACCGAGCTATCTTTTATCTCGAAAACCCTAGTTTATTATCACCTAGTTTACGCTCCTGTCATTGCCTGACGACCTACTCTAGCAGAGTAGATGGTGATCGCTCTGTCGCTGCTTCATTTTCTCCATCATAGCCGTAATCGCATCGTCGAGGTAAACTTTCTCTTTCTCTTAGAAATCCCTTCTGCCCTGATTCTCAACGACCGATGATCAAAAATGTTGTTCCCATTTTACTGACCATAGGACTTGTTTTTTTATTGCCCCTAAAGAGAAAAACCCCTAAAAACCCTAAAAATGGAATAATGGATATTGGCATGAACGAAGAACAAACCTTCAGTCTGAGAAGCTAAAGGGTCGGAGGAAGACGAACCATGATCATAGTCATCCTAACCTCAACCGCGGTGTTCGCCCAAAACCCAAAAACCTTGCAAGTTTAGCCTTGCCTGGAGGAAAATTGTGCCTGTGATTATAATCACAATTGTGATAATAATCATGACTACGGTAATAACTGTGACTGCAATCTTTCTTTAGGAAACTGTGTCCGCGATTCTCCTTTATGACCCGCGACTATGATCCCTTACAATAACCACGACTGCGATCTCTATAAAAGACCGCGACCACGGTATTCTCTGAAGTAATAATAATTGTGACCGTGATTAAAACTTCAACCACAGTTCCTATTGTCTACTTTATAAAAATTGAAACCTAACTATCATGTTAATGAAGATAACCTATCAATTAATGATATTTGTGCCTAGAACAATGAAGACAATCTTCAATATACCTTATCAGGACCTAATCTCATTTAATGTTTTAAAATTTTTAGGATGTCTTCTCCTACCACAAGTGACCCAATATACGAGAGAGCCACATCCTTGAAGGAAGTGGAGAAGATCATCTAGAGCTTGTCAGAAGCTCTGAAAAGGAACACCACTCTGCCAGTGCCGAAAAGAGTGGAGATGTAGCTAAGGCTAGAGCAGTATCCAAGGATATTGGGGGAGATACCACAAGAGAAGTCCCCAGAAGAAACAGAACAAACAGAGGAGAAAGAGACCTCCAAATACCAACCAGAAGAGTCGGGGAGTCCGATGCATGGGAAGAAGCGAAAGGTGGCCTGAAGGAACCCAAGCCCAGCAAGAAAGCAAGGGAAGAAAAGGCATTGGGAGAAACCTTTGCATAGAAAGGGGAGCCGCCATTCGCGCCCTGGGACATAGTGCACCAGTCTGCCTATGACTAGATGTCCCTAAACAAAGAATGCAGCCTGACACATTACTTCAACGTGGAGAACTTCAAGAAGATGGGGATCTAGATAGGATGATGAAGTTCTTGGAAGGCACAAATCTTCGCACTATCTGCATGCCTGAAGTAAAGTCCTACATGAGGCTGACTCTAGAATTCTTGTCTTCACTGACGAAGGTTGCCTCCAGTAGCGAGACATGAGCAGTAGGAGGTAGAGACTATATGCTCCAAGTACGGCTAGGGGCAAAACCCACACGGTGACAGAGGCAGACCTGAACAGGATATTCACAACAACAGAAGAAGAAGCCAAAATCTATTCAGTAGCTCCGGGAGAAAGAGAAGTTGCTACATATGACAACAACACCATGTGGAAAGAGTTGATTGGGGAGGAGAAGCACAATGCTAAGAACTCCAAAGCCGCCAAAATCACCTCCTGCTTCATTAGAATAATGTAGAAGATCACCACCTTTACCATAGATGCTAGATTAGAGACTGGGACAGTCAGCAAGGGGGACCTTTTCCTCATATGGTCCATGATAAAAAAATGATAGGTGAATATCGATAGAATTCTATTCAGGAGACTTTCAGTGGCAGTAGGCGGTGATGTGAAAAGAAATTATGCTTTCTATATGGGCGGTCAAATTACGATGATCGCCGATTACCTGCTGGAAGAAGGAGAAATTCAAAAATATGAAGAAATGGACGGACAACAAAGCATTGACATCAAGTCCCTCGCCATCATGGGAATCCTATATATGAAGGGAGAGAAGGCATATTTCAAGTACATAGGATCAAAGAAATTGCTCCCCTTCCCTGAGATGGCATTCTACGAAGCCCATAAGCTGCAGCCAACTCTCGACGACATCGAGAAGATGAGCTCTGGGGTACTTCATGCCAGCACACTGATAGATCAAACACCCACAATAGGAGAGAGCAGTACCCCAGCCCTAAAACCAAAGAAGAAGATCAAAGAGCCAAGAAAGAAACTAGCGGTGGAGAAAAAGAAGACTGAAGCCACCATCAAGCCAACTGAAAAAGAGATAGACACATAACAACCTCTAAGTGAAAAGTCTGTAGACCCCGCCCCACCTCTCCCAAGCCACAAGAGGAAACTACAGTTGTGGAGGAAGAGATGGGGAAGGGAAAGGCTATAGAAGAAACCCCACAGCCCACCAACATGTCGGAGGTGGATCCAGAAAGACAAGGCTCTAAGGTCGTAATAGAGGACACATAGAAGGGACAATCTAGAGAGATGCCCCCACCGCCGCCACCAAAGAAACTAGCCATGTCGAGCTCATCAACAGTACTCACGGAGCAGTAGCTGCACCAACAACAATGGCAAGCACCCTCTTTTGAGGGTGCTCTGGGTATAAGGTTTGATGCAATGTGGGAACACATGCATCAAACCAATACTTTAAATGAAAAAATTTCTACATCTTTGTCATATCTAACAACACAGGTACAAGTGTTGGATGACAGGACTGCACCATTCCTAGACTTTATCTAAGAAGTTTTAAGTAATAATTGGAGGATGATGAGCATGTTGAAAAAGATGTAGGAGGAGATGACAATGCTATGAAAGGAAGGGCAGACCATCCACGCCGACAACAAAGAAATGCACCGTGATTATGAAGTGGCGATGGATGCCCTCCAAGAAGAGCACCAGGGCTTACAAGAAGACCACTAGAAGCTTGAATAGGAGCGTGAAGAACTCGAAGCCTGATAGGAGAAAAAGAGAATGAAGTGCCCAGCCATCCCAGCAAGCTCTTTAGCCACCCCCCAGCCACGAGGACAATGTGTGTGGGGGGGGGGGTGGGCGTGGGAGTTGACACAAAAAAAGCTGGGAGCACAAGAAGGAAGGCATCTCTAGCTATTGATCCAAAAAAGACCCAGCCAACGGAAAGGTCGAGCCCCTAGAATGAGAAGCATGCAACACAATCAAAGGGGTTCAACCTCAACTGTGACCCAGAGGAAGTAATTGATGAAGCCGTCAACGAAGACAAACATCAAGCGGAACATCACCTATCCCCTCCAGTACACTCTCCAACTCTAAAAGAGAGGATTGCAACTACACATCGGGAGGAGGTGATTGTAGAGATCAACTCAGCTAGAGTAGAAGAGCTAGACATGGTGATTGTTGACTTGGGGGTTGGGCTCAAAGAAAGTAATGATTTCCTCCTCTTCCAACCTTTTGAAGAGCACCATGACTACATCTATGATGGGAAGATGGAGGCTACTATGAAAATGATGGTAGAAGCCAAGTTAGGACAGGTCTATGAGGAAAGTCACATTAAAGACAACACCGCTAGTAAAGCCTCCTCAGAGGAATCTGGACCAACAGCCATTGTACAACCTACGAATAAAGTTGTTAAATAAGTGGAAAGGGCTATGCCAATGATACAAGAAGTCGTGACACCTATGGTACAAGAGGCAATGTATGAGGACAAGGATGGTGGGCTAGCAGCCTTCTTCACAAATGAGCCCTCTAGGGAGAGACAAGTTGAAGCCAGGATAAAGCTACCTACAACAACTCCCTCTCTCCCATGCAAGATGAAGGACATGGACATGACGACTATGTCACACATCTCCTATAGAGATGTCCATGTCCTGGTAGATGTCCTCAATGATGATCTACCTGGGTCGGACATTTTGTGCAACAACAAGGGTAGACGTCTGTCCAGAGACAACTTTCAGAGGGTTTTCCTGAAGAACGTGTGAGTACAAAAAAAAATGTTCAAGGTACTTTGCGCCACCCTGCTGGAAGAGTTCTTGCACCCGGACAAGCCGCAACTGGTCTTCAATGAGACCACACATCTAGCCAGCCTGCTATATAAAGAAGAATACATGGCAGCAGAAGTGTCGGAGCTAAAAGAGGTAGTCCGAAGGAAAGAGACCAGAACTGTTATGCTACCCATCAGGTATGCAAAGCATTGGGTACTAATTGTCGTCGATTTACATGAACATGAGACGACAGTGCTCAACTACTACGCAACTAAGATAGATAGAACTTTTCTCATATATAAAAGGAAGGATGCCAGGGACACCTTGGAGATTCTGATACGCATACAATGAGCTATCAAAGAGGTGGGAACCAAATTTCAAGGGTCATGGAAGTTGTTCTCCATCAACAAAAAGGTTCCCTAGGAAGAAACTGGTTCAGGGGATTGTGCCTTCATCGTTCTGTGCATGATGGAAGCCATCAACAAGGGCATCCCCCTAGAAGATCTAAACGTAGAAGACCTGCTTGGACTATGGGGTGTGTATGTCATGGAAGTCATCTATGATTGTCAGTTCTTCAATGATTCGGTGATGCCCGCATACGCCATACTCCGCAGGCTTCACATGGACATTCCTCTTCCCGTAAAGGTAACTTGGAGGGAACAACTCAAAACCATGTGGGTCAATCCATCTAAACTAGCCAGAGCTACATCTTGGAAGGCAGGATGGAGTGCAGAGGTTGAAGAAGATGCAAAGCAAACTGTCAAAGAATAAAAGTAGTCTTCAGTGGCAGAAACTCGTAATGTTCAACGTATAGAAGAACAACTCACAGAAGTAGAAGCTGAAGAATAAGAGTTGGAAAATGATGGACCAGATGGGTCTACAGGAGAAATTACACCTTATTTTGAGAACTTTGATCGATGGAGCTGGTTCAGCCTATCAATGGAAAAATTGACGATAATTATGAGTTCTCTGAAAGAAGATGACTCGCCGGGAGATATCATCATTCAATGAGATGACATATGCGTATTAAAAGACGACCTCCGTGAAACATTGAGAGTTGGAGGGTATCTTTCTGTGAACATGATGTCGACCTACTAGGCATTATTAGGGGACTCAATGCTAAACTCACACATGGCATATTTCCTACTAGTAGATGACATCCTAAAAGATAAGAAGACAAGAGAAATGGAGTGGTTGCTATGATGACTTGATGCGGGCATGCCAGAGCACATCTTCTTGCCAATTCTTCACAACAACCACTGGACTTTGCTACATGTCAACCTTCTAAAAAGTACGACAGTTCTGTATAACAGCTCATACATAGCCTTTGCACTAAATAAAAAGACCAACATGACAACATCAAAGTCTCGTACAGAAGAAAAGGCAAATACATGTTCCGAAGCAATCATCGAGATGATGAGGAAGAACTACAGAGGGTATGTTATCACAAAAGGCAAGGACTTCAATAAAACTCAATACTTCCACAAAATCCCTCAGCATGTACCCCTATCCACTGACTGCAGGTTCTTCTACTTGTCGTGGATGTTAGCCATTGCCACTATCGACTTCAAGGTGGAGACCATGTAGTACGAGAAATATTCATGCACTAAGGGGTATTTACACAAGCATGCTCCTCGAGTCCAAGTGGGCATTCCCCAACAAATAAGCAAATAAAGAAGGCCCATTTATACATCTTACTCAAATTTTGACTTCCCAGGATGGTGTGCAAGATAAGTTTGGGGGAGGAGTCATAAACGGGACACAGAGGTACTTGTACCTTCCTTTTTCATTCACTTTCCCTTTTTCTCCTTTTACACCGTAAATTTTTTTGAAATTTTGGAATTTTGTTACAACTAACCTTTTAGAAGCTCACTTTCTCTCGCTAAATTTTCTAAATGTAGTGTTCCAGCCCTCTGAGAGAGAAGAATATGAGCAACATAACAAGAATGCATGAATAAAACAACAGTCATAGCAATACTGCTATATCTCATTCTTGCAATAAGAAATTGTAAATGTAACAACCTTAAATCATGAAACCCCTACAAACTAGAGAACTTTAGTTGGGTTCTATAGGAGGTTTATCTGTGACTTCATCAGGATCATCAAGACAATGACAAATTTTCTTCAGAAGGATGTGGACTTCAACTTCAACTCTAATTGCATGAAAAGCTTCAACACCTTGAAAGAAGCTCTCACCTCAACTCCCATCCTTTGAGCCTCAAATTGGTCTCTTTCTTTTGAGATCATGTGTGATGCTAGTGATTATGTCGTAGGCGTAGTACTGGGGCAACGTGTCAATAAAAATCATCATGTCATCTACTATGAAAGCAAGACACTAGATGAAACACAATAGAATTATGCTATGACAGAGAAAGAGCTTCTTGTTGTAATCTTTGTTTTTAACAAATTTTGCCCTTACCTAATAGGCTCGCAGTTGATAGACTAAATCGATCATGCTGTTATAAGGTACTTAATTTCAAAGAAAGATATGAAGCCCAAGTTGATCAGATGGATCATGTTTCTACAAGAGTTTGATATGGAGATCAAAGACAAGAAGGGGACAGAAAATGTAAATGTTGATCACCTCAGTAGGTTGCATATTCAAGATTCTGATCAAGTCCCTATCAACGACTCTTTATCTGATGACCACTTGCTACAAATATCTACATTCACACATTGCTATACAGATCTTGTCAATTATCTAGTTGTAGGAATCTTACATCCAAATTGCACAAGCAATGATAGAAGGAAACTCATGTCAGACGTTCTTCACTAGTATTGAGATGAGCTCTATCTCTTTGATGGTTTATCGTCGTTGTATATGTGAAGAAGAAGTTCCTCTCATTTTGGATCAATGCCACTCTGACCCTACATGCGGCCACATGATCTCTAAGAAGATTGCATTCAAAGTCCTTCAATGTGGGTTCTTCTGGCCCTCTATCTTCAAGGACGCTCATAATTTTGTCAAATCATGCGATTAATGCCAAAGATCTGGCAATATTTCCAAAATGGATGAAATGCCCCTTAATCGTTGGCAAGAAGTGGAGATATTTGACGTATGGGGTGTAGACTACATGGATCCATTCCCTTCTTCTTACGAGTTCTCCTATATACTTGTTGTAGTCGACTATGTTTCTAAGTGGGTTGAAGCTATCCCCGCCATTTCTTGTGATTCCAAGCCAATCATAAAGATGTTCAAAGACATTATCTTCCCTCGCTTTGGAGTCCCACGCACTGTTATTTCTGATGGAGGATCACACTTTCTTGAGCACAGTTTTGAAACTCTCCTTCGTAGATATGGTGTTACCCACCGAGTCACCACTACATATCATCCTCAGACTAGTGGACATGTGGAGGTTTCTAACCATCAAATAAAAGCCATTCTCAAGAAGACGGTTGGCAAGACAAGACAAAATTGGGCACACAAGTTGAACTATGCTCTCTGGGCTTATAGAACTGCCTACAAGACTCCATTAGGCACTACACCTTTCTATCTGATATATGGGAATTCATGTCATCTACCAATGGAGCTTAAACACAAAGATAAATGGGCCATCAAGTAGCTAAACTTTGACTTCCATGCAGCAAAGGAGAATCAGCTACTTCAACTTCAAGGGCTCAAAGAGTTATGACTGACTGCATATGAAAATACATGCATCTATAAGGAATGTACAAAGATGTGGCAGGATGGCCACTTGAAGAGGAAGGACCTGCAAGTTGGAGACCAAGTATTACTGCACAACACATGTCTCTGCCTCTTTCCAGGAAAACTTAAGACTCAATGGTTGGGTCCACTCATCATCAGGAACATCTTCCCTCATGGAGCTATGTTAATCTAGAGTGAGAAAATGGGAGACTTCAAAGTTAATGAATACCGTCTCAAACGCTATTTCACAATGGATGACATGTAGGACAACCAACATCTTCTACTTCTCC
Organism: Alisma plantago-aquatica; assembly: GCA_963693085.1. Taxonomy (NCBI): domain Eukaryota; kingdom Viridiplantae; phylum Streptophyta; class Magnoliopsida; order Alismatales; family Alismataceae; genus Alisma; species Alisma plantago-aquatica. The sequence continues at coordinate 752,636,160 of OY856413.1, forward strand.
CTCTAACATGTCATGACTGAGTTTCAGTTGTCGAGCCATCAACATAAAACAAAGGCACTTCTCGGGAGGCAACCTAAGCATCTTTTCTTTCATTTCAAATTGTTGTTTTTTATCTTAGTTCATATTGCATTTAGTTAAGATAATGCATTTCATAACAAGATCACTAGTTCTAACAATTTTGATTTTAGGTGAAGGACTCTTGTTGAAGGGAAAGCAACCACAACACGTGGACCAACCAGTAAAGTCTTTCCCCTCTATCATGAATTGAGTGTTTGCTCGAGGATGAGAAAATATTTATGTTTGGGGTGGAGGGTGGGTGGTACGTATTCTACTTTCTACCCACTCCTATCTACTTAAAACTTATGATCTTGTCATTCCATTCATCATGCATCACTTTTAGGTCAAAGTTTTTCAAAATTTCTTTTATAGAGTAAAAAAAAGCCATTACCTAATCGGCTTAGAATTGTGCATTTTACATAAATATCTCCCCTTATTCGAAGCAACGCCTCAAAAGGACCAATTTTTGAAACTAACCAATGGCTAGAAATTATCCTTTGTGTCTTATGAATGCTAAAATCATGTTTTCTTGGAAAATATAATAAGCTATGAAGGAATTGAGAGGGATCAAACACATTGTGCTTCCTACTAACTAATGAAACAATTGCATGGTATTGCCATTTGTACCCTCTTTGAGTCATTATTTGAGTAAAGTGGGATAAGGAGAAAAACCCGATGCATTGAATTGTAAATCGAGTTGCATGACGATCTGAACTCTCTTCTACACTTCTTCCCCCACCTTCTTACCTTCCATTCCACCAAAAATAAAATACAAAGCCACAAAAATGTGTCATACTCTAAGTTCGGGGTGGCACACCCCCTTCTTCCCTGTTACTGCTTCTTCCATACCCCGTGCAAATTTAAAAGGGGCGTACCATTAAGAAAAGATGCCAAAAGAGCACACCAAAAAATGCAGTAAATAAAACTACAAACAAAGAAATAAAAAGATCTCGAGTCGAATAGAGGAGAGATCGCTTCCCTCCATACCTCCATTCAATTCCTTTTTCTACCTATGGGTAAAATGAATGCCTCAAAATTTTTACACTTCTCTTGACTACACAAGTGTAGGATCAAGTGCATGCATGTTGTTATGTGGTTCTCTATGAACTCTCATGAAACTCCTTGGCATGCTTGATATTGGGACAGTGGTGAGGAAGTGATTTTGGGAAGTAAAATCAGGACTAGAGATATTAAAAGGTGTGTTATGTGATCTTAGGAAATTGGGTAGCTTAACCAAATCAGGTGGTAAGGAAAACAATATGATGGGAGGATGAGGCAATCACATGGGCCGAAAGTATTAATTTGGTGAATGTTTAGATTTTGTGTTACTCAAGAATGAGCAACACTTAAGTTTGGGGTATTTTGATGAATGCATATTCATCCCAATTTTAGATGCATTATTAGTCTAATATAGAAGTCATATAGCTTAGATTTCCTCAAGAATAGCTTTGTTTTGATCTACTTAGGTTTTATGTTAATTTGTAGAAATTTGATACTTTTCTTGACTCCCTTTGCAGGTTTTGAATTCTATCACTCTGCAACAAGTTTACCTAGGATTTTGAAACCCAAAAATTGCATCCAAGACCAAAATCAACATGTTGATTGACATGCCAATCGACATTAAAATTGACAAGAAACAAAGACATATAAGAGGATAACAGCCTTGTCGACCTCCCTACTTGATACTCAATGCTCGACAGCCGTGTCGACCATCCAGGACGACGACCCATCAACAAATTGGTCGACAGTCACAAGGTCAACACTTAGGGGGTCGACATCATCATCAACCAATAGTTGACAAAAATCATCCTATCAATCTACTGTTGTTAACATCCACAATGCTCAACAACCCCACCGACCCTCAAGGTCGACAATCTCATTGAACTCCAAGACCGATGACAGAAGTCCAAGCATTAACACATGTCGATCGATAGTCCCATCGTCGATGGACCCATCGATTGACACCGATGGAAAGTGGTCAATATTGATAGGAAACACAATAGGCCTAAAGAACCAACCCCACCTAACGCTTTTATCTAGAAAATCCTTGTCTCTATAGAAAGGAAAAAGCTGCCCTATTCAAAAAGAATATCCAAAAGAGGCTTGGCCGCCCAGAAAATCAATCAAACTCCTCAACCCCAAACCTGAAAGGAGAAATAAAAAGCCTATATATATATATATTATATATATATATATATATATATATATATATATATATATATATATATATATATATATATATATATATATATATATATATGAGAGATGTACCTCAAAAGATGACAAAAGTTTCTTCCCGACCGGTATATTGCGGCACTCATGAATGCAGATATGTCGTGCCCGTAAGTAGAAACTTGAAGCCAATGTCACATACTTCCAATCCTGAATGGAATCTCACAAAACCACCTGAGTTAAAGTCATAAGCCCAAAAAAGGGAACACTATTCTTACGATAGTTGTGGGTGAGAAGTTCAGGGGGTAGAGGAAAACACCTAAAAGCTTAAGCCTACCTATACACATTAGCATAGGGCCCGCTGAAAATAAAGAATAGGTGTGAAAGCTACCCTTCGAACAAGATTTGGCATTGGTAGAGGCGTTAGCTAAGGGGAGGGGTGATGATTTGAGAAGGAGAAACCTTTTATAATAGAAGGTTATGACAGATAAAATGAGGTTATGCAACTTCAATTAAAGGGGGAAGATTGAGACCTAAGGGATTGAATATATACAACAACAGTCTTGATGCAAGGATGATATATTTCAATCATGTTATTATGTTAACATTTAAGCTTGTTCATTCTTTCTCTCTCTGAGTTCTCGAACATGTAATTATCCTGAGGTCATTCTTGATTCTAAGTTTGGGGGAGTTGATAACACTGTACTTTACATACTTTTTGTATATATTTTACACCACTTTTAGTATACCTTTAGTTAACTTTTCACATAATTTCTCTATCTTTTTGACTAAAGCCTTGTTTAAATGATTTCATGAATCAACATAACTTAGTCGTGATTTTGGGAACCGCGACCGTGATTCCAAAACATCGAACATCTCAAAGCCTCAGACAATAAGCAAAGATTGCGACCGGGGTTATCCAGAGACTGCGATCGTGGTTACCCAGAGACCGCGAATGTGGTTATTCAAAGATCACAACCACGTCTATGACAAGAATCGTGACTATGGTTATAGGACGACCACAACCAAGTTGAACTGCGACTAGAGAGGAATAAGGCAGAGACTACGATCATGGTCTTTCCCTCACTTAATAGAAAAATTGTGACTGTGGTTCTAAGTCAGTGGAATGCACCTATAAATAGCGTGCCCACTTGTCTTATCAAACCACCAAGGAGAGATTAGATCCTGAGGCCACAAAGTGTTGATGCATTCCAGACTCATTTTCGACCATCCATCCATCAGTCTTGGATCTCCAAGGGAGAAATTTGAGGAGAGAGAAGACAGATGCCTACCCCTTCTTTCTGAGGAGAAGGTCATCCACACCATCAATGCGGTAGATCCAGATCTAAAGAAGTAGTGTGTATATCACATTCCTTCTCTTCCAGATCTATCATTTCATCCTACTATACCCCTTTTCCCCCTTCGTGGTATCTTATGGATCTGTCCTTTTGTAATGCCGTCATATTTTCCACAAACATCAGCGGCTAAACACCTTAACTTGGGTTGGGAGTATCCACTAATGCTCTCCCAACATGTATATTGTCTCTTTCTTTTAAATATACATATTCTTATCAAGATTATCTCCATGCACCTATTTTAATGCTTCACTTGTATGCTTAGCTACCATCTTGTGATGTTTGATTGTTGACATCTCAAGAGAGTAATATCACTTTTATCCTATGTCGTGGAGTGGTATGAATGCACGAGAGTGTTCGAATGCTTAAGGCTTTAACCATGTGTTTTGATGCGAGGTTTTTGAGTTGTCATCTCAAGAGAGAGGCTTCTTTTATACTTAGATCTATCCTCATCTCAAGAGAGTTGAATAAATGTTTGAATGGTTGCTTGTAATCTTGATATGATTATGCAAGAGAGAGATAGTATTACATGTTGGTGAGGTGTTTTAGTTGGTGAACCCCAACCCAAGTTTTCCCCATATACTTGTTTATAGTTTGTTTCTTTTGCTTCTTTTTGTTTTATTATTCTTGTTTATGTGCTACCGTTCCTTAGGGAACATCTATTTATCCCCCTTTTTACTAGAGTGTAAGAGTGTTTGATTCAACATTCTTAACATAACCAACCTTGTCCATGTGTTCGACCCCGATCGCTACTTTAGACCCCGTTTATCGTTACGGGGCCCTGAGAGTCGAGTTATAGCTTTAGAGGTCTGAATACTTTAATCCACTCCTTTTGTACGTGTGATTTAGGTTGGTCAATAACTAATGAGATTTTATCATTAGTCAACACACACTCTAGTCTTATGCATTATTGTTGTCTATTTTGCTTCCATAGTAATATATGACTAGGGACATAATTAGAATGTATGCACTCTTATCATACATATGGTCTCATCATTCAAGTCACGTATTTAAAAGCATGTCATCAAGACTCATCATTCTTTAGATATCTATCATGTATGTGTCATAATCTCATGACTGAGACAAATATAATTGATGAAATTACCTTTATTAATATCAAATCAGATATCTAATGCCTCATAACAATCATATGATTGGCTCTCTGGGCATACCATACCAACAGACTCCCTATTGCACTTAGAGCTAATCATACATGAATCATATTCCAAGTGATCTTAACATGTCCATCATGTTTTTGCTGCACAAGCACTTTTATAGCGGGTAAGCAACATTTTCTTCAAGTCGGTATATTGCATGTTTCATGTGGGCTCTGATCTCCCAAAACCCGAGATAAACACGATTAAATTCAGCGAAAGTGATTCGATTAGCAGCAAAATACTAAAAATCACGAAAAATTTAAAACTTTTTGAGATAAGACATTGAAACCATAAAACTTCCTTCATAAAAGGAGATAAACTGTTTACATCTCTGTTAAATTACTTCTTGAGTAATTATACACAGCATGATACAAAATCTCAAGAGTCAAATCAAATTCTCAGACCATAACTCCAAGGACCTGAGAGTACAGAGAACACATAGGACTGACTATCTAATTACCCAACTCAGCAGTGTGAATCTCCACCTGAGATTTACTACTGCTCCTGATGCTGCTGTTGCTGATATAGGTCACCTGAAGATTGATCCCTTCATCCTCGGCGACCACCTAAAAAGTTGAAATCTACGGGGTGAGACAATTTTAAATAATTGTCCCAGCGAGAGTTATAACTCCCCGCCAGAAGCTTTATTATAGCAATCACAGATCAACATAAGCAATAAAGCTTTAAGGAAATCAACAGCAGATTGTTATCAAGTAGATCAACAATATTTAAGGAATATGAAGAACATGTATACTAAACAGTGTAACCATCAATCATTGTATCTCGTAGTTCAGCCTAAGCAGATATACTACGCGGTTGATTATGTTTTACAAACATTATTATGCCCTGCGGAGATGAGGTATACCGCTCATACTCCAACCGATCACTATTAAGTTGCATCGGTATCATACATAGGTCATCAAGAGAGCCGGATTCTTATGACCTCATCTTCCTCAGTCAGTATGAGGATTAACATGCAGGACATGTAGTGTCTCTGCTACTATAGCTTACCAGGGTATTCTGGTACTTCACTATTAGAGTCACAGTGGCATTCTGTACTCTCTTCGCCATCGAAAGATTTCTTGTTTATCTCTCATGGATGTGGTACAAAAGATTTCCTCAGGAGATTAGTGTTACATCACCCCGGAATAAACACATACTGAAGGATTGATAGACTAGATACATCTACATCAATTCCTACACTAGGATGTAAGGGCATACACATCCATATTCCCCCACATACTCAAAAGTATGTGATCCAGGAGTTCCCTTAGGAAAACCTGTTTCACCATCATTTAACTCCTGACAATGATGGATCTATGATCAGGGCTCTACATGGTATGATTATACTTGATTAGTTAGGTACATTTCGATATTCTTTTAACATCATACATGTTTTCAAACATTAATCATTAGCATAGCAGCTATGAAATTGGAATACTAAATGTATCAAGTCTAACTCATATCAATTATCATTTCTCAATCGTCTAATCACAAGTCATTTGACAAGCATGACCTTGATGATATTCATGGCTCTCACAGCCTATCATTCTCATAAGATGCCACTTACTAGGCATCAACATATGTCATTATTCATAAAGCTAATAACATGCTTCCAATGAATATGAAATCATAATCCTTACCTGGATATGATCACCATCATGTATAAAAACCTGCATGATTAACTCAACTGATAATAGTAAGCAGTTCATATCAAGAGTTGTACCCTTATACTCTTACAAGGGTTAGATTCCCTGATTTTCATCAATTAGGGTTTACTATTCACAATATAGGTCATCACCCTAGAATTAGGGTTTACTATTCACCTCATGGTGAATTAATCTCATTACATCACCATGTATGAGAAACATCATCATTAAAGCTCTCAGATAAGATCAAGATTCACCAATTACCATATTTAGGGTTTTCATGATCTCTCATAAGTGGATCATACCCTAATCATGCACATTCATGTATATTGAAGGTATTTTACTTGAGTTTCCACTATAAATGGTACTTTCTCTCTCCTCTCACTAGTAGATGGTGATTACACCACTTAGATTAGGTTGGGTTAAGTCCCCTTTGATCTACATAAACCAAATCACCACTATCAAGTGATTAGGGTTTGATTAGAACAAGGTACAACTCAATTAAACCTCTCAGGGGCATTTGGTAAATTACCCATTGATCATCCTCATGGGTCAATTCATTAATCACTTAGTCCCTTAATATCTTAAGTTACCATTATGGTTTATATTAGATCATCATTGAACCATTTACACCTTCAAGTGATTAAGTATAATCAACCTTGAAATCTCCAATTGGTTTAGGGTTTGATCTTCAACCTTCAACCCATTTGATTCTTAAATGACCTTGAACTCGTTTAACCTTAAACGACCTAGAACCCATTTGGGCCTTAAACGAGTGTGGACCCACTTGATCTTAAATGGGTGTGAACCCACTTGAGATCAAACGAGTGTGAGCCCGTTTGAGATCAAACGAGTGTGAACCCGTTTGAGATCAAACGAGTGTGAATCCTTTTGAGATCAAACGAGTGTAGACTCGTTTGGACTTAAACGAGTGTGAACTCGTTTGGACTCAAACGAGTGTGAACTTACTTGGGTCCAAACCGCATGAACATAAAAGGTGACACATAGGTTATGTTTGAATAGGGTTTCCTATGTTGAAGCCTTTAATTGGCCAAAGCCATGTTAACCACTTACAGATTGAGTCAATTAGGATGAGCCTCAATCAATTGGACTCCAATTTGACCCTCAATTGAAGGCCAATTAGGGTTAAGTCTAACTCAATTAGGGTTTCCAATCGGATAATCATCAATTCTCAATAATGTGAAACAAATTGTAATTGAGCACATCAATTGAACTCCAATTGGGCCCAAACTTGGCCCAAACGGTCTTGAGATCGTTTGGATGACCTCCAAGCGGTCTTGAGACCGTTTGCCAAAAGTTTGACCAAAATCTAAGTTGATTTTATTAGGGTTGAACCCTAATTAGGTCTAAAATCAGCACTTTTATCAATTCTTCAACCTATTGAAATTGGACCTACAATGGATCAATTTTCCTTAACCCTAGACCTCCAAACGGTCTTGGGGTGTCTCTAAATGAGTGTGAGACCGTTTGAGTGAACCCCAAATGGGTTTGAACCCGTTTGGATCCTTCAACCCAAAACTCAACAAGATCTATATTTAAAAATCAGCAATTTCAACCCGATTAGGGTTAGGGTGTTGAAGTACCTTCAACTCTCAATTGGTTAGGAATTAGATTATAATTCTTTGTAGGAAAGAAATTCAATACATTATGAACAAACCCTCAAACGGTCATACCTTGGTCAACCCTATGAAACGGTCTTGGGGTCATTTTGATCCAAACGATCTTGCAGGATCGTTTGAGATCAAACGGGTTGAACCCGTTTGACCTTAAACAAGTTGCACCCTTTTGGACCAAAAGGGTCCAAGGTCGTTTCATAAAGTGACCTAGGAATCCACGCCCATCATCCTCAACCTCTGTTCAGGTCGGTTCCTCCACCATTTTGCTTGCAAAAGAGCAAGGAAGAAGGGGGGTAGAAGAAGAACTAATCATAGAAAACAAGAACAAAGATATGCATAACAAAGCTAAGAGTTAGAGTTATAAAACCCGCCTCAAACGTGGTTCCTAGAGCTTCCAAGCTTCCAAGCTTGAAGCCTTTAATGGCGTCTTGAGCTCCACATGTCAGCCAACGCCAATTCTTCAAGAAAAAGATGGTGATGGTCGGCTAGAACAGGTTGGTCGTCCCCTTGAGCTCCTGAGTTTTGCTTTGGCCAGTTGAGAAAGATAAGAAGTGAGGAAGTGAAGGAAACATTTGCTTAGTTTGGAAAGAAAGGTACTTATATAGTTTAGGCTGAATTTCACCATAAGGACCTCTAAAGCATGTAATTCTCATCCAAGTCCCTCCTTATTTCTAAGGCACGTTCAAGCTATCAAAATTTGGTCAAAGCCCATCAAAACTCAAGAGCTAAGGGTAAAGAAAACCAATATGCACACTAAGGTACATATATAAAAGGTCTCTTTACTCATACTAGGTGATTTAATTACAAAAAAAAATGTTCCTTATTGTATAATTATTCAAATGAAGTGCCCTCTTCATCATTATTATTTTAAATGATGTCAAAAGTCATAAAAGATGTTCTAGATGGTGTATTTTATAAGTTGCACCCCACATTTGGGTAAATTGCACTTTAATCCAAATTAGGGTTTTCAAGCACAAGGATCATTCCACAAGCTGCATCTTAATGCCCAAGCTTGGGAAATCCATCTTACCTCATCATAATCACTCATATGATGTCTCATCATCAGAGGAACATCTTAACTTGTGAAATTTGCAAGTTAAACCCCTTACCTGGGTAATTTTCACATAGGTCCCTATATTACCAAACAATACTACAATCATTGTTTAAAAGGGACAGAAATGATATGTTCCTTAGGAACTTAATTACATGCCAAAAGATAATCACAAGGATTTAATTACATATTTAGGCAAAACACCTAGGGTTAACTCATAACCCAGGTCAGGGATGTTACAAATTATCCACCCCTTACAAGAATTTCGTCCCCGAAATCGATAAAACATACTAGGAGAAAAGAGCAGGGTATTTCCTTCTCATCTCATCCTCTAGTTCCCAAGTGGCTTCTTCGACACCAAGGTGGTTCCAGAGGACTTTCACAAGGCTTATATCTTTCTTCTTTAGCTTTTTAATTCTATTATCAAGGATTGATACTGGTCCTTCCTCATAGGTTACATCTTCATTCAATTCTATTTCCATAGGTTGTAGAACTGACTCGGTGTCAGGATGACATTTCCTCAGCATAGAAATGTGAAACATAGGGTGTAACTTCTGCAACTCTTGAGGTAGCTGTAGTTTATAGGCTACCTTTCCAACCCGTTTAATGATTGGATAGGGCCCTATAAATCTGGGAGCTAACTTCCCTTTCCTTCCAAAATGAAGGACTCCTTTCCAAGGCGAGACCTTGAGGTACACTCGGTCTCCAACCTGGAACTCTAGAGGTCTACGACGTCTGTCGGCGTAAGATTTCTGTCTATCTTGTGCAGTCTTAATCTGTTGTTGTATTACTTTAATCTTCTCTTTGGTTTGCTGCACAAGATCAGGACCCAACAACTGATGTTCACCAGTCTCATACCAACACAAGGGTGATCTACAACATCTACCATACAAAGCTTCATAGGGTGCCATATCAATACTATGTTGATAGCTATTGTTATAGGCAAACTCTATTAGGCTTAGGTGTAGATCCCAACTTCCGGTAAACTGGAGAGCACATGCTCTCAGCAGATCTTCTAAGGTATGTATAGTCCTTTCAGACTGTCCATCAGTCTGTGGATGAAAGGTTGTACTGAACCTTAACTTGGTGCCTAAGGCTCTGTGCAACTGCTCCCAAAAATGACTTGTAAACTGGGGACCTCTGTCAGAAACTATAGTGACAGGAACTCCGTGCAAACGCACTATCTCTTGGACATACAACTGTGATAACCTTTCAGCAGAATAGGTTGTTTTGACAGGTAAGAAATGAGCTGTCTTTGTCAACCTATCAACTATTACCCAAATGGAATCATGCCCTTTGCTTGTCCTAGGTAGGACAACAACAAAGTCCATGGTCACATGGTCCCACTTCCACTGTGGTATGGGTAAGGGTTGCATTGTTCCTGCAGGTTTCTGGTGTTCAGCCTTAACCTACTGACACACTGGACATTTCAGAACAAACTCAGCCACATCCTTCTTCATCCCGGGCCACCAATACGTATTTTTCAAGTTTTGATACATCTTGGTACTCCCTGGATGCATAGCATACATCGAAGAATGAGCTTCCTCCAAGACTAACTTCCTCAGGTTATCCACATCAGGTACTATCATCCTCCCATGATAGCATGCCACTTGATCATCTGAGTCATGGAAACCATCTTGCTTCTCATTACCATACTCAGATTTCATCTGTTGCACTACAACATCCACTTGCTGTGCTTTCTTTATCTGCTCTCTTAGGGTAGGTTTTATGCGCATCTCAGCTGACAAACCAGCCAACAATGATACCTTCAACTGCACATTGTCTTGCCTTAAAGAGATAAGCACATCTCTTCTAAAACATACTAAGGAACTTAGTTGTTCTCTATCCATGGTTGATGTTGCTGATTTTCTACTCAAAGCATCTACAACCACATTGGCCTTCCCTGGATGGTAATCAATTGTACAATCGTAGTCCTTGATTAACTCCATCCAACGACGTTGCCTCATGTTAAGTTCATGCTGAGAAAAGATATACTTAAGGTTCTTGTGATCTGTGAAAATCTGGAATGTCTCTCCATAGAGGTAATGTCTCCAGATCTTCAAGGCATGAACCACAGTAGCTAACTCCAGATCATGTGTCGGATAATTCTCTTCGTGTTTCTTAAGCTGTCGGGAAGCAAAAGAAATCCCTTGTTTATCCTGCATCAACACACACCCGAGTCCATTCTTGGAGGCATCACAGAAAATTATGTATCCTTTGCCTTACTCAGGTAGCACAAGCACAGGTGCACTTGTCAACCTCTCCTTCAGCAACTGAAAAGATTGCTGGCACTTATCACTCAAGACAAAAGGAATATCCTTCTGGGTTAACCTAGTCAAGGGTAAGGCTATAGAACTGAAGTTCTTAATGAACCTTCGGTAGAAGCCAGCTTACCCTAGGAAACTTCGAATCTCCGTCGGTGTTTTCGGTTGTTCCCACTGTAGAATAGATTCTACCTTTTTAGGGTCAACACGAATACCCGAGGCAGATACCACATGACCAAGGAAAGATACTTCTGGAAACCAAAACTCACACTTGTTAAACTTAGTGTATAGCTTATGTTCTCTTAGCAAAGTTAGAGCTTGACGAAGATGTTGTTCATGCTGATGTGCATCTCTACTATAGATCAGAATGTCATCTATGAAGACAACAACACACTGATCGAGGAAAGGTCGGAAGATTCTATTCATAAGTTCCATAAATGTATCCGGTGCATTAGTTAGTCCAAACGACATAACTGTGAACTCATAGTGACCATACCTTGTTCTGAAGGCAGACTTGGATATGTCACTATCCTTAATACAGAGTTGATGATATCCATACCTCAAGTCTATCTTTGAGAAGACAGTTGCACCATGCAACTGGTCAAAGAGATCATCAATCCTCGGCAAAGGGTACTTATTCTTTATTGTTACTTTATTTAATTGTCTATAATCGATGCATAATCGCATTGATCCATCTTTATTTTTATCAAACAAAACCGGAGCACCCCAAGGTGAAGTACTCGGTCGGATAAAACCCTTCCCAAGCAACTCCTGAAGTTGTTTCTTGAGTTCTGCCATTTCGGCAGGCGCCATCCTATATGGTGTCTGGGCTATGGGTTTCGTATCTGGGACTAAATTGATTTCAAAATCAATTTCCCGAGGCAGTGGCACACCTGGAAGTTCTTCAGGAAATACATCTTCAAATTCCCTAACTATAGGAACTTCGGCAGGATTAGGACTCTCCATGGTAGTATCTACCACATGAGCCAAGAATGCATAACATCCTTGCTTCATCAACTTATCAGCAACCATAGATGACACAAGACAGGTGGGTAGAATCTTTCTCTCTCCTTGAAAGATCCATGTGTTGCTTTCATCAGCAAACACAGCCTGCTTGGATTCACAATCCAAGACAACCCTATACCTTTCCAAGGTATCCATCCCAAGGATTATATCAAATCCTTACATCTCAAGTGGTATAAGATCCACTTGAATGCGATGATCAGAAAATAAGAGGTTACAGGGAGAGCATACCTCCTGCAACACAGCAGACCCTCTCAACGGAGTCTCAAGCAACAAACTATCTGCCCTATGACTGACTGTCATATTGCAGTTATGAATCACCCTTCGAGTGATAAAGGAGTGTGTAACACCCGTGTCAATCAAAAAAGATACAATGTAGGATTTAGACATATCATAATATAAAAGTTCCATATGACCTGCCACAACCTGTGGATTGACCACTACTTCTGGTGGGTTCATAGCATAGAACCTTGCTGTCGCCTGAGCTTGAGTTGGTGCTGACGATCCAGCTTGGGACGCTTGTCCACGTCCTCTAGCTGCTCCTTGAGAATGCTTTCTCTGTGATCCCTGTTGATTCTGTCTCTGAGATTGTGTCACATTGACAGGCCTAAACCTGCAGTCCTTCATCAAGTGTCCCACCTTCCCACAGTTGTAGCAGCTTCTTTCCAATTGTTGTGGTCTGGGTGGTCCTGTGACCGACATTGATGCTGAACTGTGAGTTTCTTGTAGTGGTAGGCTTCGTCCCCTGCCTCTACTCAGTGTCCATTGTGTCTGAGAACTAGATCTGGGTTGTGGAGGTGTAGGTGCAGAGAATCTAGGCTTCTTAAAGTCCCTAGATGAAGAACCCTGGAACTACAGATATCTCTTATGGGTTTGCCTCTTCTCGACTATGGATTTCTCTATCCTTCGGACTGACTCAACGAAGGTAGCAAACCTCTCCCAATTCTCTAGGGCAGACACGGGAGTAGTCAAGTCGGCGTTTAAACCCTTCTCGAACCTTCTAATCCTTTCTTCTTCTGTGGCAGCCATGTGCGGATAGAAACGTAGCAACTCCATGAACTTAGCTTCGTACTCGCTAACGTTCATCATGTCTTGCCTCAATCTCTCAAACTGAGAGATCTTCTCGTCCAGGAATGTCTTTGGAAAGTATCTATTGACAAATCCCCGATGAAAATCTTCCCACGAGATCTCCACTCCAGGCCTCTTCTTCTCTTCCATGGTCCACCAGTGACCAGCACTTCCTTTTAGGAGATAGACGGCATGTCTAACCTTCTCAACTTCTGGGATATTCAAGATTCTGAAAGCTTTCTCTAACTCGGTTAACCACAGATCGGCATCTGTGGGGTCAGCTGTCCCAAAGTACTCGGCTGCTCCGACGTGACGAAGTCGCTCGAACGTCTTACTGATACCTTGTCCTTCAGGCTGGGAAGGTGCCTTAGGTGCAAGCATGGGCATCCTGTCGGTGATGTGTGTCATGGCAGTCATAAACTGCCCGAGCATTGTCTGAACTGCTGGGTTACCCATGTCGACTGGGTCAAACTGAGGTGGCTCCCTGGGTGGCTCAGGTACAGGCTATTCTATTTCTGGGTTCCTTGCACCTTCTCGAGGTGCAGCGACGCTACTTTCCGCCACGTACTCCTCATGTGGTTTAGACATCCTTAACAATCTTCTTCTCCTGAGGAGCAGAAGACTCTATTAGATACGAAAGGAACACTAAGGTTAGACTCGACATCCTAAGTCCTATGTCTCTGTAGACTCAGCGAACCTAGAGCTATGATACCACTTAATTGTGGGCTCTGATCTCCCAAAACCCGAGATAAACATGATTAAATTCAGCGGAAGCGATTCAATTAGCAACGAAATACTAAAAATCATGAAAAATTTAAAACTTTTTGAGATAAGACATTGAAACCATAAAACTTCCTTCATAAAAGGAGATAAACTGTTTACATCTCTGTTAAATTACTTCTTGAGTAATTATACACAACATGATACAAAATCTCAAGAGTCAAATCAAAATCTCAAACCATAACTCCAAGGACCTGAGAGTACAGAGAACACATAGGACTGACTATCTAACTACACAACTCAGCAGTCTGAATCTCCACCTGAGATTTATTGCTGCTCCTGATGCTGCTGTTGCTGATATAGGTCACCTGAAGATTGATCCCTTCATCCTCGGCGACCACCAAAAAAGTTGAAATCTATTGGGTGAGACAATTTTAAATAATTGTCCTAGCGAGAGTTATAACTCCCCGCCAGAAGCTTTATTATAGCAATCACAGATCAACATAAGCAATAAAGCTTTAAGGAAATCAACAACATATTGTTATCAAGTAGATCAACAATATTTAAGGAATATGAAGAACATGTATACTAAACAGTGTAACCATCAATCATTGTATCTCGTAGTTCAACCTAAGAAGATATACTACATGGTTGATTATGTTTTACAAACATTATTATGCCCTGCGGAGATGAGGTATACCGCTCATACTCCAACCGATCACTATTAAGTCGCATCGGTATCATACATAGGTCATCAAGAGAGCCGGATTCTTATGACCTCATCTTCCTCAGTCAGTATGAGGATTAACATGCAGGACATCTAGTGTCTCTGCTACTATAGCTTACCAAGGTATTCTGGTACTTCGCTGTTAGAGTCACAGTGGCATTCTGTACTCTCTTCGCCATCGAAAGATTTCTTGTTTATCTCTCATCGATGCGGTACAAAAGATTTCCTCGGGAGATTAGTGTTACATCACCCCAGCATAAACACATAGTGAAGGATTGATAGACTAGATACATCTACATCAATTCCTACAATAGGATGTAAGGGCATACACATCCATATTCCCCCACATACTCAAAAGTATGTGATCCAGGAGTTCTCTTAGGAAAACCTGTTTCACCATCATTTAACTCCTGACAATGATGGATCTATGATCAGGGCTCTACATGGTATGATTATACTTGATTAGTTAGGTACATTTCGGTATTCTTTTAACATCATACATGTTTTCAAACATTTATCATTAGCATAGAAGCTATGAAAGTAGAATACTAAATGTATCAAGTCTAACTCATATCAATTATCATTTCTCAATCGTCTAATCACAAGTCATTTGACAAGCATGACCTTGATGATATTCATGGCTCTCACAGCCTATCATTCTCATAAGATGCCACTTACTAGGCATCAACATATGTCATTATTCATAAAGCTAATAACATGCTTCCAATGAATATAAAATCATAATCCTTACCCGGATATGATCACCATCATGTATAAAAACCTGCATGATTAATTCAACTGATAATAGTAAGCAGTTCATATCAAGAGTTGTACCCTTATACTCTTACAAGGGTTAGATTCCCTGATTTTCATCAATTAGGGTTTACTATTCACAATATATGTCATCACCCTAGAATTAGGGTTTACTATTCACCTCATGGTGAATTAATCTCATTACATCACCATGTATGAGAAACATCATCATTAAAGCCCTCTGATAAGATCAAGATTCACCAATTACCATATTTAGGGTTTTCATGATCTCTCATAAGTGGATCATACCCTAATCATGCACATTCATGTATATTGAAGGTATTTTACTTGAGTTTCCACTATAAATGGTACTTTCTCTCTCCTCTCACTAGTAGATGGTGATTACACCACTTAGATTAGGTTGGGTTAAGTCCCCTTTGATCTACATAAACCAAATCACCACTATCAAGTGATTAGGGTTTGATTAGAACAAGGTATAACTCAATTAAACCTCTCAGGGGCATTTGGTAAATTACCCATTGATCATCCTCATGGGTCAATTCATTAATCACTTAGTCCCATAATATCTTAAGTTACCATTATGGTTTAGATTAGATCATCATTGAACCATTTACACCTTCAAGTGATTAAGTATAATCAACCTTGAAATCTCCAATTGGTTTAGGGTTTGATCTTCAACCTTCAACCCATTTGATTCTTAAATGACCTTGAACTCGTTTAACCTCAAACGACCTAGAACCCATTTGGGCCATAACCTCAAACGACCTAGAACCCATTTGGGCCTTAAACGAGTGTGGACCCACTTGATCTTAAACGGGTGTGAACCCACTTGAGATCAAACGAGTGTGAACCCGTTTGAGATCAAACGAGTGTGAACCCGTTTGAGATCAAATGAGTGTGAATCCTTTTGAGATCAAACGAGTGTAGACTCGTTAGGACTTAAACGAGTGTGAACTCATTTGGACTCAAACGAGTGTGAACTTACTTGGGTCCAAACCGCATGAACATAAAAGGTGACACATAGGTTATGTTTGAATAGGGTTTCCTATATTGAAGCCTTTAATTGGCCAAAGCCATGTTAACCACTTACAGATTGAGTCAATTAGGATGAGCCTCAATCAATTGGACTCCAATTTGACCCTCAATTGAAGGCCAATTAGGGTTAAGTCTAACTCGATTAGGGTTTCCAATCGGCTAATCATCAATTCTCAATAATGTGAAACAAATTGTAATTGAGCCCATCAATTGAACTCCAATTGGGCCCAAATTGGCCCAAACGGTCTTGAGATCATTTGGATGACCTCCAAATGGTCGTGAGACCGTTTGCCCAAAGTTTGACCAAAATCTAAGTTGATTTGATTAGGGTTTAACCCTAATTAGGTCTAAAATCAGCAGTTTTATCAATTCTTCAACCTATTGAAATTGGACCTACAATGGATCAATTTTCCTTAACCCTAGACCTCCAAACGATCTTGGGGTGTCACTAAACGAGTGTGAGACCGTTTGAGTGAACCCCAAACGTGTTTGAAACCGTTTGGATCCTTCAACCCAAAACTCAACAAGATCTATATTTAAAAATCAGCAATTTCAACCTGATTAGGGTTAGGGTGTTGAAGTACCTTCAACTCTCAATTGGTTAGGAATAAGATTATAATTCTTTGTAGGAAAGAAATTCAATACATTATGAACAGACCCTCAAACGGTCGTACCTTGGTCAACCCTATGAAATGGTCTTGGGGTCGTTTTGATCCAAACGATCTTGCAGGATCGTTTGAGATCAAACGGGTTGAACCCGTTTGACCTTAAACGAGTTGCACCCGTTTGGACCAAAAGGGTCCAAGGTCGTTTCATAAAGTGACCTAGGAATCCACGCCCATCATCCTCAACCTCTGTTCAGGTCGGTTCCTCCACCGTTTTGCTTGCAAAAGAGCAAGGAAGAAGGGGGGTAGAAGAAGAACTAATCATAGAAAACAAGAACAAAGATATGCATAACAAAGCTAAGAGTTAGAGTTATAAAACCCGCCTCAAACGTGGTTCCTAGAGCTTCCAAGCTTCCAAGCTTCAAGCCTTTAATGGCGTCTTGAGCTCCACAGGTCGGCCAAGGTCAATTCTTCAAGAAAAAGATGGGGATGGTCGGCTAGAATAGGTTGGTCGTCCCCTTGAGCTCCTAAGTTTTGCTTTGGCCGGTTGAGAAAGATAAGAAGTGAGGAAGTGAAGGAAAACGTTTGCTTAGTTTGGAAAGAAAGGTGGTTATATAGTTTAGGCTGATTTTCACCATAAGGACCTCTAAAGCATGTAATTCTCATCCAAGTCCCTCCTTATTTCTAAGGCACGTTCAAGCTATCAAAACTTGATCAAAGCCCATCAAAACTCAAGAGCTAAGGGTAAAGAAAACCAATATGCACACGAAGGTACATATATAAAAGGTCTCTTTACTCATACTAGGTGATTTAATTACAAAAAAATGTTCCTTATTGTATAATTATTAAAATGAAGTGCCCTCTTCATCATTATTATTTTAAATGATGTCAAAAGTCATAAAAGATGTTCTAGATGGTGTATTTTATAAGTTGCACCCCACATTTGGGTAAATTGCACTTTAATCCAAATTAGGGTTTTCAAGCACAAGGATCATTCCACAAGCTGCATCTTAATGCCCAAGCTTGGGAAATCCATCTTACCTCATCATAATCACTCATATGATGTCTCATCATCAGAGGAACATCTTAACTTGTGAAATTTGCAAGTTAAACCCCTTACCTGGGTAATTTGTACATAGGTCCCTGTATTACCAAACAATACTACAATCATTGTTTAAATGGGACAGAAATGAAAATGTATGTTCCTTAGGAACTTAATTACATGCCAAAAGATAATCACAAGGATTTAATTACATATTTAGGCAAAACACCTAGGGTTAACTCATAACCCAGGTCAGGGATGTTACATTTCACATCCCTTCACTGTACGACAACTTGTATGAGATGGAAGTGTCGTAGTATGCTATCGAAGATTCCTTTGCCTAACCATTAGCTCCACTATTGTTGCAGTATTACTACCAAGTCATCAATGGTCAGAACCTCCCACAAGTTCATCCATATGAACTTCTAGATCCATATAGTATCCTTTACAATGTTCGTAACACTAAGGTACTCAACTTCTTATTGTAGAATTAATCAATTGTTTTATGTTGGAACATTTCCAACTAACGATTCTTATTCCAAGGTCAAACACAATTTTGTCATTTTAGAAGATTGCATTGGTGTAACTCTTTACACCCAACTCTTCCTTACTACTATAACTAAACCTTTTAGTACTTCACAAGTATACAAAGATGTCCTTCATGGTATTCCAGTAACTCTTACTGGAGTTCGATAGATATCCATTCATCATGTCCAATACATATGAGATAATTGGATATTTATATCATCTTGTCATACAAGATGATGATTTCATATCTTCCTGTCATGTCCAATACATACAAGATGATGAATTCACATATTCTTGTCATGTCTAATACATACAAGATAATGAGATGCGTTCATATGTGATATATCCAATTGTGAATGCATATGGCATCTATCCATGTGTTCCTTATTCTTTATAAGAATTGCGACCCTTGGATCTTGAGAGACTAACTCCATGGAACATGGACAAGTTTTCTCTCACCATGTTGGACTCATTCAACATCTAGCCAAAGCATGTTCTCTTTCCTAGGATAAGAAGCCCTCTTGATCTATCTCTATAGATCTTGATTCCTATCATGTAGGATGCTTCTCTAAAAACCATTTAGAATGCACTTTGTTGCTAGTATAAGGATGATACTCCCCATCAATATGTGGAATATATATTCTCCCACTAAATTCTTGTAATCACACATTACATCTTCATTCTGACTCAAGTCAAACTCTTTGACTATCCTGTCAAATTGAAGATCCAGTTATGAGGTGCTTGCTTCAATCCAACGATTGATCTATGCAGCTATATAAACTTTATCTGCATTATTAGATTTATAAAACATTTAGGCTATGTCACATACACATCCTACACAATATTCCATTTAAGGAATGTAGTTTTAACATCCATATGCCAAATCTCATAGTCGCACTAAGCTATAATAGCAAGCAATTATCTGATGGATTTATCCATTACTACTGCTAAAAGATATCACCATGTTCAACACCTTTAACTTGTTAGAATCTCTTTTCAATCAACTTACCCTCCATTTCAGTCTTCTTCTGGAAGACCCAAAAATACCCTATGGGTTTTAACCCTTTGGGTGGATCAACCAAGGTCATACTGGAGTCCATCTTGGATTTTATGGCTTCAAACCATATCTCAGTTTCTGGCTCTCGTTAGTTTCTAGGTAGGCTATTGACTCATCATATGATCAACTCACCGCCTTCTTATCCGTAAGATACCATATATCATTCAAGCTTTAGGCGTGTTCTTTCAAAACCATGAGTTCTGTGTGTCACTTAAGGAACTTTGAGATTTCATAACATTTTGTGATTCTCTTTATTCCCAGTGTTAAGCATGTCGCCAAAAGGAAATTTGAAGTTTAGCTAGTAATCACACTCTGACTTATCAAGGTGTGATTCTTTCTTTATAATGCACTTCTCATGATACATTATCATTTTGTTTCAGGTGGAGTCCATCACGATACATTATCATGATCTTCCATAAGGTTCTCAAACTAGTGGTTCAATGTATTTCCATAGCGATCATATCGAAATTTAATACTTATTCCAAGTTTGTTATGTAATTCATTTATGATCTCCTTAAACACTTCAAGAGATTCATGTTTGTATTTTATTAAATAAAAACTACCATATCTACTAAGGTCATCAGTAAATATATTTAAGTACTAGTGATTTCCTTTAGCATTTATTTTGAAAGGTCTATATATATATCAATATGTATAATTCTCAATAGAATAAATGTTCTCCCACTACATCTAGTGAAGAACTTTTGTCATTTTGCACAATAAATGAGATTATTGTGTCTCTATTTGTTCAACAACCAAAAGAGTCTAGATAACCATCATATGGATTTTTAGAAATGTAATTCTCATTTATGCACCACAAGTGACTATTCTATAGGCATTCAAGTTTGAGTTATTTATGCCATTCATTACATGTGTCACATAGATTTGTCTCTTTAACTATGAAGTATAGTTAGTGAGACATAGGCATTGCCATCAAAGATCATATCTTTAAAATGAAACATCAGACCATAACACTCTTACCCATAGAAGATGTATTCTGTTTTCAATAATGGCATGTATATAATAGCAATTCACTAATTCTATAACATGCCCATGAATGTCATAATGTAACTGTAATGGTAGCAACTCTTACTCCAGAAAATTTCTAGCTTACATCCCCTTAGGTCCTGAAGTAAAGATCTATATCTCTTTCTTCCACCTGAAATCCTCTATAAAGACGCCAGTGTCACTTTCTTTCCTTATCTTTATAAGTGAAAAAGGACATATTTCCTTTTACACTCACTCCTTATCCATATCTTGAGTGATGATGATTTGGACCTTAGCTTGGCTTCAGAACATATCTTGGCCTTGCTTTAGTCTATGGACTTTACTCTGTTGATCATTATCACAGGTTTTGTCCTTTCTTCATTCATGCTTTGGCATCAACAAGCCAAGCACTTCAAATAGTGGTTTGGCCAAGTTTCTCAACATTTGATAAACTGGCTATATGAATCACATAATGATTTTTAGAATCGTATGTTTGGTCAACTCTTGACCTATCTGAAATCATAGTTTAATTATATGCACAATCATATTGAGCATATTATATTATACTTGATCTCCACCTATCTAATTATACTCAAACATCACTTTGAAGACATTATACCTTTCATGCTTTATATGATTCTTAAGATGTATAACCATCACAAGAATGTCCATGCTTCAAGCTATTTATGCAACTCATAGTTCATATAGCTCAGCATAATGTTCTTGTTGTCTTAGGCATCATTGGCAAACTTCAAGTAATCATCCAATTTTAGACTTAGGCGCATTTGGAGTGGTTCCACTGGTTCTAGTCTTTTAAGGACTTTAGAGTTTACACTCACTATTGTGAACACTTCTCAAAGGTCCCAAACCAGATTTGAAGTTTATCATGTTTATGAACTAATCGCAATGATAATGTATTTGTGTTTGTCATTTGGATTCTACAAAAGAATTTTGCAACTTTGTCATAACATTTTTTTATTTATATGATTTGATAATTTTGATGATGTTGATTAGGACTTTAATTAATTATCTCTCCCACTATTTTGACCAAATTGATAGCCCTCACCATCAATTTAGAAGATTGCAACCTAAAACCTTCTAGTGATCCAAGATCTAAAAATTTAAGTTGATAGCCCCAATGTCTGGACACCTCCAACAAGCGGTTGGGCCATCAGTCGGTCGGTCTGGCTCCTTTGCAATACTTCTCAGTCCTCCAGGTATTCAACTCTCTGGTGCTGAGTGTCTTCTTCTTCGATGTAACAAAAAATAAACTATCCTACATTTACATAATCTTAGGGAAACCTTATGTTGCATTCAAGGGGAGAAAAGGTAGAAGAGAAAGGATCTCAAGTTATCTCGAGTTTCATGTAGAATAGAACGTAGAGGCTCAGTATGCAAATCGAGATGCAAACAACCATAACCAACCAAGCACACATAAGGTTTATACGCCATATCCATGATACACATACACCATCAAAACTGTTTCAGGGTGACATGTATCAATTGTATATATATACCATAATATATATATATATATATATATATATATATATATATATATATATATATATAAAAGTTTGTGGTCTCATGTGGTATTTAATCAGATATGCACATTACTCAATTTAAATATTCGCAACGTATGCAATAAATAAATGATGATAATAACAAAATCTGATCATATTGATTTATCTTAAAACACAATATGTTGACATAGCTCTGATACCATTGTTGGGTTTTATGGCCTCAGAGTAAGAAGTGGAAACAAAACATTTACTGGCCATTAACCCATAAAAGGAGATCGTATCAACAACTATGTAATGGGAAGGATGGTTTTAGCGAGATATACCTGGCCCTGGGGCTTGCCCAGTGACAATACCTCACAGCCATGTGCGGTCTTCAACACCATGTCTTGGACGATGCCTGTGTAGCTCCTTGTCTTCACCATGGACTCTAGCCTCCACCACGGACTGTGACTGACGTGTCCTCCAAAGCGACAGACATCTCCCACCTTTACAGATAGTCCCACATGGACCGCCTAGAACTCCTACCTTTCTAGAAGAACTGGCAGGAAGATGACGACCCTCCTATTGGTGTACTAGCACCAACCTACTCTCCCAAACTCAGACTACGTTTCAAAAAAATGTCTTTCCCTCTTTGTGCCTCCCAAGTCACGTAGCACTTGCTTGGGCTCTCTCAGTTACCATAACCAAAGAGGACAATAACGTTGCAGAGCAACTGATGTTCTAAGAAGCCCCCAATACCCCTCTATTTATAGTAGAGGGCAGGATCAAGGTTCCCAGTCTGTTCGGGAGTAGAAGGATATGAAAATTCCATGAATAGTTTGTACGACAATAGGTGAACCGTTCATTTCAGAAATGAACTGGTCATTTGGCAAGGTGATTTGATCAGTTCACCAGTGAACTGGTTAGTTGGGAGTGTGAAGTAATCGGTTCACCCAATGAACGGTCATTTCACTTCCCAGACTTGCCTACAGTTAGGGCTATGAATGGGTACGGGTAGACTTGTAGACCCACAAATCTGGACCCTTAAAACATCAGTCATGGGTCTAATTTTTTATACCTGCATCCCCTTGGACCCGTATACCCTTGGACTAGCATATAAGCGGGTCCAATAATGGGTATTCTTAGACCGAGATCTGCTAGACCCATGTACCCTCTACACATAAGTAACTACTTAAATAATATGTTATATATATCATACTTTAGTAGTCTAACTAATATAATTCTTGAGATTATATTGTACTTTAACCATAATAAGGTTGAGGCTAGTCATATAATTAATAATTATCTATTCTAGTTACAATAATGAACATCATATGTAAACTTAAAATCAAATTGTCTACTAATTTACATTACTTTCTACATAGGTTAAATATTATAATGATGACTACAAATATGTAAACAATTTTAACTCAATTAATGTTAATGTATAAATATAACATTGTCTAATATAACTATTGCATGTTAATATACTATATAATAACAACATATTGTTGTATTAAAATATATAGAACATAGTCATTTCTCTTACAGAAAGAATATTATATTTTATAGAACCACTTACCCGCATACCTGCACCGCATACCCTCTATTATTGTGTGTAAGGGTATGGTGCAAGTCCAGGTTTTGTATTATGTGGGTCTAGAACTAGAATCAGACCCATTAAATTATATGGATATGGGTATGGGTACAGTCAGACCTGCACTGTACTCACACCGTTTACACCCCTACCTACAATTGACTTTCCTCAATCATTTCCAATTAATTCAAAGATTAATCATTATTCCAATCGAATTGAACAAGTCAAACATATAAGTATTCTTCCAACCGGGAAAATCCTAATTTCCTTGGTTGGTAGGACTATGAGCCTCCCGGTTCACCAAGTGAACCAATCAGCTGGCTCACACCAGCCAATCAACTCGCCTAGGTGAATTGGTCAGTTGGCAGTCCTGACATTGCCAATCGACCTGACACTCTAACCAGCTAGTTCAACACTTGAACTTGATAGTTCTGAGTCCTATCAGTCAATTGTATGTTTAGTTGAGTACCTAAACACCATTAGTATCAATCTAAACATCATTCATGGACAATCTCCTCTTCCAGGGGGATCCTATGTGTGTGACCCGGTAGGTTCCAATTTACATTGGCAGTGAATCTTCATAACAACTTATGACATCACAAGCAATGAGCAGAATCTAGTAACTCGTCATTGCTACCCAAGTAATGCAAAAAGTTGGAGAACAACTTCAACCTACAATCTGTGATTAGTGTTTCTGCGGTCGTATAGTTCCTTTGTCTCTGACATCAGAATTGAACTTGAGGCATGGAACATCATCCTGTTCTACATTCAATCCATGTTCATTGACCTAGACAAGACTATCTGAGATGCATGTGGGTTCACATATCATACATTGAATCATATGAGTATGGCCATACAATTCTCAGTCTCTCTTATCAAGGGGCCCTAGATATTGTACTCCTTGTAGGAGGGATAAATCCCATATTTATCACTCACATTCAAGTCCCCATGTGTCAAAGTCACCCAATCATCACCAATATAACAACCCATATTTCAGGAATGTGTTTGATGATGTGAAAATGTACCCAACAACATGTGACGAGTGTAGTGATTTTATGTCTAAGAACCACTATCACCACCATCACTATGAGAGATGATAGTGACTACCATTATATCACTCTCATGGTGGGTCTGTCTGATATATTGTTCTCTAACATATATCTATGTGCTTGACTTGATATCATATATCATGACTAATGAGACTCTGTAATCAATCAACACACAAACTAGTCATATGTATTATTGTTGTCTATTTTGCTTTCATAGTAATATCCAAATAGGGACATAACAAGAATTTATGCACTCTTATCATACATATGGTCTCATTGTTCAAGTCACGTACTTGAAAACATATGTCATCGATTCTCATCATTCTTTTGACATCCATCATGTATGTGTCATCATCTCATGACTGAGACAAACATAACAGAAGAAATTACCTTTATTATTATCAAATCAGGTATCTAATGCCTCATTGCAACCATCATATGATTTGCTATTCTACAACTACTAAGCTTGAAATAGGATGAAATTTTTTCTTTTCTCATACCTTGCAAAATATGGGATTTGAGGAACTTTACCTAGATAAGAACTATTTATCTAAAATCCTCCAATTCTTTATTAAGCTTTATTCCAACAATATCACTCGAAATACCCACTTTCTAATAAACCTAGAATGTCAAAAAATAAAATAGTAGTCCATATAATGAATTATACTGGTATGTGGGGGAACCAAAATCTTGCATCTAGTTGTGATAATATATTGCAATCAAAATATCATTTAACAAAAAAAACTTTATGTTTTAAACATAACTACTCAATCCCTACATATCTTGCATCTGTGCTAACCTTGCAGTAGACATGGATACTACCTCTCTCATATGGTAGATCTCCAATAACCCCCATCATCATACCTTACATGCAAATCACTACATAGGGTTGTGCAGTCGTATGGTTCTACCCAAGGGTAGACCAACACATTGACTCATGATAACATGATGATCCTACCCGAAGGGTAAACCATGTACTAGGGTATCCATCTCATCATCATCAAAGCTACAGAGGAGGACTAGGATCTGAGCTAGTCATGCACATACATTTATGGAGATAGTCATAGTTACTTTATAGTTGCATGAAATAAAAGTCAGCCAAGAAACCATTTCTAAGCAACCAATAAAACCTTGAAAATAATCACGAATCTAGAGAGACTATTCATAACATAACCACATACCTATTCTTGAGCAAGAGAATCCAAAATCAACAAGATATTCAAGAAGGCACATAGTGCAAGAAACCTTTAATTCTCGAAACATATAGATTACCTAATGTCACTATCAGATTCTAAACAACTTCCTAATGAAATGAGGATACTTTCTAAGGCTTCCAATTCTCCTTAGGGTTCATTTGGGTTTCTTAGGTTGCTTTGTCCAACTTTACCCTTTTTAGGCTAACAACCCTAAAACATGTTTCCTATTTACTAAAACCCTAATTATTCCAATTATCCTCATTAAGGGTTCTTTATCTCAAACCAAGCTTAAGATCATTATATCACTATTGCATGTTTACGTTTTTGGATAAAACCATTAAAACCCATATTTTCCAAAATTAGGGTTTCTAAGCCCATTAATGCATAATTTTGTGTATACAACCTTAAATAAGCATAATACCATCTTTTTCAGATTTAACTCTTTCTTTTATTCTCAATGGGTTAAAATTACTCAAAATAACCAAAAGAGAAAAAAAATCTAATTTCCATCTCAAATTAGGGTTTTATCATAATTTAATGTATTAAAAGTGGTACCTTTTTATAATTTTTATATTACAAGAGATATCAGGCATCAATTCTATTTTTATTGAATTCATCATATTTTTTTGATCAACTTTCATACATAGTTTATCATCATCTGATATTCCCATAATTAATTAAGATTTTTATAAGAAAAACCATTTTCAACCAATCAGGAATAGCCACATGTGTATTTTGAGTTTACTAGATTGTGCCAGTGCGCCAACTGGCTCGTGCCACCTAGGCACCCAGGCCCGTGAGGCGACTCACTCGTGAAACAAAAGAAAAGGTGGGAAATTATGAAAAAGTCCTTACCTTCTCAATGCGGACGCGAGGGAAGGAAATTAATTTCTTCTCATGTCGTCATCAACCTCCCGTTCTCTCCTTCATGTGAGTAGTCGATCAACTCATGAGTTGACTTTGCTTGTCACTGCACCTACATGCAAACTAGGACCGTCGATGGCTTTGCCTCATCCTTCTGAACTCAAATAACACATCAATTGCTTCGTGGCTCCCCTGGAACGTTGGGACGAACTCACTCTTCTCCGACGAGAAGAATCTACAGAACCAAGACAAAGATCATGTTCTTCATAGTAATTGGATGGACCCATGAGTTCTCACGCTCTCCTCGAACAAATTAAGTTGTTTTGGGTCTTCATAGAGGGTGTGAGACCTTCTATTTATAGGGAAGGGCCTTGGTGGTTCATCTTGATTTGGGGAAACCCTTTTTACACCATGAAAGGTTGTAAATACTAGTATGGATGGAACCCCTATGGCCTCCTGAAGACAAAGGATTGGGTCCCAGATCCCCACGTGCATGGAATTGCAAGGAAAGTTGAGAAGAAAATCTCCCTATTTCCCAATCAGAGTCGAGGTAGGTGACGACACAGCCACCACTGGATCTTAGATCCAATTGCTTTTGTGCCACCCACATGAACAAAAATAAAAAATGAAGGATAAATCGTTTGAAAATAAATATGACATTTAAGGATATCCTTCTCACTTAAGCAAATCTACCAAAATTCATAAATCCCAAACCATGGCTCGTTTTAATCTCAAATTTTGAGGGAAACTCATTATTGAATTAAGTTACTTGCATGCCAAGTTTGGAGTCATAATTCGAAAGTAAAAGAGATTTGTCTTCATGTGCAGTTTATCACTTAATAAAGCATATTTTCCTTAGTTGTATTCCTTTATCACAAGAAACCATGTGGATTTTGAAATATCATCCATTATGATCAATCATACATCTTTCCACATAATTATTATACTTTTCATCTTTATTTCAATTTCCTTTTGTATTTATGAATTACTTGTTTTCCTTCAACTTTCCTTCCTATTTTATCAGCTTGGACCCACTAATATAATTGGATCCATGAAAACACATGTACAAGGCAAAACTTGTAAAAGAAACCCATATATTTATCACAAGTCATACAATTTATAGGCAAGTACATTCCTTTGGAAAAAATTGCATTTACAACCATACAAGCAAAATCAAGGTTGTAACAACCTATTTCCAAAGAAAATAGTTTCATGGGCATCACTTGGGAAATGGGTTGAACCCATGTCACAAACATAACTTTATTATTTCATCAATAATATAACTTAGATTGTTTTATCAAATCAACTGTGTAGATTTAGATATTTCAAATTCACCAAATTTGAGGATATTATATTCACCCCTCCCTAAAAAAATTTTGTCCCTAAAATTCACATTAGAAAAGGTTAAGGTGAATGGCTACTCATTGCAGTTTCAACCTTACGGTTAATGAACCTTCTTAGATATATTTAACATATTTTATGGATATGCAAATTCCTGACACTATTACTAAGATTGTACATGAATTCCATTCAAGGTATATGAACATCCATAGTAATTACATGATATCATCTCTTCGTGATTACATTTTCATTTCTTTTTTCAATTTCACTTGGTGAATACTATCTCCCCTTGGTTTCCAACCTATTATACATTTATTTCCTCATAAGAGTGAGGCAACACCTCAAAACCTATATTATTTCATTAAATTAAACATAGGATATTACTTCTCATAGGTCTATTTTAATTATGACATGTGACGAACCAATCTCTCTTACTAATAATAAGATTAAATAAACATTTGTCTACATCCCAAAAAAAAGTGCATCCCATTCCAAGAGCAGAGACGGTGTATCCACATATTACCTTAAAATTTCAAATTTTAGGTTGAATCACATGAACAATGCTCCAAACCATAATTACGTTTAGTCCACAATGTTTTTATTAAATTCATGCACTCATAGGGAGACTTTCTCATAATCATTAAGTTTATACACTACTCTAGTCAAAATCTTATTAACATTATTACATGACTTCTTGTGTTTATTTAAATCTACATCTCATGTATCATTAGTGTTAGTCACTTCAGCAAGTTCAAAGGGTAAAGGTACCTTTGGAGTGATCTCCTCCTACCCAAATGGGCCTTATGCAACTTATGGAGTGCCTCTCACATTTACCCTTGGATCCTTATGAACGCATCAAAGTGTCCAATCCCCAACCCATGGACCTCGAGAAAACATGGAGTGCCAACTCTTGACCCCATGGTCTTAGGTATTTAGGGCACGATCATCTCCTAATCTCATGGATATTTTGTACTTTAAATCCTCCCTACTTGACCTTAGGATTGAGTTGGGGTTGTACCCTACCTAGGTTTTATTGATAACATGTTATTTTCAAATGTAGTTTTTTAACATGAATTTCCTTCATCTCATAGGGTATACATTATTGCAATGACCTCACTTCTCAGAAAACCCGAATTAAGGAAGGCCTTAAAGTTGAGAGACATTAATTAATATTTTATCAAGGATCTAAATTCTAAACAAATAATAATCAATAGTAATTAATTTCCATTAATATAAATATTATTTTCAAGTTGTTCCTCTTGTTTTTACATAATATTCTATCATCAGATTGTATATATGAGAACTATATGAGAATTTGTATCTATCTAATCCTCCATGCAAGTTAACCTTAATTTCTAAAAGTAATTTCATCTATCCATCATATCTTGATATCATCTTATCTAGCATGTACTCAAAATGACATGAAACAAAGCAAGAATTATCATATCGAAATATACAGTATGCAAGTAAATTAACATCATATATTCCATAAGATACTTGCAAATAAGAATTGGAATTTTCTTCACATAATATTTGTTTATGTGATACTCATAGTGGCATTATAATTGATGGAATGTAAATAAAAATCCAACAATTTAGTTTCTCAATCCTCGAGAAACACTCAAAAAGCATTTGAAAACTAATGCGGGTAGTAATATGCATAAACACTTTCCTCATTGGTCAGCCATGAAAGTTATCAAATGACACTTTAAGCATATCATCCAATCAAGCAAGCAAATTAAGCAGTCGACTTTAATCTACATGTATTGAAATCTTATTGTGTCACCATCACCTTAAACAATTTAAACCCTACTCGACTCCGAATCTAGGGTTTAGGGTTTGGAGGAGGAATAAGTGTATGAAACCTATTTCCATCGTATGTCAACCATTAGGTGAAACCCTAGTTATTAGACCAATCATATTCTTTCTTGACGATCACTTAGATTCAATTAGTTTTATTAACAACACAACAAGTTAGGATCTTCAACATTAATTCTTCAAATGCATGATTAATCACATTAGATATACAAATTATCATCATTATGATCATAATCATCTTAAATCACAATCATATTATTCACATCTCAAAGACTCATATTTAACATGATAAATAACATATTCATAAAAAATTGGGTTTTTATGCTTAAAATCCACTTTAACACATATTACTGATTCTCCAATTCAAAAGCCCAAATTTTAGCAACATTTTTTCTTTTAACATGAAATAGGTCCAATATGCTCTTTTTTCTGAAAAGGTTCAACTTTATCCATTAATATTTAAACGAGTGATGACCTTTGAAATCATGAAACTAGTGTTTTAATGCATATTTTACATTGAAGATTGCATCTTTATGGTTTGTGGAAAAGGAAATATAATTAGGTCTCAATGATATTTTATTTGTGTTCCTCTCATTTTTCTGATGAATTTTCATATATAATACATCTTCATCCAAATTAATGATTAATTTATACATTGTATTTAAGATTACAATCAATATGACCAATGGCATGCCTCCACATCAGTAAGATTACCTAGACTAGCGGTCGATTGGGATAGGGGGGATAAATGAACAGCATGATCTAGTACCTAACATACTCATCTAGGGACCTCCATGTCATTTGAACCTGACTCTTCCCTCTCCTCATGCTAAGGTGCGTCCGACCAGCAATCTCCTACGTGTGGCTTGCCAAGCCTTCCTCACTGTGGATGAAGTGCCACTTCTGCCATTGGTCCTTCTACCTATGCCACCCCAAACGTGACACCCTTTGCCACACAAAGTGAGATTACTCGAAACAAAACTGCAGAAGAAGATTAACAAATAGATTACGGTAAAATGCAAAAAGTTTAAAACCGTTTTCATAAAAATTGTCAATCACTAAGAACCCCTACATATAGGTGCTTTCATGCCTCAAAGCACATACTATGTGTGCCATCAACATGTTACCAGAGAACCTATTCTGAAACATATATACATACATCCATTACATCTATATACAATAGGTTACACAAGGCAAGCACATATCAAAAGAACGTCCACAAAATGTGTATAAAATATCCCCAAGGACCCGAGTGTACAAGGATGACTCTAGGACTCTATCAACAACATACATCCAAGATTACTTCTAACCTATCAGCTACTACCTCTCTTGCTTCTCCTCATCCTCTGTTGTGCGATCTCTACCTCTTCATGCACATCCACTTGAAAACGATGTGGGAAACCCACGAGGTGAGTTTGAAATCTCAGAAGAAGATATAATTCTCCACCAACTCTATTATTCTCATAGATAAGATAAACTAAGCAACAGTTAAGTTACAACTATGTAAAGCAGGTAATCATTATTAATATGAAGACCAATTATTGATCAATTATGAAACATCTCAAAAATTTAAAAGGAATATGAAGAATATGTATAATTCTAATCAACAATATTGTATAAAGATCAAGCAAGGGCTCATCCAATGTTTTTGTTATTTGATCTTATACAATTATACTACATGATTGATTACGCATTTTATTTTCCCCAAGGATTTGAGTTGTACCACCCAAATCCCATCGATCACTTGATAACTCAAAATCAGTGCCATACTAGGTCTACTCGAAGAGCCAAAATCCATAACCTGACCACCTCGTGGTCAGTACATGAGTGAAACATGTAGTGACATGACCAGTCAAACTGCTTCTGACGACATTTAGTCCAGCTGTGCAAACCTAACCTGCCTTGGTACATGTCACGACACTAGTGAAACTGAGCTATGATCCGCAGCCACACTCTTCGAGGGTATGGCCCACAACCAATCCTATGTCATATACCACTGAGCTACAGTCCAAAGCTATAATCTTCTGGGTGTGGCCCACAACCAATCCTGTGTCACATATTCCTAGATGTAAGGGGATATTCGTCCTCACCCTCACATATTCAAAAATATGTGCTCCGAGTTAAACTCATTTCACCATTCAACAAGTATTGACACAGAATTGATCTGTGGCATAGGACAAGCTACAAGATTAGGTTTCACTACATAAATTAGATCATTTAAGAATCTTTTAGCATCAATCAAGTTACAACATACCACCTCTAAAAAAATTATACATAGATAAGGGATAACACATCACCAGGACATATAAGAGCACATAAGGTGTGATCCCATCACATTATCACTTGATTCTTGTCATTCACCACCATTCTCATCATGGGGTAACTTCCCTTCCTCTCATGATTGAGGAATTCATCAACTTGTATACGACAATAAGCCATCATTAGGTCATAAGACCATTCACCTCCTCTTTCAAGGATGTCAACAACACTTATGCCTCACAAGGCCCATTTACACATATCAAAAGCAACATGGCTCATACTTGGTTGTGCTTATCGACTAATGCATCTAACTGGTCAAAAATGAGTATCAAGAAGAACAACACATCACTATCATTACTGTCTCATAAGATCCATGCCATTCACATTACATCATTAGGGTTAGGGTTTCTATTTAATCAATTAGGGTTTACATGGTCTGATCAATGATCACCCTTAGATCATTACTTCCATCATCATTATAAGGTATGTTATGAGATATAGAAACATAACTCTTATTATTATACACACAACCACCCCAATAGAGTTTTCCATGTTATGATGTAGCTCTATCATCAACATGATGTATCATAGCCACTACTACAAGGTATCGATTAGGGTTGTTACATAGTGTGTCGATTAGCCCTAAGTGTTTTGTCAAACCACATCATGATATGTGTATTGGTTTGGATCATCTTGGGAGTGTACCAGTTTAAAACACATGGTGTATCGATTTAACCTTTCTTGTAAGGGTAACAGGCATCACCTCTTCTTGGTTGTGGCAGGCAGCAAGGCATGTCATGCAATGCCAACCCAAGGCATGATGGGTGTTAGCATGATGACGTCTCATGTCGTGGTGGACTATTAGGGTTAGATGGGCATCACGAGTGGAGTATGTCGAGTATCAATTCCTCTTAAGGTGTGATAGACAAAGCCATGACAGGCTAAAACTTTACAAGCATACCAGTTAGCAACACATTGATTACGATGCATCTTAGTTGCAATGAGTCTCATGTTGCAACATGATGTTGGTTTGGTTCCATAATGGTTTCACAACCAGAAGTCAAAACAACATAACCCCCACGACCATAACAACCTAAGCATGCATAAGGCATGACGATCTAAGTGTTACCAAAATGTGTCGACCTAAACCTCACCAAGTCATGATGACATGTCTCTTAGTGTGACAGTCTGTTGTACTCAGGTTGTGATGACAACCCACCATAACATGTCGACCTAGTTATCTTAAACCTTAGTACACTCATTTAAATCAAGGAAATAAAGTGTAACACATGGGAAGCAACTAAACATGACTCCTTCTTCAAAACAAATCTCAAAACTAAAAAGAACAACTACTAACATGCAAGAGATAACAAACCAAAGATGAAGAAAGAGATATCTTGTAAGAAGTGATAATAACAAAGAAGGTTTAGAGTTATATAAAATACCTCAAGTATCACCACCAAGATCAATGCTCCAAGTTTAAGATCCAAGCTCACGAGCTCAAGGTAGAAGATGATCCACCAACTCAGTCACCACCACACCTCAAAGGAAGAAGATGATACCAAGGTTAAGATGGTTCAAGGTAGAAAGAAGGTATCCAAGGTGGCAGAGAAGAAGAAGAAAAAAAGGAGATCTAGGAAACATAGTTTACCAAGGTAGAATATGAAGGGAACACAACAAAAGCTTGGGACTCATCCACTAAGATCCAAGAGAGACTCCTCTATCTCCTTAGCTTCTTAAGGTCGTCCATCAAGAAGAGAAAATAAGAATTACCAAAAGGATTCTATTTCATGGAGGGAAAGGGGTATATATACAAGAGGGATGAGTGAGAGATCATGGAAGAGGTGTCACCACCTAAGGTGACACTTGTCCATGAAGAAGATCCACATGCAACACCATGAAAATGAAGTGATAAGATCTGGTTCTTGTCCTCTAGGTCACCTATCATTGTCTTTCCCGATACCACATCTGTACACACCCATAAATTGATAGGGTGAAACCATACCCCCTCACAAACTAATAAGGTGTAACTTAAGACACCCACATACTGATACAAAGCCTCTACAAGGCTCTCAAGCCTGAGGCAACACTTCTAGGTGTAAGGCACACCTCACACATGTGCTCAAAGCATCACCAAGGATATAACCACACAAATAAGGTCCAAACACAATATCCATATCTCTATTTCTCCACTTGATGATGCTAAGGGAGAGATGGAACACTCAAGAGGTGGCAAACTTGCATATCAACCCTAACTCTGGGTGAATTGCAATTTGCACCAAAACCTCACCAGAAAACACAAGCATCAACCAAACAAGATCAAGAAAGAGACTTCAAGCTTCCAACATGCCCTAATTACATCTCATATGATTAGAGCAAGTTACTAAGAAACATGCTTAAGAAAAACAAACAATGTTATCCCAAAACATGGGCCAGGGTCCTTTCAAGCCATAAACCCCTAACATGGATTTTGCCCCTGAAATTCTAAGAGAAAAGAGAGGGGTAATTCCTCCTCATCTCTTCCTCGAGCTCCCATATGGCTTCCTTAACACCATGATGATGCCACCTTCACAATCACAAGGTCCTTCCTCTTCAAATTCTTCACTCTCCGATCAAGGATCAACACTTGACCTTCCACGTAGGTCATATCCTCATCAAGATCTACCTCCATAGGATGTAGCATCAACTCTGCATCTGGATGGCACTTTCTCAATATACTTACATGAAACACATGATGCAGTTTGTGCAGCTCAAGTGGCAATTCCAACCTGTAGGCTACCTTCTCAATATGTCCCACTACTAGGTAAGGTCCCATAAACCTGGGAGCCAACTTACCTATCTTTTCAAACCTTAGGCACCTTTCCATGGAGAGACTTTAAAATATACCTTGTCTCCCACTTGGAACTCCTAGGGTCTTCGATGGTAATCTACATATGAATTATGTATGTCTGTGCTACCTTCGACTGTTGCTGGATTACCTTGATCTTGTATGTCGTCTGTTGCACAAGCTCAAGACTAAGAAGATGATACTCACCTGTCTCATACCAATACAACGATGATCTGCAAAATCTCCCATACAACACCTCATATGGCACCAGGTTAATGCTAATCTGATAGTTGTTGTTGTAGGAGAGCTATAATAAATTGAGGTGTACATGAAAACTAAAGAACACATGATCTCAACAGATCCTATAAGGTTTGAATGGTCCTCTTAGATTGACTGTCTGTCTATGGGTGAAAAGTAGTGCTAAATTTTAACTGCGTACCCAAATCTTTGTGCAGTCACTCCCAAAAGTAACTCATGAACTGTGGACCCCTGTCAGACATGATAATTTCTAGAACACCATGCAAACACACTATCTCATCCACATAGACTTGAGCTATGTTCTCCATTATGAACGTTGTTTTCACAAGAAGGAAATGTGCTGACTTGGTCAACCTGTCAACGATCACCCAGATGGAATCATAACGTTGGTTGTCCTAGGAAGACCAACCACAAAGTCCATAGTCACATGATCCCATTTCCACTGTGGTGTAGATAGCAGTTCTAATGTTCCTTCAGGCTTCCAGTTCTCTGCTTTAACCTGTTGACATACTGCACATCTTGCAACAAAGTCAGCCACATCTTTCTTCAAGTCTGACCACCAATACATGTCCTTCAGGTTATTATACATCTTCGTGCTACCTTAGTGCATAGCATACATGGACGATGAGCCTTTTCTAGCGCCATCCTCCTTAGGTTTTTAGCATCAAGAACCACTATCCTACCATGGTAAAAAACTATCCCATCATCTAACTCATGGAACCATCACATTTCTTGCTTCTGAACTCTGATCAAATATGTCGTATCACAATATCCATCTCTTATGCTTCTTTGATCTATTGTCTTAGTGTAGGCTTCACCTATAGATGTGCCAACAAACTAGCTAGCAAGAAAACCTCCAACTTAACATTCATCTAACGTAAGGAGACCAACATGTCTTGCTTGTGGCACACCAAAGAACTCAAATGGGCTTTATCCATAGGCAAAGATGAAGACTTCCTACTCAACACAACTATGACGTTTGCCTTCCTTGGATGATAGTCAATCATGCAGTCATAGCCTTTAATAAACTCCATCCAATGATGTTGTATCATATTCAACTCCTATTGTGAAAAGATGTATTTCAAGCTCTTGTGGTCCGTGAAGATCTGACACTTCTCCCCATACAGGTAGTGCCTCTAAATCTTCAAAGCATGGACTACCGCTTCTAACTCCAGATCATGGGTCGAGTAGTTGTCCTTGTGTTTCTTAAGAAGTTGGGAAGTAAAAGAAACCACTTATTTGTCCTTCATCAACACACAACCTAGACCATTCTTGGATGCATCACAAAAGACTATGTATCCTCTTCCTTGCTCAGGCGGGACCAAAATTGGTGCACTTGTCAACTTCTGCTTTAACATCTAGAAAGTATGTTGACATTTGTCATCCCAACTGAGTAGCACATGCTTCCTTGTTAACTTAGTTAGAGGTAAGGTGATAGCACTTAAGTCCTTGATAAAACTCATGTAATAGCCCGACAAACCTTGAAAATTGCACACTTATGTTGGCATCTTAGGTTTCTCCCATTCCATCACAGACTCCACCTTTTTAAGATCCACACATAGACCCTCGACAGATATTACATGCCCTAAAAAAGCTACCTCCGTCAACCAGAACTCGCACTTGCTAAACTTAGCATAAATCTAGTGTTGTCTAAGCACAGTCAATGCCTGATGAAGGTGTTTTTCATGTTGTTGACTTTCATGAGTGTATATCAAGATACCATCTATGAATACCACTACAAAATGATCAAGAAATGGATGAAACACTCTATTCATTAAATAAATGAACTAAATTGGAGCATTGGTCAACCCAAACGGCATAACCAAAAACTCATAGTGACCATACCTCATCCTAAAGGCCGAATTAGGTATGTCATCCTCATTGATCCTCAATTGGTGATATGTTGACCTTAGGTATATCTTTGAGAACACTGTTGTTCCATGAAACTGGTCAAGCAAGTCATCTATCCTTGGAAAAGGTATACTTACTCTTTATGATCACCTTGTTCAACTATCTATAGTCTATGAACAACATCATAGACCCATTTTTCTTCTTCACGAACAACATTGGAGCACCACATGGTAATGTACGTGTCCAAATGAAACCTTTGTCAAGCAGTTCTTGCAACTGTCTCTTCAACCCTACCATATCTATCAGAGCCATCATGTACAATGTATGATCTATCGATTACATTTTGGGGACTAGTTTGGTCTCAAAATCAATCTCTCAGGGTGGGGGAACACCAGGAAACTCCTTAGGAAACACATACTTGAACTATCTAACAATTAACACCACTTCAATACTAGGACTCCTTACCTCAGTATCCATCACATGTGCAGATAACGTCTCGCAACCTTGTCTCAAAAGCTTCCTCACCACCATTACTGATTCCAGACACGTCAAAATAATCTTCCAGTATCCTTGGAAGATCCATGTCTCACTACCATCTAAGAAATTCACCTTCCTAGAACTACAATCCAAGACCACTCTATACTTCTCCAAGGTATCCATCCCAAAGATTATATCGAATCAATGCATATCAAGTGGTATGAGGTCTACTTAAATGTTGTGGCCCAAAAAGGAGAGGATACATGCATGACACACCTCCTGCAACACTGCAAAAGTAACTAATGGGGTATCTAACAACACACACTATCCTTCTTATGAATAATAGACAAAAGACAACTACTAAGAACTTCACAAGCAATAAAAGAGTATGTTACACCTAGGTCAACCAAAACAGATACAAAGTAAGAAGAAGACAAATTAGAATGAAACAATTCCATCGACCTATCACCACTCATGGGTTTACCACCTACGACTGACTCATGGCGTAGAATATAGTCATTCCCTATTATTTCCCCCCTCCTTTTCTTTGCTGAGCAGATGATCTAGCCTATGACGCTTGGCCACATCCTCGTCCTCATGTGTCATTGTTCTACTATCTCAGAGAGCCCTGTTGACTCTGCCTCACTTGTTGGGTCACTTCATCACCTCTCATTGGACATTCTCACCTCATATGTCCCATCTATCTACACTTGTGGCAAGCCTAGTTCCCATACTATGGCCTAGAAGGCCCTTTCACTGATGCTAATGCAACACTTTGTGCTTCTACGGGTGGGGAAATTGGTCTCTACCTTACTTGATGACCACTACGTCGAAGAACTAAACCTCTGCGATGTTGGTGGTGCAAAAAATCTTGACTTCTTAAAGCCTCATGTCTATTTCCCTTAGGACTATGCATGCCTCTTCTTGGCATT
The DNA here is from genome assembly GCA_963693085.1 of Alisma plantago-aquatica. Lineage (NCBI taxonomy): Eukaryota > Viridiplantae > Streptophyta > Magnoliopsida > Alismatales > Alismataceae > Alisma > Alisma plantago-aquatica. The sequence continues at coordinate 752,675,039 of OY856413.1, forward strand.
TGCTTCTCTCTTCTCCTTCACACACCATCGTATCCTCTGAACAGACACCACAAACACATCAAACGTCTCTCCATTTTGCAAAGTCATTATCGAGGTAAGCAACTCAACATTCAATCCCTTCTCAAAATGACAAATGCACTCATCCTCCATGATAGCCATGTAAGGACACAACCTCAACAACTCCATAAACCTAGCCTCATACTCATTGATCATAATGGATCTCTATTGTATCCTCTCAAACTTGTTGATCTTCTCATCAAGATACCTTTCGAGGAAAGTATCGACTAATAAACTCATTTCATAACTCCTCCCAACTGACCACAACACCTAGTATCTTCTCATCCTTTATGGCCCACCAATGGCCATCACTCCCCCTTAAGAGGTACACCAAATTCTTCACTTTATCCTCTTCATGGATACTAAGGATCTTAAGGCCTTCTCAATCTCAGTCAGCCACATATATGCATCTACTGAATCCGCCGTCCCAACATACTCCACCTATCCAACATGGTGAAGCTGCTCAAAAGTCTTCCCAGTACCCTAAGATTCAGTATGGGGAACCAGTGCCCTAGGCTAAGGTGTAGGCATCTTGTCCGCCATATGAGTCACGGTATCCATAAACTTCCCAAAAAGGGATTGAAAGATAGAATTTTCAACCATCATTGGGTCAAATTGGGGGACTTCAAGCACTCAATCTTCTCATTCCTGGTTACTTGGACCACCACTTGGTGCAACAAAACTATTCTCGACAACATGTTTTTCTTGTTCTTCAGACATTTTTGTGCTTTCTTTCTTCTTATGCATAAGCATAAGTCACTACAATACAGACTGGAGGACACTAGAATCGACACAAACCCTAGTCTTAGGTCCCTATATACTCAACAAACCTAAAGCTCTCATACTACCAAATGTAACACCCTTTGCCACACAAAGCGAGATTACTCAAAACAAAACCACAGAAGAAGATTAACAAACACATTACTGGAAAACACTAAAAATTTAAAATCGTTTTCATAAAAACTACCAATAAGCAAGAACCTCTACATATAGGTTCTTTCATGCATCAAAGAACATACTATGTGTGCCATCAACCCGTTACCAGAAAACCTATTCATAAACATATATACATACATCCATTACAACTATATACAATAGGGCACACAAGACAACCACATATCAAAAGCACGTCCACAAAATGTCTACAAAATATCCACAAGGACCCGAGTGTACAAAGGTGACTCTAGGATTCTATTAGCAAAAGACATCCAACAATACTTCCAACTTATCAGTAACTGCCTCTCTTGCTTCTCCTCAGCCTCTTCTGCACTATCTCTACCTCTTCGTCTACATCCACCTAAAAAGAATATGGGAGACCCATGGGATGAGATTCCAAATATCAGCGGAGACATAATTCTCCACCAAATCTATTATTATCACAGATAAGATAAACTAAGAAATAGTAAAGTTACAACTATGTGAAGCAAGTAATCATTATTAACAGGAAGAGAAATTACTGATGATTTTTGAAACATCTCAAAAATTGAAAAGGAATATGAAGAACATGTATAATTCCTATCAACACTATTCTATAAAGATCAAGCAAGGACTCTTCCAATGCTTTTGTATTTTGATCCTATACAATTATACTACACATCTAATTATGCATTTTATTATGCCCTGAGGTTTTGAGTCGTTCCACCCAAATCCCACTAATCACTTGATAAGTCAAAATTGGTGCCATACCAGGTCTAGTGGAAGAGCTAGAATCCACAACCTCACCACCTCGTGGTCAGTACATGAGTGAAACATTCAGTGACATCACTAGTCAAATTGCTTCTAGCAATATATAGTCCAGTTATGCAAACCTACCCTGCCTTGGTACATGTCTCGATGGTAGTGAAACTGAGCTACAGTCCGCAACCGCACTCTTCCAAGGTATGGCCCACAACCAATCATGTGTCGCATATCACTGAGCTATGGTCCAAATTTGTACTCTTTCAAGTATGGCCCATAGCCAATCATGTGCCACATATTCCTTGAGGAAAGGGGATATTCATCCTCACACCCTCATATTCAAAAATGTGTTCTCTGAGTTAAACTCATTTCACCATTCAACAAATACTGACACTAAATTCATCTATGGCATAGGGCAAGCTACAAGATTGGGTTTGACTACATTAGTTTGATAAATTAAGTATATTTTAGCATCAATAAAGTTACAACGTAAAACCTTCAAACAAGTTACACATAGATAAGGGCATAACACATCACCAGGACATATAAGAGCATATAAAATGTGATCTCATCACATTATCACTTGATGCTTGTTATTCACCACTATTCTAATCATGGGGACCAAATCATGGGGGTAACAACCCTTCCTCTCATCAATGAGTAATTCATCAACTTATATAAGGAAATAATCCATCATTAGGTCATAAGACCATTCACCACCTCTTTCAAGGATATCACCAAAACATATGCTTCACAAGGCCCATTTACACATATCAAAAGCAATATAGCTCATACCTAGCTGTGCTTATCAACTGATGTCACATGCATGGTCATAAACTTGTATAAATAAGAACAATTTATCATTATTATTACCATCTCATATGATCCATTCCATTCACATTATATCATTAGGGTTAGGGTTTGTATTTAATGAATTAGGGTTTACAAGGTTGGATCAACAACCACCCTTAGATCATTACTTCCATCATCATTATTACGGTATGTTATGAGATATAGAAACATAACTCTTGTAATTATACACACAAGCTCCTCCATAGGGTATTCCATCTTATGATGCAACTCTATCATCAACATGATGTATCATAGACACTACTACAATATATCAGTTTGGGCTGTTACATAGTGTGTCAAATTAGCCCTAAGTGTGTTAGGCAAACACATCAAGGTATGTGTCTCGGTTTGAATCATATTGGGAGTGTATCGGTTTAACACACATCATGTATCAGCTTAACCTTTCTTGTAAGGGTGATGGGAATCACCTCTTCCTAGGTGTGATAGGAAGCAAGGTATGTCGAGAAATGCCAGCCCAAGGTATGATGGACCTAAGCATGCCGACATCTCGTGTTGTGGAAGGATGTTAGGGTTATTTGGGCATCATGAGTGGAGTATGTCAAGCATCAACACCTCTTAAGGTGTGACAACCAAATCCATGATTGGATAACACTTTATAAGCATACGAGTTAGCAACACACCGGTTACGATGTGTCTCAATTGTAATGTATCTCGTGCAGCAACGCGATGTAGGTTTGGTTCCATAATGGTTTAACAACTGAAAGTCAAAACAAGCTAACCCCCACGTCCATAACGATCTAACCATGCACAAGGCATGACGATATAAGTGTCACCAAAATGTGTTGACCTAAACCTCACCAAGTCGTGACAACTTGTCTCTTAGTGTGATGGTCTGTTGTACTCAGGTCGTGATGACCACCTACCATAACATGTCAACCTTGTCATCTTCAACCTTAGGACACTCATTTCAAGCAAGGTAATAAAGTGTAATGCATGGGAAGCAACTAAGCATAACTCCTTCAAAACAGTTTTTAAAACCAGCAGGGAGAATTACTAACATGCAAGAGATAACAAACCAATGATGAAGAAGGAGATATCATGTACAAAGTGATAATAACAAAGAAGCTTTAGAGTTATATAACCCGCCTCAAGCGTCACCACCAAGATCCAATCTCAAAGGTCAAGCTCCAAGCTCACGAGATCAAGGTAGAAGATGATCCACCAACTCGGTCACCACCACACCCCAAAGGAAGAAGATGATACCAAGGTTAAGATGGTTCAAGGTAGAAAGAAGGTATCCAAGGTCCAATGCCAAGAAGAAGAAGAAAGAAAGGAGATCTAGGAAACATAGCTTACCAAGGTAGAAGATGAAGGGAACAACACATGCTTAGGACTCGTCCACCAAGGTCCAAGAGAGACTCATCTAGCTTCTTAGCTTCTTAAGGTTGTCTACCAAGGAGACATAAAAGGAATAGCCAAAATGATTATCTTGCATGGAGGGAAAGGGGTATATATACAAGAGGTATGAGATAGAGATCATGGAAGAGGTGTCACCATCTATGGTGAGACTTGTCCACGAAGAAGAGCCACATGCAATACCATGCAAATGAGGTGATAAGCTCTAGGTCTCGTATGACGTCACCAAATTTTATAAACCTTAATCTGATGTGTGACGTACAAATTGAAACGCTCACCTCAGCAAGAATCCCAATTTAAACATCCTACACAAGGATAATAAGAAGAAAATCAAGGGAGTCAGAAGGAAACAATCACTAGCACATGTACATGAACAATAACAAAACCATACACACATGTTCACCATTCAACATATAATTACAACATGAATTGTTACAGCATTTGATATTACATATTGAACAACAAACTTATAAATATACATGTACTACATCTAAACTACAGGATCTTAAGACAACATGTCCACCTGTACATCAGCTCGCCATACAACTCTCACTATCCTGGATCTTTAAGAGCATAACCACAACCTAAACAAAAGATTACATGTGGTACACGTCAGCACAATATTCAAGAATATTGTACTGAGTACGCCTACGTGTCTTTTATATACCTCTCATCATATATTCGTGAATATACTTGGTAGTAACAAAAGAAATATAAAAAAAGGCTTATACTCGAATAAAGATGTTTATTAATAAATGAGAACACATGTTTTAGCATGACTTTCCATTATATGTAAAGTTGATAAACCAAATGCACTATTCTACCAAAGAGATTTATTGCTCACATGTACTATTCTTCCTAAGAGATTTAGTACTTTCATAATGCCCTATTCTACCAAAGAGATTTAGTGCTCACATGTACTATTTTTCCAAAGAGATTTAGTACTTTCATCAATGCACTATTCTACCAAAGAGATTTAGTGCTATCATATAATGCATCAAATATCTTATGTTTCATGTGTTCATAGCCATAAGTATGAAAAACTCAAGAAACATAGCATACAAGAACAATCATTTCATCCAATATCATATGCCAAGTGATTTACTACGCATATAATGCAAGCATATTGTATAATAATCCAAGTCAAAGGTAATGGCGTACCTTGAAAAGAGACATCCTAATCATCACACATATTCCTGATGTCAACTATATCTTTGGTCAACACTGATTAAGATAAGATCATGTACTATCATCAGATTCTCATCATCACTAACCCTATTTATATCCATTTTAGGGTTTGCCTTATCTCTTTAGTATATTTCCATATCACTTGCATTTTTGTCTTATATTTATCTTACTGATGTTAAATTCCAAATTATAGTTCATCAACTGGATGTACTCATGTGTCACATTATTATGTGAACATATTTCGCATTATGTCACTTTCATTACTCATATCAGGGTTACATCACATGTATTAAAGGTTCTCTTCATATAATATGAATTTCATGTATAAAACTGATCTTAGAAACATATATTATATTCCAGTTACAAATATGAGGGTTTTTTGTAAATTTCATTATTTATTGAGCATGTATGCATTAATTGTGTTATCTTTAGTGTTATTATCCCTAATTAGCCATATTAATAAAATTATATTCTTTCATGCATCAACATGACCATATCTGACATCATGTGCATTATAAACATGATTATAGACTTACTGACATGTTATCATAATTTTAGAACTTCGTTTGATATTTATTATCCATTAAACAAGCATTACACATTTATATTATATCACTATTATTAATGCATCAAATGCCTGATATTATGCTACCATATTGTTCTACACATTATTCTGAGAACAACGGTATCTTGTTTGTATTTTTCTAATCATCAAGCTAATTACTATGATTTATCAAACATTTGGATATAATTAGGGCATTTACCTTTTTGGACGAATCATGTGTCACCACGTGGCCTATGAGAGGCTCAATTCCTTTGCCTTGGTCATCTGAGTTCACGATTGAACCAGAAAATTTTGACTTGGGCTGGACCCGGTTTCGAGCCACCCTCTTTCTTTCTTTTTGTCGCGTCTCCGCTCGACGCCTGGGCGTGAGTCTGCGGTGCAAGCCGCCACTGTGGCTTGGACCTTCAGAGAGAGGTTAATCTCCTATCGTTCTTCTAGTCTACCTATCCAGCACCACTGAAAAGGACTTGACACCTCCTGATCGCCTCCTGCGACTTCTTGGAAGTCCTGCAACACCTCCGTGATGCCACCACCACTGGGCTTGTCCTTGCCGCCTGTACGAGTGTCACTACTGGACTGGAGCATCGGCTAGAGATCGTCCAAGGCCTCCTCCTCTTCACCAAATTTTCCTGCTTGTGCCATGTGTACGTTGCCTATGGACTTCGTTCTTCATCCACGACAGTCGTCACCTTGAGGGAAGATCTTTGACGACATGTGATCCACCCTAGCTCCACCTGATCTCTTCTTCACATCTCTAGACTAGTGCCTCCTGTCCGCGGGTGTAGGTCTCATCCTTCGCAGAGGCATCGCCTCCCAACTACTTCCATGGCAGACCCGGGGGGGTACCTCATTGGCTTCGACGGGGCTCTCATCACCTAGCCAACAAGCTATCACCAACGTTGCTTTGCTCATCGGCTCCTCATCGACTTACCCTTATTCTTAGCATTGCCCATCACTGCCTCCTTTGTTTTCCATCGCTTCCGGCCTGGTGGGCTGCCGCTGGAGCCTCCTCTTTTATTTCTCGTACCGAACTTCTTACTGTAATGGAGAAGGGGATGAAAAGAGGTCTGTTCTTCCTTGCCACTTACTCAGTGACCATCGGTCGTGGTGTTCATCTTGATGAGCTGAGACCAACAGAACATCCATCATCTATTCTTATCCCACGTTCTCCAAGCCACTACCTCCTGAACGATCGCTGCCTACGACCAAGAAACTAACCACTAGGTATAATACAACATCCTGGATCTTGATCCCTCATGTGTGGTTGATATTTAGCCTCTACTGGTCTGGATCCATGACTTTAGAAAGGGATGCCAAGTCGTCACTCATTGGAAGTGTGACTTCGTAAGATGTGGCTATAAGTCATAAACCATATACCATGCTTCTAATTATCAACCCTTGAATTACCTACATTATTTTATCATCTAAAACCTCAACATCTCTCTCTAGGATCATCCCAACAAGATGAAACTCCAACCATAGTTTCAGAACCATTCTTTCTACATTTGGGTGCCAAGTTATCACTAATTAACCAATCAATTAATTATTCCAAAAATATTAATAAAGTATCATCGAATATAATATCCACATGGAACAATTCCTAAACTCTTTCAAACTAAAGGAATCACCTTTTTATGATCAAAATGCATGTGTATATACTTTCAAAATAATCATTCCCATATGAAATCCATGGACAAGATTATCTAATTGGGTAATCCAAAACATCAAAAGTTCACTCTATCACAACCTACACACCTTAAGAGAAATTTCCTCCTCGAAATTAAGCCAAGAAAATCCAGTCCATCACATCATATACATCTTAAAAGAAATTTTGTCCTCAAAATTAACCGTCCTCTTACTTCAAGGAGAAACCAAAAGGTCTAGGTTCACTTGTAGGGACTAACATAGGTGCAACATATCCAAAAGAAAAAGCTCCAGAACTATATCCAAACCACTATTAGGATGTATTAAAACATCTAAGGTGGAACACCCCTTCATAAAAGATTGAAACTAGGGTTTAGAACCAATGGTTATGCATATCCCATATGTTAGGGTTGCATCATTATCTTTACACATTCATTAGGGTTACCACACCATATTACTATGTTCTAAAGGAGTTAACCAAACTTAACCCATTGTATCAAGGTGTTGTCAAACTATATTTTCATCTTTATTAAGCACTAAGATTAACACCTCATGTGACATGTTTCATTCGTATGATCTTGTTTCATTTTGCATAATAAGTTGCAACTTTTACTAGTAATATTATCACAAGATTAACCCTCAATATCACATCATCATCATTATTCATGTATAGTTAACCATTTATACTTTCATATCTATTAAACCATCTCTAGGTTTCCATCATGCCATATCTACTTATATCACATTTCAAGATAAGATCACATTATTACTTATATTATATCATGGTTGTTCTAAACAAACTTATGTTAGTGGCTAATCAAGCATATATCAAAACTATATCTAGCCCAACTGAGGTTCCCATGACCCATATCATGAGGGCAGTTCCATGCTCAGTCTTTCTGAGCTCACAAATCTCTTTGAGTATCTTATATGCACATACTTTATCTTTCCTCTCTTAGCTTAGGGTTCTCAGATTACCTCATTGACACTAGTAATAGCTTTACAAGCTCTCTCCCCATAAGAAAAAACCAAAACATACTATGACATACTCTTCATAGGTCTTCTACCCATGCAACATCTTACCCAAAACTCTCTTATATACACCACTAGATTCCTAAGTGGGAAATCACCAATCTAAGCACGAGGCTTCATAGAAACTAACATAGCTACCTCCTCTAGGGTCTTGGGCTCTCTCCCTCACCCAGCTGGTAGGTTCTCATATTCATATCCCCAATTCATACATAACCAACCTCTCTCTGACTTTAGGGTTTGGTCCTCCCAAGGACATCTAGGGTTTAACAAAACTATAGGAATCATGAATAAAGGAACTCAACTCAATCGCTTAGGAGTAGTCTAGTTTAGGACATATCATATCACATATCTCAGAATTCTCATATCTTGGAGTTTAGGTTCTCTAACCTTCTCCCAATGGGTCTCACTCTCTCTGGAGTCAACCCTAAAACTGGTCCTAACACTAGAGGTCCTCCTTTATAAAAGAGCTTGAGGCTCATGCTGACTCACAACTTGTCTTAACTTAGCATATATTATTTCATAAAAGCCTATTTACTTGCAACATCAAAACTTATCTTGCATCCTCAAAACTGAACTTAAGTCCTCGAAGACAAGCATAGATCATCATAACCATATTATATCATCTATATAAGACTTACATCATATCATCAAAACTTATATCATCTATTACATCTATCATATATACCAAACAAGGCTCTAGACATCTAATCTAGAACTATACTCTCTTCTAGACTGATGTCATTCACTTTCACTTAGGTCGCATGACCACCTCCTACTCGTACATGTGTGGGGACACATTTTGGTAATACATATACATAATAAAATATTATATAGTTTTTCTCTGATAAAACAAGCGTCGGAGAAAACTATTGAGGTTCGGTCTGTTTGGAATCAAAAACCAAATCCAGAAAATGAGTGTCTCACACATAGTAGAGAGTACAGTGTCATGAAAACTAATGAAAAGGGTGAGAACAAGGGGTAGACTAGTGTAGCTACTCTAGAAAACCTGCGCTATATGTCTAGGGTTACTCTTCCCTTGATGCACGTCATTTCCAAATAGTGCAACGTCCCATACCGCTGCACTATAAGGAAAGAACAACATCTAAGGACTTGGTATTCCACAAGCACTAGTCTAGACCTAGTTCTCAGACATCTAAGTGCTAACCTAGAGGCTAGGTCAGATCTAGTCTCTAAAAGACGACTAATCTAACCCTAAAAGATTATTAAAGTTCAAGGTTCTTTAGTTTTGAGTTGCATAATGAGCAAATGTCAGACTTTGCTATTGTTCATGTTCTGATACCATCTATGAGGTTCCCGGATTTTCTAAAACTTAATCTGATGTGTGACGTTCAAATTGAAACCCTCACCTCAGTGAGAATCCCAATTTAAACTTCCCACACAAGGCTAAGAAGAAGAAAATCAAGGGAGTCAGAAGGAAACAATCAGTAGCACATGTACATGAACATTAATAAAACCATACACACATGTTCACCATTCAACATATAATTACAACATGAATTGTTACAACATTTGATATTACATATTGAACAACAAACTTATGCATATACATGTACTACATCTAAACTACAAGATCTTAAGACAACACGTCCACCTGTACATCAGTTCGCAATACAACTCTCACTATCCTACATCTTCAAGAGCATAACCACAACCTAAACAAAAGATTACATGTGGTACACGTCAGCACAATATTCAAGAAGATTGTACTGAGTACGCCTACGTGTCTTTTATATACCTCTCATCATATCTTGGCAATAAGATAAAACTAATACTTGGCAGTAACAAAAGAAATATAACAAAAGGCATATACTCGAATAAAGATGTTTATTAATAAATGAGAACACATGTTTTAGCATGACTTTCCATTATATGTAAAGTTGATAAACCAAATGCACTATTCTACCAAAGAGATTTACTGCTCACATGTACTATTCTTCCTAAGAGATTTAGTACTTTCATAATGCCCTATTCTACCAAAGAGATTTAGTGCTCACATGTACTATTTTGCCAAAGAGATTCAGTACTTTCATCAATGCACTATTCTACCAAAGAGATTTAGTGCTATCATATAATGCATCAAATATCTTATGTTTCATGTGTTCATAGCCATAAGTATGAAAAACTCAAGAAACATAGCATACAAGAACAATCATTTCATCCAATATCATATGCCAAGTGATTTACTACGCATATAATGCAAGCATATTGTATAATAAGCCAAGTCAAAGGTAATGGCATACCTTGAAAAGAGACATCCTAATCATCACACATATTCCTGATGTCAACTATATCTTTGGTCAACCCTGATTAAGATAAGATCATGTACTATCATCAGATTCTCATCATCATTAACCCTATTTATATCCATTTTAGGGTTTGCCTTATCTCTTTAGTATATTTCCATATCACTTGCATTTTTGTCTTATATTTATCTTACTGATGTTAAATTCCAAATTATAGTTCATCAACTGGATGTACTCATGTGTCACATTATTATGTGAACATATTTAGCATTATGTCACTTTCATTACCCATATCAGGGTTACATCACATGTATTAAAGGTTCTCTTCATATAATATGAATTTCATGTATAAAACTGATCTTAGAAACATATATTATATTCCAGTTACAAATATGAGGGTTTTTTGTAAATTTTATTATTTATTGAGCATGTATGCATTAATTGTGTTATCTTTAGTGTTATTATCCCTGATTAGCCATATTAATCAAATTATATTCTTTCGTGCATCAACATGACCATATCTAACATCATATGCATTATAATCATGATTACAGACTTACTGGATTTTTTCACTGCCTTAGGCAGAGCACGCATCCTTTTTCCAGCCATAGCCCGGATAACTGGCGGGTGATAAATCCAGTGCTCCACAACGTGGTTCGAACCCGGCTCCCCCCGGAGGGGGAAACCATGCCTTATCAGCTGCGCTAACACTGACCAGGTGATTATATACTAACTGACATGTTATCATAATTTTAGAACTTCGTTTGATATTTATTATCCATTAAACAAGCATTACAAATATTATATGATATCACTATTATTAATGCATCAAAAGCTTGATATTATGCTTCCATATTGTTCTATGCATTTTTTTGAGAATAACGATACCTTGTTTGTATTTTTCTGATCATCGAGCTAATTACTATGATTTATCAAACATCTGAATATAATTAGGTCATTTACCTTTTTGGACGAATCACATGTCACCACGTGGCCTGTGAGAGGCACAATTCCTTTGCCTTGGTCATTTGAGTTCATGATTGAACTAGACAAATTATGACTTGGACTGGACCCGGTTCCGAGCAACCCTCTTTCTCTCTTTTCTTCACATCTCCGCTCGATGCCTGGGCATGAGTCTGCGGTGCAAGCCGCCACCGTGGATTGGACCTTCGGAGAGAGGTCAATCTCCTATCGTTCTTCTAGTCTACCTATCCAGCACCACCGAAAAGGACTTGACGCCTCCTAATCGCCTCCTGCGGCTGCTTGGAAGTCCTACAATGCCTTCGTGATGCCACCACCACTGGGCTTGGCCTTTCCGCCTGTGCGAGTGTCACCGTTGGACTAGAGCATGAGCTAGAGATCGTCCAAGGCCTCCTCCTCTTCACCAAATCTACTCGCTTGTGCCATGTCTGCATTGCTTGTGGACTTTGTTCTTCATCCACGACATCCGCCACCTTGAGGGAAGATCTTTGACGGCATGCGATCTGCCCTAGCTCCACCTGATCTCTACTTTGCGTCGTTGGACTAGTGCCCCCTGTCCGCGGGTGTGGGTCTCGTCCTTCGCAGAGGCATCGCCTCCCAACTGCTGCCATGGCAGACCCAAAGGGGGGGTACCTCATTGGCTTCGACGGGGCTCTCATCACCTAGCCAGCAAGCTATCACCAGCGTTGCTTTGCTCATCGGCTCCTCATCGACTTGCCCTTCTTCTTAGCACTGACCATCACTGCCTCCTTTGTTTTCCATCACATCCGGCCTGGTGGGCTGTTGCTGGAGCCTCCTCTTTTCTTTCTCGTACCCAATTTCTTGCTATAATGGAGAAGGGGAGGGAAGGAGGTCTATTCTTCCTTGCCAGTTACTCAGTGACCACCGGTCGTGGTGTTCATCTTGACGACTCGAGACCAACAGATCATCCATCATCTATTCTTATCCCACATTATCCAAGCCACTACCTCCTGAATGATCGCTGCCTATGACCAAGCAACTAGCCACTAGGTATAATACAACATCATGGCTCTTGATCCCTCATGTGTGGTTCAGATTTAGCCTCTACTGGTCTGGATCCACAGCTTTAGAAAGGGATGCCTAGTCGTTACTCATTGGAAGCGCGACTTCGTAAGATGTGGCTATAAGTCATAAACCATATACCCGGCTTCTAATTATCAACCCTTCAACTACATACATTATTTTATCATCTAAAACCTCAACATCTCTCTCTACGATCATCCCAACAAGATGAAACTCCAACCATAGTTTCAGAACCATTCTTTCTACATTTGGGTGCCAAGTTATCACTAATTGACCAATCAATTAATTATTCCAAAAAGATTAATAAAGTCTCATCGAATATAATATCCACATGGAACAATTCCTAAACTCTTTCAAACTAAAGGAATCACCTTTTTATGATCAAAATGCACCTGTATATACTTTCAAAACAATCATTCCCATATGAAATCCATGGACACGATTATCTAATTGGGCACTCCAAAACATCAAAAGTTCACTCTATCACATCTCGTCCTCTAGGTCACCTATCAATGTCTTTCCCGATACCACATCTCTAAACACCCACAAACCAATAGGGTGAAACCCTACACCCACACAAACTGATAGGGTGTAACTCAAGACACCCAAAAACCGATACAAAGCCTGTCCAAGGCTCTCAAGCCCGAGACAACACTTCTAGTTGCAAGGCACACCTCACACATGTACCCAAAGCATCACCAAGGATGTCACCATACAACCAAGGTCCAAACAAGGTTCCCATATCTCTCTCTCTCCTCTAGATGATTCTAAGGTAGAAAAGGAACATTCAAGAGGTGGAAAACTTGCATATCAACCACAACTCTTGGTAAATTGCAATTTGCACCAAAAGCTCACCACAAAACACAAGCATCAACCAAACAAGCTCAAGCAAGAGACCTCATGCGTCCAACATGCCCTAATTACATCTCATATGATTAGAGAAAGGTACTAAGCAATCTTCTTTAGAAAAACAAATAGGGTTATCCCAAAATGTGGGTCAGGGTCCTTACACCAAAGCTTCACACCAACCCTCACTCATAAGAAAAGCCTAACCTTCCATTCTGCTTTGTACATATCATCCAACATTTTGGATACCTGGTGAGTCTCCAATAAAGAAGACATAGATTTTCAGTGTGATCTAGATTCTTCACTCCCATGTTATAGTGGATTCGTGGAGTTCTATAACCTCTGATTGATCATGCCTATAAATCTTTTTTCCCTAAGGTTTTGCAAAATTAGATGAAAGGGAGAAGAGAACAGTGCTTTTCGATGAATCCATACTGAAGAAGCTCATGAGGATGGTCGAGATTTTTGACCCAAGTCCAAGCTCCCAGTGTACGTTAGGGATGGTTTTAGAAGCCAAAATCTAATACACCTTCTTCTATAGAGTTCTTTACGTATCATGAGTCCAGGGTGTCAATAGTAATATCCCATGGTTCTATTCAAGGCCATGAACTTCTAGGAAAGAGGGAATAAGTAGAAAATTGAAGTGGTTCAATCCTTATCATGACGTTTCTTATATAGCCTTAGGATTATGGATCGATGGATACAGTCCCCATGCTTGCACATATTTGGCAAGACATTTCAATTAGGCAATAATTACATATGTTCCCCCTATCTTTATATAAACTCTTAATTTTTATTATATAATCCAAAGGTCGTGAAACCCCCACTTTCCTATTAAAACGTTTTTTGGTAAAACAACAAGCCATTTGGTAGAGCATATGAGCATATGACACCAGTTGGTCATTAATCTTTATAGGAAAGCTTCTATATTATTTTATCTCTCTCTCTTTTGGTGTATTCCTCCAATTATATTTATCCTTATTTCTAGGTGACTCCTTAATACGTTTCCCAAGTTATTTAGTAATTGGTATTTATTGAGATGTCTTTCCGTTTAAAACAATACCATTATCTCATAGATTTTCCTTTTTATCCCAATTTCTATAATTCTCTTCTTTCATTGTTATTTTTTACTATACCAAAGATTAGTTCAAAGTAATACTAATTAATGTCCAAAGACATGTGTTGCCAAACCATCTAGATATTATTCCTTTATTTATCTAAAACACCATACACCTTATTTTCTTTTAGAAACTTACATATTATTTTGTATTTCTATATCCAATCATTAACAAAGTGACCATTCTTTAGTTATGCACAAAAACTCTCCTTTCTAGATTATTCTACATAATTCCATATTTAAAGTACCAATTGTCCATTACTTTTTGAAATCTCTTTATTATTGGATTTTCCACTCTTTCCTTTGCTAAAAACATTATCATTTTATTGCAACAACAAAACACACTAAATGCCTTATATTTATTTTACTTGTGCCACAATGACATTTGAAAATCAAATTCTCTTGGGCCTTTATATGGGCCATGGTTTTCAACCATACCATAATGGTAATTGATATTATTATTCCATGAATAATACCATTATTTAGAAAAACATGATTTATATTTATATCATTAAATTTTACCAAAATTTTGGATATAACATTCATCCCTCCTTAAAAGGAATTTTGTCCCTAAAAGTCACACCCAGTAAGGTGAATGTCAAATATATTTCGTATTAATTTTACAAGTTCAAGTTAGCAACGCAACTTAGATTATCTTTAACATCTTTTAATGATATGCAAATTTCACACATTATGTCTAAGATTAGTCCCCAAATTCAATTCAAAGTATACCCACGTCATTAGTATAAACATGATACCATATTTTGGTGATTACATTTCCACATCTGATTTCAATTTCACTTGGTGATCATCCCTTCACCAAGGTTTTCAACCTATTATTCATATTTTTTTATCATAAGGGTGATGTAACACCTCCAACCCTAAGTCATGCCATTAAGTTCAACTTGAGGTATTCATTTCCGTATATTTATTTTAAGCATAACATGTGTCCATCCAATCTCCCTCCCTCATAATGAGATGAAATAAGCACTTGACTGCAACAACCAACTCTGGTGTGTTAGGTTAATGGTTCATCCCATTCTAAAAGTAGAGATGGTGTATCCACACATTATCTCAAAATTTCACATTCTAGATTGAATAATTATCAGCATGACTTTAAACCATACAATTCCACAATTTTCTTATATGCCATGAAGTGCCTCTTTAACTCTTAAGTTTACACACAACTCCTTTCATTATTACACGACTTCTTGTATCTTTTATATTTAAACCTCGTATATTATGAACGTTAAACACTTCCTCAAGGTCTCTAGGGATATAAATACTTTTTTTTGGTTTGATGTCATCCTTATGCATCTAAAACCCATTGGGCCACATCAACATCATGAAGGTTTCCAATTTCCTAAGACATGGACATCATGTAAATGTAATTGTTACCTTCTAATAAAATGGTCTTATGCATTCAAGGAACAATCAAATCCCAATCCCATTGGTCCCATGTACCTTTAATACTCCCTACTTAACCTTAGGATTGATTTAGGGCTCTAATCTTCCTAAGGGTTTCCTTGAAATGTCAAAACTATAACTATTTTCAAGCACATTATTTTCATATGTAATTATTTAAATCAAATCTCCTCCATCTCTTATGATGCTCATTATTCACTTTATCCCCTAATAGAACGCATGCCAACTTTCTTTTCCGGACTTGGTCTCATACTATCAGCCACTTCCACAATCACTTTTCCTTATATTCTTCTGAGATGGCATACTTGGGTTCACAGAATCATACTCATGATTTGTACTTTCATATTTTATATCCCTAATACTTTTGGTGACTTTCATAGTTACCTCAATATTTAAATTGATTCATCATGTCACCATTAGGGAAGGTTGTAACCTAGGCTTCCTTCTTTGCTCACAGGAGGAGGTTATATTTTTTACCCACAACTTAATCCCAAGGTCTAAAGGTTCTTCCTCCCCATGGGTCCTTTTCCCACTCATGGGTTGACCCACCCCAGGTCAGGACATCAACCCTGAAAATTCAGCAAAGGGTTTCATATTGTCATCTTTTTATGCAACCTAAATAGGAATTTCTTGTTATAACCTCTCAACCTATATCCTATTTTCTGAATTGTGTGCCTTCTCTAAGGGGATCCTCTTTATGGCTAACCCTCTATTAAGTATTTTGGTCTTCCTTGTGTGGACATTTCATACATAGGCATTTCTTTCTAGGCTCGATCACCCCATGCTCTTTAACTCACCAGAGATTGATAGGGTTTGAGTAGGCTATATCCATAATGCCTTGTTCATAGGTTTCTTATGTTTCTTAAAATTTTTCAAAAGTGCCTTGTTCAAGGAGGATGACTTCATCCTACTTAATCTCAAAAACCTAACTTCATATGGCAAGGGAAGTTCCTTTTTAGGGTTTATTAAGAAAGAGAAGGATACATGGATGAAAGAGATGAAAACTAATTTTAAAAGTGTTTTACTTTGGGAAAAATATTCCGACTATGGCCAGGAAGGATGCATGGGTCTAGTAGTCCTCATAATCTGATTAGTGATGTGGAGGAAATTTTTGCCATCCCCTAGGTCGTGGTCCCTTCTAAACACCATTGTATTTATAAAATACCCTAATAATTCCCTCATGTTTATCCATAATACTTGAAATCATAAACTATTAAATATTATTGAAAAATTTGGTGCTCTGATGCCAAAGGTAAGGACCTCACTTTTTGGCAAACACAAATTAAGGAAGACCTTAAAGTTGAGTGCCATGACCTACAATTCTCAGAAGGATATAGATTTTGAACAAATAAAAATCAATAGCAAATAATTTCCATTAATTCAAATTTTGTGTGGAAGTTGTTCCTCTTGAACTTACAGAATTTTCTATCATTAGATTTGTACATATGAGAACTTTATTAGAAGAAATGTCTATCTATTACTCCTTACAAATTAACTTTAATGTCTCCAAGTAATTTCATTTTCCATCATATCTAATATCATCTTATCTAGGATGTACCTAAAACATTGTAAACAAAAGCATGGATCATTATATCAAAATATAATGTGTATGTGGGGTGTATACAAAACTGTGCAAGTAAACTAACAACATATATTCCATCAAATACTTGCAAATAAGAACTGGAATTTTCTTCACATAATCTTTCTTTATGTGATACTCATAGTGTCATTCTAATTAAATAAAATGTATATAAACATCCAAAAATTTAGTTATTCAATGATTTGACCAATGGAATGATGCCACATCAGCAAGATTACCTGGACCAACGTCTGACTGCGATAAAGGGGAGAAATTATTGATATGCCCTTGTACTTAATATACTAATGCATGGTCCTCTGGGACATTTGACCATGACTCATCCCTTCCTCATGCTAGGGCCCATGTGACCAATGATCCCTATGTGCAGCTCACTAGCCCTTCCCTTCCTGGATGAAGTGCCACTTCTGTCACGGGGCCTTCTTCCTATGCCACCCTCAAGCTGCTCACCAACCCTCACAGAAAAAAAGCCTAATGCTCCATTCTTCTTTTGTACGTGTCGTCCAACACTTTGGATCCCTGGGAATTCTCCATAAAAGGAGACAAAAGTTTTCCCTCTGGTCCATATTCTTCACTTCCTCTATTATAATGGCTTCATGGAGTTCTAAAGCCCCTGTTCCCTTGTGGCGATAGAGCTTTCTACCCCACAGTTTTGCACAACTTGATGAAATGGAGACGAGCACCATTCTCTTTGAAGAATCCATACTTGAGAAACTTGTGAGGATGGTCGCGATTTCAGACTTGAGTCCAAGCTCCTGTCTTAGGTTATGAATGGTTTTAGAAGACAAAACAACTCCCACCTTCTTCCATAATTGTCTTTACATATCATGAGTCCAGGGTGTCAATATCCATCTTCCCTTAGTTCTATTCAGGGTCACGAACTTCTAGGTAGAGAGGGAAGAAGTAGAAAAAAAGTGCTTATTTCTTAACACTCATTTGCTTATATAGACTTAGGATTGTGGATTGGTGGGTACAATTCCCATCCTTTTACATATTTGTCAATGTAGAAAATAATTAAATACCTTCCCCTATATATAAACTCTTAGTTTCTATTCTATAATCCAAAGATCAAGAAACCCCCACTTTCCTATTCAAATGTGGTTGTTGTAAAACAGCAAGCCATTGGGGAGAGCGTATAAACATATGACACCAATTGGTAATTTATCTTTGTAGGAAATGTTTTGGATTGTTCTATCTCTCTCTTTTTTGGTATATTACTCCAATTATATTTATCCTTATTTCAAGGAAACTCCCTAATAACTTTCCCAAGTTATATTTTCTAATTGAGATTTATTTGGATGTCTTTTCGTTTAAAACAATACCACTATCTCATAGAATATCCTTTTCCTCCCAATTTCTTGAATTCTCTTCATTCCTTTATTATTTTAGAGTACACCAAATATTAGTTCAACATAAAACTAATTGATTTCCAAAAACACATGTTGCTAAACTGGCTGAATAATTATTCCTTTAATTATCTAAAGCACTATACATCTTTTTTTGCAAACTTTCATTTTATCTTATATTTCTATTATCCAATAATTAACAATATCACCATTCTTTATTTATTCACAAAAAACCACTTTTCAAGAGTAGTCCGTATATATTACATATTTAAAATACATTGTCCATTACATTTATAAATTCTTTAATATTGGATTTTCCACTTTTTCTTCTGCTAAAAATGTTATTGGATCATGGCAACCACAAAACACATGAAATTCCTTTTATTTCTTTAACATGTGACATACGGAATTTTGCAAGGCAAAGTCTCTTGGTCATGTATATGGGCCATGGGTTTCACCCACACCACAAAGGTAATTAACATTATTATTCCATCATTAATATAATTATTTATAAAAACAAGCTTTATATTTATATCATTCAATTTTACCAAAATTGAGGATATAAAAAATATTTACTTCATGTCCCAGAATTGGGCTCGGGCCACCTTCCCTATCTGGGGTTTGCCTTCCTTATCTCGGGCTTGACATAATTTTTGGTTTATATGCCTAGAGGGCCAATCATGTGATGATTGTAATGTGGCATGTTCTAATTGATTTTATATTAATAAAATGACATCAAAATATGATTGGTCATAAACATTGTAAAGTGCTGCTCTTTGCAAATCCCAGCATATCCCAGAACCTATTAGCATTACACCACTGAATACCTAATCCTTTACTTCAATTACATTTATTCTATTTTATTCAATTATGAGGTAATGATATAATATAATAAATATCTAAACAATGATGATGCTCAATGACATATGTCTTTATCTTTAGGACCTGAACAATGAGATCACATGTATGATAAGTGTACATACATTCTTATTATGTCCCTAGTTAGTTATTACTATGGAAGTAAAATAGACAATAATAATACATAAGACTATAGTGTGTGTTGGTTTATGACATAAACTCAGCACTCATAATATGTGATATCAAGCCAAACACAAAGGTGCTTGTTAGAGAACAGTGTACCAGACAGACCCACTGTGAGAGTGATACATGGAAACCATTACTTGGTAGTCAAAATCATTTCTTATAGTCATTGTGGTGATTGTGGTTCTTAGACCTAAAACAACTACATTCATCACATGTCATTCACTGTTCTTTGACATTGTCTACTGTGACCTTGAATAAAGGTTTCCATAAAAATAGTGTTAGGGTGCACTGTGACACATAGGGATGACAGTGAGTGATGTAGATGGTACTTGACCCTCCTACGGGAGTATGATATCCTAGACACTTGATAAGTGAGATTGAGAAATGTGTGGCCATGCTTATGTGAGTCAAAGTGAGATATTGAGATTACATATATCTCAGACTGTTTGCTCTATTTCAAGGATTATGGAATGAAAATTGAAGAGGATAGTGATTTTGTGCCTTAAATTCAATATGGATATCAGTGACAAAGGACCTATATGATCACTATAACATATTGTAGGTTGAATTTTTTCTCTAACATTTCGATTACTTGGGTAGCAATGATGTCTTGCTAGATATCAGTCATTGCTTGTGTTGTCATAAATCAATTATGGACATTCACTACTAATGTAAATTGGAACCTACATCATCACACACATAGGATACACTTAGAATAGGAGTTTATTCATGATTGTTGTTTAAATTTGATTAATAAGATGTTAGGTATTCAATTTAAACATCAATCATTGAAATTTTGAATGACTGGATTGTGAACTAACTGGTTCAAGTGTTGAATCGATTGATTCAAGTGGAACGTCAATTGAACAAGTATTGGTAATCAAAATCATGAGATGACTAATTTAGCAAGTTAATTGATACACTCACATCTATGAACTGATCAATTCAGGTTGTAAATCGATCGATTGGCTGATCAATTCAATTGGATCAAGGATTGATTCTGATGCCATGTTGTGAATTAATTAGATATTAATTGAAAATTCAATGTGATTGGGAAACATACTGGAATGAGCAATTCAGGAGTTGAATTGATTGACTCACATGCCGATTGATCAGTTCATGATTAAACCAACTATATTGTCATTTACAGGTTTGAAAATTCATGAAAAATCCATCCTCTTTAACTCCTGCTCAGACTAGAACTCCTGACCCTGACCCTCATATAAATAGAGGGGTAGTCGAGGTTTTCTAGAGACACAACAATAATATTTGACAATTATTGTCTTATCTAGTTGTGGTAACTGAGAGAACCAGAGAATGTCCTACCTTTCAAAGGGAGGGATAGAAAGGGAGAGATAATTTGAAGAGAAAGTTAGTGCTAGCACACCGACTAGAAGGGACAACTCCTTATTTGTTGATCTAGAATGACAGGAGTTACACATGTTACATGTGGACTACAGTAGAGGCAAGGAGGATGTTTCCTACCACTACGAGGACAAAGTCAACTTCCATCTATGGTGATCAACTAGGAGGCCACTATTGATGCTATCTAGGTGCAACATGAAGAAAGGTGCATGCTAGAATAAGGGAATTGTCTTAGGACTTTCTCCAGGACTAGGTATAAATTTGCAACTCTCCTTCCCATTACATCGTTGTTGATGTGATCTACTATTTCAAGGGTAATACGTCAGGTAAATTTTTGTTTTTGTTTCCTAATCTGACGTCATATTTCCCAACGGTGGTATCCGACCCATGCCAATTTACTATTCTTTGGGAATTAATAGATATGATCAAATTTTACTTTTCATCATTTATTTATTGCATATGATGTGAATAATTAAAATGATTAATGTGCATGTCGTATTAAATACCACATGAGATCCCATCTATATATATATATGTGTGTGTGCACATGTGCAATTTACACAAGTCACATTAAAAGTTATTCTTGATGGAGGATGTGAAGCATGGTTATAGCCAATGACCCTGGAGATCTTGTGCATGGTTGGATGGTTATTTATTCCCATTTTATGTCAGTTTTCAAACTAATCCCCTATCTTCTCTTCCATATGTAAAAATATTAATTCTTTCCTTCCTATTCTACCCTTGAATGTAACACGAGGTCTCCCTGTTACCATGTAATATATTAAATAGAACTAGGATAAATTTAATTATTGTTATGATGAAGAAGATGTTGTACACTAGATGAACCACCTATTTGAGAAGACGAGTGTTACAACCCCAATTTTTGGGTTTGTTTGGTGAGAAATGTAATTTCTCATATTAAAGATAATTGAACAAAGAATGATATAATTTGTTTTGAATACATGGATTTTGTTTACAATAGCCTTGATGTCTGTGTCGTGCACTTTATTGGCTATTGGGCCCAAATAATAAGAAAATTCAATTAATGAATGAATAATTGGATTTTTAAGAAAAGAAATATGTAGAAACCTTTGGAAGGCAAGTCCAAAGAGGATTTCGTGCCTCTTAGGTTCCTTGGGTACCAAGGAGTCCAAGGTTGCAAAAAGAAAGCAATAAGAAAAGAAAAGATTAATTAAGTATTTCTTTATTAAGAAATAAATTGGAAATAATGATAAAATGTGGAAAATGAGTGGTAAGAGGCATAAATGAGATTTCTTGGAGAAATTTCGTATCCATGGGATTTCTAATGATAAAAGGAATGCCAATGAGGAAAATAAAAGAGAAATAAAGAGAAAACCTCAAAAAGAGGTATTTTAAGGAGAAATAAACAAGATTATGTGAAATAATGCATTTAGATGCATCTAGAAGGATAATGGAGTGTCTTGGGATCCAAGGAGTCCCAATAAAGAGGAAAGAAAGAGAAAATACTAAAAAGGCAAAATAAGAGGATAATGTGATACATTATTAATGAATTTTGTGTTGTTTTTAAAAGGTGGTATTTTCTGTTAAAAGGAAACATGATTTCGTGACCAATAACTAAAAGGCAAGTTTAAAGAGAATAAGAAAGAGGAATTTCGAACTCCTAAATATCCATGCAACAAGGAGTATCAAGGAAATAAAAGTTAACGAAGAAAGAGAGAGAGATGGTTGCTTCACAACCAAGGAAAGTGTATTTCCCTTCGAGTTGGGACTTGAATCCTCATGAGGCATGCCTTAGGGCTTCATACTCCACCCTATATAAAGGGTAGAACCCTGGTTCGAGTTCTAAGGGATCTTACATCTTTCTCTCTCTACTCCATTGCTTCTTTAGGTTTGAAACCCTAAACATGTACGCAACACATCTATGGAGTGGTGAGGGACCAAAGGACGACCTTGGTTGATGCGGCTTACTCCCACGACATCAGGGGGAGGTTTTCCGTCAAGCTACGCGCCCATGATCACGTGTGGCCGCAGCAGCACGGCTGTAGGGCCGCCGAGAGGTGCAGGCCTGGCCAGCACAAACCAGCTGCTTTGGCCGCGGGTTAAGGGCAACCCCAGGGGCGTGGGGGAACTTTGGAGAGAAGGGTGTACTCCCTGGGAGTCGATGGACCCTGGAAAGGAAGGGGGCACGCCCGCGTTTTGGCTGCAGCCGACGGCCATGCCCTGGGTCAGAGGTTGAAGAAGATCGGGTCACTTTGACGACTTTACCCCTCCGTGCCATACATTGCCAGTTACTTACGCAAGGGTAGAACGGTCTTTCAATGATGTTTCTATATCAGCAACGTGATGCATGGAAAGAACATGTGGCGGCTTCTGATTGGCCAAGTAGGTGAATCTTTGCAA
The DNA here is from genome assembly GCA_963693085.1 of Alisma plantago-aquatica. Lineage (NCBI taxonomy): Eukaryota > Viridiplantae > Streptophyta > Magnoliopsida > Alismatales > Alismataceae > Alisma > Alisma plantago-aquatica. Next base: position 752,698,842 of record OY856413.1, read on the forward strand.
AATTCATATCTCGTAAACCGTAGCTCAGATAAATGTGAATAATATATGAATTTTGATCAGGAGAACGAGTGGAATCCAATAAAATTGGTATTAAATACATATTTCGTTCCTAATTGCAAAATTACTATAAGTTAATGAAAAGTGCATTAAAGTAAAGATAAAAACCCTATTTGTGAATTAAAGGTTGAATCTAGAATGCTTAATGGGTTAAATGGAGTGTTAATAACCTGTTGAATGATAATCTGATCTAGATGTAGAATTCCATGATTTAGGGTTTTACCTCATGTGAGAATGATTAAATAATTTAGAAACCCTAATTTAGGGTAAAAGAAGTTAAAATCATATTTAATTTGAAAATGTGAAAATATGATTGTTTAATGATGGTTCTGAGTTATTTGTATATAAAAGACCTTAATTCTAGATAAATACCCTAAATGTAGTAATTAGGGTCTTTTCATGAATAAAAGGTAGAATTGATGGTGGAGTTCATATGTTAATTAGACCCTAATGAACTTTGAATTAATGACAAATGTTTATAATGATCTTGTCATGGATTAAAGGGATAAAAATAGTAGCTTTAATGAAACAGAAGCTTAATTAATGATTAATGTGCCTTTAAATGTGGAAATAGGGTTATATGTTGTTGATATAACCTTAATACTGAAGAATAGATAAGATAACTAGGGTTTTTGAGAAATGGCATAAAATTAGGGTTTAATATGATAAAAGATGAAGGGAAACCCTAATTGCAAAATGAAATCCTAAAATGGATGCAAGAAACCATAGAAAGTGAATCCAAGTTAATAAAGTAGGTTCTTGATAAAGTGTGTAATAAATAGAGTACATATTATTTTCAAGAATTATGTGATTGTTGAATTACTTGGATTGCATGCTTGGTTGGATTTTCTTAATGCTTTTGAAATCATCAAATCGGGTATGTGGTTAATTATGAATAACCGATTTAGTTTCCCGATGGATTCTCGAATGTTTAATCGCATTGAATGCAACTAAACTGTTTGGATGTTCATACTGCAATTATAAAGTGACTATGACTATCACATAATGTATATGCCTTCTGGCTCAGATCCTGGTCCCCTTTGTGTTGTAATGGCTGACCTGGTATATGCTACCTAGAGGGTAGGTCCATCAGGTCATGAATGACTTAGTATATGTCTTCCTAGAGGGTAGGTCCATCAAGTCACCTTTATAGAGGTACCATATAAGTCCTTACAGGGACAACACAGAGTTGTGGATAGGTATGGATTGAGTAGTTTGGCTTAAAACGTAATCTTGATTGTTAAATGATTAATTGAGTGATTATATTGTTAACATAGTTGAACATTATTTGTTCCCTCTACATACCAGCTTCGGCTGACCGTCGTTTTGTTTGTCGGTGATTTAGGTACAAATCTCAAACGAACAAACAGTAAAGTGACACATTGTGAATTCAAGAATTAAAGAACAAGGAGGAATTAGTTAGAATAGTTCAGCTGAGGTTAGAAGTTTAGTTTGTTCCAAACATTTCAAAGGTATGCAAAGAAAAATTTTATTACCATTTTTTCAGTATAGTCTGTTAGAATTTAATAATTGTTTTTGGTTATATGTCAAACCTTTGATCCAGAATTAATGGGTGTGGCTTCAACCTCTTGGTCTCCCTTAATTGGGGGTTACTAAAAGGTGAGGTCATAACATTTGGTATCAGAGCATAGGTTCCTCATTTAACCATTAATAATTATTAAATTTTACAAACTCCATAGAACCCAAGGGAGTTATTAGAGGATTATCCGAAAGATAGAGGTGTCTAGAAAAGGATCACGACCAGGGGCTGGCAATATTTTCCTCCGCACCGCTAGTCGGAATACGAGGACTCCCGGATCTGTGTGACTGCCTGGCCAAAGTCTTAGGGTATGAATCGAAATAAGATACCTTTAGGTTTTCTCATCTTATTCATCCCTTCTCACGTCAAAATTCTGATAAGGACCTAAAGGATTAGGGTTTTCTTTCTTCTTTTCACCCTCTTGAGGTATGGGTAAGGTTAATAAGGTTTAAGGAATCCTCCACCAAATGAATGAAAGGCATGTAAATAAGATGTCATGGACATAAGCTTAATAGATTAAGCGCAAACTAAAGAATAGATACATGCTTAGGTCGTATGACATAAGTTGTCATGTCCTCAGAAGAGACTTGAGGCTAGACCTTCTTATCAGGAGGATAAGTTAGTCTTGGAGATAGAGATCTCCATTGCACGTAGAGACCTGGCACATCCTCTGAGGATGATGCTAACCCTAACCCTAAGTGAAGGTTAGAGAGAGATGAGTTGGACCAGGTGTTTGAAAGAACCTGCCTTTGGGATGCCATATGATCCATGGGTGACCTAGCAACCCAACCCTGGGAAGGTTCATGCATGTAAGCATGTTAGGGTAAAGGATAGCGCCTTAGATGATGATGCTAGTGAAGGACCTTAGAAACTCTATGGGCTTGTGCAAGTAGGGTATAGATGGCATCCAGGGCACGTCATAGTGTTGACAGTAGGATGAAACCCTGGATAAGGAATTATGATGGAGCATAAAGGGTCATGGATGATCTTGAGCAACCATAAGTTCGAACCTTGGCTTCATCCATGTAGAGCATGCTTTTGAGGTTGATCCTTCATGAAGAAAGGACCTCTAATGGTGAGGTTGGATGTGGGGTTAGCTCTAGAGAGAGCAAGAAAACCAGCAAGAAGGTTTGAAGCCTAAAACCCTGAACAATGGATGATAGTGGTTGCCTCATGATCAATCCCTAAAAGTTGATGATACCTTGGTTGTCTTAAGAGGGACCAAACCCTTGAGAAAAGATGAAGCTTCTGGTACCTACGGTATAGATGTTTACCTTCCGAGGTAGGAAGAAGAGTTACTTAGACCTAGAAAGGTTTAGTAGCAGGTTATGAGGCCTTGTACCTTGTTGGTTGTCCTTAAGGAGGACCCAACTCTAAGTGTTTCTTGGGTTGAAGGATGACAAGGAGTGCATGTCATGCCTTTTTCATGCTTGGTTCGTAGATAAGAGACAGAGCATGCGGTGAACCTAGGGATCCTAGGCCTAAGAGGGGAAGTGGTGTACCTAAGGCTCATGATGAGAAGTTGAGTTCCTTTAGAAGCGAGCATGGTACTCCTCATGAATAGAGGAAAAGGGAAGCCCCTTAAGTTTAGGGTATGTTTGATGAACCCCTCACAACTAGGTTGATGATAAAGGAAAGTATGATCTTGATCCAACTTTGAGGAAAGAGGACAAGTATGACCTAGCATGGTTCAGTCGATGATCTGCTTGTGCCTTAATAGCCTGGTAGGGTTAAGTAAGCTCATGTGGATGTAAATGCTAGACCTAAGAGCTTTTGTGACCTTGTTGTCAAGAGATAGTTTTCCTCCCATCCTGGGAGAGGGACCCCTTTGGTAGGGTGTATATCAGTTTTGTTGGTTTAAGGTAACCTGAAGAGGTCTCATAGGAACTTGTAAATCTAAGTGAAAAGTACATGATATGAGAATGAACCTGTAGACCCATAGATATCCATCTCTAATTGCATATGAATGTGTTACCATGGAGGTAACCAGTATGGGGCTTGACCCGGGTAGGCAGGTTGCCATGATCCCTATGAAAGGATTGGGAGCCAGCCCATGAATGCAGAAGAAGAGATGATGAAGACTTGGGTAAGGTTCTAAGTGAACATGTACTATAATGGAGAATCATAAGTCTATCCTAGGGTCAGGTAGGGATAAGACCGATGAAAGTAGGAGTTGCCTAATTCCCCAGTTGCACATGACCATAGGGTCGGGAGGTAACAACTATCATTGTATGAGGGCCATGAGTTAGGATATTGATCACCTTCATGAACTCATGGGACCCGAAGGGTAGATGAGTAGGGCACTCTCTTGATGCATGAGGGAAGAGGGATGACCCCAAAAGAGTCGGTACCCTATAGACCTAGAGGAGATGACCAAGGATATAAACCTCAGTAGGTTCAAGACTAGTTTTCCATGGAGGTAACTTTGATATCAAAATGATTGTGATGAAGAGACATATGTGGCACGTTGCAACTTAGATGTAAAGGTGTATTGGCAAGGTGGGATGTACCATCTCTACTCTTGGAACCGGAAGAACTCTGTATTTGGACTGCAGCCAAATGCTTATTTCCTCTTGTTATGGGGGTGAGAGATAGGACATTACGCATGCCATACACCAAGGATAAGAGATGATGTAAGTTGGAACATTGCCATGGGAAATGGGGATAGAGAAGATAATATACCCTGGTAAAGTGAATGATACATGGATGGTTTGTAAACACTAAGAGGAATGAGGTAGTCACCTTATGTGGATGTTTTTATCATGAGCTATGCGGAACTTACAAGTTATACCAGGTTGAGTTTGATCACCATGATGATGAAATCAGAGAGTGTTCTTAATGAAAATGGACATAGAGTTTGAGGTGAGATGATAAGTGAAATACATGGAAGTGTATGTCTTCAATGTTACCTAATACCTAAGGATGTGAGGTGGTAATGAATGTTCTAGTTAAGACTTGTTTGACTAGAAGCTAGAAGAGGTTGTTTGGCTAACCCTAAGTTTGTAAAGGAGAGATGTTTGGATAACACTCAGATGTAACAAGATACGTTGAACCAGTTGATGGTTGTTTGGTTAGCCAGTCTTGTCCTTGATGTAATGAAAGGATGGTGGTAGAACCTCAAGTACACTTCTTTGGAAAAGAAGGTGATGAAACCCCAACTAGAGTAGTTTATGGTTTCAGAGGAATCAATCTTGAAGAATCATGACATATAGGCAATCATGATTGAAGATCACCATACACCGAGGAAAATGGCAATAATACCTTGGACGCTTAAGATGAAGTTGCATGTGGTTTATGGCCATGCAAGCTAGGAGGTAAAGGACGAACCCCAGTAACCCAGTGTATTGATATAGAGGACAAAAGAGTCCCTGAGAGGGACACAAAATCCTCTTTGGACTTGCCTTCCAAAGGTTTATACACATTTCTTTTCTTAAAAATCCAATTATTCATTCATTAATTGAATTTTCTTGTTATTTGGGCCCAATAGCCAATAAAGCCCACGACACAGACATCAAGGCTATTGTAAACAAAATCCATGTATTCAAAACAAATTATATCATTCTTTTTTCAATTATCTTTAATATGAGAAATTACATTTCTCACCAAACAAACCCAAAAATTGGGGTTGTAACATCCTTCCCCTCTTATAGGAATTTTGTCCTCAAAATTCTATCAAGCAAACAAACAATTCAGGATCAGACTTTTCCATGTCCATCATTGGCCCCTATGTGGCTTTACCGTACTCATGGCGCTTCCATAGAACCTTTATCATCACATATTCTTTTCTCTGAGTTCTTTCATCCCGGCGTTTATAAACTGCACAGGTGACTCAGGCCATGTCAGCCTCCCTTGGGGCTCACTAGGTTCATTGCTCAGCACATGGTCGGGGTACCTCACATAGTGCTCTAAACTGGACACATGGAACTCATCACACATTACTTTATCCTGATGGGTAAGGTCAAACTTAACCTTCTCCACCAAACCATATCAAAAGAACCCATGCATCGGGGACTCAACTCTCTTAGCTATAACTTAGAGGGGTCGGATTTTCACATATTCTTCCACAGTAACTTGTATGTCAGTCTACTTTGCATCTGCTCATGACTCTCATCGTCTCTAGGCTCCTTTGAGCCCTTGCACAAACAAAGTTACTTCATCTACACACACTGTGGTCCTTTTCTAACCATCATGTGGTCCTTTTCTAACCATCATGTGGCCTCTTTCACCAACATCACCTTACTGAAGTGGTGACCGACACAACCTCCCTTACAGAGCTTCCTATAAAACCCGATACTGGCTATGGTGGTCATTGTCACATCTTTCATAGGACAAGAACTGTCTCTAGATATCACCCTGAATGAGCACACATGCCCTCGTCAGACCCTTTGGTCTGGATTATACTAACCCTTAGTTAGGGGTGATAAACTATACTATCATCGAGTTCTTTATGTACCTACTTTCACCTTATGGAAGTGAACCTTTAAGTCATACTCATGAACTTTTGAACTTGCATCATGGTGTAGTTGAACCATCCCTCTCATATGTAGCTCAACCTGATCTGTCCCTTGATAGTACTCTTTCTTTCTTTCTTATAACATCTAGGTAAGGCGATCTACCATAACCCATATTGCCTCATGACCTTTCTTGGTCAAGGGGAGTCCTATCACAACATCCATAGTGTTGAGCTCAATAACTAAAAGGCAAGTTTAAAGAGAATAAGAAAGAGGAATTTCGAACTCCTAAATATCCATGCAACAATGAGTATCAAGGAAATAAAAGGTAATGAAGAGAGAGAGAGATGGTTGCTTCACAATCAAGGAAAGTGTATTTCCTTTCGAGTTGGGACTTGAATCCTCATGAGGCACGCCTTAGGGCTTCATACTCCACCCTATATAAAGGGTAGAACCCTGGTTCGAGTTCTAAGGGATCTTACATCTTTCTCTCTCTACTCCATTGCTTCTTTAGGTTGAAACCCTAACCATGTAAGCAACACATCTATGGAGTCGTGAGGGACCAGAGGATGACCTTGGTTGATGCGTCTTACTCCCACGACATCAGGGGGAGGTTTTCCGTCAAGCTACGCGCCCAGGATCACGTGTGGCCGCAACATCATGGTTGTAGGGTCGCCGAGAGGTGCAGGCCCGACCAGCACAAACCGGCTGCTTTGGCCGCGGGTTAAGGGCGACCCCAGGGGCGTGGGGGAGCTTCGGAGAGAAGGGTGTACTCCCTGGGAGTCGATGGACCCTAGAAAGGAAGGGGGCACGCCCGCATTTTGGCTGCAGCCGGCGGCCATGCCCTGGGTCGGAGGTTATGGAAGATCGGGTCACTTTGACGACTTTACCCCTCCGTTCCATACATCGACAGTTACTTACACAAGGGTAGAACGGTCTTTCAATTATGTTTCTATATCAGCAACGTGATGCATGGAAAGAACATGTGGTAGCTTTTGATTGGCCAAGTAAGTGAATCTTTGCAAAATTCATATCTCGTAAACCGTAGCTCGGATAAATGTGAATAATATATGAATTTTGATCAGGAGAACGAGAGGAATCCAATAAAAATGGTATTAAAAATAGATTTCGTTCCTAATTGCAAAATTACTATAAGTTAATGAAAAGTGCATTAAAGTAAAGATAAAAACACTATTTGTGAATTAAAGGTTGAATCTAGAATGCTTAATGGGTTAAATGGAGTGCGAATAACCTGTTGAATGATAATCTGATCTAGATATAGAATTGCATGATTTAGGGTTTTACCTCATGTGAGAATGATTAAATAATTTAGAAACCCTAATTTAGGGTAAAAGAAGATAAAATCATATTTAATTTGAAAATGTGAAAATATGATTGTTTAATGATGGTTCTGAGTTATTTGTATATAAAAGACCTTAATTCTAGATAAATACCCTAAATGTAGTAATTAGGGTCTTTTCATGAATAAAAGGTAGAATTGATGGAAAAATGAGTTCATATGTTAATTAGACCCTAATGAACTTTGAATTAATGACAAATGTGTATAATGATCTTGTCATGGATTAAAGGGATAAAAATAGTAGCTTTAATGAAACAGAAGCTTAATTGATGATTAATGTGCCTTTAAATGTGGAAATAGGGTTATATGTTGTTGAGATAACCTTAATACTAAAGAATAGATAAGATAACTAGGGTTTTTGAGAAATGGCATAAAATTAGGGTTTAATATGGTAAAAGATGAAGGGAAACCCTAATTGCAAAATGAAATCCTAAAATGGATGCAAGAAACCATTGAAAGTGAATCCAAGTTAATAAAGTAGGTTCTTGATAAAGTGTGTAATAAATAGAGTACATATTATTTTCAAGAATTATGTGATTGTTGAATTACTTGGATTGCATGCTTGGTTGGATTTTCTTAATGCTTCTGAAATCATCAAATCAGGTATGTGGTTAATTATGAATAACCAATTTAGTTTCCCGATGGACTCCCGAATGTTTAATCGCATTGAATGCAACTAAACTGTTTAGATGTTCATACTGCAATTATAAAGTGACTATGACTATCACATAATGTATATGCCTTCTAGCTCATATCCTGGTCCCCTCTGTGTCGTAATGGCTGACCTGGTATATGGCTACCTAGAGGGTAGGTCCATCAGGTCATGAATGACTTAGTATATGGTTGCCTAGAGGGTAGGTCCATCAAGTCACCATTATAGAGGTACCATATAAGTCCTTACAGGGACAACACAGAGTTGTGGATAGGTATGGATTGAGTAGTTTGGCTTAAAACGTAATCTTGATTGTTAAATGATTAATTGAGTGATTATATTGTTAACATAGTTGAACATTATCTGTTCCCTCCACATACTAGCTTCGGCTGACCGTCGTTTTGTTTGTCGGCGATTTAGGTACAAATCTCAAAAGAACAAACAGTAAAGCGACACATTGTGAATTCAAGATTTAAAGAACAAAGAGGAATTAGTTAGAATAGCTGAGTTGAGGTTAGAAGTTTAGTTTGTTCCAAACTTTTCAAAGGTATGCAAAGAAAAATTTTATTACCATTTTTTCAGTATAGTCTGTTAGAATTTAATAATTGTTTTTGGTTATATGTCAAACCTTTGATCCGGAATTAATGGGTGAGGCTTCAACCTCTTGGTCTCCCTTAATTGGGGGTTACTGAAAGGTGAGGTCGTAACAACGAGTCGATCGACTAGAGGACCACGGAGGACAAATGATATGAGGAGATGAACAAATTTCCTAGTGGCCCAACTGAGCGACTGGAGGTGGTCAGATGTCCTTTGGGTTGGAGGCTATACGATTGATTTTTTAGACCAACCGATTGACCAGGAGATGAGTCGATCAGTTCAAGTGAAGAACTGATCAAACAAGATTGGTGCAAGCACGTATCTTCATCAACATTTGGCTGTTTCATGTGATGTAGACCTTAGGTGGTAATAATTCCTTGTGACTCCAAGGAATAACTATAATATGACCATAACAATCGCTTTTGTTTATATTTGCATGTTTTCATTTTATGGCATATAGCATGTATGTGATACATACTATATGTATGTGGTGATTGTATGTGTATGTGTTTCTATATATACAAATCCCTCAATCTAATATTAAGTCTTAGAAGTTTTCCACAAGCAACACACATAGAAATCTTGATCGACTAAGCATTGGTTACACCAAAGCATGGTGGACCATCTATTTTGTGAAAGTGTGATGGTAAATATGTAGTTCTTTCAAATAAGGGTACATATTCTATCATGTTGGATTTTGGGTTAGGCTTAACTAGGTGATCTTAATGTGATTAAGTACCTCCAAGTATAGAGATGGATAATGGCAAATATTTGTGCACACATCTATCCAAGAGTTGAAGATGAAATTGGAAAAAGTTGCCTACCTAAATAGTCAAGTTGTGGGAAATTAGCCAAAGCTGACTCGTGACATGATGAAATATAGATGTTGTCTCACTATAAGATTGTACAATGCAATCTTCTGACTTGATATTTAAGGGCTAACAATTTGAATAATATAGTGGGAGTGATAAATAATTAAAGGCCTAAGTAATATCATCAATGTTATCAAATCAAACCAAGAGTGTTTTGAAAAAGTGTAAATTTTACTCTTATAGATAAATGGAAAACACACAATCATTGTGATTGGTCCTTTTGAAGGACAATGTAAACTAGATAACTTCCATAAATGGTTCAGGATTTGGAGAAGTGTTCTCTATGTCCCTAAAACATCGATGATAGTGGAATCCACTCCATATCTACCTAATGTTGAAATGAATGCTTACTTGAAGCACATCAATGATGTTGTAGACATCAAAAACCTTATGTTGGGTTGTATGAACTATGAGTTGAACACCATGAAAAGATATAAGGTATAATGTCTCTAAGGCATTATTTAAGTGTAAAATGAGAAAGGGATATCGAGTACAAACACATGTGCTCAATATGATTGGGCATATTGACCATTTAGAAAGACTGGCATTTCCTTTAGGTCAAGATTTGGACATGGATATGATTATACAATCATTGCTTGAATCATATAGCGAGTTTGTCGAGTGTTATCACTTCAATAACCTGGATAGAACGCTCTCTGAATTTCTCGACATGTTGATAAATGTCAAAGAAAAAATGAAGAAGGGCAAACACTTGATGTTGATCAGCAGATTATCATCCAAGGACAAAGGTAAGGACAACTAGTGTTCTGTGGCTAAGAAAAGTCCAAGTCCTTCTACACTCAAATTAAGGAGTAGAGTAAGGAAACCTAGGTAGATGAAGTAAGGGATAGAGATCTCTACTTCTGGTATATATGTGATTGAGATTAAAATCAGTACTTCTTCATCTTGGGTACTTGATATCGGATGTGGATCTCACATTTTTTCAAATGTGAATGATCTGAAAAAAAATGTAGACCTTTAATGAAAGGTGAGGTTGAAATGCGGAGCAAGAGTTGTTTCCAGTGCACTTGGAACCTGTGTGAAAGCCCCCTGACCTTAATCTAATATCTTGATATTCCTTAATAACATGTGACAAGTTTATGTTTTGAGTTTGGTCATGTTTTATTGATGTTTGAGCTATGTATGTTGATTTTGGACCAATTTGCAATTTTCCCATGTTGAAGGTTTATATTGCAATTTGTCACATGTAGGATGCTCTTAATGTGCCTTAGCATCATGAGAGAGAATATGATGATATGGGAACCTTGTCAGACCATGGATGATGAGGTGGATCATGTGTATTGGTTAGGATTTACTTGAGTTGCATGGTTGGTGATGTTGACCATGTATGTTCATGAGTGTAGTGACCATTGGTACAACCTTTATGATGTGTGCTGGAAATGCTTCTACTGCTACACCATGTTTGGATGGTTTGGTTGGACATTGGTTCTTTGATATCTACTTTTTGTCACTATGGTTTTGCCTTGAGATGGGTTGCGACAGCAACACTCTTCATTGTCTTTTGTGGTGGTTGGTACTAGTGTTTTGAGTTGTGTTATGGATTCTACCATGTGTTGTTCTCTGACCATGTTCAGTTTAGGAACCAAGTGGTCGCTAGACCACGTTGTTTATAACATTTCTCTTGCATGTGTGCATGCATGATGGATCCTTTGTGAGATAGGTTTCCTTTTGATGCTCTAACATATTTACTCCTCACATCTTTACCTCCCTCATAACCTTGTGTATATAATCTCTAGCCTCCACATGCAAGCAATCCTTTTTACTCTCCTTTCTTCCTCTCTCTTGCTTGAGCCGACGTTCAATTTTGGTGGAGCTTGAGAGTGTTGATCTTGGCACTTTGGTGGCCGATCATCTTTTCATGTGATGATCTTGAGCTTGATCATTTTCTTGGTGGTGATTCTTGGTGATCTTCCTTCTTGGTATGTGGTTCTACACTATTGATCACATTTTCTTTTGAACCCTCTCCCTCTTCCCTTCTTAGTTGTGAGATTGTGGTGCACTATGGTGGCTATTCTTTGAGTATGTTCTCTTCACTAAGGTCAGTGTTACAACCCCACTTTTTGGGTTCATTTGGTGAGAAATATAATTTATCATATTAAAGATATTTGAACAACAAATGATATAATTTGTTTGGAATAAATAGATTTCGTTTACAATAGCCTTGATGATTTTTTGTGGGCTTTATTGGCTATTGGGCCCAAATAACAAGAAAATTCAATTAGATTATGAATAATTGAGTTTTTGATAAAAGAATAAGATAGAATCCTCTATAAGGCAAAATGATGTAATCCAAAGATGAATTTCGTGCCTCTTGGATTCCTTGGGTTCCAAGGAGTCCAAAGTTGCATAAAGAGTGCAATAAGGAAAGAAAAGATCAATTAAATAAGAAAGAAATTGAAAACAATGGTAAAATGTGGAAAATAAGTAAAAAGAGGTACAATTGAGTTATCCTTAGTGGAATTTCGTATTCCAAGGATTCCTAATGATAAAAGGAATACCAATGAGGAAAATAAAAGAGAAATAAAGAGAAATCCTCAAGAAGAGCTATTTTAATAAGAAATAAACAAGATAATGAGAAATAATAAAGAATAATACATTTAGATGCATCTAGAAGGATAATGAGTATCTAATAAAAAGGATTTCGAAATAATAGAGTTTCTTGGGATCCAAGGAGTCCCAATTAAGAGGAAAGAAAGAGAAAGTACCAAAATTGCAAAATAAAGGGATAATTGGAATGCATAATTAATGAATTATGTGGTTTTGTTAAGAAGAAAGTATTTCCTACTTAAAGAAATATATTTTCGTGGCCAATATATTAAAAGGCATGAATAAAGATAATAATGAGATGGAATTTTCATATTCCTAAATATCCAAGTAATAAAGGATATCAAAGGGGTAGAGAAGAGAGAGAAACATGTTTCTTAATAAAGGAATATAATTCCTATTGGAATAGGCTTTGTTCCTTTGTGGGCAAGCATGCTGGGGCATGACTACCCTCCTCTATAAAAGGGTAGACACCTTGGACGAGCCCAAGTAGTTCCCATGCATCTCTCTCTCCTCTCCATCTTCTTTTTCATGAGAACCCAAGTTTTTAAGGGTAGAGCAGCCCTGGAGCAGACCAGGGGCTGAGGCGTCGTCATGTTGGAAGTGGGAAGCTTCAACGACAACCCTGAACGAATCGTCTATCAATCTAACACCTCTGATACCGCGCAACACCCATCATAGGCCTGCAAACCGCAACAACCACGACAGCAATTGTGGGCCTTGTTGCGGTCGAGTTTGGCCATATAGTTCATGTCAAGGGGGTGCCTTGTGTGCGCCGAGGAGCTGAGAGGTGGGGGGCAGCCATGGGCGGTGACGCTCGGGCCGTGGGGGAGGAGCAGGAAGCCGCACAAAGGCGTCTAGGGCGGCTGATGGGCGCCATCGGGAGGTTGAAGACGACCTTTGAGCATTGGATAGAAATGCCCTTCTGCGGTCTAAAGAATTGATCACTTACCTAGGGGTAAATGCGTAATTGTGTTATGTTTCCAAAAACTACAACGTTGCATGGGATAGGTGACGTGGCAGCTTCTGATTGGCCCAAAGTAAGTAATTTTGCAAAATTCATATTTATTGAACCGTAGCTCGGATGGATGCGCATTATACATGAATCTTGCTCAGAAAAATGAGAGGAATCTAATAAAAATATTGTTAGGAGCTAATTTCTCTTGCAATTCGAAAGGTAATTGAATTTATTAACTTTAATGAATTAATGGTTAAGAAACCCTATTTTTGATATAATTAATGTGATTAGTAGGGTTTAATGGATGATTAAAGTTGATGTTAACCTGTTAATCATAAAGATATACATTAAGATTGAAAAATATGAATTTTTCATGTAATTGATTTAACTTAGAGTTTCATGTGCATGAAAAAGCTTTAATGGGCCTTGAAACCCTAATAATTAGGGAATGAGATTATTAATGGCTTTAACTATTCAAAATTATGAACTAAGTTGAGAGATGATAATTCCAAGCTATTTAGAGTATAAAAGTTCCTAATTGTGGATAAATACCCTTAATGTAGAAATTAGGGTTTCCTAGTAGATAAAAGGTAGAATTAATGATAATGACTTCCTCTGCTTCTATTTCTGCTTCAACCGCTCTCGTTCTCTTGTCGACTCTTGCTGATTGTTTCCCCACTATGTTTCTAGCTACTCGTTCCATCATACAATTCCAAGTGAGCAGAGCTCCCAGCGTAGCGAGGCCGTGATAATGTCTTGGCTTAAGCAGGAGAAGAAGGATTGGCCTCTCTAGTGTCATGGATTAAAAGGATAAAAATGGTAGCTTTAATGAAGAAGGGGGCTTAATGGACTTAATTAAGGATTAATTATGATTTTTCTAAAATTAAGGTTATATGTTGTTAAAAGGTAACCTTAATAACTTTTGTGAAGGATAGATGAGAAATTAGGGTTTAAAAGAGTAAAATGAAGTAAAAACCCTAATTGCAAAGTAAACCCTAAAAAGAGGAAGAAACCCTAAAAAGGAATAGAAACCATAAGTAGCAAGATGGTTTGGATAGATTTTGATAAAAAGGAATTGGACGTATATTTTAGGATTGAACTGTGTACTTGCTAGATTCTAGATTACTTGCTTGTTTGGACTATTCCTGCATCTGAGTCTGCCTGACATTTATGTGGTTAATTATGAATAATCGCCTTAGTTTCCCTAGGATTTTCTGAATGGTTAATCACATTGAATGCAAATTATCAGTTTGGATGTTCATACTTGCAAATCATAAAGTCACTATGATTATCACATTAATAATAGAAGTATGTATTCTCGCACCTACATGCCACCCTGATGGATGATGCCAAAGGTCAGGCCCAGATGGGTAGACCCATGGGCACCATGAGTGGTGACTCCAGGCACCAAGCTCCAGAATGAGAAGGTGGCCTATGATATTGAATGAATAATGTGCACTATGAAGGGTGACCCCAGGCACCAAGCTCAGGATTGAGAAGGTGGCCTCAAGTCATTGGCAAAAGAAACCCTAAGGTGGGTATGCCAGGGTTAGGGCAAAAGCGGTGGAGAATGTCATACTGAAAAGCGTAAATTGACTTGTTAATTAACTTGATTGTGATAATTAGATTGTTATCCATCTGTGAAAACTTTTGGTTGTCCCCACATACCAGTATATTTTAATATGCTGACCGACATTTTGTTTGTCGGCATTTTAGGTTCAACCCTGAAATGAACAAATAGTAAAGTGACACATTGTGAAAGTAAAACATAAAGTACAAGGAGGATTAGATAGAGTAGATTCAAGCTTGGATAGATAGATTTCCAAGGTTTTAAAAGGTATGCAAAATTTTATTTTAATACCAGTTTTCAGTTTAGTTAGTAGAATTTCATAATTATTATTGATTATTTGTTGAACCTTTGATCTGGGTTATTGGTTAATGGCTCTGACCTTTCGGTCTCCCTTAATTGGGGGTTACCGAGAGGTGGGGTCATTACAGTCAGAGACTATGGATTGACCATGGTGGTACCTATGTGAGAAGAATTTCTCCTATTTCTTCTCTCTTGGTCATCCTGGAGTTGAGTTTTCTCCACCTTGAGCTATCTTTTGAACTTGGTTTCTTCTTCCCTTTTGAGGTGACCTTTTGGCCGTGGAGTTGTTCTAAGTTGGAGATTCTTTCTGTCTTAGATCTTGGGTCTTTGGAGATTGATTTTCTTCTTAAGGTGGGTTATATAACTTTCCCCTCTTTTACTATTGCACCATAATCAACTTTCCATGTTTCTCTTCTAATATTTAAAATGTGAACTAAATGTGTTATCACCATGTTAAGTGATGTCATAGGTTTTGATCTTTTTTTACATGAGTTTGAGGAATGATATTGATACTATAATGGTTTCCCCTTATGTACCTTGGTAATGTTTAGTTTTAAGGTTTTTATGTATAACCTCACATCGCGTTTTTCCTCTCTATGACACATGGTTTCTTTATGTTCATTATCTTTTTTTATCAAGTATTATTTCTTTTTTAGAGTTGGTAATGTATTGTTGGTTGGATCTTGACCTTGATGGTCACTACACTTATCTTGAAGCACATGGTCTCTACATGTTTATGGGTGTTGTAGGCACTACATGGCTTACACTGATCACCCTCGACCATTACATTGTATTCCCTTGTTGTTCGTTACACCATTGAGCTTGTTTTGGCTGATACACCTTGATCTTAGTTTATGGTCTCTATGCTTGGTATTTTGTTTCAATTGAAAAACATGATCTTTATGTAGCGGGTCCCTACACTTGTGATATGCTAGTTGCAACACCTATTTTGGCATTGGTTCATTGTTACTCTTTGTGTTGGTTTCGGATGAAATATGATCCTTGGTTTGATTTTTGGTTAAGGCATGTATGGTGATGTGTATCAGGTCGCTACACAAGGGTGATACCTTGCTAACAGTTGCTACACATGAGATATCCTTGATGTCGTTACACATATGTTAACCATGTTGGTCATTATATCCTAATCTGTGGCTGGTTTATGCTTAGTGCTATGAAGTGATAGATTGAATAATCTTATCTATGATGTTAAACCCTAATGTGTTCCAACATATGGGAGATTATGCATCTACGGTTTAATGGTGATTGTTGTATTCAAATCTTAATCGGCTATATGAGAAACCCTAAACCAAATTCTCAAGTATAGGTTGTAATTTTTAAGCTTGCTTAAATGAATAGCTTGCAATTATGTTTTCTCTCTCCTACTTGTGTAACCCTAACCTTGATGGTGGAATTAATAACATAGATAGTGAACGCTATGGCATGATTTCATGTGACATAGGGTGATGTGTATGAGCCTTTATGAGTCATGATGAGATAAATGATAATATTATTTGGGTCTTATGACCAGGTAGAGGCTCAATACTTAGTGTGAGGTGATATCCAATGGTGATAAGATGAGGGATTTATATCCCCTAGTGATGTAATAATGTTAGCAGCCTCGAATGGCAGTGATATCAAGTGATGATCTGCTAGGTGTATACCTTATACATTTTATATCTTCTCGAGTTGTAACACACCCTTATCTTTCTATAGTTTGCTTAGGGTATGTATGTTCTAACTTGATTGATGCTAAATGATACTCAATTGGATTAACTAATCAAGTGAAACCATAATCATTCAGTTGCCCTATGCCATATATCCATTCCAAAGTCAGAACTTTGCTAGATGGTGAAACATGTACTCACATGGGAAAAACATGAGCACATGTTGTTGAGTATGTGAGGTGCAAGTGATTATGTGTCCTTGGCATCTTGACGCCAAATGTTGGAAAATGGATATGGTCTGGTCGTGGTGGTGATGTGATGTGATATGATGTGTTACAGGACAAATGCGGTTGTACCCCAATGTTTGGGTTATATACCCTTTTTTTAGCGTGGTGACCTATACCAAGGAGGGTTATGTGTTTACAGGACCATAACTTTGACTATGAGTTGTTGTCTATATGACGAAATATTTGACTATAAGTTTTTATTTTATAGTTTGACTATATTTAACCGCAGTGGAGATTGAAACTAAGTAGTGCAAGAGAAGATCATGAAGTCGAATTCTTCCATTGATCTTGTATGGCACTGATTTTGATTTAGCAGTGGTCAACTTGATTTGAATGGTATGTCTCAATTCCATAGAAAAAATAAAATATGTAATACAATCATGTAGTATATTTGCTTAGGATAAAAAATACGACTCACATTGGTTGAACCCATGGCTTGTCTCTTGTATTGATTTCTTGAATTATAATGTGGTAAGAGAAATCAATGTGTATGCATGTTCTTCATATTCATTTTTAAAGTATAAGATGTTCTACTACTCAGTTGTAGATGCATGAATTTTTCAAACAATGGTAACTGCTTTACTCATATCATTTAGCTGAATCTTCTCACCTTGGTAATATGTTCTATCTTGCTGCTTATATCTATTTGTGCTTAAAATAGATGTTGGCAGATATATAAATCTCTCATTGGGAAGTTGTTCTCACTCCGTGGGTTTCCAAACCTTTAAGGTGGTCATGAACAATGAGGTAGAGATCATGCAGTTGAGGCTTAGCAGCAAGAGGAGCAATAGATGTTGAAGGTTGGATATGCTACTAGTGTTTTGGTAGTATATGTGTCGTCTCTATACTCTTAGGTCCTTGAGGAAGTTTTCTAGACATGGTATGTTGATACGAGGTTTTCAAAATAGTCCATGGTTATACATATATGGATTGTCTATGTGAACACGTTGCTATGTGTAACACGTTTGTGGCAAGATGGCCACTGAACATGATGTGTGCATCTTTATGACATGTTATGTAATATAGGTGGCAATTTTTATGGACTTTGAGGTGATATGTTTCAGGTTGAGATGTTTTGATGTGATCAATTTTAATTTACTATGTTTTCTAGTAATCTAGATTATTAGTGTTAGTTCGTCACTTCTTTTTTATTAATCTAACTTTGCATGACGATTGACGTCGCATGGTGAGTTATATCTATCAAGTTTGATTGTAATATAGTTGGAGAACTATGATTATGTACCTTCCATTAATAGAAACATCATATTTGTATCTTGTTTGGACAATAATGGATTCAAGTTATTATATAGAATGGTGAGTGTTGTATTAGTAAAGATGGGATGTTCAACGATAGTTCCCCAATGTCTTATGGTCTATACTTGATAGATTTGGAGACAAGTGTGTATAATGTAAATACGAAAAGACAAAATCTCAATAACTCAAAACAAACATACCTTTGACATTGTTGTCTAGGGAACATCAATTAGAAATGCATTTCTTCACTCCAAGAAGATGGTTGTCTTGACTCTTTTGATTCTGAATCAATAGATACATGTGAATCTTGTTAGTTTGGCAAGATGACAAAGAATCTCTTCACTAATAACAGTGAGAGGGTGAGTGATCTATTAGGACTCATACATACATATGTGTGTGGCCCTTTTAGAACAAATGTTAAAGTTGGTTATTTGTACTTCACTACCTTTATTGTTGACATCAGTAGGTATGGTTATGTATACTTGATGAAACATAAGTCAGTAATCCTTGAAAATTTGAAGGATTTCATGAATGAAATAGACAACCAACTTGGTAAAA
Organism: Alisma plantago-aquatica; assembly: GCA_963693085.1. Lineage (NCBI taxonomy): Eukaryota > Viridiplantae > Streptophyta > Magnoliopsida > Alismatales > Alismataceae > Alisma > Alisma plantago-aquatica. The sequence continues at coordinate 752,717,527 of OY856413.1, forward strand.
GTATTCATGCACTTCATTCTGATCGAGTTGAAAAATACTTAAGCTAAGAGTTTGAGGACCTTCTGTGAGCTTGTGGTATCTTATCCCAATGGACTCCACTTGTAACACCACAACATAATGGTGTATTAGAAAGAAGGAATCATAGATTACTAGATATGATGTGATCCATTATGAGTTTTTCTAATCTTCTAACTTTCTTCGCAGGACATGCTCTTCAAGCTACAACATTTACAGTTAACCACATGCCATCTAAATCGTTTCAAAACACAAAATATGAGATATGGTTTGGGAAGTGTCCCAAAATGACTTTTATAAGGATTTGGGGGTGTGAAGCTTATGTGAGGAAAATTTTTCCTGAAAAGATTGGCCCTACATATGATAAATGCTATTTGGTTAGATATCCCAAAAAACCAAGGGATACTACTTCTATAACCCAACTGACAACAAAATGTTTGTTGCTAGAGATGGTGCATTGCTAGAAAAGGTATATATTTCCAAAGGAAGTAGTAGGAGGAAAGTAGAACTCAAAGAGGTTTGAGACCAACAAGAAAACATTCAACTTGAAAAGGTATAGGAGGAACAAGGAGACTCACAAATTATTATAGAATCTCAAGTTCCTCATGTAACACAAGAACCTCATAGATCTAGTAGGGTACCCTTGAGACTAAATATTTGGTTATCTTGTGACTCAAGATGGTGATGAGTTGGTCATAGATGATGAGTCAACAACCTACCTAGATGATATTAAGGAATCAGAGTCAGACAAATGGCTTGATGCCATGAGATTTGAGATGGAATCAATGTACACCAACAAGGTATGGACCTTTGTGCAGCCACCTGATGGGGTAATACCCATTGAGTGCAAGTGGGTCTTCAAGAAGAAGATCAACATGGATGGTATGTACAAACTTATAAGGGAAGATCAGTTGCAAAAGGTTTCAAACAAATTCAATGTCATGAAAATGTTTGTTACCCCAAGTCCACCCTCCTAATGGTTACAAAGCCAAAGATAAGTGAGCTTGGGCAGTTGTCCATAGAATGGAACAAATATATTACATAGGTAATATATATGAAAAGACAATAACAAGACTAAAGAGATAACTAAACAATGAGATAGAGATATGTACTCATTTATAGATTTAAGTATACCCATTTGTATTGCATTTCAGAGTGTAAAGACTTGAGTACAGTGGATCTTCATTTGGGAACTACAAATTCGATAAACACAATATATCAATGCTAAAGAATTAAGTACGCTATGAAAGGGAAAGTAATCAGTTTAAGAGTATTACAAAAGTTTCATGCCTAGAAACATCATATGAGTAATGATTAGAAGCAAGGTGTGAAACACTAAACGATATTCTTTATACAAAGTGTTTTTAAGTGTATTTACATTACACTCAACAACAAAATATGGCTATTGACTAGCTTCCCATTGGAATGGTCCATAAGGGTGCTCAAGATTCGGTAACCCTTTTATCGAAATGGTACACCTTATCTTGATATCTCAAGTAAGACACCCAACCTTGTGCCCTTATCCCAAGTTCCCATGCAAGTACACAAGGCTTGTATAATGGACAAGATAAGTTATTCTTAAGGTTTATTCAACACATTTTAAGTAAAATGAACATACTAATTATAGGTAACAAGTAGCTCAAATAATTAATTACTAAGCCAAGCATTCATTTGAGCATACATACAAGCAATCCAATAACATAGTATGGTCAAGAGATTAAGCATACCAACCGATTAGTGAGCAAGATATGATATAGTCTCTAGAGATGGTCCAACCCAAGTGGACCTAACATGCAAAAGATACAAGATAGAGTATTAGATCACTAGGTTTTGATAAGATAATCATCATGTGAGTCATGTGGATGTGTCCCTGGATCTAGGTTTGACATAGTTCAAACATAGTTTCCAAAGTTCCCAACATGCATGCAATGATGCCATATAAAACACGCATGAACATTCAGTCCAAGATCTAAGAGAACCATCCACATTAGATTAGATACAAAGGTCATATCATCTCTAATTCAGAGGTAGGGAAGCATGAAATTGGTATATTCTTCATGATTTAATCATATTAGACCAATATCAAGAAAAATGGTCATCATTCCATTTCATAAGGTCATACAGGAGTATAATATGGATCAAATAGGTCTATATTGTTACAATAATGATCAAGACAAATATTATAAGTAATCTATATTGTTACAATAATGATCAAGACTAATATTCTAAGTAAAAATATCCATGATATATGAGGGTCATCATGGTTTCATCGTATGAAAATGTCCATGACAACTAGATCACTTTTAGTGCCCAAAGTTAGGTCCCTTGAGGTTTATAGAGATAATCATGGTAAGTAAAGTAAGAACATGGTAAAATATGCACATTGAAGCAAGAAGTTACTAATTTGGGGTCATAGTTAGTATTCTAAAAATCATTGATGCCTATTTGCACAAGGTCTAAGATCTAAATACTAATAGTACATGCATGTAGAATCATATGACATTTTGCAAAACATACATCCTGAATAGGACTAGGGGAATACAAGGTTTATTCCATACTTCAAAAAGACATTTTAGTTTACTAATTTAGGAATTTGATAGTCATATGATGATCGTACATGTCTAAGTTCCAAAATTAAGCAAATCACATCGTACATGAGCAAAAGATCCACTTTTTAGGTCAAAACAATAAGGTTTTCATCAGAAGATATTCACTTAGTGATTCAAGGCACAAGATAGATAAATATTATTATTTTATAGTTCAAGAGTGATATAACAAGAAATAATAACATTTTGGACCGAGATAACCATTTATTATTCAAAAATTTCATACAAGTCATGCTATTTTGGATATGAGAACAAATGAAAGAAAAATAAGGTTCTGAAACCATTTTTCTTGGAAAATTCTCATATTTCTCATCAAATTGTATATAATATAAGTACATTTGAGCAAGGGATAAGAAAGTTATGGTTTTTTGATGTTTAGGCTCATTAAAAGGGTTTTTAATCGAGTTATACCTCAAATTGATCGAGATCAGGGAAGGTGGCCATCGGGTCCATGGTGGATAGCGCCCCAGCGACTTGCAGTTTCCCCACCACTCGTGGACACTCTTACGAGCAAGAAAAGAACCTTGTAGAAGCCTCAAATCACTATCCACCGCCCTCCTTTTCCACTCCTCAGGCACACAATAGCACGTCGACGAGTGTAAGATGGCTTACCGGAGCCCGAGCTAAATTGAGCTATAGAGGGTGACATGACTAGAGATCTGGCCGCCCAATATTTCCCCACCATTACGGTGACAAAGGTGGTCTAAGAAGGTACCTGGGTGGATCCTCTGGTGAGCTCCCAACCCATGGTTGGCGGTGGAACCGCTAGCATAAGGGAGGGGAAGAAAGAACAAAATCAGGTGTTGCGGTTTGAGAATGGCGAAGAAAAATGGAGGAAGGAGTAGGGGATGGTGCTTTATAGGTGAGGAGGGGGCCAATTTACTTCAAGAGGTAGCTGAAAAGCAGATTAGTGGCATCAGAGTATGTGAAGGTGCATCGCTGTTTCTAATCATTAGATCAAGCCCCAATTTGTGTCCAACAGGATCCAAGGGATTTGATCACATGTTAATAGAGTTGGCCCTCCTCTTTGGTCCACAAGGGAGCACTCAGATCGTAGGAAAGAAAGAAGGATGATGGATTCGGCCACACATGTGGTGCTATAATTTGGGCCCAATAAGAGGTGAAATTGATCTAAAGAAGACAAAATAAGGTTTAAACTACAAGATACACAAATGGGCATATCTCCCACATACAAGCTTAAAATTGAGTGAAATTAGATGTGTTGGAATTGTGAAGTTTTCCTTCTACAACATGAAAACAAGAATAGAGTATAGATTTACATGACCATATAATCAAAATGAAGGAGCGAGTGGGTGATATATTATATGAAGGTAAATTTGATTTTCATTCAAATTGAGCATTGTCTTAGTGGTACTTGTCTATTAGATGGACCAATTGTGAACAAGATCTCATTAAAACATGAAATTTCAGGTGAGACAAGATTGAGGTCAAATACTCAAATATTAAAGTTATATAAAATTGGTGGAGTTCCATGTTATCACATACTCCCCACCTTTAAGAAATTTTGTACCCAAAATTAACACAACCCTTCAATTGAGATTGAGAGTTCACATTTCATCTCACAAACATTATAGAGTTTCAAAAAGGTATCCTTATCACTTTCAATATCATTCTCATCCCATAATTGAGCAATCGAGTATCAAGATCAAATTATAGTCACAAAGTCCATCGAGTTGGAGATATCATCGCATGAGTCACATATTTTAAAAGATTGTTATATAGATCACCAATTTGGAGAGATCACATTTTAGGTCAATAGAATAGATCTCAATAGTAAGACATGACATTAATTACCAAAAAGTTATGGTTCTAGATTCTACATTGGCCTAGGTGGGGTCCATGACTGAGATTTCATATTTCAACAAATCATGACCAACATCATATTTCAACGTCGTGATTTCATGCTGAAAATTGATGGAAAGTTCCACTTGAGTCCACATGGAGCTCATCCTTAAGTAAGAAACCACGCAAGTCATCATTATATTCATTTAAATTATGAGATTTGGGAACATGAAAGTCATCACTCATACATCGAGTGTGATCTCAAGATCCAAATAGGGTGATCAGAGGAGTTAAGAAAAATATTAAGATCGTTAATCATGAGTCAAGATTTTGTAACTTAATATTGAAAGTCACATTTGTATATTAAGTCATAGGTCCAAAAATTTCAAATCTAGGGTTTATATTACTATTTAGACCTTAGGGATGATCATTCATCCAAATACAACAATGGAGCAAAAATCGAGCAAACTTTTGTAGTATCAACATCAAATTTCATTGTCATGGTATTTGGGGTGGATGAATGATCTAGAACTAAGTCTTTCTAGGAACTTAACCACTGACTATAGTCAATGTCATCCTAGATTCAAGATTGAGTATTAGTATTGTTATATTCAATGTCATCCTAGATTCAAGATCGAGTATTAGTATTATCATGGATTTGACCTATTAGAGACTTAAGTCAAGAAATCAAAATTGGGTGAAGGGGTTATCCTTCAAAACTTGAAATAATCAACGAGATGAAAAATTTAAAGGCATTCATAATAGGGACGTGACCTAGGTTAGGGGAGACACGATCCAATCACTACCCCCTATCTAGTACAATAGTCCACTTGAGTCATGAGTCATTAAGTAATACAAATAGTGAGTGTATAATTTACCCAATTGTACTTCATAAAATCAAGATATTAGGATAGGGCAACCATACTTCAAGATGTTGCAAGATCAAAGTAATAATTGCATTCACTTCCTGTCAAGATAAAGGTAAGGGTAGATTTTAGAAATCAAGAAGTCAAACTTAAGATTCAAAAGTATGAACATAATAAGATGGAGTGATATTCATGTTGATCATGTTTATTCAAAATTGAGCTTGCGAAAGAGGCATGGAATTCAATAGGGAAATGCCTCATGCATCTAAGTCTTCACATCATGATCTATGGGTCCAAAGACATAGTCGTATCAGAGTATGTGATGTGATACATATCAAGTGGGAGGATTTTTCTTGTATATGTTTGAGGTTTGATCAAAATATGGACAACATAGGTTCAATCAATAGGGACACCATCAAATAAGAGGTGAAAAACATGAGTTCCACCTTATTTCACCATATCAAGAATTTACCTCAAACATTGAAAGAACTTATATCTAATTGGTAACATTGAGTTTATATGAACTTTACACATGAGTACATCACTTTAAAGAGTACTTCCATACCCAAAATTGGGATTTCAATTTAAGATCAGATCAGGACATTATCATCTAAATCAAATTTCATGATTTCAAATGAGTTTAACTTTTCCCCATGCATAAGCTACCTGTAAGGCCCCTGAACTTTCTTAATGAGTTGAATGAGCTTAATTACCATTATTTAATGCTTAGAATCCTCATATAACCTTTTGATATGTTTTGAAATCATAAGAGAAGCTTAAGTTTCAAATTTGGTCCAATTTGGACACTATTTGAACAAGTTATGCAATTTTCTGAACATTTTGGACTTTTCTGCAATTTACCCAATTGAGGGGTTTTCTTTGCAATTTGTGACATACTTTATGTTCCTAAGATGTTATATTATAAATATTGAGATTTTTGAACCATGGGGATCCTAATTGAGCCATGGTTTGAAGGTGTTTTGATCAAGGGTATTTTAGGTGTTTTCCCCTTCGTGGATGAGCTACCTTTAGTAGCTATCAACTAAGGAATTATGTGATTGGCTAAGAATCTCGTCAAAGTCAATCTAAGAAGGTCTCTACAGATAGTGGGAGAGCTGCTTGTGTGTGTTCTTGTATATTCTTTATAATTAAAAGCCATGGACACTTGGATATATACTACAATTTCAACTTTTTCTTTTTCTTAATATTAAGGTGTCATATCCTTATCCAAAAGCCGACAAACGAGCCATTTCCTCTCAATTATCTCTCTCCTTCTCCCAGCCTCGTCCTCCCTCTGTTCAGCTGAGAATTTTTATGCCCATGGAACAAGAAGGTGGGGATCTTCTTGGAAAAAGTTCTAGGGTTGCAATTGATTCCCTTTTTGGGTCCATAAAGCCTCCCCCTAGTGATATTGACCTAAAAGTGCAAGTTTTTCCTTATTTCCTCCGTTTAATTCTTTTCCCATCCTCCTCCTACATATATCCAGGTTGGAACCATGGTTTTACATGGTGAAAGTGGCCCAAGAACTCAAAAATCCTTCCTTCTTATTTGTTTTCTAGGGTTTTGCTTGTTTGTGGAGAGAATTGCATAGTTGGCCAAGTTCAGATCTGAATCCAAGGTTTCCTTGCCCTATTTGCTCGATATTATTTCTGTTTGGGATCTGACCTACTCTATAGAGGCATGTTTTATAACTTGCTCCACGTTTATTGCTTACCATAAGCATTCTAGATCATGTTCTTGCTTGAAAATGATGATCCATGCACTAAAAAGCTATGCTTGACTTGGATTTCGATTTTTATAATGTTCCCTGTTATGATTTCAGTTATATATGAACCTATGATCATGGGTATGTTATTCCTAAGGTATTACACGACTTGGATCAGGTTGTTTTGATAACCTATGGTGCTAAGCACCTATCATACTATGGTCAATTTTAGGGTTTAAAGCTGATTTCTTCTATAAATCATGACCTGATTATGGTGCCATTGCAATAACCCTATGTTGTTGTCTTCATAACAAATGATGTTCGTGATCAAGGGTGCAAAATGATGTTCATAACCTATGGTAACCCGCTTAGGTCAGGTTTGGGATCAATTAGAAGTTTAATGATCAACCAATAAGTATCCTACTGATGTTATCAATCAATGTTGACATTAGCTTAATATTTGATGTTGATTAATTAATTAGTGTTGATCTAACAACCTATGGTGACTTAATGGTCACTAATGATGGTGGATTAGGTCTCTACAACCTATGGTGAGTCAAGCATTGTTTTTGTAGCATCAATTAAGCCTTAGACCAATGGTTTCTTGGGTAACTTGATGCAATGGTCAGACATATATTGTAATTCATTGTTTTAATATATGAACTTGACCCAATGGTCAAGATATAATGTTTATTCCTCCAATAAAGTGGAATTATGGATAATGTAATATGTTGGTCCTAATAATGTGATTTATATGGTTTCCTTTATATGATCAACTTAAGGATCTTACTTGTTGACAATGGATGACTTGTTTTAAATGAACATTTGATTGTGGGTTTTACCCTACTCTTAATGAATTTTTTTTGTGTTGTTAATCAAGGTATGTCTAGGGTTAGATAGTGACTCTTTCTAGAGCACAAATCAAGGATTTCATAGGTGGATTATCTAAGGTGTTTACTTATGTAAACAACCAAAGGTCTTACCATTTAAACATCCAATGGTTCTAGGTGTCATTGTGGTATGGTGATACATGTTGAATGATGATGGAACAAATGGAGGGTTACCCTTAATATGTTAGTCTTACCTATTCACTCATATGAATAGAAGGGATGATAACCATATTGTGTTTATATGTAACCCTAATGAGGTATAGCTTGTTATACCTAGATTTAATATAACTAAATGATGGTAATTGGGTATGAATAGTCCTTGAATGACTAATACAATCATGGAGACTTTGTTATTATTGTTGAAACCTTAGTATACTATAACATGATGGTTACACCTTGATTTATGTGTGGGTTCATACTTGAGAATAGTATTGAATGTGATGGTGATGCTTCACCTTATGCATCCATGATCCAATGGGGATGTCGTGAGTTAGGGTTTGGGTATAAGTGTTGATCAGTAACATTGATATAAATTATCATGTTGAACCTAACTCTAATGCAAATAGATAAAGACAAGTATTCATGTTTAACATTCTTATATGATGAAATGATGGTGGAATAACCTCCTTAACATGATCATAACCTTAATGTGTTAATTGGTGGTTATCATAGCCACATGGTTGATACTTTCTTATGTTGAACATGTGCATTGTAAATATGATGAGTGTTAATCATATCTAGATTTCTTGCATGTTGATGTAATAAAGGAATGATCTTAATGTTAATATAACCCTTCTATGATTGTTTATAAATATCGCCTAGCTCATTAATGCAAGATTGTGCTGATTTGGTGTATTATATATAAGTGATGTTGTTGAGCCTTGTTATAAGGCATGGACAGATAATGATGATCTTGCATGGAATATTATGATGGTATTAATGACCTTTGGGCATGGTTGAGCCTTGAATGAGGTTTAATCCTTTTATGTCGATAAGGGTTGATACCCTGTGATATTGTGAAAATGATTTATATCTTGTGATAGCATGATGATTGGTGCGGTCTCATGAATGGAAAGTGAATAGTACCATGTGATAATGAGATGATAAATTATGTTTCACACGTTTTATATCTTTTCAAGTTTTGATATTTATATTCTTGCTAGAAGTGAATTAGGGTTTGTATGTCCACTTGTTTGATGCAGCCTTAATTCACCCAATTGGTATAACTAGTCAAGTGCAACTCTAATCATGTAGTGCCCTGTGCCGTAGAACCATCTTCAGTGTCAGAACTTGCTGGATGGTGAAACGAGTATTCTTAAGGGAAACTCAGAGAGGATACTATTGAGTATGTGGGGGTGGTAGGTTGAGGATATATCCTTGTCATCCACAATGCAGATTGTGGAGGTTGGCTATCCTCATATCTCATACATCTGATGTGATTGAGAACCACTGCGGTCGTGTCTCGGTGATTATCACATGATGTGATTAGAGGACAACTACGGTTGTACCTTAGTGATTGGGTTTGAATACCATGGTTTCTAGTGTCGTGACCTATACCAAGGTCGGACTAGTGGTTTTCAGCTTGACTATATGTCACTGTGGTGGCAGCTTTGACTGATATGTCACTGCCTTTTTACTCATACTGACTGAGGGGAAGAGATCTTAGGATACTGACACTCCTAGATCTTGTATGGAACCGAATAGCCCTTCACAAGGGTCGGTTAGACTTTGAATGGTACGATTCAAATTCCCCAGAGCATAATAAAAGATGTAAGACATCTGTGTAACATATTTATTTAGGGTTATACATGACACTTCACATTAGATGATAACCCTTGTTTGTTCTCTTTACATAAAGATGATCCTTAGTGCTATTAAGAGATAATAATTATTCTTAAGTTGTGGATCAAAAGATTGTAAATGTGTACATACAGTAGTCATGCTTATGTTAATATCTATAATGCTACTGTTGATTATAATCATGATGCTAGATATCTCATCTTGTTAGTTATATTTATCATCCTAACCATGCCTTTATAACTAGAGATGCATATACTGCTAATTATGCAAATATTCGTGCTTATGTTGATAGCTCTGGTTATGATATTGATATGTTCAAACTGTTAGACATGCTCATGTTGTTAGCTATGCTATGTTACTAGGCTTGCTGATGATGCTAGAACGACATATGCTACTGACCTGCTTATATTGTCAACAAGATAAAGTATGATAGTCTGGTTAATAATGATAGTTATTATCTGCTCCTTTATGTATTTTGTTAATCATCAGTACGATTGATCTTATTTGTTATTTCTGATTAAACTTCTTAACTGTTTAATTACATAAAAATGTTGTAATCAATAAACATTGTTGATGGTTATATCACTTGCTGGGACTGGGTCTCACCCATGTGGTTTGCCACACTTTTTTAAGTAAACGGAAGTGACAAAAACAAACATGTGGCAGCAAAGAGGAGCTATAGTAATGAATATTTGATAAAGTTGATTAGATGTCTAGTTTGTTCTAGAGTCATCCTTGTACTCTCAGGTCCAAGCAGGAAAAGTTTGTATATGGTGTCTCAAACAAATTGAACTTTTGTTAGCATGTTAATGCTTGTTTGTGTGGCATATATGAATATTGTTCTGCTGTGTACATATATTGTGGCTAAAGCAATAGAACATTTGTATCAAATTCTTGGCCTAGTCTGGATAAAAGAAAGATTTTGAGGTCTTATGCAAATATTTCTGAGTAGGTGCTGACATTGAAATCCGTTTTAATTTACCCATATTTTTGGGTATGTCATTAATTAGTGGTTGACTGTGTTTTATGTTTTGAGTAATCACATTTAGTTTAACGGGTCCCGATAGGTTGGTATCAGAGCTTTAGGTTCACCGAGTCTACAGGGACACTAGGACTTAAGACTAGGATGATGTCTAAGTGAGGAATATGACACAAAAACATGGTGCATACTGCCTAATCTCTGTATTTGGGTGCCCTAGCCAGGTATTCAATTATTGAAGAAGAGTAGGTATGGAACTTTTAGATTGTTATCTTTCTGATTACTCTGATCAAGTAGTCATTTTGTGACAATCTAAAGAGCATAATGAATAAGAAATCATGGTGTGAATATCTCAATCCTACCTTAAAGAAGATGAGAATCACACATAATCTATCAAAACTTGAATGTTTGGTTAATATAAGCGAATGATACAACACCATGAAATCTAAATCTGAATAAAATAAGGAAAACATGAGTTCTTGAAGATGTGATTCAAGAAGATAATAAAGTAAAAGACATATAAGTCTATGCTTATAAAGTGAATCAAGGTATAAAATGCACATAAGATGGAAAGAACTCCTATAACAAGTACAAAATGAGAAGATGAATGGGAACAATGGCAAAGAAATAAGGTGGAACCTGAGTTAATCTTAGACCAACCTATGTATGTAAGAAAATTTTAATGAAAAATCAGCATGGCATGTGAAAGAATTTAAGGAAGATGATCCTGATTTAATGAAGCAAATGTGGAATATGAGTATTTACATGTTGATAAGTGGTTGAAAAAGATAATAAAATAAGAGAACATACCCAAGTGTGATAAATAGTCATCAAGGAAGAAGTAATGAGATATTCTAATCATGATGATTCCTATGCTAATGTCAAGGAACCCAAATTGAAAAAGGCAAAATGATACGTAAGAAGTTGTAACTTGCATAATGAAAATAGAATTGGTTACCTTTTTGCTAGTGACCTTGAAAAATTTTGCTATGATGTGGGAAGTGTGTTTCCCTTTGTGTCTTTCCTTTCTAGGGTACAACTTTCAAGTGGATCATTGCCACTTGGTATTTGTGGATTCATTCTAACCATGAGGATGGATATCATATTATAGAATAAGGTTGTTTGGACTATGGTTCCATGATTAAAACGTTTGTGATTATTTTTCTTTTGAGCCTTATAATAAGTAGGAAGACTCCTCTTATATGTTTTGAAATTAGTTATGTTGGTAAAAGTAGATAAGGATGTGATTTCCTTATAGCACATGAGGTGGATACCAAGTTAATGAATCCTATTATCCAAGATGTATCAATAGTATGAGAAATATGTGAAGGTTGGAGATGATTATTAAATGAGCATTCCAAGTATTCCTCTCCCTTATAGAGAGAGAGAGTTGATGATGATGCTATAAATGTTGTTTGAAAAAAAAAGTGATTCTATAATGTTGTGTATGGTTTAGTGATAGCTGGACAAGACCACTATCAAGCATAGATGGTTTGTTATTCAATAGATATCTGATATTGTGTTCCTTTAAGATAAACCTATGATCAAATATCAATGGTAAGAATTAGATTGGATGACATAATCCACATTACCATGATGAGTTTAGAGCTATGTTCTTTAGACTAACCAATGTACCAATAGAATTTATGAATAGGAGGAACAGAGTGTTCCAGTCATGTCATACAAGTTATATCCAGCTTTGAATGATGACATGTCAAAGTATTTCAAATATGGTCAAAAATATGATCAATATTTCTTCAAAAACCTTAGGGTTGTCGAAGAAGCAATAGCTATAAGACAAGTTGAACAAGAGTGAGATGGGGTTTATTAAATTTCTTTATGGGATCATGATATGTCTTATAAGTAGGTTGTGTAAATCTTAGTAAGGTGAAGATGGTGTTGTTGTTTCACCCATAACAAGTTTGAATAGGAATGATGTTTCCTTGTATGGAATGACAGCTTCCAACGTCAGCATTTCTTTTGATGCTGAAAAAGATCTGACAAGAGTTCTAGTGTCAATGTATATATATATATATATATATATATATATATATATATATATATATATATATATATATATATATATATATATAAGGATGGATACATTGCTTTTTTTTTATGCTTCAAGGAATGGTATGGGACACAAGGCATGACTGGTAAAAATCTAGCAAGTATGAATTTTGAGTAATGTGTTGATATAATAAATATAATTTTTGGATGATTGCTATAATTTAATGTTGAACATTACTACTAGAGTAGTACAGAGATGACACAACAAGGTTTTATGTACCATATTTGCAAATGACTGATGTGACATCACCATGATATGTAAGTAACCATGTGAAGGTAATAGGATGAGATGCAAAGGAAGTACCCATCTTTGTTTACCATGGATTTTGGGGCCGAAATCCCTATTAGGGGTTTATAGTTGTAAGGTCGCTGAACTTGCTTAATGAGTTGAATGAGCTTAATTACCAATATTGAATGCTTAGAATCCTAATATAACCTTTTTATATGTTTTGAAATCATAAGACAAGCTTAAGTTTCAAATTTGGTCCGATTTGGACACTATTTGAACAAGTTATGCAATTTTCTATACATTTTGGACTTTTCTGCAATTTACCCAACTGAGGGGTTGTTTTTGCAATTTTTGACATACTTTATGTTCCTAAGATGTTATATTATCATTCTTGAGATTTTTGAACCATAGGGCACCTAGTTGAGCCATGGTTTGAAGGTGTTTTGATGAAGGGTATTTTAGGGTTTTCCCCTTCGTGAATGAGCTACCTCTAGTAGCTATCAACTAAGGAATTATGTGATTGGCTTAGAATCTCGTCAAAGGCAAGCTAAGAAGGTCTCTACAGATAGTGGGAGAGCTGCTTGTGTGTGTTCTTGTATAATCTTTATAATTAAAAGCCATGGACACTTGGATATATACTACAATTTCAACTTTTTCTTTTTCTTAATATTAAAGTGTCATATCCTTATCCAAAAGCCCCCAAACGAGCCATTTCCTCTCCATTATCTCTCTCCTTCTCCCAGCCTTGTCCTCCCTCTTTTCTGCTGCGAATTTTTCTGCCCAAGGAAGAAGAAGGTGGGGATCTTCTTGGAAACAATTCTAGGGTTGCAATTGATTCCCTTTTTGGGTCTATAAATCTTCCCCCTAGTGATATTGACCTAAAAGTGTACGTTTTTCCTTATTTACTCCATTTAATTCTTTTTTCTTCCTCCTCCTACATCTCTCCAGGTCGTAACCATGGTTTTCCATGGTGAAAGTGGCCTTATAACTCAAAAAGCCTTCCTTCTTATTATTTTTCTAGTATTTTTCTTATTTGTGGAGAGAATTGCATAGTTGGCCAAGTTTAGATCTGAATCCAAGGTTTCCTTTCCCTATTTGCTCGATATTATTTCTATTTGGGATCTGACCTACTCTATAGAGACAATTTTTATAACTTTTTCCACATTTATTGCTTACCATAAGCATTCTAGATCATGTTCTTGCTTGAAAATGATGATCCATGCACTAAAAAGTTATGCTTGACTTGGATTTCAATTTTTATAATGTTCCTTGTTATGATTTCAGTTATATATCAACCTGTGATCATGTGTATGTTATTACTAAGGTATGACATGACTTGGATCAAGTTCTTTTGATAACCTATGGTGCTAAGAACCTATCAAACTATGGTCATTTTAGGGTTTAAAGCTGATTTCTTCTAGAAATCATGACCCGATTATGGTGCCATTGCAATAACCCTATGTTGTTGTCTTCATAACAAATGATATTCGTGATCAAGGGTGTCAAATGATGGTGATAACCTATGGTAACCCCCTTAGGTCAGGTTTGGGATCAATTCGAAGTTTAATGATCAACCATTAAGTACCCTACTGATGTTATCAATCAATGTTGACATTAGCTTAATATTTGATGTTGATTAATGAATTAGTGTTGATCTAACAACCTATGGTGACTTAATGGTCACTAATTATGGTGGATTAGGTCTCTAAAACCTATGGTGTGTTAAGCATTGTAGTTGTAGCATCAATTAAACCTTAGACCAATGGTTTCTTGGGTAACTTGATGCAATGGTCAGACATATAGTGTAATTCATGGTTTTAATATATGAACTTGACCCAATGGTCAAGATATAATGTTTATTACTCCAATAAATATGAATGATGGCGAATGTAATATTTCGGTCCTAATAATGTGATTTATATGGTTTCCATTATATGATCAACTTAAGGAGCTTAATTGTTGACAATGGATGACTTGTTTTAAATGAACAGTCGATTGTGGGTTTTACCCTACTCTTAATGGAACTTTTTGTGTTGTTAATCAAGCGATGTCTAGGGATAGATAGTGACTCTTTCTAGAGTACATATCAAGTATTTCATAGGTGGTTTATATAAGTTGTTTACTTATGTAAACAACCAAAGGTCTTACCTTTTAAACATCCAATGGTTCTGGGTGACATTGTGGTATGGCGATATGGGTTGAATGATGATGGAACAAATGGAGGGTTACCCTTAATATGTTAGTCTTACCTATTCACTCATATGAATAGAAGGGATGATAACCATATTGTGTTTATATGTAATCCTAATGAGGTATAGCTTGTTATACCTAGTTTTAATATAACTAAATGATGGTAATTGGGTATGAATAGTCCTTGAACGACTAATACAATAATGGAGACTTTGTTATTGTTATTGAAACCTTAGTATGCTATAACCTGATGGTAACACCTTGATTTCTGTGTGGGTTCATACTTGAGAATAGTATGGAATGTGATGGTGATGCTTCACCTTATGCATCCATGATCCAATGGGGATGTCGTGAGTTAGGGTTTTTGTATACGTGTTGATCAGTAACATTGATATATATTATCATGTTGAACCTAACTCTAATGCAAATAGATTAAGATGAGTATTCATGTTAACATTCTTATATGATGGAATGATGGTGGAATTACCTTATTAACATGATCATAACTTTAATGTGTTAATTGGTGGTTATCATAGCCATATGGTTGATACTTTCTTATGTTGAACATGTGCATTGTAAATATGATGAGTGTTAATCATATCTAGATTCCTTGCATGATGATGTAATAAAGGAATTTTCTTAATGTTAATATAAGCCTGATATGATTGTTTATAAATATCTCCTAGCTCATTAATGCAAGATTGTGCAAATTTGGTGTATTATATATAAGTGATTTGAGCCATGTTATAAGGCATGGAAAGATAATGATGATCTTGCGTGGAATATTATGATGGTCTTAATGACCTTTGGGCATGGTTGAGCCCTGAGTGAGGTGTAATCCTCTTATGTTGATAAGGGTTGATACCCTGTGATATTGTGAAAATGATTTATATCTTGTGATACCATGATGATTGGTGCGGTCTCATGAATGGCAAGTGAATAGTACCATGTGATAATGAGATGAGAAATTATGTTTCACACGTTTTATATCTTTTCAAGTTTTGATATTTATATGCTTGCTAGAAGTGAATTAGGGTTTGTATGTCCACTTGTTTGATGCAGCCTTAATTCACCCAATTGGTATAACTAATCAAGTGCAACTCTAATCATGTAGTGCCATGTGCCGTAGAACCATCTTCAGTGTCAAAACTTGCTCGATGGTGAAATGAGTATTCCTAAGGGAAACTCGGAGCGCATAATGTTGACTATGTGGGGGTGGCAGGTTGAGGATATATCCTTGTCATCCACAATGCAGATTGTGGAGGTTGGCTATGGTCATGCCTCATACATATGATGTGATTGAGAACGGTTGCGGTTGTGTCTCGGTGATTATAACATGATGTGATTAGAGGACAACTACGGTTGTACCTCAGTGATTGGGTTTGAATACCCTGGTTTCTAGTTCCGTGACCTATACCAAGGTCGGACTAGTGGTTTTCAACTTGACTATATATCGATGTAGTGGCAGCTTTGACTGATATGTCACTACCTTTTTACTCATACTAATTGAGAGGAAGAGATCTTAGGATACCGACACTCCTAGATCTTATATGCAACCGAATAGCCCTTCGCAGGGGTTGGTTGGACTTTGAATGGTACGATTCAAATTCCCCAGGGCGTAATAAAAGATGTAATACAGCCGTGTAACATATTTTTTAGGGTTATACATGATGCTTCACATTGGATGATAACCCTTGTTTGTTCTCTTTACATAAATATGATGCTTAGTGCAATTAAGAGATAATAATTATTCTTATGTTGTGGATCATAAAATTGTGAATGTGTACATATAGTAGTCATGCTTATGTTAATATCTATAATGCTACTGTTGATTATAATCATGATGCTAGATATCTCATCTTATTAGTTATGTTTAGCATCCTAGCCATGCCATTATAACTAGAGATGCATATACTGCTAATTATGCAAATATTCGTGCTTATGTTGATAGCTCTGCTTATGATATGAATATGTTCAAACTGTTAGACATGCTCATGTTGATAGCTATGCTATGTTACTAGACTTGCTCATGATGCTAGAATGTCATATGCTACTGACCTGCTTATATTGTCAACAAGATAAAGGATGATAGTCTGGTTAATAATGATAGTTATTATGTGCTCCTTTATGTATTTTGTTAATCATCAGTACGATTGATCTTATCTGTTATATCTGATTAAACTTCTTAACTGTTTAATTACATAAAAATGTAGTAATCAATAAATGTTGTTGATGGTTATATCACTTGCTGGGAATGGGTCTCACCCTTGTGGTTCGCCACACTTTTTTACGTAATCGGAAGTGATGAAAAAAAAACATGTGGCAGCAAAGAGGATCTATAGTAATGAATATTTGATAAAGTTGATTAGATGTCTAGTTTGTTCTAGAGTCGTCCATGTACTCTCAGGTCCAGGCAGGAAAAGTTTGTATATGGTATTTCAAACAAATTGAACTTTTGTTAGCATGTTAATGCTTGTTTGTGTGGCATATATGAATATTATTCTTCTATGTATATATATTGAGGCTAAGGAAATAGAACATTTGTATCAAATTCTTGGCCTAGTATGGATAAAAGAAATATTTTGAGGTCTTTTGCAAATGTTTCTGAGCAGGTGCTGACATTGAAATTGATTTTAACTACCCATATTTTTGGGTATGTCATTAATTAGTGGTTGACTGTGTTTTATGTTTTGAGTAATCTCATTTAGTGTAACGGGTCCCGACACTACCCATAGTTGATACATCATGTGATTAATAGTAAAGAGAGAAGAATCACATGAGGGGATAAAAAGACAAACTAATCATATACTTGGGTGTCTTAGGTGGTCCTTAAAGAATAGATGAGATTCTAGAAGACTCTCTAAACTTATAGAAATGATTTTAGTCCTACTTGGGTTTTTAATATGTGTTATGTCTTAAACATAAATAGACGCCTATGTGTCTTTCTCTGATTCTATATGACACAGAACTATTTGTTACCATAAGTGTAACATCTCAGGATTTGAGGCCTTGGATAAGTTGCTCTTAAAAGGAATGATTCGACTACCCATATCACCAAGGTGCACCTCCTTTTCTGGGAGCCCATCACTAAAACTCCATAGTTAAGCGTGCTCATCTTGGAGAAGTACTGGGATGGGTTACCTATCGGGAAGTTGATCCTGGCATGCACGTGAGTGAGGACAAAGCACGCATTTAAGGCTAGTGGTGGTCTGTGGGGACAATCGTCAATCCTGAAACTCTACTAGAGCCTAGGGTAGTGGGCCTGGTTGTTACAAATGGTATCAGAGCCAATTCCCCTCCAGTCGGTGGGGCCCATATGGGCATGGCATGCCAGTCTTGAGCCGTGTGGTCCAGGCATGTAGGAAAGGGTTGTCCATGGTTGACGTAGCCACCCTTGCGTTGATATTCCGTGATCGGGAGTTGGGTGTCCATGGGCCATTGTGGGTCTACACTAAAATGGGGTCGGATTATGAGGCCATATAGTTGAGACTTGACGAGGATGTCAAGAGTCTAAGTGGGGGAAATTGTAACATCATAGGATTTGAGGCCTCGGATAAGTTGATCTTAAAAGGAATGATTGGACTACCCATATCACTAAGGTGCACCTCCTTTTCTAGGAGCCCATCAGTAAGAACTCCATATTTAAGCGTGCTCAGCTTGGAGTAGTACTAGGATGGGTGACTTGTTGGGAAGTTGGTCCTGGCATGCATGTCAGTGAGGACAAAGCACGCAGTTAAGGCTAGTGGTGGTCTCTGGGGACAATCATCATTCCTGAAACTCTACTAGAGCCTGGGCAGGCCCGATTGTTACAATAAGTCCACCCTCATAATGGCTACAAATCCAAAGGGGAGTGAACTTGGGCACGCATCCATAGAATGGCACAAATATATCACACATGCAATATATATGATTAGACAATAACAAGACTAAAGAGATAACTACACATTGAGATAGACATATGTAGCCACTTCTAGATTCAAGTATACCCATTCGTATTATATTTTAGAGCTTAGGGTCTTGATTGTAGCAGATCTTCATTTAGCTACTACAAATTTGATAAACACAATACATTGATGCTAAAGCATTAAGTACACTATGAAAGGGTAAGTAAATAGTTTAAAAGTATAAAAAGGTTGCTTAGCTAGAAGCATCATGTAAGAAAGAATTATAAGAAAGGCATGAAACACTTAATGACATTCTTTATACAAAGTGTTTTAAGTATATCTCCATTATACTCAACAACATAATATGGCCATTTACTAGCTTCCCATTGGAAGTGTCTGTAAGGGTGCTTAAGATAAGATAACCTTTTATCTACATAGTCCACCTTATATTGACATCTCAAGTAGGGCACCTAGTGTTGTGACCTTACCCTGAGAACATAGGCAGGTACACAAGGCTTGTATAATGGACAAGTTCAATTATGTTCAAGGTTTATTAAACATATTTCAAGCAAAATGAATGTACTAATCATAGGGAACAAGTAGCTCAAACAAGTAATTTTCTAGACAAGCATTCATATGAAGAAACATACAAATAAGCCAATAACATAGTAGGGTCAATAGTTTAAGTGTACCTTATGAGTAGTGAGCAGGATATGATATGATCTCTAGAGTGGTCCAACCCAAGTGGACCTAAGATGCAAAAGATACAAGATAGAATCTTATATCACTAGGGTTTGATATGATAAGAGTCATATGATTCATGTGGATGTTTCCCTAGATCAACATTTCACTTCATTCAAACATAGTTTCCAAAGTTCCAAACATGCATACAATGTTGCCATATAAGACAAGTATCAACATTAAGTCATAGATCTAAGAGAACCATACACATTAGATTCGATAAAATGGTCACATAATATCTAATTTAGAATTAAGGAAGGGTAAAACTGGGATTTACATCACGATTTAATCATATTAGATCAATATCAAGAAAAATGGTCATCATTCCATGTCATAAGATCATATGAGAGTATAATATGGTTCAAGTAGGTCTATATTGTTACAATCATGATAAATACTACATATTCAAGGTAAAAAGATCCATGTTATACAAGGATCATCATGATTTCATTGTATGAAATGGCAAGGACAACTAGATCATGTTTAGTGCACCAAAGTTAGGTCCCTTGAGGTTTATAGAGATAAGCATGGCAAGTAAAGTAAGTATATGGTAAATTATGCACACAGAAGCAAGGAATTATGGGGCTCATACTTAGTATTCTAATCATCATTGATGCTCACTTTCTCAAGCTTTAAGATCTACCAACTAATAGTACATGCATATAACATCATTTCGCATTTTTCACAACATAAGTCATGAATACGACTAGGAATGGACAAGGTAGATTCCATACTTCAAAAATATACTATAGTTTACTAATTTAAGGAATTGATAGTCATATGATGATGGTACATGTCTAAGTTCTAAAATTAAGCAAGTCACATCATACATGAGCAGAAGATCCACTTTTTCGGTCAAAAGAGTAAGGTGTACATCAAATGCTATTTACTTACTGATTCAAAGCATAAGATATATAAAGGTATTGTTATATAGTTCAAGAGTGATATAATAATAAACAATCACATTTTCGATCAAGATACACCATTTATCATTTAAAAAGTTCATACAAGTCATGGTATTTCGGATATCAGAAGAAATGAAAGCAAAATGATGTTCTGAAACCATTTTGGTCGAGAAACAATCATTTTTCTTGTTAAAATGGTATATAATATCAGTACATTTAAAGAGGTTCTACATGCATGACTCAAAGAGAGGGAATTTTCCCATGTCTCTTGGAATTAGCCTCTTTAAAGCCTAATGTCCTAGTTCTTGTGAATAACGAGATCATATGAGTAAGATTTCATATGGGTTTGTAATTGTATCTATCATGTATGTAATGTTATGCACTCATTTTGATGTCTCGTATCCCTTAAGCATGATGAGTAGATATCAGTCAGATCATGGTGAGGGTCAGTAGATTTCCATAAAGAACATCCTTAAGTACTTGAGAAGAACTAAGGATCAGTTTCTTATTTATGGCGGTGAGGAAGAGTTGGGTGTAAGGGGTTACACCAATTCAAACTTCCAAATTGACTAAGATGATTATTGATCATGATCAAGATTTGTATTTTGCCTCAATAAAGGATCTATGAGCTGGAAGAGTTCCAAGCAAGAGATAGTTGTTGATTCTAAAATAGAGGCCAGGTGTGTTGTTGCATCTAATACAATAAAGGAAGTTGTATGGATCAAGAAGTTCATTAGTGAACTTGGGATGGTTCCAAGCATTAGTGATGTAATAGAGTCGTACTATGACAAAAATGGAGATATTGCACAAGCTAAGGAACCCAGATCTCATTAGTGATCCATGAACATACTACAACGGTTCCATATCATATGAGAGATCGCACAAATAGGAGATATAAATATTTGAAGAATAATGATAGAAGGCAATATTGGTGATCCAATGACGAAAGCTCTTCCAGAACATATTCATGATGGACATGTTAGTTCACATTGAATAATATTCATGAGTAATTGGCTCTATGTGCAAGTGGGAGTATGTTGGTATACATCCCCACAGAGGTAATCATGTGATGATTGTAATGTGGCATGATGTAATTGGTTTGATATTAATAAAAGAGAATTCATTTTATTCCATTTAATTTAGTTATGAGATAATCATGTAGCATAATAGAAGTTGAGAGAATGATGATACTCAATGAAATATGTCTTCAGGTTTATGACATGAACAATGAGATCATATGCAAGATAAGAGGACATATATTATTGTTATTTCCCTAGTCGGTTATTATTTTTGAAAAAAATAGACAACAACAATACATAATACTACAATGTGTGTTGGTTGATGACATAATCTCATCAGTCATGATACATGATATCGAACAAAACACAAAGGTACTTGTTAGAGAATAGTGTATCGGATAGACCCACCTTGAGAGTTATACATGGAAACCATTATATGGTAGTCAAAATCATCTTTCATAGTGATGGTGGTGATTTTTGTTGGGTTTTTAGGAGAGACAGAGAAGGCAGTAGAAACAAAAAAAATTCTTCTCCTTGAACCCAGTATAAAAGAATCGCATCAACATCTATATAGTAGAAAGGATGGTTTGTAGAGGCATACCTTTTCCCAAGGCCTGCTCGGTGACGTTACCTCACGGATAGTGTGGTATTCACCTCTGACCTTGGATGGTGTTTGTGCAGCTCCTGGTCACACCCGAACGGATGTCTCCTGGTCACACCTGGACTGACTGATCAACAACTGTCCTCTGAGTGGGAGAAATCTCTTCCCTCTGAAGTAGTCCACAGGAACCACCTGAAACTCTGATCTCCTTGCCACACAAGGAATCAGAAGGAGTTGTACCCTCCTATCGGTGTACTAGTCACCAACACACTCTCCTACAACCAGTTATTGTTCTGCAGTTGTCTTTCCCCTGTTGTTCCTCCCTTGACGGGTAGAACTTGCTCGGGCACTCTCGGTTACCAAAACTAGAGAACGACAACTTTGTAGAGCAACTGATGTTCTAAGTTGTGCTATGAGAAGCCCCCTATACCCCTCTATATATATGAGGGGTCATGGTCAGGGCTGACAATGTGAAACTAAAGTAGGAGTAGAAGGTATCAAATTTTCCACAAATTGATACACTACAGCAGATGAACTGATCGTTTCACAAATGAACCGGTCGGTTGGAGACCTTAGCCGTTCAGTTTATAACTGAACCGGTCGATTGAGGCACCTAAACCGGGCGGTTCAATATTGAACCGGGCGGTTCAATATTGAACCGGGCGGTTCAATATTGAACCGATCAGTTCATTGCCCTGGACAGTTCCTGATTGACTTTTTCCTATTTTGTTTTGAATTGATCCAAATACCAATCCTTGTTCCAGTCAAATTGGACAAGTGAAATGAAGAGAAATTTCTCACCAACCAGACCTACCCAAACTGGCTCGTTTGGACCAGTTGAGCAGATCGGTTCAACCCTTGAACCGGTCATCTCACCCTATCCTGAGTCGATTGGTTCAACTCTTTGAACCGGTCGGTTGGCAGTTCAGATTGTGCAAAAATTGTCAATGCAGTTCTCAATCAATTTGATACCCAAATCGATTAGTCCAACACTTGAACTTGGTGATTCTAAGTCAAGTCAATTGATTGAATGTTTAATTGAACTACTAAACACATTTAGTAAACAATCTAAACATCATTCGTGGATAAACTCCTCTTTTAGGTTAAATCCTATGTGTGTGACCCTACAAGACCATTTCACGTTGGCAGTGGATGTCCATAACATTTATGACTTCACAAGCAAAGAGCGGTGCCTAGTCACACATGAGTTCTACCCAAGTGAAAAGGAAAGTTGGAGAACAACTTTCAATCGTGAATGGTGTAACCATGAGTGTATAATTCCTTTGTCACTGATATCCCGAATGAACTCGAGGCATGGAACAATCATCCTATCAACGTTCATTCACCTTTTGATCTCATAGTAGACTGAAGGAGATATGTATGACATCAATATCACATACTGATTCACACATGCGTGCACACGCCTATCTCAATCCTACTCATCAAGTGGCTATGGATATCAAACTCCATCAGGAGGACAAATCCCATATCTATCACTCACCCCTCAAAAGCCCCATGTGTCAAAGCCACCCAATCATCACCTTTATAACAACCCATGTTTTAGGACTGCATTTGATGATGTCAAAGTGTACCCAACGACATGTGTTGAGTGTAGTTATTTATGGTCTAAGAATCACACTCACCACCATCACTGTGAGAACTAACTGTGACTACCATATCATGGTTCCATGTGTCAAACTCACGGTGGGTCTGTCTGATACACTTGTTCTCTAACAAGTACCTATGTGTTTAATTTCATATCTCTATATCATGACTAATGAGATTCCATCATCAACCAACACCACAATCTAGTCTTGTGTGTCATTGTTGTCTATCAAACTTCCACAATGACATCTGACTAGGGACATAACAAGAATGTATACTCTTAACATCTGTATGATCTCATCGTTTAGGTCCTTAACCTAAAAGCATACATCATTGAGTGTGACAATTCTTTAGACATTCAATTTGTTCTGTCATTATCTCATATCACTAAACCAGAATGAATTGAAGCTTGCCTCTTATGTTTATCAAATCAATCTCTTTGTATCCCACCAATCATCCATGGTTGGCTCTCAGGGCATACTTACCAACAGACTCCCACTTGCACTGTGAGCCAATCACTCTCGAATCATATTCTCAGTGATCTTCAAACATCTCCCACATGTTACTATGCTCTAGCACTAATGCAGTGAGTAATGGCAACACCTTGCATAAATCGGTATTAATTGCATGTCTCTCATTTCTTCATTGTACATCACACGTATGAGATGGAGTTGCCGTAATATGTGATCTAATATTCCTTTGCTAACCTTTATCCACATTGCATGACCAAGCACTTCTTGCTTGTCCAATGATCGGAATATCTATAAGTTCATCTCTATGAACTCCTGGATTCATATATTATCCAATGCTATTTTCTAATACACCAATACTCGACATTTCCCTTTAAAATGGATTTATTGGAACGTTTCCATTTTCAACACACATTCACTTTTATATATTCCATATATATATTTTGTGATAAATTTTCTATCCTTTTTGGAAGTTCGCATCAGTGTAACTCTTTGTAGTGAACTCTTCCTTATTTCCATAGAACTAGTACTTCTCAAGTTTTTATCAAGTTCTCATGGTATTCCAGTAACCCTTACTAGAACCAGACAGACATCCACTCATCATGTCCCACATACAAGATGATGAGCATATCATATTTTCATGTCTTACATGCAAGATGATGAATGCATTTTATTCTTGCCATGTCCATACATGTAAGATAATAAATACATTTTGTTCTTGCCATGTCCATACATGTAAGATAACGGGATGATTACATATCTATTCTTAATGTTCCAATTCTTCATAAGAATTGAAACACTTGGCGTTGGGATACTAACTCCATGTAAGATGGATAAGTTTTCTCCCATTGAATATGTGTACAGTGAGCCCTTCAGTACAGATTCCCAATGTATGATTTCTCTTTTGGGTCAAGAGATTTTTGAGAACTATCTCCATCGATCTCTATTACTATCACATAGGAAAGGTCTCTATCTTCCCTAAAGATAATATCCACTTTGGATTTCCATTCTAGAACATTTTCATTTGACATCAACATGTGGAATGTGAATACGCTCCCACTAAATCATAGATGTCTCTTTATCTTTGTCATATCAGTCAAACCCTTTGACTATATTATCAAAGTCAAGATCCCAGTTTTGAGTTGCTTGTACTCAATCAATCACATTGATTAGTCCATTGTAACTTGTAGACTTCATTTATATTAATGGATTCACAAACCTTATAGGTTGTGTCACGTACACATCCTTGTCTTATTCCTTATAGGAATGTGGTTTTAGTATCCGTATGCAAATCTCTTAGTCATTAAGTTGCAATCAACATGCATCATCCTTCTCAAAATGTCATCCATGTGTCTTAACACTTAAGACTCATTCACACTTATGGATTTTATCCCAATGGGTGCAACCACTAAGGTCATACCTTATGGTTCACATGGAAGTCATTTAGGATGTAATGGTCATAAACCATTACTCAAAATCCAGTTCCTCAATATCATCTAGATTGTTGACTCATCACATGATCAACTCATCACTTAGATAATTGAGGTGTATCTGTCAAGGATATAAGAACTCACAACCTCTTATGATTCCTAATGTCCTTTATTAGTGTAGGGTATTCTTTATTTAAGAATAATTTAGTTATTTGATAATCATCCTCTAACTCCTTAGAGTATGACTCCTTCTTGATTTAGACATCACTATTCCTTAATCATGAGTTCACTATGATACATTATCATAATCACTCACAAGGTTCTCAAACATTTGGTCCAAGTATTTCATTCATTGATCTCATCAAGAATTAACACTTTACCAAATCCACACTTCATTTATGATATTCTTGAACATTTCAAGATATTCATATTGGTATTTCTCTAAACACCATTTGAAGTACTAGCATTAACTCCAATAGGTATGTGAATACATCACATGTATTATACCTAATAGGATAATCATTCTTCCACTACCTTAGTGGAGATTGATTAATCATGTCCAAGAGATTCATGTCTCTTACTGGTTCGCTAACCAAAAGAGTCTAGATTTATCCATCATATGGAAACTAGAAATGAATTTCTTATGATTTATGCTAATTTTATTGTTTGAGTTATCAATAACCTTTTAGGTATCATATTATCTTATGCATACAAGGTAACAAAATTTTATCAAGGCATTGCCACAAAGACCATATCTTTTAATTTGAAACATCAACTTTATTAATAGCCATCATTGTCACACAATATGCAAAAGAATAAAGTGTTGCTATTTATTGGCAAATATGAAATAGTAGTTCATAACTCTATTACATGCCTTTGAGGCTGAAAATAAACTAAAGTACTCCCATCTATGATGGCAACATTTGCCCCATTTATTGGGTGCTTATCACTTCACATTATGGTATCAAATACCTCAAAAGTGTTACAAGTTAATATCATGATACCTTCAGGTGGAGACGTTTGTCGCCTCCTTCTTTAGTACTTCCATATAGAGAGGACAATTCCTTTTCCAATGTCCTAGTTTTTTACAATGGTGGAAATTTCCTCTCTTGGTCACGCCTCCTTTGGATTTGAGAGTTGAAGATGACTTGGGCTGCTGGCTAGCATCAGAACCCTTCTTAGCTTTGCCTTTGCACTTTCCCTTGGACTTGCCTTTCTTTCTGTTGATTAACATCATAGATTTAGACTTGTCCTTCTTCATCTGTCCCTCGACTGTCCTCCACATGCCCAACAACTCTGTCAATGACTTTTCAAAGTTGTTCATGTTGTAGTTCATCACAAATTGACTGTAGGATTCTGGCAACAATTGCAATATCATGTCAGTAGCCAACTCTTGGCTCAGTGGAAATCCCAATCTTGTCAGGTTCTCCACATAACCAATCATCTTAAGTGTGTGAGGACCAACTGATCTCCTTTATTCATGACACACTTGAACAGTGCCTTGGAGACATCATATCTCTCTTGCCTTGCTTGATCTTCATACATGTTCTTGAGATGTTGAATCATCTCAATGACACCCATGTTCTCATGTTGTCTCTGCAACTCGTGGTTCATGGAGCACAACATCAAGCATTTTGCATCAATGGCATCTTCAGAATGCTTCTTGTAATCATCCCTTTTTACCTTTGGTGCAGTAGGATCAGGTTCCTCTGGTATTGGAGTATCCAGGACATAGCACTTTCTCTCTTGAGTGAGAACAATTCTCAATGTCCTAAACCAGTCATGGAAGTTAGTCCCATTCAACTTGTCCTTCTCAAGGACCGATCGCAATGAGAAGTGATTCTTGTTTGATTCCATTTGTTCTACAAAAGGAAATATATGCAATTTAGTTCAAAAACTCATTTTTGACTTATTTAATTGATTTCAAAAGTTGACGATATAAATAGGACTTTAATTAATCATCGCTCCCACTGTTTATGTTCAAATTGATATCCCTCACCATCAATTCAAAAAATTGCAACGTACAATTTTCTAGTGGGTCAAGATCCTAAAATCCTCTAAGTCATGGACCAGCTAGGGCTGTCACCCATAACTTAGATCTTTCAGGTAGGCAACTCTTGCCAATTGCATAATACGCAACTCTTGAAAGATGTCATTCACAACTCCTTTCCATGATCACCTTCATGCCTCATAGTGCTAGATCCTATCTAGGACACCTTGTTAAGTCTGACCCAAAGCCAATACAATGAATATGCACCCTACTAGGGCATACCCACATATCCATCCTTCATGCTTCCACAAGATAGATGGTGCACCACGCTAGGGCGTGCCCACACTTGGTCGATCAAGCTTTTCATGTTTGTCACATTTGAAAGACATCTAAAACTTTAATATTTATTGAGGGATTTAGTTTTAGGTACATATACATATCCAATCACCATAATATATAGCATGTATCATATACATGCCATATTCCATAAAAAACATGTGAAATGATAAAAGTAATGATTATGGCCATCCTAATGTGATTCCTTGAGCCAAGAGGAATCACAGTTATCTAGGTCCACATCACATGCAACTTGTACAAGATGAGCTTTGTTCTTTGCTGTTCTGGGTTTGATCAGCTCGCCATCAGGGCGGTCAGTTGGATACCACCAACCGATCAGTTGGCTCCTCCAACCGATCGGTTTTCCTGGTTGTCATGCATCTCTTCATGGCCACCACCCGCTCATCTTTCTCCTTGAACCGGTCGTCTGGAATGCTAACCGATCGATTCACGCCTTGAATCGATCATCTCAGCTGTCGTTAGGATGTCAGTCATTCTTTGACATAATAGAAAATAAATGATCTATCCAATTTACATTGCAAAAGGGAAACCCCGAGTTACATTCGTGGGGATTAAAGGTAAGAATTAAATCTCGAGTTATCTCGAGTTACATCAAGAATAAGAGGTAGAGACTCGGTGCACAGACTGAGATGCAAGCAACCACATTCAACCATACACATACATAGGGTTTATTGGCCATAACCACACTATACATCCACCACAAAACTCATTTAAGGGGGACGCATATCTAGTGCATTCATATTACATATCATATATGTATATAGGGATTTTTGGATTTAAGATTGGACATGCATAAAGCCATTATTATTCACATCATATGCAATAAGTAAAGGCGAAAAACCAAAATTGATCACATCGATAATCCTAAAGTATAGGGCGGTTGACCTGGTTCTCATACCACTGTTGGGTTTCTAGGAGAGACAGAGAAGGTAGTGGAAAAAAAATTCTTCTCCCCAAACCCTGTATAACGGAATCGCGTAAACATATATACAGTAGGAAGGATGGTTTGTAGAGGCATACCTTGTCCTGAGGCTTGCTCGACAATGTTACCTCACGACTAGTGCAGTCTTCACCTCTAACCTTGGACTGTGTCTGTGCAGCTCCTGGTCACACTCGAATTGATGTCTCCCGGTCACACCTAGACTAACGGATCAACAACTATCCTCCGAGTGGAAGAAATTTCCCGCCTATGAAGTACTCCACACGGACCACCAGAAACGCCAATATCCTTGTCCCACAAGGAATCAGAAGGAGTCGTACCCTCCTGTCGGTGTACTAGTCACCGACACACTCTCCCGCAACCAGTTATTATTCTGCAGTTGTCTTTCCCTTACTGTTCCTCCCTTAACGGATAGAACTTGCTCGGGCTCTCTCGGTTACCAAAACCAGAGAATGACAACTTTGTAGAGAAATTAGTGTTCTAAGTTGTGCTCTTAGAATCCCCCTATACCCCACTATATATAGGAGGGGTCATGGTCAGGGTTCTCTACCCCTAGCAATGCAGGACTAAAGCAGGAGTAGAAGGGATAAAATTTTCCACGAATTGATACACTGCAGTAGATGAACCGGTCATTTCACAAATGAACCAGTCAGTTGGGGACATGAGTCGATCAGTTCAAAACTGAACTGGTCGGTTGGGGCACCTAAACTGGGTGGTTCACTTCTAAACTGATCGATTCATTGTCCTGGTCAGTTCCCGATTGACTTTTTCCTATTTTTTGTTTCGAATTGATCCAAATACCAATCCTTGTTCCAATCAAATTGGATAAGTGAAACGAAGAGAAATTTCTCACCAACCGGACATACCCAAACTGGCTCATTTGGACCAGTTGAGCCAATCGGTTCAACCCTTGAACTGATCATCTCATCCTGCCCTGAGCCGATCGGTTCAACTCATTGAACCGATCGGTTGGCAGTTCAGATTGTGCAAAAATTGTCAATGTAGTTCTCAATCAATCTGACACCCAAATCAATTAGTCCAACACTTGAACTTGGTGATTCTAAGTCAAGTCAATTGATTAAATGGTTAATTGAACTACTAAACACATTTAGTAAACAATCTAAACATCAATCATGGATAAACTCCTCTTCTAGGTTAATTCCTATGTGTGTTACCCTATAGGCCCATTTCACGTTGGCAGTGAAAGTCCGTAACATTTATGACTTCAGAAGAAAAATGTGGTGCCTAGTTCCACATCAGTGCTAGCCAAGTGAAAAGGAAAGTTGGAGAACAAATTTCAATCCTACAATCCATGAATGGTGTTATAGAAAGTGTATAATTCCATTGTCACTGATATCTCGAATGAACTCGAGGCATGGAACAATCATCCTGTGAACGTTCATTCACTTTTTTTATATCAGAGTAGACTGAAAGAGATATGTATGAAATCAATATCACATACTGATTAACACATGCGTGTGCATGCCTATCTCAATCCTACTCATCAAGTGGCCATGGATATAAAACTCCATCAGGAGGGACAAATACCATATCTATCACTCACCCCTTTAAAGCCCCATGTGTCAAATCCACTCAATCATCACCTTTATAACAACCCATGTCTCAAGACTGTGTTTGATTGTAACATCCCTGACTTGGGTTATAAGTTAACCCTAGGAGTTTTGCCTAAATATGTAATTAAATACTTGTGATTATCTTTTGGCATGTAATTATGTTCCTGAGGAACATACATTTTCATTTCTGTCCTTTTTTTTAAACAATGAAATAGTATTGTTTTGTAAAGTAGGGACCTATGTGCAAATTACCCAATTAGAAGGGTTAAGTTGCAATTTTCACATGCTAAGATGTTCCTATGGTGATGAGACATCATATGAGTGAATATGATGAAGTATGATGGATTCTCCAAGCTTGGACACCTAGATACAGTTTGTGGAGCAATCTTTGTGCTTAAAACCCTAATTTTGGTGTAAAATGCAATTTACCCAAAATGAGGGGTGCAACTTATAAAATATACCTTTTAGAATATCTTTTCTGACCCTTGACATAATTTAGAGTAATAATGATGAAGAGGGTGCTTCTTTTGAATAATCATATAATAAGGAACACCTTTGTAATGAATCACCAAGTTATGAGTAATGGGACCCTCTTATATGTGCAACTAGGTAGTAAGTTGACCTTCCTTGCCTTTAATACTTGGTCTTAGAAGGAGTTTTGCTTTATAAATAAGGAGAAGGGACGTGCAAAGAAGAAAGGAGGGACTTAGATGAGAAATGGAGAAATTAGATGTCCTTATGTTGAAGTTTCACCCAAAGATATATATATATATATATATATATATATATATATATATATATATACAACTTTCCTTTGCAAATAAAGGCAACATTTCCTTTCTTCTATCACTTATCACCTTTGCTCAACCAAATAAGTCAGAGCTCTGGAGCTAAAGGAGATGACCAACCTGTTCTAAGGTAAGAAGAGACCATCACCTTGCTCGGATTCATGGAGGAATTTGGTTAACAAGGTTGGTTTCATGACTTTCTTACTTAGCTTTCTTGTTCTAGCCGACTTTCCCCAACCTTTTCTTGGAGAAACTCCTTTGGCCAACCTGTGGAGCTCAAGACTCCATTAAAGACTTGAAGCTTGGAGCTCTAGGAACAACCATAAGGCGGGTTTTATAACTCTAAACCCTTTTCTTTATTATGCATACTTGTGTTCTTGCAATATATAGTTAGTTCTTCTTCTTCCCCATCTTTCCTTGCTTTCTTGCAAACAAATCCACGAAGTAACCGACCTGTTCCAAGGTTGAAGATGATGGGCATGAATTCCTAGGTAACTTTACCAAACGACCTTGGACCATTTGGTCTAAACGGCTTGCAAACCGTTTAAATTCAAACGATCTCAAGACCTTTGATTTCATGCGGTCTTGCAAGACCGTTTAGATTCAAACGGTCTCCAAGACCATTTGGTAGGGTTGACCAAGTGAAGACCATTTAGAGGTCTGTTGTACACATGTTGAATTAATCAATTACAAATAATCATGATCTAATTGCAAATCAATCAAAAGTTGAAGGCACTTCAACCCTCTAAACCCTAATCGGGTTCAATTGCTGATTTCAAGGATAGATTTTCTTGAACTTTGGGTTGAGTGACCCAAACGGTCTCAAGACCATTTGGGGGTTCACTCAAACGGTCTCAAGACCGTTTGTTGACAACCCAAGACCGTTTGGAGGTCCAGGGTTAAGGTAATTTGGTCAATTGTGGGTCCAAACACAATAGGTTGATGAATTGAATACAAGTGCTGGTTTCAGACCTAATTAGGGTTCAACCCTTATTAAATTGACTTGGATTTTGATGAAACTTTGGGAAAACGGTCTCAAGACCATTTGGAGGGTGTCCAAATGATCTCAAGACAGTTTGGGCCAAGTTAGGGCCCAATTGAGTGTCAATTGATGGGTTCAACCTCAATTAGATTCACATTGGTGATTGTTGATGGTTGAGTGACTTCAAACCCTAATTCAATCGGTTTCAACCCTAATTGGCTAGCCATTAAGGGTCAATTGAGTGTTCAATTGGTTAAGTATAACCCTAATTAACTCAATTGATAAGTGATTAGCAAGGTTGTGGCCAATTGAAGGCTTCAGCATGGAAAACCCTAATCAATTACAACCTTTGATGCACCTTTGAGGTCCATGCGGTTTTGAGTCCATTTGGACCAATCGGTCTCAAGACCGTTTGGGGCCAAACGGTCTCAAGACCGTTTGGGACCAAATGATCTCAAGACCGTTTGGGCTCAAATGATCTCAAGGTCGTTTAGGTCTAATCGATCTCAAGGTCGTTTCATTTCATGCGGTTTCAAGGTCGCATAGATTCAAACGGTTTGGAAGTCAACTCTTTCAAACGGTCAACGCACTCATGCGGTGTTGGAGGTCAAAGTGTCCAAACGGTCAACACCCCCAAACAGTTTCAAAACCGTTTGGAGGTTAAGGTGTGAAACCGTTTGGGGTTTTTTAGGGTTGTGATTTCTTAGTAACTTGAAGGCTTAATTGGTTCAATGGTTGTCTAATCCAAACCCTAATGATACATAAAGACAATAAGGGGCTAAGTGATTAGTAGATTGAACCATGTGTTGATTAATGGTGTACATTACCAATGTGCCCTTGAAGGGTTCAAGTAGATGACACCTTTGTTTAATCAAAACCCTAATGACATGATAGTGGTGAATTAGCTTGTGATAATCAAGATTGACTTGAACTAACCTAATCTAGAGTGATGTAATCACCATCTATTAGTAAGAGGAGAGAGAAGGTTCCACTTATGGTTGAAACTCAAGTAAAATACCTTCAATGTATATGAATATGCTTGATTAGGGTATGATCCATCTATGTGAGATCATGAAAACCCTAATTATGATAATTGATGAATCTTAACCTAATTTGAAGGCATCATTGATGATGTTTCTCATACATAATGATGCTATGAGTTTAATTCACCATGAAGTGAATAGTAAACCCTAAATCTAGGGTAATAACATGTATTGTGAATAGTAAACCCTAATTAAGGGTGATGTGATGAAATGTACACCAAACCCTAATTCCAGGTTATTCTTTTAAGCATGAAGGTACAACTCTTGATATGAA
Source organism: Alisma plantago-aquatica (assembly GCA_963693085.1). Taxonomy (NCBI): domain Eukaryota; kingdom Viridiplantae; phylum Streptophyta; class Magnoliopsida; order Alismatales; family Alismataceae; genus Alisma; species Alisma plantago-aquatica. The sequence continues at coordinate 752,751,283 of OY856413.1, forward strand.
TTGTTTATTGTTGTTAATTGAATTAACCATGCATGTTCTTATAAGAGAATGAGCATAACCAGGTAAGGATTATGATATCATATTCATTGAAAGCATGCTATTAGCCTTATGAATAGTGATATGCTATGTTGCCTAAACTTAAGTGGCATCATATGAGATGATAGGCTGAAAGAGCCATGAGTATCATCAAGGTCATGCTAATTAGATGACTTGTGATGAGATGATTAAGAAATGATAACTGATACGAGTTAGACTTGATACATTTAGTATTCTACTTTCATAGCTGTTGTTTTCATGATTAATGTTTGAGAACATGCTTGATGTTAAAAGAATACTGAAATGTACCTAACTAATCAAGTATAATCATACTATGTAGAGCCCTGATCATAGATCCATCATTGTCAAAAGCTAAATGATGGTGAAACAGGTTTTCCTAAGGGAACTCCTGGATCACATACTTTTGAGTATGTGGGGGAATATGGATGTGTATATCCTTACATCCTAGTGTAGGAATTGATGTAGATGTATCTTAATCTATCAATCCTTCACTATATGTTTATGCTGGGGTGATGTAACACTATTCTCCTGAGGAAATCTTTTATTCCGCATCGATGAGAGATAAACAAGAAATCTTTCGATAGCGAAGAGAGTACAGAATGCCACTATAACTCTAATAGCAAAGTGCCAGAATACCTTGGTAAGCTATAGTAACAGAGACATTAGATGTCCTGCATGTTGATCCTCACTCTGACTGAGGAAGATGAGTTTATAAGAATTCGGCTCTTTTGATGACATAAGTATGATACCGATGCGACTTAATAGTGATCGGTTGGAGTATGAGCGGTATACCTCATCTCCGCGAGGCATAATAATGTTTGTAAAACATAATCCACCATGTAGTATATCTTCTTAGGTTGAACTACGATAAGCAATGATTGATGTTATATTGTTTACAACATTAGCCTATTCAAGTACCTAACATACATATTCTTCATATGTTTTAATAAAGTGATTGCTTAAGTAAATGTTGCTTTACTTTGTTAAACCTGCTGTTGATGTTTTAAGTTACCTTGCTTATGTTATTCCTTATATGCTATAACAAAGCTTCTGGTAGAGAGTTATAACTCTCGCTGGGACAATTATTTAAAATTGTCTCACCCCGTAGATTTCAACTTTTTAGGTGGTCGTCAAGGATGAAGGAACCAATCTGCAGGTGAACAGTATCAGCAGCAGCAGCAGCATCAGGAGCAGTAGTAAATCTCATGTGGAGATATTGACTGCTGAGTCATGTAGTTAGTTAGTCTTATGCCGTCTCTGTAGTCTCAGGTCCTTGGAGTTAGTTGGTCTGAGATTTTGGTTTTGAACCTTGAGATTTTGTATCTAGTTGTGTATAATCACTCAAGAAGTGATTTAACAGAGATGTAAACTGTTTATCTTGTTTCTTATAAAAGAAGTTTTATGATTTCAAGATCTTGTCTCAAAAAGTTTTAATTTCCGGTGATTTTTCGTATTCCGCTGTTAATCGAATCGCTTCCGCTATGTTTATTCCGTGTTTTAGAGATCGGAGCCCACATTGATGGTCAAAGTGTACCCAACAACACGTGTTGAGTGTAGTGATTTTTGGTCTAAGAATCACACTCACCACCATCACTGTGAGAACTGACTGTCACTACCATATCATGGTTCCATGTTTCAAACTCACGGTGGGTCTATCTGATGCACTTATTCTCTAACAAGTACCTATGTGTTTGCTTTGATATCTCTGTATCATGACTAATGAGATTTTGTCATCAACCAACACCACAATCTAGTCTTTTGTGTCATTGTTGTCTATCAACCTTCCACAATGACATATGACTAGGGACATAATGAGAATGTATACTCTTAACATCCGTATGATCTCATCGTTTAGGTCCTTAACCTAAAAGCATGTGTCATTGAGTATGACAATTCTTTAGACATTCAATCTATTCTGTCATTATCTCATATGACTGAACTAGAATGAATTGGAAGCTTGCCTCTGATGTTTATCAAATCAATCTCTTTGTATCCCACCAATCATCCATGATATGCTCTTAGGGCATACTTACCAACAATTGTGACTTTTACATTTGAAATCACTATACTCATCACATGTCATTTGATGTACTTTGACATCATCCACCGTGACCTTGAATAAGGATTGTCATAAATGTGGTGCTCAAGTGCATTGTGGCACATGGGGGTGACTATGAGTGAGGTAGATGGGATTTGTCCCTTCTATGTAAGCATGATATCGTGTGCACTTGATAAGTAAGACTAAGAAATGCATGTCCTTGCTCAAGCGAGTCAATGTGTTATAATGAGCTTACATATTCCTCAGAAAGTCTACTCTAGTTTAAGGAACATAGATTGAATGTTAATGAGGATGATGATTCCTTGCCTTGAGTTCAATCTAGATATCAGTGACAAATGAACTATATGATCACTATAACAACAATCATAGATTGTAGGTTTAAGTTGCTCCCCAACTATCCAATTACTTGGGTAACAATGATGTCTTGCTAGATACCACTCATTGCTTGTGATGTCATAAATCAGTTATGGACATTCACTGCCAATGTATTGGAACCTATAGTGTCCCACACATACGATACATTTGGAATAAGAGTTTATTCATGAATGTAGTTTAAACTTGATTACAAAGATTTTAGGCATTCAATTTAAACAATAACGGTTGAAAATTGACTAACTGGACTGTGAAACAACCAATTAAAGTGTTGGCTCAATCGATTCAAGAGTCTGATCAATCGAACCAATATTAGCAATAAGAACCATGAGACGACTGGCTCAAGTGAACCAATTAGCTCAGGTATGTGAATCGACTAGTTTAGGTTGTGAATCGACCAGTTGGTTGATCAATTTGATCAGATCAAGGATTTATGGTAATGTCATGTTATTCATTAATAAAATATTGATTTCCAATTTAGTTGCAATTGAAAACGTAATGAAATGATCGGTTCAAGGGTGGAACTGATTGATTTCATGCCAATCAATTTCTTGATAGTTGAATCGACCATTTCCCTTCATAGGTTAGAAAAAATCATGAAAAATCCATCCCCTTCGACACTTGCTTAGGCTAGAAATCTTGACCCTAATCCTCCTATAATTAGAGGGGTAGTCGAGGCTTTCTAGAGACACAACAATAAGTTTTGAAAATTGTTGTCTTCGCTGGTTGTGCTAACCGAGAGAACCTAAGAAAGTCCTACCCATAAAGTGAGGGATATCATGGGAGAGATAATAGGGAGAGAAAGTAAGTGTTAACACACTGACTAGTACAATCCACTCCTTCTTGTCTGTTCATTTATAATGATAGAAGTTCCCGATGGTCCATGTGAACTGATATATAGGTGAGGACGTTATTGCTTGTCGCTTGGAGGATGAAGTCAACTGTCATCCATGATGATCAACTAGGAGGTCGTTGTTGGCATTGTCTAGGTGCAACTTGAATAAAAGGTAAACACTACAACAAGGCAATTGTTGTTGGACTTGCTCCAGGACTAGGTATAACCTTGCAACTATCCTTCCCATTAAATAGTTGTTTATGCAATCTACTGTATAAAGGAGAATATGGTATTTAATTTTTTTTTCTATTGATTAATCTTATGCCATATTTCCCAGCAATCATTTTGAGCTTACCTATCCAGGATTGGTAATAGTTGTCTACACATTGGGATTGGGCGACCTTCCCTATCTGGGGCTTGGCTCCATGTCGAAATTCTCAATATGGGGCTTGAACTCTTTGTGACCTTCCCTATCGGGGGCTTGGTCAACTACAATATGGACTTGGGTTACCTTCCTTGTTTGGAGCATGGTGTCGTGTCAGTCTTCCCAATATTGGGCTTGACCACTTGTGTCCCTCAAAGATGGCATACTTCGGTTCAAGAATTATTCTCAATAATTTTTTTTTTCATGCTTTAGGTGACGTTCAAGGTTACATCAATCTTGAAACATATTGGTCAACTCACCCTTCTAGGAAGGTCCTATCCTAGGGTTCCATCTTGTTTGATAAGAGGAGGTAGAAAAAGACATAATTACCCCTCACGTTACATTGTTGACCATGAGCATGTTTGTAAAATCCCCAAACTTCATCTCCTTCCTCTGTTTCTCTTTATCTCGCTTACCACCTCCATAGGTGGGTCAACCAGAAGATTGACTTCTTCTTCTAGTTCTTAGAAATTTTGGCCAATGGCTTCCTGAGTTTAGCCCTCTACCACACAATTCAACCAACCTCATGTCTCTACTAGTGATGGCTGTGGTTGATTATCCTGCTAGCCCACCATTAGGTCTGCAATAAGGCACCTTGGCATGTGAACAACAATGTGATTTGTCCCCCTCAAATGTGACTAAGGGTGTGAGGTGACCACCATAGTCAGCGGTGCCGATGACATTTGTATGGGGTATAACACCACATATCGACCTCAATAACTGCATTTCAAACTTTCAACTTGGAGCATAAACATACATTGAGGGATCTTTTCCAGATCAGACTGTGTTTGTCATGAAGCACCAATCAAGATCACTAGGTGGGCATGAATGATTCTATAGAAATCGTATATCTAGGAGGAAAATTCATTTTGAGCTATGAAAAGTAATCAAATTAGGTTACCATCCCAGCTAGGTTTGACAAAGAAGAGGGTTAGGCCCATGAGAGGAAATGGATATTCAATCAGATATACTATTGTTCAAGATATCTCATAAGGTAATTCAGTTGTCAGTTATCCCACTATAGCCTTACGAATAGGGTATGAATCAGTCTTGGTTCATGTTTTCTTAGTACCAAAAGCAATGACTTCAACTTTGAGTGACGATGGAACATGGGTCTCTTCAGGCTTGACTGGTCAAGACTTCTTGGTCTTTGCTCGTATCCTACACCAACCATGGGCAAGGAGAGGTTTGGTGGTACTAGGAGAAATCATGGCCACCACTCCTTCTAATGCCATCTAACAAAGTGAATAGAAGTCCTCAATCAACTTCTAGAGAAAAAGGGTTAGCTACTCTTCTATGGGTAACTTTGGGGAAGTATTCTATGAAAAAACAAGAAGTTGATATGAACTATAGAGACTCCACACAAAGAATTATCTAGGGAAATTAATCCTACCTATTAGGGTCATAGTTTTTAGTTCATCTCAAAGACCCACTGAGATCGGTCATGGCACCCAAAAGGCAAGGAAGAACATGGCAAGGATTTTCCAGTCACTTGGGTTTGTGTTAGCCTGATCTAGTATCAAGAACATAGTTTTTGATCCTTATATAAGGAGTGGTTGAGAAAAGGGCATAAATAAGCCATTGATGGCATTTTCATAACAATTAAGATTTAGGGAAATCCCATTTCCCTTGGGAATCAACAAAAAGTAGGGACTATTTGGTTTGTGTTTACTCCCCAAACCTCATGAGCAAGGTTTCAATTCCGATTGCGGAACAGAGAGTGAAAGAGGCATGTCGGGTGAGAAGGAGTTACTTTACATGATTTCCTTTTTGGGTAGAAGGTTGAAGATGATTTTAAGATCTTGGATCTATGATTAGATGGTCGCTAGAACATACATTTTATTAGAGGGTCGTGTCTAACGTCCTGGTCTGATTAAATGAGACAAATGTCACAATCATTTAATAACCATACACTTTAGGAAAACTACTAAAATACATAGCTATCTCATACTTACTCCAACTCCTTCCAAATTTTGGATATGTTTCTCATTAAATTGTAATCTCACAATGGGCCATGTTTGGTATACAAGGGATTCTTTTAGATGACATTTTTCTCTTTCTTCAAATAATGGAACATAATTAACTTATTATGAGTAAGTCCCTCATCTTTCATGATTTTCTATAGGCATGTAGGAAACACCTTTTTGTATGAAAATTGGTGGGTAACTCATTAATAACTTTCTTAATTTATATCTAATTTTTTTGTTTTATTGGGACAAATTTTATGCACAAAACTTGCACTTTTAGTATATTGCTAAATTAATTACCCATACTACATGGAAAGTCATTTTTATCATACATTCTATTCTTTATTATCTTTAAGTATTCCAAAATTCAGGCCAATATATCCTTGTTTGATGCCTTAAAACTTGTGTTTCTAATCATGGATAGATAATTACTATATTAATTATCCAAATTACAAATTATCTTAGAATACTTTGGTAACTTGCTCAATATTCCATAATTCCATTTTCTAACAAACTATAAAGACATTATCCTTTATTTATACATGAATTACTTCTATTTCCTTAACTACTACACATGGACCTATTTTCAAAGCAAACAATCTCATGAGCCTCACTTGGGGCATGGGTAGAACCTATGTTAAAAAAATAAATTCATTATTTCATAAATTTAAAAAATTAAGGAATTCGTTTTTCAAATCAATTAATTAAACTTAGATATTTCAACCAAATTTGAGGATATTATACTAGACAAGGAAAATACTAAACAAATTTATTTTAATTAAATTTCCCAAGTGATACTTTTTGTCTTCATCACCCCAAAGTTCTTACATCAAGATAAAAATAGAAAAACTTTACCATGGAAATTTTCCTCTTCCCATAATTTTGCTAATCAAACGCAGCTTTAGATTTTCTTACCATTTACATCCGCATGGTTCACCATGAACTAAAAAAAACTTTATGTTTGGTATAAGATAAAAAATAGGAGGGAATGGGATTGGGACGGTGAAGTTAAGAGGATGGTGAAACTATTAAAAAGTGTTGGTTGCTTAAGTTGGTGATTGGAAGAAGACATGGAGGGGATATTAATCAACAAATATTGTTTTTTTCACAGGTAATACCTTGATATGAGTGATAATATTTTTATAAAACTCAGTCATATTAATTAATTTGAATTTTATTAACTACAACTAGCATTAATGATTTTTTTACACATAGACAACGAGAATGAGGAATTTACATAAGATGATGTCTTTGCTTATTTGTATGAAAAAGAATTTGAGAGAAATGTTTTCTTTGGAATGAAATAATTTGTTGGAAAAAATATTAGTTAAAAATGCATTATTTTGTACAAACCTTTTCAATGAATTCTTTAAACGAATCAACTCTTAGAAACAATTTATTATTAAAAGTTTCTTTATAGGAAAATTATTTATATGGAAGGATTGCATAAATTGGAGATAATATTTTCATGGTATAAGTTTGCATCTAAAGGGGAATACGTTTGATAAAACAAAATATTTATATAAAGTAATATTTTAGTTAGAATTTTTTTTGAAATTTTGGCTCATAAAAAATTCTTTGAGGAAAAATTTGTATGTCTAAGAAACCATATTCATTGAGGGAATTGTTATATATAGAAGTATGTTTTATGTATACCTACTTACATTTTTAACAAACTCTTCCTTCAATAGATTTTTTTTAAAGTTTAGATTAACAAACAAATTTTTTTTAGTGGAATAAAAATATATGAATGGAAATAATGAATATTAAATACTAATGTGGATCTAATATTGGTATAAGAGTGAAACAACTTGTAGAAAAAGCTTTAAGAGCAAACATATTATTTTAGAAAAATAAAACATTGTAGGAAATTAATAGTTCACATACACCCAAGTAAAATTGAGCTTATAAAAATAAATATGTTTCCCCATCATTCCTTATTCTTTTCTATGTAAAAAACAAAACACTAGTATTCATCATGAATTCACCATGGAGAATTTTCCTTCCATGACACAATACAAGCTAAACAACAATTTTTATTTCCTTATCAATTCCCCTCCTTTGGTTCACAAGGTACCAAAAACAACATACTCACTTGTACATAATAAATATTTGACATAAAAGGAAATAGGTGATTACATGGTAAATTTATACTGAAGTTTTCAATTCTCTTTCTTTCAAATGGAGTGAAAAATAGCTGACAAGAAAATACTAATGGAAAACATATAAAGATTATTCTGGAGAAAAAATGGGAGGCATATATACCTGAAAAGAAAAGGATATTATTAAAAAAAATAATGTAAAGTTTGTTCGAAAGTTAGTTTTGAAAGTTATAATCTAGAAAGAATTTATGTAGGGACTTTAAATGAGTATTTATTTTTAATTCAGAGAAAACTAGAAGAAAATTAGATGATGAAATTGGAACATGGATACAATATTTAAAGAAATATTAAAATATATATATAATTTCGACACCAAAATGGTATTTTTATGTAAACATTTAAATAGAGAGGTTGATATTTACATCACCCGCAATCACATAATTACTTTAGATAGAAAGTTCTTTTAGTAAACTTCTATTCTTTCCCTTCCATTTCTAACTTAACACCATAATGTTATTGGAATGATGAATTTATACTCATCTTGCTTTATGTTGCATTTCATGTTTAATTTTTAATTCTCATATTATTTTTTTTAGATTCTCACTTATTTAGGGATTTTAGTTTTATATTTTGAATTTAATATTTTAATATTTTAATTTTTATATCATAAGTGGAAGAGATAAAAAGTCATGGACCCTCTACAGATGATCATTGCATGGATCTCAAATAAAAAATCAATATTCCTTACTCCCAAAACACAATTATTGAAAAAGAGTAATTAATATCACCTAAAACAAAGAAATTCAACATGAAGATAAGGTTCAATGATCTCCTAGATGAAAAAAAATATTCGAGAATTAAACCATGCAACTAGCCAAATCAATGAGGCCAAAACAATAGTTAGGTACTTTGTCAAAAAACCAAAACTAGATTATAAATGAATTAATTTATTCAATCTACTAACTCAAAAAATGAAATGGTTATATAGGTTCATGGACTTGGACATCTTAATCAATTATATAGGCATATGACAGTCAATCGACCATAACATTGACTAGTTTAGTGGATTGTAGAATCATGCACAATATTGATGACTAGTTGATGGAGTACCAAGACCATAAGTACAAATGAGAAGAAGCTAATCCACTAGGAAAAACATCTACAAGGATTCAACTAGCTAGTTGATCGACAATGCAAGCTAGTCAATCAAATTCTCAAGATTGTTGACAGAAAGGAAATAGAGTAATGTTGTAGCAGTGTGACCTAAGAGGGATTCGTTCTTTTCTGTATTGTGAAACAAAACCAACCTATTCCAAAAATAAAGGAAAGGAAGAATTTATTTGTTTCTCATATAATATATATGACAGTACGTGATAGTTAATGACCAATGAAAACATAAATATTAGTTAGTTGCATGATATTTATATACAATTGTTCTTCACCATTACATGTGACAACACAAAATAAAAAGTTTACATATAATAACATGTAATTCCAATACAGAGGACGATACAGCCATTCTAAGCTATCCTCATGTCTCTCACTCAAGTTCCTACACCTGGGTAGTTCTGGGGACAACACCAAAATAAGGAAATATATGTATGCATCAGAAATCATTGAGTGTTTTAACTAAAAAATTATATATGGGAACTTAAAATAAAATATGAGTATTATACTATATTATATGTGCAAAAGAGATATTCCCAAAAAAGAGGGATATCCACGTATGTGCATTTTCTAAACAAATTTAACCAAAGAATGAGAACAACCAGTTTGAGCTCTTCTGCAAAGCAACATTTTTTCAGACCAAACGTGCAATTGTTCTTTACTTATTACTTAAACAGGCCTTTCTTCACAAATTTCCCAATTGGATTATGTGAAATATAATATTTTATTTTTTCACTACTTTTTATAAAAAACCAAGAGATTACTCTGACTTATTTTACATGCAAGTTATCTATGATTTTTTTCTAGAGCAGTCCTAAAAGTACTGGAAAAATGAGATTACCCCTTCTTGCCACCCATGGATATAGGTGGATTAGAGAAATCCACCGTGTACCATGTGTAGATTGCCTCAATTAGTGCACTCGACATGGTGCATCGATGCTATCTTTCCCAGTTCTTGAAGGTTCTTCCCAGCATATAAATTGAGTCCCATACTAGCCACATTTTTGACTCATCTCATTTCTCCTGAAGCAAGCACAACCACTACCTCTTCCTTTAACTTTTCATGTTTCTTGTGACCAAAAGATCCTTCCTTTGACACCACCTCTTTGTTATATTTGTAGAATCGGAAACTACTTTAATTTTTGCTCTTAACTGTTGAATATGTTATCTACTTCAATTTGATCTATAACTATTGCACCTGACCCATCTACTGTTGCATTTTATCTATCATTCGATACAACTACTTTGTCTCTCTTATTCTTATCTTTTATACTAATTCTAAAATATATATATAGTTCTGTAAACACACCTTTACTAGTCATCCTCTAACATCCTCCTCATGGGCCCTAATCACCAATGATGGATCTCTGTCTAGGGAGGTTATGTGGTGATCAAGACCACAAAGCACCTAAAATTAGAACTTTCATGATAATGATTAAAAAGACAAAGACATCTTCGGTGCCTAAAATCCATCCACAAAAAATTACCTTTTTATCTAATTTTTATATTTTGTTTGATTTAACCATACTAAATCACTCAATTTCCTCTGGACTTTACAATATTTTATATTGGTTAACTGGATGATACAAGGGTGCTAATCCCTCCCCGGTCATAACTAGATTGTTGGATTTAATTTGTGATTTTTCTTTTATTTTCTCTTTTCTTATCCAACATGTATCACTCAGTTTATACCATGGCTTTCACAATCTATCTTTTTCACTCATTTTTGTAGAAAATATGGTGGAAACTTCAATACTTTATTTATTGATGTGATGTTTCACTATCGATAGTAGTAGTAGAGCTTTATTCCTCGAATACCTCTATTTTTCATCCCCTCTTTGGGAAAGGTGCGACAGACTAAGGATTTCACTGGGGAGCCAAGTCAATCTGAGTGAAAATCACATTGCTCTGTTTTGAGGAATGAGCATCCACAATTTTTTTTCTTTTAATTAATTTTTTTCTTGCTTGTTGGGAATAGGGTGGTGGATCACCCTTGTCTTCCCACTCTAGGTATGCAGATTGAGGCAATCCCACCATCCCTGAACCCTTCATATTTATTTTTTTCTCTTGCTTTTTGAGGTTTCCTGATCCTAATCCTATTTTTCCATTTTGCACACATTTTACCCCAATGATCAATGTTTTGGCTATGCCCCCTATCAAGTTTTCTTCTTTGTTTCCCTCACTTTTTGTTAATAAAACAAAAAAGAAAGGATAAATAGCATGTATAAATTAAACCAACATCTAAAGTTTTTTAGAAACATGTTGTTGTTATTTCTTTATTTTCATATATGCGACTATCATGAATCATTGGCTTGTTTCTAAAATTGTTAATTGTATAGACTCATGCCTCATTGAATAGGTGTCAACCCCACTTGCATCCCTTGAAATGATTCATGATGTCAGAAAGGTATGTACTAGTGCAATGTTATGTTGGCCATTTAAAGACATTGAAAACATCCCACTCTCCTAGTACTCATGACTAATTATGGCTTCCATAGTCAAGAGGTATATTGGGAGTAGTCACTTTACCCACTAAATGTGGGATACCCTCAATTATTTCCATCTGCCCATAGAGAATATAAGGATCAACCCCTCCTATACAGGTCATGCTTGGGTGAGGACATAACATGAATCGATATTCATGGGCTTAAAATCAGAGATTTCTGCTTCCTACGCATATGTCCTATCGTCATTAATAAAATAATATTGAGATTGTTGCTAACCCTTTTCTTATAGATATTTAAATAATAATTTTTAAAGATTAACAATCTCAAACTCATATTTTATAAAAATCTTTCTTAAAGATTAACAATATCAAACTCAAACTATGAAACAATTTTTTCAAAGATTAACAAACTCTAACTCATATTTCAAATAAATATTTTTTCAAAGATTAACGATATCCAAGTCAAATTTCGAAACAATCTTTTTCAGAGATTAACAATCTCAAAACAAATTTCAAAATAATCTTTTTTTTAATATTAGCAACCCAAACAATCTTTTTTAACAAACTCAAAAAGAGGATTTGTCCCTAGAACTTGAGAGAATTGAGGGGATCCTTCACGTCATGTAAAACATTGTTCATCAATGTTCAGTATGCCCCACCATGGTCCTAGATTATAACTTTAAACTAATCTCACTTCAACTTTTAAAACCATTTGAGTCTTGGACCATTACCTAAAACTGGCTCGATCATACACTTCATATTCCTAAATATGATCTTTTTCTATGACCTAAAACTATATCATAGACTTTTCTAAAAACCACAAAAGACAAGCTTCCTTCTTACTCATTGTTCCTCACAATAAAACCCCTCGATCTAGGAGGAAACTAAGGTGTCATGGATGATGTAAAGGATTTCAGTTTTGTAACCCTGATGGATGAGGAGGCCATGGGGAAGAAAAATAGTTGATTTAGTAGAGTCACGAGATCAAGGAGCAAGGGTCACCTTAATCTTGACCAACCATTCAAAACCCCACCTTTTTTACCACTTTGAATTATTCTTTTGGATCATTTCTTAAAGGAACAACATATTCACTATCTTTTCCTTTTTGCCAAGCCATTTGAAAACATGGCTTATACAAAAGTGGATATGTTCCCTCATATAGCCAAAATTAGGGTAGGGACAGCCACCAAAAAATTACGAAAAAAAACTACATGTGCCTTTCATCATGAGAAGAATGCAAGAAATTAGGTATTATCCCTTACATACACCTTTACTATGTTGATTGACAAGATTAAAGACAAAGTGGACAAATGGTCGGGTATTAATATATTGATGGCTGGTCGCATGGTGCTTATCAGAACGGTCATTCAAAGCATGCTGAGATTTTGGGGGGGATCTCTGTGATATTCCTTTTGCTTGTCTAAACAGAATCAAAAGTGTGTCAGCAGCTTTTCTTTGGGGCGGGTGCAGCCATGGCGTCGCCTTGGATAAGCTGGCTAAACCTTACCGGAAAGGGGGCCTGCAGATTAGCGATGGTCACAAAATCATGGAGAGATGTACGCTGAAAAGGATTGGGAAATTATGTAGCCAACCCTATAATGTTTGGGTCTAGTGGATGAGAAACAGATATGGTCCTTCCATCACTTTGTAGGGTTGTATTAATCCTTCAAGGATCTGGAGAAGCATGTGCAAGCTATATGAGGAAATTTATGGGGAGCCTTCTATTGATCCTTCGGGTCATGAAGGGGTCATACCTTTGTTACCCATCATCAACACTAGTGATGAACCTGATGTGCCTTGGTTCCATGTAGTTTGGGGGAGGTACCATTGTCCAAAGTGGAGCACTCTCTTGTTTAGAGCCAAGCTTGATAGGCTGCCCACCAAAGAAAGAATGGCAGATTGGGGTATACAGACGGAGACTGGTTGCTGCTGTGTCATACAGGAACTGAAACGAATGAGCATCTTTTCTTTGAGTGCAATTATTCCAGATGCATTTGGCAAATCATCTGCCTTAGAAATGAGTGGGGACACCGGGTTCCTAACAACCTTGATGAAGCCATCAACTGGATCATGAGCAGATTTGACAAAAGGGAGAAGGATGTGAGCGTTGGTGGGCTGTTCCTTGCTTGTGTCATTTACCATTTATGGAGGGAAAGGTATAGAAGAGTCCACAAAAATGGTTCTCTGGTTGAAAATGACTTGATTAGAACCATTAGTAGGGACATATGCTGGTCTTTTGCTGCTAGACCCGAAATGACAACTAATCTTAGTACAAACACTAAAATGTATTGGGGATTTTGTTGATAATACCCCTTGGTTTGTTTGTTGGCCTCGTGCCTGTCTTTGTATTGTATACCTTTCTATACCGCTTTTGGCAATACTATTTACCTATTTCCAAAAAAAAGGAGAAGGCCCTTTCAATTTCATGTCTAACATAATATGTGTAGAGGGACACATCCCAAAGAATAGAATATTGTCTCAAGATGTTATACCCTACTTGTGAATCCCACTAGTGTTCATTTTAGGGCATCATGAAAGCAACATGGATCATGTACCTCACCCAATCATTCCAATGGTCAATATGGATGGTTGGGAGAAGCAATAAAAATTGAAAATTAGACGATACTTCCAAGGGGGAGGCATTCCAAAAAATGTCAAACTAGAAGATGAGGAAAAATGTAAGAGAGTCTCTATACTCAAGAAGGACATCCCTTCGAGTATCCCTCCAACATGCCTTTTTTGCCTCTACCTACCTCATGGTATATAGGAGGATGGCACTACCCAGAGTTTGCTAGATAAGGAGATCCAGGTACTTGATTACCATGGAAACTCATTCCATATAATTGACTACAATGTTCGTGCCCAAGCACTATGAAGCCTCCAAATATCATCCCTTAATTATGTTTAAATTTGTTGTGATGCAATCCACTCTATTGCATGGATATGAAGAAGGAGGCATAAAACACTTCTCGAACGAATAAAGTGGCTAGGGAGGGATGGAAACCTCTCTGTAGAAAAGATCTTGATTTGCATGCTAGGGGTTACTCAAACCAGAACCAACATTATTTGAATCAGTCTCAGCAAATGCAATACTAGGTTGGGATTGATAGTCAATGTGGGTGTAAATAGAAGATGACAACACATGGCCGTGAGTGACTTCTATCAGTCATGGCAGCACACCATCCATGTTGGAATCATCGACAGGGACTTTGACACCAATGTCTTCCTCTTTGCACAATGTGCATGCCACATTCATAGATGAAATAACCACACTGATAAGATCATTATGAGTTCTAATGCTGGAACGACCTCCAACCCAAACAAATGAACAATGGATTGATTAGGTGCATTGTAATTCTAGATCAGTCGAATGGAATTTGTTATGGCGTTGATCCTATGAATATATGAGTTGCATCAAGTTTGAAGATGTAATGTCTGGATATGTAATTTGATATGAGGATGATGGACCAATGAATGCTTCTTTGAGTTTTCAAAGAGAGAGCCATTACACGAGGTAGGTGTTGAGTTTTCCATCTTTATTTAAATCAAAACAGTAATACTATGGGTAGACAATTTATGAAAATTATATTTAGGTAATTGTTTGTTTATTACATTTGTCTATTCAACTGTCCATTTGACACTTTTTGATTGGTGCATTCAAAATTGATGTATTTGTTTTTGTTAAAAATAATCTAGCACACAATAGTAGTCTTTGACAAATGGAAATCTTTGTATGCCTAGCATCATCTAAAACTATGGGTAATCTGGGGAACAATATTAACATCTCCTTATTAGTATCTATTAGCATCTTTTCAATATACTGGAACCAAGTCTCCTAAGAAGAAGAAGCACACGATAGTAACTCCAGCCAACTGTGACACCAAGGAGGCCACAATTTCCTTCAAGGGCATGCTTGGTAGGGTTCACTTTTAAGGGTTGTTGTTTGAATGTAAATTAGTTTCTAATAAAAGATTGTTTCTAATGTACATTGTTGCAACTACACAGTTAGAAAATGTACCTTGCCCAAAAAGGTTATAGTAAGATGTAGTTCAACAACTTCTTGATATGTGTACTTAAAAAATATTCCAGACAATTAGATAGTAGAGAAACAATTGGCTGGTCATCACACACAAAATAAGTAAAACTTCATACCTCCCTTTCATGCACAATACACCAACTTTTAACTATTCTCTCTCTCTCTATCTCTCTCTCTGTCTCTCTCTATACGCATATGGTTCATGTTACGATCACATACATGTTTTTTCGTGGGTAATATCTACAAAACTAACACTAGGTAAATAAAAGAAAATGAAATCATCAATTTTGATTTTACTCAACCAAAAAAAATCTTAATTGTTTCAAGCAAATGCTTATGAACCTTTTCATTTGAAATCAAACTTCCCATTCTATCTACACCCTACTAAATATGTTGAAGAATCGTTCTGTATGTGAGTGTCTCCATGTAAGAGAAGTCATCCAGCACCTCATTTGCATGACCCCTCCAATTCCATTCATGATAAACTTCACATTTACAGCCCTCTAAGACTCTAAAAACATACTCAAGTTTACCTCAATTTTTTAGTAGACATTGATGTTTACACCTTTGATTCCATTGAGAGACACCAACATGCTAGGGACAAATACATGTAACATTAACATGAATATGAAATCTCTATGGAAAGGGAATAAATTCAAAAATAAGCAATTGATGATGGTGAAATTTTTATTTTAGAAAAGATGGATGGATTACGAAAACTCATATGGATCAATTATTATTTGGGCACCAACTCTAAATTCGTCATTGATTTACACTTTTCATGGTATGTTTCCTTCCAGCTACCATTTGAACCCATATATAGTTTCCAATAAGGTGAATCTTTTTATCTTAAGGCAAATGCTCATATAATCTTTACTAATTTTATCTCTTTTACATAGAATAAAACTATTTTCATGTTATTGTGTAGATAATCTTAGCCTGTGGATCAATGATTTTCATTTCTTAAATTTATTTCAAGATATAACAACAGAAGTCCATGGCACCTGATCATGGCATTTATGCGATGGTTTAATTTTCACAAAGCAATGTATGTACCAATCCCACGACCAGAGTTATTCATGTAAGATCCTTTTATCATCATTGCCCCATATACACATATGGTGATATGTATGGGTACATGCTCAAATAGCATTCTCTATTACTACACCCTATAGAATTTTCCACTCCTATGGTACACATTCTTATTCATATAGAATTAACATATTACATGTTATAGTTTGTTAATGAATGATTGATTTATCAAGCAACTTGGTAATATATATGTAAATTAATATTTGGTTCTCTCTTTTCAATGAGTAGATTAGATCTATCTCAATATGATAATATTAGTTTTGTTTGCTTGGGATTCTCTTTTATGATTTCTTACAACTATAATCAAAATTCATGCATGTTGTTTATATTCATTCATATTCAAACATGTTTTTTGAACTAACATTTGGTGATAAAAATATGTAATACTAATTTCAATTATTGAAATGAATTGATGAGAAAATAATTAAAAAAATTCAACAAAACCAAATGTTGTATTTAATCATATTAAAATTTGAAATATATCTATTTGTACCCTTAACTTAAATAAAGTATGCCAAATGGCTCCATAATGTACAATGGTATGAATAGTGATTCCCAAAAATAAACCTTAATATACATTTTGTCATAAAAAAGGAGTTAAAAAATACATGTAGGTTATTTACTTAACCCACTATAAAATTCTCACAAGCATGGTACGCCCATCTACCCAAGGGCCATTTAAGGGAACATGATCGTCACTGGGCATGTGGTGGCAACAAGATGAAATTTAATTGGTTTTGTAGATTTGTTAACATACTTACACCTAGAAAATGTAAGCTAATCATTGATTAAAACATCAAAGGTGAAGGAGATGCACATTGATGTGTCACATCATGTCTTAATGTTGTTGATTACTAACAAGGAAATTTGATTAGATGTCATGGCCAATCCCCCTCTATCACAATCACAATCTTCTTCTAATGAACAAGCTATTTACTAATCACTAGGAAATGTTTAGTTGTACATGTCATGATTCAATTTAATTTTAAGTCATTGTGCATCATTTTTCTATAAATAAACTAGAATATAATTAAATGTGATCAGATTTTAAAACTTACCATAAATGTATTTAGGATTATCAACATGTGAGGTGTCATGTTAAATAAAACATTATATAAAATTTAGTTACATTTTTCCTCATCGCTTAAAGATGTTAGCAAGCATATATCTCAATGTGCTCGCAAATTATTATTGAATCTATAATTTACTCATATAAGTACTGAAGTAATATGTGAAAGAAGCTCAAATTTAATAGTTCTGAAAACTAATGACATGCTACAAATTAAAATGATAAACCATCTAAGATATTAATGGATTTTTAGATACAAACTATAGATTTACTATAAGTTATGATTAATTATTGTACACTTTGTGTGCAATTCATGTGCAAAGTGCATGCAAGGACAATTATTAAATGAGATTTATATATGTGATGCACATATTAATTAATGATTTACCAAAATTGAAACAACCAATCTATTTACATGTAATAATAAACATTAAGAAATCTTCAAGAATCATGAGAAAGTGATTATAAGCATTTATTTTAAAAGTGATCTGCATACCCTTTTCAATGACTATGAAGTATCCAATAAATATCAACCAACGAACTCTATGTTGAAACATGATTCAATAAAAAAATATTTATAAATTAACACTCAATATTAGAGTGTTACAAACATATAAAAATATGCGATCAGACCTAAAGACATGATGCTAAGGGTTTCGTCTCATGGGATGAATTAGGATTTTGATCTAATACAAATTTTCTCATCTTATTAATTCCTTCACTTGAATGATCAAAATAATCATCATTGTAGCCCTCATCTTGCAAAAAAATTAAGTACCTCTCATTTTCATTCAATTGCATTTATATTTGGAAAGATCATGTTTCATCTGATTACACCTTAGAGAAAACATTCCTTCATAACACAACTTGTAATTTATCAAAATTAGGATTCATCATATTACATCTTATTAGTATTAAGATTCCAAAAAATACTTCCTTAATCAAAGCATAAAGAAGATGGAAACCTTCATTTTCATATTCCACATGTTTTTTAAACAAATTCGCATATCACATGTCTATATCCGGAACTGCGGTTTATACACAAGAATACTTATGAATTAAACACAAGTTGGCCACTAGGGGTTTCCACATTAGCTAATGTTGGGATTAAACCCATCACGTGCTAGCACTTTTAATATGTGAAAAAAAACATGTTGCACGTGTGTTGTCAAATGGAGTATCACATACTTGAGGGGAATTTATGTACATTATCCCTTGATCTTCTTATTCCTCATGATTTCTTCTTTGCACAAAGTGGAGGGTCAATCAGACAATTGACATTATCCTCTTGATATTACAAGACCCATGTGAGGATTCGAGTAGATATAAATAGACTCAATGGACTTGGATAGTCACTTTTTGTTTCCTATGGTGTCTGGGGTTAAGAATCCCATAGGGAAATATAAAGGTAAGAAGTTGGGCATTAAAGAAGATAATAAGGATGATAGATCTTACCTAGGTATCTCAGAATGGATGGTTGGTATCATAGACCCCATATGAAGCTTGTGAGATCCTCCCCTTGGTCTAGGGTCAGTTAGGATGTTCATTCAACATTCTTCTTACACACTCAAAGGGATGTGGATGATTACCAAGGTGTTTGATGTATGTAAGTAGATTGAAAATTTTGGACAATTGAGATGGGTTTACTGAAGGTTTTGAGTGCCTTATATAGACACTGGATGATGGGGAGAGCACTAATATTGTCTAGCACTAGTTACCAGGATAAACTAGGATTAGTGGCATACTTGAGCCTTTTTATGGTCTTATTGGTTAGGTACATTGTACATTAACCCCAATAGATAAGTAAGTCTTGACAAAGATTTTATTGATGGCTCAGAACTAGATAACCCTACTTCCTTACTGCCTTGGCATGCAAACCTAGGTCACACTACCTGATTCTTAGGGTTTCTTTGGGTATCATTGGTGTGAGTGTTTGAAGAATCATACATCCATGAAGTTTCATGTTTACAACAATGCAGTAGTTAAGGGTGCTATAATATTATCAATAATTAAAAAAAAAGAAATTAATCACACAAATAAAAGGAAAAAAGTAAGACTGGAGATAGATATTCATCGTAGACAAATCACACATTATCATATTCAAATAGATTTCAACAAAAACTTGTGACTTAGGAAAATAGTTCATAGTAGAAAGAAGGAAACTAGTAAGCATCGATGAACTTTGAGAAAAATAAGGCAATGCGTTAAGCATTTTAGTATTAAGAATCTATGTTAATGGTTTAGGAAACAACCAAAGAAGACATAACCAAGTATTGTTTCAAATGATGTACTATGACTTTGATCTCATAATTAGGGATCACTACAATGCAATGTTTTATAAAATCATTCCTTCCATTCAATCTTTACAATCCTTCTTAGATTGCAAATCAACAAGACTCTCAATGCAGGATACAACCTGTGGGGAGATAGACTTTGTATGAATCTTATTGTTATGATTAAATATCATCTTCATAGTGGCTAAATCATAAAACACCAAGAATGGCCACTCTTCACCAAATTGTGGATCCCTTATTGTGCAAAATATGGCTAACCTTCCACTTGCAGAAAACCCACGAAAATTGCAAGAATAACGCAAAATGGGTATGGAATATTTCTTTGTCCAACAGTATTCAGTTCTTTGAGAGTGTTCCTCTTCTGGGGGGATCATCACCCACACATGGTGCTCACCTAGATCATTATGAAGTATGACAGTGACATTCCCAACAAGAGTTGTAATATTCACATTGTAAGATTTTAACAATGGTGATGGAATTATTTTCTTAAAAATGTTTTTGCCTAGGTCAAATGGGATTACAAAGAGGTAATCAGATTCTTGTTTCCATGTAATCCAATAGTACACCCCGCTAGCACATGCGGGAAGCTGTGACTTCATGGGTTGGATATAGCACTGAAAAAACTTCTCAACATCCTTAGGCAAGCCAACTACAATCCACAAATCATTTTCAAGGGAATAGACTTGCACATAAAAATGTTAAGCTATGTTTTATACCTAGTAAAAGAACATATGTTGTTGAATATATAGAATAGAAGGAAATGATAAAATGAAACTGAGGAAAAGGGCATAAAGAAGAAGAAAGGGAAATTTAGGTACAAACACTTTGGAGAATATTTTATATCTAAATGGAATGCTTTTCTTTAGAAAATACATATTTGGAAGGAAATATTTTTCTACTTGAAGTCATTTACTCAGAGGGAAAAGTTGTTTATAGAAAATTATTTACATGGATATAATGAAAAACTTAGTTATGAAAAAAAAAATTGGTAGGAAACCATTAAAAATCACAAAATCATTTTTATTTAGAGGAAAATTCTTTACTTTATAGTAAATAATATTCCTAAAAGGAAACCAATTTTTTCATAAAAGAATTCTATTTGAACTAAGTAACATATTTAACAGTAAGAAACTATGTTAATTAAAAAATATGTTAGTGGCAACAAATACTTAGAAATTATATTCATATAAATAACAACTAAATGGTGAAAAATACCTCAACTATAACACTATTTTTGTGAAAATTTTAGAGAAAAAATTATAATGCGTAAACAAGAAAAATAATAGAGAAAATGTTTTTGATTAAGTTTTTTGAGAGAGATTTTTTTCCTTTGTCTCGCAAGTTCTTGCATCGGGCTAAAATAGATCAAAATTTTCTATGAACATTTTCCCAATCTCATAAAAATGCTAACTAAATGACCATCAAAATTTTCTTACTAATCACCTCCCCATGTTTTGCCAATGTATCGAGACAACCTTTCTATTGGTACACAATGACAAAATAAGATGTAAAATTAATGAGATAGGGATTGTGAATAAAATGGATGGTGAAAAAATGAAGAAGTGTTGACTGGTTAAGTTGGAAAGGGAAATGGAATAGGGAAGGGAAAGCACTTAACAAAAATTGTTTTATGCGTGCAAAGTACCAGGATAAAAGTGAGAACACTTTAAAACTCACTCATATGAATACATTTTATTTAATAAAAGTAGCAAATAGAATAACAAATAATATTATTGACATAAACAACTACAATGGGAAGTTTATATAAGAAAATGACATATTTGGAAGGCATAATTCTATTAACAATAGATTTATTTTTAGTGAAATACATACTTAACCTTGATATAAAAAATGAACTTTTTCTTGTAAAAGTTTATATTATCAAACACATTAAAAATTTTATTGGAGATAAGTATATACAAGGAGTTATAGAGAAATGCAAATACTAGAGTGGATATATTCTTGGTATAGTAGTAAAACGACTATAAGAAGAATCTTGGAGAGAAACATGTTTGTGTGTAGAGAATAAAATATATTTAGGAAATTTTATTTTACACATGCATCCAAATACAGTTGAGTTTGTTATGTAAAAATTGTTTCCCTACCATTCCAAATGCTTATCAACTATAGGGATGCAACCAACTAGTTCATCGACATTGCAAGCCACTGAATAAGCTTCTTAGGCTTGTGGATAGAAAGTAAATAGAGTAATGGTGTAAGTAGTGTGACATAAGAGGTATTTTGTATCTACTATATTGTAAAACAAACCATCATATTCCAAAAATAAAAGAAAGGAAGAATTTTATTTGTTTCTCATATAATATATATATGAAGAAAACAAGATAATTGATTAACAATGGAAACATAAATTTTAGTTAGTTGCATGATAATTCATATACAATTGTTCTTCAACCTAACATGTGACACGAAAAAAATAAAAGATATACATATAATAACATGTAAGTCCAATAAAGAGGACAATCCAGCCATTCCAAGCTATCCTCATACCTCTCTCTCAAGTTCCTACACCTTGGTGGTTTTCAAAACAACACCCAAAAAAGGAGATAAAAGTATGTGTCACAAACCATTGAGTATTTTAGCTTAAAATAACTATATATGCAAACTTAAAATAAAATGTGGGTATGATACTAGATTATATGTATAGAAGAGATGTTTCCAAAATAATAGAGGGCTATCCACATATATGTATTTTCCAATCAAATTTAACCAAAGCATGAGGCATGTTCTGGTAAATGATGTTTTAGAACCACCATCATGCCATAATAATTAGTCACCATATAAACAAAAATATGCATACAATAAGACTAAATATATCTAAAAAGTGCCATAACACCATCATTTCATGGCATAAAATGTGTAGAAAAGCAGAGTCGAGGCTGAATACACGCCCTATATATGTATGGTTGTATACAAGTACAACTATTTTAAATATTTTAGTAAAAACATATACCACACATAATAGAGAGTGAAGATTAACATTCCAAACATCAATCATATAATTTATTCAAATTGTATGTGTTGTTGGCACCCTATATTTTCTTACAAAGTATAAATCCATAAATAATGTTGATACTAGGGATAATGATGGAATATGTTCCACATCCTACCCAATTTTCACATATACCTTGTTTCCTACAATTTTGCATATTTTCTACCTATTTAAATCACCCATGTTTTTCCACTTTCAACCAGTTTGAGCTCTTCTATAACGAAACATTTTTTTCACCCAAAAGGGAAATCTTTTTCACTTATCCCTTAAATAGGACTTTCTACAAAAAATTCCCCTGTTGGATTATTAAAAATAAAAAAATTTCTTTTTTCAACTTCTTTTTATAAAAAAAATCAAGAGATGAATTTAACTTATGTTACACATAAGTTCTCTAGGATTAGTTTCTAGAGCATTGCTAGAAGTACTAACAAAATGAGATTACCTCATTTTGACACCCAAGGATATGGGCGGATTAGAGAAATCCATCATGTGCCATGTGGCAGATCGCCTCGATTAACACACCCCATGAGGCGAATCGGCACGATATGCCCCACTTCCTGAAGTTCCTTATTAGAATCTTGAACTCTAAGTCTACCTAAAAATAGAGTCACATACTCAATAGATACCAGACTCCTCTCGCCTCTCTTGAATCTAGATAGAACCCTACCTAAAAATGAGGTGGTGTTTCTTGTGACCAGAATATACTTCTTCTGACACCACCTCTTTGCTATATTTGTATAATAGTAAATTACATTAACTATTTCACCTAACCATTCAATATGTTATCTACTTCAATCTAATCTATAACTATTACACCTGACCTGATCTACTATTGTATTTGATCTCTCATCCGATATAACAACTTTTTCGCTCTTATCTTTATCCTCTTTAACAAATTCTCAAAAAATAAGATCTAGTTCTCTAAACACACCTCTCCTAGTATCCTCTACCATCCTATGCATGGGTCCTAGTAACCATTGATAGATATCTATCGGGAGAGGTTCAGAGATGATTAAGACCATGAAAGACCTAACACTTAGGACTCCTGGGAATGACGGAAAAGACACAGACATCTTCAGCTCCCAAAACCCACTCACAAAAAAAAAGCATTTTTATGTTTTATTTAATTTAATCAATTTGAATTTCTCAAATTTCTCTGGATCTAATAATGTTTTTATATTGGTTTACTTGATGATATGAGGGTTCTAATACTTCCCCGCTGATCACCAGATTGTTGGATTTAATATGTTGTTTTTCTTTTATTTTCTCTTTTCTTATCTAACATGTACATTCGTTCAGTTTATACAATGGCTCTCACAATATATCTTTTTCCCCCTTTTTGCTCAAAATATGGTTCCACTTCAACACTTTATTTATTGATGCGATGTTTCACTATAAAAGTAGTAGTCCTTTATTCCCCAAATATCTCTATTTTTCATCCCCTTTAGGAATAGGTGTGACAGACCGACGACTATGATGAGTAGCCAAGTTAATCTGAGCCAAACTCTCATTTCTCTATTTTAAGGATCTTTTCGATCATTTTTTTCTTGCTTTCTAGGAATAGGGTAGCAGATCACCCTTGTGTGCCCACTCTAGGCATGTAGGTTGAGGCATTCCCTCCATCTCAACCCCCCTTCATTTTGCTTTTTTTCATCACAGTTTTTGGGGTTTCCAGATCCTGATCCTATTTTTCCATATTGGATACCTTTATCCCCCATAGATCAGGTTTTTGATTGTGCCCCATGTCTAGGTTTCATCTTTGTCTCCCTCATTTTTTGTTAATAGAACAAAAAAATAAAGGATTAATAACATGTATAAATTAAAAAAAAATCTAAAATTTTCTAGAAACATGTTGTTTTTATTTCTTTATTTCCATATATGTGACTACCATGAATCATTGTCTTGTTTCCAAAAATTTTAAAACCCATGACATGAATTCTACACTTATACAAACCCACATGTCATCGAACGGGTGTCAACCCCACCTAGCATCGCTTGAAATAATTTGGGATGTCAAAAATGGTGCCAGTGCAACGTTAAGTTGGATGTTCAAAGACATGGAAAACATCTCACTTTCCTATAACTCGTGACTAATTATGGCTTTTGTAATCACAAGGTGTATTGGGAGAAGTCTCTTTATCCACTGGATGCAGGATACCCACAATTGTTTCCATCTACCCATATAGAAGATAAGGATCAAACCCTCCTATACAGGTCATGCTTGAGTGAGGACATAGCACCATTCTATATTCATGGGACAAAAATTGAATATGTCTGCAATCTGTGCATGTGTCCTATCGTTGTTTCTTAAATAATATTGACATTGTTGCCAACCCATTTCTTGTACATATTTTAAACAATATTTTTTAAATATTAACAATATGAAACTCAAATTTTAGAAAAATCTTTCTTAAAGATAAACAATCTCAAACTCAGATTTTGAAATAATATTTTTCAAAGATTACCAATCTCAAACTTATATTTCTAAGAAATCTTATTCAAACATTAACAATCTCAAACTCAAATTTCAAAACAATTATTTTCTAAGATTAACAATCTGAAAATAGATTTCAAAATAATCTTCTCTCAAATAGTAACAACTCAAACAATCTTTTGTTAAAAAACTCAAAAAGAGGGTCCATCCCTAGAACTTGGGAGAATTGGGGGGGTGATACTCCACGTCGTGTAAGACATTATTCACCAATGTTGGGTCCACCCCACCATGCTCCTAGTTTATGATATTAAACTAATCCCAATTCAACTTTTAAAACCGTTTGGGTCTTGGACAATGACCTAAAACTGGCTTATTCATACACTTCATATTCCTAAATATGATCTTTTTCTACAACCTAAAACTAGATCACAACCTTTTTCTAAAGGAACACAAAAAAGGAGAATCAAAGTCAAGATTCCTTCTTACTCACCGTTACTCACAATAAAACCCCTAGAGCTAGGAGGAAACTAGGGTGTCATGGAAGTTGCAAAGGATTTTAGTTAGGTAACACAGATGGATGATGATTCTCTGGGAAGAAAAATAGTTTATTAAATAGAGTCACAAGCTCAGTGAGCAAGGGTCACCTTAATCATGACACATAACTCAAAACCCCACCTTCTGTATTACTTTGAATGATTCTTTTGGATCATTTCTCAAAGGAACAACAAAGTCACCATCTTTTCCTTTCTGCCAATGCATTAGAAAACATGTCTTATACAAAAGTGGATATGTTCCCTCAAATATTCAAAACTAGGGGAAGGAATAACCATCACACAATAAAAAAATATAGGTGTCTTTCATCATGAGAAGAATGCAAGAAATTAGGGATTATCCCTTACATACACCTCCCTTACCAGGGACAAAGCCTTTATCATTTCTTTTCTAACATAATATGTGTAGTGGGACCCATCCAAATCATAAAATATTATCTCATGATGCTACACCCTACTTGTGAATCCCGCTAGTGTTCATTTTAGGGCCTCATGAAAGCAACATGAATCATGTACCTCACCCATTCTTACCAATGGTCAATCCATATGGTTGGGAGCAGTAGTACAAATTGAAAATTTGATGGTACTTCAAAGGGTGAGGTCGTCCAAAAAGACATGACAATCTAGAAGAGGTGAAAAAAGGAAAGGGAACTTCTGTCATGCTTGAAGTCGATCTTTTGAAGAAGGATATATGTTCGAGTAGCCCTCCAACATATAATTTTTGCCTCTACCAAAGTCATCGTATATAGGAGGATGGTACTACCCAGAGTACGATGGACAAAAAGTTCTAGGTACTTGGCTACCATGGGAACTCATTCTAGATACTTGACTATCATGTTGGTGCCCAAAAACTACAAAATTGCCAAATAGTCATCCCTCATTGACGTTTAAATTCCTCATAATGCCAATCTACTCCACTGCATGTATTTGAAGAAGGAGGCATAAAACACTTCTCAGACACGAGGTTGGATAAAGTGGCTAGGGAGGGATGGAGACTACTCTGTGTCAAAGGTCCTAGTCTATTTTGTAGGGGTTACTCTGACCACAACCCACATTATTTGAATTTGTCTCAGCAACAAAAGTACTAGGATGAGATTGATAGTTAGTGTGGGTGCAATAGACAACGACGTATGGTCGTGGGATACTTATACGGGTCGTGGGAGCACACCATTCATGTTGGCATCATTGACAGGGATTCTGACACCAATCTCTTCCTAATTGCGCAATGTGCATGACACATGTGTAGACAAGGATGAGATACCCACGCTAACAAGATCATTATGAGTTTTGATTCTCATATGACCTATAACCCAAACACACCAACCATGGATAGATTATGTGCGTTATAATCCCACATCAATTGACTGGAATTCATTACGGTGTTGATCTTTGAATATTGGAGTTGCATCTAGTTTGAAGATATGATGTCTCTAGTTGTAATTTGATGCGAGGATGATGGAACCAACAAATTCTTCTTTGGGTTTTCAAAGAGAGAACCATTACTAGAGGTAGTTTTCGAGTATTCCTTCTTTAATTAAATCAAATCATTAAGATTGTTGATAGTCTATGTATGAAAATATATTGATGTAATTGGCAATCATTACATTTTTCTATTCAACCATCTATTTGCCACTTCTGGATTGATGCACTCCACATTGATGTATTTCTTTTTTTAAAAACAATTCAGCACACAACAATCGTCCATGAAGGACATAAATCTCTTTATGTCCTAGCCATCATGTAAAAATATGGGTAATCTAGATAATAATCTTTACTGCCCATTATTAGTATCTATAAGCATCTTTTTGTTATACTGGAACCAAGTCTCCTCAAAAGAAGTAGGCCACAAATGTAGCTCCAGCCAACTATGATGCCAAGGAGGCCATAATTTCTTTCAAAGGCATGCTTGGTAGGGTTCACTTTTAACGATTGTTTTTTGAATGTAAAATAGTTCCTGAAACTATAGAATTTTTGCAAATTAAAGAAAATGTACCTTGCCCAAAAAGGTTAGTGTAAGATGCAGTTCAACAAATTCTAAATTTGTGTAACCTAAAAACATTCCACACTATTAGGCAATAGAGAAATTGACTGGTCATCACACACAAAATACATAAAATTTCACACCTCCCTTTCATGCACAACACACCAACTCCTAATTATGCTCCATCTCCATATGCATATGGTGAATGTTACAATTGCATGCATGTTTGTTGTGTGTAATATCTACAAAATAAGCACTAGCTTAATGAAAGAAAATTAAATCATCGGTTTTGATTTTACTCAAGCAAACAAATTTTCATTGTCTCAAGACAATGTCATGAGCCTTTTGGTTTTTAAATCAACATTTCCATTTTATCTAAATCCTATTGAATAGGTTCAAGATTTTTTCTGTATGTGAGTGTCTCCATGTAAGAGAAGCCATTCAGCTCCTCCTTTGCATGACCCTTATGATTCCATTCCATGATAAACTCCAACTTTGTAGCCCTCTAAGGCTCCAACAACATACTCAAGTTTACCCCAGGTTGTTGGTAGACATTGATGTTTAAACATTTGATTCCAATGAGGGCTACAAGCATGCTAGGGACAAGTACATGTAACACAAAAATGAATGTAGAATCTGTAGAAATGGACTAAAATCAAGAATAAGAAATTGATGATGCTGAAATTTTTATTTTAGAAAATATGGATGGATTGTGAAAACTCATATGGATCAATAATTAATTGGGCATCAACTCTAAATTCCTCATTTATATACCCTTTCAAGGTACGTTTCTTGCCATCTACCATTTGGACCCATACACAATTTTCGGTAAGGTGAAGATTTTTACCTTAAGGAAAATGCTCTCATCATCTCTATTATATATTATCTCTTTTACATGTGGGCATAAAACTATTTTCATGTTTTTTGTGGATAATCTCAGTAACTAAAATGATTTTCATTTCTTATATACATTTCAAGATATAAGAATAGAAGTCCATGGCACCTAATCATGGCATTTCTATGATGGTTTGACTTTCACAAAGCAACATATATACCAATCCCATGGCCAGAGTTGTTCATGTAAGATCCTTTTATAATCATTGCCCAATATACGCATAAGGTGATATATATGGCTATACACTAAGATAGAATTCTATATTACTACACCTTATAGCATTTTATATTCCCATGGTACATATTTTTATTCATACAGAATCAAAATATTACATGTTATAGTTCATCGATAAATGATTTGTTTGTGGAGCAACATTGTAATATATATGTCAATGCAAATAATTTTTGGTTCTCTCTTTTCTATGAGTACCTTAGATCTATCTCAATGTCATAATATCAATGTTGTTTGATTGGGATTATTTTTTATGATTTCTTATAACTATAATTGAAATGCATTCATGTTCTTATATTCATTCATAGTTCAACATGTTTTGAACTAACATTCGATAATAACAATATGTAATGTTGATTTGAATTTATGTGATAATAATTAAAAAAACAACAAAACTATATGTTGTATTTAATTATATGAAAATTTGAAATATATCTATTCATACCCTAAATTTCAATAAACTATGCATTAGCGCTCCATAATGTACAATGGTATGAATAGTGATCACAGAAATAAACCTTAACATGCATTTTCTCATGAAAAGGGAGTCAAAAAATACTTGTAGGTTATTTACTTAACCCTCTATAAAACTCTTACAAGCATGATAGGCCCATAGAGCTAAAGGCCATTGAAGGGAAGATGATCTTCACTTGGCATGTGTTGTCACCAAGATGAAATTTAATTGTTGTTATAGATCTTTTTACATACCTATACCTTGAAAACGTAAGCTAATCCTTGCTTAGTACATCAAAGGTGAAAGAGATGCACATTGATATTTCACACCTTGTCTTACTGTTGTTGATTACTAAGGAGGAAAATTTATGAGATGTCATGGCCAATCCCCCTCTATCACAATCATAATCTTCTTATAATGAGCAAGCCTTTCACTAATCCCTAGGAAGTGTTGAGCTGTAAATGTCATGATTCAATTTGATTTTAAGTCATTGTGCATCATTTGTCTATACATGTATTGTGAACCTTGGTACTGTCAAGTGCTAGTTTTCCACTATCCTTGTAAAGGACCCTTCCTAAAGGAGTGAGTACCAAAATTTGTTTAAAAGTGGAGGTAACTTTAAAGGTTACTTAAAAGAACTTGAGAGATTAATTGCAGGAGGTACAAAAGCACATAGATTGAGTATAATTCTTTACACCCAAGAATAACCATCTCTAAGTAACTTGAAGGAAAGTCACTATGTAAGTGAATAGTAGAATGGGGCCAGGCCCATATGGGTAGGTTGCCATGATTCCCATTAAGGGACATAAGGAAAACTATTAATGTCATAAGAGATGAAGGAAATTCATATGAGAATTCTAAAGGATACAATGTGCTTGGATATTAGAATGGAACCACGAGAAAAATGTGTGACGTAATTAAATAAAGTTACGATAGAACCCTAAGTCAATCCTAAGGTCAAGCAGGGATAAGACCAATGGGAGTAGGATTGATTGTTCCCTGAATGCACAAGACCATAAGGTTGGGAGGTAACAACTACGTTTTCCTGAGGCCCATGGGATAGGAGGTTGGCCACCTTCATGAGTTCATTGGGCCCAAGGAGTAACTGTGAGAGACACTATCTAGATGCATAAGGATGAGATCACTCTAAAAGTACTGATACCCTAGAGATGTTGAGGAAATGACTAAGGATCATAAAAAGGAGTTGTGATAAGACTCAAAGGTTATGAGAAAAAAATTTCCTTATAGGTACACATAAAATTTGGGGAATGGTGGGATGTGGATAATGACTCAAACTAAATTTGGAATTCACATGATGATGTGTGATGCTCCTTCTCTACTCTTTGAACGGGATGAGATTTGTATTTGACATGCATCCAAATGCTTATTTCATCTTGTTATGAGTGTGACAGATGGGACAAGATGCATGCCATATGAGGAATAGAAGTATTATGAGGAATAAATACTTAAGTTGAAATCTTTATTGAGAATTGGAGGAATTACCACATCCTCGGGAGGGAATATTGGATAAATAGTTTGGAAGACAATGTGAGCAAGGTAATCACCAAATTTACATTTCAAGTGAGAATATAATTATCAAGTGGAATTTGAATTTTATAGATATAAGATTTGAATTCGATGATCGAAATAATGAATGTAAGAGCTTGAAATACCTCCTGAATCAAAAAGACTTGAATGGTGGATGGAGTATATGAAAGATTGGGAATTCACCATTTCTCATTACCTTAGGGAATCTAATGTAGTATCAGATGCTCTTAGTTAGAAATAGCTCAGGTGTGCAACTGTCTTGTCTGGCCAATGAAGAGAACTGAAAGAGTTCGCTAGGTGGACTCCACAACTATTAGAATATTGGATTTGCATTGCTAACCTCTAGATAAGACCAGACTTATTGATCGAGTTGCTAGCTTCACCACTTAGGCAGCCCAGAGCTTGACAAGATGAAAGGTTTGTTATAGAAACCTTAAACCCATCTCTCAGTGGGAGTAGATGGTGGAATCAGCTACAAGAGTTGTATTTGGGTTCATGAACCATTAAGGAATCATATCTTTCAAGAAGGTCATGATTCTAAGTATACAATACACTCCAGTACAACCAAGATGTTTAAAGACTTGTAGCGATGCTTTTGGCCTAAAATGAAGAGATACATAGTGACATATCTGGCCAGTTGTCTCACATGCCAGATGGTGAACGTTGAACACCAGTGTCCCGGTGGATTACTATAGTCAATTGAGATACCTGAGTGGAAATGGGAAAAGATCACCATGGACTTTGTGGTAGGTCTCTCCAAGACAGAGAAAGGCCATGATGCAATATGGGTTGTGGTAGATCGCCTTACCAATTCGACACATTTCCATGTCTTAAAGATCATTTCCAAGGTGACAGACCACACTAAACTATATATTAGAGAGATAGTTTGACTTCATGGTGTTTTGAGTTCAATTATTTGTGATTGTGATTCAAAGTTCACTTCCAAGTTGTGGAAGCAAGTGCATAAAAAACTCTATACTAGATTGAAGATTTGCACATCAAATCACCCTCATACTGATGAATAGTTAGGAAGGACAATCCATACTTTATAGGATATGTTGAGAGCATGTGTGCTCGATTGGGGTTGATCATGGGAACAGTACCTGCCCTTGGCTGAGTTTGCTTATAATAACAACCACCAAGACAATATCGTGTTGCCTCCATATGAAGCTTTTTATGAGAGGCTGTGTCGGTCACCACTTCACTAGAATGCTTTTGGTGAGAGTACCTTGCTAAGGTTAGAGGAATTATAGTTGTATGTTGATAATGTCACTTTGATAAAGAAAAGGCTTAAGATAGAAGTCATATATTGATGCAAAGCAGACAAACTTGCACTTCACTATGGGTGAAAATGTGTTTCTAGAAATCCAAGCCTTCTGAGTTATAGCTAAGAACATAGGAAATATGATCCCTGATATGTGGGTCTGTTTGAAATTTCAGAATGGATTGATCAAGCTGCTTATCGTTTGGCATTATCCCCTTAGTATACTATGATGCATGATGTGTTCCATGTATCCAATCCAAAATGCTATGTGAAGAAACTAAGCCATGTGTTGAGCATTAAACCTATTGAAACTCCAAGGGAGGTTGACATACCATGAGTCACCTGTGAGGGTATTGGATATTGAGGTGAATGTTCTTAGGAGTAAAAAGATAGAAATGGTAAAGGTTATTTTGAAGCACCATGGAGAGGATGAATCCACATGAGAGTTGAAGATGGACAAGGAAAGTCTAACCGTAAATTGTTTGTATGATTAGTTGAATTTCGGGGGCAAAATTATTGTAAGAGGGGAAGGATGTTATAATCTCAATTTTCCTTGTACTGATTGAAATGCAATTTTCCAAATAAAGAGAATTTGAATGGAAAATTGCATGATTGTTTTCAAAGAATGGATTCTTTTGCAAAAAATTCATTGGATGCAAGATTTTGTGGTTTATCCTATTTTGATAAATCTAATAATAATAAAAGGGAAAAGAGATAAAAGAACTCATTTAATAAGTAAAAGGAAAAGAAATATAAAGTTAATTGTGTGTATAAATGAGAATTGTGTAGAATTCTCTAAAAAGTTATATGCATGACAACTATTGGTTAATTTTTAGTTTCACTTGTTTTCTAATAATAAAAGAGATCAAAATAAAGAAAATAGAAAAAAAAGAAAGAGAAAAGGACAAATTTTAATGCAACACATATGCCTTATAATTGAATGACTTCCATATGAAGAAAAGTCCCTTTTCTTTTCAAATTTTTGTCCTAATATTTGCACACACCTAGATAAAGTCATTTAAGATTTTCTCTAAAAACATGAGAGGAAAAAGATTAAATATATGAGAGATATGGATTTTACAAAAATCATTAAGTGATAAGATTAAGGATTTCTGACATTAAATGTCATGATTTTATTTCCAAAGCAGAATATCTATTTTTGGCCATTTTATCAAGCATGTGTGTTGAGGACCGTTAGATCTCAAATCCAACGGTTCTCGTTCATCTCCTAGCTTGTTTTTTTTTTGGAACATCGTGAATAGGATATGTGATCCTACCAAGGACCCATCCTCTCTCCCCTGACCGCCATCTTTCCCAAGGACCTTCCCAATCAATCTAGGGAGAGGTTACAAATCTAATTGACCATGGTTTTTGATACTTTAGGAGGTAATAATACCTTTCCTAATAGCCATGTGGAGACAGACTCTAGAGAGGGTGGCTTGTGGGGACAAATCTACATAAGGACTATGCCCCTCTTAGAAATAGGGAGAAAGGTGCAAGGAATCCTAGATGAGTTTGAAGAACCTTCCTCTACCTCCAATTCACCCCAGGGTGAGCACATCATCGTGTGCATTGTTCAGTGCTTACCATCATCGACTGGTTTGTAATCTACACTGAATCCACTGCCTCTTTCCACTAGAGAAGGGCTGAACGGCTTCAAAAGGTCTGGACGAAGGTGCCCATGGAGGAAATTGCATCAACTTAGCTCTAGAGTAGAGAGTCAACATCTGAGTTGACTAGTTTTTGTAGTAGCTAGAGTGAGGACTCACACGGTCTAAGGTAGAAGAAGGGAGGGAGAAGTATTTCCCTACCCCTGACGCTACACTAGAAGGTAAATGGTGATTTTGCCTTTTTAATCCTTATCTCACTCAAGACAAGTAAGCCTGAGGCACCATTTGGGAGTGAGCCCTTTGGCTCACCCTCACCATGTAGATAATGCATATAGTAATACTGATTGTTGAGTTGCCATGCCTTAGTTGGCCTATTGATGGATTAACTTATAAAGTTCATAAAAATAATTGGTAACTCTGATTTTGACAAATAATATATGAAAGTTGACCAGGAGAATTCAAGAAATGCAATAAAAATATTATCAAGACCTAAATCTACTTCTAGTTTGAAACGTATGTAAATGTGCTATCTTTAATAGGTTAAGTTATTTTGAAAACCTAAGTTTTGAATATTAATGGATCTAATGATGTTCCCTGATTATTATGAGAAAAGTTTAGCCTTTTGACATGAAAAGGATGGATTAGATCTAATTGGATGATATTTGTTCATAATTTGCTAAATTAGGTTCCATGATTATAAAAGTGCATTAAAGGACTTAAAAACCCTAATTTTGATAATTACGAGCATCAATTTAAGTGGAAATCAATCAAGAAGGCATGAAAATGATGTTCTTGAACTAATTTGTGGATAAAGACCCTTACTTTGAATAATTGGAGTAATTAGGGTTTTAATGAGTAGAAAAGTGCTTTTAGGATTTGTGGACCTAAAAAGGGTAAAATTTGAAAGTAAAACCAAGAAACCCTAAGAAAATTCTAATAAGGCTTAGAAACCATAGAATGGAATCCCAAGTCAAGAAAAGGTATTTGTATGTGATTATAACAATTAGGTGTTATAAATACTTTTCAGGATCAAGTTGCTTGATTTATTCCTTGGCTTGGTTGATTGGACTTCTTGATTAGATTAGCTATATTTCTTTGTTTTGATACTGCCAAATCAGGGATGTGGTTACACCTATGGCTAATTGCTCTAGTTTCACAGAAATTTCTAAGGTTTTACCGATTGCTTGGATGAACTTTAATTCCTATAATCTATAAAGTGACTGTGACTATCACATTATAAAGCTTATAACTTGCTCGAACCCGCGTACCACCTCTGGGAATTTTGAATGAAAAGATGAGTAAAGTCATGTTGATGAATCAAAGACTAGGCCCCAAATTTGGAAGGTCGTATAAGGTCATACCAGGCCCTTGATTGGGAAAGTCCCATGAGATCAGACCAGGCCCTAGATTGGGAAGGTCATCTGAGTTCAGGCCCTAGTTTTGGGAAGATCAACATGGCACCTGGGTTCCAAATTGAGAAGGTGCTCTTTTTGTCCACTATAGGGACAAAACCTTAAGAGAGGGCATACCAGAAGTTAGGTAAAAATGGTTGAGAAGTTATGAAGAAATTGTAAAAAAAATTTATAACAAATAATTGTTGTGGTTATGTTGTTACAATTATATGCAACTTTTTGATCTCCCCCACATACCATTATAATTCATTATACTAACTGACATTTTTTTCCAGTGTTTTGGGATAATATGTAGTTATGTCTACAAGCTTAATGGAAAGTGGATGTTCAATAAAAGGTGACACTATAAAAGAACAAGGTAATATAATGTTTGGAGGAACATAATTAGACAGTTCTCTCCTTGTGTAAGATTCTAAAATACCATTTTTGTAAGGTATGTGAAAAGAAAAAATATTTTATCCTGCATTAAGCTTCGTTGTGGTAGAATTTATTAATTATTTTTTATTATTTGCAAAACAATATGATCCTTTTTGGGATAAAGACTCTAGCTTCTTAGCCTTCCTTAATCGGGGGTTGTTAGGAGGTGGGGTCAATACATTCCTCCTTTTATGCCATAGGGAGGAATAGAACAAATAATTCTTATGAGAACCCATTATACTAAATGAGATTACTCAAAACATAAAGCACAATCGATCACTCATTAATCACATACCCAAAAAATGGATAAATTAAAACTGATTTCGATGTCAACACCTGCTCAAAAACATTTACATATGAGCCCACCATCTTTCCTTTATCCATAATATGTCAAGAATTTGATACAAATTGTTAAATCTCCTTAGCCACAACATATATACACAGGACAACAATATTCGTATGGGCCACACAAACAAGCATTAATATACTAACAAAAGTCAGACTCATTTGAAACACCATATACAAACTTTTCCTAAGCGGACCTAAGAGTACGACTCTTGGACACACTAGACATCTAATCAACTTTATCAAAAATTCATTATTATAGCTCCTCTTTACTACCACGTGTTTGTTTTCGTCACTTTAGATTACCTAAAAAGATGTGGCGAACCACAAGGGTGAGACCCATGTCCCAGCAAGAGATATATCCTCCAACAATGTTTATTGATTCCAACATTTTTATCTAATGAGATAGTTTAAGTAGTTTAATCATATATAGAAAATAAGCTCAACAACACTGATGATTAACAAAATACATAAAGGAGAAGATAATAACTATCTTCATTAGCTAGACTATTCTCATATCCCTATTAATAGTAAAAGGAGTCTAGCAGCATGAGCATCTCTAACATCATGAATAAGTCTAGTACCATATGCATAGCTAACAACATCAACATGTCTAACAGGTTGAACATATCAACATCATAAGAAGAGCTAAAAACATAAGCACAACTATCTGGCTAATGATTAGCAGTATATGCATCACTAGTTACAAAGGCATGGCTAGCATATTAAACAAAACTAAGAACATGAGATAGCTAGCATCATGATTATAATCATTAGTATAAGTATAGTTATCAATATAAGCAAAGCTACTGTATGTACACATCTACAATCTTAAGCATATACTCAACCTAAGTATATCTACTATATCTTAATTTCACTAAGCATCTTCTTTATGCAAAGATAACAAACAAGGGTTATCATCCAATGTGAAACGTCGTGTTTAACCCTAAACATATATGCTACACGACTATATTACATCTTTTATTATACCCTTAGGAATTTGAGGATACCACTTAACTTCCAACTGACCACCTCTTGGTCGCAATCACTGACATACAAGATTTAGGAAGAGTCTGACTCCTAAGATCTTCTCTTCCCCTGGTCAGTACGGGCCTGTCACAGTGATGCATAGGGTCAAACTAATACACCCTAGTCTGTCCTTGGTACATGTCATGACACTAGTAAAAGGAGATGGGTACGCATAACC
This sequence comes from Alisma plantago-aquatica, assembly GCA_963693085.1. NCBI lineage: Eukaryota > Viridiplantae > Streptophyta > Magnoliopsida > Alismatales > Alismataceae > Alisma > Alisma plantago-aquatica. Next base: position 752,788,562 of record OY856413.1, read on the forward strand.
TACCATCTGAGGTACAACCGCAGTTGTCCTCCAATCTCATCAAATAAATATTCACCGAGACACGACCACAACTATTCTCAAACTGAGGGCTATGTATGACTGCAGTCATCCTCCCTAAGCACTTAAATTCAAGATCATAAGCACCCAACATACTCGTTAGTATGCACTCTTTGTTTCCATTAGGAATACCATTTCACCATTTGGCAAGTTCTGACACTAAGATGGATCTACAGCATAGGGCACTACATAATTAGAGTTCCACTTGATTAGTTATGTCAATTGGGTGAATTAAGGCTGCATCTAACAAGTGGACATACAAACCCTAATTCACTTCTAGTAAGCATATAAATATCATAACTTTTAAAAGATATAAAATGTGTGGAACATAATTTCTCATCTCATCATCACATGTTACTATTCACTTGTCATTCATGAGGCCAATCTAGTTATCATACTATCAAAAGATATAAATCCTTTCCACAATATCACAGGGTATCAACCCTTATCAACACAAGAGGATTACACCTCATTCAAGGCTCAACCATGCCCAAAGGTCATTAAGACCATCATACTATCACATGATATAAATCCTTTTCATAATATCATAGGGTATCAACCCTTATCAACACAAGAGGATTGCACCTCATTCAGGGCTCAACCATGCCCACAGGTCATTAAGACCATCATACTATTCCCTGCAAGATCATCATTATCTTTGCATGCCTTATAACGAGGCTCAACAACAGCACTTACATATAATACACCGGATCAACACAATATTGAATTAATGATCTAGGAGATATGCATAAATAATCATAGCAGGGTTATTAACATTAAGAACATTCCTTTATTACATCAACATGCTAGGAATCTAGAAATGATTAACCCTCATCATAATCATAATGCACATGTTTAGAATAAGAAAGTATCAACCATGTGACTATCATAACCACCAATTAACCTATTAAGGTTATGATCATATCAAGGGGGTTATTCCACCATCATTCCATCATATAAGAATGTTAAACATGAATATTCATCTTTATCTATTTGCATTAGAGTTAGGTTCAATAAGATAAATTATATTAATATTACTAATCAACACTTATACTCAAACAGTAACTCATGACATCCCCATTGGATCATGGATGCATAGGGTGAAGCATCACAATCACATTCCATACCATTCTCAAGTATGAACCCACACTTTAAATTAAGGAGTAACCATTGGATTATAGCATAATAGGGTTTCAACAATAGTAACAAAGTAATCCACAATTGTATTAGAAATGAAGGACTATTCATATCCAATTACCATCATTTATTTATATTAAAGCTAGGTATAACAAGCTATACCTTATTAGGGTTACCCATTAAGTCATTATGGTGATTATAAATCATAATCAAATGAGGGCAAGGGTAACACTACAAGTTTAAGGCATTGAACCATCAAATTATCATCATTATAATCATAACATTACACTACACACTTCACCCAAAATAATGGGAATATTGAGGCATCAACTTCTAACCATGAAATGTTGAAAAGGTAAAGCCATTGGTCTTTAAATGAGTAAACACCTTGAATGAATCATCTATAATCTTATTGATTTGTGATCTATAAAAGTCACCATTTAACCCTAGATATCCTTTGATTAACAACAATAAGGGTTCTGTTGAGAGTACAATAAAATCCACAATCTACTATTCATTTAAAACAAGCCATCCATTGTCAACAAGTAAGTTCCTTAAGTTGATCATATAAAAGAAACAATCTAAATCACATTATTAGGACCAACATAATACATTATCCATCACTCCACTTTGTTGGAGGAATAAACATTAGATCTTGACCATTGTATTAGTTCATATGTTAAAACCATCAATTATAGTATAGGTCTGACCATTGCACCAAGTGACCTAAGAAACCATTGGTCTAAGCCTTAATTGATGCTACAACTATATGACTAACTCAATATAGGTTGTGGAGACTTTCTCCACCATCATTAGTGACCAGTAAGTCATGATAGGTTCTTAGATCAGCACTATATTCATTAATCACCATCAAATATCAACCTAATGTCACCATTGATTGATAGTATCATTAGGGTACTTAGTTGTTGATTGTTAAGATTCTAATAAGGCCAAAACCTGACCCAAGAGGTTAACGTCAGTTGACACCATTGGTCACCATAATCAATTTCCATGAAGAAAACACCATCATTTGTTGCAATGGTACCACCAAGGGTCATGTGTTTATAGAAGAAATCAAATTAAACCCCTACAATTGACCATTGGTTGATAGGTGCTTAACACCATAGGTTGTCAAACCAACCTGATCCAAGTCATATTGTACCTTAGGAATAATGTACACATGATCACAAGTTCATATAGAACTGAAATAAGGATAGGGAATATTATGAAAATTGAAATCCAAGTCAAGCATAGTTTTTTAATGCATGAATCATCATTTAAAAGCTAGAACATGAGCTAGCAAGCTTATGGTAAGCAATAAACGTGGAGCACATTATAAAATTTGCCTCTAATTATAAGATAAACTCCCAAATAGAAGAAAACATGAGAAGGTAGGGTAGAAAATCCAAGAATAAGCTATGAACTTGTCCATCTAACACCTTTCTTCATCAAATGATCAAACCCTAAGCATAAGAAGCAAGAAAGGTAGGGTTTTAGAGCTTTAGAGAAATTCCTACCATAGAAAAGCAAGGTTCTGACCTGTAGAAAGGTAGGAGGAAGGATAACAAAGAAATAAGTGGATGAAATAAGGGAATTCTTACTCTTTTAGGTCAAGATCACTTGAAGGAAGCTTTTCAAACCGTAAAAGGAAGTCAATTGTAACCCTAGATTCTTTTTCCAAGAAGATCCCCTCTTTCTTCTTCCTTGGATAAGATATTCATAGAAGCACAGAGGGAGAACAAGTTCTGTAGAAGGATGGAAATGGTTGAGATAAAATGTCTCATTTTGGTGCTTAGGGATAAGTATATGAAACTTTAATATAAAGAAAAAGAAAAAAGTTGAAGATCTAGTATCTTTCCAAGTATCAATGTCCTTAAACTATTAAGAATATATAAGAACACACACAATTTGATCCCCCACCATCCATAGAGACATGGTTATCCCTCATTTATTGAATTTCAAAGCAAAACAAATAGTTCATTAGTTGATAGCTACTAAAGGTAGCTCATCCATGAAGGGGTAAACCCTATAATACCTTTGGAGAAAACACCTTCAAACCAAGGATTAAATGGGTGCTACATGGCTCAAAAAGCTCAAGAGTTTTGAGAGAATATCCAAAGAACATAATGAAAGTGATAAATTGCAAATAAACCTCTCAATTGGGTAAATTGCAGAAAACTCCAAAATGTGCATAAAATTGCATAACTTGCTCAAGCAATGTCCAAATTGGACAAAATTTGAAACTTAAGATTATCTTATGATTTAAAATCATATCACAAGGTTATATTAGGTCTATAAGAATTAAATTATGATAATTAAGCTTTTTCAACACTTTAAGCAAGGTTAGGGGTCTCAAAACCATAAACCCATAATAGGGATTTCGCCCCCGAAATCCAAGGTACACATAGATGGACACTTATCATGCACCTCATCCTCAATCTTCCACATTGTTACGTTCATCACATGATGATGTCATGTCTTTCTCATAGAAGACATATTCTTATCTTTTAATTCACACATATCTTATCTTGGGTCAGCAAAAAAACCACTACTACATTTTTGGCCAGTAACGTCGTTGCCCATAGCGTCATTTTTATTAGAATAACTGACCGAATAGACTATTGCATCGGTTTTATCATAAAAACTGACCTTATAGGTTTCCCGTGAAAATAATTCATGCCATTTTGGCTTCGCGCCTCGAACTATAGCATTGGTTTTTCCATATAACCGATGATATAGGGCCAAACAAAAATGCGGGCACCGCTTTGGAACTATAGGATCGGTTTTTATGGATAACCGACCTTATAGATACTGACCTCTAGGGTCGGTTTTTTCAAATACCTGACCTTATAGATGGTCTACGAAATTTCAGGCACCACTTAGGCTTTAGCGTCGGTTTTCTCAAATAACCGACCCTATAGACCCGACTTGTAGAGTTAGTTGTGTCAGTTAACCGACGCTAAAGGTCGGGATGATAACAAAATGTTTGATAGACCCGATCGACTTGTGTTTCATTTCATTTTGATTGAAAGCTCAGCGCTAGAGACCCCCTCCTTCTCTATCATTATATCCAAGGAGCCCATCTATGTGTCCTTCTGACGTCGCCGTTGTGTCCAACGAGTCGAGTCGTGTTGTGGCCGTCGTGTCCAAGGAACCGAGCCGTGTTGTGCTGCCGCCGAGCCATAAGTGTTGTGTCATCGCCACCAACTAAAGGTCACAACGTACATTTTATTAACCAAAAATCAGTCACAAGCTTCTCGGTTGTACGTGTTGTGCCGCCGTCGAAGAGCTCTTCTCTGTTGGAAAGGAGAGGCGGGGCAAGTGGGGGTTGTTGTGGTCGGGGCTGGGGTCCAGCAGTGGGTGGTGATGGGTTTTGCGGTCGGGGCTGGGGTCGGCAGTGGGTATTGATGGGTGTTGGTGGTAGTAGCACGATCGTGCCATAACCACGGTCATTTTTCTTCTTATTGTCATGTCGCGATTGAGGAGAGGTTCGGAGTGAATATATTTGTTAGGTAGCACGGTCGTGTTGGGTAGCACGGCCGTGGTGGTTGTAGCTGAGTGAATGTATTTGTTAGGTAGCACGGCCGTGGTGGGTGTGGCTTAGTGAATGTATTTGTTAGGTAGCACGGCCGTTCTCGGTAGCACGGCCGTGTTGGCTGAGTTGCTGAACTGCATTTGTTAAAATCTTCCTGCTCCTCTAATATTGATGTATATTGACCCTAATGCCTTACATTATAAGAGAATTGAATCGTGCATTTGTGTTTGTTGTAGGTGTTGTTGACTTGCATATATTTCTTCTTCATCCTTCAAGTGAGGTATAATATTCTCACTCTCCCAATGTGCCATTAGGCTTCATTTTGATTCAAATATTTAATACATACAGTAGTGCTTGGTAGACATTCCAGAAATATGAGGGTAGACATTGTGTAGTATCAGATTGACACTTTAGGGTTTATATATGAGATCATCGAATGCATGATGTTTAACTTAATATATAAATATGGCAATAATACATTTATGCATGTATCAACTTAGAAACCCGTTCAAAATTTACTCATAGGAGTAAATTTTGGATAGTCCCCAATTTTGGGACTATTTTTGGATATTTAATCTCACTTAGGATGTAACTATATAATGTATGTTTAGTTTTGAAGAAAATTTTAGTAGTATTTCCTCATTTGTTCTCTGGGTACATATCTGAGTGGTTATTTACCATTTACATCGGTGTACTTGAAGAACTTAGGGGAAATGTTGCTGAAATTTTCTTCAAAACTAAACATACATTATACAGTTACTAATGAGATTAAATATTAAAAAATGGGATAGGTGGTACACTTTAGTATAAAAGTAATTAACTTCCTATCAATAAAAACTTACATCTTATAGTATCAATATTAAATGCTTAGTTTTATAATTAATTTTTAATGTGATATAGAAAATGGATCGAAGTTGGATGTCTATCAAGAACTGTTATATTCTAGAGTTTACCAAAGGTCTTGATGAATTTATCAGATTTGCTGAGGAACATAGGAAACTACCTAGAGATAGGTTCTATTGTCCATGTAGAAATTTTGGTAATAATTTGAAAGTTGATACTGATGAGGAAATTAAGGATCATGTCATATGCAATGGGATCATACAAGGTTATAATGAATGATATTGGCATGGAGAGAAAATTAATAATGGATCAGAAAATGTCGATACTAATAGTTGTGGCATAGAAGATATAGATAATGATGATAATTTCAATGATGAACTGATTGAGGATGACCCGATTTAGGATGATATGGTTGATGAGATGCTACGCAGTTGTCGGGACAATGTCATTGATCCACCTTCTTTATTTGCAAACATAGTCCATGATGCTGAAAAACCTTTATATAAGGGTTGTACTAAATTCACGAGGTTGAGTGTTGTGATGCGATTATATACTCTTAAAGCTAAAAACAGGTGGAGCAATAAGAGTTTCACTTCATTGTTGTCTTTGTTAAAGGAAATTCTTCCTGAAGGCAACGAGCTTCCAATTTCAACATATCAAGCAAAGAAAATAATGTGACCAACGGGAATGGAGGCTAAGAAGATTCATGCATGTCCAAATGATTGTGTGTTGTTTCAGAAGGACTATAGTAATTTAATAAATTGTCCAAAATGTGGTGCGTCAATGTATAAGACCACAAATTCAGCTAAGGCTAAAAATGGCTCTCCTGTCAAGGTGATGTGGTATCTACCAATAATACCACAATTTCAATGCTTATTTGCTAATACAGAAGATGCACAAAATTTTTCTTGGCATGGGGAGTTAAAGGCCAATGATGATGGCATCCTACGACATGCATCTGATTCACCACAATGGAAGAAAATTGATTTATTATACCCTCAATTTGGTAATGAACCAAGAAACTTAAGACTTGGACTCTATACAGATGGAATGAATCCCTATGGTACATTAAGTAGCCAACATAGCACGTGGCCTGTTATGATTGTTATATACAATCTTCCTCCTTGGTTGTGTATGAAAAATAAGTATGTCATGTTGTCAGTATTGATATCAGGGCCCAAGCCACCTGGAAATGATATCGATGTTTACCTTCAACCTCTAATAGATGACCTAATGAAACTATGGGAAGAAGGTATTATGACATATGATGCTTCACGTAAAGAGATCTTCAGTTTGCGTGCTATGTTGTTTTGCACAATTAATGACTTTCCAACTTATGGAAATTTGTCTGGATATAGCATAAAAGGATACAAAGCATGTCCTGTTTGTGAGGAAAATATTGATTCAATCAGACTGAAACATGGTGGTAAAATCATATATCTTGGTCATCAGAGATTTCGCCCACCAGTGCATCCTTATCGAAGGCAACGCAAAACCTTTAAGGGGTCAACTGAGGAACAAAGTGCTCCTAAACCTATACGAGGAAATGTTGTATATGATAGGGTGAAACATATTGTTAATGAATTTGGAAAGAGTTCAAGTAGTCATACACTCGCATGTGACAAATCTCTATACAAGAAGAGGTCAATATTCTGGGATCTTCCTTATTGGAGATCTTTGGCAATTAGACACTGCATTGACATCATGGATGTTGAAAAAAATATTTGTGATAGCATCATCGGTACACTATTGAACATACCAAGAAAGACGAAAGATGGCATCAAATCTAGAAAAGATTTAGAATTAATGGGTATAAGAAAAGAATTATCAGTGGAGATCAGGGGTCACCGCACATATTTACCACCAGCTTGTTACACTTTGTCAAAGAAAGAGAAAAAGACTTTTTGTGAGTGCTTGTATAATATTAAGGTTCCACAAAGATACTCTTCTAATATTCGTAGATTGGTATCAATGAAGGATCTGAAGTTGATAGGTCTCAAATCTCACGATTGTCACACCTTAATGCAACAAATTTTACATGTGGCTATTCGATCTATATTGCTGAAGCAAGTAAGGTTTGCAATCACAAGACTCTATTTCTTCTTCAATGAAATATGCAACAAAGTGATACATCCTGATACTCTTGATAAATTATAGAAAGATGTAATTGTTACCATGTGTCAGCTTGAAATGTACTTTCCTCCTTCATTTTTTGATATCATGGTTCATCTTGTAGTACATATTACAAGGGTGGTGAAGATGTTGGGTCCAATTTTCTTACACTGGATGTATCCATTTGAACGCTACATGAGTGTTTTTAAAGGTGATGTTCGGAATCATTATCGTCCTGAAGGGAGTATTGTTGAGGGTTACGTGGCTAGGGAGGTGATGGACTTTTGCAATGATTTTTTGAATTACAATGAAACTTCTAGTGATCTAAAAAATTCCCATCACACTGAATCTTATTGTGGCAAAGGAACTCTGGGAGTATGAGTGAAAGGAATCAGTCGTGAGTTGTGGGAACAAGCACATTTGTATATTTTACACAACATCGATGAAGTTAGTAGCTACATCACAGAACACAATGATTTTATCTAGAGAAATCATCCGCGATCCAGTTCAATGTGGCTTGCAAGAGAGCATAATCGAACATTTATTAGGTGGTTTGAAGAGAAAGTATTTAATCAACTATCTGAATCACTGAATAATGTTGTTGAGAACATAAAATGGCTCGCCTTTAAGCCAAAAATGGATGTCATGTCATATGAAGGTTATGACATAAATGGATTTTCATACTACACTAAGCATCAAGATGAAAGTAGTGCAGTTCAAAATAGTGGGGTCACTGTTCAAGCTTGTTCGTTGTATTTTGTTAGTGACAAAGATAAAAGACCACACGAAGCTAATATTTCATATTATGGCGTCATTGAGGACATATGGGAAATAGACTATACAAATTTTCGAGTTCCTATCTTTAGGTGTAATTGGGTTGACAACAACAAAGGAGTTTTAGTGGATGAGTTGAGTTTCAAATTGGTGAATTTTGAAAAGATTGGTGAGAAAGATGAGCCATTCATTATGGAAGACCAAGCAAAACAAGTATTCTATATTGATGACCCAGCAAATAAAATTTGGTATGTCGTTCTTCATGGAAAAAGATAGTTTACTGTAGATCCTATAAATGAAGAAGAATATTATGAAAAGTATGATGATTCCAGTCCATTCTTAGTTGGTTTGCCAAGTGTAAATGTTGAAGATAACATTGATGAATATTATAAACGTCAAGACCATGCTGAAGGAATTTTCCTTGACTAACAACTCAACCAATACTAAAGGCATGTATTCTTTGAATTATTTATTTTATTATTATTCAAGCAAGTATACCTTATCATTTGTGCTTTATTATTACTTTTTTTTTATCATGTATACTTGCAGGTTCTAAAATGGCAAGTGAAGATGAACATTCTGAGCATGAACATGAGCACCATGAGGATGGTAGTGGTGATGCTAAGAAAAGTAGAGGTCCCACACTGATGCGTAGGGTGCACAAGCTCAGGGCTAAAGGGGACAAATTGCCAGTCCAGTTTGATATCACAGGAGCACCTGTTGGGGAACATGCTAGTGCTTTCAAGCATTACGTAGGGGCGACCACGTGCAGTAAGGTGCCAATAGATATAGAAAATTGGCATGATGTTCCTAATGCAAAAAAAGACCTCATATGGAAAGATATATCTCTGAGTGGAAGTGATATTATTTTAATATGTTTTTTTATCTATTGATTCTAATTTAGTTTTCTTGGAATTAATTGCTTTTCAAAACAACATTATTAATTGCTTCTTTTGTATGTATAGGGTGTTTTTCATCTAAATGAAAAAGATCACAAGAAAAGAGTGCTACAACGTTGTGGTGTACGATGGAGGGGTTTTAAGACATATCACACAAGGGAATTTATAGATAATCCTAAACAAAATAAGAAAGAAATAGATGTATATATTTTTATAGATCCTGAGTTGTGGGAAAGATTTGTTGCAGTTGGGAGATCGGAAGAGTTTCAGGATATAAAGATTGTGATGTATTGTCTGGATCCTTAATTTTGTACAATTAAGGAGGTGAATCTTTTTATACATGTTTGCCAAGTCTAAATTACAATATCTCATTTTAAATGATCAAGCTATCCACCAGGCTCAAAAGGAAAGACGGGCAAAAAATGTGCATGACCATCGCTTGGGGCCCAGTGGTTATGCCTTCCTCCACCAACTACAAGAGAAGCAATCCTCTTCTAGAGAAGAATCTAGTACAACTCAAGTTGAGCGTCCACCCCGACACTTGACATGGATTGATGCTAGAAAGAATCGAGCAGGTGAAATTGTCAACCCTGCAACTAAGGAGGTGGCATAAAAGATGGTAGGTTTATCCCAACTAAGTAAAGAGTAACTCCCACAAACTTAGATTTATTTATATCTAATTGATATTGTGATTTAATATTTTTATTAACTATGAATAGATTGATCTCCACGGGCAAAGGAAGGAAGGAAAGTTCATCCCAATTGGCCACATGGATGAACTATCAGTTGCTCTTGGTACGAAGGAGCATCTTGGCCATATTAGGGGATTAGGAGCTGGCATAGGATTCAAGTCTTATTTTGGCCCTTCGCAATCTAAAAGAGGTCGTGTAGGAGGTCTTACACAAGAGGAGGTTGAAGCATTAGTAGTGCAAAAAGTACAAGAAATAATGTCTTCATTTCAACCTACTCAACCTTCTCAACCTATTCATATTGTGTGTCTCTCAAGTGATGAGGTGCAAGCCCATGCTATAGTTTTAGAAGGTCATGGGAGCACTCCCAATGACCCACCACAACAATCAATAGTAAGTTTTTGTTCTATATGTTGTGTTATTAGTATGATATATATATGATAATATATATAGTTGTAACAGGTATTTGTTCTACTGCTTCTTATATAACCTATATTATTTCAATCTAGGTTGGTATGAACTGTAAACTTGTAGTGGAGGTTCTAGAATATAATGTTGTGGCAGCGGGCAAGGTGTACAACCTTGGTGGTACATTGCATCACCAACAAATTACTTATGACATTTGTCGTGTGTCCATCCATCTTGTGTATGATAGAATGGGGGACAAACCACTACCCATACCTAATCCTGAATATAGTACAGTTGAAGAAGCAGAGGGTGCTATGGTGGGTTGGCCTAGACACTTGGTTATCAATGACAAGGTATACTTGAATTCTACCATGTTTTTCATATTTGACTGCATATATGAACTCGTGTAATAGAAGTATGTAATTTAATTAACAGGTTTGCAAACCAAAAAGTAAAAATTCTACTAGTTGTCCTCCTATGCCCAAGCCATCTATTATTCCAGAATCAACATTCGACAAGTTGGGAAGTAAATGTAAATGTTTGTGTCGATACTTAGCCAACCAAAGCTCTGGACTACAAATGTTGTTCAATTTAATAGAAGATGCAGTTGGGAGGGACTTTGAAAATTATATTTTTCTTGATGATATTATATAGTTGTTCCGTTATGATTGGCTGAATACTTCGATATTAGAAGTATGGATAAGGTAAGGATCTATAAATATCAAAAATTCCAATACACATTTTTAGCTTATTACTACATATGAAAATAATTACAAATGTTTAACAGCCATTTATATACCGAGGCCACAAACTTTGATATAAATAATGTTGGATTCTTAGTTCCTTTGGTCACTAGTCAGGTGGAGACACATATTGAGGAAGTGAGTGAGTACTTCTTTGATGCATTCAAATATTTTGCTACTGTGGAAAAGAAAATTATCCTAATTCCTTTTAACGTCCAGTAAGTATTATTATTCAATATAATTTTAATAATGAACAAATGTATTTATTTTAATGTTTGTTTTATTCTTACTTAGATCTAGACATTGGGAATTAGTGGTGATTGTCCCAAAATTAATGACTCTTTATTATCTTGACCCAATGGGAAAAACAACAAGGGGTCACAAACTGAAATTGCCAGCTATGGCGTAAGCATAAATATAGTCAATGCTTCAACATGATATTTCTGTATAGAATTTCTATTTTACCAACTATCATTTAATTGATAGGGGTATAAAAGCTTTTCGTGAAGGCGGAGGACAAATACACACAAAATTAAAGACATTGACTTTGAAAAATGTCAAGGTAGCTACTTTGACAACTTCTTAGTCTTATATGTATTAATTTTCAACTCTTATATGTCAATTCTTATCGTCTTCTATTTATAGTAGCTTACTAACATTAAGTATAATTCGTTATTTGTAGTGTCCTATACAAAATAATGGTTGGGGTTGTGGCTACTATGTAATGAAATATATGCAATCTATTATCAAACAAGCATCAAATGACATTTAGACTATAGATCAGGTAATAAAGAATAACATCATAAATTTATAAGTGAGTTGTAGTCATTTTATAAAATAGCATGTGCATTTTCTGTTACAGATCTTTACAACTCAGCCTTACATACGTGAGGACTTAAATGAATTCCGAGAAGAGTGGTCAGATGCTTTTCTAAATGAAGTCAATATAGCATTGGAATAAATATGGCAGTTACGTTCCATTTATGTATGTGGTTTCAGTAGTCTTTCATATTTACTTTTGTATCTGACATTTAATATCATCTCAGACTTGCAATCTATCATTTTGTAAATTATGATGTGACTATGTGTACTCAACTCAATATATGAATCATTTTTGTTATGAATGTGTGGTTTGGAATGGTGACGGTTGAGCATCAATGCTCCCCTCTCCTGTATCTTATTCTTGTTCTTCTATTTTGTTCTGTTCAATTTCTGTAGAAATTTTAAAAAAAAATTCGACCCTATAGTGTCGTTTTCTTAAAAAATCGACCTTATAGGTGTCTTGGTCGTTCCGCGTAGAACGGTTGTGCTGTATAAAATTGTCGTGTTGGGATGAGGTAGAACGGCTGTGTTGAGATATGGTAGAACGGTCGCGCCGCGTAGCACGACCGTGCTAATATAGACCAACACGATCGTGTTAGGAAGCACGGCCGTTCTATTATATTCCAAGACTCTATTGAGTCTGTTTTTTAGAGTCGGTTATTTAGTAAAAAAATGTCCTTAGAAATAATCTTTAGAGTTGGTTATTTATTTAAAAACTGACATTATAGGGTTCAGGTACAATTTCATTTCTCATTTGGGTTTAGCTTTTGAGAGCCTATAGGGTCAGTTTTTACTATACAAGGTCCGTTTTTTTGGGTTAAAAAAACTGACGCTATAGAGCAATTTCTGTAGCGATGGCCACTTAGGCGTCGGCTGAAAAGTGACGTTATAGGCTTAAAAAAATTGACGCTATAGACCATTTTTGTACTAGTGAACCCTCACATAAGAAGACATTTGCAAATATGGAACATAGAAACTTGTTGTGCTACCTGTACAAATATAATAGTAACTTTTAACTTTAAATTCTAGCTATCATCCTAAAACAATATATATTGTATCAATAAACCATCTATCCTTGATAGTGGTCTTACCCAGGTATCACTAGACCATACACAACATTATAAATTTACTTTGGTTTTCCTTCCAAACAACATTTATAGGATCATCATCAACTCTCTCTCTCCATCTATCTATCTCTCTCTCTATTTATCTATCTATCTATCTCATTCTTTATCTCCATGAGAGAGGAATACTTTGAATGTTTATTTAATAAATATCTCCAACCTTCACATATTTCTCATACTATTGATACATCTTGGATACTAGGATTCATTACCTTCGTATCCACATCATGTGTTATAAGGGACTCACATCATTATCTCATCCACTTTTACCAACATATCAAATATCAAGACATATAAGAGGAGTCTTCCTAATTATTGGAAGGCTCAAAATAAAAATCATCACAAACTTTATGATCTTGGAACCATAGTACAAACAACCTTATGATATAATAAGCTATCCACCCTCATGTTTACAATGAATCCAAACATACCAAGTTGCAATGATCCACTTGAAAGTTGTGCCCTGCAAAGGAAAGACACAAAGGGAAACACACTTCCCACATCATAGCAACATTGTTCAAAGGTCACTAGCAAAAAGTTAACCAATTCTATTTTCATTATGCAAGTTATAACTTCTTATGTATCATTTTATCCTTTTCATTTTGGGTTCATTGCCATTAGAATAGGAATCATCATGATTTAACATATCTAATTACTCCTTCCTTGATGACTTTTATCACACTTGGGTATGTTATCTTATTTTATTATATTTTTCAACAACTTATTAACATGTAAATAATCATATTCCATATTTTCTTCATTAAACATGGATCATATGCCTTAATTTCTTTCAAACACCATGCTTATTTTACATTAGCACTTTCTTACACACATAGATTGGTATGAGATTAACTCAGGTTCCACCTTATTCCTTTGTCATTAGTCTCATTTATCTTCTTATTTTATACTTATCATTGGAGTTCTCTCCATCTTATGTGGTTTTCATACCTTGAATCACTTTATAAGCATAGACTTATCTATCTTTTACTTTATTATCTTATTGAATCACATCTTCAAGAACTCCTCTTTTCTTTATTTATATTCAGATTTAGATATCATGGTGTTGTATCTTTCTCTTGTAGTTACCAATCATTCAATTTTTGATAGATAATGATGTAATTCTCATCTTCTTTAAGGTAGGATTGAGATATTCACACCATGATTTCTTATTCATTATGCTCTTTAGATTGTCTCAAAATGACTACTTGATCAGAGTAATCAAAAAGATAACAATCTAAGAGTTCCATACATACCTTTTCTTTGATAACTGAATACCTGGCCAGGGCACCCAAATACTGAGATTAGACAGTATGCACCATATTTTTATGTCATATTCCTAATTTTAACATCATCCTAGTCCTAAGTCCTAGTGCCCCTATAGACTCAGTGAACTTAAAGCTTTGATACCAACTTGTGAGAACCTATTACATTAAATGAGATTACTCAAAACATAAACCACAATCGATCACTAATTAATCACATACCCAAAAATATGGGTAAATTAAAACTGATTTCAACGTCAGCACCTGCTCAAGAACATTTGCATTAGAGCCCTACATCTTTCTTTTATCCCTACTATGCCAAGAATTTGATACAAATTGTTCTATCATCTTAGCCATAACATGTATACATAGAAGAACAATATTCTTATGTGCCGCACAAACAAGCATTAATATAATAACAAAAATCTAATTCGTTTGAAACATCATATACAAACTTTTTCCACCCAGACCTAAGAGTACATGGATGACTCTAGGACACACTAGACATCTAATCAACTTTCTCAAAGAGTCAAAACTAATTAGGCCAAAACATGACCTAAGGGGTGAATGTCAATTGACACCCTTGGTCACCATAATCAGTTGTCATGAAGACAACACCATCGTTTGTTGCAATGGTACCACCAATGGGTCACGTGCTTATAGAAGAAATCAGCTTAAACCCCTAAAATTGACCATTGATTGATAGGCGCTTAGCACCATAGGTTATCAAACCAACCTGATCCAAGTCATATTATACCTTAGAAATGGCGTACAAATGATCACATGTTCATATAGAACTGAAATCAGAATAGGAAATATTATAAAAATCAAAATCCAAGTCAAGCATAGCTTTTTAGTGCATGGATCATCATTTGAAAGCAATAACATGAGCTAGCAAGCTTATGGTAAGTAATAAGAGTGGAGAAAGTTGTAAAATTTGCTTCTATTTAGAATATAAACTCCCAAACAGAAGAAAAAATGAGCAGGTAGGGTAGAAAATCAAAGCATAAGTTGTGAACTCATCCATCTATCACCTTTCTTCATCAAATGAGCAAATCCTAAGCATAAGGAGAAGAAAGGTAGGGTTTTAGAGCTTTAGAGAAATTACTACCATGGAACATCAAGGTTCCATTCTAGATAAAGGTAGGAGGAAGGATAAAAAAGAAATAAATGGAGGGAATAAGGGGATTCTTACTCTTTTAGGTCAAGATCACTAGAAGGAAGCTTTTCAAACCCTAAAAGGAAGTCAATTGCAACCCTAGATTCTTTTTCCAAGAAGATCCCCTCTTTCTTCTTCATTGGATAGGAAATTCAGAGTAGCACAGAGGGAGAACGAGGTTTGCAGAAGGAGGGAAGTGGTTGAGAGAAAATGGCTCATTTTGGTGCTTAGGGATAAGTATATGAAACTTTAAGATAAAGAAAAAGAAAAAGTTGAAGTTCTAGAATCTTTCCAAGTGTACATGGCCTTAAACTATTAATAATATACAAGAACACACACAAGAATATCCCTTACCATCCATAGAGACATGTTTATCCCTCATTTCTTTAATTTCCAAGAAAATCAAATAATTCATTAGTTGATAGCTACTAAAGGTAGCTCATCCATGAAGGGGTAAACCATAAAATACCCTCAAAGAAAACACCTTCAAACCAAGGATTATATGGGATCCCTATGGATAAACAAGCTCAAGAATGATGAGAGAATATCCAAGGAACATAATGCAAGTGATAAATTGCAAAGAAAACTTGTCAATTGGGTATATTGCTAAAAAGTCCAAAATGTGCATAAAATTGCATAACTTGCTCAAACAATGTCCAAATTGGACAAAATTTGAAACTTAATCTTGTATTATGATCTCAAAGCATATCATAAGGTTTGATTAGGGTTGTAAGAATTAAATTTTGATAATTAATCTTGTTCAACACTTTAGGCAAGGTTAGGGGTTTCACAATTATGGCTAGCTTTGTAAGTTACAATAATGCAAACATGTTGAGAAGCTACAACTAGTAGAAAATATGAGAACTATATTAAACTAATTATTTAGTGAGTATTTGCTTCAAGTAAAAAATGGAGCAAAAGAGGCTATAGTTGGTGATCGAATTCAATTTCCTAGAGACATGGTCATCCCATATACTGATGTTACATCTTCTAAACTCGAACTAGTACCTATAAGATTTCCTAAACATATATGTGATGAAGTCATATTAGATTCTTTAATCGACCATACAATCTTGACTACAAAAAATGAGTTTGTTGATGAAATTAATGATCTATTGATTGAGATACTTTCTGGTGACATGAAAGAATACTACATCTTTGACTCAGAGATTGACAAGACCAATCAATTCTAGGAAGAGGAATTTTTAATTCATTGACTCCTACTGATATTTAACCTCACAAGATGGTTCTCAAAAGAGATTATCCAATTGTGTTACTTAGAGATATTGATCCTTCTATGAAATTTTGTAATGGCACACCAATTATTTGTAAAAACATCAATCAAAATGCTATTGATGTTGAAATAACGACATAAGAAACACCAAAGAGTATTCATTCCCACAATTCCATTGATTTCAAAGGATCATGAAAAGCTACCATTTGCATTTAAGAGAGTACCATTTCCAGTTTGATTGTGTTTTGCAATGATAATCAATAAAATTCTAGGACAAACCCTAAAAACTTGGAATATATTTGCCTCAACCAGTATTTTCCCATGGTCAGTTATATGTTGCTCTATCTAGAATGAAATCACCAAGGGATGTAATACTTCTCATCAAATCGACATCCATGGAAAAAGAAGATGCTATGACAACCAGAAATATAGTATACACTAAAATATTATTACTAATAGCATGTTGGTCAGTTTTTATAACATGCGTTTAGATTTATTCATTTCAATAAAAAGATTATTGCTAAAATTTTCTATTTTCAATGACATGACAATATATGATAGGTGTATCATGAAAATCTAGTTCCATGATAATCAACAGTTGCTAATATATGATAGGTGTATCATGAAAACCCAGTTCAATGATGATCTAGAGTATCTCTTTTTTCATGTGATCTATAACTACTAATATGACTCAATCCCATGGTATGTATCCCCAAAGTCATTTATAGTATGATTGCAAATTTTCATGTTACAAACATATATGAAAAACATGAAGTCATTGAGAAATAACAATCTCAACTGAATTTCATCTTTCATTTACAGATTTAGTCAACAACTGAAAGTTTTGAAGATTTAAGTTGAAAAAAACAACTATATGTCATGTCTTTGTATAGTAGAATGGTAAAATATGTTGTTTGTTCTTATTCATTGTAATGATAATGAAATATACAAATTTTAATGTATATGTTTATGCATGCATGTAATTCTTAACATATGTAGTTTTTTTTAAGTATATATATAATTGTCTAGTCACCGATTACATTAGTTTCACTTATAGCTCTTATTTGTGCTATTTCACAAATTTCTTGTTCATAGATCCCTCTAATCTGTGATGGACATGCATTGGATACATGATTTGTCAGTTGTTTGAGAAGTTGTTTTGCCAGTAGATCAACCAGTGACTTTTGTCTCCTTTATTTGTTCATGATCCTCAGATCTTGTATGGGTGTCACCTCTTCCTTAATTCTGAAGCACACAGGTCCATAGGCTCCCCATTTGTTCTTGTCCTTTCTGATTAATTGTTGGGAACTCAGTGAATTAGTTATCAATATTGCTTTTTGTACTCCATTCACAATATCAATTTGTATACCCTGGCGTATAGCTTGTAGTTCAACGCATAACGGGTCTTTCCCTCTAATGTGAATGTGGTCTGCTTCGATCCAGTTTCCATGTTTATACCTCAGTATAGCGCATGCCACCTGTTTCATAGTTCTCTTGTGTTGAGCTGCATCCACATTAATCAAATATCTATCTTCACATAAGTAGGTTTTGTCATTCTTGCTTATATTTTCATTTGTGTCTCGATTCAGTGGTTGTGTGAGGGCAGTTTTGACGTCTTTGATGTTTTGAAGGATTCTATTAGCCAGTTGTGTGGGACTCACTTTTTGTGCCTGAAATATGAAATTATTTCTTCTATTCCAAAGATGCCAAACAATGATCACAAACTCCTCTGGCCACTGTCATGGCCATTTCTTCATGTTTGTAATTTCACTAAACCAGCTTCTGAAATCAGTAGTTCCATAGAACTGTGTTGGGGTGGTAGGCTTTAAGATATGCTATACAACTTTTGCAAACAACCAGTCCCTTAACACATGCAATATTGATTCTTGTTCATTCATACAAATGTTTCATATGCTGTCATTAACCAATCCCACTTTGTGTTTGCGCAAGTTCGTCATCAAACTGTTGTGTTGGAACAACCACAAGAACATTTTCAACATCTCTAGGAGCTTAAGGTTCCAGATGGTTCTCCATTTTCCAGGAATTTCATTTTTCCTTTGTTTAATGATGTGTAAGTAGGCTCCTTTAGTGGTTAGTATTCCCCGATCTGTTGGATTCCAGATCCAGTAATCCTCACCAACCAGTGGGTGTGGTGGTTGGTTGTTTGCTATTGCTGCAGTAGTATTATCATCAAACCAATCTTTGTTAAAACCCATATCCCATTTCCCATTTTCCAATCATGCACATGCAACATTGATGTCTTTTAACTCATCTGGTATCAATCTGCAAGTATGATTAATTGGCCCCATGTCAGTCCACATCCACAGGTCCCACATATTAGTACCCTCTCCATTCATGATGCATCAGGCACTTTCTTTGATGATCTGATCAGAGTATTTGATGATGCTTTTCCATACAGCAGTTCCATTCATGTTGTTGGATGTAGTGTTCTTATATTTCTGTTTCAAAACTTGGCACCATGGTATATGGTTGTTTTGAATGAACTGCCATGCTAGCTTCATTAAGAGTGCTCGATTGAGTTCAACTATTGATTTGGCAGACAACCCACCTTCGTTAAGTTCTACCAATATCTTGTTCCATGATACCTTACTGATCTCTCTATTATGATCATTTCCACCCCAAATAAATCATCTGGTAATCTGGTCAATTTCGTTACAAGTGGCTAAATGCAGTGATGTAGTTTGCATTGCGTACATTTGGATCATTGATAGAGTGGCGTTTGCAAGTGTGACTCTACCCACCAAAGATAGATGCTTTCCTGACCAGCTTGATAACCTATTCCTCATTCTTGTCAGGATGGGTTCATAATGTTCTTTTTTAACTCTCCCATGAATTGTTGGAACCCCTAGATATCTCCCCAGATTAGTTGTATAATTGATGCTTACTGCCCTGCTGATCCTTGCTTGTTCGTGTATAGATGTGTTCTTAGAGAAATGCAAGATTGATTTCTCTTTTGATAGTTCTAGACCTGATGCTCTACTAAAAGTATTCAAACACTTTATCATTCTTTTGGTTTGTCTCCTCGTAGCTTCCCCAAATAGTAGTATGTCATCTGCAAAACATAAGTGTGATAGTTTCATGCCTCCTCTTGAGATTTGTATAGGGTTCCACTCCTTATTTTGGATTCTTCTTTGAATATCCTGGCATAAATGATCGAGACATAACTCAAACACATATGGTGAGATTGGGTCTCCCTGTCTCACTCCCTAGTTTGGGGCTATTGGTTCAAGTAATTCCCCAATGAAAGCTATTCTTATTTTACCTTGGAGAAGAAGTTGAATTATGGCCAAACTAAGATTGGAAGGAACTGATAGCCTTGTTAAATTATCTTCGATGACACCCCAAAACAGTCGGTCATATGCTTTGGATAAGTCAATCTTCATCACCATCATTCCTTTTTTACCTTTCCTCCTTCTCATTGAGTGAAAGATTTCTTGAGCTAGTATTATATTGTCTGATATTTTTTGACCTGGCA
This sequence comes from Alisma plantago-aquatica, assembly GCA_963693085.1. Taxonomy (NCBI): domain Eukaryota; kingdom Viridiplantae; phylum Streptophyta; class Magnoliopsida; order Alismatales; family Alismataceae; genus Alisma; species Alisma plantago-aquatica. The sequence continues at coordinate 752,808,856 of OY856413.1, forward strand.
CAAAACTTGACTGGAATGGTGAGACCCAGTCTGGCATTAGAGGTTTTAGGCATTGCACAATGATTTTTGAAATCAACTTAGCAGTGACATTATTCAGTGATATCGGCCTGAGGTGATTGCATGAAGTTGGTTGATCTATCTTTGGTATGAGTACCATGGTAGGGTGTGCCAATTTCCCTGGGAGTTGTCCACCTGCAAAAACTTCCTTAATCATCTTAATGATAGGCTTCTTTACTTTGTTCCAACACTTTTGGAGAAAGCCGACTTCTATACCATCTGGGCCTAGTGCCTTCGAGGGTGCCATCATCATTAGAGATTCATGAATCTCATCTTCAGAAACCATGCATTTGAGGTTGTCTAGTTGCTCACTTGTCATTTGTTTGAATTGTCCAGTATATCTTATTGCTCTTGGGGTTTTATAGTAGGATTTATGTCTATGAATAATGATGTGAAGTGGGTTTGTATAAGGGTTTTCAGGTTCTCTTTGTCATCCACCCATAGCCCATTTTCATTCTACAATCTAGAAATCTGATTTCTCCTTCTTCTGTTTTTTATGAAATTTTGGTAGAATTTGTTGTTTGCATCTTTGAGTTTAATCCAGTCACATCTCGATCATTGTTTGAGGTATATGTTCTCAATTCTCAGTACCTATTCATATTTGTCTTGTACCTCCACAAGTATAGACACAATGTATGCATTGTACCCTTTATCAATTACTTCTTATAGCTGGCTTATGCGTCGAAGCAGTGTAGTTTTTGTTTTGTTTCTTGCCCTTCACTGGTGATCATCCCACTCCATCTCTTTAACTTTGAATTGATCTATAGTTTCTGTATAATTAGTGTCAACCTTCTAGTTATCTTCAACGAATTGTTGGAATATAGGTTCCTCGTGCCATATTTCTTTGGTTTTGAAAATTGGTTGTGTTCTTATGATTTGTAGGTTCCATTGGACTAGCAATGGTGAGTGGTCAGATCCAATTCTAGGCACGACTTGGACTGACATGTTTGGATGACTCTCCAACCATTCAATTGAAAAGTGCACGATCCAGATTATCCAAGAAGGTGCCTCTCTTGAATGTTGTCATAGGGTCTGATGTTGAAATCTCTTGGAAAGATGTATCATCCAAGACATCGATGAAGCCTTTTGTTGTTACTGTGTTAAAAGTTCTTGCACCTATTCTCTCTGATCGATTTATTGTTGTATTAAAAATCACCGAATACTAGCCATGGTCTTGTGTTTGATTCAGCAATCCTCCTGATGCGAGTCCACAGACTCCTCCTTGGTCCCGATCGTGGGCTTCCATAAACACTTGTAACTTGGATTTGGTCATCAATTAAGAAATGAATGTATTGGAAATGGTTCTCTAATACTTTCATATTCAGATTAGCATCGTCCCAAAGTAGCCAAATACCTCCAGCGAACCCAGTAGCTTCCACCCTGTGTGAGAACGGGAAGTTGAGTTTTTTGATGGTGCTTGTTGTTGTTGAGCCTGATTGTCCTGTTTCCATAATCCCCAATATTCACAGTCTGAACTTATACCTTATTTGGTTGAGACAGATTTGTGTCTCTTGCTTAGCTACCCCTTGTAGATTCCATGTAATTAACATATTAACAAGTGTATTGGTTATGCTCCTCCCCTATCATATCATGGGTTTCGTCTACCTTTGTTGATTGATTCACTTCTTTTTCCATCTCCTTTGTTCTAGACTGTTTGCCTCTCTTTCGAGATGGGGGTACATCCCTCCCCCTGTTGCCTATTTATTTTCTGATTCCTCAAGTGAATAGATGAATTGGAAGTCCCCCTCCTCTCTTGAACTTTGATCACTGATGTGTCAAAGACAAATCTTGATTGATGGTCTATTTCTTGTGTTGTAGGTACCTCCTGCTCTTCCGCATTCAGTGTAATAACTTCATCTTCTATCACATTTACTAATGTATGGTTTTGTACATCCTCCTTCTCCTTCATGTTGGTGTTATCCTGTCGTTGCCTTCGTGGTTTAGTTTGTTATTTCCTTGTTTTCCGGTTGGATATATTTGTGTTCTACCACGCATTTCCCCTTCCTCTCCCTTGGTATCGTCTATAGTAGTCTTGCGTTTCAGCTGAGTTTACATTTGGTTCATTTTGTTCCTCTGTCTGGAAGCTATCCTCATTTTCATTCTCAACCTGCAACATAGAAAACCTATTATGATTTCACCCATTCTCCCTTTGTTGGTTGGCCCTTTCTGCTATCCTATTTGTTCTTTTTTGGGCATGGATTTTCTCTATAAACAATCTTGGTGTTTCCTCTCATGTTGCACTGGGTCCAATATGATGTGTCTCCTCCTGTCCCAAGTTATGTGTCTCTTGTTGTGACTGAGTTTGCTGCTCCATAGGCACCTCTACCATCTGCTCATTTGTTTGACGACATTGCTCTGAACTGTGTCCAATGTGGCCGCGTTTGAGGAATAGAAGTGGTATGGTTTTGTATTCCACTGCGTATGACTTCTTCATAATTTGAATTGTGGGTGTAACTGACTTGAAAGTACTAATCTCGACTGCTATCCTCGCGAATTTTCCTCTTTGTTTCTTCCAGGTATTATTATCTACCTTGATTGTGTTTCCAATCAGGTTTCCCACCTTTGTAAGGATTTGTTCTTCATAGAAGCAAGGTGGTAGATTTGGGATTCATATCCACACTGTGATTGACTCTGGAACATCTGAGTTGGGGATGAAGTTTGGCTTCCATCCTTGGACTCAGTTAAGATCCTAGCATCGGCCATGATCCCCCTGTCATCGCTGTTAGGATATCGTCTTCCGTAGTCAGCTGTACCAGAAAATACCCATTGTCTAGGTCGATTATGCGACAAGCTCCCTTAGGTTTCCACATTAGCCGGATTTTTTCCTTGAGGTTCAGGTACCCGATGGTCCTATCCATAACCTTGACCACCACTGTATAGCGCCAGCTTTGAAGAATTTGATTTATAGCTTCTTCTTTTATATCAATCGAGGGTATTCTTGCCGTTGAGTCAATGATGAAATCAACATCCGCCAACATCAAAGTGGACCTGCTCAGGTTGATCATTCTGCCTCCACTCTGCCCCATTGAGCCGCAGACCTAGTTGTATGTGCCATGGAAGTTAGTCTTGTCTACATTGTGTCCATTAGCCTGTCCATTGATCGTCGAAAACGAGTAGGTATCCTCCGCGTCAAAATACATTTCCTTCTGCGATTGAGGGCTAGTGTCGTGCACCCTGTTCTCTCCTCCTAAGGAGGTGTAGTTGAATTGGAATCTGCTTCTGTGGAGAGTTGTTGTTGGGTTCTCCATTGCCTCCGTTCTGCCCTCGTTATTCCCCTCTGCCGCCATCGGCGGCGTCAGGATGTCGGCTGGAATGGTCGCCATCTCTCCACTAATCGCCACTACCTACCTCCAAAAACCTCTTAATTGAATATTACAAGTCAACATATGTAGTTTTTCTATCAATGTATATGTTAATATATATAGAACGAATTTGTATTCATATTATGATAGTCGAGTGCAGTGCACGTGCTCAACACGTGCTTTTCTTCTCGTAAAAAAAAAGATTCTTGACTCTCCTACTACCAAGCGCTCTCATATTTATGCTATGTTTGGTATGAGGTGAATGAAGGGGAGGGGAATGGAGGAGAGGGGAGAGGACGGGAGGGGAAGGGAAGGGAAGGGTGGGGAGGGGAGATGACACTTATTTTAGTCTGTTTGGTTAGGATGGGGAGGGGGAGGGGAGAGAACATAAAAGACATAAAAAAGGTATGTCATTTTTTAACAAGTCATATTGTCGTAAAATGTTACATTCACCACACACATATTAATATATATAAAAAATCAAGATAAATTAGAATGACATGTTTCGTAATTAAAATAAAATTATTCATATAACCATTTCGTTAATGAATAAGATACATTTCTCATGTCTAACATCATTGAATTCTTATTAGGCATTCAGTATATTCGAGGGTATGTCATCATAATCCATAATCAAGAGGATAAATGCTTCGTTAGTGGGTGATAACCAAATAATGGAATGTATATAAATAAAAAAAACATTACATATATAAACTATATAAACGTAGTTTAATAAAATTTATTAGAAAGTATGATTTTCTAGGATAGACTTTCAACTGTAGTATCGTCTGATAAAAGTGTACTTCGTATGTATATTTTTTAAATCCAATATTGTAAATAAACGTATTTTGTTTTCTGTGTATATGGAATGTTCGTATTTCACTATCATGTTAAATATAAGCAAGTTTCATGTTTTTTTTAAAGTAGAAAATTCAACTATAACACAACACTACAAAGAACATAGCTCGCTAACATTTATTTCTGGAATCTTTATGTAAGAAATTAAATAAAGTACCAATCTGTATATACGTAAATAATTTTTTTTTCAAAGTTGACATGTATTTTTTTCCTTACGTGAATAAAATTTGGATGAAGGTATATTAATTTCTATTTTTCTCACTTTAAACTACATTACTACTTAAATTGGCATCCGACTCCACCTTCTATGTATCTTTTTTGTGTGATACCCAACTATGAAGAATATATTTTACTATAGGTCATAATGGTAACTGCACCGCCTCAACCCCCCCACAAAAACATCCTACTGTCGCCTCCAAAGACGCCAGCATACGGACGTCTTTCCTTTAGAAGCCGAACAGAGGAGAAGAGGATGCCCCTCCAACGACCACCATCCTCATATACTAGCTTATGACGAACCCTTGGTCACCATCCATAGTGACTCAGGGAGAACCATTTAAAATAAGCGTTTCCACGCGAGAAATTATTGTATTGATAGTAATGGGTGACTTTAATTTAGAGGTATAAATATAGTGGATGAGGGATGCGTCTTCTTGCACATTCTTATAATAAGGTCAGGACAAGCATCCTGCCCTCCAGCGTCCTTATTCCCTTTAACAATGTTGTAGCAGGTCCTGGTTCTCCTTCTATAATAAGGGCATGATCCTGAGGAGCTACTCCACCACCCTCTGCCCGAAGCTCTGAATCTCCTCCCTCACAGCTTATGCTGCCTCCCTCCACTCCAACTACCCGACCCAGCTCGCCCTGGTGACATCCAACGTCAGCATGATTAATATCTGCTTCCACGGATTTCGGAATGCCTCGGTGTCCCGAGACAGGCAAAAGTGCTCGGGGCATGCTTAAGGACTGCGCCGAGTCGTTGTCTGGTGCATTGACAATGCCAAGACGTGGACGAGCGCCGCGCTCATCAACGACGAAACGTGCATCAACGAGTTCTTGGCCGGAGCTGGCGTCGGCTTTCGGGAGAGCCACTATTGGGGGCGGTGAGAGAGCTCGGGAAATTATACCTACTCCCGCTACCTCTCCATCAATGGGAACGGGGCCCCAATCTTTCTCGTGCCTCAGATCCACGTCATCCGGTCCACCACCGCCCGGACGACGTAATTTAATGAAAATTATTCCTGCAATACAGTCTTTATAAAAAATTACACTCCCATCTTGAGAATATACGCAGAGCAGTATTAGCACAACGTGTCTTATTTTTTTTAAGTGACATTAATTGTTTTTTTATTGGAGAGAGACTAATATATATTAGTGGATGGATAGAGTGTTGCACATAGTGGATGAAGTGAGAAGTTGTAATTAATAGAAAGAAGGTGGTAGCGCATAAAGAGATGCGTAATAAATAGAAATCAGAAGGTCCTGGACAGTGAAAAAGTGTAATTAACATAAAGAAGGAGATAGTGGATGGAGAGAGAGAGAGTGCACCATATAAAAGAGAAAGGTAAAAAATATAGAGAGATTTGCGACACAATAAATAGTACATGTAGTTTTAGTATTGTTCAAGTTTAAACTAGGTCATGTAGTATTTATTCGTGAGTACTGTTTATTTTTAAAATATGTATGATATTTTGTATACTTATTTATAAATACTATTAAATCTAGAAGTGCTCACTAAATGATATATCTATACTACTATAAAAAGAAAAAGTTTGCTGTAAAACTTACAAAGCACTGCCATTGATCAATAAAGTTACTTCATTTTTAAATTCTGCATTCTCCTTCGTTCACCCTCTTCTCTCCTTTTTTTTGAGAATTTTTACTCTTTTTTTTATTTTTTCTCTTTGTAACCAGTCCCCATTAGTTCTCCGCCTTATTCTGTTTCACACGTATGCTCTTAAACCACCCCACTCCCTCCATCAAACTCCGTAACCCCATCCAACATATGCTCCTTATCATCCCTAAATCGTCACTCACCTACACAACCCTTCCATCTTACTCTAATTAAAATCACAAGCAATCATTCCATCTTTTTAAAATTTAAGCGGTTCCTCAATAGTCTCAACCGCTTCCCCATTTCCCCCTACTTTTATCTCTCTTTCATTGACCACATGCCTTAATTATCTTCCGAGTGTCATTATCATTTCATTTTTAGAGTATATTAGTAACTTTGTAACTCCCTTTGGCCCACCTTTTCCTACCGTTACCAGTTATGAGGGACCTATAAATATCATTGTTATAAATTTGCTTTCTCTCATTCAATATTTAACTATATGTTGTTCTTATGATTTAATTGGCAAGCTATATTAATTCTACAAACATACGAAAATGTCTTCACAAAATACGAGTAAAAAATTAAGAATATAATTAAACATATAATTAAATTTAAAAAAATCGACAAAAAAAACATATATATATACACTCTCCTAAATGTTTCTAAAAATATATTCTATCTTACTCTAAATAAAATCACAAGCCATCAATCTATTTTTTTCAAATTTAAACGGTTTCACAATAGGCTCAACCACTCCCATCTATTGTTATCTCTCTCCCATTGACCCATGTGCCTCAATTATTTTCCGAGAGTTATCATCTCTTCTTTTTCTATGATATTTTAATAACTTTATAATTCCCTTTTCTCACCCTTTCCTACTGTTACATCTCCCAATTATGAGACATTTATAAATACCACTATTACAAAATTTCTTTCTCCCATTCAATATTTAACTATATGTTGTTTAAATAATTTAAAAAATATCTAAAAAGATGTATATCTGTATTCTCTCAAATACTTTTGAAAATATTTTTTTCTGATCTACACTACCATAAAAAGTTATTTTAACTATTTACAAACATGTCATTTTAATATCTTTGATCAATCACAATACATTATTTTTAAATGTTGCTTTCTCCTTCATTCTCTAACTTCTCATAATTTCGCAACTTTTTAAATTATATCTAATTTTATTTGTCACGTGCGTGGCACGTGTGTGTTGACTAGTAAATATATAATGCATAAGTATTATATAAAAATATGTATATAACTTATACATGAAATAATATAAAAAATATAACTAGTATTGATTTATACTTTTATTAGTAATATTTTCATTCAAAAATTATAATATTCACAGTGGTATTTATCACTAATAACAAGTACTTGTATATTATTATATTCTATCTCACGTTTGGAGACTTTTCAACTTCTGCACTGTGCAAAAACTTCTTTGTACAATACCAAAAAATGTTTCGTATTCTACGTTCATATTGATCGAGGTGAGGATGTAACACTTAGTAGAATCTGTGTACTACATCAGTACTTTAATTTTATATTACAAAATTATATAAGAGGGGCTCTTTCCTTGGATTTATAAGACAAACAACTTGTATATCACGGGAAGATTTCTTATCATCTCACTTTGTTGTTTATGATGTCCGAAACGTATGTCATTACATTAGAGCAAACAAACTAAATTGTAATGTTAAACTCTACACAGAAACTAGTTGTGGCGTAATATACTTTGTTACGCCTTACTAAAAATTTACAGATTAATCTTCCGCATTCAATATATATACCTAAGCACGGTACACGTAGTCTTAGACTCATCACTTACAATTTCAAATGTATACTTTTGCATTCAATATATATACTTTAATTTCTCTTACCTTCGTGGAGAGCTGAACTTGGTCAAAAGCTACAATAATGTGGAATATGTCTAAATCAAACCGAAAAAAGTCTAAAACCAACAATGTGGGTGGGGTTAGAACATTTGACCGGGCTAGCTCAACCCAGCCGGTTAAGCGGCATATAAATAAATGTTCATCTTAATCTTAGTTACATTTACAGTCTAATTTTACATCTATTTTTATCATTTTAGCTTAGGACTAATTTGCATCTAAGTTTTCTAAATTTTATGGTAATTTATAAGATCCGCACCCCAATCTAAGGAAGCTCCACCTTTGTCTTTTGATGGTCTACCTGACCCTTTTCCTACTGATGGTTCTAAAGACACCACGACACTCCTCTACCGATGAAGCTATTGCAGATTGACATTCCATCGTCTTTCCCACATCATCGTTGCATCTTCACCTACATAGGCTTGTTCAGTTGCAGCTCCTTCCATTGGTTGACGACTACCGCCATCATCGACCTACACTCTTTTGTGACAACAGTCCCAAATACTGAAGAAGGAAGAACAACGTCCAAGGTCCACTTATGACGAATGTCCAAGGGGTAGTTTTGTTGTTGTGTCAATTTCCATCGCTATAGATCTCGAAGACTAACATCCACACATCATGTATTTGCTTTCATCTTCTACTTGATGATGGCTTTCTTCTTCTCTTCTATTGTTGTTCTTGTTATTGCTTCCAGAGCGGGTAGTCCTCTCGTTAGGGTACGGTGAGTAGTCCTGCTACCCAATTTTTCTCTTGTATCTGCATCTATTTTCTTTATGAATCATTACATGTTTAAATATCAAGCATTGTGTGTTTATTCTCTTGTTTGATCACCAAGTTTACATTTTTATTAGACCATGTATGTAGAGATTTTTGAACCCATGGTCTAACATATCGATTGATTCTAGTTGAACCCTTATGAAAACTTTGTATAGACATTCTTTGAGGCTATAGATGTATAAAATCTAGGTAACACAACGACAAGTTTAGAGTGTTGTTCGTCCAGGTTTTAATCCTAATATCGAAAGAGTGATTTTTTTGGACTCAGTATATATGTGGTCATGTTTTATGTGATGCACTGAGAGAGTGAATGATAGGTAGTGGTGGTAAAGCTCATTCCACCCTAGTATTTTCATCATCTAATTATCAACACTTAGTTCAGCCTTTTACTTTTTGCAACTTTAGTTTAAATAATAAAATCCAAAGTTTGTATTATATACTAGTTCTTGTTTGGTTACCTCGATCAGAATTATTCTTAAAAGTGTTACGGTTTGGGTTTGATCATGAACTATACTACAATAAGATCCATCTTCTTGTAGGTGGTGATTATTGTATGTTGGTTAAAGTAAACTTTAGGGATTCCACCCCTTGTAAATTTTTCAATGCAATATTACTCACGTTTGTGGCCCATCAAACCCAACCGAGATCCAATCCTATTGGGAAAAAAATGGGTGCAACATATTTGCATTTCAGTTACATTTTCCAATTTGGGTCGGGCCCATGCCACTATAAACCCATTCATGAAATCCTGAGACTCGACACACATCATAAATTCATGATAACATGTAATATATATTTATATATTTTTTCCATTTTATTGTGTTTACTTAGGATCATCCATGATCCGTACAGTTGACAACTCCCCAAAATCCTAAAACTAATAGAACACCCGCTCCCCATCAGCTCCATTCCCCTTTACGAGTTATGGTTTCTGGTCCTTGTCCAAGAAGCGATTCAGTGAAGAATCACCCTCCTTGGACGTAGGGGAGCATCGACTCTGGGGACGTGGATCATCTGCTCTAGACTCTAGTTCCAAGGAAAGCTTTTCCAACCAATAGTCTCCATTCTCCCTCACTGATAAAATCGCTAATGTCTATATCGGCTCCCCTAAACTGTCGTGGTGTGAACCCTATCTCCTCACTGACTCCAACTCATTTCCTATGACTCTATCTTGGTTATTTTTGGATTGTAGCCATGCATCCTCACTCTTACTGCATGTTGGTCATCATTGTTCTCTATATTGGCGGCCTTGCACGTTATGAGCAAAGAAGGTGCCCTATTGGCTATTGTTTCCTACCATCCAAGGTATGAGTATGACTATAGAATCCTATAAGGAGTGGGATCCCAGAGGAAAACCACTCCCAAATAAAAATTTGAATAATAGAACCTCCAGTCCAAATACACCCATAAGGAATCTTAGAGTGGGTGTAAAATTTTAAAAATCATATTCATGGTATATAAAATAACAAAGTATAGCAACGGAAGTAAATTATTGACTATTTGACTATATTCAATTTCTCTCAAGGTTACAAAAGAACATTATAAACTCCCACAACAGGTTTACATAAAAGATACAACATACAGATCTAAGTAGAGGAAAATCTAAACCATAACAACTTTGTCTCCAAGTTTTAACTCCTTAAACTAGGTCCATATCTTTATGCCATATCCTCCAAGTCTTTCACCTAGGATTGGAAGCATACCCCAATAAGAAGAGAAAAATAGATGATATCAACAAAGGCTGGTATGTGCATACTAAATAGGAAATTGAGCAATATATGGAATAAAGGATATAAAATGTAAAAGCTTCCCATAGAAAAAACAAGGACTAACCAAAAGGGCATAAAAGGAAGAGAATAATAACAAGGAGATACTTGCCATAATCAAACAAATAAAATTGTGCCATACTAGAACATACCAAGATAGTAGGGCACACACCCCACAATCATCAACCTACATGCATATGAGATAAACATAGCCCTAGAATAATATAAAGACAGTGGCGGCCAAGTCTCACAAACTTGAAACCTGATAGAGAGGACATACTTCTACTCCCAATATATATAAGTTGGGCCAAGCCACAAACTTGAAACTCGGGTATGGGGAACCAATACCTCCATCCCAATAATAACAAGGGAATATTGCTCAAAACCAATGCAATTACACTACTCTAGTGCTACTGATTCAAATAGCAAGTTTAATAGAGAGGAAAGTAAAAAGTATAGTCAGATTATATAGAAGTTTCCATCATACTAATGGACAACATAAACATCCACCTCAAAAGTGCACAACAGACATCACATGTTATCATATAGAGTTCCATCATGTACAAAGCATACGAAAAGAGTCCAAAATAATATCCATGATCACACGATCAATAACAAATAAGGTAGTTCACATGAACCATGATTTTCAAAAGAAAAGGCATATAGGCTAATGTGCATCGGACCAAGAGAAAGAAAAAATAGGTTGTTTCTCAACATAGAAGAATAGGAGATGCAAACATACACTAAAAGAGATAAAAAAGAAATTGCCCAACATAGAAATAATATGGGATGTAAGCATACCTTAAACATGTGTCCTATAAACACTCTTCACCAATCTAGTTGTTTCCAAGATCAACTTTGCCTAATTACAAATTATTCACATGTATTAAGGTTTGTCATATGCATTAATGTAAAGAAAATCCTAGTTTTAGACTTTTCACACAAATTGTTGATTTAGACTATGAAAACATCACCATTAATCTAGTTAGGTTCTCCTGATTAAGAAAATATATAATTTTGCATATCTTAGAGTCATGAAGGTTGGTGTCTATTTTTGGTTATTTTTAGTTATTTAATTCATTTTCTAAAAACCTCTTTCAACAAAAACTCTGAATCAACCTTTGATAATATTTTTATTAGAAAGTTCATGTTTTTTTGAGTTCAAAACAAATTTTCTTTTAAATTTTGGACTAGGGAATAATTAGTTACGACTTTCTCAAAATCGACCAATAGAAAATAGCCACATCAACATTATCGATTAAAATCAGCAGAGAGAGAGAGAGGAGGTCGCTAGTGACTTGGCCCACTAGGAGGAGGCCAAGTCACTAATTTAGTGCCTCACATGGCTCAGGCAAAGAGCGAGGTCAAAAGAATTGAATGATCAAGATGCCCCTCCGCGCGATCAGAGAGAGAAGAGGGTGAGAGGTGGGGGCAAAAGTGACACATTGTCAAGGGGATTGGCCCCTAGCTTGCTTGCGCCATGGCCGGCGTAGAGATAGAGGTGGATTTGGGAAAATCCACAAACCTCGATCGAACATAAAACCAATTGCACAGAATGAAAGAGAAATGAAAATAGAACTTACCTCAGCAAGGAATCAACCCGAGGAGCACAATGGAGAGAGAGACGCCACATCCTCTGGAGAAATAATCAAACACTAGAGATCTAACACGGAATAACGAGGGCAATTGAGAGGAGGGACGAGTTGTAAAAGTACCCAATAAGCTTCGGGTATGGGTATTTATAGATGGAGCGTAGTTTTCTAGCATTTCCCAAGTTGGCCATAAAGCCTTGGGGAACAAGAATTGGGATTTTCCTCATTTTTTTATTATTCAGAACAAGTAGTGGCTCGAAAGATTTGCAATAAAAAATAGAAACTATTGGTGAAGAAATTTCGAGAAACGATGGAGTAATGACCGAGATAATCATGAAATACCAAGACTTACTCACTATTCATGGCGCCCTGATCCTACCTGAGGTAGGAGATAGGGTTTAAGCCATCTGATCTGATGGTCATGGCCCTGGTATCGATCCCATCCTCCCAGTGCGGCCCCGCTACATTTAATTCCTTATCCAAAAATGAATTGAAATACATATTTAATTATTTATCCTTTTCTCTTTCTTCTTTTGAGGGTACAAACGAGTCTCAAATTAAATACAATTTGAAACCCAACCTATTTTTTATATGAGGAATCTGAATATACAATTAGATTTACCTTTTGAGAACTTTTGATATGTTAAATAAATCAAATCTTATTTTCTCTTTCCTCATGCATTAATGGCTTTAAGATTCTCCAAAATTAATGAAACTTCACCCAAATGCATATTTTAATGTTTTGGATATGAATTTGCCATAAATTTTACATGTTGGAGTTGTTTGTGCATTTTTTAATATTTTAAATGTTCTACACACGTTCTCTCTCCTGATTTCATCTTTTAATCAAACATTTCCCAAATTGGATGAAAATTCATCCAAAGGCTATATTTCTTATGTATATTATGAATCCAAGATTATTTTCCTATTTTAGAGTTATTTATTATTTTATTTTATATTTTGGGGAAAACATAGACCTCTATCCAAAATGAATTAAATTAATTATTATTATGTGAATAATGTGAAACTTGATTTCCCAAGGTAATTGGGACCCAAGGAACATGATTTTTAACTTAGATTTCATTTTTAGGGTTTCCTTTAATGAGTTATGACACAATTAATATTTGTGGTTATTAATATCTCATTATTACTAAGGTTATCCTATTATTTCACTATTATCATTATTGATCATCCATTTATGTTCCATAGCTTAATATTATTACCAAAAAGAATTATGTGTGATTACTTGCAAATTAATTTTATATAATTCATTATTATTTCATGTGACATATTTTATGTGTCTATTATTGTCTTAAGACTAATGTGAGAACATTAGGTTACATTAGGACGATTTATTCATGCATTAGCTCATTAGGTTCATACCAAACATTCATTAGATCTAACCTCAACCTTGTTTGGCTAAGTCTAAGAGATCAAAATTCTAGGGTAGGGTCTAATATCTGGTATGTTACAACAGTCTACCCCTTAAAAAGGATTTTGTCCTCAAATCTATTGATCCAAACATCAACAACCAATTACTGTCCACCCCTTAAAAATGTTTAACCTAACAAGTCAAACTAAACAACATTTATGGTTACCCACCTAACTTTTAGTTATGGATGTTTTAGATATTTATGTTATTCATGTATCCAACTAACAAGTCAGAACCAACTATGGTTGAGTTTTAGGTCCTCGTGTCTCTAACCTATCAACCCTAAGATCCAAAAAGTCATAGGGTATAAAGGGTAGGTCCACTACACCTTTATATTATCCCACATACTCCTAGTCACTTCTTCAAAACTAGGGTTAGGATTCTATGCCAACTAATTCTAGAGTTTCTCTACAAAAACTTCACATATCTCTTCATTGTGACTTAGTTCAAGAAATCATCGAGAAAATCATAGAAAATTTTTGTACATATAGTAGTATAATGAAAATATTTTTTGTCGATAAGAAACATTGGAGATAAAACAAAGATGGTACCAAAATCAATGTGATAAACCAAGTCACATTTCCATGATAAGATCTATTTATTATACTACTTCCTCATAACCTAATCTCATCCTCAATTTAAACCTTATCTCATCAAAAGATACATATCATCATCATAGATCAAATCTAGGGTGAATATCTCACCTAGAGGTAACTAGCCAGGTCAAGGTTCTAATTAGAGAGACAAAATTGAAATAGTCAGATTCCGATATGGGATCCCAAAAAAAAACCACTCCCTACTAAAAATTTGAAAAACAAAACCTCCAATCCAAACACACCCATAAGGCATATTGGAGTGGAGGTAAAATTTTGAAACCTTATTAATGGTATTCAAAACAGCAAAGTATAGTAGTGGAAGTAAATTATTGACTATATTCAATTTCTCACAAGGTTACAAAAGAACATCATAAACTCCCACAACGGGTTTACATAAAAGATACAACATATGGATCTAAGTAGACGGAAATCTAAACCATAACATCTTTGTCTCCAAGCTTTAACTCCTTAAGATAGGTCCATATCTTTATGCCATGTCCTCCAAGTCCTTCACCTAGGGTTGGAAGCATACCCCGAAAAGAAGAGAAAAATAGATTACATCAGGAAAGGTTGGTATGTGCATACTAAATAGGAAATTGAGCAATGTATGAAATAAAGGATATCAAACATAAAATATACCCATAGAGAAGACAAGGACTACCCAAAAAGGCATAGAAGGAAGAGAACAACGACAAGGAGATACTTTCCATATGCAAATAAATAAAATTGTGCCATACTAGAACATACTAAGATAGTAGGGCACACACCCCACAATCATCAACCTACATGCATGTGAGATAAACATAGCCCTAGAACAATATAAAGACAAAGGCGGCCAAACCTCACAAATTTGAAATCTGATAGAGATGACATACTGCCACTCCCAATATATATAAGTTGGGCCAAGCCTCACAAACTTGAAACCCGCGTATGAGGCACCACCACTTCCATCCCAATAATAACAAGGGCATACTGCTCAAAACCAATGCAATTACACTACTCTAGTGCAACTGATTCACATAGAAAGTTCAATAGAGAGGCAAGTGAAAAGTATTGTTAGATTATCCAAAAGTTTCCATCATACTAACATACAACATAAACATCCACCTCACAAGTGGGCAAAAGACATCACATGTCATCATATATAGTTCCATCATGTATTAATCATATGAAAAGAGTCCAAAAGAATATCCATGACATCATGATCAATAACAAATAAGGTAGTTCACATGAACAATGATTTCAAAAGAAAAGACATTGTGTATAGGCTAATGTCCATAGGACCAAGAGAAAAACAAAAATAGGTTATTGCTCAACATAGAAGAATAGGAGATGCAAACATACATTAAAAGAGATAAATAATAAATTTCTCAATATAGAAATAATATGGGATGCAAACATACCTTAAACATGTGTCCTATAAACACTCTTCACCAATCTAGTTGTTTCCAAGATCAACTTTACCTAATTACAAATTATTCAGATGTATTTGGGTTTGTCATATGCATTAATGTAAAGAAAATCCTAGTTTTAGACTTTTTGCACAAAACACTAATTTATACTATGAAAATATCACCAGTGATCTAGTTAGGTTCTCTTGATTAAGAAAACATATAATTTTGTATATCTTGGAGTCATGAAGGTTTAAGTGTATTTTTGGTGATTTTTAGTTATTTAATTAATTTCTAAAAAACTTTTTCAACAAAAACTCAAAATAAACCTTTGATAATATTTTTAGTAGAAATTTCATGTTTTCCTAAGTTGAGAACATATTTTCTTTTAAATTTTGGACAAGGGAATTATTAGTTATGATTTTCTCAAAATCGACCAATAGAAAATAGCCACGTCAACATTATCGATTGAAATTGGCGAACAGAGAGAAGGAGGAGGTTGGTTGGGGACTTGGCCCACTAGGAGGTAGCCAAGTCACCAATTTGGTGCCTTGCATGGCTCAGGCGAAGAGAGGGGAAAAAGAACTGAATGACTGGGATACCCTTCCGCGCGATCAGAGAGAGAAAAGGGTGAGAGGCAAGGAAAAAAGTGACAAATTGTCAAGGGGATTGTCCCCCAGCTTGCTCATGCCATGGCTGACATGGAGCTAGAGGCGAATTTGGGAAAATCTGCAAACCTCGATCAAATGCAAAACCAATTGCATAGAATGAAAGAGCAACGAAAATAGAATTTACCTCAGCAAGGAATCGACCGGAGGAGCATAATGGAGAGAGAGAGAAACGCCACAACCTTTGGAGAAAGACTCGAACATCGAAGATCGAACACGCAATAATGAGGGCAATTGAGAGGATGGATGAGTTGCAAACATACCCAGCAAGCTTCGGGTATGGGTATTTATAGATGGAGAGTAGTTTTCTAGGGTTTCCCACGTTGGTTGTAAAGCCTTGGGGAGCAAGAATTGAGATTTTCCTTGTTTTTTTATTATCCAGAATAGGTAGCGGCTCGAAATATTTGCAATAAAAAATAGAAACTATTGGCAAAGAAATTTTGAGAAACGATGGAGTAATGACCGAGATAATCGTGAAATACCAAGACTAACTCATTGTTCACGGTGCCACTGTCCTACCTGAGGTAGGAAACGGGGTCTGAGCTGTCTGATCTAGTGGTCACAGCCCTAGGATCAATCCCAATTGTCCACCCAGTGTTCCTGTGCTACATTTAATTCCTTATCCAAAAATAAATTGAAATATAGTTACATATTTAATTATTGATCTTTTTCTCTTTCTTCTTTTAAGGGTGCAAATGAATCCCAAATTAAATGAAATTTGACATCCAAACTAATTTTGATATGAGGAATCTAAATATGTAATTAGTTTTGACTTTTAAGAACTTTTTATGTGTTAAATAAATGACATCTTAATTTCTCTTTCCTCGTGCATTAATGGCTTTAAGATTCTCTAAAATTAATGAAATTTCACCCGAAGGCATATTTTAATGTTTTGGATAAAAAATTGCCATAAATTTTACATGTTGGATTTGTTTGTGAATTTATTTAATATTTTGAAGGTTCTACACATTTTCTCTCTCATGATTTCATCTTTTAATCAAATGTTTCCCAAATTAGATGAAAATTTAACTAAATGCTATATTTGTTATGTATATTACAAATCCAAGATTATTTTCCTCTTTTAGAGTCATTTATTATTTTATTTGATATTTTGGGAAAAACATAGACCTCTATCAAAAATGATTTAAATTAATTTTTTATGTGAATAATACAAAACTTTACTCCCAAGTTAATTGGGACACAAGGAACATGATTTTAACTTAGATTTCACTTTTGGGGTTTCCTTAAATGAGTTATGACATAATTAATATTTGTGGCTATTAATATCTCATTATTACTTAGGTTATCATATTATTTCACTATAATCATTATTGCTCATCCATTTATGTTCCATAGCTTAATATTATTACCAAAAGAGTTATGTGTGATTACTTGCAGGAAATTTTATATAATTTAGTATTTTATCATGTGACATATTTTATGTGTCTATTATTGGATTTCAAATAAGGTGAGAACATTAGGTTACATTAGGATGATTTATTCATGCATTATCTCATTAGGTTTATACCAAACATCCATTAGATTTAACCTCAACCTTGTTTGGCTAATTCTAAGAGATCAAACATCTAGGGTAGGGTCCAAGATCCGATATGTTTCAAATCTCCTCCTTGCTCTTTCTCCATGGTCATTATCCATGCACCTATGCTCCCTTCACTTGCCTTGATTTTAAGAATCCCCTACTTGCTCCCTATCACTATCTAGTGTTTAGTATATACACCAGGAACAAATAAATATAATAACTTGAAGCATTAAGTATGTTTTCAAATTATCCTCAACTCTATTTTCCTCATATTGGTGTATGTTCCACTTAATAATATTCTTCATCTACTGAAAAGTACATTTTGTTAATTTTCATACTATATGTAAGGATTTAAGTGTGTAAGAGTAAGGATGTCTCTTAGGTATCAAACGGGATCATCTAATATGAGTTTCTTAATATTATTGTATTTGTTATGATAATCAATGGTGTTAGATACTTAGATGCCTAGTGATGGATGAATATATTTTTGTAGGGTTTGGATTCATATCCAAGTATATGACGTATAAGATAAAAGAAGTGAACATGGGATGAACATTTTAGCTAGATCTGATCTTTGATACTTCTCAAGAATTTACATTTTCTACAAACATTTGTAATTAATTCTAATGTCGATTTGTGATATAACCTCAATTTAGTTTTAGTTATAGAATATTTTAATTTCTCTTTGATATACATGTGCATGTGGTCCTGTGTGAACATGGATTTATAAGAAAATAGTAGTACCCAACTATTGTCTTTTTTTTATCAAAATATCATCAAATCTTTCTATGCTCGACCAGGGGTTTAAAATCCATAGAAAAACTACTTGAAGCTCTCTCTTTTTTGTATGCTCATTTTCTATATATTTGGCTATATATTTCATATGATATAGGGATTTATAATTTACATAGTATCTGCCAGCACCTACATAGTATCTGCCAGCACCTCTCTTTTTTGTATGTTTACTATGTTTACATAGTAATTTGCAACCAAGTTCGAAGTTGCTAGCTGCCAGCCAACTATTTTATTGCTGAATTTAGTTTAATTTTTTTGCCAATGGTGATATCTCTTTCACAATGTATTCCTCTATGAATGCTTACATAAATAGCGATGAAAAACTTCTTAATTTGATGAGAACATACTTGTATTAATGGTGATGCATGTGATGAGAAAGTCACATGTGAATGAAAATGATTTTTTGATTAGTAGCACATGTCTGTGAGTATTATTACTTATGAAAAGGAACTAGTGTACGAGATGACACCCACTTAAGAAATGACAGGAGATGTAGATGGCCCTATGGGATGACCTTTTTCTTAACTATGACTATATTTGGTTTAGATGAAATGCAATTTTCAATGGCAATTTGGTTGCTTAAAATGTGTTCCTATTTTAAAATGTGTAGATTAAGTAATGGTAATCTATAGAGAAGGGATACGAAGAGGTATTTTTTGAATCCAATCTAAACAAGACGTCACAACAACTATTGAAGACTAGACCTATTGTGCAAATTAGGTTGGTCCATGTCTGACCCTGATATCATACTTCTAAGGCATGATGGATACAAGCTTCTTTTATAATAGAAATTTCCCCTACCTAAGCCTCACCCACAACCCATTTTAAAATATGGACATGGGTTTGGGCCGATAGAAACATGGGTGATCTTCCATGATGCTTAATCCTAAGTGTGGGTGATTTTATTCTAGTTGAACCATTCTTGTCATTTAAAATGCAAGCAATAAATTCATTGCAGTTGAGCTGCATTCAGGAGCCCTTCCATCAAATGACTCTTTTTTTACATTTCATGGTATATGGTGTTTGCACATATTTATTTGTAAGATATAATAATCATGAAAAATATGCTAGTTCTATGAATTCCTCTTATGTCATGTGTGGATGCTTCTTATGTCATATATCAATTCCTCTAGTAAGAATGTTCTTCTAATTCACTAGTACACATTCTAGACAGATCTTTTTTATTAGATGTTACATCATGTGTCCTACATGTTGGATTGGATAGTACGTTAAATATTTTAGTAGAAAACTCCTTGAGCAAGCTTTTTACTTTGCATTTGACTGTTTACTATATCTTCCTGTAGGTTATTTCATAGTTTTGTCATGCCTATAATTTTCCTGGTATTTTGTGGGGGATATAATGGACATGATATGTCCAAGCATCTCATGTTGGACAAATCTTGGTTACTTTATCTTTTACATATCTTAATGGTGAATTGGACGTTTGGTTCATAAAATGTTAATGGATAGTCGTTCTCCTGATGATACATGTATGTATTATGTAAGGTCATATTTTTTGTACACACTAGTAATCAGAACTTTCCACAACATGAGGCAAGTGATCATTGTTCTTCTACTCGTCATTTTTATCTAGTAATAATGACTATCTAAAGCTAACCGCACAACATGAGGGATATTTGTTTCTTTTCAGAGTGGAGATGTATTGAAAAAATGACTTTAGGCTCCATTGATGTATGAATTAGGCATCCAACATGGATTTTTGGCAATTCTTTCATGTATAATTTTAATCTTTTACTTTTTTATATAGTTATTTATTGTATGGAAATTCACTTTGCACCAAGTTTGTTTCAAATAAATTTTGATTCAACTAAATTCCAGGGTTATGGTTGTGCATACTTTTTTTTGTAAGATTAACTATAAAATACATGATGGACTAAGATACAATGAATAGAAGAAAATTAACTTTGGGATTCTATGCAAAAAATAATTATAAGAAATTCTATAATTTTATGAGAGCCTAAATTCATCAAGGAAATAAAACAAGTTATACATAACTTTTTATATTCAATGTACATTTTTATGTATCCATCGTGGGGTTGAATAAAAATTTCAAACATTATATATATAGGTTAGTATTAAATAGTTACTTATAATGGGTTTTGATGCACATTTTTAGATCGGTAATTAGTGTTAGTTGGGTTCCGATAAGCTAGTTGGGGGGAATCGGTTCAAGCTCCTCCTATACAATTTCGCTAGTGAGATGGGAATGGGTATGGCTAAACTTATGTGAGTAAAATAGGTATTATTTGGGTTCTCCATACCAATCCATTTTTCATCCCTATTTTGTAGCTGTAGGAATCCATTAAGCTCGGCCATGTGGATGGGATAACAAAGGGTTCCTATATGAGATGTCCAAATATACGGGGAAAATATGAGTCGCTAATGGGTTTTGACTTGCATCCTAAGTAGGAGTCTTATAAAGTGGATACCTCTAAATTTTCCTTTTTAAGAAGGGTAAAAGCCATAAGGAGAGAATAAGGCCATTCACATAAAATCGAAATCTATGAATGTAACAGGTGCTGGTAGGGTCACTAGAAGACTTTTTATCAAAGAACCTTCTACCGAGTTCCACACCTACCTACTTCACATACGGAAAGACAAGTTGTCACCCTTCATTTCAATTTACCATTTGGAATCCAACATGTTTATTTTTTTCTTTATTTGGACGACAACCACTACCACTTTGAACCAAAAATGTATAATACATATATGGAATTAACATAGAAAGATTTCTCTCCCCCTCTCTCATAACCCGTGGCAGAGGCCGGACGCCCGGGAGGGTGATAAATCAAGAGATGCTTCTCCGTGTGGTTTCAAAACCAGGTCCCTTCATTGGGGACCAACGGAATTCACCAACTGGGCTATTCCCTTGTCGGCATGTATAATACATATATGGGATTAAGAGAGAAAGATTTCTCCCCCCTTCTCCCATAAATATATATATATATATATATATATATATATATATATATATATATATATATATATATACATCAGAATCGGGTAAATATATTCTGACTTCCTTCTGCCAAATAGTTGAAGGTCAAGAGTTACATGTAGGCCCAATGCCATACACTCAATAGAAAGACAGAGCAACAACTCACACTCTATCTAATATGTAACTTATGTTTAACACATTTACAAATTTTTACAGTTATACTCCTACAACTTTCGAATGTTCTTCGTAGATCTTCATTCAGCTTTAGGTGCAGGTCGGCCTCTTCCCAGATTATGTTAAAAATATCTTTAGTATACTTGCAGCAGCCTACTAAATGAGAATGTGACTCCTCTTCCTCATTGCAGAGCATACAAATAGAAACTACATCATTATTCCATCCATGTATTTTGTCTAACATTGCCAATGCATGGTGCAAAATTTTAAACACACATATGCTCCATTTCGGTATATGACATCCAACCTAAATTTGTTCCATCTGTAAATCTTTCACTGCTCTTCCTCTTGTGATATCCCATAGATTTAGCTTTCCATCTTTAAGGTGCCATCCTCCTGTATCATAGGGTACAAACAAGTACTTTACTTGTTTCTACATTTCCGTCATGACATTAATTGAGCGTGAATATCCTTCCCTTGTCTTTGGTGTGAAATCCAGGCCTTTAGGATATCTTTCTCTCATCCATTTCTGCCAAGTTGTAGTACCTTCTTGATAGTGTGCCCCATTTAGCTATGTCCTTTGGAGTTTTCAGATCCAATCCACCTTCATCCTTCGGTAAAACCAACCGCGAATATTTCATTGGATGGTATGTGCTTGCCCAAAGAAATTTGCCATCTTCATCTCCATTCTATCTAGAATTGAATCTGAAATCTCTCCTTGATATACCCATAATATAAGAATCCCCTCTATTACATATCTCAAAAGAGTAGCTCTCCCCGCCATAGAAGTTTTCTGGATAGGCCATATGTTAATCATTTCTTCCAATCTATCCATGCATTCGACAAAATTTTTGACATGTAGGTTTCCACCAGCTAGCGGAAAGCCCAGATATTTTGTAGGGAACTGTCCAATCTCCACTCCCATAGCCTCCTTCTTCTCTCCCTGCAAGTGTACGTTATTGAAGTCCCCAACCAATACCCAAGGAAGGGTGGCATGGTTAGACAAATCAATCAGGTCTTTCCATAGCTTTTCTTTATCTTTGGCATCATTGTGTGCATATACATCTATCATCCACATGTGCAGTGCTCCTATGTTCCTGCAATCAATTGTGATGTGTTGATCTGACATCTGTATCACAGATATCTACCATGCAGTAGGTTTCCAAGAAATATATATATATATATATATATATATATATATATACACACACACATTTGATCCCTAACCTTAACACTAATTAAAATTATTATGTAAATTTCATATGGTGAATATTTTAGGCAAGAGCCATGTAACAATATTGGTATATACCTATACAAACATGTTGCACATGCACAAAATGTGTTGACCAAAATTTTATATATATATATATATACATATATTTATATATATATATATATAGAGAGAGAGAGAGAGAGGTTAGGAAGTGTGTACCGGCCGGTACATGTAACTTACGTGTACCGGCCATTAAAATAACATATGTAGAGTATGTTGATAAAATCCAACCATATGGATTGATTCAACTCTATATAGATTAGATGTCTTTAAAAAATCATAACCATATCTTATGTAGATCATGAGATATATCCATACATCATTCAATGGTTTATGCAATTTCTGCAACTTACCATTGATTAGAAAATAGACATTTTCTTTAATTGTATGCTCTATGAATATCAGATTGCGATGATTTTTGGTACACATCTTATCTAAGGGGTATACTATACATCCATAAGGTTGGGTTATTCAATACAATTTACAATCCCCATAAATGAAGGTGGGTACATGTAAGCTACATGTACTCGGGTACACAATTGTTTTAGCCATATATATATATAAATATATATATATATATATATACATATATATATACATATATATATATAGACACACACACACACTTGATTCCTTACATTAACAATAACTAAAATTATTATGTAAAGTTCATATGGTGAATATTTTAGGCAAGATACATGTAACAATATTGGTACATACCTATACAAACATGTTGCACATGCACAAAGTTTATCGACTAAAATTTAGATATTTTTCCTTATTATTCCTTGCTCTAATATGGTGGTATATTTTTCAACTATTACACCAAATTTTAGAAATCAATTAGCACTTGTTAGGTGAATAAAGTTGTTTTAGTGAAAACTTGACAGTTTGACTTTCACAAATAATTTTTTATTAAAAAAATACTATGGGAGTTACATGACAAACGGTGTCATATATGTATTGATAATACAAATTCAGTTATGTACATATATATTCACGTCTTTAGGTATATTATGTGTTATATTATATATTATATATTTAATATTTAATATTATATATTATATATTCATAAATATTTAATCGTATACAGATTTATGTATGTACCTTTACACACACACACACACAAACACACACACACACACACACACACACACACACACACATATATATATATATATACACATAGAGAGAGAGAGAGAAAAAAAATAATTATCTAGTGAGTGCAAAATATTAGTAAAAGAATCAGATGCAATTGAAAAACTCTCTTTAGTGATTAGTTATACAACATCAAACTATATAGGTTTGAAGAATGCTATTATTTTTACCTACCTACCAAACATATTATTGTGATAATTTTATATCATGCACAATAATTAAATGTTTTTTATTCTTCATGTTGAATTCTAAATTGATTCTTAGATTCATAAATGTCTATTGTATGGAGGGAACGGTATGCATGTCTAATTGTTATTGATTTGTGTGTAAAGGTAAACAAATTTAATTTATTCACATCCATATGGTCAGATATGAACAAGCTCTACATGTAAAAGTCAAATACCTCCCATGGTAATTTCATAAAATCTCTTATATATGCATATATGTACATATAACATATTATATATATGCCCTATGATTACTTTTTCCATTGTGTTGTCGTCTTTGGATGTGACAGACTGACTTCTAATGATTTCAATATTTATTTTTGTATTAATTCAGAATTATTCCTAATAGACTCAAGCCTGGTATAATTGAAATACTTTTAACTTGTCTTTGTTTTTATCTAAACAAAATTATTGCACCATTGACGTAAATTAAAATATTAGTAATAATATCGTCATTTATGTAATGAAATAATTTTTTGCAGGCATAAGAAAAGACTTTTTTTGTGTGACAAAATCAGGAGTGAAAAGATTGTAGGGATATTTTTTAAAGGTGGATAGAGTTGCAATATACTCAAAATTCCACCTTAGGTAAAAAATGTATGAAATTATCAAAACTTTTATTGACATCCTAACTAGTTCAAACTTCTTCCAACTCACCTTTTGACATTAAATGTTTTGAATATAATATTATGTCATTACATTTGGCAAGATATGGATCACAAATAATTTCTTAATGTTGAGAATTAAAGGGTCCAACCAAAAAATTGAAATCAAATGTATGTCAGTACTCAAGTTCAAACATTGAAATTAGTGGGAAGTAAAAACTGACATTTTCATATGAAAATGATGTATGGATATTGGGAAACTTCAATGTAAAACAAGTACATTGTTATTGTACACATATAACAATGTTGATTATAGTTAGTATTTTATATAATAAAATTAGTACTATCTAGTAACTAATATTATTGTTTGATGTGCCAATGTTATCCTAAAAGAAGCAAGAGAACTGAGATTCTACGACTTATATGGAAGGGATATAGTAATAGTCCATGTGTCCCCACAAGACAAGCCAATAATAAATAGTTGAGCACACACCCCCAGCTATAAGCCACTCTCACTCAACCTTTCTTTGAGCAGAGCACACACACATGTAATCCATGTATGGAGCATTGTTGTCGCTTGGCACAATAACTGTCCATGGGATGAGTTTTCCAATGTTTTAGCATAAATAGGGAATTGACCTGAAGTACTCTCCCATCCCTCTCTCCAATTTGATGCACACAATTAGAAGTTTCCATTTCATCCATTATAAGCTTTTCAATAACACACAATGATCCTCAAACAAGTTGATCAAAAGACATCGATGCACTAAATTTCAAGAAATCTTTTTTTATAAACAATAAGCTAGTAATATATCGATACCAAAATTTCACCTAAGGAATTGATATGGTACCCATAACACTAGTAATATTTTATTTCTTGTCATCACACTACACCATTGACTTGCCTACATATTTGCTAAGTGGCACATACCTCATGTGTTGTTTGCAATAGAAAGACATGGATCCCATAGGAGAATGATTGTCATCATAAGATTTTTTATTCAAGATGAATGTCATGAATTAAGGAGATTAGATATATCAATATAGGTGAAGTGTTAGTTCATGGGTCCCAACTCATCTGTGAACCGTGTCTGCACAAAAAAGTTTGAAAGAGGGAGGATAAAATACTCCAAGCATCCCTCAAGTGAGGTAGGATTATGCTCAAATTATCTCCCACTCTCACACATGTTTAAGGGGCTCTACCTTCTCTCCAGGGTTGGAGCACTAGTGAGACAAAGTGTTGGGGCATCTTGCCCCGACATCTACAACTCCGACCAACAATCCACTGGTTGGGTTCTACACAATGAATAAGAGAGGAGAGAACAAGGAATCAAGAGGGTAGAGGATTATGTTGGAGATGATGAAAAGACATGGAGGTAGAGAAGCATTAAATGATAGTTAGTTGCCGTGGTAGGAGAGGGTGAGGTGGATGGGGAGGTTTTGTTAGATATAGGGAGGGAGGTAGAAAAATGGGGGGTGGGTGTGTTGGTTGGTGAAAGTGCAATAGGAATAACCATGTAACAACCCAGGTCTTGAGGCCTTAGATAAAATGAACTAAAAAAGAATGATTGGACTATCCATATCACCAAGTGCACCTTATTTTTGGGGAGCTCATCAGTTACAATTACATGGTTAATCGTTCTCAGCCTAGAGTAGTACTAGGATGGGTGTCATGTTGTATTAGTGCCAATTGTGGTTAGTGGGGCCAGTCTTCAGTCCTAAAACTCTAATAGAGCCTCCTGATATGGGATCGGGAATTACAAATGATATAGGTCTAAAACCCCTAAAGTAGGTGGGGCCCAGGTGTGCATGTAACATGACCAGGCATTACAAGTGGTTTTAGAGCCAAAACCCCAATTGTAGGTGGGGCCCACATGGGCATGTAACATGATAGTCTTGAGTTGTGTGGTTCAGGCATGTTGGAAAGGGTTGTCCATGGTGATATATCCACCCTTACGCTGGTAGTCATGACCAAAAGTTGGGTGCACTTAAGTCATTTTAGCTCTACATTGAAATGAGGAATGATTGAGAGGCCTTATAGTTGAGCCTTGATTAGGAAGTCATGAGTCTAAGTAGGGGAGTTTGTAGCATCCCATGTCTTGAGGCCTTAGATAAAATGATCTTGAAAGGGATGATTGGACTACATATCACCAAGGCATACATCCTTTCTAGGGAGCCCATCATTGAGAACTCTATGGTTAAGAATGCTCGTTACAAAAAAGTACTAGTATGGGTGACCAGATAGGTAGTTGACCTTGACTTGCATGTGAGAGAGGAAAAAGTGCACAGTTAAGACCAGTGGTGGTCTGTGAGGCCAGTCATCATTTTAAAACTCTACTAGAGCCTTGGGTGGTGTCCTCGGGTGTTACACACCACCTTTTTATGGGAAGGGTTTGGCGCAACAACTGGACGATCCCAATAGAACCACTAAATCTAGATTTGCTAAGGATGGAGCCAATTCCTCCTAGGTTGTGCCTAATGGAGCAATGATGATGGTTATTCCATCCTATAAAGACAAATCTCCCATACCTCTCAGTGGGAGAAAGGGGAAGGGTGTGGCACACTTTGGAAGTGGTGTTACTCCTGCAATGAAACCATGGTCCATCAAGAATAGATATGGAGAATATATGGACAACTGTGTGGAGGAGGGAAACACAAACCTAAGTGACCATCACCTTCATATATAGAAGGTCCCACTGGTGATGAAAGGAAAAGATCATTTGGTTTCCTTGGTTGTCAGCTTGCATAGCATGGAGATACAAAAAAAATATAAGAAAAAAATCATCTTCCATGTCATTGACATGGCACCTCACCTTATGTCTGTGGAGCTTGGGTGCATGGATGTGGAAATCATAGGGATCCTTCTTGGTCACCAACAAGGAAAATGGTTTATTCTTTTCATCTTTCTTTGACGTTGATGACTATGAGAGGATCTTGCTAGCAAGACCATGGTTCTTTGATGGCCTTCTGGTTCTCTTGCAATGTTAGCAGACTTCTGCTTCATGGGAAAGGGATTTTCACATGAAAATACCTTTTTGTGTTTGCTTTCCTACTCTAGGGATAATTAATTCTACTAAGATCCTTAGTGATGCGGCTAGGTACTTTGGCAAACCCCTACAAATGGACCTTCTTATAATGAATGACATCAACCTAGACTACCCAGTGTACTGGTTAAGTTCCTGACAAACAAGGATCCACCACATGAGGTGTATCTGCAGTGTAAAGGCAAAGATGACATTCCATGTCCAATTGAGTATGAGTACTACCCACTACACTACACCATCTGTGTGGTGTTTGGACACACAGTGGTGTGCTTCCCTAAGAATATAGACAACTACCATAGATTACTATTTAGAAAAAGAAATATCCATACACAGGAGACTTCATTGTCACAAACTGTGATTCAGTTGCAACAAGATACACCTCCAATGAATCTCCAGCAAACCACAATGTGAGCATGGTGGTCGATATTATTGGTGGAAGCATTAGCAACTACACCAGTGACACTTCAACAATAGGCATGTAAATGGTCACTACTATTCTTCCATTCGATATTGCCTATGTTCCAATTGCTTAAACTGTCACTTCAGTGGACACATTCAATGTTGTGAATTTTAAAATATCATAATTAGGTAAATGGAAATGTTGCAAGAACAAATGGACTATTATAGATCACGCCATCAACCCTTCTACATTGATTGTCAGCTCTATAGACATCAATGTTGGGGAATCCAGGTGATCAATATCCCTGATGAAAATTTTAAAGATAAATGGATGGTAATAATCATGCTCATTAATGATGAAGGTGGGACTTATGCTTATCAGAGAGTGGATTGAACCTGAAAGTGGTTGATGATAGCATGTCCCTTATTATTACAATTTATCTAAAGCTAATGGACACCAATGTTGTGCAAGTGGTTGTCCTAATCCCCACAGCAAATGTCATTATTAACACATTCATTGATGAGGGGAGGAAAACAACCACAACTAGGGGGGTCAAATGCGGGACATGCTTGGGTTTTTGGTTCAACTACACTTCACCAAACATCATTAGTACATTTTTGACCTTCAGTGTCTTTTCCTAATATCAATTTCCTATGAAAACCAACAATGTAGACCTATAAAATTGGTTAATATAGAAAGAACGTCTAAATTCGTCAAGTATTTCCATTTAGTAAAAATCATGGTTACCACTTTCATTTTGATGTCAATTTAATAGGGAATAACCGACATCTTAGAAAATCCATGATATTCAATTTCATTGAAAAAATTGGTAAAGCATGTGTTGCGTCGTTTGATAAAGAACTGACACGCAACCCTTCTTGCAAAATAAAATTTACCTCCAAAAGGACGATGAAGTTAGTTATTGTCTAATAAAACTAACACCATAAGTCACATTACTTAGAAAAAAAATTACCTACAAAAATAATATGGTTTCGGTTCCTCTCATAGGAACCAACAATACTGGGTCCACCACATGTCCTGCAAAAAATAATTTCCCCTCAAATAGGGTTATATCATCGGTTTTGGCCTTGAAACTAACATTGTAGGTCTTATTGAGGTTGGCATTTTAATAGTGTTAAGGAGATATATCTTTGGTTTCTTAATGACAAATTCAAAAAATAGTTGAACCTATTCCATCAATTTTTGTGAACGAACCAATGACAAACTTTTTAATGTCAGTTTCTTCATATAATCTGACAACTAAGTTGTACTTAATAGCATGTGTGAAACTTTATTTCCCCCATTCTCTATTTCATCCCTTAATATCTAAGCTAACTCTAGAAATTGTTGGTGTCTCTGTTGCTACTAATGTCGGTTATTTGACCTCCTCTCTCCACTACTGGCTCTATTTTCTCCTACTTGACCATCATCCACTGGCACCCCCCATAGGCCATTAATGTTGCTATAGTTTATCCTATCTCAATGACATTGCTACTGATATAGTACCCTACTACTAACCGCCAACAAATGGCAATTGCTTCCCTACTACTACTGTTGTTTCTACTTCTTCCTCTGTCCTACTTCCATTGTTGTTGTGCCCTATTGCCCCTACTTCTTTCTATCAACAACCCTTTGGTCGCCCTCTACCTCTTCTTGTTGTTGTTGCCCTACCACACTATGAGCGCAGTATCTGCACTCTACTACTGAATGTCCTTCTTAGCTTTCTTATACTCCATGTCGCCAAATGCATGTCTACTTTGTTGAATTTGAGCAATATATCACCTACTTATGTAATTATAATTATATGATGAATGAATTGTTTCATAATTGTTCGTTTAGTGCATTGTTAAATAATTACTTGTATAATTAGAATTCATGTATGACTGCTTGTATAATTGGGTGCATTGTTCAGCTTGAATGTTGTATGGATAAATAATCAGACCTAAGAATTAATTACATTGGATTGATATGAATTACCTAAATTAGCTTGATTCATACTGAAATTATTACATTTACCTAAATTCTAAATCATAAATCCTAATTTAGAAATATACGTTGTTGGCATAGAAACCCATCCAAGATTTACTCATTAGGGGTAAATATTTGATAGTCCTTGGTCTGCGACTGTTCTTGAACATTTAATAATGTAAATATATAATATATATTTGGTTTTCAAGATGATTCATTAGTACTTTCCCATTTTTTCTCTACAGACATATGTAGGTGAGTATTTACCCATTTTACTGACGTACATAGAGAACTACGGGAAAATGCTGCCATAATATTTTTGAAAATTGAATACACGTTATACACTTAATAGTGAGATTAAGTGTTAATGAATGGGATAGGTGGTACACATTCATCACTAAATCCTAAAACCTAACTGCTAAATCTTAAATTCTAAACCCTAAAATATAAATCCTAAATTCTAAAACCTAATCTCTAAACCCTAACCGTAAATGCTAAAACCCAAATGCTAAACCCTAAACACTAAACCTAATACTCAATTCAAAGATATTTTGTTTTATGATGTAGCTAACATGTGCTTGAATATTTGTTTTCCCTATGATCATAGAATGGGTCGATCATGGATTTCCAATCCAAATAGTTGCACTCCAAAGTTTATTATTGGTATTGGTCATTTTATAAAATTTTCATAGGAACATAAGAAATGGCCTAGAGATAGGTTCTTTGTCCATGTAGGAATTATGGTGCCAACTTGGAAGTCGTGAATTTTGACAAAATCAAAAGTCCTATCATGTGAAATGAGATTGCACAAGGATATACAAAATGGTATTGGTATGGAGATATTTCTACTAAAAGATGAGTAGATATCAATAGTGGTACTTGTGTTGATGAAGAAATTGTTGATGATGTCGATGTGAACAAAGTTATTTCGATAGACATGGTTTATCCGATCCTACATAGTTGTGGGGTAAATGTTACTAATCCACCTTCCTTATTTAGAAAAACTATGCATGATGCTGAAAGACTATTATACATAGGTTGTACTAAATTTATGAAGTTGAGTACTATGTTGTGATTGTATAATCTGAACATTAACAATAGATGGCGCAACAAAAGTTTCATGTATATGTTGTCTTTGTTGATAGAAATTCTTCCTGAAGGCAACAAGCTTACAAAATCAACATAGGAAATAAATAAAATGGTGTGCCTAATCAGAACAGAGGCTTGGAAGATACATGCATGCCCGAATGACTGTGTGGTATTTCTAAAGGACTATAGAAGTTTCAAAGATTGTACAAATGTGTGGCATCAACATACAAAATGAGTTCGGGTAAGGACTAAATGAGATTTCGTACTAAGGTGTTGTGGTATCTAGCTATAATACCATGGTTTCAATGTTTGTTTGCCCATGCCATGGTTGTGTAGAGTTTGTCTTGACATGTAGAGGTAAAGAAAAATAATGATGGGATCCTACGACATGCATATAATTACCCATAATGGAAAAACATTGATTTATTGTACCCTAAATTTGATGAAGAAGTTTGAAATTTAAGACTGGGTTTTGTACCGATGGGTAGAATCCATATGGCACACTAATCATCAAATATATCACTTGGCATGTTATGATTATTATAAACAATCAGCCTACTTGGTTGTGTATGAAAAACAAGTATGCCATGTTGTCTTTGTTGATATCGAGCCCCAAACAATTGACAATGATATTGATATTGTTCTTGAACCTCTGATTGATGACTTATTAAAATTTTGGGAAGAATGTGTGATTATCTATGATGTTTCATGTAGAGAGACATGTCATTTGCGTGATATTTTGTTTTGCACTATTAATGAATTTCTAGTATATGGGAATTTGTGAGGATACAATTAAAAGGATCCAAAGAATTCCATATATGTGAGGAGAGCATTGATTCAATATGACTAGAACTTGGTGGCAAGTTTGTATATCTTGGTCGTCAAAGTTCTCTTCCAAAAGTTCATCCTTATTGTGGGTTGCGCAAAATAGTCAATAGATCAACGGGGAACTAAGTACCCATAAACCTATATTAGAGGAAGCTATTTATGAAAGAGTACAAGCCACTATTAATGGATTTGGTAAAAGATCACAATGTACATTCTCACATGTGATAAATCTTTATTATAGCAGAGGTGGATCTTCTTTATGAGTTCTTTGATAGGTAGTGTATCTATGATAAGCAAGTTGAGAAAATTGTATACTGTCATTGGTTCTTTCTTAAATAAACAATTTAAAAGAAAAAATGGCATCAATTCCATAATGGAGATACATGAAGTGGGTCTTAGGAAAGACTTAATAATAGAAATTAGCTGAAATATTTGCCTCCTTCTTGTTACTGTGACAACCCGATGCCACACGAGAGAGATAACTCAAAATAAAGTGCAAGATCAACGACTAAACAACCATATTACCAAGAGAATGGGTAAATTAAAACCGATCTTATATAACCATTATGTACAAAAACATATTACATCAAAGGTCCACAAACTATACCATATCACATATCAAGACAAGTACGTCCATTTGTATAGTGGCCAACTACCACACACCTGTTACAAAAGATAACATGTTCATATGTACAAGACATATATACAACCAAGGTGTACTTTCAAAATACGTATGGAGCTACATATCATCTACAAAACACAACACTTCTCAGACCTATGAGTACAGGGACGACACATAGGACTCTACTATGAGACTAGGAACATTCTGACCTTCTGCGTTCAATGATCTTCGAGCTGCTCTTCCTCAATAACACAATCTCTACCATGTTGCACACGACCACCTAAAAAGTTGTAGCAAACCACAAGGGTGAGACCTAATAACACCCAAATCTACACATTTTCTCTATGCATCTTATCTATAGTTTCATGTCACTTTAGTCTTAATTTTCCCAATAAAGCTCATGTTTTATGCTTTCTATCTCTGCTTAGGTTATGTAGTTAGAATAGCCAATAAAGTAGCTAATATGTCCAATGTTGGACTTGCATACACTGAACATAGATGAACTACCTCTCTCCATACTCATATCATCTAAACCAAGGCCCAGTGGAATTAAATTGCTTGATATTTTGTCTAACAATGACCACTGTAGTTTTATCTTTGTCCTGGGTCTGGTTTGGCTCTCGTTTATTTGCTTATATTGCCTAATTCACATAATACATCCTAACCTAGCTTAATTGACTTTAATTCGATTTTTATTGGTTTTATTCTTAATGTGCAGGTCAAATAGGGCTGGGGGTCCAATTTTGATGAATATTGTACTTGGCACTTGGGCCCACGAGCACTATGGCCCATCTCTACAGCTCGCGGCCCTCTCCCCTCTCCACCTTTCCCTCCACTCGTCCAACTGTCCTCAACTCTACATCGCGACTGCGATTTACAGGAACCACGATCGGGGTTCCTCTTACATCTGCCTGCGGTTTCCTCTTTCACGATCGCGATTCACCAATAACTCTACGTGTCACCGCGACCAGTAGCGCCTACACCCCAGCAACCCGAGCGGCTCCTCTCTTCCCCTCGGGATCGCGACCACATCCTTCCTCACTTCCATCATCTTCATCACCTATCGACTACAGCAACCTCCGCCGCTCTCCATTGACATCACCATGACTGTGACCCATTTTCTCAGTAATGGAATCACCGCCTCTACTGCCCGTGGTCTCCCCTCTCCGAATCGCGATCGCGATTCACATGCCGTGACCTTGGCCCATCCCTCTCTAAAACCACGACCGCGGTTTCTGTTTGCCTCAAGCGTGACTCCAATGCCCATGAATCGTGAACGGGGGTCTGCCCAAGCCCGCGGCCTGCTCATCACCAGTCTCTGCAACCATCACTGTCGTGACCAGATACTCCTCCATAACCCTGTCTCCTTCCCATATCAGCACCCAGCAGCGTCCCCGCCTGCACCTCTACTGGTTCTCGCCAACAGCACCGCTATCGCGGTAGTTCTTACATCTGCTCGCGGTTTCTTCTCCACCCTCAGAGCTTCGCCACCTCAACCTCTCACAGACTACACCCGCGGTCGTCCCTCTCAATGCCGCGGTCACAGCAGTGCCTTCTCCGCCCGCGATCCCCCTCCATCCATCGCACCTCAACCACCTACACCTACTCCTCTCCTCCGTGGATCGCGATCGCTCCTCCACCCTCTAGGTCGTGACGTGCACCATAACCCTCATACCACTACCTCCATGCTCGACCACCGTCAACTTGCTTTCACCCGCCAAGATTGCGATCTCCTTCAGGTCGTCCTTCATCTACATATCACCCTCTTCCCTTCTCTCCGCTGCACCCCTGTAGAAACCGCGACCCACTCATCTCCACTCCACCATCGTGACCTGCGAATAAGAACCCACGACCGAGTTTCCCCACAACCATGGTCGCAATTTGCACAAACACGACCAGCAAGGGAATGACGAGTAAAAGATCGCGACCTGCTGATTCAACTTAATAGAAGACACGTGCAGTGCACATGCCACGACCAGCACC
Organism: Alisma plantago-aquatica; assembly: GCA_963693085.1. NCBI lineage: Eukaryota > Viridiplantae > Streptophyta > Magnoliopsida > Alismatales > Alismataceae > Alisma > Alisma plantago-aquatica. The sequence continues at coordinate 752,843,698 of OY856413.1, forward strand.
CAGCCTATAAATAGAAAGGGTACCCCCAACCATTTGGGCATCCAGTTCAGACGTCGGAAGACTGCCGGGTTGGAGCCAGAGTCTCAGGGGAGCATCTTAAGGTCTGAGAGGACCAAGGCATCCAATCTACGTGCTCTAGTAGCCACTAGCCTCCACTCTCTCTCTCCTCCGTCTTCATCTTAGATCTACTCTCTCCAAGGGTGGAAACGAAGGAGAGAGAGCAGATCTGTGCTACGTTCATCCTCACCACCAAGGAGAGAGAAGATCTGCATCACCGCGCTCCTCTACTACTGGTCTACGATATCCACATGTGGAAGATGACGAGAGAGAAGATCAGTCTCCACCAACATCCTCTCACCTCCATCAGGCTGCTGTTTGGGGCAGATCTAGAGAGAGAGAGCCAAGGAATCCAGATCTGATCAGGGAGAAGGACCAAAAGACGAGATCCAGCCTATACGGAGGCAAAGGAGTGAGAGCCACCTCTCCTCCCCGGGCTATATCTCTTTCTTCTTCTCTTGCATTCTACTGAGTTCCTTGGTTTCTTGTACAACGATGTTCATCTGTCTTTGTTCGGTGCTAACTATGCTTGTCCATGGCTAGTTAAGCTCCTTCTTGGCTATGTAGCCCGATCTAGGCATGTTTATGTACTTTTACCTTAAGCAAGTAGATTCATATCATATCTAGTATGTTTCATGTTCTATTTTCTCTTTCTACTTATGATTGCTAGTTTGATTGATCTCTTTCTCGCTTGAACTGCAATTTCTGCCTGTATCGAGAGATCCATTGTAGGAATAGCTAAGAGATGATAGTTTGGATCTGAACCTGAGAGGAGGATGATCCGGGGTACTCTGTTCCTAATATTTCCATAATATCCTAAGACCCGAGAGGGAACTTAGCATATTCTGAGATATTGATTTGTCATCCTTGAGAGAGGTTAGATGACATATCGTTGATAGTTTTAGTCACACATCACGAAAGCGAGTGGGATGACCCCACATGACAGATGCCACTGTGCGTACTAGATGCTTGCTTAGGTGTTCAAGGGTTGTCTACGCCGGAGAACAGGTGCATAGATTGGCTCATTTGTGGTTACTTAGCCAGGAACTCTCTTTCTAAGATTAGTAGAACCTCGAGCTCTGTTTTGTTTTCTTTTATTTTCTTTTCTTTGTTTTGTTTTAATTCGTGACAACCCACTAGACTAGTTCTAGCACATACTTTTATCGACTATCGCTTTCGGCTTATCTGAACTAAGAATGAGATATGTGGCATCCTAAATGTCACCACATCCCTATGTTCGACCCCGTATATCTACTTTGACCACGTAATAAAAGTTGTGGGGGCCTAGAAGGTTTCAAGTTATAAATTTAAAAGTTTGATTCCTTCCTTTATCACACGTTCATTTCTGGATGCGAGAAAAAGGCTGATCAACTTTTTGGCGCCGTTCCCGGGGACGTAGTTTTCCGCGTTTACACGCCTAAAAGATTTTGTTCAATCACTTTAAGCTTGTATATATATGCATAGTTTTTCTTTTGTTTTAAACATACTTGTTCATATATACTAATTAGCTTTCCTTTTTATTATTCTTTCTTTCAGCCATGGATCTGTCTCAAGCAAGGTAGGTCATCTTGTTCACCTGTCCTCCCGAGTTTTTCCGTAGTTCCGACTGTTGGAAAATAATTGAAGGTTGTGCTCTATGACTAGTCGAGTTATACTTGCCTCCACCATCGTCATATGATGAAATTCCAACAAAGGAGACTGCCAATCATCCCTCAACTCCCGTGCTATCATGGGATCAAGAACTGATTAAAGCAATGGAGCTAGCTGGAGAAAGTGTCAAGGCGCTCACCTCCCTAGTTCCTCATCCACAAGAAGATGTCGATCCAATGAAACAACTACTAGAAGAACATGATCGTCATCTCAAAGTAGTCATCGAGGCTGCAGACTACAGTAGTAGTATGCTTCAAACTATTGAACAAGGATTCATCCTAAAGCATCAGTTTGATACATCGGATTCCCCTCATAGCATGGCAGTATCGACGGGTCTCGAAAGCATTGCTACTCAAGTACAACAACAACATGATAAAGTTGTTGAATAAGGCAGGAGGCTCCAAGAGCTCATCGATTTGGTTACAATTCGGTTACAACTGCCATCACAAGGCAATGAAGATGTTAGTCATCAAGTCCATTCCATTGGATCCAAAGTGGAGTATGCATCACCATCCTATTCAGACCATCAATTGGATTCACCAGGATTTTTCTGTGAAGACCAACCCACTTGGGGAAGCCCTTCATTCTATCCAGATGATCCACCTGATGAACCAATGAAGATATGAGTCATAGACATGAATGGGTCTATGATGACGATGAAGAAGACTCTAAAAGCCAAGTTTCCTCACAGCCAGAAAGTTGGTCAGAGGAACCATAGTCAGATATTGAACTAGACCAGAGTGACATCTCTCATATTGAGACATGTCACTTCACTTTGAGCAGTACGCCAACCATGGTTTGGAACAATTTGTTCGACAACGACGATGACAACTGCTCGACAGGGAGCACTGAGTATACTGACAATGACGAGTTGGAGCAGCACGAGCCACCATTTGCACCCATACCTTTACAAGGTAGGGTGGACTTCAAGGGGGCAGGATGGACGGTTCACTACAACATAGCTTCTGAGCATGAAGGCACCCTGACTCCACGCCAGGTGATAAGGTTGGGGTGGTAGAACCACAAACTGACTCTTTAGGGAGTACTTCATGTTCAGAAGATGATTGGATGACTCAAACTGCATATAGTAGCTTATCTGAGGATCCAACCTCAAGTTCAGAGATGGAGGGAGGAGAAATGGATCCTACCCAAGTCATTCAACCTATCCCCTCCATCTCATCCTATGTCGACATCCCATGACATTCATATTCAAATTCATATAATTAAAGGTACCCTAAGGATGACATGCCAAAGAATTCATCACAGTGCATTTCAAGTCAATTCCAGCACAGTGATGACTTCACCGAGTTGCCGGATTATGTTCCTCTTCTTCAGATTCGGGAGGGCCCACATCTCTACCTATTATACTCCTATTATGTGGCGGAACCCATCGGTAAGACACAGGTGACACTGGTCCCAAAACTTAGGATTTGGGATCCCAATGTCAGTATCTTGGGGCAGCCACCCCCTTTTCTCTTAACCCAACCTCCCTTCCTTTTATTACAATAAATTTTTCTCTTCATGTCTTGTTAATTAGTTTCTTTCCTCTAACTATTTTATATCCTTGCATCCATGCATCATCTTTAGAACTTCAATAACTTCCATTAAAATCATGCATTCTTGCCTCACTATTTCAAGTTTAAGTCTTGCTTGAGGACGAGCAAAGTTTTAAGCTTGGGGTGGTAGGCTTCTCCTTTCTATCTCTCCATCCTTCTAGTGTGCATGTTTACTTCCTGCATTTAGTTTTAAATTTTCAAAAATATTTCAGCTTTTTAGCTCTGCAATTCTGGCTATATGCTGTGAACATAATAGATAAATGCTTGACTTTATGCCTAAATGCACAGTTTTTATCTTAAAAATTGCTTGACCTTTTGCTTGACTTGCTCTTTGACTCTTTCCTTGAGTTTGGTAATAAATCTAAGGTTATGTGCCTTTTACATAGCTTAAAGCTAAATTCCCTTGATCCATGTTGTGGATGGCAAATCCATGGTAAAGGACTATTGGAATGAGTTAAAACATGATCAAAGACTCCTAGCTGTGAATTCACGAGCTTGCCTCTATTCTAAGGATTCTTGAATTATATTTGCAACTTTTCACACAAGTATCAAGCAGATCATGATGGGCTTTGAGATATGATCAAGATGAAGTGTTTTTCCTATATGGACTTTGTGCCTTCTCACCTTAGATTGAGTCAAAAAGATGAAAAATATTAAAATGTGCAAAAGAGGCTTGGCCGCCCACAAAATCCCAAAATATCTATATAGTTCTCACCCAAGCCTACAAATAGAATGCAGATGATAAAAGCCTGAGTGTGAACAATAAATGAGCATTGTTTTCTCTTTTAGGAGAGTTAAGGATGGTGCTCAGCTGAGGTATGACTACACTCATAACGCGGATATGTCGTGCCTAGTAGTATGACTCTAAAAGCTCATTAGAGAGTTACTAGGAACCCCTAGGTGACCTATGAGATCATCTCAGTAGCAGGGTTGGTTCGAGCGCAGTACGAGGAGTTCATCTCACTGCTCTGGGCCAACTGGCTCAGGCTACAGGGACTGTTGCTCGTTACATGGACCAATCTGACGCAGATTGAGATTCTCAGAAGGCATTAGAGTCTTTTGGCTTTGTTTCTTAGGACATGGATAAGTGAGAGGCATGTTGTTCCTGATTAGTATGCATGGATTCATGATGATATCTCATTGCTTATCATCCATGTGATCACCTATGTGTCAACTCTTTCATGTTCAAATAATTATGATTCAAACCCTCAAGAGTATCAGCAAGATGTAGTGAATTCACTTAATTTTCCCAGGACACTCTTTGATCTTTCTTTGTCAAGATTGTGCATGATTGGTGGGGGTTTGTTCTGAAATGACATGGATCAAGAGTATTGATGCTTTAAACTATTTTTCTTAAATTTAGCATTTATTGCCAAGCTTAATTTGGATGTTGTCTTTTTGTTCTCTGAGCACAGTCTTGCTTGAGGACAAGCAAGTTTTAAGCTTGGGGTAGTTGATACCACCCAAATCTATGCATTTTCTCTATGCATCTTATCTATAGTTTCGTGTCACTTTAGTCTTAATTTTTCCAATAAAGCTCATGTTTTATGCTTTCTATCTCTGCTTAGGTAATGTAGTTAGAATAGCCAATAAAGTAGCTAATATGGTCAATGTTGGACTTGCTTGCACCGAACATAGATGAACTACCTCTCTCCATACTCATATCTCCTAATCTGAGGCCTAGTGGAATTAAATTGATTGATATTTCATCTAACAATGACCATTGTAGTTTTATCTTTGTCCTGGGTCCAGATTGGCTCTCGTTTATTTGCTTATATTGCCTAATTCAAATCATACATCCTGACCTAGCTTAATTGACTTTATCTCGATTTTTATTGGTTTTATTCTTGATGTGTAGGTCAAATCGGTTAGGGGGGTCCAATTTTGATGAATATTGTACTTGGCACTTGGGCCACGAGCACTATGGCCCATCTCCATAGCTCGTAGCCCTCTCCCCTCTTCACCTTTCCCTCCACTCGTCCAACTGTCCTCAACCCTACATCGTGACCACGATTTACAGGAACCGCGATCACGGTTCCTCTTACATCTGCCCGCGATTTCCTCTTTCACGATCGTGATTCACCAGTAACTCTAGGCGTCGCCGCGACCAGCAACGCCTACACCCCCACAACCCGAGCGACTCCTCTCTTCCCCTCGGGACCGCGTCCACGTCCTTCCTCACTTCCATCGTCTTCATCACCAATCGACGACAACAACCTCCGCCGCTCTCCATCGACATCACAATGACCGCGACCCACTTTCTCAGTCGTGGCATCACCGCCTCTACCGCCCGCGGTCTCCCCTCTCCGAATCGCGATCGCAATTCACATGCCGCGACCTCGCCGCATCACTCTCCAAAACTACGACCGCGACTCCAATGCCCATGAATCGTGACTCGGGGTCTGCCCAAGACCGCGGCCTGCTCATCACCAGCCTATGCAACCATCACTACTACGACCGGATACTCCTCCGTAACCTTGTGTCTCCTACCCTCATCAGCACCCAGCAGCGTCCCCCCTGCACCTCTACCTGTCCTCGCCAGCAGCACCGCGATCGCGGTAGTTCTTACATATCTGCTCACGGTTTCTTCTCAACCCTCATAGATTCACCGCCTCAACCTCTCACAGACCGCACCCGCGGTCGTCCCTCTCAACACCGCGGTCACAGTAGTGCCTTCTCCACCCGTGATCCCGCTCCGTCCATCGCACCTCAACCACATGCACCTGATCCTCTCCTCCATGGATCGCGATCACTCCTCCACCCTCCAGGTCGCGACGTGCACCATAATCCTCAGACCTCTACCTCCATGCTTGACCACCGTCAACCTGCTTTCACCTGCCAAGATCACGATCTCCTTCAGGTCGTCCTTCATCTGCACATCACCCTCTTTCCTTCTCTCCACTGCACCCCTACAGAAATCGCGACGCACTCATCTCCACTCCACCATCACGACATGCGGATAAGAACCCACGACCGAGTTTCCCCACAACCATGGTAGCGGTTTTCACAATCACGACCAGCAAGAGAACGACCAGTAAAAGATCATGACCTGCTAATTCAACTTAATAGAAGACACGTGCAGTGCACATGCCACGACCAGCACCCAGCCTATAAATAGAAAGGGTACCCCCAACCATTTGGGCATCCAGTTCAGACGCCGGAAGGCTGCCAGGTTGGATCCCGAGTCTCGGGGGAGCATCTCAAGGTCTAAGAGGACCAAGGCAGCCAGTCTACATGCTCCAGTAGCCACCAGCCTCCACTCTCTCTCTCCTTCATCTCCATCTCAAATCTACTCTCTCCAAGGGTGGAAACCAAGGAGAGAGAGCAGATCTGTGCTACGTTCATCCTCACCACCAAGGAGAGAGAAGATCCACATCACAGCCCTCCTCCACTGCTGGTCTACGATCTCCATAGGTGGAAGCTGAGGAGAGAGAAGATCAATCTCCACCAACATCCTCTCACCTCCATCGGGTTACTGTTTGGGGCAGATCTAGAGAGAGAGAGCCAAGGAGTCTAGATCTGATCAAGAAGAAGGACTAAAAAGACGAGATCCAACCTATATGGAGGCAAAGGAGCGAGAGCCACCTCTCCTCCCAGGACTATCTCTCTTTCTTCTTCTCTTTCATTCTACTGAGTTCCTTGGCTTCATGTACAACGATGTTCATCCATCTTTGTTCGGTGCTAACTGTGGCAACACAACCCACTATCACACATACAACGAGGTGTTACGCGAAAACGTGTGGAAATCACCATAACCACAGATTATCGAGAACACAGGTTAATTAAAACCGATTACGGAAAGCTGATAAACTGGGAAACTATTACATTCCAGTCCTCATTCTGCAAGGAAATAGGTCATATATATACATACACGAGATCTAATACGTGTCCACAGCTTACAGGAACAGCTGTCTATCCATCACATGAGTTCACCACCTGTTCATATACATAAATGCCCACATCCGGCTAACCGCAGGATATACAAAACATCAACGATCGTACATCGTGAAACAACGTTAAAGCACTGCCAAGGACCTGAGATTACATGGATGACTCTAGACTCTATCACAAAACATCCAAAACAACAGCATATCCATCACTTGCCTTCTACTGTTCTTCTTGCTGCTCGGCCGCAACTCCGTGACCACCACCACGTCTAGCTCGACCACCTAAAAAGGTGTAAACCAGCGGGGTGAGATAATCGAACATTGTCCCAGCGGGAGGCATAACTCCCCGCCAAAACTACAAAACCTCAGATGAACATATACATAAAGCAGTTAACTGATGAGAAATATAGCAAGAGCAGTCTTAGGAAATAAAGCTATCTAAGCTTACCAGATGTAATCAAGTATTATATGTGAAACATAATTAACAAGACATGATATCCAAGTTCTATTGCCATTGAAGATCATATAAGTAACTGCAAGATATAAAGAGAGTGTTTACACAAACAAGGCCTCAACCAATGTTTCGTGTTTGTCTTAAGCAGTAAGTACTAAACGGCTGGATTACGTTTTATTATGCCCTGAAGAAGTGAACCGTACCGTTCAAATCCAACCTTCGGCTGCGAATCCCATAACCGGTGCCATACAAGGTCAATGGAACAGCCGGAATCCACGACCTCACCCCTCGTGGTCAGTATACGAGAAACAAAGCAGGACCGCAGTCTCATGCTCAAGTGGTCTTAAGCTACAGGGTCAGCTCCTCAGGCTACCCTATGCCTAGCCCGCCTCGGTACAGGTCACGACGCTAGTAAAACTGAGCCACAGGCCTGATCACCGTGCTCTGAGCCATGAACGCATTCATGCTCATCATATCACATATCCGGAGCCATGGACCTGTTCACCATGCTCATCACATATCCGAGTCTGCAACCGCAGCTGCACTCGTTTACCTCTCTATTTGAGGCTAGGAGAAACCTCAAATATTCAAAAATATGCGCTCTGGGTTAACCTGTAGGAGAACCCGTTTCACCATCACCAAATCCTAACGATGATGGATCTATGGCCAGGGCAACTACATGATAGATTTCATTATGAATAATTAGTGGATTTTAGATGGATTGCAAGATTCAACCAAGTTGTATCACTTGCAAGCTATAAAAGGAAATAAACAATCATAAATTCAACATCATGCTTTCACAACAATTCACATCATACTGATCCATCACAAGGACCCCACATCACATGTTACCAGTTGGCCTCTTGCCAATCATCCAGATCCATCTCAAGGATCATCACATACCATGGGATCTCAATCCCTCATCACATAGTGCCACTGCCTCTCAAGGCTTATATCATCATCACGGAACATCATTCATAATATACATGTTATCTCATTGTTCACATATAATCATTCCTCATAGCCTCTCATTTGGCTATGCATCACCTGCATGGTTAGCATTATTCAATAATCAACATGAAGTAACATTAGAGGTTGTATCCTTTTCATAATCATACCTCATCTCATGATCTCATATCATAGCATTTAGCAAACCCTAATGTATGCTTATTATTACTCTTGGCATTATAAGATAAACAAGGTGCTCACACTCGTGTGTATAACCATATTACGATTTGAAGAATAAGCTTTATCATAAGGGACATTAACATGCAACGAGTCATCATAGATTAACAAAAGTATAGCCGACACATTAGCTTTCTATGACAAACTGAACCTTCACAAGAAGTACCCAAAACCCTCACTAAAACCCATATCGGGCAGGGCTCACTCTCACCCAAAACTATATCGGGCAACCAGCTCACACGGCCCGTGTGCAGCGCGCAACGCTGGGTCAAGGGTGAGTGTGCAGGGTATATCGGCCAGTGCAACGCGCGCAAGGACGTGCACGGTACCGGGTAGCTGGGTGTTAGCCGTGTGACGCGCACTAGAGCGTGCAGCTCGTGTCGGTCAAGCTACCTGTATCGGGCGAACAACTTGTACCGGGCGAGCAAGGGTAGGCATCAGGCGTGTCGGATACCTGTGCCGTGCAGGGGAGTACCGGGCAACACGGTTTGGGCTATACAAGGCATGTCGTGCACTCGGGTCATGTACGTGCCGTGCAAGGGTGTGACGTGCTCTGCTGGGCGAGCAACTCTACCGGGCGAGCAGCTCTACTGGGCGAGGTCATCTCAAAGGCGTGCACCTCATCCAGGCATGCAGGGCTGGTGCCGGGCACCCAAAGTTGGCTCGCACGCCCGACACAACACAGAACTAACAACAACTACCAAGGTGGGTATACCGTGCAAGATGTTTCATAAGCGTGCCGTGCAGGGGGTCTAGGTCAAGAGGGCTTATCGGGCAGCACCTCCCCTTGCCCATATCGTCTAAGGTACATATCAAACAAAGGTCATCTACTCCACACATGCACACCTGAAACCCTAGAAAAGAGTCACCACCACACCAAGCTCACCCTTCTAGCCCATGGTGAGAATAGGGTCTTTCTCAAGCAACTAGGACACAAGCTCACCTCAATCGACTAAGAAGGAGGGGTGTTGCTCATGGCATTAGAAGCCCAAACTCACTCTTCTAGACCAAGGGGAGAAAGGAGTGTTGCTCACCTACAAACCCTAGATCACAAGGATCGGCCAACATGAAAGCTAAACAAGAACCAAGCTACTAACATGCATATAAACAAGATCATAGCAAAAGATAAAGTAATTAGGGTTAGAAGTTATGCAACCCGCCTTAAGCTCCAAGCTCCAAAGAAGAAGAACTCCAAGGGATGTCGACCACCACTTGCTCCTCAAAGGTGTGTCGGCCACCAAGCTTGCTCCTTCAAGGGTGTATCGGCCACCACTCTCTTCTTCAAGGGGATATCGACCACCACTAGCAAGGAAAAGGGGGGGGGGGTTGTGTCGTGCACAAGATGGAGAGGAACCAAAGGGACCTTAAGCTAAGGAAGGAACCGTCTATATAGAAGGAAAGGGAGGAGAAAACAAGGTTGGTCCAAGCAAGGTGTCACTTGCCTAGGGACACTTGTCCTAGTGCACGAGCCACCACTCTAGCAAGCTCCATACACATGTCTAAGATGTGCTCCAAGTGTCCACTAAACAAGTTCAAAGCTAGGTCAAACATCATGGGCGACACAACATGTTGCTCCTTGGGCGACACACTCCATTGCCATGGGCGACACACCTCTTGGCCGATACACATCCACACTTGGCCGATACAAGGCTCAAACCCTAAGCAAAGCAAGGCACCTCAAGGCCCAACAAGCTCATCAAGGCCCAAAAGAACTCAAGCAACGAGCCCAAGCCTACCTCTCTACACAAGAGGAAGCAAAGAGAGAGAGGAACACCTCACAAGGTGGCAAACTTGCCTACAAAACCCTAGATTTGGTTTATGTGCAAGTAGCACCTCCAACTCTCAACAAAGCACAACCAAACCCTAATCACTACCAAAGGTGATTAGTAAACACCAAAGCACCAGGGTTAAGCAAAGCAAATAGGGTAAGCCATAAACGAAGGTCAGGGTCCTTACAATCTAACCCCCTTTAAGGGATTTCGTCCCCGAAATTCGAAGAGAAAAGTGAGGTATACTTCCTCCTTATCTCTTCCTCATGCTCCCACGTGGCTCCCTCAACGCCACGATGATGCCAAGGTACCTTCACAAGAACCAGGTCCTTCCTCTTTAACTTCTTAACCCTTCTGTCAAGGATCACCACAGGACCTTCCTCGTAGGTCACATCTTCGTCAATCTCAATCTCAAGTGGCTGTATCACTATACCCAAATCTAGATGACTTTTCTTCAGCATACTGACATGGAACACTGGATGTAGCATGTGCAACTTTGGAGGTAACTCTATCTCGTAAGCTACCTTTCCAACACGTTCTATAACTGGGTAAGGCCCCATATACCTAGGTGCCAACTTACCCTTCCGGCTAAACCTCAACACACCTTTCCACGGCGAGACTTAAGATATACTTTGTCTCCTACCTGGAACTCCAAAGGTCGTCAGCGATTGTCTGCATAAGATTTCTGCCTGTCTTGTGCCACTTTTAACTGTTGTTGTATTACCTTGATCTTTTCCATTGTCTGTTGTACCAGCTCAGGACCCAACAACTGATACTCACCAGACTCATACCAATACAAAGGAGATCTACACTTCCTTCTGTACAAAGCCTCATAAGGAGCCATGTCAATGCTCCACTGATAACTGTTGTTGTAGGCAAACTCCATCAAACTCAGATGCACATCCCAACTACCTAGGAACTGCAAAACACAAGCTCAAAGGAGATCCTCCAGAATCTAAATAGTCCTCTCAGACTGTCCATCTGTCTGTGGGTGGAAAGCTGTACTAAATCTCAACTGAGTTCCCAACGCTCTGTGCAACTGTTCCCAGAAACGACTCATGAACTGAGGACCTCAATCAGAAACTATCGTCGCTGGCACACCATGCAAACATACTATCTCATCCACATATACTCGAGCGAGTTTGTAACATCCCTGACCTGGGTTATGAATTAACCCTAGATTGTTTTGCTTAATAAGGTTAAGTAGATTCTTAATCTTATCTTGTGAAAAGTAATTAGGGCTCATGAGAAACTTATGTTTCAATTTTGGTCCTGTTTGAACAATGTTGAAACAATGTTTGCTTATTTTGGACCAAAGTGCAAATTACCCAAGTTGAGGGGTTAAATTGCAAATGTTGCATGGTAAGATGTTCCTCTGATGTTGAGACATCATAAGAATGAATATGATGTAGTGGTATGGTTTTCACAAGCTTGGGCACCAAGATTAAGCTTGTAAAGTAGTGTTGTGCATTAAAACCTAGTTTTGGTGAAAAGTGCAATTTACCCAAAACCTAGGGTTCAATATGCAAATTACCACTTCAATAAGGTCCCTAATGTTTCTTGGAATCATGTAGAGCAAATAAAATGAGATGGGTGCCTCATTTGAATTAAGTTGGAGGAGAGAGAATCTTGATATTAAAATAATCAAGATTAATGCCTAATTGAAACCCTAATTCGATTTAGGGCAAAAATGAATAAAAATAATTTAAGGGCTTTCAACCAAAATATTTTGGGTTGATTTTTAATAAGGATGGACGTTCCTTTGCCAAGATAAGGAACGAAAATATCCTAAGTAGGTGAAATTCCACTCACCTTATTATAAGAAAAAGAAAACCCACTCACATATGGATATTAATATAATAAGCATTAAGGTGCTTAATTTGATTTTCTTTAAATCAAGGATAATGAAAGAGAATTAAAGGCAAAGAAAGGTGCCTCGTCCTTAAGAGATTTTAGGGGGAAGAGGCGGCCATATGTTTGGAATTTAATGCATTTTAATAATGCATTTTCTCTCTCATCAATTTCCTTATAAAAGTTCCTTTTTCAAGCCAAATGAAAGGCTATTTCGGATTTTCTTCTTTCCCTTGCTTGCAAAACCGATCAAGGAGCTAGGGAGGAGCAGGAGGACGCCTCCCAACCTGTTGGTAAGCTCTGAACCTTCGTTCTCCTTGATTCCATGGTGGAAATCAAAAATAAATTATGGATTCCTTCTTATTTCGATCTCCTCTTCAACCCTAGCCAACTTTTGCAATCAAAAGCTTGAGGACGAGCCTAGGGGGAGTTGCTAGAGCTTCATCCACCATTAATGGCGTGAGATTGGAGATTTGGAGCTCAATTGGAGGCGGGTTTTATAACTCAAACCCTTAATCATTGCTATTGCATCAATCATCTATGCTTTGTTGATTGATTTCTTCAATTTGATACATACTTGATTCTTTGCTGCAATTTCCATCAAGAACGGTTGCTGTTCTTGGGTGCACGAAGGAAGATGATGATGACATAATCATAAGCAAGTACCTCACCAAATATCTAGGGAGCAAATGATCTCATTGGTTGGGACCAAACGGTTTCACCAAAACCGTTTGGTGACCAAACGGTTTGCAAACTGTTTGGTGGAAAACGGTTTCAAAACCGTATGAAAGAGTTGACCAAGCGTGGACCGTTTGGGAATCTCGTTCCTAATTATATAGGCTAATGACCCTCAAAATGTGAGGGGTTAACTCCAAAGGAATCGTGAGTTGAAGCCTAATCAATTAGGGAAACCTAATTGGATTAAGTGCTGATTTTCAACCTGATCAACTTGACCTGCTTGGGCAAACGGTTTCAAGACCGTTTGAGTGCGTTGACCAAGCGTTGACCGTATGCGAATTTTGATCCTAATTATGTTGGCTAATGACTCACCAAGTTTTATGGGTTAACTCCCAAGGAATCGTGAGTTGAAGCCTAATCAATTAGGGAAACCTAATTGGATTAAGTGCTGATTTCAACCTGATCAACTTGACCTGCTTGGGCAAAAGGTTTCAAGACCGTTGGAGTGCGTTGACCAAGCGTTGACCGTATGCGATTTTTGTTCCTAATGATGTTGGTTAATGACCCTCCAAATTTGAGGGGTTAACTAAAAAGGGATCATGAGTTGAAGGCTAATCAATTAGGAAAACCCTAATTGAAAACAGTGCTGAAATTCCAATGAGTTAAGTTGAGATTTTGGGTTGATTAGCCCAAACGGTCTCAAGACCGTTTGGGGATCACCCAAACGGTCTCAAGACCGTTTGGGGATCACTCCAAGACCGTTTGGAGGTCTGGGGTCAAGTATAGTTGACCAATTGAAGGTCCAAAGGTACTAATCATATTGCAATGTAGTGCTGATTTGTTGATCAACTTGATAGACCAATCCATGATGATTTTTCACTAGAATCCAAAGGTTGGATGGGCCAAACGGTCTCACGACCATTTGGAGCTCATCCAAACGGTCTCAAGACCGTTTGGTGGTCACCCAAGACCGTTTGGAGGTCTAGGGTTGAGTATAGTTCAGTGGTTGAAGGTCTAAAGATATCAAGTTGATCTGCAATAGATTGCTGATTTGGTGAGCACTTCAATGAACCAAACCCTAATTAGATTGCTTGGATTTGAGTGATATGATGGGCAAACGGTCTAAAGACCGTTTGGAGGTCATCCAAACGACCTCAAGACCGTTTGGTGGTCACCCAAGACCGTTTGGAGGTCTAGGGTTGAGTATGGTTAGGTGTTTGAAGGTCTAAAGGTACCAAGCTGTTATACAATGCAATGCTGATTTGGTGATCAATACAATGATCCAAACCTTAATTGGATGGCTTGGATTTGAGTGATATGATGGGAAAACGGTCTCAAGATCATTTGGAGGTCATCCAAACGACCTCAAGACCGTTTGGGGTCAGGTCATACCCAATTTGGATGATGGTTCAATGGTTTCAATGCAACTAGTTCTGCATTGATTTGTGTTGAAGGATCATCGATTCCAAGCCCTAATTCAATTGAATCAAACCCTAATTGATGATCAATTGAGGGTCAATTGAGGGTCAAATCAGTTGTAGGTTGACCTATTAAACTCAATTGAAGTATGAGTATAGGTCTAATTGATGATTGGTTCCATGATTTCAATGATTGAAGGAATCAACATTGGAAACCCAAATTCAATTGGATACCTCATGTTATTAAAGGTCCAATGGATCAAACCTTTTTGAAAACCTAATGTGATTAGGTGGGAGATACCTTTATTGGTACTAGTTATTAATGCATAACAAATGCATGGATCCAATACATGATGTAAACCCTAATTGAGGCTGATTCCATGTATAACCCTAATAAGAGGTTGACTACATGTGAAATCACTAATTAGGATGAATAATAAACCCTAGCTGAGGGTGCATCCATGTGGAACCCTAATTGAGGGTGATTCCATGAGAAACCTTAATTGGGAATGAATCCCTAATTGCTTATAGGACCAATGACTTGGTACACTATGTTAATCATAGTTGTATGCATTTGATTGAAGGGTTGATGTGACCTAATCAAGTTGACAGGATCAAATAATAGAATTCATATATATATAAATATGATTCATGTGATGATCCTATGTAGCACGACCGTGCAAGGCAGCACGGCCGTGGCGACTTTACTCAGCATGACCGTGCAGGGTAGCACGGCCGTGGTAGCTTCACTTTGCACGACTGTGCAAGGTAGCACAGCCGTGGTGGTCTATGCTTGACTTAGAGCTGAATTGAAAGTGACCTAACATGGTCGTTTTGTTAATTCTCAACTTAAGTATGAGAGAGATACTCATACCTTGTGATGATAATCATTTAATGATAATTGATGAGAATAAATATGTATGATTGAATACTTATGGTATAAATGTTGGCTCCTAGATGTGGGGAGCAATGAACTAGGGTTTGATCATTGATAATATGATCTTGAAAACCTAAATGGTTAATAATGGAAAACCCTATTCTTAATGAAGGGTAATGATATGTGAGAGAAAGCCCTAATTGATGGTAAACCCTAACCCTGGTAAGGGAATAGTGGTGTTACCCTGTATTGCATGATGTGTTGTGAACTTGATAAGTCTATTATCATGTGTGACAATCATGCAGGTCTCATGAGTTGATGATCATAGCCAGGTATGAGCTATGATGTTTATTTGATAAGAATTGATTGGCCATATGTGCCATTATGTTTTTGTTACTGAGAAAGAAGTAACAAGATGAGTTGGGCTTGTAAGCCTTTGTTTTAAGTTGTTGCCTAGTGAGAGGTGACAAGATGTGAATGGCCTTGTGCGCCATGTGAATAAAGTTGTTGCCTAGTGAGAGGTGACAAGATGTGAATGGCCTTGTGCGCCATGTGAATAAAGTTTTTGCCTAGTGAGAGGTGACAAGATGTGAATGGTTTTGTGAGCCATGTGAATAAAGTTGTTGCCTAGTGAAAGGTGACAAAATGTACAATGTTCTGATGAGCTATGTGTGATGGAAATCCAAATCCTGGTAAAGGATTAAGGGTAATACCCTTGAATTATTAATACATTGTTTTGCATGGTATGGATAGATAATTGATGTACTACTATTATATGTGCTAACCATGCAGGTATTATGAGATGATGAGCATAGCCAGGTATGAGCTATGATGTATTATTAGTTTGAATTGTTAATTGGGCCTTGTGTGCCATAATATACCTTGTGCCTGGTAAGAGGTGGCAAGAGAGTTAATGTGCATCAAGTGCCATGATGGATGCTTGTGTAGCAAGTATCATACTTACCTTGGTCAAATGACCTAAAGGTGTTAGTTACCTGAGAAAGAGGTAACAGTGCTCAAGTGATGAACAAAGGGTTTGAATACCCCGGATTTCATGGTTATGGTATTGAAATTGTGAAAGGATGAGAAAAACCCAGTGATGAAGTGAGGGATTAAGATCCCAACACTTATGAAAAGTGTATGGCTACGGGCCATGACTCCACATTGAAAATGCCAGGCTTTAGATATATGATCTAAGCTTAAAGAAAGTTAATGCAGTGGTAATGATTCTGTTGTTTGAATAAATGTTATACATGTTCTTCCTATTCATTAAAGGATAAGTGACATGTTGATTCTATCAAGTTACAGTTGCAATGATTTTGATATAGAATAATGATTTAATCTGTTAAACATTAAAATATCTACTGTCAAATAAATATGATTTCCCTATTCACATTTATCTTATTAAGTTGCAATAATAATGTTTCTGGCGGAGAGTTATATCTCTCGCTGGGGCAATTTTTATAATTGTCTCACCCCCGTGGGAACCACATTTTTAGGTGGACGCGGACGAGGAGATAGGAATCCTTCAGGAGGTGAAGGACATCAGCAGTAGCAGGGACAGTAGTAAAGTCTCAGGTGGAGACATTGACTGTCATGTCATGTTCAGATGTATATATAAGTCCTATGTGTCGTCTCTGTACTCTCAGGTCCTTGGAGTAGTAGTTAATGATTTCGAGATTTTGGCTTAGTGCCTCGAGGGTTTTATACTACCTGTGTACAGTTAAGACAGAGTAGTTAATGTTTGTATTCCTCGAGAAGCAAAAGTACATGAGATGTATATATATGAACCAGGATGTAAAGTTTTACTTTGGTTCTGAATGAAAGAGTTTTCTTATGAATGGATCCCTTTGCAAAAAGTTTTAATTTTTAGTGATTTTCGCTAATCCGCTGCTTGATGAACGCTTCCGCATTAGTTAATCTTGTTTTCGCGAGACGGTCGTCACAATTTAGTGGTATCAGAGCTCTAGGTTCGCTGAGTCTACAGAGACATAGGACTAAGGTTGTAGAGTTTGTTCTAAGCGTCTTCCAGTGCATTTGATAGTATCTTCTGCTGACATAGGAGAAGAAGAACTTGAAATTGACTGGAGAACACGAGGAACACAATGCTAAGGGCAATGTTGCTGCACCAGGAGAGGGTGCATGGGACCAGGCAAGAGGAGAACAAGTGCCTGAGAATCCCCATTAAAGACCTGATCACGATAGAGAATCCTATGATCATGCTCTTATTGGGCAGATTAGGGCAACAATAATGCATATAGTGGACTGGATACTAGCCTTACAACCTAGATTATCAGTCCTTAATATAGAAAGCTTGAGCTTTAAAAGAGTTCCTAAATGACTTAGTCATGTTGGAACAAGGGAAAATCATGTGTGTATAATGATATCAAAAAGCAAGGAATATGATAGCATGTAAGTGCATACTACTTGATCTCAGTATTTGTAAACCCTGGCCAGGTATACAACTATTGATGATAAAGTGAGTATGGAAACTCTTAGATTGGTATCTTTTTGATTGCCCTGATCAAGCAATCATTCTGAAACAATCTAGAGAGTATAATGAAATCAAAAGGGAAGAGCTATGTGAACATTCCCAACTAATAGGAAGAGCTATCTGAACATTCCTAATCAAAAGGGAAGAGCTATGTGAACATTCCCAACTAATAGGAAGAGATATGTGAACATTCCTAATCAAAAGGGAAGAGCTATGTGAACATTCCCAACTAATAGGAAGAGCTATGTGAACATTCCTAATCAAAAGGGAAGAGCTATGTGAACATTCCCAACTAATAGGAAGAGCTATGTGAACATTCTTAATCAAAAGGGAAGAGCTATGTGAACATTCCCAACTAATAGGAAGAGCTATGTGAACATTCCTAATCAAAAGGGAAGAGCTATGTGAACATTCCCAACTAATAGGAAGAGCTATGTGAACATTCCTAATCAAAAGGGAAGAGCTATGTGAACATTCCCAATTAAAAGGAAAAGCTATGTGAACATTCCCAATTAAAAGGAAGAGCTATGTGAACATTCCCAATTACATAGAGTTTTCTAAGTGAATTATCTATGTTAGATATATATGTTGTTCCTTTTGATAAGTATTCTTGAGTGATTATTGAAGTATGTTCTTTTATGCTTCTTCCTTTCAATGATATGGACATCATATGTTAGGGGTTTATGCTCTGCATAAACATTGATGAGGTTGAACTAATGAAAGGAGCTTTGTGTGGAATCACAGAGTTCATGATATCTCCATGATATTAAGATGATATGTGGAGACTTGAGGGCATGATTAATGAACAATCTGTCCCTCCTTTTCTTGGGATTTCGAGGACGAAATCCTTGTTAGGGGTTTATAATTTGTAACATCCCTGACCTGGGTTATGAATTAACCCTAGATTGTTTTGCTTAATAAGGTTAAGTAGATTCTTAATCTTATCTTGTGAAAAGTAATTAGGGCTCATGAGAAACTTATGTTTCAATTTTGGTCCTGTTTGAACAATGTTGAAACAATGTTTGCTTATTTTGGACCAAAGTGCAAATTACCCAAGTTGAGGGGTTAAATTGCAAATGTTGCATGGTAAGATGTTCCTCTGATGTTGAGACATCATAAGAATGAATATGATGTAGTGGTATGGTTTTCACAAGCTTGGGCACCAAGATTAAGCTGGTAAAGCAGTGTTGTGCATTAAAACCTAGTTTTGGTGAAAAGTGCAATTTACCCAAAACCTAGAGTTCAATATGCAAATTACCACTTCAATAAGGTCCCTAATGTTTCTTGGAATCATGTAGAGCAAATAAAATGAGATGGGTGCCTCATTTGATTTAAGTTGGAGGAGAGAGAATCTTGATATTAAAATAATCAAGATTAATGCCTAATTGAAACCCTAATTCGATTTAGGACAAAAATGAATAAAAATAATTGAAGGGATTTCAACCAAAATATTTTGGGTTGATTTTGAATAAGGATGGACGTTCCTTTTCCAAGATAAGGAACGAAAATATCCTAAGTAGGTGAAATTCCACTCACCTTATTATAAGAAAAAGAAAACCCACTCACATATGGATATTAATATAATAAGCATTAAGGTGCTTAATTTGATTTTCTTTAAATCAAGGATAATGAAGGAGAATTAAAGGCAAAGGAAGGTGCCTCGTCCTTAAGGGATTTGAGGGGGAAGAGGCGGCCATATTTTTGGAATTTAATGCATGCATTTTCTCTCTCATCAATTTCCTTATAAAAGTTCCTTTTTCAAGCCAAATGAAAGGCTATTTCGGATTTTCTTCTTTCCCTTGCTTGCAAAACCGATCAAGGAGCTAGGGAGGAGCAGGAGGACGCCTCCCAACCTGTTGGTAAGCTCTGGACCTTCGTTCTCCTTGATTCCATGGTGGAAATCAAAAATAAATTATGGATTCCTTCTTATTTCGATCTCCTCTTCAACCCTAGCCAACTTTTGCAATCAAAAGCTTGAGGACGAGCCTAGGGGGAGTTGCTAGAGCTTCATCCACCATTAATGGCGTGAGCTTGGAGCTTTGGAGCTCAATTGGAGGCGGGTTTTATAACTCAAACCCTTAATCATTGCTATTGCATCAATCATCTATGCTTTGTTGATTGATTTCTTCAATTTGATACATACTTGATTCTTTGCTGCAATTTCCATCAAGAACGGTTGCTGTTCTTGGGTGCACGAAGGAAGATTATGATGACATCATCATAAGAAAGTACCTCACCAAATATCTAGGGAGCAAATGATCTCATTGGTTGGGACCAAACGGTTTCACCAAAACCGTTTGGTGACCAAACGGTTTGCAAACCATTTGGTGGAAAACGGTTTCAAAACCGTATGAAAGAGTTGACCAAGCGTGGACTGTTTGGGAATCTCGTTCCTAATTATGTAGGATAATGACCCTCAAAATTGGAGGGGTTAACTCCAAAGGAATCGTGAGTTGAAGCCTAATCAATTAGGGAAACCTAATTGGATTAAGTGCTGATTTTCAACCTGATCAACTTGACCTGCTTGGGCAAACGGTTTCAAGACCGTTTGAGTGCGTTGACCAAGCGTTCACCGTATGAGATTTTTGATCCTAATTATGTTGGCTAATGACTCACCAAGTTTTATGGGTTAACTCCCAAGGCATCGTGAGTTGATGCCTAATCAATTAGGGAAACCTAATTGGATTAAGTGCTGATTTTCAACCTGATCAACTTGACCTACTTGGGAAAACGGTTTCAAGACCGTTTGAGTGCGTTGACCAAGCATTTACCGTATGAGATTTTTGTTCATAATGATGTTGGTTAATGACCCTCCAAATTTGAGGGGTTAACTCAAAAGGGATCATGCGTTGAAGGCTAATTAATTAGGCAAACCCTAATTGAAAACAGTGCTGAAATTCCAATGAGTTAAGTTGAGATTTTGGGTTGATTAGCCCAAACGGTCTCAAGACCGTTTGGGGATCACCCCAAGACCGTTTGGAGGTCTGGGGTCAAGTATAGTTGACCAATTGAAGGTCCAAAGGTACTAATCATATTGCAATGTAGTGCTGATTTGTTGATCAACTTGATAGACCAATCCATGATGATTTTTCACTAGAATCCAAAGGTTGGATGGGCCAAACGGTCTCCAGACCGTTTGGAGCTCATCCAAACGGTCTCAAGACCGTTTGGTGGTCACCCAAGACCGTTTGGAGGTCTAGGGTTGAGTATAGTTCAGTGGTTGAAGGTCTAAAGATATCAAGTTGATCTGCAATAGATTGCTGATTTGGTGAGCACTTCAATGAACCAAACCCTAATTAGATTGCTTGGATTTGAGTGATATGATGGGCAAACGGTCTCAAGACCGTTTGGAGGTCATCCAAACGACCTCAAGACCGTTTGGTGGTCACCCAAGACCGTTTGGAGGTCTAGGGTTGAGTATGGTTAGGTGTTTGAAGGTCTAAAGGTACCAAGCTGTTATACAATGCAATGCTGATTTGGTGATCAATCCAATGATCCAAACCTTAATTGGATGGCTTGGATTTGAGTGATATGATGGGCAAACGGTCTCAAGATCGTTTGGAGGTCATCCAAACGACCTCAAGACCGTTTGGGATCAGTTCATACCCAATTTGGATGTTGGTTCAATGGTTTCAATGCAACTAGTTCTGCATTGATTTGTGTTGAAGGATCATCGATTCCAAGCCCTAATTCAATTGAATCAAACCCTAATTGATGATCAATTGAGGGTCAATTGAGGATCAAATCAGTTTTAGGTTGACCTATTAAACTCAATTGAAGTATGAGTATAGGTCCAATTGATGATTGGTTCCATGATTTCAATGATTGAAGAAAAAACATTGGAATCCCAAATTCAATTGGATACCTCATGTTATTAAAGGTCCAATGGATCAAACCTTTTTGAAAACCTAATGTGATTAGGTGGGAGATACCTTTAATGGTACTAGTTATTAATGCATAACAAATGCATGGATCCAATACATGATGTAAACCCTAATTGAGGCTGATTCCATGTATAACCCTAATAAGAGGTTGACTACATGTGAAATCACTAATTAGGATGAATAGTAAACCCTAGCTGAGGGTGCATCCATGTGGAACCATAATTGAGGGTGATTCCATGAGAAACCTTAATTGGGAATGAATCCCTAATTGCTTATAGGACCAATGACTTGGTACACTATGTTAATCATAGTTGTATGCATTTGATTGAAGGGTTGATGTGACCTAATCAAGTTGAAAGGATCAAATAATAGAATTCATATATATATAAATATGATTCATGTGATGATCCTATGTAGCACGACCGTGCAAAGTAGCACGGCCGTGGCGACTTTACTCAGCATGACTGTGCAGGGTAGCACGGCCGTGGTAGCTTCACTTTGCACGACCGTGCAAGGTAGCACAACCGTGGTGGTCTATGCTTGACTTAGAGCTGAATTGAAAGTGACCTAACATGGTCGTTTTGTTAATTCTCAACTTAAGGATGAGAGAGATACTCATACCTTGTGATGATAATCATTTAATGATAATTGATGAGAATAAATAAGTATGATTGAATACTTATGGTATAAATGTTGGCTCCTAGATGTGGGGAGCAATGAACTAGGGTTTGATCATTGATAATATGATCTTGAAAACCTAAATGGTTAATAATGGAAAACCCTATTCTTAATGAAGGGTAATGATATGTGAGAGAAAGCCCTAATTGATGGTAAACCCTAACCCTGGTAAGGGAATAGTGGTGTTACCCTGTATTGCATGATGTGTTGTGAACTTGATAAGTCTATTATCATGTGTGACAACCATGCAGGTCTCATGAGTTGATGATCATAGCCAGGTATGAGCTATGATGTTTATTTGATAAGAATTGATTGGCCATATGTGCCATTATGTTTTTGTTACTGAGAAAGAAGTAACAAGATGAGTTGGGCTTGTAAGCCTTTGTTTTAAGTTGTTGCCTAGTGAGAGGTGACAATATGTGAATGGCCTTGTGCGCCATGTGAATAAAGTTATTGCCTAGTGAGAGGTGACAAGATGTGAATGGCCTTGTGCGCCATGTGAATAAAGTTGTTGCCTAGTGAGAGGTGACAAGATGTGAATGGTTTTGTGAGCCATGTGAATAAAGTTGTTGCCTAGTGAAAGGTGACAAGATGTACAGTGTTCTGATGAGCTATGTGTGATGGAAATCCAAATCCTGGTAAAGGATTAAGGGTAATACCCTTGAATTATTAATACATTGTTTTGCATGGTATTGATAGATAATTGATGTACTACTATTATATGTGCTAACCATGCAGGTATTATGAGATGATGAGCATAGCCAGGTATGAGCTATGATGTATTATTAGTTTGAATTGTTAATTGGGCCTTGTGTGCCATAATATACATTGTGCCTGGTAAGAGGTGGCAAGAAAGTTAATGTGCATCAAGTGCCATGATGGATGCTTGTGTAGCAAGTATCATACTTACCTTGGTCAAATGACCTAAAGGTGTTAGTTACCTGAGAAAGAGGTAACAGTGCTCAAGTGATGAACAAAGGGTTTGAATACCCAGGATTTCATGGTTATGGTATTGAAATTGTGAAAGGATGAGAAAAACCCAGTGATGAAGTGAGGGATTAAGATCCCAACACTTATGAAAAGAGTATGGCTACGGGCCATGACTCCACATTGAAAATGCCTGGCTTTAGATATATGATCTAAGCTTAAAGAAAGTTAATGCAGTGGTAATGATTCTGTTGTTTGAATAAATGTTATACATGTTCTTCCTATTCATTAAAGGATAAGTGACATGTTGATTCTATCAAGTTACAGTTGCAATGCTTTTGATATAGAATAATGATTTAATCTGTTAAACATTAAAATATCTGCTGTCAAATAAATATGATTTCCCTATTAACATTTATCTTATTAAGTTGCAATAATAATGTTTCTGGCGGAGAGTTATATCTCTCGCTGGGGCAATTTTTATAATTGTCTCACCCCCGTGGGAACCCCATTTTTAGGTGGACGCGGACGAGGAGACATGAATCCTTTAGGAGGTGAAGGACATCAGCAGTAGTAGGGACAGTAGTAAAGTCTCAGGTGGAGACATTGACTGTCATGTCATGTTCAGATGTATATATAAGTCATATGTGTCGTCTCTGTACTCTTAGGTCCTTGGAGTAGTAGTTATTGATTTCGAGATTTTGGCTTAGTGCCTCGAGGGTTTTATACTACCTGTGTACAGTTAAGACAGAGTAGTTAATGTTTGTATTCCTCGAGAAGCAAAAGTACATGAGATGTATATATATGAACCAGGATGTAAAGTTTTACTTTGGTTCTGAATGGAAGAGTTTTCCTATGAATGGATCCCTTTGCAAAAAGTTTTAATTTTTATTGATTTTCGCTAATCCGCTACTTGATGAACGCTTCCGCATTAGTTAATCTTGTTTTCGCGAGACGGTCGTCATAGAGTTTCTCAGCCGTATACGTCATCTTCACAGGTATGAAATGGGCAGACTTCGTCAATCTATCCACAACCACCCAAATGGAATCATGATTCCTAGTTGTCTTGGGTAGACCAACTACAAAATCCATGGTTACATGATCCTATTTCCACTACAGTATTGGAAAGGGTTGTAATGTACCTTCCGGATTCTGATGCTCAGCCTTCACTTGCTGACATATTGCACATCTCGCCACGAACTCAACTACATCTTTCTTCAAACTGGGTCACCAATACAAGTCCTTTAGACTATGATACATCTTGGTGACACCTGGATGCATAGCGTACATCGACGTGTGTGCTTCCTCGAGCACTAACTTCCTCAAATGAACAACATCTGGAACCACCATCCTATCACGATAGCAGACTAGTCAATCCTCGAACTCATGGAACCCATCACGCTTTTCGCTGCCGAACTCTGATCTGATCAACTATACCACATCGTCTGTCTACTGTGCATCTTTGATCTACTGTCTCAGCATAGGCTTGACTTGCATCTGTGCTAAAAGTCCGGTTAGTAAGGAAACTTCCATATGTACATTCATCTGTCACAGAGAAACAAACATATCTCGCCTATGGCATACCAGAGAACTCAACTGTGCCTTCTTGGAAGAAAGAGAAGAAGACTTTCTGCTAAGCGCATCAGTGACCACATTCGCCTTACCAGGATGATACTCGATAGTGCAGTTGTAATCATTGATCAACTCCATCCATCGACGGTGTCGCATGTTCAACTCGTACTGTGAAAAGATGTACTTCAGATTCTTATGATCCGTAAAGATTTGACACACCTCCCCATACAGATAGTGTCTCCAAAATTTTAACGCATGAACCACTACTGCCAACTCCAAGTCATGATTCAGATAGTTCTCCTCGTGTTTCTTAAGCTGTCGCAAAGCAAAAGAAACCACATGATCTTCCTGCATTAGCAAAAAACCTAAACCTTTCTTGGAAGCATCACATAAAACAACATAGCCCTTTCCAGGCTCTAGCAGGATCAACACTGGAGCACTGGTCAGCTTCTCCTTCAAACTCTGGAAAGCTTGCTGACATCGATCATCCCAGACAAAAGGTACATCCTTTCTAGTCAATTTCATCATTGGCAACACAATCACACTGAAGTCCTTGATAAACCTCCGATAGTATCCTGCTAAACCCAGAAAACTACGAATTTCTGTCGGCGTCTTCGGCTGTTCCCAATCTGCAACGGATTCTACCTTCTTCGGTCTACTTTGACTCCTTTAGCAGATATCACATGCCCCAATAAAGTCACTTCATCCAACCAAAACTCACACTTGCTGAACTTGGCATACAACTGATGCTGTCGTAGAAGAGTCAACGCTAGACGAAGATGTCGCTCATGCTCTAGCCTATCCCGACTGTAGATCAAGATGTCATTTATAAAGACTACAACAAACTGATCTAACAACAGACGGAACACTCTGTTCATCAGGTCCATGAAAGCAGCAGGTGCATTGGTTAGCCCAAACGGCATAACCACGAACTCGAAATGACCATACCTCATCCAAAAAGTTGACTTTGGTATGTCATCCACCTTTATCCTCAACTGATGATACCCAGACCGTAGATCGATCTTTGAAAACACTGTAGCACCACACAACTGATCAAACAGATCATCTATCCTTGGCAACAGGTACTTTTTCTTGATCGTGACTTTGTTCAACTGTCGGTAGTCTATACACAACCGCATCGAACCATCCTTCTTCTTGACGAACAACATGGGAGCACCCCAAGGTGACATGCTCGGTCTGATGAAACCTTTGTCCAACAACTATTGTAACTGCTTCTTCAACTCTACCATCTCCACTGGAGCCATCTTGTACGGTGTCTGTGCAACTGGCTACGTCCCTGGGACCAGATTGATCTCAAAATCAATCTCTTGGGGTGGGGGAACACCAGGAAACTCTTCAGGAAACACATCTACAAATTCCCAGACAACTGGCACCTCTTCAAGATTAGGACCTTTTGCCTTTGTAGCCACGACGGTATCCACCACATGAGCTAAGAACACCTCACATCCTTTTTGTAACAGCTTATCTACCACCATAGCTAATACCAGACACGTCGGAAGAATCTTCCTATCTCCTTGGAAGATCCACTTCTCTCCAGCATCATCAAACTCTACCTGCTTGGAACCACAGTCCAAAACAACCTTATACTTCTCTAGGGTATCCATCCCAAGGATAACATCAAAACCATGCATATCAAGTGGTATGAGATCCACATGAATGTGGTGTCCCGAGAAAGAAAAGATACAAGATGGAAACTCTTCTCGAAGCAACGAGGAACCAACAAGAGGGGTTTCTAACAACAAACTATCCTTCTTGCGACTAACAGGTAAACGACAGTTCTCAAGCATACTATATGCGATAAAAGAGTGTGTAGCACCCGGGTCAACCAGAACAGATATGAAGCAAGAAGAAGACATATCAGAATGAAATAACTCCATCTGACCTATCACTACTCGCGGGTTGACTATCGCCTCTGGCTGACTCATGGCATAGAATCGAGCCATTGCTTGCTGTCCACGCCCTCTGCTTCCTTGAGCAGAAGATCCAGCTTGAGATGCCTGGCCACGTCCTCGACCTCTGCTACCACTAGGCCGCTGTCGATCCGATCCTTGAAGATTCTGTCTCGGCTGCTGTGTCACCTCATCATCTCTGTAGGGACAACTCGACTTGACGTGCCCTATCTGACCGCAGGAATAGCATGTCCTAACATCAACTCGTGGCCTGGATGGCCCTGTCAGTGCCACAGAAGCCGAACTTTGTGCCTTAGATGGTGAAGAAACATAACCTCTTCCTCTGCCCTGAGACCACTGAGATGGTCCACCATAACCTCTCATCACTGCCAGTGTTGAAAACCTGGGCTTCTTGAAGCCACCAAACCTCTGACCCTGGAACTGAGCATGTCTCTTCTTAGTCATAGACTCTTTCTTCTCCCTTACAGATCGTTCGATCCTCCGAACGGATTCCACAAACATCACAAACCACTCCCGGTTCTCCAATGCAGAAACCGGTGTCATTAACTCAAAACTCAGACCTTTCTCGAAGCGTCTGATCCGCTCTTCATCGATCGCCGCCATGTGAGGACAAAACCTCAATAGATCCATGAACATGGCTTCGTACTCAGTGACGTTCATCGTTCCTTTCCGCAAGCTCTCAAACTGACTGATATTCTCATCCAGATACGTCTTCAGAAAGTATCTGCTGACGAACTCGTGCCAGAACACTTCCCAACAGATCACCTCACTAGGCCGCTTCTCTTCCTCAAATGGTCCACCAGTGACCAGCACTACCTTTTAGAAGGTAGACAGCGTGCTTTACTTTGTCTGCTTCGGGGATGTCAAGGATCTGGAAAGCCTTCTCAAGACTTGTCAGCCACAGATCCACATCCGCTGGATCAGCCGTTCTAGCATAATCTGAAGCTCCGACTCGGCGAAGCCGCTCGAAGGTCTTCCCAATACCCGATGCTTCTCCATGGGGAGCCTGTGCTCTCGGAGGAGGCACTGGCAATCGCTAAACCATGAGATTCATCGTAGCCATCATCTGCCACATAAGTTGTTGGTAGGCAAGATGTTCAAGAATGGCTGGGTTAGGTTGGGGGACCTCAGGCACCCGATCTCCATGTTCCTGTCATTCAGCTGAGGCTACATCACTGTACTCAGCTGAGTGTTCTTCATGGTTTCCAGACATCTTGACTTTTCTTCTGCTGAGGGCAGAAGACGATTGTAAGAAAATCTAGACAACACACAAGAACAGACAACCTAGTCCTAAATCCCTGTAGACTCAACGAACCTAAGGCTCTGATACCAAACTTTGTGGCAACACAACCCACTATCACACAGATAGTGAGGTGTTACACAAAAACCTGCAGAAATCACCATAACCACTATTACATTCCAGTCCTCATCCTGCAAAGAAACATGTCATATATATACATACACGAGATCTAATACGTGTCCACAGCTTACAGGAACAACTATCTATCCATCACATGAGTTCACCACCTGTTCATATACATAAAAGCCCACATCCAGCCAACCTCAGGATATACAAAACATCAACAATCGTACATCGTGAAAAAACGTTAAAGCACTACCAAGGACCTGCGAGTACAGGGATGACTCTAGACTCTATCACAAAACATCCAAAACAACATCATATCCATTACTTGCCTTCTACTGTTCTTCTTGCTTCTCGGCCACAACTCCGCGACCACCACCACGTCTAGCTCGACCACCTAAAAAGGTGTAAACCAGCGGGGTGAGACAATCAAACATTGTCCTAGCAGGAGGCATAACTCCCCTCCAAAACTACAAAACCTCAGATGAACATATACATAAAGCAGTTAACTGGTGAGAAGTATAGCAAGAGCAGTCTTAGGAAATAAAGCTATCTAAGCTTACCAGATGTAATCAAGTATTATATGTGAAACATAATTAACAAGACAAGATATCCAAGGTCTACTGCCATTGAAGAACATATAAGTAACTGCAAGATATAAAGAGAGAGTTTACACAAACAAGGCCTCAACAAATGTTTCATGTTTGTCTTAAGCAGTAAGTACTAAACAGCTGGATTACGTTTTATTATGCCCTGAGGAAGTGAACCGTACTGTTCAAATCCAACCTTCGGCTGCGAAGCCCATAACCGGTGCCATACAAGTTCAATGGAAGAGCCGAAATCCACGACCTCACCCCTCGTGGTCAGTACACAAGAAACAAAGCAGGACCGTAGTCTCATGCTCAAGTGGTCTTAAGCCACATGGTCAGCTCCTCAGGCTACCCTCTACCTAGCCCGCCTCGGTATAGGTCACGACGCTAGTAAAACTGAGCCACGAGCCTGATCACCGTGCTCTGAGCCATGAATGTATTCATGCTCATCATATCACATATCCTGAGCCATGGGCCTGTTCACCATGCTCATCACATATCCGAGTCTGCAACCGCAGCTGCACTCGTTTACCTCTCTATTTGAGGCTAGGAGAAACCTCACATATTAAAAAATATGTGCTCTGGGTTAACCCGCAGGAGAACCCGTTTCACCATCACCAAATCCTGACGATGATGGATCTATGGCCATGGCAACTACATGATAGATTTCACTATGATTAATTAGTGGCTTTTAGATGGATTGTAAGATTCAACCAAGTTGTATAACATCCAAGCTATAAAAGAAAATCAACAATCATAAATTCAACATTATGCTTTCACTACAATTCACATCATACTGATCCATCACAAGGACCCCACATCACATGTTATCAGTTGGCCTCTTGCCAATCATCCAGATCCATTCAAGGATCATCACATACCATGGGATCTCAATCCCTCATCACATAGTGCCACTACCTCTCAAGGCTTATATCATCATCATGGAACATCATTCATAATATACATGTTATCTCATTGTTCACATATAATCATTCCTCATAGCCTCTCATTTGGCTATGCATCACCTGCATGGTTAGCATTATTCAATAATCAACATGAAGTAACATTAGAGGTTGTATCCTTTTCATAATCATACCTCATCTCATGATCTCATGTCATAGAATTTATCAAACCCTAATGTATGCTTATTATTACTCTTGGCATTATAAGATAAACAAGGTGCTCACACTCGTGTGTATAACCATATTAGGATTTGAAGAATAAGCTTTATCATAAGGGACATTAACATGCAACGAGTCATCATAGATTAACAAAAGTATAGCCGACACATTAGCTTTCTATGACAAACTGAACCTTCACAAGAAGTACCCAAAACCCTCACTAAAACCCATACCGGGCAGGGCTCACTCTCACCCAAAACTGTATCGGGCAACCAGCTCACACGGCCCGCGTGCAGCGCACAACGCTGGGTCAAGGGCGAGCGTGCAGGGTATATCGGCCAGTGCAATGCGCGCAAGGACGTGCACGGTACCATGTCGCTAGGTGTTAGCCGTGTGACGCGCACTGGAGCATGCAGCTCGTGCCGGGCAAGCTACCTGTATCGGGCGAACAACTTGTGCCGGGCGAGCAAGGGTAGGCATCAGGCGTGCCGGATACCTGTGTCGTGCAGGGGAGAACCGGGCGGCACGGTTTGGGCGATACAAGGCATGTCGTGCACTCGGGTCATGTACGTGCCATGCAAGGGTGTGACACGCTCTACCGGGCGAGCAACTCTACCGGGCGAGCAGCTCTACCGTGCGGGAAGCTCTACCGGGCGAGGTCATCTCAAAGGCGTGCACCTCATCCAGGCGTGCAGGGCACCCAAAGTTGGCTTGCACGCCTGACACAACACAGAACTAACAACAACTACCATGGTGGGTATACCAGGCAAGATGTTTCATAAGCGTGCCGTGCAGGGGGTCTAGGTCAAGAGGGCTTATCGGGCAACACCTCCCCCTACCCATATCGTCCAAGGTACATATCAAACAAAGGTCATCTACTCCACACATGGACACCCGAAACCCTAGAAAAGGGTCACCACCAAACCAAGCTCACCCTTCTAGCCCATGGTGAGAAGAGGGTCTTGCTCAAGCAACTAGGATACAAGCTCACCTCAATTGACTAAGAAGGAGGGGTGTTGCTCATGGCACTAGAAGCCCAAACTCACTCTTCTAGACCAACGGGAGAAAGGAGTGTTGCTCACCTACAAACCCTAGATCACAAGGATCGACCAACATGAAAGCTAAACAAGAACCAATCTAGTAACATGCATATAAACAAGATCATCGCAAGATATAAAGTAATTAGGGTTAGAAGTTATGCAACCCGCCTTAAGCTCCAAGCTCCAAAGAAGAAGAACTCCAAGGGATGTCGACCACCACTTGCTCCTCAAACGTGTTTCGGATACCAAGCTTGCTCCTTCAAGGGTGTATCGGCCACCACTCTCTTCTTCAAGGGGATATCGACCACCACTAGCAAGGAAAAGGGGAAGGGGTTGTGTCATGCACAAGATGGAGAAGAACCAAAGGGACCTTAAGCTAAGGAAGGAACCGTCTATATAGAAGGAAGGGGAGGAGAAAACAAGGTTGGTCCAAGCAAGGTGTCACTTGCCTAGGGTCACTTATCCTAGTGCACGAGCCACCACTCTAGCAAGCTCCATACACATGTCCAAGATGTGCTCCAAGTGTCCATTAAACAAGGTCAAAGCTAGGTCAAACATCATGGGCGACACAACATGTTGCTCCTTGGGCGACACACTCCATTGCCATGGGTGACACACCTCTTGGCCGATACACATCCACACTTGGCCGATACAAGGCTCAAACCCTAAGCAAAGCAAGGCACCTCAAGGCCCAACAAGCTCATCAAGGCCCAAAAGAACTCAAGCAACGAGCCCAAGCCTACCTCTCTACACAAGAGGAAGCAAAGAGAGAGAGGAACACCTCACAAGGTGGCAAACTTGCCTACAAAACCCTAGACTTGGTTTATGTGCAAGTAGCGCCTCCAACTCTCAACAAAGCACAACCAAACCCTAATAACTACCAAAGGTGATTAGTAAACACCAAAGCACCAGGGTTAAGCAAAGAAAACATGGTAAGCCCTAAACGAAGGTCAGGGTCCTTACACTAACTATGCTTGTCCATAGCTAGTTAAGCTCCTTCTTGGCTATGTAGCCCGATCTGGGGATGTTTAGGTACTTTTGCCTTAAGCAAGTAGATTCATTTCAGATCTAGTATGTTGCATGTTCTATTTTCTCTTTCTAGTTTTGATTGCTAGTTTGATTGATCTCTTTCTCGCTTGAACTGCTATTTCTACCTATGTCGAGAGATCTATTGTAGGAATAGCTAAGAGATGATAGTTTTGATCTGAACCCGAGAGGAGGATGATCCAGGGTACTCTGTTCCTAATATTTCTAGAATATCCTAAGACCCGAGAGGTAACTTAGCATATTCTGAGATATTGATGTGTCATCCTCGAGAGAGGTTAGATGACATTTCGTTGATGGTTTTAGTCACACATCGCGAAAGCGAGTGGGATGACCCCACAGGACAGATGCCACTATACGTACTAGATGCTTTCTTAGGTGTTTGAGGATTGTCTACACCTGAGAACGAGTGCATAGACTGCCCTATTTGTGGTTACATACCCAGGAACTCACTTTCTCTGATTTGTAGAACCTCAAGCTCTGTTTTCTTTTCTTTTCTTTTCTTTTCTTTGTTTTGTCTTAATTCGTGACAACCCACTAGACTAGTTCTAGCACATACTTTTATCGACTATCGCTTTCGGCTTATATAACCTAAGAACAAGATTTGTGGCATCCTAAACGTCACCATGTCCCTGTGTTCAACCCCGTATATCTACTTCGACCCCGTAATAAAAGTTGCAGGGTCCTAGAAGGATTTGGGTTATAAATTTAAAAGCTTGATTCCTACCTTTTTCCCGCGTTCTTTTCCGAGCGTGAGAAAATGGATGATCAAGATCAATGTCCCAGCGAGAGATATAACTCTTTTCCAAGAACTATTGTAAACATAGATTATGCTTAAGCATGAAATAACATTATTAACAGGATGAGCATATTCAAATAAATGGATAACTTAACTGGTTATATAGACTAAGTAGATTAAGCACTTACATTAGACATGTAGCACATGTTATGTATTTAGAAGGAATTTGAAGAACATGTATAATAGTTGATTTCTCTTACCGCATTATAACACAACTATGCATTACAAGGAGCAAGGTAAGGGCAAACATTCAATATGAAGCGTGCTTTATCCTAAATAATTATATGACACATCTATATTACGTGTTTTATAAATCCCTAGAGCATTTGATTCGTATCATCCAAATTCCAACTGACCACCTCTTGGTCACAATCAGTTGCATATAAGATCAAGGAAGAGATGGAATCCTAGATCTTCTCCGGCACTACCCAGTTAGTACGAGTCTGCAATATAATGACATATAATCAAACTACAAATGAGCAACATACAATCCTAAAAAAATTAGCCCACTTTGGTACAAGTCTCGACATTGAAACCAGAGTATATAAACCCAATCATTGGGGTACAACTGCAGTTTTCCTCCAATCACATCTCACACATATATAATCACTGAGGCACGACTGCATCCATTCACAAACAATTGAGGCACAAAGTCACTTGCACCTCACATACTCAATAGTATGTGTTCTAAGTTCCCCTTAGTAGGACTCGTTTCACCATCCAGAAAGCTATGACACTAAGATGGATCTATGGCACAGGGCGCTACAAGATTTAGGGTTTCACTTGATTAGTTAAAACAATTGGGTGTCTTTTAACTGCATCAATCAAGTTACAAGCAAACCCTAGAAAGATTCTACAAAGATTGTGGTAGATTGCAACCTCAGAAGATATAAAATATGTAACACATGAAATTGATCACATCACAACATGATGTTGTCTCAATACTTATCACAAATCCATCACCATTATCATACTATCACGTGATAACAATCCCTTATCATATCATACATAGATTATTGCCTCAATTAGAGCACAAAACCCATTCCCATGGTCATAAGACCATTCACATAATTCCCTTCAGAAAATCATAATATTTCCATATATGCCTCATAAAGGCTCAAAATTACCACATTACACACATATGTTCCTTAAGTTGGCATAGAATTTTCAATTAAGAACTATAATGTCCACATGATCACCAACTAGGGTTACATTGTTCGAGAGAGAGTTACTTTATTAACATGCTAACTATTCAAGAATGCTAGTCATCAACACCAGATACTCAAACCAGAGTTAAGTTTTACATTGCAACTAGATTTAAAGTTTCAAAACAAAAATTAACATTTAACCCTAGACATCATCATTTCCAACTTTCTTCGAACCATATTAGGTCAACCATTATCATCGCTAGGCAAAACAAGGTGAACACCTATCTAGGTACTCTCATCAACCGAAGGGAAATTAGTGTAACATATCCTCTATGACCATAGAGAAACAAACCATAGTGACTGAAGAGAATCTTCTACCCTAGTGATCGAAGAGGAAGGACCAAGACTTTGACCAAAGAAGCTAGGTCAAAGAGAACTTAAGAGAACGAAGAACACCTCACCTCTTCATCGACCGAAGAGGGAGTTCAACACATAAACAACTACATGAAACAAATCTATGGATCGAAGGAGACAAAAAGAAACCTCATCGATCGAAGGACATAGGTCACCCCTTTGACCAATAAAGGAATCCATCCTTGGAGACCCAATGTAAGGAGGCGGGATCACCTCCTTACTAAAAAAAGTTTGAAGAATTAACATCCATTCCAAACACACTTAAAGGTATATTGGAATAGGTATAAATTTTCCAAATTTATTATAATGGTATGAAAAAGACCAAAGTGAAGCAACGGAATAAAATAACTAACTATATTCAACTTTCATAAAACATTACACAAGTACATCAAAATCTCCCATTGGGGTTTATAACAAGATACACCAAAAAGGATCTAGATAGAGGGAAATCTAAACCATAACAACTTTGTCCCCAAGCTTTAACTCCTTAAGCTATATCCACATCATCATGCCATGTCCTCATTGTCCTCCACCTAGGGTTGGAAGCATACCCCAGCAAGAAGAGAATATAAATGACATCAGCAAAGGCTGGTATGTGCATACTAAATAGGAAATTGAGAAATATATGGAATAAAGGACAACAAATATAAAAGGCTTCCTATAGAAAGGATAAGGACCACCCATATGGGTATCAAGAGAAAAGGAATTGAAATCATATCATATCAAAAAAATACTTGCCATTAATAAAACATAAAGATTGTGCCACACAAGCACATGTAAAGAATTATGGCAC
Organism: Alisma plantago-aquatica; assembly: GCA_963693085.1. Taxonomy (NCBI): domain Eukaryota; kingdom Viridiplantae; phylum Streptophyta; class Magnoliopsida; order Alismatales; family Alismataceae; genus Alisma; species Alisma plantago-aquatica. Next base: position 752,878,878 of record OY856413.1, read on the forward strand.
ACACCCCATATCATCAACCTACATGCATGTGAGATAAACATATCCCGAGAACAATATAAACATAAAGGCATCCCAGTCTCATAAACTTGAAACCTGATAGAGAAAGGAATACTACCAATCTCCCAAATATATAAAAGATGGGTCAAGAATCACACATCTTGCCCTGGGTATGAGGTTCCTTTCCATCCCAAAAGAGAAGGAAATATCACATCTTCTCGGTAGGAAATAGCACAACTTCCATAAAATCCAATGCAATTACACTACTCTAGTGCTACTGAATCATATAGCATGTTAAATGTAGACCAAAATGTAGTCAGAATATATAAACTAATCACCACATAAGTAACCAACATATACATACACCTCATAAGTGGGAAAAAGACATCACACGTCATCTTTTAGAGTTCCATCACGAACAAAGCATAATATAAGAGTTCAAAAGAATATCCATGATCACATAATCAATATCTAATAAGGTAGTTCACATGAACCATGATTTTCAAAAGAAAAGACATTGTGTATAGGCTAATGTCCATAGGACAAAGAGAATGAATAAGAATAGGTGAATTGCTCAACAAAAAACAATAGGGGATACATCATACCTCAACTTCAGAGTCTAAATAGTCCAAGTCAGTCCTAGATCCAAGCCTAGGCATCCAAAGAACCTCGATGGAAGGTGGACATATCTAATAAGTAACGTTCCCAAGCTTAGAAAGGTTGGTTTCTCCAACAAATCTCCTATCTCAAGCAAGAAGCACCTTCTCCACTTTAGAGGTGGAAAACCCTAACAAAAGAACATGGAGATGAGGTGTTTATGGTTTCTAGGTGGGGTTTCACCATGGAATGCCATGGTTCTGACCTAGAGGAAGGTGGGAGGAAGACTAATTACAACATGAAAATAGGGAAGGAAAGGAGGATATTTACTAGTTTTGGTAAAAATCACTAATGAGGAGCTTAAGAAATCCTAAATAGAGAAATTTGGAACCCTAGGATCCTTCTTCACCAAGGTAGGCACCTCCTTTTACCTTGGGATGACACCTTCGTGGCAAAATAGAGTAGGAATGATGCTAAAAGCTAGAGGAAATAAAGGAGAGCAAGAGTTTTCGAATTTGGAGTTGGGAAGGGATAGATATGGATATATAAATAAATAGGTCAAGTATGATGTGTCTATGAGACCTTCCATGTGTCCAATGATAAAGGGTCTATGGACATGCAAACCTTTATGGATAAGGAAGAAGTCAAGGGTGAGGTGTCCATGGAGCTTTCCATGGGTCCTTAGCCTAGGGATTTCATGGCCATGTAAGAGGACAACTCATAGAGGCTTATTGAATATCAAATATCGGTTTATGGACACTTATAGGCCATCCCAACCGACCTCCACTCAAAGAAATAACCCCATTGGTTGATAGCTTCTAAAGATAAGCTCGTTTATAAAGAGAGTAATCCCTAAAATGCCCTTGGAAAGAAACACCTTCAAACCAAGGTGCAACCAGACTCCCTATGGTTCAAAAAATCTAGAATGGCAAGGGAATATATAAGGATTATAATGCATGTGACAATTTGCAAAAGAAAACCTCCCAATTGGGTAAATTACTAAAAAGTCCAGAATGTACCTAAAATTGCACAACTTACACAAACAACATCCAAATTAAACCAAACCTCACCCACAAGTTATATTTGATGTGTTGAATATGAATTTTTCATTATTTCCATATTTGGAAGTTATAAAATCACAATATTCATTACTTATGCCTTTTACTCATTTTCTCTCTCCTAAACTTATCTTAAAATTTCAAGCTTGTCCAAATTAGATGAAATTTGACATGTTGGCTAATTTTGATATGTAGATTTTGAATTTGAAGTATGTTTACACTGTTGAGACTTCTTTTTATGAGATATGTCATATGACCCATTAACGACCCATTATCTACATTATTCATCCAATTAAGTTCCTTATCTTCACATTACAACCAAAATGAGTTATGTGGCATATTTTATGTATCCATTATAAACCTAAGATTAATGTTAGAACATTAGGTTATATTAAGGTGATCTATATGTGCATTAACTCATTGGGGTTATACCAAACATCTATTTAGGTCTAACCTTCAACCCTATTTGGCTAAGTCCAAAATGTCAACTTCCAAGGTAGGGTCTGAGATCTAGTATGTTACATCACACCACCCCTTAAAGGGATTTCATCCTCAAAATCAAAACATCCACATATAAGAAAACAACTTATTCACCACCCCTTAAAGGATTTAACCTACCAAGCCAAACTAATCTAGAGGTAAACGGGTGAGTCTAACTAGACCATACAGATCCATCACACTTCACTGCACACTCTGATTGCTTACTAAACACCAAACTTCAAAGTCTTGGTTATAGGGATAACTATCCAAACATGTGCTTCTATGGGTCATAAGGGAACTATATTGGGTATCCATCCTCAAACAAGTCATTACATCTAGGAGACTAGTTCAACATATTAGGGTCCCTAAAGATAAATCATATAGATGTCTAAGGCTACTATTGCCTAAAAGGATGCTATTTTGGACAATTCCTATCATCTTAGGCCAGGCCGGTATCATATGGATTCGGGAGTCCTCATAAACCAAGCTAGTGGTGCGGAGGAAAATCTTGCTAGCCCCCCGAACCCTAATCCTTTCTAGACACCTTTTCTTTGAACTTCATGTCTTAGTATCTACCTAAAGGCCAAGCTAAAAAACCTCAAGTTACTATGGTTACTTATGCATCTTTTAGTTGTAAGTATTTTAGGGATCTATTCATCATTATTCTAATGTGAAACTATAGGATCCTAAATCAACCCTTCACCATATATTGATCAACTCTAGGACAAACGAGTCGAATAAAGGTAAGCCAAGGATTCTAACTAGGGAGAGAAAATTTAAATAATCAGATTCCGACTACTATGGGCTCTGATACCATGCTGTAAGGAGGCGGGATCACCCCCCTACTAAATTTTTTAGAAGAATTAACATCCATTCCAAACACACTCAAAGGTATGTTGGAATAGGTATAAATTTTCCAAATTTATTATAATCGTAATGAAAAGAACAAAGTAAAGCAGTAGAATAAAATAACGGACTATCAACTTTCATAAAATATTACACAAGTACATCAAAATCTTCCATTGGGGTTTACAACAAGATATAAAAAAAGGATCTAGATAGAGGGAAATCTAAACCATAACAACAATGTATCCAATCTTTAACTCCTTAAGCTATATCCACATCATCATGCCATGTCCTCATTGTCCTCCACCTAGGGTTGGAAGCATACCCCAACAAGAAGAGAAAATAAATGACATCAACAAAGGCTGGTATGTGCATACTAATTAGGAAATTGAGCAGTATATGGAATAAATGACAACAAATATAAAAGGCTTCCCAAAGAAAGGATAAGGACCACTCAAATGGGTATCAACAGAAAAAGAATTGAAATCATATGATAACAAAGGAATAGTTGCCATTAATAAAACATAAAGAGTGTGCCACACAAGAACATGTAAAGAATCAGGGCACACACCCCATATCATCAACCTACATGCATGTGAGATAAACATAGCCCTAGAACAATATAAACACAAAGGTAGCCAAGTATCATAAACTTGAAACCTGATAGAGAAAGGAATACTGCCAATCTCCCAAATATATAAAACATGGGCCAAGAATCACACATCTTGCCCTGGGTATGAGGTTCCTTTCCATCCCAAAAGAGTAGGAAATATCACATCTACTTGGCAGGAAATAACACATATGCCATAAAATCCAATGCAATTACACTACTCTAGTGCTACTAAGTCACATAGCATGTTAAATGTAGAGGCAAGTAGAAAGTATAGTCAGAATATATAAACTAGTCACCACATAAGTGACCAACATATACATCCACCTCATAAGTGGGCATCATATTTCAGAGTTCCATCATGAACAAAGCATAAGATAAGAGTTCAAAATAATATCCACGATCACATAATCAATATCAAATAAGGTAGTTCACATGAACCATGATTTTCAAAAGAAAAGACATTGTGTATAGGCTAATGTCCATATGACAAAAAGAATGAATAAGCATATGTGAATTGCTCAACATAGAAGAATAGGGGATACATCATACCTCCACTTTAGAGTCAAAATAGTACAAGTCAGTCCTAGATCCAATCCTAGGCCTCCAAATAAAGAACCTCTAGGGAAGGTGGACAGGTCCAATAAGTAAGGTTTCCAAGCTTAGAGAGGTTGGTTTCTCCAACAAAGATCCTATCTTGGGCAAGAAGCACCTTGTCCGCTTCAGAGGTGAAAAACCCTAATAAAAGAACATGGAGATGAGGTGTTTATGGGTTCTAGGTGTGGTTTCACCATGGAAGGCCATGATTCCGACCTAGAGGAAGGTGTAAGGAAGACTAACAACATGAAAATAGGGAAGGAAAGGAGGATACTTGCTAGTTTTGGTGAAAATATCCAAGGAGGATCTTAAGAAATCCTAAATAGAGAAATTTGGAACCCTAGGAGCCTTCTTCACCAAGGTAAGAACCTCCTTTTACCTTGGGACATCACCTTCATGGCAAAATAGAGTAGGAATGATGCTCTAAGCTAGAGGAAATAAAGGAGAGAAAGAGTTTTCAAATTTGGAGTTGGGAAGGGATAGATATGTCTATATAAAGAAAGAGGTCAAGTATGAGGTGTCTATGAAACTTTCCACGTGTCCAATTCTAAGAGTGCCTATGGACATGCAAACCTTTATGGATAAGGAAGAAGTCAATCATGAGGTGTTCATGGAGCTTTCCATGTGTCCTTAGCCTAGGGATTTCATGGCCATGCAAGAGGAGAGCTCATAGAGGCTTTTTGAATATCAAATGTCAGTTTATAGACACTTATAGGGCATCCCAACTGACCTCCAATCAAAGAAATAACCCCATTGGTTGATAGCTTCTAAAGATAAGCTCATTTATAAAGAGAGTAATACCTAAAATGCCCTTGGAAAGAAGCACCTTCAAACCAAGGTGCAACTATATTCCTATGGTAAAAAAAACTTGAGAATGCTAAGGGAATATATAAGGATTACAATGAATGTGAAAATTTGCAAAGAAAACATCCCAATTGGGTACGCTGTAGAAAAGTTCAGAATGTACCTAAAATTGCATAACTTACACAAACAACATCCAAATTGGACCCAACTTAATCCACAAGTTATCTATGATGTGTTGAATATGAATTTTCCATTATTTTCATATTTTGAAGTTACATAATCACATTATTCATTACTTATGCCTTTTACTCATTTTCTCTCTCCTAAACTTATCCTAATATTACAAGGTTGTCTAAATTAGATGAAATTTGATATGTAGGCTAATTCTGAGATGTAGATTTTGAATTCGAAGTTTGTTTCCACTTTTGAGACTTATTTTTATGAGATATGTCATATGGCCCATTAACGACCCATTATCTAAATTATTCATCCAATTAAGTTCCTTATCTTTATATTACCACCAGAATGAGTTATGTGGCATATTTTATGTATCCATTATAAACCTAAGATTAATGTTAGAACATTAGGTTATATTAAGGTGATCTATACGTGCATTAGCTCATTGGGGTTATACTAAACATTTATTTAGGTCTAACCTTCAACCCTATTTTGCTAAGTCCAAAATGTAAACTGCTAGGGTAGGGTCTGAGATTTAGTATGCTACAACCAAAAGTCATCCAAACCAAACGCCCGCACAAGAGATGACTTGAAACCATAAAGAGAGAGAAGAACACTCCAACAACATGATTAATATACTATTTAACATCATGAAACATAATTACCAAGGGATAAACCTGAAGAGGGAAAATAACATCTTAAAACCCTAAATTTGATCATCATCAAGACTTAAGCAAAACCATGTATGATAGACAAACCATCATTAAGAACATGCATGTAAGAATCAACACCTCCATCATTATGTGAAAGACAAAACCCTAATTATGAGGAAGGAAACCAAGGTTCACTACATGCTTGAAAGGATCACCACTTCCACCATCAAATAAGAGTTTAGACACATAGATTAAGGTTTAGAAAAGGAGATGATCTACTTAGATTTTCATGAAAACTAAACCCTAGAAGATAGATATCATTATGAACATGCTTGGAACCATGTTTTAGGGATAAATTAATTTCATGCAAAGATTAAATGTAACAATAATCAAGGAGAGGGTTATATAACTCACCTTGATTGTGAAGAAACAACTTCCAAGCAAAGAATCTCCAAAAACGTGAGAGAAACCTTGCTTGATAACCTCCATGTCCAAGCTAGTCAGCACCTAAAAAGAGAAGCAAACCCTAGGTTAAAGAATAAGATAGAGAGAGACAAAGCTTCTAGGCCGAAAAGAATAAGGAGAGAGGAGATCTCCAACTCAACTCAACACTACCATGGAGAACAATGGATTTGGTCAAGAAGAGAGGAGTTCCTCTATAAGCATTACCATGGCGACCCATGGATTTAGCCAAGAGAAGGAAAGAGAGGTAGGGTTTCAAGGAAAAAAGATCAAGAGGGTACATTACTCACCAAGACCAAGGAGCACAAAAGGATCACCAAGGATGAGTTTCTCCAACCCTAGATCATACATGCAAGGGTTCGGTCACCTTGCTCCAAGGTTGAGCTCTTCTCCACCACCAAGATCACAAGGTACGAGATCCAAAGATGAGAGAGAGAGAGAGAAAGAGGGTGTAAAGAGATAAGCACCCAGGGGTAGGAGAGAGGTGAGGAATGTTAGGTGTCCAACTAAAAATTCCACTTGTCTATCAAAACTCGGCCATGCAAGCACTAAAATCATGCACACATCAAGGGTAATTAAGAAAAGAAATATCATTAGCCACCCTAGTCTAGAGGGGCCATCGGTTGAAGGAAAAATTGATCCAAAAACTCAAACGGTCAAATAGAAAACCAAGCCAATCAGTCACATAGAATCCTATCTAGGGTTTCTTAGCTCATTGACCAAAGAGAACCCTAGGTACATCCAAGAATTCCATCGATCGAAGAAACCAAATCTAAAGGTATGTCATGATGGTCTTTGAAAAACAAGGAGATCATCGGTCAACCCTTGAAGTCAACACCAAGACTAGTGCATTCAGGCAAAACCTAATCATCAACTCATGGTGTCAACACATCTCTCCACATCACATCAAGGTGCAATCAAACCACCCAAGGGCTCCAACCTCTCCAAAATGATGCTAAAGCATGTAAGGAACATCAAACATTAAAAAAATTTCAAGATAAACCTTAAACATGGTGAAATTGTAATTAGGTCCAAAACAAGCTCAAATATAGCATAACTAGCTCAAACACCAACAAAATTGGACTAAACTAAAAACACAAGCATCTCACATGTTATTAAGGAACAACACATCATTAGATTAATGTTTTAAGCATCTTATTACATTATGCAAGAAAGATCAAGAAAATCTAGGTCAGGGGTCTTACAACCATAAACCCCTAATAAGGATTTCGTCCCCAAAATCCTACGTGAAAAGAGATGGGTACTTCCTATGAATCTCATCCTCCAAATCCCATGTGGCTTCATACACACCATGGTGATGCCAAAAAACCTTAACATGAACTATATCCTTCTAACCTTAACATGAACTATATCCTTTTTCTTCAACTTATTCACACTCTGATCCAAGATCAACACATGGCTTTCAACATATGATACATTCTCTTCCAACTTGACCTCCACAGGCTACAACACTAGCTTGATATCTACATGACACTTCTTCAACATCAAAACATGAAATACTGGATACAATCTGTGCAACTCTGGAGGTTGTTCCAACTTGTAAGCCACCTTCCCAACACATGTCACCACAAGGGAAGGTCCCATAAACCTAGGAGACAACTTACACTTCTTCCCAAACCTCGACACGCCTTCCCAAGGAGATCTTTGAGATACACCTTGTCTCCAACTTGGAACTCCAAGGGCCTATGAAAATTATCAGCATAAGACTTCTTTATGTCCTAGGCTACCTTCAACTACTGATGTATTACTTTGATATCATCTGTAGTTTGTTGTACAAACTCAGGATCCACAAGCTGATACTAATCGGTCTCATACCAACAAAGAGGAGACCAACAACACCTCCAATACAAAGTCTCATAAGGTTCCATGTCGACACTCCTCTAATATTTGTTGTTCTAGGAAAAATCTATCTAGTTCAGGTGCACATCCCAACTGCCCAGAAATTACAAAATATAGGCTCTCAACAGACCTTTGAAAGTCTAAATGGCCCTCTCTGACTGACCATATGTATGTGGGTGAAACATCGTACTGAGCCTCAACTATGTACCCATGGCTATGTGTAGATGTTCCCAAAATCAATCAGTAAATTGAGGACCTCTATCTAACACTATGGTATATGGGATACCATGGAACCACACTATCTCATAGAGATATATTTGTTTTGACTTCTATACTTTAAATGTCATTTTAATTGCCAAGAAGTGCATTGATGTGGTCAACCTTTCCACTATCACACAAATGGAATCACAACCTTTGGTTGTAGTAGGAAGACCAACAACAAACTCCATCATGATATGATCCCATTTCCACTGAGGTATAGGCAAAGGTTGCAAGGTCCATGTAGTCTTTCCACGAACTCGGCCATGTCATTCTTTAAACCATGCCACTAATCTAGATCCTTCATATTGTGGTACATCTTGGTACTATCTGGATGCATAGCGTACAATGAGGAGTGAGCCACCTCCAAAACCATCTTCCTTAGACCATCAACATTTAGAACCACTATCCTACCGTGGAAACACATTGTCCCATCCTTTGACTCATGATAATCATCACACTTTTTGTTGCTAAACTCTACTCAAATCTGTTGTATCATTATATCATCTCTTTGTGCATCTCTGATATGCTGCCTCAACGTTGGCTTCACCTGCAACTGTGCTAGCAAGCCTACCAATAGGGAAACCTCTAGCCATACATTCAGCTGATGCAGGGAATCCACCATGTCCCACTTATGGCATACTATAGAACACAATTGTGCCTTATTAGCAAATTATAATGAAAAAGACTTCCTACTAAGTGCATCTACCACCATGTTCATCTTCCCTAGATGGTAGTGTATAGTGCAATCATAGTCTTTGATCAACTCCATGCAACCTTACTACCGCATGTTCAACTCCTACTTCGAAAAGATGTAGTAAAGGTTCTTGTGGTCGGTGGCAAGGTAGTGTCTCCAAATCTTCAAGGCATGGACTACCGCTGCAAGCTCCAGATCATGCATCAGATGACTCACCCCGTGTTTCATAAGTTGTCGCAAAGAAAAAAAATCACATTCTTATCCTGCATTAGCATACATCCCAAACCATTCTTTAACACATTACAAAAGATAATATAGCCTTTCCCTTGATCTGGCAGAACTAACACCGGTGCACTGGTCAGCTTCTCCTTCAAAAGCTATAAAAATCATGGAGTACTTGTCATCCTAGACAAACGTTACACCTTTCCTTGTCAACTTTGTTAGGGGTAATGGCACAAAACTGAAGTTCTTGATGAACCTCCTGTAGTAGCATATCAAGCCTAAGAAACTGTAAACCTCCATTAATGTTTTAGGCTGCTCCCACTCTAACATTGAATGTACCTTCTTAGGTTCCAAATGAACACCATTAAAAGATATGACATGCCCAAGAAAAGACACCTTTTTATACCAGAACTCACACGTGTTAAACTTGGTGTACAACTTGTGTTTCCTCAACAATGCCAAAGCTAGGCGTGTATGTTGATCATGTTGTTGGCGGTCTCTGGAGTATATCAAGATGTAATCTACAAACACAACCACGAACTGATCTAGGTAATGCTGGAAGACCCTATTCATCAGGTTCATGAACGTTGTTGGTGCATTGGTTAGTCTGAACGGCATAATCACAAACTTGTAGTGACCATAATGAGTCCTACAGGCAGACTTCGGTATATCATCTTCCTTGATCCTTAGATGATGGTAACCCAACCTCAGATCGATCTTTGAAAACACAAAGAGATATCTCAACTAATCAAACAAATTGTCTATCCTATGTAATGGGTACTTGTTCTTGATCTTCACTTTATTCAATTATTAGTACTCTATACACATCCTCATAGAACCATCCTTCTTCTTCATGAACAATACAAGAGCACCTTGTTCGGTCTGATAAATCGCTTCTCTAACAGCTCCTGTAGCTGCTTCTTCAACTCTTGCATCTCTATCGGTACCATTCTATATGGAGATTGCGCCATCCGTTGTGTGCCAGGGACCATATTGATCTTGAAGCAAATCTCTATAGGAGGAGCTCTCAGAAAATCATCCGGGAACACATCCTCAAACTCACACACCACCCTCACTTCCTGGGCACTCAGACTCCTCACCTTGGTATCCACCACATGTGCCAACAAAGATTCACAGCCATGTCTCACTTAGTCTCCCTTTCGTCATCACTAACACCATGCACGTTGGAAGAATCTTTCTATCTCATTGGACGATCCACAAAACATCACCGTCAAAGAACATATCTAGCTTGGAGCTACAGTCCAAGACCACCTAGTACTTCTCGAAGGTATCCATTCCAACAATCACATTGAATCCATGCATGTCAAGTGGTATAAGATCCACTTGAATGTTGTATCCTGAGAAAGAAAGAACGTAGGATAGACACACCTCCCGCAAATCAGAGGAACCAACAAGAGGGGTTTCTAGAAGAAGACTATTAAACCTATGACTAAAAAACAAAGAACAACTACAAATAACCTCTCTGGTGACAAAAGAGTGTGTTACATCTAGGTCAACCAAAATAGATACAAAGGAAGATGTAGATAAATCACAATGAAATAACTCCATCTGACCTATGACGACCCATGAATTGACCACTTCCTTCGGATGACTCATGGCATGGAATTATCCCATCGCCCGTTGTCACCCCCGTAATTAAGTTGAACTCTTTGTAGGATTTTCCTCACACTTATCCATAGTTGACCGCTCTATCCATCTCTAAATCTCAACAAATGTAGCAAACTGCTCTCTGTTCTCCAACGTAGATACCATTATCATTAGGTCCTTACTTAAACCCTTCTCAAACCGTCAGATCCTGTCATATCCCAATTTTCATAGTCAATTTAAAATATAGAATGAAGTTTTTCTTAAATAATAATGTTTAGGGATTTTAATGCAAAAGACCAACAATGATTGTCCTTATATGAAAATGGGATGAGAAAAATCAAAGTAAGACCCAACTTCATTTTTCACTTTCAATTATGCATTATGTATATCAATTAACTCATATTAGTCCTCTTTCATTTTCTCTCTCCTCTAAAATGGCCATAAAGCATAGAAATGTGTTAATACGGTGACAATATGACTATTTTATGAGTAAATCTCAGAATTATGGCACAATGGTTCAATAATAAAAGCCTTTTTCAAATTATATATCCTTTAATGCATTTTAATTAAGGTCAATAGTCAATATAGAAATTATGGACCAAAACATGTACAAAATCAAAATCTAGTTGTGTAGGAATATATGAGACCTTCAAATAAGCCTATGGTTCAAATTTGAACTCATTTGACCCATGTTTGACCCCACTAATGAAATAAATAGGTTTCCATATGATTTGATAGAAAATTGATTACAAATTTCATTAATTGAACAAATTTCCCTAAAGTCTGGGATTTGATCCTCGTGATGCATTACTTTGATTTATTCCTTCCTTTTCTCACACAATCCAATGGTTGTAGATTGATTTCCCATGATTGTACGACTATCTCATCATCCCCTGCCTCTGTGTTTATCATGGGTCAGATGCCCATTTTACAGCTTCCATTCACCGACCTCATTCTCCCTCTCCTCACATCCATTTTGTGATATTTCTTCTCCAGAGAGACTGCATCGTTCTCCCAAACCTATAGAGCCCTCACTTGCCCTCTCTCTGGCTATAGATAAAACACCCAGTTAGGGCTCCTCATGGCTCGTCACCACAATATCTCCACCGCCATCTCAGTGACATCCACAATTGCTTAATAGTTCCAAAAGGATCGCCAGCCCGAGGGATTTTATCCTCCTTGTCCAATTGCATCCCAAACACACCAATATTCACTGACCTACTCCGTTTTGATTTTCGGCAACCACCACCTTTGCCCCATCCAGTAATGCCACCTTTAGTGGAATTGACCTCTCTATAAGCTTCCCCAATGACCTTCGATGCTTTTACAATCACTTGTTTGCCCCGCCTTAGCCCCAATCGATGCACCCTATAGACAGGCCTTCAGGTCATCACTGGTGGGTACTTCTTTGGCCTCCTAGGGGTGCTTCGGCCACAAAGAAAGGACCTTTGGCTTCACCTTGCTTCAAGGAGCATCCTTCTCCCTTCAGTTGTCCTTATTTTGGCTATTTTCTTTGGTTTTGAATCTCCGGTCATCCTCCCTATTTCACACTATTCTCTGACGAATAGGGTGTGCCCCGGTCTTTTGCTTCAAGTGACACTGCCTTCATCTTCAGTTTGACTTCATGAGACTCTTTCCTTCATTTATTTAGCACCTCATGATTTCTTTTCTTAGCTCCAGTTCATTGGTGGTCATGGTTGTACCCTGTGCTCATCGTTGTTCCATGGGAACTGGTGCTCTAGTGATGGAGCTTCCACTCGTGTGGAATTGCGTGCACCACTAAAAATCCTAAAGATAATAAGTCTTTAGGTTTAGCCTTGCTTATACTAGATTGAAACTCCACCCACATATGCTAAGATACGTGGAAGTCTTATCGTAGTATAGTTAAGGGTCAAATCCACGGGACAACTGTCTTGTTGAGATCAACAAGATGGAAAACGTCAGAATTTCAGTTAACTACTCAACAGTTGGTATTTAGATCAAAAAGTTGATTTGATTGATTAAACTAAGTGCTAGTAAAACAAAAGCAAGAAAGTAAATTTAAGGTTGTAAACAAGGTTAAGAAACTACTAGGATGTGATCGGCTTTCACCACCACTACACATGGATCAAAACATGAAACATAAAAAACATAACCTACAACAAGAGTCTAAACAGTTAGTATCTTTGTAGATTTAGTTTCCTTTCGGAGGACTAACTATGAGAAGTGTGGGAATGTTGCAACTCCAGCCATCCCCGAACGAATGGTCACATACTTTACATCATTCCCTTCACAAAGTGTGTTCGTCGACTTATCAGGGTTGTACTTTCATACGTCAACTGATTCCATTTCATAGTATAAAAGTACAACGATGGAAGTGAGTTTACTCCACTTCTTGAAAAACACTCCTAGATACCGAAACAGATGCATGGTGGATACATACATTAGGAACAAACATTCAATTGAGATTTGAATCTAATAGTACAAACGTAGACAATTCATACTAAAAGATAAAAGGTAACACAAGTTGGTGATCAAGCAACAAGCATTCATTAAACGATTGATGTTGAACTAAAAAGAAAGTATATCTCTATTGCAAACTATGGATTACACTCCATGAAATGAAAACATGGGTAGCGGGGCCACTCCCCGTACCCTAGTGTATAAGTCTACTCGCTCATGGCAAGGACAAAGAAGGAGGCGAGAAGAGAGAGAGAACGTCATCTCCTCGAATGAGGGAGGAAGGTCAACCCGTTGGAGAGAGAACGTGACGATCTTCACACTTTGTAGGTTGCTCGATGATGAATCCTCCTCTTCCCACCTTCTTTGGCGATGAGAGAGAAAGCAGCTTCTGGATGGAGTGTGGATCTCAGACTGGCAGCCTCGGGGTGGTGGATGAAGGATGGAACAACTTTGGAGCAGCAGAGGCAGCCTTTGGACGTCTAAAAACTTGATGATTTATGAGGACCCTTTGGGTCTTATTTATAGGCTTTGAGTGAAGTCCAAACGGTTTGGGCGGTTTTGGTCTCAAACGGTCATGAAAACTATTTGGGTTCTGAGACCGTTTGGACTCTCTCGGTTTCAAAACCGTTTGGACTCTCCCAGTTTGGAAACCGTTTGAGTCCCCGCGGTCTTGAAACCGTTTGCCTTTATTCGGTCTTGGGACCGGTTGGTTTTATGCGGTCTCGGGACCGTGTAACTCCAAGCGGTCTCGGGACTGTTTGGCTTTGCACGGTCTTGGGACCATTTGGTTTTATGCTGTCTTGGGACCGTGTAACTCCATGCGGTCTCAGGACTGTTTGGCTTTGCATGGTCTCGAGACCGTTTGGCTTTGCACGGTCTTGGGACCGTTTGGTTTTATGCGGTCTTGGGACGGTGTAACTCAATGCGGTCTTGGGACCATGTAACTCCATGCAGTCTTGGGACCGTGTAACTCCATGCGGTCTCGGGACCATTTGGCTTTGCACGGTCTTGGGACCGTTTGGTCTCCAAACAGTCTTGGGACCGTTTGGAACTTTTGTGATTTTTTTGTGATTTTCTGTAAGAGTAAAAAGGAGAAAAGTTAATCAATGGTATATTTGCAATAAAGGAGGAAAGTTAAGGATTCTATCTAATTTATCTGAGAAAGAGTATGGAAAACTGAGGAAAACTATTAAGATAACATCACAAAATGGGAGGTTATCACCCCCCTTAACTTAGAGTCTAGTTTGTCCTCAAGCTAGATAGAGCTGAGACATGTAATGGCGAGGCAATTTTATTAGTGAAGATTTCCATACTCTTGCTTCAATTCTAGACCAGAGAAATCCTGAAGTATAATTAGGGCTTCTGTTTTCTCAAACTCTTTCAATTGTTAGGAGTTGCATGGATCTCAGGTTTCTTCCATATCGCGTAGCTCGCCTTGGGACCACCTTTTCCTAGATTTTATTTTGTGCATGTCATTGGCTCTAATAAGTTTTATACTTCTTTTGATAATCCTACCAGGAGCTAGAATGGGTATGAGGGTTGGCTAAAAGATGTTGTGTAGCTCCCCCTTCAAGTGGGGGAGGGTTTATCTATGCTTTTAGGATCTCACTACCGGGCGCGACACATCTGCCTTTATGAGGGAAGCTGAATGTACTGGTCGGGAAAGTCCTTTATTAGCCTTTTCATATATTTGGAGACTTTAGGGTCTCATTACCGGGCACAACACCTCTGCCTTTGTGAGGGCAACTGAAAGTACCGGTCGGGCGAGATCTTTATTGGTTCTTCATATAAGTCCTTATGCGTGGCAAAACTCTCATGTTTTTATTCAACACTCTGGTTTTTATTCATAGACTCACAGGCTTAGGATTTGGGTTGGGTGTTTGAGTGGGAGGCCAAGCCTCTTTTTATTTTTAAAAGAAGAAAATTGTTCTTAGAGTTTCCTGACATGCACTTATTTGGTTCTACTTGATGGTCCACTTGCGAGGATTCTCGATTTGGATTTCACCTGATTTCCCTCTCGTCTTTGAGAATGTTTGGCTTGTTTCGGCTCTGATGTTGACCTGTGGAGAGTCAGATGTAAAATTGAAGCAAAAGGATGAAAATCTAGTGTGAAGATAATTTATTAATTTGCCATTACATGTCTATATGCTATTCTTGTTATTGCTCTTGAGGACTAATTGGATTCTAAAGTTATCTAGGGATGACTTTTTCCAAGAGGGATGTTATTCTTATGTGCAGGGTTTATTTTAACATGGGAATTACTTAAAATAAAATCTAAATGTGCAAAAAAAGCTAAAAAATTTATACAGAATTGCAAGAGAAGGTAGAGAGGGAAGGATTTTTTAAAAATGATACCTCGCCCTTGTCCAGTGTACTCCCCCCCTAACATATCACTCACTCTGTCCTCTGAGTGTCAAAATGATAGGTTGAGAAGTACAAGGACAAGGGCATCCGTCTTCTATTAGTACTTTATTAGCTCCAGGTGTGTGGAGAAGATTAGCTACGAAGTTTCCATGTAACGCGTGGTAATCCACATCTGTCATGTCCTCTACTAGTCTTCCAAGGACCATGATGGTGTACATCCAGTAGAGGATGTGGAAACCACAGTCGTTTGACTCTCGGAGCTGCTGGGGACATTTGTGGCTGAAGGTAGGGCGATGAAAGTGTTCTTTACCGTATGCCCGTGTGTGCTTGCTGAGAAGGTCATGTAGTTGGTCAGCACACTCCTTCGCCACCTCCTTCGTGGGTGTTCTTGGTGTTGTAGTATACTGTTGCTGCTCTGGATTATACTGGCTGTCGGAACTATTGTATATGATTATTGTTCCGTCATGAAGATTTGTTGCCAGTAACATCCAGTGTTTTGAATGAAGGAAAGGAAGCATGATAAACTTTGGAGTCGTATGTTGGAGGAAAGAAATGAGTGCCTCAGTTGTTCTGAAGTTCTTTAGCTTTAGGAGATCATCCTTCATATATGATGATGCCATGTAGATCATAGGGTGATTCCGTCCGAGAAGATATTGATAGGCGGCCATAAAACTCACAGAAACAGACCCTTTGAGCTGTACAGTTTCACGTAACGCATCTGCCATAACCAGAATATCTCCATGTATAAAAACGAGATCATCTGTCTCGGCGTAGATCCTAGACATGATGAGCCGAAGTTCATTGTCAGGAAGAGTTTTGCAGGCGTTGAGGTCAAAATTAGGGAACGTCGGTGTAATGGCAGATAGGGGCACCTTTTATGAAGATGGTCTATTGATGGTAGCGCCGATTAGCAACTCGGTGTCCCCTTTATCATCTGTCAAATCAGAAGAGTAAGGGTCCCATTGTTTCTTCTCGGGGACCTTGGCGGGCTGTTGTTTCTCCAACTCCTTTATTGTTTGTCGGAATGGTTGTTTTTGAGGACGTTGGATGGCCAAGTAGAGGTAGCGAGGAACGTCGTTAGGCACCATAGTTGGGTCCGTAAAGAACCTTCTGTCACATATTAGCTCCATGGAGTATCATCCTCGTAGAGAATGAAAATCCTCTGTGGCCAGCTCAGTGAAAGAGATTTGTTGATTGAGCGCTTGGATGTGCCATATAGTGTAGAAAGCGCAATCCCTTGATCCTTCTTGTGTTTGTACTTGTGGGTTTATGATTTGGAACCAAGGTTGGTTCCAACCATTTCATAGGGATGGGCATGCAACCCAAATCAATTTCAAAAGCTGGAAAGGGATGCATCTGGCCTCCCCGACTTCAATGCCAGAAAAATTAATTATTCTGACCTTTAGTTCACTGGCGCAAAAATTGTACACCTTGGCATCTCGAGCCGCGGTGTCCACGATCATTAGCAGCCAGTGGCCAGAAACTTGAAAGGGCACGATAATATAGCGTGCCTTTCTGGCAATCCCTCTCTACAACCGCTCGATAGATTTGTTTTGTAAATCTTTGTATAATAGACTCATGGCCAGAGCAGGTGAAGCATTAAGTACTGGTTGCAGCCGTGTAGAGCTTCTGTAGATTTCGATAGAATAGGCAAGGAGGACACAGAAGATTGCCATCTTCACCAATGATTGTGGTCGAAGGATGGTGCAGAAGTCTTCACGTGTCAACTTGCATTGAGTCTTTATATTATGGTAGATAACATCTCCCCCTTCTTTGGCATCATCTACGATAGTATTTAGGATAAAGATATCTTGAGCATCTAAAGTAGAGATGGCCACCATGTCTAGATCATGCATCTTATGAGGTAGAGGTGGCGGCGGGGGAAGCTCTTGCGGAGGGTGGGAAGAAGTCTGCTCCAAGTCATCCATGTAGTGCTGCAGATCTTCATCTTTATCAGAATCAGAAGAAAATTCTAGATCTTCATCTATATCTAAACTGACTCTTTCTAATTCTTCTTGTTCTGGTGGCAAAGGCATTGATTGTTCTGGTGCGGAGAAATGTTGAGTTGGTGTTGTTTGTTGTTGACTCATGTTGGTTCCAAATAGACATTGTTGGAACTCAACAAAAGTTGCTTCTTTGGCAGTTCCCCCCAGAGATCCAATTGCAGAATAGTTAAGAAATTGATCCCCATATGACATGTTAATGTTATAATTGTTAGTAGGGGATTTGGGATCTTTATCACCTTCTTGGTGATCTTTTTGTTGTTTTGGTGTAGCTCCTCGGCTGGGGCCCTCCCCAACATTGTCTGGGTCATCAGATTTATCATTAGAGGAGGTGCTATTGTTAGAGTCAGCCGAGGAGTCAGAATCCTCATCTTCATCTTCTTCTTCATCATCTTCTTCGTTTGTCACCTTATCTGTGGTCTTCTTTGGTGGAGGCTTCTTGCACTGCTGGTGGAGGGCTTGTATTTCATCGAAAACCACTTGCACATGCTCGTGTGTTTCAAGCAGTGCGTCGTGGGTTTCTTTGAGATCTGAATAACGAGCCTCAGAGGAGAGGATTCGTGCAAAGAGGTCCATCACTTGAGATCTTAATTGGTTGATTTCATTGTTGCATGACTATCCAAGCGTGTTCTTAAAACAGTTTGTTGTTTCTTAAGCTCGCGTAGGGTTTTTGGCAATGGTTGATTTTGCACAAAAATCCTGTCGACTTGCTTGGCCAGATTGCCTTGCTGGCTTTTCACCTCAAGCACCATCTGGGGCAGTTGTTGTAGGTGGTCATCGATGCAGTCGACTATCATGGCCGCAACCTTCTTTTGTTGGTGGATGCTTGAGATGATGCCTGGCAGGGCACAATTTTGCTCGTCAATCTTGGCGACCTGTGAACTTAGGACCTGCATACAAGAAAAAATAGATTGTAATATATTAGAAGGATCGGTGAGGAGGTTTCGGATAGCGTCAAATTGACGTCTGAATTCCTCACCAAAGTTTTCAAAAGGGATCCCAGATGTGGAAGGGTGGGGTGGCTGGGGTCGGGGTGGAAGGGTGGTAGTGCCTTGCGAAAGAGACATTGTTGATGGTCCCACAAACTGCGTGGTGACTGTAGATGGAGTCACCAGCCGTGTCGGGGTGGTGGCGGATGAAAAAAATGGTGACATTCCTGGTGAGAATGGTGGGACCGAGAATGTTGAGGGGAAAAGGGTGGAGATGGGAGTGGAAGAGGTGAAGTCGGGTGTTGGAGTGGAGGATGGGATGCCTAAAGAGAAAAAGGTTGAGGTGGAAGATGTGGGTGGAGGTGTGGATGTGGGGAAAGGAATTGTTGTTGGCATTGTTGTGAAGAAAGGTGGGAGGGTGGTGGGTGGTGGGATAGTAATGGATGGTAGTGTGGTAGGAGTGGTGGTGGTGGCGAGCTCATCATTTAGGCTCATGATGAATGAGTCTAATGATGAGGTATAAATATGGTCCTCAGGATGAGGGTGTTCTATCTCAGGGTTTAGCTTTGATGTCGGCGTCTCCGTCAGCTGTTGTGATGGTAAACGTGCCTTAGATGGTCATTTTACCGGTGTTTTTGTTACCCTAGCAGCCGGGGCAGTGATACTAAGTTTTGTCTGGCCCGCTTTGGTTTTCTTCTCGTGTACTTTGACCGAGGCTAGGATTTTGGTAAGCTATTCATCAATGAAGAGGAGCTTTTCTTTGTCATAATCCGCAAGCTCCAGAAGCGGTAGCAGAGTTCTGGAAGATCTTACTGTAGGGAAGAAAATGTAATGCAATTTTGCATCCTTTTTTCTTTGATAATGTAAGAGTTCTTCAAAGTTTGCTCGTTGGTTAGGATGTCTCCCTTGATCTGCGTGCACCTGGGGAGTAATCTTTCCATCTTGAGATATTTAAGAATGGAAGTTATGTGTCCGCCCATGCATATTTCTTTCCCTAGGGCGTATGCTGAAAACTTTTGTATCATGTGTCGTCCAATGTTGACCGGCTTCCCATGTAGGATGGACCATAGAATAAAAAGATTAGAGGTGATAACATTCCCTCCCTCTGTTCTGGGGAAGAGCACACCGGTGAGAATTTTGTGAAGCGTGCGTACTAACCCCTAATGAATATTGGATGCCTTGCAGGTCTTCGCCTCATAATTTGGGGTCCATGTTAGGGATTTCTAGAAGTTGTGTCTATTGAATTGGGTGCTTTCCGTGCTAACATCTTTGGCCTTTTTTAGCTTCTCCTGGTTGTCTATGAAGATTTCATTCAATAAGTTTTTTTTTTATGACAACTTTGTTCCAAAAAAGCTTGGTGACCAGCCTGCGGTCACCTCCGTCCCTTGCTCTATCCATAATGTCCACAAATTCATTGATGAGATGTGTAAAAAATTCTGTTGTGGGCTCGACGTATGAGATCTCAGGGACAAAGCATAGTCTTGAGAGATTTGCGTTATCGAGCAGGGTGAGGATTCTATCATATATCTCCATCTATTTTAGTATGCTGGAACAGACGTACTTTGTTGGCTTTAAAGCTTTGTTGATGGATGGGATGGTGTGGATGAAAAGGTATTCTGGTGGTGGTGCGGTAGTGGTGATGACGGAGAAGACATGATTAGTGGTGGTTCAGGGAGTGTTAGTGGGGGAGGTGGTGGCGGTTGATGGGATGTATCCTTCTAGGGTTTGTTCCCTAGCAGTGGTGGGGTGGACCTGTTTTCTTGCCCGTTTCTTTGTTGGTCATTCTTTGGTAGCTGCCTAGGCCTTACGCTTCCCCTTGGACTTCTTGGTTGGGGATTCGTCTTCGGAATTTGGCTCGTATTCTGATCCTTCGTCACTGGAAGAAATTTCTTCTACTTCTTGCTCAGGCTCCTCGGATAAACACTTGTTAAGGCATTGAATTTCATGCATGATCTCGAGTAGGTTGACCTTCAGTGGGACCTGTCTAGTACTGTCGTAGATGTCGACTATCTTCTGGAGTTTGGCTCGGTCTGCTAACAGTTGCTCCCTTGTCTAGAAGGGGGCGTCTTCAGTTCCGGTTGCTTGTTTTGCTGGTGATGCCATTTCTGGAAAGTAATCAGAAAAAATCATGTGTTAGAAAAATTTTGAATTTTTATAGATAGCAAATTTATTAAAGGGAAGAGATTTTCATTATGTAGGTGTTAATTTTTGTAGGTTGTATTGGAATCTAAGCAGTTTGTTAGGCCAAATGATTGCAGGACCGTTTGGCTCCAAACGGTTTCAGGACCGTTTGGTTCCAAACGGTTTCAGGACCGTATGGCTCCAAAACGGTTTTAAGTCTGTTTGGTTGCAAACGGTTTCAAGACTGTATGGCTCCAAAATGGTTTTAAGACCATTTGGTTCCAAACGGTTTCAAGACCGTTTGGCTGCAAATGGTTTCAAGACCGTTTGGCTCCCAAATAATTTCAGGATCGTTTGGTTTCATACGGTTTCAAGACCGTATGGCTCCAAACGGTTTCGAGACCGTTTGGTTCCAAACGGTTTCAAGACCGTATGGCTCCAAACAGTTTCAAGACCGTTTGTCTCCCAATGGTCGAAACCACGAGGAAGGTGGAACGTTGGGGATGCGGCGGTCGACGGTGGAAAAGTGTTAGCGGTTGCGATAGCGATGGCGGTGGCGATAGAAAAGAGAATCGCGTCAGGGACATAGGCGTCAGCGATGGTTAAAATGGAAATGGCGTGATGACGGAGGTGCTGGTGAAGGCAGAGGCATTGGTCTGCCTTACTGTTGCGGATGATGATGATGACAGCGAGGCGAATAATGGTGGTAACGATGGTGCGGAAGTCGTGAAGAAATGTAGAAGCTAATGCGACGCTGGTGATGGTGGCGGAATGAACTGACGTCATGAGCTGCGCGGGAGCGAGAGTCGGAGGAAATGAAACAGTGCTCACGTGAGGGTTTAGAGATTCTAAACAAAGAAAAAGTGTAGGGGGTGGGATTATATTTATAGGATTTGGGGGCGACGATACAAATTCCCAATGTCAAACGGTTTTGAGACCGTTTGGGCTCCAAATGGTTTCAGGACCGTTTGGCTCCAAACGGTTTCAAAACCATTTAAGATGGCTTAAGTTTTTTTTATTTTATATTTTAAAGTTTGTTTTGGTTGTTTATGTGAATTTTTATATTTTTAGATTTAAAGAATGATAGACCTAGTTCAAACGAAGAAGCAAAAAATAAAAACGGTGATACTCAGATCTTGAGTTGCCTCCCAAGTAGCACCTGGGTTTAACGTCACTGGCTCGACGAAGTTTTGATTTTGTTATGGTGATACTGTGGGGTCTCATATCTCAATAGTTTGTCTTGGAATTTTGTCGGCTAGAGTATAATATTTCTTCACTCTATGGCCATTGACTATCCTCTCTCCTCCATTGTCGTCAACAATTATGATGTCTCCAGTCGGATATATGTGCTTGATGGTAAAAGGCCCGGACCACTTTGTACAAAGTTTCTCGGGGAACATTTTGAGTCTGGAGTTGAAAAGAAGGACTTTGTCTCAAATAGATATGTCTTTTCTTTTTGGATGACCATCGTGCCACATCTTAGTTTGTTCTTTGTAGATCCTAGCACTCTGGTATGCAGTCATTCTGAGCTCCTCTAGTTCTTGCAACTAGAGTTGTCTGTTTTCTCCAGCGCTTTTAAAATCAAAATTCAGTTGTTTAATGGCCCACCAAGCCTTATGTTCCAGTTTAACTGGAAGATGACATGATTTCCCATATACCAGATAGAACGGGGTTGTTCCAATCGGTGTTTTATAAGCTGTACGGTAAGCCCAAAGGGCATCAAGAAGCTTGATGGACCAGTCGGTATGGTGTCTATTGACAGTTTTCTCTAAGATTTCCTTCATTTGTCTATTTGAAACTTTGACCTGACCACTAGTTTTTGGATGGTAAGGTGTGGCAACTTTATGGTTGACTCCATATTTCTTTAGGAGGGCTTCGAAGCTTCTTTCCAGAAAATGGGTCACTCCGTCGGATATGACCGTTCGGGGGACTCCGAATCTGGGAAAAATGATATCTTTAAACATCTTAATGACTGGTTTGGAATCGCTGGAAACTGTGGGTATAGATTCTACCCATTTTGAGACATAATCCACAACAACCAATATGTAAGAAAATCCATATGAAGAGGGGAAGGAACCCATGTAGTCTATCCCCCAAACATCGAAAAGTTCAATCTCTTGCCACATAGTGAGAAGCATTTCATTCCTTTTAGTTATACTGCCAGAAAGTTGACATTTATTGCATGATTTTACAAAATCATGGGAATCTCTTGCTATTGTTGGCCAAAAGAAACATGATTGTAGAACTTTCATAGCGGTCTTTTTCAAACTGATGTGTCCCCCAGTGGGGCCGGAATGACAATGTGCTAAGACAGGAGTAATCTCTTCTTCAGGTAGGCAACGACGGAAAAGTCCGTCTGTACATAGACAAAAGAGATAAGGTTCGTCCCAGTAGTATTGCTTAACATTGTGGAGGAATTTCTTTTTGTCGTGGTGAGAGGCGGAAGGGTGGATGATTCCCATAGCCAGATAGTTCACTATGTCGGCATACTAGGGGAATCCGGTGATAATTTTCATTAGCTGGTCGTCAGGAAGCAAGTCTCAGATAGGTACTTTATCATCATCCTTGACTTCAATGCGGTTGAGATGATCAACGATGATGTTTTCCACTCCGCTTTTGTCTTTGATTTCTAAATCGAATTTCTTAAGAATCAACACCCAATAGATAAGTCTGGGTTTTCCGTCTTGCTTCTGAATTAGATATCGTATGGTGGAGTGGTCAGTGTAGACTATGACTTTTGATCCGATCAGGTAGGAGCGGAATTTCTCGAACGCATCAATGATAGCTAAGAACTCCTTTTCTGTAGTGGTGTAGTTTTTTTGCGCTTTGTCAAGTGTCTTAGACGCATAGTATATTACATAAGGCTTTTTGTCAATTCTTTGCCCTAACACCGCTCCTATCGCATAGTCCCTAGCGTCACACATTATTTCAAATGGTTGTGACCAGTCAGGTGCTCTCAGAATGGGCACAGAGACTAGGGCGTTCTTTAACATTGTGAAGCTTTATAAGCATTCCTAGTCAAAATTGAAATCAGTGTCCCTGGACAATAAGTGGGTCATGAGTTTTGCTACTTTTGAGAAATCTTTAATGAATCTTCGATAAAACCCAGCATGACCCAAAAATGCTCGTACTCCTTTTACGTCCTTTGGCGGTGATAGTTTTGAGATGACATCAATTTTTTCCTTGACTACCTCAGTTCCTCTTTCACTCACTCTATGTCCGAGGACGACACCTTCAGTTACCATAAAGTGGCATTTTTCCCAATTTAGGATAAGGTTCCTTTCCTTGCATCTTTGTAAGACTTGTCTAAGGTTGAGTAGACAGTTGTCAAAGGAATCTCTGTAAACTAAAAAATCGTCCATGAATACTTCCATTATGGACTCGTTTAACCCTGCAAAAATAGTAGACACGCACCTTTGGAAGGTAGCAGGTGCGTTGTACAGCCCGAATGACATTCTTCCGAAAGCGTAGGTCCCAAAGGGACAAGTAAAAGTTGTTTTTTTCTTGGTTTTCTCGGTGTATAGGGATTTGATAGAACCCATAATAACCATCGAGATAACAAAAAAACTTTTGATGGGCTAGGCGTTCGAGGACTTCGTCAAGAAAAGGTAGAGGGTAGTGATCTTTTCTAGTTGCTTTGTTTAGTTTCCTGTAGTCGATACACATTCTCCACCCCGTCACAGTCCTTGTGGGAACTAGCTCATTTTTATCATTTAGCACGACAGTGGTTCCTCCCTTTTTGGGGACCACTTGAACGGGGCTAACCCATTGGGAATCTAAAATTGGGTAGATAATACCGGCTTTCAGAAGTTTGAGGACCTCGAGGGGAACCACCTCTTTAAGATTGGGGTTCAGCTTACTTTGGTGCTCTCTTGAAGGTTTGAATTCTTCTACCATGGGAAGTCTATGCATGCATAGAGCTGGGTTTATACCTGTCAGGTCAGTTATTTTGTACCCAATAACTTTCTTATGTTTCTTCAACTCAATGAGAAGCCTTTCTTCCTGGTGTTTTGTCAGAGTGGAACTGAAGATTACTGGACATAGTTCTTCTTCGTCCAGGAAGATGTGCTTAAGTCCCGTTGGTAGGATTTTTATCTCGGGAGCCTTAGGTGCTTCTGTCATTTCTAAAATAGTGACCGATTTGAGTTCCTCAAAAGTGGTTGTTTGTGACGTCCCTAGATTTTCTAAATCTTAATCTGATGTGTGACGTCCAAATTGAAACCTCACCTCAGAGAGAATCCCAATTTAAACACCCCACACTAGGCTAAGAAGAAGAAAATCAAGGGAGTCAGAAGGAAACAACAGTAGCACATGCACATGAACAATACTAAAACCATACAACATGTTCACCATTCAACATATAATTACAACATGAATTATTACAACATTTGATATTACATATTGAACAACAAACTTATACACATACATGTACTACCATTAGACTACAGGATCTTAAGACAATAGGTCCACCTGTACATCAGCTCACCACACAACTCACACTATCCCGGATCATCAAGAGCATAACCACAACCTAAACAAAAGATTACATGCGGTACACGTCAGCACAATATTCAAGAATATTGTACTGAGTACGCCTACGTGTCTTTTATTTACCTCTCATCATATCTTGGCAATAAGATAAAACTAATACTTGGCAGGTATAAAGAAATATAAGAAAGGAGTATACTTGCACAGAGATATTCAATAACAAAACAGAACACATATTTTAAGCTTAGTTTCCATCATATATCTCGTACATCTGCTCCTAGGTCTTTGATGTCTTTAGGCCTTGTCATATAAATCGTACATCTGCCCCTAGGGCTTTGATATTACATTTGCCCCTTGGGCTTTAATGTTTTGTCAATGCACTGTACGACAAAGAGTTTAGTGCTATCATATGATGGATTAGACATCTTAAGTTTCATATGTTCATATCCATAAGTACAGAAAATCAAGCAACATATCATGCAAGAACAATCATTTCATCCAGTATCATATGCCAAGTGTTTTACTACACATATAACACAAGCATATTATATAATAAGCCAAGTAAGAGGTAATGGCGTACCTTCCCAAGAGGTTAGATCACAATCTATGCCACATATTCCTGATGTCAACTCTAATCTTGGTCAAACCCTAGTTAAGATAAGATCACATACTATCATCAGGTTCTCATCATCTTACATCTCATATTAACCCTAATCATGTTCATTAGAGTTTCTCTTAGTTCATTAGGATATGTGTATCATTACTTGTATTCTTATCTTATGATTATCTCACTGGTGTCATTTTCCAGATTACATCTCATTATCAAAGTTCATCATCTGAACATATTAACATTATGTCACACATTAACCCTAGGTTACATGCATTACTCAAATTAGGGTTTATATCACATTAAGAGCAAACATCATCGTATAGCATGGGTTCTAGGTATCATCCTGATCTCATATTTAAATTTGAGGTTCCTGATACTGATATGAGCTTACTCTGTGATTTCCAAGATTTATGAGTATATTTGTAATTATTACACATTAATTAGGGTTATTAACCCTAATTATCCATATAAAGATAATTACATGATTTTGTGTCCAAGAATTGTCATATATGACATCATTAGCATTATAAACATAATTATGAAGTTACTGACATTTTTCCATAATTTTAGACCAACGTTTGATATTTATTATCCATCAATTAAGCATTTCACAACTAATAATATATTATTGATATTCATGCATCAAAAGCCTAATATTATGCTACCATATTGTTCTACGCATTTTTCTGAGAATTTCTATACCTTATTTGTACTTTTCTGATAAGCGGGCTAATTTCTACAAATTATTGAAGAAATGGACATTTTTTGATATATTACCTCAATTGGCCAATCGGGAAGTGCCACGTGTCTCTAGGGAGTGCGGCTCCACTGTGCTGGTTCAGACTTGAGTCGTTCAGTCTAGATAAATCGGCTCACTCCTCTTTCTTCCTACCGTTCAATGCGATCTGTTTGCGTCAGTTTGGGGTAGAGTCGCCGCCGCACCAGGATGCTCCGGCGAGCAATCATCCACCTCAAGGTCTTCCTTGCGAGCTCGTCACGACTCCAACAGCTTCGAAGTCCCCTCCACAAACACCTCTGCATCACATGTCTTTCTCCCGCAGCTAGAAGTTGTGTTTCCCACCAGCTCGACGCCATCAGGGTCTTCTGCGGTGGCTGAGGAGATGGATCTCGCCTCTAGGTCCCTATTTGTCTTCTCTGGGAAACCAACATGAACCTTTTCCCATTCAGAGATTGCACTGAAAGTTCCTCGGGCATGGCCCTTAGTTCCAAGTTCTCCACTGACTCCGCCAAGGACCACCTCGTTGACTCGCGCTACTACCTTGGCAAGAACTGAGAGCGTGAGGAATTGATTCCTCTAATATCAAACTCTTCTTTGACCACTCCTTCCTCATTTTCCTTTACTAACCCCACTGGCATCTCCCTCTATTCTTCTCCATTTTCGGCCATAACCTGCTCCGTATTGTGGAGAGACACAGGGAGACGAGCAGCTGGTTCTTCCTATTAGAATGATCTCACGTCTTGTTTAAGGGGTCTTCCCACTCCTCTACACGAGCAAAACACAACTGCCCACTCCACTTCCCCCTTCGGGCTACGACCACAATGTGTGGTGGAAGAGAACTCGCAGTGCATGTCTTCCCACTACCTTGCTCTAACCGCAAGGTAGGGGATGGCACAAGGACCCTTCATTTCCAATCCAAAGGTCTGTGTGAGTCCCTCACTTGATCCCATCCGCGGCTCACTCCAGCCAATGGGAACTATCGCTAGATTAGACATATGGGGCTAGGATCTGGCCGCATATACCAAGCCAAAAGCAATGGGGGTGCATGACACTAGCTAAGATCAGGTTTTAGATCCCTAAATCATCAAATATACACATTATTTACCCAATTTCCAACCTCAATAACTCCCTCTAGGATACTCCACTTGCCACCAAATTTTAACCATAGTTTTACTACCCCTCAAGTTACATTCTACTCAAATGTGGTGATGAAACTCAGCTATTGGACTATTCAATTAAATTCCCCAAAATGCATAAAGTTAAGGATATTTAATCATGATATTAACATCAATCAACAAACCTATTTTGTCAAGTGCTTGGAACCCTCAATCTATCTCAACCTTATGCTTTCACTTAAGTCATTGGATATTTTAGGATTCCAAAAGTCCACTCCATCACATCCTACACACCTTAAAAGATATTTCATCCTCAAAATTAAGCCAGAAAACCCACTTTGTCACATCATATACATCTTAAAAGAACTTTCATCCTCGAAAGTAAACCATACTCATACTTCTAGGGAAAACCTTATCTTGCCTTCATCCACGTGTAGGCACTATTCTATGTGTAACATATCGACAATGGTTACCGAGAACCATGTATCCAAAGAACTATTCGGAGGTTTACAACCATCTTGGGTGCACAAACACTCCATTCAGGGTTGAACTCAAGGTTTAGAATCTTAGCTTATGTCATTCCATATCTCATATATTAGGGTTGCATCTTGATCTTTGTTCATGCGTTATTATTCAACATCATATTACCATGTTCCCAAGGAGTTAACCCAAGTTAACCCATACATCAAGGTGTCATCCACATTTTATTGAGAAATTGTTAGAACATGTTCAACATTAACACATGCCTACTATATTTTTCATCTTTATTAGGCACTAGCATTAACACCTCATGTAACATGTTTCATTCATATGATCTTATTTCATTGCTCATAGTTAAATTGAAACATTTACTAGTGATTTCATCACAAGATTAGCCAACAATTTCACATTATCATCGTTATTCATGTTTGTGGTTAACCATTTATACTTTGATATCTATTAAACCATATCTTGGTTTCCATCATATCATGTCTCAAGATTAGATCACATCCTTACATATATTATATCATGGTTGTGGTAACAAAAGTATACAGGTGGCTCGTGAAACATGTATCCAAACTTTATATAGTCCAAAAGAGGTTCCTCTAACCCATACCACGAGGGCCTGTCATGCTCAGTCTCTCTGAGCTAACTCAACTCTATGAGTATCTTATATGCATATACTTTATCCTTCTTCTCTAATCTAGGGTTATCGGGTATACCTCATTGGCACTAGTCGATTGCTTTACTAGCTCTAGCCACATAAGCACAAACCAAAGCATGCCATGTGATTCTCTTCATAGGTCTTCCACCCATGAAACATGCTTACCCAAAACTCTCTTATATACACCAGTAGATTCCTATGTGGGAGACCACCAACCCGAGCATGAGGCTTCACAGAAACTAACATAGCTACCTCCTCCAGGGTCTTGGGCTCTCTCCCTCGCCCAGATGGCAGACACTCATATTCATGTTCACATGTGCACACATAACCAACCTCTCTCTAACTCTAGGGTTTGATCTTCCCAAGGACATATAGGGTTCAATAAGACTATAGGAATCATTCACAAAGCGACTCAACTCAATCACTCAGGAGTAATCTAGTTTAGGACAAATCATATCACATATCTCATAATTCTCATATCATGGAGTCTAGGTTCTCTAACCTTCTCCCTGTGGGTCTTTCTCTCTCTTGAGCTAACCCCGAAACTAGTCCTAACACTAGAGGTCCTCCTTTGTAAAAGAGTTTGAGGCTCATGCTGACTCACAACTTGTCTTAACTTAACATATCTTATCTCATTAAAGAACTCATACTTGCATCATCAAAACTTATCTCAAAACCACAAAACTGAACTCATGTACTCAAAGACAAACATAGATCATCATAACCATATTATATCATCTATATAAGACTTAGACCATATCATCAAAACTTATTTCATCTATTCCATCTATCATATACTCTAAAAAGGCTCTAGACATCTAATCTAGAACTACTCTCTCTTCTAGACTGATGTCATACACTTTCACTTAGGTTGCATGACCACCTCGTACTCGTACATGTGTGGGGACACATTTTTGTAATACATATACATAATAAAATATTATATAGTTTTTCTCCGATAAAACAAGCGTCAGAGAAAACTATCAAGGTTCGATCCGATTGGAATCCAAAACCAAATACAAAAAATGAGTGCCCCACACATAGTAGAGAGTACAATGTCATGAAAACTAGTCAAAAGGTGAGAACAAGGGGTAGACTAGTGTAGCTACTCTAGACAATGTGCGCAATATGTCTAGGGTTTCTCTTCCCTTGATGCACATCATTTCCAAATAGTGCAACGTCCCATACCGCTGCACTACAAGGAAAGTATGACATCTAAGGACTTTATATACAACAAGCACTAGTCTAGACCTAGTTCTCAGACATCTAGGTGCTAACCTAGAGGCTAGGTCAGATCTAGTCTCTAAAAGACAACTAATCTAACCCTAAAAATTATTAAGTGCAAGGTTCTTTAGTTTTGAGTTTCATAGTGAGAAAATGTCAGGCTTTGGTATTGTTCATGCTCTGATACCACCTGTGACGTCCCTAGATTTTCTAAATCTTAATCTGATGTGTGACGTCCAAATTGAAACCTCACCTGAGAGAGAATCCCAATTTAAACACCCCACACTAGGCTAAGAAGAAGAAAATCAAGGGAGTCAGAAGGAAACAACAGTAGCACATGCACATGAACAATACTAAAACCATACAACATGTTCACCATTCAACATATAATTACAACATGAATTATTACAACATTTGATATTACATATTGAACAACAAACTTATACACATACATGTACTACCATTAGACTACATGATCTTAAGATAATAGGTCCACCTGTACATCAACTCACCACACAACTCACACTATCCTGGATCTTCAAGAGCATAACCACAACCTAAACAAAAGATTACATGCGATACACGTCAGCACAATATTCAAGAATATTGTACTGAGTATGCCTACGTGTCTTTTATTTACCTCTCATCATATCTTGGAAATAAGATAAAACTAATACTTGGCGGGTATAAAGAAATATAAGAAAGGAGTATACTTGCTCATAGATATTCAATAACAAAAGAGAACACATATTTTAAGCTTAATTTCCATCATATATCTCGTACATCTTCCCCTAGGGCTTTGATGTCTTTAGGACTTGTCATATAAATCGTACATCTGCCCCTAGGGCTTTGATGTTACATCTGCCCCTAGGGCTTTAATGTTTTGTCAAGGCACTGTACGACCAAAGAGTTTAGTGCTATCATATGATGGATTAGACATCTTATGTTTCATATGTTCATATCCATAAGTACAAAAAATCAAGCAACATATCATGCAAGAACAATCATTTCATCCAATATCATATGCCAAGTATTTTACTACACATATAACACAAGCATAATATATAATAAGCCAAGTAAGAGGTAATGGCATACCTTCCCAAGAGGTTAGATCACAATCTATACCACATATTCCTGATGTCAACTCTAATCTTGGTCAAACCCTGGTTAAGATAAGATCACATACTATCATCAGGTTCTCATCATCTTACATCTCATCTTAACCCTAATCGTGTTCATTAGAGTTTCTCTTAGTTCATTAGGATATGTGTATCATTACTTGTATTCTTATCTTATGATTATCTCACTGGTGTCATTTTCTAGATTACATCTCATTATCAAAGTTCATCATCTGAACATATTAACATTATGT
Source organism: Alisma plantago-aquatica (assembly GCA_963693085.1). Lineage (NCBI taxonomy): Eukaryota > Viridiplantae > Streptophyta > Magnoliopsida > Alismatales > Alismataceae > Alisma > Alisma plantago-aquatica. The sequence continues at coordinate 752,910,355 of OY856413.1, forward strand.
CACACATTAACCCTAGGTTACATGCATTACTCAAATTAGGGTTTATATCACATTAAGAGAAAACATCATCGTATAACATGGATTCTGGGTATCATCCTGATCTCATATTTAAATCTGAGGTTCCAGATACTGATATGAGCTTACTCTGTGATTTCCAAGATTTTATGAGTATATTTGTAATTATTACACATTAAAAGAAAATTACATGATTTTGTATCCAAGAATTGTCATATATGACATCATAAGCATTATAAACATAATTATGAAGTTACTAAATTTTTTCCATAATTTTAGACCAACGTTTGATATTTATTATCCATCAATTAAGCATTTCACAACTAACAAGATATTATTGACATTCATGCATCAAAAGCCTAATATTATGCTACCATATTGTTCTACGCATTTTTTTGAGAATTTCTATACCTTATTTGTACTTTTCTGATAAGCGGGCTAATTTCTACGAATTATTGAATATATGGACATTTTTTGAGATATTACCTCAATCAGCCAATCGGGAAGTTCCATGTGTCTCTAGGGAGTGCGGCTCCACTGTGCTAGTTCAGACTTGACTCGTTCGGTCCAGATAAACTGGCTCACTCCTCTTTCTTCCTCCCGTTCAACGCGATCTGTTCGCGTGAGTTTGGGGTAGAGTCGTCGCTGCAGCAGGATGCTCCGATGAGCAATCCTCTGCCTCAAGGTCTTCCTCGCGAGCTCGTCACGACTCCAACAGCTTCGAGGTCCCCTCCACAAACACCTCTGCATCACATGTCTTTCTCCCATAGCTAGAAGTTGTGTTTCCCACCAGCTCGACGCCATCAGGGTCTTTTGCGGTGGCTGAGGAGATGGATCTCGCCTCTAGGTCCCTATTTGTCTTCTCTGGGAAACCAACATGAACCTTTTCCCATTCATAGATTGCAATGAAATTCCTCGGGCATGGCCCTCAGTTCTGAGTTTGCCATTGACTCCGCCAAGGACCACCTCACTGACCCGCGCTACTACCTTGGCAAGAACTGAGAGCATGAGGAATCGATTCCTCTGATTCCGAACTCTTCTTTGACCACTCCTTCCTTCCTCATTTTTCTTTACTTACCCCATTGGCATCTCCCTCTATTCTTCTCCATTTTCAGCCATAACCTGCTCCATGTTGTGGAGAGACACAGGGAGATGAGCAGCTGGTTCTTCCTATTAGAATGATCTCACATCTTGTTTAAGGGGTCTTCCCACTCCTCTACACGAGCAAAACACAACTGCCCACTCCACTTCCCCCTTTGGGCTATGACCACGATGTGTGGTGGAAGAGAACTCGCAGTGCATGTCTGCCCACTACCTTGCTCTAACCGCAAGGTAGGGGATGGCACAAGGACCCTTCATTTCCAATCCAAAGGTTTGTGTGAGTCCCTCACTTGATCCCATCCGCGACTCACTCCAGCCAATGGCAACTATCGCTAGATTAGACATATAGGGCTAGGATCTGGCCGCATATACCAAGCCAAAAGCAGTGGGGGTGCATGACACTGGCTTAGATCAGGTTTTAGATCCATAAATTATCAAATATACACATTATTTACCCAATTTCCAACCTCAATAACTCCCTCTAGGATACTCCACTTGCCACCAAATTTTAACCGTAGTTTTATTACCCCTCAAGTTACATTCTACTCAAATGTGGTGAAGAAACTCAACTATTGGACTATTCAATTAAATTCCCCAAAAATGCATAAAGTTAAGGATCTTTAATCATGATATTAACATCAATCAACAAACCTATTTTGTCAAGTGCTTGGAACCCTCAATCTATCTCAACCTTATGCTTTCACTTAAGTCATTGTATATTTTAGGATTCCAAAAGTCCACTCCATCACATCCTACACACCTTAAAAGATATTTCGTCCTTAAAATTAAGCCAGAAAACCCACTTTGTCACATTGTTGGTGCTTCTTCAGCTTTCTCTAAATGTTGCAGGCATTGTTGAACAAATTCGTTGGTTCAGAATTCAACTTCTAGATTTATTAAGACATTCTATAAATCATCAGATGGTTCCGATATTTCCAATTGGGACGTTTGATGTATTGCATCTAAGAGGAAAACTTCCTCTTGAATGCTGGGGCCTTTCATGCTGTTGAGGATCCGGAAATGAATTGCTTCCTTTCCTAGTCTCAGAATGACTGTGCGAGCTTCAACATCAATGATCACCCTGGCTGTGGAAAGGAAGGGTCTGCCGAATATTATTGGGTATCTTATACCCTCCTTGATATCCATAATGACAAAATCACATGGACATAAGAGTCGTTGCCAATCCTGACTGGAATGTCTTCAATAATTCCTAGGGGTGCAGTGATAGTGGAATCATCTAAATGAATTGTCATCGTTGTGGGTAGCAAGTCGGTAAAACCCAATCTTTTACACATGGAGTAGGGCATTATAGATATGCTATCCCCTAGGTCAGCTAATCCCTTTTTGCTCGAAGCATTTCCAATACAACATTGAATACCGAGGGAACCAGGGTCCTTCTTTTTCTTTGGCATTTTATTGAGAATGATGTCGGAGGTGGTATTTGCCAGTTTGACCGTCTCTTGCTCTTCAGTAATATACTTCCTTGATAATAAGGTTTTCAGATATTTAGCCCAAGCTGGTACTTCAGAGAAGGCATCGAGGAGCGGGATATCAATATAAAGTTTCTTCATGGCCACCTTGAATTTTTGGAATATAGTGTCCATTTTAGTCTCTCTCAATCTTCATGGATATGGTATCCTAGGTTTATATTGCGGAACTTCTGGCTCTTTGGGTGCTTGTTTCTTTTCTTTACCTTTTTCAGTCTCCACATATTTCTCAATTCCTAGATTCGGGCTTGCATTTGGAGTAAAGACAGGTGTATCATCATCATCGTGAGTGATTCTTGTAGCTTCATGAAAGACACAACCAGATCTTGTAGTGACGACATTCAATTGCTCTGGTCTATTTTGATCATGTCTTGGGTTTGACTCTGGTTGACCAACAAAAGTACCTGCTGGTGGTTTCAACTGGGCAACAATTTGTGCTAGTTGAGCCTCCACAACCTTCTATTGAGCTTGCTGATTGGCAAGCATGATTTGTTGTGACTTTAACATCTGCCTAATCATAGTCATCTCGTCTGCTGGCTGGGAAGGAGCATTTTTCTGTTGGAACTGAGTGATTTGTTGATGAGGTGGCTATTGTGGAGGTGGTGTTAATTGAGGTTGTTGTGATTGTTGCAGCTGAGGATGTAATTGTGGGTGTAGAGGAGGATGGGTATATTGATAATAGGTGGAGGTATTCCTTGGGTAGTTGGATCTTGTGAAATTATTTCTAAGATTCCCTTGATTTTGGTTATAGTTACTTTGAAATCCAGGTGGCAATCTATTGGAAGATCCACCTTGTGTTTGATGTTGCAGATTAGCAGTCCCCACAGGATTCCTATATTGAAACCAAAGGTGGTTTCTTGGTTGATTTGGATTGTAGTAAGCTTGTCCTGGTATGGAATGGATGGAATTGGATTGTTCGGGCATCTGATCTTCAGGGTGTTTGATGATTGGTTCGTACTGCTGTTGTGGTGGTTGCAAATCCATCATCAGATTGTAAAGTAAGCCACATGAAAGTGTAGGGTGATCAGATGCGTGACAGGCTTCACAAGTCCCTGTGGCAGCTTTAACTTGTTGGACTTGGTGGTTTTTCTTCTTATCATATTCTCCAAATGAGGTTTCAAGCACCTGCTGTTTGTGAGCTATAGTCTTTAGAGCTTCAGCAATAGCTTTCGTTTCCATTGATTCCACAGACTTATAAACTTTGAGGACTCCCTTAGTGGATGATCGTCCCCAATTGGACTGGTTCTCAGCTCCAAGTGTAACGATATTCCGGGCATCCTCGTAGTTCTTCCTCATAAAATTTCCTCAAGATGAGGAATCCAGAAATTGCTTGATATCATCACTCACCGCCCTATAGAACATCTCTATTAATTGATTTTGGGAGATACCGTGATGAGGGAACTTCCTTAGAAGCTCCTTGAATCTTTCCATTGCTTCTGCGAGTGTTTCTCCAGGAAGTTGGGCGAAGTGGTTGATCTGCCCCCTAATTTCGTAGGTTAATGAAGGAGGGAAAAACTTTTCTAGGAACTTTTCTTATAAGGGATCCCAGGTGGTGATGATTGGCTCCCTATCAAGTGAGTTGTACCAACTCAAAGACCTTCTAGATAGAGTGAAGTAAAAAATATGTAGTATTATTGTGTCAAAGGCAACTCCGGCTTGTGGGACAAGTCGACAAAGTGACTTGAATCTCTTCAAATGATCCATGCAGTCGTCTCCAGAACCACCGGAGAATGAGATGCCTTGCATGATTTGAATCCATTATGTCTGGATTTCGAAATTGGGTATGTTGATGAGTGGTGGTCGGACTGGATGATTGTCTTCATAGTTCTCGGGGATGGCATAGTCCCACAGTTGCTTGTTTCTTAGGTCTAACTGGGCAGCTTCATTTGCTGCTTCATTTTCAGCTCAGATGCGGGCCTGTTCCTCAGCTCGAATTTCTGCTTGGACCTGGGCACACGTGTCAGCAATGAGTTGTGCTCTCTAAGCAGCTATGGCGGCGTTGACCTTGTCCATTACTAGAGCAACTTGGCATTGATCTTCAACCATTTCTCTGGATCTTTGGCGGTTAAGTCTGATGCGGCGATGGAAGATTCTCTCTACCTCAGAGTCGTACTCTGGATCAGGGGAGAGTATGAGATTATGTGATGGTTGCATACACGTCTTCTACCTGAGTAGAGGAAGAAACACACTTGTTAGATGATGCAGGAGATATGATGAAATTAGGAGAATATCGAGTAATGTTTAAAGAAGAAAAAAAGTGTAAAACCCTAACCAACTAGCAAGATGATAAATGAAATTAAAACATTCTGTTGTCCCCGGCAACGACGCCAATTTTTGATGGAGCTTCCACTCATGTGGAATTGCATGCACCACTAAAAATCCTAAAGATAATAAGTCTTTAGGTTTAGCCTTGCTTATACTAGATTTAAACTCCACCCACGTATGCTAAGATACATGGAAGTCTTATCATAGTATAGTTAAGGGTCAAATCCACGGGACAACGGTCTTGTTGAGATCAGCAAGATGGAAAACGTCAGAATTTCACTTAACTACTCAACAATTGGTATTTAGCTCAAAGAGTTGATTTGATTGATTAAACTAAGTGCTAGTAAAACAAAAGCAAGAAAGTAAATTTAAGGTTGTAAACAAGGTTAAGAAACCACTAGGATGTGATCGACTTTCACCACCACTACACATGGATCAAAACATGCAACATAAAAAACATAACCTGCAACAAGAGTCTAAACAGTTAGTATCTTTGTAGATTTAGTTTCCTTTCGGAGGACTAACTGTGAGAAGTGTGGGAATGTTGCAACGCCAGCCATCCCAAAATGAGTGGTCATGTACTTTACATCATTCCCTTTGCAAAGTGTGTTCCTCGACTTATCAGGGTTGTACTTTCATACGTCAACTGATTCCATTTCATAGTATGAAAGTACAACGATGGAAGTGAGTTTAATCCACTTCTTGAAAAACACTTCTAGATACCGAAACAAATGCATGGTGGATACATACATCAGGAGCCAACATTCAATTGAGATTCGAATCTAATAGTACAAATGTAGACAATTCATACTAAAAGATAAAAGGAAACACAAGTTGGTGATCAAGAAACAAGCATACATTAAATTATTGATGTTGAACTGAAAAGAAAGTATATCTCTATTACAAACTATGGATTACATTGCATGAAATGAAAACAAGGGTAGCGGGGCTACTCCCCACACCCTAGTGATGCGATTCCGCTAGTGGTGCTAACACACTAGCCGATTTGACCCGACTAGATGCGCCCCACGAGGTCGGAACACACGGTGGATGGGGGTTTGCTTTCGAAATTTATAAACCTAAACTAGCTACCTATGTCTACTAAAACACTACACCCGCAAGCGCACGTGGTCGTGTCGTAGTATAGGAAGGTGGCAAGTATAGGGTCGATCCACAGAGAAAAGAGGGGGCACTAGAGCTAGGTTAGTTTAGCTAGGTTCCTACTGCGGAGACTAGGGTTAATGGTTTAAAGGTGATTTGATTGTTAACTAAGGATGAACAAGAAAGTAGTTAAAGGCAGGAATGAAATCTATGTTAACCCTAGACTAGATTAAGACTAAGCAGGAAAACAAGGACTAAGCTATGTACGAAAAGACAAATTACGCTAAGGCAAGCAAGAGAAAAGCAAAAGAGCAATTAAAGAACTAAACTAGCATAAACAAGGCAAGAAGCTAACTAAGCAAGAAAAGAACTAACTAAGCTAAGCAAGCACAAAACTATGGTTTGCAGCAATAAAGAGAGGTGTGGGCTGTTTAGGGGTATGAACTTATCACTTAAGTTTGGGGGTGACATATGAACATTATGATTCCATTTAGATTATCCAAACCAAACAACAAGTTAGAGTCTAATGAATTAAACTAAGCTACTAACTGGCCATGGATATGCTAGGTTGTGTATAGGGGAACTAGTCCCTAACACCCCCTACTACCCTTACGAGGCTCAATTGGGTTAGGGATTAGGTTCAATTCAATTATAGTCTAATCAAGTCTAGGTTTCTAGATTAGGCATTCCTAGGGCAATTAGGGGCCGAGGGTAGTAATGGGGAGGTGAAATTAGGGCTTTGGACCCCAATTCCCCCACATTCTAGCCTTGAGAAGGCTCCATACTAATTGCACTAGAATTATCCAATCTAGCTACTTAGATCTCTCACTTAGGTTTAGGGAGATTGATTAGGATGTAGGAAGATGGGAGGCAACCTAGGGATCCAAGAATTGGACCTAGGGGCGAATCCCAAAATTCACACATATAACCAATTTGCCTAAATTCCTAAGTGATTTCACACACAAACCAACAAGCAATCCATGGAGAATGAGATGAAAATAGAACATAATCATTAACAAATGGAATTACAAAGTTTACATGTCATTTTCCCCCAACATGGTATCAAAGTAACATATTTGACCCCAAACGGCCCACCTAAGGGGGCCTAGCTACTCATGGAAATAGAAAATACAAAAGAAAGGGGAAGAAGATGGAGGTGGCCATGGAGCTCGAAGTAGTGGTTGTCAATCCTCTCTCCTACAGTAGTAGGTCGACCTCCTCCCTCCTCCAAGGTGCAAGGGTGAGAAATGAGGGGGATTATGGGTAGGAACTAGTGTAAACTAGTGATTTGGTGGTGAAAATGGTGGAATGGGGTGGATTTGAGGTGGATATGGAGTGGAATGGAGTGGATGGCGATTTGGGGAGCTAGGAGGCGGTGGAAGGTAGCTAGCTTCGTGCTCCAGCCACCACCTAGGTATATATAGGTGTGGGGAGGAAGCACTAGGTCAAGTAGGGGCAAAATGGGCAAAACAATGAAAACTAGGTGAGTTTTGTGAGTAGCACGGCCGTGGTGGGTAGGGTAGGCCACGAGCGTGGTGTATGGGCACGATCGTGGGAATTAAAATGGCTAAATGTCAGGTTGGTGGTCAAATTTGGGCTGAAAAGGCCACGGCCGTGGTGGGATATGGTAGCACGACCGTGCTGTGTGGCACGGCCGTGGTGGGATATGGTAGCACGACCGTGCTGCGTGGCATGGCTGTGGTGGGATATGGTAGCACGGCCGTGTTGCATGGCACGACCGTGGTGGGTGATGGTAGCACGGCCGTGCTACGTGGCACGGCCGTGGTGGGTGGTCGCAGCATGACCGTACTGCGTGGAACGACCATGGTAGAGTATGGTCTGCAGCTGCTTCACAACTGAAATTTTTTTCTATGATTTCTCCATTTGCAGCATGACCGTTCTGTGTTACCACGACCGTGCTGGGGGCTTTGCTTGCACTTTGAGCTTCAAACTTTGTTATCCATGGACTTCTTTGCTTAAGTTTGACTCTTGGCCACTAGGGGTAGGTTGGGGGAGCTCTGGGGTCTTCTTTGGGCCCCTCCATCTCTCTCATCCATCCAAGTGTGATCCAAGTACTTGAAAAACATGTAAATAATGTCCATAAGTGCATTTTACACAAATATGCATACTAAGGGAAATAACATGTAATCTAATAGGTATAGATGTGATTGAAATGCAAAATGCCACAAGATGAAGCCCTCAAATAGGGCTGAATCACCACTCCAAACTTGAAACATACTTGTCCTCAAGTATGCTCCAACTCAATCTCTCTATAGAATTTTCACAAGCAAGAAACGACAAATGCAAAATTGATGATTATCGCTGAATGGGATCAAAGATGACTAAGTGCATGCATTTCACCTCTCTCCTCTCCTGCTTTCACAAACCAATCATGAAAAGAGCACAAAGCATATGAACTTCAAATATAGCGCATAGAATACACAAGTTATCCATACTTCTTCCATAAAGTTCCGAGTAAACCGTTTCATGGTGGCATTAATCAAGAATGACTAGGAGTGTTGTTTCACATTCATGCATTCAATCATATATTTCAAATCATACCAAATGACCCACGTGGCTGCAGAAAAGGGTAAAATGAGCTAAGTTTGATGCTTCTTAGCTCAATGGGTATGAAAATGGAAGAAAGGGTTGCGGTAAGATTTTTGGAGTGTTTTTACACACTCATCTTTTCTTTATTTGAATGCTCTTAAACAGGAGCATCCTTTTATTTTATTTTTGCTTTTCTTTTTCTTTTCTTTTCTTTCTTGCCCTTAGTGTAGATAGGGTATATGGTGGATAGAGTGAAGTGGGGAGATAGAGATGTGCCCACCCCAAACTTTTGGAGGTGGTCACAGCTAATATGTGCACTTTGGCATCTTTTTATGAGGCGGAGGGGTATGAAGATGGTGGAAGAATAGTCGGGTCAAAGAGGGGTCATTGGTATGATTTTCCACATAAGACATCCTGCATGAGAATTAATCCAACACTTCATCCAAGATATCACACCACATGAATGAACAAAATGAAATTGATATATCAAACAAGCAATTCCACAAACACTAAGCGTTCAAAGCTTGCTCAATTTCACAATTCAATCACAATCATAAGAGAGGTGATGCACATGTAAAAAGTCAAGAATTGATACCATTTAGCAACAAACAATGTTAAATCACTTGCATTTGTCAAAGATCATCATTTTTACTCAAAATAGTAGAGATTGGGTCAAAACATACTTTTTAGACAAGAAATCTCAAATTTGGGCAAAATTGGCCAAAACTGTGCCAAGTTGCCTCCAATCACATCTAAGCCTAAATTATTGAACTTAAAGCAGTAAACAAGCAGATCCTAGCTAAAATATGCACAAATTACCAAAAATATACATGATATGCAATGCATGGCAAAAGGGGAATTGTTTTTGACAATTACGCAAAAATGACAAGAAAATAAACGACATGGCATGCAGGTATGCAAAGCAATAAATATGACTAAGGTAGATAGCAAAAACAAGAAAACAAAAGTGGATGTGGCAGGTAAAATGCAAAGTGAAACTAGGGCATACCTGCCCTACCACCCCAAACTTTTGAATCATGTTGTCCTCAGCATGATCCTAGAGTTTAGGATGATAGGGTAGACGATCATGGCTCTCTCAAGGCTCTGGCGGTGTTCCTCCCTGTGGTGGAGGATATGCGTAGTAGCTGCCCCACTAATCTACATTCACTGGCTGAAATTGGTCTGCAGCACGGCCGTGCAGTGCAGCACGGCCGTGGTGGCTTCAGGTTGCGTGGACGTGCTGCCTGGCACGGCCGTGGTGGCTTCAGGTTGCACGGTCGTGCTTCCTGGCACGGCCGTGGTGCAGTCCTTTGGCAGCTTTTCTCAATTTTGTTTTTGAGTCCAGGGACTTGGTGTGTTTTTCATGCAAATGACCACGGTCGTATTGATGTGCCACGACCGTGGTGGTCCCTGTAGCTGCTACTCTCAAAATGAGGAATATCAAACACTCAAAAACTTGACCCAAAGTGATTTTTCTTTGAATCCTTCTCTCAATTGTACTCAAATTTCCTTCATTTCACCCTGTTACCACCTGCACATATTAAAACTAGACAAAAACTATTAAACACAAGTGTGTGTGTGCTTTCTTGGAAAAAAGTAAAAACAAAGCAAAAGTATCAAAAATGTAGATTGGGTCAAGAATGCCCAAACCTAGGTGGGTTGCCTCCCACAAGCGCTGAGTTTCTTGCCTTCAGCTAGGCTTCTTGGTGATTCTTCAAATTTCATCCCTTTGGCATTCTCATGTGTCCATTCTTGCAAAACATGCATCCTTCCTTTGCACTCAATCTATTTTCCTCATCCCTTTGATCACAATAATCATCATTAACTTCTTCACCTTGATGTCCTTCTCTCAAATGCCCATTTGGACTTGTGAAGTGACCATGTCCAATATCCCTATCTCGGACTCGCCGGGTTGGGGTCTTGTACATGTTAATGTTGATCTTCATGTCCATGAATGAGACTGTCATGGTGCCACTGCGTACCTGAATGTCGACATCAGTTGTAGATAAGAACGGCCTCCCCAAGATGATGGGAATCTTCCTATCCTCCGGCTCCATATCAAGTACAATAAAATCTGTCGGGAACACCGCACCTTTTTCCTTGTCTATCATCACCAAGACATCATCCACTCTACCTCTAGGCACTTTTATGGATCTATCCGCCAACTGGAGAGTGCAATGTGCCGGCTTCAACTTGCCTAAGCCCAGCTCAACATAGACATGATATGGCATCAAATTCACACTCGATCCCAAATCAAGCAAGGACCTGTCTATGCGATGTCCCCCTATGTAACTAGGTATGAGTGGGGCTCCTGGATCCTTTCTCTTCATGGGAAGTGAGTGTTGTATGATGGAGCTCACTTGTTCATTCCGTCTCACCTTCTTTGGAATCCTCCCCGTTGACCTTCTTTTCACAGTGCATAGGTTCTTGAGGAACTTGGCATATGATGGGATTTGCTTGATAGCATCCAAAAGTGGAATGTTCACTTTTACTTGGTGAAACACCTCAAGAATATCAACATTGTGCTTTTGCCTCCTTTTCAATTCCGGTGGCTCATCTAGTGCTTCTACAAATGGAGGATCACTAGTTTTTGCCGCACTTCCATGAACATGAGGCGGAACGCTAGGGATGGTAGGACCTGCAAAAGGGATATGTAGTGGATCACATGGAATCCCAAACTCAACATGCGGTATCACAACATCATCTTCAACAATATCAATCACAGTATCACCACTTGGCTGCCTTTGCTTTGCTTTATCAACCTTTCTTTGACTTGCGGGCTGCTCCAGAGTTTTTCCACTCCTTAGAACTGTCACGGCACTACCTTGCTCATGGTGGAGAGGGGGAGCATGTTGTGGCTGTGGAGGAGGTGGAGGTCACTACAAAAAACTGGGCCATTATTCACGGGAGAGTCCTGTCACAAACCCCTCTCTACAGGCCCTTAGAAATAGGGACGGTTGAGGGTCTGGCCCTCACAAATGGTCCGTGAAGAGAACTCACGTGACAAATACCAGTGGCCCTCACGAATACAATTGTGAGGGACTATTTAGCCTTCATAAATACATTTTTGAGGGACTATTTAGCCTTCATAAATACATTTTTGAGGGACTATTTAGCCTTCATAAATACATTTTTCAGGGACTATTTAGCCTTCATGAATACATTTTTGAGGGACTTGATGGTCCTGGAGAATATATTTTTGAGGGGCTATGTGGTCGTCATGAATGCAATTTTGATGGTCAATCTGGACCTTCATCAATATATTTATGAGGGACTACTGTAAATGATTTGGTTATTGATTATTGAATGATTTATTAAATGTTAATTAATTGTTACTATAGGGAATATCAAATTTTAAATGAAAACTTTGTATACATAACCTCAAGCAATATTTTTATACTAATTCACATGACATCATAAGAAGATTCAACACCAAAATGACACATAAAAATGTTAAATCACCTCAAACCAATTTTTGATATTGAAGCAAAATATTATCCATACATTGCGTGCTCAACGTTGATATAAATAAAGAGTACATATGGTTTTAAAATTTGAGATTGATGACAATCAACATATCATGCTAGAAACTCTTAAAATCTATAATGTCTCCATATTCCTTCAAATAGTGTTGTGTTCTTCATCAATGCCACACCTCATACGGTTAGGTACTTGAATATTCTTCTCCTAAAAATGACAAATCATTATATTAATAGAATTTAAAGTTAATACATAAATCATAGTACAACAAACAACTTACCCTTATATTTCTGTTTTGGTCTACTCCAAGGTGAATTGTCCGTCGAAATCCATCATTAAAAGTAATTCTACCCTATCAATATAAATACAAAAAAGAATCAGAGTGAGTGCGAAGTAAAGATAAATGTAAGTGAACCAACATAGCAGTAACATTTTGATAAACTATTCACTAATGGTAAGGCTTAATTTTTAATTAGAAAAAGTCCTTACAGATGAAGTTGTGTGAGTTAAAATAGAATCTAAAGATAGATTCCAGATCAACAGAACCACAACCTGTGGCGACATGCAAAAAGGACTTATTTCATTTCAGGGGCTTGTTGGTAAGTTCTAGAGTTTTAGTCACAAAGGTTGCAACAACCAATGTTTTTAGTGGATTGCTATAAATACCAGCCTCAACGTATTTGTCCAGGCAGAGTTTATCCAGCCTCAACCAAGGTGTCAACTCTTTTTTCCAATCACACAGGCATACTACATACTAAAGTTAAATACAATTACAATGTTTATTTGATAAAACAGATGCATCATTTTACAAAATAAACATAAACTTTGATTCATATAATACATGAATCTAATCTTCCAATCTATATAAGTGAACATATTCCAGTAAAGAAATTCCAGTAAATATTATGTGTGCTATTATGCAGTTCAATACATTGTCTATTCAATTACATCCTCAGCAAAGCAATCCATTTTTTTATGATCCTGATTGCCCTTTCCCTCATTTTCCCATTCAATATGATGATATGTAGCTATTAATAAATATTTATACTCGTAAAGAAATATACATAGGCAAGGAGGAACATTTTCTATCAAGCAAACCCTACTGTTCAATATATACAGATATATACGTGCAGACATACATGTATAATATATATATGAACAGAAACGAATTCATAATTAGAGTTGAACTCAACAAGGAAAGGGCCACAAACCAATTCAGACCCATATTACAACGCAGAATAATAAGAATAACAAATATATGTTTTTGAACAATTCCCAACAATTTGGAGCAGCTTGGACAGCCAAAAGTTAAAAACAAAGTAGATAGAGTTAGCCCATACAGAGAGTGGCCATTCCCAAGGTTATTAATATCAACAGCCCCTTAAGAAAATGACTCCAAAGAAGGGGACAAGCAGGGGACAAGGGCATCTAGAGAAGAAATAGTAGGCAATAATAGTATTCATCATCACAATTACTTCCATCTTTAAAGTTTGTGGAGTGTTGGTGCACAAGCAGCTATAACCTAGAGAGTGTTGGTCCATTGAGAAGTAGGAAAAAGATTCACTCTATTCCTAAGCAAAATCTGGAATGACCACTCTATATTAATTACTCAACTATTAGTTATTTAGATAGTCTAGAAAACAGAGGTTTGATTCAAAGTTTAGACTAAACATGTGCAACTTCTTCAGCACTGACTAAAGAAAAGTCACTATAAACTTTATATCTGAAATATTATGAATTGAGGCTTGACCAAGATATGGCTAAAATGTAGATAACCTAAAATGAATTACTTACAGGATTTAAACGTTGATTTCTTGGTGTGAAAGACACCGATGAAGATGTGGTTGGTGTGTTCTGCATTTGAGGATAACTTTGTCGATTATTACCAGAAGAAGGGGACCAACTTTCAACTGTAGCCTTTAATAAAGTGTACATGTTAATATTCTTATGTGTATGAATATTGAAAATAATCTATAGCTGTAATGAGTTACCTGTGGCTGAAAGATCTGTGGATGTCCATTGCCTTGTATGGAAAGCCTGCCTACTCCATTCTCCCTTGAATTGCCTTGTATGGAAAGTCTGCCTACTCCATTCTCCCTTGAATTGCCTTGTATGGAAAGCATGCCTACTCCAGTCTCCCTTGAATTGCTTGAATTGCTTTGTCTAGAAAGTCTTCCTAAGCCATCCCCGCTTGAATTATTTTGGCTGGGAAACATGCCTACATCTGCACCATTACTTGTATTGTCTTGTATGTGAAAAGAACCCACATCCGACCTATTTGTGCCACTTTGCATGTGTAAGACACCTGTAGTATTCTGATTGGGGTATTCAGCTGCACAATCAGCATTAATACCGCCATCCTATAACAAATACATCAACAATGTCAAAAAAAAATTATATATTACATTGATATAGACAACTGAATCTGAGTTACCTGTGATTGATTATACCAAGTCATTAATTGGGAGACAGAGTTCTTCAATCCATTTACTGTTTCTTCAAGTTCCTTAAGTTTATCCTGAAATAGAAAACAAATTACAAACATCAATCTAATAGACTAGTTGTAACTAATAGTTCAAGTTTAGTTATAATCCAACATACATCCTTTGCATTGCTTTCCTCAAGAAGCATTTCATATCTTATACGGGCAGCTTTTCCCCTATGTCCTATCTCTTTGTGCCCAATTCCAACACCTCAGATCCTAGCCTTTTTGGAAGGATTTAAAACTTGCAAATAAGCAGCACGTGTTAGATTATCAACACTTCTAGGATCTATTTCTTCTTGGTTTGCTACTTGGTTTTCCACGATATTAGAGATTTCAAGCTGTAATTAGAAAGCATGATAAAAGGAAAGCTTAAATTGAGATATCTAAGCATATGTAGCTTTGTAGACATCATAGGAAAGCAAATATCCATTTTCTAACCACTTGTGGGCTTTTGTCGTAAACGTTTTCCAAATATTTGTTAAGAGGCCCAACGGGTTGATCTTCACTGACCTACAGATGATAGATAACATAATAATTGTCCATGTTACATGTTCAACTCCTACTAAGAAAGACAAGTGTCCATTATTAATACCATTTCTTCCCGATAACAACTCCATGGCTTTGATCCTGTGGTATGACCCATCACTTTTTTTGCTCTGTTTGCCTTGTTGATCTCGGAAATTTTCTAAACCATAAGAAACATATAATTTGAAAAAGTAGATAGGTATACATGCAAGTTATATGAAACCATCCTCAATATAAGCAAGCCAATAGCTGGATGTGGAAGAACATCCTCAATATAAGAGATAGATATCTCTATAATGTCCAATTCCACATTGGAAAGGGGACTGATGTGAAATTGTGGAAAGATCCGTGGTTGAAAGGGAGATTTCTATCTCAATGTGTTGAAGACCCCGGCTACTTTCAACTTAGATCCAATCTTGGGCCTAATAGCAAGCTATCTGACATTATCGTGAGTGGAGTGTGGAAGCTTCCTGAGATCAGAGGAATTGAGAAGATTCAAAAAATCTACAACATCGTTGAGCTGGGAAGTGGAGATGATATCTGCATGCTCGGGAAACTAAAAACTAACTCTCTAAAAGACGCTTAGGAGGTCTGCAGGTCTAAACATGAGGTCTTGCCTTGGACCAAGTGGTTGTGGAAGAGTCGAGCACCTAAAAGAGCAATACTTTGCTGTTGGAAAGCTATGCACGTTAGGTTGGTTACAGAAGACTAGCTGCAGAAAATTGGTGTTAACCTAGCATGAAGATGTAGCTTGTATTGCAAAGAAGGAGAAACAAATGACCACATCCTGTGGAGATGTGAGTTCACAGCAGAAATATGGAGCAGAGCTACGCCCCTATTATCCTTTGTACCAAGAGATATACGGGAAGTACACCGGCTAAAGAACAGAAATGAAGCCCTTCTTACTACTCTTATCATTTATCACATATGGATACATAGAAACAAATGTGTTTTTGAAGACAGTAGGAGAAAACCAAACAGTGTGTGGCATTGCATAAATACTGATATCTATCTTTATAGATGTATTGAGCTTTACTCCCCTTTGTAAATTTTGTGAGTAATGAAAGAGAAACACGCTTATTGATAAAAAAAAAGTTATATGAAACCATTGTACCTTAGACTTCTCGGTTCCCCATTCTTTAACAAGATTTTTAAACTGGTCCATATCTATGGAAGCATTTTTCTCAACTTTCTTCATCATCAATTCTGGTTCAATCTTGTACTTTTCATAGTAATCTTTCTTTACACGTGCCCTCCACATTGATATCCCTTTGCTAATGTGTTCATCAATGTGATTCCATGCATTAGGGTGACTGCCTAAATCGAAGTATTTCTACAAAAACATAGAAAATATTACTTTAGATATAACAATCATACAATTTGTTGGTCTTTTATGAAAAAGATTACCTCAATAAATGATTTTCTATCTACAAAAGCTTGTTCTGGTTGTTCGTTCCACTTCAAGTCTAGATGCCATATGTGTGGTTCCCTTGCTAGCATATGACAATAACGATTCAATTTGGCACCATTCTCCCCAATAGCATTTCCTTCATCATCCCATTGGACCTTGTGACGTGGCTGCCCTTGCTTAGGAAGTAGGCTTTGCTCACTTGCAGGCCCACATCCATACTTCCTATTCTCCTGTTCATCCTCAACATTTTCTTCAACTATTACATCATTTTCAATATTGTTGGACAATAGAGTAGGTTCATCCTCACAATTTTCTTCAATTGTGGATGGAGGGACAGCAATAGGTTGACTGGGTGTGTTGTTACAACTAGATCTAGTGAATCTTCTTCCTGCCATACTTCAATTGACAAGGAAAAAAATTAGATTATTAGTGCAGAAATGTCAGTAACAAAAGTAGTAGCTACATTTGAAAAACAAATAAATTGCGGAGAATATGAGACACCAACATATGAATATTCAGCATTTGAAAAACATATAACTTGTAGAGTACCTTGGTTTCATATCCTAAAAAAGAATAATGATGTCCTACTTGCTGGTATATGAAACAAGACTAAATAAATTGCAAAGAATATGCCATATAGTAACAGTTTGCCAAAAATGCAATACAACATATTCCCCAAGTAAATTATTCTAGACTTGCAAACAAAACAGACAGATTAATGAACTAAACATTAGCCCCATCATTCTTTTTTTTAGTTCTATCAACAAAAGATCCCTCAGTGTCACTCCTCGTCCAAGACACATCACTAGTTACACCACCATCAGATTGTAAACCAGTCAAACAATTCTCAATAAGAGGTACTTCAGAATAATCTTTAGGAGGATGCTTTAGCACTGTGCACCAATCATCATCATTAGGATCCTTCACATAAAAGCATTGCAATGCTTGAGAAGCCAGGATAAACAGTTCCTCCTTTTTTTTTATCCTTGAAGTGTTGATTTGTGTGAACCCATACTCATCAATTCGCAACCCGTTAGAAGTGCTTTCATCATACCAAGAACATCTGAATAACAGAACTTTGATTCCTGGACCATAAGTTAGCTCAATAACCTCCTCTAAGTAGCCATAGTACGTGACTTCAGCATTTATAGGATTTCGATCTCTACCACTTGAATAACTTGAAGTGTCAACACACAAATACACTCCACTATTTTGTGTAGTACATGTAATTTCAATGTGCTTTGAACAGAAACGATATCCATTGACCGAAAATCCTTCATAAGACATTCCCTCAGCATAAGGGCCTTGGAATAACCATCTCAAATCATCGCTAATACTGTTCGGCCTAATCTCTCGCATTTGCATTACCTTCATAAAAAAGTAAAACATTAATGTAATCTACACTAACTTGAACATTAAGAGTGACAACAATATTTATGTTTGAGACTTACATGCTCTTTCAACCACTTAGAGAACTCCTTTGCATGTTTTGTTTCTAGGGTCCGTGGGGCAATGTTGGGTTCCATATCTTGAAGAATACACATGTGTTCACTGCTTTATAAGAAGTGTCTAAATTAATGTACAACATATATACAAATATCAGCAAGAATTTTAGGACGTAATTAAATCTTACCTTCTGTAAACATCCAATTCCTCTTTATGGAAAAGGACATAACGATGGGCTTGTTCCAATGTGTGGATGTCGAAATTTCTTGACACTCCAACTCTAATTGGAGATCCATCAACATTACGAGGAGTGCGGATCAGTTTTGTCTCAAAATTATGCAAGTACCTACCACAAAATGTCAAACTTTCTTCAGCTAAATAGCCACTCGCAATACAGCCAGCCGGTTTAGCTTTGTTTCTTACATACTTCTTCAATTTCTTCAAGTATCTCTCTATTGGGTACATCCACCTAGTTCAGACAGATCCGGCTTGCCTGGCTTCAAAAGCTAAGTGAATGGGCAAATGCATCATGATGGTGAAGAAAGAAGGAGGGAAGATGCTCTCCAACTGGCAAAGAGTGACAACAATTTCTTGTTCCAATTCTTTGAATTCCTCCACATCAATAATGTTAGAGCAAAGCTTGTTGAAAAATGAGCACAAATTAGCAATAGGCTTGTACACATCTAATCTTATGCAATGTCTCAAGGCAACAGGTAGAAGTTGATGCATAAGAACATGACAATCATGACTTTTCAGCCCAACAAGTTTTCTATCAGATTTGCTAACACACCTAGATATGTTAGAAGAATAGCCATCCGGAACTTTCAACTTTTCTAACATAGATAGGAACTTATCTTTCTGCACATTAGTCATGGTGTAAGATGCTGGAGGCAAGTAATAGCGGTCACTTGCATCTACTGGCCATAAATCTCTTCGAATGCGCATTTTCTTCATATCTTGACGAGCTTGTAAGTTGTCTTTACTTTTCTTAGAATCACCCAATAATGTGTTTAAAATATTCTTGTACACATTCTTTTCTATGTGCATCACATCCACATTGTGTCTAACAGATAAATACTTCCAATAAGGTAGCTGAAAAAAGATGCTTATCTTATTCCAACCAGGAGGTAATGGTTGAATTTGATCTCCAAGCCTCTTGCGCTTATTCATTTTTCCAAATGTGATATTTTCATACCCATCAAATTTCCTCAGTATATCTTCTCCAGATAGTGGCTTAGGTGGAAGTCAAAAATCTTTTTCACCATCAAAATTTTTCCTATCACGTCTATACGGATGATTCATTGGAAGAAAACGTCGATGGAAACCATAGCATTGCTTTTTCCCATACTGTAACCATTTTGATACAGTCTCCACATTACAACAAGGACATCCCAAATCTTTCTTTCCTTTAGTGGTCCAACCAGATAAGTCACCATATGCTGGGAAATTGTTAATGGTCCATAAAATCATTGCCCGCATAGTAAAGTTCCTTTTTCTATATGCATCATAAACTTTGACTCCAAGCTCCCAAAGTAGTTGCAACTCCTCAATTAATGGCTCCAAGTATACATCAAGGTCATTGCCAACCATATGTGGACCTGGGATTAATAGGGACATCATAATAAATTGTTCTTTCATAAGAAGCCAAGGCGGAAGATTGAGAGGTGTCACCAACACATGCCAGATGCTATGTGATGCACTCATATTGCCAAATGCATTGAATCCATCTGTTGCTAATGCCAATCTAACATTGTGTGGTTCAGCAGCAAAGTCTGGATACCTGGCATCAATAGACAACCATTCTGGTGTGTCAGAAGGATGATGAATACGACCATCCTTGCCTTTTACTTCTGATGGACAAATCATATCTTTAGCAATAGATGAAGACATATAGAGCCTCTCTAACCGAGGTATCAAAGGGAAGTGATACATGAACTTAGCAACTACCTTCTTTCCCTTTGTTTTGTATTGCTTTTCATTCCATCTTGAAGCACCACAAGTATCACAATTTTCTTTTGAAGCTGCATCTTTGCGAAAAAGCATGCAATTATTTGTACATACGTCTATAGTAGAATGATCAAGTCGTAAATCCTTCACGATCGCATTTGCTTCATAGTACGTCTCCGGGAATAGACAATTTTCTTCTGGAAATCCTGAAACAATCAACTATAACAACTTTGTGAAAGAATCATTGGACCATCCAGATTCCTCCTTCAGAAATAGCAAGGCAACCAAATATGATAGCTTAGAATGACTTGTGCAACCTCTATAGAGTGGTTGATCTGCCTCTTTTAGTAGCTTGTAAAATCTTTGTGCATCTACATTTGCAGGTTCCTCTGTAGCTTCAGTAGAGTGGTCATTTGTTGTGTCACCCATACCAAACAAATCCTCCAACATCTGATGCATATTGTCGGTGCTAGGCATGTTTGGTGCCACAACAGGATTTCTCCTACCAATCACCTCCCCATGAAACGTCCAAACATCATAGCTATGCACAAATACTTTTTGTAATACATGTGAGAATACCTCCTCCTCTCTTTTAAGGTATCTGTTCAAACATACCTTGCAAGGACATATTAATTTCCCCTGTCTAGTTGGTCTCTGATGGATAAGAGCAAACTCAATGAACTTTCATAACCCTACCTTGAATACATCACTTCGCACTCTGTTCCCAATATACATCCAACTCCGATCTATTAGAAAATCCATCAACATGAAGGAAAATATATAATAAGTAGAGGAACAACTATTTGAGATGTAGTCATGTAGGAGATGTAGTCATGTAGGAGCAAGAATAAGTAAGAAAAAGTAGAAGAAAACTTGCAAATAGAAGTGATACTAGTAGTCTAGTAGATGTGCGAGCAGGAGATGCAAGTAAGAATCTGAATTTCTGATATGAGTAACAAGGAAATAACAATAAGAGGGGACATAGAAGTAACAAAAATTTAGATGCAATAGCAGGAACAGGAAATGAAGGAGAAATTGCAAAAAAAGAAAAGAAAAGAAGCTAGAATAGGAGACACAAGAGGAAATAGAAAAAAAATCAAAGAAACAATAGTATAAAAGGACTGATTTTTTTGCAACAATTGCAGCAAAAGGGGGTCGAATATACAACATGAAAAAGGAAAAAGAGAAAAGGGGAGGGAAGGGAGAAGACATACATGAAGTCTATCAATATACAAGAAGCAAAAATAGAGGCAGAAGAAACATCCTTCAAGAAAAATCCTTCAAGAACTGCAATAGCATAGGTACCCACCTAATGAATAATAGTTCACAGATCCATCCATTAACTTTTTCTCACATGTCTCAACATATACTTGATTACAGGGGCTACTTATACTGTCATACTAGCTACACAACTTCTCTTCTCAAACTAGGCGATCTCTCTACTATAAAGGAGTATTTTGACACATGGCTATTTAGTCTCTACCAAAGGAGATTCAAAGTTGTGTGTGGTCCTGATGCTATGGGTTATGTCCAACATATCCCATAGAATCTCAATATTGTAGCAGATCTCTATGCATAAAGGCACTGACAGTCTATTTCTTCTTAGATCTGATATCAACATATTGTTATTACTTATAACCAACATTATGAGACAAATACCTAACTGTCCCTATAAGTCAGCTGAAATACTTAAACATATAAGTATATGATATCATGTATAACATCTCATAAAATTAAGAAATGAAATACTTAAAATAAGTCAGCTGCATAAGATTTAGACCAACCAAGATAGAACATATGACATGCAGACCAGGACAACAGGGACAATTTCATTGTTTGGTATCTTGTTAATAACACAACACTCAAATTATGATAGTAGGAGACTGTAAACCAGCAGAACAATAGACTAGCAGAAGAAAACAGTTCATATATACCAACCACTACAGAAGAAAAGAAGTTTCCTCCCAAGAGAAACATTGTAGAAGTGTCTATCCCATCTAAAAAGATTACTTTCATTGATAGCTGCTAGATATCAAAAGAGGAAAATACCCACTTCCAAAAAATGGCAATTTGGATACAGAGATGAGTAGCAATAGCCTCCAATCTGGGAGTACAATAAACACATTTAAAAATGTATATACTTTTTATTAACTTTGTAAATATACAGGGGAATCCTATCAATGAGTTTACACTCAACAACCTTACCCCGATGAAATCAGCTACATGGCAATTAAAGAATAAATGAATGATAAATTCATTAGAACTTCTACACAGAAAACATATAGAAGTATAGAAAAACCCTCTTTTTTTAGGTTGTTCATCACTGAGATGTTGTTTCTAGCAATCTTTCGTAATAGGATTTTAAATTCAGATGTATGATCATCTGAATTAAATACCAAGAAAGTTGACCATAGATATCAATATTTTAGATAGAATCCTTAAGAAGGTATTTCTCATGGATCAATTTGATCCATAGACTACCTTAAGAAGATGGTTACATCATCCCACTTAAGAAGATGGATATCATTCTTGCCTTCACACTATCCCTACAAGAAATTTATAATAATTATTTCCACTTCATCACAGATAGAAGTAGGAAGAGAAAAGGAAGAGGACCAGAATTTTTGATTGGCGGACATAGTAGAATTACAAAGTTCTAGTCTCCAATGGAAACTGAAATGATATGTAAATAAGTTTGGTATCTTTAAAAATCAAATGATGGGCATAGAAGCACTAAAGCATGGGCTTAAAATGAATGTAACTTCTGGTTCACTTGTATGATATGTATCATTATAAGTTAGTAGCATACCATCTTTGTGCACACTTAGCATCAATAGAATGTCTGTCATGACCATGGAAAGCTTCAGACATGCATTCAACAAAAGGTCTGCTCTGGTTGAGAAGTCTAGCCAGAAGCCTCAAGAATGAATGGGTGTTCTTAGTAATGTGGGTTCCTCCTTGATCCCTTTGTTGTTAAAACAACATTTGTATATTTGTCTTTTTTCGTTTTCCCCCTTCATCTAAAATAATTCCCTTTCTTTAACATGTGGTTGTGATGCAGGCCCTAAAGCCAATAACTATGATAATGATCCTCTGCTAAGTGCAGCTCTGTACCTGGAGATTAATTAAAGGCCGACTGCCCAGGGCTCCCATGGGACACATCCATTCCTAATATAATAGTTGGCTCTTAGGAGATCTTTGGCATGGATGGAAGATGCAGAGAAGTTCACCACAACTGAGCATCCTCCATCCATGCCAAAGATCTCCAAAGTTCCAACTATTATATTAGGAATGGATGTGTCACATGGGAGCCCTGGGCAGTCGGCCTTTAATTAATCTCTAAGTACAGAGCTGCACTTACCAGAGGATCATTACCTTAGTTATTGGCTTTTAGGTCATACATCACAACCACATGTTACAGAAAGGGTATTATTTTAGATGGAGGGGGTAAAGGAAGAAAGACATATAATATATCCAATTGTTGTTTTAGGAGGAACCCACATTACTAAGAACACCCATTCGTTCTTGAGGCTTCTGCCTAGACTTCTCAACCAGATCTGAGATGTTGACAATGACTTAGTGTGCCTCTGCAAAATGCAAAAACACCAGGCTATATTATACTTACAACCAAAAACAAAATTAAGTGGTGACTAGACTCTTACATATTCCATTTGACCCATATAATTTTAATAAATCATTACACTTAGCTTACTACATGTCTATTTTTAAACATCAACCCATTCTCAGTCCATAGTAATATTACCCATTTATCAAACATCACAATGTGAGTTCCGAATGAAGGCTATAAGGTTTGAGATTTAATTTATATGGCTATTTTATGTAAAGAGGAGATACGTTATAGGAAACTCAAAATTTGGATACGCAAATGAAGAAAGAAGCAAACACTGGCAGTAATTAACAAATTACAATAAACTATTGGGATACACATATGAAGAAATAAGCAAGCATTGACAGTGAACAGTACATTACAGTGAACTCAAATCTGGGATACACATGAAGAAGGATGCACATTGGAATCGTTACCTAAAACTAAATGACCAACACATGATTGAATCAAACATCATAACAACAAGCAAGCACAACAGTTGCAAGAGAATAATAAAACAAGTAGCACAGAAAAAAGATGCAGTTTAGTAGCAGTACCTTTTCCCACGCTTCTGGTCAATGGACAGAAGCAACGAGATTAAAACTGAAGAAGAAGAACAATGGACATTGCAAGAGAAGAACTGGAGCAGAGGTGGTTGGGCAGCTTATGGGCGTCAGATCAAGGAAAAGAGACCAGTAGCTTGATCCAAGGTTGAAGTAGGTTCAGAGCTCCTGCTGGGCACCGCCTGAGTCGGGTGCCACTAGTTTCGCTGGGATCCGGCATGATATGGCTACTCCCGGCCGTGGAATTGGAAGCCGGCCGACGATTGGAGTTACGACCTGCTGCAGTTGGGGTGGCAGGAGCAGTTGGGGCGCCGTCCGGGAGGTAGTTGGGGCGCCATCTGGGAGGTAGGCGTGGTTGCAACTGGGTGCGACCGGTGGGATTTGGGAAATGCTAATCGACTGGGGTCGTAGGGTTGCTGAGGCTGGGCGGCATTAAGCTGGAGCAGACCCTGGCCGTGGAGTGAGGGAGGCCTGGTCGACGGACTGAAGGCGTGGTCGATGGAATCAAGGAGGTGCCGAGGACGAGTGGCAGGTGATCAGTGCTTCCCTAGTTCATCATTGTGCAGAGGGACGAGTGGGGAGGGTTTTTGTTTTCCTTTTTAATTTTGATATCCAAATGTTGTATTTTAGAATGGAGGGAAGGGAAATGAGATGGAGGGAAGGGATATGAGATGGAGGGAATCATTTGTCATGGTATTTTTCAAGGGATGATTAGTGACTAATGTATTTGTGAGGGATTAGTATTTGTAAATATGTTAAAAAAACGGTTGAGGGATTTGGTCCCATATTTGAAGGATGAGCCCTCACAAATAGCCATCATTATTCACAATCTATGGTTCTTCACAAATGTTCTTCAACAAAGGCCAAATTTTTTGTAGTGGGTGATGCTTGGGGTTGAAATTGAGGTGGAGAAGGGAATTGAGGGGGATGAGGGAATTGGGGCTAGAAAGTGAAGTTTTGTGAAATTTGAGGTGAGGGAGGTGGTGGAGGAGTGTAAGGCTGGGGATAGCCTTCAAAGGAGTGAATGGGATGCACTTGCATGGGGGGTGGACTGTAGAAAACTTGTGAAGAGGGTATGGGTCCACTTGCTTCATGGTGGCTCACGATGGGTCTTGAAGACAATTTTTCCTCTTGGAGAGCGATTATAGAAGATAGTTTCTCTATTCTCTCTTCTAACCTTGCAACATCCCTTTGAACATCATCAAACACTCTCAATCTAGAAAGAACCTCTTCCTCAAACCTTGAGCTGTATGTGGGACTTTGTGGTTCCTGGTAGCTATAGGAGTGAGGTGTCTTCTTTTCTTCCCCATAGAACTCAATAGAATTGACCGGGTAGCAAGGAGCATTTGTCACCTGGTTCTTCATGAGGCTCACCATGTCACCAAGAATCTTCATCACTTGTGGGCTTGAGTCATCATGAGTAGGGGGTGTCACACCAAAGGCATACCCTCTTTCATTCATCATGCTAGAAGCTCAAATTCTTGATCCTTCAGCCAACTGCTCAAACAAAGGCCATATCTCCTCAGGTGGCCTAGCCATGAAAACTCCTCCACAAGAAGAGTCCACTGTGTCTTGGTCCTTCAGAGACAAACCAGAGTAGAATGATTGAACTAGCTGCCACAAAGGGATCTCATGGTGCGGACAGTCTCTCAGCAGCTTCTTGAATCTCTCCCATGCATCATGAAACTGCTCACTGCCCATTTGGCTAAAACTTGTCACGGCACGCCGCATTTGTGTCAACCTTGCTATAGAGTAGAATTGTCTCAAGAAGGCATTCTTCATCGTTTCCCAACTCATAATGTCCCTTCTCGAGTCATACCAGTCTTTAGCTCTATCTTTGAGGGAGAACGAGAACAAGGTCAACTGGATTGTATCATCACTAGCCGTCGGCATCCTAAAGGTGGAGCATACTTCAAGAAAGGAGTCCAGGTGCTTGTAGGGGTTCTCACTCTCTGAGCCGTAGAAGACGGGCAGGAGTCCAAGAAGACCTGGAGGAATAGAGAATTTCTCCCCTGGCATTTGATCAACCCTGCTAGCAATTGGCGATTTGTAGTTGCTAGTCATGAAGTAGTCTTGAAGCGGCTTGTGAGGTGCATTTTGGTCTTCCATCTTGTTTCCTCCCGAATGGCTTGTCACATGCACAAAGCACAACCAAACAAAAGAAAGCAAGTTAGTAAACCAATATACACAACAAATGCAAAGAAAAATGAATAAAGAATAGCAATGATGAGGATAGTAGGAAAAGTCAAAGCAAAAATAACTAGCTAGGCCGAGCGCCTCTATCCCCGGCAACGGAGTCAGAAAGCTTGATGCGATTCCGCTAGTGGTGCTAACACACTAGCCGGTTTGACCCAACTAGATGCGCCCCACGAGGTCGGAACACACGGTGGATGGGGGTTTGCTTTCGAAATTTATAAACCTAAACTAGCTACCTACGTCTACTAAAACACTACACCCGCAAGCGCACAGGGTCGTGTCGTAGTATAGGAAGGTGGCAAGTATAGGGTCGATCCACAGGGAAAAGAGGGGGCACTAGAGCTAGGTTAGTTTAGCTAGGTTCCTACTGCGGAGACTAGGGTTAAGGGTTTAAAGGTGATTTGATTGTTAACTAAGGATGAACAAGAAAGTAGTTAAAGGAAGGAATGAAATCTATGTTAACCCTAGACTAGATTAAGACTAAGCAGGAAAGCAAGGACTAAGCTATGTATGAAAAGACAAATTACACTAAGGCAAGCAAGAGAAAAGAAAAAGAGCAATTAAAGAACTAAACTAGCATAAACAAGGAAAGAAGCTAACTAAGCAAGAAAAGAACTAACTAAGCTAAGCAAGCACAAAACTATGGTTTTCAACAATAAAGAGAGGTGTGGGATGTTTAGGGGTATGAACTTATCACTTAAGTTGGGGGTAACATATGAACATTATGATTCCATTTAGATTATCCAAACCAAACAACAAGTTAGAGTCTAATGGATTAACCTAAGCTACTAACTGGCCATGGATATGCTAGGTTGTGTATAGGGGAACTAGTCCCTAACACCCCCTACTACCCTTACGAGGCTCAATTGGGTTAGGGATTAGGTTCAATTCAATTAGAGTCTAATCAAGTCTAGGTTTCTAGATTAGGCATTCCTAGGGCAATTAGGGGCCCAGGGTAGTAATGGGGAGGTGAAATTAGGGCTTTGGACCCCAATTCCCCCACATTCTAGCCTTGAGAAGGCTCCATACTAATTGCACTAGAATTATCCAATCTAGCTACTTAGATCTCTCACTTAGGTTTAGGGAGATTGATTAGGATGTAGGAAGATGGGAGGCAACCTAGGGATCAAAGAATTGGACGTAGGGACAAATCCCAAAATTCACACATATAACCAATTTGCCTAAATTACTAAGTGATTTCACACACAAACCAACAAGCAATCCATGGAGAATGAGATGAAAATAGAACATAATCATTAACAAATGGAATTACAAAGTTTACATGTCATTTTCCCCCAACATGGTATCAAAGTAACATATTTGACCCCAAACAGCCCACCTAAGGGGGCCTAGCTACTCATGGAAATAGAAAATACAAAAGAAAGGGGAAGAAGATGGAGGTGGCCATGGAGCTCGAAGTAGTGGTTGTCAATCCTCTCTCCAGCAGTAGTAGGTCGACCTCCTCCATCCTCCAAGGTGCAAGGGTGAGAAATGAGGGGGATTATGGGTAGGAACTAGTGTAAACTAGTGATTTGGTGGTGAAAATGGTGGAATGGGGTGGATTTGAGGTGGATATGGAGTGGAATGGAGTGGATGGCGATTTGGGGAGCTAGGAGGCGATGGAAGGTAGCTAGCTTCATGCTCCAGCCGCCACCTAGGTATATATAGGTGTGGGGAGGAAGCACTAGGTCAAGTAGGGGCAAAATGGGCAAAATAGTGAAAACTAGGTGAGTTTTGTGAGTAGCACAGCCGTGGTGGGTCACCACGGTCGTGGTGGGTAGGGTAGGCCACGACCGTGGTGTATGGGCACGATCGTGGGAATTAAAATGGCTAAATGTCAGGTTGGTGGTCAAATTTGGGCTGAAAAGGCCACGGCCGTGGTGGTTTGAGTGTAGCACGGCCGTGCTGCGTGGCACGGCCGTGGTGGGAGATGGTAGCACGGCTGTGGTGGGATATGGTAGCACGGCCGTGATGCATGGCACGGCCGTTGTGGGTGATGGTAGCACGGCCGTGCTGCGTGGCACGGCCGTGGTGGGTGGTCACAGCACGACCGTGCTGCGTGGCACGGCCATGGTAGAGTATGCTCTGCAGCTGCTTCAAAACTGAAATTTTTTTCTATGATTTCTTCATTTGCAGCATGACCGTTCTGTGTTACCACGGCTGTGCTGGGGGCTTTGCTTGCACTTTGAGCTTCAAACTTTGTTATCCATGGACTTCTTTGCTTAAGTTTGACTCTTGGCCACTAGGGGTAGGTTGGGGGAGCTCTGGGGCCTTCTTTGGGCCCCTCCATCTCTCTCATCCATCCAAGTGTGATCCAAGTACCTGAAAAACATGTAAATAATGTCCATAAGTGCATTTTACACAAATATGCATATTAAGGGAAATATCATGTAATCTAATAGGTATAGATGTGATTGAAATGCAAAATGCCACAAGATGAAGCCCTAAAATAGGGCTGAATCACCTAGTGTATAAGACTACTCACTCATGGCATGGACAAAGAAGGAGGCGAGAAGAGAGAGAGAGAGAGAATGTCATCTCCTCAAAGGAAGGAGGAAGGTCATCCCCTTGGAGAGAGAGAGTGACGATCTTCACACTTCGTAGGTTGCTCGATGATGAATCCTCCTCTTCCCACCTTCTTTGGCGATGAGAGAGAAAGCAGCTTCTGGATGGAGTGTGGATCTCAGACTGGCAGCCTCGGGGTGGTGGATGAAGGATGGAACCGCTCTCGAGCAGCAGAGGTAGCCTTTGGATGTCTGAAAACTTGATGATTTATGAGGACCCTTTGGGTCTTATTTATAGGCGTTGAGTGAAGTCCAAACGATTTGGGCGGTTTTGGGCTCAAACGGTCGTGAAAACCATTTGGGTTCTGAGACCGTTTGGACTCTCTCGGTTTCGAAACCATTTGGACTCTCCCAGTTTGGAAACTGTTTGAGTCCTCGTGGTCTTGAAACCGTTTGCCTTTATTCGGTCTTGGGACCGGTTGGTTTTATGCAGTCTCGGGACCGTGTATCTCCATGCGGTCTCGGGACCGTTTGTCTTTGCACGGTCTCGGGACCATTTGACTTTGCACGATCTTGGTGTCATTTGGTTTTATGAGGTCTTGGGACTGTGTAACTCCATGCGGTCTTGGGACTGTTTGGAACTTTTGTGATTTTTTTGTGATTTTTTGTAAGAGTAAAAAGGAGAAAAGTTAATCTAATGGTACATTTGCAATAAAGGAGGAAAGTTAAGGATTCTATCTAATTTATCTGAGAAAGAGTATGGAAAACTGTGGAAAACTATTAAGATAATATCGCAAAATGGGAGGTTATCATCTAGCACACCCCAGGACCCAAGCTTGGCCTTGTCGGCCTCATCTTGGTGCGGTGAGGACATTAGATATCTCAACTACTACAAATGATCGGTTTTTCCCGAGATTTGATCACTATTTACACCTCCTGAAGAGGCACTCTCACCATGGATCGGCAGGTGGAAACCAGGTCAAAAATGACTGTGGTGCCCCCACGAGTTGAATCAGTTAATTAATCACCCAAGGGCATTATAGGTATTTTGACCTTTGATTTGTTCTTCATACGCGCAATGACCAGTTAGAGTGCAATGACGAATATGCCCCCGCATGTTTGATCATTATGTCGCACATGACTTGGTTTTTCAAGTATTTTGACATTTTATTTACATCAGATTAATCACAGATTTGAATGATGTCACACTATGGTTTTCTAATTTCTAATTGGTCCACACTGCAAGATTCATAACTTTTGCATACGACCTCAAAAAAATATGAAAAACTACTCGTTGGAAAGCTCTTTTGATTTCCTATCAATTGGTATTATTTTCAAATGTTGTTTTCTACATTACATATCCTCAAAAACTCAAAGGCCATGATTAAGGTTTAAGGATTATAAACTCATGAACATATTATGATTTTAACCAAATTACAGGTGATTAGATGATTCAATCAAGTGAAGGGAGTTAACCTTAAGGTGGCCTACTCTAGGTAAGCAGGCCATGCATTTTTTCACAAATACTTTTGTTTATTGATTGTTATTTATGATTATGCACTTTAGTCGATTTCATGAATTATGAATGTCTTTTCAAGAATGCATCATGTATAGTTATTATTGATTGATTTCTTGTTTACTAATAGTCTATGGTAGAACCCTGGTTATGATTATGATCAGGAATTAAGAGTTAATGACTTGTGTTCAAGAAGGGGAACCCTATTATGACTTAAGAGGGAGTAATCCCATCATGCTCAAGATTAAGGTTAAGAAGAGTTAATGTTTATGTTTAGACCTAAGTTAATTGGCTAAGTTTTTATATGTTCCTTATTTATGGACCTGAAAGGGTCGTTATGAGCTTTCCTAGAATTATGGGATTTCTGAGCAATTATGGGCTCCTATGGGGCATTAAGAGAGGTGACATATAACTACTTTTCCAATTCATCATGTTAAATGTTCAAAGATCATGTTAATATTAAGGTTAAGGTAAATGGAATTGAGTTAGTTTTTTTATGCTCCCAAATCATGGACCTCAAGGGGTCATCAAGGGATTTCCTAACATCAAGGGCTTTCCTAGCAATCATGTGCTCCTAAGTGGGCATTATAGAGGGATGTTGTAACGTCCTAGGATTTCAAGCTTTGGATAAGATGATCTTAAAAGGAATGATTGGACTACCTATATCACCATGGTGCACCTCCTTTTCTGGGAGCCCATCACTAAAGAACTCCAAAGTTAAGCGTGCTCAGCTTGGAGTAGTACTAGGATGGGTGACCAGTCAGGAAGTTGACCCCGGCTTGCATATGAATGAGGAAAAAGTGTGCAGTTAAGGCTAGTGGTGGTCTATGGGGTCATTTGTCATTCTTAAAACTCTACTAGAGCCTAGGGAAGTGGGCCCAAGCATTACAAATGGTATCAGAGCTAATTCCCCTCTAGTAGGTGGGGCCCACATGGGCCTGTGGCATGCCAGTCTTTGAGACGTGCGGTCCACGCATGTTGGAAAGGGCTATCCGAGTTGATGGAGCCGCCCATGCGCTGGTAGTGTCCATGCATGTTGGAAAGGGCTATCCAAGTTGATGGAGCCGCCCTTGCATTGGTATCCGTGATTGGGAGCTGGGTGTACATGGGCCATTTGGGTCAGCAATGAAATGGGGATGATTATGAGGCCATATAGTTGAGCCTTAACGAGGATGTCAAGAGTCTAAGTGGGGGAGATTGTACGTGCTAGGATTTGAGACCTTGGATAAGATGATCTTAAAAGGAATGATTGGACTACCCATATCACCAATGTGCACCTCCTTTTCTGGGAGCCCATCACTAAAGAACTCCATAGTTAAGTGTGCTTATCTTTGAGTAGTACTAGGATGGGTGACCAATCAAGCAGTTGATCCTGGCTTGCACGTCAGTGAGGACAAAGTGCACAGTTAAGGCTAGTGGTGGTCTGTGGGGCCAGTCGTCATTCCTGAAACTCTTCTAGAGCCTTGGGTAGTGGGACCAGGTGTTACAGATGCATATACTAACTATTCAATTCTTCATGTAATTTATGAATCCTGAATGCTTAAGAAAATCCATGTTTAAGTTTATTTCAAGTTATGTCATGTCAATTTTATCATGTCAAGTTATATTTACTTTTATGTATATAAAGTGCCAAATACCGCTTACTGATGTGATGATTGTTTTGCATGGTTGGGGATGAGATGTCCATACGACTTGGAGCAGGGGAAGGACAAAAAGGAAAAAAATCAAGACTAGGAGATCCTCAAGCTTTTCCTAGTGGTGTTCCATTTACCAAGTCAATCCGGAGGTTTATATACAATTCATGTTATGTTTAGTCATAGTATCATCAAGATTAGATTTGATAGATGAGCATTATGTAATCAAGAACTATGTATGAATCAATTTGAAATCATTGCAAGTGTTTCCTTTGCTTTAATTGCATGATTAGCATATTGTGTCACCCACATTGAGTAAAATGCTTCCGCCCATGTGATATGGAAAATAGGGTGTTACATATCCTCTCCTTATTTGTCACTACCATGTGAGTGTTGGTATGTATGCCCATAGAGCAAGTCATGTGATGATTGTAATGGGATACTTTGTAAATAATTTGAATAAATAAAGGAAATTTCCAATCTATATGTTTTAACTGTTTTTGAGATGATTGTGTAACATGATAGATATCTAAAGAATTGTTTACTCGATGACGTATGCTTTTAGGTTAAGGACCTAAATGATGAGATCATACAGATGTTAAGAGTATAACTTCTTGTTTAGTCCCTACTCAATTGTTATTGAGGAAATAACCATAGACACCAATAATAATAAAGACTAGATAGTGTGTTGGTTGATGACAAAATCTCATTTGTCATGATATAGTGATATCAAACCAAGCACATAAGTACTTGTTAGATAACAAGTGTACCGAACAGACCCACCATGAGAGTGACACATGGAACCATGATTTGGTAGTCACAGTAAGCTCTCACAGTGATGGTGGTGAGTGTGATTCTTTCACTTGAAATCACTCCACTCAACACATGTCGTTGGGTACACTTTGACATCATCAAACACAATCCTGAAACATGGGTTGTTATAAAGGTGATGATTGGGTGACTTTGACACATGGGGCTTTTGAGGGGTGAGTGATAGATATGGGATTTATCCCTCCTAAGGGAGTTTGATGTCCATGGACACTTGATGAGTAGGATTGAGAAAGGCATGCACATGCATGTGTGAATCAATATAAGATATTAATGTCACACACATCTCACCGAGTCTGCTCTGAGATCAAGGAAATGAATGAATGTTGAAAGGATGACTGTACCATGCCTTGAGTTTATTCAGGACATTAGTGACAAAGGAATTATACATTCACTGTAACACCATTCACAGATTGTAGGATTGAAAGTTGTTCTCCAACTTTCTATTTCACTTGGGTAGCGCTGATGTGTGACTAGGCACCGCTCTTTGCTTGTGAAGTCATAAGTGTTATGGACTTTCACTGCTAATGTGAAATGGACCTGCAGGGTCACACATAGGATTTAACCTAGAAGAGGAGTTTATCCACAAATGATGTTTAGATTTATTACTAAAGGAGTTTAGTAGTTCAATTAAACACTCAATTAATTGATAGCTCAAAATCATAGATTTCAAGGTATTGGACCAGATGATTGAGAGTATCAGATTGATTGGAACTACAATTGACTAATTTTGCATAGTCTGCTGCCCCAACCGATCGACTCATGGGATGAACTGATCGGCTCAGGTTGGTGAACCGATCGACTCAACTGGTGAGACGATCGACTCATGTATCAATGAGACGATCAACTCAATTGTTGAACTGGTCAATTCATGTGACCAACCGAGATCGTTTGGAAAATCAGAAGACTATTTTGCAAATACAATTTGTTTCACTTGTACAAATTTGATTTGGAAAAGGATTAATATTTGATTAATCGGAAACAAATATGAAATTCAATTTGAGTTGGATCAGGACCACGAACCGATCAGCTTAGGCATGAATTGATCAGCTCAGAGCACCAAACCATCGGCTCAGGTCCCAAATGATCGGCTCAGGGCTCGAAATGATCATTTCAGGGTGTGAACCGATCGGTTCAGCTGGCACAGGTTGGTTGTTTTTTGGAAAATCTCGAGCCCTTCTACTCCTGCTTTAATCCTGCATTTCCCGGGATAGAGAACCTTTTCCCATGACCCTCCTATATATAGGGGTATTGGGGGCTTCTCAAAGTACAACTTAGAACACCAGTTGCTCTGCAAAGTTGTCGTTCACTCTAGTTTTGGTAACTGAGAGAGCCCGAGCAAGTTTTACCCGATAAGGGAGGTACAATAAGGGAAAGACAACTGCAGAAAAGTGACTGGTGGAAGGAGAGTATGTCGGTGACTAGTACGCTGACAGGAGGGTGTGACTCCTTTAGGTGCCTTGTGTGACAAGGCGATCGAAGTTCTAGGCAGTCTTTGTGGACGACTATAGAGGCGGGAGATTTCTTCTGCTCGGAGGACAACTGTCAATCCCGATAGTCTCGATGAGACCAGGAGCAGCACAGACACCGTCCAAGACTGGAGGTGAAGACCACACAAGACGCAAGGTAACGTCACTGAGCGAGCCTCGAGACAAGGTACACCTCTACAAACCATCCTTCCAATTGTATAGATGTTGACGCGATTCCTTCTTTATGGGTTTGGGAGAATAAAATTTTTGTTTCCGATGTCGTCTCTGTCTCCCGTAAAACCCCACAGTGGTATCAGAGCCACATCAAGTACTCTATACTTTAGGATTATCGATGTGATCGATTTTGGTTTGTCGCCTTTATTTATTACATATGATGTTAATAAAATTGGCTTTATGCATGTCCAATCCTAAATCCACAAATCCCAATATACATATATGATATGTAATATAAATGCACTCGATGCGCGTCACCCTTAAATGAGTTTTGTGGTGGATGTATAGCATGGTTATGGCCAATAAACCCTATGTAAGTGTGCTTGGTTGAATGTGGTTGCTTGCATCTTGGTCTGCACACCGATTCCCTATCTCCTATTCTTGATGTAACTCAAGCTAACTTGATATTTCTTTCCTACCTTTGCTCTCCCCGAATGTAACTTGGGTTTTTCTTTTCAAATGTAAAATAGGATAGATTTTTTTTATTTCCTGTTATGTCAAAGAACGACGGACATTTGACGACCGGTTCGAGGAGCGAGATGAGTGGGTGGTGTCCTGAGGAGATGCACGACGACCAGTGAACCGATCGGCTGGTGGCACCCAACCGATCAGCCTGATGGCGAGCCGATCAATCATGGAGATGAGTTGATGAAACCCAGAAAGGCAAATCATAGAGTTCATCTTGTACATGTTGCATGTAATGTGGCCCTAGATGGCCGTGATTCCTCTTGGCTTGAGGAATCACATTAGGATGGCCATAATCATTGCTTTTATCATTTCACATGTTTTCTGTGGGATATAACATGTATATGATACTTACTATAGTGTGGTGATTGGATATGTATATGTACCTATAAAAACCAAATCCCTCATTAAATATTAAAGTTTTAGATGCCTTCCAAATGCGACACATGTGAAAAGCTTGATCATCCAAGTGTGGGCACGCCCTATCATGGTGCATTGTCTATCTCATGGAAGCATGAAGGATGGATATGTGGGTCTGCCCTAGCAGGGTACATATTCATTGTGTTGGCTTTGGGTCAGACTTAACAAGGTGACCTAGATAGGATCTAGCACCTAGAGGAATGGAGGTGATCATGGCAAGGAATTGCATATGACATCTTTCAAGAGTTGGATATGATGCAATTGCCAAAAGTTGCCTACCTGGATAATCTATGTTGTGGGTGACAGCCCTAGTTGGTCCATGACTCAGAGGATTTCAAGATCTTGATCTACTAGGAGATTGTACACTGCAATCTTCTGAATTGATGGTGAGGGCTGTCAATTTGAATCAAAATAGTGGGAGTGGTAATTAATTAAAGGCCTATTTAACTATCATCGAATTTTATTAAAATCAAAAGGAGTTTTGACAAATGAAATTTTCTCTTGTAGAATGGCAAAAGAATCATCTTTTAAAATGGGAAAATTAATTGAGAATAAATTTCATAACTGCTTAGGGATTGTGAGAAGTGTTTTTCTCAATCCAGATATACCGGTAGCCTTTGAATCCACTCTATGTACACTAATTAAGAAGAAGGATAGTTCATTGATGGAGATCAATGGAACAAAGTCTAATGACAAAGGTAAGGGAGAGAAGGTTTCTCTCGCCAAACCAATGTTAGAATCTTTTGCGCTCAAAACATGGAGAGGATGGAAGGAATGATGGAAGAAAAAGTAAGAGATAGAGATCTCTTCTTCTGGTGTATACATGATAGAGATTAACTTTACTACTTCTTTGTCATGGGTACTTGATACCGGATGCGGGTCTCACATTTTTTCAAATGTGAAGGATCTTAAGAGAAGTAGGCCTTTGGGGAAAGGCGAGGTTGAACTATGTGTTGCCAATGGGGCAAGAGTTGTCTTCAGTTCCATAGGAACCTATGAGTTTACTCTACCTAGTGGGTTATTAATAGAGTTGAAGAACTACTATTATGTACCTGTCATAAATAGGAATATCATTTCCGTCACTTGTTTGGACAAGGATGGTTTTGAATTTCTTATTAAGATGGAAAGTGTTCTATTTCAAAAGATGGGATCTTTTATGGAAGTGCCCCAATGTCTTATGGTATATAATTGATAGATCTAGAGACAAGTGTATACAACGTAAACATGAAAAGGAAAAAACTCAACAACTCAAACAAAACATATCATTGGCATTATCGTCTAGGGCACATAAATGAGAAGATCATCTCTAGACTCCATAAAGATGGTTATCTAGACTCTTTTGATTATGAATCAATAGAGACTTGTGAATCTTGTTTGTTGGGAAAGATGACCAAGACTCCCTTTTTAGGTAAAGGTGAGAGAGCTAGTGATCTATTAGGACTCATACATACTGATGTATGTGGGCCTTTTAGAACTAATGCTAGAAATGGGTATCAGTACTTCATTACCTTCACGGATGACTTCAGTAGGTGTGGCTATGTGTACCTGATGAAACATAAGTCAGAAATCCTTGAAAGGTTCAAGGATTTCATGAATGAAGTACATAACCAACTTGGTAAAAGTATTAAAGCACTTCAATCCGATCGAGTTGGAGAATACTTAAGCTAGGAGTTTGAGGACCTTCTGTGAGCCCGTGGTATTGTATCACAATGGACTCCGCCTGGAACACCACAACATAATGGTGTGTTTGAAAGAAGGAATCACACTTTACTGGATACGGTGCGATCAATGATGAGTTTTGTTGATCTTCTGATTTCCTTTTGGGGTCATTCTCTTGAAACCACCGCATTTACACTTAACCGAGTACCATCTAAATCGGATCAAAAGACACCATATGAGATATGACACAGGAAGCGTCCCGATTTGTCTTTTATTAAGATTTTGGGTTGTGAGGCTTACGTTAGGAAAATGTTTCCAAATAAGCTTGGACCCAAATCCTATAAATGTTAGTTTGTTGGATACACCAAGGAAATGAGGGGATACTATTTATACAACCCTACTAACAACAAAGTGTTTGTTGCTAGGACGGTTGTGTTCCTAGAAAAGGAATTTATTTCCAAAGGACGTAGTGGGAGGAAATTACAGCTTGAAGAGGTTCAAGCCCAACAAGAAAACATTGAACCGGTAGATGTACAAGAGGAACATAGAGATTCACAAGGTGTTGTGGAATCTCCGTCTCCTCAAGTAATACAAGGACCGTGTAGATCTAGTAGGACACGCCTTGAACCTAAGAGGTTTGGATACCTTGTGACTCCGGAAGGCGGTGAGTTGATCATAGATGATGATCCAACTACCTATCTAGAGGCTATGGAGGGACCAGATTTTGAGAAATGGCTTAAGGCCATGAAATCCGAGATGGAATCCATGTACTCCAACAAAGTATGGACTTTGGTGGAACCACCCGAAGGGGTAAAACCCATAGGGTGCAAGTGGGTCTTCAAGAGGAAGACTGACATGGATGGCAATGTGCAAACTTATAAAGGCAGATTGGTTGCAAAGGGTTTCTGACAAGTTCAAGGTGCTGACTATGACGAAACGTTTTCTCCAGTTGCCATGATTAAGTCCATCAGGATCATGTTTGCTATTGCGGCTTACTATGACTATGATATTTGGCAAATGGATGTTAAATCCACATTCCTTAATGGGAATATAAATGAGGATGTGTACATGACACAACCTAAAGGTTTATAGATCCAAAGAATGCCAATAAAGTATGTAAGCTACAAAGGTCAATATATGGATTGAAGCAAGCATCTCAGAGTTGGAACCTTCGATTTGATGAAGAAGTCAAAGTGTTTGGCTTTATTCAAAATGAAGATGAACCTTGTGCGTACTAGAAGGTTATTGGGAGCACAACCACATTCCTTATATTGTATGTAGATGACATATTATTGATGGGAAATGATGTCACATCCTTAGAGAAGGTAAAGACTTGGCTTGGGAATACTTTCTCAATGAAGGACTTAGGAGAAGCATCCTACATTTTAGGTATTAAGATCTATAGAGATAGATCTAAAAGGCTTCTCAGACTAAGTCAAAGCATGTACATTGACAAAGTGTTGAAGTGGTTCAACATGGAGAACTCAAAGAGAGGAAACGTCCCCATGCTACATGGAGTCACCATCTCTAGAGCTCAATGTCTCCAATCTTGTGAAGAGAGGGAGTGTATGAATGGGATCCCATATGCATCAGCCATCAGATCCATCATGTACGCTATGTTGTGCACACTCCCAAATGTATCGTATGCCCTCAGCATGACGAGAAGGTACCAGTCAGATCCCAGGGATGCTCACTAGACAGCCGTAAAGAACATCCTTAAGTACTTGGCAAAGGACTAAGGATCAGTTCCTTATATACGACGGTGGGGAAGAATTGGTAGTAAAGGGTTACACCGATGCAAGCTTCCAAACTGACAAAGATGATTACAGATCCCAATCAGGATTTGTGTTTTGCCTAAACAATGGAGCTGTAAGCTGGAAGAGTTCCAAGCAAGAAACAATTTCCGATTCTACTACAGAGGCGGAGTATATTGCTGCTTCACATGAAGTAAAGGAAGTTGTGTGGATCAGGAAGTTCATCACTGAACTTGGTGTAGTTCCCAGTAGTTGTGATGCAATTGAGCTTTATTGTGACAATAATGGAGCTATTGGTCAAGCTAAGGAGCCCAAATCACATCAGCGGTCCAAGTACATACTGCGGCGCTTCCATCTCATACGAGAGATCGTACAACGAGGAGATGTGAAGATTTGCAAATTACCAACAAAAGACAACATAGATGATCCACTGACTAAGGCCCTTTCTCAGCAGAAGCATGATGGTCATGCTATGTCATAAGGGTTGAGGTTCCTAGGTGACTAGCTCTAAGTGCAAGTGGTAGTCTGTTGGTATGTATGCCCATAGAGAAAGTCATGTGATGATTGTAATGGGATACTTTGTAAACGATTTGAATAAATAAAGGCAATTTCCAATCTATATGTTTTAACTGTTTCTGAGATGATAGTGTACCATGATAGATGTTTAAAGAATTGTTTACTCGATGACATATGATTTTAGGTTAAGGACCTAAACAATGAGGTCATATGGATGTTAAGAGTATACATTCTTGTTTAGTCCCTAGTCAGTTTTTATTGAGGAAATAACCATAGACATCAATAACACTAAAGACTAGGTTGTGTGTTGGCTGATGATAGAATCTCATTTGTCATGATATAGTGATATCAAACCAAGCACATAGGTACTTGTTAGAGAACAAGTGTACTAGACAGACCCACCGTGAGAGTGACACATGGAACCATGATTTGGTAGTCACAGTCAACTCTCACAGTGATGGTGGTGAGTGTGATTCTTTGACCTGAAATCACTACACTCAACACATGTCGTTGGGTACACTTTGACATCATCAAATGCAATCCTGAAACATGGGTTGTTATAAAGGTGATGATTGGGTGACTTTGACACATGGGGCTTTTGAGGGGTGAGTGATAGATATGGGATTTGTCCCTCCTAAGGGAGTTTGATGTCCATGGCCACTTGATGAGTAGGATTGAGAAAGGCATGTGCATGCATGTGTGAATCAATATGAGATATTGATGTCACACACATCTCACCCAGTCTGCTATGAGATCAAGGGAATGAATGAACATTGAAAGGATGACTGTATCATGCCTTGAGTTCATTCAGGACATTAGTGAAAAAGGAATTATACATTAACTGTAACACCATTCATGGATTATAGGATTGAAAGTTGTTCTCCAACTTTCTATTTCACTTGGGTAGCACTGATGTGTGACTAGGCACCGCTCTTTTCTTGTGAAGTCATAAGTATTATGGACTTTCACTGCCAATGTGAAATGGACATGTAGGGTCACACACATAGGATTTAACCTGGAAGAGGAGTTTATCCACAAATGATGTTTAGATTGATTACTAAAGGAGTTTAGTAGTTCAATTAAACACTCAATTAATTGATTGCTCAGAATCATAGAGTTCAAGGTGTTGGACCAGATGATTGAGAGTATCAGATTGATTGGAACTAAAATTGACTGATTTTGCATAGTCTGCTGCCCCAACCGATCGGCTCATGGGATGAACCGATCGACTCAGGTTGGTGAACCGATCGGCTCAACTGGTGAGCCAACCGGCTCATGTATCAATGAGATGATCGGCTCAATTGTTGATCCGGTCGATTCATGTGACCAACCGAGTATGTTTGGAAAGTCAGAAGACTATTTTGCAAATACAATTTGGTTCACTTGTACAAATTTGATTTGGACAAGGATTAATTTTTGATTAATCGGAAACAAATATGAAAGTCAATTTGAGTTGGATCAGGACCATGAACCGATCAGCTCAGGCATGAACCGATCAGCTCAGAGCACCAGACGATCGGCTCAGGTCCCAAACGATCAACTCAAGGCCCGAAAAGATCGTTTCAGGGTGGGAACCGATCGGTTCAGCTGGCGCAGGTTGGCTATTTTTTTGGAAAATCTCAAACCCTTCTAATCCTGCTTTAATCCCGCATTGCCCGAGGTATAGAACCCTATCCCATGACCCTCCTATATATAGGGGTATTGGGGGATTCTCAAAGTACAACTCAGAACACCAGTTGCTCTGCAAAGTTGTCATTCACTCTGGTTTTGGTAACCGAGAGAGCCTGAGCAAGTGTTACCCGATAAGGGAGGCACAACAAGGGAAAGACAATTACAGAAAAGTGACTGGAGGTAGGAGAGTGTGTCGGTGACTAGTACGCCGACAGGAGGGTGGACTCCTTCCGATGCCTTGTGTGACAAGGCGATTGGAGTTCCAGGCAGTCCGTGTGGATGACTGTAGAGGCGGGAGACTTCTATCGCTCGGAGGACAGCTATTAATCTCGATAGTCCCCGTGAGACCAGGAGCTACACAAACACCATCCATGACCGGAGGTGACCACCGTGCAAGCTGCGAGGTAACGTCTCCGAGCAAGCCTCAGGACAAGGTACGCCTCTACAAAC
This sequence comes from Alisma plantago-aquatica, assembly GCA_963693085.1. NCBI lineage: Eukaryota > Viridiplantae > Streptophyta > Magnoliopsida > Alismatales > Alismataceae > Alisma > Alisma plantago-aquatica. The sequence goes on from OY856413.1 coordinate 752,951,654, forward strand.
CATCCTTCCTATTGTATAGACGTTGACACGATTCCTTCTTTAGGGGTTTGGGAGAATAAATTTTTTGTTTCCGCTGCCTTCTCTGTCTCCCCTAAAACCCTATAGTGAGGACAAAACCTCAACAACTCCATTAACTTGTCCTCGTACTCATTGATCATCATCGATTCCTGCTGAATCTTCTCAATCTGTGAGATCTTCTCATCAAAATATGTCTTCACGAAGTATCGAATCATGAACTTCCATCAAAAGTCTTCCCACTAATCACTACACAAGGCCTCTTCTCTTCCTTAATGGCCCAACAATGTCCAACACTTCCCTTCAGCTGGTACATTTCATGCTTCACCTTATTATCATCTAGGATATTGAGGAATTTTGAAAGTCTTTTCCAACTTCGTCAGCCACATGTCTGCATCCACCGGGTCTGCTGTACCCACATACTCAAATGCTCCAACATGTATCAACCTCTGAAAAGTATTCCTAGAACCCTTGGATTCCACATTGAGGACGGTTGCCCTTGCTTGAGGTACAAGCACCCTATCCACCATATGTAAAATCATGGCCATGAACTGTCCAAACATGGACTGATAAGTGGGGTTGCACATAGTTGTTGGGTCAAACTGAGGGACTTTAGGCACTCCATGTACTCTGGCCTACCTCCTAGAACCATCTCCTGGTGTAGCAACACTACTCTCAGCATGGTCTTCTCTCTCTTCAAACATATCTATATAAGTAGAAGCTATAATCAGATATGTTGGAGGATGCTAAAACAAACACAACCCTAGCCTATGTCAATGTAGACTCAGCAAACATAGAGCTCTGATACCAACCTTTTCATGTGACAATCTGATGCCACACAAGAGAGATAACTCAAAACAAAGCATGTGATCAATGACTAAACAACCACGTTACCAAGAGAACGGGTAAAATAAAATCAATCTTATATAACCATTATGTGCGGAAATATATTACATCAAAGGTCCACAAACTGTACCATATCACATATCAGGATAGGTATGCACATATGTATAGTGGCCAACTACCACACACATGTTACAAAAGATAACATGTTCATATATACAAGCCATATATTGAACCAAGGCATACTGCCAAAACACATATCGAGGTACATATCATCTACAAAACACAATCCTTCCTGGACCTAAGAGTACAGGGACGACACATAGGACTTTACTACAAGACTAGCAACATTCTAACCTTCTATGTTCACTGATCTCCGAGCTGCTCTTCCTCGACAACACAATCTCTCCCATGTCAAACACGACCACCTAAAAAGATGTGGCAAACCACAAGGGTGAGACCCATGTCCCAGTGAGAGATATAACTCTCCGCCAACAACTATTATAAACATCGATTGTGCTTAAGTAGGAAATAACATTATTAATAGGATGAGCGGATTTAGATAAATGAATAACTTAAAACTAGTTACATAGACTAATTGGGATAAGAAACTACATCAGATAAGTAGAACATGTTATGTACTTAGAAGGAATATGAAGAACATGTATAACAGTTGAGTTCAGTTACTGGATTAGAATACAACTAATATGTACAAGGAACAAGGCAATGGTAAACGTCCAATGTGAAGCATGTTAAATCCAAAAAAATTATACTACAGGGCTATATTAAATCTTTTATTAAGCCCTTGAGAATTTGAGTTGTACCACCCAAATTCCAACAGACCAATGCTTGGTCACAATCAGTTCCAGACAAGATCAGTGAAGAGTTGGAAACTAAGATCTTCTCCTGCACTACTCGATCAGTATGAGTCTGCAACACAGTGACATATAGTCAAACTGCAAGTCATTGACATTTAGTCCTGAAAACAACTAGCCCACCTTGGTACAAGTCTCGACGCTAGAAACTAGGGTATAAAAACCCAATCATTGGGGTACAACCACAATTTTCCTCCAATCACATCTCACACATATATAATCACTGTGACACAATTATATCAATTCTCAAACAATTGAAGCCAAGATGACAAGGACACACATTCACTTGCACCTTACATACTCAACAATATGCTCTTTGAGTTTCCCTTAGGAAGACTCCTTTCACCATCTTGAAAGTTCTAAAACTAAAATGGATCTATGGAACGTGGCACTACATGATTTAGGGTTTCACTTGATGAGTAAATCCAATTGGGTATCTTTTAACTACATCAATCAAGTTACAAGCAAACCCTAGAAAGATTCTACAAAGATTGGGCTAAATTGCATCTTCAGAAGATATAAAACATGTAACGCATAAAGCTGCTCACATCACCACATGATACTATCTCAAAAAGATCCATTGCCAAGGTCATAAAACCATTCACATAATTCTCTGCAAAACATCATAATCTCTCCATGCCTCATCAAAGCTCAGAATTACTACATTACACATATATGCTACTTAAGTTGGCATAGAACTTGCAATTAAGAACTATAATGTCCACAAGATCACCAACTAGGGTTACATCATAGGAGACAGATAATTTATTAACATGATAACTATTCAAGAAATCTAAGCATTAACACCATATAATTAAATTAGAGTTAAGTTTTGCATTGTAACAGAATTTAGGATTTCAAAACAACAATTAACATTTAACCCTAGATATCATCATTTACAACTTTCTTGGAACCATATTAGGTCAACCATTATCGTCACTAGGTAAGAACATAAGCTGAACACATGTCCACGGATTCTCATTGACCGAAGGGAAAATAGGGTCACACATCCTCTATGACCGAAGAAAAACAAACCAAAATGGCCAAAGATAGTCTTCTACTATAGTGATAGAAGAGGAAGGATCAAGCCTTCGACCGAAGAAGCTAGGTCGAAGAGAACTTAAGAAGACAAAGATCACCTCACCTCTTCATCGGCCACAGAGGGAGTTTAACACATGAACAACTAAATGAAACCAATCTCTCTGACCAAAGGAGACAAAGAGAAACCTCATCAACTGAAGGACATAGGTCACCCCTTCGACCACTCAAGGAATCCATCCTTGGATACCCAAAAGTCATCCAAACCAAATTCCCACACAAGACACAACTTGAAATCATTAAGAGAGACAGAAGAACATTCCATCAACATGATTAACATGTTGTTTAACATCATGAAACTGAAAGATCAAGAGATCAACCTCAAGAGGGAAAACAATTTCCAAAATCCCTAAATCCGGTAATCAACAAGACTTAGGCAAAACCATGAATGAGAGGAAAACCATCATTAAGCACATGCATGTAAGAATCAACACCTCCATCATTATGCACAAGACAAAACCCTAATTATGAGGAACAAACCAAGGTTAACCACATGCTTGAAAGGATACCCACTTCCACCATCAAACAAGAGTATGACAACATAGATTAGGGTTTACCAAAGGATATTATCTACTCAAGATCTTTAGGAAAACAAAACCCTAGAAGATAGATACAATCACAAAGATACTTGGAACCATGTTTTAGGAATAAATTAATTGCATGTGAATATTAAGTGTAACTATAATCGAGGAGAGGGTTATATAACTCATTTTGGTTGTGAAGAAACAACTTCTAAGAAAAGAAGATCCAAATAAGAGGGAGAAACCTAGCTTGATCACCTCCACGGACAAGTTATTCACCACCTCAAAAAGAGAAGCAAACCCTAGGTTAAAGAACAAGAAAGAGAGAGCCAAAGCTTCTAGGCCAAAAAGAACAAGAAATAGAGAGGAGATCTCCAATGCAACTCAATACTACCATGGATAACCATGGATTCAGTCAAGAAGAGAGGAGTTCCTCAAGAAGCATTACCATGGAGACACATGGATTTAACCAAGAGAAGGAAAGAGAGGTAGGGTTGTAAGGAAAGAAGATGAAGAGGGTAAATTACTCATCAGGATCAAGGATCACTAGGGATGAGTTGCTCCAACCCTAGATCATACATGCAAGTGTTCAGCCACCTTTCTCCAAGATAGAGCTTTTCTCCTTGACTAAGATCACAAGGGATGAGCTACAAAGATCAGAGAGAGAAAGAGGGTGTAAGGAGATCACTTTCATGCAAAAAAAGGGATATAACGACTTGAGGGTAGGATAGAGGTAAGGAAGGTGAAGTGTCCAACTAAAAATGCCACTTATCTATCAAAACACAACCATGTAAGCAATGACCTCATGCATGCATCAAGGGTCATTAAGAACAATAAAGATCATTGACCACCTTGGTCTAAAGGGTCCATTGGTCGAAGGAAAACTGATCCAAAAACTTGAACGGTCAAAGAGAAAACCAATCCAATTAGTCGCATAGAATCCTATCTATGGTTTCTTGGCTCATCGGCCAAAGAGAACCATAGGTACATCCAAGAAATTCATCAACAAAAGAAACCAAAGTCAAAGGTACGTCATGATGGTCTTTGAAAACCAAGAAGATCATCAGTCAGTTCTTGAAGTCATCACCAAGACTAGGGCATTCGGGCAAAACTCTAATTATAAAATCATGGTGTCAACACATCTCTCCACATCACATCAAGGTGCAATAAAGCGCCCAAGGGATCCACACTCTCCAACATGATGCCAAAGCATGTAGTCACATCAAACATAAGACAAATTGCAAGATAAACCCTAAACGTGGGTAGATTGCAATTAGGTCCACAACAAGCTCACATATAACATAACTAGATCAAAAAACAACAAAACTCGACTAAGCTAAAAACACAAACATCCCACATGTTATTAAGGAACATCACATGATTAGATTAAGATTTTAAGCATTTTATTATGTTAAGCAAAAAAGATCAAGAAAAATCTAGGTAAGGGGTCTTACGACCATAAACCCCTAAAAAGGATTTTGCACTAGAAATCTTACGCACATGTACATGTTGTAGGCCCATAATTTTGCTAATCACTTCCCTAGTGGATGAGGTTTTTTTTAACCATGAACATGTTAATTGAGGACAAATATGATGGGATTTCATCTCAAAGGTAGGGAAAGTTGACGTGCTTAGTTTTACACCATAGATAGTAATTGCCACTTACTCCAACCTATGGGTGTGTGGTTAAATTTCACTATAGTGTATGGCTAAACCATGCCCTCAAGGAGTTACGAGTTGTGGTTGATGGTCAAGGACCTAGCTTGCTACATCCATTTTCTGTGGATTGTCATGGATGATTTAATTTTTAGCCACTTGTTCAGGGAGAAGAAAGGTAGGAGGAAACAAGGACTACGAGCATATTTTGGCATCAACAATGCCATTGTTTCTTCAACATGCATTGAGTTTCCCACCTGTGGATGCGACATTATGTGGAGGAATTTGTGGGATGTAGATAGATGCATTGTATGCAACCTAGGCTGTGCATTGAGATCATTTCCTTCATCAACACCAACCGTTTGTTTCTTTGTACTTTCCATTTCCCCAAAGAAACTGCGCCCCTCTACTAACACACCTGGTAAGGGAGGGTGAGAAAAAACTTGTAGACCATTTTGTAGCCTATACTATTAAACATGTTTGTAGGGGTTTGATGCTTTAATCAAGTGCATATGAATCTTGGTTGTAGAGAAAGATTTCCTATTTGTAGTGCAAAAGAAACTCCAGGCCACCAAGGAGACTATCAATGTGTGGGCAGCAATAATGTGATATATCTTCTCCCTATAACATAAAGCTTTTAAGAAGTTCTTGCGGATAAATCTGGCATTGCAAAATGATCCCATTGATGTTGATATATTTGAGAGGACAAGGAAGTCAAGGAGCACTGTGAGTCTCTCTCCAAGATGGAGGATTGCCTATACAAATAGAGAAGTTGTGTTGCATGGATTCAATGTATGGTGGTTTTAACATGCCTATACAAGGAACTGAAACCTAATGACTTTAATGGGTGGTGGTTTTGACATGCCTGACCGATCATTGGTGATGATGTTTGTGGTTCCATAAAGTGGCTATTTGATAGGGGAGCATGGTAAAGTAATGGAATCATGCCTTCATTATGCTAGTACTCAAAACAAACAACAAGTCTACCATCAGGGTCTTTAGGCCCATAGAATGGTGTAGTTTGCTTTACAAAACTTGGGACAAACTTTGGGCCCACAGACTAAAACTGATGTTGACCTTTTTGGTTTCTCCCAAACATGGCGTGTTCATTCTTGGTAGAAATATTTCATATCGTGTGCAACGTTCAAGTGATTCTTGCACATATTTGGGATCAAACGAGCAAAAAACAAAGTCTACATCAATCTCGACTTATGCAAGGTCCATGATCATGTGATGTGAGAGGGTATTTTGGATTCCAAGAGACATGGACTCGATGGATTCAAGAGTGTGCCCAAAACAACCTCCTTATCAATGCTTGCTAATGGACAACTAGGAAGCCTCTTTTCCATCAATCGTGGGTTACCCCAAGTGACCCATCTTCACCACTTATCTTCACTTTGGTCATGAAATTGCTCTCTCTAATGATCCTTAAAGAGGTGAAACTTAGCAACATAGTAAAATTTTAGGTGAGAGGTACCCTGGTGCTCTCCCACCTCAACTTTGTAAATGACATTATGTTGTTCCTAGATGGGTCTATTCCATGTCTACATGTTGCTGATGTAACACTTGCCACTTTTGGGAGATTCTCAGGTCTGGACCCCAACCCAGATAAATCACCCATGCTCCTATCAAAAGCAGTTGCACCCATGAAGACGATCTCCATAGAAGTAATGAGAAGATACCTTGCAAATACCTTGGCTTCCTACTGATGGCGAGGTATGTGCTTGCACAACTCTATGGAAAGTGTATTGACATGTTATGCATAATGATTAACCTATAACCCATTAAGTACACTTCCTTTCCTGGAAGGATGGTGTTGATTCGATCAACCATCCTTGACTTACTACATTTCTGGGTGTGGCAAGGTTGCGTCCCACTGACTTTACTGGATCGACTACAAATGATTGTTGCCCACTTCGTGTGGGGTAAGTCAGCCCACACTATGTCTTGGAGGAGAATACACATGCCCTTTGAGGAAGGTGAACTTAATTTGAAGAACTTTAGTGAAGTGGTGAGATGTGACACTTTAAAAAAGTCAAAAAATACCATACCAAAACTAAGTCGTTGTGGACTAGATGGATGCATACAAGAATGGGTGCATGCTAGCAAATGATAAAGACCACTAGCAAGGGTTCTCCCACTCATGGAAATGGATGGTGGAGGAGTTCTAGAAGTGCACACACTTATGTCACACCTCTCCACATGGTACCCACTTAGTGAAATCCAATGCGCCCACCCCTTGGGAGGCTTTTAGGTCATGACGCCAACACTACTTGTTGGGCAAGCACCTTTGGCATGCACGCTACATTCCCCAATAGGCTACGCACACTGAGACTTGGATAGCCATAATTGAATGAACTGTGCCCACCTAGTTGGGGATAGACTAGCTGATTATAGACCAATGTGTTGGACTGGACCACTTACTGGTCTTAGCCAAATGGGATGTCAGTTAAGATAGGTTTCTACTATTAAACCTTATTATATTTTTGGGAAATTTTGCCCTAAGTTTTAATTTTTCTAATCCTTTTTTTATTATGAGAAACACTTCCTCGAACGAGCCACTAATGGAATCACCCTAACATGTTAAATTCCTTAATTAGACGTGTGGTGACCACTTACCCCCACATCACACCCAATATCGTGTTATGTCATTGCAACTATTGCCTGGTCAAGGTGCCTGCCAATCATATTTTTTTGGACCGCATCTAATAGGATTCTAACCCGGCAAGGAAGGTTGGGGGAGCACCCCCTTAAGAAATTGTGTCAATATCTAGGTGGCAATTTTTATAGTCCTTCATTACATAAATTACCAAAATTCCAATGATTATGCTCGAATTAGCTATTTTCATGAGTTCCCCTTCACTTCTTTATTTATAGTAGCAGATCCAGAAGTCTACACTAGGATAGGCCATGATATAATAGAAAATTTTCCGCAACAAGATTAATATATAAAATATGGAGAATCTATACATAATTACTTCTACTGCTCAAATAATTTAGAAAAGAATTGTATGCATAAAATTACATAGATAAAAAATATATTATTAATAAATCAAAATAAATGCTATTGAGGTTTCATAGTGAAGATATAGGATAATCATACCAATATATATATATATATATATATATACATATATATATATACATACCAAAAGGAGGTTCATCTAGAACTAAAATCAGAGTAGGGAACATTATCAAAATCGAAATCTAAGTGAAGAATAGCTTTTTAGTGCATGGATCATCATTTTCAAGCAAGAACATGAGCTAGAAAGCTTATGGTGAGCAATAAACATGGAACAAGTTATAAAAATTGCCTCGAATTAGAAGATAAACTCCAAAACAGAAGAAAACACGAACAGGTAGGGTAGAAAATCCAAGCATAAGTTGTGAACTTGCCCATCTAGCACCTTTCTTCATCAAATGAGAAAACCCTAATGACTGGCCCAAATCACACGTCCGGAAGGGAGGCAGACTCAGAAGGAGTCAAACTTTTAGATTTATATCCCAAAAACTTCAAAGACTCTCACAACTTTATTACGGAGTCAGAGTAGATATACGGGGTCAAACACAGGGACGTGGTGACATTTAGGATACTTGAGATTTTGTTCTTAAGTCAGATAAGCCAAGACGATAGCTAAGGAAAGTATGGGTTATAACTAGTCTAGCGGGTTGTCACGGATTAAAACAAAAAAAAAAGAAAAAAATAGAATCTGTGGGATTCTACTAATCAGAGAGAAGGAGTTCCTGGCTATGTAACCACAAGTTGGGCAGTCTATACACCTATTCTCGGGCGTAGACAACCCTCAAACACCCAAGTAAGCAGCCTACATCCAAACATGGTACGTACTATGGTATATGTTCATGTGGGGTCATTCTGCTCGCTCTCGCACAACGTGACTAAAACCCATCAATGATATGAAACCTCTCTCGAGGTTGACAAACCAACATCCTAGATTATTCTAGATACCCTCTCCGATCTAGAATATTCTGAGATGTTAGGAACAAATGACCTTGAACTGACCGCCTTTCAGATTCCGATCCAAACTATCTTCTCTTATCTATTTCTACAATGAATCTCTTTCTATATGCAGAAATATCAGTTCAAGCAAGAAAAAGATCAACCAAACTAGTAATCATAACCAAAAAGAAGAGATAGAACAAAAAATGTACTAGACCTAAATTAAAACTACTTGCTTAAGGTAAAAGTACATAAACATGCCCAAAATTGGCTACATACCCAAGAAGGAGATCAACTAGCCATGGACAAGCATAGTTGGCATCGAACAAAGATGGAAGAACATCATTTGTATAGAAACAAGGGAGAATAGTAGAAGAAAGGAGAAGAAGAAGATATTTATCCCGTGCAAGAGAGGTGGCTCTCGCTCCTTAGTCTCCATATGGTTCGGATGTTGTCTTTGCATCGTCCTACTTGATCTTCTAGATTTTTCGACCTCCTTTCTCCTTGATTCCACCTCAAACAGTAGCTCGGTGGATGTGAAGAGGTGGAAAATGGCTAGAAATGGTGGGAAGTAGGTGAACGATGGTGGAAGTGTGATGGTGAATGGAATCTCGCTAGAGAAGCGGGTGTAGGATGAGTTCTCAAGCCTTTTTAGGTCCTTTTAGAACTCTGCCATAAGGCTCTGGGAACCAAGAGGGGTTGGAACCACGAGGTGGAGGCTCCTAGATCGAACCTAGGACTACCCGTTCGCGAACCCCTTCTCTGGTAGCCAGGGGCAGGTATTTATATGTGAAGCCAACTTTGTGGTTTAGGACGCACTGCGATCGTGGTTCGATCTACGATCACAATATGTGACTCAGTCGAGGGGTGTTTTCCTTCGCGATCGTGGTCTGGGTGTGCATAGTTTTGGGCGTAATCACATTCAGGTCGGGGATTCACCATGGTTGAGGCTCATTCTACGGTTGTAGCCAATCCTGTGATCACGTAGTTGTTGTGGGTCGCAGTCGAGGTCAATGCCTCAGTCACGGTCCTACTCACCTAGATCATGGTCCTCCAGACCACGGTCACAGTTGTGATGGATGGAGACCCTACTGCTGCAAAAATCATGTGTTGGGGAGAAATCTTGGAGAATAGATGTCTTTTCAGGTTTGATGCCTGTAAGTCCCAAAATTGGCTAGTTTGAACAACTTTATCTATGAAAAGATATAAATTACAAAAAGATAGGAAACATGGGATATTTGGGCATATTATATCTATAATGACACAAAACCATAGATAAATGCTTAGCATAAATACATAAATTTGGGTGTTATCAACTACCCCAAGCTTAAACCTTTGTTTGTCCTCAAGTAAGACTATGCACAAAGAACAAAAAGATAACATCCAAATTAAGCTTGGCGGTAAATGCTAAGGTTGAGAAAAATAGTTAAAACATCAATTCTCTTGATCCATGTTGTTTCATAACAAACCCCCACCAATCTAGTACAATCCTGCCAAAGTAAGATCAAAGAGCAACCAACCAAGATTAAGCTAATTCACTAGAACCTGTCGATACTCATGAGGGTTTGAATCATAATTATACAACATAAAAGCATTGTAACATACATGATCACACGGGTGATGAGCAATGAGCCATCATCATGTATCCATGTAGACCAATCAGGGGCAACTTATTCAGGTCCTAAGAAGGAATATAAGAAAAAAGACTCTAATGACTTATGAGGATCTGGATCTGTGTTGGTTGGTCCATGTAATGAGCAGTAGTCCCTACAGTTCGAGCCAGTTGGTCCAAAGCAGTGAGATAAACTCCTCGTACTGCGCTCGAACCAACTACTACTGGGACGGTCCCATAGGTCTCCTAGGGGTTCCTGGTGACTCTCTAATGAGCTTCTGGAGTGATACTACTAGGAATGACATACCCGCGTTCATGAGCACAGTAATACACCAGTTGGGCATCATCCTCAACTCTCCTAAAAGAGGAAACAAGCGCTCATTTATTCACACTCAAGCTTTTATTCTCTGAATTCTATTTTTATAGGCTTGGGTGAGAACTAATCTAATGTTTTTGGGGTTTTTTGGGTGGCCAACCCTCTTTTGATAATTTTTAATCTTTTATCTTTTTTGACTCAATGTAAGGTGAGAGGGCGCATAGTACATCAAGGAAAACACTTCAACTTTATTATAGCTCAAAAATCATCATGATTCGTTTGACACAAATGTGAAAAGTAGAAATTATGATTCAAGGATCCTTAGAATAGAGGCAAGATTGTGAAACCGCAACTAGGAGATGTTTTAGCTCTTTCCAATGGTCATATACCTTAGATTTGTCATTCACAACAAAGATCAAGGAAATAAAGCTTTAGGCTATGAAAAAGGCACATAACCTTAGATTTAATACCAGACTTAAGGAAAGAGTCAATGAGAAAGTCAACCAAAAGGTCAAGAAGTTTAAGATGAAAAATTTTAGGCATAAAGATAAGCATTTAGTTATAAGATTTGCATTGCATAGCCTTAATTGCAAAGATACAAATTATGAAACAAAGTCTTACAAAGCTTGAAATTTTGAAAATTGTACACTAAATTTTACGCTAGATGCAAGGGTCATAGAGGAATAATGCATGCATGCTATGAAAGAAATAAAAGGGAAAGGCAGAAGATACACCCTGACTACCAACCACCCCAAGATTAAAAATTTTTGCTCATCCCTAAGAAAATATCAAGCCTTTGATGGTAAGGAAAGCGACTGCTATTGGTAGTCGTTGTTTAAAAATTGATCCAGATCGCCTAAACTGCTTGATGTGATCTCATTGTTCTGGTTTAGATCTTGTTGAAAATGAAACGACTGCTCGATGTCTTGGGCCGACTGATAGTAGGGCCAGAGGGGTTGTTGGAATGGTTGCTGCTAATTTGGTTGAGGCGGTAGAGGAAAGGCTATGTTGAACCTCTGTATGAGGTACTACACATCCTGCTCCAATCTATCAAACCGTCTTCCTGAGTCAACTCTGAAGTCCATTATGAACTCATAGAAGCTCCCCGCGTTAGGATTTGGTGCGAATTTCCCCTGCTCAGGGGGTTGCGGGTAATCTACGGTAGGCATCTCTGTGTAGGGTCCTCCCTGATATAGTTGTTATGGAAGGTTGCCCCTGTCTGCTGTCCATCCTCCTGAGCTTCTGGAACTGGTGGTGCTGAAGTAGAAGCTCTTGCAGCTCTGCCCGTATGGTGAACGTTACCATGGGCATCCAATAGAGAGACGTCCATGAATGTCGTCTGACATGCGAACTCTACATTAGCTGGCAGTAGTATTCTGTGCTTGTAGTGACCGAAATATATAGATATCCTGCAATGCATTGTTGGACCACTCCTGAGTAGATTAAGTGGTCTAAGTCTAACTTGGACCACTCAGTTGTTTCTTGCATAAGTGCTAACTGTTCATCTCCAATTCCGAGATGGCACGCCATAAGAGTGACAATTCCTGTCATTGACATGAATTGGACTTGCTTCTTGGAAGAGTAGTGGATGTGGAGGATAATGAAGTTCCCCACATTCACTTTATTTCCTACTACCATACACCAAAAAATGTAGAGGTCAGCTGCACTGAGCGCTCCTTGACTGTCTTGCTTTTCTAAGATGCAGTTTGCAATCACCCGATGCAAATAATGAATTGTCGGGTTGTGGATGTGCAAAGCTTTGGCACCCTTAGTCACGCATTTGTCTTCCCCCGTAAGCATTTTCCATGCTTAGACAACATTAAAATTGTGGTCCCATGTCTCTACCCATGCTCTAGACATCTTAGTACAATCTTCAATAGAGCGTGACAACCAGCTATTGAGTATGTCCATAGTAACTTTAGGGGCTGGTTAAGGAGGTCAAAATGCAAGGCAATGTGTTGCTAGTCCTTATATGTATCTAGCGTAGCATAATACTCACAAGTGAGTCTATGGTAGGTGTTGCACTGTGCATACACGAGGACATCTAGGTCTATGACTACAAGATATCGGTCGACTTGTTCTCAGATCCTGAGTCTAAGGAGTGTTCCAGGATCAGCATATCTCAGGCCCACTAGTCTGTGCTTGTCTCTGATCAGAGTATTAAAGTTTTGCTTTTGCTTCATACTCTTGAATAAAGGGGAAGGGAGTGAGCTTTGGTTGATACTGCCATAAGTGATGTGGCATCTATTCCCCTAAATAGAATCATGTGAGGAAGTCGACTTTGAAAAGGATGTAAACTGTTCTACTGACTGTCAATGTCAATCGCCTATAATTGAAGCTCTATGCAAAAATAATGGGCTCTCCTGACGTCCCGTCGAAGTTTGGGCTGTTGTGGATTGACTCACCACTGTAGGTATTCATAAAAGTGTCAGATATGAGTAGTAGTCTGAACCAGTCTCTTGTGACCCGAACCCTGGAGTATAAATCATAGCCTGATCTTCATATATCGGGTTTGTGGTTTGAATGGCGTCGTGTGGCTATAAGCTCCCGTATTATGATGTTGACGCAGATCTTCCTTCCCCTTTCTTTCGTGTTATATACTTTTTAAGCTTTTTAAAGCTATTTTTCATTGCATTCATGGTGTCGTTTCTTCTGATGCAGATCTGGTTGGCTTGACTGTTGTGAAGGTTGGTGTTGCTTCCCCAAGATACTCCAAGTTCGCCCATGGTTTGGACTGCGAATGTGGTGAAGACCACAATCGTAGTAGTGACTGCTACCATGAAGCAAGCTTTGATACCACGACCTCGATAGGTTGGACACTGCGACCGAGGTCCACCAGGTGATTGCAATTGTGGCCACCAAGGTGGTATTGAGCACTAATCCACCTGCGATCGAGGTGAACCGTGACCTGTGTCCTAACCGTGATCGAGATCAGCGGACTTGGTGTAGCCTGAAGCATGTGGTCGGTGGAGTTGTTGTGCCACTGCTTAAAGACCGCAGTCGCGGTCTAGTTGAGGCTATTGTTGTTGGTGTCGATACACTTGTTCCTTCCTTATTAGCTAACGATGGTGACATAGGGGAAGAGATGAAAATGGGTGGGGAGCAGCGCGACGGTGGAGGGAAGATGGGGGTTAGGCGAGGAGATGATGCCTCGGCCGAGTGATATTTATAGGCCAGGTGTGCAGCCATGGCCTCACCCCAAATCACGTGAGATTGCGGGCAGAGAGGCAGAAAACCAAAAAAGGCACTAGTACATAACCGGCCTTTAGTGTCGGTTATTTAAGGCCTTTAGTGTCAGTTTTTAAGCGACACCAATGTGGGCACTGCTAAAAGCCCAACTGTTACGCGTCAGTTCTCAAACTGACGCCACAACCCTTCACGTGCCACCGAAAATGCACCAGCAGGGGGTATAGGCATCGGTTATTAGCTTTGAAACTAACACCATATACCTTTGCGCCACAGAAAGGGCGCCATCTGGGGCACTATCGACGTCGGTTTATTAGTGATAACTGATGCCATCTCACACGCTGCCACAGCCGTGCTGGTCAGCACAGTCGTGGTGTCTGGTCTGTTGCCACGGTCGTGCTGGCCAGCACGGCCATGGTGTCTGGCCCACTACCATGACCGTGCTCGCCAGCACGGCCGTGGTGTCTGGCCTCATTAGGGAAATCGACGTCGGTTACTAGTAGGGCAAGGGACACTGTAACCATATGTCGTCAGTTTTATACAAATAACCAACACCTATTTTATGTTTTTTTTCTATCAGTCTGCAGACCTGCTGTGGCTGGTCGTAGGATGAGAAACCTACAGTTTAGTTATGAACTGTAGGTTTTACGACATCCATTGATATCAGCCAACAACAGGCCACAAACCTGTAAAATTAACAACATAAATGTTCACAGATTTAGCAACTTGCAGTTCCATTCGATTTTCACACATGTAGAAACATTCATATAGCAATATGTAGTTTCATTCATTTTCACATTCACACATGTAGAAACATTCATATAGAAACCAACAGTTTCATTCATTTTCACTCAGACACATGTAGAAACATTCAAATATGTAGAAACATTCACACATATTATAATTCAGAAATTCATTTACAAAATATCATTCTTTAGTCATTATTCACTATCAACATCCCAATTATATGTTAAAAACCCCACTACTTGTATGGCTGTTTCCCATTCTTCTCTTACATCATTCAATTCTTCCGTCATATAGGGAGCATGTACATTTGGTAAGGCCTTTCCTGTATTGTGGTCAGTTTTAAACACCTGCAAAGAGAATGTTGTATATATATAATTAATAATATATAAATAAGAGTGATATATTTCATATTATCTAATGAGACTATATATAATACCTTAGGAATGGTATCGATGTCCACTGCGGCATATTTGATAATCATGTGCATAAATCACATCACATAGTATGCACATGCCCATCTGTTGTCTTGTGTAGCACACTATAAAGTGAAACATACAAAATATTAAAAAAATACAGCTAATTAAGCATTGTTCACATAAATAATATATACATTGCAGTCGATAACTTACTTCCACGTTTGTCCAAATTATTTGTTGGTTCTTTTCCTGGGGACCTTTCCTCCAGCCTTTTTGAACTCATCTAAACCCCTACATGTTAATGCAACACAGTACATTGTATAATAAAATAGTAATATAATAACATATGTTAACGGATATGAAAATGAAATATTTCTCTCTGGAATAATGCCATTTTCATTTTATGTCCATATTTTGAATTCAATTTAGTCCCCTTAGGATCTAGATAATAGACATTGAACGTATCGGGGACAATAACTAGTAACTCCCAATGCATACCACTAGAGGTTAAAAAGTTAAAATTAATAACTCAAAATCCACAATAAAAATGTAATTTTCTTAAGTCCAAATTATAAGCAAAGTAAACTTACTCCACATTGAATGGAGCTATTATCAACGTCTTCTTATTTTGAGAAAAATTTGTAAAATCATCACAGCAGTATTGTTGAACTGACGGAGGGTCTTTAGCTACGAGACTAATCAAAGATGGAATCAAAAATCCTACATGTTCGAATGAAAAATCTGCACATATCTTGTCTAAGTAGCTGCAAAACATGTATTATGTATGCATTAATAAATAAGAAACCAGATCACCAGATCCTACACAAAGTATATGGATGTATAAAGAAGATCTCACCTTATCCATAGCTCTATCATAGATGTATTCAGCCAATCATATCAAAACAACTCCAAAATATCTTGTATAAATAGGTTGCTTTCGTATGATTGACCTACAACATCCACATCTATAGAAACAGTTATAGGGCAATTTATATCACGTTCCCCTAACCATATTTCCATACCCCTACAATCAGGACCTAACGAGATAGGTAGGTCCTGTAAAACCCAACTTGGTAATGTAGGAGGTGGAGGTGGAGGCCTAGATGTTGTGGGTGTCTTCTTTTTAGCCTGTATATATATAATTTCAGATCAACTGACATCATATACACACACTAACAATTTAACGTAATGTAAATTTACCATACAGTTTCAGTATAGAGGACAACCGCTTTTGGCCACAACATCACTCCGTCTTCTGCCTCACCAAGCGTTTCACAATCTGGGTGGGGATATGGCAATGGAAGATCCATCCAGTTGGGGAATATATGTAGCGGGCTCACACGAACCCAACCAGCTGGTAATGGAGACCCATGAAACATTTCCCCTGGTAGGGATGGGTAAGTCGACGCCTCTGCAATGACAAATTCTTTACTTTTTAGACGGCATGGCTTCAACCCCTACAAATTTTTGTGTAAAGAATGTTATATACATATATACATATCATCTTGAAAAGACTAGTTATTATGTCATAAAAGTACTTACATTGGATGTACTAGGTAGTGGGTCTACAGGATTACTCCCAACCTCTGTAGTAGGAGTAAAGCGGGACGCCATAGGTACTGTCTACAGAGTGGCAGTCTGAGATGCCTGCCACTTGCTCAGTGCTTCTTCGAGTTTCCTATCAACTAGCTTATCTACATATATATGGATAAAAGAAATGTTAGCTTCTGATTATTGAATTCTCTTTAACAGTAACATTATAAAGAAAGAATAGGTTACCTCTTCTTGTGAATGTCCCGCTTTTGGGACATGTTTGCGCTGGGATGGCCCAAAGAATGCTTTGATACCCACACCAGCGCCTACTGCCCTAACACGTCCAGGATGCTCTGGGTTACCCAGAGTAACTGTTAATTCATCCCTTGTGCCCTCAGGGATGAACTTTCCTTGTTTCCTCTACTCGTGCAGCTCCCACTAATCGCAAAAACAAAAATTTGTAATTAAGTAAACACCACAAATAATCAATATTCAAATGATTGTTGTAAGAGTTGTATTTTACCATTTTTGCAGCCGCCTCAGCAGTTGCGGGCTTCCTTATTCCTCCCTTCTTATTTTTCCTCCCAGTTATCCATACATCATGGCGAGGCAGAGGACTCCTGCGTAGTAGCAGACTGAGCAATAGCCTCGGACTGTAGTCTTTGGTGAATGCCTGCATACCCCTTTGGACCCATTGTTTGGTCATGCACATTCAGTGCATGCCTTGCTTTTTACGCCTCACTGAGGGCCTAGTTAGTATGAACATTAATTTTTTGGTTAGTAAAAATGTTAATCTTGAATAGATGAATACAACATATATTAATTAAATTGGGGGCGATGCCTAATACCTTGAATTCATCAGTTTGTCTTGAAGCAACAAATGCATCCCATTCTTCTTGGGCCAGGAAGTTCCACTGTTCTATGGTTGTCTTCTTCCTCTTTTCACCTTCTTTTATGTATTCTCGGGTGAGATTTGTCCTATAGTTCCTTAGGACTCTCCCATAGCGTTGCATCACACATTTACGATGCAACTTTTCATCCAATTCAAATATACTCTGCAAAGTATAATTGCTATTAACTAGTATCCAAAAAATTAGTAATCTAACAAATAGAATTGCAAATTAATAATAACTCATGCATAAATCCTTCCATATTATGTCTTTCTTCTCCTTAGGAACTTTATGCCAAGAATCTATCTTACAACCGCAATGGCTACGAGTAACATACCCAAGATATGAAACAAACGAATTGCGATTCACTCCAAGTGCATTTCCTGCATTATCAAAATACACAACAAGTTTGGGTCCATTGCCCCTTTGCGCTATTAACTTCTTCATCGTAGTGATGCCCCTTCTCTTGTCAACTTTTTGGTGATGCTCATCAAATGCCTCAAGTGCTTCAGAGGGTATATTTACATCATCAACCTAAAATTTGACAAAATAAACACACTTATAGGATATAACTAGAAATGGACATATAGATATACATATATGATATATATTTTTAAAACTTACATTGTGAGGTGACACATTGATGTCCTCACCCTCACGGTAATCATCAGCACAGTCATCAGGAGAATGCTCAGCCATCTGAAAGTTCACATTCACATTGTAAAGTTCACATTGTAAGGTAATTCATATTGTAAAGCTCACATTGTAAAGTAATTCACATAGTAAAATTCACATTGTAAAGTTCACATTCACATTGTAAAGTAATTAACATTGTAAAGTTCACATTGTAAAGTAATTCACATTGTAAAGCTCACATTATAAAGTTCACATTCACATTGTAAAGTAATTCTCATTGTAAAATTCACATTGTAAAGTTCATATTCACATTGAAAAGTAATTCACATTGTAAAGTTCACATTTAGAAAAATAAAACATATAAAAAAATATAAACATGCCTCTAATATTGCGATTTTTTATCAATTAACAATCCTTCATTGTGATCTCTGTGCACATACAAGTCATCATTAGCTTCAATATTTGTTGGTGTTGGCAACCCAACTGAGAATGGACTGGAGTCATCATACTTATCATAGTACTCTTCTTCATATATAGGATCTTCAATGAACTATCTTTTACCATGAAGAACAACTGACCATTTATCATTTGCAGGATCATTGATATAAAATACTTGTTTCGCCTGTGATGCCAATATGAATGGTTCACCCTTCTCGCCAATCTTTTCAAAGTTCACTAAAGTGAAACCCAATTCATCCACTATAATTCCTTTGGTGTTATCAACCCAATTACATTTGAAGAGAGGAATTCTGAAATCTATGTAGTCAAACTCCCATATGTCTTCAATGACACCGTAATATGACATTTTAGCTTCATGTGGACTCTTATCATTTGCACTTGCAAAAAACATAGTCGACGCTTGAAGGGTGACCCCACTATTTTGGACGACACTCTTATCATCTTGGCACTTTGTGTAATATGTGAATCCATTAATGTCATACCCTTCATAAGACATAACAGTCAATTTCAGTTTAAAGGTGAGGCATTTGATAGTTTCAATAATATCATCTAGTGTTTGAGATAGTTGATGTAAGACTTTCTCTTCGAACCACTTAATAAATGTCTTGTTATGCTCTCTAGCATGCCACATTGTATTGGCTTGAGGATATTGTCTCTTGATGCAATTGGTATGTTCCTCGATATAAACACTCACTTCGTCCATGTTGTGTAAAATATACAAGTGACCTTGTTCCAACTGCTCACGGTTGGTTACTTTCACCCGTGATCCCAAAATTCCTTTGCCAAATTGCTCCTCAATATTCTTGTCATTACCAGGAGCGTCATTACCACTGAGAAAGTCATTGCAAAAATACATAACCTCTCCTGCCACATAACCCTCAATAATACTCCCTTCAGGCCGATTACGGTTTCAAACATCACTTTTAAAAATGCTCATGTATCATTCAAAGGGATACATCCAATGCAAGAAAATAGGTCCCAACATTTTCACTTCCCTAGTCAAGTGGACAACAAGATGCACCATGATATCAAAGAACGACGGAGGAAAATACATCTCAAGCTGACATAGGGTAACAACCACTTCTCTTTCCAAATTATCAAGAGTATCAGGGTCAATAACTTTGCTGCACAGACTATTGAAAAAGAAACAAAGTCTGGTGATTGCAAACCTTACATGCTTCGGCAATATAGATCGAATTTCCTTAGGAAATATTTGATGCATTAGAGTGTGACAATCATGAGATTTAAGACCTATCAACTTCTGATCTTTCATTGATACCAATCTACGGATGTTGGATGAGTAACCCTGTGGCACCTTAACATTTACCAAACATTCACAAAAAGCTTTCTTCTCCTTTCTAGACAATGTGTAACAAGCGGGAGGTAAGTATGTTCTCTGATTTCCCATTTCACATAATTTTGTTAATTCTGACCTTATTCCCATTTCACGTAGGTCCAGTCTGGATTTTAGCCCATCTTTAATCTTACCTGGTATATTCAACAAAGTACCAATGATACTATCACAGACATTTTTCTCAACGTGCATGACATCGATACAATGCCTGACTGTCAAAGAACTCCAATAAGGAAGATCCCAAAATATTGACTTCTTATTGAATAAAGATTTGTCACTCTGTGTGTCCATAGTACATTGTGATCTCTTACCAAGTTCATTGACAAAGTCTTTTACTCTTTCATAAACAACCTCCCCTGGTATAGGTTTAGGTGCACTCCATTCCTCATTCAATCCATTGAATGCTTTGCGCTTCCTACGATACAGATGGAATTTTGTAAGAAACCTTCGATGACCGAGATAGACCGTCTTACTGCCATGTTTTAATCTTGTTGAATCAGTGTTCTCTTCACATATAGGACACGCTTTAGCTCCTATGACACTATATCCAGACAAATTCCCATATGCTGGAAAGTCATTAATTGTGCAAAACCACATAACATGCAAACAAAATGTCTCTCGTCGTGAAGCATCATAGGTCATCACACCTTCACCCCAAAGTTTCTTTAAGTCATCAATCGGAGGTTAAAGATAAACATCGATATCATTTCCAAGTTGTTTAGGGCCCGATATCAAAAATGACAACATTACATACTTATTTTTCATACACAACCAGGGAGGAAGATTGTATATAACAAGCATGACTGGCCAAGTGCTATGTTGGCTGCTCAATGTCCCGTACGGATTCATCCCATCTGTACAAAGCCCAAGTCTTAGATTCCTAACTTCTTCACCAAATTCAGGGTACAATAGATCAATCTTCTTCCACTGTGGGGAATCAGACGCATGTCGTAGGATTCCATCATTATTTTTCTTAACATCTGCATGCCACCTCAAATTCTTCGCATCTATCGGATTGGAAAACAAGCGTTGAAACTGTGATATTATTGGTAGACACCACATCACCTTGACAAGAGAACCAGTTTTGGACTACCCCGAAGTCATCAATTTATACCGTGACGCACCACATTTTGGACAATCTTTCAAATCCACATAGTCCTTTTGAAATAATACACAATCATTCGGGCATGCTTGTATCTTCTTGGCATCCATTCCAATTAGGCACAACAATTTCTTTACCTGGTATGTTGAGATTGGCAGCTCGTTTCCTTCAGGAATCATTTCTTTCAAAAAAGACAACAATGACGTGAAGCTTTTGTCGCTCCATCAATTGTTAGCTTTCATCTTATACAATCTCAACACAACGCTAAGCTTTGTAAACTTAGTACAACCTGTGTATAACGATATCTCAGCATCATGCACAATGTTTCTAAAAATGGGAGGTGGATCAGTTTGCTCTACCCCACAACTATCCAACATCGCATCAACGATGTCTACTGGAACTGGTTCATTCACATCTACGTCATCGGAGGCAATTTGTTCTTCCACACAAGCACTGCTATCGATATCCACTGTTTTCGAGTTTGAAATCTCTCTATGCCAGTGCCATTCTGTATAGCCTTGTATAATCCCATTGCACATGACATGACTTTTGATTTCATCACCAATGCTGACTTTCAAGTTATTACCAATTCAAGATTATGGTGAAATGTGTATTAGGGTTTTAATATCTTAATTTAACATGCATCAAAATTTACAGAATTAGGTCAAGCATTAGTATTCAATTACAAATATATCTTCTTCTTCCTCTTGCTCCCTCCTTACCAAATAGATAAAAGCAAGGCCACAACCGCGGCTGTATTGACCTACCACAGCTGTCGCCATCCCACACGGTCGTGGTTGTGTTGGCCTACCATGGCCGTGCTGGCCAGAACGGTAGTGGTCGGCCAACACAGCCACGGTCGTGGCCATCCCACACAGTAGTGGCCTTGATTTAATCCATTTGGTAAGGAGAGGGAGCAGGAGGAAGAAGAAGAGGGGCCTGAAGGGAGAAGGAAGAAAAGAGGGGGAAGAAGAAGAGGGCTACCTAGCAGCGTGGAGAAGAGCGGCAGCGGCGGCGGTGTGAGAGCAACAGTAGTAGGAGAAGGAGGCGGTGAGTAGAGCTATAGGCGGCAGAGGTGGAGGTCAACGACTAGAGCTGCAGGCAGCAGTGGTGGAGGTTGGTGAGTAGAGTAGCACCAGCAGCAGGAGAAGGAGGACGCGGCAGTGGCGGCAGTGAGTAGAGACGCACCAGCAGTAGCGGCGGCGAGCAACAGGTCGGGTGATTTTAGGCGAGCAGGCGAGCAGCAGGATAGGTGTCGATGAAATAGAAGAACGAGGAATACTCGGGTGATCGCGGGTCTATTAAGTTTGTAAACGGCGTCGGTTATCTACAAAATTGACACCTAAAACATTAAGTGTCGGTTGATAGTAACAATCTGACATCCAATTGGACATTCCTTTACCCTAATTTTTTTGGCAGGGACGGCACGCACATCCTATAACGTCGGTTATGCTAAGACAACTGACGCCCATATTGGAACTTTTGGCGCAAATTTTATCTTCATTCAGTGTCAGTTATTAGGTAAAAAACCGATGTTGTATCTGATACTTTGACACAATTTTTTTTGCTCGAAAAAATTGGATTTTGCGGGCTACTTTAGGCATCGATTTCTTTTCTTCAACCGACACTGAATGAAAAGTGATACCCGTGTCTGGATGGTCTTCAAATATAGACGTAGGATGTCCTTATTAACCGACGTTTAATGTTAACATCATCGGTTTTACTAAAAAACCGAGGCCTCTAAAAGTGACGTTGAACGCTGTTTCTGTAGTAGTGAGGCATCGGAGACCTAGTCAAAAGGGACAAAAAAATGGGTCCAAAGAGCAACAGTCGGTCAAAAAAGCAGAGACAACCTGACATGCTGGTCAATCAGGCCGAAAAAGCACACCCGGGTCTTGTGTATCCACAGTCGCGGTCTCACTGTCCTACGATCACGGTCTAATGCATGCATGATCGTGGTCTAATGCAGGCATGATCGCGGTCGCGGTCTAGTTAGCAGGCCATGGTCGCGGTCCTTACCTTCAGACTGCGGTCGCGGTCCCAGCTCTGCCATGCAAGGAAGGATGAGGGTGGGAAGCCTTTAGGAGATGAAATCTGAACCAAACATCATGGAAGAGCAACAAGGAATGCCAATTAACCTCTTACAAGATATGGGCCAAAGACAGTTGTTAGGGTGCAGAGATGGAAGTGCATGAAAATTTAAAAGAAAACTAGATGATGCAAAATAAACTAAATTTCTAGCAGTTAGGGGAAAGATAAAATTTAAATTGACTTTATTACATAATATTTGAAAAGTAAAGATCAAAGAGAAATTGTGTAGGAAGTAGGGGGTGGCTGCCCTACATCTCCTACACTTGGATCCAAAACCTATAGTTTTGGGGTCCGATTTACCTATATCTCGCTGCTTCGGTTCACCTTGTAGTGGCACAATATGTAGAGAGGTGCCCCCTTCCAATTCTGAAAAAGAGGAATAAAGTCTGGAGACTCAGTGAAGTCATCCTTGTGTGGTGATTTTACTTAAACCACATTGGGATGAATTCTTTGGCAACTCATCTTCAAGGTAATTTCCAAAATATGAATATGCACAGGAAGGTCCTAGGATGTTGACACAGGATGAGAAGGAGGGGAGAGGTTGAATGTCTTCTGGAGGACTCTTCTATTCTCTCTCCACCTCTAAACTCGAGGTTGGATACTTAGAAATTTTTTAATTTATAATCTGGGTCATCCAATCATCTTCTGAACAAGTACCCCTGAAATGATCCATTTGTCCAGGTTCTACCACCCCAAGTTTATCGCCTTCTGTGGGGTCCAGGGTGTCTTCATGCTCAACAACCATGCTGTAGTGGATTGACCATCCTGCTTCATCAATATCCCCCAAGCCTTTTAAGGGGATGGTGGTAAGTGTTAGATCATGTTGTTCCAACTCGTCATCATCAGTATATTCACTGCTCCAAATTGAGCAGTTGTCATCGTCGTCATCGAACAAATTGTACCAAACCATGATGGATGTACTGCTCAAGGCTAAATGACAAGTCTCAATGTGACAGTTATCACTCTAGTCTGGATTAATGTTTGACTCAAGTTCCTCAACCCAACCTTTTGGCTGTGAGGTTGTTTGGTTATTAAAATGAGGGCAAGTGTCTTCATCATTGTCATCATAAGACCATTTATGTGTGTGGCTTGTATTTTCCATTGGTTGATCAGCTAAATCATCTGGATAGAATGAAGGGATTTTCCAGGTGGGTTGGTCTTCACACAAAAATCCTGATGAATCCAGTTGAGGGTCCGAATTAGATGGTTAGGCATACTCCTCTTCAGACCCAATGGAATAGACTTAGGGACTAAAGTTTTCATTGTAAGACGATGGCACTTACAACTGTGTGGTAACCAAATCGATGAGTTCTTGAAGCTTCCTACCTTGTGCAATGCCTTTTTCACAAAGATGTTGAACTTGGGCAGCAATTCCTTCAAGACCTATTAATTCCATCTTGCACTTTTATTATAGACTCGTTGATTCAAACTAGTGTTCCTGGATAAATCCATGCTCAGTAGTTTGAAGAAGACTTCTATTGCGGTCTGTGATTTCAGTGGCTACCTGGAATTGGTGATCTTGTTTCTCTAGTAGATGTTGGAGTGGAACAACATTTTCTTGGAGATGAGGAGCTAAGGGGGTGAGTGCGTGAACACTTTCCCCGACCAACTATACTGCCTTAATCAGTTCTCGATCCCATGATAGCACGGATGTCGAGGGCTAACTGGCAGTCTCCATTGTAGAAGCATCTATATATGACGACGGTGGAGGTGAATATAGCTCGATGAGTTGTAAGGTGCAGCTTTCAATTATTTTCCAACAGTTGGGATTGCACAAAAATTCAGGAGGATAGGTGGTCAGGATGACTTGTCTTGCAGAGGCAAGATCCATGGCTGAAAAGGTATATAGAAAAGGAAAGTTATTCAGTATATATGGACAAGTATGTTTAAAAGAAAAGAAAAACCATGCACATATATATGGGCTTAAAAGTGACAGAATAAAGTCTTTTAGGCGTGTAAATGTAGAAAATCATGTCCCCGGTAACGACGCCAAAAAGTTGACCAGCCAAAATCGGGCGTCTGGAAGGGAGGCAGACTCAGAAGGAATCGAACTTTTAGATTTATAACTAGAAACCTTCAAAGACCCTTGCAACTTTATTACAGGGTCAGAGTAGATATATTGGGTCAAACACAGGGACGTGGTGACGTTTAGGATGCTTGAGATTTTATTCTAAAGTCATATAAGCCAAGACGATAGTTGAGGAAAGTAAGGGCTAGAACTAGTCTAGCAGGTTGTCACAGATTAAAACAAAACAAAGAAGGAAAAAAAATAGAGTATGTGGGATTCTACTAATCAAAGAGGAGTTCCTGACTATGTAACCACAAGTTGGGCAGTCTATACACCCATTCTTGGGCGTAACAACCCTCAAACACCCAATCAAGTAGCCTACATCCAAACATGGTACGTACTATGGTATCTGTTCATGTGGGGTCATCATGCTCGCTCTTGCGCAGTGTGACTAAAACCCATCAATGATATGAAACCTCTCTCGAGGTTTACAAACCAACATCCTAGAATATTCTAGATACCCTCTCAGGTCTAGAATATTCTGAGATGTTAGGAACAAATGACCTTGAACTGTCCGCCTTTCATATTCCAATCCAAACTATCTTCTCTTATTTATTTCTACAATGAATCTCTCGATATAGGCAGAAATAGTAGTTCAAGAAATAAAGAGATCAACCAAACTAGCAATCATAATCATAAAGAGGAGATCAAACATAAAACGTACTAGATCTAAATTAAAACTACTTGCTTAAGGTAAAAGTACATAAACATGCTCAAAATGGGCTACATAGCCAAGAAGGAGCTCGACTAGCCATTGACAAGCACAGTTGGCACCGAACAAAGATGGAAGAACATTATTTGTACAAAAACAAGGGAGAATAGTAGAAGAAAGGAGAAGAAGAAGAGATTTAGCCCGTGGAAGAGAGGTGGCTCTCGCTCCTTAGTCTTTGTATGGGCCAGATCTCATCTTTGTGTTGTCCTCCTTGATCTTCTGGACTCCTCGACCTCCTTTCTCCTTGATTCCAACCCAAACAACAACTCGGTGGATGTGCAGAGGTGGAAACTGGATGGAAATGGTGGGAAGTGGGTGAACGATGGTGGAAATGTGATGGTGGATGGAAGCTCACTGGAGAGGATGGTGTAGGATGAGTTTTTTAGCCTTTATAGGTCCTTATAACTCTCCCACAGGGCTCTGGGAACCAAGAGGGGTTTGAACCACAAGGTGGAGGCTCCTAGATCGGACTTAGGACTTCCCGTTCATGAATCCCTTCTCAGGTCGCCAAGGGTGGGTATTTATAGGTGAAGCCAACTTTGCTGTTGAGGATGCACCATGGTCGCGGTTCGATCTATGGTCGTGGTAGGTGACTCGGTCGAGGAGTGTTTTCCTTTGCGATTGTGGTTTGGGTGTGCACGATTGTAGGAGCGATCGCGTTGAGGTCAGGGATTCACCACAGTCGAGGCTCGTTCTGCGGTCGCGGTCAGTCCTGTGATCACAGTGTTGCTTTGGGTTGAGGTTGATGCCTCAGTCACGGTCCTACTCACCTAGATCATAGTCATCCAGACTGTTGTCATAGTTGTGATGGATGGAGACCCAGATGCTGCAAAAATCATGTGTTGGGGAGAAATCTTAGAGAATATATGTCTTTTTAGGTTTGGTGCCTGCAAGTCCCAAAATTGGCTAGTTTGAGAAAATTTATCTATAAAAAGATATAAATTACTAAAAGATAAGAAACATGGGATATTTGAGCATATTAAAGCTGTAGTGACTCAAACCCATATATAAATGCTTAGCATAAATACGTAAATTTGGGTGTTATCACCTAAGCATAAGGAGCATGAAAGGTAGGTTTTAGAGCTTTAGAGTAATTTCTACCATGGAACAATAAGGTTATAACCTAGAGGAATGTAGGAAGAAGGATAACAAAGAAATAAATGGAAGAAATAAGGGGAGTCTTACTCTTTTAGGTCAAGATCACTAGAAGGAAGCTTTTTAAACCCTAAAAGGAAGTCAATTGCAACCCTAGATTCTTTTTCCAAGAAGATCCTCTCTTTCTTCTTGCTTGGACAGAAAATTTATAGTAGCACAAAGGACGAATGAGGTTTGTAGAAGTAGGGAAGCAGTGGAGAGAATATGGCTCGTTTGAGTTCTTAGGGATAAGTATATGAAACTTTAAGATAAAGAAAAAGAAATAGTTGAAATTCTAGTATCTTTCCAAGCGTCCATGGCCTTAAACTATTAAGAATATACAAGAACACACACAAGAAGATCCCCCACCATCCATATAGACCTACTTATATCTCCTTTATTGAATTTCCAAGCCAATCAAATAATTCATTAGTTGATAGCTACTAAAGTTAGCTCATCCATGAAGGGGTAAATCCTAAAATACTCTTGGGGAAAACACCTTCAAGCCAAGGTTTAAATAGGAACCCCGGTCTCAAAAAGCTTAAGAATGATGATAATCTCCAAGGAACATAATGCAAGTGATAAATTGCAAAGAAAACCACACAATTGGGTAAATTGCATAATAGTTCAAAATGTGTATAAAAATGCATAACATGCTCATATAGTGTCCAATTTGGACCAAAGTTGAAACTTAAGCTTGTATTATGATTTTAAATCATATCATAAGGTTATGTTAGGGTTATAAGAATTCCATTATGATAATTAATCTTATTCAACACTTTAAGCTAGGTTAGGGGTCTCACAACCATAAACCCCTAACTGGGATTTTGCCCCTGAAATCCAAGGTACACATAGATGGAGACTTCTCATGCATGTTATCATCAATATTACACATGGTTACTTCGATATTATGGTATTGTCACATCACTCTTATAGAGGTCACGTTCTTCTCTTTCAATTCATACATATCTTATCTTGGGTCAGCACAAAAACCCCCACACAAGAAGATATTTCAAAATATGGAACATAGAAACTTGTTATGCCACCTATACAAATCTAATAGTAACTTTCAATTTTAAATTCTAGCAATCATCCTAAAATTATATCTATTGTTTCAACACATCACTTAGAGGCCATACTCACTATCTCTTACCAAACGTAGAACAACATGTATCTCTTAACATATGTAACTTTTACACGGTTTCATCTCTATGCTCCTTTAATGGTTGTTGTAAAGGACATACTCATTGTCTCTTACCAAACATAGAACAACATGTATCTCTTATCATATGTAACTTTTACAAGGTTTCATCTCTATGCTCCTTTAATGGATTTTGTAATTAACCACTTAATCAACCAGGTAAGCATCTCCTTATTTTCAATAACTAATAGGCATATGTTTTTAGAGGATTCTTTAATCATCTCAATGGTGAATTCATCATCTATTTGGTTGAAGAATCATAAACTTGTATGCAACTGTTAACAAATATAACTTCCTGATTGACCTTGGTAAGGGTGGAGAAACGACATTGTCTGTGTTGGGGCAATCCAACTGGGTATATATTTCTTTAATCATTCAACTATGACTTTAGATTCTTGCTTGAGACAAGCATTATTCAATGAAATAGAATGTAACTCACTGTAGCTAGTCGGGTTCTTAACTATGGGGATGGGTGATGCATCCCTAATTTAGGGATTTATCTTGTGCCTTTTTGTTTCTCAATCAGTTCAAAACATAGTATAATGCAAGTTAAATACCTTAATATGCATATTACTATCAAATACACTTATGGACGTTCTTCGCATGTTTTTGAGATACTTGGACCATGTCTTGGATGGATGAGAGAGAAGGAAGGAGTTCTAGGATTTCTCCACCCATGGAGGGCTCCAAAGCAGGCCCCAAAGCTCCGTTAACCTACCTCTAGTGGCCAAGATGCAAGTTCAAGCAAAGAAGTCCATTGGTCATGAAGTTTCAAGTTCAAAAAGCTACTGAAGACCCAACACGACCATGGTGGTAAGGAATGGTCGTGCTCACAAATGCCAAAGTTACAAAGAGGAACTTCATTTTGTTAAGCTACAACAACAAGGGAAAAATAGTTGTTCTACCCAGCACAGTTGTGCTGAGAAGACACCAAAATGGCCATGCTAGCCAACATGTCCATGTTACCAAGGATGAGAAAAGGCATGCTGGCTGGAACGACCTCAAATATACCTCACCCACCATGGTCATTCTACCCAACATGACAATTTTACCTAGCCCCCACCACGACTGTACCACTAGCCTTCATTTCACTACTTTCCCTCTGACATTTTCTATTTCACACCATGACCATTCTCCACCCCCACATCTATTCCAACGCTCACCCACCACGACTATGCTTCCCAGCACAACCGTCCTACCACCTAAACCCTAACTTTTCTGCACTTATTTTCCCACTATACCCTTACTTACCCTAGTGCTTCCATCACCACCTATATATACATGGGTGGTGGACATAGCACTAGGTTAGCTTCCATTACACCCCTGTCTACTCTATTGCATTCATTGCCACCTCCCTTGCATTCAAGTCATACACCTACAATTTCCACCTCATTTCCACCATAGAAACCTAGTTTTCTAGGTATTCTATTATAATACCCTTCATTTCCATGCTCTTCACCCACCTTGGAGGCGGGAGGTCGTTCTACAACAACTAGGAGGTGAAGAAGAAGAAGCTACTCCGAGCTTCACAGATTCATATCCCTTTCTTCTCCCTTCTTTTCTCTTTGTATGAGCATGTCTAGCTAAGGCCCTAATGGTGGGATGCTTGGGGTAAAAATGTGACATTAATACCATGTTGGGGGAAAATAACTTGCATAGAACATATTTCATTCTATGATGATTACCTCATGCTTCTATCTCATTTCCCATTATCTTGCATGTGGTTTGTTCTTTCAAACATAGATTGTTTTTTTTGTGATGCTTGATGACACTTAGCCTCTAGGGGCAAATCTTAGGAATGGCTCCTAGGTCCAATTATGGATCTCTAGCTAGTCCCCTTTGTTCCTGTAACACCCCTGACCTAGGTTATGGCTTAACCCTAGATGTTTTGACCTAAGTAAGATGCTTACAGACTTGTTCTTATCTTTTGAAAAGTAATTATGGCCTTAGTGATGTATTAATTTTAAATGGAACCACATGCAAACTATGTGTGCATTTTTTATGTTAATCTAAGTGAAAAGTGTAATTTACCCAAGATGAGGAGTTATGTTACAAATGTTACATGTTGAATACATTTCAAGTGTTTTGTATGACAAGAAAGTGAATATGAAACTAAGTGGTGGTTGGTGCAAAACCTAAATTCTAAATGAGAACTTGTGTAAATAATGTTAAGTGATTGATGCATCATTTGAGGTACATTTGCAATATGCACAAAATATAGGGTTAATGTGTAATTTATCACCTCTAGATTGTTTATACTCTTATCTAGTGTTATTTAGAGGAGAGATAGAGAGAGAAGCAAACTTTATGTCTGAATCATCCTAAGGAGATAGTACTCCTATTAATAAAGAAACCAAGAAATTGAAAGTTGTGTGCATAAGACATATTGAGTTATAGACTTAAGAATAGAAGCTCCTATCGGCCATAGAGTCATAAGGAGAGCCTCCTATCAGTTTGAGGAAGCCTTGGCTTAACCTGTGATGGGCAAAGCACTTCAAGGGAGATTGAGGCATCGATTTGCCTTTGCTTTGGAAATGATGGAAATCAAATATAATAATAAGTTAGTGGATGAAAGCTTTCTCTAGGAGACATTTCAAGGGTTTGCTCCTTTTGCATGATGAAATGATAAGTGGCATGCAAGAAGGATCATGTATTGACCTTTCATGGCTTGGTGGCATGAAGTATCTTAAGCAAGTGGCACCTATTACACTCTTTTCTATAAACCACACGTATAAATACCTTGACCTTCATTTGTTGGAAATATTTTCAGATCTAACAAGTGCCTTTCCTCTTATATTGTGCAAACACCTCTATTGTGTCACCCATAGTAAAGGGAGTTACGTGGTATCGGCTAAGGAGGGGAGGTATCAGCCAAAGAGAAATTGAAGCAATCAATTAAGGTGATATCGGCCAAGGTCATTGGAGATATCATGCAAGCGCTTGGATTTAAGTCTTGGAGCTTGGAGGAGGTTCATTTTTAGCCTTGGAATATGTGGAGTGTATCTTGAAGCTTGGAAGGTCTTCAGGAGGTGGGTTATATAACTCAAACCCTTCAATATTATTATCCTACCTTCAATGTTATTCAATTAGTTGAATGATTACAAATTAGGGTTCTCTATGATCAATTGATATAATCATGAGTTGCAATATGTAATTAGGGCCTTTATCCATAAGTTTTGAGTCAATTGATGATTTTAAGGTTGATAATGATGACATCATCATGGGATACCCGATATGGGTTAATCACTCTTGAACAACTCGATATGGGTTGAAGACCTTGCAACTCGATATGGGTTGAAGGCTTGGGAAACCGATATGGAATCCCATCATGAAGGACCGCACGATATGAAAATAGGTCACACTTTGTAAAGACAAGTTCTTTGAATGATAAATAGGATTCCTAATCATCACCATGAACACGATACTAGGGTAAAGTATTACCCTTGCCCAATATGAGCAATACCCTAGAATAGGGGATGAGAATCTAATATGTCCTTTGACCCTTGAAACCTGATATACCTCGTTTGTGCTAGAGGATCAATTTGGGGTCCATCTTGTCATGATTGGAGTGTAAAGGTTCTTATTAATAGAGGGCACACGATATGGTCATGAGGTATCATTTATCATCTTGCCTGATATGGGAACCCAAGATAGTTCCCGATATGGTAACCCAAGATGGTGCTTGATATGGTAATCCAAGATGGTTCTCGATATGGTAACCTAATATGGTGCCCGATATGGAAACCCCAGATGGTGCCCAATATAGAAATTCCAGAGAGAGCCCAAAATGGAAACCCTAGTGGAAATCTGATATAATGGAAGATTAATTTGGCAATAGACATGGCTAGCTAAGGAGAGGAACCAATATAATTTTATTTCTTGAGATATGGTAAAACCATAATGATATACCCCATATGGTGAATCCTAATGCATGATATAAGAATCCTATACACCTCTATGCCTGATATGAGAGAAATAGTCTAATCCATATATAGTATGATGCTGACCTAAGATGAGAAAAGTTAAAGTGATAACTAACCCTACTTGGTTGCACGATATGGTGGTGAGGGACATAACCTTTACCCGATATGAGTATGTGTTTTCATCACTTTATCAATTGAATACTTTTTAAGATAATATGTGCATCTTCAGATACAATAGAATAATGTTACCCATCATGTTACTTGATATGGTAGATATGCCCTTGTTAATTAAGCTTCATTAAGTGATGAATATGCTTAACGTAATAAGTTTAAATCAACTCAATAATGATGAATTGTAGACATTAAGGATGGGATTTAAGTAATTCATATCTCAGTGAGGATGAGAAATAAACTAAGACTTGAATGATAAGCATGTATATGGCATACTCTAATGTTCCTGAGAAGGATGGAGTATGAGCTAAGATACAATTTTATTAATGGAATCTTGAAACCCTAAGTGGTGGACTCTAACTCTAATTCATAAGAAAGGATGTGTTCCTTAATGATCCATAGGAATGCATTTGGAATATGAATAATATGATGCAATAATCATGCAAGGAGAGAAGCTCTTTTTTCCTTAATTTTATTTTACATGCTTGGATAAAATGGATAGAAGCTCTTTTTTCTTCGACTTCTTATCACATTCTGGTCAATGGAGAGCCTACTGACTCTATTTCTCCCTCTAATGGCATCAAACAGGGTGATCCTATTGCCCCATACTTATTTGTTCTTATTATGCAGGGGTTGACTACTAGTTTGAATTGTAGGCTTATCAATAAAGATTTCACACCTATAAAAAGATCTTCTTCTCTTGTTGTGTCTCATTTGATTTTTGTTGATGATCTTATGTTTTTCTTAAAAGATTCTCTTGAGAATGATTCTTAGATTAAGAATCTCATTGTTGATTTTGGCTCTTGCTCTGGGCTAAAGTTCAATCTGAAGAAGAGTTCTGTTATCTTTAGCAAGAACTTTAGTAAAGCTCTGATTCTGAATATCCTTGATATGCCTGAAGGCAATATTGATGATCTTAATTACTTGGGTATTCCTCTCTTCTATGGCATGCTGTCTAAAAAGAACTATTATAGATTGATAGATAATTTCAATAAAAAGCTAGATGCCTGGAAGGCCAACACTCTTAGCCTAGATGGTCGTGTTGAACTGATCAAGTCTACTCTTTCTACCCTCCACCTGTATTGGATGTATGCTTTCCCTTTCCCATCTTCGGTTCTGAATCTTATTGATAAAATTTCTAGGGACTTTCCTTGGGGTTAGTCTGAAGGTAAATCTCACCTGCATCTGGTTCCTTGGGAGAAAGTCACCCTTCCTACAAATGAAGGTGGTTTGGGTATTAGAACAAGCAAAGATATTTCTCATGCCTGCCTTATCATGAATGCATGGGATATCAGTAGGAAGAAAGATTCTCTCTGGGTCAAGTGGATATCCTCCAAATATCTGAAAAAAGAGAACTTTTGGCAATTTGAAGAGTCTGCAAACTTCTCATGGATGTTTAATAAGATTCTTTCTGTCAGAAAACTCCTTCTTGATTTGGTTGAATTTCATGTTGGGCCTAACTCTCATTTTAAAATTTGGAAAGACCCCTGGTGCAATTCAAAGTTTCTTTCTAATTCATCATATTTGAACCCCATCAATTATGGCCTGGAAGCTAATGCCAATCTTGGTTCTATTATGAAAGATATGGAATGGAACCTCCCTAAGTCTAGAGTATCTCATGTGTTTCTTAAATGCATGGAATACAACAACATTAAAATCAAAAGTGACAATTGTATGACTATTTTAGGGGTTGCTAATCCTTGTCTCAAAGAAGTTTGGAATGTTGTCACAACTAAAGGGGTGATTAGTAATACTTACACCTGGTTCTGGTCTAGCAAGGTGCCTAAAAATTTATTTTACATGCTTGGAAAGTGTGCTTAAACAAGCTCCCCACTTCTGATTATAGTAGAAGAAGAGGTATAGCAGTAGTCTCTATTTGTTTTCTATGTATGCAAGGCTACAAGGATACAAATCATGTTATGTTCTCCTATTGCTACGCTAAGGATGTTTGGTTAGCTTGTGCTAATAAGATTCCTATTAGTGATCCTCCGACAAACTTTGAAGACTTAATGGATATCAATACTTCTTCAGGGAAAACAGTGGCCCTTTGCATTATGTTTTACCTCCAGATGGAAAGGAATAAAAGAGTCCATGAAGGGAGGGAAGTCCCTGAGAATGTTTTATCTAAAACAATCAGGGATATCTTATATCTTATTGGCTAGAGATATAGATCTTGGATGATGGCTTCTTTCTTGCTTCTTGGCATATCTGTTTATGCTTGGATCTGGTTGCTAGCTGGTCACTAGTTAGTGTCCTATTTCTGGGGGCTCGTCTTGATGCTGCTAAAGCTTTCTCTCTTGTTTCTCAGTATGTTAGTTGTTCATGGCTCTGATGGACTGTTCTGGTGAGACTATGAGTTCTCCTTTTGAATGATTCTTCTATGGTGATTTTTTCTTTTGTTTTGCTACTATAATCGTGCTTCTTCTATGGCTCTTTCCTTACCTGTTGGGGATTTGAAGGTTGTTCTTGCTCTGAGCTGGAACTGTCTTTCTATATTCTTTCAAACATGGATGATGCTTTCTTGCTCTATGGGAGGTGATTCTCTAAGTTTTTGTTAAAGCTTCTGCTGCTTGGCTTCTGTGTCTAAATGATGAAGTGGATGGTTTTAAAACTTTGTTTTTACTCTGGAGGGACTTGAAGCTTTTCATAATATCTTTCTATTTACCATTCTAGATGATACTTCCTCTTTAGTTTTCTTTGTATTTTTTGTATAGTTGTATATTTTTCACTGCCTCACCTTGAGGTAGTAACTTTGTACAGACACTAAAGTCAAAAATAAAAAAAAAGTAGCATGAGTTTTTGCTGACCAAAAAAATAATCATGTAAGGATTTTAAGGTAATAAACATGGCTAGCAAAAGTTATGTGGCTATGTGATATAAACCCAATAAGTTACATGTCTATATGATATAGATCTAATAAGCTATGTGGAATATGTGAATAAATACCCAAGTCCAATGACCTAGAGGTAATGATCATCTGCTAAGTGGTGACAGTGCTCAGTGATGAATGAAGGGTTTAATACCCAAGAGAGAGATGATGACAAGGTGTTGAGATTCTAAGTGAACAATGTGACTCAGTGAATCTGAAAGTATCTGATAATGTTTTCATGTTTTTTTTGTAGTAATTTTTGTTAATCATGTTTGTAAGTTGTTTGATGCTAAAAAACATAGTAATGCACTTAATTGCGCAAGATGAATATTATCATGTTGTTGCCCAGACCATATATCCATTCAGTGTCAGCACTTGCTGAATAGTGAAATGAGTTTGACTTGGAACACATATTTTGAATATGTAATAATATCAGGGTGCTCAGTGAACTCCCAAATTAAAATAAGGGTGCTTAGTGGACTCCCCAAATACCTCGGGTTGCTTATTGTACTTCTTGATAAAATTGAAACAAGATCGCTTAGTGGTCATCCTGATAATCTGGGAAAGCTAAGTGGTCTTCTCCTGAAGAGAGTACATGCTGCGGTAGTAACTCTATAGAAAAGATGCCTCTATACACCGACAGAACTACTTACACCAAAACAAGATGTCATGCTAAACCTAAGTGTTTCCTAAGTGTTCTTGTATTGACTGAGAAAGGAGAGGTCTTGATAGTCGGCTCTGCCATTGACCTCGTATGATACCGATTTTGACTTACTTGTGGTCGGTTGGAGTACGAGTGGTATATATCATCTCCACTGGGCATAATTGTGATTGTGAACATGTAATCAGCCATGTAGCATGTTTGTTTAAGGATCAAATATGGAAACATGAGTTGATGCCTTATTACTTTTATACATCTAGGTAGATAGATGTTATACATGTTCTTCATATTCCTTTTCTAGCTAAAAAGGATTTATAGATGTCTTATTAATATCTATACTTTGCACCTAAATATATATGTTAATCAATGAAATACTTGTAGTTCAATTTTATATTATCCTTCTATGATAATAATATTGTGGGCAGAGAGTTATATCTCTCACTGGGACAATAGTTCCACCCCGTGGGATCCACAATTTTTAGGTGGTCATGGAAGAGGGACTAGGAATCGAGCTGCAGAAGAAGGATCATGTCAGCAAGATCAACAGTAGCATTTCAGGTGGAGAACGTTGTTAGTCAGTGTTTTATAGATAGAAGTCTATGTGTCGTCTCTGTACTCTCTGGTCCTTGGGAGATATCCCTTAGTAGTTTTCACGAACGACTTGAGATTTTAGTTTGCTTATCTTGAGGTGTTTTATGATGATGTTGTATATATCAGCGTAAAGTAACTGATACTCATTATCCTCGAGAAGGGACGACATACTGAATGTATGACATGAACTATGTGTATGTAAAGCTTTGGTATTTTTTGTAAAAGCTTATTAAACAGGGATCTATGTGCAAAGATGGTTCTAATTTTTTTTTCAACTCTGTTATTTGTAATAATTTCATGTTTTTACTGGTGATGGCTTGATTTGTAATTGGGTCATCACAAAGTTTTGGTATCAGAGCCTAAGGTTTGCTGAGTCTATAGAGACATAGGATTAGGTTTGTTGAGTTTGTTCTAGTGTCCTCCAGCATATCTTATAGTAAAATTCCCCTTGTATCGGAGAAGAAATAGAAACCGAAGATGTCTGGAGTGCACGAAGAACATGCTGTTGAGAGCAGTGCTATTGCACCTGGAGGTGGTGCAACAGATCAGGATAGAGATGAACTAGTGCCTAACAATCCCCAGCCAGACCAAACTCTATTAGAAAGACCAACGATCCAAGATCTTTTCGGACAAATTATGAATATGGTGACGCATATGGTTGATTGGATGTGCACCAGCCCCTAGGACATCAAGACCTAGTGAGGATGTTACGACCCCACCTCTCGATAACCCCCAATTAAGGGAGACCGAGAGTTCGAAGCCGCACCCATGACTTCTGGATCAAAGGTTCATCAATTAACCAAGAATAATTATCAAATTTTAACATACTATATTGAAAGCTGTAAGAAAAAAAAATTTTGCATACCTTTTGAAAACTTGGATCTCTAAACTTCTATCCACACCGATACTAATATATCTAATCCTCCTTTGCACTTTAATTCTCATTTAGTATCACATGTGCCACTTTACTGTTTGTTCTTTTCATT
Source organism: Alisma plantago-aquatica (assembly GCA_963693085.1). Taxonomy (NCBI): domain Eukaryota; kingdom Viridiplantae; phylum Streptophyta; class Magnoliopsida; order Alismatales; family Alismataceae; genus Alisma; species Alisma plantago-aquatica. The sequence goes on from OY856413.1 coordinate 752,989,278, forward strand.
ATACCTAAAACGCCGACAAACAAAACGTCAGTCAGCCGTAGCTGGTATGTGGGGGAAACAAATAAACATGCATCTATGGTAACAATGTAATCACTCAATTAATCATTTAACAATCAAGATTACGTTTTAAGCCAAACTACTCAATCCATACCTATCCACAACTCTGTGTTGTCCCTGTAAGGACTTATATGGTACCTCTATAAAGGTGACTTGATGGACCTACCCTCTAGGCAGCCAAAGTCTTTCATGACCTGATGGACCTACCCTCTAGGTAGCCATGTACTAGGTCAGCCATTACGACACAGAGGGGACCAGGATCTGAGCTAGTAGGCACATATCTTATGTGATAATCGTAGTCACTTTATAGTTGCAAGAAATAAATAAACATCCAACAGTTTAGTTGCATTCCATGCGATTAAACATCCGGGAAACCATCGGGATACTAAAGCGGTTATTGATAATCATAACCACATACCTGTCTTGGAGATCTCAAGCAACAATTTATCCAAATCCAACTAGATGTCCAATCAAGCAAGCCAATCAATCAATCAAGCAAACATTGATCTTGAAAACATGTATAATGTCTAATTGTCACAAGCATATCCCAAACAACTCCTTATTGACTTGGGACACCTTTCTAAGGTTTCTAAGTCTCATTAGGATGCATTAGGGTTTCTTAGATCAATTTCTCAAACTTTCTCCTTTTTAGGTCAACAAACCCTAAAACAACTTTTCCACTCATAAAAACCCTAATTACTCAAATTATCCACATTAAGGATCTTTTATGCTCAAATTGGCTTAGGATCATCACATCTCTATTTTATTCGTGGATTTACACAATTAAACCAATTAGAAAACATATTCCTCAAAATTAGGATTTTCAAGCTCATTAATGCATAATCATGCACAAAACCCTAATTTAAACCAAATATATAAGAAGATCATATTTTTAAATCCTATTTTCTCTTTCATTAACAACAGGTTAATATCAGCTTGAATTATCCATCTATCATCAAATCTAAGGGTTTTTCCTTAATTGAATCATTAAAGATGATAACTTTATGCCCTTTTTAAAATTTCATGCATATTTAAGCACATAGACCCTAAATTAGACTAATCACATGCAAAGTTCTTCCTTTTTGAACTCAATGTTCCTTTTTACATTTAACATATTAATATCAACTCTAAAGATCCATTAAACCCTATTAAACTAATTAATCATATTAAAATAGGGTTTCTTAATCTTTAATTCATTAAAGATAATGCTTTACACTACTTTTCGAACTATGATCATAGTCAGGCTATAAAACTATTTTTAATGGATTCCTTGCATTTTTCTGATCAAAATTCATATATTACTTGTCCTAATCGGAGTTACGAATTAGGAGTTATGATTTTTGTATTAAACCACTTACTTGGACCAATCTGGAGCTGCCACATCGCCTTATGCATGCAACCCAACCCGCGCTTAAATTTATAACTAAATTACTATTATAACCCCGGATCGGCTACTGACTTCCTTGTGTCCCGAAGGGTAGAATCGTCAAAGCGGCCGAACCTTCTTCTTCCTTGTGAACTCAGGTTAACGTCAACATGTAGCTCCTCTACGGATGTGTTCCCCTCCACCCTAGGACTCCTGGACCGCCGTCGAGGGCCGCTCGGGCTATCTCGCCTCCGATGCACCTAGGGAACTGCCCAGGTCATGCTATAACCGGCCGAAGCAAGGTCTCTTGACCTATCATGCGTGGCCACCGCTGCTACCATGTAGGTGCGGTTGCATGCAAGTCAGGGCTCACCCTTGATGGTGGAGCTATGTTCTGGCTGCGGGGATCATCAGGCTCCACTCAGCAACTCCTTATTGCCACCTTCTGCTTCCGGTTCATGCCATATCTTTTAGTTAGGGTTTGGTTTCCAAGAACATGAAGAAGAAGGGGAAGAAAGAAGTGTACGTGGGATGTCTCCCTCCTGGACTCGTCCCAGAGCTCTCCCTCCTTTTATAGAGGGGGGTAACGAAGCCTTATGATGGCTATCCTCGAGTTGTCAAGTCCCTTTCCGACTAGGAAGTTATATTCCTTTATGAAAAAGCAACCTTTCCGCTCTAAACAAACTTTCTCGATATCCGTTATTCCTTAGACATCATGATTTCGAAAATAACCTCTTTTATTCTTTTATTACTTGCCCTTTATTCTAATGGCACGAAATTCTATTTTTCATTTAATCAGAAAATACTTTCTTTTTGTCAATATTACAAAATTCACTAATAAAGCATCACATTATCTTTTTATTTTTCAATTTAGGTATTTTCTCTTTCCTCTTCTTCATTGGGACTCCTTGGATCCCAAGAAACTCTATTATTTCGAAATCCTTTTTATTGGATACTCTTTATCCTTCTAGATGCATCTAAATGCATTATTCTTTATTATTCCTCATTATCTTGTTTATTTCCCATTAAAATAGCTCTTTTTGAGGATTTCTCTTTATTTCTCTTTTATTTTCTCATTGGTATTCCTTTTATCATTAGGAATCCTTGGGATACAAAATCCCACCAAGGATAACCCAATTAGACCTTTTTCCACTTATTTACAACATTCTCCCATTATTTTCAATTTCTTTCTTAATAAAGTAATACTTAATTAATATTTTCTTCTCTTATTGCTTTCTTTTTACCACTTTGGACTCCTTGGAACCCAAGGAACCCAAGAGACACGAAATCCTCTTTGGATTTGCCTTCTAGAGGTTTCTACATATTTCTTTTCTCGAATATTCAATTATTCATTCACTAATTGAATTTTCTTTGTTATTTCCTTGTTATTGGGCCCAATAGCCAATAAATCCCACAACACAAACATCAAGGCTATTGTAAAAAAAATCCATTTATTTGAAGCAAATTATATCATTATTTGTTCAAATATCTTTAATACGAGATATTACATTTCTCACTAATTGAACCCAAAATTGGGGTTATAACATCCTTCCCCTCTTATAGGAATTTTGTCCTCAAAATTCAGGCAAGCAAATAAACAATTTAGGATAAGACTTTTCCATGTCCATCATTGGCCCCTATGTGGCTTTGCCGTACTCATGGCGTTTCCAAAGAACCTTTATCATCACATATTCTTTTCTCTGAGTTCTTTCATCCTGGCGTCTATAAACTACACAGGTGACTCAGGCCATTTCAGCCTCCCTTGGGGCTCATTAGGTTCATTGCTCAGCACATGGTCGGGGTACCTCACATAGTGCTCTAAATTGGACACATGGAAAACATCTCCCATTACTCTATCCTAAGGGGTAGGGTCAAACCTAACCTTCTCCACCCATCCATCTCTAATGGACCCATGTATCGGGGACTCAACTCTCTTAGTTATAACTTAGAGGGGTCAGATTTTCATGTCACATTTTCTCCCACAGTAACTTGTATGTCAGTCTACTTTGCATCTGCTCACGACTCTCATCGTCTCTAGGCTCCTTTCGGCCCTTGAACAATCAAAGTGACTTCATCTACACGCACTGGGGTCCCTTTTATTTTCTAACCATCATGTGGTACTTTTCTAACCATCATGTGGTCCTTTCACCAACATCACCTTACTAAAGTGGTGACCGACACAACCTCCCTTACAGAGCTTCATATAAAACTGGATACTGGCTATGGTGGTCATTGTCACATCTTTCATAGGACAAGAACTGTCTGTAGATATCACCCTGAATGAGCACACATGCCCTCATCAGACCCTTTTGTTTGGATCATACTAACCATAGTTAGGGGTGATAAACTATATCGAGTTCTTCATGTACCTACTTCCACTTTATGGAAGTGAACCTTTAGGTCAAACTCAAGAACCTTTGAACTCGTTTCATGGTATAGTTGAACCATCTCTCTCATGAGTAGTTCAACTAGATCTGTCCCTTGACAGAACTCTTTCTTTCTTATGTCATCTAGGTAAGGCGATCTACCATAACCCATATTGCGTCTCGCCCTTCCTCGGTCCAGGGAATACCTATCAAAACATCCATAGTGTTGATCTCTCATTCCCTCTCAGGGATTCTTTTGTCCTCTATATCGATACACTGGGTTACTGGGATTCGTCCTTTACCTCCTGGCTTGCATGGTCATAAACCACATGCAACTTCATCTTAAGCATCTAAAGTGCTATTGCCATTTTCCATGGTGTATCATGATTTCCTGTATGTCAGGATTCTTCCAAGATCGATTACTCCGAAACCCTAAACCACTCTAGTCGGGGTTTCATCACCTTCTCTTCCAAAGAAGTACATCTGAGGTTTTACCACCATCCTTTCATTGCATCCAGGACTAGACTGGCTAACCAAACAACCATAACTTTTCAATGTATCTTGTTACATCTGAGTGTTATCCAAACACCTCTCCTTTTCAAACTTAAGGTTAGCCAATCAACCCTTTCTAGTTTTTGGTCAAACAAGTCAGATGTATCTCAACCAGAGCATCCATTACCACTTCACATCCTTAGGTATTAGGTAACATTACACTTCCATGTATTTCACTTATCATGTCACCTCAAACTATATGTTTATCTTCATAAGAACACTCTCTGATTCCATCATCATGGTGATCAAACTCAACCTGGTATAACTTGTAAGTTCCACATAGCTCATGATAAAAACACCCTCATAAGGGGACTACCTCATTCCTCTTAGTGTTTACAAACCATCCATGTATCGTTCACTTTACCAGGGTAGATATCTTCTCTATCCCCATTTCTCGTGGCAACGTTCCAACCTACATCATCTCTTATCCTTGGTGTATGACATGCATAATGTACTATCTCTCACCCCCATAACAAGAGGAACTAAGCATTTGGCTGCAGTCCAAATACATAGTTCTTCCTATTCCAAGAGTAGAGATGGTGCATCCCACCTTGCGAGTACACCTTTAAATCTAAGTTGCAACGTACCACATATGTCTCTTCATCACAAACATCATGATATCAAACTAGTCTTGAACCTACTGAGGTTTATATCCTTGGTCATCTCCTCTAGGTCTATAGGGTACCGACTCTTTTGGGGTCATCCCTCTTCCCTCATGCATCAAGAGAGTGCCCTACTCATCTGCCCTTTGGGTCCCATGAGTTCATGAAGGTGATCAATCTCCTAACCCATGGCCCTCATACAATGATAGATGTTACCTCCCGACCCTATGGTCATGTGCAACTGGGGAATTAGGCAACTCCTACTTTCATCGGTCTTATCCCTACTTGACCCTAGGATAGACTTAGGATTCTCCATTACAGTACATATTCACTTAGAACCTTACCCAAGTCTTCATCATCTCTCTTTCTGCATTCATGGGATGACTCTCATTCGTTCATAGGCATCATGGCAACTTGCCTACCTTGGTCAAGCCCCATACTGGTTACCTCCATGGTAACACATTTACATGCAATAGAGATGGATGTCTATGGGTCTGTAGATTCAATCTCATACTAGTTACCTTTCACTTAGCTTCTCAAGATCCTATGAGACCTCTTTAGGTTACCTTGAACCAACAAAACTGATATACACCCTTCCAAAGGGGGTCCCTTTCCCAGGATGGGAGGGAAAATTGTCGCTAAGGTCACAAAAGCTCTTAGGTATAGGGTTTACATCCACACGAGCCTACTTAACCCTAGCAATCCATTAAGGCACAAGTTGATCACTTACCAAACCATGCTAGGTCATACTTGTCCTCTTTCCTCGACGTTGGATCAAGATCATACCTTTCTTTATCATCAACCTAGTAGTGAGGGGTTCATCAAACATACCTTAAACTTAAAGGGCTCCCCTTTTCCTCTGTACATGAGGAGTACCATGCTCGTTTCTATAGGAACTCAATTCTCATCATGAGCATCAGGTATACCACTTCCCCTCTTAGGCTTAGGAACCCTAGGTTTAATTGTAGGTGTCCAACTGCATGCTCTATCTCTTAACTACGAACCAGGCATGCAAAAGGCATGACATGCACTTCTTGTCATCCTTCAACTCGAGCAACACTTAGGGTTGGGTCCTCCTTAAGGACAACCATCAAGGTACAAGGCCTCATAACCTGCTATAAAATATTTCTAAGTCTAAGGAACTCTTCTTCCTACCTCATAAGGTAAAGACCTATACCGTAGGCACATAGGCACCAGATGCTTCATCTTCATTCTCTAGGGTTGGTCCCTATAAAGGCAACCAAGATATCATCAACTTTCAGGGAACGATCATGAGGCAACCACTATCATCCATTGTTCAGGGTTTTAGGCTTGCAACCTTCTTGCTGGGTTTCCTTCTCTCTCTAGAGCTAACCCCACATCCAACCTCACCATTAGAGGTCCTTTCTTCATGAAGGATCAACCTCACTGGCATGCTCTACATGGGTGAAGCCTAGGTTCAAACTTATGGTTGCTCAAGATCATCCATAACCCTTTATGCTCCATCATAATTCCTTATCCAGGGTTTCATCCTATCGTCAGCACTGTGTCGTGTCCTAGGTGCCAGCTATACCCTACTTGCACAAGCCCATAGGATTTCTAAGGTCCTTCACTAACGTCGTCATCTAAGGGGCTATCCTTTACCCTTGCACGACCCTTCCCAGGGTTAGGTTGCCAAAAGGTGCTAGGTCACCCATGGATCATATGGCATCCCAAAGGCATGTCATTTCAAACACCTGGTCCAACTCATCTCTCTCTAACCTTCACTTAGGGTTAGGGTTAGCATCATCCTCAGAGGATGTGCCAGGTCTCTACTTGCAACGGAGATCTCTATCTCCAAGACTAACTTATCCTCCTGACAAGAAGGTCTAGCCTCAGGTCTCTTCTGAGGACATGGCATCTTATGTCATATGTCCTAAGCATGTATCTATTATTTATTTTACGCTTAATCTATTAAGCTTATGTCCATGACATCTTATTTACATGCCTTTCATTAATTTAGTGGAGGATTCCTTAAACCTTATTAACCTTACCCATACCTCAAGAGGGTGAGGACAAAAAAGAAAACCCTAATCCTTTAGGTCCTTATCATAATTTTGTGATGAGAAGGGATGAATAAGATGAGAAGTCCTAAAGGTATCTTATTTCGATTCATACCCTAAGACTTTGGCCAGGCGGTCACACGGGTCCGGGAGTCCTCGTATTCCGACTAGCGGTGTGGAGGAAAATCTTGCCAGCCCCCGATCTCCCTTTCTAGACACCTCCGTCTTTCGGATACTCCTCTAATAACTCCCTTGGGTTCTATGGAGTTTGTAAAATTTAATAATTATTAATGGTTAAATGAGGAACCTATGCTCTGATACCAAATGTTATGACCCCACCTCCCGATAACCCCCATTTAAGGGAGACCGAGAGGTCGAAGCCGCACCCATGACTTCCGGATCAAAGGTTCGGCAATTAACCAAGAATAATTATCAAATTTTAACATACTATACTGAAAGTTGTAAGAAAATAAATTTTTGCATACATTTTGAAAACTTGGATCTCTAAACTTCTATCCACGCCGATACTAATATATCTAATACTCCTTTGCACTTTAATTCTCATTTAGTATCACATGTGCCACTTTACTGTTTGTTCTTTTCATTATACCTAAAACGCCGACCAACAAAACATCGGTCAGCCGTAGCTGGTATGTGGGGGAAACAAATAAACATGCATCTATGGTAACAATGTAATCACTCAATTAATCATTTAACAATCAAGATTACGTTTTAAGCCAAACTACTCAATCCATACCTATCCACAACTCTGTGTTGTCCATGTAAGGACTTATATGGTACCTCTATAAAGGTGACTTGATGGACCTACCCTCTAGGCACCCAAAGTCTTTCATGACCTGATGAACCTACCCTCTAGGTAGCCATGTACTAGGTCAGCCATTACGACACAGAGGGGACCGGGATATGAGCTAGTAGGCACATATCTTATGTGATAATCGTAGTCACTTTATAGTTGCAAGAAATAAATAAACATCCAACAGTTTAGTTGCATTCCATGCGATTAAACATCTGGGAAACCATCGTGAAACTAAAGCGGTTATTCATAATCGTAACCACATACCTGTCTTGGAGATCTCAAGCAACAATTTATCCAAATCCAACTAGATGTCCAATCAAGCAAACCAATCAATCAATCAAGCAAACATTGATCCTGAAAACATGTATAATGTCTAATTGTCACAAGCATATCCCAAACAACTCCTTATTGACTTGGGACACCTTTCTAAGGTTTCTAAGTCTCATTAGGATGCATTAGGGTTTCTTAGATCAATTTCTCAAACTTTATCCTTTTTAGGTCAACAAACCCTAAAACAACTTTTCCACTCATAAAAAACCTAATTACTCAAATTATCCACATTAAGGATCTTTTATGCTCAAATTGGCTTAGGATCATCACATCTCTATTTTATTTGTGGATTTACACAATTAAACCAATTAGAAGACATATTCCTCAAAATTAGGGTTTTCAAGCTCATTAATGCATAATCATGCACGAAACCTTAATTTAAACCAAATATATAAAAAGATCATATTTTTAAATCTTATTTTCTCTTTCATTAACAAAAGGTTAATATCAGCCTGAATTATCCATCTATCATCAAATCTAAGGGTTTTTCCTTAATTGAATCATTAAAGATGATAACTTTATGCCCTTTTTAAATTTTCATGCATATTTAAGCACATAAACCCTAAATTAGACTAATCACGTGCAAAGTTCTTCCTTTTTGAACTCAATGTTCCTTTTTACATTTAACAGATTAATATCAACTCTAAAGATCCATTAAACCCTATTAAACACATTAATCATATCAAAATAGGGTTTCTTAATCTTTAATTCATTAAAGATAATCATTTACACTATTTTTAAACTATGATCATATTCAGGCTATAGAACTATTTTTAATGGATTCCTTGCATTTTTTTGATCAAAATTCATATATTACTTGTCCTAATCGGTGTTACAAATTAGGAGTTATGATTTTTGTATTAAACCACTTACTTGGACCAATCTGGAGCTGCCACGTTGCCTTATGCATGCAACCCAGCCCGCGTTTAAATTTATAACTAAATTACTATTATAACCCCGGATCAGCTACTGACTTCCTTGTGTCCCAGAGGGTAGAATCGTCAAAGCAGTCGAACCTTCTTCTTCCTTGTGAAGTCAGGTTAACGCCGACCTGTAGCTCCTTTGCGGATGTGTTCCCCTCCACCCTAGGACTCCTGGACCCCCGTCGAGGGCCGCTCGGGCTATCCCGCCTCCGACGCACCTAGGGAACTGCCCAGGTCATGCTATAACTGGCTGAAGCAAGGTCTCTTAACCTGTCATGCGTGGCCACCGCTGCTACCATGTAGGTGCGGCTGCACGCAAGTCAGGGCTTGCCCTTGATGGTGGAGCTATGTTCTGGCTGCGGGGATCATCAGGCTCCACTCAGCAACACCTTCTTGCCGCCTTCTGCTTCCGGTTCATGCCGTATCTTTTAGTTAGGGTTTGGTTGCCAAGAACATGAAGAAGAAGGGGAAGAAAGAAGTGTATGTGGGATGTCTCCCTCCTGGACTCGGCCCAGAGCTCTCCCTCCTTTTATAGAGGGGGGTAACGAAGCCTTATGATGGCTATCCTCGAGTTGTCAAGTCCCTTTCCTACTAGGAAGTTATATTCCTTCATGAAAAAGCAACCTTTCCGCTCTAAACAAACTTCCTTGATATCCGTTATTCCTTAGACATCATGATTTCGAAAATTACTTCTTTTATTCTTTTATTACTTGCCCTTTATTCTAATGGCACGAAATTCTATTTTTCATTTAATCAGAAAATACTTTCTTTTTGTCAATATTACATAATTCACTAATAAAGCATCACATTATCTTTTTATTTTGCAATTTAGGTATTTTCTCTTTCCTCTTCTTCATTGGGACTCCTTGGATCCCAAGAACTCTATTATTTCAAAATCCTTTTTATTGGATACTCTTTATCCTTCTAGATGCATCCAAATGCATTATTCTTTATTATTCCTCATTATCTTGTTTATTTCCCATTAAAATAGCTCTTTTTGAGGATTTCTCTTTATTTCTCTTTTATTTTCTCATTGGTATTCCTTTTATCATTAGGAATCCTTGGGATACGAAATCCCACCAAGGATAACCCAATTATACCTTTTTCCACTTATTTCCAACATTCTCCCATTATTTTCAATTTCTTTCTTAATAAAGAAATACTTAATTAATCTTTTCTTCTCTTATTGCTTTCTTTTTACCACTTTGGAATCCTTGGAACTCGAGGAACCCAAGAGACACGAAATCTTCTTTGGATTTGCCTTCTAGAGGTTTCTACATATTTCTTTTCTCAAATATTCAATTATTCATTCACTAATTGAATTTTCTTTGTTATTTCCTTGTTATTGGGCCCAATAGCCAATAAAGCCCACAACACAAACATCAAGGCTATTGTAAACGAAATCCATTTATTTGAAGCAAATTATATCATTATTTGTTCAAATATCTTTAATACGAGGTATTGCATTTCTCACCAATTGAACCCAAAAATTGGGGTTATAACAGAGGGATATGGAGCTGGCAAGACTTTTGAACGGTTGTGTCAAGTAGGAGCCATTGAGTATGTTGGCACAGTGGACCCATAAGATGGATATTTATGTCTTTCCGAGATAGTGAAAGCCTTTAAGATCCTTGATATCCCAGAAGCTGATAAGGTTAAGCATGTTGTGTACCTTCTTAAGGGAAGTGTTGGCCATTGGTGGGCCATATAAGAAGAGAAACAGACGGGTGTTGAGGTTGGGTGGTAGGAATTCCGACAGTAGTTTGTGAATAGACACTTCCCTAAGACTTATCTTAATGAGGAGATCTCACAGTTTGAGCGAATCAAATAGGAAACAATGAAGGTTAATGAGTATGAAGCTAAGTTTATGGAGCTTCTACGGTTTTGTCGACACATTGCTACCACAAATGAGGAGAGGATTCATCATTTGAAGAAGGGTTTTTACGCTGAATTGACCACAACTGCATCTACCCTAGAGAATAGGGAGAGGTTTGCTACCTTTGTGGAGATAGTTAGATGAGTAGAGAGGTCTGTGATAGAGAAATGAGAGGTGAACAACAGGAAATCACCTTCATAGTTTCAGAATCAGAGGTCTGGAGGTTTTAAGAAACCAAGGTTTTCTGCACCTGTAGAACCACAAAGGTTCAATACTCAGACACAGTGGACATTTAGCCAAGGTAGAGGTCGTAGTTTTCCTTCAGGAAAAGCTCAGAGTTTATCATCTATGTCAGTGACAGGACCACCTTGGTCGCAGTGGGATAACTGAGTCTATTCCAGGTGTAGACAGACAGGGCATGTGATAAAAGATTGTCCAGTTAGAGACGTGGAAGTGACCCAACCATCGAGAAAGAGCCAACAGGGCTCTCAGAGACATCAGTTCAGTAATGGCTCTAGGGAACGTGGGCAAGCATCTCAGTCAGGCTCATCTGCATCTGCCAATAAAGGACGAGGTTGGCAGTAAGTGACGACGAGATTCTATACTATAAATCAGTCGAAGGTAGTGGTTAACCCATGTGTTGTGATAGGTCAGATGGAATTATTTTATTCTGATATGTCTCCATCATGTTTCAAATCTATTTTGATTGATTTGGGTGCTATGCATTCTTTTATCACTTGAGAAATGACTCACGATTGCAATATGGTTGTTAATCCTAGAAAGGATAATCTGTTACAAGAAACTCTGTTAGAGGGGTCTACGATGTTGAGGGAGGTATGTTCTTCATGTGTTCTTTCCTTCTCAGAACATAGCATTCAAGTGGATCTTATACTACTTGAAATGCATGGGTTTGATGTAATTCTTGGGATGGACACCTTAGAGAAGTATAAAGTTTTCTTGGATTGTGGTTCCAAGCAGGCCATGTTCGCATATGGTGACAAGACAAGGGTCTTTTAGGGGGAGAGGAAGATTCTACCAACCTATCTAGTGCCAGCTATGGTAGCAGAGAAGTTGCTGAGGCAAGGATGCTTCACATTCTTGGCACATGTGGTAGATACCAAAATAAGGGCTCTAGTCTCTCCAAAGTTGTGGTTGTTAAGGAATTCAAACACGTGTTCCCTGAGGAATTACCGGGTATTCCTCCACCTCAAGAGATTAAATTTGAGATTGAATACACAATCTATAGCCCAAACCCCTTATAGGATGTCACCCACTGAGATGGAAGAACTTAAGAAATAGTTACATGAGTTTCTTGAGAAAGGTTTCATACGACCTAGTACTTCACCGTGGGGTGCTCCAGTCCTTTTTGTTAAGAAGAAAGATGGGTCTATGAGACTATTCATAGATTACAGACAACTCAGCAAGGATACTATTAAGAACAAATATCCCTTATCAAGGATTGATGATTTGTTTGATTAGTTGCATAGTGTGACAATATTTTCTAAGATTGATCTAAGATAAGGATATCATCAATTATGTATTAAAGAGAGTGACATACCTAAGTCGACCTTTAGAATGTGGTATGGTCATTATGAGTTTGTAGTTATGTCATTTGGACTAACTAATGCACCAACTACATTCATGGAATTGATGAATAGAATCTTTCATCCTTTCCTTGATCAGTTCGTAGTGGCTTTCATAGATGACATCTTGATATATAGTAGAGATAGACAACAACATGAAAAACATCTTTGTCAAGCTTTGACCTTGTTGAGATAGCATAAGTTATATGCCAAGTTTATTAAGTGTGAGTTCTGGTTATCAGAGGTATCTTTTGTTGGACACGTCATGTCTGTTTCAGGTATCCATGTTGATCCTAAGAAGGTAGAATCTATTGTGGGGTGGGAAAAACCTAAGACACCGACTGAGGTTCGTAGTTTCCTAGTCCTGGTAAGATATTACATGAGGTTTATTAAAGATTTCAGCTATATAGCATTACCCTTAACTTGGTTGACAAGGAAAGAAGTTCCTTTTGCCTGGAATGACAAGTGTCAACATTCTTTCCAGATGTTGAAAGAAAAGTTGACTAGTGCACCTGTGTCAGTTTTACCTAAGCAGGGAAAGGGATATGTTATTTTATATGATGCTTCTAAGAACAACCTAGGATGTGCATTGATGTAGAATGATCATGTAGTTTCTTTTGCTTCTCGACAGCTCAAGAAACATGAGGAGAATTATCTGACACATGATCTAGAACTAGATGTAGTAGTTCATGCGTTGAAAATTTATAGGCACTAACTCTATGGGGAAACATGCCAGATCTTCACAGATCATAAAAACTTAAAATATATCTTCTCTCACCATGAGCTAAATATGAGACAATGTCACTAGATGGAGTTAATCAAGGACTACTATTGCACAATTGATTATCATCCAGGTAAAGCCAATGTTGTTGCTGATGCACTCAGTAGAAAATCCTCATCTTCACCCTCAAATAATGCACAACTGAATTACTCAATGTGCTGCAAGAAAAATATGCTTGTCTCTTTGAGACAAATGAATGTGCAATTAGAAGTATCCTTGTTAGCAGGGTTGTTAGCTGAGATGCATGTGAAACCCACTCTCAACGAATAGATCAAAGAGGCACAACAAGCTGATACCGTGATTCAGCAGATTAAGTGAGAATAGGGTAGTGAGAAACAGGACAATTTCCATGAGTCAGAGGATGGGATAGTTTGCTACCATGGTAGGATGGTAATTTCTAATAGTAATAATTAAGAAAGTTAGTCATGGAGGAAGCTCACTCATCCATGTATTCAATGCATTCGGGAAGTGCTAAAATATACCATAACTTAAAAGATATGTATTGGTGGCCCGATCTTAAGAAGGATGTGGCTGAGTTTGTTATGAAGTGTCTGGTTTGTCAACAACTTAAAGCAGAACACCATAAGCCTACATGAATGTTACAACCCCTACATATACCTTAGTGGAAATGGGATCACGTGACTATGGACTATGTGGTTGGTCTTCCTAGGACAGCTAAAAGTCATGATTCCATCTGGGTGGTAGTTGATAGGCTAACTAAGATGGCATATTTTCTTCCTGTCAAAACAACCTATACTATGGAGAAGCTTGCACAGATCTATATAGATCAAAATAGTGCGGTTACATAGAGTCCCAACTATAATTGTATCTGATAGAGGTCCCCAATTTACAAGTCATTTTTGGGAATAATTACATAAAGCCTTGGGTACTCAGTTGGTGTTTAGTACAACTTTTCATCCTCAAATAGATGGGCAGTCTGAGAGGACCATACAGATCTTAGAGGACTTTCTTAGGGCATGTGTCCTTCAATTTGTGGAAAGTTGGGATCTACACTTGAGTTTGATCGAGTTTTCCTATAACAATAGTTACCAGGCCAATATCGATATGGCACCTTATGAAACATTATATGGTTGATGTTGTAGATCTCCGTTATGCTAGTTTGAAATCAGATAATACCAACTTTTGTGTCCTGAGTTAGTACAACAAACAACTGAGAAGATTAAAGTTATACAATAGTAGTTGAAGGCTGCACAAGATAGACAAAGGCTTATATTGATAAATGTTGTATACCTCTAGAGTTTCGGGCCTCAAGGTCTCTCCTTGGAAGGCATTCTTAGATTTGGAAAGAAAGGTAAGTTAGCATCTAGATGTATGGGACCTTATCCAATGATAGAATGGATCAGGAGAGAAGCATATAGGCTGGAGTTGCCTCCTGAGCTACATAGAATACATCCAATATTTCATTTGTCTATGTTGAGGAAATGTCATCCCGATACAGAGATGGTACTACAACCTGTAGAGGTTGAATTGAATGAGGATATATCCTATGGGGAAGGCCCTATGATGATTCTTGATAGAAGAATCAAGAAGTTGAAGAAGAAATATATAGTACTTGTAAAAGTTCTCTGGCATCACCGAGGCAATGAAGAAGCCAAATGAGAGTTAGAGGAAGAGATGAGGAAGAAGTACCCTTCTCTTTTCCCTTGAGATTTTGGGGACCAAATCCTTCTTTTAGGGGTTGATAATTGTAACACCCCTAACCTAGGTTATGGCCTAACCCTATATGTTTTGACCTAAGTAAGATGCTTCTTATATTTTGAAAAGTAATTATGGCCTTTATGATGTATTATTTTTAAATGGAACCACTTGCAAACTATGTGTACATTTTTCTTATGTTAATCTAAGTGAAAAGTGTAATTTATCCAAGATGAGGGGTTATGTTATAAATGTTACATGTTGAATACATTATAAGTGTTTTGTATGACAAGAAAGTGAATATGATACTAAGTGGTGGCTGGTGCAAAGCCTAAACTCTAAATGAGAACTTGTTTAAATAATGTATAGTGCTTGATGCATCATTTGAGGTACATTTGCAATATATACACAATATAGGGTTAATGTGTAATTTATCACCTCTAGATTGTTTCTACTCTTATCCAGTGTTATTTAGAGGAGAGAGAGAGAAGGAAACTTTATTTTTGAATCATCCTAAGGAGATAGTACTCTTATTAACAAAGAAACCAAGAAATTCAAAGCTATGTGCATAAACCATATTGAGTTATAGATTTGAGAATAGAAGCTCCTATCGGCCATAGAGCCATAAGGAGAGCATCCTATTAGTTTGAGGAAGGCTTGGTTTAACCCATGATGGAAAATGCACTTCAAGGGAGATTGAGGCATTGATTTGCCTTTTCTTTAGAAATGATGGAAGTCGAATATAATAATAAGTTAGTGGATGAAAGCTTGCCCTAAGAGACATTTCAAGGGGCTGCCCCCCTTATCTTTTCTTTATCCCTTTGTATTACTAAATGATAATTGACATGCAATCAAGAGCATGTTTCGACCTTGCATGGCTAGGTGGCATGAAGTATCTTATGTAAGTGACACCTATTACACTCTTTTCTATAAACTACAAGTATAAATACCTTGACCTTCATTTGTTGGCAAAACTTTTAGATCTAGCAAGTGCCTTTCCTCTTATATCATGCAAACACCTCTGTTGTGTTACCTATAGTAAAGGGAGTTAAGTGGTATCGGCCAAGGAGGGGAGGTATCGGCCAAAGAGAAATTGAAGAATCAATTAAGGTGATATCAGCCAAGGTCATTTGAGATATCATGCAAGAGCTTGAAGTTCATGTCTTGGAGCTTGGAGGAGGTTCATTTTCAACCTTGGAACATGTGGAGTGGAGCTTGAAGCTTGGAAGGTCTTCAAGAGGTGGATCATACAACTCAAATCCTTCAATATTATTACCCTTCCTTCAATGTTATTCAATTAGTTGAATGATTACAAATTTGGGTTCTCTATGATCAATTGATATAATCATGAGCTCCAATATGTAATTAGGGCCTTTATCCATAAGTTTTGAGTCAATTGATGATTTTGAGGTTGATAATGATGACATCATCATGGGATACCCGATATGGGTTGATCACTCTTAAACAACCCGATATGGGTTGAAGACCTTGCAACCCGATATGGGTTGAAGGCTTGGGAAACCGATATGGAATCCCATCATGAAGGATTTCCCGATATGAAAATAGGTCACATTTTTGAAAGACAAGTCCTCTGAATGATAAAGAGTATTCCTAATCATCACCATGAACACGATACAAAGGTGAAGTATTACCCTTGCCCGATATGAGCAAAACCCTAGAATAGGGGATGAGAATCTGATATATCCTTTGACCCTTGATACCCGATATACCTCCTTTGTGCTAGAGGATCAATTTTGGGTCCATCTTATCATGATTTGAGTGTAAATGTTCTTATCAATAGAGGGCACATGATATGGTCATGAGGTATTGATGCAAGGGTTTTGATTCACTTTTATAGGCTAGTTTTACATGTGTTTTATGCGTGTTTTGGTCATTTTTGTGATTAACATTGCATGATTCATTTCCTTTAGTCTATAATCTCGTAATGCATCAAATTTACCTTGTTTCATCTTATTTTTTATTAATGATCATATTTCTCAAATTAAATTGGTGTTCATCTCTTGATTTTAGGAAATTCACATATCTGAAGCCATCGATACTATCGACGGGAGGTCGATATCATCGTTCTGACCAAAGTACATTGCCGAAGAAAGAGCAACCAGAAGTTGATACCATCAATGGGACTGTTGATGGTATCGAGACAATATCAATGTTCCAAAGAAGCAATGGTCGATACCATCGACCAGGCTGTCGATGGTATCGAGCTACCATCAGTTTGAACCCCAAGAATTGCACAAGTGTTGGTGCCCTATGCGGGTGGATACCATCGAACCTGTGTCGATGGTATTGACGCTGTCAGATCAAGAAAATGCTCAGATCGATCCAAATCGAACGGTCATGATATTTCATCGGTCGTATGTGATACTTATACCTAGGAAATATGGACCAAGCCGGAGGAGGACCCCCAATAGCTTCCACACAAGTCTCGAAAGAGGAGAGAAGGAAGAACGGAGCCACTACGCCCCAGACATTTCCAGAGTCGTAGACGGAGTTTTCCACTGCCATAAGGTTGTAGAATCCTCATCTCATGTCGAGGATCGGCTGGTTCTCCTCTGTTCAGGGGTTACACCATCTTCATCACATTTTCTCCTATGTTTTCTCTTTCTTCCATGATGTTTTTCATTGAGATGAACATGTTGGGTTAATCCCCTTTATCTTTGGACTGGGAGTAGCCCATGTAATCGTTGTATGATACTTTTTGCATAGTTTATCATAATTTGTCTCTCAAATTCGTGGTATGACATTGTTTTCTCCATTATATCATTATGATTGATCACCCTAGTGATATCTTTAATTACTTTGAAAGAAGAATTAACGGTTGAAAAGTGACAATAATCACATTAACTAATATATCCTTTGAAAAACGCGATGTACAGTTAATGGTGGAAACCCAGAGTGTGATTCTCATGCACCTAGTTTAGGGTATAGGTTACTACTAATGTGGAACCGACCTACATTAAGGTAGTGAATTATATCACGAAAGAGAGAAATTCTGACTACAGGCCACTACCCAGAATAGGAGACGAGTTAGGATAATTGTGTAGGAATTAGTACAATGAGAACCTATGATGAAACTGCAATCCTAAAGATTTCATTTTAATTGATTAAACCAACCATTTAACTGATTGCATTGTTTTCCTTTATTTTTATTTTCTTTTTCAAACAACTCTCAAAGAATTTTAATCAGTCTAGCTGATTACAAACAATTATTAGTAGTCTACCGAAAGTTATATTTCCCCGAGTTTGACTCGGGCCTCACAAGTCCTATATTACATTGACACGTGCACTTACGTTATACGCATGGAAAAATCATGTCAGGTTTTTGGTGTCGTTGTCGGGGAATGATAATTTTCAGCACTACGAGGGCTGCGAGCAGCCACTCTAGGCCACTTTTTACTGAAATTTTATTTTTGAGCATAATTCCAAACCTTTTTAATTACTCATTCTTAATTCTTAAGAACTATTCTGAATTATTCTCCATCTGATTTCAGGTGCTAGTTGATGGTAAAAACATGTAGTACAGACTACACAGAATTACCAGAAATTCCGCCCATAGGTGAAGCAGTCGAGCTGACAAATCCACCACCTAAGGAAATCAAATTAGAACCTGAAGAAATGGCTGAGGAACATATGATTTGGGAGAAGATCAAGGCTTCTTCTTCTTCTGCGTCAAAGGGACCAATCAAGAGGTAGGCGATCAACATTCCTAACTACAAAATCGATCCAGGACTAATTAACTTTGTTAAATCTAACACATTCCACGGGCTAAAGAATGAAGATCTGGTGACTCACATCAACACGTTCGTAGAGAACTACGATATGATAAAGATCAACATGTTTCTACAGGAGGTGATTTATTTGAAGTTATTTCCTAGTTCTCTAGCGGGAAATGCACGAGAATGGCTGCATAGTCTAGACGACGAGTATGTAGAATCCTGGGATCACATGGTTGAAGTGTTCTTTGAGAGATTCTTCCCGCCTGAGAAGACAAATGACCTCGTGAGGAAGATCCACAACTTTAGCCAAAAAGCTGGTGAAATGTATTTTGAAACATGGGAGTGCTTGCAGATCATGGTGAGGAAGTGCCCACATCATGGGGTGGATAAGGAAAATTAGGTCGTGATTTTCTATTTTTCTCTAAATGAGCATGACAGAAGCAACCTGGATTCAGCAGCCTCAGGGTTCTTTTTGAACAACACAGGTACAAGGTGTAGAGAGATTTTGATGAACATGGCCAAAAAGCAGTCCTGGGGTGATAGAGATGCACTAGAACAAGTTCGAGTTGCAGGAGACGCTAAAGACATCAAAGAACTAAATGATAAGATGGACTTAATTGCGAAAAGGCCACTTGCACAAGAGGAGGAATCTGATGAAGAAGCACATGTTAAATACATGCATCAACAACAAGGGTACAAAAATAATGATTACTCTTGGAGGAAAGACAAGATGTTCTCATGGAAGGATCCAAATAATTTTCTATAGGATCCAGATGTCAAGCCATAACCTACGGTAGAGGACAATAGCAATGAGTTGCTCAATCAGGTGATAAAACAAAATCAAGAGCTGATGAGCACATTTGGTCAAAAAATTAAGTTACAAGGAGAATTTATGAACCAGTTTTGTCAAACACTACAAATTCATGGGGCATAGATTAGGAATCTTGAGACATCTTTAGTGCAGATGGCAGCAGAGATTGCAAGTTTAAAGAAACCAACACAACAAGGTTTTCTGGGAAATATAAATGTTCCTGAGGGAAATCAACAAGCCAAGGCAATCCTATTGAGGAGTGGAAAGAAAACTTTAATCTCTAAGGCTGATGAACCAAGCACACCCCAACCAGAAGCCAGAGGTGAGGCCACAGAGGATGTCACAGTGATAGAGATAGTGGATGATGTTGTAGAGAAGGTCACAAAAGAGCCCATTGTAGAGGATGAGACTGAGAAGAGGACACCATATGTGCCACCACATCAAAGGGTATAGACTGTCCCAGTTCCTTATCCTAATAGTCTGAAAGCCAAGAAAGTGGATGCACAGTTCAAAAAGTTTCTGGATAGTTTTAGGAAACTATCGGTTAACATCCCGTTGTTAGAAGCTATTGAGTAGATACCCTCTTATGGTAAATTTTTGAAAGATATAATTACCAAAAAGAGGAAGATTCATGACACTGAGGTGGTAGTTCTTAAGGAGAAGGTTAGCACCTTCATTCTGGGTACATTGCCACCAAAGCGACAAGATCCGGGCTGCTTCAATATTTCATGTTACATTGGTAAGGTGAAATTCGGTGAAGTATTGTGAGATTCTAGGGCGAGTATAAACCTGATGCCCCTTTCTACATTCAAGAAGTTGGGTCTTCAGGAATCTAGACAAAGCAACATGACGATTCAACTCGCAGATAGTTTTGTGGTACAGCCATATGGTATTTGTGAAGATGTCTTGGTGAAAGTTGACAAATTTGTATTTCTGGCCGATTTTGTAGTCATGGAGATGCAAGATGAGCAAGGGAATGAGTTACTTTTAGGAAGACCCTTCCAAGCCACTTCTGATATGATACTGGAAATGGGTAAAGGCCATTTGACATTGGGTAATTTGGATGATAGATTTGAGATGGTCATGCCACCAAATGCAAAGCACTCACAGGAAAAGGAGCAATGTCATAGGGTGAAGCACTATGATCAAAACATTTCTCTTTGTTTAGGGAAGCCATTTCTAGATATGGCTCACATTATGACCAAGGTAGAAAAGGGAACACTGGCCGTGGATGTCATGGAACAAACACAAGTTGTATCTCTTTGTAAAGTTGTGGGTTATCCAAACAATGAAGAGGAGGAAATTCCTCTATCTACTGAGGATGATAATATAACCGTTTCTATGCTCGACTCATATATGAAATTTCCACTTAAAGAATGCCTATTCAACATCATGGATGATTGGATGAGAAACATGTCCTTACAAGAATGTGTAAAGATGCTTCAAGTACTTCCTTGCTACTATGCCAAGCACTATGAAAATCTTGGGCTGCTGCTGCCACCGCTTCAATCTTCATTGGTAAGCCCATCGAATCTAGAGCTAAAGTCATTGCCCCCTTACTTGAAGTATGCCTTCTTAGCAGATGATGAAAAGCTACCGGTGATCATCTCGGCATATCTGAGTGTCAATGAAGAAGAACAGTTGATGATCGTGTTGAAGAACCACCGTGGTGCATTCGGGTGGTCAGTTTCTGACATTAAGGGGATCTCCCTTACTCTTTTCCAGCACAAGATATGGCTCGAGGAAGGATCCAAGCCAGTGATTCAGCCTCAGTGTTGACTCAACCCGAGCATGATGGAGGTCGTGAAGAAAGAGGTGATCAAGCTTCTTTCTACGGGCATCATCTATGCCATTTCAGACTCGACGTGGGTAATTCCAACATAGGTAGTCCCTAAAAAGGGGGGAATCATGGTAACTCAGAGTATTATGAATGATCTTGTCACCACCCGATTGGTAACTGGGCAATGTGTTTGCATTGACTACCACCGTTTGAATTCCGCAATGTTAAAAAATCATTTTCCACTTCCATTTATTGAACATATTTTAGAGCAGCTAGCTGGCCGCTCTCAGTTTTGCTTTTTGGACGGCTATTCTGACTATAATCAAATTTCCATAGACCCTAATGATCAAGAGAAGTCCACCTTCACTTTCCCTTATGGGACTTTCACATATTGCTGAATGCCATTTGGGTTGTGTAACGCACCAGCCATCCCCCCTTGAGCTTGAATTCGACTATGGCATCATAGTCAAGAAAAAACACAAAAGGTGGAATAGTGGTACCTTTTTCTACTTCTCTGGTGGTGGATACTACAAGTACTACGGACCACTGGGATCCCATGTAGGATACTACCCCTGGAAAGAAAGATTAGATGGGTGCATCAATGGTGGCTGTGGGTAGTCCCCGAAGTAGTCCCTATGCCAATAGTGGTCGTAGAAGGGTTGTTGTTGCATCTCCATCCTATGCAACCTGTCGTAGATGTTCTCTTGGTTGGCAAGGAGGAGGCGCTTGTTCTCATATATTGCTTGTTGATTCACAAATAGTCGGTTCATAGTATCCAAAATACCAGTGAATGACGCAGTGTGTTGTTTTTGCGTCTCCTGAATGCTTTGGAGCATGGTATACATGCCCTGCATAGAATATACATCCTCTCCTTCCTGAGAGGGTTGTGGTGGTGGTGTCTGAGAAGATGATGAAGCTCTGGACTAGAAGTGTGGATGCTTCTTCAGGACTACTCATGACCAAAGAGGAATGAGAGGCACCTCTTCCTCCTCATCATCATCACCATCACCACCTACATTGTTGTTGTCATCTTCAACTTCAACTTCTTTCTTAGACTTGGTAATGGGAATGATGGGCCACCTGAAGTGCTGGCCCACCTGGATGTTGAAGATGGGGTCTGGAAGTGATAGTCGCAGATATTCCTTTCTGATGTGGCAATGAGCATATGCCACACTGTCGTCAATGATAATAAGGGTGGAGCGGTGCAAGTGGTCTAGATCGACTTTATTCTTGTTGACCAGCGGATTGAGTTGAGAAAGGTCTATCCCGAGATAGAGGGCTAGCGGCATGATAGGCCCCCCAAAGTGGATAGGGGATCATCTGGTACTCCTCCACACATCTAAGACAAACATTAAGAAAAACGCGCCCCAGTTGAGCTGCTCTCTAGTCAGAAGTTTGTATAGGAAAAACAAGTATGTCTCTTGAACTTTCTCAACGCCAAGTCACTTTGAGCAAAGAAAGTGACGCATAGCATGCGATGCAGAACCTGGGAGAATGGGTGCTCGAAATCAGCAATGGCTGCATTATGATAACTCTTTGTCTTGCCCGCTGGAGTGGTCACCAAATCAGCAAATATCACATCATAGTCTGTATGACCATCCGACTTCCTATGCTGGTTAGGGGAATGGTACCATTTATAAATTTAATTGAACTGGTCGAGGGTGATGGTGTACTTTTTGTTGAATAGCCAAAAAGAAACTCGGCCTTTAACCCACTCGCGATTTGTGGCTATAAGGTCATTGGGCGCGACACATATGTCAATGGAGGCCACAAACTTAGCCACGAGCTCCTTGTATGTCGGCCACTCACCGAAAAAGTGGTGGCCCTCGACGTGGTAGAGGACCTCTTCATTCAGCCTCGATATATGCCTAGCCTACCCCAAAGGACATAGGTGATGTTGGCCTCAAACCCTAGGTTGCGGATCATAGCCCGATCAACATATTGGGTAGGCTCGATTTTCCTCTTCAATAGATTCTCATAAATCTTCTTCACATCCTCCGAGGGGTGAGCGATCCTCAGATGGGGAATTGAGCCTAGCGGTGGTGGAATGAAGATCAGAATCTCCATTGGGACAGCCTACAATGATGAAGAAGCAATTTTCCTCACCATGATGAGAGAAAAAGAGATGGAGAAATGGAGCTCGATGAAGGTCAGAGAAGATCGAAGAAGACGATCTCCAATGTCGATGAAGATCTCGGGGAAGATTGCTCGATCGCTATATGCTCGGTGAAGGTCTCCGGTTGCTTAGTAATGCTCAATGCAAGAGTTGAGGGATTTCACTCTGAAGGTGTGAATAGGAATGAGAAATCACCCCTCCTTTTATAGCTGAGGTCGGTGTCCTTCTCGTGTCGTCGATACCATCGAAAGGGTGTCGATGGTATCGATCCCTTTAGCATAATCCGCCTCTTCACGACCATCGACGGTCGTCGATTGCTTGATGTGGGGCTCAAATCGATGACGCATCGATACCATTGACCCATCCCACAGATCGACTTCTTGATTTGGGGCGCTCGGTTGATAGTTTCTCAGGGATCGTTGATGTGTCCCATCGATACCATCAATGGGTAGTCGATGGTTTCGACACTTTGTGTATCATTTATCCTCAGGAGGCTCGGGCGCCGCTTCTTTGCTGATACTAGGTCGATACCATCGACGTGATGGTCGATGGTATCAACTTCAATGATAAGGATTCGTTTGAAAATCTCCGATGTTCTCGCGAGCATCGACTCCATGGTCGATGCTATCGACCTGCACCCACTTCTTTTTCGAGTTTACTGTTGGCTGGTCGATACCATCGATGAGGCCATCAATGGTATCAACTTAGAAATTTTTTTGTAGTCTCCCTCTACACCCACATCGCTACCATCGACATAGTGGTCGATGGTATCGACTTTTCATCAATACTGCACACTAAACAAACATATCATGGTATCATTTTTGCACTAAAAATGAAATTAAACCAAAACTACTTAAAAATACAAAAGAAAAGAAGTAAATGAAAGTTATAAACTACCAATGGTTGGATTGCCTCCCAATAATAGCCATACTTTAACGTGTTAGGCTATACACAATCATTCTTTTCATTCCTCCTTTAGTGCAATGAGTTTAACCTTATGCACTTTCCTTGTGAAATCTTCCCCATAGTAGAGCTTTAGGCTTTGACCATTCACCAAGAATGTTTGCTCTCTGTCTCACACCATAATAGCACCATGGGGTCGCACATCCTCCACCACAAAAGGTCCACTCCATTGGGATTTCAATTTTCTGGGATGCAACTTTAATCTTGAGTTGAACAATAACATGCTATCACCCTTCTTAAACACACGAATTTGAATATGGCGATCATAAATTCGCTTTGTCCGTTCTTTGTAAATTCTCAAGCTCTCATAGGAATTCATCCTTAGCTCATCCAACTCATTAAGCACTAACATTCTCTTCTTCCTTGCATCATCATAACTCATATTAAGCTTCCTTAGTGCCCAATGTGCTTTATGCTCTAATTCCACCGACAAATGGAAAGCCCGCCTGTAAGCCAACCTAAAAGGTGTGATGCCTACATGTGTCTTAAACACGATCCTTTAAGCCCATAATGCATCCGGCAACAGTGCACTCCAATTCTTCCTAGAAGAGGCCACTGTGCGTTCCAATATCATCTTGATCTCTCTATTGGAAACCTCCACTTGGCCTTGCGTTTGCGGGTGATACAGGGTACCTACATTGTGTTTTACCCCATATTTACTCAAAAGTGCAGCAAATTTCCTGTTCGTGAAGTGATTGCCTCCATCACTTATAATCATCCATGGCACACCAAACCTACAAAATTGTTTTCCTTCACGAACCTGCACACTACCGCAACATCATTAGTCCTTGTGGGTATTGCCTCCACCCACTTCGACACATAATCAATGGCAAGTAAAATATATAAATTAGAATTCGAGGACACAAAGGTCCCATGAAATCGATGTCCCACAAATCAAATACCTCAACTTCTTAAAACACGTTGAGGTGCATCTCTTTCTGTTTAGAGATGTTACCTACCCTTTGACATGAATCACATCTCCTCATAAAGTCATAGGCATCCCGGAAGAGTGTAGGCCAATAAAGGCCACTCTCTAACACCTTGGCCACCGTCCTTGTGCTCGTAGGACGACCACCGGTGGGTAGTGTATGACAGTGACTAAGCACACTATCATATTCAACCTCTGGTACACACCTACGCAAAATTCCATCCCTACATTGTCTCAAAAAAATAGGGTCATCCCAAAAATAATATCTCAACAAATGAAAAAAATAAATTTTTCTCTTGATAATTCCAATCTGTTGGGATTTCTTTACATGCAAGATAATTCACAATATGAAAACCATGGATCCTTAGATTTAATTGAAAGTATTTGTTCAAAGGGAAATGTCTCGATAATGGGTATGTTGAGGTCTCTCTCATCTACCCGCTCTAATTGAGACAAGTGGTCTGCAACCACATTCTCAATGCCCGCCTTGTCCTTAATTCAATGTCAAACTCTTGCAAGATTAAGATCCTCCTAATCAGTCTAGGCTTGGCATCGTTTTTTCCATTAAGTATTTTCTGACGGTGTGGTCCGTCAATACCACAACTTTTGACCCCACTAAATATTAATTGCACACATAACTCCCATGTGAAAAACATCGATATGACACATTAATTAGACATCCACGGATTACACTAGATAGCATGTGGATCCTAGAAAGTCGTTAATAACAAAATTACATAAAACTAGAAGAAATTGCAAATAAAAAAACTAAGAAAATTTCTAAAATAAAAGAAAAAGAAATAAAACTAAGATAAAAATTGTTCTAAATTTGGGCATAATTAAATTTTTTTATGAATTTGAAAATTTGACTTGTTTGAAATTGAGCACATAATTTATGAAAATAATTGGGTTTGTCAACTTTAAAATATATGATCATAACTGTTCATCCTTATGGTTCAAGAAATGTGGACGGACATGGATGTTGAGCCTAAACTGACCAAACGGTAATGGAACATTAATCAAAAGTGAGAGAGAGAAACCCTTTGATTGATTGTTACACAGGTTAATAAGGAGGGATATATAATCTATTCCAATGGTTCTATCAATTAGTCTTGTGATCTTTCCACCTCATTTCATTTGAACTCCACCATAAGAACTGGAAGCACGTGTAGTTTTTCATCTCTTGATTGCATGACATTCAGATAGAATTGCACAAAAGCTAGATTCTACATCTTTTGTATAAAAATAAAAAGTTTTGTAGTTTAGTCATGCATGCATACATTCGGGAGTGCATGTCATTGAAGTTGCATAAGTACTTCCATATAGTTGCATTTTGCATACTCTTGAGCATATAGGACATTATGTGCCATATTTGTTCTGAATAAAAAAAAGTAGTGTACTTGTTCTATACTCTCTAGAAATTGAATTTTAATGCATCAATGGGAATAGTTGTGCAAAAATAAGCCCGAAGGAAAAAATAATATTGTCAATAGTTCTCAGTCAAATTCAGAATAAGAAGGGCTTAAAAAAAAAGAAAAAAAAATAAGTGGAAATCAGAGGGAGAAAAGAACTTGTCTCACCGACATATTAAGAAGAACAAGCACATGAACAAAAAGAAAAAGTATGCAAATATACATCTGGAACATTTACCGACCCAGAAAAAGGTATCACTCAAATGAGAAGGAATTACTAGCACTAAACGGAGGCTGGAAATAGCCTCCACCATGGACTGCCTACAACTCATTTCATCTTACTAGAATGAACATGAAGGAGTTGTTCCTCCCGTTGGTGTACTAGTCACCGACTTGCTCTCCCACAATTGTTCTTCCTTACTATCCCTCCCTTTATCTGGTAGGATTTTCTAGGGTTTTCTTGGTTACCATAACTACAGAAGACAAACAATTATTAGAGGAAATTGATATTTTGAGATGCCCTCAACACCCCTCTATATATACGAGGGGTTAAGGTCAGGTTCCCAGATTATGTGGGAGTGGAAGGGACTAGAATCTCAAAAATTCACAACCATCAAACAACCAACCAACTGATTCACCATGAAAATCAATTGATTGGTGCAGAGTTGATGAGTTCATCCAATGAACTCATCATTTCACATGTTTCCCAGTTTCATAAGGATTGGCAATTCTATTCCAACTAATGCATGACATAATGTCATCACTAATCCTTGATGCGATTGAATTGTACCATGAGTTGTCATCTCGGGGAGCGAGTCAGTCGTCTGACAACCACCAACCAATATGTTCACTAGTGAACTGGTCGGTTGCTGCCCCAGTTCATGCAAAGCTCAGCCAATGCAATATGCAATCAACCTGACACTCCAGTCGATCATTTGATCACATGAGTTGATCAGTTGAGTCCAATAAGTTGATTTGTTGCTTGAATTCAATACCTAAAGACTTTAGTAATCAATCGAATTATCATTCATGATCAAAACTCCTCTTCTTGGTTAGGCCCTATGTGTCTATCCCTATAGGTTTCAATTATGTTGGTAGTGAATGTCCATAACCAGTTATGACATCACAAGAAAAGAGTGGTGCCTAGTCACACATCATTGCTATCCAAGTAAATGGAAAGTTGAATAACAACTTCAACCTACAATATTTGATTGGTGTTATAGTATTTTTATAGTTCCTTTGTAACTAATATCCATATTGAAATTAGGACATGAAGTATTCATCCTCTTCAACATTCAACCTATGTTTCTTTAACCAGAGTAGGATGTCTAGGATATATGTAAGTTCAATGTCAAATATTCATTTGCATGCACATTTTCATAAATTTCTCACTCTCACTTATCAAGAGGCCTAGGATAACATACTCCTATAGGAGGGACAAATCCCATCTACATAACTCATAGTCATCCTTGTGTGTCACAGCGCACCCAATCATCACCTTTATGGCAACACTTATTCATGATTATGTAGGATGATGTCAAAGCATACCGAATGACATCTAATGAATGTAACGACTTCAAGAATATGAACCACAATCACCGCTAACAATAAAGAGATGACTATGACTACCATTTTAATGGTTTTCATGTGTCAGTCTCATGGTGGTTCTACCTGATACACTATTCTCAAATAAGTATCTATGTGTTTGGTTTGATATCACATATCATGACAAATGATATTTTGTCATCAATAAACACACACTCTAGTCTTATGTGTTATTGATGTCTATTTGCCTTCCATAATAAAACCGATCAATGACATAATGAGAATCTATATACTCTTAGCATTTGTATGATCTCATTGTTCAAGTCACGTACTTGAAGACATATGTCATTGAATATTATAATTATCTAGACATTTATGATGTTACTTCATTACCTCCTTACTGAATGAAATACCATAAATTGGAGGTTCCCTTTATTATTAATCAAATAATTTATAAGTTATGCCATTACAAACATTATAGATTGACTATTTGGGCATACATATCAATAGATACACTGTTACCACCCCAAATTTTGGGTTCATTTGGTGAGAAATGTAATTTCTCATATTAAAGATATTTGAACAAATAATGATATAATTTGGTTCCAATAAATGGATTTCGTTTACAATAGCCTTGATGATTGCGTTGTGGGCATTATTGGCTATTGGGCCCAAATAACAAGAAAATTCAATTAGTAAATGAATAATTGAATATTTGAGAAAAGAAAGAGGTAGAAACCTCTAGAAGGCAAAGAGATGTAATGCAAGGATGGATTTCGTGCCTCTTGGGTTCCTTGGGTTCCAAGGAGTCCAAAGTTGCAAAGAAAAGCCAATAAGAAAAGAAAAGATTAATTAAGTATTTATTTAGTAAGAAAGAAATTGAAAATAATGTTAAAATGTTGGAAATAAGTGGAAAAAAGTATAATTGGGTTATCCTTGGTGGAATTTCATATCCCAAGCATTCCTAATGACAAAAGGAATACCAATGAGGAAAATAAAAGAGAAATAAAGAGAAATCCTGAAAAAGAGATATTTTAATTAGAAATACACATGATAATGAGAAATAATGCATTTAGATGCATCTAGAAGGATAATGAGTATCCAATAAAAAGGATTTCGAAATAATGGAGTTTCTTGGGGTCCAAGGAGCCCCAATAAAGAGGAAAGAAAGAGAAAATACCAAATTTGCAAAATAAAAGATAATATGGTACATTATTAATGATTTTGGTGGCATTGTGAAAAATGAAGTGATTTCTATTAAAAGAAAATAGAAATTCGTGCCAAAGAATTAAAAAGAAAGAATAATGAGAATAAGGGAAAATGGTTTTTGAATTTATAAATATTCAAATAACATAGTTATCTAAGGGGATAATGAAGAGATAGAAAGGTGGTTGTTTCACAACCAAGGAAAGTATGTTTCCCTTTGAGAATAGGACTTGAGTCCTCATGAAGGCATGCCTTAGGGCTTCGCACTCTCCCCTATATAAGGAGTGAGACCTCGAGCCAAGTTCAAGAGAACCCTACGTACCTCTCTCCCTCTTCTCCTTTGTTTCCTTCTTTCAACCCTAACTATAGGGGATAATGCACCCCGGAGCCTCGAAGGACCACGACATCGTCATGGTGAAAGCTTAGTGGCTCCCCGACGACCTGAGGAGGACTGGCCAGCTTTCTCTAGTGACCAACCTTGCGCAAAATACCTGCAGTAGGCTACACGGCCGGCCAAATGGCGTAGTTTGGGGGCGCTGAAGATGACCACGGTGGCCGCAAATTGGGGGCGCACCAGGTGTACCAGGTCATGGCAGAGGCAGGGAAGCCTTTGCTGGCGTGGATCGTGGCCCAGAGAGGGAGGAAAGGTCGATGTAAGGATGCAGATCGCGGCTAGGGCGACACAGCTGTTGCTGCGCAAGGTTGAAGGAGGAAGAGGTTCCTTTGGATCGTTTTGCCCTGCGTAGGCTGAAGCAATGGATGACTTAAATGAGGGTATAACGGTAATTCCGTTATATTTTCCAAATCGAGCCACTATGCATGGAGAGAAGCGACATGGTGCCCACTGATTGGCCCAAGTAAGTGATATAATGCAAAATTCATATCTAATAATCGGTAGCTCAGATGGTTACAAATAATATATGTGTTTTGCTCAAAAAATGAGAGGAATCCAATAAAAATATAGTTAGAAGCTAATTCCTCTTGATATTCGAAAAGTAGAGTAAATTATCATCTTTAATGAATTGAAAATTAAGAAACCCTATTTTGAAATGAATAAAGTGTTTAATAGGGTTTAATTGATGGTTAAAGTTGGTATTAATCTATTAATGATAAAAACGAACGTTGAGATCGAAAAGGATGAACTTTGCACATAATTGGTCTAATTTAGAGTTTATGTGCATAAATATGCTTGAAATTTGAAAAGTACGTAAAGTTATCATCTTTAATGATTTAATTAATGAAAAACCCTTAGATTTGATGATAGATGGATTTAATGATGCTCATTGGATAATTCAAGCCAATATTAAACTATTTTTAATAAAAGTGAAATTAGGATCTAAAAAGATGATCTTTTTATATAATTTTCTTAATTTAGGGTTTTGTGCATGAATATGCATTAATGAGCTTGAAAACCCTAATTTAGGTGAATATGTCTTTTAATTGTTCAAATCCATGAATAAATAGAGATATGATAATCCTAAGTCAATTTGTGTATAAAAGACTATTAAAATGGATAATTGAGCAATTAGGGTTTATATAAGTAGAAAAGAGTATTTTAGGGTTTGTTGACCTAAAAGGGATAAAGTTTGAGAAATTGATCTAAGAAACCCTAATGAATATTAATGAAACCCTAATTCGGATTAGAAACCCTAGAAAGTGAATCCAAGTCAATAAAGTAGATTCTTGATAAAGTGTTTAATAAATAGAGTACATATTCTTTTTAGGAATTATGTGATTGTAGAATTGCTTGCTTGGATTGCTTTCTTGGTTGGAATTGCTTAATGCTTGAGAAATCATCAAATTAGGTATGTGGTTACGCTTATGATTATCCCGACTAGTTTTTCGAGGATTTTATCGACGTTTCCCTCATGGCTTGAAAAAATTGTTGGATGCTTTTATTTCATGCAACTATAGAGTGACTATGACTACCACTATGAATATACATGTATAACTGGATAGACCTGGGTCCACCCCTGTGGCTATGCAAAGGCTAAAAAGGATAACCTATAGCAAGGTCTAGGCTATCATGAGTTAGAAACTGGGATACACATGTGTAGTTCCATGAGACTCTTAGCATGCCATGAGTTAAGGAGTGGACTACCTAGGGGTAGTGTCATGTGACTCAGCCCTAGAAACTGATTCACCTGTTAGGTGAGATCATGAGGGGTATAATGGGGATCTACCATAAGGAAGGTAGTATCCATGTCCATTGCAGGGACAGTGTAGAGGATAGGGTATACATGGATCGCATAGTTATATTTAAAATGTAAACTTGTTTGTTAAATGGTAATTGGCTGCAATACATTGTTATGAATAATTGCACGATTATTGTTTCCCCCACATACCAGCTTCGGCTGACCGACGTTTAGTTTGTTGGCGTTTTAGGTACAAGCCAAAAGGACAAATAGTAAATCATCATATTGTGAAATACATGAAGTAATATACAAGGAGGATTAGTTAGAGTAGAATCCATAAGTGGATAGAAGTTTAGAGATCCAAGTTTTCAAAAAGATATGCAAAAGTTTATTTTTCCTACAACTTTCTAGTTTAGTCTGTTAAAATTTCATAATTGTTCTTGGTTAAATGTCAAACCTTTGATCCGGAAATTATAGGTACGACTTCGACCTCTCGGTCTCCCTTAATTGGGGGTTACCGGAAGGTGGGGTCGTAACATTTGGCATCAGAGCGTAGGTTCCTCACTTAACCATTAATAATTATTAAAATTTTCAAACTCCATAGAACCCAAGGGAGTTATTAGAGGATTATCCAAAAAGATGGAGGTGTCTAGAAAAGGATCACGACTGGGGGTTGGAAATATTTTCCTCCACACCACTAGTCAGAAAACGAGGACTCTCGGATCTGTGTGACTGCATGGCCAAAGTCTTAGGGTATTAATCGAAATAAGATACCTTTAGGACTTTCTCATCTTATTCATCCCTTCTCGTCACAAATTCTGTTATGGATCTTAAGGATTAGGGTTTTCTCTCTTCTCCTCACCATCTTGAAGTATGGGTAAGGGTAATAAGGTCTATGGAATCCTCCACCAAATTAATGAAAAGCATGTAAATAAGATGTCATGGACATAAGCTTAATAGGTTAAGCGCAAAGTAAAGGATAGATACATGCTTAGGTCATATGACATAAGTTGTCATGCCCTCAGGAGAGACCTGAGGCTAGACCTTCTTTCCAGGAGGATATGTAAAGAGAGTTAGACATGGAGGTAGAGACATCCATTATAAGGATGATGCTAACCCTAACCCTAAGTGAAGGTTAGATAGATAGATGACACAAAGAGTTAGATGTCATGGTAGACTAGGTGTTTGGATGGACATGCCTTGGATGATGTATAAGCCATGAGAGGTTGGATGGCCTAGTATCTCTAGTGACCCAACCCTGGGAAGGGTCGTACATGTTTGAGCGAAGGATAGCTCCTTCATTGATGAGGTTAAAGAAGAACCTATGGAAACTAGGGCTGAGCATCGGTCCAAAACCGGACCGGACCGGACCGAACCAGACAGGACCGCGGACCGAATTTCAATAATATATGGACCGCAGACCAGACCGTTTCATGGTAGGACTGGACCGGGACCAGACCGTTTTATGCTAGGACCAGACCGTTTGGACCGTATTCAACCTTTTTTACATGTTTTACAACTTATTTAATTGTACAAAGTTGATAATCTCATTCACTTCTAACAATTATATAACTTTAGTATCAAATATTTATTTTAGTAGAAAGACATAAAAAAGTCTTCCCTTTTCTCTAGAATCACCGCTCTCCCTTCTCTCTAGAACTCCCAGCGGCACCGCTGTGGGCAGGGGAGCGTCTCTTCGGTGTTGTCCTCCCCCTAGCTATACCCTCCAACCTGGTCAATTTCTTGTGTGAAGTCAGCTTCGGTTTCTAGAGAAGGTGCAGATCTGAGCCAGATCTGGTCGTGAGTGAGAGGCAGGGAGGACGATCTGGGTCTCGGCCCTACAGGGGGGAGGGGCACCCCTCGAAGTCTACCTTCCCCTCAGAAGCTCGACCGTGTCTTCTTGGAGTCGATAACCTCGAGCAGATCTGGTCGTCAGCGTCTAGGGCGGTTCTCAGCTTGGAGCGAGAAGGAGCACCGCTGCCAGATCCCTGGTCGTGTGGCAGCATCAACTGTGTTGACTCCTACCCATTAATAGGGACGGATGGAGAGGAGCCGCCTCCTGTTGGATCTGGTTTCAAGAACGGCTGCTTCGCCCTCCCGGTTTCTTCTCTGGTCCCTGCCTTCCCGTGCTGGTACCTGGCCTCGCCTTGGGTTAGATTGCCCAGTGACTCCAATCGATGCTTCATGGCGACATCTCTAGATCGGGGGTCCCTGATCTATAGAGGGTTCCTCATGGTGTGCAGATGTGCGGATGAGACGAAAAACCTGGCGTTGCCCAGTCCAGCCGGTAGCTCTTCCTCCAAGGCGGCGCCTCCAGCCCTGGGGTCTATGAAAGAGTACTTGGCATCTCCTCCATTATCTTGCGTGTAGATTCTCTACTGGTTGTTGGATTGGCGAGGTGGTGCGGCACATTCCTGACGGAAGCATGTTCCACTCCGGGCTTCTTCTTTGTATGAGTTGGCCATCAGCTGGTTCAGGATTCAAGCCTGGTTTTCTGGTCTGCTGGCGGCGGGTTTCCATCTGCCCATAGCTCCAGCCTTCCACGGGCATCCTTCCCTCCATTGGTGAAGGCTGAGTAACGGTACACCTTCAAGGTGTTTGTGGATATGTGGATGGTGGCTTTTCAGTCTGGTTCCAAGTGTCCTCATGTTTGTGGATATGCAGATGGTGGCTTTTCAATCTGGTTCTGCTTCTATCTTTCGTTGTTTTCACCAGACACTATTTAGTGCTGCTCGGTGGCTCGTTTCAACCCTCATTTTTCTTCCAACCACTAAATTCAGAGGATGATCTTATTGCTATGTGAGAAGGAGAGATATGATGGTTGAATTGATCATTGCTCCAGTCTGATTAGCCTACATTTGGAGTCTTCTACGAGAAGATGGTATGACAGGATAGACACTGCGTATTGCAACTGTTTGAGATAGATAAATTTCAATACAAAAGTGCAGCCTTGCTTGATGCATAGATGAAGCTGGATGTCCTTTGTCTTCCTTCTGTGCCTGCACAATTTGTGGGTGGTCTTTATTGTAAGTGTAGCTCCTCAGTTGTGTTGACTGATGGATAGTCAGTCCTTGTTTGTGTATTTTTCTGGGACGTTTCTCTCTGTTTTGTTGTTTCTTCTGTTTAGAGTTCCTATGATCAAGATCGATGTTAATATGGTCTTTT
This sequence comes from Alisma plantago-aquatica, assembly GCA_963693085.1. Taxonomy (NCBI): domain Eukaryota; kingdom Viridiplantae; phylum Streptophyta; class Magnoliopsida; order Alismatales; family Alismataceae; genus Alisma; species Alisma plantago-aquatica. Next base: position 753,024,006 of record OY856413.1, read on the forward strand.
ACTTTCTTTCTGTAATCCTGCTAAGGGTTAGGGGGTGCATCTTCATGTACCCAAAGTTTTGGAAATTTTAATAGCAACAGAGTTTTTTCGCCGACCAAAAAAATATTTATATTAGTAGTACTTATATATGTACTTTATTTGTAGTTATTATAGAATACACTTTCAAATATATATGAATTTTATACAAAATTCAATCTGCGGTCCGGATCGGACCAGACCGAATTTGGACCGGACCGGACCAGACTGGACCGAAGATCGAACTTATGGAAATTCCCAGACCGCGAACTGGACCGAACTCAAAATGGACTGGACTGGACCAAATTGAGCAGTCCGTTCTGATTTTGCGGTCAGGACCATTATTTTCTCACCCCTAATGGAAACCCCATGAGCTTATAGGGGCATAGTAGGCACCAAGAATGTATCTGTAGTGCAAGCAAAAGGTTGAAACCCTGGCCGGGAGAGTTTGATGGATAGCTTATGTGATAAGCCTAAAAGGCTATGGATAACCTTGAGTGAACATGAGTTGAACATAGGCTTCATCCAGGTAGGGGCATGCTTTTGAGGTTGACCCTTCATGAAGAGAGGACCTCTAATGGTGAGGTTGGTTGTAGGGTTAACTCTAGAAAGAGAGAGTAGGAACCAAGCAAGAAGGTTGGAATCCTAGTCTCTGAGATACGAGGAGAAGTCAGGAGTTGAGGATGATGCGACCTAAGTGGATGATAGTGGTCACCACATGCTTGATCCCTAGAGGTTGATGATGTCTTAGTTTCCATGGGAGGAACCAAACCTAGACCTGTCAAACTGGGTCAAAATCTGCGGGCGCCCATGGGTCGACCCGTTTAAGTTGGGTTTGGGTCCTAAAATTTACCACCCGCTGGAAAACACCCAGACCCATACCCACCCACTTAACTAGCGGGTTTCATGGGCAATCTGCGGGCACCCGCGGGTGACCCGCTTTATTACACTAATTTTATTAATAAAAATAATTATATAAGATTTAGTTATCAGTAAAAAAATATACACACATTGCATATATGAAACTTGCCGCTTGTGTGCGTTTGCATCCAAGCCACTACCACTTGGTAGTAATAGGTAATATATATAATTTTTTTTGAAGTCTAGTAATAGGTAATATTAAATATGTCTTGTACTCTTATCTCAAATTTTAAACTACAACCAAGTTAACAAAACACATATATTGGTTTATAATATTTTTTACGCATTAAATAGTTTGTAAAATTTATTCTTTTGTATTATTTTGTGAGAATGAGAGGCATACATAAGGTTGTGTCATCGTCATACTACAAATTAAAAGGGTGTGGAGTTGTTGGTTGTATCTATCTTCATATTGAAAATTAAAAAGGGCGTCGAGTTATTGGTTGTCATCTTCATACTGCATAATAAAAGAATGTGGAGTTGTTGTTTGGAACATGCTAAAGTTTTAGTCATTTTTCAGTTCTCTGATTTATACCCCATCTCATTTGGATGCCTCCTTCATAATATATGTTGTTCAATTAATGTTTAGTTGTTTGGTATAGGTGGTCCTCTCTATTTAAAAGATGTATGATTTTGAGTTAATCTTCTAAAATCTGTATTATATTTGTTGTTCTAGCATCTATACAATACTGGTAATTAATTCAGCCAGTCGGAGGTTTTTCTTTACAACATGTAGCATCTCTTCCCATGGGTGTATTGTTGTTTGATGCTCTTCTTATAGAAAAATTTTGGACAAATTAAAAAGGTTTACATGTCAATGTGATTGTTTTGTGCCATATCGTATGTAAACAAACATTAGCATGGTATTTTTTTTAATTTTATATGGGCACCCACGGGCAACCCGCAACCCGCTGGGTCGGGTTTGGATTTATCTTTCTTCCACCCATTTAGAACTAGGTCTTTTTGACCCGCACCCGCGAGACCCAAACCCGCAACGACCCAACCCAAACCCAACCCACCCACCCGTTTGACAGGTCTAACCAAACCCTAGAGAGAGGATGAGGCTTCTGGCACCTATGTGCCTATGGTATAAGTGTTTACCTTCTGAGAAAGGAAGAAGAAGTTCTGTATACCCTGGAGAGGTTTAGTAACAGGGTATGAGGCCTTGTACCTTGATGATTGTCCTTGAGGAGGACTCAACGTTAAAGTGTTGATCGAGGAAAAAGGATGACAAGAAGTGTATGTCATACCCGATACAGGTTTGGTTTGTGGTTAAAAGGTTGAGCAGACAACTGGACATCAAGAAAGTGAACCTATGGTTCCTAGTCCTAAGAGGGGAAGTGGTATACCTAATGCTCATGATGAGAATTAAGTTGCTATAGTTTCGAGCATGGTACTCCTCATGTATAGAGGAAAAGGGAAGCCCCTTAAATTTAAGGTATGTTTGATGAACCCCTCACAGCTAAGTTGATGACAAGGGAAGCTATGATCTTGATCCAATGTTGAGGAATGAGAACAAGTATGACCTAGCATGGTTAGTCAGTGGCCCGCTTGTGCCTTAGTAGCTGCTGGTTTAAGCATGCTCGTATGGATGTAAGCCCTAAGGATGTTTGTGACCTTGTTGTCAAGAGTTGTAGTTTCCTCCCATCCTGGGAGAGGGACCCTTTTGTAGGGTGTATACAAGTTTTGTTGGCTTAAGGTAACCTAAAGAGGTCTTATAAGATCTTAAGAAGCTAAGTGAAGAGTACATGGTAAGAGAATGAACCTATAGACCCATAGATAACCATCTCTAATTGCATATGGATGTGTTACCATGGAGGTAACCGGTATGGGGCTTGACCAAGGTAGGCAGGTTGCCATGATCCCTATGAAAGGATGAAAGCCAGCCCATTAATGCAGAAAGAGAGATGATGAAGTCTTGGGTAAGGTTCTAAGTGAACATGTACTATAATAGAATCCTAAGTCTATCCTAGGGTTAGGTAGGGATAAGACCGATGGGAGTAGGAGTTGCCTAATTCCCTAGTTGCACATGACCATAGGGTCGGGAGGTAATAACTATCATTGTTAGAGGGCCATGGGTTAGGAGATTGATCACCTTCATGAACTCATGGGACCCAAAGGGCAGATGAGTAGGGCACTCTCTTGATGCATGAGGGAAGAGGGATGACCCCAAAAGTGTCGGTACCCTATAGACCTAGAGGAGATGACCAGGGGATGTGTGTAAACCTCAGTAGGTTCAAGACTAGTTCATACCTTGAAAATTTGGAGACATTATCTTTATGGAGAGACGTTCCAGATTTTCACAGACCATAAGAACCTTAAGTATATCTTTTCTCAACACGAGCTTAACATGAGGCAACGTCGCTGGATGGAGTTAATCAAGGACTACGATTGTACAATTGATTACCATCTAGGGAAGGCCAATGTGGTTGCTGATGCTTTGAGTAGAAAATCAGCAACACCAGCCCTAGATAGAGCACAGTTAATTCTTTGGTATGCTCTAGGAGAGATATGCTTATCTCCCTAAGGCAAGACAATGTACAATTAAAAGTATCATTGTTAGCTGGGTTGTTAGCTGAGATGCATATAAACCTACTCTAAGACAGCAGATTAAGGAGGCACAACAAGTTGATGCTGAATGATTGATCACCCTAATGATAATCTAATACCTTTAATTACTTGGAAGAAGAATTGATGGTTGGAAAGAGACAATATTCGAATTAACTAATAAATCCTTTAAAAAAGGTGATGTGCAGTTAATGGTGGAAACCCAGAGTGTGATTTTTCTACCCATGTTTATTACCTTTAAATCATTGCATGATTATTACATCATATTATTCATATTCCAAATGCATGCCTATGGAACATCAATGAAAACATCCTTTCTTATGAATTAGTGATAGATTCCACAACTTAGGGTTTCAAGATTACATTACTAAAATTGTATCTTAGCTCATACTACATCCTTCTTAGGAGCATTAGAGTATGCCATATACATGCTTATCTTTCAAGTCTTAGTTTACTTCTCATCTTCATTGAGATATGAGTTACTTAAATCCCATCCTTAAGGTCTACAATTCATCATTATTGAGTTGATTTAAACTTATTACATTAAGCATATTCATCACTTAGTCAAGGTTAATTAAAAAGGGAATATCTACCATATCAAGTAACATGATGGGTAACATTATTCTATTGTATTTGAAGATGCACATCTAATCTTAACAAGCATTCAATGATAATGTGATGAAACCACATCCTCATATCATGTAAAATTATATTGGTTCCTCTCCTTAGATAGCCATGTCTATTCCCAAATTAATATTCCATTATATTGGATTGACTCTAGGGTTTCCACATCGGGTTCTATCTTGAATTTCTATATCAGGCACAATATGGGGTTTCCATATAGGGCACCATCTTGGGTCACCATATCGGGCACCATCTTGGGTTACCATATCGGGCACTATCTTGGGTTACCATATCGGGCACCATCTTGGGTTTCCATATTGGGCAAGATGATAAATGATACTTTACACAATTTTTCTGTGCATATAACGCAAGTTCACGCGCCAATGTAATATAGGCCTTGTGAGGCCCAAGTCGAACTCAGGGAAACATAACTTTCGGTAGGCTACTAATAACTGTTTGCAATCAGCTAGACCGATTAAAATGGTTTGAGAGTTGTTTGAAAAAGAAAATAAAAATAAAGGAAAACAAAGAAATCAATTAAATGGTTGGTTTAATCAATTAAAATGGAATCTTTAGGATTGCAGTTTCACCGCATGTTCTCATTGTACTAATTCCTACATAATTATCCTAACTCATCTCCTATTCTGGGTAGTGGCCTGTAGTCAGAATTTCTCACTTTCACGATACAATTCACTACCTTATTCTAGGTCGGTTGCACATTATTAGTAACCTATACCCTAAATTAGAGGGATATAAACCCAATAAGTTACGTGGCGATATGATATAGATCTAATAAGCTATGTGGACTATGTGAATAAATACCCAGGTCTGATGACCTAGAGGTAATAATCATCTACTAAGTGGTGACAGTGTTAAGTGATGAATGAAGGGTTGAATACCCAAGAGAGAGATGATGACAAGGTGTTGAGATTCTAAGTGAACTATGTGACTTAGTGAATATGAAAGTATCTGGTAGTTTTTTTGTAGTAGTTGTTGTTAATCTTGTTTGTAATTTGTGTGATGCTAAAAAATATAGTAATGCACTTAATTGTGCAAGATGAATATTATCATGTAGTTGCCCAGACCATAGATCTATTCAGTGTTAGCACTTGTTGAATGGCAAAACGATCGAGTTTTACTCAGAACACATAGTTTTGAATATGTGATAATATAAGGGTGCTCAGTGAACTCCCAAATTAAAATAAGGGTTCTTAGTGGACTCCCCAAATACCTCAAGTTGCTCAGTGTACTTCCTGATAAAATTGAAGAAGGATTGCTCAGTGGTCATCCTAATAATCTGGGAAAGCTAAGTGGTCTTCTCTTAAAGAGAGTACATGCTATGACGGTAACTCTATATCAAGATGCCTCTATACCCTAGTATAGATACTTACAACGAACACAAGATGTCATGATAAACCTAAGTGTTTCCTAAGTGTTCTCATACTGACCAAGAAAGGAGAGGACTTGACATCTGCCTTTGCCATTGATCTCGTATGGTGCCAATTTTGACTTACCAGTGGTCCGTTGGAGTATGAGAAGTATATCTCATCTCTTTTGGGCATAATTGTGATTGCGAACATATAATCATCCGTGTAGCATGTTTGTTTAAGGATCAAATACGGAAACATTGGTTGATGCCTTATTACTTTTATACATCTAGGTAGATAGATGTTATACATGTTCTTTGTATTCCTTTTTGAGATAAAGTAGATTTATAGATGTGTTATTAATGTCTATACTTTGCACCTAAAGATATATCTATTAATCTATAAAATACATGTAGTTCAATTTTATATTATCTTTCTGTGATAATAATATTGTTGGCGAAGAGTTATATCTCTCGCTGGAACAATAGTTTCACCCCGTGGGATCCACAATTTTTTGGTGGTAGCGGAAGAGGGACTAGGAATTGAGCTGCAAAAGAAGGATCGTGTCAATAAGATCAGTAGTAGCATTTCAGGTCGAGAACGCTGTCAGTCAGAGTTTTGTAGATAGAAGTCTATGTGTCATCGCTATACTCTCAGGTCCTTGGGATATAGTCCTTAGTGGGTTTCACAAATGACTTGAGATTTTGGCTTTCTTATCTCGAGGTTTTTATGATGTTGTTGTATATATCAGAGTAAAGTAACTAATACTCATTATCCTCGAGAAGGAACAACATACTAAATGTATGACATAAACTATGTGTATGTAAAGCTTTGGTCTTTTGTGTAAAATCTTATTAAACATGGATCTGTGTGCAAAGATGGTTCTAATTTTTTTGTTAACTCTGTTACTTGTAATAATTCCACATTTTTACCGGTGATGTCTTGATTTGTAATTGGGTCATCACAGTTCCTACATACATCTCCATTCTTCTACAAGTATGTGTGAGATCTAAGTAGCTAGAGTGAGCACAATTAGTGCAATTGACTATAGTTTCCTAAAGGCTAGATGGCAAGTAACATGAGGTGAAACACCCTCATCTCTACTCCCATTCCTACCCTTGGCTCTCAATTTACCTAATACTAATTACCCTAGAAATCTAGACTTGCCAAGTTCTATTAGTATTACACCTAGACCTGGTTTTCCAACTAGTAGCACATGGTATATTCCAATATCACTTGCCTTGTTGTTTGGTTTTGTAACCTAGGTTGAAATATTATAATTGCATGTTATGTTAACCTTCCGCAAACTAATATCAAGATTCATTCCCAAATGGCCCGCCTATCCATCTTATTGCTTAAAATCTAGTCTTGAGTTCTCTACTTGTTAATGCTAGTTTAGTTGATTTCCTTTGTTAGTTCTTAGCTAATTGCTTAGTTCTTGATAGTTAGTTCTTGGTTAAGTAGTTTGGGATCTTTTGATCTTGCTTGAGTTAATTTAGCTAGCTAGTGAAAACTTAGGCTCTTGCTCATCTTGTTTCTTAGCTTGCCTCTTAGTTGATAATTTGACTTTCTAGTGTTGTGTAACTCCTTTCTCTAGTTTAGTTGCTTGTCTTTCCTAGTTTCATAGTCTTAAACTTATTTATAGTAGCCTAGGGTTTTTGTTAATCTAGTTTCTTTCTATCTATTTCTTTCCTGCAATCATAGCATAATCAGTCAAAACCAACTTTAAACCCTCATGGTGAAGCTCATGGTGAAGCTCAACTACAACCCAACCACCCTATCGATGTGTATTTCACCCCGTGGAACTACAACTCCCCAATTGCCCCAATTGCCACCCCTGTTGACTAAATTATGGGTCAACAATTCTCCAATCTACCATTCTTACTTAAACTCCTTCCAACTTACTATGGGATGGAGAATGAGAATCCATACCACCACATCGACACTTTTCTGGAAACTTGCTCTGCTTTCTGCACACCTGCCACCACTGATGACTCAATCCGAAGAACCCTTTTCCCCTTTTCTCTGAAAGAAAAGGCTAAGGAGTGGTACATGGTCATGCCTAAGTTATTGAAATGGAATGCGGTGAAGCATGAGTTCCTCAAAAAATTATACCCAATCTCCAAGTTGACTCAGATGCGAAGATGTATTACTTACTTCACACAAAAAGAGAATGAACTATTTAATGAAGCTAGAAAATGATTCCAAAAGCACCTTCATGACTGCACTGACCATGAAGTGCCTCTATGGGGGCTTGTTTAGGCATTCTATATTAGGCTCGTAGAGTTGAGCCAAAATAATGTCGATTCTTCATGTGGAGGCACCTTCATAGAAAATCCACTGAAGGAGTCTTGGTCCTTGTTCAAAAAGAGAATGAAATTATCCCAACTTCTCATGGAAACAACAAAATGAGGAGGGGTAAGGGCATATAAGGAAACATCAAGGGCCCAAGTACAACTCCAAGTTTGAGAAAGAAATTCTAGGAAGGCTAAGAAGCCTTGATGAAATGAAGAAAGAGGTGTCATCTCAAGGGCAAAACATTAGTCTCCTTGAATAAATGATTGATTAAATTTCCCTTTCACTTGCCCACCGTGAAGAAGGAAGACTCTCATCTCAACGCATGGCCAATCCAAACAACGATGGCCTCAATATAAACACTACTCATGGTCCTTATGTCCCACTACAAGGTCATATACCTCTACTTCACCAATACTAAGGGCCACCCATCCCTTATGCCCCTATACCTTCACAACCCCCATTTAACTACCAATACCCCCCACCGTCATCAAATTCCCATAAAAAACCACCTCTACAAACAACCTCCATAACAACCTACCGAATAACCAACTTGCATACTCCAAAATCCTAACCCACCACAACAAATGCCATCATCACCTTCATCTTCACAAGCCCCTCCCACTTCCCATGAACAAGTGAATATGGTGTCAATCATATGGGAGAAGAAGGCTGCTCTAGAGGTTGAGAAAGGGGAATATGAAATGATTAAGGTTTGTGATGAAAATCTAGTGCCAGAAGAGTCTAGAAGAGATCACAAGAGCACCAAAGAATCTACTGCTCCATTTTTTCTTAGGAGTACTGAGGGAATCCAAGACCTCATTGCATTTTTTGATGATGAAAAAATACTCTCAGGTGCCCCACCATTGATAGATAAGATGATATCTTGCATCTTCCCCCCATCTGATGTCGTGAGATCAACTATCCCACCCTTTCTTAGAAGTACCAAAAATGCAAGAGGTTCAATTTTCCCATCATTAATTGATGAGATCATGGGTGCTTCTCCACATGCTGCTGACATAGTGACACTTGATGTAATACCCTATTGGGAGGTGGTGCCAATTCAAGCTCCACAACATGATATAAGAATAACCAACATACCGCCTCAAGGCCCACAAATTTCTATAGAAAAGTTTTATACAAGTGGTCAACAGTTCTATGATGCTTCAGAAGACTCCTTTCCCCAAAAGAAACATGGGCATGTAATGAACCTCATAGGGGCCCTAAAATAAGGGGGTTTAGGTATCAAACCTATCCTTTCCTTGGTAAGGGAGATTTGCATGGGTACAAGAAAATTGGTGTTATTTCTACCCAATGAAATCAATACCACAAGATATGTGAACTTCATCTTGGACATTGATCTACCAGAAAAAAGGGATGATCTGGGAGTCCCTCTTATCACGTGATATATCAATGAACAACATGTCGAGCATGCTCTCCTATATCTTGGCTTAGGAGCAAGCATTATGTCATTGGGCATTTACTTATGACTCGGTCTAAAGAAAATGGAACTGGTGGATTGTGCCCTTCTCTTGGGTGATGGAACTAGGAGGAAACCTCTAGGCATATTGCTAAATGAGATAGTAGATCAAAGGATAAACATCACTTGCTGAATTGACTTTTTGATCATGGATTCTGGCCCTATTGATGGAAAGGAATACATCATATTAGGGATACCATTCTTGTCTACCGTGAGTGTAGAGATTAATGTGCATGCAGGCACGTTGATAGTCACGCATAGGAGAAGGAAGATTGACTTCTTTATATTAACTAAGGAAGAAAGATATCAGCTCATAGGAGGAGGAAGATTGACTTATTTATATTCACTAAGGAAGAAAGATATCAGCTGGATGAAGAAGCTTTTGGCGGCAATCTAGACAACTATGATCCTATAGATAGTGGAGATCAGGTCTTTACATTCAATTGTTATACACTCCATGGGATGAATCTCATGTTGGTAGAACTCTAGAAAGGATCATTGTAGAAAAGGAAGGAGGTACTTGGGGTGTCAACACTTAGTGAATAAAGCAACATGCCTGGCTAAAGGATATAAAATTATTGCTAGTGGGAAGCAACCCTCATGGTTTGACATTCTTGAACCTTTTTGTTTTATCATACTTTCATTATTCCAAGAATGCACAAACCATACTTGATAGTTTTTCTATTTGTAAAAATGTTAGTACATGTACAAGGAAGAAAAGGTGATTCACAAAGGGTCAAGAAAAGGGCAAGATCAAAGTTGAGACGTTGCAAATCAATTAGAAGGGGTACGAGTCTTGACCAAAAAAAATAAAATAGGTACATGAAGGAGTCCAGAACAACCATGCCACACAACACGGTCGTGTGTCTGGCAAGACATAATAGTTGTGTTGAACACCACTGTCATGATGGTCATGCCATTCTCACCTAGTGTTACATATATCACTCCATCTCTTGGAGGTTGTCTACCATGACTTTGTGCCCTTTACCCTACTATTTTAAACCTCTATTTCATATTGAGGACCACATGATTTAAAAGTTTGGGGTGGTAGGGTGGTAAGCCCTTCTTTCACCACATTTTTATCTATGTAATATATGCTAAACTTTTGCTCACAATGATCAAATGGTTTGAATAACTTGTTGGATAAATGGGCACTAGAGGGGTGTGAATAGAGCTTCACAAACCTCACAAAATCAATTAGACCACCAATTTATATTTAGTGCAGGAACTAAACCAAGCAGCAATTTGATGTCTTAATCTAGCATTCAAAGCAAGGATAAGAGACAAGGAAGAGAAAGCACTTGGACAGGTGATTTAGAGTGGTTCCACGTCCTAAACTTAGGAGCAATGTCAATCCACTACCTAGAGTGGGTTAGTCTCTAGGATTTACAATCTTGGTACTCTTATATTCCACAATAAGATTACAAGACACAACAACCACACATCCAAGGGCTTAGTACCTCAAGCAAAGATCTTCAACCTATAGAATGAGCCTACCCAATTGAATCCTAGGAGTCTTCATCCATCACCATGGACTTACCCACTCATTTCTTCAAGTCTTTTGCCTTCAAGGGATTACCCATCTTTCTTGAGTGTTGCCTTGATCATCTCCTTCACTTGGATACCTTGGAGAACCTATCTCCTTCACTTGGAGACCTGCATCATCTTTCCTTCTTCAAGCTTGAAGAACAACAACCTTCTTCACCTTCACTCGGGGAAGAACCTTCAATCTTTTCTTCAAAGGGAATGGAGGTAGGAGAAGAAGGAGAGCTTTACAACATTACATGGAGTAGCTCTCTCACATAGGAACCTATCTCACTCATACTCACGAATTTGACTTGAAGGTTGAGAGAGAAAGGGGCTCAAAGGGTTAGAACACTCTCAACTAAGCTAGGACCAAGCATATGTGAATGAGAAACCTTGGAATGAACTCCAAGAGGTCCTATTTATAGTTGAGGGTGCCCCTTTAAGTTGTGGGACACTTAGATATGGAAATAGCCATTTTTTCTCAAAGAAATGACTCTTTTTTCATAAAAATACTCACCAAGGGTCACATCACTTTATTCTACAATTTTTGTACAGTACAATCAGTCGAGTTTTAATACAGGTAACTCGACCGATCCAGTAAAAGACAAATTCGATATTTAAATCATCGGTTGAGTTTGTCCTATGGAAACTCAACCGATCATTAAAAATAAAAATGGTCAGTTAGTCGATCAGTCGAGTTCTATGAAAACACAACTAGACCGATGCAATCTTTAGAAAATTGACCAAGGATGATCGGTCAAGTTTTAAGGCTAGGAAACTCGACCGACCAAGTGCCTGTAATCAATTTTCTAAATTGCATCTAAAGTGATTAAAACTTGGTGTTTGTTGTCCCAATTAATTTTCTCAACTAAGTTACAAATCAATTCATCATTACAAGTGATTACAAAAATGTTCTAAGGTCATTTACATAGAAATCCCAAATTGCACACTTGTAGCCATTTTGACTTGAACTTGAGCCAAACTAGGGCTTTTGATTTCAGATCCTTTTCATGTACCTAATGATTGAAAACAATCTTTAACACACATATTAGATACATATGAATGGAATGGTTAAATCGTTATCAAAATATGAACAATGTATAACCTCTAGGTTAACATTCTCCCCCTTTTTGACAATGACAAACCATTCCTCAAACATATTGAAAAGGGATATGAAAGTTATACCTTTGCCTTGAGAATTAGGGGATTCATGATGTGAACAATGTGAGTTGGTCCCCCTCAATCTATGCTTCATCTAACCTGCATGGTTAGTCTATTATACAAAGCAAATAGCGATATACATGTATTGTGTAATCCTTTGCAAGTCACATGATCAACGGTGAATTAACAAGAAAAGGATCAACTAAGGAAGAAAGCAATAGTATAACAATGAATAACAATATGATTGAGTTTCAAACCAAGAGATATCTCTCCCCCTTTTGACATTATCGAAAAGGTAGGGGGTAGAAGAGCATAAAAACAAAGTCTTATCCAAAACTCAACCAACATATATGCAAGGTAATAAACAATAGTTTAAAAGAATACATCACACATCCATACAAGATAACATACAATCTAAGTCATAATAAAAATATAACTCAAGATGGCATCAACACATAGGATAAAATAGAGGAAATAGCCATAGTGCACATCAAAGATATTACAACTCATATGTATGTCCATATGAGAGTGACTACAAGCATAACGGAGATAAAACAAAGATAAGAAATAGTACAACTCAGAATAATGTTCCACGATATTTTTCTTATACAAAATAGCCTACAAAGATATATATGATAAGCATGCTAGACTATAAACTAAGAAGCCACCTAAACATCTGATCTATCTATATCAACGACATCTTCATCGCCAGGGGTGTAGTCCTCGTCATCATCAGAAGGTGGAGCAGTAGTGCCAACATGATCAACACCATCATATCACCTTCTTCAGAAGCATCCTGGTCATCACCATCATCAGCAACAACATCCTCAGCCTGGTTTGGCATCTCCTGTAATGACCCCACCTCCCGGTAACCCCCAATTAAGGGAGACCTGAAGGTCATAGCCGTATTTCAACTAACAGGATCAAAGGTTCGACAAATAATCAATAACAATTAATAAACTTTACCAACTAAACTGAAAACTGATATAAAATATAACTTTTCTTACCTTGGAAAAACTGGGATTTCTAAACTTATATCCATGAAGATGCTAAACTAACTAATCCTCTTGTGCACGTTATTTCTCATTTAATTCCACATCTGCCACTTTACTGTTTGTTCTTTTCATTTGTACCTAAAACGCCGACAAACAAAATGTCAGTCAGCAAGAAGCTAGTATGTGGCAGAACAATAATCGTGCAACTATAGTAACAAAGTAATCAACCAATTATCATTTAACAGCCAAGATTACATTTTAAACCATACTACTCAATCCTTTCCTATCCCCTATCTCTGTGTTGTCCCTGCAGCAGACTGAGATACTACCTCTCTCTAGGTAGATCCTTATTAAACCCCGCATGATCCTACCTAACATGTAGATCAATATCTAGGGTTGAGTCGTATGGCACTACCCATAGGTAGTCCAATCTCTAACTCAATGTGACTTGATGGACCTACCCCATTGGTAGCCATTTAGTAAGTCATCCAATGACCTGATGGGCCTACCCCATTGGTAGCCATTTACTAGGTCAACCCATTAAGCTACAGAGGGGACTAGGATCTGAGCTAGTAGGCATATTTCTTATGTGATAGTCATATTCACATTATACTTTGCATGAATTAAATACATCCAATAGTTTAATTCAAGCCACGATGGAAACATCGATAGAATCCTGGAAAACTAATTCAGGTAGTCATAAGCGTATCCACAACCTGTACATGCAGATTCAGGTGCAGGAATAATCCAAACAACAATAGGCAAGCAAGCATTCAATAAGATCGTGAAACAATTATAAAATTTCCTTTTATTACTCGTGTCATCAAGATCCATTAAACCTAGCTCGCTTCCTAGGGTTTCTAGTCTACTTTTTAGGGTTTCCATAGTAATTAGGGTTTCCTTTCATCTTTGACTATTTTAAACCCTAATTTAACGCAATTAATCACAAACCCTAATTATCTCAACATCTAATCCTCAATTTTGGATTAAAGGCATAAATATCCATTAATTAAGCCCCTTAAACCTCTTTTACATTAGAGCTACTATTTTTATCATTTTAATCCATGACAAGATCATTATGCTCATTTACCATTTAACTCAAAGTTCATTATGGTCCAAATCACATATGAACTCGATTAACCATTAATCCCACCTTTTATTCATGAGAAAACCCTAATGACTACATTTAGAGTATTTATCCACAAATTAGGAACTTTAATGCTCGAAATAGCTTAGATTCAGCATATTCCAACATTAATCATGAAATTAATCAATTAAAGCCATTAATAGTCGAATTAGTCAGCATTAGGGTTTCAAGGCCCATTAAAGTATATTCACGCATATGAAACTCTAAATTAACTAATTATATGTAAAGTTCATCCTTTTTCTTCCTAATGTTCCTTTTTATCATTAACAGGATAATATCCACTTTAATCATCTATTAAACCCTACTAATCACTTTAATCATATCAAAATAGGGTTATTTAAACATTATTACATCTAAAGCTAATAACTTCCATTACTTTTCGAATTGCAAAAGGAATCAGACTTCAATTTTATTTTATTAGATTCCCCTCATTTTTCTGAGCAATTTTCATATGTTGTATGTTCTTATCGGAGCTACCAATATTTATCTATGAATTTTGCATTAAAAACTTACTTGGCTAATAGGGAAGCATCACGTCATCAACCCATGCAATCGTTGGCACGGCTTCAGTTTATAACCAAGTTATGTTTTTGCCCCCATTTGAGTTGATCATCTCTTCAGCCGCGAAGGGGCAAACTAATCCGATGAGTGGGGGGTCATCTTCCTCCCTAGATCCCTACGCGGCCGTCATCCTGCAGCCCGGTGCGAGGCCAACTGCCTCACCTCCATGACATGATGTTCGCCAAAATCACACCCCCTACCTCCGACGTCCCTTTCCGCTCCCAACATAGCCTCAAACCACGACCAAGTCAGCCCGTGTCAGGAGTGCCAAGCCCCCGATATGCATCTAGGTTTTAGACCTATTGCGGGTATTTGCGCCAGGGTTAGAGCAAGAATATGATAGAAGAGTCTCCTTAGGTCAAAGTGGAAGCATCATGCCCCATTGCGTCCCCCTTCACGTCTCCCTGTTGCTCCCAGGATAGAACTTCTCTGAGTTTAGGGTTTGGATGGAAAACGTGGAAGAAGAAGGAGGAGAAGAGTGGGAGACAAGGAAAAGCTCGAGTCTGTGGATCCAATACTTTTATAGGGATGGGTAGAGCATCCTAGCATACCTACCCACGAGGAGAGCAAGTCCCATAGTCAATAGGAAAACTCATTTCCTTGTTTACAAAGAAATCTTCTCTTTTCTAATTATTCATATCCCTTAGTTATTAGGAAAATCCGAATTTTATCTTATTGATATTTCTTTATGCTCTAGATCTCAAGATTTCGAAAATAACTTCTTTTATCCTCTTAGTACTTGCCCCTTATTCTAAAGGCAAGAAATTCTATTTCCATTTAGTAGAAAGTACTTCCTTCTTTACAATACATAATCCATTAATTATGTATGCACATTATCTTCTTAATTAACAATTTTGGTATTTTATCTTTCCTTCCTCTTCATTGGGATTCTTTGGATGCCAAGAAACTCAAAGAATTCGAAATTCCTTTTTAAGGAATACTCATTATCCTTAAATGCATCAATATGCATTATTTCACATTCTCTTGTTTTATTCTTATTAAAATATCTCTCTTTGAGGATTTCTCTTTATTTCTTTTTAATTTTACTCATTGGTTTTCCTTTTTACATTAGGAATGCTTGGGATACGAAATCCCACTAAGGATAACTCAATTGTACCTCTTTTTACTTATTTCCCACATACTACTATTATTTTCAATTTATTTCTTGATAGGGAAATATTTAATTGATCTTTTCTTTTATTATTGCATTATCTATGAAACTTTGGACTCCTTGGAACCCAAGGAACCAAGAGGCACGAAATCCCTCTTTGGATTTGCCTTCTAGAGGTTTCCACATTTTTCTTTTCTCAAATATTCAATTATCCATTAATTAATTGAATTTCCTTGTTATTGGGCCCAATAGCCAATAAAGCCCACAGATAACTCAACAAGGCTATTTTAAACAAAAATCATGCTTTCATTCATTATTTACTCATTTATATTTAATATGAGAAATTACATTTCTCATCCAATGAACCCGAAATTGGGGTTGTAACATCTCCTCATCAGTAGGAGGTCCAAAGGAGCGACCGAGCGAGCGGGCATTCTGCTCAGCCCAAGACAAATGAAGAGCATGAAGATCATTGGCCTGTGGGAAGGTCAGAGCAGAGTCACCCAAGGAGGCTAGAAGAGTGGCCAGGGGGGCAGCAGGCAACGGAAGAATGACAGAAGCAGAACTACCAATAGCAAATAGTGGCGGAGCACCAGTGGAAGGCTTGGGTGCATGGTAGTAATGCTCGTATGCATAAGAAGCATAAGCACTACCTGGGTATGGCTGGTAGATGGGGTAGGGTGAAGCAGATGATAGGTTCATGGTTGACATAATTGAACACATATCTTGTGTAGGTGGTCCTAAACATGTCGGTTGTACGCCTGATCATGCATCATATATCCCAAAAGGGTTTCATTGGATCCACAAAAAGACGCATGGCTGGGTGTAGGATGAGGCTGCGGTGGTGGAGCTTGGGTAGAGGAAGACGGAGTGGCAGAAGTAGATGCAGAAGTAGAAGCACCAGAGGCAAAAAACACATGAACGGACTTCTAAAGAGTGGTTTCACTAATACAAACACCCTTTCTGGCAACCGGGTAATGGAAGTCAGTAAAAAGGGATTTTTTAGTGGAGAACTTGAAAAGAACACAGATCAGAGCTGGGTAGGGTGGGTGGCCTTTGGTGTTATTGTCGGTGTTGAAACAAGTCATGTGGTATAAGATGTATTTGGCCCATTTGACAGTGATATTGTTTAACAAACAATAGATAATGACTGTAGTGTTTTTTGTAATGTATGTCTGATTTTTCTTGGGATGGACATTACAGTTAATCACTAAAGCCAGTATGCGCATCTGCAGGTCAAGAGAGAATGAGGGTAGGGTGGACTTCCTCTTGTAGGCCACGTCAAGTTTCTTCAAAAATCGATGAATATCCAATAACGTCAATTCATAGTGATTGTAAAAACCTTCTGGGTCAAGAATATCGAAATACTCTCCATAATCCTTATGCCAAATGTCATTTTCCTCATATCCGAAAAAGAAGATGTTTAAAGAATCCTCAGAGATTTGGAAACGATGACCGGAGATCATCGAATTAAGGATTATTTGAGTATTTGGCAGTGGGATAAGCGAATCATAGTTCCAACGCAAGTTCACGTAGAACTCGTGAACAACCTTAGTGCTAGACATACGATTGTTAAAGCAGCCACGTTCGATCGCTAGGGCAGACAAATGGTGGATGGAGAGAAGCCTAGAAACAATGGTAATAACCTCTTGATACCAAGGAGTAGGGTCAAACAAGGCATGAAATTGAAAAGGGCTTCGTGGAAGAAGAACCTTGTACCTATTTACACCCTCAAGTGACACAAACGAGGTATTATCAAACAGTAGCAAGAGATTAATCAATGAGGAAGCTTGAGCATTGCTTGGAGAAGCACGTTTTCATCTTTGAGAAGCCATGGAAGCTAAAACAAGATGAAAAATGTGGAAAAAAGCAAAAGAAAACCTCAAATGCCAAACAAAAATCAAGAAAGATGCCTGGGGAGGTCAAGATCAAGGATTCTATGTCGATCTAGGGCTAGGAACGGGAGGTTTAGGGCTAGGGTTGAGAGTTGGGGGCTAGAAGATGAGGTATCGGTCGACTATTCTCTAGTTGAGAGGGAGAATAGTCGGCCGAACCTAACTTATAAGTTGGCTCAGCCTGTCGATCGGTCAATTTCTGTGGGTGTGAAACTCGACCGAACGGTTCTCTAGGAGAACCACTCTCGGCTCCTGATCGTTCGAGTTTGTCTTGGTGAAACTCGACTGATGGTCAACCTGACTTAAAAGTCACAATCTTAGTTTCTAGCCATATACATGCCAATTAAATTTATTTTTCAATTCTATTATGTATAATTAACATACATAGGCACATGTAGCTCATCATTGGGTACTATTTAGCAATAAAACATGAAATTCGATAAAAACCCAAAAACAAGCAAAATTAAAAATGTTAATAAGCAAGTTAAGCACATTTAAGCTTATATAGGCAAAGCAAGATGATGAATAACATGAGAAAACATATAGGATAGAGACAACTAGCTAGATCACATGGCAATATCATCCAAAGAAACAATGAGCAGTTTAGATTGAATAAAATTGAATTGATCTCTAGCTAGAGGTCTTGTAAAAATGTCCGCCAACTAATTTTTTGTGTCAACATGCATGATATAAATATCCTTTTTGGAAATGTGATCACAAAGAAAGTAATGGTGAACCTCTATATGTTTAGCTCTACTATGCAATATAGGATTGTAAGAAAGATTAATTGCACTATTATTATCACAGTAGATAGGAGAAGAATCAAAATGTATGTTAAAGTCTTGGAGCATTTGCTTCATCCATAGGACATGAGCACAACAACTCCTGACTGCAATGTATTCAACCTCGATAGTTGATAATCCCACCATCCTCTATTTCTTGGAAAACTAAGACACCAAGCATGGTCCTAGAAGGAAGCAAATGCCACTTCTGCACTTTCTATCAACCAAACACCTTGCATAATCTGCATCACTATATGCCATAAGAGTAAAATCCCTTGATTTAGGATACCATAGTCCAAAGTTTTGAGTTTTGACTAAGTAACTCAAAATCCTCTTAACGATTATAAGCTGCAATTTCCTAGGGGAAGATTGAAAGTGAGCACACAAGCCAACACTAAACATAATATCAGGTCTAGAGGATGTTAAATAAATCGAACTTCCAATCATATCTCTATAGAGCTTGTCATCTACCTTTTCACCTTCTTCATCTTTATCAAGCTTGGCAGTGTTGGACATGGATGTATCCCTCGGCTTCATGTTCTCTATCCCAAAGCATTTGAGTAGTTCATTTGTTTACTTGCCTTGGTTGATGAAGTTTCCTTCTTTTTTTTTGCTTGATTTCAAAGTCGAGGAAGAAAGTCAACTCACCCATCATGCTCATTTCAAATTCACTCTGCATAAGAGAACTAAACTCCTTGCAAAGATCAAGATCAATCCCGCCAAAAATGATATCATCAACATAAATTTCAATTATAAGAAAATGTTTAGAAGTGTGTTTTAGAAACAAGGTAGAATCAACCTTGCCCATGACATACCCATTATCTAACAAAAAGTTCTTTAGTTTCTCATACCAAGCTCGACGTGCTTGTTTGAGTCCATAGAGAGCTTTTTGCAATAAATAAACATGATTGGGTAGCTTGTCATTTTCAAAGCCCAGAGGTTGAGCAACAAATACTTCCTCCTCAATTCTACCATTCAAAAATGCACTTTTAACATCCATTTGATAAAGCAATAAATTTTTATGACTAGCAAAGGCAAGTAGCATACGAATAGATTCTAATCTAGCAACAAGAGCATAAGTTTCATCAAAGTCAATACCTTCCTGTTGGTTGTAACCTTGTGCTACTAACCTTTCCTTATTCCTTACCACTTTTCCTTGCTCATCTAGCTTGTTGTGGTAGACCCATTTGGTGCCAATTATTTTTCTATCATTAAGTCTTATCACTAGAGTCCACACACAATTCTTCTTGAATTGCTCTAGTTCTTCTTGCATAGCTAGGATCCACTCATCATCACCTAGGGCTTCTTTAATGTTCTTTGACTCTAGTTGTGAGATGAAGGCACTATTTGCTTGCTCTTTTTTGTAGGCAGCTCGTGTATTCACTCTCTCAAAGGGGTTGCCAATGATTATCTCCTTGGGATTATTATTAGCAAAGTGGGGAGTGGGATCCTTCTTTTCTTCTTCTTCTTCTTCTTCTTCTTCTATCACCTACTTACCTTTGTTATTGATGTTGATGTCTTTCAAGATCGGAATCAAGTCATCTACAACATCATTATCAACAACAAGCTTGCCAACAATAGGGTTAGTTTCAATAAACTTAACATTGATAGATTCTTCAATTTTAGACAATTCAATGTTGAATACTCTAAATGCCCTGCTTGTAGTGCTATAGCCAAGGAAGAAAGCCTTATAGGATTTCGGACCAAACTTGTCAAGAGAATCCTTCATGTTTAAAACAAAATAAGGACATATGAAAACATGAAAGAAATCAATGGATGGCTTTCTACCACACCACAGCTCATAGGGGGGTTTCTTCAAAGAAGGATGTGTAAAAACCCAATTTTGCACAAAACAGGCGGTGCTAATGGCTTCGGACCAAAACTCTTAGGAATGTCATATTCAAGAAGCATTATCCTTGCCATCTCTTGAAGAGACCTATTCTTCCTCTCAACTACCCCATTTTGTTGAGGCGTACGAGGAGAAGAGAAATTGTGTGGATAACCTGATTTTTCACAAAAATGGTCAAAAAGATCATTTTCAAATTATCCGCCACGGTCGCTGCGAATAGAAACAACCTGGCAAGAAACTTCATTTTCAACTTGTTTGCAAAATCTTGAGAAAACATCGAGAGTATCACTTTTTGAAACAAGAAAGAAGGTCCAAGTAAATTGAGAGAAATCATCGACAATAACAAGACAATACTTGGAACCACGAAGCATTTGCATTCTCATTGGTCCGAATAGATCAATATGAAGAAGTTCAAAAACTCTCTTAGTACTCATGGATCCTTTGGTCTTGAAGGAGGATTTGGGTTGTTTCCCTTGTGTACAAGGTTGGCATTCCTCATCCTTTTAAAAATCCAATTTAGGAAGTCCTCGTACTAAGTCCTTTTTTCTCGAATTCTTCATTTGATGCATATTCACATGACTCAAATGTCGATGCCAAAGAGAAATATCATTTTTTTCCACTACCAAGCATCTATCAAGAATGGGCTTACGAGCATCAAGAATAGTAACGTAAAGATTACCATTTCTAGTTCCCTTATATATGACATTGTAAGTGAGGGAGTCTAGAAGAAAACATTCTTTAGATGTAAACAACACAAGATATCCATTATCACATAGTTGACTTAAACTAATCAAGTTGTGATGTAGGCCATCAAAATGCAAAAAATTCTTGATACAAAGATTTTTGCCTACATCACCCTCACCTATGACCTTACCCTTCTTGTTGTCACCAAAGGTTATCGATCCTCCTTTCTTCTTCATGAATTTGTTGAAGTGGTTGATTTCACTAGTCATGTGCTTAGAACAACCACTATCAACAATCCATCTATTTTTATCCTGCAAGAAAGAAGGATGTCAGAATCCAACTCAAACTTTGGGGTCTAGGGTTAGCTCGGGGACCCATTTCATCTTTAGGTTGGTCCCCTTGGGCTTGTAAGGACAATAAGTAGAATAATGGTCATCACATTTGCAATGAATACATACCATAGGGTTCTTAGAGACAGAAGAGTCTCCATGGAAGATAGGAGGTTCCCCACTCTTCTTCTTACCCTTGTTCTTGCTCTTGTTCTTACCTTTGGGATCAGTCCCATTGTATCCCAAACCACTAGTACCAATTTGTTTGGTAGAGTGTTCTAGGACATCATTGAGGGATTTCTTACCCCTAAGGAACTTTTGCAAATAAGATCTTAACTTAGCATTATTATCACTATGGTTAATGACAGTAGAAGAAAGACTAGCAAGATGATCTCTAGCATGAAATAGATCAGCCTCTATACAGAGAGCTTTAGTATGAATGGAATCTCTTTCTAAAGCTATGCCAGCAACTTCATTACTTTACAAAATAGGCCTAGAAGATAAATCATTAACTTGAGCAAGTAACTTGACATTCTCAATTTTAAGCAATAAGATTTCCTTTTGATAAACTTGAGCTTCTTGCCTCCTAGCATCATCAATATGAGTCAGTTCTACATTTTTAGTTTTAAGGATATCTAACTCATCTTGGCAATTTTTGTTGTCTTCCTTAAGAGCTTCAATAGTCTTAAGATAGACCCCATTCTTAGCCTCTACTCCATTATGTTGAAGTTCAAGGTATATAAATTTCCCTTGCATAGAATCAATGTTATCTAGGAGTAGTTTTTCATTTTTATCAAGAATCTCAATTTTAGCATAAAGGTCATCAACTATCTTGCCTAACCTTTTCCTTTTAGATTTACATTTAGAAAAGGAAGATTTGCATTCATTTAACATGTCAAGGAGAGTTTCCTTAGATAGATTATGCAAGTTAACATTTCTTACCTCACTTACCTCACTCACCAATGTATTCACTTGTAGAGGCCATGAGGGCAAGGTGGCATTCTCCATCTATAGAGCTTGATGAGCTTGAAGAAGACTCCTCCCAAGCTGCATGGGCTGCATCTTTGAATCTTCTCTCTTTCTTTTCTTTCCTCTTGTACTTGCCTTCTCTTTTATACTCCTTGTCCTTCTTGTGGCTGCTCTTGTGATGCCTATTCTTGGCCTTTAAGAAGTCACTCTTGTAATGGCCCTTTTGGTCACACTCATAGCATCTTGGATTTGAAGAAGAAGGCTTGCTCTTGAAGTGTTTCCCCTTTGAGTAGTTTGCCTTATGCTCATTGGAGCCTTCATCTTCACTTGAAGAGGGAGTAGGAGACTTGAGACCAAGTTGTTGTTGCCACACCATTTCTTCAATTTGGGATTTGAAGGCTGTATGCTTTATCTTCTTGGACTCCTTCTCTTCTCTTTTCTCCTCCTCTTCTTACTTGTTAAGCCTAGGTTCATGGGCTTGAAGATTACCAACCAGCTCCTCAGTTGATAGCTCACTAATCTTGTACACATATTCAATTGATGTAACTTTAGGCTCCCATCTCTTAGGAAGAGATCTCAAGATCTTGGAGTTGATAGTGCCTTTGTCTAACACACTCCCAAGGGCAGCTAGTCCATTTATGATCACATTGAGCCTAGTGTACATATCAGCCACTCTCTCATTCTTACCCATCTTGAAGTTCTCAAACAGCCCACCAAGCATGTAGATCTTGGTTTCCTTGACTTTCTTCGTACCTTCATAGGTGACACAAAGCTTGTTCCATATCTCATGGGTTGTGTCCCAAGAAGATATCTGGTTGAACTCGGATGGAGTGAGGGTTGCGTAGATGATGCTCATTGCTTTTGCATTGAGTTGAGCTTGCTTCCTTTGAGCTTCATTACAAGTGGAAATGTCTCCCTTTAGGTCTTCATACTTGAGGTGTACAACCTTCCACATCTCATAGCTCACACCTTGGAGGTAGAATTGCATTCTCCTCTTCCAATATAGGAAGTTGGCACTGTCAAAGACCCGAGGTCTCATGGAGAAGTTCCCTTCTAGATTGAGGGATCCAAGTGATGGATCGCCCATCTTCTCTAACTTGTTGAAGTATCTTGGAGAAGACATACTCTGATACCACTTGTTGGATCAATGGGTTCTAGAGGGGGGGTGAATAGAGCTTTAAAAAACTTCACAAAATCAATTAGACCACCAATTTATATTTAATGCAGAAACTAAACCAAGCAGAAATTTGATGTCTTAATCTAGCATTCAAAGCAAGGATAAGAGACAAGGAAGAGAAAGCACTTGGACAGGTGATTTAGAGTGGTTCCACATCCTAAAATTAGGAGCAATGTCAATCCACTACCTAGAATGAGTTAGTCTCTAGGATTTGCAATCTTGGTACTCTTATATTCCATAATAAGATTACAAGATACAACAACCACACATACAAGGGCTTAGTACGTCAAACAAAGATCTTCAACCTATAGAAGGAGCTTACCCACTTGAATCCTAGGAGTCTTCGGCCATCACCATGGACTTACCAACTCCTTTCTTCAAGTCTTTTGCCTTCAAGGGATTACCCATCTTTCTTGAGTGTTGCCTTGATCATCTCCTTCACTTGGAGACCTTGGAGCACCTATATCCTTCACTTGGAGACCTGTAGCATCTTGCCTTCTTCAAGCTTGAAGAACAACAACCTTCTTCACCTTCACTCGGGGAAGAACCTTCAATCCTATCTTCAAAGGGAATGGAGGGAAGAGAAGATGAAGGAGAGCTTTATAACATTACATGGAGTAGCTCTCTCACATAGGAACCTATCTCACTCATACTCACGAATTTGACTTGAAGGTATAAAGAGAAAGGGGCTCAAAGGGTTAGAACACTCTCAACTAAGCTAGGACCAAGCATATGTGAATTAGCAACCTTGGAATGAACTATAACAGATACTATTTATAGTTGAGGGTTCCCCTTTAAGTTGTGGGACACTTAGATACAAAAATAGCCATTTTTTGTTCAAAGGAACGACTCTATTTTCGATCAAAATACTCACCAACAGTCACATCACTTTATTCTACAATTTTCGTACAGTGCAACCGGTCGAGTTTTAATATAGGTAACTCGACCTATCCAGTAAAACACAAATCTAATATTTAACTTATCAGTCGAGTTTATCCTGAGGAAACTCGACTGACCATTTAAAATCAAAATGGTCAGTTACTCAATCTATTGAGTTATGTGAAAACACAACCCGACCGATGTAATCTTCAAAAAATTGACCAAGTATGATCGATCGAGTTTTAAGGCTGGGGAACTCGACCGACCAAGTGCCTGTAATCAATTTTATAAATTACATCTAAAGTGATTAAAACTTGGTGTTTGTTGTCCCAATTAATTTTCTCAACTAAGTTACAAGTCAATTCATCATTACAAGTGATTACAAAAATGTTCTAAGGTCATTTACATAGAAATACAAAATTGCACACTTGTAGCCATTTTGACTTGAACTTGAGACAAACTAGGGCTTTTGATTTCAGATCCTTTTCATGTACCTAATGACCGAAAACAATATTTAACACACATATTAGATACATATAAATGGAATGGTTAATTCATTATCAAAATATGGATAATGTATAACCTCTAGGTCAACATAACTTTCATACTTGACTATCTTGACCTTGTGTGCTTGTTAGAATTCATGCATACATGTAGTTCTCTTTCATGCATTTTTGCATAATTTTTCAAAATTTTCGTTCTTTTTTCTCTTCCATGTCATGTATTGCATTTCCATGTAGTAGTTTTTGTGTGCTTTAGCTAGGATTTGCTACTTTATGTCTTAATTTCTCTAAATGTAGGTTTAGATGTGATTGAATAAAATTGGCACCATTTGGCCAATTTGGCCCAAATTTGAATATTCTTGCCTAAAAACATGGTCTAACTTAATGTCCACTTTTTTAAATGAAAATGTTGATCTTTGACAAAATGCATGCCACATTCTTAGAGTTCAGTGCTATATGGTCATGATTGGTTGACTTTTTACATGTGCATCACCTCTCTCAAGTTTGTGAATGTTTTCGTTAAATTGTGAATTGAGCAAGCTAAGAACGCTTAGAGCCCATGGTATCATATGATATAAATGTAAATCTCATGTTGCTCACTCATGTGGTGTGATATATAATTTGATGATGTGTTGGATTAGTTTTCATGCAGGAGATTTTATGTTTAGGACTACACAAATGATCCCTCTTTGACCTGACTCTTCTTTCACCATCTTCATACCTCTCCTCCTTATGAAAAGATGCCTTAGTGAACATATATAGCCTTGACCACCTCCAAAAGCTTGGGATGGCCATATCTACATCTCCCCGCTTCACTCTCTCCACCACACTTCCTATAAACACCAAGGGAAAAAGAAAAGAAAAGAAGAAAAGAAAAAGTAAAAAAGATGAAAGATTCTCCTATTTAATAGCATCTAAATCAAGAAAAGATGTGTGTGTAAAAGAACTCCAATCTCTTACCACAATCCTTTCTTACTTTTTCATACCCATTGAGATAAAAGCCATCAAACATAGATCACTTACCCTTTTCTATAGACATGTGGGTCGTTTAGTGCAGTTTGAAGTGTAAGATTGAATGCATGAAAGTGGAACAACACTGCTAGTCATCATTGATTAATGCAAACATCGAATAGTTTACCCAAAATTACATGAAGGATATATGAAAAGGGTGTGTATTCTATGCTCTATATTTGAAGTTTGTATGCTTAGTGCTTTTCTCATAATTGTTTTGCAAAAGTGGAGAGGAGAGAGGTGGAACACATGCATTTAGTTACTTTTAAGCCCATTTTATCAATAGTCAATTTTTACAAAGCATTTATCATTCTTGTTAATTGAAAGAAAACTAAAGAGAGAGATTAAGTTGGAACATACTTGAGGACAAGTATGTTTTAAGTTTGGGGTGGTGATGCAGTCTTATTTTAGGGCTTTATCTTGTATCTTTTTGTATCTCAATCACATTAAATCATAGTAGAATGCAATTTAAATACCTCAATATGCATATTACTATCAAATGCACTTATGGATGTTCTTTGCATGTTTTTTTGAATTTTAGGTACTTGGACCATGTCTTGGATGGATGAGAGAGAAGAAAGGAGTTCTAGGATTTCTCCACCCATACAAGGGTCCAAAAAAGGCCCCAAATCTCTCTCAACCTACCCTAGTGGCCAAGAGGTAAGTTCAAGCAAAGAAGTTCATTGCTCATGAAGTTTCAAGTTTAGAAAGCTACTGAAGATCCCAACATGGCAGTGGTGCTAAGGAATAACCGTGCTCACAAATGCCAAACTTACAAAGAGGATCTTCATTTTGTCATGCTACAACAACATCACCAAAATGGTCGTGCCATCCAGTACAGTTGTGCTGCCAAGGATGAGAATGGGCATGCTATCTAGAACGACCTCCAATTCACCTTGCCCACTACGACCATGCCACCCAACACAATCATTTTACCTAGCCCCCACTACGGCTGTGCAACCCAGCACGACCATGATACCAACCTTTATTTCACCACTTTCCCTCTGACATTTTCCATTTCTCACCATAACTGTTCTCCACCACCATGGCCATTCCAACCCTAACCCACCACAGTTTTGCTTCCACCTAAACCCTAATTTTTTTGCACTAATTTTCCGACTATAGCCCTACTTACCCCATTCATCGACAACCACCTATATATACATGGGTGGTGGCCACAACACAAGGTTAGCTGCCATTACACACCCTACCTACTCTAGAGCATTCATCGTGACCTCCCTTGCATTCAAGTCATCCACCCACTATTTCCACCTCATTTCCAACATAGAAACCTAGTTTTCTAAGTTTTCTACCATAATCCCCTTCATTTCCATACTCTTCACCCACCATGGAGGAGGGAGGTCATTCTACAGCAACTAGGAGGTGAAGAAGAAGAAGCTACTTTGAACTCCATAGATTCCCATCACTTTCTTCTCCCTTCTTTTCTCTTTTGTATGAGCATGTCTAGCTATGCCCCTAGTGGTGGGTTGTTTGGGGTTAAAATGTAACTTTGATACAATGTTGGGGGGAAATGACTTGTATTGAACATATTTTCATTCTAGGATGATTGCCTCTTGCTTCTATCTCATTTCCATTATCTTGCATTTAGTTTGTGCTTTCAAACATAGATTGCTTGTTTTGTGATGCTGGATGACACTTAGCTTCTAGGGGAAAATGGAATGTATGTGGCAATCTTAGGAATGACTCCTAGGTCCAATTATGGATCCCTAGCTAGCCTCCTTTGTTCCTACATACATATCCCTTCTTCTACAAATAGGTGTGAGATCTAAGTAGCTAGAGTAAGTGCCATTTGTGCAATTGCCTTCAGTTGCTTTAAGGCTAGATGGCAAGTAACATGAGGTGAAACACCCTCATCACTACTCCCTTTCCTACCCTTGGCTCTCAATTTCCCTAATACCAATTACCTTAGAAACCTAGACATGCCAAGTCCTATTATAATTACACCTAACCCTAGTTCTCCAACTAGTAGCACAAGGTATATTGCGATAGCACTTGCCTTGTTGTTTGGTTTGGTAATCTATGTTGAAATATGAGAATTGCATGGTATGTTAACCTTACCCCAACTAATATCAAGCTTCATTGCCAAATGATCCACCTATCCATCTTATTTCTAAAAATCACTCTTGCTTTCTCAGCTTGTTAATGCTATTTTAGTTGATTGCCTTTGTTAGTTCTTAGCTAATTGCTTAGTTCTTCATAGTTAGTTCTTGATTAAGTAGTTAGGGCCCTTTTGAGATTTCTTGTGATAATTTAACTAGCTAGTTATAAGTTAGGCTCTTTCTTGTCTTATTGCTTAGCTTGCCTCTTAGTTGATAATTTTACTTGCTAGTGTAGTGTAACTCCTTGATCTAGTTTAGTCTCTTGTCTTTCCTAGTTTCTTAGTCTTAACTTGTTTAGGATAATCTAGGGTTTTTTGTTAATCTAGTTTATTTCTTGCTCTTTCATTCCTACAATAATAGCATAATCAATCAAAACCAACATTAAACACTCAAACCCTAGACTTTTCTTTAGGAGCATAGCTCACATTGACCTAGCTCTAGTTCCCTTCTCTCCCTGAGGATTGGCCCTACTCTTGCCATTGCCTATACTACAACATGACCCCATGCACTTGTAGGTATGTTTGATTAGTTTAATTAGGTGTATCAGACTAGGTCCACATAAAATTTTTGAATGTGATCTCTACTATGTGTCTCTTTTCATGGGGTTGCACCTATTCATACTCCAATTGAGTTGTGTGTAGCACCATTGGTAGAGACGCACCAATGAGCACTACACATGAGTCACCCAAGCCCTCAGAGATTATATTTCCATTCACAAGGTGTTTAATAGTGTTGATAATAGATGGTTTGATAGTCTTCCAGTTGGCTTTAAGGAATGCATTGTAAGTTCCATTTGGGTCGGCCTCCTTATAAGGGATAAGGTTTCTTAGAATCATCCTGATCTCATCTTAGGAGGGGAAGGTTCCTAAGGTCTCTCAGTTGTCTATTCGTCAGCTTCTGATAGTTTTCAATGAGGATACCCATCTCCTCTTGGGTGGTAATGCAGTTGCTTTCGAACATGATTGGAAATACTCATTAACATGCTCTTTCACAACTTTGCCCTCCACCCATGAACCATTGGGGTGGTAGAGTGTTGAGATGAGGTTTGCGTGCCTTCTATTCCTCACGTATGCATGATAGAATATTCTATTGTTGTCCCCATGGACTAACCAATTTGTGTGACTCCTTTATTTCCAGTATTCTTCTTCATCCCAGAGATCACATCGAGATTTTGTTCCAAATTGGAGCAACTATCATCCTTTCTCTCACAACATGTCATTTCCATCTCTATTTGTAGTTTCTTTACGTTAGCCATAGTATTTCTCTTGACTTTGATTTTCTCTTTGGATTGTTTTATATCCCTTTATATAATAGATTTCATAACTCTAGCTAAAGCTGTCTGGAACAAATCCCTATTGTCCCGGTGTCATGAAACACTCTATGAAACTCCTATTTTGACTGCCAAGAAGCTTTGGTTTTGAAGTGAGATAATTATTTTCTTTATTTTTTTTAAGATGACCATAGGATTATGATCTGAGCTAATCAGAGGGAGGATATCACAAAACATTTTGGTATACACCTAGATCCATGCTGCATTAACAACTACTCTATCCAATCTTACATGAAGGATGCCTTTTTTGTATGTGAATTTGTAGCCAGTGCTACCTTAGTAAGTTAGACCTGCATGAGTAATAGCATTGTAGAAGCTGGTCGCCTCATTATAGTTAAATCTATTGCTACCTATCTTCTCATCTGGTGACAACATATAATTAAAGAAACCTATCACAATCCATGTCTCAATAGTTTGAATGCTAATGGTATGAAGGTGTTTCCAAAGGATGGGATGACCAGTGGGGCTATGGGACGTGTAATTTAAGGTAACAAACATGTTTCCATTAATGCAGTAATGAATTTAATACCATTGACTCTCAATCACTTGTAGATTGCACTCTTCTTTGTTCCACAGAACCAGATACCACCCAAGAATCCTCTTGCTTCTATGAGATGAGAATTGGAAAACCGCATGTCTTTGATGGCTAAATCAACCTCTAAACCAGAGATCCATGGTTCAACTATTGCAACCACTTTAATCTTTCACTAGCTAATTAGCATTTAAAGATCATGTTTGGATTTAGCCTTACCAACACCTCATATATTCCAGACCATTATATTACTCATACCAAATAGATTTTAGCAGGTATGATTTACAATGGGTCCCAAAAACACCTCTTTGGTCATGAGTCCCTCTCCTCACCTTGTTTCTCATTCTATAAGGGTGGGTGGTTGGTGTAGGCTGACCTCCTCCCCTCATTTTCTTCTCCTTTGCTTTCCTTCCCATATTATCAGTTGAGTACTAGTATCAACATTATCATCACTTACTTCATTGAGGTCCATCTCAATCTCCAAGTTCTTCATAATATCCCCCTCCTTACCTCTTCCCTGGATCACCTCATCTCCTATGGGATTCACCATGGCATGATCATTCTCCTTATTACTGACCTTATCCACCTTCTGTGTTGGTTTGACGTGCTTTTTGGTGAATTGTGTTGGTTTTTCTACTCGTTATGGTCATTGTGATTTGTCATATCTTTCAACACATCCTTATTTTCTTTGCTAATCTAATGTTTCTTCCTCTAAACCTTTAGGCCAACTACATTTTCCTTTCCCACATTTTGCTGCTCTAGGGAGACCTCAACTATCTCCTTTGCATCTTCAACTTTCTCCTTTGGGACTTGAAATTTATTTACTTTGCCCCTCCCTCTTTGCTGAGTTTTGTTCACAACATTATCTCATGTTGGTAGACTCATCAATATCTTCTTGCCATAGTAAACCTTCCATTTCTATACCTCCTCAACTCATCTGACCCCTGCATCTTTGCTACTTTCTTACTGGTGAGTACTGCCCGGGTGCCCAGTACCATGATCCTTGCATTCCTTCACCATATGGCCAAGTTTTCCACATTCGAGGAAAAGATTCAATAGATATTCATATTGTATTTTATACTCTGTTTTGTTTATCAAGATGGTCAGATGTATAGGTTTGCTTGTATCAATTTCAACAGCCAATCTCACAAACTTGGTTCTTGTTCGGTTGTTTGATGGTCATCTGTTTGCACCAATCTACCTACGACCGAGCCAATATGCTTGATGATCTCACTATGATAGTAATGTAGACAGAGCCCAACAAATCTTAAATAGGTAACAATATGATCAGGTCTGGATGAAGCTTGCTAAAAATAGACATCCCACGACCACACCATTAGGCATCTGCCAAACAAGGACAAAGGGCCCATGGCAAGGGTGCTGACATGATCTCACTTGTTGGAGAACTAAACCACATAGTATTAATTAATCATTTTAAATAACTTCATTGTTCGTGTGGGTCTCCAGAGAAGTTTTAAATGTTCTTCCACGATGAGGAAGCCCACAGTCTATCTAATAATTTGGTTATAACCACATATTTTTAATATGTATCACACATATATGTATCCAATCATACTTATGATATGTATCATACACATATTATGTTCACAAATGAAACATTCAATTATAAAATAAGAGTGATGGTTATCACTATAGTAATGCTATTCTTTGGAGCCACAAAGAATTGTTATCCCCCTTAGGTCAAACATCATATGTTATAACCTGTAACATGAAATGTCGTGTTAAAAAAGAGTCAATTAGTAGATTGGAATCTTCCAAACGATTGAATTATCCTCACATAGGTTGATTGCCCTTCATTAGTTGGTCAACTAGCTCCTGGCATAAGGGACTGTTTGTACTCCTCCAGTCAGACGATTGGGCATCCATTCGATTGATTCATCTATCCATATATAGCCTCTTTAGTTCTCTGGTCGATCGAATCAAATCACCAGTTGATTGACTTTTCTGGTTGTACAAAGTCTTCTCTTTCACCGAATACAAAATTAATCTAGTTATGTATTACACTATACAAGTTAAACCTTGAGTTACATTATGGGGAGTATAGGGAGGAAAGAAATAACTTACATATGGAGAAAGAGAGAGATGCTTGATATGAAAAATGAATTTTAAAGACAATAATTTAACCATTCAACCATTCACACCTATTTTGGGGGTATTGGCCATAACCATGTGTACATCAACCATCAAAACAATTTTAGGGTGGCATGTATAAATTGCATATATCATAACAAATATATAGAATGTATGGGACATTCCTCATTG
Organism: Alisma plantago-aquatica; assembly: GCA_963693085.1. Taxonomy (NCBI): domain Eukaryota; kingdom Viridiplantae; phylum Streptophyta; class Magnoliopsida; order Alismatales; family Alismataceae; genus Alisma; species Alisma plantago-aquatica. The sequence goes on from OY856413.1 coordinate 753,056,121, forward strand.
CATGTGGTATTTAATTGGATATGAACATTAATCATTTAAGTATTCCTATTGCATGTAATAAAATAAATGTTAAAATATAAAATAGATCATATCAACTAAATCACAAAACGTAGTAAACTGACCTAGCTTTGACACCATTGTAGGGAATTATGACAATAGAGATGGTGCCAGAAACACAATTTTTCTTGGCTTATTCCCCACAACAAATAGATTTTGTAAATAATTATAAAGTGCGAAGGAAGGTTGTAAGGCATATACATGGTCCTGGAGCAAGTCCAGTGATAACCCTTACAAGGATGTGCTTCGTTTCAAGTAGAAGTACACTATTGTCGATGGAGGCCTCTTGGAACAACACCACGGATGGCGGATGATGACATCCTCCTGGCATTATGGAAACATCCCCCATGCCTCTATGTAGTCCACTAGACCACTAGGAACTCATGTCTTTCTTCTAAAACTGACCTGGATCTAGTCGTACTGATTGTCTAGTCAATTGATTGGAGTTTTCATTCGATCGACTACACAGTCTAGTCAGTCAACTCGCATTCCCAGTCAATCAGTTGGATGTTCCAGTCAGCCAACTACAAGCTAGTGTTATTTATGTTTATTGCCTAAACACTTTAGTAACCAATTCAAACCTTATCCATGAATAAAATCCTAATCCAGGTGCATCCTATGTGTGTGACCCTACTGGTCCCAAATTAAGTTGGCACTGAATGTCCATAACCAAATTATGGTATAACAAACAATGAGCGATATCTAGCAACATATCATTACTACCCAAGTAATTGGAAAGACAAAAATAGCTTCAACCTACGTCTATGAACAGTGTTATTGTAATCATATAGTTCCTTTCTCATGAATATCCAGATTGAACTCGAGGAATGGAATCATCATCCTCTTAATATTCAATTCATGTTTCTTGAACTAGAGCAGATAGTCTGAGATGCATGTGAGATCACATACCACATATTGACTCACAAGAGTATGGACATAAGTTTCTTAGTATCACTTATCAAGTGGCTTCGATATCAACTCGAGTAGAAGGGACAAATCCCATCTACATCACTCACAATCACTCCCCATGTGTCACAAAATAAGCGATCAACACATGTATGGAAACCCTTATTCAAGGTCAAGTTGGATGGTGTCAAAGGACGTGAATGACATGTGATGAGTAGTGACTTTAGGTCTAAGAATCATAATCAGCAACATCACTATGAGGGTTGATCCTGAATACCATTCAATGGTTTCCATGTATCATTCTCAAGGTTGTTCTGTTTGGTATTTTATTCTCTAACAAGTATCTATTTATTTGGCTTGAAATCACATATCATGAAAATGAGATTTTGTCATCAGTCAACACACATTCTAGTCTTATGTATTGTTGATGTGTATATTGTTTCCATAATAATATCTGAGTAGAGACATTACAAGAATATATATACGCTTGTCATACATATGAACTCATTATTCTGATCCTCTTTCTTAACACATATACCATCTAGTAATACGATTCTTTCAATATCTATAATGTTATACTATCATCTCACAATTAAACAAACATATAGTCAAACATTGTCTTCATTATCAATAAAATTAAGTACATGATGCCACATTACAATCATCATATGGCTATCTCTATGGGCATGCATACCAAAAAAATGGACAAGAATATTTAACATGATCTCAAAGAATGAAGGAGTGAAATACATTTCAAGATGGCACAGGGTAACAACCACTTCTATTTGTAACTTATAAACATTCTTTGGATCAATATCTTTGTTGTTAAAAGTGTCCAAGAATAAACAAATCCTACAAACTAAAAACCTTACATGTTATGGAAGTTTATATCGTAAAGCCACAGGAAATATTCATTATAGTAAAATGTGACAATAATAAGATTTAAGACCCATCAACTTTAGATCTTACATTGGTACTAATCTATGGATATTGGAATAGTATCACTATGGTACCTTAAAATTAAGTAAGAACCCATAAAAAAATCTCTTTTCATGTATAGACAAGGTGTCAAACAAGATGTAGATATATGGTATGACGATCAATGCTAATTATGCTATTAATTATTTCTTGATATCCATTTCACTTATGTCGATTCTCATTTTTATGCCATCTTTAGTCTTTCTTAGTATACTTAATGGAGTACTAATGATACTATCACATACAATTTTCTCAACATGCATTAAATTGATAATAAACAAAACTGTCAAAGAACTCCAATAAGGAAGATCCTAGAATATTGATCTCTTCTTGAAAAAGATTTTTCACATATAGGAATAATACATTGTGATCTCTAACAAAATTCATTAACAATGTCTTTTACTCTTTCATAGATGTGATCCCCTGATATAGGTTTAGGGGCTCTCTGTTCTTTAGTTGATCTATTGAATGCTTTGTGCAACCTTCGGTGTGGATGCACTCCAGGAAGAAACCTTCAATTACCAAGAGATGCAGTCATACTAAATCAATGTTCTCCCCACATATGGGGCATGCTTTGGATCCTTTTCTGTTGATACCAGAAAATTCCCATATGCTAGAAATCACTAATAGTGTAAAACAACATAGCATGCAAACAAAATGTTGCTCTAGGAAAAGCATCATAGGTCATCACACATTCTCTCTAGAGTTTCTTTAGGCATCAATCATAGTTTGAGGAAAACCATCAATAATATTTTTGGGTTGTTTGTGGCCCAGTATCAACAAGGACACCATGACATACTTATGTTTCATACACAACTAAGAACAAATATTATACATACAAATCATAACAAGCCAACTGCTACATTGGTTGCTTCATTGTCTGTGTGGATTCATCCCATGGTACAAAGACCAAGTCTTAAATTCCTAACTTCTTAGGAAATACAGAGTACAATATTTCAATTTTCTTTCATTATGTGGAATCAGACAGATGTCATAGGATTCCATCATTGTTTTTCTATACATATTCATGACATGATAAATTAGGGACATATATCGTATTTGCAAACAAGCTCAAAACTGTGGAATTATATGCACCATATCACCTTGGTAGAAAAGACAATTCTGGCCTTACCAAAGTCATCATTTTGAACATTGACCCAATTATTTTTGATAGTAATTCAAATCGATATAGTCCTTTTAAAATATGACACAATCATTCAGTCATGCATATATCTTCTTAGCCTCCATTCACATTAGTAACAACATTTTTATATTTTGTATGTTGAGATTTGAAGCTCATTGGATTAAGGTAGATTTCTTTCAACAAAGATAATTGAGATGTGGAGCTTTTGTTGCTCCATATATTTTTAGCCTTCAAAGTATATGATCTTAAAACATCTCTCAGTTTTGTAAACTTAGTACAACCTAAGTATAACGGTCTCTAAGCACCATGCACCATGTTCCTAAATAAGGAAGGAGGATCAATAAGATTACCCCACAACTATCTAGCATCACATCAACCATGCCTATAAGAATTAGTTTATTCACATCAACATCATTGAAAATTTCTTCTTCAACATATGTAATGCTAATGATATCTAATTATCTCATAGTAGTAATCTTTCCATGCTAGTACCATTATGTGTATCCATGTACAATCTCATTCCACATGACATGACTTTTGATTTTGCCAACAAATTCAACTTTTAAGTTGTTTCTAAAATTCCTACATGGACTATAGAACATAGCTCTAGGTCATTTTATATGTTCCTCACTAAATCTTATAAATTGATCAAGCCTAGAAATAAATTCTAGGATATAGAGATTTGGACTAGACTTCAGTGACTGATCCATTCCATGATCAATGGAAAAATAAGTATCAAATTAGGTGCTAGATATGTCAATTCTAAAAGAGATAGGGTTTACAGATTAGGGTTTAGAGATTAGGGCTTAGGGTTAGGGTTTAGTGATCGTAGGTAAAACAAGTATGATTAATGTGTAGAACCTGTCTCATTCCTAAAAACTTAATCTCACTAGTAAGTATATAATGTGACTTTAGTTTTCAAGAATGTTTTTGCATCATTTCCCCATAGTTCTCCAAGTTCACCTATGTAATGGGCAATTACCAAACTACATATGTACTTAAAGAAGAAATAGGGAAGTTCTTAAATAACATCTTGAAAACTGAATAAACATTATACACTTGTATCCTAAGTGACATTAAGAGTTCAAAAGTATTCTCAGAATGGGGACTATCTAAGATTTACTCCATATGACTAAATGTTCAATGGATTTCTAGGTGTATAAGATATATCTCTAATTTAGGTTCTACGGTTCATAATTTAGGTGAATAAACAATTTCAATCTAAATCAATATAAGAAAGGTATTTCATATCAAGTCATTTAATTAATTCTTAGGTGTGATTATTTATTGATCACCAATCAAATTGAACAGTACACCCCAACAATATAAGCATTTATACATGAATTCCAGTTATAACGACATGATTTCTCTAATTTTTGAATGTAAACCCTAGCTACATTGAATTAATTAATTTAGTAAAATTCATAGAAATTTAGGTAAATTCATATCAATGTGTAACTATATAAATTTAACTAAACACCTTTCCACAATGCAATAAACAATTATAGAACATTAATGTAAAAGATTATAATTATATAGGAAGGGGATATACTAATTAAATTCAACATACTAGACATGTATTTGGCAACATGAATGTATACAAAGAGAAGAAAGACCTTCCATGATACGGTTAGACGATACCCTGGTAGCAATGGTGGAGAAATAAAAGTATAGGCAAAGGCCTAGAGGCCACCTCCAAGAGAGGGAGGCATCAGGATGGTGGCTATAGAACAATAACAATAGGGAAGTTGGAGGTTGACGCTAGTGGAGAGAGGAGTATCATCATAGTAGGTGAAAATTGGATCAACAAAGCGGAAATGACCTAGAGAAAATGTCTCTAAGAAGGAGTAGAGGTGGAAGAGCCACATAGGGGAGGGTGTCAGGTGGAGAAAAGTTGGTGGTTGAGAAAGGAGAGGCAAGAATATGTGGTAATAATGTTGATGACTGCGATTGAGGCTGTGGGGATGGTTGGAATTTAGTTCATTATCACTAGATCAATGAGCTAAGCATCGTGATGAAATAGAGAATGGGGGAAGAAATTTCCATGGGTATATAAAGTTGCACTTAGTTGTCAATTTAACTTAAAAAATGTATACATAAAATTACGTCGTCATTTATTCTAGAAAAATTGACCACAAAAGTTTACCTCTATCGTTAGTTTGTCATTCAAAAACCAAAATTTTGACGACATTAGTTCACCTATTTGGTTAGCTTTTCATTTAGAAACTGATGTCATATGTTCTTTCATGATTCAAAAATGACAACCTTACTATCTTCTTTAGTGTCAATTTGTACCAAAACCGATGACAAAACCCTGTTTGGGAGGATATAATTTTTCATAAGGCACATGGAGGGAGCCAAGTATTTTTAGTTCCTAAAGGAGGAATTGATGTGATAGAATTTTTAGAGGTAAACTTTTTTATAGGGCACATGACCTATGGCATCAATTTTGTTAGACAATAACCAAACTCATAGTCATTTTGGAGGTAAAGTTTATATCACGTGAGAGTATGCATCATCAGTTTCTTGTCAACCTTGTCATGTGCATCATCAAATTTCTTCTAAGACATTGAATTTTATAGAATGTCTATTACACCGGTTCCTCTCCATAAAACTAATGTCAGAATGAAAGCGGTATCCATGTTTTTTCGTAAACATCAAGGCTTAACCAATACCCATGTCTGTATTTTAATAACCAACATCATAGGTATGTAGTGTCAGTTTCATCTGTAAATTGACATTAAGAAAACTGACATAAGAGGTCAAAATTGTATTAGCAAATGATAAAAAATATCTATTAATTAGTGTCAATATATCACACCTCACCATGGGTGGATTCACCAACAATGTTTCAAATATGTTCTCGAGAGTGAATATTATCTATGATTGGGTAGAATAAGAGAAAGAAATTTGAATTTGAGACTTTATCAACTAAGGGATAATGTATAAGATCAAGATATTGAATCATATTCAAAGAAGGACAAAATAGTAGTATACTTTACACATAATTATGGTCATGAAAATCTAGTTGTAAGGTGATAGCTAGAGCTAGAATTGGAGTGAGATAAATAACTAAGAATATCTTATGTCCATGAGGTACATCATGATAGATATCAAGACACATTGAAAGGATTCTATGCAAAGATTACTAAATCCAACACACAATGAGACTCTTAGATATATGATATTGTATCATAGTTGATTGAAGTATCAAAATGATTAATAGTCGTCAAGTGAATTGTTCAATGAAAAATGTTGATCACTACCATGTTTAGATATTACGTTTGTACAATTCAATAAATAACTCCCACATTAGGAAGCTATCCAAATTATATGGACAACAAATTACTGGATGTTCCTTCTTATTATTACCTTGTTTCAAATTATCAACAAAATTCTAGTTGAGGGAACACATAACATTTCCTTTTAAAATCAAAACACATAAACATGACATCTTTCTCACCCTACAATCCTTCTAAATAAGGTGAGTTCACCCCATATACATACCAAACTTTGTCTCCTTTTTCCATCAAAAACCACTTATCACATCAACTTGATTGAGAATATGCAAAATTGAGGCAAGGAGGACACCTAAATTTTTTTTTCTTGGTATTCAAACACCATTGTAAAACCTTTTATTTTTCTCACACTATCACGTAATTATTTGCAACATCAATGTTGGAGATTATGGCATTTCCCCTTTATCTTTATCTTTATCAAGGTGGGAAATTATCAAATAGTATTCAAGGACTCCTATGCAAACATATTCCCACATGATTAACATTTGTGCAATTTCTAGGCAGATTTTGACCATCAAGAATGATACAAAACATAACTCGTATTAAACCCTAAGAAGATCCAATCTCTATGAAGACCTTATAGTTTTCAATTTACATAGGTTAGAACCCAAATACCTAGAAGAAATGATATTGATCCCTAGCCCGAAAAGCTCTCTCCTTTAGCCTATAAGCCCTACAACATCCCCTTAAGTTAAGGTCTATGGGACCTGTGAAGACAAGTATCGTATGTAGTGCTTGTAAATTGATTCCTTTGGAGAATAATGAAGGAGAAACATCATATTTATACAAATGATGTTTAAGTAAGATAGAAGAGGTCTAGACACAAAGTAAAGGTCTTCTTATCCCATGTTTGACCCACCGCACAAAGGTTCAACTGATGTGTGTATTGTAAATTCAGTGATTCTAAGTAAAATATGGTTGTGGAAACCTATTTTTTCAATCTACTAACATACATGAATGATTTTTTACTTTGAGTTTCATTTGTCCTTGCCTCCTTGAACTTAATTCTCTTTTTACCTCTCTAGGGTTGGCAATGCTGGATCCAGGGGTCCTAACACCTTCCTCACACATAACGTAGTACCTTACATGAGTCTTTAGTCATTGATCTATGATTATCTATCTATTTGACAAAGTTCTAAAATGGTTTTTCATATTTTATTCAAACAATATGGTAGAAACTCCAATTTCAACATCGATCTCCTCACTTTGTGCTCATAAGTAAAGATGTCATACATTATTTTTAAATTCAACCAAAAACATAGTGGTTGTTTCACATCTTATATCCTATTCATTATCTCCCTCACTATATTAGGAGTAATTAATATATACATGATTATTATAATTTAAGATTCCTAAATATTAGTGACTATTAGTCATGTGACATGTTTGTGAGTTAAGTTAACTTCTTTGTACTTTCCTCTATTCATATACATATGAGAGGAGTGTGTCATCTATAAATAAAAAAAATCTCATTATTCTCCCATCTTGTTTTCCATATGGAATTAGAGAAACGAAGTTAAACTTAGGGAAAATAAGAGAGAGCCTCCAGCTGTGCGTGCTTTGTCGCCCGACAAGCATCAACCTAGTCACTATGGTCCTCTCCTCTCTTCTCTTCTGCTTTCATAAAAATTCAGTTTTTTTTGCAACGCTCTACTTTTTGACCATCACCTGTGTTTATCTACCATATCCAAGTCTTATCTATGGAGTAGTCGCTTCCTTGCATCCTCTCCGGCTCTAGCAATTAACCCATGTGATTTGTCAGTTGCTGTCTCTTAGCACGGCTGTTGGCATCTCATGCACGATCTAGCATATCCGTTCTCTCCTTGTTCTTGCCACAGCCGCTTTCTTCTTCTATGTGATCATGCTGCTTGTTTAGGGGTAAACAAACCTGCCAACTACCCAACGTCCCTCAATGCCTGCGGGAACACACACAGCCTGGAACTCCGTTCCATGTTTTCCCACACCTGGTATTCGCGAACACACACAGCCTGGAACTCCGTTCCATGTTTTCCCACACCTGGTATTCGCTCTCCCATTTACGAAGCACTAGCCAAGAAATTTGGTATGGGATGTTTATGACACACATGCCCTCAGCGCACGACTCTACTTCTGGAATGTTGCCACTGACCATCTAGGCAGTGGGGAGTCCGCCTACCATCTACTTGCTTTACGGAGGACCTGTGTTGAGAAGAGTGAAGGGGGTCTCGGAAAAGACTACATGATACGATTTTAAACACATCTAACCTACCCATATTGTTTATGTGCGATGACGAAATGGATGGTCTTTATAAAATGTTCTCCCACAGTGATGACATGCATAACGATAGACAATATTTCTAAGATAACCATATCATACTTATATCATGGGGCTCGCCCCTACATCCCTAGATTTGTTGGACTAAGAACTAGATAAATTACCTTTTCATGTTGTACAAAGTTTTTTTTTTGAGGCAGAGATCTATCTATTCGGGTCATGTAATACATTGACGAGTGTTATCGATTGTATCAATGACATATTGTAAATAACAGACCTCGTGCTGATTCTATAAAGTACTAAAAAAATGAGCAGAATGTTTTTTTTCTTCTTCTCCTCCTTCGCCAAATCTATTTTCCCTACCACCTCTCATTTTGCATCTCTTTCCATGTGTAAGGGACAATGTTTGTTTTCTATAACAATTACTCGTTCACTTTGTTCTTGGTGTGCAAGGGGATATAGAGGAGAGAGAAAGAAAGTATGGAGAAGGAGTATGAGGAAAAAGAGTTGAGAGAGATAATATGTATCAGACGTGCTGTTTAAATCAGCACGGACTTCTCAATGTTACACACATTTATCCTTCGATGTAGTTGTGGTATTTTATTTTCACAAAAAGTTTTGCTTCAAGTGCATTGTGCATTATTGTTGTATCTTTCTCCCGATGACATTGTGTTTCGTTGTGCTTATAGTGCATCATCACGTATCTATTTCCCAATAACCTTGTTCTCCTAAAGTAGGTGGGTTGACTATATGAGCTTCTTCTAGTTGGTCACTACTTCTATGCAAGTTAAAGGATCTCAGTATGACATTGATGTACGCTAGTATAGAGCTTGTTGTGCTTAAACTAACCTCTTATTCCGGCCCTTTGGTGTTAGTCTTGTGCAGATCGTGTTGCATCTCATAAGACAAATCGTTAATTTTTAAAAGCTCATCAATATCAAGCCTATACAGAATTCACACGCAAGGTTGATTATTCAACTAGATTTTTAATTCACCGGGTTATTTTATATATGTTTTCTCAAGTTGCATATTCCATTTCTCAAGATGGGTCTTCTAGTGATCTACTTGGGCTTCCTTGATGGTGTTTGTTGTTCCTATCAAGTTCCCGAGTGCCATTATCTAGATAGTTCTAATTTTATAAGTCTACTTATACTTCTTTGGTGGTGTCTTTTATTACTGTGAATCTCATGGGAGTCATACTCTTGATGGATCTAGTTTGACAATCATTATCACCTCATGATATTTGTTCTTGAAGATACCAATACTACTACATCATTGGTTGTATTACATGCATTTATTCCAATCACACATTTATTTCCAATGAATATGGAGTAGTAATGATAGCTTGATCGTTGGCTCCATATTGATGGTGATTCTATTCATTCATATACACTTCATAAGATTTTCTCCACAGATCAAGTATAAGAAAAGAATGTTTAAGGAGGAGTGCAAATCTTGTATGGGGACTGGAATTTTTATTTTTGATTTTTCATACGTCTAATTGATTCTTGTTAGTCCAACATGGATATTTGTTTCATCCATAAACCATGTAACAAAGAGAGTGTTATAATTATGGCTCTTTAGTTTATTATACTATATGAGCCTAATTGTGTTCGCCTTGTACTTACCTCCTTTCATATATAGGATACGACTGTTTTGTTTATTAATAAGCAAGTATCTCCTTGTCTTCTCATGTTAGATTTCACAAGAATAAAAAATAAATATAGAGTCTCGATATTATGATAAGTAATTCTGACAAAATTGTGCTATTGAAAATCCACATGAATCAAAGAAATTGTGATCAAGTAATATTTTGGAAATAAAACATAGGATTCACAAAAATTCATATTTCATACAATGTTAGAGATGCAATATAGGAGAGATCAACTATCTATTGAGGTTGCTCCCCAAATCCTAGTATAAGACTAGTTAGAATGCATAACCATGTTAAATCAAGAAAAATGGGAGGATATGAAGACATGACCAATAAAAGCATGGAGAAGGAGCTTGCGTTGGTGTTCTACCATATTCAAGTGATCCTACATTTGATGATGATTCAAACCTTACACATTTTAGATCTTTTGGAACCTCATAAGGTCTCGTCTATGACATCTTAGCCTCATCACAATGTGAACATATGTAGATGAATGAATCCCTTGGGGATTTTTGAAGTACAATTCCTTTGTATGATGGGCGATAGTCATGAAAATGCACTACTACAGAAATAGCATTCGGTGTCGCTTTTATGAGCGTCGGTTATTAAGGAAAACCGACACCTATAATATAAGGCGTCGGTTGTTTAAGCAAACCGACGTCTATATTCGAAGACCAGCCAGACACGGGTACCGCTTTGTATTCAGCGTCGGTTGACAATAACAAACCGACGCCTAAAAGCTCCCGCGAAATCCAATTTTCGAGCGAAAAGAAAAAGTGTCACATACAGCGTCGGTTATTTAAATAGCCACCGACGCCTATGTGTGATGAAACTTTGCGTGAAAAGTGTCACTTTCAGCGTCGGTTATCCGTTGATAACCGACGCCGAAAGTGGTTCCCGCCAAACAATTTCGTGAAAATATCGTCCAATTGAGCGTCGGTTGGTTCAAACAACTGACGCTAAAGAGGTTTAGGCGTCGGTTGTGTCAAACAACCGACGCTATTGGTGAACTTAATATCCGAAGATCACCCGGCTCTTCCCCTTTCTTCTGTTTCATCACCTAAACTGTTCCCCGACCCTTTCTTCTCTGCTGTTGCCCGACCCTCCACTCCGCCGCAACCATCCCTCCACGACAGTGCCGCCGCGCTGCCTTCTCCGCCGCGCTGCCTTCTCCGCCGCCGCCTTCTCCTCCGGTGCCTCCACGCCACCTTCTCCTCCGGTGCCTCCACGACGCCGCCAGTGCCTCCACGCCGCCGCCGCCAGGCCGACAGAAGCTGCTTCGCCACCGACAGCTAGCTGCTTCTCCACCGCCGTCGCGCCGCCGCCTGCTCATCGATCGTCGCGCACTGCCGCCGGTTCAACCACAACTCCTCTCCAGACCGGCCGTAACTCATCTAGCCCTAGCCCTACCTTCCAGGTTCGACCACAGCTCCTCTCCAGGTCAGATTCAAACATTAATATTGCCAATAATATAGGAAATAAATGCTAGCTCCAATTATAGACATATTGTATATGGTTTTGATCAGAAAAATGCATAGATTGTGAATAAAATTTTCTCAAAAACCCTAGTTTGATGAGCATGTTGTTAATCATGTTAATTATGATTCTTCTATATATTCTAATGTCATTATATAATTATGTGATCCCAACATATTAAATTGAATTAGAATGATTTCATGAATTATAGGGTTTTAAAGTTGATAAACATGTACATGCGGAAATAGGGTTATTAAACCAATGGTTATAAAATAGTATGATCTTAATCTGAATAGGATGTTCATAATAATGTAGTATGTTAAATATGATGATTAGGGATACATATAATGTCTAGTAAAGATTCCTAGACCTTTTGTTTGAAACTATTGATTTCTTGATTTATTATTTAATAATGCTCTGTTGATTAGGATTAACCATGTTGCCTGTAGTTTATAGACATTTATTATATATAAGAATGACAACACATGTATTTGTTGGCCTAGAAACCCGTCCAAGATTTACTCATTAGGAGTAAATCTTAGATAGTCCCCGGTTTGGGACTGTTCTTCAACACCTAATCTCACTTAGGATGTAAGTGTATAATGTGTATTCGGTTTTCGAGAAAATTTCGGTAGCATTTTCCCGTTTGTTCTCTAAGTATATATGTACTTCGAGAACAACGGGGAAATGCTGCCGAAATTTTCTTGAAAACTCAATACACATTATACACTTACTAGTGAGATTAGGTGTTCAAGGATGGGATAGGTGGTACACATTTATTAAATATAAGAATGACATCAAATGTGTTTGTTGGCCTAGAAACCCATCCAAGATTGACTCATTAGGAGTAAATCTTGGATAGTCCCCGGTTTGGGACTGTTCTTGAACACCTAATCTCACTTAGGATGTAAGTGTATAATGTGTATTGGGTTTTTGAGAAAATTTCAGTAGCATTTCCCCGTTTGTTCTCTAACTATATATGTACTTAGAGAATAGAGGGGAAATGCTGCCGAAATTTTCTTGAAAACCCAATACACATTATACACTTACTAGTTAGATTAGGTGTTCAAGGTTGGGATAGGTGGTATACATTTATTATATATAAGAATGACATCAAATGTGTTTGTTGGCCTAGAAACCCGTCCAAGATTGACTCATTAGGAGTAAATCTTAGATAGTCCCCGGTTTGGGACTGTTCTTGAACACCTAATCTCACTTAGGATGTAAGTGTATAATGTGTATTGGGTTTTCGAGAAAATTTCGGTAGCATTTCCCCATTTGTTCTCTAAGTATATATGTACTTAGAGAACAGCGGGGAAATGCTGCCGAAATTTTCTTGAAAACCCAATACACATTATACACTTACTAGTGAGATTAGGTGTCAAGGATGGGATAGGTGGTACACATTTATTATATATAAGAATGACATCACATTATACACTTAGGTAGGATGTAAGTGTATACCCTAATCTTTTCCTAATATATACTTGTTTCCTAATATATACTTGTTTTCTCTGATCATAGAATGGATAGATCATGGATGTCCATTCGTAATCGTTGCACCCCAGAGTTTATATCCGGTCTTGATCAGTTTATTAGATTTGCCGAGGAACATAGGAAAAAACCTACAGATAGGTTCTACTGTCCATGTAGGCATTGCGGTAACAACTTGAAAGTCAACAATGGTGAGGAAATCAAAAGTCATGTCATGTGCAACAGGATTGTACAAGGCTATACGGAATGGCACTGGCATGGAGAGATTTCAAAATCGAAACCAGTAGATGTCGATAGCAGTGCTTAGAAATTGCCTCCGATGACGTAAATGTGAACGAACCAGTTCCAGCAGACATCGTTGATGTGATGCTGGATAGTTGTAGGGTAGAGCACACCGATCCACCTCCTATCTTTAGAAACATTGTGCATGATGCTGAGATACCGTTATACACAGGCTGTGCTAAGTTTACGAAGCTTAGCGCTGTGTTGAGATTGTATAAGTTGAAAGCTAACAATAGATGGAGTGACAAAAGCTTCACTTCGTTGTTGACTTTGTTGAAAGAAATGCTTCCTGAAGGAAACGAGCTGCCAATCTCAACATACCAGGTAAAGAAAATGTTGTGCCCAATGGGAATGGAGGCCAAGAAGATACACGCATGTCCGAATGATTGTGTATTATTTCAAAAGGACTATGTAGATTTGAAAGATTGTCCAAAATGTGGTGCGTCACGGTATAAATTGACGACTTCGGGGGAGTCCAAAACTGGTTCTCCTGCCAAGGTGTTGTGGTATCTACCTATAATATCACGGTTTCAATGCTTGTTTACAAATCCGAAAGATGCAAAGAATTTGAGGTGGCATGCAGATGTTAAGAAAAATAATGATGGGATCCTACGACATGCGTCTGATTCCCCACAGTGGAAGAAGATTGATCTATTGTACCCCAAATTTGGTGAAGAAGATAGGAATCTAAGACTTGGGCTTTGTACAGATGGGATGAATCCATACGGGACATTGAGCAGCCAACATAGCACTTGGCCAGTCATGCTTGTTATATACAATCTTCCTCCCTGGATGTGTATGAAAAATAAGTACGTTATGTTTTCGTTGTTGATATCGGGCCCTAAACAACCCGGAAATGATATTGATGTTTATCTTGAACCTTTGATTGATGACTTAAAGAAACTTTGGGCTGAAGGTGTGATGACCTATGATGCTTCAGAAAGAGAGACATTTCGTTTGCACGCTATGTTGTTTTGCACTGTTAATGACTTTCCAGCATATGGGAATTTGTCTGGATATAGTGTCAAAGGAGCTAAAGCGTGTCCTATATGTGAAGAAAACACTGATTCAATAAGACTAAAACATGGCGGCAAGATTGTATATCTTGGTCATCGAAGGTTTCTTTCAAAATTCCATATGTATCATAGGAAGCAAAAAGCATTCAATGGATGGAATGATGAACGGAGTGCACCTAAACCTATACCAGGGGATGTTGTTTATGCAAGAGTAAAAGACATTGTCAATGAATTTGGTAAGAAATCACAATGTAGTATGGCCACACGGAGTGACAATTCTTCATTCAAGAAGAAGTCAATATTTTGGGATCTTCCTTATTGGAGTTCTTTGACAGTCAGGCATTGTATCGATGTAATGCACGTTGAGCAAAATGTCTGTGATAGCATCATTGGTACACTGTTAAATATACCAGGTAAGACTAAAGATGGGATAAAATCCAGACTGGACCTATGTGAAATGGGAATAAGGTCAGAATTAACAGAATTACGTGAAATGGGTAATGAAAGAACATACTTACCTCCCGCTTGTTACACGTTGTCTAGAAAGGAGAAGAAAACTTTTTGTGAATGCTTGGTAAATGTTAAGGTGCCACATGGTTACTCATCCAACATCCGTAGATTGATATCAATGAAAGATCTGAAGTTGATAGGTCTTAAATCTCATGATTGTCACACTCTAATGCAACAAATATTGCCCGTGGCAATTTGATCTATATTGCCGAAGCATGTAAGGTTTGCAATTACCAGACTTTGTTTCTTTTTCAACAGTCTATGCAGCAAAGTTATTGACCCTGATACTCTCGATAATTTGCAAAGAGAAGTGGTTGTTACCCTATGTCAGCTTGAGATGTATTTCCCTCCTTCGTTCTTTGATATCATGGTACATCTTGTTGTCCACTTGACTAGGGAAGTGAAAATGTCATATTACGGTGTCATTGAAGACATTTGGGAGTTTGACTACATAGATTTCAAAATTCCGCTCTTTAAATGTAATTGGGTTGATAACACCAAAGGAGTTATAGTGGATGAATTGGGTTTCACTTTGGTGAACTTTGAAAAGATTGGCGAGAAGGGTGAACCATTCATATTGGCATCACAGGCGAAACAAATATTCTATATCGATGATCCTACAAATGATAAATGGTCGGTTGTTCTTCATGGTAAAAGACAATTCATTGAAGATCCTATAGATGAAGAAGAGTACTATGATAAGTATGATGACTCCAGTCCATTCTCATTTGGGTTGCCAACTCCACAAAATATTGAAGCTAATGATGACTTATATGTGCGCGGAGATCACAATGAAGGATTGTTAATTGGTAAAAGATCACAATTTTAGAGACATGTATGTTTATACAAATGCTAAATGTTTGCCTTTTTCTAGTTTATACAAATGCTAAATGTTTGCCTTTTTCTAGTTAATACAAATGTTAAATGTTTGCCTTTTTCTAGTTAATACAAATGCTAAATGTTTGCCTTTTTCTAGTTAATACAAATGCTAAATGTTTGCCTTTTTAATGACATTTTCAGATGGCTGACCATGATGAGCATGATGTCCATGATGAGCATGAAGTCCATGATGAGCATGCTGTCCATGACGAGCATGGCGAGGATACCAATGTAAGTTCTAAAAACATATCCTGTATTTCTATAAAATTCATTATCTTCTAGTTATGTCATATATCTTATATTTCTATATTAGGCTAATTTAGTGTGTTTATTTTTGTCAAATTTTAGGTTGATGATGCACATGTACCCACTGAAGCACTGGAGCAACTTGATGCGCAGCACCAAACACTTAACAAGAAAAGGGGCATCACTCTGTTGAAGAAGTTAATAGCGCTTAGTGGCAGTGGATCCAAATTGGTTGTGGATTTTGATAATGGAGGAAATGCAATTGGAGTGAACCGCAATAATTTTGTAAACTATCTTGGGTGTACCACTCAGAGCCATTGTGGTGTTAAGTATGATAATTGGCATAAAGTTCCTCAGGGGAAAAAAGACTTGATATGGAAGGATTTATGTGTGAGTTATTTTTATTTGCAAGTCTATTTTGTAGATTAGAAATTCTATTATTTGCAATTCTATTTTGGATACTAGTTAATAACATTTCTATTTTACAGAATCTGTTTGCATTGGATGAGAAGTTGCATCGTAAAAGTGTGATGCAACGTGCTGGAAAGCTGCTTAGGAATTATAGGACAAATCTGAACAGAGAATACATAAAAGAGGGTGATAAGAAAAAGAAGTCATCCCTTGAACAATGGAACTTCTTGGACAAAGAAGATTGGGACAATTTTGTTGCTTCAAGAAAATCTGAAGAATTCAAGGTATTAGGCGTCACTACCAATTTAATTAATATACATTGTATTCACCTATTCAAGATTAACATTTAGTGATACTAACCAAATCATTAATGTGCATACTAACTAGGCCCTCAGTGATGCACAAAAAGCAAGGCGTGCACTGAATGTGCATGACCACACTATGGGTCCAAAAGGCTATGAAAGCGTTCGCCAAAGACTACATGTGGAGTCTGCGGCTACTCAGGAGTCTGCTCCTACTCAGGAGTCTGCCATTCCCATGCCTCGCCATGATATCTGGATAGCTGGGAGGCAAAACAAGAAGGGTGAAATAAAGAAGCCCGTAACTGCTGTGGCGGCTGCGAAAATGGTAAAATACAACTCTTAGAGCAATCGTTTGAATATTGATTATTTGTGGTGTTAACTTACCAATTTCTGTTGATGGTGATTAGCGGGAGCTACACGAGTAGAGGAAACAAAGCACGTTCATCCCTCAGGGCACAAGGGATGAATTGACAGTTGCTCTGGGTAACCCAGAGCATCCTGGACGTGTTAGGGGTGTAGGCACTGGTGTGGGCATCAAAGCATTCTTTGGGCCATCCCAGCGCAAACCCAGAGTGGGACTTTCTCAAGAAGAGGTAACCTATTCTTTTTTTAGAATGTTACTGCAAAAGGAAATTCAATAATAAGAAGCTAATGTTTCTTTTATCCATGTATAGGAGAATAAGAGAGTCGAGGATATAGTTGCTAAGAAGGTCAACGATGTAGTTGCTGAGAAGGTCAAGGAAGAATTGATGCGGTGGCAGGCATCTCAGGCTTCCAATCAGCCTATGGCGACCCACTCTTCTCCTGATGCAGAGACTGCGAGTAATCCTGGAGACCCATCGCCTAACACGTCTGCTGTAAGTATTGTTTATGACATTGTAGCTAGTCTTTTCAAGATGATATGTTTTCAAGATGATATGTATATATGTATAACATTCTTTACGTAAATTTGTAGGCATTGAAGCCATGCCGCTTAAGAATACAAGACTATGTTGTTGCATAGGCACAGGCTTACCCGTCCCTTCCTGGGGAAAGGTTTCACGGGACTCCAATGCCACAGGGCTACGTTCGTGTGGGCCCATTACGTGTGTTACCCGATTGGAGGGAAGCTACATTGCCATATCCCCACCCGGATATTGATACACTTGCTGAGGCAGAAGGCGGGGTCATATTGTGGCCCAAAGCAGATGTCGTCTACACTACTGAAATTGTAAGATAAATTTACATTGATTTAGACTGTTAATGTGTATATATGATGTCAACTGATCTGAAATTATATATACAGGTTAAAAAGAAGACACCAGGAGCACCTAGGCCTCCACCTCCACTTCCCACATTACCGACTTGGGTTCTAACTGACCTAACATACCCATTAGGTCCTGCTTGTAGGGGAATGGCATGTTGGCTACGGGCACATAATATACATTGCCCGATAATTGTTTCTTTAGATGCAGATTATGCAGGTCAATCATACGATAGCTCTTTATTCATACAAGATATTATTGAGCTGTTTATGTATGATTGGTTGAATACATCAATGATAGAGACATGGATAAGGTGAGATCTTGTTTATACATCCATATACCTTGTGTAAGATCTGGTGATCTGGTTTCTTATATATTAATGCATACGTAATACATGTTTTGCAGCTACTTAGTCGAAGATCATTGCAAACAATTTGCATTTGATCATGTGGAATTTTTGATTCCATCATTGATTAGTATGGTAGCTAAAGACCCTGATAGTGTTTAACAATAATGTATAGATGCTTTTACAATTTTTGGTCAGCAAAAGAAGACGATAATAATAGCTCCATTCAATGTCAAGTAAGTTTACTTTATTTATAATTTGGACTTAAGAAAATTCCATTTTTATTGTGCATTTTGAGTTATTAATTGTTAACTTTTTACCTCTAGAGGTAGACATTGGGAGTTACTAGTTATTGTCCCCGGGACGTTCACTGTTTATTATCTAGATCCCGCGGGAAGTACATTAAATACTAAAATTGGACACGTAATGAGAATGTCATTATTCTGGTGAGAAATATTTCATTTTTGTATCTGTTAACATCTGTTATTACATTACTATTTACTTATGTAATTTACTGTGTTATATTAACATGTAGGGGTTTAGATGCATTCAAAAAGGCTGGAGGAACGGTCCCAAGGAAAAAGAACCAGCCAATAAATTGGCAGAACGTAGAAGTAAGTTCCCGACTCCAATGTATATATTATTGATGTGAATTGTGCTTAGTTGTATTATTTTGTATGTTTCAATTTATAGTGCACTACACAAGACAATGGTTGGGCATGCGCATACTATGTGATGCGATTTATGTAGATGATTATCAAACATGCCGCATTGGACATCGATACCATACATGAGGTATTATATATAGTCTCATTAGTTAGTATGAAATATATCAATCTTATTTTTATATTATTACTTATATATATACATCATTCTCTTTGCAGGTGTTTAAAACTGACAACACTATAGGTAAACGCTTAAAAAATATACATGCTCCATATACGATGGAAGCATTAAATGAAATAAGAGAAGAATGGGCAAAAGCCATACAAGCAGTGGCAACTGTAAGATATAATTGGGATGTTGATAGCGATAATGAATGATACTTTGTAAATGAATATTTATGAATGTTAATACATGTATTTGAATGTTTCTATATGTGTGAATGTGAGAATTGAATTGATGTCTGAATGTATCTACTTGTGTGAAATTTTCCTTGGGACTTTTGCAGGTTTGTGGCATGATTGTAGGCTGATATCAATGGATGTCGTAAACCTGCAGTTCAGAAAACTGAACTGCAGGTTCTCATCCTGATGACCAGCCACAGCAGGCCTGCAAACTGATATGAAAAAAAATAGATATAGGCGTCGGTTATTTACAGAAAACCGTCAGCAAAGACCTACAGTGTCGGGTTTCTGAACAAAACCGACGCCTAATGTGGCAACAGCCGTACTGGAAATGGCGTCGGCTGTTCGTGTCAAACCGACGCCTATAATACATATAGGCGTCGGTCTTTTAGTAGATAACCGATGCCAAACTGGTTCGCACCATAGAAAACAACGTCATCTAGGACACTTTCTGCGTCGGTTACCAAGTAAACACCGACGCTATAGTCCATATAGGCGTCGGTCTTTTAGTAGATAACCGACGCAGAATGTGTCCTAGATGACGCCGTTTTCTGTGGCGCGAACCCTTTTGGCGTCGGTTATCTACTAAAAGACCGATGCCTATATGTATTATAGGCGTCGGTTAAAAAACCGATGCCGAAGTGTTCGACCTTTAGCGGCGCCCACATAGGCGTCGCTCAGAAACCGACGCCAAAGGGGGTTAAACAACCGACGCCAAAGGCTATTTCTGTAGTAGTGATGGTGCTAAAATGTGGTGGTTTACTCATTTACTGCATAGAAGGAACATTGGTAACCAGTGACAAGTGAGCTAAGAATATAAAAACTTGACAGTTGGTTAATTACATGCATATCCAATTTATAGGCTTGCATAACCAGTCAACTAGTTGGTTGCTTCCTTGTAGATCTATTATTTGGACGGACATGACATCTTAGTTGGTTGCTTCCTCCAGTCACTTATGGACGGACATGGCATCTTCTAACTTCCACTTTTAATACATATTAAATGAAATAATAAAAACTTATTCAAATCCAAATAAAATTTAAAAAATACATAAAATTTCAAAACATGCAAAAACCTAAGTGAAACTAATAGAAGCATTCAATATTAAACAGTATTTTCAATAAAACAACTATGATGAATATAAGTTTATCATTTACTAGTATTAGTGTATTGGGTTAGTAAGGGTTCGGAAAGGGAAGAAGGTTATCTTAAACAACCTTTAGCGTAAAAAACTTATATTGAAGAAGTTAGATTACCTCTTTTTTGGCAGTAATTGTGGGTTATTTAAATATCAATCCATCCCTTTATTTTAATATGTACATTTAAATTATAATTTTGGTGTCCATGTTATTTTCATATTTTGATGCTTCTCTCAACATTGCATCTATATTCTTTATGATTACCAAATATTCTCCTAATATGAAACTTTTTCCTTAAAATTATAATGCTCTCTTCTAAATATTGTGGATTATAATTTTTAACTATTTTCACCAAATTTTATGTTATTTCTTATTTATTTTTTTCTTTTCTTTTAAATGATCCATGTCAGCCAAATTTTCTACACAATAGTATTACATTTTTTTTCATCAAGTTAGTTCTTATCAACTTGTCTTCAATCATTTAATTGGAAATTAAGTGAAACTATTGTATATGTTTACCTTTAATTCACCTCTTACTATTTGTACATCATCTTTTCATGTATAATTTAGAGTATTTTATTTCATATTTGGTGAATTATGAAGAGATCAATGATAAGTAAATAAAAAGTGTTGTCTAGTTAGTATGATGACATGGAAGGAAAATTTTCCACAGTATATCCATGACAAATTTTGATCATTTTTTCCCCATTAATAAGCAAGTGCGCTGGTGGGAAACAACTTTTACAAAACCACCTCAACCTTATTTGGATGCATGTGCAAAATAAAATTTTCTTAATATTTTTTTTCTCTACATATAAACACGTTTCTCTGCATTAGTCTTTTAATAGTTGATTTACTACTATACCAAGAATATATGCAATCTAGTATTTACTTTTCTCTATAATTCCTTGTATATACTTTTCTCCAAAAAAGTTTTTATTTGATTGATAATATAAACTTTTACAAGAAAAGTTTTTGTTTACATTAAGGTAGTTTATGTTATGAATGTATCTCAATAAAAATAAATTTATTGTTAATATAATAATTCCCTCCAAGTAATTAATGTCATCTTCTTATTTAAACTTCCAATTGTTGTTGTTTATGTCAATAGTATTTTTTGTTAATTTTACTTAATATTTTTTTATAAAATAAAATGTGTTTATACGAGTGAGTTATAAAAGTATTCTCACTCATATCTTAGTACTCCACATGCATAAAACAATGTTAATTAAGTGCTTTCCCTTTCCCATTCCATTCCCCATTCCAACTTAACCAGATAAGACTTTTTCATTTTTTCACCATCCCTTTCCTTCACAATCCCAAACTCTTTCCTTTACCTCCTATTTTGTCATTGTGTATGAATAAAAAGGTTGTCCTGCTACATTAGTGAAACATGGGGAGGGGATTAGTAAGAATTTTTTTACCATCATTTAGTTAGCATTGTTATGAGATGGGAAACATTTTCAATTTTTTTTTATAATTTGATCCCATTGTAAGAACTTAGAAGATGAAGGAGAAAAACGTTTTTCACAAAAAACTTGATCAAAAACATTTTTCTAGTAGTTTTATTATTTACACATTATCAAATTTTCTCTAATTTTTCCCCACAAAAAAGTGTTATTGTTAAGGTTTTTCCCTATCTAGTAGTTATTTATCTATCTTACTATTTTCTAAGTATTTATTCCCATAAGCATATTTTTTAAATAACTAAAAGTTTTTAATTAAATTATTCATATCCACCTAAGTTTCTTAGTCTTAAATATGTAACTTAGTTCAAATAGAATTCTTTTATAGAGAATTGATTTCCTTTCAGGAATATTATTTACTAGAAAGTAAAGAATTTTCCACTAAGTAAAAATGATTTTGTAATTTTTTCAGTTTCCTATAATTTTTTTCCATAACTAATTTTTTATTACATTTATGTAAATAATTTTTTATAAGAAACTCTTTCCGCCCAAGTAAATAACTTTAGGTAGAAAAATATTTCGTTCTAAATATGTATTTTCTAAAGAAAATCATTCGATTTATTTGTAAATTATTCTCCAAGGTGTTTTTAACCTAAATTTCCCTTTCTGCTTCTCTGTTTCCTTTTTGTCAATTTCATTTTATCCTTTCCTTTCCCTTTTGTATTTTCAACAAACTCTATCTTTTTGCTAGGTATAAAGCATAGCTTAACATTTTTCCATTCATACATTTGTGTTCCCCTCCTGTCAAATAAATATTCCAAGACACCCACACCTAAATCTAGATCCATAATCGAGAGAGAATTAACTAATTTGGACCTATATGTTCCTCTAGATGTAGTGTCTAAAATATTGGTTTGTCTCCCTATGCATACATTGCTACAATTTCAAATAATCTCAAATGAATGGTGATCTATGATTGGAAGTACTAGTTTTGTGAAATCTCATGCTCAATGGCAACACGATCAGCTATTCCAAAAGAAAATGGCCAACAAACTCTCCCAGAAAAAAAAATCACCCAAAAATCCCATTCATTTTTCTTGCACGAAGCCCTCTTCTCCCACAAATGTTATTTTGCACCTCCATATGGGGTTTGAGATCACCACTTCCCTTTAATTGCTATCTAGTGAAGAAGACACCATTATTAGCACTTCTATTCCTATGGAGTCGTCTTGCTTTGACCCACTAGAGAGCCAATGGGTGGAACATCTTGGATCCTTATAGTGGCATCATCTTCTTATTTGATTTTACATAGGATCATGATCCTATGGAACCCTTCCATCGGAAAACCAGACATGTTCCACTTTCTGCTACAAACAAGTTGAGTGACAATTGGAATACAATTTTAAACTATGGATTTGGGTATGTTTCTGACACAAATGACTATAAGATCATTTGGATTTTCAAATGCATGATTTGTAAGGATGATGATGCATTAATCCTTGGGATGTATCACGATGTACAATTTTATGTGCATGTTTATTCCCTTGAAAATGATTTGTGGATTGTAGTTTAATTGCCTGAGGATGTTGAAAAGTTTTTAGTGCTATATCGATTCCATGCAGTCGCAACTTCCAAATTGTTCCAGTAGAGTAGCAGAGTATAGTATTGGATCACATGGAAACATGAATCTGATTACCTCTTTGTCATCTCATTTGACCTAGGAAAAAATGTTTTAAAGAAAATAATCCATCATTGTTGTTAAATTCTAACAATGTAAATATTACAACTCTTGCTGGGAACTCCATCGATGTCATACTTTATAGTAGTTTAAGTGAGCACCATGTGTCGGTGATTGATAACACCAAATTTTGTGACATTTTTGACCTTTATTCTGTTATCAAAACTACCCTTTTCTGCTATTTTCCTCTATTTTATTAGCATTTTCGCAATAATTGGCCAAGCAACGCTCTTATTCCAGTTTTTCCTATCTTTTACAGGGTTTTCCTCATTTTTGTGCAATAAGGCCGGTTCCGGCCCACAATAAGTCTAAGCCCGCCTCGGCCTTCCTGACGCCCGATACAACTCAGCCCGACAGGGGCTGGGCGACACAAGAATGATCGGCGGAGAAGGGCGCCTTGCGAAAGGGACGTACCGGCCGACACACCTTCTACCCGACAGGGAGCCGAAGCCGCCCGACGACCCAGCCGCCAGCCATGTGACCAATAGCCAGCGCCTCGCGCCGAAGGCATACCTGTATCGGCCGTCCACATCCATCGACCAGCGTATAAGGGGGCTACGTGGCGTTTCCAGCACCATAACTCCTTCAACCGCCGGTATAAATAGTAGCTACAGGAAGCCGAAAAGACAGGTCGGAGACGTCGGAGGTTGGATAGGTCGGGACGGATAGCCAGTTCACCGTTCGGACAATTGGGGACTTGAGCGATCTGCGAGAGAAGTGCGAGAGCAACCATATCATGCCCCAGTGCTCGTACCGGGCGACACTAGGTGAGCTCTTCCTCATCCCGAGAGGGAGGGGATCGGTTCACCTAGGACTGTACCGGACGATACTGAGGGCCGATATCGGCCGACGTAGATACGCGACACGAGTGCCTGACAACAATGCCCGACAGTAGTATATGTAAATCCATGGCCGACACCATATCGAACCCGATACGCTCCGCCCGTCAGTCGTGCCGCCTAAGAGGGTGTGCCGCCCGACATGAGCGTATCGGCCAGGGTCTTCGAACGATATAGTTGTCCGTCAGTCGTGCCGCCTGAGAGGGTGTGCTGCCCGACACGGCTGTACCGGGATAGGTCCCTGGACGGTATCGGGCTGGGAGTAGTAGTAGTTTGTCGCCCTTCTACATCAAGAAGGCGACATCTATCTTTAATTCTGTTATTTAAATTCTTAGCTTATGCATTGTATTAAGACCCTTATTGCTGATAGAAATAGAAATGCTAAATTGCTCTTTGTTTAATGCTTAGTGCCTTATGATTGGGTAACTATTGTGTTGGATATCTGAACTCTAGCTTGCATGTTTTGGATCGCGTTTCTCTTAGCTACCGAATCGTCTTTCCCGTCGCAACTGCTTCGAGAGTTGGGTTGTGGCTCTAGTGTTCGGTCCGATTCTGGAGTACGAGAGTGCCCAGGAACGGAGTTGTTTTAGTATCATTCCACTCTAACTTGAGTCCAGCGACCTCGAGAGGGGTGTTGAAGCTTGGTTAGAGGCACCCGCTCTGAGAGGAGGGGTGCAGGGTGTTACTGCTACCGCTTGTCTTTCTAAAAATCTTATCCCTTGCATTATGCCTTAAACTGCAGTTTACCTTTCTATTTTCTGTTGCATGAAAATTCCTAAAAACTGCTAAATGACAAAATCTTAATCTTTCTTGTAACTCCAGTTGGAGATAGTTTTCTTTGATTTAATAGTGACATCTGGTTGTTCCCTTCGGGGAACTTCAATATCTCTTTATATCCACCGGAGTGTAGAGTGTCGATTCAGAGTCATCAACACAACCCACCTTGTCCCTGTGTTCGACCCCGTATGACTACTTCGACCCCGTAAACAAAGATGCGGGGGCCTAGAAGGATTCAGGTTATAAATGCGAAGGCTCGACTACCTCAAATACGCCTCCAATTTTAGGACGCGCGATTTAGGCCGGTCAACTTTCTGGCGCCATTGCCGGGGACAAGGCAAATGGCACTGTTGACGAATCCGAATCCACTAACTACACTCCCGTGCCTCAAGCTTAGAAATAGGCTTGACAACACTTCTTTTTCTTTTTCTTTTTCTTTTACTTTAAGCATTATTCTTTACCCCAGTTATAATTTTCTAAACATGATTTTTATGCGGATTTCAGGTACTCTGATCTACTGAACACCGAGACTGTCAACCATGCCTCGTTGTGAGAAACCTCTTTCTGAGGGCGAATGTCAGAGCCAAAGCGAGAAAGCGACCCGGCCTAATTGGGTTGGTCAGCTTTCCGCCTACATAAAAAGACAGGACACCATCATCAACCAGCTGGTACAGGGGACGCTTACCAGCCCTGGATCTCTGAATTCCATGCAACACCAGACGGCGAGTCTGCAGAAGCGTCAATGGGAGATCGATCAACGGCTGTCTCAGATGGCTGCTCTGATGAAGAACCCTGCAGGAAAAATGCTCCCTCACCCTGA
Organism: Alisma plantago-aquatica; assembly: GCA_963693085.1. Taxonomy (NCBI): domain Eukaryota; kingdom Viridiplantae; phylum Streptophyta; class Magnoliopsida; order Alismatales; family Alismataceae; genus Alisma; species Alisma plantago-aquatica. The sequence goes on from OY856413.1 coordinate 753,082,406, forward strand.
AACTGCAGTAATGGCAGTGCTTAGATCAGGAAAGACGGTAGAGCGCGCTGATGAAGCCCCACCGGAACCTGAACAAGGGCCCAAGGATGCCGTTCCAGCAGGAGATGGAGGCAGGTCTGCAGAAGCCGAAGAGCCTGCGCCGAGACCGTCCGATGAGCCATCTGGTGGGAGGAATCCTTACGCTCCCAGGGTACCGTTCCCGTACAAGCTGATCAAGGCAAATCTGAAAAAGCGGCACGAAAGGTTCATGGATTCGATCAGGAAACTGCATCTTGAAGTCCCCTTCCTTGACGCTTTGGAGGAGATGCCCACATATGCCAAGTTTCTCAAAGATCTAATAATGAAGAAAAGAAGGGGGGGAAGGATAGAGACAGTGTACCTGGCCTCTACTTCCTCTGCCTTCGTAAAGCCCAGCTTGCCGACTAAGAGAAAGGATCCCGAAGCTTTCACGATCCCATTCGCCATCGGGGACAATGTCGAGCGGAAGGGTCTGGCGGACTTGGGAGCAAGCATCAGCCTCACGCCCTTAAGTTTCACGAAAAGGATGGGTTTGACCGACATGGTTCGAACCAATATGCGGATTGAACTGGCGGACCACTCTTTCAAAAGACCTGTAGGCATTGTCGAAGATGTGCCGATTAGGGTCGGTGATTTCTTTATTCCCTGCGACATCATCGTCATCGACACAGCTGAAGATCCCAGATGTCCGATCATATTCGGACGCCCTTTCTTGGCAACAGGGAGGGCACTGATTGATGTCTCTGAAGGGATAATCACCTTGAGGGTTGGAAACAGCCACATGGACTTCAAGATGAAGGAAATCATGAGAGGTCCATCCCTGTCTGAATCGGCCTGTTTTGCGGATAGCTACAATAAATTCTGCGAGGAAATAGAGGAGGATATCCGGACAGTGGATCCCCTCGCGAGAGCAATAAGCTGTCAGGATCTCGACTTCGAAAATCCCAAAGTCATGAAGCATCTCGACATTTTCAACCTTTCTGACAAAGACTTGCAAGAAGAAGAGGAGGAGGTGGACTCTGCGAAGTATGCCTCCCTTGAAGGAGAACCTCAGGAGGAGACACCCAGAGCAAAGCCGGATTTAAAAGCATTACCTGAGGGACTGAAGTACGAATTTTTAGATGAAGAACAGAGGAACCCAGTCATCGTAAACCCCGGTCTTTCAAGCAATCAGTTGGACCGGCTCCTTGAGGAGTTAAGACTCCACAGGGGGGCTATAGGATATTCCGTAGATGATATCAAAGGCCTTAGCCCCGCCCTTTGCATGCATCACATCAACTTGGATGAATCTGCCAAGCCCCTGGTCCAACCCCAGAGGAAGCTGAATCAGATGCTCAAAGAGGTCGTCAAGAAAGAGGTAATAAAGCTTACGGACGTGGGGATCATTTACCCAATTAGCGACAGCAACTCGGTAAGCCCGATCCATGTAGTACCCAAGAAAGGTGGGATGACTGTGGTTAAGGGTGAGAAGGGTGACGAAGTGGCGGTAAGGACCGTCACTGGTTGGCGAATGTGCATTGATTACCGGAAGCTAAATCAGGCTACAAAAAGGATCATTTTCCGCTACCTTTTATTGACCAAGTTCTTGAAAGATTAGCGCATCACGATTATTTTTGTTTTCTTGATGGCTTTTCAAGATTTTACCAGGTACCCATCTTACCCGACGACCAGGAGAAAACGACGTTCACCTGCCTCTATGACACCTATGCCTTTAGAAGGATGCCCTTCGGACTCTGCAACGCCCCCGCCACCTTTCAAAGATGCATGATATCAATGTTCTCAGATTTTCTAGAAGACATCGTGGAAGTTTTCATGGACGACTTCTCCGTCTATGGAAGGGACTTCGATTGCTGTCTGAAGAACCTGTCGTTAGTACTTCAAAGGTGCGAGGAAAACAGCCTGGTCCTGAACTGGGAAAAATGTCATTTCATGGTACGGGAGGGCATCGTCCTAGGGCATAAGATCTCAAGGTGCGGGATCGAGGTGGATACCAGCAAAATCGAAGCTATATCTAAACTTCCTCCACCAAATTCCGTCACGGGGATAAGCAGCTTCCTCGGGCACGCCGGATATTACCGAAGATTCATCAAGGACTTCTCAAAGATTTCCAAACCATTGTCCAATCTCCTGGTAAAAGATGCTGAATTTGTTTTCTCTAACGATTGTCTCAGTGCTTTTCAGGCCCTGAAAAATGCTTTAGTATCACCACCTATCCTTCAAGCGCCAGATTGGGGTTTACCCTTTGAGCTAATGTGCGATGCTAGCGACTACGCAGTGGGAGCAGTCCTGGGGCAAAAGAAAGATAAAAAGCACCATGTGATTTGCTACGCTAGTCACACGTTGGACGAAGCACAGGTAAACTACACAACCACCGAGAAGGAAATGCTCGCGGTTGTCTTCGCGTTTGATAAGTTCAGATCGTATCTCGTCGGATCAAAGGTCAAAGTATACACAGATCATGGGGCGATAAAATACTTAATGCAAAAGAAAGACGCAAAGCCCAGATTGTTGAGATGGGCCTTGTTGCTCCAAGAATTCGATCATGAGATTATCGACAAGAAAGGCGCGGAAAATGTGGTCGCAGACCACCTATCGAGGATAGTGGCTGAGAGACAGAGAGGGCCACAGATCGACGACAACTTTGCCGACGAAGCTCTCATGATGGCTGAAGCTCAAGAAGAAGGTTTGCCCTGGTTTGCAGACATCTGCAATTTCCTCGCTTGTGGAGAGCTGCCTCCTGACATCACCTACAATCAAAAGAAGAAGCTATTCGCGGATGCCAAGAATTATTACTGGGATGATCCTCTCCTGTTCAGAAGATGCGCAGACAACTTGTATAGGAGGTGCATCCCGGAAGAAGAAACTGTCGATATCCTGAAGGGATGCCACGCCTCCCCCTATGGTGGACACCTGGGTGGTGAAAGAACAGCGGCAAAAGTGCTACAATCAGGTTTCTACTGGCCCTCCTTATTTAAAGATGTTGCACGATTCGTAAAGGTTTGCAAAGAGTGCCAGTCAACGGGGAATATAGGGCGGAGGAATGAAATGTCGATGGCAAGCTGGATCGAAGTGGAAATATTTGACGTATGGGGGATTGATTACATGGGGCCGTTTCCCCCATCCCAGGGGTATCAATACATACTAGTGGCAGTAGACTATGTGTTGAAATGGGTAGAGGCGGTGGCCACCCAAACATGCGACGCCAAGTCGGTTATCAAGCTTGTTGAGAAGACCATCTTTCCCCATTTCGGTATACCGCACACCGTAATAAGCGACGGCGGGTCACACTTCGGAGAAAGGCAGTTCGAAGCGCTCCTACGCAAGTATGGAGTAAAACATAAGATCGCTACGCCCTACCACCCACAGACATCGAGGCAGGTAGAGGTCTCAAATAGACAGATCAAGCGGATCTTAGAAAAGACTGTCAGCCGCACGCGGAAGGACTGGTCTATGAAACTTGACGACGCATTATGGGCCTACCGTACTGCTTACAAGACGCCCATTGGAACCACCCCTTACCGTCTTATATACGGAAAATCCTGCCATATGCCTTTGGAACTAGAACACAAGGCCCTTTGGGCGATCAAGTTCCTAAATATGGATCTAGACAAGGCAGGAGAAAAAAGGTTTTTACAGCTTCAAGAGCTCGAAGAGCTGAGGATTCACGCCTACGAGAATGCAAAGATCTACAAGGAAAGAACAAAAATGTGGCATGATGCCCACCTTAGGAGAAAGGATGCGAGCGAAGGGGATAAGGTCTTGTTATTCAAGTCCTCCATCCGTCTTTTTCCTGGGAAGTTACAGACAAGATGGTCGGGACCGTTTTCTGTGGCAAAGATATACCCATCAGGAATGATGGAGCTCCGCGACAAGGATGACCCGACTAAGATCTTCAAGGTGAACGGGCACAGAGTGAAAAGGTTTTATGAGGACGAAGCTTTTGTCAGGAAAGCAGAGATTGACTTACTAGAAGTGGGTACAACCGAAGAGCCCACACCGGTCGAGCTGGCGACGAAAACTTCAGCGCTCCTCGGGAGGCAGCCGGAGTCATAGATTAGGATGCATTTGTTTTCTTTGTAAAAACAACCATTATGGATTGTAATAAGGCCCAAGTCAGTACATGCACACGTGTGCTGACTCTTTTTGTTTTATGGGTCATCGCTGTGTTTTGCGGAACATTGAGGAGTAATACCGTCTAAGGTAAGAGATCCTTCTCTATACCAATGATGTTTTACCCTGCAATGGCCTTTTACTTCACACAGGTTTAGTTTTGGCCTTTTGACCGCCCGCTTTTCTACCGTGTCGACCAGCTGGGAGCAGAACCGCTTGTATCGGGCAGCCTCGCCCCGGGCGATGCAAGGGCAGCGGATGACCCTTGGGCTGACCAATGGGACTTCGCGTCTCGGGAATGGCGTGACTAAAATGCCCGACACGCTCCATGTTTTGCACGTTTCACCCCCAGCTGGGTTCTCTATAAATAGCGTGGAGGTTTCTTCGTGTCGGGCTATCATTTTCTCCTTTTTGCCACCTGGAACGCATGCTTTGATCCTCCCTTTTGCTCGTGTGTCGGCCATCTTGCCTTCGCCCTAGTATCGGGCGATGCCTCCTGAGAGAAAAGGAATAGCCCGACACGTCTTTCGCCCGACACGCTATCTCTCGCCCGACACAGATTTTTGTATCGTGCGAGGCGTATCAGCCGGCTTGTTGTTTTCTTACCGAATGACATGGCTTGTCGCCCGATAGGTTTGTAGACCGACACGTTTATCGGCCGATAACCCTGTCGCCCGACGCCAGTATCTATTACCGAGCCGCTTATCGGGTTTACATGACCTGCAGATTTTCTATCGCCCGACATGCTTTCGCGCGTAACGGCGGTCGATGGCGTTTTCCCGATGTTTCGTACTGGGCGTCATGCTTCTCACTGCGATGTCATGTTTTTGTTTCATGTGACCTCGTATCGCCCGATACACCTGTGTCGGGTGTCGAGCCTTATCACGCGACAACATCATGTCGTCCGATCGCTTATCGCCCAGTTTTAATAAGTTTTCTTTCTTTTCATCTTTCTTGCCTAACGGTTGAATTAATAAATTTTAAATAATAGGTATGGCTCATATGGAGCAAACCACCTACCGCGCCAGCAAGCACAGCGTGGGGATCAGCAACAACTGTCGGGCAGAAACGGCAACAACAATGGAAAGGAATATTTTTCTTGATTTGGTAGCTCCAATAGTGAGTCACCTAGCTAAGAGTGCGGCAACCAAGGCCTCCGAACAAGTTCGAGGCACCCTGGTTCCGTACTCTTAAGGGAGAGGGCCCACCCTGACTACACACTCCTGGGAACTAAACTAGGGACGGATAATCAGTCCCTTTGTTTATGCTCACAGCGGAGATGTGAAGAAAGGGGGGGCCATAAGTGAATTTTGAGGGTTTCGCTCCAGCTCAACCACTACATCGCCAAAGCGAACCCACTAGACAACCTCCCAATGGCATGCTGCAACTTCGTAGGAGCATTTTGCAGCACATCAGAAAGCTAACCCTCACTGGCTAAGCTTTACCTTACTTTTGCTTTCTTCTCTACTCTGGGACAGAGTAGAAAGTAAGTTTGGGGGGGTATGCCAGTGAGGGAGGTATAAAAATTTTATCTCTTCGAGCTTTCTACGATATTCATTCTCTTTTACCTGATGTGCCCTTATAGCTCCCTGTATATCTGATGTACGCATGCATGCCATATAAAAATTTTCAAAAATCTTTCCTTTGCAAATTTCCTGCCCCTATGCATATGTACAAAGTTGTTGTAATAATAATAAAAACTTGTTGTGACTTCTTGCAAAGTTTACTTTCTGTATATTTAACGAGTACAAGTTCTGTCATATCTTTATGATAATGTTGTCTCAAACAAACAAAAGATTGTGCCTTGCCATCCAAAAATTTTCGAAAAATAATAATCTCGCAAACAGCTAAGAGACGAGTATGGAGAAGGAAAAAGCTGCCCAAACAGCAGATATCTCTTTTGTTTTTCCTTACCCAGCAAAAATCCCAAAAAGAGAAAGAAGCCTTATGAGCGTGAATAAAAGTATGAGAGTTGTGCCCAATAAAAGAAAAGAAAAAAAATATATACACCCTTGTTTTCCAAAAGTACCCATCTTTAGGCATGGTAGATCCGGGGCAGTGGTACGTAGGATGTGAAATCACTGCTCTAAAGCCAACTGGCTTGGACTGCAGGGACCACTTGCCCGTTAACGGACCCTTACCTGGATGGACTGATGGGAAACAAGAAGAAAAACCCAAAAAGCCTTAGCCTACCCTATACACAACTTTCTGCCCTTAAAATAAAGCTGTTTGGTGTGGAAGCTAACTTCGGAATCATACACCAAAGTCTCGCTAAAGCTGTGGAGAAGAAAAATTTTACTTAAATAATAAGGCAAGTAGGGCAAGGTCTTTTGTTCGCATTAAGACAGCATTACCTTCAAGACATCGCAAATCTTGTGCTACCGTTTAACCTTAAAGTTTTGCTGTACAAGAAGAAGCAACACAAAAGTTTAGTTTAAAAATTGATTGAGGACAATCAAAAAGCTAAGTTTGGGGGAGTTGATAACACCAAATTTTGTGACGTTTTTGCCCTTTATTCTGTTATCAAAACTACCCTTTTCTGCTATTTTCCTCTATTTTATTAGCATTTTCGCAATAATTGGCCAAGCAACGCTCTTATTCCAGTTTTTCCTATCTTTTACAGGGTTTTCCTCGTTTTTGTGCAATAAGGCCGGTTCCGGCCCACAATAAGTCTAAGCCCGCCTCGGCCTTCCTGACGCCCGATACAACTCAGCCCGACAGGGGCTGGGCGACACAAGAATGATCGGCGGAGAAGGGCACCTTGCGAAAGGGACGTACCGGCCGACACACCTTCTACCCGACAGGGAGCCGAAGCCGCCCGACGACCCAGGCTCGTCGAGCGACACGACCACCCACCGGCAGGCGTGCCGCCAGCCACGTGACCAATAGCCAGCGCCTCGCGCCGAAGACATACCTGTATCGGCCGTCCACATCCATCGACCGGCGTATAAGGGGGCTACGTGGCGTTTCCAGCACCATAACTCCTTCAACCGCCGGTATAAATAGCAGCTACAGGAAGCCGAAAAGACAGGTCGGAGACGTCGGAGGATGGATAGGTCGGGACGGATAGCCAGTTCACCGTTCGGACAGTTGGGGACTTGAGCGATCTGCGAGAGAAGTGCGAGAGCAACTGTATCGTGCCCCAGTGCTCGTACCGGGTGACACTAGGTGAGCTCTTCCTCATCCCGAGAGGGAGGGGATCGGTTCACCTAGGACTGTACCGGACGATACTGAGGGCCGATATTGGCCGACGTAGATACGCGACACGAGTGCCTGACAACAATGTCCGACAGTAGTATATGTAAATCCATGTCCGACACGATACCGAACCCGATACGCTCCGCCCGTCAGTCGTGCCGCCTGAGAGGGTGTGCCGCCCGACATGAGCGTATCGGCCAGGGTCTTCGAACGATATAGTCGTCCGTCAGTCGTGCCACCTGAGAGGGTGTGCCGCCCGACACGGCTATACCGGGATAGGTCCCTGGACGGTATCGGGCTGGGAGTAGTAGTAGTCTGTCACCCTTCTACATCAAGAAGGTGACATCTATCTTTAATTCTGTTATTTAAATTCTTAGCTTATGCATTGTATTAAGACCCTTATTGCTGATAGAAATAGAAATGCTAAATTGCTCTTTGTTTAATGCTTAGTGCCTTTTGATTGGGTAACTATTGTGTTGGATATCTGAACTCTAGCTTGCATGTTTTGGATCGCGTTTCGCTTAGCTACCGAATCGTCTTTCCCGTCGCAACTACTTCGAGAGTTGGGTTGTGTCTCTAGTGTTCGGTCCGATTCTGGAGTACGAGATTGCCCGGAACGGAGTTGTTTTAGTATCATTCCACTCTAACTTGAGTCCAGCGACCTCGAGAGGGGTGTTGAAGCTTGGTTAGAGGCACCCGCTCTGAGAGGAGGGGTGCAGGGTGTTACTGCTACCGCTTGTCTTTCTAAAAATCGTATCCCTTGCATTACGCCTTAAACTACAGTTTACCTTTCTATTTTCTGTTGCATGAAAATTCCTAAAAACTGCTAAATGACAAAATCTTAATCTTTCTTGTAACTCCAGTTGGAGATAGTTTTCTTTGATTTAATAGTGACATCTGGTTGTTCCCTTCGGGGAACTTCAATATCTCTTTATATCCACCGGAGTGTAGAGTGTCGATTCAGAGTCATCAACACAACCCACCTTGTCCCTGTGTTCGACCCCGTATGACTACTTCGACCCCGTAAACAAAGATGCGGGGGCCTAGAAGGATTCAGGTTATAAATGCGAAGGCTCGACTACCTCAAATACGCCTCCAATTTTAGGACGCGCGATTTAGGCCGGTCAGTGATGATGCCACTAGAATATTCACACACTCAAAGAACCAAATATTGTTGGACAAACAAATATTAAACACCTCTTTTGAAGCATTCTTGGAATTTTCACATGTTTGTTTGCAAGTGGAAGGCTAGCTATCTTATATGCTATAAGGGATCCACAATTTGGTGAAGAGTGGCCATTTTTGGTGTTTTATGATTTAACCACTGAGAAAATGATAATTAATGGTAATAATAAGATTCATATGAATTCATTCTCCTGATATGTTCTATCTTGCATTGACAGTCTTGTTGATTTAATATAAAAGGAGTCTAAAGATTCAATGGAAGGAATGATTCTATAAAACATTTCACTGTAGTGTTTTTTATTAATGAGATCAAAGCCACAATAAATTATTTAAAATGATACTTGATTATGAGTTCTTTGGGTGTTTCCTATAGCGTTAGCATAGATTCTTAGTAGTAAAATACTTAACACATTGCCCTTGTTTTTCCCAAAGTTCATAAATGCTTACAAGTTTCCTTCTTTCTACTATGAACTATTTTCCTAACTCATATTTTTTTGTTGAAATATATTTGAATATGTTAATGTTTGATATGTCTATTAGTAGTATCTACATCTAGTCCTGTGTTTTCCCTACTTTCTATACTTAATTTTTTTAATTTGATAAAATTTGATTATTAACACCCTTATCTATTGCAATGTTGTAAACATGAAACTTCATGGATGTATGATGCTTCAAAAACTCACACGAATGTTAGTGAAAGCAACCCTAAGAATCATATAGTGTGGCCCAGGTTCAAATTCCAAGGCAGCTATGAAGATGGGTTATCTAATTCTGACCCATCAATTAAATCTTAACCAAGACTTATTTATCTATAGGGGTAAATGTGTAATGAAACTAACCAAGAAAACCATCAAAAGTCTCAAGTATGCCACTAATCCAAGTTTATCCCGATAATTAGGGATAGACAATATTGGTTCTCTCCTTATTATCCATTGTATATGTAAGGCACTCAAAACCTTCAGTAATACCATATCAATTGGCGAAAATACTAAATTTACTTACATGGATCAAACATCTTGGCAGTCATCCCCATTCCTCTAAGTATGTAAGGAGAGTGTTAAATGACATCTCGACTGACTCTAGACCATGGGGAGGAGCCCAAAAGCTTCATGTATAGTCTATTATACCAACCATCCATTCTGAGATACCTAGGTAAGATTTGTCCTCCTTATTATCTTCTTTAATGTCCAACTTCTTACCTTTAGATTTCCCCCATGAGACTCTTAACCCCAGACACCATAGGCAACAAAAAGTGGTTGTCCAAGTCCATTGAGTCTATTCATAGTTACTCGAATCCTCACATGGGTCTTCTAAGATCAAGAAGGTAATGCCAACCATCTGATTGACCCTCCTCTTTTTACAGAGAAGAAATCATGAGGAAGAAGAAACTCAACGAATAATGTCTTGGGAAATATTGCTATCTGAATAGGCATCAGAAAAAAAAAATTTAATACCATATTCCTCATATACCAGAGGATTTCATCAATAACTATAAGATGAGAAGGATAGTTTTGAGGATGTACCTGTCCTGGAGCAAGTCCAGTGACATCTCCTCATTGTTATAGGTGCACAACTATCTTTTATTTGCATTAGGATTCGTCTGACTGCTCATCCATGAACAAAAAACCCAAACGTCATTGTCTACAATAGCTCCTTTCGTCACATACTATTGGCCGATGTCATCCTCCTTAGAAATGGGTAAATACCACCTCACCTCTAGAGACGTCCACACAGACCGCCTAGAACTCGTGTTGCCCTACTAGAACGGACATGAATGAGTTGTCCCTCTTGTTTGTATACTAGTCACTAACTTTCTCTCCCACAATTGTTTCTCTCTTGCTATCCCTCCCTTTAGCAGATAGGACTTGCTGAGGCTCTCTATTGGTTACCATAGCCAGAGAGGATCACAATTGTCAGAACAAATTGAGTTATTTTCTAGGAAGGCCCCATTACCCATTTATTTATAGGACGGGTTAGGGTCTGGGTTCTCAATCTGTGTGGGAGTGGAAGGGACTAGGAGATCTCAAATCTTCACAATCTATGTGTATTAAAATGATTGGTAGGAAACTAAGACTATAGTCTGGCACTCAAGCCCATCATTTCACTCAGCGAGACAATAGTTTTGTAGTTTCTCAATCACCCTTGAATTTGGCAATTCGTTTCAAATTAATACAAGATATTAATTCCTTGCATTAATAGAATTGAGCAATCCAAACAATTTGAACTTTCTCAAAATTTTTGGAAAGTTAGTAGAACCTTCCTTCGACCCAACCGAGCCGATCCCTTCACCAGGTGAATTGGTTGTCTCTGTCTACCTGATCTGATCGGTTCACCTAGTGAGCTAATTAGTTGGTGCCTTTTCAAGAAGAATCTCAACCAATTTAGTTCCAATCAATATTAATTGCTAAATGTCTATCTCAACGCTTGAGCTGATTGCCTGGAAGTCCAGTCAGCTGATTTGTTGTGTGATCTGAATACATAAACACTTTAGTAACCAATTCAATCATTATTCAAATTTAAACTCCTCTTCTATGTCAAGATCTATATGTGTGACCCTATAGGTCCCATATTATGTTGGCAATGAATGTCCATAACAACTTATGACATCACAAGAATGAGTGGTGCCTAGTCACATCAATGCTATCCAAGTAAATGGAAAGTTGGAGAGAAACTTCAACCAACAATATGTGCATGGTGTTACATTGTTTATAGAGTTCTTTTACCACTGATATCCAAATTTAACTTGAGGCATGGAGTAGTCATCCTTTTTAATATTCAATCTTATACCTTGAACCAGAGCAGACTATATGAAATATATGTAAGCTCAATATCACATATCGACTCACATGTGCATGACCATGCATTTATCAGTCTCTCTTCAAGAATCCTTGGATATCATACCCATTTAGGAGGGATAAATACCATACATCACTCAGAGTCTATCCTCATGTGTCACAGTCAACCAATCATCTCCTTTATAATAACCCATATTTTATTATTTGCTTGATGATGTCAAATCATACCTAATGATATATGATGAGCGTAGTGACTTCAGGTCTAAGAACAAAAATCACCACCATCACTATGAGAGTTGACTATGACTTTCAAGGTAATGGCTTCCATGTGTCACTCTCATGGTGGGCCAGTCTGATACAATGTTCCCCAGTAAGTATTTGTGTGCTTGGTTTGATATTGATATATCATGACTAATAACTACCTTCCACAATAACAACCAATTAGGGACATAATGAGATTTTATATATTCTTAACATTTGTATGATCTCATTCTTCCAAGTCACATACTTGAAGACATACATCACTGGGTAATATCATTCTCTAGACATTTATTATGTTATTATATTATGTCATAATTTAAACAAATAGAATAAATTGCAAGCTTTCCTTTATCAAATCATTTACATTTTATGCCATTATAATCATCATATGATTGTCTCTTTGGACATATACACCAACATAATGTACATTTAATCCCATCAAGTTTGTGATAATCCATTTCACACCACACGTGCAACATGTTTTATCCCATCATCAAAGCACCAACACATGATGGGTCGAATCCGAACATGTATCTAATGTGGAACCCCTAGTGGACAAATTGTGTAAAATTCATAAGTATTCTTGCGTATAAACCATAGTTCCAAATATAAAGACATGATACATCAATTTGATTAAAAAATGTTGAATATGAAAATTATGGTTGTCACACTTCTTTATGCTTTTATTTTGGAAGTAATTTATGGAAGGTTAACACAAATAATATATAATATGATAAATCCTACTTTTGATAAATTAGAAGTTATGTTATTTAAGAATGTTTTCTCTAAGGTATAATCATATGAAACACGATCTTTCCTAATATGAATGAAATTGTATGAAAATGAGAGGTACTTAAAGGTTTTTGTAAGATTAGGGTTACAATGATGATTATTTTGGGCATCCTAGTGAAGGAGCTAATAAGATGAAAAAAATTGAATTAGATCCAAACCCTAATTCATCCCATGTGACAAGACCCTTAGGATCTAGTCTATAGGCCTGATCACATATTTTTAATATGTTTGTAACACTCTAATATTGAGTGTTAATTTTTAAATTAACTTGGATTGAATCATGCCAAAACATACAATCTTTGATTGATATTTATTGGATACTTTATTGTCATTGAAAAGGTATGATGATTATTTTTTAAATAAATATTTATAATCACTTTCTCCTGATTCTGGAAGATTTCTCAATTTTTATCATTTTATGTAAATTTATTGGTTGTTTAAATTCCAGTATATCTTTAATTAATATGTGTATCACATATATAAATATTATATAGCACTAGTTCTAGGATGTGCTCTGCACATGAATTGCTCATAACTTGTAGTGAATCTGTAGTTTATATCTAAAAATCCACTAATATCTTGCATGTCTATCGTTTTAATTTGTAATATGTTGTTAGTTTTTAGAACCATTAAATTTGACCTTCTTTCACATATTACTTCAGTACATACATAAAGAAAGGATAAGTTCAAAAATAATTTGTGAGCACATTGAGATATATGCTTACTAACAACTTTAAGTGAAATGGAAAAAATGTAACTAAATTTTATATGATGTTTTATGTAACATGAAACCTCACATGTTGATCATCTTATATATATTTATGATAAATTTTAAAAGGTGATGAAATTTAGTTATAGGGTTGAGGTTAGGGTTTACAAACCATACCTTAGGGTTTTGTAATTCTCTTATTTTCCTATGGTTGTTTCACTAAATTGACAAGTTCTTTGTAACATCCCTGACCTGGGGTTATGAACTAACCCTAGGTGTTTTGCTTAAATATGTGAATAGATGCTTGTGGTTATCTTTTGATATGTAATTAAAACTCTGAGAAACATATATTTCCATTTCTGTCCTTTTTGAACAATGTTGTAATATTGTTTTGTTAAATATGGAATAATGTGCAAATTACCCAATTAGAGGGGTTAACTTGCAAATTGCACATTTTAAGATGTTTGTCTGATGTTGAGACATCATAAGAATGCATATGATGTGGTGGAATGAATTCCACAAGCTTGGGCACCAAGATATAGCTTGTAGAGCAATCTTTATGCTTTAAAACTTAGTTTTGGTGTAAAGTGCAATTTACCCAAAATCTAGGGTGCAACATGTAAAATATACCATTTAGAATATCTTTCATGACTCTTGGCATCAAGTAGAGTAATGAGAATGAGGAGGGCGCCTCATTTGATTGATCAAGTAAGAAAGATAACTTTGATAATTAGATAACTAAGTTTTAAGCAAGATGACCCCTTTATATATATGCAACTTATTAAGATATATGGCTCCTTTCCCTTTTACCTTGGATAAGGGAGGAAATTTGCATGGGATAAGAAGGGATAAACTTGGCCAAGAAAGTGGAGAAAGGCTGAGTGCATATAGTTGAAAAATAAAAGAAATAATCCTCCTTGCTTCGAAAATACCCCAAAAATATATAAGTGCCTCCTTTTAACAAGCAAAGGATCGTTTCCCTTCATTCCTTCCCTTATATTCTTGCTTTTGCCGACTAAGGAGAAGCTCAGGAGCAGAGGAGAACAACCAGGCTAGTTTGGGTAAGTCTTGATCATCATTCATCTCGATTTCATGGTGGAAATCCTTATACAAGGTTGGTTTGTTAGTTTTCCTTACACAATTCTTCTTTCTAGCCTTCTTCTCCACCCAAACCTTTAAGAACGAACATTGGGCAACCTTTGGAGCTTCATCCACCATTAAGACTACGAATCTTGGAGCTCTATATCAGATCTTAAGGTGGGTTTTATAACTCTAAACCTTTAACTTTGTTAAGTGCATCTTCTTTTCCTAGAATCGTTGCTTGTTCCTCTTCTTTACACACTTCTAAGTGTTCTTGCAAAAAATTCCATGAAGAACCACCCCTATTCTTAAGGTAGAAGATGATGACGTTAATATCTATGCTTATCCTAAATTTTACTTTAGCAAACGGTCCTCCACCTCTTGCTCAAACGGTTTGCAAAACTGTTTGAAAGCAAACGGTTTCACAAGAACGTTTGGGGAGCAACCGGTCCAAGACCATTTGGATGGGTTGACCAGGCATTGACCATTTAGAGATCTTCTTTAAACATTATGGACTAATCACCCACCAAAAATCATCATCTAATTCCAATTAAATCACCAATTGAAGGCTCATTAGTCACCTAAACCCTTATCGGGTTTATTGCTGATTTCAATGATGCAATCATGTTGATGTTTGGGTTGAGTGGCCCAAACGGTTTCAAAACTGTTTGGGGATCACCCAAACGGTCTCAAGACCGTTTGGTGATCATCCAAGACCGTTTGGAGGTCTAGGGTTAAGTGGGGTTGACCAATTGAGGGTCCAATCATATCAAGTTGTTGAACAATTAAATGCTGATTTTGTAACCAAATCTAGGGTTCAACTCTTAAGTGAATGACTTGGTTTTTGATAAAATAACAGGAAAACGGTCTCAAAACCATTTGGAGGATGTCCAAATGATCCCAAGACCTTTTGGGGTCAGGTCATGACCCAATTGAATGATGGTCCAATGGGTTCAACATCAATTAGACTCATGTTGATACATGTTGAAGGGTGATCGATTCCAAACCCTAGTCCAATCAATCCAAACCCTAAATAGTTATCAATTGAGGGTCAATTGAGGATCAAATCAGTTAAGGGATGACTTAATTAACTCAATTGATAAGTGGATAACCTTTACTTGAATGATTGAGGGGTTCAACCTTGGAAACCCTAGCTCAATTAGAAGAGTTGACACACTTTTTGGTCCATGCGGTTTATAGATGACATCCTGATTTATAGTAGACATGCTCAGCAACATGAACAACATCTTCGTTAGTCTCTAACCTTACTAAGAGAACACAAGTTATATGCTAAGTTTAGCAAGTGTGAGTTTTGGTTACCGGAAATATCTTTCCTTGGACACGTGATATCTGCTTCGGGTATTCGTGTTGACCCTAAAAAGGTAGAATCTGTCCTGCTATGGGAACAGCCGAAGACAACGACAGAAATCCGTAGTTTCTTAGGGTTGGCTGGCTATTATTGGAGGTTCATTAAGAACTTCAGTTCCATAGCCTTACCCTTGACTAAGTTGACCAGGAATGATGTTCCTTTTACCTGGAGGGATAAGTGTCAACATTCTTTTCAGTTGTTGAAGGAGAGGTTAACAAGTGCACCTGTGCTTGTGTTACCTGAGCAAGGGAAAGGATATATAGTTTTCTATGATGCCTCTAAGAATGAACTAGGATGTGTGTTGATGCAGGATAAATAAGTGATTTCTTTTGCTTCCCGACAACTTAAGAAACACGAGGAGAACTATCCGACACACGATTTAGAGCTAGCTGTTGTGGTTCATGCCTTAAAGATCTGGAGACATTATCTTTATGGAGAAACATTCTAGATTTTCACAGATCATAAGAACCTTAAGTACATCTTTTCTCAGCATGAGCTTAACATGAGGCAACGTCGCTGGCTGGAGTTAATCAAGGACTACGATTGTACAATTGATTACCATCCAGGGAAGGCCAATGTGGTTGCTGATGCTTTGAGTAGGAAATCAGCAGCACCAGCCTTAGATAGAGCACAACTGAATTCCTTGGTATGCTCTAGGAGGGATATGCTTATCTCCTTAAGGCAAGATAATGTACAGTTAAAAGTATCATTGTTAGCCGGGTTATTAGCTGAGATGCATATAAAACCTACTCTGAGAGAGCAGATCAAGGAGGCACAACAAGTTGATGTTGTAGTTCAGTAGATTAGATCGGAGTATGGTAGCGAGAAACGAGATGGTTTCCATGACTCAGATGACCAAGTAGCCTGTTATCATGGTAGGATGATAGTGCCGGATGTGGATAACTTGAGAAAGTTAGTTCTGGAAGAAGCTCATTCTTCGATGTATGCTATGCATCCAGGAAGAACCAAGATGTATCGAAACTGAAAAGATATGTATTGGTGGCCTGGAATGAAGAAGGACGTTGCTGAGTTTGTTATGAGGTGTCCTGTGTGTCAGCAAGTTAAAGCTAAACACCAGAAGCTTGTAGGAACAATGCAACCATTACCCATACCACAATGGAAGTGGGATCATGTAACCGTGGACTTTGTGGTTGGTTTACCTAGAACAGCCAAAGTCCATGACTCCATATGGGTAATAGTTGATACGTTAACAAAGACAACACATTTCTTACCTGTTAAAACAACCTATTCTGCTGAGAAGCTAGCACAGTTGTATACATATGAGATAGTATGACTGCACGGAGTCCCAATTACCATCATTTCTAACAGACGTCCCCAGTTTACGAGTCGTTTCTGAGAATGACTTCATAAAGCTTTAGGCACATAGTTAAGGTTTAGTACAACTTTTCACCTTCAAACTGATGGACAGTCAGAAAGGACTATACAGACTTTAGAAGACTTGCTTAGAGCATGTGTTCTTCAGTTTACAGGAAGTTGGGATCTACACCTAAGCTTAATAGAGTTTGCCTATAATAATAGCTATCAACCTAGAATTGACATGGCACCTTATGAAGCTTTGTATGGTAGACGTTGTAGATCTCCCTTATGCTGGTATGAAACCGGTGAATATCAACTTTTAGGTCCTGATCTTATGCAGCAGACTACAGAGAAGATTAAAGTAATACAACAACAGATAAAGATTGCACAGGATAGGTAGAAATCTTATGCTGATAAGCGTCGCAGACCTTTAGAGTTCCAGGTTAGAGACAGAGTATATCTCAAAGTCTCACCTTGGAAAGGAGTTTTGAGATTTGGAAGGAAAGGAAAGTTAGCTCCTAGGTTTATGGGGCCTTACCCAATCATTGAATAGATTGGAAGAGTAGCCTATAATCTAGAGTTACCACCAGAGTTACAGAGGTTACACCATGTGTTTCACATTTCTATGCTGAGGAAATGTCACCCTGATACAGAATCAGTTCTACAACCTATGGAAGTAGAATTGAATGATGATATATCTTATGAGGAAGGACCAGTGTCAATACTTGATAAAAGAATTAAAAAGTTGAAAAAGAAATACATAAGTCTTGTGAAAGTTCTCTGGAATCATCATGGTGTTGAAGAAGCCACATGGGAACTAGAGGAAGAGATGAGGAGGAAATACCCTGCTCTTTTCTCTTAATATGTTTTGTTGATTTCGGGGATGAAATCTTTGTAAGGGGTGGATAATTTGTAACATCCCTGACCTGGGGTTATGAACTAACCCTAGGTGTTTTGCTTAAATATGTGAATAGATGCTTGTGGTTATCTTTTGATATGTAATTAAAACTCTGAGAAACATATATTTTCATTTCTGTCCTTTTTGAAAAATGCTGTAATATTGTTTTGTTAAATATGGACTAATGGGCAAATTACCAAATTAGAGGGGTTAAATTGCAAATTGCACATGTTAAGATGTTTATCTGATGTTGAGACATCATAAGAATGCATATGATGTGGTGGAATGAATTCCACAAGCTTGGGCACCAAGATATAGCTTGTAGAGCAATCTTTATGCTTTATAACCTAGTTTTGGTGTAAAGTGCAATTTACCCAAAATCTAGGGTGCAACATGTAAAATATACCATTTAGAATATCTTTCATGACTCTTGGCATCAAGTAGAGTAATGAGAATGAGGAGGGCGCCTCATTTGATTGATCAAGTAAGAAAGATAACTTTGATAATTAGATAACTAAGTTTTAAGCAAGATGACCCCTTTATATATGCAACTTATTAAGATATATGGCTCCTTTCCCTTTTACCTTGGATAAGGGAAGAAATTTGCATGGGATAAGAATGGATAAATGTGGCAAAGAAAGTGGAGAAAGGCTTAGTGGATATAGTTGAGAAATAAAAGAAATAATCCTCCTTGCTTTGAAAATACCCCAAAAATACATAAGTGCATCCTTTTAACAAGCAAAGGATCATTTCCCTTCATTCCTTCCCTTATATTCTTTCTTTGGCCGACTAAGGAGAAGCTTGGGAGCAGAGGATAAAGACCAGGCTAGTTTGGGTAAGTCTTGATCATCATTCATCTCAATTTCATGGTGGAAATCCTTATACAAGGTTGGTTTGTTAGTTTTCCTTACACAATTCTTCTTTCTAGCCTTCTTCTCCACCCAAACCTTGAAGAACGAACCTTGGGAAACCTTTGGAGCTTCATCAACCATTAAATCTACGAAGCTTGGAGCTCTAGATCAGATCTTAAGGCGGGTTTGATAACTCTAAACCTTTAACTTTGTTAAGTGCATCTTCTTTTCCTAGAATCGTTGCTTGTTCCTCTTCTTTACACACTTCTAAGTGTTCTTGCAAACCATTCCACGAAGAACCACCCCTGTTCTTGAGGTAGAATATGATGACGTTAATATATATGCTTATCCTAAATTTTAATTTAGCAAACGGTCCTCCACCTCTTGCTCAAACGATTTGCAAAACCGTTTGAAAGCAAACAATTTCACAAGAACGTTTGGGGAGAAACTAGTCCAAGACCATTTGGATGGGTTGACCAGGCATTGACCATTTGGAGATCTGCTGTACACATTATGGACTAATCACCCACCAAAAATCATCATCTAATTCCAAGTAAATCACCAATTGAAGGCTCATTAGTCACCTAAACCCTAATCGGGTTTATTGCTGATTTCAATGATGCAATCATGTTGAAGTTTGGGTTGAGTGGCCCAAACGGCTTCAAAACCATTTGGGGATCACCCAAATGGTCTCAAAACCGTTTGGTGATCATCCAAGACCGTTTTGAGGTCTAGGGTTAAGTGGGGTGGACCAATTGAGGGTCCAATCATATCAAGTTGTTGAACAATTAAATGCTACTTTTGTAACCAAATCTAGGGTTCAATTCTTAAGTGAATGACTTGGTTTTTGATAAAATAATGGGCAAACGGTTTCAAAACCGTTTGGAGGATGTACAAACGATCCCAAGACCGTTTGGGGTCAGGTCATGACCCAATTGAATGATGGTCCATTGGGTTCAACATCAATCAGACTCATGTTGATACATGTTGAAGGGTGATCGATTCCAAACCCTAGTCCAATCAATCCAAACCCTAATTGGTGATCAATTGAGGGTCAATTGAGGATCAAATCAGTTAAGGGATGACATAATTGACTCAATTGATAAGTGTATAACCTTTACTTGAATGATATATGGGTTCAATCTTGGAAACCCTAGCTCAATTAGAAGAGTTGACACATGTTTTGGTCCTTGCAGTTTTGAGGGTGTTTGGACCAAACAGTCTCAAGACCGTTTGGGTCCAAACAGTCTCAAGACCATTTGAGTCCAAACGGTCTCAAGACCATTTGGGACCAAATGATCCCAAACCATTTGGTGACCATGCAGTTTCAAGATCAATTTTGCCCTGTGGTTTCAAAGTCAAAGTTGGCCAAACGGTCAACGAGACCAAACGGTCTTCACCTCACCTAGGGCAAATGGTCTTGATGGTGTACTTGGCCATGCGGTCTTGAAAGTCAAAGGGACCACACGGTCAACAACTCCAAACAGTTTCAAAACCGTTTGGAGGTTGAAAGTGCAAAACCGTTTGGGGTCTATTAAGGTCAAGAACGTTTGATGCCTTAGTGGTCAAGATGGTTTAGTAGTTGATTAAACTAAACCCTAAAGGTAATTAAAGTTATTAAGGGAATAAGTAATTAGATGATTGATGCATGTAATGGTCAATGGTGAACATTATAAAAGTACCCTTAGTGAAATAGTGTGACTAATACCCCTTGATCAAGCAAACCCTAATGACCATAATGGTGATGACATGACTTATATTATCAATGTTGATTTGACTTAATCTAATCAAGAGTGATGTAAACATCATCTAATAGTTATAGGAGAGAGAAGACTCCCTATAAGTATGAGAATCAAGTAATATACTTCCAACATGTATGAATACACATAATTAGGGTATGATCCTTCATAGTGAGATCATGGAAACCCTAATTGTGGTGATTAATGAATCTTAAATTAATTGAAGGCATTAATGGAAGTAATATTCATACATGATGATGGTATTACCTCAATATCATGTAATATAAATAGTAAACCCTAATTTTAAGGGTAATATCATGTAATATGAATAGTAAACCCTAATTTGGAGTTATGCTTTCAAGCATGAAGCTCTGTTCTTGAATTACATATGAGTAATCATTATACCTTTGAAAGTCATAAGGGTTGAATAACCCTAATTAAATCGAATAGGGAAACCCTAACCCTAGAAACCAACCGTGGTAACATATAACGGTCGTGGTAATTGTCAATAGCACGACCGTGCTAGGTAGCACGGCCATGGTAGTTTCCCCTTGCATGACCGTGCAAGGAAGCACAATCGTGGTGTTCTATGATTAAATTGAAAAGAACTTGTATTGTGCTAAGACAGATATAATGTGCATATTTTCAATTATATTAGTCATACATGCTGTTACCACGAGCTAATCATAGCCAGGTAAGGGTTATGATACCACATCATTGAAAGTATTCTTTAAGCTTTGAAAACAATGATATGTTATGTTGCCTATTAAAAAGGTAACTTTTGAGATGGATAGGCTGTATGAGACCTAAATACCATCTGTATTGTTACAATCAAAGTCATGCTGTTAAATGACTTGATGACTATATGTCACATGGTAACAAGTGTCATGATGATCTAAGGGTTTGAACACCCTTATTTTTTAATCAGAATGATGAGATGGTTAGGGATTGATATCCCAATGGTAACTGAGGTGAAATGAACTTGATATAATTAGTACTCCTTCTTTATAGCAATTGTTTTAATGGTTTGTGTTTGAAAACTTACCTGATGTTAAAAGAATGCTATAATGTACTTAAATAATCAAGTATAATGATATCATGTAGAGCCATGATCATAGATCCATCATTGTCAGTAGTTTAATGATGGTGAAATAGGTTTTCTTAAGGGAACTCTTGGAGAACATACTTTTGAGTATGTTGGGGTTATGGACGCGAATATCCTTACATCCTAATGTAGGGATTGATGTGAGATGTACCTTAATCTCTCATCCCTTCATTATATGTTTATGTCAGGAAGATGTATCACTAATATCCCGATGCTGTTGTTAATACCGCATCGGTGTGAAATAAACAAGAAATTCCTCGATGGAAAAGAGAGTACACAATGCCACTGTAACTCTAATAGCAAAGTTTCCAGAATACCCTAGAAAGCTATTATAGCAGAGACACAGGATGTCCTGCATATTGATCCTCATACTGACTGAGGAAGATGAGGTCATAGGAATTCGGCTCTTCTGATGACCTATGTTTGGTACCGATTGCGATTTCGTAATGGTCGGTTGGAGTATGAGATGTGTAACTCATCTCCTCAGGGCATAATAATGTTTGATAAACATAATCATCCGTGTAGCATAACTGCTTAGGTTGTACTACGAGAAACAAGGATTGATGATACATTGTTTATAATGTTCTAGTTGAATAACTAGTATGCATGTTCTTCATATTCCTTATTGAAATATGCCTTGCTATTCAATTAAGTTATAATCGAAATGATTGCTTAAAGAGAATGTTGCTTCACTTAGTTATAGAATGTTAAACCTACTGTTGAATGTTTAATGTTATATTGCTTATTGTTATTCTATTTGTTGCATTAACAAAGCTTCTGGAGGAGAGTTATAACTCTCGCTGGGACAATTATTCAATTGTCTCACCCCCATGAGATTCGACTTTTTAGGTAGACACCGAGGACGAAGGAACCCATCTGAGGGTGAGCAACAACAACAACAGCAGCAACAACAATCTCAGGGACAATAGTGATCTTCAGGTGGAGACACTGACTGTCAAGTCTTGTGGATAGTATGTCCTATGTGTCGTCTCTGTACTCTCAGGTCCTAGGCGTTAGTAGATGTTTAAAGTAGATCTGAGATTTTGGCTTAATGCCTCAAGATTCTTGTATCTTGCCTTGTACAACTAACAAGGTAGATGATGTTTGTCATACTTGAGATGTGACATTACAAAGATGTAATGATGAACCAGTTGTAAACAACTTATCATGTTTCTTTATGAAAGAGTTTTATCATTTATAGATCTCTTTACAAAAAGTTTTAAATTTTTTGTGATTTTTAATAATTCCTCTACTAGTTAATCACTTTCGCATTCGTTGATCTGGTTTTCAAAGTCGAATCGCCACAATTTAGTGGTATCAGAGCTCTAGGTTCGTTGAGTCTATAGAGACATAGGACTTAGGACGTTGAGTCTGTTCTAGTGCCTTCCAGTATATTTGATAGTGTCTTCTGCTCCTCAGGAGAAGAAGATAAGATTAAGGATGTACGGACCTCACGAAGAACACGTTGCAGAGAGTAGTTTTACTGCACCCAGAGAAGGTGCAAGAAACCCAGAGATAGAAGAACCTGTGCCTGAACCACCCCAGTTCAATCCAACTGACATGGGGAACCCAGCCGTCTAGACTATATTTGGGCAGTTTATGACTGCCATGATACATATACCGGATAAGATACCTATACCTACACCTAGGGCACCTACCCATCCGGAAGGTCAAGGAATCGGCAAGATGTTTGAACGACTTCGCCGAGTTGGAGCCACATAGTATTTTGGAACAGCTGACCCAGAAGATGCTGAGTTGTGGTTAACTGAACTAGAGACGGCCTTTAGAATTTTGAACATCCCAGAAGTTGAGAAGGTTAAACATGTTGTGTATCTTCTCAAAGGGAGTGCTGGTCATTGGTGGAGCATGGAAGAACAGAAGAGGCCTGATGTAGAGATTACATGGGAAGATTTCTGACGGGAATTTATCAACAGATATTTCCCTAAGAAGTTTCTGGACGAGAAAATCTCTCAGTTTGAGAGGTTAAGGCAAGGTCCAATGAACATTAGTGAGTATGAGGCTAAGTTCATGGAGCTGTTGCGGTTCTGTCCGCACATGGCAGCTACAGATGAAGAAAGGATTATGCATTTTGAGAAAGGGTTAAACACTGAGTTGACTACTCCCGTGTCTGCCCTAGAGAACAGAGAAAGGTTTGCTACCTTTTTGGAGTCTGTCAGAAGGATAGAAAGGTATGTAGCAGAGAAGAGACAGACCCAGAACAAGAGGATGTATCCCCAGTTCCAAGGATCTTCATCTAAAGGTTTTAAGAAACCTAGGTTTTCTGTGCCTACACCACCACCTAGATCTAGTACCCAGACACAGTGGACGTCGAATAGGGGTAGAGGACAAAGCCTACCACTAGAAGGAGCTCAAAGTTCAACATCTATGTCGGTTACAGGACCACCCAGACCACAACAACTGAATAGAAGCTATTATATATGTGGAAAGATGGGGCATCTGATGAAGGATTGCAGAGCTAGAGAAGTGAGTGTGACTCAACCCCAGAGGCAGAGTCAGTAAGGATCTCAAAGAAGACAGTTTCCAGGAGGAGCTAGAGGACGTGGACAAGCGTCCCAAGTTGGATCATCAGCACCTAGTCAACGAGCACCGAATCAACCACAGGCAACATCAAGGTTTTATGCGATGAATCCACCTGATGCAATGATCAACCCTCAGGTTGTGGCAGGTCAGATGGAATTGTTATATTCTGATATGTCTACATCTTGTGTTGTATCCGTTTTAATTGATCCGGGTGCTATGCACTCCTTTATCACTCGAAGAGTGATTTTTGACTGCAACTTAACTATAAGTCATAGAACAGATAGTTTGTCGCTAGAAACTCCATTGAGGGGATCTGTTGTGCTATAGGAGGTATGTTCTCCCTACATCCTCTTCTTTTCTGAACATCGTATTCAAGTGGATCTTATACCACTTGAGATGCATGGATTTGATACAATCCTTGGGATGGATGCCTTAGAAAGGTATAAGGTTGTTTTGGATTGTGAATCCAAGCAAGCTGTGTTTGCTGATGATAGTGACACATGGATCTTTCAAGGAGAGAGAAAGATTCTACCCACCTGTCTTGTGTCAGCTATGGTTGCTGAGAAGCTGATGAGGCAAGGATGTTATGCATTCTTGGCCCATGTGGTAGACACTACCATGGAAAGTCTTAACCCTGCTGAAGTTCCTGTAGTCAGGGAATTTGAAGATGTATTTCCTGAAGAACTTCCAGGTGTGCCACCGCCTCGGGAAATTGATTTTGAGATCAATTTGAATCCAGACACGCAACCTATAGCACAAACACCATATAGGATGGCGCCTGCCGAAATGGCAGAACTCAAGAAACAACTGCAAGAGTTGCTTGAGAAGGGTTTCATTCGACCGAGTACTTCACCTTGGGGTGCTCTGGTCCTCTTTGTTAAAAAGAAAGATGGGTCGATGCGGTTATGCATTGATTATAGACACTTAAATAAAGTAACAATAAAGAATAAGTATCCTTTGCCGAGAATTGATGATTTCTTCGATCAGTTGTGTGGTGCAACCGTCTTCTCAAAGATAGATTTGAGATTGGGATATCATCAACTCCATATTAAGGATAGTGACATACCCAAGTCTGCCTTTAGAATGAGGTATGGTCACTATGAGTTCACGGTTATGTCGTTTGGACTAACAAATGCACCAGCTGCATTTATGGAACTCATGAATAGAATCTTTCGACCTTTCCTTGATCAGTGTATTGTTGTCTTTATAGATGACATCCTGATTTATAATAGAGATGCTCAGCAACATGAACAACATCTTCATCAGGCTCTAACCTTGCTAAGAGAACACAAGTTATATGCTAAGTTTAGCAAGTGTGAGTTTTGGTTATCGGAAGTATCTTTCCTTGGACACGTGATATCTGCTTCGGGTATTCGTGTTGACCCTAAAAAGGTAGAATCTGTCCTGCTATGGGAACAACTGAAGACACCGACAGAAATCCGTAGTTTCTTAGGGTTGGCTGGCTATTATCAGAGGTTCATTAATAACTTCAGTTCCATAGCCTTACCCTTGACTAAGTTGACCAGGAAGGATGTTCCTTTTACCTGGAGTGATAAGTGTCAACATTCTTTTCAGTTGTTGAAGGAGAGGTTAACAAGTGCACATGTGCTTGTGTTACCTGAGCAAGGGAAAGGATATATAGTTTTCTGTGATGCCTCTAAGAATGGACTAGGATGTGTGTTGATGTAGGATAAACAAGTGATTTCGTTTGCTTCCCGACAGCTTAAGAAACACGAGGAGAATTATCCGACACATGATTTAGAGCTAGCTGTTGTGGTTCATGCCTTAAAGATCTGGATACATTATCTTTATGGAGAAACATTCTAGATTTTCACAGATCATAAGAACCTTAAGTACATCTTTTCTCAGCATGAGGTTAACATGAGGCAACATCACTGGATGGAGTTACACTACTACAGAAATAGCGTTCAGTGTCGCTTTTCTGGGCGTCAGTTATTTCGGACAATCGAAGCCTATAATATTCGGCGTCGGTTATTTATGCAAACCGACGTCTATATTCGAAGACCATCCAGACACGGGTACCGCTTTGTATTCAGCGTCGGCTGAGTATAACCAACTGACGCCTAAAGGCGCCCACGAAATCCAATTTTCGAGCGAAAAAAATCTAGGTCACTTACAGCGTCGGTTGTTTAATGATTCACCGACGCCTATGTGAAATGAAATTTTGCGTGAAAAGTTCCACTTTCGCTGTCGGTTATCCTTGGATAACCGACGCTGATAATAGTTCCCGCCAATTAATTTGGGGTAAAGATTGTCTAATTGGACGTCGGTTATTACGATCAACCGAAGCTGAACATAATAGGCGTCGGTTGTCATAGATAACTGACGCCATTGACCAACTTAATAGAGGCCTGATCACCCGACTCTTCCCCCTTTCTTCCTGTTTCATCGATTCTCCTGTGCGCTGCTCGTCGCCGCTCTCCCAAAATCGCCGCCTGGTGCTTGGTTCCTGCTGCTTCTCGCTCGCCGCCGACGATCCCTACTGCTGCTCTGCGTCACCTCCGCCGCCCGCCGCCTTCCTCCTTGCACCGCGGCCACCCGCTCCTTCCTCCCTGCTCACGCCCTACTGTGGCATTGTCTTCTTGCTTGCCTCCGTTGCTCACAAGGTATTAGGCGTAGCACCTTCTTCCTTGTCTTCTTCCTTGCCGCCCGCTGCTCTGCTCTGCTTTCTGATCTGACTTCAAAACCTAAGACTAGTTAGTGTTCTACTTCTTTCACTAAGAACTGAGAAGAATGGCCTACCACGGCTGTGTTTGATTTGATTTAAACCCTAATTTGATTTAAACTTGTCCATTATAGCATCCTAATTTGATTTGATTAAACCCTAACATCAATTGTGATGAAACCCTAACATGTACATATCTATTATTGTGTTTGTTGGCCTAGAAACTCGTCCAAGATTGACTCGTTAGGAATAAATCTTGGACAGTCCCCGGTTTGGGACTGTTCTTGAACACCTAATCTCACTTAGGATGTAAGTGTATAATGTGTATTGGGTTTTTGAGAAAATTTCGGTAGCATTTCCCCGTTTGTTCTCTAAGTACATATGTACTTAGAGAACAGTGGGGAAATGCTGCTGAAATTTTCTTTAAAACCCAATACACATTATACACTTACTAGTGAGATTAGGTGTTCAAGGATGGGATAGGTGATACACATTTATTATATATAAGAATGACATCACATGTGTTTGTTGGCCTAGAAAGTGAACAATCATTGTTCTTTATATTACTTGTACATTGGTATAAATTACAATGAACAATCACTAAATTATATACTGTTTGTATAGAGTCCGACTTCATTGTAGATATCTATTATTGTGTTTGTTGGCCTAGAAACCCGTCCAAGATTGACTCATTAGGAGTAAATCTTGGATAGTCCCCGATTTGGGACTGTTCTTGAACACCTAATCTCACTTATGATGTAAGTGTATAATGTGTATTGGGTTTTCGAGAAAATTTCGGTAGCATTTCCCCGTTTGTGCTCTATGTACATATGTACTTAGAGAACAACGGGGAAATGCTGCCGAAATTTTCTTGAAAACCCAATACACATTATACACTTACTAGTGAGATTAGGTGTTCAAGGATGGGATATGTGGTACACATTTATTATATATAAGAATGACATCACATTATACACTTAGGATGTAAGTGTATACCCTAATCTTTTCCTAATATATACTTGTTTCCTAATATATACTTGTTTTCTCTTTGATCATAGAATGGATAGATCATGGATGTCCATTCGTAATCGTTGCACCCCAGAGTTTATATCTGGTCTTGATCAGTTTATTAGATTTGCCGAGGAACATAGGAAAAAACCTACAGATAGGTTCTACTGTCCATGTAGGCATTGCGATAACAACTTGAAAGTCAACACTGGTGAGGAAATCAAAAGTCATGTCATGTGCAATGGGATTGTACAAGGCTATACAGAATGGCACTGTCATGGAGAGATTTCAAAATCAAAACCAGTAGATGTCGATAGCAGTGCTTGGGTGGTAGAAGAAATTGCCTCCGATGACGTAAATGTGAACGAACCAGTTCCAGCAGACATCGTTGATGCGATGCTGGATAGTTGTAGGGTAGAGCACACCAATCCACCTCCTATCTTTAGAAACATTGTGCATGATGCTGAGATACCGTTATACACAGGCTGTGTTAAGTTTACGAAGCTTAGCGCTGTGTTGAGATTGTATAAGTTGAAAGCTAACAATAGATGGAGCGACAAAAGCTTCACTCCATATGGGTAATAGTTGATACGTTAACAAAGACAACACATTTCTTACCTGTTAAAACAACCTATTCTGCTGAGAAGCTAGCACAGTTGTATACATATGAGATAGTATGACTGCACGGAGTCCCAATTACCATCGTTTCTAACAGACGTCCCCAGTTTACGAGTCGTTTCTGAGAATGACTTCATAAAGCTTTAGGCACATAGTTAAGGTTTAGTACAACTTTTCACCTTCAAACTGATGGACAGTCAGAAAGGACTATATTGACTTTAGAAGACTTGCTTAGAGCATGTGTTCTTCAGTTTACAGGAAGTTGGGATCTACACCTAAGCTTAATAGAGTTTGCCTATAATAATAGCTATCAACCTAGAATTGACATGGCACCTTATGAAGCTTTGTATGGTAGACGTTGTAGATCTCCCTTATGCTGGTATGAAACCGGTGAATATCAACTTTTAGGTCCTGATCTTATGCAGCAGACTACAGAGAAGATTAAAGTAATACAACAACAGATAAAGATTGCACAGGATAGGTAGAAATCTTATGCTGATAAGCGTCGCAGACCTTTAGAGTTCCAGGTTAGAGACAGAGTATATCTCAAAGTCTCACCTTGGAAAGGAGTTTTGAGATTTGGAAGGAAAGGAAAGTTAGCTCCTAGGTTTATGGGGCCTTACCCAATCATTGAATAGATTGGAAGAGTAGCCTATAATCTAGAGTTACCACCAGAGTTACAGAGGTTACACCATGTGTTTCACATTTCTATGCTGAGGAAATGTCACCCTGATACAGAATCAGTTCTACAACCTATGGAAGTAGAATTGAATGATGATATATCTTATGAGGAAGGACCAGTGTCAATACTTGATAAAAGAATTAAAAAGTTGAAAAAGAAATACATAAGTCTTGTGAAAGTTCTCTGGAATCATCATGGTGTTGAAGAAGCCACATGGGAACTAGAGGAAGAGATGAGGAGGAAATACCCTGCTCTTTTCTCTTAATATGTTTTGTTGATTTCGGGGATGAAATCTTTGTAAGGGGTGGATAATTTGTAACATCCCTGACCTGGGGTTATGAACTAACCCTAGGTGTTTTGCTTAAATATGTGAATAGATGCTTGTGGTTATCTTTTGATATGTAATTAAAACTCTGAGAAACATATATTTTCATTTCTGTCCTTTTTGAAAAATGCTGTAATATTGTTTTGTTAAATATGGACTAATGGGCAAATTACCAAATTAGAGGGGTTAAATTGCAAATTGCACATGTTAAGATGTTTATCTGATGTTGAGACATCATAAGAATGCATATGATGTGGTGGAATGAATTCCACAAGCTTGGGCACCAAGATATAGCTTGTAGAGCAATCTTTATGCTTTATAACCTAGTTTTGGTGTAAAGTGCAATTTACCCAAAATCTAGGGTGCAACATGTAAAATATACCATTTAGAATATCTTTCATGACTCTTGGCATCAAGTAGAGTAATGAGAATGAGGAGGGCGCCTCATTTGATTGATCAAGTAAGAAAGATAACTTTGATAATTAGATAACTAAGTTTTAAGCAAGATGACCCCTTTATATATGCAACTTATTAAGATATATGGCTCCTTTCCCTTTTACCTTGGATAAGGGAAGAAATTTGCATGGGATAAGAATGGATAAATGTGGCAAAGAAAGTGGAGAAAGGCTTAGTGGATATAGTTGAGAAATAAAAGAAATAATCCTCCTTGCTTTGAAAATACCCCAAAAATACATAAGTGCATCCTTTTAACAAGCAAAGGATCATTTCCCTTCATTCCTTCCCTTATATTCTTTCTTTGGCCGACTAAGGAGAAGCTTGGGAGCAGAGGATAAAGACCAGGCTAGTTTGGGTAAGTCTTGATCATCATTCATCTCAATTTCATGGTGGAAATCCTTATACAAGGTTGGTTTGTTAGTTTTCCTTACACAATTCTTCTTTCTAGCCTTCTTCTCCACCCAAACCTTGAAGAACGAACCTTGGGAAACCTTTGGAGCTTCATCAACCATTAAATCTACGAAGCTTGGAGCTCTAGATCAGATCTTAAGGCGGGTTTGATAACTCTAAACCTTTAACTTTGTTAAGTGCATCTTCTTTTCCTAGAATCGTTGCTTGTTCCTCTTCTTTACACACTTCTAAGTGTTCTTGCAAACCATTCCACGAAGAACCACCCCTGTTCTTGAGGTAGAATATGATGACGTTAATATATATGCTTATCCTAAATTTTAATTTAGCAAACGGTCCTCCACCTCTTGCTCAAACGATTTGCAAAACCGTTTGAAAGCAAACAATTTCACAAGAACGTTTGGGGAGAAACTAGTCCAAGACCATTTGGATGGGTTGACCAGGCATTGACCATTTGGAGATCTGCTGTACACATTATGGACTAATCACCCACCAAAAATCATCATCTAATTCCAAGTAAATCACCAATTGAAGGCTCATTAGTCACCTAAACCCTAATCGGGTTTATTGCTGATTTCAATGATGCAATCATGTTGAAGTTTGGGTTGAGTGGCCCAAACGGCTTCAAAACCATTTGGGGATCACCCAAATGGTCTCAAAACCGTTTGGTGATCATCCAAGACCGTTTTAAGGTCTAGGGTTAAGTGGGGTGGACCAATTGAGGGTCCAATCATATCAAGTTGTTGAACAATTAAATGCTACTTTTGTAACCAAATCTAGGGTTCAATTCTTAAGTGAATGACTTGGTTTTTGATAAAATAATGGGCAAACGGTTTCAAAACCGTTTGGAGGATGTACAAACGATCCCAAGACCGTTTGGGGTCAGGTCATGACCCAATTGAATGATGGTCCATTGGGTTCAACATCAATCAGACTCATGTTGATACATGTTGAAGGGTGATCGATTCCAAACCCTAGTCCAATCAATCCAAACCCTAATTGGT
Organism: Alisma plantago-aquatica; assembly: GCA_963693085.1. Lineage (NCBI taxonomy): Eukaryota > Viridiplantae > Streptophyta > Magnoliopsida > Alismatales > Alismataceae > Alisma > Alisma plantago-aquatica. The sequence continues at coordinate 753,113,561 of OY856413.1, forward strand.
GATCAATTGAGGGTCAATTGAGGATCAAATCAGTTAAGGGATGACATAATTGACTCAATTGATAAGTGTATAACCTTTACTTGAATGATATAGGGGTTCAATCTTGGAAACCCTAGCTCAATTAGAAGAGTTGACACATGTTTTGGTCCTTGCAGTTTTGAGGGTGTTTGGACCAAACAGTCTCAAGACCGTTTGGGTCCAAACAGTCTCAAGACCATTTGAGTCCAAACGGTCTCAAGACCATTTGGGACCAAATGATCCCAAACCATTTGGTGACCATGCAGTTTCAAGATCAATTTTGCCCTGTGGTTTCAAAGTCAAAGTTGGCCAAACGGTCAACGAGACCAAACGGTCTTCACCTCACCTAGGGCAAATGGTCTTGATGGTGTACTTGGCCATGCGGTCTTGAAAGTCAAAGGGACCACACGGTCAACAACTCCAAACAGTTTCAAAACCGTTTGGAGGTTGAAAGTGCAAAACCGTTTGGGGTCTATTAAGGTCAAGAACGTTTGATGCCTTAGTGGTCAAGATGGTTTAGTAGTTGATTAAACTAAACCCTAAAGGTAATTAAAGTTATTAAGGGAATAAGTAATTAGATGATTGATGCATGTAATGGTCAATGGTGAACATTATAAAAGTACCCTTAGTGAAATAGTGTGACTAATACCCCTTGATCAAGCAAACCCTAATGACCATAATGGTGATGACATGACTTATATTATCAATGTTGATTTGACTTAATCTAATCAAGAGTGATGTAAACATCATCTAATAGTTATAGGAGAGAGAAGACTCCCTATAAGTATGAGAATCAAGTAATATACTTCCAACATGTATGAATACACATAATTAGGGTATGATCCTTCATAGTGAGATCATGGAAACCCTAATTGTGGTGATTAATGAATCTTAAATTAATTGAAGGCATTAATGGAAGTAATATTCATACATGATGATGGTATGACCTCAATATCATGTAATATAAATAGTAAACCCTAATTTTAAGGGTAATATCATGTAATATGAATAGTAAACCCTAATTTGGAGTTATGCTTTCAAGCATGAAGCTCTGTTCTTGAATTACATATGAGTAATCATTATACCTTTGAAAGTCATAAGGGTTGAATAACCCTAATTAAATCGAATAGGGAAACCCTAACCCTAGAAACCAACTGTGGTAACATATAACGGTCGTGGTAATTGTCAATAGCACGACCGTGCTAGGTAGCACGGCCATGGTAGTTTCCCCTTGCATGACCGTGCACGGAAGCACAATCGTGGTGTTCTATGATTAAATTGAAAAGAACTTGTATTGTGCTAAGACAGATATAATGTGCATATTTTCAATTATATTAGTCATACATGCTGTTACCACGAGCTAATCATAGCCAGGTAAGGGTTATGATACCACATCATTGAAAGTATTCTTTAAGCTTTGAAAACAATGATATGTTATGTTGCCTATTAAAAAGGTAACTTTTGAGATGGATAGGCTGTATGAGACCTAAATACCATCTGTATTGTTACAATCAAAGTCATGTTGTTAAATGACTTGATGACTATATGTCACATGGTAACAAGTGTCATGATGATCTAAGGGTTTGAACACCCTTATTTTTTAATCAGAATGATGAGATGGTTAGGGATTGATATCCCAATGGTAACTGAGGTGAAATGAACTTGATATAATTAGTACTCCTTCTTTATAGCAATTGTTTTAATGGTTTGTGTTTGAAAACATACCTGATGTTAAAAGAATGCTATAATGTACTTAAATAATCAAGTATAATGATATCATGTAGAGCCATGATCATAGATCCATCATTGTCAGTAGTTTAATGATGGTGAAATAGGTTTTCTTAAGGGAACTCTTGGAGAACATACTTTTGAGTATGTTGGGGTTATGGACGCGAATATCCTTACATCCTAATGTAGGGATTGATGTGAGATGTACCTTAATCTCTCATCCCTTCATTATATGTTTATGTCGGGAAGATGTATCACTAATATCCCGATGCTGTTGTTAATACCGCATCGGTGTGAAATAAACAAGAAATTCCTCGATGGAAAAGAGAGTACACAATGCCACTGTAACTCTAATAGCAAAGTTTCCAGAATACCCTAGAAAGCTATTATAGCAGAGACACAGGATGTCCTGCATATTGATCCTCATACTGACTGAGGAAGATGAGGTCATAGGAATTCGGCTCTTCTGATGACCTATGTTTGGTACCGATTGCGATTTCGTAATGGTCGGTTGGAGTATGAGATGTGTAACTCATCTCCTCAGGGCATAATAATGTTTGATAAACATAATCATCCGTGTAGCATAACTGCTTAGGTTGTACTACGAGAAACAAGGATTGATGATACATTGTTTATAATGTTCTAGTTGAATAACTAGTATGCATGTTCTTCATATTCCTTATTGAAATATGCCTTGCTATTCAATTAAGTTATAATCGAAATGATTGCTTAAAGAGAATGTTGCTTCACTTAGTTATATAATGTTAAACCTGCTGTTGAATGTTTAATGTTATATTGCTTATTGTTATTCTATTTGTTGCATTAACAAAGCTTCTGGCGGAGAGTTATAACTCTCGCTGGGACAATTATTCAATTGTCTCACCCCCATGAGATTCGACTTTTTAGGTAGACACCGAGGACGAAGGAACCCATCTGAGGGTGAGCAACAACAACAACAACAGCAGCAACAACAATCTCAGGGACAATAGTGATCCTCAGGTGGAGACACTGACTGTCAAGTCTTGTGGATAGTATGTCCTATGTGTCGTCTCTGTACTCTCAGGTCCTAGGGGTTAGTAGATGTTTAAAGTAGATCTGAGATTTTGGCTTAATGCCTCGAGATTCTTGTATCTTGCCTTGTACAACTAACAAGGTAGATGATGTTTGTCATACTTGAGATGTGACATTACAAAGATGTAATGATGAACCAGTTGTAAACAACTTATCATGTTTCTTTATGAAAGAGTTTTATCATTTATAGATCTCTTTACAAAAAGTTTTAAATTTTTTGTGATTTTTAATAATTCCGCTACTAGTTAATCACTTTCGCATTCGTTGATCTGGTTTTCAAAGTCGAATCGCCACAATTTAGTGGTATCAGAGCTCTAGGTTCGTTGAGTCTATAGAGACATAGGACTTAGGACGTTGAGTCTGTTCTAGTGCCTTCCAGTATATTTGATAGTGTCTTCTGCTCCTCAGGAGAAGAAGATAAGATTAAGGATGTACGGACCTCACGAAGAACACGAAGAACACGTTGCAGAGAGTAGTTTTACTGCACCCAGAGAAGGTGCAAGAAACCCAGAGATAGAAGAACCTGTGCCTGAACCACCCCAGTTCAATCCAACTGACATGGGGAACCCAGCCGTCTAGACTATATTTGGGCAGTTTATGACTGCCATGATACATATACTGGATAAGATACCTATACCTACACCTAGGGCACCTACCCATCCGGAAGGTCAAGGAATCGGCAAGATGTTTGAACGACTTCGCCGAGTTGGAGCCACATAGTATTTTGGAACAGCTGACCCAGAAGATGCTGAGTTGTGGTTAACTGAACTAGAGACGGCCTTTAGAATTTTGAACATCCCAGAAGTTGAGAAGGTTAAACATGTTGTGTATCTTCTCAAAGGGAGTGCTGGTCATTGGTGGAGCATGGAAGAACAGAAGAGGCCTGATGTAGAGATTACATGGGAAGATTTCCGACGGGAATTTATCAACAGATATTTCCCTAAGAAGTTTCTGGACGAGAAAATCTCTCAGTTTGAGAGGTTAAGGCAAGGTCCAATGAACATTAGTGAGTATGAGGCTAAGTTCATGGAGCTGTTGCGGTTCTGTCCGCACATGGCAGCTACAGATGAAGAAAGGATTATGCATTTTGAGAAAGGGTTAAACACTGAGTTGACTACTCCCGTGTCTGCCCTAGAGAACAGAGAAAGGTTTGCTACCTTTTTGGAGTCTGTCAGAAGGATAGAAAGGTATGTAGCAGAGAAGAGACAGACCCAGAACAAGAGGATGTATCCCCAGTTCCAAGGATCTTCATCTAAAGGTTTTAAGAAACCTAGGTTTTCTGTGCCTACACCACCACCTAGATCTAGTACCCAGACACAGTGGACGTCGAATAGGGGTAGAGGACAAAGCCTACCACTAGAAGGAGCTCAAAGTTCAACATCTATGTCGGTTACAGGACCACCCAGACCACAACAACTGAATAGAAGCTATTATATATGTGGAAAGATGGGGCATCTGATGAAGGATTGCAGAGCTAGAGAAGTGAGTGTGACTCAACCCCAGAGGCAGAGTCAGTAAGGATCTCAAAGAAGACAGTTTCCAGGAGGAGCTAGAGGACGTGGACAAGCGTCCCAAGTTGGATCATCAGCACCTAGTCAACGAGCACCGAATCAACCACAGGCAACATCAAGGTTTTATGCGATGAATCCACCTGATGCAATGATCAACCCTCAGGTTGTGGCAGGTCAGATGGAATTGTTATATTCTGATATGTCTACATCTTGTGTTGTATCCGTTTTAATTGATCCGGGTGCTATGCACTCCTTTATCACTCGAAGAGTGATTTTTGACTGCAACTTAACTATAAGTCATAGAACAGATAGTTTGTCGCTAGAAACTCCATTGAGGGGATCTGTTGTGCTATAGGAGGTATGTTCTCCCTACATCCTCTTCTTTTCTGAACATCGCATTCAAGTGGATCTTATACCACTTGAGATGCATGGATTTGATACAATCCTTGGGATGGATGCCTTAGAAAGGTATAAGGTTGTTTTGGATTGTGAATCCAAGCAAGCTGTGTTTGCTGATGATAGTGACACATGGATCTTTCAAGGAGAGAGAAAGATTCTACCCACCTGTCTTGTGTCAGCTATGGTTGTTGAGAAGCTGATGAGGCAAGGATGTTATGCATTCTTGGCCCATGTGGTAGACACTACCATGGAAAGTCTTAACCCTGCTGAAGTTCCTGTAGTCAGGGAATTTGAAGATGTATTTCTGAAGAACTTCCAGGTGTGCCACCGCCTCGGGAAATTGATTTTGAGATCAATTTGAATCCAGACACGCAACCTATAGCACAAACACCATATAGGATGGCGCCTGCCGAAATGGCAGAACTCAAGAAACAACTGCAAGAGTTGCTTGAGAAGGGTTTCATTCGACCGAGTACTTCACCTTGGGGTGCTTTGGTCCTCTTTGTTAAAAAGAAAGATGGGTCGATGCGGTTATGCATTGATTATAGACACTTAAATAAAGTAACAATAAAGAATAAGTATCCTCTGCCGAGAATTGATGATTTCTTCGATCAGTTGTGTGGTGCAACCGTCTTCTCAAAGATAGATTTGAGATTGGGATATCATCAACTCCATATTAAGGATAGTGACATACCCAAGTCTGCCTTTAGAATGAGGTATGGTCACTATGAGTTCACGGTTATGTCGTTTGGACTAACAAATGCACCAGCTGCATTTATGGAACTCATGAATAGAATCTTTCGACCTTTCCTTGATCAGTGTATTGTTGTCTTTATAGATGACATCCTGATTTATAATAGAGATGCTCAGCAACATGAACAACATCTTCATCAGGCTCTAACCTTGCTAAGAGAACACAAGTTATATGCTAAGTTTAGCAAGTGTGAGTTTTGGTTATCGGAAGTATCTTTCCTTGGACACGTGATATCTGCTTCGGGTATTCGTGTTGACCCTAAAAAGGTAGAATCTGTCCTGCTATGGGAACAACTGAAGACACCGACAGAAATCCGTAGTTTCTTAGGGTTGGCTGGCTATTATCAGAGGTTCATTAATAACTTCAGTTCCATAGCCTTACCCTTGACTAAGTTGACCAGGAAGGATGTTCCTTTTACCTGGAGTGATAAGTGTCAACATTCTTTTCAGTTGTTGAAGGAGAGGTTAACAAGTGCACATGTGCTTGTGTTACCTGAGCAAGGGAAAGGATATATAGTTTTCTGTGATGCCTCTAAGAATGGACTAGGATGTGTGTTGATGTAGGATAAACAAGTGATTTCGTTTGCTTCCCGACAGCTTAAGAAACACGAGGAGAATTATCCGACACATGATTTAGAGCTAGCTGTTGTGGTTCATGCCTTAAAGATCTGGATACATTATCTTTATGGAGAAACATTCCATATTTTCACAGATCATAAGAACCTTAAGTACATCTTTTCTCAGCATGAGGTTAACATGAGGCAACATCACTGGATGGAGTTACACTACTACAGAAATAGCGTTCAGTGTCGCTTTTCTGGGCGTCGGTTATTTCGGACAATTGAAGCCTATAATATTCGGCGTCGGTTATTTATGCAAACCGACGTCTATATTCGAAGACCATCCAGACACGGGTACCGCTTTGTATTCAGCGTCGGCTGAGTATAACCAACTGACGCCTAAAGGCGCCCACGAAATCCAATTTTCGAGCGAAAAAAATCTAGGTCACTTATAGCGTCGGTTGTTTAATGATTCACCGACGCCTATGTGAAATGAAATTTTGCGTGAAAAGTTCCACTTTCGGTGTCGGTTATCCTTGGATAACCGACGCTGATAATAGTTCCCGCCAATTAATTTGGGGTAAAGATTGTCTAATTGGACGTCGGTTATTACGATCAACCGAAGCTGAACATAATAGGCGTCGGTTGTCGTAGATAACTGACGCCATTGACCAACTTAATAGAGGCCTGATCACCCGACTCTTCCCCCTTTCTTCCTATTTCATCGATTCTCCTGTGCGCTGCTCGTCGCCGCTCTCCCAAAATCGCCGCCTGGTGCCTGGTTCCTGCTGCTTCTCGCTCACCGCCGACGATCCCTACTGCTGCTCTGCGTCACCTCCGCCGCCCGCCGCCTTCCTCCTTGCGCCGCGGCCACCCGCTCCTTCCTCCCTGCTCACGCCCTACTGTGGCGTTGTCTTCTTGCTTGCCTCCGTTGCTCACAAGGTATTAGCCGTAGCACCTTCTTCCTTGTCTTCTTCCTTGCCGCCCGCTGCTCTGCTCTGCTTTCTGATCTGACTTCAAAACCTAAGACTAGTTAGTGTTCTACTTCTTTCACTAAGAACTGAGAAGAATGGCCTACCACGGCCGTGCTGGGCAGCACGGCCGTGCTACCCAGCACGGCCGTGGTAGGCCAACACAACCACGACTGTGTTTGATTTGATTTAAACCCTAATTTGATTTAAACTTGTCCATTATAGCATCCTAATTTGATTTGATTAAACCCTAACATCAATTGTGATGAAACCCTAACATGTACATATCTATTATTGTGTTTGTTGGCCTAGAAACTCGTCCAAGATTGACTCGTTAGGAGTAAATCTTGGACAGTCCCCAGTTTGGGACTGTTCTTGAACACCTAATCTCACTTAGGATGTAAGTGTATAATGTGTATTGGGTTTTTGAGAAAATTTCGGTAGCATTTCCCCGTTTGTTCTCTAAGTACATATGTACTTAGAGAACAGTGGGGAAATGCTGCTGAAATTTTCTTTAAAACCCAATACACATTATACACTTACTAGTGAGATTAGGTGTTCAAGGATGGGATAGGTGATACACATTTATTATATATAAGAATGACATCACATGTGTTTGTTGGCCTAGAAAGTGAACAATCATTGTTCTTTATATTACTTGTACATTGGTATAAATTACAATGAACAATCACTAAATTATATACTGTTTGTATAGAGTCCGACTTCATTGTAGATATCTATTATTGTGTTTGTTGGCCTAGAAACCCGTCCAAGATTGACTCATTAGGAGTAAATCTTGGATAGTCCCCGATTTGGGACTGTTCTTGAACACCTAATCTCACTTATGATGTAAGTGTATAATGTGTATTGGGTTTTCGAGAAAATTTCGGTAGCATTTCCCCGTTTGTGCTCTATGTACATATGTACTTAGAGAACAACGGGGAAATGCTGCTGAAATTTTCTTGAAAACCCAATACACATTATACACTTACTAGTGAGATTAGGTGTTCAAGGATGGGATATGTGGTACACATTTATTATATATAAGAATGACATCACATTATACACTTAGGATGTAAGTGTATACCCTAATCTTTTCCTAATATATACTTGTTTCCTAATATATACTTGTTTTCTCTTTGATCATAGAATGGATAGATCATGGATGTCCATTCGTAATCGTTGCACCCCAGAGTTTATATCTGGTCTTGATCAGTTTATTAGATTTGCCGAGGAACATAGGAAAAAACCTACAGATAGGTTCTACTGTCCATGTAGGCATTGCGATAACAACTTGAAAGTCAACACTGGTGAGGAAATCAAAAGTCATGTCATGTGCAATGGGATTGTACAAGGCTATACAGAATGGCACTGTCATGGAGAGATTTCAAAATCAAAACCAGTAGATGTCGATAGTAGTGCTTGGGTGGAAGAAGAAATTGCCTCCGATGACGTAAATGTGAACGAACCAGTTCCAGCAGACATCGTTGATGCGATGCTGGATAGTTGTAGGGTAGAGCACACCAATCCACCTCCTATCTTTAGAAACATTGTGCATGATGCTGAGATACCGTTATACACAGGCTGTGTTAAGTTTACGAAGCTTAGCGCTGTGTTGAGATTGTATAAGTTGAAAGCTAACAATAGATGGAGCGACAAAAGCTTCACTTCATTGTTGACTTTGTTGAAAGAAATGCTTCCTGAAGGAAACGAGCTGCCAATCTCATCATACCAGGTAAAGAAAATGTTGTGCCCAATGGGAATGGAGGCCAAGAAGATACACGCATGCCCGAATGATTGTGTATTATTTCAAAAGGACTATGTATATTTGAAAGATTGTCCAAAATGTGGTGCGTCACGGTATAAATTGACGACTTCGGGGGAGTCCAAAACTGGTTCTCCTACCAAGGTGTTGTGGTATGTACCTATAATATCACAGTTTCAATGCTTGTTTGCAAATCCGAAAGATGCGAAGAATTTGAGGTGGCATGCAGATGTTAAGAAAAATAATGATGGGATCCTACGACATGCGTCTGATTCCCCACAGTGGAAGAAGATTGATCTATTGTACCCCAAATTTGGTGAAGAAGATAGGAATCTAAGACTTGGGCTTTGTACAGATGGGATGAATCCGTACGGGACATTGAGCAGCCAACATAGCACTTGGCCAGTCATGCTTGTTATATACAATCTTCCTCCCTGGATGTGTATGAAAAATAAGTACGTTATGTTGTCATTGTTGATATCGGGCGCTAAACAACCCGGAAATGATATCGATGTTTATCTTGAACCTTTGATTGATGACTTAAAGAAACTTTGGGCTGAAGGTGTGATGACCTATGATGCTTCAGCAAGAGAGACATTTCGTTTGCACGCTATCTTGTTTTGCACTATTAATGACTTTCCAGCATATGGGAATTTGTCTGGATATAGTGTCAAAGGAGCTAAAGCGTGTCCTATATGTGAAGATAACACTGATTCAATAAGACTAAAACATGGCGGCAAGACTGTATATCTTGGTCATCGAAGGTTTCTTTCAAAATTCCATCCGTATCGTAGGAAGCGCAAAGCATTCAATGGATGGAATGATGAACGGAGTGCACCTAAACCTATACCAGGGGATGTTGTTTATGAAAGAGTAAAAGACATTGTCAATGAATTTGGTAAGAAATCACAATGTAGTATGGCCACACGGAGTGACAATTCTTCATTCAAGAAGAAGTCAATATTTTGGGATCTTCCTTATTGGAGTTCTTTGACAGTCAGGCATTGTATCGATGTAATGCACGTTGAGAAAAATGTCTGTGATAGCATCATTGGTACTCTGTTAAATATACCAGGTAAGACTAAAGATGGGATAAAATCCAGACTCGACCTACGTGAAATGGGAATAAGGTGAGAATTAACAGAATTATGTGAAATGGGTAATAAAAGAACATACTTACCTCCCGCTTGTTACACGTTGTCTAGAAAGGAGAAGAAAACTTTTTGTGAATGCTTGGTAAATGTTAAGGTGCCACATGGTTACTCATCCAACATCCGTAGCTTGGTATCAATGAAAGATCTAAAGTTGATAGGTCTTAAATCTCATGATTGTCACACTCTAATGCAACAAATATTGCCCGTGGCAATTCGATCTATATTGCCAAAGCATGTAAGGTTTGCAATTACCAGACTTTGTTTCTTTTTCAACAGTCTATGCAGCAAAGTTATTGACCCTGATACTCTCGATAATTTGGAAAGAGAAGTGGTTGTTACCCTATGTCATCTTGAGATGTATTTCCCTCCTTTGTTCTTTGATATCATGGTACATCTTGTTGTCCACTTGACTAGGGAAGTGAAAATGTTGGGACCAGTTTTCTTGCATTGGATGTATCCCTTTGAACGATACATGATCATTTTTAAAGGTGATGTTCGAAACCGTTATCGTCCTGAAGGGAGTATTATTGATGGTTATGTGGCGAGAGAGGTTATGGATTTTTGCAATGACTTTCTCAGTGGTAATGACACTCCTGATAATGACAAGAATATTGAGTAGGGCAAAGGAATTTTGGGATCACGGGTGAAAGTAATCAGCCGTGAACAGTTGGAACAAGCTCACTTGTATATTTTACACAATATGGACGAAGTGAGTGTTTATATCGAGGAACATACCAATTTCATAAAGAGACAACATCCTTGAGCAAGTTCAATGTGGCTTGCTAGAGAGCATAATAAGACTTTTACTAAGTGGTTTGAAAATAAAGTCTTACATCAACTATCTCAAACACCAAATGATATTACAGAAACTATCAAATGCCTCGCCTTTAAACCAAAACCGAATGTTATGTCTTATGAAGGGTTTGACATTAATGGATTCACATATTACACAAAGCACCAAGATGATAAGAGTGTCATCCAAAATAGTGGGGTCACTCTTCAAGCGTCGACTATGTACTTTGCAAGTGCAAAGGATAAGAGTGCACGTGAAGCTAAAATGTCATATTACGGTGTCATTGAAGACATTTGGGAGTTTGACTACATAGATTTCAAAATTCCGCTCTTTAAATGTAATTGGGTTGATAACACCAAAGGATTTATAGTGGATGAATTGGGTTTCACTTTGGTGAACTTTGAAAAGATTGGCGAGAAGGGTGAACCATTCATATTGGCGTCACAGGTGAAACAAATATTCTATATTGATGATCCTGCGAATGATAAATGGTCGGTTGTTCTTCATGGTAAAAGACAGTTCATTGAAGATCCTATAGATGAAGAAGAGTACTATGATAAATATGATGACTCCAGTCCATTCTCAGTTGGGTTGCCAACTCCACAAAATATTGAAGCTAATGATGACTTATATGTGCGCGGAGATCACAATGAAGGATTGTTAATTGATAAAATATCACAATTTTGGAGACATGTATGTTTATACAAATGCTAAATGTTTTCCTTTTTCTAGTTAATACAAATGCTAAATGTTTGCCTTTTTCTAGTTAATACAAATGCTAAATGTTTGCCTTTTTAATGACATTTTCAGATGGCTGACCATGATGAGCATGATGTCCATGATGAACATGAAGTCCATGATGAGCATGTTGTCCATGACGAGCATGGAGAGGATACCAATGTAAGTTCTAAAAACATATCCTGTATTTCTATAAAATTCATTATCTTCTAGTTATGTCATATATCCTATATTTCTATATTGGGCTAATTTAGTGTGTTTATTTTTGTCAAATTTTAGGTTGATGATGCACATGTACCCACTGAAGCACTGGAGCAACTTGATGCGCATCACCAAACACTTAACAAGAAAAGGGGCATCACTCTGTTGAAGAAGTTAAAAGTGCTAAGTGGCAGTGGATCCAAATTGGTTGTGGAGTTTGATAATGGAGGAAATGCAATTGGAGTGAAACACAATAATTTTGTAAACTATCTTGGGTGTACCACTCAGAGCCATTGTGGTGTTAAGTATGATAATTGGCATAAAGTTCCTCAGGGGAAAAAGACTTGATATGGAAGGATTTATGCGTGAGTTATTATTATTTGCAATTCTATTTTGTAGATTACAAATTCTATTATTTGCAATTCTATTTTGGATACTAGTTAATAACATTTCTATTTTACAGAATCTGTTTGCATTGGATGAGAAGTTGCATCGTAAAAGTGTGATGCAACGTGCTGGAAAGATGCTTAGGAATTATAGGACAAATCTGAACAGAGAATACATAAAAGAGGGTGATAAGAAGAAGTCAGCCCTTGAACAATGGATCTTCTTGGACAAAGAAGATTGGGACAATTTTGTTGCTTCAAGAAAATCTGAAGAATTCAAGGTATTAGGCGTCACTCCCAATTTAATTAATATACATTGTATTCACCCCTTCAAGATTAACATTTAGTGCTACTAACCAAATCATTAATGTGCATACTAACTAGGCCCTCAGTGACGCATAAAAAGCAAGGCGTGCACTGAATGTGCATGACCACACTATGGGTCCAAAAGGCTATGCAAGCGTTCGCCAAAGACTACAGGCAGAGTCTGCGGCTACTCAGGAGTCTGCTCCTACTCAGGAGTCTACCACACCCATGCCTCACCATGATATCTAGATAGCTGGGAGGCAAAAAAAGAAGGGTGAAATAAAGAAGCCCGTAACTGCTGAGGCGGCTGCGAAAATGGTAAAATACAACTCTTAGAGCAATCATTTGAATATTGATTATTTGTGGTGTTAACTTACCAATTTCTGTTGATGGTGATTAGCGGGAGCTGCACGAGCAGAGGAAACAAGGCACGTTCATCCCTCAGGGCACACAGGATGAATTGACAGTTGCTCTGGGTAACCCAGAGCATCCTGGACGTGTTAGGGGTGCAGGCGCTGGTGTGGGCATCAAAGCATTCTTTGGGCCATCCCAACGCAAACCCAGAGCGGGACTTTCTCAAGAAGAGGTAACCTATTCTTTTTTAGAATGTTACTGCAAAAGGTAATTCAATAATAAGAAGCTAATGTTTCTTTTATCCATGTATAGGAGAATAAGAGAGTCGAGGATATAGTTGCTAAAAAGGTCAACAATGTAGTTGCTGAGAAGGTCAAGGAAGAATTGTTGTGGTGGCAGGCATCTCAGGCTTCCAATCAGCCTATGGCGACCCACTCTTCTCCTAATGCACAGACTACGAGTAATCCTGGAGACCCATCGCCTAACACGTATGTTGTAAGTATTGTTTATGACATTGTAGCTAGTCTTTTCAAGATGATATGTTTTCAAGATGATATGTATATATGTATAACATTCTTTACGTAAATTTGTAGGCATTGAAGCCATGCCGCTTAAGAATACAAGACTATGTTGTTGCAGAGGCGCAGCCTTACCCGTCCCTTCCTGGGGAAAGGTTTCACGGGACTCCAATGCCACAGGGCTACGTTCATGTGGGCCCATTACGTGTGTTACCCGATTGGAGGGAAGCTACATTGCCATATCCCCACCCGGATATTGATACACTTGCTGAGGCAGAAGGCGGGGTCATATTGTGGCCCAAAGCAGATGTCGTCTACACTACTAAAATTGTAAGATAAATTTACATTGATTTACACTGTTAATGTGTATATATGAGGTCAACTGATCTGAAATTATATATACAGGTTAAAAAGAAGACACCAGGAGAACCTAGGCCTCCACCTCCACTTCCCGCATTACCAAGTTGGGTTCCAACTGACCTAACATACCCGTTAGGTCCTTCTTGTAGGGGAATGGCATGTTGGCTACGGGCACATAATATACATTGCCCTATAATTGTTTCTTTAGATGCATATTATGCAGGTCAATCATACGATAGCTCTTTATTTATACAAGATATTATTGAGCTGTTTATGTATGCTTGGTTGAATACATCAATGATAGAGACATGGATAAGGTGAGATCTTGTTTATACATCCATATCCCTTGTGTAAGATCCGGTGATCTGGTTTCTTATATATTAATGCATACGTAATACATGTTTTGCAGCAACTTAGTCGAAGATCAATGCAAACAATTTGCATTTGATCATGTGGGATTTTTGATTCCATCATTGATTAGTATGGTAGCTAAAGACCCTGATAGTGTTCAACAATACTGTATAGATGCTTTTACAATTTTTGGTCAGCAAAAGAAGACGATAATAATAGCTCCATTCAATGTCAAGTAAGTTTACTTTATTTATAATTTGGACTTAAGAAAATTCCATTTTTATTGTGCATTTTGAGTTATTAATTGTTAACTTTTTACCTCTAGTGATAGACATTGGGAGTTACTAGTTATTGTCCCCGGGACGTTCACTGTTTATTATCTAGATCCCGCGAGAAGTACATTAAACACTAAAATTGGACACGTAATGAGAATGCCATTATTCTGGTGAGAAGTATTTCATTTTTGTATCTGTTAACATCTGTTATTACATTACTATTTACTTATGCAATTTACTGTGTTAATTTAACATGTAGGGGTTTAGATGCATTCAAAAAGGCTGGAGGAACGGTCACAAGGAAAAAGAACCAGCCAATAAATTGGCAGAACGTACAAGTAAGTTCCCGACTCCAATGTATATATTATTGATGTGAATTGTGCTTAGTTGTATTATTTTGTATGTTTCAATTTATAGTGCGCTACACAAGACAACGACTGAGCATGCACATACTATGTGATGCGATTTATGTAGATGATTATCCGACATGCCGCATTGGACATCGATAACATACATGAAGTATTATATATAGTCTCATTAGTTAGTATGAAATATATCAATCTTATTTTTATATTACTACTTATATATATATATCATTCTCTTTGCAGGTGTTACTGACCACACTATAGGTAAACGCTTAAAAAATATACATTCTCCATATACGATGGAAGCATTAGATGAAATAAGAGAAGAATGGGCAAAAGCCATACAAGCAGTGGCAACTGTAAGATATAATTGGGATGTTGATAGCGATAATGAATGATACTTTGTAAATGAATATTTCTGAATGTTAATACATGTATTTGAATGTTTCTATATGTGTGAATGTGAGAATTGAATTGATGTCTGAATGTATCTAGTTGTGTGAAATTTTCCTTGGGACTTTTGCAGGTTTGTGGCCTATTTGTAGGCTGATATCAATGGATGTCGTAAATCTGCAGTTCAGAAAACTGAACTGCAGGTTCTCATCCTGCTGACCAGCCACAGCAGGCCTGCAAACTGATATGAAAAAAAAAAGATATAGGCGTCGGTTATTTACAGAAAAACATCAGCAAAGACCTACAACGTCGGTTATTGGATAAAAACTGACGCCTAATATTACAAACAACCCGACTGTGCAGGAAAGCACGGCCGTGGTGGAAAAGGCGTCACTTATTCATATAAAACTGACACCTATAGTACTAAACATGGCCGTGCAGGGAAGCACGACCGTGTCGTCTTGAAGTATGGCGTCGGTTGTTTAGTTGATCACCGATGCAGAATGTGTCCTAGATGACGCCGTTTTCTGTGGCGCGAACCCTTTTGGCGTCAGTTTTCTATAAACAACCGACGCCTGTACGTTAAATAGGCGTCGGTTAAAAAACCGACGCCAAAGTGTTAGACCTTTAGCGGTGACCACATAGGCGTCGCTCGGAAACCAACGCCAAAGCGGGTTAAACAACTGACGCTAAAAGGCATTTCTGTAGTAGTGTTAATCCAGGACTACAATTGTACAATTGATTACCATCCAGGGAAGGCCAATGTGGTTGTTGATGCTTTGAGTAGGAAATAAACAACACCAGCCTTAGATAGAGCACAACTGAATTCCTTGGTATGCTCTAGGAGGGATATGCTTATGTCCTTAAGGCAAGATAATGTATAGTTAAAAGTATCATTGTTAGCCATGTTATTAGCTGAGATGCATATAAAACCTACTCTGAGAGACCAGATCAAGGAGGCACAACAAGTTGATGCTGTAGTTCAGTAGATTAGATCGGAGTATGGTAGTGAGAAACGACATGGTTTCCATGACTCAGATGACCAAGTAGCCTGTTATCATGGTAGGATGATAATGTCGGATGTGGATAACTTGAGAAAGTTAGTTGTGGAAGAAGCTCATTCTTCGATGTATGTTATGCATCCAGGAAGCACCAAGATGTATCGAAACTTAAAAGATATGTATTGGTGGCCTGGAATGAAGAAGGATATTGCTGAGTTTGTTATGAGGTGTCCTGTGTGTCAGCAAGTTAAAGTTGAACACCAGAAGCATGTAGGAACAATGCAACCATTACCCATACCACAATGGAAGTGGGATCATGTAACCATGGACTTTGTGGTTGGTTTACCTAGAACAGCCAAAGGTCATGACTCCATATGGGTAATAGTTGATAGGTTAAGAAAGACAACACATTTCTTACTTGTCAAAACAACCTATTCTGCTGAGAAGCTAGCACAGTTGTATATAGATGAGATAGTACGACTGCACGGAGTCCCAGTTACCATCGTTTCTAACAGAGGTCCCCAGTTTACGAGTCATTTCTGGGAACGACTTCATAAAGCTTTAGGCACACAGTTAAGGTTTAGTACAACTTTTCACCCTCAGACTGATGGACAGTCAGAAAGGACTATATAGACTTTAGAAGACTTGCTTAGAGCATGTGTTCTTCAATTTACAGGGAGTTGGGATCTACACCTAAGCTTAATAGAGTTTGCTTATAATAATAGCTATCAACATAGCATTTACATGGCACCTTATGAAGCTTTGTATGGTAGACGTTGTAGATCACCCTCATCCTGGTATGAAACTGGTGAATATCAACTTTTAGGTCATGATCTTGTGCAGCAGACTACAGAGAAGATTAAAGTAATACAACAACAGATAAAGACTGCACAGGATAGGCAGAAATCTTATGTTGATAAGTGTCACAGACCTTTAGAGTTCCAGGTTGGAGACAGAGTATATCTCAAAGTCTCACCTTGGAAAGGAGTTTTGAGATTTGGAAGGAAAGGAAAGTTAGCTCCTAGGTTTATGGGGCCTTACCCAATCATTGAACGGATTGGAAGAGTAGCCTATAAGCTAGAGTTACCACCAGAGTTACAGAGGTTACACCCTGTGTTTCACATTTCTATGCTGAGGAAATGTCACCCTGATACAGAATCAGTTCTGGAACCTATGGAAGTAGAATTGAATGATGATATATCTTATGAGGAAGGACCGGTGTCAATCCTTGATAAAAGAATTAAAAAGTTGAAAAAGAAAGACATAAGTCTAGTGAAAGTTCTCTGGAATCATCGTGGTGTTGAAGAAGCCACATGGGAACTAGAGGAAGAGATGAGGAGGAAATACCCTGCTCTTTTCTCTTAATATGTTTTGTTGATTTCAGGGACGAAATCCTTGTAAGGGGTGGATAATTTGTAACATCCCTGACCTGGGGTTATGAACTAACCCTAGGTGTTTTTCTTAAATATGTGAATAGATGCTAGTGGTTATCTTTTGATATGTAATTAAAACTCTGAGTAACATATATTTCCATTTCTGTCCTTTTTGAACAATGTTGTAATATTATTTTGTTAAATATGGACTAATGTGCAAATTACCCAATTAGAGGGGTTAACTTGCAAATTGCACATGTTAAGATGTTTCTCTGATGTTGAGACATCATAAGAATGCATATGATGTGGTGGAATGAATTCCACAAGCTTGGGCACCAAGATATAGCTTGTAGAGCAATCTTTATGCTTTAAAACCTAGTTTTGGTGTAAAGTGCAATTTACCCAAAATCTAGGGTGCAACATGCAAAATATACCATTTAGAATATATTTCATGACTCTTGGCATCAAGTAGAGTAATGAGAATGAGGAGGGCACCTCATTTGATTGATCAAGTAAGAAAGATAACTTTGATAATTAGATAACTAAGTTTTAAGCAAGATGACCCCTTTATATATATGCAACTTATTAAGATATATGGCTCCTTACCCTTTTACCTTGGATAAGGGAGGAAATTTGCATGGGATAAGAAGGGAGAAATGTGGCCAAGAAATTGGAGAAAGGCTTAGTGGATATAGTTGAGAAATAAAAGAAATAATCCTCCTTGCTTTGAAAATACCCCAAAAATATATAAGTGCATCCTTTTAACAAGCAAAGGATCATTTCCCTTCATTCCTTCCCTTATCTTCTTGATTTGGCCGACTAAGGAGAAGCTCAGGAGAAGAGGAGAATGACCAGGCTAGTTTGGGTAAGTCTTGATCATCATTCATCTCAATTTCGTGATGGAAATCCTTATACAAGGTTGGTTTGTTAGTTTTCCTTACACAATTCTTCTTTCTAGCCTTCTTCTCCACCCAAACCTTGAAGAATGAACCTTGGGAAACCTTTGTAGCTTCATACACCATTAAATCTACGAATCTTGGAGCTCGAGAGCAGATATTAAGGTGGGTTTTATAACTCTAAACCTTTAACTTTGTTAAGTGCATCTTCTTTTCCTAGAATCGTTGCTTGTTCCTCTTCTTTACACACTTCTAAGTGTTCTTGCAAACAATTCCATGAAGAACCACCCATGTTCTTGAGATAGAAGATGATGACGTTAATATCTATGCTTATCCTAAATTTTAATTTAGCAAACGATCCTCCACCTCTTGCTCAAACGGTTTGCAAAACCGTTTGAAAGCAAACAGTTTCACAAGAACGTTTGGGGAGAAACTGGTCCAAGACCGTTTGGATGGGTTGACTAGGCATTGATTGTTTGGAGATCTTGTGTACACATTATGGAATAATCACCCACCAAAAATAATCATCTAATTCAAAGTAAATCACCAATTGAAGGCTCATTAGTCACCTAAACCCTAATCGGGTTAATTGCTGATTTCAATGATGCAATCATGTTGAAGTTTGGGTTGAGTGGCCCAAACAGTTTCAAAACCATTTGGGGATCACCCAAATGGTCTCAAGACCGTTTGGTGAATATCCAAGACCGTTTGGAGGTCTAGGGTTAAGTGGGGTTGACCAATTGAGGGCCCAATCATATCAAGTTGTTGAACAATTAAATGATGATTTTGTAACCAAATCTAGGGTTCAACTCTTAAGTGAATGACCTGGTTTTTGATAAAATAATGGGAGAACAGTCTCAAAACCGTTTGGAGGATGTCCAAACGATCCCAATACCATTTGGGGTCTGGTCATGACCCAATTGAATGATGGTCCAATGGGTTCAACATCAATCAGACTCATGTTGATACATGTTGAAGGGTGATCGATTCCAAACCCTAGTCCAATCAATCCAAACCCTAATTGGTGATCAATTGAGGGTCAATTGAGGATAAAATCAGTTAAGGTATGACTTAATTGACTCAATTAATAAGTGGCTAACCTTTACTTGAATGATTGAGGGGTTCAACCTTGGAAACCCTAGCTCAATTAGAAGAGTTGACACACTTTTTGGTCCATGCGGTGTTGAGGGTGTTTGGATCAAACGGTCTCAAGATCGTTTGGGTCCAAACGGTCTCAAGACCGTTTGAGTCCAAATGGTCTCAAGACCATTTGTGACCAAACGGTCTCAAGACCGTTTGGGACCAAACGATCCCAAACCATTTGGTGACCATGCGGTTTCAAGATCAATTTTGCCCATGCGGTTTCAAAGTCAAAGTTGGCCAAACGGTCAACGAGACCAAACGGTCTTCACCTCACCTAGGGCAAACGGTCTTGATGGTGTACTTGGCCATGCAGTCTTGAAAGTCAAAGGGACCAAACGGTCAACAACTCCAAACAGTTTCAAAACTGTTTGGAGGTTGAAAGTGCAAAACCGTTTGGGGTCTATTAAGGTCAAGAACGTTTGATGCCTTAGTGGTCAAGATGGTTTAGTAGTTTATTAAACTAAACCCTAAAGGTACCTAAAGTGATTAAGGGAATAAGTAATTAGATGATTGATGCATGTAATGGTCAATGGTGAACATTATAAAAGTACCCTTAGTGAGATAGTGTGACTAATACCCCTTGATCAAGCAAACCCTAATGACCATAATGGTGATGACATGACTTGTATTATCAAGGTTGATTTGACTTAATCTAATCAAGAGTGATGTAAACATCATATAATAGTTAGAGGAGAGAGAAGACTCCCTATATGTATGGGAATCAAGTAATATACTTCCAACATGTATGAATACACATAATTAGGGTATGATCCTTCATAGTGAGATCATGGAAACCCTAATTGTGGTGATTAATGAATATTAACTTAATTGAAGGCATTAATGGAAGTAATCTTCATACATGATGATGGTATGACCTCAATATCATGTAATATAAATAGTAAACCCTAATTTTAAGGGTAATATCATGTAATATGAATAGTAAACCCTAATTTGGAGTTATGCTTTCAAGCATGAAGCTCTGTTCTTGAATTACATATGACTAATCATTATACCTTTGAAAGTCATAAGGGTTGAATAACCCTAATTAAATTGAATAGGGAAACCCTAACCCTAGAAACCAACCATGGTAACATAACACGGTCGTGGTAATTGTCAATAGCACGACCGTGCTAGGTAGCACGACCATGGTAGTTTCCCCATGCATGACTGATGCGATGATTTTGAGTCGCATTTATAGACTTGTTTGATATGTGTTTTATGCATTTATTAGTCATTTTCATGGTTAATGTTGCATAATCCATTCATTTTGGTCTATGCTACTTCTTTATGTCAAATTCCCTATATTTGAGCATTTTGAGTATTAATTATCGAAAGAATATATTTTGTGTGGATTTATGTGGTTCCGTGTGTTAATTTTAGGAAAAACAAGTATCTGCTACCGTCGATACCATAGACGGTGGTCGATACCATCGACCGGACCACAGGTTTCCAGCCACAAGGACCAGAAGAAAGTCGATACTATCGACAGGGATGTCGATGGTATCAAGATACCATCAGGTTGCTGGCGAGAAGTGCGTCGATACTATCGACCAAAATGTCGATACTATCGACTGGTGGAGCTACAACGACACAAAATGACAAAACCGTCGCTACAGGTTCGTCGATACCATCGACCCGCATCGATGGTATCGAGATGACATCAGGTGCACAGACGAAAGAAAAGAAGGATTGCCGCTATCATGCTAGGTTGATACCATCGACCCGCGTCGATGGTATCGACACCGTCAGATATGAGTTTGTTTCAGATTAATCTTAATCGGACGGCCGTGGTTAATTGGCGACCTAATTCAGGAGATATACCTAATGACGGTGCCCTTGACTGGGGGAGGATGTCATTAGTTGCTGCACACATCCCGGAGAGCAAGGAGAGAAGAACGGATCACGAGAGCACGACCCAGCCGATCCGGACATTGAAGAAGACGAATTCCACCACCGAAAGGCGGGAGAACGCGGATTCCACACCAAGGATCGATTGAACCTTCTCCGTTCAGGGGTTTAATCACTCAATCACATTTTCCTTCATGTTTCCCTTTCTCTTCTCCACATTGTACTTTGAGATGAACATGCGGGGCTAATCCCCTTTGTCTTTAGGACCGGGAGTAGCCCGGGGATTCATTGTATGATGATTTTATAATAGTAATTCATATCTTATCTCTTAAATCCGCGGTATAATTTTGTTTTATCCAATATATTGTTATGCTTGATCACCATAATAATAACCTAATGCCCTTAATTGCTTTGAAAGAAGAATTAACGGTTGAAAAGAAACGAAATTTACATTAATTGACAAATCCCTTGAACAAGGTGGTGTAAGATTAATGGTGGATACCGAGAGGTCATTTCTAATGCACCTAGTTTAGGGTATAGGTTACTACGACGGTGGAACCGACCTAGACATAGGTAGTGAATTGTACCACGACAGTGGGCAATTCTGATTTCAGGCCACTACCCGGATAGAGAGATAAAATTGAGTAGCTATATAGAATTTAATACAATGAAAACCCGCGGTGAAACCGCAACCCTAAAGATCTTATTTTGAATTTATTAAACCAACATTTAATCGATTGATTGTTTTGTTTTATTTTTATTTTCTTTTAATTTTAACAACAACTCTCAACTATTTAATTGGCTTAGCTGATCACGAGTAGTTAGTAGGAGTCCCCGACGATTTCACATATCCCTGAGTTCGACTCGGGCCTCACAAGGCCTATATTACTTCGACGTGTTCACTTGCGTTTCTGCGCACGGTAAATTTGCGTCAAGTTTTTGGCGCCATTGCCGGGGATACGAAAATTTGTCGGCACTTCGAGTGCTGTGAGCGGCCACTCTAGGCCACATTTTTATTTTTTTTATCATTCCAAAAATTTATAATCTATTTTCTAAATATTTTCAAGCATCAAGCACTGTACTAAATTTAATTTTTCTATTTTCAAGTACTGTGCATGGTGCAGACGCGTAGTACTGACTACGCGGGGCACGCACCATAGGTTCCACTGACGGGACCTGACGATGAGGAAGGCCACAATCAAGACCATTTAGAAGAAACAGATTCAGAACCTGAACAAGACGAGATGGACGAGTCACAGACAATATGGGAGAAGATCAAGGCGTCTTCCTCATCCGCTTCCAAGGGGCCGATCAAGAAGCAAGCGGTTAATATTCCGACATACAAGATTGAACCGACTTTAATCAACTTGGTGAAGTCGAATGCTTTTCATGGGCTCAAAAATGAAGACCCCGTCGCACACATAAGTCAATTTGTGGAGAATTGTGATATGATAAAAATCGACAAATTTCCACAAGATGTGCTCTACTTGAAGCTCTTCCCGAGTTCTCTAGCAGGAATCGCGCGAGAATGGTTAAATAACCTGGACGATGAATACGTGGAGTCTTGGGACCACATGGTGGAGGTTTTCTTTGAGAGGTTCTTTCTGCCCGAAAAGACTAATGACATGATTAGGAAGATCCACAACTTCACCCAACAAGTAGGAGAGACCTATTCTGAGACCTGGGAAAGGTTTCAGATCATGCTCAGGCGTTGCCCGCATCATGGGCTTGATAAGGAGACCCAAGTTAAGATCTTCTATTTTGCTCTCTCTGAGCATGATAGAAGCAACCTCGATTCATCCGGTTCTGGATTCTTCTTGAATAACACGGACACTAGATGTTGGGGGATCCTAAAGAATATGGCTAAGAAATAATCATGGGGCGAAAGAGGCACTGTGGAATAGGTTCAAGTAGTAGGTGAATTGAAAGCCATAAAGGAGCTAAATGACACGTTAGATCTTCTAGCCAAGAAATTGCTAGCTAAGGAAGATGCATCTGAGGATGAGGAAGCCCAAGTCAAATTCATGCAACAACAGAGCTATAGAAACAATGATTATGCTTGGAGGAGGAATAAGAAGTTCTCATGGAAGGATCCTAATAACTTCCTACAAGATCCTGATGCAAAGCCACAAACTAGAGCTGAAGATAAAAGCACCGAATTGCTCAGTCAAATGGTGCAGCGGAATCAAGAAATGATGACTATGTTCGGTAAACAACTGCAGTCTCAGGGTGACATCTTGACCAAATTTGGGCAGATGCTGCAAAGCCATGGAGCACAAATGAGGGCGTTAGAAACCACCGTGACCCAGATCTCAAATGAAGTGGTGGCCATCAAGCATGCCAATCAGCAGAGACAGGCTGGGAATGCCGATGTGGTTCAAGCACATCATCAAGTTAAATACATGTCTGTGATCAATGAGGAAGAACCCCAGGTGGCGGAAACAAAGGACCAAAGCAAAATGAGGTTTGATACGGAGGCTACACCAGCAATATCGTATCCTCGCAGTCATTATGGACTACCAGGCAGATACACTCCTTTCTGGCAATCCTGCCAAGAGCCCATGATGGTGGTGCCCCCGCCTAGGCAAGAAGAGCAAGTGAAGACCGTCGGTTAAGGTGCGGAAGCATCCATTGCGAGAGAGGAGCCACAACAAGTTATACCTGTTGATGATGTTCTGACAAAGTCCATGCCAGAGGGAGTCATTGAAGCAAGCTTAGGGGAGCTGGTCCCGAAAAGCTCATATGTGCCACCTCATAAGCGTGTTAATGCGGAAGTTGTGTCAAGTCTGGAAAACTCTAAGCCGAAGAAAGAACACCGACATTATAGGAAATTCTTGGAGATGTTCAGAAATTTCATATCAACATTCCATTAGTGGAGATGTTTGAGAAGATTCCCGCCTACAGGAGGTTTATCAAAGAAATCATCAATAAGAAGAGGCGGATTAAGGACACAGATGTATGTCGGATGAATGAAATGGTGAGCTCAATCATCCATGGGAGTTTACCACAGAAGAAGAAAGATCCAGGGAGTTTTTATATTCCATGCTCGATAGGCGATCGACACTTCCCACGAGCTCAGTGTGATTCGAGTGCGAGCATAAATCTCATTCCACACTCCACATTTAAAAAGCTTAGGTTAAAGGACATGAAGAAGTCAGCGAAAACCATTGAATTGGCTGATGGATCTACTGTAAGGCCATATGGAGTTTGTGAGGATGTACTCGTCAAGGTGGACAAGTTCATTTTTCCAGTAGACTTCGTTATCATGGATGTGCCGCAACTTCAAAGTTGTGAGATGCTACTAGGTAGGCTGTTTCAAGCAATGACCGATGTAGTAACTGCAATTGGGAGAGGTACGTTGACGTTGGGGATTGGTCAAGATCGGGTGGAGTTCAAGCTACCGCACGATCCTTTGAGCACTTTCTCCACATTACCGAGTGGATGACAAGCTTCAAGTCGTCTAGCCTAAGACGTTAAATAAGGGCGCTTGTTGGGAGGCAACCCAACCATTGGTACCTTAGTTTCGTTCATTTACATTCGTAGTTTAATTTTTTGTCACTTAGTTTGTAGTGTAAAAAAGATATCGTGATCGTTTGTTACATGTGCAAGGCTGAGGCAGAGTCGATACCATCGACCCTTGTGTCGATGGTATCGACCATGGTACAGGTTGGCGACTGTAGGAATTGCACTGCGTCGATACCATCGACGGCCTCGTCGATGGTATCGACATACCAATAGGCAGATCGCAATAAGAAGTCGATGGTATCGACATGGGTGTCGATACTATCGAGATCTCTGAAGATTTTCAGAACAAATTGTCTCAGGAAAGTCGATACTATCGACGGGCGTGTCGATGGTATCGACACATTCATACAAAGAAGGCAGCGGCCGGGCCTCGCGAGGGTTTTCCCTAATCAGAGGGTCGATACCATCGACCCGCGTCGATGGTATCGACGCGCCACGTCAACGATCCGCGAGGAAAGATCAACGGCGATCGCAGGAGCTAAGAAGTCGATCTGGGGGATGGGTCGATACTATCGACCCGCGTCGATAGTATTGACGCATCAGCAATCCGGGCCCCGCAGATCCAATCATCGACAACCGTCGATACTCGCGGAGGTACGGATCGTGTTACCCGAGTCAATACCATCGACTCGCGTCGATGGTATCGACGGGTGGACAGTAGCACCGGCCACGGCTATATATGAGGAGTGTTTGCATCAGATGACATCACACCTTCAGTGCAGCTCTCCTTCACTTGTGCCGAGCGTGTTCCAGAGCTGTCCAAGCCCGACGACGAGCAACACCGAGCTAGTTCTTCATCGAGCAGAGATTCGATTCTCTGATCTTCACCGAGCTTCCTTCCTATTCTCCTTTCTTTCGACACCATGGTGCACGTAGCTGGTGCGTCGTCTTCACGCGCGAACCCTATGGACATCCCGGAGTTCGTGCCACCTCCGACTGCGTTAGTTGCACGCCCGCGGCTGATTCATCCATCCGCAGAGGTGAAGAAGATATATGAGGAGATTCTAAAGAGGAAGATTGAGCCGACCCATTATGTTGAACGGGAAACCATCCGCAACCTCGGGTTCGATGCCAACCTCGACTACGTCCTGATGGGTCAGGCCCGACACATGGGAAGACGGCCTGACGAGCTGGAATTTCATGCAGATGGCCAGCCATTCTTCGGCGAGTGGCCTACTTACAAGGAGTTGGTGGCTGAGTTCATGTCGTCACTGGACGTCTGTGTTGTACCCAACGACGTCATAGCCACTGACCACGAGTGGATTAAGGGCCGAGTGTCATTTCGACTGTACAACAATGACTATACCCTTACACTCCGGCAGTTTAACAAGATCTTCAACTGGAATCACTCGCAACATGATTACTAGCACCCGGACAACCGCACCGACTACGACGCCATCTTCAGCGAGCTGGTTACGGTGCCGCCGGGGAAGTCAGTAAGCTACCATAATGCTGCGGTAGCTGATTTCGAGCACCCTTTCGTCCGGATTCTGCACCGGATGCTCAGTTCGACATTGTTTTCTCGGGGTGATTTGGCCCTCAGCAAGTTTTAGGAGACGGACTTATTCTTTTTGTATAAGCTCCTAAAGCGTCAAGAATGCAATTGGGGTGCCTTCTTTCTACAGAGAGTTTTGGCGGTGAAGAGGAGTACAAGGAAAGTGCCAATTCACTTTGGCGGGCTCATCACCAAGTTGGCCTTCTACCTTGGGCTTAATTTCCAGTAGCTCACTCCTCTATCCAACAGGAGCAAGGTGAACTTGCAACATTTGCACCGGTCCAATCTCATTCTTCTTCGAGATGGTTTGGCATATGCGCACTGTCACGTCAATCACGCCTACTAGGAATGCTCGCTGCCCGATCCGGTCTTCAACATCGAAGGGGCGCAACACTTCTGATGGCCAATCATAGCCATTGCCGACTCCGATGAAGATGGAGGCGACGACGGAAATGACGACGAGGCTAAGGAGGAAGAGGAGGCATTTACACCTCTTCGAGCACGAGTGGCACCACGAAAGCATCCTCGGATGCATCTGGGTGCATCTTCATCATCACAGCCTACGCCGCCACCACCACCACCCTCGCAGCCAAGCGAGGACGCCTATTCTATGCAGTGTATGTATACTATGCTGTAAGAGATACATCAGTCGCAGCAACATCACATGGCGATGTATACCGGTATTCAGGACACTACGAACCGGATACAGGATAATCAAAGGGCGATGTTCGAAAATGAGCGTCTTCTCCTCGACAACCAACAACAGATACATGATCGGTTGTATCAGATGGAGATGCAACAACAGCCCTTCTATGACCACTATTGGAGCCAAGATTACTTTGGAGGCTATCCACAACCTCCACCTAGGGCCCAGTTTGATCCAAGCTTCCAGGGGGAGTATCCTTCTTGGGACCCTACGGCTCTGCAGTACCCGCCTCCGCCTGAAGAGTAAATTGGTATCTCTGTTTCAACCTTTAAGATTATTTTTGACTATGAGGCCATAGTTGAATTCAAGCTTGGGGGGGTAGTTGGAACAACTCTATCTTTTATTTTCTCTGTTTTTAGTTTTATTGCTTTTATTTCTTATCATTTGTTTTTTGCAATCTTAGTTTGTTTTAGGATCCACAATCTATCTAGTGTAATCGTGGATGTCTTTAATGTTGAGTCATCTCAGTTGCATGTGCATGGGGAATTGAGGGAAACTAAAATTTTTTTGAGTGTTCACAAGCTTGAGTGTTGTTTAACCTTGATCACTTAACTTAGAAAATTATTGGGTTTGTCAACTTTGAAACAAAAAATCATGACTGTATATTCCTAATGATTCATGAAAGTGGACGAAATTGGTTCTTTGAGCCTAAACTGACCAAATGATAATGAGACTTTAATTTGAAGTAAGAGAGAAAAAACCTCTTAACTACACACAGGTCAGTAAGGAGGGACATATAATATTTTTCAAAGGTTCAGTCAACTAGTCTTGTGATCTGTCCACCTCATTGTTTTCACAATCCACCCAAGATTTGGAAGTAAAGTATGGTTTTAACCTTTTTGATTGCATGGCATGTAGATAGGACTTGCATTGCAGCCACCTTCATATGTTTGCATGAAAAATAAGAAGAAGAAAAAATTTAGAATAGGTATACATGCACATTACCCTTAGGTGCATGTCATGTAGTTGCATTCATAACTTTTATGCATAAAGTATGTCATGTACCTCATTTATTCTTTAATGGTGAGTTAATTTGTTCCATACCTTACAAATAGTGAAAATATTCAAGCTATGCAGAAAATATAAGCCTAATAAGTATTCATTGTCAATCATGGATATAAGGGTTTGTAATGAAAAAAAAGAAGAAAAAAATCTGAAATTGAAAAAAAAAAAAGTTACTCAGAAGCAACAAGAATAAGAAGGAGAAAGGAACATAATCTCACCTGTATTTCAAGATAAGTGAGTACATGATGTATCTTAATTAGATATCCATCTGATTTTGAGATGGATGGTTAGTGCATGCATCATTCCACCTAATCTTAGGCATTAGGGAATTTTTCATGTGCATTTGCATCATTTAGGGCATTTTTGTTGTATGCATGTTGAAATCGTATAATGCTTCCACTTCTTCCATGAGCCACCTATTTCATCCACCCGTTGCTCAGATTGGTAGGCCACCGTGAATTTCTCCTCACTAGTGAATATCAGGAGAACTGCTTCCATGTAGATGGTAGTTAGGGCGAGCAATGTAGTTTAGAAGATCACAAGATGCACTAAGTCTGGACCGAAGAATTTTATTATGATAACTGCCTTATATGATAGTGTTCATCAGTTTTGAGGTCAATATCATTTATGGATGATTACTGTCGCCTTTAGGGTAATTATCATTCTGTGGTTAGCAAGGTCCGGTATGCGAATGTCCGGTGGGAGTCATGTGGGATGTCTGTTGTGATGCTTTGTTCTTTAGTTGACTCTGGCAATTCTATTCTAAGGTTTAGTTGCTCGAGGGTGAGAAATGTTCAAGCTTAGGGGAGTTTGATGCGATGATTTTGAGTCGCATTTATAGACTTGTTTGATATGTGTGTTATGCATTTATTAGTCATTTTCATGGTTAATGTTGCATAATTCATTCATTTTGGTCTATGCTACTTCTTTATGTCAAATTCCCTTTATTTAAGCATTTTGAGTATTAATTATCGAAAAAATATATTTTGTGTGGATTTATGTGGTTCTGTGTGTTAATTTCAGGAAAAACAAGTATCTGTTGCCGTCGATACTATCGACAGGGATGTCGATGGTATCGATATACCATCAGGTTGCTGGCGAGAAGTGCGTCGATACTATCGACCAAAATGTCGATACAATCGACTGGTGGAGCTACAATGACACAAAACGACAAAACCGTCGCTATAGGTTCGTCGATACCATCGACCCGTGTCGATGGTATCGAGATGACATCAGGTGCATAGACGAAAGAAAAGAAGGATTGCCTCTATAATGCTAGGTTGATACCATCGACCCACGTCGATGGTATCAACACCGTCAGATATGAGTTTGTGTCAGATTAATCTTAATCGGGCGACCGTGGTTAATTGGCGACCTAATTCAGGAGATATACCTAATGACGACGCCCTTGACTGGGGGAGGACGTCATTAGTTGCTGCACACATCCCGGAGAGCAAGGAGAGAAGAACGGAGCACGAGAGCACGACCCAGCCGATCCGGACGCTGAAGAAGACAAATTCCACCACCGAAAGGCGGGAGAATGTGGATTCCACACCAAGGATCGATTGGACCTTCTCTATTCAGCGGTTTAATCACTCAATCACGTTTTCCTTCATGTTTCCCTTTCTCTTCTCCACATTGTACTCTGAGATGAACATGCGGGGCTAATCCCCTTTGTCTTTAGGACCGGGAGTAGCCTGGGGATTCATTGTATGATGATTTTATAATAGTAATTCATATCTTATCTCTTAAATCCGTGGTATAATTTCGTTTTCTCCAATATATTTTTATGCTTGATCACCATAATAATAACCTAATGCCCTTAATTGCTTTGAAAGAAGAATTAACGGTTGAAAAGAGATGGAATTTACATTAATTGACAAATCCCTTGAACAAGGTGGTGTAAGATTAATGGTGGATACCAAGAGGTCGTTCCTAATGCACCTAGTTTAGGGTATAGGTTACTACGACGGTGGAACCGACCTAGACATTGGTAGTGAATTGTACCACGACAGTGGGTAATTCTGATTTCAGGCCACTACCCGGATAGAGAGATAAAATTGAGTAGCTATATAGAATTTAATACAATGAAAACCCGCGATGAAACCGCAACCCTAAAGATCTTCTTTTGAATTGATTAAACCAACATTTAATCAATTGATTGTTTTGTTTTATTTTTATTTTCTTTTAATTTTAACAACAACTCTCAACTATTTAATCGGCTTATCTGATCGTGAGTAGTTAGTAGGAGTCCCTGATGATTTCACATATCCCTGAGTTCGACACGGGCCTCACAAGGCTTATATTATTTCGACGCATTCACTTGTGTTTCTACGCATGGTAAATTTGCATCAATGACCGTGTAAGGAAGCACAACCGTTGTGTTCTGTGATTAAATTGAAAAGAACTTGTATTGTGCTAAGACATATATAATGTGCATATTTTCAATTATATTAGTCATACAAGTTGTTACCAAGAGGTAATCATAGCCAGGTAAGGGTTATGATACCACATTCATTGAAAGTATACTTTAAGCTTTGAAAACAATGATATTTTATGTTGCCTATTAAAAAGGTAACTTTTGAGATGGATAGGCTGTATGAGCCATGAATACCATATGTATTGTTACAATCAAAGTCATGCTGTTAAATGACTTGATGACTATATGTCACATGGTAACAAGTGTCATGATGATCTAAGGGTTTGAACACCCTTATTTTTTAATCATAATGATGAGATGGTTAGGGATTGATATCCCAATGGTAACTGAGGTGAAATGAACTTGATATAATTAGTACTCCTTCTTTATAGCAATTGTTTTAATGGTTTGTGTTTGAAAACATACCTGATGTTAAAAGAATGCTATAATGTACTTAAATAATCAAGTATAATGATATCATGTAGAGCCCTGATCATAGATCCATCATTGTCAGTAGTTTAATGATGGTGAAATAGGTTTTCTTAAGGGAATTCATGGAGAACATACTTTTGAGTATGTTGGGGTTATGGACGCGAATATCCTTACATGCTAATGTAGGGATTGATGTGAGATGTACCATAATCTCTCATCCCTTCATTATATGTTTATGCCGGGAAGATGTATCACTAATCTCCCGATGATGTTGTTAATACTGCATCAGTGCGAGATAAATAAGAAATTCCTTGATGGCGAAGAGAGTACAGAATGCCACTGTAACTCTAATAGCAAAGTTGCTAGAATACCCTGGAAAGCTATTATAGCAGAGACACAAGATGTCCTGCATATTGATCCTCATACTGACTAAGGAAGATGAGGTCATAGAAATCCGGCTCTTCTGATGACCTATGTATGGTACTGATTGCAATTTCATAATGGTCGGTTGGAGTATGAGAGGTGTAACTCATCTCCTCAGGGCATAATAATGTTTGATAAACATAATCAGCCGTGTAGCATAACTGCTTAGGTTGAACTACGAGAAACAAGGATTGATGATACATTGTTTATAATGTTCTAGTTGAATAACTAGTATGCATGTTATTCATATTCCTTATTGAAATACGCCTTGATATTCAATTATGTTATAATTGAAATGATTGCTTAAAGAGAATGTTGCTTCACTTAGTTATATAATTTTAAACCTGTTGTTGAATGTTTAATGTTATATTGCTTATTGTTATTCTATTTGTTGCATTAACAAAGCTTCTGGCGGAGAGTTATAACTCTCACTGGGACAATTATTCAATTGTCTCACCCCCGTGGGATTCGACTTTTTAGATAGACGCCGAGGACGAAGGAACCCATCTGAGGGTGAGCAACAACAACAACAGCAACAACATCAATCTCAGGGACAACAGTGATCCTCAGGTGGAGACACTGACTGTCAAGTCTTGTAGATAGTATGTACTATGTGTCGTCTCTGTACTCTCAAGTCCTAGGGGTTAGTAGATGTTTAAAGTAGATATGAGATTTTGGCTTAATGCCTCGAGATTCTTATATCTTGCCTTGTACAGCTAACAAGGTAGTTGATGTTTGTAATACTCGAGATGTGACATTACAGAGATGTAATGATGAACCAGTTGTAAACAACTTATCATGTTTCTTTATGAAAGAGTTTTATCATTTATAGATCTCTTTACAAAAAGTTTTAAATTTTTTGTGAATTTTAATAATTCCGCTGCTAGTTAATCGCTTCCGCATTCGTTGATCTGGTTTTTGAAGTCGAGTCGCCACATTTTTGAACTCTTCTATCTGGTTCAACATATGCTTCATGAAGTTGCAAGACTTGGGAAGAAATGATTTCAAGATTTGCCAATTACGCCATGTACGGTTCTTGGAGCTCCTCAGATTCAAACTATGGTGCTTGGATGTACCTTTGTGCAACATTTTAAAGCATGTTGCTACTGAGGGTTGCAACTTTTGTTGCTACTCAGACCGGAACATCTTGCCTTTGTAGTAGCTGCTAAAGTGGATTGACTCATTCTTGGAGATCAGGTGCTATGGAGGAGGTGAGTGCATCAACACTTTCTCTCACCAGCTCAAATAATCTGGTGAATCTTTGTAACAACCCCAATTTTTGGGTTCTTTTGGTGAGAAATGTAATTTCTCCTATTAAAGATATTTTAAAAAATAATGTTATAATTTGTTTGGAATAAAAGGATATCATTTACAATAGCCTTGTTGGTTGTTTTGTGGGCTTTATTGGCTATTGGGCCGAATAACAAGGAAAAGACAAAGGAAACTCCATTATTAAATGAGTAAATAAGAAAATGGAGAAAAGAAAGATGTATAAACCTTTAAAAGGAAAAGGAATGTTATCCAAAGTTGGATTTCATGCCTCTTGGGTTCCTTGGGTTCCAAGGAGCCAAAAGTTGCAAAGATAATGCAACAAGAAAAGAAAAGATCAATCAAATATTTCCTTATTAAGAAAGAAATTGGACACAATGATAAAATATGCGAAATAAGTGGAAAGAGGTAAGATTGAGTCATCCTTGATGGATTTTCATATCCATAAGTTTTCTAATATTAAAAGAAATTCCAATAAGGAAAATAAAAAGAGAGATAAAGAGAAATCCTTGAAAAGAGATATTTTAATAAAGAAATAAAAAGGATAATGAGAAATAATGGATATAGATGCATCTAGAAGGATAATGAGTATCCACTATAAAGGATTTCGAAATATTAGAGTTTCTTGGGGTCCAAGGAGCCCCAATGGAGAAAAAGAAAGAGAAAATACCAATAATACAAAAAATAGGATAATGTGATACATAATTAATGAATTTTGTTGCATGGTTAAAAAGGAGGTATTTTCTAGTAAAAGAAAATATAATTTCATGCCAATGGATTAAAATTCAAGCATAAAGAGAATAAGAGAGAGAATTTTCGAATTCCTAAATATCCAATGAACATGGTTTATTAAGAAGATCATTACGAGAGAGAAGTTTTCTTCTTGATGAAGGAACTTGGGTTCCTATTGGGAAAAGATCACTTATTAACTCGTGGATGAACACCTTAGGGTGTGGATACCCTCCCCTATATAAGGGGTAGACCCTCTAGTTCGAGTTTAAGATAGATCCCATGCACTCCTCTCTCCCTTCTTCTTGTTCCTTGCATGCAAACCCTAACCAAGGGGGTAGTCCAACCCCTGGAGCAACAAGAAGCCATGACAAAGTTCATGATGGATGAACGACGCACCCCCACAGCTAGAAAGGATTGTGACCCCCATCGTCTCACTCTAACCCCTGCACATTGCATGCAGGAGGTCAGAATGACCGACCGCACGTTCAGGGCTTGGCAACCTTGAACAAGCCATCTTGACCGTGAAGAGAAGGCGCCCCTTGGGCATAGGGGCTCGGCGGAGGCAAAGGCACCCTCCCTGGTGGTCGTCGGGGTTAGGGAAGAGGAGGAGGAGCCGCGCAAATCGCGGATAGGGCGACCACAACAGGGCTGCGCGAGGTTGAAGAAGACGGAGGGCAGTTGGATGATTATACCCCTTCTGGATATGAAGAGTGGGTCTTTTAAGTGCGGGCATAACGGTCATTGCATTATGTTTTCCTAATTACCTATGTTGAATGAAAGAGGTGATGTGGCGCTCAGTGATTGGTCCAAGTAAGTAAATAATGCAAATTCATATATTTTTATTGATAGCTCGTATGGATGCGTATAAAATATGAATCTTTCTCAGAAAAATGTGAGGAATCCAATAAAAATAGATATAGCAGCTAATTCCTCTTGCAATTCGAAAAGTATTGGAAGTGATCAACTTTATTCCATTAATGATTAAGAAACCCTAATTTGAGATGATTAATATATTAAGAAGGGTTTTATGGATGATTAAAGTTGATATTAACTTGTTAATCATAAAAAGATACATTAAGATCGAAAAGGATGAACTTTGCATGTAATTGGTTTCATTTAGAGTTCCATGTACATGAATGAGCTTTAATGGGCCTTGAAACCCTAATGTTAGTCATTATAACTCTTAATGGCTTTAATTGTTCAAATTCATGAATAAACTGAGATATGATGGTTCTAAGCTATTTCGAGTATAAGAGTTCCTAATTGTGGATTAATACCCTTAATATTGTAATTAGGGTTTTCTAATGGATAAAGGTGGAATTAATGATAAATAGAGTTCATATGTGAATTAGATCATAATGAACTATGAGTTGTTAATCCGGAAGGAACCAAAGATGATAATTAGGCCTAATGATCTTGCCATGAATTAAAAGGATAAAAATGGTAGTTTTATCGTAAAAGAGCATAATGGACTTAATTGATGGTTAATTGTTCCTTTAATCTGAAATTAAGGTTATATGTTGTTAAAAGGTAACCTTAATATCGTTTGTGAAGAATAGATGAGATAATTAGGGTTTGTGAGTAATTGTATAAAATTAGGGTTTAAAATAGTAAAAATGAAGAGGAACCCTAATTGCAATAGAAACCCTAAAAGTGGAATAGAAACCCTAGGAAGCGAGCTAGGTTTAATAGATTTTGATGGCATGATCAATGATAGGAAGTTGTATGCATATTTCAGGATCTCTTCGTGTGCTTGCTTGCCTATTGGATTTCTTGCATTGATTGGATTAATTCTGTCTCAAATCAGCCTGAAAGGTATGTCGTTATGCTTATGGTTAATCGATTTAGTTTTACGGCGATTCCCGGATGTTTTATCGGTTACTTGAAAATAACTGCTTGGATGACTTTTATTTCATGCAACTATAAAGTGACTATGATTATCACCATAAATATGTATGCATGACTAGCTCAGATCCTAGTCCTCCTATGTGGCTTTGCTAATGATGAAAAGGGTAACCTGGTATATGGCCTATGTGTTAAGTAGGACATGAGGTTATTATGAGTTAGAAATTGGGCTACCCACATGTAGTGCCATGAGACTCTTTAGCACACCATGAGTTAAGGAGTGGGCTACCTATGGGTAGTGCCATGTGACTCAACCCTAGAAATTGATTCACCTGTTTGGTAGGATCATGAGGGGTTTAATGGGGATCTACCATAAGGAAGGTAGCATCCAGGTCCATTGTAGGGACATCGCAGAGGCTAGGGTATGGATGGATTGAGTAGTTATGTTTAAAATGTAAAGTTGTTTGTTAAATCATAATTGATTGCAATATGTTGTTACAGATAATTGTACGAATATTGTTTCCCCCACATACTGCCATACTCATTTATGTTGACCGAAGTTTTGTTTTTCAGCATTTTAGGTACAAATCCCAAAAGGATAAACAGTAAATTGGCATATTGCGAATACATGAATTAAAGTGCAAGGAGGATTCATTAGAATAGTTTCTGTATGTGGATAGAAGTTTAGAAATCCAAGTTTTTCAAAAGGTATGCAAAATTTTATTTTACCACAACTTTTCAGTATAGTCTGGTAGAATTTGATAATTATTATTGATTATTTGTCGAACCTTTATCGAACATATGTGGATGGTTTACAAATATCAAGAGAACTAAGGTGGTCATCTTGTGAGGATGTTTTTATCATGAGCTATGTGGAATTTGTGAATCATACAAGGTTGAGTTTGATAACCAATAGGATGAGCTCTAAGTTTTCTTGTTCAAGATAGACCTAAAGCCCGAGATGAGATGATAAGTGAAATAAATGGAGGTGTATGTCTTCAACATTTCCTTACACATACGGATGTGAAGTGGTTGAGATGCAGTTGCCTAGTTAGCTAGAGGCTAGAAGAGGCTGATAGGTTAACCCTAAGTTTGAAAAAGGAGATATGTTTGGGCTAACACTTAGATGTAATGAGATCTGTTGAACACATTAGTAGTTGTTTGGTTAGCCAGCCTAGGCCTTGATGCAATAAAAGGATGGTTGTAGAACCTCTGATGCACTTCTCTGGAAAGGAAGGTGATGAAACCCCGACTAGAGTGGTTTAGGGTTTCTGAGGAATCAATCTTGAGGAATCATGACATACAAGAGATCATGATTTTAAGTTCATCATACATCGTGGTACTACTAAGATAGTAAGTTGCAGTAGTACATTGGATGCTTAAGATGAAGTTGCACGTGGTTTTTTGCCATTCAAGCCAGGAGGTGAAGGACGAACACCAGTAACCCAAAGAGTTGATGTAGAGGATAAAGAGTACTTGAGAGGGAATGGGAGTTCATCACTATGGATGTTTTGGTAAGTCTCCCATAGACCAAGGATGGTTAAGATGCTATATGGGTTATGGTAGATCGCCTTACCTAGATGACATGACAAAGAAAGAGTACTGTCAAGGGAAGGATCCAGTTGAACTACATATGAGAGAGAGATGGTTCAACTACACCATGATGCAAGTTCAAAAGTTATTTATAACCTAAAGATTCACTTCCATGAGGTGGAAGTAGATGAACTCAATGCTAGTACAGTTTATCACCCCTAACTAATGGTTAGTATAATTCAGACTAGAGGGTCTGATTAGAGCATGTGTGCTTGTTCAGAGTGATACATGGAGACAGTTCTTATCCTCTGTAAGATGTGATGATAATCACCATAGCCAGTATTGGTATGTAAAGAAGCTCTGTAAGGGAGTTGTGTCGGTCACCACTTCATTAAGATGATGCTGGTGAAGGGACCTCGTGAAGGTCAGAAAAGGACCACAGTGTGTGCAGATGAAGTCGCTTTGATCGTGCAATGGATGAAAGAGAGCCCAGGGGAGACATGAGTCGTGAGATGATGCAAAGCAGACTGACATGTAGTTCACTGTGGGAGAGTATGTGATGTGAAATCCGACCCCTCTAAGTTATAGCTAAGAGAGCTGAGTCCCAGTTGTATGGGTCCATTTGAGATGGATTAGTGTAGATGGTTATGTTTATCCTTACCCCTCATAATAACATGATGTATACTGTGTTCCATGAGTCCTATCTAGAGCACTATGTGAGGTACCCAATCCATGTGTTGAGCCCTAAACCTATTCCGCTTTATGATAGGCTGAACTGTCCTGAGTCACCTATGAGGGTATGATATACCAAGGTGAGAGAGAACTCAAATGAAAGAATATGATATGGTGAAGGTTCTTAGGAAGCACCACAGAAAGGGTGAGGCCACATGGGAGCCATGATGGACATAAGAAAGGCTTATCTTGTTTGTTTGTGTGCCTGGTGGAATTTTGGGGGAAAATTTTCTATAAGAGGGGAAGGATGTTACAACCCCAATTTTTGGGTTCTTTTGGTGTGAAATGTAATTTCTCCTATTAAAGATATTTGAACAAATAATGATATAATTTGTTTGGAATAAAAGGATTTCATTTACAATAGCCTGTTTGGCTGTTTTGGGGGCTTTATTGGCTATTGGGCCCAATAACAAGGAAAAGACAAAGGAAACTCCATTATTAAATGAGTAAATAAGAAAATGGAGAAAAGAAAGATGTAGAAACCTCTAGAAGGCAAAGGAATGTTATCCAAAGTTGGATTTCGTGCCTCTTGGGTTCCTTGGGTTCCAAGAAGTCCAAAGTTGCAAAGATAATGCAACAAGAAAAGAAAAGATCAATCAAATATTTCCTTATTAAGAAAGAAATTGGAGACAATGATAAAATATGGGAAATAAGTAGAAAGAGGTAGGATTGAGTCATCCTTGATGGATTTTCATATCGATAAGGTTTCTAATATTAAAAGGAATTCCAATAAGGAAAATAAAAAGAGAGATAAAGAGAAATCCTTGAAAAGTGATATTTTAATAAAGAAATAAAAAGGATAGTGAGAAATAATGGATATAGATGCATCTAGAAGTATAATGAGTATCCACTAAAAAGCATTTCGAAATATTAGAGTTTCTTGGGGTCCAAGGAGCCCTAATGGAGAAAAAGAAAGAGAAAATACCAATAATACAAAAAAGAGGATAATGTGATACATAATTAATGAATTTTTTGGCATGGTTAAAAAGGAGGTATTTTCTACTAATAGAAAATATAATTTCATGCCAATGGATTAAAAGTCAAGCATAAAGAGAATAAGGGAAATAATTTTTGAATTCCTAAATATCCAATGAACATGGTTTATTAAGAAGATAATTAGGAGAGAGAATTTTGCTTCATAATGAAGGAACTTGGGTTCCTATTGGGAAAAGAACTTATTAAATCGTGGATGAACACCTTAGGGCATGGAGACCCTCCCCTATATAAGGGGTAGACCCTCTAGTTCGAGTTCAAGAGAGATCCCACACACCCCTCTCTCCCTTCTTCTTGTTCCTTGCACGCAAACCCAAACCAAGGGGGGTAGTCCAACCCCTGGAGCAGCGAGAAGCCATGACGAAGTTCATGATGGACGAACGACGCACCCCCACCGCTAGAAAGGATCATGGCCCCCATCGTCTCGCTCTAACCCCTGCACAACGCCTGCAGGAGGTCAGCAAGACCGACCGCACATTCAGGGCTCAGCAAGCTTGAACATGCCATCTTGACCGCAAAGAGAAGGCACCCCTTGGGAACAGGAGCTCGATGGAGGCAAAGGAACCCTCCCTGGTGGCCGTCGGGGTCAGGGAAGAGGAAGAGGAGCCGGGAAAATCACGACTAGGGTGACCGCAGCAGGGCCGCACGAGGTTGAAGAAGACGGAGGGTCGTTGGATGATTATACCCCTTCTGGGTATGAAGAGCGGGTCTTTTAAGTGAGGGCAGAATGGTCATTGCGTTATGTTATCCTAATCGGCTACGTTGCACGAACGAGGTGACATGGCGCTCAGTGATTGGTCCAAGTAAGTAAATAATGCAAATTTCATATCTTTTTATTGGTAGCTCAGATGGATGCATATAAAATATGAATCTTGCTCAGAAAAATGCAAAGAATCCAATAAAAATAGATTTAGAACCTATTTCCTCTTGCAATCCGAAAAGTAGTGGAAGTTTTCAACTTTAATGCATTAATGATTAAGAAACCCTAATTTGATGTTATTAATGTATTAAGAAGGGTTTTATGGATGATTAAAGTTGATATTAACTTGTTAATCATAAAAAGATACATTAAGATCGAAAAGGATGAACTTTGCATGTAATTAGTTTAATTTAGATTTCCATGTACATGAATGAGCTTTAATGGGCCTTGAAACCCTAATGTTAGTCATTATGACTCTTAGTGGCTTTAAATGTTCAAATTCATGAATAAGCTGAGATATGATGGTTCTAAGCTATTTCGAGTATAAGAGTTCCTAATTGTGGATAAATACCCTTAATATGGTAATTAGGGTTTTCTAATGGATAAAGGTGGAATTAATGATAAATAGAGTTCATATGTGAATTAGATCATAATGAACTATGAGTTGTTAATCCGGAAGGAACCAAAGATAATAATTAGGCCTAATGATCTTGTCATGAATTAAAAGGATAAAAATGGTAGTTTTAATGTAAAAGAGCATAATGGACTTAATTGATGGTTAATTGTGCCTTTAATCCAAAATTAAGGTTATATTTTGTTAAAAGGTAACCTCAATATCTTTCGTGTAGAATAGATGAGATAATTAGGGTTTGTGAGTAATTGTATAAAATTAGGGTTTAAAAGAGTAAAAATGAAGAGGAACCCTAATTGCAATAGAAACCCTAAAAGTGGAATAGAAACCCTAAGAAGCGAGCTTGGTTTAATAGGTCTTGATGGCATGATCAATGGTAAGAAATTGTATGCATATTTCAGGATCTCTTTGTGTGCTTGCTTGCCTATTGGATTTCTTGTATTGATTGGATTAATTCTGTCTCAAATCATCTTGGCAGGTATGTGGTTATTCTTATGGTTAATCGCTTTAGTTTCACGACGATTCCCAGATGTTTTATCAGTTGCTTGAAAATAACTACTTGGATGACTTTTATTTCATGCAACTATAAAGTGACTATGATTATCACCATAAATATGTATGCATGACTAGCTTAGATCCTGGTCCTCCTCTGTGGCTTTGCTAATGATGAAAAGGGTAACCTGGTACAGGGCCTACTTGTTAAGTAGGACATCAAGTTATTATGAGTTAGAAATTGGACTACCCATGTGTAGTGCCATGAGAATCTTTAGCACACCATGAGGTAAGGAGTGGGATACCTATGGGTAGTGCCATGTGACTCAACCCTAGAAATTGATTCACCTATTATGTAGGATCATGAGGGGTTTAATGGGGATCTACCATAAGGAAGGTAGCATCCAGGTCCACTACAGGGACAACGTAGAGGCTAGTGTATCGATGGATTGAGCAGTTATGTTTAAAATGTAAAGTTGTTTGTTAAATCATAATTGACGGCAATATGTTCTTACAGTTAATTGCACAAATATTGTTTCCCTACATACCGGCATATTCATTTATGTTGATCGATGTTTTGTTTGTCAGAGTTTTAGGTACAAATCCCTAAAGGACAAATAGTAAATTGGCATATTGCGAATACATGAATTAAAGTGCAAGGAGGATTAATTAGAATAGTTTCCATATGTGGATAGAAGTTTAGAAATCCATGTTTTTCAAAAGGTATGCACAATTTTATTTTACCACAACTTTTCAGTATAGTCTGGCAGAATTTGATAATTATTATTAATTATTTGTCGAACCTTTGATCTGGAAATTGGGATAATGACTCTGACCTCTTTGTCTCCCTTAATTTGGGGTTACAGGTAGGTGGGGTTGTTACAATCTTGATCCCATGATGAAGTGGAGGTTGATGGCTGATTGAAAATCTCCATGGTTTAAATATCTACATATGATGACGGGGGAGGTGAATATAG
Organism: Alisma plantago-aquatica; assembly: GCA_963693085.1. Taxonomy (NCBI): domain Eukaryota; kingdom Viridiplantae; phylum Streptophyta; class Magnoliopsida; order Alismatales; family Alismataceae; genus Alisma; species Alisma plantago-aquatica. The sequence goes on from OY856413.1 coordinate 753,154,701, forward strand.
ATCGACTAGTTGAAGTGAACAACTTTCAATTTATTCTCCAGCAGTCTGGATTGTGCAAAAATTCAGGGGGACATGTGGACAAGATAACCTGTCCTATTGAAGCAAGGTCCATGGCTGAAATGAACTAAGAAAAAAAATAAAACTATTCAGTATATATGAACAAATATGTGCAAAAAAAAAGACCTATACATATATGTGCAAGCTTATGCTGACAGAATAAAAGCTTTGGGTGTGTAAATGTAGAAAACCACATATCCAACAATGACTCCAAATAGTTGATGAACCCTAAGACAACACCCCCAAAAGTGGAGGTGTGATCCCAAAGATGAATCAGACTTTTAAATTTATAACCCAAAACCTTTAAGGATCCCTGAAACTCAATACATGATCGAAGTAGATATACAAGGTCGAACATAGGGACATGGGGACGTTTAGGACACATAAGATCCCACTCTTGTGTCAATTAAGCCAAACCGATAGTTGATATATGTAAAGAACTAGAACTAGTCTTGTGCCAGTTAAGCAAAATCGGTAGTTGATATAAGTAAAGAACTAGTCCACGAAAATGATACCAAATGAAACAAAACAAGTAAAGAAAATATAGTATGCTGAATCCTATTAATTAATAGAAGGAATTCCTAGCTATGTAACCACAAGCTGGGTAGTCTATCCACCCATTATTAGGCATAGATAACCCTTAACCATCCTAGAGAATCTAACCTACAAATGTAGTATAAAAATGTAGCTCTTTCTTTGAGGGTCATCCCAATCTCTTTCGTACAGTGTGACTAAAACCCCATCAATGATCCAAAACTTCTCTGAAGGATAACAAATCAACATCCCTGAATATTCCAAATACCTTCTCAGTTCTAGAATATTCAAATATGTTATAAACAAAGAGAATTTGCATAGAATACCAACTGTGAGCTCGGGCAAGTAAAGGTGAACTCGAATGGGTTCTATTGAATCCAACCATTTCCAACTGAGTTTGACCCTATCCAAATGTCTAGTAGGATTTCTCCTATAGGTTCTTTGGACATATTCTCCCTTGGATGTCCTCCTTTGATATTTTGATCCAAAATACCTTCTCTTACTCATTTCTACAACTAATTATTTGATCTTGGTAGAAACAAAGGTTCAAGTAAGAAAGAGATCAACCAATTCAACAATCATAATCAAAAAGAGAAGACAAAATAGAAAACATACTAGATCCGGAATAAAACTACTTTCTTAAGGTAAATGTACATAAACATGCTCAAACGTGGCTATATAGACAAGAAGGAGCTCAACTAGCTATGGATAAGAATATATGGCATCGAACAAAGATGAAAGAACATCATTTGTATAGAAATAAAGGAGAAAAGTAGAAGAAAGAGGTACAATAAGGGATTTTGCCTATGGAAGTGAGGTTTCTCTCGCTCCTTAGCCTCTTCTCATCTTTGGGTCATCCTCCTTGATCTTCAAAACTCCTTGACCTCCTTTCTCTTTGATATCACTACAAATAGCAGATGGGATGTGTGTATGAATGTGAAGATGGTTGGGAATATCTAGAAGTGGGTGAATGATGATGGAAAATGATGGTGGATGGAGGCAAACTGAAGGGATGGACGTAGGATGTGCTCCTCAACCCTCTTGGACCTTGGAGATCTCCCACAAAACTCCAAGAACCGATGGACACCAGAACTAACAATCAGAACCAATAGTTGAAACTCCTACCTAGGTGGTAGGGGTGGATATCTATAGTGCTAGGAGAAACATATATGGTAAGTGGGGTTGAACCCAACTATTTTTAGGTGAACCCGTCTGGGTTTGTATCCAATAGTTGCAAATTTTTGGTGGTAGTAGTCGCTGACGTTGATGTCTTCAGCGGTCGTTGACATTTTTGGTGATTTCTTACATCTTCTAAGTTAGAACCCCTGTCTAAGTAACAAGGGGTGGGTATTTACATGTATAGGTAGATCACATATGATAAGTGGGTTGAAGCCTACCTGGTTCAGTCCTTCAGAAGGAGGTCACTAGTTAACATTGTCTCAACGGTTGCTAGTGTCTCACCAGTCACTAACATTTTTGTGGTCACTGTTGTTGGCATTTGACATGTGTTTATCATGCGCTAAACACAAGTGAACATATCAAAGTAATATAGGCCTTCTGAGGCCCGAGTCGAACTCAGAGAAACATGAATTTCAGTATACTACTACTAACTGGTTGCGATCAGCTAAACCAATTAAAAGGGTTGATTGGTTTTGAAAAAGAAAATAAAATAAAGTGATAACAAAGCAAGCGATGATTAAATGTTGGTTTAATCAATAAGGATGGGATTCCTTAGGATTGCCGATCTCACCACGGGGTCTCGTTATACCTAACATCTCACAAAAATAACATAGATTTTATGAAATCTTGGATAGAGAGCTTGTAATCAAGATTGCCCGCTTCCACGGTACAATCCACTACCTAAATCTAAGCTAGTTCTACTTCTGTAGCAATTTATATCTTAGATTAGGTGCACTATTGATGACTCTGGGTATCTCTCCACTATCCATACATTGCCTAGTCTAAGGAACGTATAAGATAGTGTATAATAGTGGGTTTTCTGACCTTTAATCCCCTTTTCAGAGTAATTATTAGTCTAATTCCTTACCTATGGTCATAAAGCATAATTAAATCAAGAAATCTCTACAATTATATATCCAGGAAACTAGAATCCTATATTAATTCATGCAAAAATTCAGTACAACGGTTCCCCGAGCTAGTCCCGGGCCCTAAGGAATGATGGGGATTAGCCCCACATGGTTAACAATGGAGAATACAAAGGAGTAGAGAAAAAAATGTGGGAAACATGGAGAAAACTTGTGTAACCCCCAATACGAATGTGTTCTTGGAGATTCTCCTCTAGAAACCCGCATTTTGCAGTCTTCCGACAGTAAAATCACCCGTCAGAGGTGCCCAGATCACCCAGTCAACGGCCTTCGGCTCTAGTCTCCTCTCTCCCTCCTTCTTGGATGTCGAGTGTCTCGATCTCCCATCCCCCTTGGTCTGGCCGTCCTCCCCTTAGGTCATAGGACCACTTTACGACACCAAAAAATCTCAACTGTCGGATTAGACGATCTAATTTAGTGCAAAATTCGATAGATCCCTACACTGTCGATACTATCGACACCCAGGTTGATAGTGTCGACCATGATGTTGATATTACCTTCCAATTTCAAGTTCTGGGGTTGATTCCTAATGAAATCTCGATACTATCGACACCGGGGTCGATAGTATCGACTATGTACAGTGTAAAAGTACCTGAAAAGTACCGAAACATGTCCATAATTCCGAGGATTATATAAAATCATATAAATATGATAAAATGAGTATAGGTTGATGAAAATAAATTTTAAAGGCAAACTATAGTGAATTATGCAAATATAATCAAGAAAATGACAAATATGTGCATAAAACAAATATAAAATAAGCATGTAAAAGTGACTCAAAACCCATGCATCAAACTCCCCTAAGCTTAAACCTTACTCTTCCTTGAGCAACAAAACCTTGGATTTGATTGTGATAAGTTAGCAAAAGGACATAAATACAAGAAATGCATTTGAATCATCCCCACTTTCTTTCCACAAACCAGCCCTCACTGACAACTGAACACTAACTGCCATCTAGGAAACCAAGACCAATATAAAAGATCTTTGTCCCCCAATCAATGAAACACTATCAATTAAAGCAGTTAATATGATAAACTCATCCGGTCAGTACTTGATGCATCATGTGGTCTCCTATCTACATTGCTCCTTTCATCTAGGTACCATATATGTGGTTGTTGTTCTCCTGATAAAACAATGAATGAGGAGACAATCATATATGTCGCCTACCAATAGGAGCATCAAGTGGATGGGATAGGTGGATGTGGAAGAATCATGAGCACATAGAATCATTCATGCGATGAATATATGATGAACCTATAACGATACAATATATGAAATGATCCTAATGCCTACTCATTGAAGTAGAATGATGCATGCACTATCATTTCATCTCAGAGTAAGATGAAACATTTACAAAAACTACATCATGTACTGATTCTTCTTTATGATAAAGGTAAGATCATGCCCTTTCTCTAGTATTTTCTTCTAAAAAGTTACTCAATCTTTTTTTCTCTTTTTTTTCAATCCCCCTTTCAAAGTGGCATAACTATTTTGGGCTTCTATTTACATTACACTTCTTCTAAACCAGAATATATTTTTAAGGGTATGGGGAAAGATCACTACCTTATCATGTTTTAGAAGAATGAAGTTAGCACATGATGATAACTACATGCTTTATGTAATGCAAATGCAACTAAGTAAACAATAATGTTATGAAACTAAAAGACATGCACATGACTTAATGTTGTTCATGTATATTTTCTATTTTTTTTCATTTTTCACTAATGCAAGCAAAAATAAAAAAAGTATGCAAATTCTACCATGCAATGTAAGTGCCATCAAAAGAATGAACAATTCAATGTACTCAATCTTCTTATGGTGGTGGAGTGATGAATGTGTGCGGTGGATGAGATCACACAGCTAAAATGTAAGACCTTCTGAAAATATCATATGTCCCTCTCTAAAGACCTATGTATATGGTAACTAAAGGATTTCTCTCTTAAACTATAGTCTAAGGTCATGTTAGTATTTGGTCAGTTCAGGATCAACAACCTTGTTAATCACTTTTCCTTGGACAATAAAGATGGTCATTCATGTCCCCATGTCCTAAAGCCGACTCACCCAATAACTTCCTCAGTTATGCAACTCAATTACTCACAAGAATAAGCTCAAAAAGTCTTCAATATTCTCATTTTTTCATGTGCACACAACCCAAGAGTAATATTCCCAATTGAAACCATGCATTTTTTGCTCCACATATTACACTAGATAGATGTGGATCCTACAAAAGTGGTAAACCCAGAAATAAAAACAAATAACATTTCAAAAGTAAAAGCAACATAAATAAGTAAATAAAAACTAAGATAGAGGGTTGTTCCAACACCCCCCCAAGCTTGAATATGACTATGGCCTCATAGTCAACATTCCCACTTAAGAGGTGCAACAGCGGTACCATTCGCTTTGAAGTGTGGTGAAGATGGATGGTTGGATGCTCAAGTAGACCAAGTGATGCTTGCTATCTCCCTATTTTTGGTGGCCCACTTTTGTGTCTTAGTGGTTCTAAGATGTGACTCACTTCATCCTTCTTTGCTATGTAGAAAACGATGTGAAAAAATCTCGTTTCGACACCTTTCACGACCTATTTTATGTAGTTGTCCTGCAGGTGTCGATAGTATCGATGGTATCGACTCCTGTTTAGTAATTTTGGTGTACTGACACATCTACAAGCCTGGGAAATCAAAAGTGTTGATACTATCGATAGGGGTATCGATAGTATCGACGGTTACTGATAAAAATGTGTATGGTTTCTCTAGAGAACTCGACACTATCGACACTAGGGTCGATAGTATCGACTCTTGCTCAGCGTTTACTGATCCAAACTCAATACTATCAATAGGGGTGTCAATAATATCAATCATAAAAGTTCTGCACACTTCAAAACACGAGTTAGGGTACCATTTTTAAAAAAAGTATCAAAACCTAAGCAAAAACTATGTACATAAAAATAACAGAATATAACCAAACATAAAATAAACCTAAAGTTGGGTTGCCTCCCAACAAGCGTCCTTGTTTAATGTCCTAGGCTTGACATAAGAATACCTTTAACTTGGGTTGTCAAGGGATGTCTCTAATGATTCATTTGGCAATTTGAATTCAACTCTATCATCACCAAACCCATGTGTCACGTAACCTCACCCAATGACAATGATTACATCAGCCGTAGCTTGGAATGGCCTTCCCAATAGCATCTCACATCCTTCCAGCTCATTCATGTCCATGACCACAAAGTCAATAGGGAAGATGAATTTGTCGACTTTGACTAGCACGTCCTCGCATATACCATGCGTCTTCACAATGGATCCATCCGCCAACTCAATTGTCATGGAAGTTTGTGTTGGCTTCTTCAATCCCAACTTTTGAAAAGTGAAAAGTGGCATAAGATTAATGCCTGCTCCTGAGTCACACTGTGCTTGTGGAAAATGTTAGCCACCTATGGAACATGGTATGTAGAAACATCCTAGATCTTTCCTCTTCTTTGGTAGCCTTCCTTAGATTGTAGAACTCACTGTTTCATCAACACACAACATCTGTATCTTTGATCTGTCGTTTCTTGTTGATGACGTCTTTCATTAATCTTCCATATGAAGGAACTTGCTCTATATCTTCCACTAATGGAATGTTAATGTAGATCTTTCGGAAGATCTCAAGAAATTTCTTGAAGTGTCTTTACTCTTTCCTTGGCTTCAGACTATCCGGGAATGGCACACTTGTCTCCTTTATGCGCTTGTGTGGTGGAATATATGGAACTTTAGGGTTCTCCTCCCCTAAGCTTTCTTTAACGCCACCTTCTAACATCGGATTTGGCACATCATTTGTGAATGGCATGACATGTGGCTGCTTCTCCTTATTGATAGTGGCTGCTCCACTATGAAGTAAAGCTTTCACCTGCTCTTCCGATATAGGAGTCTCTTCATAAATCTGAGATGTGGGCACGATAGTGGTGGAATCTTGGAGTGATTTGATTTGCGTACAACATCCTCCTGGAAATCCATACAAACTGCGAGGGTATGGAACTTTGGGTTTATCCTCCAAGTCTATATGCATAATACTTCACTTAGGTATCTCCTCAATAGGAAGCTCTGGCTCCTTTTTGACTGATATATATTTAACCTACTGATGTGGTTGAGCGGGCTCTACATTCCCATCTAGTTTTTTTTTAATGATTTGCTTCATGTGGAAGCCACCTCAGTTGCAATTTAGGTTATGGACATCTCTAGCATCCTCAGTTGTGCACCATGGCTCTGTATCTGCTGCCCAAACTGGTTCATTTACTCACTGTGTGACTGTACAATCTTGCCGAATGAGCCCATCAATTCTAGGTTTTGCTTCACCACCTGGCTAAGCAATTCATTGTTCTTTTCCTGTAGGCTAGGCTACGGCTTGTGAGAATTTTTTTCCTTCCTCCAATCATAATTGTTATTTCTATATCCTTGCTGATGCATATACTTTGCATGTTCTTTGTCATCAGACCCATTGCTCTCCTTCTCTAGGAGATTCTTGGCTAGCAAGTCCATCTTCTCATTTAAAGCTTGAATGGCCTTTGCATCACTTGTAGCTTTAGCCTGCTCTGGCCTGTCTCTTCCACCCCAAGCTTGATTTTTAGCCATGTTCTTCAAAATCTCCCAACACTTGGAGCCTTTGTTGTTCAAGAAGAACCCAGTACCCTCTGAATCTAGAATACCCCATTCATGTTGGTTTAGAGCAAAGTAGAACATCTTTTCCTGGTTTACCAAATCTATTCCATGATGTGGGACTCTCCACAATATGATTTGGAATCGCTCCCATGCCTCCGTATATGTCTCAACTTCCTGCTATTTGAAATTTTGTATCTTCCTCACGAGGTCATTGGTCTTCTCGGGTGGGAAGTACCTTTCAAAGAATACCTCGATCATCTGATCCCAAGTCTTGACAGATTTTGTTGGCAAGCTATAGAACCACTCCCTTGAATTGCCTGCTAAGGATGATGGGAATAACTTCAGATAAATCTGCTCCTGTGGGAACCTGTCTACCTTCACCATGTCACAACTCTCAATAAAGGTGCTAATATGGGCTACTGGGTCTTCATGTTGAAATCCATTGAATGCATGTGTCTTGACCAATGTAATGAACCATGGATCAATTTTATAATTTGGAACATTGATGGCTTCCTTCTTGATTGGCCCCATTTGTACAAATGAAGAAGATTCTTTGATCTTCTCCCAGATCGTCCACACCTCATTTGCCACTCTGTCACCCATTATTACTTTACTAGTACCTGAAATTTCAAATGGTAGTGTATGAACTGGTACTAATAATTAAAACAATGAATAAGATTTGCAATTCATTTCAAAAGATTAAAAGAAAAATTACAAGAATTAAAAGTGGCCTAGTGTGGCCGCTCACGGCACTCGTAGTGCTGAAACTCATCGTTTCCCCGGCAATGGCGCCAAAAACTTGACACGTGTTTATCGTGCGTTAAATGCAAGTGAACGTATCGAAGTAATATAAGCCTTGTGAGGCCTGTGTCAAACTCAAGGAAACATGAATTTCAATAGATTACTACTAACTGGTTGAGATCAGCTAAATTGATTAAAAGAGTTGATTTGTTTTGAAAAAGAAAATAAAATAAAGTGATGACAAAGAGAGCGATGATTAAATGTTGGTTTAATCAATGAGGATGGGATTCCTTAGGATTTCTAATTTCACCACAGGGTCTCGTTATACCTAATATATTGCAAAAATAACATAGATTTTATCAAATCTTGGATAGAGAGCCTGTTATCGGGATTGCCCGCTTCCACGGGACAATCCATTACCTAAATCTAAGCCAATTCTACTTCTATAGCAATTTATATGTTAGATTTGGCACATTATGGATGAATTTGGGTATCTCTCCACTATCCGTACATTGCCTAGTCTAAGGAACGTATTAGATAGTATCTAATAGTGGGTTGTCTGACCTTTAATCCCCATTTTAGTGTAATTATTAGTCTAATTCTTTACCTATGGTCAAGAAGCATAAGTAAATCAATCAATCTCCACAATTATATATCCAGGAAATGAGAATCCTATATTAATTCATGCAAAAATTCAATACAACGGTTCCCCGAGCTAGTCCCGGGTCCTAAGGAATGATGGGGATTAGCCCTTCATGGTTAACAATGGAGAATACATAGGAGTAGAGAATAAAAATGTGGGAAACTTGAAGAAAACTCATGTAACACCTAATACGAAGGTGTTCTTAGAGATCCTCCTTGAGAAATGCGCATTTTGCAGTCTTCCGTCAGCAAAATCGCCCATCGGAGGTGCCCATATCGCCCAGTTGATGACCTTCGGCTCTAGTCTCCTCTATCTATCCTTCTTGGATGTCGGGCGGCTCGATCTCCCATCTCCCTTGGGTTGGCCGTCCTACCCTTAGGTCATAGGACCACTTTACACACTGAAAAAGCTCAACCGTCAGACTAGAATGATCCGATTTAGTGCAGAATTTGATAGATCTCGAAGCTGTTGATACTATTGACACCCAGGTCGATAGTATTGACCAAGATGTTGATATTTCCTTCCAATTTCGAGTTCCGGGGTTGATTCCTGATGAAATCTCGATACTATTGACACCAAGGTCGATAGTATCGACTTTGTATAGTGCAAAAGTACCTGAAAAGTACCGAAATATGTTCATAAGTCTGGGGATTATATAAAATCATATAAATATGATAAAATAAGTATAATTTGATGCAAATAGATGTTAAAGGGCAACTATAGTGAATTATGCAAATATAATCAAGAAAATGACAAATACGTGCATAAAATAGATATAAAATAATCCTGTAAAAGCGACTCAAAACCCATGGATCAAAATCCCCTAAGCTTAAACCTTGCTCGTCCTCGAGTAACAAAACCTTGGATCTGATTGCGATAAGTCAGCAAAAGGACATAAATATATGAAATGCATCTGAATCATCCCCACTTTCTTTCCAGAAACCATCCCTCACTGACCACTGAACTCTAACTGCCATCTAGGCGACCAAGACCTATGTAAAAGATGTTTGTCCCCCAATCAATGAAACACTATCAATTAAAGAAGTTAATATGATAAACTCATCCTTTCCATACATGATGCATCATGCAATCTCCTATCTACATTGCTCCTTTATCTAGCTACCATCTGTGTGGAAGTTGTTCTCCTGATAAAACATTGAATGAGGAGACAGTCATATATGTGGCCTACCAATAGGAGCAATGAGTGGATGGGATAGGTGGATGTGGAAGAATCATGAGCACAAAGTATCGTTCATGCAATGAAAATATGATGAACCTATAATGATACAAGATATGAAATGATCCTAATGCCTACTCATTGAAGTAGAATGATGCATGCACTATCATTTCATCTCAGAGTAAGATGAAACATTTACAAAAACTACAACATGTACTAATTCTTCTTTATGATAAAGGTAAGATCATTCCCTTTCTCCATTATTTTCTTCTAAAAAGTTAATCTTATTTTTTCTGTTTTTTTTCAAGCCCCCTTTCAAAATGGCATAACTATTTTGGGTTGTGTTTACATTACACTTCTTCTAAACCATAATATTTTTTTAAGGGTATGGGAAAAGATCACTACCTTCTCATGTTTTAGAAGAATGAAGTTAGCACATGATGATAACTACATGCTTTATGTAATGCAAATGCACCTAAGTAAACAATAATGTTATGCAACTAAAAGACATGCACCTGAATTAATGTTGTGCATGCATATTTTCTAATTTTTTTCCATTTTTCACTAAGCAAGCAAAAATAACAAAAGTATGCAAATCCTACCATGCAATGTAAGTGCAATCAAAAGAATGAACAATTCAATGTACTCAATCTTCTTATGGTGGTGGAGTGATGAATGTGTGCGGTAGATGAGATCACACGGCTAAAACATAAGACCTTCTGAAAATATCATATGTCCCTCTCTAAAGACCTATGTACAGGGTGACTGAAGGATTTCTCTCATAAACTACAGTCTAAGGTCAAGTTAGTATTTGGTCAGTTCAGGCTCAACAACCTTGTCAATCACTTTTCCTTGGACAATAAAGATGGTCATTCATGTCCCCATGTCCTGAAGCTTACTCACCCAAGCACTTACTTAGTTATGAAACTCAAATACTCACAAGAATAAGCTCAAAAAGTCTTCAATATGCTCATTTTTTCATGTGCACACAAACCAAGAGTAATACTACCAATGGAAACCTTGCATTTATTGTTCCACATATTACACTAGATAGATGTGGATGCTACAAAAACAGTAAACCTAGAAATAAAAACAACTAATATTTCAAAAGTAAAAGCAATATAAATAAGTAAATAAAAACTAAGATAGAGGGTTATTCCAACACCCCCCCCCCCCAAGTTTGAATATGACTATGGCCTCATAGTCAACATTCCCACTTAAGAGGTGGAAGAGCAGTACCATTCGCTTTGAAGTGTGGTGAAGATGGATGGTTGGATCCTCAAGTAGACCAAGTGTTGCTTGCTATCTCCCTCTTTTTGGTGTCCTACTTTTGTGTCTTAGTGGTTCTAAGACGTGACTCACTTCATCCTTCTTTTCTCTGCAAAAAATGGTGTGAAACAATCTCGTTTCGACACCTTTCACGGCCTATTTTATGTAGTTGTCCTGTAGGCGTCGATACTATCGACACCATGGTCGATGGTATCAAATCTTGCTCAGTAATTTTGGTGTACTGACGCATCTTCAATCTTGGGAAATCAAAAGTGTCGATACTATTGATAGGGGTGTCGATAGTATCGACAGTTATTGATAAAAACGTGTCTAGTTTCTCTAGAGAAATCGACACTAGGGTCGATAGTATCGACTCTTGCTCAGCGTTTACTGATCCAAACTCGATACTATCTATAGGGGTGTTGATAGTATCGACTGTTAAAGTTTTTCACACTTCAAAACATGAGTTAGGGTACCATTTTTACAAAAAGTATCAAAACCTAAGCAAAAACTAAGTACATAAACATAAAAGAATATAACCAAACATAAAATAAACTTAAAGTTGGGTTGCCTCCCAACAAGCGCCCTTGTTTAATATCCTAGGCTTGACATAAGAATACCTTTAACCTGGGTTGTAAAGGGATGCCTCTAATAATTCATTTGGCAAATTTGAATTCAACTCTATCATCACCAATCCCAAGTGTCAAGTAACCTCGCCTAATGACAATGATTACATCAGCTGTAGCTTGGAACCGTCTTCCCAATAGCATGTCACATCCTTCCATCTCATTCATGTCCATGACCACAAAGTCAACAGGGAAGATGAATTTTTCGACTTTGACTAGCACGTCCTTGCATATACCTTGTGGCTTCACAATGGATCCATCTGCCAACTCAATTGTCATGAATGTTTGGGTTGGCTTCTTCAATCCCAGCTTTTGAAAAGTGGCAAGTGGCATAAGATTAATGCCTGTTCCAGAGTCACACTGTTCTTGTAGAAAATGTTGGCCACATATGGAACATGGGATGTAGAAACATCGTAGATCTTTCCTCTTCTTTAGCAGCCTTCCTTGGATTTTAGAACTCACTGTTTCATCAACACACACAACATCTGTATCTTTGATCTGTCGTTTCTTGTTGATGATGTCTTTCATGAATCTTCCATATGAAGGAATTTCCTCTATAGCCTCCACCAATGGAATGTTAATGTGGAGCTTCTGGATGATCTCAAGAAATTTCTTGAAGTTCCTTTGCTCTTTCCTTAGCTTCACTATCTGGTAATGGCACGCTTGGCTCCTTTATGCGCTTGTGCGGTGGAATATATGCAACTTTAGGGGTCTCCTCCCCTAAGCTTGCTTCAATGCCACCTTCTAAGATAGGATTTGGCACATCATCTGTGGATGGCATGACTTGTGGCTGCTTCTCCTTATTGATAGTGGCTTCTCCACTATGAAGTAAAGCTTTCACCTACTTTTCTGGTATAGGAGTCTCTTCAGAAATCTGAGATGTGGGCACGACAATGGTGGAATCTTGGAGTGATTTGATTGGCATCCTACATCCTCCTGGCAATCCATACAAACTACAAGGGTATGGAACTTTGGGTTTATCTTCCAAGTCTATATGCATAGTACTCCGCTCATGTATATCCTCAACAGGAAGCTCTGGCCATCTTTTGACTGCTATATATTTAACCTACTGATGTGGTTGAGCGGGCTCTGCATTCCCAACTGGTTTTTGTTGAATGATTTGCTTCATGGCAGCCACCTCAGTTGCAATTTGGGTTATGGACATCTCTAGCATCCTCAGTTGTACACCATGGCTCTATATCTGCTACCCAAACTGGTTCATGTACTCACCGTGTGACTATACTGTCTTGCTAAATGAGCCCATCAATTCTTGGTTTTGCTTCACCACCTGGCTAAGAAATTCATTGTTCTTTTCCTCTAGGCTAGGTTGCGACTTCTGAGAATTTTGTTCCTTCCTCTAATCTTTATTTTTATTTCTATATCCCTATTGATGCATATACTTTGCATGTTCTTCCTCATCAAACCCGTTGCTCTCCTTCTCTAGGAGCTTCTTGGCTAGGAAGTATGTCTTCTCATTTAAAGCTTGAATGGCATTTGCATCACCTGTAGCTTTAGCCTACTCAGGTCTATCTCTTCCACCCCAAGATTGATTTTTACCCATGTTCTTCATAATCTCCCAACACTTGGAGCCTTTGTTGTTCAGGAAGAACCCTGTACCCACTGAATCTAGAATACCCCATTCATGTTGGTTTAGACCAAAGTAGAACATCTTTGCCTAATTTTCCAAATCTATTCCATGATGTGGGACTCTCTGCAATATGATTTGAAATCGCTCCCACACCTTCGTGTATGTCTCAGCTACTTGTTGTTTGAAATTGTGTATCTTCCTCATGAGGTCATTGGTTTTCTTGGGTGGGAAGTACCTTTCAAAGAATACCTTGATCATCTGATCCCACATCTCGACAGATTCTTTTGGAAAATTATAGAACCACTCCCTTGCATTGCCTACTAAGGATGATGGGAATAACTTCAGAAAAATATGCTCCTGGGGGAACCTGTCTACCTTCACCATGTCACAACTCTAAACAAAGCTGCTAATATGGGCTATTGGGTCTTCATGTTGAAATCCATTGAATGCCTGTGTCTTGACCAATGTAATGAGCCCTGGATCAATTTTATAATTTGGAACATTGATGGCTTGCCTCTTGATTGGCCCCTTTTGTGCAAATGAATAAGATGCTTTGATCTTCTCCCAGATCGTCTGCTCCTCATTTGCCGCTCCGTCACCCATTATTACTTTACTAGGACCTGAAATTTCAAACGGTAGTGTATGAACTGGTACTAATAATTAAAACAATGAATAAGATTTGCAATTCAGTTCAAAAGATTAAAAGAAAAATTACATGAATTAAAAGTGACCTAGTGTGGCTGCTCGCAGCACTCAAGGAAACGTGAATTTCATTAGACTACTACTAACTGGTTGTGATCAGCTAAACCGATTAAAAGAGTTGATTGGTTTTGAAAAAGAAAAGAAAATAAAGTGAAAACAAAGCGAGCGATGATTAAATGTTGGTTTAATCAATGAGGATGGGATTCCTTAGGATTGCCGATTTCACCACGGGGTCTTGTTATACCTAATAGCTCACAAAAATAACAAAGCTTTTATCAAATCTTGGATAGAGAGCCTGTAATTAGGATTGCCCACTTCCACGGTACAATCCACTAACTAAATCTAAGCCAATTTTACTTCCGTAACAATTTATATCTTAGATTAGGTGCATTATCGATGACTCTAGGTATCTCTCCACTATCCGTACGTTGCCTAGTCTACGGAACGTATAAGATAGTGTATAATAGTGGGTTTTCTGACCTTTAATCCCCTTTTCAGAGTACTTATTAGTCTAATTCTTTACCTATGGTCATGAAGCATAAGTAAATCAAGAAATCTCCACAATTATATATCCAGGAAACAAGAATCCTATATTAATTCATGCAAAAATTCAGTATAACGGTTCCCCAAGCTAGTTCCCAGTCCTAAGGAACGATGGGGATTAGCCCCACATGATTAACAATGGAGAATACATAAGAGTAGAGAAGAAAAATGTGGGAAACATGGAGAAAACTCGTGTAACCCCTAATATGAAGGTGTTCCTGGAGATCCTCCTCGAGAAACACACATTTTGCAGTCTTCCAACAACAAAATCGCCTGTCGGAGGTGCCTGGATTGTCCGGTTGATGGCCTTCGGCTCTAGTCTCCTCTCTCCCTCCTTCTTGGATGTCGGGCAGCTCGATCTCCCATCCCCCTTGGGTTGGTCGTCCTCCCCTTAGGTCATAGGACCACTTTACGACACCAAAAAAGCTCAACCATCAGATTAGAACGATCTGATTTAGTGCAGAATTTGGCAGATCGCTAAGTTGTCGATAGTATCAACCATTATGCTAATATTTCATTCCAATTTCGAGTTTCGGGGTTGATTCCTGATGAAATCTCGATACTATCAACACCGAGGTCGATAGTATCGACTCTGTATAGTGCAAAAGTACCTGAAAAGTACCAAAACATGTGCATAGTTCAGGGATTATATAAAATCATATAAATATGTTAAAATAAGTATAATTTGATGCAAATAGAGTTTAAGACCAACTATAGTGAATTATGCAAATATAATCAAGAAAATGAAAAGTACGTGCATAAAACATATATAAAATAAGCTTGTAAAAGCTATTCAAAACCCATGCATCAGCAGTCTCTGACTTCATGACAGTCGCTGGCATTTTAGGGGCTGTAGACTTCTCAAAGGTCATTGGCATCTCAATAGTCATTGACTTCTCAACGGTCGCTGACTTCATGCTTGCGATAATCATCAGTGAACCTGACCGGGTTCATACCTAGTGATTTTTTATATTATTAAGTGGTAGAGGTCATTAATGTCTTTGGAGGTTACTGATATTCTTCAGCGGTCACTAGTGGTTTCAACAATCACTGATGAAAAATGTTCTCGGTGATTGCTATTGGAGTGTTGGCATGTATTGCTACACAAAGTTAGGGTTTGAACCTGACCTAGTTCACCTGAACCCAATTGTGTTCCGCGGGCAAAGTCTGGAGAATTAATGTCTTCCTGATTTCAGTTCCTACATGTCCCAAAATTGGCTAGTTGATCAAATTTAAATTCAAATAGATATAAATTACAAAATGATAATAACCTAGACTTATTTTGGGTGTATTAAGGATATAAAGGCACAAAACTATAGATAAATACTTAGCATAAATGCCTAAATTTGGGTTTAATCATCCGGCCATGGGTTATTGTCTAGTGGGTTAAAAACACCAGGTTGTGGATGAGCGCTACATCACTGACAACAACACATGCATGGATAGGTTCCCTATCGGAGTTGGCTTCTATGTACCAACCATTGTCTATCAGGAGGGCTAATACTGGGGAAATTAGAGAGGTCATGAAGGTATGCCTACTCCTACTACCTCTCCTTCGATAGGAAGCAAGCCCCAATCTTCCTAGACCCTCCTTAGATCAACATATTCCCATCCACCACTATTCTCAGTGTTACTTTTCTTGAAGAGTTTCATATCAAATAATGTTTCCTCAATTTCTTGGATTATAAACAATTAAAATGTACAGAATAATTATTCATAGGAATGAAGAGTGATCATATGAAGGCTAGAATATTTCCTTTTATCTCACTTTGTAGTTTGTCATGACTAAAACTATAACGCATGGGCCCACTGCCCAAGTCTCTAGTAGAGTTTCAGGAATGACGAATGGCCCCACAGACCACCACTATCCTAAAATGTGTGCTTTTTCCTCACTCATGCGCAAGCTGGGGTCAACTTCCCGACTGGTCACCCATCCAAGTACTACTCCAAGCTGAACACGCTTAACTATGGAGTTCTTTAGTGATGAGATCCCAGAAAAGGAGGTGCACCTTGGTGATATGGGTAGTCCAATCATTCTTTTTAAGATCAGTTTATCTGAGGCCTCAAATCCTGGGATGTTACAATCTCCCCCACTTAGACTCTTGATGTCCTCATCAAGGCTCAACTATATGGCCTCATAATATCATCCCATTTTAGTGTCGACCCAGAATAGCCCATGGACACCGAGCTCCCGATCATGGAATACCAGTGCAAGGGTGGCTACATCAACCATGGACAACACTTTCCAACATGCCTGGACCGCACAACTCAAGACTGGCATGCCACATGCCCATGTGGGTCCCACCTACTAGAGGGGTTATGGCTCTGATACCATTTGTAATGCCTGGTCCCAGTGCCCAAGGCTCTAGTAGAGTTTTAGGAATGATGACTGGCCCCACAGACCACCACTAGCCTTAATTGCGCTCTTTTTCCTCACTCACGCACAAGCCGGGGTCAACTTCCTGACTGGTCACCCATCCTAGTACTACTCCAACCTGAGCACGCTTAACTATATAGTTCTTTAGTGATGGGCTCCCGAAAAAGGAGGTGTACCTTAGTGATATGGGTAGTCCAATCATTCCTTTTAAGATCATTTTATCTGAGGCCTCAAATCATGGGATGTTACAAAAATGCTTGTTATTATTGTTGGATGCAGTTTCAATCCATGGTCGAGAAAATAAATAAAACTATGATTTCAAAATCCATGCAAAACATCAGAAAAATCAATCACATACTATTTTTTTCTATGCCTACCTATATATCTACATATCAATATTCTTCACCCAATATAATATACTTTAGAACCAAATAGATAGGGTTGTGTTTCCTACTCCCCACTTGCAATTTCATTGTTAGAAATCATGATGCAAGTGAGCATTAGTAGTGATTAACTCTATTTTTCAAAACCAAAGAAGTTATATGATAGTAGAAAATGGGTATAGAAAGTAGTGAGTATTACTAGTCTCCCTCTTCTCCCAAAGTATTGCATGGCTCTATGGGAAATTGACCTTCGTCAAAAGCTCCCTTGATGTGAGTATGTCTAAATCCAACCAAAAATGAGACTAAAACCAACAGTCTGAGGGAACTTGAGCCCAACCGATCAATACCATTTCTATCATTATGAATGACAAATATTGAAGCTATTTCAGTTGGGCTACATTCGAGATCCCTTCCATCTATGGCATTTTACATGTCACACTAGATGGCGTGTGCACATATTTGTCTTTGAGATATGATAATATGATAATTAGGTTATTCTTACGGCTCTCTAGGATGTCATAGGTGGATGTCTCTACTAAAAATGTTCTTATAGTTCACATGCATACATTTTATAGAGATCTTTCTTGTTATATGATACATCATAAATCTAATATGTTACATTTAATGGTACATTATATGTGGATGCCTTTAGTATGACTGTTCTTAACATTCACTTGTGTACATGGTAGATAGATATTGTTGATTATATAATACATCAAAACATAACATATTATAATTGTACATTATATGTGAATTTCTCTAGTATGAATGTTCTTTACGATGTATATGATAGTAAAACATTGCTTTTTATTAATATGTCCCATATTTTGTATGAGATCTAATATTATTTATGTTTTCTACTGTACATTCACCATGGTGTGGAATCTCTTAGTAGATAACTCCTTGATCAACCTTTTTGACTATACATTTGACTTTTTTACTATACATTTCAATTGGTTGTTCCATAGGTTTTTTCAATCCTATGACTTTTTCTTGTGTTTGTGTGGTGGATATAATGGACATGATTTGTCCTAAGCATCTCTGACTGGACTGATCTTGTTGACTATATTTTTTCAAATGTCTATATGCTGATTTGAATGTTTGGTGCTTAAAATGTTAATCGACAATTGTCATCTTGAGTGTTATTTGTAGGGTCATAGTTTTTTGCACTAGGTTGACTGCAATCTTCTAGTAATTTGAACTTCCCACAAAATGATTCATATGAACTCTATTTGTCTTACCATCATATTATGTTTTTAACAACCAACACAATGACCATCTGAAGCTAATCGCCCTACAAGAG
Organism: Alisma plantago-aquatica; assembly: GCA_963693085.1. NCBI lineage: Eukaryota > Viridiplantae > Streptophyta > Magnoliopsida > Alismatales > Alismataceae > Alisma > Alisma plantago-aquatica. Next base: position 753,173,383 of record OY856413.1, read on the forward strand.
GGAAATGCTTTGTATTTAAATTATGATATATTGGCAAAATAATTGTGGACTCCATTAATGCATGGATAAGGTGTCGAACAACGTTTTCAGCTATTTTTATCATGTAATCATTTTTATCTCTGTAACATTGGTTTGAAATACATTATTGTATGGAAAATTCACTTTATATCAGTTTTAATTATGAATGGTTTTTGGATCAACTTAAATTATTGGTTGTGTTTGTGCGTATATTTTTTAATATAAGATTAAAATCATCCTAGACTCCATTGTAAGGACTGGGAGGGAACATGGCTTTGAGGCTCAATCCACATAAATTAATGTAGGCTATTGGATTTTGTAAGTGTGTAGCTTGAACAAGTAAATTCAACAAATTTTACATATATTTTTTCCAGAATATATTTTTTTGTCTATAGTGGAAGTTGATAAAAATTTCAAAACTAAAAAAATGAATAATTAGATATTTATTCATAATGAGTCTATACAGAATTTTTAATAATGTTATATTGGTTCTCATAACTCAGTTGGGTGGGGATGGATAGCGCTGCTGCACATTCTTTCTAATGGGGTGGGTATGGGTATGGGTAAAACTAAATTTGGTAAAGTAGGTATAAGTTTTTGGTCCACCATACCAACTCATATTCCATCCATATTCTCTTGTTGTGCCCATCCATTAAGCACATCGATATAGATAACATGATAAAAAAAACTTAGGGGGCATGGGGACGTAAAGAAAGAAATCATGTTTTCCTATATCCAAGAGCCATCCAGATGTACTAGTGAAATATGAGTTGTTGATGGTTTTTGACTCACACGCTTGCTAGTGGGAGTCTCTGGCCACAGATATATCTACATTCTCCTTTCCCAAAAAGTTAAAACCATAAGGCAAAAATAAGTGGGTTATGCCACTCACCCATTGCACATAGATATTATTAATGCAAACATGATTGTTTGACGATACAATATCATGTTTACGTTGAATTTGATCTTGATCTAAGATGCCATATGCACACATACCTCAAACCGTGTCTCATACTCAACATTGAAATCAAACCCATTTTAATTACTAAAGTATATATTATATTAGAAGTATCAATTTTTATTTCCACCCTCACAAATCTACGTATGTATGATCATCTACCTTCATCAACTATTCCCAACTTTTGGTTCTTCTCAAAGATTTATTCATTGTATTGATACAACGTTAGATTCATAATTCAAAACCCAGTAACAAGATTTGGCGGGAAAGCATTTGATGACCATGTACTTAGGGATTTGAGAAAATATTCATCACATACTAACTGACTCCCATAATGGTTAGTGCTCATTTATTCTGTCTCATATCTACAGATTGATTTATAGAGAAACCATATATATTCTTTTGAAGTCATATAACCAATATTTTCTCAACTAAAACAATAATGACCATGAATCACCAAGGTTTTTGTAGTATTTCATCTGCCTTTGGTACAAAATTGATCTATATAAATCTCCTTTCGTTAATGATTGAAATTCTGTCTGGGTTTACTGACCCTGTTGGGTTGTCGAAGATGTATCTAGATGACGAATCTTCTTATGTGGTCTCCATACTGCATCTTTGAGGGATTTACATCCTCTAGTTTCACCGCCACAGTCAAAATCCTCATTATTAAGAGGAGGTAAGAGATCACCAACCTTTTCTATTATAGTTTTACAGGTCAATACATCATTATGTAGTTTATCATGATATAACTAACCATCCATTGTAGCATAATATAGGTCTATGAAAACTTCCTTCCTTTCAATGATTTTGCTTGCAATAGACATCACAACTATCTTGAATTCCTATTGCACAAAGTTGACCTTGCACAAATTTCACTGGTGATTTCCATTAACTAATAGTTGTCATTTTCATCATCTTGATCAAGTTGTTTTTCATCGGTATCTTATTTGTATAGAAATCGTCACTAGAGACTACTATTATTTCAATGATAGTGTTCATGACCAGAGATCACCCCTTTGTATCCATTGCATAACCACATTCACTTCCATCACCACATTAATGTAGATTGATGTTGCTTCTCAGACGTGCGTCATATCCTCCACATGAGAAATTTATAGCGCTTCTGGCTCCTAGGAACCCTTGGCTGCTCCACCATGCTAGCCACGGATGTTCTAGAATCACCTTATTCGAGATGCCAAACTTTTTGTTATCACACTTAATGTTTCCCCTCACGTCTACTGTCTAGGTGGGTTACAGAGAGATAGAAGGATCGTTCATCATTTAACCTGTATGTATCTATGTATTTATCTATATATATATATATATATATGCATGCACCACATATTTCAATTATGTGTTGATATATAAAAACTATATTTTTAAAATAATAACATAATTGTATAATCTTGTACTAAAGATAAATAATATTAGTATGCCACGTTTATTGAAAAGTTTGTAATTTTGTATATCTTCAATGGTTTTCAATATTTATCTATATATGTTTTTATTTTTCTCTCGTGATTTTTATTGTTTAATTATATATCTTCTTATGATGTGGTAATTTTTTTTCTTTGTCTTAGGTATATGGTACAACATAATAATGTATCCCAATTGATGTTGTGATTTATTTCTAGTCTTGTTGGTCTTATGTAATTAGTGTGAACTTTATACTCATGATGTGAAGATTTCTTTTTTTTTGAAGTTAAACAGACAAATTTCATTATGTAGGAGCCATACAGCATCTACATGAGGAGAAAAATAAACTAAAAGACCACACAAAGGTCAAGAACATATACAAACCACCACAAAAACTCATGTAGGAATCTAATAAGGATAGTGATGTATAGATCCCTCTTCTCCTTCGCTGGCTAAGGCAACTTTCTATGAGGAATACCTTCAACCTGAGTATGTATATGTAGTAGAGTACCTGCACCAAATCGGTGTTCCAAAAGGACATTTTTCCCACACTTCCTGCCATACAAATTCCACAACAAAATTGACTGAGAAAGAAAAATCTACCACGAGAAAAGAAAGCAGCACTCATTAACAGCGAGATAGACAAAACAAGAGAACAATCTAAATAGAAATCCAGTAAAAGAGAAATGGGATAGAAAACTCATCGTAGTCGGGCTCAAAGACAGGGAGGAAGAAGACCGCTGCCTCCAAAGACACCACACCCACACACCTCCCAAAGAAGAGACCCGTAGATGATGAGCGAGAAGAGGCCAAGGGGGAGCAGGGCACTGCTTTACGGCGGCCAAACCCCCTCCCCCTAGCCAGCCGCCTATGGAGGAAGAAAAACCCTAGCGGCGCTAGGGTGAGAGAGCGGGGAGAGAGATGTGAAGATTACTTTATATTGTAATACATGTACATATTCTCTTTTATTACCTCATATTTAAATGAATAAAAATGAAATTGTGATATATAGATGTTGTGTTAATGTAATGGTTATCATTAGAAAAGAAATGGTATCAAGTATGTACTATGTGCTTTATGAGTCCCGAAATATATCCAATATCAAATAAAAATTGAATAACTCCACCATAGTATGTCAACCAAATTTGTTGTTCTATTTGAAATACTATTAGATACATTGTTAACTATGATAAATCATAATAGTAGAGTACCATACGTATGAGAGTGTGTTACATTCCAATTGTTAGAGGTAGCATCTAATACATCAAATAACCGCAAGTCCTCCAGAATAATGATTTGGATGTAAACTAGGATGGGAACTTTTGTGACTTAACTTGTTTGAAAATAATTACAAAAGTAAATGTTGTAAATTTTTAATAATGGAAGTGTATATATTAATCAATGAGATTTCAACATTATATCTATTTTAATGTGAATTTGAATAAATGCATATGAATCATAATACTAAAACAACATTAGAAAATTGAATACCACCTAATATATAACTTTATTACATATTTAAGTAAAAAATTTCATATATAAAGAGTAGATAAATCCAAACAACTCATAAGCATAATTAGGATATGGAGATAACCATTTTCCATAATAGGTTTTGTGTCTACAAACATATTTGATAAATATATTAGATGTCTATGATAATGAAGTGTAACATTGATGTTTCTTACTATAAATCATAATAAATGATAGAGGTTATGAAATCCTTGGAAATAAATAGAACATACATAAGAATTAATGTGTTAGATAAACATCATTCTTAAATGATTGGCTATATATTTCACTTTTAACAATGATTTTTTGTTAATAATGAACATGTTAGCATCAACAACACATGGAGTGACAGCTACGAGGTGCAAATAAAGAAAACATTCCTTTTATAAGGATTTTTGAACCACATACATTAGATTAGTGTTCACTTCCCATGGAGTTTTAGCACCATATCATACACAAGTAAGCTTTTGGGTTGCAAAATTCATGCAAAGACCTAACATATCATCCAATATGTTGTTCATTACAATGGTTCTAGACAACTACATCTTTGTTCGTTGGGGGTATTCAAACCATTGAAGTAGGAAATATTATACATAAAAAAAATATAAGGTGAAATATGCAAGTCAAATTACTTGATAAGACAATCATAATTAGATATTTTTTCATGTCAAACTCCTCTACTCAAAGAAAAAGCATAGAAGAAGGATGATGAAGGTTTATATGAACCTTTCATTGAAAAATAAAGAAAGGTGTATCAAAAATGAAAAACAACTTATCAATAAATCATTATTCTTGTGATAGAGAACATAATATCTTCTCTCATAATTGCAAAGAAGAAACATAACGAAGATTTAGAAGGAGCAACATTGGTAGATTTAGTTTGACATACTTGAAATTTACATAATTAAGATGTTTTGAGTAATTATTTTTTCTTACCACCCCTACCTAACCCCTAGTTGTTTATGTGATCATAGTACCTATAATACATGATTTTCATGTGATTCAATTTCCATTTCTAATATGCCCAACATGTATACATAAGTAGTGTTCAGAATTAAATGGCAAAGAACTTGTATGTGTTTTGTTTTTAATTAGAAATAGAAAGAAATGGTATGCCTAGAATAAGTCAAATATTTTATTTTTAGGATCAATGAATGAATTTGTCTTCCTATAATCTAGTACCAGGAAGCAATTTACATGGATAATAAAGTATCATGTAGCAATAAACAACATGCATGTTGTGATCAAATATGATTCTATAACTGAAATAATTCTACAAGCATAGATCCCTTCCTTATATAGGATAAGAGGAGTATTTAAACACAAATTTCATCAATGTTGTAACACCCCTGACCTGGGTTAAGGCTTAACCCTAGGAGTTTTTCTTAAGTAAGATACTTACAAACTGATTCTAATCATTTGAAAAGTGAAATTTACCAAAGATGAGGGGTTACATTGCAAATGACACATGTGGAATGTGTTCTAAGTGTTTTGGTATCATAAGAAAGAGAGTGATGCTAAGTGGTGGCTTGTGGAAAGCCTAAATCCCAAGTTACAACTTGTTTGAACAATGTTAGTACCTTGTACACCAATTTTGGTACAATTTGTAATTTACCCAATATGTGGTGTTAAAATGTAAATTATCACCTCTAGAGTGTCACTAATCCCTCTATGTATCTTTTAAAGGAAAGAGAAAGAAGGAGACACTATTTTTGAATCACCTTTGAGTGGTGATACTCTTGGTAATGAAGGACCAAGAATGAGTTGAAGGCAAGAGCCTTATATGTGTTGTATCGAGTTGTAGACTTGATATAAGGAGACATATCGGCCAAGGAGCCAAAGTAGGAGCCTCCGATAAGTTTGTTGAGCCTTAGAAAAGGCCATGATGGGAATATCACCTCAAGGAGGTGGCCCATGACGAGTTCCAAAGTTCCTTACAAAAAGTGTATCAGGTTGCTTATTTAATGAGATAAAGATGAGATAACTTGCCCAACAAGATAAGTAAGGACCGAGATATTGTCTCTAGGTTATCCCCAAGACTCTTGCATGACAAGATATACATGTTTACATGCATGACCATTTGTCAACCATGCATGGCCACATGTCATCTAGTAGCATGAGGTGAAGACACCTCATATATGCTTTATCTCATGAAATCAAGTATATATACTTCACTTTCACTCACTTATGAGAGTTTACGATCCTCATGACCATTCCCTTTGGAGATATTGTGAAAATACCCTTGGGTATCGTTCAAAGCAGCTAAAGGATCTAGGAGAGCTTGAGCATCAAGCTTTAGGTAAGGCTTTGGTCACCTTTCAACCTTGGTTGAAGTAGGATATCGAGTTATGGATATTCTTTTCTTTCCTTCTTCACCAAGTGCTTAACTATGGTCATTTCTTGTCCATGTAAGAGTTTTGATTGAGCCCTGGACCTAGGAGAAGTTCTTTTTCAACCTTAGGATGAGAAACTTTGGAGCTTGAAGCTTTGAAACTGTTCACAAGGCGGGTTATATAACTTGAACTCTATCATGTTATTATTCATCACCTAAATTGCTATACTTAATGAACTACTTTTAATTCCGAAAATATTCTAAAATAATTGATGAAATCATGAGTTCTAGTAGTTTCTTAGACCTATTGCCCTGAACTATAATAGTTATAATGAAGTTCTAGAGCTTGAAGAAGATGGTATCACTTTATAAAGTTGATATCGGGTTCAAGCATACACACTAGTAGCTCTAACCCGATATGGGTATGTGCAAATATCACTTATTTCCTTGCACGATATAAAAGTGAAGTTCATATTTTGGAATATGATATGGTGTTATCCATAAACCTCTTGCATGATAGGAAGTCCAGTGTAGACTCCATGCATGATACAAGGTTTAATGTATGCTTGTAAGATTAATATGAAACCCTAGTTTGGGAAACCCGATATGAGTAAGTTAGCAAGTATTCCTTGCATGATATAATCATGTAATATACACTTGTACATGATATATTGAAGCATACATCTGATGCATGATATGATGGATTGAGTATACATTTATGCACAAAATAAGATATGGATTAAAATATAAGCTGTAACCCGATATGGTTGGAACACCTCAACCCGATATGAAACCCGAGATGGGGTTAACCCGATATGCAAATAGATGATAACTCATACACAATATAGGTTATGCCCTTGCACGATATGGGAGATACCCATTTACCCCTTATGCATGATACAAGTCTAAGATTTTACTTTTTGCACGATATAAATATAATAAGTACTCTAAACAAATAGAGTTGGAAACCCTAGGTGATGGGTAAGCCGATACAAAGTGGTGAGTGATACCACATGGACGATATGAATGATATCTCTAGATTGATAAGGAATAGCACTAATCTTATTTTTTGAACGATATGAGGTTCAATTTATACTTCATGCACAATATGCCATGATGTACCCAATCTAGTGGATAAACCAAGATGATGGAATGAAATCCAATATACCCCTTTTTAGTAATGGATGGTAGTATAAGAATTTAATAAGACAACTAGCTTGTCAAGTAACTATATGATAAGGTTGATCCTTGAAGGAATAGAGGGGTTATGAGTCTAAGGGTCTACCTAAATGGGAAACTGATATGGCAACCCGATATGTGACCCGATATGGATGCCCAATATGACAATCCTAAAGGGAAACCGATATGGTATCTTGGGTATACTACTCAAACGATATATGATGAGACAAATGTTTTATGCCCGATATGGGGCAAATCTTGTGCACAATATGGCACCAAGCACATAGCTTATACCCGATATGAAGTTGTGTTGAGATGATAAGAACTATGTGATAGTCAATTTGATATGGGTACACGATAGGATGATTAGGGGATACATCCTAAAGCATGATATGGTGATTTGGTTATACCACCTGCCCGATATGGATCCACTATGTGTAATAAGAATGTATCTTAAAGCAATACATGCTAACATACACACATCTTGATACCCAATATGGTAGAGACACTTCAATCATATGTGATTGATTGAGTGATACATGTTGAATGTGGTGCTAATTAAAAGATGATGTGAATTACTAATAATGAACTAAGATTCCTCAAAGAGGAGGATTGAATCAAAAGTATGATGCAATCAATATTCTAGTAAAGATGAGAGAGAAACTCATACTTTGTGTTGATAGTCATTTAATGTCAAATGATGAGAACATATAAGTATGATTACATACTTATGATATCAATATATGCTCCTAGATGGGTGGATCAATGAATTAGGGTTTGGATTGATAATGTGAGCTTGAAACCCTATTTGGCTATAAAGGGAAAACCCTAACCCTAATAATGGGAAGGTTGTATTTCTCTTATTGAATAATCCTTGTAAAGCATGTTAAATAATTGTATAATGCTCATGTGGTCTGATGACCTAAAAGATAATTGTTACCTAGTGAAAGGGTGTTTAAATGGCCTTGTGAGCCATGTGCATAGTTGTTACCTAGTGAGAGGTGACAAGATACTTAATGGCCTTGTGAGCCATGTGAATAATTGTTGCCTAGTGAGAGGTGACAAGATGTTCAATAACCATTGTGAATAATTGTTTCCCAGTAAGAGGTGACAAAATGATTAATAAAATTATGTGAGCTATGTGAAATACTTGTACAACAAGTGAAATGAATACCTTGGTCTTAGGACCTAGAGGTAATAGTCTTGTGATGAACCTTAAACGTGGGTCCAAGAATGGAGTCATGTCTAGGTTATTGGACTTTAGAAATTTATAATACCCGAATGTTTAAGACATCCTGCAACTACCACAGCGTCTAAATAGTTCAGGGTCGAACATAGGGATAGGAAGAACGACGCTTCAGAACTCAAGTTTTACTTGTCTAAGCACGTCGAAAAAGGTTGAACGATAAGGTTTTGATATGATGAGAAAGAAAGATAAAGAATTGAACAAAAAGCCTATCTCCAAGGGGAGTTACCATAAGAATTAAGGTTTTAAGGTTTAGAAATTTTTATAAAGGTTTTGTATATTGGAAACCGAAGAGATAAAACTATCATCGGGGTAAAGCACGAAGGAGGAAAACTTAATCGTAACAAGCGGCAGCGGAATACATCCTGCACCCTCTTCGCTCAAAGAGGGGCCCTCTAACTATGCACCAATTCTCTCTCACAAGAGTACTGAAAATAGACTAGAGTGGAGAGATATGTCAGGGCACCCTGATCCTAGGTACTCTCGTACACCCGAATCAGACCAAACTCTAGAGTTTAGGAAATCCCTCTCTCAAGGGAGACAAAATGAGAAATGTGATTTGATAGCTAGTCAAAAGCGTGATTCAAACAGAAGAGACTAGAGCTCAGATGTTATAAAGAAATCATCTTACAAAAAGGAACCATACACAGAACAATATGTGATAAAATCCACATATTCCATAAGCATAAAGAGATAAAAGGTTTAGTTACAATGCAATGGTAAATGAAAGTATATTGCTGAAATTGGGAAGATAGGTATCAGCCTCTTTGATGTAGGAGGTCGATATATATAGCAGCAGACCCCTAAGGTAAAGCTAACCTGATACCAGACAGGAGCCCTATCGGGATATGATCGTGTCAAGTTGTTGACCATGTCGGGTCGCGAACCACGACTGGTAAAGGGCGTATCGGTATAGGACTCCCTACCCGATATGGCCGTGTTGGGTGGAGAGACCTGTCGGGCTGCAGCCAGAATAGCTAGGTCATATCGGGATGGGTATTGTGTCGCGTTAGGACATGTGTCAGGTTAGCTTTGCCTTAGGCTCTCGGTTCCCCATGTCGGGCATGGTTGGGTAGACCGTCTTGGGTTGTGACCCAGCTAGCGGCCCGACAAATTTGTAGTGGCCTTGAAGGTCGTATCGCTCTGCTGCTGCTACCGGGTCAAGTCCTAAGTGAACTCCTCCCCTCCCTCTCGGGATGGGTGTGTGCTCACCTAGTTTCACCTGACAAGCCTGGGAACTCGACGCACTAGCTCCTTTTTCTCTAAGAGTTAGCTCTCGTGGGGTTACGACCCATCCCATCAAATTCATGTAGCTGCTATTTATAGGCAGTGGCTGGTGGATGTTGCGTCCCTCATTGGGCAACGTGTCCTTTGTCTACTCTATTAATGTGGCTTTGGGAGAAGGTCGACACGTATGCCACCCGACACGGCTGGCGGGGGTCGTCCCATGCCGGGTTGTGAGTAGATTGCCATGGATTCTGTCGGGCAAAGATCCTGGTGGGTTGGAACACCGAAAGGTGGTCGTGTTGTGTGGAAAGGTCTATCGGCCGATGGACCATGGCGGGTAAGGCTCCTTGTTGGGTAATAGTGTTTAGTCTGTTACGGCTCCCTCGTGACACACCTGTGTCGGGTTGCTGCCATATCGGGCAGCCACCGTGATGGATAAAGGGTGTATCGCTTCGCCACTTTGATGGGTCGGGACAGTTAACTTGTTGTGGATTGGCTGAGACGGTCCCATTACCAATCTTTTGGTGGGAAAATAAGAGAAACTCTGCAAAAGATAGGAAACGTTGTCAAGAGCATAGTGGGCATAAATTCTATTCAATAAATAAGATAAAATATAGATGAAGTCATGTTTGGAGGCAGTTTTGATAGTAAAATATATGCTCTAGCAGCCATAAAATGGGTGTTATCAACTCCCCCAAACTTAGCATTTTGATTGTCCTCAATCAATATGTGCTTATTTTAAAACTTTGTTTGTGATACTTCTTCAAAACCAGATGTAGTCTTCGGATAAGGGGTTTAAACGAATTTTTAAGATGTCCTGAGGAAAATTACGCCTGATATGAGCAATGGACTTTATTTTTCCTGCCTTATTTAAGCAAAACTTTTCTTTTCAGCTTCGGTGAAACTTTCGGTACATGATTTCGAAGTTAGCTTTCACACCAAACAGCTTGGGAGTAGAAGGTGGGGTTTTTGGGAAGGCTTAGGGCTTTTTGGGTTTTTCTTGCTTCCCATAGGTCCATCCAGGTAAGGGTCCGTTAACTAGCAAGTGGTCCCCACAGTCCAAGCCAGTTGGCTTTAGCGCAGTGATTTCACATCCTACGTAGCACTGCCCCAAATTTACCATGCCTAAAGATGGGTACTTTTGGAAAGACAAGTGTTTTTTTCATCATTTTTTTGGCACAAATCTCATGCTTTTATTCTCTCTCATAAGTCTTTCCTCTCTTTTTGGTATTTTGATGGGTAGGGAAAAGAAAAAGAGTTTACTGTTTGGGAAAAAAATTCCTTTACATGCCCATCTCTTAGCTATTGTGAGATTATTTTTCAAAGTTGGCGTAGAAAAGTTGTAGCCTTTGTCGTTTGAGACTGTGTTTTCAAAAGAACAAAATAGAAATATGCGCTGCCTTATATACGGAGAGAACATACTAGAAGAAGTTGTACAAAATTTTTACTATAAAGTGTTTTGTACAGTTTTTGAGAGATAAGCAATTGTGTATGTATTGTTTTCTATCAATCATTTATATACATGTATACACATAGTATGGTTAGAAAAGCAAAAGAGAAAAAAGGGGAAATATTTTGAGTACCTCCCTCACTGATTCTATGGAGTACACCCCCCCCCAAACTTACCCCACACTGTGTCCTAGAGTTGTGAGATAAAATAGGAAAGGATAGGCATAGATCAGTGAGGGTTCAGCAAAAATAGGCTCCCTCTGCAGATAAGAACTTCATCACATACTCTCCATGTTGCCTATGGTAGCCTAAGTTGTAGAGCTTATCTAGCATCTTTTTGAGGGATACCATGCAGTAGATCAAGTGCAACACGTAGACACCGTAGTCATTTGATAACAGAAGTTGTTGTGGATATCGGTGGTAGTATTGGAGTTCATGCCACTTAGCCATCTAGTCTTTGAGATACGACTTGATCAAAGACACCACCTCGGCATAATATTTCCTTGCTAACTGCTTGAGGGATGTCATTGGCGTGGATGCACTCTCCGTCGGATGTTCGTTGTTAGCATCAGAGTTGTTGTAGAAGAAACCAGTGCGTAGATAGATGTACACCATTAGGAGCATCCAATGGTTGTCATGCAACATAGGTAGGAAGATGATGCACGATAAACACTTCTTCATTTCAAGCTAAAATAGCTGGTGCGCTCCTATTTCATCAGTCAGGCATAGGTAATTGAACAACATCGTATGGGCGATGTAGGCATGTTCAAACTTCTTCTGTAAGATGGGGATGTAAGTTGATGCCACTGTCATTGCTAGACATCCTCCTGCCTTGACTAAGTCTGACAAGTCATCGATGGGGACCACTGCATTATACTTTTCATATATGACATCTACAGTATTTGAATTAATGAGTTTGAGAAGAATTTCATTGACCTATTCCTGAGATAGAGATGCGCATGCAAAATAGTCAAAATTGCTATTTAGGGATTCAGAGATGACATGAAAAGTAGACTCGCCTTCAGTAGTGAGTGCGGTCCACAAAACCTCTATCTGCTTTCCTATCCTGTAGATGTCTGCGCTCTCGACATCTTCCCTCGGAGGGCTGTCGGGATGGGAAGATTCAGTTTCAACATCTATCTCCAGGAGCTCCTCTAGTAGCTCTATGTCTCGGAAATAGTGCTTGTCCTTGATCAACAACAATGCATATATGCTTCTCAATTGATAGAAGTCTTGGCCTTGAAGCTGCCTTACATATCTGAAGATGTTTAGCAGCTCCATGGCGCGCAGGACTATGAAGGTGCTATTTCCTCTTCCCGACTCTTCTTGGATTGGGAAGTCTTGGATGGTATAGAAGTTCCAGACGCCGCTGTGGCATTGGACTCCTTGCTTTATTACGTGATGAAGACGTAGAGGAAGAAGTTTGGCGTGCTTATCTTTGGGGCGTATGAAGATGTGTCCTATGTGTGGGAACTCCACGGTGCAGCAATTGAGGAGTGTGACGTCATGGTTGAGGAGGTTTTCCACGTAGAGGAACCAATGCTTCCTAAGCTTGTAAGGGGCTAGCACTAGACGCGGGTTGTGCTCTTCGATATGATGCAGCATGTTGGCCACCTGCTTTGAGTCGTATGCCCCTGCTAGTAGTCTTCTCGCCAAGGTCGGGGTGGCATTTTAGAATGGCTTCCGGCCTATCTTGATGGTGATATTCTCAAGCATCACGCCCTCAAGGACCTTGAAAAAGATCTTCCCCACGACGTCTTCTGAGCAGAACATGGCTTGGAGTGCTCAACGTCGTACTAAGAAGTATCCATCGTTCCAGATGATGGATTCTTCATCTGCCTGTGGCCTAAGGACCATGTTGAGTAGTTGTTGGTCCTGGATCGATAGGTAGTCGATGGCGCACCTATCACAATATGCCATCTTGAAGGATGGGATCTCTGACGGCATAGAAAACGCATCTGTCGTTGAGGTCCTCGCTCTAGGGGGTTGCTCATTGATCGATCAATAAAGATCACCCCCTTCTCCCTCTGATTCTTCAGATGAACCCTCCACTCGGCCTATAGGTATTTCATCTTCATCTTCAACTAGGTCTAGCGGGGGTGAGGGAGCAGATGTATCTCCACCACGAGCACTCTCTTGTCCTGTTGGAGCCCCGTCAACGGTTTTATTCGTTGTCACTTCCTCAGACATTGTGGAGGACCCGCTGGAGGTGGATGAGGATGACAAACCAGAGGAGGATGGCGATGATGATGGTGGAGAGCCAGAGGCCAGTAGCGATGGCGATCTCCTAGGATGTCTTGAGCGGAGGTGGTTGTCCCTCTGATTGATCCTTTCCTCGATGGTGTCGAGGCATTGGAGCATCACCTGCATCATGTTATTCAACACCTTTAGTTTCCTGGGGAGACCAACTAGAGTCACTAGCCGACACTCCTGCTTGTTCAACCTCTTTTGGAACACCGGAAACATGCAGGTCAGGGAAGGAAATGTAGCAGTATGATTGCTTGTTACCTCCCGTAAGTTATCAAACTCGAAACCGAAGGCCTGTCCCAAAGAGGAGGGCACTGTTTTTTTCGGCTTCGGCTTCTTGTTGTGCTCCTCGCATTGGCAACGCGACTCGATGAATGAGCATCGTCTATCGGTGCTGAGTCCAACTGGGCTATCCGTGAGGGTGTAGCTTCTACACGGGGCATTGGAACCCTCGTGGTCACCTCCGCCTCATCATCTTGGGGTCATAGAGAAGGTTGTAGAGTAGCCAGATGTTGATTGACCATATGGCTCTCAGTGTCCTCCTCCATAGCGATTGTCGGCATGGATGGTGGCAGTGTTGGCGTTGGCTACATAGCCCTGAGCTCCTCCTCTAGGAGCTCAGTGAACGCCTCGTTGCTAGCATCCTACTGCGCTAATGCCTCTGCCATTTCTGGCAAGGCTGAAGCTTCAGGCACTGTGGCTATTTCAACTGCCACAGTGGCCTTCGGGGTTATGACCGCAGTAGTAGCCCCGGTGGTGTTGACGACCTCCTCGATGGTCGACACTTCTTGTGTACTCACAGTGGGCATTGTTGTGGTTGCCACAATTGGTTTGGTGGTGGCGGCAACAGCAACCACTAAAGTGACGGTTGCTGGTTGTGTGGCGATGGTGGTAAGCCTAGTGGTGGTAGCGACAGGTAGGTCTTCAATGATGACTACCGATGATTTGTCCTGCCAAGCGTCGAGGGGGTGGGCCTCCCTATAGTGGCCATCCTTTCTTGGATGGTCCTAGTGGTGGCATAAGCGGCTTCCATAGTCATATATTCTATCTCTGCTGCTGTGAAGACCAACTTCTCTACGTCATAGTTGATGCAGAATGGGAGGGGTAGGAGGGTGTCCATCCTCGCAAACTTGTAGAAGATGTGGTGGCCCTCCTTCTTGATGATATTTTCCCTCGTGAGGAACTTAATGTCGATCTTGTCATCACCTCTCATCCTTGATAGGCTGTGTGGCTCTTTCGGGTACCCCATCCCTACCACGATCAGGTTGATGACCCCTCCCATGTTATACTCTTTGGTGGTGTCCTTTATGGGGAGTAGCTAGTTTAGTAGGAAGCGCCCGAAGTTGATCAGATTGCCCTCCATCACATACCAAATGAGATGGAGCTCTTTAGTATACAAGTTGCTCGTTTAATACTTACTAAAGAGGAGGCTCACCACAATCTTGTGTATAATCCTCCAGAAGCATGAATGAATAGCCGCCGCCTTGATCCCCAATTCGAATGAGGATTCTCCAGTCAGCTTCCTCCAAAACGATACTGGGTTGAAGCTATCGCCTTTGGGGATCCGAGCATCGTTGTTCAGAAGCTCCCTCTCAGTCTCACTGGAGGAGAATATCTCGTTGAGCAGCCTCTCCGAGATGTCGTGCTTGGAGTTGTAGAGGTGCCCTTGTAGTCTGTCCGCCCCACCAAACCTTTTGGTCTCTTTAGGGGTATTTAGAACTTGGCAGAGGGAGGATATGAACTCCTTGGTGAGCTTGGTGTAAGAAGCAGTGTAGCTGAAGAAAATCTTCCACAATCCGGTAGCTACTAAAACATTCTCGATCCTATCGAAGATGCCGATCTGGTGGAAGGATGATTGGTGGCAGAACTGGGTCAGGCCGTACACTTTCATCTCCAGCTCTTTGTAACGCCTTTGGTGTTGAACCAGCCCAGTGAGTGGGCTAGGGGCTCCGATTCTGGCGTTGTAGTTGGGGCCTGTGATGCCTCCATTCTGGGTCGCTTCTCAACCTCAAATGGCCCGTCTGTCTTAGGGTTTGGGCATTTTTTCCCGATGGTGGCTTCATTTGTGGCCGGGGTTGATCCTCTATCCTTTCTCATCAACTTGGACGACAGTTTTCTTTGTATGTGCCATTTTCTATAATAACAATTAAACAAACAAGTTAAGTCAAAAAGGGTTGCTCGCTGAAACTTGCATTTACCCGATATTGGGCAAGGAATGAAGGTAGGAGTGTTGCCCGATATGGTTGGGCGATACCCTTAAAAACGGTATCGAGTTGAGAACCTAAGGAAAAACTTTCATGCGATATCTAAGTGCTCGTCACCAGAAGGTCGATACGTTTGTCACATGGTATTCGGCTCAAGATGATATCAGGCAGAAGGTAAAAACATTTCTCAGGAGAGGACAATAAGGTCTGGGTGATAGACCAGTATCAAGTGTCTCATCTAACTGAACCTACACAGTACGTGTGCTCGATAAGTGTGTCACACGATAATGGGTGTCACACGGCAAGGTTAAAAACACAATGCATCTATACGCGATAACAGAGACGATGCACACTGTGTTGTGTCGGGCGATACTCATGTCACCCGACACGAGTCGTAGCTTTTGCAAAATGAACTGAGCGATAGAGTCATTTATCGATATAAACACCCATGTTGTCATGTCACGCGACAGGGGTATCACTCGACATAGACTAAAGACCGATTAAAAATAAGGTGGTGAAGAAAACTGGCATGCTTATCGCGCGATAAGCAAAAACTTGGTATGCGTCAAAGGGTTCTGGCCGACATGGGCCAGAACACGATAAGGTAGCATGCGACACAGTTTGGCCAATACGGTACGCACGACACAAAGTTTAGCAATATGCAAGGCGCCTTGGGTTTTACCTGTATCGGGTAAGAAGATCTTTGACGTGACACGAAGGTCGGTAGACAAAGGCCGACTTGGGAGCAAGAATTGCAGGAAGGAATGCGCGATACGAGAGTAAAATGCAGGTAAATGGGTAACCTGACACGGTTAAACTCAAGTTACTATATATATCTGACCATGAGCGGGGTAAAATGGGTAAAAACCAGGACATGTGTCGTGCATGCACAAAAATCATCTTCTAGAGCTAAGTAAAACCTATCTAATCTGTCGTGTCGTGAAGATTTCAAGAAGAGAGTGCATCGCATGACACGCATGTCAGGCAGCGGAATCATGTCGCCCGATAGGCATCACCCAATGTACTTCTTACGTGACATGACTCTACGTGATACTTGCATCGTGCGGCGTGTGATGTGTTGGGTGACACGCCTGCTTGATACGTCTGTCGGTCTTTTAACATGTCCAGGCGCGCTAAGGCCAGACACGTTTCTTTCCTGACATACCACTTCAAAATGTGCAAAACTACAACCTAGGGTGTCACTCGATATGGTTCAATGTGTTTTTGGGCAACACAGCTATCACAAAAGTTGTCGCATAGAGCAAAAAAGAAAAGCAACATGTATGCCTAGCATACCCACAAAAGGGGTTAATGCTAAAGCAGAAATAAGGATAGAAAGACTACAAATCAGAAGGCACCTGATGGGTAAAACATCATTGGTCTGAGGGTAAATTCCAGCCTTATATAGTATTACTCACCAAGGCAAATAAAACTAAGTCGGTGGCCTATAAAATGAGAGAGTATGTACATGTGGCGTGGGTACAGGCTCGAGCCTTATTACAGTGAGATTGTTCATAGTGTACCTTGTAGGAAAAAGGAAATAACATCCTATTCTGGGAAAGTAAAAGCTCAAGCTGCCTCTCAAGGAGCGTTGTGGTTTCTATTGTAAGCTCAACATCTTTGGATCTTGGTATACCCCTCCGGTTGGGGCAGCTTCAGCATCCTGTAGGGGTATCTCAAATCTTCTCACAAAGGCTTCGTCTTCATAGAACCTCTTCACTCTATGTCTGTTGACTGGAAAAACTTTTGATTGACCATTCTTATCATAAAGCTTCATCATTCCAGACGAATATATCTTTGCTACTATGAACGGTCCGGACCACCTGGTCTGAAATTTTTTCTGGAAAAAGGCAAATAGAATATTTAAATAACAAAACCTTATCATTTTCATTGACATCCTTCTTCCTTAGGTGGGAATCATGCCAGACTTTGGCTCTCAGCTTGTATATCCTCACATTTTCATAGGCATGAAGCCTCAGCTCTTCAAGTTCTTGGAGCTGAAGAAACCTTTTCTTTTCGGCTAGCATTGGGTCCATGTTGAGATGCTTGATGGCCCAGTATGCCTTATGCTCCAACTTAAAGGACATGTAGAAAGCTTTCCCATATATCAAGTGGTACGACATGGTGCCCAATGACGTCTTGTAAGCAGTTCTATATGCCCAGAGAGCATCATCTAACTTAGTTGACCAGTCCTTGCGAGACTTGCCAACTGTTTTCTCTAAGATCTGCTTGATCTGTCGATTGGAAACTTCAACCTCTCCTGACGTCTGCGGGTGGTATGGCATGGCACTTTGTGATGAACACTGTATATGTGCAACATCTGTTCAAACTACCTTTATGCAAAGTGAGATCCACCATCACTGATGACGGTTCTCGGCACCCCAAACCTTGGAAAGATTATCTTGGTAAAGAGCTTTATCACTGCTTTGGCATCACATGTGGTGGTGGGTATAGATTCCACCCATTTAGAGGCATAATAAAATACAACAAGGATGTATTTGAAACCATAGGAGGAGGGGAAGGGTCCCATATAATCTATCCCCCACACATCAAAGATTTCTACCTCGATCCATTCTGACAGTGACATCTCATTCCGACAGGAAATGTTCCCAGATCTTTGACATTCACTACAGGACTTGATATAAGCATGAGCATCTTTGAAGAGAGTCCGCCAATAAAAGCCTGACTAGAGTACTTTGATTGCAGTCCTTTCACCTCCTAGGTGCCCTCCATAGGGGGAGGAATGACACTCAAATAAAATCTTCAGAGCTTCATCCTCTGGTATACACCTTCTATATAACCCATCAGCACAACACCTAAACAACAGAGGGTCATCCCAGTAATAGTTCTTCAAATTAGAGAAGAATTTCTTCTTCTGATTGTAGGACATTTCTGGGGGTAGCTTCTTGTAGGCCAGGTAATTGTAGAAGTTTTCATACCATGGTCCTTTAGGGTCGGCTAAGTGGGCAACATAGATAGATTCATCGACATAACTTTCATTTATTGGCAGTGGGTGGTCAGCCTCCACCCAGATCCTTGAAAGGTGGTCGGAGACCATATTCTTAGAGCCTTTCTTATCTAATATTTCATGATTGAACTCTTATAACAGCAACACACAACGCAAAAACTTGGGCTTCACGTCTTTTTTCTGCATTAAGTACTTGATGGCCCCGTGGTTGGTGTGAACTATCACCTTAGAGCCCACGAGGTAGGATCGAAACTTATCAAAAGCATATACAATCGCCAACATCTCATTCGCAGTAGTAATATAATTCAGTTGCGCCTCAACTAGGGTCTTACTTGCATAAAAGCTCACGTGGTGCTTTTTATCTTTTTTCTGACCAAGGACTACACCTATGGAAAAGTCACTGGCGTCGCACATGAGCTCAAAAGGAAGATTCCAGTCGGGGGACTGGAGAATGGGTGTGGATACCAAAGCATCCTTCAGAGTGGAGAACACCTTCATGCACTCATCCGTGAAATCAAATTTCACATCTTTCATCAACAGATTGGAAAGGGGCTTTGCGATCTTTGAAAAGTCTTTGATGAACCACCGATAGTAACCAACATGACCTAAGAAATTTCAGATACCTATGAGAGATGTGGTAGGATGAAGCTTGTCTATCACCTCCACCTTGGATCAATCAACTTCGATACCCTTGCTAGACACCTTGTGTCCTAGGACTATTCCTTCTTGCACCATGAAGTGGCAATTTTCCCAATTTAGGGTAAGACTTTTCTCTTCACATCTATTCATTACCAGAGATAGGTTATTAAGGAAATCATCAAAGGAGCTTCCATAAACACTGAAGTTGTCCATAAAGACCTCCATTTTATCCTCTAGAAAATCGGCAAAGATGGCATTCATGCACCATTGAAAGGTGGCAGGTGCATTACAATGTCCAAAGGGCATTCTTCTGAAAGCTAAAGTTCCGTAGATGCATGTAAAGGTGGTCTTTTCTTGATCGTCAGGGTGAATAGGGATCTGATAGAACCCTAAATACCCATCCAACCAGAAAAAGTAGGAATGATGGGTGAGGTGCTCCAGCATCTGATTGATGAATGGGATGGGGAAATGGTCCTTGCAGGTGGTGGTGTTGAGATTTCGGTAATCGATGAAAATCAGCTAGCCGGTCACCATCTTGGTAGCGACCTCGACTCCATTATCTCCTTTAACCAATGTTATACCTCCTTTCTTTGGGACAACTTGAATGGGACTTACCCATGTGCTATCGCTGATGGCATAGATTATTCCTACATCTCATAGTTTCACCACTTCTTTACTAACCACTTCTCGGGGCTTCTCATTTAGTTTCCTTTGGGGATGGGCATACGACTTGGAGTCCTCTTCCAGGTAGATCATGTGCATACACATAGAAGGACTGATCCCTCGTAGGTCTCTAATTGAGCCTCAACTCCTCAAGAAACGGATCTTTTTGGCTATCAGTCAACTCTGAGTTGATAATCACCAGATTCATCTTCTCCTCATCTAGAAAATGGTATTCCAAGCCTCTCAGCAAAACGTTCAACTCGGGCAGGGTATCCTTCTCTTGTTCATCAGTGGGGTCTTTATGGAGGGAAGCGTACATAACTATCTCCACAGGGCCTTCTTCTTCGGATGAACCTTCATCTTCTAGAAAAGCTAGCAATTCCTTGACCTCTGGATCCTCGACCTCTTGTGCCTCACCAGATAGGGTGCGCATCAGCGGGTCCATCATGTCCTTTTCTTCCATTACTTCATTGCATAGTTGTTGATAGCTTTCAACGAAATAAGAGGATTCAAAGAATGAAGGGGCTTTCATACAATCTCTGATATTGAAGTCGATGTGATCTCCTCCAACAATGATCGTAATCATACCCGCCTCTATGTCGATGAGGGCCCGTCCGGTTTCTAGAAAAGGTCGCCCAAAGATAATAGGGCATCTAGGATTTTCTACAGTATCGATCAAAACTATATCACATGGTATAAAGAATCGCCCAACTCGAATGGGCACATCCTCAACCACTCCGACTGGCTTGGTAAAGGTGTGATCAGTGAGCTGGATCCTCATGTTCGTGCTTACCATATCAGTGAGACCAATCCTCTTAGCAAGGGACAAGGGCCTCAATCTGATACTTGCCTCCAAGTCTGCTAGACCTTTATGGGTTATGTTATCCCCAACTTGAAAGGGTATGAAAAAGGTCCCATGATCTTTCTTCTTTTACGGAATACTTGCTTTGATGAAGGAACTAGACATTTGTGCCAGCTTTATGGTCTCAACATCTTCACCTCTCTTCTTTCTGGAAATCAGATATTTCAAAAACTTGGCATAAGTAGGTATCTCCTCAATGGAATCTAGGAATGGGATGTCAAGGTGCACTTTCTTTATTGAGGCAATAAACTTCTCGTATCTCTTTTTTCACCTGGGCTTTCACCAGCTTATGTGGGAAAGGTATGCGGGGTGCGTACTTGGCCGGACGTTCTTCAAAAGAAACATCGTTGGCTCTTTCTTTGGTCACTTTCCTTAACTTTGCTGGGACTTCCTCTAGTACCCCTTGGATAACCTCCTCAGTTGGTGATGTCATTGTTGTCTCTTCCTTTTCAATGGTTGGTTGTACCACTGTTCCTGATCGTAAAATGGCCATCTTTCCGATCTCATGTTCACGTGGATTTGTTTCAATATTGGAGGGAAAACATCCCACTAGATGATTGATGGTCTAGGCGAGGCTCGCTAGCTATTGGTCGATCTGTTTATTATGCTATTGGAGCTCCCCTATCTGGGATGAAAAGCGTCCCATCTGCTACTGCATCAATTTTAGTAAAGCCGTGCTGTCAACAAAACTTTTATGCATATTCTCATTCAAGTCATTCTGCTTTTTGGTGAAGGACATCAACTCCATCATCATAGATGGTCTCTGTGGTTGGCTCTGCTGGGAAGTCCATTGTTGTTGGAACCCTATTTGACGTTGTTGATTCGACGGTCCTCCTAAGGGATTACCGCTCACCAGCTGATGGGAATTCTCTGTTGCACTGGTGTTTCCGTAGGAGAAACCAGGGTGATCAGGGCTTCAGTATTGGACATAATTGATGTTTTCTGTATTGTCATCATTAAGATCTCCTTGAACGGTGTGCAGGCAGAAGTCGGACATATGGTTTGGCTCTCCACGGGTGACACAACTTCTCGCCACTTCCTGCCTTACTTTTCCTTTATAACCCTATTCCTTTAGGGTTAGGACATCGGTTACTATTTTTTCTAACTTCGTGATAAACATGTTAGCGAGATGCTCCCAATCGGGAAGACTCCCATCTTGCAGACTTGTGTACCACTCCAACGCTTTGTCTCTCAGAGAGAAAGGGAAGCATTGGATGTAGATGTGTTCTATCAGAACTCAATTGATCTTGAAGGTGTTGCAAGTCCTTTTGAAAGTTGTGAGATGGTTGTACGGGTTTTATTCAGTAGTATTCCCTCCAAATCGGTTATGTTGTAGCATCTGGAGGAAAGAAGGCTTCAACTCAAAGTTAGTAACGTTGAGGGGTTGTACAACCACTGGATTCCTTTCTTCATTTGCCCGGACTTGGACGAACGAGCGCAGGGAGCGGGCTTCTGGAGGTTTCTCAGCCATGACTCGTCAGAAGTGAAGATAGCTTGAAAAGGTGAGAAAGTACCTGGAAAGAAAGAATGTTGTAAAGGTATTAGTATGCTATATAAACTACGTGTAGTGAATATGTGCAGTATTATATGAATAAGTACAAGGCTTTTGGCAAAGTGCAAGCAAAACTTGAGTTCGTAGAACGGTTTTCATTGCCTATCCCTAGCAATGGCGTCAAAATGTTGACGAGCCTTAAACGTGGGTCCAAGAATTGAGTCATGTATAGGTTATCATACTTTAGAAATTTATCATACCCGAATGTTTAAGACATCCTGCAACTAGCACAAGGTCAAAATAGTATGGGGTTGAACACAGGGATAGGAAGAACGACACTTCAAAACTCAAGTTTTACTTCTCTAAGCACATCGAAAAAGTTCAGAGGATAAGGTTTTGATATGATGAGAAAGAAAGATAAAGAATCGAACAAAAAGCCTATTCCAAGGGGAGTTACCAGAAGAATTAAGGTTTTAAGGTTTAGCCATTTTTATAGAGGTTTTATATATTGGAAATTAAGGAGATAAAACTATAGTCGGGGTAAAGTACAAAGGAGGAAAACTTAACCGTAACAAGCAGTAGCGAAATACATCCTGCACCCTCTTCTCTCAAAGAGGGGGGCTCTAACTATGCACCAATTCTCTCTCTCAAGAGTACTGAACATAGACTAGAGTGGACAGATATGTCAGGGCAACCCTGATCCTGGGTACTCTCATACACCCGAATCATACCAAACTCTAGAGTTTACGACATCCCTCTGTCAATGGAGTCAAAATGAGAAACACGATTTGATAGCTAGTCAAAAGCATGATTCAAATAGAAGAGACTAGAGCTCAGATGTTATAAAGAAATCATCCTACAAAAAGGAACCATACACAGAACAATATGTGAAAAACTCCACAGATTCCATAAGCATAAAGAGATAAAAGGTTTAGTTACAATGCAATGGTAAATGAAAGTAAATTGCTGAAATAGGGAAGATAGGTATCGACCTCCTTGATATAGGAGGTCGACAGCAGCAGACCCCTAAGGTAAAGCTAACATGATATCGGGCAGGATCCCTATCGGGATACGACCGTGTCGGGTTCTTGACCATGTTAGGTCACGAACCGCGATAGGTAAAGGGCGTATCAGGATAGGAATCCCTACCCGATATGGCCGTGTCGGGCGGCGAGCCCTGTCGGACTGCAGCCACAATGAGTAAACCATATCGGGATGGGTATCATGTCATGTTAGGACATGTCTGAGGTTAGATTTGCCTTAGGCTCTCAATTACTCATATCAGACATGGTTGGGCAGACCGTCTCGGGTTGAGACCCATCTAGTGGCCTGACACATTTGTAGTGGCCTTGAAGGTCGTATTGCTCTACTGCTACTATTGGGTCGAGTCCTAAGTGAACTCCTCCCCTCCCTTTCAGGTTGGGGGTTTGCTCACCTAATATCGCCTGACAGGCATGGGAACTCAATGCACTAGCTCCTTTTTCTCTAAGAGTTAGCTTTCATGGGGTTCCGACCCATCCCATCGGAGTCATGTAGCTGCTATTTATAGGCAGAGGCTGGTGGGAGTTGTGGCCCTTGTTGGACTAGTTGTCCTTTGTTTGCTCCGTTAATGTGGCTTTGGGGGAAGGTCGACATGTCCGTCATCTGTCATAGTTGGCGGGGGGTGTCGCATGCCGGGTTGTGAGTAGATCACCATGGATCGTGTCAGGTAAAGACCCTGGTAGAATGCAACATCGAAAGGTGGTCGTGTCAGGTGGCAAGGTCTATCAGGCGAAGGACCATGGCGGGCAAGGTTCCTTGTCGGGTAATAGCATTCAGTCCGTCAGGGCTCCCGTGCCGGATTGCTGCCATATTGGGTAGCCACCATGACGGGTAAAAGGCGTATCACTTTGCCGCTTTGATGGGCTGGGGTAGTTAACTTGTTGTGGATTGGCTGGGATGGGCCCATTAGCAATCTTTTGGTGGGAGAATAAGAGAAACTCTGCAAAAGATAGGAAATGTTGTCATGAGCATAGTGGGCATTAATTATATTCAATAAATAAGATAAAATGGAGAGGAAGTCAGGTTTGGAGGTAGTTTTGATAGTAAAATATAAGCTCTAGCAGCCATGAAATGGGTGTTATCATCATGTTACAAAGATAACAATGTTGTGTGATGATCTAAAGGGTTGCAATACCTAGATCCAATAATCATGATGATAATGATATGATGGGATGAGGATTCCCAATAATGTGATAAGGGACTGAGATCCCAAGTACCAAGAATCTAAATGTGTTTTAAAGACTAGATATATTACACCTTGCTTTGTAGCATTGTTGTGATTAATGATTATAACTTGTTTGATGCTAAAATAATGATGTAATGCATATAATATATCACTACAAACCCTAAAATGTTGCCCTAACCAGAGATCCATCAGCGTCAGAATTTGCTGAATGGTGAAACGAGTTCCCCGTGGTATAACCCAGAATGCATATTTTTTAATATGTGGGGGCATGGTGCCCAAGTGACCATGACTCGGTAATTTCATAAGAATGTCTCAATAGAGAACGGTGAACTGACTCATGACTCATAGTATGGTGCCTATGTGACCATGACTCAGAGTATGGTTCCTATGTGACCATGACTCAGTAATTTCATAACTGGGGATGGTTGTGAGTAGATGTTCCCCTAAGAGAGCACAGTTGACGTTGTATCGCTGAGTGAGGATGCCTTCGTACCCCGACACAACTATTTTGTAGCTGAATCAAGATGTCCTGCTAAGCCTAAGTGGTCTCATACTGACTGAGACAAGTGAGGTCATGGAAACTGGCTCTCCCATTGACCTTGTATGGTACCGACTTGTGAGAAGTTTGTGGTTGGTTGGAGATGAACGGGGTATGCTTCATCTCCTCAGGACATAAGTGTGATTGTAAAATATGTTCAGCCGTGTAGCATATCTGCTTAAGGGTTGAATACAGAAAACATTATTTGATGTATAATTAAGTTATACATCTTAGTTGATAGATGTTATTTATTGCAAAGAAGATAGATGATTTATAACTCTACCATGGGTAGATGCAATGTTCTCCTTAAGAAAGGATATTATCTTATTCTATTCATACAATGATTAATCTTGCATGTTAATATAAAAGAATCCATGCTCAGTTTTATAATGTTTATCTGCAATAATAATATGGACGGCAGAGAGTTATATCTCTCGCTGGGACAATTGCCTCACCCCGTGGGATCCACAATTTATAGGTGGACGTGCACAAGGTCACGAAGACCTTTCTGCATAAGAGGAACAACAACTGAGACAGTAGTGACAACTCAAGTTGAGTGTACTGTCTGTCGTGTCTTGTAGATAGAAGTTCTATATGTCGTCTCTGTACTCTCAGGTCCTTGGAGTCAGTTCATAATGGTTTCATGAATAATATGAGATTTTGGCTTATGTACCTCGAGGTTTTATGTTGCTCCAGTATGTATTTTGATAGAGTAACTATTATATGTTATCCTCAAGATGAGATGAAACAATGTTGTACAATGTAAATCAAGATATGTATGGGTTTTGGATCCTTCAGTAAAAGTTTTCTGATCAAGGATCTCTTTGCCAAAAAAAATATTTTAAATTTTAGTGATTTTTTTGTTAATCTGTTGATTATGTTTATTTCGCTTAATTAATAATGATTTGTTTGTCAGTTTGATGACAGTCGTTACAATTTTGGTATCAGAGCTTAAGGTTCGCTGAGTATACAGAGACATAGGTTTAAGGTGTTGACTATGTTCTAGTGTCCTCCAGTATATCTTATAAGTGACTTCTTCTTGTGAAGAAGATAGAGTAAAGCTTAAAGATGTCTGGAGAACACAAGGAGTACATTGCTGAAAGCAATGTTGTTGTACCAAGAGAAGGAGCAAGGGATCAGGTGAGAGGAGAACGAATGCCTGAGAATCCCCAAGATGATCCAAATATGATAAGGAATCCTTATTTTAATACCACTGATAGGCAGGTTAGGACAACACAGATGCATATAGTGGACTGGGTATTAGCAACACAACCCAGATTACCAGCCCTGAATGATGAAGTTTTGGACTCTAATAGGATTCCTTATAACATCCCTGACCTGGGTTATGGCTTAAACCTATAAGTTTTTTTTAAGTAAGTTGTTTACAAACTTTTTTTACTCTTTTCAAAAGTAATTAAGACTCCTATAGAGTTTAAAATTTCAAGCTTGAGCTTATTTGCAAACTATTTGTGCATTATATGATCGTTTGGGCATAAAGTGCAATTTACCCAAGATGAGGGGATATATTGCAAAATGTCACATGTTGAATGTACCTCATATGTTTTATCATCATAATAGAGAGAATGATGTTAAATTATGGCTTTTGTAAAGCCTAAATTTCAAGTTGTAACTTGTTTGAATAATGTTAGTGCATTATGCACCAGTTTTGGTACAAATTGTAATTTACCCAAAATGCATGGTTAATATGTAAATGACCACCTCTAGAGTGTCCCTACTCCCACCTAGTATCATATAGAGGAGAGATTAAGGAGGCGACACCATGTTTGAATCAATTATGAGTGATGGTACTCTTGGTGATGAAATGACCAAGAAAGGGGTTGAATGTGAAGCCCTAACTTGAGTTGTATCAAGTTGAAAAGCTTATATATGAGTGCCTATCGTCCAAGGAGCCATATGAGGAGTATCATATCGGTTTTTAGACTCTTGGAAAAGGCCATTACATGCAAAGAACCTCAAGGAGGTGAAGTGTATCAGTTTACAACTTCCTTAGAAAAGTTGTATCGGGTTGTGAATAAAGTGGTGATTTATTTGATATATCTTATTCAAAGGGATAAGTAATGGACGAAATATCATCCTTAGATTATCCTCAAGTGTTTTTCATGTCAAGATAAATTTGAGTACATGCATGTACACGTGTCAACCATGCATGGACATGTGGCACCTAGTAGCTCAAATTGATGACACCTCATTTATACACTTTTTCATGAACCTCAAGTATATATACCCCTCTTTTCACCCACTAGTGAATATTTTCGAATCTTACCACCCTCTTTCCCTAAGGTATCATGCATAGGGTCCTTGTATCGTGAAGGAGTGAAGTGTTATTGTGCATAGGGCCTTGGGTATCATCCATAGCAAGTTCATATCGGCCAAGTAAGGTGGTATCAGCCTAGTAAGGTGATATCGGCCATAGTGAAGTGTTTTGACTACAAGTGAGGGGGATATCGGCCAAGAGTGGTGGCATATCATGCATGAGTATTGGGGTATCGTGAAAAGGTTCTAAGGAGCAATAAGGAGCTCATACTTAATCATAAGAGGAGTTGTGAAGTTCATCTTCAACCTTGGGAACGTGAAGCTTTGGAGCTTGGAGCTTTGAAGTTGTTCTTTAGGCGGGTTATATAACTTGAACCCAATTATACTATTATGCACCTTCAATTTTTTCATACTTGTTGATCTACTTGCAATTTTGATTTCTCTTGAATAATTGATGATCCTTTGAGTTCTAAAAGCTTCATGGGACTGTTGTCCATGACTTAGAATAGTAAGAATAAAGGTCTAGAGGTTGATGGTGATGACATCATCAAAGGTAAAGTGATATCAAGTTAAAGCACACACCTCTTTGCCCGATATGGTGTGAAGCATACACACACACCTATTTTACCGATATGGTGTGAAGCATACACACACACACCTCTTTGCCCGATATGGTGTGAAGCATACACACACAAACCTCTTTTCCCGATATGGTGTGAAGCATACACACACACACATCTTTGCCCGATATGGTGTAAAGCATACACATACACACCTGTTTTCTCGATATGGTGTGAAGCACACACACATTCCTCAAAAGTGATATGGAAGCACACATACACCTCAAGGGTGATATGGTAAGCATAATTAGTAACAATTTGACTATCGGTTTGGTGGCGGTCGCCACAATTTTGGTATCAGAGTCGAAGGTTCGCTGAGTCTACAGAGACTTAGGATTAAGGTTGTTGAGTCTGTTCTAGTGTTATCCAGATTATCTGATAGTGACTTCTTCTCATATAGGAGAAGAAGTAAAGCTTAAAGATGGCTGGATCACATGAAGAACATGTTGCTGAAAGCAGTGTTGCTGCACCAGGAGGAGGTGCAAGGGATTAGGCTAGAGAGGAACTAGTACCTGAGAATCCCCAGCTTGACAAAGATTTAATAGAAAACCCAGCTTTTCATGCTATGTTTGGACAGTTCATGAACACAATGACACATATGGCAGATCAGATGCAAGCATCAGCACCTAGGGAACTGATAACACCAAATTTTGTGACGTTTTTGCCCTTTATTCTGTTATCAAAACTACCCTTTTCTGCTATTTTCCTCTATTTTATTAGCATTTTCACAATAATTGGCCAAGCAACACTCTTATTCCAATTTTTCCTATCTTCTACAGAGTTTTCCTCATTTTTGTGCAATAAGGCCGATCCCGGCCTACTATAAGTCTAAGCCTGTCTCGACCTTCCTGACGCCCGATACAACCCAGCCTGACAGGGGCTGGGCGACACGAGAATGATCGGCGGAGAAGGGCGCTGCGCAAGAAGGACGTGTCGGCCAACATACCGTCTACCCGACAGGGAGCCAAAGCCGCATCGACGACCAAACTCGTCGGGCGACACAGCCACCCACTGGCAGGTGTGCCACCAGCCACGTGACTGATAGCCAGCGCCTCGCGCCGAGACATACCTGTATCGGCCGTCCACATCCATCGACCGGCGTATAAGAGAGCTACGTGGCGTTTCCAGCACCATAACTCCTTCAACCGCCGCCTATAAATAGCAGCTACAGGAAGCCGAAAAGAGGGTCAGAAAGTCGGAAGGTCGGAAGGTCGCAAAGTCAGAAAGTCGGAGAGGTCGGGATAGGTCGGACAAGTCGAGAGAATTCGGACAAGACAGTTCGGAAGCCACCTTCGAAGGAAGTTGTGAGAGCAAGAGTATCGCGCCCCAATGCTTGTGCCGGGCGACACTAGGTGATCTTTCCCTCATCCCGAGAGGGAAGGGATGGTTCACTTAGTGTTGTCCCGGGCGACACTGCGGGCCGATATCGGCCAGCGAAGATGAGCGACACGAGTGCCCGACAGTAGACTCGTAGCTCTTTGCCCGACACGATATCGAACCCGATACGCTCCGCCTATCATGCGTGCCGCCCGAGAGGGCGCGCCGCCCGACATGAGCGTATCAGACAGGGTCCTTGAGCGATACAGTCAGTCGTCAGTTGGCGCTGCCCGAGAGGGGGTGCCGCCCGACATCGCCGTATCGGGCTCGGCTCCTGACCGGTATCGGGCAGGAGAGCTACAGTGGTCTGTCGTTCTTCTACATCAAGAAGGCGACATCTATCTTTAATTCTGTTATTTAAATTCTTAGCTTATGCATTGTATTAAGACCCTTATTGCTTATGGAAATAGAAATGCTTAACTGCTATTTGTTTAATGCTTGGTGCCTTATGATTGGGTAACTGCTGTGTTGGATATCTAAACTCTAGCTTGCATATTTTGGATCGCGTTTCGCTTAGCTACCGAATCGTCTTTCCCGTCACAACTACTTCGAGAGTTGGGTTGTGGCTCTAGTGTTTGGTCCGGTTCTGGAGTATGAGAGTGCCCGGAACGGAGTTGTTTTAGTATCATTCCACTCTAACTTGAGCCCAACAACCTCGAGAGGGGTGTTGAAGCTTGGTTAGAGGCACCCGCTCTGAGAGGAGGGGTGCAGGGTGTTACTGCTACCGCTTGTCTTACTGAAGTCTTATCCCTTGCATTACGCCTTAAACTACAGTTTATCTTTCTATTTCCTATTGCATGAAAATTCCTAAAAACTGCTAAATGACAAAATCTTAATCTTTCTTGTAACTCCAGTTGGAGATAATTTTCTTTGATTTAATCGTGACAACTTGTTGTTCCCCTTCAGGGAACTTTAATATCTCTTTATACCCACCGGAGTGTAGAGTGTCGATTCAGAGTCGTCAACACGACCCACCTTGTCCCTGTGTTCGACCCCGTATGACTACTTCGACCCCGTAAACAAAGTTGCGGGGGCCTAGAAGGATTCGGGTTATAAATGTGAAGGCTCGACTACCTCAAATACGCCTCCAATTTTAGGACGCGCGATTTAGGCCGGTCAACTTTCTGGCGCCGTTGCCGGGGACAAGGCAAATGGCACTGTTGACGAATCCGAAACCACTAACTACACTCCCGTGCCTCAAGCTTAGAAATAGGCTTGATAGCACCTCTTTTTCTTTTTCTTTTTCTTTAAGCATTATTCTTTGCGTGAACCAAATAACTCTGTGTTCTAACTTGATTTCTCGTGATATTTCAGGTACCCTGCAAAGCTGTAACCTGCTCCACCGAGCCTTGATACCATGCCTCGTTGTGAGCAACCCCTTTCTGAGGGCGAATGTCAGAGCCAAAGCGAGAGGGCGACCCGGCTTAATTGGGTTGGTCAGCTTTCCGCCTACATAAAAAGACTGGACACCATTATCAACCAGTTGGTACAGGGGACGTTTACCAACCCTGGATCTCTGAATTCCATGCAACACCAGATGGCGAGTCTGCAGATGTGCCAATGGGAGGTCGATCAACGGCTATCTCAGATGGCTGCTCTGATGAAGAACCCTACGGGAAAAATGCTCCCTCACCCTGAAACTGCAGTAATGGCAGTGCTTAGATCAGGAAAGACGGTAGAGCGCGCTGATGAAGCCCCACCGGAACCTGAGCAAGGGCCCAAGGATGCTATTCCAGCAGGAGGCGGAGGTAGGCCTGCAGAAGCCCAAGAGCCTGCACCGAGACCGTCCGATGAGCCATCTGGTGGGAGGAATCCCTATGCTCCCAGGATACCGTTCCCGTACAAGCTGATCAAGGCAAATCTGAAAAAGCGGCACGAAAGGTTCATGGACTCGATCAGGAAGCTGCATCTTGAAGTCCCCTTCCTTGACGCTTTGGAGGAGATGCCCACATACGCCAAGTTTCTCAAAGATCTAATATTGAATAAAAGGAGGGGAGGAAGGATAGAGACAGTGTACCTAGCCTCCACTTCCTCTGCCTTCGTAAAGCCCAACTTGCCAACTAAGAGAAGGGATCCCGGAGCTTTCACAATCACATTCGCCATCGGGGACAATGTCGAGCGGAAAGGTCTAGCGGACTTGGGAGCAAGCATCAGCCTCACGTCCTTATGTTTCGCGCAAAGGATGGGTTTGACCGACATGGTTCGAACCAATATGCGGATTGAACTGGCGGATCACTCCTTCAAAAGACCTGTTGGCATTGTCGAAGATGTGCCGATTAGGGTCGGTGATTTCTTTATTCCCTACGACATCGTCGTCATCGACACAGCTGAAGATCCCAGATGTCCGATCATCTTCGGACGCCCTTTCTTGGCAACAGGGAGGGCGCTGATTGATGTCTCTGAACGGATAATCACCTTGAGGGTTGGAAACAACCACATGGACTTCAAGATGAAGGAGATCATGAGAGGTCCATCCCTGTCTGAATCGGCCTATTTTGCGGATAGTTACAATAAATTCTGCGAGCAAATAGAGGAGGATATCCGGACAGTGGACCCCCTCGCAAGGGCAATAAGCTGTCAGGATCCCGACCTCGAAGATCCTGAGGTCGTGAGGCATCTCGACCTTTTCAACCTTTCTGACAAAGACTTGCAAGAAGAAGAGGAGGAGGTGAACTCTGCGAAGTATGCCTCCCTTGAGGGAGAACCTCAGGAGGAGACACCCCGAGCAAAGCCGGATTTAAGAGCGTTGCCTGAAGGACTGAAGTACAAATTTTTAGATGAAGAACAGAGGAACCCAGTCATCGTAAACGCCGATCTTTCAAGCAATCAGCTAGACTGGCTCCTTGAGGAGTTAAGACTCCACAGGGGGGCTATAGGATATTCCGTAGATGATATCAAAGGCCTTAGCCCCGCCCTTTGCATGCATCACATCAACTTGGATGAGTCTGCCAAGCCTCTGGCCCAACCCCAGAGGAAGCTGAATCAGATGCTCAAGGAGGTCGTCAAGAAAGAGGTAATAAAGCTTAGGGACGTGGGGATCATTTACCCAATTAGCGACAGCAATTGGGTAAGCCCGATCCATGTAGTACCCAAGAAAGGCAGAATGACTGTGGTTAAGGGTGAGAAGGGTGACGAGGTGGCGGTAAGGACCGTCACCAGTTGGCGAATGTGCATTGATTACCGAAAGCTAAATCAGGCTACAAAAAAGGATCATTTTCCGCTACCTTTTATTGACCAAGTTCTTGAAAGATTAGCGCATCACGATTATTTTTGTTTTCTTGATGGCTTTTCAGGATTTTACCAGGTACCCATCTTACCCGACGACCAAGAGAAAATGACGTTCACCTGCCTTTACGACACTTATGCTTTTAGAAGGATGCCCTTCGGACTCTGCAACGCCCCCGCCACCTTTCAAAGATGCATGATATCAATGTTCTCAGATTTTCTAGAAGACATCGTGGAAGTTTTCATGGACGATTTCTCCGTCTATGGAAAGGACTTCGATAGCTGTCTGAAGAATTTGTCGTTAGTACTTCAAAGGTGCGAGGAAAATAGTCTGGTCCTGAACTGGGAAAAATGTCATTTCATGGTGCGGGAGGGCATCGTTCTAGGGCATAAGATCTCAAGGTGTGGGATCGAGGTGGATACCAGCAAAGTCGAAGCTATATCTAAGCTTCCTCCACCAAAATCCGTCATGGGGATAAGAAGCTTCCTCGGGCATGCCAGATATTACCGAAGATTCATCAAGGACTTCTCAAAGATTTCCAAACCATTGTCCAATCTTCTGGTAAAAGATGTTGAATTTGTTTTCTCTAACGATTGTCTCAGTGCTTTTCAGGCCCTGAAAAATGCTTTAGTATCACCACCTATCCTTCAAGCGCCAGATTGGGGTTTACCCTTTGAGCTAATGTGCGACGCTAGCGACTACGCAGTTGGAGCAATCCTGGGGCAAAAGAAAGATAAAAAGCACCATGTGATTTGCTACGCAAGTTGCACGTTGGACGAAGCACAGGTAAACTACACAACCACCGAGAAGGAGATGCTCGCGATCGTCTTCACGTTTGACAAGTTCAGGTCGTATCTGGTCGGATCCAAGGTCAAAGTATACACAGATCATGGGGCAATAAAATACTTAATGCAAAAGAAAGACGCAAAGCCCAGATTGTTGAGATGGGCCTTGTTACTCCAAGAGTTTGATCATGTAATTATCGACAAGAAGGGCACGGAAAATGTGGTCGCAGACCACCTATCGAGGATAGTGGCTGAGAGACAGAGAGGGCCACCAATCGACGACGACTTTGGCGACGAAGCTCTTATGATGGCTGAAGCTCAAGAAGAAGGTTTGCCCTGGTTTGCAGACATCTGCAATTTCCTTGCCTGTGGAGAGCTGCCTCCTGACATCACCTACAATCAAAAGAAGAAGCTATTCGCAGATGCCAAGAATTATTACTGGGATGATCCTCTCCTGTTCAGAAGATGCGCAGACAACTTGTACAAGAGGTGCATCCCGGAAGAAGAAACCGCTGATATCCTGAAGGGATGCCACGCCTCCCCCTATGGTGGACACCTGGGTAGCGAAAGAACAGCGGCGAAATTGCTACAATCAGGTTTCTACTGGCCCTCCTTATTTAAAGATGCTGCACGATTTGTAAAGGTTTGCAAAGAGTGCCAGTCAACGGGAAATATAGGGCGGAGGAATGAAATGCCAATGGCAAGATGGATCGAAGTGGAAATATTTGACGTATGGGGGATTGATTACATGGGGCCGTTTCCCCCATCCCAAGGGTATCAATACATACTAGTGGTAGTAGATTATGTATCGAAGTGGGTAGAGGTGGTAGCGACCCAAACATGCGACGCCAAGTCGGTTATTAAGCTTTTTGAGAAGACCATCTTTCCCCGTTTCGGTGTATCGCGCACCATAATAAGCGACGGCGGATCACACTTCGGATAAAGGCAGTTTGAAGCGCTCCTACGTAAGTATGGAGTAAAACATAAGATCGCTACGCCCTACCACCCACAGACATCGGGGAAGGTAGAGGTCTCAAACAGACAGATCAAGCAAATCTTAGAAAAGACTGTCAGCCGCACGCGGAAAGACTGGTCTATGAAACTTGACGACGCATTATGGGCCTACCGTACTACTTACAAGACGCCCATTGGAACCACCCCCTACCGTATTATATATAGAAAATCCTGCCATCTGCCTTTGGAACTAGAACACAAGGCCCTTTGGGCGATTAAGTTCCTAAATATGGACCTAGACAAAGCAGGAGAAAAGAGGTTTTTGCAGCTTCAAGAGCTCGAAGAGCTGAGGATTCACGCCTACGAGAATGCAAAGATCTACAAGGAAAGAACAAAAATGTGGCATGATGCCCACCTTAGGAGAAAGGATGTGAGCGATGGGGATAAGGTCTTGTTATTCAAGTCCTCCATCCGTCTTTTTCCTGGGAAATTACAGACAAGATGGTTGGGACCGTTTTCTGTGTCAAAGATATACCCATCAAGAATGATGGAGCTCCGCGACAAGGATGACCCGACTAAGATCTTCAAGGTGAACGGGCACAGAGTGAAAAGGTTTTATGAAGACGAAGCTTTTGTCAGCAAAGTAGAGATTGACTTGCTGGATGTGGGCACAACCGAAGAGCCTACACCGGTCGAGCTGGCGACGGAAACTTCAGCGCTCCTCGGGAGGCAGCCCGAGTCATAGATTAGGATACATTTCTTTTCTTTGTAAAAACAAACATTATGGACTGTAATAAGGCCCGAGTCAGTGCATGCGCACGTGTGCTGACTCTTTTTGTTTTATGGGCCACCGCTGTGTTTTGCGGAGCATTGAGGAGTAATATCATCTGAGGTAGGAGATCCTTCTCTATACCAATGATGTTTTACCCTGCAATGGCCTTTTACTTCACCCAGGTTTAGTTTTGGCCTTTTGACCGCCTGCTTTTCTACCGTGTCGACCAGCTGGGCGCAGAACCACTTGTATCGGGCAGCCTCGCCCCGGGTGTCGCAAGGGCAGCAGATGACCCTTGGACTGCCCGATGGGACTGCGCATCTCGGGAATGGCGTGACTAAAATGCCCGACGCGCGCCATGTTTTGCCCGTTTTACCCCCCAGCTGGGTTCTCTATAAATAGCGTGGAGGTTTCTTCGTGTCAGGCTATCATTTTCTCCTTTTTGCCACCTGGAACGCATGCAGTGATCCTCCCTTTTTCTCGTGTGTCGGCCATCTTGCCTTCGCCCTAGTAACGGGCGATGCCTCCTGAGAGCAAGGGTAGCCCGACACACCTTTTGCCCGACACGTTTTCTCTCGCCCGGCACAGGTTTTGTATCGTGCAAAGCGTATCGGCCGGCTTGTTGTTTTCTTACCAAACGACATGGCTTGTCGCCCGATAGGGTTGTAGACCGACACGATTATCGACCGATAACCCTGTCGCCCGACGCCAGTATCTTTTACCGAGCCGCTTATCGGGTTTACATCACCTATAGATTTTCTATCGCCCGACATGCTTTCGCGCGTAACGCCGGTCGATAGCATTTTCCCGATGTATCGTATCGGGCGTCATGCTTCTCACGGCGATGTCATGTTTTTGCTTCATGTGACCTCGAATCGCCCGTCACACCTGTGTCGGGCGTCGAGTCATATCGCGCGACAACATCGTGTCGTCCGATCACTTATCACACAATTTTAATAAGTTTTTCTTTCTTTCTTTCTTTTTCATCTTTCTTGCCTAACGGATGAATAAATTCTAATTTTGAATAATAGGTATGGCTCGTATGGAGCAAACCACCGGCCGCGCCAATAAGCACGGCGCGGGAAACAGTAACAACAGTTGGGCAGAAGCGGCAACAACAATAAAAGGGGAGATTTTTCTTGATTTGGTAGCTCCAATAGCGAGTCACCTAGTTATCAGCCTGTCTTTGGGGTGGCTTGGGACCATCTCCAGAGACAGCAAGAGTGCGGCAACCAAGGCCTCCAAACAAGTTCGAGGCACCTCAGTTCCGTCCTCTTAAGGGAGAGGGCCCACCCTGACTACACACTCCTGGGAACTGAACTAGGGACTGATAATCAGTCCTTTTGTTTACGTTCACAACGGAGATGTGAAGAAAGGGCGGGTCATAAGTGAATTTTGAGGGTTACGCTCAAGCTCAACCACTGCATAGCCAAAGCGAACCCGCTAGACAACCTCCTAATGGCATGCTGCAACTTCGTAGGAGCATTTTGCAGCACATCAGCGAGCTAACCCTCACTGGCTAAACTTTACCTCACTTTTGCTTTATTCTCTACTCTGGGACAGAGTATGGAGTAAGTTTGGGGGGGTACCCTTATGCCGGTGAGGGGGGGTATAAATTTTCTTTTAACATTTCAAGCTTTCTACAATATTCACTCTCTTTTACCTGATGTGCTCTTATATCTTCCTGTATATTTGATCTACGCACGCATGTCGTATATATATAAAAAATTTTAATTTTCAAAAATCTTTCCTCTGCAAATTTCTATCCCTAGGCATATGTACAAAGTTGTTGTTATAATAAAAATCTATTGTGACTTCTTGCAAAGTTTACTTTCTGTATATTTAACGAGTTACAAGTTCTGTCATATCTTTCTGATAATGTTGTCTCAAACAAACAAAAGATTGTGCCTTGCCATCCAAAAATTTTCGAAAAATAATAATCTCGCAAACAGCTAAGAGACGAGTATGGAGAAGGAAAAAGCTGCCCAAACAGTAGATATCTCTTTTGTTTTCCCTTACCCAGCAAAAATTCCAAAAAAAGAAAGAAGCCTTATGAGCGTGAATAAAAGTATGAGAGTTGTGCCCAATAAAAGAAAAGAAAAAATATATATACATATATACACACTTGTTTTCCAAAAGTACCCATCTTTAGGCATGGTAGATCCGGGGCAGTGGTACGTAGGATGTGAAATCACTGCTCTAAAGCCAACTGGCTTGGACTGCAGGGACCACTTGCCCGTTAACGGACCCTTACCTATATGGACTGATGGGAAACAAGAAGAAAAACCCAAAAAGCCTTAGCCTACCCTATACACAACTTTCTGTCCCTAAAATAAAGCTGTTTGGTGTGGAAGCTAACTTTGGAATCATACACCAAAGTCTCGCTGAAGCTGTGGAGAAGAAAAATTTTACTTAAATAATAAGGCAAGTAGGGCAAGGTCTTTTGTTCGCATTAAGACAACATTACCTCCAAGACATCGCAAATCTTGTGCTACCCTTTAGCCTTAAAGTTTTGCTGTGCAAGAAGAAGCAACACAAAGTTTAGTTTAAATATTGATTGAGGACAATCAAAAAGCTATGTTTGGGGGAATTGATAACACCAAATTTTGTGACGTTTTTGCCCTTTATTCTGTTATCAAAACTACCCTTTTCTGCTATTTTCCTCTATTTTATTAGCATTTTCGCAATAATTGGCCAAGCAATGCTCTTATTCCAAATTTTCCTATCTTCTACAGAGTTTTCCTCGTTTTTGTGCAATAAGGCCGATCCCGGCCCACAATAAGTCTAAGCCCGTCTCGACCTTCCTGACGCCCGATATAACCCAGCCCGACAGGGGCTGGGCGACACGAGAATGATCGGCCGAGAAGGGCGCTGCGCAAGAAGGACGTGCCGGCCGACATACCGTCTACCCGACAGGGAGCCAAAGCCGCATCGACGACCAAACTCGTCGGGCGACACAGCCACCCACCGGCAGGCGTGCCGCCAGCCACATGACCGATAGCCAGCGCCTCACGCTGAGACATACCTGTATCGGCCGTCCACATCCATCGACCGGCGTATAAGGGAGCTACATGGCGTTTTCAGCACCATAACTTCTTCAAATGCCGCCTATAAATAGCAGCTACAGGAAGCTGAAAAGAGGGTCGGAAAGTCGGAAGGTCGGAAGGTCAGAAAGTCGGAAAGTCAGAGAGGTCGGGATAGGTCGGACAAGTCGAGAGAATTCGGACAAGACAGTTCGGAAGCCACCTTCGAAGGAAGCTGTGAGAGTAAGAGTATCGCGCCCCAGTGCTTGTGCCGGGCGACACTAGGTGAGCTTTCCCTCATCCCGAGAGGGAAGGGATGGTTCACTTAGTGTTGTCCCGGTCGACACTGTGGGCCGATATCGGCCAGCGAAGATGAGCGACACGAGTGCCCGACAGTAGACTCGTAGCTCTTTGCCCGACACGATATCGAACCCGATACACTCCTCCCGTCATGCGTGCCGCCCGAGAGGGTGCGCCGCCCGAGAGGGTGCGCCGCCCGACATGAGCGTATCGGCCAGGGTCCTTGAGCGATACAATCAGTCGTCAGTCGGCGCTGCCCGAGAGGGGGTGCCGCCCGACATCGCCGTATCGGGCTTGGCTCCTGACTGGTATCGGGCAGGAGAGCTACAGTGGTCTGTCGTTCTTCTACATCAAGAAGGCGACATCTATCTTTAATTTTGTTATTTAAATTCTTAGCTTATGCATTGTATTAAGACCCTTATTGCTTATGGAAATAGAAATGCTTAACTGCTATTTGTTTAATGCTTGGTGCCTTATGATTGGGTAAGTGCTGTGTTGGATATCTGAACTCTAGCTTGCATGTTTTGGATCGCGTTTCGCTTAGCTACCGAATCGTCTTTCCCGTCGCAACTACTTCGAGAGTTGGGTTGTGGCTCTAGTGTTTGGTCCGGTTTTGGAGTACGAGAGTGCCCGGAACGGAGTTGTTTTAGTATCATTCCACTCTAACTTGAGCCCAGCAACCTCGAGAGGGGTGTTGAAGCTTGGTTAGAGGCACCCGCTCTGAGAGGAGGGGTGCAGGGTGTTACTGCTACCGCTTGTCTTACTGAAGTCTTATCCCTTGCATTACGCCTTAAACTGCAGTTTATCATTCTATTTCCTGTTGCATGAAAATTCCTAAAAACTGCTAAATGACAAAATCTTAATCTTTCTTGTAACTCCAGTTGGAGATAGTTTTCTTTGATTTAATCGTGACAGCTTGTTGTTCCCCTTCGGGGAACTTTAATATCTCTTTATACCCACCGGAGTGTAGAGTGTCGATTCAGAGTCGTCAACACGACCCACCTTGTCCCTGTGTTCGACCCCGTATGACTACTTCGACCCCGTAAGCAAAGTTGCGGGGGCCTAGAAGGTTTCGGGTTATAAATGTGAAGGCTCGACTACCTCAAATACGCCTCCAATTTTAGGACGCGCGATTTAGGCCGGTCAGGAACCAGCTCCCAATGAGAGACATGGATCTAGTAAGACCTTTGAGTGGTTACGTCGGATA
This sequence comes from Alisma plantago-aquatica, assembly GCA_963693085.1. Taxonomy (NCBI): domain Eukaryota; kingdom Viridiplantae; phylum Streptophyta; class Magnoliopsida; order Alismatales; family Alismataceae; genus Alisma; species Alisma plantago-aquatica. The sequence continues at coordinate 753,213,098 of OY856413.1, forward strand.
GGATCCACTGAATATGCCAGTACAGCTGACCCAACAGACACAGATTCATGGCTCACTAAGTTGGAGAAAGCCTTTAGAATCCTCAGTATTCTAGAAACTGAGAAAGTTAGGCATGTTGTGTACCTGTTAAAAGGAAGTGTTGGCCACTGGTGGGCCATTGAGGAAGAGAAACGACCAGGTGTTGAGGTCAAATGGAGAGAGTTCTGACATGAGCTTGTGAGTAGATACTTTCCCAAGACTTATCTGGATGAGAAAATCACGCAGTTTGAGCAGATTAGGTAGGGACCACTGAACATTAGTGAGTATGAAGCTAAGTTTATGGAGCTTCTACAATTTTGTCCACACATGGCTACTATAGATGAGGAGAGAATTTGGCATTTTGAGAAGGGTTTGAACGTTGAATTAACCACACATGTATCTGCTCTAGAGAATAGAAAGAGGTTTGCCACCTTTGTGGAGTTAGTTAGATTGATAGAAAGGTCTGTGACTGAGAAATGTGAAGCCAATAGTAGGAAAGCATATGCATAGTTCCAAGGACAGAGGTCTGAAAGTTTTAAGAAACTAAAGTTTTCTACACCAATAGCACCATAGAAGTTTAGTGCTCAGATACAGTGGACATCCAGTAAGGGTAGAGGTTGTAGTCTACCACCAAGTATAGCCCATAGTTCAACATCAATATCAATAACAAGACCATCTAGGCCAAAATGGGAAAACCTAAGCTATTACTAGTGTGGGAATCTAGGACATCTGATGAGGAATTATCCATTCAGAGACAAGAGTGTAACCCAACCACCGAGGTAGAGTCAACAAGGCTCTCAAAAGAAATAGTTTAGCAGTGGCACACGAGGACATGGACATGCGTCCCAAGATGGTTCATCTGCACCCAACAACAGGACGCGTGGCCGAAAACCAACAATGGAGAGATTCTATGCTATGAATCAGTCAGAAGTAGTGATCAACCCACAAGTCATGACAGGTCAGATGGAATTATTTCATTCAGATATGTCTTCATCTTGCTTCGTATCTATTTTGATTGATCTGGTTGCTACACATTCCTTTATCACTCGAGAAGTGATTCATGACTGCAATATGACAGTCCGTTGTAGAGCAAGTAATCTGTTATTAGAAACTCCATTAGTTGGATATGTGGTGTTGTTGGAGGTATGTTCTCCCTGTGTTCTTTCCTTTTCAAAACACAACATTCAGGTGGATATTATACCACTTGAGATGCATGGGTTTGACATTATTCTTGGGATGGACACCCTAGAAAAGTGTAAGGTTGTCTTGGATTGTGGTTCCAAACAAGCTATGTTCACAGACAATGGTGAGACATGGGGCTTTCAGGGGGACAGAAAGATTCTTCCAACCTGTCTAGTATCAGCAATGATAGTTGAGAAATGGATGCAACAAGGATGTGAAGCATTCTTGGAAAATGTGGTAGATACCCGAGCAAAGAGTCCTAGTCTTTCTGAAGTTCCTGTTGTTAGGGAATTCGAGGATGTGTTTCCTAAAGAATTTCCAGACATTCCTCCACCTTGAGAGATTGATTTCGAGATTCATCTAATTTCGGGTATGCAACCTATAGCTCAAACACCTTATAGGATGGCACCAGCTGAGATGACAGAGCTTAAGAAACAGTTATAGGAGTTGCTTGAGAAAGGTTTGATTCGACCGAGTACTTCCCCATGGGGTGCTCCAGTTCCTTTTGTTAAAAAGAAGGATAGGTCTATGAGACTATGCCTAGACAATAGACAGCTTAACAAGGTGACTATTAAGAACAAATATCCTCTGCCAAGGATAGATGATCAGTTTGACCAGTTGCGTGGTGCAACCGTATTCTCGAAGATAGATCTAAGATTAGGATATCATCAGTTACGTATCAAGCAGAGTGACATACCTAAGTCAGCCTTTGGGACAAGGTATGGTCATTATGAGTTTGTAGTTATGTCACTTGGACTAACGAATGCACCAACTACATTCATGGAGCTCATCAATAGAATCTTCCAGTCATTTCTTGATCAGTTTGTAGTGGTCTTCATAGACGACATCCTGATATACAGTAGAGATGGTAAACAACATGAACAACACCTTCGTCAAGCCTTGACATTGTTGAGACAACACAAGCTATATGCTAAGTTTAGCAAGTGTGAGTTTTGGTTGTCAGAAGTGTCTTTTCTTGGACACGTTATATCTGCTTCAGGTATTCATGTTGATCCACAAAAAGTGGAATCTGTGTTAGAGTGGGAACAACCCAAGATACTGATTGAGATTTGTAGTTTCTTAGGCCTGGAAGATTATTACAAGAGGTTTATTAAAGACTTCAGTTCTATAGCCTTACCCCTAACCAAGTTGATGAGGAAGGAAGTTCCTTTTGTCTGGAATGAAAAGTGTCAACATTCTTTCCAGTTGTTGAAAGAAAGGTTAACCAGTGCACCTATGTTAGTTTTACCTGAGCAGGGAATGGGATACATTGTTTTCTGTGATTCCTCTAAGAATGATCTAGGATGTGTACTGATGCAGAGTGATCATGTCATTTCTTTTGCTTCCCGACAACTTAAGAAACACGGGGAGAATTATCTGATGCATGATCTAGAATTTGCTTTAGTGGTTCACGCGTTGAAGATCTGGAGACATTATCTCTATGGAGAAACATTTCAGATTTTCACAGACCATAAGAATTTAAAGTACATCTTCTCACAACATGAGTTAAATATGAGACAATGCTGCTAGATGGAGTTAATCAAGGACTACAACTGTACGATTGATTATCATCCAGGAAAGGCTAATGTAGTGGCAGATGCACTAAGTAGAAAATCATCATCGCCACCCATAGATAAAGCATAGTTGAACTCTTTAGTGTGCTTTAAACAAGACATGTTTGTCTCTTTGAGGCAAAATAATGTACATATTAAAGTATCTTTGTTAGCTAGATTTTTAGATGAGATGCAAGTAAAACCTAATATGAAACAACAGATCAAAGAGGCACAACAAGTTGATACTGTGATTCGGCAGATTAGGTCAGAGTATGGTAGTGAGAAACCAGATGGTTTTCATGAGTCAAAAGATGAGGTAGTCTATTACCATGGTAGGATGGTAGTAACTGATGCCAATGAATTAAGGAAGCTAGTCATGGAGGAAGCTCATTCATCCATGTATGAAATGCATCCACAGAGTACCAAAATGTATCATAACTTAAAATATATGTATTGGTGGCCTGGTTTGAAGATGGATGTAGCTGAGTTTCTTATGCGGTGTCCAGTATGTCAATAGATTAAAGCTGAACATCAAAAGCCCACATGAACATTGCAACCTTTACCTATACCTAAATGGAAATGTGATCATGTGACCATGGACTTTGTCATTGGTTTACCCAGTACATCCAAAGGTCATGATTCCATTTGGGTGATAGTTGATAGGTTGACTAAGTCAGCACATTTTCTTTCTGTCAAAACAATTTATACTGCTGAGAAACTTGTACAAATCTATATAGATGAGATAGTGCGATTATACAGGGTTCCAGCTACAATTGTCTCTGATAGAGGTCCCCAGTTTATAAGTCATTTTTGGGAATGACTACATAAAGCCTTGGGTACTCATTTGAAGTTTAACACAACTTTCTACCCTCAGACAGATGGGCAATCTGAGAGAACTATACAAACTTTGGAAGACTTGCTTAGAGCATGTGTTCTTCAATTTGTAGGAAGTTGGGACATACACTTGAGCTTAATAGAGTTTGCCTACAACAACAGTTACCAGACTAGTATTGATCTGGCACCATATGCAGCATTATATGGTAGACGGTGTAGATCTCCATTATGCTGGTATGAAATAGGAGAATACCAACTTCTAGGTCCTCAGTTAGTGCAACAGACAACTGAGAACATTAAAGTATTACAACAACAATTGAAAGCTGCCCAGGATAGACAGAAGTCTAATGCTGATAAGTGTCATAGACCTTTAGAATTCCAAGTTGGAGACATGGTGTATCTCAAAGTCTCTCCTCGGAAAGGTGTTCTCAGATTTGGGAAAAAGGGTAAGTTAGCTCCTAGATTTATGGGACCTTATCCAGTGACAGCACGAATGGGAAAGGTAGCTCATAGGTTGGAGTTGCCACCTGTGCGACATAGACTACATCCAGTGTTCCATGTATATATGTTGAGAAAATGCCATCCCGATACAAAGTTGGTGTTACAACCCGTAGAGGTAGAATTAAATGAGGATATATCCTATGTGAAAGGTCCAATGATGATTCTTGATAGAAGAATCAAGAAGTTGAAAAAGAAAGATATAGTTCTAGTGAAAGTTCTATGGCATCAATGTGGCATTGAAGAAGACACATGGGAGCTAGAGGAAGAGATGAGGAGGAAGTACCCTTCTCTTTTCTCTTGAGATTTCAAGGACGAAATCCTTGTTAGGGGTTGATAATTGTAACATCCCTGACCTGGGTTATGGCTTAACCCTAGAAGTTTTGTTTAAGTAATTTGTTTGCAAACTTGTTTTAATATTTTAAAAAGTAATTAGGACTCTTGTAGAGTTTAAATTTCAAGCTTGAGCTTATTTGCAAATGGTTTGTCTATTATATGATAGTTTGGGCATAAAGTGCAATTCACCCAAGATGGGGGGCTATATTGCAAAATGTCACATGTTGAATGTACCTCATATGTTTAGCATCATAAGAAAGATAATGATGTTAAAGGATGGCTTGTGGAAAGCCTACATTTCAAGTTGCAACTTGTTTGAATAATGTTAGTGCATTGTGCACCAGTTTTAGTACAAATTGCAATTTACCCAAAATGTAGGATTAATATCTAAATTACCACCTCTACAGTGTCCCGACTCCCTCCTAATATCATATAGAGGAGAGAGAAAGGAGGAGACACCATGTTTGAATCAATTATGAGTGATGGTACTCTTGCTGATGAAATGACCAAGAAAGGGGTTGAATGTGAAACCCTAACTTGAGTTGTATCAAGTTGAAAAGCTTATATATGAGTTCCTATCGGCCAAGGAGCCATAGGAGGAGTCTCATATCAGTTTTTTAACTCTTGGAAAAGGCCATGACGTGTAAACAACCTCAAGGAGGTGAAGTTTATTGGTTTACAACTTCCTTAGAAAAGTCGTATTGGGTTGTGAATAAAGTGGTTATTTAGTTGATTTATCTTATTCAAAGGGATAAGTAATGGACAAAATATCATCTTTAGATTATCCTCAAATGTTTTTCATGTCAAGATAAATGTGAGTAAATGCATGTACACGTGTCAACCATGCATGGACATGTGGCACCTAGTAGCTCAAATTGATGACACCTCATTTATACAGTTTTTCATGAACCTCAAGTATATATACCCCTCTTTTCACCCACTAGTGAATTTTTTCGAATCATATCACCCTCTTTCCATAATTTATCATGCATAGGGTCCTTGTAACATGTAGGAGTGAAGTGGTATTGTGCATAGGGCCTTGGGTATCATCCATAGCAAGTTCATATCGGCCAAGTAAGGTGGTATCGGCCTAGTAAGGTGATATCGGCCATAGTGAAGTGTTTTGACTATAAGTGAGGGGGATATCGGCCAAGAGTGGTGGCATATGATGCATGAGTAGTGGGGTATCGTGCCAAGGTGCTAGGGAGAAAGAAGGAGCTCATAATTAACCCTAAGAGGAGTTGTGAAGTTCATCTTCAACCTTGGGAACGTGAAGCTTTGGAGCTTGGAGCTTTGAAGTTGTTCTTGAGGTGGGTTATATAACTTGAACCCAATTATATTATTATGCACCTTTAATTTTGTCATACTTGTTGATCTACTTGAAATTTTGATTTCTCTTGAATAATTGATGATCCTTTGAGTTCTAAAAGCTTCATGGGACTGTTGCCTATGACTTAGAACAGTAAGAACAAAGGTCTAGAGGTTGATGGTGATGACATCATCAACGGTAAAGTGATATCAGGTTAAATCACACACCTCTTTGCCCGATATGGTGTGAAGCATACACACACACACCTCTTTTCCTGATATGGTGTGAAGCATACACACACACTCACCTCTTTTCCCGATATGGTGTGAAGCATACACACACCCCTCTTTTCCCGATATGGTTTGAAGCATACACACACACCTCTTTGCCTGATATGGTGTGAAGCATACACACACACACCTCTTTGCCCAATATGGTGTAAAGTATACACACACACACTTCTTTGCCCGATATGGTGTGAAGCACACACACACCTCAAAAGTGATATGGAAGCACACATACACCTCTAAGGTGATATGGGTAGCAAGCACACACCTCATACCCGATATGGTGGAAGAACCTCAAAACCCATATGAAGGAATACACCTTAAATGCAATGTACTTTATAGAGTAACACATGAAGTGTCCTATATCAAGTCATACATTAAGAGGTATGGAGTTTAATGAATAAAGATTAAGTAGGCTAATGTACCTTGAAGGAAAGGTTGAGCCAACTTAATAAAGTATGGAGTAATCAACATCCTAGTGAGGATGAGAGAGAAACTCATACTTTTTTTATAAACATGTAATGAGCATACATTAATACTCCTAATATGTGTAGGGTATGAATTAGGGTTTGTTCCTTGATAATGTGATCTTGGAACCCTAAATGGTTAATAATTGGAAACCCTAACCTTAATGAAGGGTGATGATATGTGTATGAAACCCTAATCGATAAGAAAGGGAAACCCTAACCCTAATGATGGAATAGTGGTGTTACCCTTGTATTGCATGGTATTGATATGTATTAGATATAGTTGTTATCATGTATACTAACCATGAAGGTATCATGAGATGATGAACATAGTCAGGTATGAGCTATGATATTTTATATGATAAAGATTTTAAATGGGCCTTGTGAGCCATGTGATTATTTGTTGCCTAGTGAGAGGTAACAATATGTTTAAATGGGCCTTGTGAGACATGTGAGATGCTTGTGCAACAAGTATCATGTATACCTTGGTCTGAGGACCTAGAGGTAATAGTTACCTAATAAGTGGTAACAATGTTCAGTGATGAACTAAGGGTTTGAATACCCAGATATGATAATCATGATAATGATAATGTTGAGGGATGAGAATTCCCAGTAATGAGATAAGGGATTGAGATCCTAAATGTTATATGTGTTCTAAAGATTTGAAAAGTACTTGATAGATGTATTACACACCTTTCTTTATAGCATCTGTTATAATAATTCATGTTTGAAACTTGACTGATGCTAAAAGATACGGTAATGAACTTAATTAATCAAGTGGAATATTATCATGTAGCGCCCTGACCATAGATCGATCAGTGTCAGTAGCTACTGAATGGTAAAATAGGTTTTCCAACAGGATCTCTTGGAGGACAAATTTTTGAATATGTGGGGGTGATGGGCGCGAATATCCTTATGCCCTAATGAGGGATTGATGCGAGATCTCCTTCATTATAAATGTCGGGATGGATGTATCATGAATCTCCCGATGATGATGAATGTCAGGATTGATGGTAGATAACTAAAATCTCTCAATCCTGAAGAGAGTGCATGTTGCAGTTGTAGCTCAATAGTGAAGTTGCCAGTATAACCTGGAAAACTATTTAGAAGTTGACATGAGATGTCATGCTTGTGGTCTCGCACTGACCAAGATAAGTGAGGTCATCGCAATCGGCTCTTCCACTAACCTTGTATGGTACCTATTTTGACTTCGTAGTGGTTGGTTGGAGTATGAGCGGTATACCTCATCTCCTCAGGGCATAAGTGTGATTGTAAAATGTAATCAACCGTGTAGCGTATTTGCTTAAGGATGGAATACGGAAATCATTGGTTAATGTTACATTTCTTAATGCATATTAAATGGATATATGTTATACATGTTCTTTGTATTCGTTATAAAATGAATAGATGAATTACTGCTTTATCAAATATAGCTGCAATGTTTCATAAGATGATATTGCACTATTCTGCTAAAATAGTGATTAAATCCTACTTATTAATCTAAAAGAATCCTCTGCTCAGTTTATTACTATTTATTTGCAATGTTAATATTGTTGGTGGAGAGTTATCTCTCGCTAGGACATGGGTCTCACCCTGTTGGTCACCAACATTTTTATGTGGTCTTGGACGAGGAGGTAAGGAGCATACAGCAGAGGGAGGACAACAACATCATGGGCAGTAGTAACATCTCAGGTTGAGTGTACTGTCTGTCGTGTCTTGTAGATATAAGTCCTATGTGTCGTCTTTGTACTCTCAGGTCCTTGGAGTCAATACTTAACAGTTTTATGAATGATCTGAGATTTTTGGGTGTATGCCTCAAGGTTTTATGTTGTTTATGTATAGTTTGGCAAAGCAACTGTTATATGTTATCCTCAAGATGAGATGGTATAGGGTATGTACAATGTGAACCATGATGTATGTAGTACTTTGGTTCTCTTCTTAAGAGTTTCCTGGAAGTGGATCTCTTTGCAAAATGGTTTTAATTTTTAGTGATTTTTGTTAATCCGTTGCTTATGGTTATTCTGCAATTATTTACTGGTGACGGTTTGATTTGTTGTGGGATCATCACATTCCTGATCAACATCAGCATGTTGGAGCGCTGGAAAATGTTGAAAGAAATAGGTTAAAACCCAAAATTAGGTTTTGCTACATGTTTAGGCATCCTGGGCATATCATAAAAGACTGTCCAGAAGAGGATAATGAGGTAGGAATTAAGAAAAGACCTATCCAGACTCAGAAACAGAGGCCTAGTAGTTCCAAAAAGGAAAAGTTTTTGGTACCACCGATGCAACCAATGACTAGTGCACCAGAGCAGTGGTTACCGAGAAAAGGTAAAAGACTGATGTTCCACACGTTAGAACTCTTGGTTCAGCCTCTACATTGATTATAAGGCCGACAAGGCCGGGGAATGCTTATAAGATGTGTTATGAGTGTAAAAAGTTTGGGCATATTAGATCCTCTTGTCCAAAAAGGAAGGAGGAAATGACTCAACTACTGATGTAGAGTCAGCAAGACTCTCAAAGGCAATGGTCTAGTAGTGGCTTACGAGGACGTAGACAGATGTCTTGAGTAGGTCCATCAGTACCAAGCAATAGAGCACACCATTGGAATCAGGAAACGAAAAGATTCTATGAAAAGAATCAACCTGAGGCAGTCAACAATCCACAAGTTGAGATATGTTAGATAAATAGTGTCATTCTAATATGTCGTTTCATAATCCTATGTGTTAAATATATGAAAAGTAGTTGCTATTGAGCTTCCTTTGACTAGTACTATGAGGACACAAGGAAGATGAGGACTTACATTTTGCTCAGCAATCTTTTAAATGCTTTATAATTTCTCTTATTTTTGTGAAAGAGGATAAGGTAGATATTTGATGCCTGGAGAAAGTCCAGGGATGCTAAGTCCTATGTTCTTGATGGTATGAAAAGTAAGGAATATGATAGTAAACAAAGTGCATACTACCTAATCTTAGTACTTGTATACCCTGGCCAGGTATTCAATTATTGAAGATAAGGTAAGTATGGAACTCTTAGATTGTTATCTTTCTGATTACTCTGATCAAGTATTCATTCTGAGACAATCTAGTGAGTATAACAAAACTGGAAATATGGTATGGATATTTGCATTGCATCCTAAGTGCAATAAAGAGGAATCTGAGATGATCTCAGATCATTCTGCGTGTATGAGGAAGTAAGGAGTATAATCCTAATGAGATGAGAAAAAGAACAAGGAAGATGATCCCTATATGTGTGAATAGTAAAGATCTTTTCCATAATATGGAAATGGGAAATGTGATAAAATCATGAAATGATCATGAATATAATAGGAAATAACAAAAAAAGGGATGATGATATGTAGTCATCCATGTAATTCCTATGTAGATGGCAAGGAACCTAGAATGAAATGAGTATAAATGACTCATGAATGGTGAAAGTTCATGTAATAATCCTAGGAGATGATGAGGTCTCCTCTTTGATAAAAAACCCTGGGTAATGATGGGGTGATGAAAGGAATATGTTTCTTTGTGTTCTTTCCTTTCAGGAACATGGCAATCAAATGAGTCTGAGGACACTTGATGTACATGAGTTAGAGGTGATCTGTTGATGGATACTTACAAAATTATCAGTTTGTCATGGACTTTGGTTCCATGATAAAGATATGTGTAATATATTATGTCCCAAGATAAAAGAAAGATCCTTTTGTATGTTTGACTCTGATATTAACAATAGAGAACTGGATATGATGAGAATTTGATGTGTTTTCGACACATGTGAAGGATACCAAGATAAGAAATTCTGATATTCAAGATGTGACAAAAGGTACAAGAGAGTGAGAATATGACTCTTGATAAGATGAATAATGTTTGGTTACCTAGAAGGGCCAACCTTGAGATAACTCTAGTAGGAAAATCATATGTTAGGGGTTTATGCTTTGCATAAACATAACCTTGATAAAGATGTATTAATTGAAGGAATAATCGGGGAATCATTTTGAGAAAAATCTTATCAAGCTAAAGATAATTCCTTAGAATATCCCTATCTAGATCTATTGAGGTAGTTTATACATAACAACTAGAGATACCTCCGAGATAAGTTCTTCTTTGACAAGTAGCCTCTCCTTATGATAAGAAAATAAATAGCTAACAGAATAGTTGATACAAGTCATACGAAAGTTTTGTGTCATGATAACAGATTAGAGTGACACTAAAGATGTATGGTAAGACCTGTAGTCCCAAGTGGGTGACAAATCATAATTCAGATTTCTCCTCTAAAAGTGAAATACTAAACCAAGTAAGGAGTATGGAAGATTCCCTAGAATCTTGTAACATAAGAGATGTGAGTCAATAAGGCTTGACACATAATTGACATGATAGGTCTTATGATGATCTTTTATGAAAAGGCTTTGTGCTGGTCAAAGTTCTTTGACATCTCCAAGACATCAAGATGTTATATGGAGACTTGATGACATGATTCATGAATGACAAGTGTCTTCCTTCATCTGGGATTTTGGGGATGAAATCCTTGTTAGGGGTTTATAATTGTAACACCCCTGACCTGGGTTAAGGCTTAACCCTAGGAATTTTTCTTAAGTAAGATACTTACAAACTGATTCTAATCTTTTGAAAAGTGCAATTTACCCAAGATGAGGGGTTACATTGCAAATGACACATGTGTAATGTGTTATAAGTGTTTTCGTATCATAAGAAAGAGAGTGATGCTAAGTGGTGGCTTGTGGAAAGCCTAAATCCCAAGTTACAACTTGTTTGAACAATGTTAGTACCTTGTACACCAATTTTGGTACAATTTGTAATTTACCCAATATGTGGGGTTAAAATGTAAATTATCACCTCTAGAGTGTCCCTACTCCCTCTATGTATATTTTACAGAAAAGAGAAAGAAGGAGACACTATGTTTGAATCACCTTTGAGTGGTGATACTCTTGGTAATGAAGAACTAAGAATGAGTTGAAGGCAAGAGCCTTATATGTGTTGTATCGAGTTGTAGACTTGATATAAGAAACCCTATCGGACAAGGAGCCAAAGTAGGAGCCTCCTATCAGTTTTTTGAGTCTTGTAAAAGTCCATGATAGGTAGAGCACCTCAAGGAGGTTTCCCATGACGAGTTGCAAAGTTCCTTACAAAAAGTGTATCGGGTTTCTTATTTAATGAGATAAAGATGAGATAACTTGCCCAACAAGATAAGTAAGGTCTGAGATATTGTCTCTAGGTTATCCGCAAGACTCTTACATGACAATATATACATGTGTGCATGCATTACCATGTGTCAACCATGCATGACCACGTGTCATCTAGTAGCATGAGGTGAAGACACCTCATATATGCTTTATCTCATGAAATCAAGTATATATACTTCACCTTTCACCAACTTATGAAAGTTTACCATCCTCATAACCATTCCCCATGGATATATCAGGCAAAGACCCTTAGATATCGTGCAAAGCATCTCAAGGTGCTAGGAGAGCTCAAGAATCATGCTTTAGGTAAGGATTTGGTCACCTTCAACTTTGGACCTTCAACTTTGGTTGAAGTAGGATATCCGGTTATGGATATTCTTTTCTTTCCTTCTTCATCAAGTGCTTAACTGTGGTGATTTCTTGTCCATGTAAGAGTTGTGATCAAGCCCTGGACCTGGGAGAAGTTCTTCTTCAACCTTAGGATGAGAAGCTTGGAGCTTTGAAACTGTTCACAAGGTGGGTTATATAACATGAACTCTATCATGTTATTATTCATCACCTAAATTGCTATACTTCATGAACTACTTTTAATTCCAAAAATATTCTGAAATAATTGATGAAATTATGAGTTCTAGTAGTTTCTTAGACCTTTTTCCATGAACTGTAATAGTTAGAACGAAGTTCTAGAGCTTGAAGAAGATGGTATCACTTTATAAAGTCGATATCAGGTTCAAGCATACACATTAGTATCTCTAATCCGATATGGGTATGTGCAAATATCACTTATTTCCTTGCACGATATGAAAGTGAAGTTCATATTTTTGAACATCATATGGTATTTTCCATAATCCTCTTGCACAATAGGAAGTCAAGTGTAGACTCCATGCACGATACAAGGTTTAATGTATACTTGGATTGATATGAAACCCTAGTTTGGGAAACCTGATATGAGTAAGTTAGCAAGTATTCCTTGCACGATATAATCATGTAATATACACTTGTACATGATATATTGAAGCATACATCTGATGCATGATATGATGGATTGATTATAAATTTATGCACAAAATAAGATATGGATTAAAATATAAGGTGTAACCCGATATGGTTAGAACACCTCAACCCGATATGAAACCTGAGATGGGGTTAACCTGATATGCAAATAGATGATAAATCATACACAATATAGGTTATGCCCTTGCATGATATAGGAGATACCCATTTACCCCTTATGCATGATACAAGTCCAAGATTTTACTTTTTGCACAATATAAAGATAATAAGCACTCTAAACAAATAGAGTTGGAAACCCTAGGTGATGGGTAAGCCGATACAAAGTGGTGAGTGATACCACATGGACGATATGAATGATACCTCTAGTTTGATAAGGAATAGCACCTACTCTTATCTTGTGAATGATATGAGGTTCAATTCATACTTCATGCACGATATGGCATGATGTACCCAATCTAGTGGAAAAACCTAGATGATGGATTAAAATCCGATATACCCCTTTTTTTAGTAATGGATGGTAGTATAAGAATTTAATAAGACACCCAGCTTGTCAAGAAACTATATGATAAGGTTGATACTTGAAGGAATAGAGGGGTTATGAGTCTAAGGGTCTACCTTAATGGGAAACCAATATTGTAACCTGATATGTGACTCGATATGGATACCCAATATGACAATCCTGAAGGGAAACCGATATGTTAACTTGGGTATACTACTCAAACGATATGTGATGAGTCAAATGTTTTATGCCCAATATGGGGCACAACTTGTGCACGATATGTTACCAAGCACATAGCTTATACCCGATATGTGGTCAAGCACCTAGCTCATACCCGATATGAAGTTGTCTTGAGATGATAAGAACTAAGTGATAGTCAATTTGATATGGGTACACGATAGGATGATTATGGGATACATCCTAAAACATGAGACGGTGATGGGGTTATACCACTTGCCCGATATGGATACACAATGTGAAATAAGAATGTATCTTAAATAAATATATGTTAACATACACACATCTTGATACCCAATATGGTAGAGATACTTCAATCATATGTGATTGATTGAGTGACACATGTTGAATGTGGTGATAATTAAAAGATGATGTGAATTGCTAATAATGAACTAAGATTCCTCAAAGAGGAGGATTGAACCAAAAGTATGATGTAATCAATATTCTAGTAAAGATGAGAGAGAAACACATACTTTGTGTTGATAATCATTTAATTTCAAATGATGAGAACAGATAAGTATGATTGCATACTTATGATATCAATATATTCTCCTAGATGGGTGGAGCAATGAATTAGGGTTTGGATTGATAATGTGAGCTTGACACCCTATTCGGCTATAAAGGGAAAACCCAAACCCTAATAATGGGAAGGTTGTATTTATCTTATTGAATAAGCCTTGTAAAGCATGTTAAATAATTGTATAATGCTCATGTGGTCTGATGACCTAAAAGATAATTGTTACCTAGTAAAAGGTGTAAAGATGTTTAAATGGTCTTATGATCCATGTGCATAGTTGTTACCTAATGAGAGGTGACAAGATACTTAATGGCCTTGTGTGCCATGTGAATAATTGTTGTCTAGTGAGAGGTGACTAGATGTTCAATAACCTATGTGAATAATTGTTGCCCAGTAAGAGGTGACAAAATGATTAATCAAACTATGTGAGCTATGTGAAATACTTGTACAACAAGTGAAATGGATACCTTGGTATGAGGACCTAGAGGTAATAGTCCTATTACAAAGATAACAATGTTGTGCGATGATCTAAAGGGTTGGAATACCCAGATACAATAATCCTGATGATAATGATATGATGGGATGAGGATTCCCAGTAATGTGATAAGGGATTGAGATCCCAGGTACTAAGAATCTAAATGTGTTTTAAAGACTTGAAAAGTACTTGATATATGTATTACACCTATCTTTATAGCATTGTTGTGATTAATGATTATAACTTGTTTGATGCTAAAAGAATGTTGTAATGCATGTAATATATCACTAGAAACCATAAAATGTTGCCCTGACCATAGATCCATCAGTATCAGAATTTGCTGAATGGTGAAACGGGTTCCCCGTGGCATAACCCGTAATGCATATTTTTTTATATGTGGGGGCATGGTACCTAAGTGACCATGACTCAGTAATTTCATAAGAATGTCTCAATAGAGCACGGTGAACTGACTCGTGGCTCAGAGTATGGTGCCTATGTGACCATGACTCAAATTATGGTACCTATGTGACCATGACTCAGTAATTTCATAACTGGGGATGGTTGTGAGTAGATGTTCCCCTAAGAGAGAACACTTGACATTGTAGCTCTAATCGAGGATGCCTTCGTACCCTGGCACAACTATTTTGCAGCTGACACAAGATGTGCTGCTAAACCTAAGTGGTATCATACTGATCGAGACAAGTGAGGTCATGGGAACCGACTCTCCCATTGACCTTGTATGGTACCAACTTCTGAGAAGTGTGTGGTCGGTTGGAGATGAACATGGTATGCTTCATCTCCTTAGGGCATAATTCTGATTGTAAAATATGTGCAATCGTGTGGCATATCTGCTTAAGGGTCGAATATGGAAAACATTGTTTGATGCGCAATTCAGTTATACATCTTAGTCGATAGATGTTATTTATGTTTCTTTACATTCCTTGCAAAGTAGATAGATGATTTATAACTCTACCATGGGTATATGCAATGTTCTCCTTAAGAAAGGAGATTATCTTATTCTATTCATACACTGATTAATCCTTCCTGTTAATATAAAAGAATCCCTGCTCAGTTTTATAATGTTTATCTACAATAATAATATGGTCGGTGGAGAGTTATATCTCTCGCTGGGACAACTGTCTCACCCCGTGGGATCCACAATTTTTAGGTGGACGTGCACGAGGTGGTGAAGACCTTTCTACATAAGAGGAACCACAGCTGAGACTAGAGTGACAGCTCAGGTTGAGTGTATTGTCTATCGTGTCTTGTAGATAGAAGTCCTATGTGTCGTCTCTGTACTCTCAGGTCCTTGGAGTCAGTTCGTAATGGTTTCATGAACAATCTGAGATTTTGGCTTGTGTGCCTTGAGGTTTTACGTTGCTCCAATATGTATTTTGATAGAGTAACTATTATATTTTGTCCTCAAGATCAGATGAAATAATGTTGTACAATGTAAATCAAGATATGTATGGGTTTTGGATGCTTCAGTAAAAGTTTTCTGATCAAGGATCTCCTTGCAAAAATATGGTTTTAAATTTTAGTGATTTTTTTGTTAATCCATTGATTATGTTTATTCCACTTAGTTAATAACGATTTGTTTGTTGGTTTGATGACGGTCATTACAAATATGGTAAAAAAGAAAAGATATTGACAACAAAGTAAATAAATAAAAGAAATATATTAACACTCCCCCTCAAGATGGGGCAGGAATATCATGCATCCCCATCTTGTCCCCCAAAGAATGAAATCTTGTCTTTCGTAGTGATTTCATAAAGATGTTAGAAAGTTGATCCTCAGTCTTGATGTATGAAGTAGTTATGCGCCTGGATAAAATAGACTCTCAGACAAAGTGATAGTCTACCTCAATATGTTTCGTGCACTCAAGGAAGTGGGATTACTTGCAATGAAGGTAGACACTTTATTATCACAATACATATGAATAGGGGAAGAATCACATACTTTAAACTCCTTTAATATCCCTTGAACTGACATTAGCTCACAAATGGTATGTGTCATGGAATGAAACTCAACTTCACCACTGGATCTATTCATAATAGCTTTTTTTCTCCAAGTGATAAGATTACCACGTATAAGCCAGAAAGTAGTAGACCAACTGGTCACAACTTGGGGCCCCTCAAGAAGGATCTCAAGTTTGATTTCCACTGGAAGCACTGCTTGGAAATAAATTTCCAGCAGCGTCAACCGGCCTCTGATGTGACTTATTGAGATACCAGTATGTAGGTGAACATGTCTCCTAGGTTTACCATCTCTTCTATCTAGGCCTCCGCCTAGGGGATGGTTTTCCCCTGATAATAAAAAAAGTCACCACATATAAAGGTGTAACAACCTAAAGTAGATTTACGATCAACCGTGCTACCAACATATCTGAGTCAGAGAAACTAGAAGTATTGCAATGTGTATTGTTCCTATATAGAGGATATTTCTAGGTGAAATTTTGGTATTTGAGAATGTGGTACACAACATCCCAAAGACATTTTTGAGGCTTATCAAGATACCTACTAACAAATCCAAGACATGAAGTGATATTTTCTCATGTAGTTTTTAGATAAATCAATTTGCCCACAAATCTTCTATATAGCTTGCTGTTAGAATAAAAATCAGAAGAATCATCATCCCAGTAAGTATTGCAATCATGAGATGTTCTCACTGGATTGACACTCAACATCCTAGTATCCTATTGAATATCAAGAACATACTTGTGCTAAAATAAACATGCTCTAGAAGAAGAGTGAGATACTTAAATTCCCAAAAAATAACACACTATTCCTAAATCTTTAGTAATAAAGTGTTTAGATAAATATGTCTTGGTATCTTGAATACCCTGATGGAGATTCCCAGAAAGGATGATATCATCCACATACATGATCAAAATATCAATTCCCACCATATTTTGTTTAACAAAAATAGAGTGATCAGAATGTGAGAGTCGAAAGCCAACTTTTTCTAGAATCTGACTTAATTTATCAAACCATGTTGTTGGACTCTAATTTTAGTCTATAAATTACTTTATTAAGATGTCATACTTTAGACCACTACCCCTAATAAAAACATTTGGGAGGTCTCTCCATATAACTTCCTCATGCATATTACCATATAAGAAAGCATTTTTGTAAATCCAGCTGAAATAAAGGTCAACTTTTGTTGACAAAAAAAAAAGAATCCCAATAAAGTTAAATTTCTCAATAGGAGAGAAAGTCTCAAAGTAATCCAAGTGATGAATTTGAGTGTATCACTTACCAACCGGATGAGATTTGAGACATTCAACCGCGCCGTCAGGTTGATATTTCATAGTGTAGATCCATCAACAATGTACATCTGAAATATTTGTGGGAGTATCTTCTAAGTCCCAATTATGTTGAGTATACGGAGCTTTCATCTCTACTTCCATGACATGACACTATGAAGGATTTGTTAGGGCCTCACCTGTAGTTTTAGGATAACAAATATTTGAAAGGGAAGTAGTAATCTTTACAAAAATTGAAATAAGATTAGAATAAAAACAAAAGTTGTTGATAGGATGGAAAGTACAAGGCCGCACCCCATTTATGCTAATCTGAGTATCCAAGTTAGAGTATACCTGAGTAGTGTCACAGTCTATAGATGAAGTTGAAGGACTAGTTGAGGGAGGGGCCATAGAGGGAGTTGTCTTGTGGTGTCTTTGATACACCTTGAGAGGTACCTCAAGAAAAATAGTTTCTAAAGATTTTGGCTCTATGGGAATAGGAAGGAGAGTGTCAAAAAGAAGATCTATTGATACAGTCAATCCCATAGTAGAAAAATGTGGAGTATCTTTGAATAAGAAGACATTTGCATAAACAAACTATTTCTTGGTATTCAGATCATAGCATTTGTACCCCTACTAAGTGTGTGAGTACCTGAAGAAAATGCACTTCGTAGATCGTGGATCAAGTAGCCTGGTAAACGGATCGAATATAGAGTGGATGCTACTCACTACTACAGAACACGCCTTTGGCGTCGGTTGTTTAACCCCCTTTGGCGACGGTTTTCAAGCGATGCCTATGTGGGCACCGCTAAAGGTCGAACTCTTTAGCGTAGGTTTTCTAACCGACTCCTATATGATCTATAGGTGTTGGTTATATATAGTTGGCTGACGTCTATTAGGTTCGCACCACAAAAAAGGGCACCACCTGGGACACTTTCTGCATCGGTTAACAACTGAACAACCGACGCCATACTCCCAGATGACACGGCCGTGCTTTGCTGCACGACCGTGTTTAGTACTATAAGCGTCGGTTTTATACGAATAAGCGACGCCTTTTTCACCACGGCCGTGATTTCCTGCACGGTCGGGTTGTTTGTCATATTAGGTGTTGGTTTTTATCTAATAACTGACGTTGTAGGCCTTTGATGACGGTGTTCTATAAATAATCGACGCCTATACTTTAATTTTTTTTTTCTTATCAGTTTACAGGTCTGTTGTGGCTGGTCAGCAGGATGAGAACCTACAGTTTAGTTTTCTGAACTGCAGGTTTACGACATCAATTGATATCAACCTACAAACAGGCCACAAACCTGCAAAATCAACAAATATTTTTTCACACAAGTAGATACATTCAGAAATCAATTCAATTCTCACATTCACACATGTAGAAACATTCAAATACATGTAGAAACATTCAGACATGTATAAACATTCAGAAATATTCATTTACAAAATATCATTCAGCATCGCTATCAGCATCCCAATTATATCTTACAATCGCCACTGCTTGTATGGCTTTTGCCCATTCTTCTCTTACGTCATTTAATGCTTCCATCGTATATCGAGCATGTACATTTTTTAAGTGTTTACCTATGGTATGGTCAGTTTTAAACACCTGCAAAGAGAATGATGTATATATATAAGTAATAATGTAAAAATAAGATTGATATATTCCATACTAACTAATGAGACTATATATAATACCTCATCTATGGTATTAATATCCAATGCGGCATGTCAGATAATCATCTGCATAAATCGCATCACATAGTATGCGCATGCCCATCCGTTGTCTTGTGTAGCGCACTATAAATTGAAACATACAAAATATTAAAAAATACAACTAAGCACAGTTCACATAAATAATATATACATTGGGGTCGGGAACTTACTTTTACGTTCTCCCAAATTATTGGCTGGTTCTTTCTCCTTGGGACATTTCCTCCAGCATTTTTGAATGCATCTAAACCCCTACATTTAATGTAACACAGTAAATTGCATAATTAAATAGTAATGTAATAACAGATGTTAACGGATATAAAAATGAAATATTTCTCACCAGAATAATGACATTCTCAATATGTGTCCAATTTTAGTGTTCAATGTACTTCCCGCAGGATCTAGATAATAAACAGTGAACGTTCTGGGGACAATAACTAGTAACTCCCAATGTCTAGCGCTATAGGTAAAAAAGTTAAAAATTAATAACTCAAAATGCACAATAAAAATGGAATTTTCTTAAGTACAAATTATAAATAAAGTAAACTTACTTGAAATTGAATGGAGCTATTATTACCGTCTTCTTTTGCTGACCGAAAATTGTAAAAGCATCTATACAGTATTGTTGAACACTATCAGGGTCTTTAGCTACCATACTAATCAATGATGGAATCAAAAATCCCACATGATCAAATGCAAATTGTTTGCATTGATCTTCGACTGAGTAGCTGTAAAACATGTTTTACATATGCATTAATATATAAGAAACCAGATCACCAGATCTTACACAAGCTATATGGATTTATAAAAAATATCTCACCTTATCCATGTCTCTATCATTGATGTATTCATCCAATCATACATAAACATCTCAATAATATCTTGTATAAATAAAGAGCTATCGTATGATTGACCTGCATAATCTGCTTCTAAAGAAACAATTATAGGGCAATGTATATTATGTGCCCGTAGCCAACATGCCATTCCCCTAAAAGAAGGACCTAACGGGTATTTTAGGTCAGTTGGAACCCAACTTGGTAATGCAGGAAGTGGAGGTGGAGGCCTAGGTGCTCCGGGTGTCTTCTTTTTAACCTGTATATATAATGTCATATCAGTTGACCTCATATATACACATTAACAACCTAAAGTAATGTAAATTTATCTTACAATTTCAATAGTGTAGACGACATCTGCTTTGGGCCACAATATCACCCCGCCTTCTGCCTCACCAAGTGTATCAATATCTGGGTGGGCATATGGCAATGTAGCTTCCCTCCAATCGGGTAATACACATATCGGGCTCACACGAACATAGCCCTGCGGCATTGGAGTCCCATGAAACATTGCCCCAGGAAGGGACAGGTAAGCCTGTGCCTCTGCAACAACATAGTCTTGCATTCTTAAGCGACATGGCTTCAATGCCTACAAATTTACGTAAAGAATGTTATACATATATACATATCATCTTGAAAACATATCATCTTTAAAAGACTAGCTACAATGTCATAAACAATACTTACAGCAGACGTGTTAGGCGATGGGTCTCCAGGATTACTCGCAGTCTGTGCATCAGGAGAAGAGTTGGTTGCCATAGGCTGATTGGAAGCCTGAGATGCCTGCCACCGCACTATTTCTTCCTTGACCTTCTCAAAAACTATATCATTGACCTTCTTAGCAACTATATCCTCGACTCTCTTATTCTCCTATACATGGATAAAAGAAACATTAGCTTCTTATTATTGAATTCCCTTTTGTAGTAACATTCTAAAAAAAGAATAGGTTACCTCTTCTTGTGAAAGTCCCGCTCTGGGTTTCCGCTGGGATGGCCCAAAGAATGCTTTGATGTCCATACCAGCGCATGCACCCCTAACACGTCCAGGATGCTCTGGGTTACCCAGAGCAACTTTCAATTCATCCCTTGTGCCCTGAGGGATGAACGTGCCTTGTTTCCTCTACTCGTGCAGCTCCCGCTAATCACCATCAATAGAAATTGGTAAGTTAACACCACAATAATCAATATTCAAACGATTTCTCTAAGAGTTGTATTTTACCATTTTCGCATCCGCCTCAGCAGTTACGGGCTTCTTTATTTCACCCTTCTTGTTTTGCCTCCCAGCTATCCAGATATCATGGTGAGGCATGGGTGTGGCAGACTCCTGAGTAGCAGCAGACTCCTGAGTAGCTGCATACTCCGCCTGTAGTCTTTGGCAAACGCTTGCATAGCCCTTTAGACCCATAGTGTGGTCATGCACATTCAGTGCACGCCTTGCTTTTTGCGCGTCACTGAGGGCCTAGTTAGTATGCACATTAATGATTTGGTTACTAGCACTAAATGTTAATCTTGAATAGGTGAATACAACGTATATTATTTAAATTGGGAGTGACGCCTAATACCTTGACTTCTTCAGATTTTCTTAAAGCAACAAAATTGTCCCAATCTTCTTTGTCCAAGAAGTTCCACTGTTCAAGGGCTGACTTCTTCTTCTTATCACCACCTTTTATGTATTCTCTGTTGAGATTTGTCCTATAGTTCCTAAGCATCTTTCTAGCATGTTGCATCATGCTTTTATGATGCAGCTTCTCATCTAATGCAAACAGATTCTGTAAAATAGAATTCTTATTAACTAGTATCCAAAAATAGAATTGCAAATAATATAATTTGTAATCTACAAAATAGAATTGCAAATAATAATAACTCATGCATAAATCCTTCCATATCAAGTCTTTCTTCTCCTGAGGAACTTTATGCCAATTATCATACTTAACACCACAATGGCTTCGAGTGACACACCCAAGATAGTTTACAAAATTATTGCGGTTCACTCCAATTGCATTTCCTCCATTATCAAACTCCATAACCAATTTGGATCCACTGCCACTTAGCGCTATTAACTTCTTCAACAGAGTGATGCCCCTTTTCTTGTTAAGTGTTTGGTGTTGCGCATCAAGTTGCTCTAGTGCTTCAATGGGTACATGTGCATCATCAACCTAAAATGTGACAAAAATAAACACACTGAATTAGCACAATATAGAAATATGGGATATATGACATAACTAGAAGATAATGAATTTTATAGAAATACATGATATGTTTTTAGAACTTACATTGGTATCCTCACCATGCTCGTCATGGACAGCATGCTCATCATGGACATCATGCTCATCATAGACATCATGCTCATCATGGACATCATGCTCATCATGGTCAGCCATCTGAAAATGTCATTAAAAAGGCAAACATTTAGCATTTGTATTAACTAGAAAAAGGCAAACATTTAGCATTTGTATTAACTAGAAAAAGGCAAACATTTAGCATTTGTATTAACTAGAAGATAATGAAAAATAAAATCTGATAATGATATTGAATCAGTGTCTTATTGAATACAGTCTTGCCGCCATGTTTTAGTCTTATTGAATTAGTGTTTTCTTCACATATAGGACACACTTTAGCTCCTTTGACACTATATCCAGACAAATTCCCATATGCTGGAAAGTCATTAATAGTGAAAAACAACATAGCATGCAAACGAAATGTCTCTCTTCCTGAAGCATCATAGGTCATCACACCTTCAGCCCAAAGTTTCTTTAAGTCATCAATCAGAGGTTCAAGATAAACATCAATATCATTTCTGGGTTGTTTAGGGCCCGATATCAACAACGACATCATAATGTACTTATTTTTCATACACAGCCAGGGAGGAAGATTGTATATAACAAACATGACTGCCCAAGTGCTATGTTGGCTGCTCAATGTCCCATACGGATTCATCCCATCTGTACAAAGCCCAAGTCTTAGATTCCTATCTTCTTCACCAAATTTGGGGTACAATAGATCAATCTTCTTCCACTGTGGGGAATCAGACGCATGTCGTAGGATCCCATCATTATTTTTCTTAACATCTACATGCCACCTCAAATTATTCACATCTTTCGTATTTGCAAACAAGCGTTGAAACCGTGATATTATAGGTAGATACCACAACACCTTGGCAGGAGAACCAGTTTTGGACTCCCCCGAAGTCGTCAATTTATACCGTGATGCACCACATTTTGGACAATCTTTCAAATCTACATAGTCCTTTTGAAAAAATACACAATCATTTGGGCATGCGTGTATCTTCTTGGCCTCCATTCCCATTGGGCACAACATTTTCTTTACCCGGTATGTTGAGATTGGCAGCTCGTTTCCTTCAGGAAGCATTTCTTTCAACAAAGTCAACAATGAAGTGAAGCTTTTGTCGCTCCATCTATTGTTAGCTTTCAACTTATACAATCTCAACACAGCGCTAAGCTTCGTAAACTTAGCACAACCTGTGTATAATGGTATCTCAGCATCATGCACAATGTTTCTAAAGATAGGAGGTGGATCGATGTGCTCTACCCTACAACTATCCAGCATCGCATCAACGATGTCTACTGGAACTGGTTCGTTCACATCTACGTCACCGGAGGCAATTTCTTCTTCCACCCAAGCACTGCTATCGACATCTACTGGTTTCGAGTTTGAAATCTCTCCATGCCAGTGCCATTCTGTATAGCCTTGTACAATCCCGTTGCACATGACATGACTTTTGATTTCCTCACCAGTGTTGACTTTCAAGTTGTTACCGCAATGCCTACATGGACAGTCGAATCTATTTGTAGGTTTTTTCCTATGTTCCTCGGTAAATCTAATAAACTGATCAAGACCAGATATAAACTCTGGGGTGCAGCGATTGCGAATGGACATCCATGATCTATCCATTCTATGATCAAAGAGAAAAAAAGTATATATTAGGACAAGATTAGGGTATACACTTACATCCTATCCAAGATGTAATCCTATTATCTACAATGAAGCCGGACTCCATACAAACAGTATATAATTTAGTGATTGTTCATTCTAATTTATACCAATGTACAAGTAATATAAAGAACAATGATTGTTCACTTTCTAGGCCAACAAACACATGTGATGTCATTCTTATATATAATAAATGTGTACCACCTATCCCATCCTTAAACACCTAATCTCACTAGTAAGTGTATAATGTGTATTGGGTTTTTAAGAAAATTTCAGCAGCATTTCCCCGCTGTTCTCTAAGTACATATGTACTTAGAGAACAAACGGGGAAATGCTACCGAAATTTTCTCGAAAACCCAATACACATTATACACTTACATCCTAAGTGAGATTAGGTGTTCAAGAACAGTCCCAAACCAAGGACTATCCAAGATTTACTCCTAATGAGTAAATCTTGGACGGGTTTCTAGGCCAACAAACACATGTGATGTCATTCTTATATATAATAAATGTGTACCACCTATCCCATCCTTGAGCACCTAATCTCACTAGTAAGTGTATAATGTGTATTGGGTTTTCCAGAAAATTTCGGCAGCATTTCCCCATTGTTCTCTAAGTACATATGTACTTAGAGAACAAACGGGGAAATGCTACCGAAATTTTCTCGAAAACCCAATACACATTATACACTTACATCCTAAGTGAGATTAGGTGTTCAAGAATAGTCCCAAACCGGGGACTATCCAAGATTTACTCCTAATGAGTAAATCTTGGATGGGTTTCTAGGCCAACAAACACATGTGATGTCATTCTTATATATAATAAATGTGTACCACCTATCCCATCCTTGAACACCTAATCTCACTAGTAAGTGTATAATGTGTATTGGGTTTTCAAGAAAATTTCGGCAGCATTTCCCCGTTGTTCTCTAAGTACATATGTACTTAGAGAACAAACGGGGAAATGCTATCGAAATTTTCTCGAAAACCCAATACACATTATATACTTACATCCTAAGTGAGATTAGGTGTTCAAGAACAGTCCCAAACCGGGGACTATCCAAGATTTACTCCTAATGAGTAAATCTTGGACGGGTTTCTAGGCCAACAAACACAATAATAGACACGTACATGTTAGGGTTTCATCACAATTAATGTTAGGGTTTCATCACAATTGATGTTAGGGTTTAATCACATCAAATTAGGATGCTACAATTGACAAGTTTAAATCTTATTTCAACATGCATCAAAATTTACTGAATTAGGCCAAACATTACGATTAGAAGCACAAATATATGACAAATATATGCAAGCAAAAGATTTGTTCATATCCTAGTATTTACATAAAGCATTACATAAAAAATTTGTTCATATCCTTACCAACAGCAAGCACGACCATGGCTGTGTTGGCCTGCCACGGCCGTGCTGTCCAGCACGGCCGTGGTAGGCCAACACAGCCACGGCCGTTACCACAGTCGTGCTGTCTAGCATGGCCGTGGTAGGCCAACACAGCCACGGTCGTGCTTGCTGTTGGTAAGGAGCTAGGGAGAAGGAAGCAAAGAGGCTAGCCTACCTGGAGCTAGCATGGAGAAGAGTGGCGGCGAGCGGCGGAAGCAGTGGCGGCGAGCAGGCGAAGAAGCAGAGGGGCGGGCAGCGGGCATAAGCAACCGACGGCCGGAGAAGCAGCAGGCGCCGGCCGGAGAAGCAGCAGCGGCGGGCGGCGGGCAGCGGCGCCGGCGAGCAGAAGAGCACCAACACCAAAGAAGCAGAGGGGCAGCAACCGACGTCGCGATTTTGGGAGAGCGGCGTCGAGCAGCAGCACAGGAGAATATCATGATGAAATAGGAAGAAAGGGGGAAGAGACGGGTGATCGGGTCTATTGAGTTGGTCAACAGCGTCGGTTATCTACAAAATTGACGTCTATTATGCTTTAGCGTCGGTTGATAGTAAAACACGGACGCCCAACTAGACAACCTTTACCCTAAATTATTTGGCGAGAACCATTATCAGTGTCGGTTATCGAAGGATAACCGACACTGAAAGTGGGACTTTTCGCGCAAATTTTCATTTTATATAGGCGTCGGTGAATAGTTACTAAACTGACGTTGTAGGTGACCTAAAATGTTTTCGCTCGAAAATTGGATTTCGCGGGCGATTTTAGGCGTCGGTCTGTTATAACCAGCCGACGCTGAATACAAAGCGATACCCGTGTCTGGCTGGTCTTCGAATATAGACATCGGTTTGCATAAATAACTGACGTCTAATATTATGGGTGTCGGTTTTCCTAAATAACTGACGCCCAGAAAAGCGACACTAAATGTTGTTTCTGTAGTAGTGACTATATCTGATATTTGAATTTGGAAAAAAAATCAATCAGATATCCAATGGATAACATGTAATAATATCTGAATTCAATTTGACAAATAATATCTGAATTCAGATAAATATCTAATTCGAATTAGAAATCATAAATGTATTGTTATAGGTATATTACATATAGAAAACATTGATGTTACTATGCATATATATGATAAAATATCTATATTTTGTATTTCTACATATAGATATTATATATTTAGTAATATATGCATATATTTTTCAGATTCAAATTTTTTCAGAATAGATAAAACATATCTGGTATCCTATCCAAAATTTACGGATATGAAATTAGATATTCTAAATCCAATTTCGATTATGCGGATTTTGGATTTTTTTCAAAATTGTGGACTCGAATTCGGATCAAATGTGTGGATTCTAGATATCCATTTATAGGTCTAGGATCAAGTTTACTTAAACCAATTTGGAGATTGTGTACAAAACATGTGCTACAAAAAATTCTAAGTGTCACAGAAAATATGAGAGCTCTGGGGTGCAAAACATTGTATGAGAATTGGTTGTTTAATATAGATGAGGGCATTCTATTCATCAAAAAACATGTGATGAAGGCATCACCAGACCAAATAGTTTTAGCTACATGAAAGTGAAATATAAGGGCTATGGCAACTTCACGAACATGTAGAATCTTATGAATAGAAACAACATTCTATTGAGGAGTGCAATGACAAGATGTCTAATGAAAGATGTCAAAGATTTGATAGAAATGACTAACATACTATTTCATAATTTCAAGAACATTATCTATCCTAAATTTTTTGATGACTTTATAAATTCAATATTGTTCTTGACAAAGAATGCAATTTTAGTGATAGTAACATGTGCCATGTGATTAAGTAAAACCAACCAACTGGTTTATATAAAAATTATCGATAAAGGCCATAAAGTGACCAAAGACAATTATAGTTGACACAGAACACAAACCCCATATATCACCATGAACAATATAACAATAGATTTGAAGGCATAGTCATGTTCCTATGGAACATGCATCGACTTTGCTTTCCAAACTAGAAAGATTCACATTAAACAATGTTTTAAAGCTAGTAGCAATCAAATTTTTGAGATTGGATGTTGTTGGATATCCCAATTTTTAGTGCCACTGAAGCCTTCAAACCACCGAGGAGAGAACAATAACATTATGTGGATCATCAAAGTAATATAATCTATTTCGTCCCACATGGCACAAACCAATGTTCATCCCCATGTGGAGATCCTAAAAGATACATTCATTAGGGTCAAAAGTAATAGAATATTGAAGTTTCTTGATAGTTTTTCTAATGGAAAGAAGATTTAGAGGGAAGCAAGGCACATGTAAAGACGATATGAGTAATAAGTTATTTATAGCTCAAATATTACCAACCCCATGAAGTGGGCATTTGGCCGTTAGAAATTGTAACAAGTAGAATAGAAGAAGAACCAGTCACTTTAGGAAAAAGATTTGAATTGCCAGCAATATGGGTAGAAGAAGTAGAGATGATGACCCATTTGTTTTTACCATAAGATGTCGAGGTTGCTGAAAAGGAAGAATCACCATCAGAGTGTGTAGTCGACGTCTAAGTCTAGAGTCACTCTTGATAAAGATTTTCAAATTCAGATCAAACCCAATCTACATGTAGTGTAAGATTGTGTCGGTTCATCATCAGTGTAGTAAGTAGAATCCTGATTGTCCCATGTTTTGGGGTCGCCATGTTTCACCCAAAAAAAATCCTCATTGTCATTATTACGACCACAAAAGTTTCAATAACGAGATCAAGTAGGAGGGGTATTTCTTAGTCTAACAGATGGTTGATGATATCCCAGTCAAGTAGGGGTTGGCCACATCCAGGTCTGATGGGCCTAAATGGCCACGTCCTCTACCACAACCACAACCTCTATGATGACAAGAGTTCCCAGATTGGAGTGCAAGTAAGGACGCCTCAATGGAACCAGTAGGAGAAGAAGAGACAGACGGTGGGCATTGGACCCTTTTTAGGACATCAGTAGCTTTAGTAGTGGATCGCTAGATAGGATTTGACCATTACTCCTACAAAAGAGGAACTTAATCCATCAAGGAATTGTACCAAATAAAGTAAAATCCTCTATCTTTGAAACTTCAATAATATCATATATCAGGGCAGGGTATACTTCAAATTCATCTGATAAGAACATGATTGATCATAACAATCCTCAATAGATGTATAATTAGAGAATTTCTTTTACCCATTTGAAAAAGATTTAAAACACCTTTTTAGGGTTTTTTTGGGGTTAATAAACACGTGGTAACTAATCCCACATGGTTTTTTGCCATTCTATGTTGTAAAAGAGATTAACTTATTTTTGGTCCCGCAATGTTGACCATCTAGGTCATCAACCCCGAGTCATGCTTGACCCACAAGCATAGGATTGTTTAGTTTGTTCATCAGGTTTCTCAACAGGTATAGAAGGTGCATTAGTAATAAGGTGAGATTATTGGTCTTTCTCCTTGATGTACAACTCAAAAGGCAGACCATGTATGGTAGTTAAAACTATCCAATTTTACCAGTGGTCACATAGAGAGTTCTTAAGTTATCATTAGAGCCCCTGATGAGAAATAATTATTGGATCATTCCACACAAGTAATCAGTTCAAAAGGGAATGACACATAATCAAAGGAACCAATATAAGACTTTAGAGATCCAAATAATGGTAATCAATAAATTTATCTACTAAATAAATGCTACATCGTAAATTTAGACCAACATCTGATGAAGGTTTATGGGAGGGAGAAAGTCACTCCCTAGAAATAAAAGGATTTGAGAAGAAGTTGTAATTAAGCTGAGAATAGATCGACAGTGTTTCCTATGGTGTTTTTAAGGAGATCAAGGAATGAATAGGTAGGTTTGGAGGAGATGAATAGTAGAGGATGGGTGAGTACTAGTAGCTTGCTGGAAGATGGTTAAGGAAGGATGGTGGAGAGAGAGTGGTGGTCAGGGAGGTAGGATGTTTATGGTGGAAGATGGAATAGGGATCAACGACCATCGATGCGGGTGTGGTGGTAGAGGGGAGCAACGATTGTTGATGGTGTCGACTGGATTGAGGATGGGGGTGTTGATGTTGGTCATTGTTTGATGGTGGCTAGATGGAAGGTGGTGCGAGAAGAGGGAGAAGACAGAATGGATAAGTGGAGAGAAGAGATTTTGGTGGTGGAAGGAGAGGCACAGATAGGTGGTGAGAGCAAGTTGGGTTGTGATGGGTGGTGAGAGAATGTAGAGGAGGTTGGGTGGCTGGAGTAGGTAAGGGCTTGGGAAAGATAGACACAAGAGGGAGATAGGAGGTATGTGTACAAATTATTGATTAGGCGGGAATGGAAGTTGGAATACATGAAAGGGGTGAGGGGGTCGGGAGAAGGGTGTGGCTAGGGAGAGATGATTATTGACTATGTAAGGGGTGGAGAAGGAAAGGAGAGGGTGGGAAGGGGTGTCGGCTGATAGGGGAAAGAAAAATGAATCATTTGGGTTGAGAGGCTTAGGAAGGGTCAAACTGCTCTGATACCATGTGACCAGAATAAGATTCTATTATTAAGATAATAAGTACAAGAATAAACACCATCCTTATATAGGATAGGAGGAGTCTGTAAACACAGAGCTCACCAATATCAAACATAAGAAAAGATACTATAGAGAGTACAAGGTAAATAAATAAAACAAATATATCACATACATTATAGAAAAAATTGAGAAAAACTATTTTGTACATAGATATAATTATCACATTTACATAATGTTGATTTCAACATAAGTTGTATTCCTTCATGATTATTGTTTTTATTTAAAAGTTTATATATATATATATATATATACATATATCACTTGAGAATAAAAAATCTTTCTTTCCATCTTTTATGCAAAACTTCCACCCTATTTCTGCAAATGTTTTATATAAAGTTCACGATCGAGTCTTCATGTTCTGAAATTTGATTTTATTTCTATTGTTAATAGGATATATGTCATTCATATACAACTTCTGTCTTAGATATGCTTCATTTCTCTTTAGAATCATATGGACAAGAGATACTTGTTTATAGCATGTGAGAACATCCTTGTTATACTTAAGAATTGTATACATATAAGTTTTTTAAAAGAAAATTGCATTTTTTTGTTATCATATGTCTCTTTATCAAGTAATATCATATTTAAATGATATTTTATCAAGTATTTTTTTCTAGCAATTGAGGTTTCTTTATGATTTATGGCATTAACCTATGAATTCACACTATCATGATTTTAAAGTTATGTTCCAAGCAGTGTAAATAGAACAAAGCTAGAAAGATGAAAAAATCACCATGAAAGTACAAGAAGAAACCACTCCCACAATATATGTAATATATGAAATTTGAAAATGTTTGTATTCCTATTTTATTAATATAAAATAGTATTAAGTTCATTTGAATTAAATAAAACTAAGTTTTTATCTTTAGATTGTTTTTTTCATAAGTCCTTCATTTACTTAAGCCGTATATAATGAAGTGTACAAAGTCCAAAATGTAGCTTATTGGAAAATATGGAGTTTTAGATATATAATACATTTACGTCACGTGGACATTGGCACAATAAATGAACTAATGTTCAACTTAAACACAGAAACAAAAGTCTAGGCTTCGTTCTATGTTTTGAACGTACAATTTCCATGAATGAAGGTTAGTGCATAAAAGTGAAAAATATATCTATGAAATTTAGCATGCCATATAAATGATAATTATCTTTTACAACAAAAAAACACACAATATTTGTTCCTTAAAAAGGGATCTAATAGGAAATGAATGCACTTCTACATTTGTGTTCAAATCTAGACCATACATTTTTAGTAGACATAAAACAATATTCTTACTCCTTCATATGTTAATACTACTTTGTAACAAAAATTTAAATTATAAAGTCTTAAAAGCCAATCAATAAAGATAATGTTTTGAAAGTTTAAGTCTAAAGTCTTTACAACCTATCATTAAAGATAGTGTTTCGGCAAAGAAATAGAATGACACTTGACAACTAACTTAATTAGTAAAGCCTACCACTAGTTTTAGTGTAGGCGATCCAGTTCCAAACTCACTGAACCACTAGAATAAAAGGATAGTTAGTATTAACTAAGTTAAACATCATCTGTGTGATGAGACAATGGCCTATGCTTGTAAATTACATATTAAAATAAATGGAGAAAAGATGATGTTCACTTAAAAAGAAAATAACATATTGTAATAATCAGTAATTATGCACAAAAAATTTTAAAGATCCATAAATTTCATACTTTAGAATATAGTTTTTTCAATTAAACCAAATGTCGTTTGAATGTCAAGAAAAGCAAACATGAAGCTGCATTACTTTTTATATTGAAGGAACTATCCATTTAGACAAGGCAATTATTTATGTCCCTTTAGATAATATAAACCTTCAACCCAAGGTTGTCCACCTAGGAACTGGTTAAAGCATACACTTGATTGTCTTGCTAATATTTTTGACAAATACATCTTGTAGGAGTAGAACCCATTTCACATCATTGAAGTTATACAAGGACGACCACCCAAAATAATCCTTTCTAGCCACGTTACTCACTTAAATATTGGTTCTTTGTATGCATATTAGGGAAACTTAGATTTAATAAAATAAGGAATAAAGATAACACTATATACAAATAAAATTACAACATCTTTTTATATCTTTAAAACTATTGAAACAACATTAGGCGTGAACCCCTTCTACCTAATAACCATACAAACCTCAATATTTATGACAGGGATATAAGCCCAAGTTGTAGTTTCCTAGAAATTGAACCTAGATCAATTCACTGGTGCCCTTCTATCTGAACCACTAATTCATTCTTGCCCAATTTCTATCTTTAAGCCTTGGAATATATAAACCACATCATATATTCAACATATGTTTGTAATTACAAAAATGAGAAATTGGCAATGAAACCATGTCAGGAAATTCAGTTGAAAATTTAGAATCAATGGAAAAGGAAAACATCATGTTCCATAACAAATACTAAGGGAATATCGTATGAGAGTTGCAAGAATAG
Source organism: Alisma plantago-aquatica (assembly GCA_963693085.1). NCBI lineage: Eukaryota > Viridiplantae > Streptophyta > Magnoliopsida > Alismatales > Alismataceae > Alisma > Alisma plantago-aquatica. Next base: position 753,245,692 of record OY856413.1, read on the forward strand.
AAACTACGTAAAATTACAATAATAACATATAAGGCTTGTGAATGGCCAAAAAGAAAAATCATAAGAACTATAAAGTTGGTTCAATTAATAAGCCAGATGTTACAAGTTTGGTACTCAACTAGATCACTACAGAAGGTGTTAAAAAAGATAGGCATGAAGACAAATGCCATAGATATGAGTATAAGATAGTTACTCCTATATAATTATATGATTTTTCCATGTTGCATTAAGTCATGTATGACAGATCCACATGAATAGTGAGAAACTACTCATTAGTAGTTGGTATTGCAGATAGAAGTCAAACTATAATACTCTATTTATACTATCAGTAATCTTATAGAAGAAATATGATACTGTAGAACAATGTCCATTTATAAGATCAAAGTTATCCACATGCTTATATCATAACCCATCAAAATTTCAGAGAAATTCAAAACTTAATCGTATGATACTTCAGAAGACACTTGAATGGCAAAGCTATCAGATAGAGTTGCCTTCCTTTCAAAGTTCATAGCAACACAAGTTTGTGAGGGTAAGTGCCTTGACCTTCTAGAAGACATGCCCTCTGAACTTATTCCATTATAGCAGTAGACACACCCACAGGTACATGCTGGCAACATCCCAAATTTTAGTAAACTATGTTTAGGGTCTTATTTGCAAACTTCAAACTATAAAATTTAAAACCTATAATTTCATGTAAGTTAACACAACTATTTAATTCTTCATATGAGGTTTTATGTAGAAAGAAAACGAAATATGTTTCCTTTATTTTCTTTAGGATTAAATGCATTCAATATACATAAAAGGAAATCTAGCATTATACTCTCACTTTTTCTCTCCTCTATTATTGAACATGATGTTTAAAATATATAAAAGAGAAAGAAAAAAGGAGTGCAATTTGAAAATTATGCATATGGAGTAGAAACCTTGGAGAACAAGTTTTCCTTTTTTGTTTATGGCTTTTAATATAAGAGGAAAGTATATATATATTGTCTTTTTCTCTCTCCTCCAAGAAAGTTTCATAAAAAGGACATGAAAGATATGTGATATGAATTTCTAGGAGACAATTAATGTTTGTCTCGAAATTGGTCTCAAGGCTCACAAAAGGATTTTTTTGAATTATCTAATCTATTAATGCATTTAGTTAAAGTTAATGACCTATACGGAAATTGTGGATAAAATATGTGCAAAACCTAAATTCAAGTGTATAAGAAAGATGTAGACTTCTTGTTGGAAGTCTGGTCCAAATATAGGTTGGTTGTGACCATGTTTGAACCTCCAAACTAATTAGGAAAATTCTTAATAAAGTTTTAAATGTAATTAATAAAAAATGCAATTAATATGCTGATTCAAGATAAAGTTTTGGGATTTTCACTATCACTCGTGCATTCTTTTTTTCTTTCCCTATACACACACATCAACAACCGTCTGTTCTCGATCAAACTGTGTCTGAGTAATCTCCTATCCCCCCTTCTATTCTCTAGACTAAATACAGTGATTGTGTTATCCTTCATCAACCATGTTCTCTCTCGTCTCTTCATATTTTCTAGAGATATCTTCCTTTCTCTTCACCTTCCTTTCTTGAACTGATCGAGACCTAGATCAATCTCTCTCATGGTCTGTGGAGAGATCCTAATCTAGGGATTTCCCTCTTCTTCACATCATGTTGTGATGGAATCACAAAGAACCTCCCTTGCCTATATAACCATCCCAAAAGCACTGTCACGAAACACTTTAGACTCCTCCACCTTCAATTCCATCCCTTTCTCCTGAACCACCACTAACTACTCAAATTTCTTCTCAGGTGACTACCTTCTCCCCTCATCACCCTCTTCTGCCTCCTATGAAATTGACACCTTGGTGCTTAGGATCTAATAAAGTCAAGAAGGGGTTTGACTAAGATGTTTTCTCCAAGGTAAATAGCTCATGATATTGATCACAATTACTCATGATTGCTTGATTGTTATGATTGAAGTAGAAATTATAATTACAAGTGTGATGTTCTAAACATGTTCCATATATGGATTGCTTGATGCTTGCTATATCTTATGTTTTATGGTTATCATGATGACCAAGATGACAGATTACGATTAATGATTATGAATTTAAAGTTCAAGTTTTAAGAGGGAGAGAAATACCATCATGTTGAAGTTCAAGGATCATGTTAATTTTAATGTTAAGCTAAGTGGAATTGAATCCATTTTTATATGCTTCTCGAATCATGGACCTCAAGAGGTCGTCAAGGGCTTTCCTAGCATCAAGGGCTTTCCTTGCAATCATGTTCTCTTATGTGGGCGTCATAGAGATATGCTTATATCTAATGCTCAATTCTTCATGTTATAAATGACTCAAGAATGCTTATAGTTAATTCATGTCAACATTTTATTAATGTTAAGTATATTTTTTTATTATATTATAAAGTTCCAGTATCATTTACCAATGTGTTGTTTTTCCCCTTTGCATGGTTGAGGACAAAAAGTCCCCAAAAGTTGGAGAAAATAAGGACTAAAGAGGAGCAGCCAAGGATGAGAAGACCTTTAAGTGCAACCTGGTGGGGTGCCAACCAACTTAGAGGATCATAATATTTAGATATTTCCTTTCATGTTTAGTTTTCCATGTTCAAAATATTAGAATCTAAGTCTTGGTAAAGAAGTGGTTTGTAGTTTCCTATTCAATGAACAATCTATGAATCTTTCTAAGACAATGAATGGAGATTAATTTGTTTATTTGCAATGATCATTGTGATGTGAAACCCCCTCCAAAAGTAAAATTCTTCCGCTCAATTTTTGTATGTATTTAAAAGTGGGGTATTACATTATGGTATTAGAGAAAATAAGTAGATGACCACCAGTCATCAATCTAATCCATATGTTCTAACCCTAGTTATATGTGACCTTTTTTAGATCTTAAGAGATTCGACAATGGAAAAGATAAGATGGATTATGGTGCTAGTTCCTTTAGTAAAGGGAGTATCCATGAAAGAAACTATAAGGGAACCATAGAAGATCTTGTCCAGACACTCACCAATGCCCTAAAACAAGGACAACATCAACCCAAACACCATAAGATGACTTTAGTGGACTTGTTAAAGATAACGCCTGACTCTTTCTTTGTGAAGGATAAATTGATCCAGTCACCAAAGATGAGGAATGGATTAGAGGCATGCAGTATTGTTTTCAAGACATGGACTGCCCTCAGCACTCTAGGATTCACTTTGCAACCCACATGTTGAAGGGAGCAACCCATACGTGGTACGAGAACTTCCTCAACTTGAGGAATGTCGATGTACCTCCACTCTCATGGGAAGAATTTGTTGAAGCCTTCTAGAAGCACTATGTGTCTGAAGCCATGATAGAGAAGAAGGATATGGAGTTTTCCAATCTGGATCAGGGTGGTGACATGACTATAACCCAATATGCCATGAAGTTCAGGGTCCTACAGAAGTATGGTTATGATAATGATGAACAACGTAGAACAAAGAATTTCCTCTGAAGAGTCAAGACTGACCTAATCTTTGCCTTGTCATGAAGAGGCAACGACACCCTCTAGAATTCCATGATGAATCCCTAGAGATAGAAGACCACCCTGTAAGGTCCTACAGGAAGGAAGTTCCTCAGAAGAATGACCAATATTAATATCAACCTCCCAACAACCATAAGAGGAGGAATCTGGTCCTTTTGTAGAATTTGAGAACCCCCAATGTCCAACATGTCAAAAGAACCATGCAGGACCATGCAAGTATGATACACGATCTTGCTACTATTGTGGAGAGACTGGACACCTCAGGTTGAATTGCCCAAAGCTAAAGAACACTCCATTTCCAAATCTAAATCCACACTAGAATCAAAATAGGAACCATCATCCTCCACCTAGGAGACAAGCTAGGATTTTTTTCCATGGACTTGGAAGATCATGATCAAGTTAACAATTAATTCATGTATTTTGTTTATGTCATTATGAAAAATATGAGACTTATTTGAGGGGTCGGTGAAACCCTAAGGTGGGTAGTAGCCTAAGAAAATTTTGAGGACGTAATTTATTTAAGGTGGGTAGAATTGTAATATCCTTAATTTTAATAAACTAAGTTTAGCATCTTAATTGTAATTTTCCAACTATAAAATTTAAAACCTTGAATTTCATGCAAGTTACCCCAACTGTTTAATTCTTTATATGAGGTTTTACATAGAAAGAAAACAAAATATGTTTCCTTTATTTTCTTTACAGTTAAATGAGTTTCATTATACATAAAAGGAAAGCTAGTATTATTCTCTCACTTCCTATCTCCTATTCGTGAACATGATGTTTAAAAGAAATAAAAGAGAAAAGAAAAAGTAGTGGAATTTGGAAATTATTCATATGGAGTAGAAATCTTGGACAACAAGTTTTCCTTTTTCGTTTATGGATTTTAATATAAGAGGAAAGTTTATATATTTTTGTTTTCTCTTTCCTCAAAGAAATTTTCTCAAAAAGGACATGAAAGATATGTGATATGAATATCTAGGAGACAGTTAACGTCTATCTCAAAACTAGACTCAGAGTCTCACAAAAGGATGCATTTTCCAATTATCTAATCTATTAATGCATTTATTTGAAGTTAAATAACCTATATGGAAATTATGGACAAAATATGTGCAAAACCTAAATCTAAGTGGATAATAAGGATATAGCTTTCTTGTTGTAAGTTTGGTCCAAACTTTGGGTTGGTTTTGACCATATTTGACCCTCCAAACTAATTAGGAAAGATATTGATAAAGTTTTAAATGTATTTAATCAAAAATGTAATTAATGCATCGATTTAAGATATAGTTCTTGGATTTATTCTATCACACACACCTTCTTTCTTTTCTTTCCTTTCTCACACACATCAGTATCCATTCATACCTGTGTGATGGCATATGAGTCATCTCCTATCCCCTGTTCTCTTCATGAGATTGAACACAGTGGTCGTGTTATCCTTCCTCAACCATGTTCTCTCCCTGCTCTTCATCTTTTCTAGAGATTCCTTTTTGTTTATCTTTGCCTTCTTTCCCGAACCACTCAAGCCCAAGATCAATCTCTCTCATGGTCTATGGAGAGAAATCCTAATCTAGGGATTTCCCTCTTCTTCACGTCATGTTGTGATGGCATCATAGAGAACCTCCCTTGCCTATATAACCATCCCAAAAGCACCACCACGACTCAATTTAGAATCCTCCTCGTTCAATTGCATCCCCTACACCCCAAGCTACCACCAACTATTGCACTTTCTTCTGCGGTGACTACCTTCTCACCTCATCACCCTCTACCACCTTGTGTGAAATTGACACCCCGATTCTTAGGATCTAATCAAGTCAATAAGGGGATTGAATTAGGTGTTTTCTTTAAGGTATATATGTCATGTTGCTAAGCACAATTATTCATGGTTGCTTGATTGTTATGTAAGAAGAACAAATTATGATTTCAAGTACAATGTTCTACACATGTTCCTTATATCAATTGCTTGACGCTTGCTATATCTTTTGCCTTATGATTATCATGATCACCAAGATTATAGATTAAAATTAATGATTATGAATATAAAGTTCAGGTTTCAAGAGGGAGAAATCCCATCATGTTAAAGTTCAAAGATCATGTTAAGGTTAATGTTAATGTTGATGTAAATGGGATTGAATTAGTTTTTATATGCTTCTCAAATCATTGAGCTCAAGAGGATGTCAAGATATTTCATAGCATCAAGGGCTTTCCTATACATCATGTTCTCTTAAGTGGGCATCATAGAGAGATGCATATATTTACTGACTCATTCTTCATGTTACTAATGACTCCAAAATGCTTATAGCTAATTCATGTCAACTTTTCACTAATGTCAAGTATCTTTATTTTGATTATGTTATAAAGTGCAAATATCATTTGTTGATGTGTTGTTTTTCCCCTTTACATGGCTGGGGGTGCAATATTTTTAGGAGTTGGAACAAATAAGGACTAAAGAGGAGCATCCAAGGATTAGAAGACCTTCAAGTTCAACCTGGTAGGGATCCATCTACCTTACAGGATCCTAATATTTAGATATTTTCTTTCATGTTTAGTTTTCCATGTTCAGAAAATTAAAATCCTAGACTTGATAAAGAAGTGGTTTGTAGTTTTCCTATTCTAAGAACAATGTATGAATCTTTCTAAGACAATGAATGGTGATTTATTTATTTATTTGCAATGATCATTGTGATGTGACACCCTATTCAAAAGTAAAATGCTTCCACTCTATTTTTGTATGTATTTAGAAGTTGGGTGTTACATTATGGTATTAGAGAAAATTAGTAGATGGCCACTAGGCAACAATCTAATGCATATGTTCTAAACCTAGGTATAAATGACCTTTTTTAGATGGCCCCTAAGAGATTAGACAAGGGAAAAGATAATATGGATGATAGTGTGAGTTCCTTTACTGAAGGGAGTGACCATGAAAGAAACACTAAGGCAACCATAGAAGATCTTTCTCAAGCACTCACCAATGCCCTAGCACAAGGACAACATCAACCCAAACACTACGAGCTGACTTTAGTGGAATTCTTAAAGTTGAGGCCTAAATCTTTCTCTGGTGAAGGACAAGTTCATGTAGTCACCAAAGCTTAGTAGTGGATTAGAGGCATGTAGCATTGTTTCAGTGACATGGATTCCCCTCAACACTCTAAGGTTCGATTTGCAACCCACACATTGAAGGAAGCAACTCATACATGGCTGTAGAACTTCCTCAACTCCAGATTAGATGATGCACCTCCACTCACATGGGAAGTATTTGTTGAAGACTTCTAGGAGAACTATGTGTCTAAAGCCATGATAGACAAAAATGAGACAAAGTTTGCCAATCTAGATCAGGTTGGTGACATGACAGTGACCCAATATGCCATGAATTTCAGGGTCCTACAGAAGTATGGTTATAATAATGATGAGCAACATAAAACAAAGAAGTTCATCCGAGGACTCAAGCCTGACCTATGTTTTCCTTGTCAGGAAGAGGCCAGATGACCCTTGATGAGACCCTAGATGCATCCCTAGAGCTAGAAGACCAACCTAAAAGGTCCTACAGGAAAGAAGTTCCTCAAAAGAATAACCAATATCAACATCAACCTCCCAACAACCATAAGAGGAAGGCACTTGGTCCTGTTGTAGAAGTTGAGAAGCCCCAATGTCCAACATGTAAGAAAAACCATGAGGACCATGTACGTATGGTACAAGACCATTCTACTATTATGGAGAGACTAGCCACATCAGGTCAAATTACTCAAAGTTGAAGAAGGCTCCAATTCCAAATCAAAATCCACCCTAGAATTAGAATAGGAACTAGGATCCTCCACCTAGGAGAAAAGCTAGGATTTTTTCCATGGACTTACAAGATGATGATCAAGGTAACAGTTAATTCAAGTATTTCATATATGTCATTATGAAAACTATGCAACATATTCAAGGGGTGGGTGAAACCCTATGGCGGGTAGTAGTGTAAGAAAATTTCAAGGATGAAATTATTTAAGGTGGGTAGAATTGTATCATCCCAAATTTTAATAAACTAATTTTTGGGTCTTAATTGAAAAAATTCCGACTATAAAATTTCAAAACTTGGACTTTCATGCTAGTAACCCAACTATTTAATTCTTTATATGAGGTTTGAAATAGAAAGAAAATGAAATATTTTTCTTTTATTTTCTTTAGGATTAAATGAGTTCAATATACATAAAAGAAAAACTAGCATTATTCTGAAATATGATTTTTAAAAGAAATAAAAGAGAAAGACAAATGGAATGGAATTTGAAAATTATGCATATGGAGTAGAAACCTTGGACAACAAATTTTCCTTTTTTATGTTTTTTAATGTAAGAGGAAAATATATACATTCTCTTTTACTCTCTCCTCTAAGAAGGTTTCATAAAAAGGGCATGAAAGATATGTGATATGAATTTCTAGGAGACAATTAACATCTATCTCAAAATTGTAATCAAAGGCTCACAAAAGGATGTATTTTTCAAATATCTAATCTATTAATGTATTTAGTTAAACTTAAATGACCTATATGGAAGTTATGGACATTATATGTGCAAAACCTAAATCTAAGTGGCTAAGAAGGTTGTAGACTTCTTGTTGGATGTGTGGTCCAAATTTGGGTTGGTTTTGAGCATGTTCGACCCTCCAAACTTAGGAAGGATCTTGATAAAGTTTTAAATGTATCAAATCAAAAATATTATCAATGATTCGATTTAAGATAAATTTCTAGGATTTCACATTCACACGTACCTTCTTTCTTTTATTTCCTTTCTCTTGTATCAACAGTCGCCCATCCATATCTAATGGCGTCCAAGGCATCTCTTATCCCACATTACGAGACTGAACACAGTTGTTGTGTTATCCTTCCTTAGAGACATTCTCTCTCATATCCTAATCTTTTCTAGAGATTTTGTCTCCTTCCTTTCCAGAAATGACCATGCCCTAGTTCAATCTCGTTCATGGTTTGTGGAGAGAAAGCCTAATCTAGGGATTTCCCTCTTCTTCGTGTCGTGTTGTGATGGAATCACAGAGAACCTCCCTTAGCTATATGACCATCCCAAAAGCACCGTTGTGACTCACTTTAGACTCCTCCACCTTCAATTGCATACCCTACACTCGAGCCGCCACTACCTACTCAACTTTCTTCTCCAGTGACTACCTTCTCCCCCGTCACCCTCTGCCGCCTCCTATGAAATTGACACCCCAATGCTTAGGATCTAATCAAGTCAATAAGGGGTTTGACCTAGGTGTTTATTCCAAGGTAAATGGGTCATTCTGGTGATCTCAATTATTCATGGTTGCTTGATTGTTCTGTATGAAGTAGAATTTTATGATTTCAAGTTCAATGTTATAAACGTGTTCCTTATATCAATTGCTTGAAGCTTGTTGCATCTTATGTCTTATGGTTATCATGATCACAAAGATTGTAGATTGCAATGAATAATTACGAATTTAAAGTTTAGGTTTCAATAGGGAGAAATCTCATCATGTTAAAGTTCAAGGATCATGCTAATGTTAATGTTAATGTTAATGTTAATGTTAATGTTAATGTTAATGTTAATGTTAATGTTAATGTTAATGTTAATGTTAATGTTAATGTTAATGTTAATGTTAATGTTAATGTTAATGTTAATGTTAATGTTAATGTTAATGTTAATGTTAATGTTAATGTTAATGTTAATGTTAATGTTAATGTTAATGTTAATGTTGATGTTAATGATTATGTTTATGTTAAGATAAGTGGATTTGAATTAGTTTTTATATTCTTCATGAATCATGGACCTTAAGAGGTCATGAAGGGATTTCCTAGCTTCAAGGGCTTTCCTAGCAATCATGTGCTCTTAAGTGGGCATCATAGAGAGATTAATATATTTATTGATCAATTATTCATGTTATTAATGACTCAAGACTTCGTATAGTTAATTCATGTCAATTTTTCATTCACGTCAAGTATATTTATTTAGATTTTGTTATAAAGTGCCAATATAATTAACTGATGTGTTGTTTTTCCCCTTAGCATGGCTGGGGACGCGATGTCCCTAGGAGTTGGACCAAATAAGGATTAAAGAGGAGAAACCAAGAATTAGAATACCTTCAATTGCAACCCAGTGGGGTGCCATCTACCTTAGAGGATCCTAATATTTAGATATTTTCATTCATGTTTAGTTTTCCATGTTCAAAATATTAATATTTAACTTGGTAAACAAGTGGTTTGTAGTTTTTCTATTCAACGAACAATAGATGAATCTTTATAAGACAATGAATGGTGATTTCTTTATTTATTTGCAATGATCACTGTGTTGTGGCACCCCCTTCAAAAGTAAAATGCTTCCGCTTAGTTTTTGAACGTATTTAAAAGTGGGGTGTTATAATCGTAGTACTCCCAAAAAACAATGTTGTTTTTTTTTGCGGAAACCTTTCTAGACAACTATATGTGTGCCCATCAGATGAAGATTGTTTGGTCTTGAAGTTATTTGATTCCCAAATCATTGTTTATTAACAAGGGTTCAGAGTTCTGATCAAGTCAAATTTTAGGTAATTATTAAAACCTAGTCAATGTGCCTCTCTAAACCAAAAGTGATAGAGGTGCACCACATGAATTTCATATAAAATTAGAGTCTTCTTCTCCTACTTCCTACACAAAGATGGTGCATAAACTGATTCTGCAAAAAAAGATAAAGACACCATCAACAAGTAGTTGCTATGTGGGAACTTGAGGTAATTGTTTCCTTTTTCACAGGAGGTGTTAGAAGGATACACTTGATTTTCCCTAGTCCTTTAGCTGAGTATTTCCAGCTAGGGATAATTTTTTGGAATTGGGGTATAAGTTGGATCAGAGGATATCAGTCCCTAATCTTGTTAGATTGTTAGGAGTTTACATATTGTCAGGGGATGTTTTTAGTAGAACCATGGGATGTACAACTTAGGTGAGCTCATTTCCTTATAAGGATGAGTTAGGAAAATTATTGTGAAGGATTATGGAGGTGACAAATGCAGAAAAAATGACAAAAAAAATTATCGATGTATCCTACATGCAGATCCCATTGACAACAATGTATTTAGAAAGAGAGTGAACAAGGTATGCCTTGTCATAGAGAAACTTCAAGATGTTCTCTTCACATGTTGATGTGTGTCGCTCCTCATGTGCATAGTGGATCCTCCTCAATGTCCTCCAAATGCAGTCACTTATCGTTTGCATCTCTACAAATTCTACGTGGATAGACTGAAAATCCTCATCATGTTGTCTGAGCTAGTGGGAAGGAGAATCCTCTTTCTTAGATAAGTTCTAGTGCTATGGTCGTTCTCCTTCTATCTCTATTCTCAGGAATGATTACGACTAAGATTCCCATACACAAGTGTATATAAGTGATCCAGTCATCTTCACTACAAAAAATATGGTCTTTAGCTACAATTATCCTTACATTTTGAATATGAAACTAATGCCTGTATAGCTAATTATTTAGGCTATATTTTTCGAAATTGTAGTTTGATATTCATCTGGCTACAAATGCATATGTAACCCTGATTATAGGTAAAAAGTATCCTTACACATAAAAATGTAGCTTCTATTGTAGATAAATATATGACTACAATTCTATTTGTAGTTATGATATGTAGGGGGAATATGATATTGATTACAATTTGCATATTTAGTTTGTGTGTAGAGAAAGGTATCACTTACGACACGTGTAATTATAGCTAGTGTGTAGTGAGAGACATCTTGTACTACACATACATATGTAGCCAGATTATGTATCCAGTCAGTAACTTGCCAATGTAGTGGTGATTTTTCAAAAAGAAGAAATAATTAATATTGATCAAGATCAAGTTATTCTTGTAATGTCAAAATTCATACTTTTATTTATATTTGAACAATGAGTACCCATGGGGAGGAAATTAACATGGCCTCTATTTTACAATATGTACTGAAAAATGATACATGTATACAATCCTCTATGCATCTCATGATCATGTATATTATGTTGATGTCTTCTTCTGACTACCTCTATCTACTACAAACTCTATATGACACATAATCATGTGTATCTTCTTCTATCATGATTTTTCTTTGTACCGATATAATAGACTGCTGACTTGTACCCATATTAGGAGACATAATATTGATGGTGTTCCCCTAACTCCAAGATTCTAAAATGTAGCAGGCGACATGCTTCCCTTTTGAGGCGACATCATATTGGTAAGTTGAGGCCTTGGGACAATAGAATTGTTTATGGAAGGTGTAGTGGTTGCCAGGAGATTCATTTTTGTTAGAGGTATCTTTGCTATAGATGGACCCTCTAAGGCATACTTGACTATCACTTTGGTAGGTTCTCTTCCAGACTATGCAACTGTCACTAGCTTCAATACATTATAGAATGGAGTATGTTGTATCATAGTACCTCTAGATATGCATGAGATGACATATCTTAGAAGATAGAAAGCACAGGGAATATTCAATGCAAAACCAGAACTGTTTATCAAGATGAAATTCAACAAACTACAACTACATGCAACATTAATTAAACTTAACACATGAAGAGAACTAGCAAACTAAATATATGCATGTCCTAATTGCATATTCTCATGATGGTAAAAGAACACCCAAGAACTGTAAACATCTACAAGGCATGACAATAGAGGCAGGCCAAACAAAATGAACAACTTCAAAAAAAAAAGTCATGGACTATAGAGCTCAATATAACATCTAACAACATATGCAAACATGTCTTACATTTCACTGATCTTTCATGTATATCACTTATGAGTCATGTAGTCCACTTTCACCTGGTGGACATATTACCTGCCTACTGATCTCCAACTCATAACATGCTTGAGTAGTCCATTCTTTCTTTTACACTCACACCAAGGTACTAACTATTGAGCGTTGCAACCCATTCGAGCTCCCTTGAAATAACTCATTGATGTTGGCCTCCACTTCAATTACATTGCCATGGGAATCTAATCTCTTTTTAATTATGTCATGTTTCTTCAATCCACTATAGAAAATATAAATCAAGTTAAATAAAGAAGAAGGTTGCTATTGCAATAACATGGTCAGTATATCTTGTAGAAAACAAATTGTAACTTACTATATTAAGATGTTCTTTCCCAAATAACATCCATGGAAACAAGGCTGGCCATCAAAATGATAGTGCATGAAATGTTACATCAAACTGCATACATTAAGATATACTTATCTATTATCTCTAAGAAAATCAAGCAGGTAACAGATTTGATTACAACTTCCTTTGTAAGCATAAATGAAGACAAACTCTCAATGATAAACAATCATCAACAGAGATACAGATCACAACCTACCTCAACTCCCCATAAATAGAAGAATATACTCAAAGGATACATATATGTGGAGATGTTCCTGCCATTGCCATCCACAAAAGGAGAGAATTGGCTTCTATATAAACAAAAACTGAAATTGACTATATATATATAATGAAGGGAATGATAACATGTTCTTTTATAGACAAGTTACATTTATTTCTCATGAGTGAAGTGCAACCTAGTAAGAGAAAGATAGTCCTATAAGACAACACAAAGAAATTAGGTGCACCAAATTATAAACAAAATGGCAAGCATCTTGATAGTTTCAATGTCCCTGAACATAAAAGGACTGATAAGACTCATGATACTAGGTACACAATCATATGGCAAAATCTAGTCAACTAGCTGCTAGATTATTGTCGTGAGACTCTGAAGGAAGAGGAGGGTAGGCTAATTAATAAAGACATTTACCTCAGTGAAAATATTACTGCAATTTTTGATGTTAGACCTAAAAAATGAGGGTGGGCTAATTACTAAAGCCTCCTGAAATTCGATAATAGATGTAACTTCCATGACAAGCTAAGATTAATCAGTGTACTCACATGTGTTTGATTATAAACTTTCACAATAATTTAATATGCATTGATACTCAACCATTACTACATGAATATTAATAGATAGCTTGAGAATAGAAACTTGAAGTGCCCAGTCATAGTCAAATAGATGACTGAGAGGGAAGACAAATCAAAGAAAAGAAAGGAAAATCTATAACAGAATAAGGAAACATGGTTGAAGTTCCTTTCACTACTACATGTTTGGCCAGTAACGTCGCTGCCCATAGCATCATTTTTACTAGAATAACCGACCTAATAGACTATTGCATCTGCTTTATCATAAAAACCAACCATACAGGTTTCCCGCGGTGAAAATTCATGCGATTTTGGCTTCGTGCCTCGATCTATAGGGTCGGTTTTTCCAAATAACCGACGCTATAGGGTCAAAAAAATGTGGGCACTACTTTGGAACTGTAGGGTCATTTTTTCAAATAACTGACCCTATAGACCCTAACCTATAGGGTCAATTTTTTCAAATACCGGACCTTATAGATGGTCTCAAAAATTTCGGGCACCACTTAGTCTCTAGCGTAGGTTTTTTTCAAATAACCGACCCTATAGACCCTGACCTCTAGGATTGGTTTTTTCAAATACCCGATCTTATAGATGGTCTCAAAAAGTTTGGGCACCACTTAATCTCTAGGGTCAGTTTTTTCATTTTTGGGTATTTGTCCTCCACCTTCACAAAAAGCCTTTATACCCCTATCAATTAAATGATAGTTGGTAAAATAGAAATTCTAAATAGAAATATCATGTTGAAGCATTGACTAAATTTATGCTTACTCCATAGTTGGCAATTTCAATTTGTGGCCCCTTGTTATTCCCTTTGGGTCAACATAATAAAGAGTCATCAATTTTGGGACAACCACCAATAATTCCCAATGTCTAGCTCTGAGTAAGAATAAAACAAACATTAAAATAAAGAAAATTATTCATTATTAAAATCATACTAAATAATAATACTTACTTGACGTTAAAAGGAATTAGGATAATTTTTTTCCCCATACTAGAAAAATATTTGAATGCAGTACAGAAGTATTCATTCACATCCTCAATGTGTGTCTCCACTTGACTAGTGATTGAAGGAACTAAGAATCTAACATTTGTAATCATTTCATTTATTAGAAATAAGCTAAAAATATATATTGGAGTTTTCTATATTGATGAATCCTTACCTTATCCATACTTCTAATATCAAAGTATTTAGCAAATCATACTGGAACAAATATTTACAACATCAATTAGAGGTTGAAGGTAAACATCAATATCATTTCCAGGTTGCTTGGACCCTGATATCAATATTGACAACATCACATACTTATTTTTCGTACAAAACTAAAGAGGAAGATTGTATATAACAATCATAACAGGCCACGTGCTATATTGGCTGCTTTATGTACCATAGGGATTCATTCAATCTGTACAGAGTCCAAGTCTTAAGTTTCTTGGTTCTTTACCAAATTGAGTGTATAATAAATCAATTTTCTTCCATTGTGGTGAATCATATGCATGTCATAGGACACCATCATCATTTGCCTTTAACTCCCCATGGAAAAAACAAATTCGCATCTTCTGTTTTAGTAAATAAGCGTTGAAATCGTGGTATTATTAAACATCCTAAGAGAGATTAAATATCCAAAAATAGTCCCACACCGGGTACTATCCATGAGTAAATTTTGAATGTGTTTCTATATTGATACATAAATGTATTATTGTCATATTTATATATTAAGTTAAACATCATGTATCGATGATCTCATCTATAAACCATAAAGTGTCAATCTGAGACTACACAATATCTACCCTCATATTTTTGGAATGTATATAATGATTACATATGTGATTGATGACAAAATGTAGATATGAAAGAATACATATTTTTATTATTGGTTGATTTACTAGTCAAATAAAATGGTACAGTGGGAGAGTGAGAATATTATACCTCACTTGTAGGCTGAAGAAGAAATATATGCAAGTCAACAACAAGTCAATAGCACCTGCAATAACACAAATGTATGATTCAATTATGTTATAATGTATTAATTAGGGGTCAATATATATCAATTTTAGAGGAGCAATATGAATTAACAAATGCAAAATTGACAAATTTTAAAGTTTCTACAATTCAGCCAGCACGACCATGCTACCCAGCACGGCCGTGCCATCACCACATTCATGCTGCCTAGCACGGTCGTGCTACCTGGTCAGTTTCATGACAGTAAGAAGAAAATGGAGGAGTGAGGTGGCAGAGACAATTGTGCTACCTTGAGAAGAACTGGACGGTGGGGGAGCTTGTGCAGGAGAAAAACTAGAGAGAGAAGGTGTGCGACCCTTGCAACACCATAGGCGTCGTCTCCGTTCAAGGAAGAAAGTGGATGGGCGTCGTCATCCAAAGTACACGACGCCAGAGATGGTGGTCGATCCAGAGGCGTCGACACTGTCCAAAGAAGAAAACGACGGTTGGACGTCATCGTCCAAGAAGGGGTGTCGATTTGCCTCTCTTCGGGCGCAGAGATGGTTGGGAAGGTGACCTTGGAAGCGACGGTGATTTGCTTCTCTTCAGGCATGGGAGCAGGAATGGGGAGACGTTTTCTAAATGAAGTCAATATAGCATTAGATTAAATATGTCAGCTCCATTTATGTATGTGGTTTTAGTACTCTTTCATATTTACTTTTGTATCTGATATTTAATATCATCTCAGACTTGCAATCTATCATTTTGTAAATTATGATGTGATTATGTGTAACTCAACTAAATATATGAATCATTTTTGTTATGAATGTGTGGTTTGGAATGGTGACAGTTGAGCATCAATGCTCCCCTCTCCCATATCCTGGTTCTTCTTGTTCTTTTATTCTTGACACGATTTTACCATGCGTATAACTCAAGTGTATGCGTCAGAGTAATATAGGTCTTTGTGAGGCCCGAGTTGAACACATGGACACTGAAATGTCAGTAGACTACTTACTAACTACTCACGATCAGCTAGACCAATAAAAAGGTTTGAGATTTGATTGAAATATAAAAGAAAAATAAAAGAAAACTAAGCAATTGATTAAATGTTTAGTTTAATCAAATTAAATGGGAATCTTTAGGATTGCGGTTTCACTGCGAGTTCTCATTGTATTTATTTCTACATAGTTAATCAAACTCGTCTCTCATTCCGGGTAGTGTCTTGTAGTCAAAATTTTTCACTGTCGTGATACAATTCACTACCTAAATCTAGGTCAGTTCCACTTTCGTAGTAACCTATACCCTAAACTAGGTGCATGAAGACCAAACTCTGGGTTCCCACCATTAACCGTACATCACCTTGTTCAAGGGATTTATTAATTAATGTGAATTTCATCTCTTTTCAACCGTTAATTCTTCTTTCAAAGTAATTAAAGGCATTAGATTATCATTAGGGTGATCGATCATAATTATATAATGGAGAAAACGAAATCATACCACGGATTTAAGAGACAAAATATGAATTACTTATGATAACAATGTCATACAATGATTACCTGGGCTACTCCCAGTCCTAAAGACAAAAGGGATTAGCCCCGCATGTTCATCTCAAAGAAAGACATGATGGAAGAAAGGGAAAACATGGAGAAAATGTGGATGAAGTGATGCAAACCCCTGAACGGAGAAGATTTGAGCATTCCTTGACGTAGAGTACACAATCTATAGCCTTCCGATGGTGGAAAACATCTTCTTCGGCTCTCGGAACAGTTGGGGCGTGCTTCTGGACTCCGTTCTCCTCTCCACACCTCCTCAAGACTTATGCAGCGGCTAATGACATTATAGATCACCCCTGGCCGATGTCATTAGGTATAAACACCAAATTAGAACGTAGAAATATCACCACCATTGGATTCGGGCTGATCTGGAACAAAAACTAATCTGACGGCGTCGATACCATCGACGTGAGTCGATTGACCCCTCACAATATCGGCAAGCTTTCCTTCTTCTCTGTCATTCCGCCTGATCCAGACTCGATACCATCGACGCGGGTCGATGGTATCGACACCCTTAGGCATCGGTTCTGTCACCTTTTCGACATTGAAGCTGTAGAACGTCGATAGTATCGACTTTTGTGTCGATAGTATCGACAGGTTGATTGCTGACTCGCTGAAGTTATCTTGATACCGTCGACTTCAATGTCGATAGTATCGACTCATCTTGGCTCCTTACGGTTGTCTCACTGTGACTGTGTCGATACCATCGACACAGGTCGATGGTATCGACAGCTGTGTATACTCGTTTTTCCTTAAATTGCAAGACAAGACCAAATCAGCTAAGCTAAAACCCATTATCATAATCGTTTATACTCATAAAGATAAAATATGAGAGATTTGATATAGAGTGAGATTATAGACTCAAGTAAGTGAATTATGTGATACTAACCACAAAAAATGACTAATAAACACATAAAACACATGTAAAACAAGTCTATAAATGCGACTCAAAATCATCGCATCTTCCTCATCAGAGTCGTCGATGGCAATAATGGGCCACCGGAAATGCTGAGCTCCCTGGATGTTGAAAACGGGATCGGGAAGCGCACACTCCTGGTACTCCTGGTTGACATGGCATTGTGTATAGGCCACGCCATTGCGGAGCGTAAGAAGGTTGGAGCGGTGTAAGTGATGCAGATTTACTTTCTTCCTGTTGGATAGTGGAGTGACTTGGGAAACATACAACCCAAGGTAGAGAGCAAGCAGTGTGATAAGCCCCCCAAAGTGGATTGGGGCTTTTCTTGTACTCCTCTGCACGGCCAACACACGTGTCAAGAAAAATGCGCCCCAATTGCACTCTTCTCGCTTTAACAACTTATACAAAAAGAGCAAGTCCGTCTCTTGAAATTTACTGAGAGAAAGGTCGCCTCGAGCAAAGAGCGTTGTGCACAACATGCGATGTAGAATCCGCACAAAGGGATGCTCGAAATCGGCAACAGCTGCATTATGATAGCTGACAGACTTGCCTGAAGGCGTGGTCACCAGATGGGCGAAGATCTCATCGTAATCTGTCCAGTTGTCTGGCCTCCTGTGCTGCATCAGGGAATGGTACTAGTTGTAAATTGCATTGAACTGCTGGAGGGTGACATTGTAATTGTTGTTGTAGAGCCGGAAAGAAACGCGGCCCTTGATCCATTCCCGATCGGTAGCGATGAGGTCGTTAGGCATGACGCATATATCCAGTGATGCCATAAATTCTCCTACCAGTTCCTTGTATGTAGGCCACTCACCAAAAAAGGGGTGGCCCTTATTGTGGAACTGGACCTCGTCAGACCTCCTGGTCGTATGTTGCGCTTACCCCTGGAGGACATAGGCGAGATTGGCCTCGAACCCAAGGTTGCCGATCATGGTCTGATCGACATATCGGGTTGGATCGATTTTCCGCTTGAGCAACTCCTCGTATATCTTCCATACGTCCGCCGAAGGATGAACAATCCTCGAACAAGGAATGGATCCGGGTGGTGGAGGAACAAACATCGGAATCTCCATCGGGGCTGCCCTTGAAGAAGAAGCTCCTTCCATTCGCACCATCGTCACAGAGAGAGAGGGGATTAAGAAATAGAGCTCGGTGAAGGTCAGAGAAGACGATCTTTGCTCAGTGCAGAGCTCAATGAAGATATCCCGATCCTTGGATGCTTGATGAAGGCCTCCGGTTGGACAGCGATGCTCAATGCACAAGTAGAAGGAAGAAACTCCAAAGGTGTGAAGAGATTGGAGAAACAACCCTTCCTTTTATAATTGAACCGATCGCTACTGCCGCTCCGTCGATACCATCGACGGCGGTGTCGATGGTATCAACACCTGTAGCACAATCTGTGTCTTCACTAGTATTGACGGTGGTCGATTGCTTGATGTGCGGGCCCGGATCGACGACACGTCGATACTATCGACACAGGTCGATGGTATCGACCCATCCCATGGATCGACTTCCTTGATTTAGCGGTCGCCGTTGATTTCTTCTTCGCAGATCGCTGACGTGTCGCGTCGATACCATCGACAGGAGTCGATGGTATCGACACTGCATGGATCAATTACCCTCACGAGGCCCGGGCGCCGCTTTCTTACTGTTGTTGTGTCGATACCATCGACACGGTCGTCGATGGTATCGACTTTACTGAGATAAATCTTCTATAAATCTTTAGGGATCTCACGAGTATCGACATCCTAGTCGATACTATCGACCCTGTGGCATCTTTTTCTTCAGCGTCCCTATTGGTAGGTCGATACCATCGACAAGGCCGTCGATGGTTTCGACTCAGAAAAATTTCTTCATTCGGTTCCCTGTACCCATGTCACTACCATTGACACAATGGTCGATAGTATTGACTCTGCCTCAGTCTTGCACACTGAAAAAATGATCAAGGTATCATTTTTACACTAAAACACAATTAAACCAAACTAACTTGTAAATGTGAAGGAAAATGAAGAAACTACCAATGGTTGGGTTGCCTCCCAACAAGCGCCCTTCTTTAACGGCTTAGGCTAGACAAACTCAAGCTTATCTTGCATCCTTAAGTGCTATGAGTTTGACCTCATGCACTTTCCTCGTGTATTCCTCGCCAAAGTAAAGCTTTAACCTTTGTCCATTAACTAGAAATGTCGTCTCTCCATCGCGCACCAATATGGCACCATGCGGCTGTACTTCTTCCACAACAAAAGGTCCACTCCACCGGGATTTCAATTTCTCGGGATGCAGCATCAACCTCGAGTTGAACAATAACACACGATCTCCCTTTTTGAAAGCATGCACTTGAATGTGTCGATCATGAATTAGTGTTTTCCTCTCTTTGTAAATTTACAAGTTTTCATAGGCATTCATCCTCAACTCATCTAACTCATTAAGCTCTAGCATTCGCTTCTTCCCTTCCTCCTCATAAGTCAAATTAAGCTTCCTTAGCGCCCAATGCGCCTTGTGTTCTAGCTCTGCCGGTAAACGACAGGCCCACCCATAGGCCAACCTAAAAGGCGTAGTGCCTATAGGTGTCTTATATGCGGTCCTATACTCCCATCATGCATCCGGTAGCAAAGTACTCCAATTATTTCTTGTCGAAGCCAATGTGTGCTCCAATTTTTTTTTCTATTTGACACCTCGACCTGCCCTTCTGTCTGCGGATGGTACGGGGTACCAACATTATGCTTCACCCCATACTTTCTTAATAATGCAGCAAACTTTTGATTCTTGAAATGGGTTCCTCCATCGCTAATAATCATCCTTGGCACACCAAATCTGTAGAAAATGTGATCTTTTACAAACCGTCACACTACAGCAGCGTCGTTAGTCCTTGTGGGTATTGCCTCTACCCACTTCGATACATAATCAACAGCAAGTAAAATGTGCAAATTAGAGTTCGAGGACACAAATGGTCCCATAAAATCGATGCCCCAAAGATCAAATGTGTCGACTTCTTGAAACACGTTGAGGGGCATTTCTTGCCGCTTAGAAATATTACCTGCCCTTTGATAGGAATAACATCTTCACACATAGTCGTAGGCATCCTGGAAGAGTGTAGGCCAATAAAGACCACTCTCTAGCACCTTGGCCACCGTTCTTGAACTCACATGATGACCACCGGTTGGTAGTGTGTGATAATGACTAAGTACACTGTCATATTCTATCTCTGGTACACACCTGTGCAAAACGTCGTCCCTGCATTGCTTCAACAAAATGGGATCATCCCAGAAATAATATCTCAAAGAATGGAATTTTTTTTTCTCTTGATAAGTCCAATCATCTGGGATTATTTTACAGGAAAGATAATTAACAATATATGAAAACCATGGATCCTTGGATTTTACAGAAAGGATTTGCTCATCAGGGAATGTCTCGGTGATGGGTATATTGATGTCCTTCTCATCTACCCGTTCTAACCTAGACAAGTGGTCTACAACCACATTCTCAATCCCCACCTTATCTTTAATTTCAATATCAAATTCTTGTAACAATAAGATCCACCTAATCAATCTAGGTTTGGCATCTTTCTTTTCCATCAAATATTTTATGGTGGTGTGGTCCGTCCATACCACAACTTTTGACCCTACTAGGTATTGCCGAAATTTTTCGAATGTGAAAACGACGGCGAGAAGTTCCTTTTCAGTTGTGGTGTAATTAATTTGTGCTTTGTTTAAAGTCTTGGATGCATAGAAAATCACTACGGGTTTGTTTTCAAAATGTTGCCCGAGAATAGCCCCAACCGCAAAATCCGAAGCATCGCACATTAGCTCAAAAGGCTTTGTCCAATCCGGCGTTTGAACAATTGGTGCGGAAATCAACTTTTCTTTCATTACATTAAAAGCATGCAAACATTTTTCACTGAAATCAAATATCGCATCTTTCTCAAGCAGTTCCGACAATGGTTTAGCGATTTTTGAGAAATCTTTAATAAAGCGGTGGTAAAATCCTGCATGACCGAGAAAACTCCGTACCCCTTTAACTGAATTAGGTGGGGGTAATTTTGAAATAACCTCAATCTTGACTGGATCCATCTCCAGCCCCTTGCTAGACACCTTGTGTCCAAGCACAATTCCCTCACTATCCATCATATGACACTTTTCCCAATTGAGAACTAAATGTGTGTCCTCACATCATTGTAAAACTTTATCCAAATTATACAAGCACTCATCAAATGATGCACCATAGACGAAAAAATCATCCATGAAGACCTCTAAACAGTGCTCAACCATATCAGAGAAAATGGCAAGCATGCAACGTTGAAAGGTTGTTGGTGCATTGCACAAGCCAAAAGGCATACGGTGGTATGCAAATGCTCTGTAGGGACAAGTGAAGGTAGACTTATCTTGGTCCTTAGGATCAATGGAGATATGATTGTAGCCAGAGTAGCCATCTAGAAAACAAAAATGAGATCGACCAGCCAATCGCTCTAAGATTTGATCGATGAACGGAAGAGGAAAATGATCCTTTAACATAGCAGAGTTTAGTCGACGGTAGTCAATGCACACACGCCACCCAGTTACCAGTCGGGTTGTGACCGACTCATTTAACAAGTTGTGAGTGAAAGTGATTCCCCCCTTTTTAGGGACTACCTGTGTGGGGCTTAACCACGTCAAATCAGAGATAGCATAAATGATGCCTGTAGAAAGGAGCTTGATCACCTCCTTCTTGACTACCTCCATCATGCTTGGATTGAGTCTATGATGTGGCTGGATTACGGGTTTGGCTCCTTCCTCGAGCCGGATCTTGTGTTGGCAAAGTGTAGGGGAGATCCCCTTAATATCCACAACTGACCACCCGAATGCGCCATAGTGGTTCTTCAGCGCAATCAGCAATTGCTCCTCTTCATCGACATTCAGATATACCGAAATAATCACCGGTAGTCTTTCACCATCGGCTAAGAATGTATACTTCAAATGGGGAGGCAGTGGCTTCAGTTCTAACTCTGGTGGATTGATCAATGATGATTGAAGCAGTGGTGGGAGGGGCCCAAGATCTTCATAATACTTTGCATAGTAGCACAGAAGCACTTTAAGCATCTTGATGCATTCTTGTAATGACTTGCTTCTCATCCAGTCATGCATTATGTTAACAAGACAAGCTACAAGGGGCAATTCTGGATAGGCGTCAAGGAATGAACTTGCTATTGCATCATCTTTAGTAGAAAGTGGAATTTCCTCCTCTTCATCATTTGGCTACCCCACAACTCTACAAAGAGAAACAACCTTGATTTGTTCCATAATATCTACAGCCAGTGTCCCCTTATCTACCTTGGTCATTACATGAGCCATATCTAAAAATGGCTTCCCTAGACAAAGAGAAATGATCTGATCAAAATGTTTCACCATGCGACACTGCTCCTTTGCCTTTGATTGTGTTGTACTTGGGGGCATAACCATTTCAAATCAGTCATCCACGATTCCCAATGTCAGACGGCCTCTTCCCATCTTGAGTATCATATCTGCAGTATCTTGGAAGGGTCTTCCAAGGAGTAGCTCATTTCCTTGTTCATCTTGCATTTCCATTACCACAAAATCAGTTGGAAATACAAACCTGCCAACATTAACCAGAACATCCTTGCAAATACCATACGGCTTAACCACAGAATTGTCCGCTAATTGAATCGTCATGTTACTATGTCTCGATTCTTTAAGTCCCATCTTCTTGAAAGTAGAAAGAGGCATCAAATTGATACTTGCCTCGGAGTCACGCAATGCTTCGTCGAACTTCACCTTACCGATGTAACATGAAATATTGAAGCAGTCCGGATCTTGTCTTTTAGGTGGCAATGTGCCCATAATGAAGGTGCTCACTTGCTCCTTCAGAACCACCACTTCTGTATCAGGAATCTTCCTCTTCTTTGTGATTATATCTTTCAGAAACTTGCCATAAGAGGGTATCTGCTCTATTGCTTCTAACAGTGGAATGTTGACCAAAAGTTTCCTAAAGCTATCTAGGAACTTCTTGAACTGAGCGTCCACTTTCTTAGCCTTCACACTGTTTGGATACGGGACTGGGATAGTCTGTTCCCTCTGATGTGGCGGCACATATGGTGTCCTCTTTTGAGTCCCTTCCCCAGCAATGGGTTCTGGTGTGTCATCCTCTACTGCATCCTCTATCCGCTTTGTGATTGTAACCTCCTTTGTTGCCTCACCTGTGGTTTCTGACTGGGGTGTGCTCAGTTCATCGGCCTTGGGGTTTAAAATCTTCTTTCCACTCCATAGCAGAATTGCCTTGGCTTGTTGATTTCCTCCTGGAACATTTGTATTTCCGAGAAAGCCTTGTTGTGTTGGCTTTTTCAGATTTGCTATCTCAGCTGCCATCTGTGCTAATGATGTCTCTATAGTTCTCATCTGAGCCCCATGACTTTGTAAGGTCTGTCCAAATTGTTTCATAAACTCCCCTTGTTGCTTAATTTGTTGGCCAAATGTGCTCATGAGTTCTTGATTCTGTTTGATTACTTGATTGAGCAACTCATTGCTCTTGCCCTCTACCGGCGGTTGTGGTTTTGCATCGGGGTCCTGCAGGAAATTGTTTGGGTCCTTCCATGAAAATTTCTTATCTTTCCTCTAAGAATAATCATTGTTTCTGTACCCCTGTTGCTGGCGTATAAATTTCACATGTGCTTCATCATCAGATTTGGCATCTCCCTTTGCTAGCAATTTCTTGGCTAAAAGGTCCATCTTCTCATTCAGTTCCTTGATGGCCTTTGATTCACCTGCAACTCGAACCTATTTTGGTGCATCTCTATCACCCCAGGACTGCTTTTTGGCCATGTTCTTCAAAATCTCCCAATACCTTGTGCCTGTGTTGTTTAATTAGAACCCCGAACCTGTTGAATCCAGGTTGCTTCTATCATGCTCAGAAAGCAAAAAATAGAAGATCTTGACCTGTTTCTCCTTGTCAAGCCCATGATGTGGGCACCTCCTCAGCATTATTTGAAAACGTTACCAAGTCTCAGAATATGTCTCTCTGGCTTTCTGGCTGAAGTTGTGGATCTTTCTTACAAGATCATTAGTCTTCTCGGGCGGAAAGAATCTCTCGAAGAACACCTCCACCATATGATCCCACGACTCCACATACTTGTCGTCCAAGTTATGCAACTATTCTCGGGCATTTCCCGCTAGTGAGCTAGGAAATAATTTCAAATAGAGTGTCTCTTGCGGGAACCTGTCGTTGTAGTATAGTGGTGAGTATTCCCGCCTATCACGCGGGTGACCCGGGTTCGATCCCCGACAACGACACCAAAAACTTGACACTATTTTACCATACGTATAACGCAAGTGTACGCGTCAGAGTAATATAGGCCTTTGTGAGGCCCGAGTCGAACACAGAGACACTGAACTGTCAGTAGACTACTTACTAACTACTCTGATCAGCTAGACCAATAAAAAGGTTTGAGAGTTGATTGAAATATAAAACAAAAATAAAAGAAAACAAAGCAATCGATTAAATGTTTAGTTTAATCAATTAAATGGGAATATTTAGGATTGCGATTTCACCGCGGGGTGTCATTGTATTTATTTCTACATAGTTAATCAAACTTGTCTCTCATTCCAGGTAGTGGCATGTAGTCAGAATTGTTCACTGTCGTGATACAATTCACTAACTAAATCTAGGTCGGTTCCACTATCGTAGTAACCTATACCCTAAACTAGGTGCATGAAGACCAAACTCTGGGTTCCCACCATTAACCGTACATCACCTTGTTCAAGGGATTTATTAATTAAAGTGAATTTCGTCTCTTTTCAACCATTAATTCTTCTTTCAGAGCAATTAAAGGCATTAGATTATCATTAGGGCGATCAATCATAATGATATAATGGAGAAAATGAAATCATACCATGGATTTAACAGACAAAATATGAATTACTTATGATAACAATGTCATACAACGATTACCCAGGCTACTCCTGGTCCTAAAGACAAAGGGGATTAGCCCCGCATGTTCATCTCAAAGCAAGGCATGATGGAAGAAAGGGAAAACATGGTGAAAACGTGGATGAAGTGATGTAAACCCCTGAACGGAGAAGATCTAAGTGTTCCTTGACATAGAGTATGCAATCTACAACCTTCTGACGGTAGAAAACGTCTTCTTTGGCTCTCGAAACAGTCGGGGTGTGCTTCTGGACTCTGTTCTCCTCTCCACACCTCCTCAGGACTTGTGCAGCGGCTAATGACGTGATAGATCGCCCCTGGCCGTCGTCATTAGGTATAAACACCAAATTAGATCGTCAAAATATCACCACCGTTGGATTCGGGCCGATCTGGAACAAAAACTAATCTGACGGCGTCAATACCATCAATGTGAGTCGATGGTATCGACCCGTCACAGATTTCGGCAAGCTTTCCTTCTTCTCTGTCATTCCACCTGATGCAAACTCGATACCATTGATGTGGGTCAATGGTATCGACACCCTTAGGCGTCGATTCTGTCACCTTTCTGACACTGAAGCTGTAGAACGTCGATAGTATCGACTTTTGTGTCGATAGTAGCGACAGGTTGATTGCTAGCTCACTGAAGGTATCTCGATACCATCGACTTCAATGTCAATAGTATCGCCTCATCTTGGCTCCTTACAGTTGTCTCACTGTGACTGTGTCTATACCATCGACATGGGTCGATGGTATCGACAGCTGTGTATACTCATTTTTCCTGAAATTGAAAGACAAGACCAAATCAGCTAAGCTAAAACCCATTATCATAATCGTTTATACTCATAAAGATAAAATATGAGAGATTTGATACAGAATGAGATTATAGACTCAAGTAAGTGAATTATGTGATACTAACCACAAAAAATGAGTAATAAACACGTAAAATGCATGTAAAACAAGTCTATAAATGCGACTCAAAATCATCACAGCAGTTCTGTTTCTATTTCTATAGAATTTTTTAAAAAAAATTGCAATGGCCATGGTGTGTAGCACGGCCGTGTTGGCTTCTGGTATTCAATCTGTTCCGTTTAGCACAGCCGTGTTGGCTTCTCGTAGCACGGTCGTGCTGTGTAGCACGGTTGTATTGGCTTCTGGTAGCACAACCGTGATGTGTAGAACAGCTACGTAGGGATATGGTAGCACGGTCGTGCCGCGTAGCACGATCGTGTGTGGTTACAATTTATAGACATGTAGCATCGGTTTTCATAAATAATCGACCTTAGAGGTTCACTCTACGGTCGGTTTTTTAAGAAAACCTATGCTACAGGTCTATAGATTGTCTCAATCTATTGACATGTAGTATTGGTTTTCTTAAATAACCAATCTTAGAGTGAACTTCTAAGGTCATGTTTTAAGAAAATCGATGCTATAGGTCTACAGATTGTCAAGCTCAATCTGTAGACCTTATAGCATCGATTTTTTTAAAAAATTGACCTTAGAGTGAACATCTAAGGTCTGTTATTTAAGAAAACCAATGCTAGAGGTCTACAGATTGAGCTTGATAACCGACCTTACAACTTTGGCCACAGTTTCTTCCTCGTTTTATACAGCCTATTGGGTCGGTTTTCTTTGGTTAAAAAAATTGACCCTATAGGTCAAATTCTATAGCGACGACCTCTTAGGAGTCGATTAAAAAATGACGCTACAGGCTTAAAAAAACTGACGCTACAGACCATTCATGTACTAGTGTTTCTTACCACAAACGCTATAATAGAATAAGAAACATGGGTGGAAGTTTAGGTTGTTGAGAGTAGTAAGGTACCAGACTAGAAACTCTGTAGCTAATCATAATAATATTTAGTATTAAACCATCAACAGATCATAGAGAACTAGTTGAACATAATCATACATGATAAAACGTCTTCAATGTGTGTTGTTAAATATATACAATTCATTTGTGGTTTGATTTAGAGGTGAACATGCATCCCCTTTGAATATGTAGGGTATTTTGGCTAATAATCTCCAATGTTTTTTCATTTACACAATAATGCCATTCAAATCAAATATTTTTGCAAGTCTAGAGTTTTAAGTCAATTAGCTTACAGAAAAAACCATATACATATAAAAATACCATAACACATATGTTTGTTCAGAGACGCAAATGCCCATTGGCTATGGTCATGATTCCTTGAACATTCTTTATGAGATAACCACTCTGACAGAGATAGAAACAACTTGAAAAACTTTCAGATTATCTAAGAGACTTTTCCTCAAGGAAGAAAATGAAGGTTGTAGTGCCTTTCCTTCCTTGGATCCAGCTATAGCCAGACCTAATCCTAACCCTGGTCTTCTTCTGGAATGCACATTCGTTTGTTTCGAATGTGTTAATCATGCATACAAAGTAGAAATCCAAACATTCCTAATAAAAATATTCCCTTTTCTAGGTCTATATGCCATAAATATTCAATTGTTTGACTATCTTACATATTTTTGAAAGATGTTGAAATCCATGGGGTTCGTAGTGACCAACTTCAGCCAAGTGCTAACTATTTCAGAAATAAACCAAACAATCATATTAAGCTCAGCAGGGGTAAACTAAAAGCACTTAATTAAATCCTTCATAGTGACAATAACTATAGCTAGCAAGCTTACCACTCCTAATATACTCCAGGACTTTTAAATCTTCTATTATGTGCTTTCTTTGGTATAAATAGATTTTCAAGAAATTTGTGATGTTCTTATACCTTTTTTAGAAAGCCTATGATGGTTCTTTTATGACTGTTATCATTTGGCTTTCTATCATGATCTTTAGATATAGATGCATTGGTCGATCCTTTGGTCTTCTTTTACTTTTTCTTTTCTTTATATCCCTTCTAGCCTTCGTGATATGTATAGATTTTACTCTTGGTTCAAAAACCTGCACCATGAATAAAAAAGAGGAAGTCAAAGAATAAAACTTTGATATAATACCCAAGTAAATTCAACGCAAAATAGGAATCTATCCTAACCAATTAAACTGACAAAGTCAACAATAGATAAATAAACTAAGTAGAAAGAGGATAACAGTAGCCTCATACATAACCACGTCTATAGAAAATAATCTCTAACCTATCTTAAAGTAGGTCGTTTCAATATGCATGGGAATAAACCTATACAAACTGAAGAAAGTTTTTCCAGATCATGATACAGTCAAGCTGAGGTCCAACTTCATAAAGTCAACATCCTACTTCAGCATGACAATCAGATCCAAAAAGGTTCAAAAGGAACATAAAAAATTGATCTAAGGGCCACCACTGGAGAGTGGCCATCCTCACTACCCTTACATGGAGAAGCTTCTTACAAGTAGAATTTCTTATGGTTCAAGGTCTGCATCAATATAACTATTGATCTTTCCACATTGAATACAATGAATGTGTAAAATTCATGATATCTGGCCTTTTTTTCTCAGGTTGGTAATGGAAATACAATGGATCACCAGCTAATTCTTATCTTACTGACCAAGAATTATTATAAACTCATAGTTGACTTGTACATATCTTCTCTTGAGCTACAAATGCTTGCACCACTAATAGATACAAACAGGCGTGAATAAGACCAACTCCCTAATATTGCATTTGCAAAACGTACGTGTTTCCGCACTATATAGTGTTTTCTAAGCTGTAAAAAAATAGAAAAAAATAATATGTGTGTCTCCCCAATATATAGTGTTGTTTGGATTCATATGCAACTTGGTCCAATGTCCACATTGTATACCATATGTTGCTCAATGTGACTTTACACTGCACACACAAGCTATGAAGTGGCTGTGGAAATCGACACATTTGCATGTATATACCTATAATAGACATTTGATTATTTGATTATATATAGAATCAATTAATATGATTAGTTACAAATATTGTGGATTGTTAATTGATTGTTTACAATAATTTCTTCCAGACCTCAAATATCTTTGATTATTTTTTAATGTTTATTTGGGGATATACTATACTATATTTTATATTTTTAGATATACTTGTGTATCAACTACTCATTTATTCCTTTTTAGGTTTTTCTTTCATCCCTAAGGCTAATGTTTCTCCCTTCGTGTCATATATTAGAGGAACTACTAGGAAATGCATCTTTCCTCTCTCTAACTTTAGCATCTCTAAAATCACATGACATATGCAACTCTTAGGGTATATTTAACCTTAGTGCATGGCCTAAGCCTCCTAATATCCTTTTGATATGCTCAGAAACCACCATTCCCACAGCTGTTGTTACTCCTTCTACTAGGTTGGCATGCTTGTTGTCCTATTCCTGGAATGCCACAGCCACCCAATGACACCAAACGGAAAAATTACAGAGTCCTCAAATTGGGACTTGAAAGATCAGAGCTTCAATGTGCATCTTTTGATCACATAGAATCCTTCTACACTGTCTTTTCTTCCTTCCCGCCTATTGAAAAGATCAGTTAAATGTAGATTTTTAAGGCGCTTCACTTACAATGTATCTCATTGACTTTGATAATTAGCACCATAATACTGCATTCATGCAAAATGAACATCTACTTCCTATACCTCTTGTTTACATCTCAAAATCATAGTGGACTGAGGTCATGACCACCATCATCTTACCATTGTTATGCAAAATAGAGAAGACACCCGTAACAAGTTTGAGAAAAATAAAACATTCAAATTGTGCCTATGGGCCCATATAAAATTCTCAACTACAATAGAACAACTGATTTATTTATACATGTTAAATCAGAAATGCCAAAACTCAAAGGCGGGGGCATGTATTCAAAGTGGGTGAGTCCCACATTATAACACTTCATCATTGTTACATCAATTTTTTCTATAAGCTTAAACTCAATTCTCGTACGACTATTAACAGTAGAAACACTTAAATGGAAAAGAAGAATGGATGAAAAAATATATTTACTCCTAAAATAAACAAATGATATGTCCATATATGAAATGGGTGATGGTATAGTTATTAAGAAAAGATCAAATTACTAAATTAGTAGCATGTGCTACATTATTCTTTAAATTTGTTAACATATATGTCAAACTAACATATTAGGGACACAAAGAAAATAAATGATGATTAAATGATGTCTTTTAGATCAATAGAAAAGATGATTATAAAATCATGGTACATTATTTGGAGAAAGGCTGGGTGAGCTACAAAAAAGTAAATACCTAAAAACAATGCGATGAACATGTGATCAGAGAAAGAGGCTAGCAGCGTCGGGTGATCTCCTCCTCTTCGTGTCTTGTTCAAAAACGAAGGTTGAAAGATGATTTTGGCTGCAAGGAAGGAGTTAGAGAGTCATCTAGTAGCCCGATCGATGATGGGAGTCCGACAAGGGCAACATTTGGTAGGGGTCTGGTGATCTCCTACTCTCATTTCCTACTTGAAGATGGAAGCAGATCGATATCTATCGGGTGACAGAAATTAGCTCTAAGCGGATTAGCAGCCCGTGGGCAGCGGCCGTCTGACAATGGCAGTTATCCGCGGGGAGGTGGGAGTCATTGGCACGCGCAGAGAGAAGGGGGAAGCTCAGATGACGTTGGTGATTGGGAGAGCCTCGGGTGAGGCATTGTGCGATCGGGGTTGGGGGGAGGGGAAACTGTTCACATAGAAGCATTTAGTGCGTGGGGGGTAATGGGGAGAGAGTGTGACAGTTTTTCCCTCTAGTCCACCTTATTAAATTTATTCTAGATACAACTAAAAGTAGTGAAATTTGTTGCTACATCTTATTTATTGAGGCAGCGATAATTATTTAAGTTATACAAATATATTTTATAAGTAGAAATAGCTCTCGCTAGACATAAATTAAATGTAATAAAATAATTGTAGCTAAATCATCCTTTTTTGTAGTGCTTGCCCTTTTAAATAGGATAGGAAGGGAAGCAGGGTTTATAAAATCTTAGGAAAAAAGGTTGTGACAACCATATAGGCACTTAGAATATTCTGAAATCATGTCATTAATTAATTAATCAACCAATAACATTAATCGATTAACTAATTTTCTATCACCTAGTTGTAAACTCTGATTGGTTGCTTGGGGTTAGGTGGTCGAATTATCATATAAGTCAATAATTGAAATCCAACTAATTAGCTTAAAATATATTTTGATATTATTCTAGTTGACAATGTAAACATTTTAGTAATTATTTATACTTAGAACATTTCCAATCATGTCCACAATTATACTCATCTAGTGCATCGTATGTGTTTAACCCTATATGCTCAAAATATATTGGTGGTGATGTTCATAATGGAATTATGACTTCACAAGCAATGATTGGATTCTATCAAGAATTCATTTCCACCCAAGTAATTGGAGAAGTTAGAGAACACCTTAAACCAAGTATTGCGACAAACATTATAGTTATTGCATGATCCTTTTGTCTCTGGTATCTAGATTGAATCTAAGACATGGAAATATCATCTTCTTAGTGTTCAATCTTTCTTTTTGATCTAGAGGAGACTACTTGAGATACACATGAGCTTAATATCATATATTGACTCTCATGAGTATTGCCATGCATTTCATAGTGTCACTCATCAAGTGTCCATGATATCACTCTAATGGGAGGGACAAATTCCATCTACGTCACATAGTAATTCACGTATGTCACAATACACTTGAGAACTACTTGTGTAGCAACTAATATTCAAGGTCAAGTTTATTAGTGTTAAAGAACCCTGAATGATATTTTATCACCGTAATGAATTCATGTCTAAGGAACACAATCACCATTGTCACATTGAGATGTGATTCTGGCCACCATATTGACTTTGATATATCACACTCAATGTGGATTTTTCCAGTATACCTATTCATAATAAGTACCTATGTGTTTGATTTGATATCCAATATCATGACTAATGAGATGTAATCATCCATCAACACACATACTAGTTGTGATGTATTATTGTGTCCTAATGTCCACAATAATACCCAACTAGAAACTAAGACAAAAATGAATGCTCTTAACATGCACATGATCTCATATTCAGGTCCTCAATCTAAATTCACATGTTATCGAGTCATATATTCTTAAGAATTTATTATATTTATTTGTTATCTCATATGGGAACAAACATAATCATGATAATTGCCTTTATTAATAATCAGATCAATTACAAGATGTGTCATTACAATCATCACATGGTTGGCTCTCAGGGCATATCACCAACAGTCTCCCACTTTCACTAGAGACAATCATTCATGAATCTCATTCCAAGTGATCCAAATGACCATCATGCTTCTATTTTGAAAGTGCTTTCATTAGAGGGTTAGTAATATTGCTTTTGGTTAATGCTCTACAAATCTTGACATCTCAGTGTTGTACATTTTCTTATAAGTGATGGTAACACCCGAATAAGTGCATAGAACACTGATGCAATCTGGGTTCCTTAGCTTTTACAATAGCTCCACTATTATCAAAATATATCTTAATTGCATCATCAATGGATGTAACTACTCCTAGTTCACCAATGAACATCTTCATCCATACAACTTCCTTTATTATGTTGGAGGTAGCAATGTACTATGCTTCTATTGTAGAACCAACCACTATCTATTTCTTGTAATTTTTCCAACTTACCAGCCTTTCATTAAGGAAAAAATACAAACTTGATTGTTGTTAGGAATCATCCTTGTCAGTTTGGAAGCTTGCGTCGGTGTAACCTTTTACAACCAAATCTTCCTCACTACAGTAAATAAGGAATTGATGCTTAGTTCTTCCCATGTACTTATTTTTTTTTACTGGAGTCCAATGACCTTCAATGGGATCTGAATGGTCTTATCATGCTCAAAGCATACAAGATGTTGGGGTGTGTACATAACATTGCATACAAGATAGATCCAATTATAGATTCATATAGAACCTTACTCATGTGTGCCCTCTCTTCAGAATATCTTGAACACTAAGCTCAAGAGTGACTTATTCCATGTGACATGGGTAAGTTTTCTCTCTAAGATTCTTGCATGCTAAACCTTTTCAACACTTTATCAATGCATACAAGATAGATACAATTATAGATGCAAGGAACCTAGGATGAGACACGAGTAAATGACTCATGAATAGTTGAAATATCATGCAATAATTAGAGGAGATGATAATCTCTTCTCTTTGATAAACAACCCTGGATGATGATGGGGGTGATAAAAGGAATATGTTTCTTTGTGTTCTTTCCTTTCAGGGACATGGCAATCAAGTGAGTACTATGACACTTGATGTGCATGGATTAGAAATAATCCATTGATGGATACTTAGAAAAGTATCAGTTTGTCTTAGACTTTGGTTCTAAGATTAAGATAAGTGTAATAAGTAATGTCCCAAGATCAAAAAGAAAGATGATGATGTAATGTGTTTTTGGCACATACAATGGATACCAAGGTAAAGAATCCTAGTATCCAAGAACTTTCAATGATATGAGAAAATGAGAACACGATTCCTGACAAGGAGTAATGTTTGGTTACCTAGAAGGGCCAACTTTGAAATCAGTCTAGTTACATATAGTAGTATGGATACCATTTGTTAGGGGTTTATGCCCAGCATAAACATGACATCTACAAAGATGTATGAGTTGAAGGAACAATAGTAGAATTGTTTTGGAAAAGTTGATCAATCTAAATATAACTTCCTAGAATATCCCTATTCATATTGTTGAGGCAGTTTATACATAACATCTAGAGATACCTCTAAGATATCTCTTCTTTAATAAGTAGCCTCTCCTTACGACAAGAAAATAAATAATTAAAGGGATAATTGATACAAGTCATAATAAAGTTTAGTGTTGTGTCAACAGATTTGGGTGGCACAACAAATGCATGATAATACTTGTAGTCACAAGTGGGTGACAGAACATAACTCTGGTCTTTCCTTAAAAAGTGAAATGTTAAATGAGGAGTATGAGAGACTCCCCATAATCAAGAATCCTGTCACATAAAGTTGTAAGTTGAGAAAGGTGACAAATCAGTAAGGTTTGACACCTGAGTTAAATAAGGTATGCATGATGTTTCTCTGACTAAGAAAAGTATTACCTGACACAGAGTTGACTCTACAGTCAATAATGAAAAAGATAGTGGAATATGTGCCCTGTGTGACAGATTCAATGATAACCCTGTGTGGAAGAACTTTGTGTTGATCAAAGTTCTATGTCATCTCCATGACATTAAGATGTTATGTGGAGACTTGATGGTATGATGAATGAATAATATTTGTCTTCCTTTACCTGAGATTTCGGGGTCGAAATCTTTGTTAGGGGTTTATAACTTGTAACGACCCTGACCTGGGCTATGAGGTAACCCTATTTGTTTTGGCTAATTAAGTTGATTAGAACTTTAATATAATCCTCTAAGGTAATTTGTTATCATGTGACACACTCATGTTTCAAGTTTGGTCCCGATTGAATGTTGTTTGAGCAATTTTCCTTTGTTTTGGACCAAAGTGAAATTTACCCAAATTGAGGGGCTATAATGCAAAATGTCACATATTGAACTCGCCTAATGTGTTGTAACATCATTATTGAGAGAATGATGCAAGTTCGTGGCTTTTGGAAAGCCTAAACGCCAAGTTTAAACTTGTTTGAACAATGCTGGTACCTTGTGCACCAATTTTGGTACAAATTGTAATTTACCCATAATGTGGGGTCGATATGCAAATTACCACCTATAGATTTTTCCTATTTCCTCTATGTATCATTTAGAGGAAAGTTAATGAATGATTCACCATGTTTGATTCCATTATGAATGATGGTAATCTTGGTGATGAAATGACCAAGAAAAAGGGTTGATTTTGGAAGCTTAACTTGAGTTGTATCAAGTTGAAAAGCTTATATATGAGTGTCTATCGGCCATGGAGCCCAAGGAGGTGTTCCATATCGTTTTGTGAACTCTTGGAAAAGTCCATATCGTTCAAAGCACCTCAAGGAGGTGAGGTATGACGGCCAACAAGTTTCCTTAGAAAAAGTGTATCGGCTTGACATAAAATAGTGATTAAACCTAGATGACTTATCCAAATGGATAAGCAATGGACGAATTTGCATCTTTAGATGATCCTCAACCTTTTTGCATTTCAATATAAATTTTGATGCATGCATGGACACGTGTCACCCTTGCATGACACGTGGCACCTACTAGCTCAAAATGTTGACACCTCATTTTTTGCCTTTCTTCATTATCAGCAAGTATATATACCCCTAGTTTCACCCCTTGGTGCATTTTGAGACCCTTACCACCCTCCTACCCTAAGGTATCATGCATAGATCTCCCATATCGTGAAGGGATGTTGTGGTGTCGTGCATGGGCCTTGGGATATCGCCCATGGAAAGACCATATCGCCCAAGTAGGTGATATCGGCCATATAGGGTGATATCGGTCATAGAGTGAAGTGTTTTGACTCCAAGTGAGTTCCATATCGTGCAAGTGAGTATCATATCGTGCAAGAGGGGTTTCATGTCGTGCCAGAGCACAATGGTATCATGCATAGGCCTTAGGTATCGGCCATAGCAAGTATATCAGCCATACCATGTTGATATTGCCCATAGCAAGTTGATATCGGCCAATTGAAGTGATTTTGGCCACAAGTGAGGGGGTATCGGCCAAAAGCAAAGTTGTGTCGGCCAAGAGTAAGTCCATATCTCCCAAGAGTGGTAGGGTATCGGCCAAGAAGCTAAGGAACTCAAAACTTCACCCTAAGGTAAGATATAGTTGTCTTCAAGCTTGAAATTGAAGCATGGAATTAGGGTTATGATCTACCTTTCTTTTCTTATTCACCAATTGCTTATCCATGGTGATTCCTTGTATATGAAGGAGTTTTGAACGAGCCTTGGACCTTTGATAAAGTCATCTTCAACCTTAGGAACATGGAGCTTTGGACCTTGAAGCTTTGAAGTGGTTCTTAAGGCGGGTTATATAACTTGAACTCAACCATGTTATTATTCTTCACCTAAATTGTTATAATTAGTGAAATACTTTTAATGCTGAAATTTCCTGAAATAGTTGATGAAATTTTGAGTTCTAGTAGTTGCTTAGACCTATTACCATGAATTATATCAGTTAGAGCAAAGGTCTAGAACTTGAAGAAGATGGTGTCACTTTGTAAAAGTGATATCGGGTTCAAGTATAAATACAAGTAGTTATAACCCAATATGGGTATGACTTGCCCGATATGTCTTGCACAAGATGTTGCATGAGATGCTTGCATGATAGGAAGTCTATTATAGACTCCGTGCACGATACAAGGTCAATTGTATACTTGTAAGTTGACAAGAAACCCTAAATTGGGTAACCCGATATAAGTGAAGAGTAACAAGTGTTATTGCATGATATGATCATATGATACATCATTGATACTTAGTATCATGAGGCCTACATGACCTTGTATGACATGGTTGCACGACAGGGTTGTACGATACACAAACCTAAACAATATGGTAACCCTAACCCATCATGGCTAACCCTAGATGGTGACTAGCCCGATAGGGTGATTGAATGTACTTCTAGCCCGACATGGTGATGGGTTGATATCTCATAAGTATCATGGGTGACACATACATATATCTTGTGCCCGATATGAGGTTAAGAAGGTACCTCATGCCTGATATGTAGACAAGTGCAAATCCTAGCCCGATATGGTGAGTGTCTATACACCTACAACCTGATATGGTGAACATATGCACATGATTTAACCCTATACACCTTGTAAAGGTAAGGGCAAGACACTCTTAGGAGTGATGGGTGTAACACCAAGTAATGGTGTGGATAATACCTTGATAGGTGAAACACCTAGAGTGGTTGATAATGGTTAATTCTATATCAATAATGCCTTAACCTGAGATGAGTTCATATCATTAATGATGATTGAATAATTCAATTTTGTGACTTATGACTAATACATTCCATGATAAATATGATGAGCTAGTGCATAAAGTATTAGGATGGGACATACCCTAATACAAGATAAGTTAATGAACTTAAGTATGTTAAAAGTGATGAGAGAAGTGACACATCAAGACATGATAGATATCACATCCAACACTTCAAGGTTGATGTACCTTGATACCTTAAATCAAATATACTTGGATGAGTAACACATCAAGTGTGTTATGTAAATTGTTACAATGAGATGTAATAAGTTTAATGCACTTTGATAAGTGTGGGCTAACATACTTTGAGAAAGGGATAAGCCAAGTTAATAAAGTCTGATGTAATCATACCCTGGTAAGGATGAGAGAGGAACTCATACCTTGTGTTGATGATTCATTTAATGATAAATGATGAGAATGAACGAGTATGATTGAATACTTATG
Source organism: Alisma plantago-aquatica (assembly GCA_963693085.1). Taxonomy (NCBI): domain Eukaryota; kingdom Viridiplantae; phylum Streptophyta; class Magnoliopsida; order Alismatales; family Alismataceae; genus Alisma; species Alisma plantago-aquatica. The sequence goes on from OY856413.1 coordinate 753,283,744, forward strand.
ATATCAATGTTTGCTCCTAGATGTGTGGAGCAATGAATTAGGGTTTGATCATTGATAATATGATCTTGAAAACCTAAATGGTTAATAATGGAAAACCCTAACCTTAATGAAGGGTAATGATATGTAAGAGAAACCCTAATCGATAAAAAAAGGGAAAACCCTAACCCTAATGATGGGAAGGTTGTATTTCTCTTATTTCATAAGCCTTGTAAGGCATGTTAATTACTTGTATAACAAGTATAATGTGTAATGGTCTTGTGAGCCATGTGAATAAAGTTGTTGCCTAGTGAGAGGTATCAAAAGATGTGTAATGGCCTTGTGAGCCATGTGAATAAGTTATTGCCTAGTGAGAGGTGACAAGATGTGTAATGGACTTGTGAGCCATGTGATAGTTTGTTGCCTAGTGAGAGGTGATAAGATATTTAATGTGCCTTGTGAGCCATGTGAGATGCTTGTATAACCAGTATCATGTATACCTTGGTCTAAGGACCCAGAGGTAATAGTTACCTGATAAGTGGTAACAATGTTCAGTGATGATCTAAGGGTTTGAATACCTAGATCCAGTAATCATGATAATGATGATGTGAAGGGATGAGAATTCCTAGTAATGTGATTAGGGATTGAGATCCCAAGTATCATGTGTTTAAAAGAATTGGAGAAGTACGTGATAGATGTATTACACATTTCTTTGTAGCATTTGTTGTGTTTGATAAAGATAACTTGTTTGATGCTAAAAGAATGATGTAATGCACTTAATATATCATTAGAAACTATAAAACATTGCCCTGGCCATAGATCCATCAGTGTCAGAACTTGTTGATGCTGAAACGGGTTGCTCTGCAGCATATCCCGGAGTGCATACTTTTGAGTATGTGAGGGCGTAAGTAGGGATGGTATTGTGTGAGTCGATCCCCTTATGATCCCAAAATGAATGGGGATTTGGCTATATGCCCTATACTGGCTCAAGTGCGACTTCGGTCATAGACTCTGTGTTGAGCACAGTGAACTAGCTCGTGGCTCGGAGTATGGTGCTTGTGTCGCCAAGACTCAGACTGGGGACAGTTGTGTGTATATTTTTTCCCTAAGAGAGTGTAGTTGACGATGTATCTCTAATCGAGGATGCCTACGTACCCTGGCACAACTTGTTAGCAGTGACACGAGATGTCCTGCATGTGGTCTCGTACTAACTGAGATGGTCTGAGGTCATGGAAACCGGCTCTACCATTGACCTTGTATGGTACCGACTTGTGAGAAGTTTGTGGTCGGTTGGAGATGGCCGGGGTATGCTCCATCTCCTCAGGGCATAAGTGTGATTTGTAAAATATGTTCAGTCGTGTAGTATATCTGCTTAAGGATCGAATACGAGAAACATTGCTTGATGTGCAATACAGTTATACATTCTGGTTGATATATGTTATTTATGTTTCTTTACATTCCTTGCAAAGCAGATAAATGAATTATAATCTACCATGGATAGATGCAATGTTCTCCTTATGAAAGGAGATTACTTCATTCTGTTCATATAGTGAATTATCCTGCTTGTTAATATAAAAAGAATCTCTGCTCAGTTTATAAATGCTTAATCTATGATAATAATATTGTCGGGACCCACTCTTTTGATCAGCATAAATACCAATCATTAGATATAATCCCAAAACCTAAACCTAGATTATGAAATAAAACAATGGATACTCGATAAAGGAGAATAAACAATATACAAAAAACACAGATAAATTTTTCCTTTTTCTTTGTTCACAAACTCATAAATCAATGTCACATCAAGGACATCACATTCAGAATCACAAATCATATTCAACTCCATTAAATCCAGAATCAAATCTTATTCTCATATGCGGTTCAGTTTACATCAGATACATGTACATTGATGAACAAACTTAATCTACAACTCATCCCGGGTAAGAGAGAGTACAGGGACATTCTAATCTATCTAGATTATACTATTTATATCTTCTTTGTCACGACCTCTCCTCTGGATAGCATTATACCTAAAAACATTTGAAACAATCTCATGAGACTCATATAGAGCCCCAGTGAGTGGATACCTCCCACTCAAGCTAGGTACATTCATCAACATCAGATTAAGTATAATAAACTTAATGGAAACATGCAGATATTAAAAAGTCTAGCAAATAGTTCTATCATGAGTCAAATCTATCTTACAATGGTAATCTAATCCAAAAGATAAGGTAATCACTTAAACCAATTATAACTTTGAAACATCTGTTAAAACATGTCTATGAACAAATTAGCAAATACTTCTTAGTTCAGATTAAGAATCCTACTGCATGAGTAAGAAGTCAAGTTCTAAGCATTTTGAATCAATACATGACAATAACATTATGTTTGTGACACTCCACCAGCCGGACCAGGAACACATCTTGCAGTCCTGAAGCTGAAGTACACATAATACATATCTACCAAACAATACTATCAAATTGCAGGCATTCCAACTCATATTCAGGATAGATATAAATCCCAACATTTATAACTTGTCAGCATGACAGATCATAATATGAAATAGAAATTATCCATATCAACATGATTACTTTCCACAACATGAAGCTTAATCAATAATGACAAACCATCAACTAGCAGTACAAGAAATGTAATAATCATTCAAATCATGTTCTACACGGCTTATCACTTTTATTCATTTTCCCTGAAACTACTTGGCTTGTACCTCACCAAGTAGAAGTCGCCACGCCTGATTCTCGTGTCAACGACTCACTGTCACTATCTTAGGGTTTAGCCGGCCACCCTAAGATATCAACAACAGACCCTGGCCAACTCAGGGTTGCCTAAAGAGGCTCACATCCTCATCTCGGGTACACGAGATAGGAACCAGCAAAATAGTATATCACATATTTTTCATTTCACATTTCACATATTTCATTTCAACAAAGTCTATTCCATCTGGACATAGACTTTCACAGCAAGGATTTAGGGCCAGAGCCACTCCAGATGACTCACTCCTAAATCCTGGTGGTCTAACCTTTAAGGTCTCGATCCACACTCCGGAAATCCTTCTCATAATTCATCGATTACTATAAGGAGATCCGTTTTGTTTCCCCAGTGTGGTCCTCGGAGGAAACTCACGGTGTTCAGGGCACCTAACTAGATGTTCAATCATTTCAATTGTTATTAATCTCTTTCAATCATCTTAAAAGAATTCAAAACATCATACATCATATCTGTGTATTCTCGCGTAACTATAATAACATGAAACATATTAAGTTTATCAATAAGGGCAATGATCAAAGCAAGAAGCACAATAAGTCTATAGATTGCAACAAATATGATTATTTTTATCTTCTACATCAATTCATAGAAATCATCAATAGTGGGCTTTCTGCCCGAGACATAATATTAGTGTCCATCATTTACCCCATCAGGGTTTTATCATCATCACTGGGCCTTCAGCCCTAGACATAATCTCATTATGCAACATTTACCCTTATCAGGGTTTCTCAATGTATGAAGTGCATATTAAATTCCATTTCAACATAAATCTTATCAGCTCATTGTATATCACAGTTCTAAACAAATATTAGCAGAGGCATTAAAACTAGCAACAGTAAAAGCATATAGATATCATGTATCATTATGCATACTCAGAATAGATTTATCATACAACATATGCATGTTCCATCCAATCTGAATAGATGCCAATAAATTTCATGCATATACATGCATACAGACTTAGTTCTCTTCTTCTTTTATTTCACATTCTTCATATGGGGTTACTAGTCATCACATGTTCACTATCAATTGAAGTTTGTACTATTAGTCCATTCTCATAGTACAATTCACAATTCAAGAACACATTCTTATAAATCAATTCAAATACTTGACTTTCATCTTTTAGTTGAATTCAATTACAGTTATGTGCATCTCTTAATTCCCCATTTGATATTATCATTCACTAGCATCATCAAACTCATCATTTTAGGGTAAGAGTTACATTCTTAGAATCATCTATTAATTCCTATCTTTTTCCATCATTTTATACTCAGTAGTCTCAAGTTCTTTCATTTCATGTTCATTACGTTATTTGGACCAATCTTTCTTGATTCACTTTACATACAATGCTTCTCTTTTACATAACATTTACCAAAATATAGTTCTTATTATATTTCATTTAATTTGGGTTAAGCCACATGTAATTAAAATAAAAGATAAAATACTTCATCATACTATCTTCATTAGTTTCATCTTTATCTTGCAATCACCATTAAGTACATCATGTTCATATTGTCTCTTATATTCAGATAAGTGTACCAAGTCATTAACTACTAATGTCATTTCCATAATCGACCATGATCATTCTTTATTATACTAAAATAGATTCATTAGACTTAGATGATATTAGTAAAACTCATCATATTCAATTGAAGTATTAATACTTTCAATTTCAACATTTGATCACGTTTACAACATCACATACAAGTTCTAGCTTTATCACTCATAATCGTCTTAATACTACACTTTTAGGGTTTTCAAGAAGGCATTCCTTAGTTCAACATATCATAAGAATCATATCATTTAGTAATCCAAATCATGATTCAAGGGTTCATTAGGATTATTTACAAACATGGAAACCCTAGTTTCCATTTTCACACATTTCATTCATCAATCATAAGTATACATTGATTAATCGACTTATTTGATACACTTCCTCAACACAAATCCTAATCAGGATATGTGGTCATTCAACTCCATTAACATTCAACAATACACTTGTATGATACAATCTAGCACAATTCAGATATGACTTTATACATGTCAATTCAATTCCAAGCATATCGGACATTGGGATGATTTTTAGGAAAATTTCACATGAAATACCATATTCATCTACCCATAAGAATACCCATGCATCCTTAATCAATATAACAGGAATTAATCAACTTTCAATCAATGAGAAATAATCAAAAATAGTAAAATTGGATTCCCCAATACCTTTCCCAAATCGAATCCAATCACATACATTTACAAACAAGGTTTCTGATTGTTTTAGCCGGATTGAATTAGGCTTTCAACATGAATACAAAGCTTAGGAGGGAGAAAAACACTCACCTCAGGTGCCAAGCACCTTAAAAACGGAGGTCAACCTCTGAATTTTTGGAAACCCAAACAAATTCTCGCAAAAGAATCCAATTCTTTCTCCTCTCAACTCGGAAACCCTAGAAATGGGGATTAGAAGAGAAAGAGTGAGAAAAGTGAGATATTTGATGTGATTTCGAATCAAATCAAGGGAGGGACGGAATTGTAACGACCGACACCAAACTGACAATCAGATTAACGAATGCGGAAGCGATTAGCAGCGGAATTACCTAAAATCACTAAAAATTTAAAACTTTTGTAAAGAGATCTTCGAAAGATAAAACTCTTTCATAAACAACATGATAGGTCATTTACAAACTGATCCATTGATACATCTCTGTAATAAACATATCTCGAGCATTACAACAAAACCCACCTTGTTAACTGTACAAGGTAAGATATAAAATCTCGAGGCATCATGCCAAAATCTCAGATATATTGACTCCTAGGACCTGAGAGTACAGAGACGACACAGGACATACTATTTACACTACATGACAAGCAGTGTCTCCACCTGAGGATCATTGTTCTCCCTGAGACTGCTGTTGTTGCTGCTCACCCACTGATGGGTTCCTTCGTCCTCGTCGTCTTCCTAAAAGTTGAAACCCACGGGAGTGAGACAATTTAAATAATTGTCCCAGCGAGAGTTATAACTCTCCGCCAGAAGCTTTGTTATGAAAAAGAGAACAACATAAACAGTAGGATTATAACATTCAACAGCAGGTAACATTATATAAACTAAGTGAAACAATATCCTTATGAGCAATCATTTCAATTATAGCTTAATTGAAAGATCAGACATATAATAATGAGGAATATGAAAAGCGTGTGTACTAGTTATTTAACTAGATCACTATAACAATGTATTGTCAATCATTGTTTCTCATAGTTCCATCTAAGCAATTATGCTATGCGGCTGATTACATTTTACAAACATATTTATGCCCTGAGGAGATGAGTTACACCTCTCATACTCCAACCGACCATCATTAGATTGCAATCGGTACCATACCTAGGTCATCAGGAGAGCTGGATTCCTATGACCTCATCACTCCTCAGTCAGTATGAGGATCAATATGCAGGACATCTTGTGTCACTGCTAAAATAGCTTTCCAGGGTATTCTGGCAACTTCGCTATTCAGAGCTACAGTGGCATTCTCTACTCTCTTCGCCATCGAGGGATTTCTTGTTTATCTCACATCGATGTGGCATTAACAAAATCATCGAGAGATTAGTGATACATCTTCCCAGCACAATCATATAATGAAGGACTGAGAGATTAATGATACATCTCCAATCATATCCAACATTAGGACGTAAGGATATTCGCGTCCATTACCCCCACATACTCAAAAGTATGTGCTCCAGGAGTTTCCTTAGAAAAACTTGATTCACCATCATATATTTTCTGACAATGATGGATCTATGGTCAGGGCTCTACTTTATATTATTATACTTGATTAGTTAAGTACCTTACAACATTCTTTAGCATCAGACATGTTCAGACATAACCCAATAAAACAATTGCTATAAAGAAAAGGTACTATTGTATCAAGTTCACATCACATATTGTTAACCTTGGGATATCAATCCCTAACCATCTCATCATTGTGATTCAGGAGAGTGGTTATTCAAACCCTCAGATTATCATAACACTTGCTACCAAGTGACATATAAACAACAAGTCATCTAACAACATGACCTTGATTGAAGCAATGTATATACTTTTCACATATCATTACTCTAAAAGTTTATAATTGTTTTCAAGGAATATGACATCATAACTCATACCTGGCTATGATCACCTCATAATATCAACCTGTATGACTTATACAAATAAGGACATGCATATATAACAATGTTAGCACAATACCAAAACTTTTCAATTTCTTTAAAGGACACCACGGCCGTGCCACCTTACACGGTCGTGCAAAGTAAGGCTACCACGACCGTGCTCCCTTGCACGGTCGAGCAAGCTAATGATACCACGGCCGTGCTCCCTTGCACGGTCGTGGTACAGGAGATCATTATATGACTCATATTTATATATGTATATATATGTATTCTAATTTCTCATTCTTTCAAATTGATTAGGTCACATCAACCCTTCAATCAATTACATACTACTATGGTCAACATAGTGTATCTAGCTATTAATCCTATAAATAATTAAGAATTATCCCTTTAATTGGTTCTAATCACTTAGGTATTATTAGGGTTTCAACCTTCGTACCTTCATTGATTATCATTACAATCATTGTTGGATCAATAGAACATTCATCATCTTAATTCTCAAAGATTCAATCACATTGGACCTCTACTTCATAAGGTATCCAATTGAATTAGGGTTTCCAATGTTGATTCCTTCAATTATTGAATTCATGGAACCAATCATCAATTGGACCTATACTCATACCTTAATTGAGTTTAATAGGTCAACCCTAAACTGATTTATCCCTCACTTGACCCTCAATTGACCATCAATTAGGGTTTAACTCACTTGAATTAGGGAATGGAATCAATAACCCTTCAACATATTTCAATGTGGGTTTAATTGATTTGAACCTATTGAACCATCATTCAGTTGGGACATGACCTGACCCCAAACGGTCTTGAGGTCGTTTGGATGACCTACAAACGGTCTTGAGACCGTTTTCCCATCATATCATCAAAATCCAAGTCAACCAATTAAGGTTTGGATCATTGGATTGATCACCCAAACAACAATTGATTACATTCCAACTTAGTATCATTAGATCATCAATTACTTAATCATACTTACCCCTAGACCTTCAAACGGTCTTGGGTGACCTAAAAACGGTCTTGAGACCGTTTGGATGAGTTCCAAATGATCTTGAGACCGTTTGGTTCACCCAACCCTTGGATTCTAGTGAAAAATCATTAGGGTTTGAGCTATTGAGTTGATCAGCAAATCAGCAATTGATTGCTTTGTAATTGTGTACTTTTTGACCTTCAATTGGTCAACTATACTTGACCCCAGACCTCCAAACGGTCTTGGGTGACCTCCAAACGGTCTTGAGATCGTTTGGGTGATCCCCAAACGGTCTTGAGACCGTTTGGGTCAATCAACCCAAAACAATCAACTCAATTCAATGCAAAACCAACACTTAGTCGATTAGGGTTAACACCATATCTTTTGTCCTTCAAACACTTAACCATATCCAACCCTAGACCTTCAAACGGTCTTGGGTGACCTCCAAATGGTCTTGAGACCATTTGGGTGATCCCCAAACGGTCTTGAGACCGTTTAGGCAAGAAAACCCAAAAAGTCATATTAATCAAGTTGAAAGTCAGCACTTAATCCAATTAGGGTTTACATAATTGATTAGACTTCAACTCACGATTCCTTTGGAGTTAATCCCTAAAATTTGTAGGGTTATTAACCAACATAATTATGAACAGTAATACCAAACGGTCAACGCCCTCAAACGGTCTTGAGACCGTTTGCCCAAAAAGTTCAATTAATCAGATTGGAAAGTCAACACTTAATTCAATTCGATTGCCTAATTGTTTAGCCTTTAACTCATGATTCCTTGGGAGTTAACCTATCAAATTTGGTAGGTCATTACACCACATCATTAGGAACAGTAATCCCAAACGGTCAACGCTTGATCAACGCACTCAAATGGTCTTGAGACCGTTTTCCCAAAAAGTTCAAGTTAATCAGATTGAAAATCAGCATTTAATTCAATTCAATTTGCCTAATTAATTGGCCTTCAACCTACGATTCCTTTGGAGTTAACCCCTCAAATTTGGAGGGTAATTAGCCTAAATAATTATGCACAGAAATCCCAAACGTTCCACGCTTGGTCAACGCCCTCAAATGGTCTTAGAGACCGTTTTCTCCAACCGACCTTGTGAAACCGTTTGCCCTTCAAACGGTTTTGCAAACCGTTTGCCCCAAACCATTTGGTCAAAGGGGGGGGGAACAGGACCGTTTGATAAAGTAACATTGGTAATCATGCCCATCTTCTTCTACCTCCAGATCAAGGTCTGTTCTTCGTGGTTTTAGTTGCAGGAAAGCAAGGAAGGATGGGGAAAAGAAGAACAAGCTACTTTTGCAAGTACAAAGATATGCATAAGAAAGCAAAAGGTTTAGAGTTATAAAACCCACCTTAAGGTCATTCCTTGAGCTCCAAGCTTCCAAGCTTCAAGTCTTTAATGGTGTCTTGAGCTCCACAGGTCGGCCAAGGGTGTTTCTCCAAGGAAAGGTTGGGAAAAGATGGCTAGAAAGAGAAAGCTATGTAAGAAAACTAGCAAACCAACCTTGTAACATGATTTCCTCCATGAATTTTGAGCAAGATGATGATCAAAGCTTACCTAGAACTTCTTGGCCGTTCTCCTCTTCTCCAGAGCTCTGTCCTAAGTCGGTCTAAGCAAGGGGATAAGAAAGGAAGTGAAGGAAACGATCCTTGCTAAGTGAGAAAAGGTGTATATATACTTTGGGTGAAATTCCAACATAAGGACAACTTGTTTCTCCATTTCTCATCTAGGTCCTTCCCTTATTATAAGACACGTTTCTCCCTTACATACTTAATCAAAACTCATCTAAAACCCAAGGTCTAAAGGTGAAGAAAGCCAACTTCTTACTAAGTTGCACATATAGAAGGGTTATTAGGCTTATAACTTGATTATTTAATTTATAAGGGTTATCATTCTTATTTAATTATTCAATTGAAGTGACCTATTCATCATTATTACTCTAAATGATGCCAAGAGTCATAAAAGGTACTCTAGAAGGTGTATTTTACAAGTTGCACCCCATATTTTGGGTAAATTGCACTTTACATCAAAACTAGAGTTTTAAGTACAAGGATTGCTCCACAAGCTGCATCTTGGTGCCCAAGCTTGGAGAATACATCATACTTCATCAGATTCATTCTTATGATGTCTCAACACCAAAGGAACATCTTAACATGTGCAATTAGCAAGTTAACCCCTTTTAATTGGGTAATTTGCACATAGGTCCCTGTATTACAAAACAATACTAAAACATTGTTTAAAAAGGACAAAAATGGAAACATATGTTCCTCAAGAATTTAAATTACATGCCAAAAGATAATCACAAGTATCTTGATTACATAATTAGGCAAAACACCTAGGGTTATCTCATAACCCAGGTCAGGGATGTTACAAATTATCCACCCCTTACAAGGATTTCGTCCCCGAAATCAACAAAACATATTAAGAGAAAAGAGTAGGGTATTTCCTTCTCATCTCTTCCTCTAGTTCCCATGTGGCTTCTTCAACACCACGGTGATTCCAGAGGACTTTCACAAGATTTATGTCTTTCTTTTTCAGCTTTTTAATTCTTTTATCAAGGATTGACACTGGTCCTTCCTCATAAGATATGTCATCATTCAATTCTACCTCCATAGGTTGTAGAACTGACTCAGTATCAGGGTGACATTTCCTCAGCATAGAAATGTGAAACACAGGGTGTAACCTCTATAACTCTGGTGGAAACTCTAGTTTATAGGCTACTTTTCCAATCTGTTCAATGATTGGATAAGGCCCCATAAACCTAGGAGCTAACTTCCCTTTCCTTCCAAACCTCAGAACTCCCTTCCAAGGTGAGACCTTGAGATACACTCTGTCTCCAACCTGGAACTCCAAGGGTCTACGACGCTTGTCAGCATAAGATTTTTGCCTATCCTGTGCAGTCTTGATCTGTTGTTGTATTACTTTGATCTTTTTTGTGGTCTACTGCACAAGATCAGGACCTAACAGTTGATATTCACCGGTTTCATACCAACATAAGGGTGATCTACAACGTCTACCATATAAAGCTTCATAAGGTGCCATGTCAATGCTATGATGATAGCTATTGTTGTAGGCAAACTCTATCAAGCTTAAGTGTCGATCCCAACTCCCTATAAACTGAAGAACACATGCTCTCAACAAGTCCTCTAAGGTCTGTATAGTCCTTTCCGACTGTCCATCAGTCTGAGGATGAAAGGTTGTACTAAACCTTAACTGGGTACCTAGAGCTTTGTGTAGTCGCTCCCAAAAATGACTCGTAAACTGAGGACCTCTATCTGATATTATAGTGACAGGAACTCCGTGCAATCGCACTATGTCTTCAACATACAGCTGTGCTAACTTCTCAGCAGAATAGGTTGTTTTGACAGGTAAGAAATGTGCTGTCTTTGTCAACCTATCAACTATTACCCAAATGGAATCATGTCCTTTGTTTGTCCTAGGTAGGCCAACAACAAAGTCCATAGTTATGTGATCCCATTTCCACTGTGGTATGGGCAATGGTTGCATTGTTCCTGCAAGCTTCTGGTGTTCATCTTTCACTTGCTGACATACAGGACACCGCATAACAAATTCAGCAACATCCTTCTTCATCCCAGGCCACCAATACATATCTTTCACATTTCAATACATCTTGGTGCTCCCTGGATGCATAGCATACATCGAAGAATGAGCTTCTTCCAGGACTAACTTTCTCAAATTATCCACATCTGGTACTATCATCCTTCCATGATAACATGCTACTTGATCATATGAGTCATGGAAACCATCTCGTTTCTCATCACCAAACTCCGATCTGATCTGCTGAACTGCAGCATCAACTTGCTGTGCCTCCTTAATCTTCTCTCTCATAGTAGGTTTTATATGCATCTCAGCTAACAACCCGGCTAACAATGACACCTTCAATTGTACATTGTCTTGCCTTAAGGAGATAAGCATATCTCTCTTAGAGCATACTAAAGAGTTTAGTTGTGCCCTATCTAATGTTGGTGTTGCTGATTTCCTACTCAAAGCATCTGCAACTACATTGGCCTTCCCTGGATGGTAATCAATTGTACAATCATAGTCTTTGATTAACTCCATCCAGCGTCGTTGCCTCATGTTAAGTTCATGCTGAGAGAAGATATACTTAAGGTTCTTATGATCAGTGAAAATTTGGAATGTCTCTCCGTAGAGATAATGTCTCCAGATCTTCAAGGCATGAACCACAGCAGCTAGCTCCAGATCGTGTGTCGGATAATTCTCCTCATGTTTCTTAATATGTCGAGAAGCAAAAGAAATCACTTGTTTATCCTGCATCAACACACATCCGAGTCCATTCTTGGAGGCATCATAGAAAACTATGTATCCTTTGCCTTGCTCAGGTAACACAAGTACAGGTGCACTTGTCAACCTCTCCTTCAGCAACTGGAAGGATTGCTGACACTTATCACTCCAAACAAAAGGAATATCCTTCCGGGTCAACTTTGTCAAAGGTAGGGCTATGGAACTGAAGTTCTTTATAAACCTTCGGTAATAGCCAGCCAACCCTAAGAAACTACGGATTTCTGTCGGTGTCTTCGGTTGTTCCCATTGTAGGACAGATTCTACCTTTTTAGGGTCAACACGGATACCCGAGGTAGATATCTCATGTCCAAGGAAAGATACTTCCGGTAACCAGAACTCACACTTGCTAAACTTAGCGTATAGCTTATGTTCTCTTAGCAAAGCTAGAGCCTGACGAAGATGTTGTTCATGCTGCTGAGCATCTCTACTATAGATCAGAATGTCATCTATAAAGACAACAACACATTGATCGAGGAAAGGTCGGAAGATTCTATTCATGAGTTCCATAAATGCAACTGGTGCATTAGTTAGTCCAAACGACATAACTGTGAACTCATAGTGATCATACCTTGTCCTGAAGGAAGACTTGGGTATGTCACTGTCCTTAATACGGAGTTGATGATATCCTGACCTCAAATCTATCTTTGAAAAGATGGTTGCACCACGCAACTGGTCAAAAAGATCATCAATCCTCGGCAGAGGATACTTGTTCTTTATTGTCACTTTATTTAGTTGTCTATAATCATTGCACAACTGCATTGACCCGTCTTTCTTTTTAACGAAAAGTACCGGAGCACCCCAAGGTGAGGTACTCAGTCAGATGAATCCTTTCTCAAGCAACTCTTGCAGTTGTTTCTTGAGTTCCGCCATCTCAGCAGGCGCCATCCTATACGGTGTTTGTGCTATAGGTTTTGTGTCTGGGATTATATTGATCTCAAAATCAATTTCCTGAGGTGGTGGTACACCTGGAAGTTCTTCAGGAAATACATCTTCAAATTCCCTGACTACAGGAACTTCGGCAGGGTTAGGACTTTCCATGGTAGTATCTACCACATGGGCCAAGAATGCATAACATCCTTGCCTCATCAACTTCTCAGCAACCATAGATGACACAAGACAGGTGGGTAGAATCTTTCTCTCTCCTTGAAAGATCCATGTGTCTCTTTCATCAGCAAACACAGCTTTCTTGGATTCACAATCCAAAACAACCTTATACCTTTCCAAGGTATCCATTCCAAGGATTATATCAAATCCTTGCATGTCAAGTGGTATTAATTCCACTTGAATGCGATATTCAGAAAAGAGAAGGATGCAGGGAGAGCAAACCTCCTGCAACATGGAAGACCCTCTCAATGGAGTCTCAAGCAACAAGCTATCTGCCCTATGACTGATTGTCATATTGCAGTTACGAATCACTTTTCGAGTGATAAAAGAGTGTGTAGCACCCGGATCAATCAAAACAGATACAACGCAAGATGTAGACATATCAGAATATAACAATTCCATCTGACGTGCCACAACCCTAGGGTTGATAACTGCATCAGGTGGATTCATCGCGTAGAATCTCGTCGTCACCTGTGGTTGATTTGGTGCTTGATGACTAGATGCTGATGATCCAGCTTGGGATGCTTGCCCACGTCCTCTAGCATTACCTAGAAACTGTCGCCTTTGAGATCCTTTCTGATTCAGCCTCTGAGGTTGAGTCACACTCACGTCTCTGGCTCTACAATCCTTCATCAAATGTCCCATCTTTCCACATATGTAACAACTTTTGTTCAGTTGTTGAGGTCTGGGTGGTCCTGTAACCGACGTAGATGTTGAACTGCGAGCCCCTTGTAGTGATAAGCTTCGTCCTCTACCCCTATTTGACGTCCACTGCATATGGGTATTGGATCTAGGTGGTGGTGTAGGTGCAAAAAATATAGGCTTCTTGAAGTCTCTAGATGAAGATCCCTAGAACTGAGGATATCTCTTATGGGTTTGCCTCTTCTCTGCTATGGATCTCTCTATCCTTCGGACTGACTCAACGAGGGTAGCAAACCTTTCCCGATTCTTTAGGGTAGACACGGGAGTAGTCAACTCAGCATTCAACCCTTTCTCGAACCGTCTAATCCTTTCTTCATCTGTAGCAGCCATGTGCGGACAGAACCGTAGCAACTCCATGAACTTAGCTTTGTATTCGCTAATGTTCATCAATCCTTGCCTTAACCTCTCGAATTGAGAGATTTTCTCATCCAGGAATGTCTTAGGGAAATATCTATTAATAAATTCCCGACGAAAGACTTCCCATGCAATCTCCACACCAGGCCTCTTCTGCTCTTCCATGGTCCACTAGTGGCCCGCACTCCCTTTGAGAAGATAGACAGCATGTCTAACCTTCTCAGCTTCAGAGATGTTCAGGATTCTAAAGGCCTTCTCCAACTCAGTTAACCACAGGTCGGCATCTGCCGGATCAGCTGTTCCAAAGAATTTGGTTGCTCCGACTCGGCAAAGTCGTTCAAATGTCTTACCGATATTTTGTCCTTCAGGTTGGGTAGGTTACCTAGGTGCAGGCATAGACATCCTATCTGTTATGTGTGTCATGGCAGTCATAAACTTCCCAAACATGGTCTGAACGGCTAGGTTTCCCATGTCAACTGGGTTGAACTGGGGTGGCTCCAAAGGTGGTTCAGGTACAGGTTGCTCTACTTCTGGACACCTTGCACCTCCTCGGGGTGCAGCAACACTACTCTCTGCCACATACTCCTCATGTGGTCCAGACATCCTTCCTTATCTTCTTCTCCTGAGGAGCAGAAGACACTATTAGCTATATTGAAAAACACTTAAGAATAGACTCGACATCCTAAGTCCTATGTCTCTGTAGACTCAGCGAACCTAGAGCTCTGATACCACTTGTAACGACCGACACCAAACTGACAATCAGATTAACGAATGCAGAAGCGATTAGCAGCAGAATTACCAAAAATCACTAAAAATTTAAAACTTTTGTAAAGAGATCTTCGAAAGATAAAACTCTTTCATAAACAACATGATAGGTCATTTACAAACTGATCCATTGATACATCTCTGTAATAAACACATCTCGAGCATTACAACAAAACCCACCTTGTTAACTGTACAAGGTAAGATATAAAATCTCGAGGCATCATGCCAAAATCTCAGATATACTGACTCCTAGGACCTGAGAGTACAAAGATGACACAGGACATACTATTTACACTACATGACAGGAAGTGTCTCTACTGAGGATCACTGTTGTCCCTGAGACTGCTGCTGTTGCTGCTCACCCACTGATGGGTTCCTTCGTCCTCGGCATCTTCCTAAAAGTTGAAACCCACGGGAGTGAGACAATTTAAATAATTGTCCCAGCGAGAGTTATAACTCTCCGCCAGAAGCTTTGTTATGAAAAAGAGAACAACATAAACAGTAGGATTATAACATTCAACAGCAGGTAACATTATATAAACTAAGTGAAACAATATCCTTATGAGCAATCATTTCAATTATAGCTTAATTGAAAGATCAGGCATATAATAATGAGGAATATGAAAAGCATGTGTACTAGTTATTTAACTAGATCACTATAACAATGTATTGTCAATCATTGTTTCTCGTAATTCCATCTAAGCAATTATGCTATGCAGCTGATTACGTTTTACAAACATATTTATGCCCTGAGGAGATGAGTTACACCTCTCATACTCCAACCGACCATCATTAGATCGCAATCGGTACCATACCTAGGTCATCAGGAGAGTCGGATTCCTATGACCTCATCACTCCTCAGTCAGTATGAGGATCGATATGCAGGACATCTTGTGTCACTGCTACAATAGCTTTCCAGGGTATTCTGGCAACTTCACTATTCAGAGCTACAGTGGCATTTGGTACTCTCTTCGCCATCGAGGGATTTCTTGTTTATCTCACATCGATGCGGCATTAAAAAAATCATCAGGAGATTAGTGATACATCTTCCCAGCACAATCATATATTGAAGGACTAAGAGATTAATGATACATCTCCAATCATATCCAACATTAGGACGTAAGGATATTCGCATCCATTACCCCCACATACTCAAAAGTATGTGCTCCAGGAGTTTCCTTAGAAAAACCTATTTCACCATCATATATTTTCTGACAATGATGGATCTATGGTCAGGGCTCTACTTGATATTATTATACTTGATTAGTTAAGTACCTTACAACATTCTTTAGCATCAGACATGTTCAGACATAACCCAATAAAACAATTGCTATAAAGAAAAGGTACTATTGTATCAAGTTCACATCACATATTGTTAACCTTGGGATATCAATCCCTAACCATCTCATCATTGTGGTTCAGGAGAGTGGTTATTCAAACCCTCAGATTATCATAACACTTGCTACCAAGTGACATATAAACAACAAGTCATCTAACAACATGACCTTGATTGAAGCAATGTATATACTTTTCACATATCATTACTCTAAAAGCTTATAATTGTTTTCAAGGAATATGACATCATAACTCATACGTGGCTATGATCACCTCATAATATCAACATGTATGACGTATACAAATAAGGACATGCATATATAACAATGTTAGCACAATACCAAAACTTTTCAATTTCTTTAAAGGACACCACGGCCGTGCCACCTTGCACGGTTGTGCAAAGTAAGGCTACCACGACCGTGCTCCCTTGCACGGTCGTGCAAGCTAAGGATACCACGGTCGTTCTCCCTTACACGGTCGTGCTACAGGAGATCATTATATGACTCATATTTATATATGTATATATATGTATTCTAATTTCTCATTCTTTCAAATTGATTAGGTCACATCAACCCTTCAATCAAGTACATACTACTATGGTCAACATAGTGTATCAAACTATTAATCCTATAAACAATTAAGAATTCTCCCTTTAATTGGTTCTAATCACTTAGGTATTATTAGGGTTTCAACCTTCGTACCTTCATTGATTATCATTACAATCATTGTTGGATCAATAGAACATTCATCATCTTAATTCTCAAAGATTCAATCACATTGGACTTCTACTTCATAAGGTATCCAATTGAATTAGGGTTTCCAATGTTGATTCCTTCAATTATTGAATTCATGGAACCAATCATCAATTGGACCTATACTCATACCTTAATTGAGTTTAATAGGTCAACCCTCAACTGATTTGTCCCTCACTTGACCCTCAATTTACCATCAATTAGGGTTTAACTCACTTGAATTAGGGAATGGAATCAATAACCCTTCAACATATTTCAATGTGGGTTTAATTTATTTGAACCTATTGAACCATCATTCAGTTGGGACATGACCTGACCCCAAACGGTCTTGAGGTCGTTTGGATGACCTCCAAACGGTCTTGAGAACGTTTGCCCATCATATCATCAAAATCCAAGTCAACCAATTAAGGCTTGGATCATTGGATTGATCACCAAAACAACAATTGATTACATTCCAACTTAGTATCATTGGATCATCAATTACTTAATCATACTTACCCCTAGACCTTCAAACGGTCTTGGGTGACCTCCAAACAGTATTGAGACCGTTTGGATGAGTTCCAAACGGTCTTGAGACCGTTTGGTTCACCCAACCCTTGGATTCTAGTGAAAAATCATTAGGGTTTGAGCTATTGAGTTGATCATCAAATCAGCAATTGATTGCTTTGTAATTGTGTACCTTTGCACCTTCAATTGGTCAAATATACTTGACCCCAGACCTCCAAACGGTATTGGGTGACCTCCAAACGGTCTTGAGACCATTTTGGTGATCCCCAAACGGTCTTGAGACCGTTTGGGTCAATCAACCCAAAACAATCAACTCAATTCAATGCAAAACCAACACTTAGTCGATTAGGGTTAACACCATATCTTTTGTCCTTCAAAAACTTAACCATATCCAACCCTAGACCTTCAAACGGTCTTGGGTGACCTCCAAATGGTCTTGAGACCGTTTGGGTGATCCCCAAACGGTCTTGAGACCGTTTGGGCAAGAAAACCCAAAAAGTCATATTAATCAAGTTGAAAGTCAGCACTTAATCCAATTAGGGTTTACATAATTGATTAGCCTTCAACTCAGGATTACTTTAGAGTTAATCCCTCAAATTTGTAGGGTTATTAACCAACATAATTATGAATAGGAATACCAAACGGTCAACACTTGGTCAATGCCCTAAAACGGTCTTGAGACCGTTTGCCCAAAAAGTTCAATTAATCAGATTGGAAAATCAGCACTTAATTCAATTTGATTGCCTAATTGTTTAGCCTTTAACTCATGATTACTTGGGAGTTAACCTATCAAATTTGGTAGGTCATTAGACCACATCATTAGGAACAGTAATATCAAACGTTCAATGCTTGGTCAACGCACTCAAACGGTCTTGAGACCGTTTTCCCAAAAAGTTCAAGTTAATCAGATTGAAAATCAGCATTTAATTCATTTCGATTTGCCTAATTAATTGGCCTTCAACCTACGATTCCTTTGGAGTTAACCCCTCAAAACTGGAGGGTCATTAGCCTAAATAATTATGAACAGAAAGCTTAAACGGTACATGCTTGTTCAACGCCCTCAAACAGTCTTGGAGACCGTTTGCTCCAACCGACCTTGTGAAACCGTTTGCCCTTCAAACGGTTTTGCAAACCGTTTGCCCCAAACCGTTTGGTCAAGGGGGGGGGGGAACAGGACCGTTTGATAAAGTAACATTGGTAATCACGCCCATATTCTTCTACCTCCAGATCAAGGTCTTTTCTTCGTGGTTTTAGTTGCAGGAAAGCAAGGAAGGATGGGGAAAAGAAGAACAAGCTACTTTTGCAAGTACAAAGATATGCATAAGAAAGCAAAAGGTTTAGAGTTATAAAACCCGCCTTAAGGTCGTTCCTTGAGCTCCAAGCTTCCAAGCTTCAAGTCTTTAATGGTGTCTTGAGCTCCACATGTTGGCCAAGGGTGTTTCTCCAAGGAAAGGTTGGGAAAAGATGGCTAGAAAGAGAAAGCTATGTAAGAAAACTAGCAAACCAACCTTGTAACATGATTTCCTCCATGAATTTTGAGCAAGATGATGGTCAAAGCTTACCTAGAACTTCTTGGCCGTTCTCCTCTTCTCCAGAGCTCTGTCCTAAGTCGGTCTAAGCAAGGGGATAAGAAAGGAAGTGAAGGAAACGATCCTTGCTAAGTGAGAAAAGGTGTATATATACTTTGGGTGAAATTCCAACATAAGGACAACTTGTTTCTCCATTTCTCATCTAGGTCCTTCCCTTATTATAAGCCATGTTTCTCCCTTCCATACTTAAGAAAAACTCATCTAAAACCCAAGGTCTAAAGGTGAAGAAAGCCAACTTCTTACTAAGTTGCACATATAGAAGGGTTATTAGGCTTATAACTTGATTATTTAATTTATAAGGGTTATCATTCTTATTTAATTATTCAATTGAAGTGACCTCTTCATCATTATTACTCTAAATGATGCCAAGAGTCATAAAAGGTACTCTAGAAGGTGTATTTTACAAGTTGCACCCCATATTTTGGGTAAATTGCACTTTACACCAAAACTAGAGTTTTAAGTACAAGGATTGCTCCACAAGCTGCATCTTGGTGCCCAAGCTTGGAGAATACATCATACTTCATCAGATTCATTCTTATGATGTCTCAACACCAAAGGAACATCTTAACATGTGCAATTAGCAAGTTAACCCCTTTTAATTGGGTAATTTGCACATAGGTCCCTGTATTACAAAACAATACTAAAACATTGTTTAAAAAGGACAAAAATGGAAACATATGTTCCTCAAGAATTTAAATTACATGCCAAAAGATAATCACAAGTATCTTGATTACATAATTAGGAAAAACACCTAGGGTTATCTCATAACCCAGGTCAGGGATGTTACAGGAATATTGACATGTGAGAGAAGATTCACCATGAAATGCTTTGCAAAGAAGCTAAACTTACTTGATTTCATCATGTCTTGGATAGAGAAACCCTAGGTCATCATCCCCTCCACTTTCTCTACTCAAAACCCTAGCTCTCCTCTCTCCCAAGAATTTCATTTCTTTGATAGGAAGGATGAGTTATGAGAGCTGCTTGTGTGTTAGTTTAGTGATATAGATGAATTGAGGTGCTTAGAACCTTTGCAAACAAGCCCTTAAATGTATTTTTATTTTGCTCAAACTGGTTGGTCGGCTGAGTTATAAACTTGACCGAAACCACATGTTTTAGAGCTCAAACCTCATTAAAAAATTATGAAACTTTAACCCAATATCTGAAATTTACTTTTTAAGATATAGTAAAAATTTTAGATTATTTGGAGTTACCAATAAATAACTAAAAATCAAATACTACATTTCTATATTGCAGTCAGCAGCATGGTCGGTCGAGTTTGTCCTGCACAGAACTCGACCGACACCCTCACTGTAGAGATCGAAAGTCATCCAAAAATTACGCCAATTTAACAGGGTGTCTAAAACTGTGTTTGTCAAGCACAGTTAAAATTTGATATCAATTGGATATTCCAATAAAAAGATAAAATTTAATTACCACACTGCTATATAAATCTAAAAATATGATCGGTCGAGTTTGAAACTCGACCGATAAACAGGTCAGAACATTCTTCAACAATTCTGATATTTTGCAATATTGTTCAAATTTTATATATACAAATCATATAAAAATTTGATATAAATCAGAGTTACACATAAAATACTAAAAATCATTTATTGAGACACTATATTTATGAAATTCTGTATTCATGTCATCAAAACCATAATTTGGGCCGATTAGGGTTTCCAAACCTTAACCCTAATTAGGTGGATCAAAGTATGATTAAAACTTCTCATTATATTTAAAACATGAAAATTTAACTACCATCACTAATCAAGCTTTAAACAATGATCAACTTAATTAAATATACAATTATCCAAGTAAACCCTAATCAGATGACTAATTTGAAAACGGGTCATTACAAATATGGTCGGTGGAGAGTTATATCTCTCTCTGGGACAATTACAATTGTCTCACCCCCGTGGGACCTAAATTTTTAGGTGGACGTGCACGAGGAGGTGAAGACCTTTTTGCAGAGGAAGAACAACAGATGAGGCAGCAGTGACAGCTCAGGTTGAGTGTACTGTCTGTCATGTCTTGTAGATATGAGTCCTATGTGTCGTCTCTATACTCTAAGGTCCTTGGAGTTGGTTTGTAATGGTTTTATGATCATTAAGAGATTTTGGCTTACGCACCTCAAGGTTTTATGTTGCTCATGTATAGTTTGGTAAAGCAACTGTTATATGTTATTCCCGAGATGAGATGTATTAGATATGTACAATGTGAATAATGATGTATATAAAGTTTTGGACATTTCAGTAAGAGTTTTCCTTGGAATGGATCTCTTTGAAAAATGGTTTTAATTTTTAGTGATTTTTGTTAATTTTCTGTTTATGTTTAATTCCGCTTAATTAGTAACGATTTGATTGTCAGTCGTTACAGTTTTGGTATCAGAGCTTAAGGTTCGTTGAGTCTATAGAGACATAGGACTAAGGTGTTGAGTCTATGTTAGTGTCCTCCAGTATACCCTATAGTGACTTCTGCTTGTGCAGAAGAAAGGGTGAAGTTTATAAATGATTGGGGAACACGAGGAATACATTATTGAGAGCAATGTTGTTGCACCAGGAAAGGGTGCAAGGGATCAGGCAAGAGAAGAATGAATGCCTGAGAATTCCCATCATAACCCTATCAGGATAGAGAATCCTATGTTTATGCTCTTGTTGGGCAGGTTAGGACAACAATGATGCATATAGTAGACTGGATACTAGCATTACAACCTAGGTTACCAGTCCTCAATACAGAAACTTTGGGCTTTGAAAGGGTTCCTGAATGACATAGTCATGTTGGAACAGTGGAAAATGTTGGAATGATTAACATATGGCGAGAAAGTAGACTGTACCATAAGTTTAGACAGATAGTATATCTGTGATGGCAGTGCCCAAGAAAGGGCAATAAGCCAAGAATTAAGGAAATGTCATTACAATTCCAGAGACTTTTGCCTAGTGGTTCTAAAAAGCCAAAAGTAACAACATGAAACAGCTAGACTCTATGGGTTGAGTCAACCTAAAGCGGTGGATGATCGTGAGGGGTAACAATCAGATAGAGATTTTTCATTTTGATATGCCTTCTTTTGATGTTACCTGATAATCCTAAAAAGGATTGCTGTTATGGACTTCCCTATTGATTTTCCTATGGGGACATAGGGAAGAAATGATGAGAACAAGAATTTATATTTTGTTCAGTATTCTTTTAAATGCTCTATAATTGCTCTTATCTGTGTGAAAAAGGATGAGGTATAGAAGAGATGCCTGGAGAAAATCCATGAATGTTAAATCATGTGTTGGTTATTATATGAAAAGTAAGGAATATGATAGTGAACAAAGTGCATACTACTTAATCTCAGTACTTGTATACCCTGGCCAGGTATATAATTGTTGGAGATAGGGCAAGTATGGAACTCTTAGATTGTTATCTTTCTGATTACTCTGATCAAGTAGTCATTCTAAGACAATCTAGTGAGTATAACTAAACTGGAAATATGGTATGAACATGTATATCACATCCTAAGTGCAATAAAGTGGAATCTGAGATGATCTCAGATCAATCTGTATGTATGAGGAAATGAAAAGTATAATCCTCATGATAAGAAAATGAGAACAAAGGATATGATTCCTGTCAGATAAAGCATGTGTGAATGTAAAGATCTTTTCCCATGATGTGGAAATGGGAAATGTGATAAAATCACAAAATGTTCATGACATGTTAGATAATAACAAAGAAAGGAATAATGATATGTAATCGTCCTTATAATTTCTATGTTGATGGCAAGGAACCTAGGATGAGACACGAGTAAATGACTCATGAATAGTTGAAAGATCGTGCAATAATTAGAGGAGATGATAATCTCTTCTCTTTGATAAACAACCCTGGATGATGATGGGGGTGATAAAAGGAATAAGTTTCTTTGTGTTCTTTCCTTTCAAGGACATGGCAATCAAGTGAGTACGATGACACTTGATGTGCATGGATTAGAAATAATCCATTGATGGATACTTAGAAAAGTATCAGTTTGTCTTAGACTTTGGTTCTAAGATTAAGATAAGTGTAATAAGTAATGTCCCAAGATGAAAGAAAGATGATGATGTAATGTGTTTTTGGCACATACATTGGATACCAAGGTAAAGAATCCTAGTATCCAAGAACTTTCAATGATATGCGAAAATGAGAACATGATTCCTGACAAGGAGTAATGTTTGGTTACCTAGAAGGGCAAACTTTGAAATCAGTCTAGTCACATACAGTAGTATGGATACCATTTGTTAGGGGTTTATGTCCCGCATAAACATGACATCAACAAATATGTATGAGTTGAAGGAACAATAGTAGAATTGTTTTGGAAAAGTTGATCAAGCTAAATATAACTTCCTAGAATATCCCTATTCAGATTGTTGAGGCAGTTTATCCATAACATCTAGAGATACCTCTAAGATATCTCTTCTTTAATAAGTAGCCTCTCCTTACGACAAGAAAATAAACAATTAAAGGGATAATTGATACAAGTCATAAGAAAGTTTAGTGTTGTGTCAATAGATTTGGGTGGCACAACAGATGCATGATAATACTTGTAGTCACAAGTGGGTGATAGAACATAACTCTGGTCTTTCCTTAAAAAGTGAAATGTTAAATGAGGAGTATGGGAGACTCCCCAGAATCAAGAATTCTGTCACATAAAGTTGTAAGTTGAGAAAGGTGACAAATCAGTAAGGTTTGAAAACTGAGTTAAATAAGGTATGCATGATGTTTCTCTGACTAAGGAAAGTATTACCTGACACAGAGTTGACTCTACATTCAATAATGAAAAAGATAGTGGAATATGTGCCCTGTGTGACAAATTCAATGATAACCCTGTGTGGAAGAACTTTGTGTTGATCAAAGTTCTATGTCATCTCCATGACATTAAGATTTTATGTGGAGACTTGATGGTATGATGAATGAATAATATTTGTCTTCCTTTACCTAAGATTTCGGGGACGAAATCCCTTTTAGGGGTTTATTACTTGTAACGACCCTGACTTGGGTTATGAGGTAACCCTATTTGTTTTCGAAAATTTAGTTGATTATAACTTTAATATAATCATCTAAGGTTCTTTGTTATCATGTGACACACTCATGTTTCAAGTTTGGTCCCGATTGAATGTTGTTTGAGCAATTTTCCTTTGTTTTGGACCAAAGTGTAATTTACCCAAATTGAGGGGCTATAATGCAAAATGTCACATATTGAACATGCCTAATGTGTTGTAGCATCATTATTGAGAGAATTATGCAAGGTGGTGGCTTGTGGAAAGCCTAAATTCCAAGTTTGAACTTGTTTGAACAATGTTGGTACCTTGTGCACCAATTTTAGTACAAATTGTAATTTACCCAAAATGTGGGGTCGATATGCAAATTACCACCTATAGAGTGTTCCGATTTCCTCCATGTATCATTTAGAGTAAAGAGAATGAATGATACACCATGTTTGATTCCATTATGAATGATGGTAATCTTGGTGATGAAATGACCAAGAAAAAGGGTTGAATTTGGAAGCTTAACTTGAGTTGTATCAAGTTGAAAAGATTATATGTGAGTGCTTATCGGCCATGGAGCCCAAGGAGGTGTTCCATATCGTTTTTTGAACTCTTGGCAAAGTCCATATCATTCAAAGCACCTCAAGGAGGTGAGGTATGACAGACAACAAGTTTCCTTAGAAAAAGTGTATCGGCTTGACATAAAATAGTGATTAAACCTAGATGAGTTATCCAAATGGATAAGCAATGGACGAATTTGTATCTTTAGATGATCCTCAACCTTTTTGCATGTCACGATAAATGTTGATGCATGCATGGACACGTGTCACCCTTGCATGACACGTGGCACCTACTAGCTCAAAATGTTGACACCTCATTTTTTGCCTTTCTTCATGATCAGCAAGTATATATACCCCTAGTTTCACCGCTTGGTGCAATTTTGCGACTCTTACCACCCTCCTACCCTAAGGTATCGTGTATAGAGATCCAATATCGTGAAGGGATGCTGTGGTATCGTGCATGGGCCTTGGTATATCACCCATGGAAAGACCATATCGCCCAAGTAGGTGATATCTGCCATATAGGGTGATATCGGCCATAGAGTGAAGTGTTTTGACTCCAAGTGAGTGCCATATCGTGCAAGTGAGTATCATATCATGCAAGATGGGTTTCATTTCGTGCAAGATCACAAGGGTATCGTGCATAGGCCTTGGGTATCGGCCATAGCAAGTATATCAGCCATACCATGTTGATATTGCCCATAGCAAGTTGATATCGGCCAATTGAAGTGATTTTGGCCACAAGTGAGGGGGTATCGGCCACAAGAAAAGTTGTGTCGGCCAAGAGGAAGTCCATATGGACCAAGAGTGGTAGTGTGTCGGCCAAGGAGCTAAGGAACTCAAAATTTAACCCTAAGGTAAGATATAGTTGTTTTCAAGCTTGAAATTGAAGCATGGAATTAGGGTTATGATCTACCTTTCTTTTCTTCTTCACCAATTTCTTATCCATGGTGATTCCTTGTATATGAAGGAGTTTTGAACGAGCCTTGGACATCTGATAAAGTCATCTTCAACCTTAGGAACATGGATCTTTGGACCTTGAAGCTTTGAAGTGGTTCTTAAGGCGGGTTATATAACTTGAACTCAACCATGTTATTATTCTTCACCTAAATTGTTATAATTAGTGAAATACTTTTAATACTAAAATTTCCTGAAATAGTTGATGAAATTGTGAGTTCTAGTAGTTTCTTAGACCTGTTACCATGAATTATATCAGTTAGAACAAAGGTCTAGAACTTGAATAAGATGGTGTCACTTTGTAAAAGTGATATCGGGTTCAAGTATAAATACAAGTAGTTATAACCCGATATGGGTATGACTTGCCCGATATGTCTTGTACAAGATGTTGCATGAGATGCTTTCATAAGATGCTTGCACGATAGGAAGTCTATTATAGACTCCATGCACGATACAAGGTCAATTGTATACTTGTAAGTTGACAAGAAACCCTAAATTGGGTAACCTGATATAAGTGAAGAGTAACAAGTGTTATTGCATGATATGATCATATGATACATCATTGATACTTAGTATCATGAGGCCTACATGACCTTGTATGACATGGTTGCACGACAGGGTTGCACAATACACAACCCTAAACAATATGGTAACCCTAACCCATCATGGCTAACCCTAGATGGTGACTAGCCCGATAGGGTGATTGAATGTACTTCTAGCCCGACATGGTGATGGGTTGATATCTCATAAGTATCATGGGAGACACATACATATATCTTGTGCCCGATATGAGGTCAAGAAGGTACCTCATGCCCGATATGGAGACAAGTGCAAATCCTAGCCCGATATGGTGAGTGTCTATACACCTACAACCTGATATGGTCAACATATGCACATGATTTAACCCTATACACCTTGTAAAGGTAAGGGCAAGACACTCTTAGGAGTGATGAGTGTAACACCAAGTAATGGTGTGGATAATACCTTGATAGGTGAAACACCTAGAGTGGTTGATAATGGTTAATTCTATATCAATAATGCCTTAACCCGAGATGAGTTCATATCATTAATGATGGTTGAATAATTCAATTGTGTGACTTATGACCAATACATTACATGATAAATGTGATGAGCTAGTGCATAAATTATTGGATGGGACATACCCTAATACAATATAAGTTGATGAACTTAAGTATGTTAAAAGTGATGAGGGAAGTGATACATCAAGACATGATAGATATCACATCCAGCACTTCAAGGTTGATGTACCTTGATGCACCTTAAATCCAATATACTTGGATGAGTAAAACATGAAGTGTGTTATGTCAATTGTTACAATGAGATGTAATAAGTTTAATGCACTTTGATAAGTGTGGGCTAGCATACTTTGTGAAAGGGTTAAGCCAAGTTAATAAAGTCTGATGTAATCATACCCTAGTAAGGATGAGAGAGGAACTCATACCTTGTGTTGATGATTCATTTACTGATAAATGATGAGAATGAATAAGTATGATTGAATACTTATGATATCAATGTTTGCTCCTAGATGTGTGGAGCAATGAATTAGGGTTTGATATTTGATAATATGATCTTGAAAACCTAAATGGTTAATAATGGAAAACCCTAACCCTAATGAAGGGTAATGATATGTAAGAGAAACCCTAATCGATAAGAAAGGGAAAACCCTAACCCTAATGATGGGAAGGTTGTATTTCTCTTATTGCATAAGCCTTGTAAGGCATGTTAATTACTTGTATAACAAGTATAATGTGTAATGGCCTTGTGAGCCATGTGAATAAAGTTGTTGCCTAGTGAGAGGTGACAAGATGTGTAATGGCCTTGCGAGCCATGTGAATAAGTTGTTGCCTAGTGAGAGGTGACAAGATGTGTAATGGCCTTGTGAGCCATGTGATAGTTTGTTGCCTAGTGAGAGGTGACAAGATATTTAATGGGCCTTGTGAGCCATGTGAGATGCTTGTATAACAAGTATCATGTATACCTTGGTCTGAGGACCCAGAGGTAATAGTTACATGATAAGTGGTAACAATGTTCAGTGATGATCTAAGGGTTTGAATACCTAGATCCAGTAATCATGATAATGATGATGTGAAGGGATGAGAATTCCCAGTAATGTGATTAGGGACTGAGATCCCAAGTATCATGTGTTTAAAAGAATTGGACAAGTGCGTGATAGATGTATTACACCTTTATTTGTAGCATTTGTTGTGTTTGATAAAGATAACTTGTTTGATGCTAAAAGAATGATGTAATGCACGTAATATATCATTAGAAACTATAAAACATTGCCCTGACCATAGATCCATCAGTGTCAGAACTTGCTGATGGTGAAACGGGTTGCTCCAGCATAGCCCGGAGTGCATACTTTTGAGTATGTGAGGGCGTAAGTAGGGACGGTACTGTGTGAGCCGATCCCCTTATGATCCCAAAATGAATGGGGATTTGGCTATATTCCCTATCATGGCTCAAGTGCGACTTCAGTCGTAGACTCTGTGTTGAGCACGGTGAATTGGCCCGTGGCTCGGAGTATGGTGCTTGTGTTGCCATGACTCAGACTGGGGACGGTTGTGTGTAGATGTTTCTCCTAAGAGAGTGCAGTTGACGTTGTAGCTCTAAGAGAGGATGCCTACGTACCCTGGCACAACTTGTTAGCAGTGACACAAGATGTCCTGCATGTGGTCTCGTACTGACCGAGACGGTATCAGGTCATGGAAACCGGCTCTACCATTGACCTTGTATGGTACCGACTTGTGAGAAGTTTGTGGTCGGTTGGAGATGGTGGGGGTATGCTCCATCTCCTCAGGGCATAAGTGTGATTTGTAAAATATGTTCAACCGTGTAGTATATCTGCTTAAGGATCGAATACGAGAAACATTGCTTGATGCGCAATATAGTTATACATTCAAGTTGATAGATGTTATTTATGTTTCTTTACATTCCTTGCAAAGTAGATAAATGAATTATAATCTACCATGGGTAGATGCAATGTTCTCCTTATGAAAGGAGATTACTTCATTCTGTTCATATAGTGAATTATCCTGCTTGTTAATATAAAAAGAACCTCTGCTCAGTTTATAAATGTTACAACCCAATTTTGGGCTCAATTGGTGATAAATGTAATTTCTCTTATTAAAGCTAATTGAACAAATAATGATATGATTTGTTTTGATTCCATTCACAATAGCCTTGATTTGTTTCTTTGTGGGCTTTATTGGCTATTAGGCCCAATAAAAAGGAATTTCAATTGACTAAGGAATTATTGAGAATTGGAGAAAGGAAATATGTGAAAACCTCTAGAAGGCAAATCCAAAGAGGATTTCGTGCCTCTTGGGTTCCTTGGGTACCAAGGAGTCCAAGGTTGTAAAAAAAAAAGAACGCAATAAGAAAGGAAAAGTTTAATTAAGTATTTCTTTAATAAGAAAGAGATAGAAAATAATGTTCAAATGTTGGAAATAAGTGAGAAAAGGTGTAATTAGGAGATCCTTTGTAGAATTTCGTGTTCCTAGGATTTCTAATAAAGAAAGAGAAAATATCAAAGTTTCAAAATAAGGAAATAATGTGTGTATACCATTAATGTATTAAGTGGTATTGCTAAAAAGAAAGCAATTGCTATTAAAAGAAAATAGGATTTCGTTCCTATGGATTAAAAGGCAAATAAAGAGAGTAAAGGAGAGGAATTTCGAATTCCTAATATCTAAATAAAAGAGAGTATCAAAAGGATAAGGAAAGAGAGAGAGAGAGAGAGAGAGACGGAATACTTCTCTTTGAAGGAATAAGATTCCTTTTAGGAAAGGTACACCTTGACTCGTGTTAAGCCAACCTATGGCTTCATTGATCCCCCTATATAAAAGGTTGGGACCCTTGGGTCGAGCCCAAGGGAATCCATGCATCCGTTCCTCTCTCATCTCCCTCTTCTTCTACATCTTCTTTGTTATAAACCCTAGGTAGAGGAGCAACGTGGACATGGCACCATAAAGAGCTTGTAACTGATTCTAATGAGTAAAGGATGCACCCACGACGACGCTGGGGAGAATGTCCATCATCCCCTTGCTCGCGCCTCCACGCGGAACCGGCAGGAAGCCTGCAGCACGGCTGCAAAGTCGAGGGCTACAGGCCGCACGAACGACCATCCTGGCCGAGGGGCATAGCCTGGAGAGCCGCGGGGAGGGCTTCCGGAGAGGAGGACATGGTTCTTGGTGGCCGCCGCGGTCCAGTTGAGGGAAACAAAGCCACGCGAACCGCGGCTAGGGCTGCAGACCGCGGCAGCTGCAGGAGATCGCGAGGAGGAAGAAAGGTTGGCGCGATTGACGGATGTGCCCCTCTGCAGGTCAAAAGAACTGGTTTTAAGTCGAGGGTAAATGGGTCTTTTCGAAATGTTCTAAAGCAACAACGTTGCATGGAGTAGATGATGTGGCGCACCCGGATTGGCTCAAGTACGTTGAAATTTACAAAATTCATATCTCATGAACCGTAACTCGGATCCATACAAATAATATATGAATTTTGATCAGGAGAACGAGAGGAATCCAATAAAAATAATATTAAATATTTATTACGTTTCTAATTGCAAAAATACTATAAGTTGATGAAAAAGTGGATTAAAGTTGAGTTAAAAACCCTATTTGTAAGTAAAGGTTGAATCTAAGATGATTAATGGGTTAATTGAAGTGTTAATAACCTGTTGAATGATAATGGTAGATTCAAACCTGATCTAAATGTAGAATTGCATGCTTTAGGGTTATACCTCACATGAAAATGATTAAATAATGTAGAAACCCTAACTTAGGGTAAAAGAAGATAAGATCATATTTAGATTAAAAAAAAGTGAAAATATGATTGTTGAATGATAGTTCTAAGTTATTTATATAAAAGTCCTTAATTCTGGATAAATACCCTAAAAGTAGTAATTAAGGTCTTTTCATGAATAAAAGGTGGAATTGATGGCAAAATGAGTTCATATGTTAATTAGACCCTAATGAACTTTGAGTGAATGATAGATGCACATAATGATCTTGTTATGAATTAAAAGGGATAAAAATAGTAGCGTTAATGTAAAAGAAGTTTAATGAAATTAATGGATAATTCAAGCCGATAATAACCTATTGCTGATAAATGTGAAGATGAAATCTAAAAGGATAATCTTTTAATGAAATTGGCTTAATTTAGGGTTTCATGCATGAATATGCATTAATGAGCTTGAAAACCCTAATTTAAGAGAATATGTCTTTTAATTGGTTTAATTGTTCAAATCCATGAATAAGTAGGGATATGATGATCCGAAGTCAATTTGGACATAAAAGATTAGTAATTGAATAGTTTGAGCAATTAGGGCTTGTATAAATGGAAAAGAATATTTGTAGGGTTTGATAACCAAAAAGGGATAAAATTTGAGAAATTGATCTAAGAAACCCTAATGGATGTTAATGGAACCTTAATGCGGATTGGAAACCCTAGAAAGAGAATCCAAGTCAATAAAGTAGATTCTTGAGGAAGTGTGTAATAAATAGAGTATGTATTCTTTTTAGGAATTATGTGATGATTGAATTACTTGCTTGGATCTGTTGATTGGCTTGATTGAATATACCTGAAGTATATGTTGAATAATCTGCATGACTCATCAAATCAGGTATGTGGTTACTTATGAATAACTGCTTAGGTTTCTCGATGATTCCCGGATGTTTAATCGCATTGAATGCAACTAAACTGTTTGGAGGTTCATATTGCAATTATAGAGTGAATATGACTATCACATAATGTATATGCCTTCTAGCTCAATCCTTGATCCTCTCTGTGTCGTAATGGATGACCTGGTACATAGGCTACCTAGAGGGTAGATCCACCAGGTCATGAAAGACTTTGGCTGCCTAGAGGGTAAGTCCATCAAGTCACCTTAGAGAGGTTCCATATAAGTCCTTACAGGGACAACACAGAGTTGTGGATAAGTATGGATTGAGTAGTTTGGCTTAAAATGTAATCTTGATTGTTAAAAAGACTAATTGCTTGATTACATTGTTAGCATAATTGCTTGATTATTGTTTCACCCACATACCAGTTTTGACTGACCGTTGTTTTGTTTGTCGGCGTTTTAGGTACAAAACCCAATGTACAAACAGTAAAGTGACACATTGTGAATTCAAGAATTAAAGAACAAGGAGGAACTGGTTAGAGTAGTTCATCCATGGTTAGAAGTCTAGTACTTCCAATCTTTTCAAAGTTATGATAAAGAAAAAAAAATTATTACCATTTTCAGTATAGTCTGTTAGAATTTAATAATTGTTATTGGTTATATTTCGAACCTTTGATCCGAAATTTATGGGTGCGGCTTCAACCTCTCGGTCTCCCTTAATTGGGGTTTATCGGAAGGTGGGGTCGTAACATTTGGTATCAGAGCTTAGGTTCCTCATTTAACCATTAATAATTATTAAATTTTACAAACTCCATAGAACCCAAGGGAGTTATTAGAGGATTATCCGAAAGACGGAGGTGTCTAGAAAAGGAGCACGACCGGGGGCTGGCAATGTTTTCCTCCGCACCTCTAGTCGGAATACGAGGACTCCCAGATCTGTGTGACTGCCTGGCCAAAGTCTTAGGGTATGAATCAAAATAAGATACCTTTAGGACTTCTCATCTTATTCATCCCTTCTCATCAAAAAATTCTGTTAAGGACCTTAAGGATTAGGGTTTTCTCTCTCTTCCTCACCCTCTTGAGGTATGGGTAAGGTTAATAAGGTCTAAGGAATCCTCCATCAAACTAATGAAAAGCATGTAAATAATGAGTCATGGACATAAGCTTAATAGAGTAAGCGCAAACTAAAGGATAGATACATGCTTAGGTCGTATGACATAAGTTGTCATGTACTCAAAAGAGACCTGAGGCTAGACCTTCTTGTCGGGAGGATAAGTTAGTTTTGGATATAGAGATCTCCATGGTAAGTAGAAACCTGGCTCATCCTACAAGGATGACGTTAACCCTAACCCTAAGGGAAGGATAGAGAGAGAGATGGCATGATGAGTTAGACCAGGTGTTTGGATGGACGTGCCTGGGGTGCCATATGAGCCATGAGAGGTTGGATGACCGAGTACCTTTAGCCACCCAAATCCTAGAGAGAGGATGAGTCTGTTTATACCTTTGTACCTATGGCATGATGAGAAGAGGAGTTCCATAAACCCTGGAGAGGTATAGTAACAGGTTTTGAGGCCTTGTACCTTGTTGTTTGTCCTTGAGGAGGACTCAACCTTAAAGGGTTGTTCGAGTTGAAGGATGATAGGAAGTGTACGTTATGGCTTTGGCAAGCTTGATTCATGGTTAAGGGATAGAGCATGTAGTTGGACACCTAAAAGTGAACCTAGGGTTCCTAGGCCTAAGAGGGGAAGTGATATACCTAATGCTCATGATGGGAATTAAGTTGCTATAGTTTCGAGCATGGTGCTCCACATGCATAAAGGAAAGGGAAACCCCCTTAAGTTTAAGGTATGTTTGATGAACCCCTCACATCTAGGTTGATGATAAAGGAAGATATGATCTTGATCCAACATTGAGGAAAGAAGACAAATATGACCTAGCATGGTTCAGTAGGTGATCTGCTTGTGCCTTAATAGCTTGCTAGGGTTAAGTAGTCTCATGTGGAAGTAAACCCTAGACCTAAGAGCTTTTGTGGCCTCGTGGTCAAGAGATAGTTTTCCTCCCATCCTGGTAGAGGGACCCCTTTGGTAGGGTGTATATCAGTTTTGTTGGTTCAAGGTAAGCTAAAGAGGTCTCATGGGATCTTGAGAAGCTAAGTGAAAAGTACATGGTATGAGAATGAATCTGTAGACCCATAGACATCCATCTCTAATTGCATATGAATGAGTTACCATGGAGGTAATCAGTATGGGGCTTGACCAAGGTAGGCAGGTTGCCATGATCCCAATGAAAGGATGAACTCTAGCCCATGAATGCAGGAAGAGAGATGATGAATGATTGGGTAAGGTTCTAAGTGAACATGTACTATGATGGAGAATCCTAAGTCTATCCTAGGGTCAGGTAGGGATAAGACCGATGAAAGTAGGAGTTGCCTAATTCCCCAGTTGCACATGACCATAGGGTCGGGAGGTAACATCTATCATTGTCTGAGGGCCATGGGTTAGGAGATTGATCACCTTCATGAACTCATGAGACCCAAAGGGCAGATGAGTAGGGCACTCTCTTAATGCAAAAGGGAAGAGGGATGACCCCACAAGAGCCGGTACCCTATAGACCCGGAGGAGATGACCAAGGATATAAACCTTCGTAGGTTCAAGACTAGTTTGTTATCATGATGTCTGAAGAGACATATGTGGCACGTTGCAATTTAGATGTAAAGGTGTATTGGCAAGGTGGGATGTACCATCTCTACTCTTGGAACAGGAAGAACTCTGTATTTGGACTGTAGCCAAATGCTTATTTCCTCTTGTTATGGGGGTGAGAGATAGGACATTATGCATGCCATACACCAAGGATAAAAGATAATGTAGGTTGGAACGTTGCCACGAGAAATGGGGATAGAGAAGATAACCTACCCTGGTAAAGTGAAAGATACATGGATGGTTTGCAAACACTAAGAGGAATGAGGTAGTCACCTTATGCGGATGTTTTATCCTGAGCTACGTGGAACTTACAAGTTTTACCAGGTTGAGTTGATCACCATGATGATGAAACCAGAGAGTGTTCTTAATAAAGATGGACATAGAGTTTGAGGTGAGATGATAAGTGATATAAAGGGAAGTGTATGTCTTCGATGTTATCTAATACCTAAGGATGTGAAGTGATAATGGATGCTCTGGTTGAGTTATAGCTACCTCGTTTATCTAGAAGAGGTTGTTGGGCTAACCCTAAGTTTGAAAAGGAGTGGTGTTTGGATAACACTCAAATGTGTTAAGATGCATTGAAAAGTTAAGGGTTCTTTGGTTAGCCAGTCTAGTCCTTGATGCAATAAAAGGATGGTGGTAGAACCTCAGATGCACTTCTTTGGAAAAGAAGGTGATGAAACCCTGACATGAGTGGTTTAGGGTTTTGAAGGAATCGATCTTGAAGAATCATGACATACAGGAAATCATGATTGAAGACCACCATACATCATGGTGTATAGAAATAGCACTTTGGATGCTTAAGATGAAGTTACATGTGGTTTATGGCCATGCAATCCAGGAGGTAAAGGACGAACCCCAGTAACCCAGTGTATCGATATAGAGGACAAAAGAGTCCCTGAGAGGGAATGGGAGCTCAACACTATGGATGTTGTAAGTCTCCCCTAGACCAAGGAAGGTCAAGATGCAATGTGGGTTATGGTAGTTCACCTTACCTAGATGACCTGAGAAAGAAAGAGTTCTGTCAATGGACAGATCTGGTTGAACTACCCATGAGAGAGAGGATTCAACTATGAAGGTTGTTAAAAAGTTTTTTTTTTTGAGTTTGACCTAAAGATTCCCTTCCAAAAGGTGGAAGTAGGTACATGAAAAACTCTATGTTAGAACAGTTATCACCCCAAACTAATGGTTAGTATGATCCAGACTAAAGGGTCTGATGAGAGCATATGTGCTCATTCATGGTGATGGTTAGAGACAATTCCTGTCCTATGAAAAGATGTAATGATGACCACCATAGCCAGTATCGGGATTCTAAGAAGCTCTGTAAGGGAGGTTGAGTCGGTCACCACTTCAGTAAGGTGATGTTGGTGAAAGGACCACATGATGATTAGAAAAAAGACCACAATGTATGAAGACAGAAGTCGCTTTAATCATGCAATGGCTGAAAGGAGCCTAGAGATGACGAGAGTCGTGAGCAGATGCAAAGTAGACTAACATGCAGTGCACTGTGGGAGAATATAATGTGAGAATCTGACCTCTCTGAGCTGCAGCTGAGAAAGCTGAGTCCTTGATACATGGGTCCATTAGAGATGGATGGGTGGAGATGGTTAGGTTTTGACCCTACCCCTCAGGATAGAGTAATGGGAGATATTTTCCATGTGTCCAATTTAGAGCACTATGTGAGGTAACCCGACCATGTGCCGAGCAATGAACCTAGTGAGCCCCAAGGGAGGCTGAAATGGCCTGAGTCACCTGTGTAGTTTATAGACGCCAGGATGAAAGAACTCAGAGAAAAGAATATGTGATGATAAAGGTTCTTTGGATACGCCATGAGTACGGTAAAGCCACATAGGGGCCAATGATGGACATGGAAAAGTCTTATCCTGAATTGTTTGATTGCTTGTTTGAATTTTGAGGACAAAATTTCTATAAGAGGGGAAGGATGTTACAACCCCAATTTTGGGCTCAATTGGTGATAAATGTAATTTCTCTTATTAAAGCTAATTCAACAAATAATGATATGATTTGTTTTGATTCCATTCACAATAGCCTTGATTTGTTGCTTTGTGGGCTTTATTGGCTATTAGGCCCAATAAAAAGGAATTTCAATTGACTAAGGAATTATTGAGAATTGGAGAAAGGAAATATGTGAAAACCTCTAGAAGGCAAATCCAAAGAGGATTTCGTGCCTCTTGGGTTCCTTGGGTACCAAGGAGTCCAAGGTTGTAAAAAAAAAGAACACAATAAGAAAGGAAAAGTTTAATTAAGTATTTCTTTAATAAGAAAGAGATAGAAAATAATGTTCAAATGTTGAAAATAAGTGAGAAAAGGTGTAATTAGGAGATCCTTTGTGGAATTTCGTGTTCCTAGGATTTCTAATAAAGAAAGAGAAAATATCAAAGTTTCAAAATAAGGAAATAATGTGTGTATACCATTAATATATTAAGTGGTATTGTTAAAAAGAAAGCAATTGCTATTAAAAGAAAATAAGATTTCGTTCCTATGGATTAAAAGGCAAATAAAGAGAGTAAAGGAGAGGAATTTCGAATTCCTAATATCTAAAGAAAAGGGAGTATCAAAAGGATAAGGAAAGAGAGAGAGAGAGAGAGAGAGAGAGAGAGAGAAGGAATACTTCTCTTTGAAGGAATAAGATTCCTTTTAGGAAAGGGACACCTTGACTCGTGTTAAGCCAACTTATGGCTTCGTAGATCCCCCTCTATAAAAGGTTGGGACCCTTGGGTCGAGCCCAAGGGAATCCATGCATCCGTTCCTCTCTCATCTCCCTCTTCTTCTACATCTTCTTTGCTATAAACCCTAGGTAGAGGAGCAACGTGGCCATGGCACCATAAAGAGCTTGTAACTGATTCTAATGAGTAAAGGATGCACCCACGACGACGCTGGGGAGAATTTCCATCATCCCCTTGCTCGCGCCTCCACGCGGAACCGGCAGGAAGCCTGCAGCACGGCTGCAAAGTCGAGGGCTACAGGCCGCACGACTGGCCATCCTGGCCGAGGGGCAGAGCCTGGAGAGCCGCGGGGAGGGCTTCCGGAGAGGAGGACATGGTTCTTGGTGGCCGCCGCGGTCCAGTTGAGGGAAACAAAGCTACACGAACCGCGGCTAGGGCTGCAGACCGCGGTAGCTGCAGGAGATCGCGAGGAGGAAAAAAGGTTGGCGCGATTGACGAATGTGCCCTCCGCAGGTCAAAAGAACTGGTTTTAAGTCGAGGGTTTAATGGGTCTTTTCGAAATGTTCTAAAGCAACAACGTTGCATGGTGTAGATGACGTGGCACACCCAGATTGGCTCAAGTAAGTTGAAATTTACAAAATTCATATCTCATGAACCGTAACTCGGATCAATACAAATAATATATAAATTTTGATCAGGAGAACGAGAGGAATCCAATAAAAATAATATTAAATATTTATTACGTTTCTAATTGCAAAAATACTATAAGTTGATGAAAAAGTGGATTAAAGTTGAGTTAAAAACCCTATTTGTAAGTAAAGGTTGAATCTAAGATGATTAATGGGTTAATTGAAGTGTTAATAACCTGTTGAATGATAATGGTAGATTCAAACCTGATCTAAATGTAGAATTGCATGCTTTAGGGTTATACCTCACATGAAAATGATTAAATAATGTAGAAACCCTAACTTAGGGTAAAAGAAGATAAGATCATATTTAGATTTAAAAAAAAGTGAAAATATGATTGTTGAATGATAGTTCTAAGTTATTTATATAAAAGTCTTTAATTCTGGATAAATACCATAAAAGTAGTAATTAAGGTATTTTCATGAATAAAAGGTGGAATTGATGGCAAAATGAGTTCATATGTTAATTAGACCCTAATGAACTTTGAGTGAATGATAGATGCACATAATGATCTTGTTATGAATTAAAAGGGATAAAAATAGTAGCGTTAATGTAAAAGAAGTTTAATGAAATTAATGGATAATTCAAGCCGATAATAACCTATTTCTGATAAATGTGAAGATGAAATCTAAAAGGATAATCTTTTAATGAAATTGGCTTAATTTAGGGTTTCATGCATGAATATGCATTAATGAGCTTGAAAACCCTAATTTAAGAGAATATGTCTTTTAATTGGTTTAATTGTTCAAATCCATGAATAAGTAGGGATATGATGATCCGAAGTCAATTTGGACATAAAAGATTAGTAATTGAATAGTTTGAGCAATTAGGGCTTATATAAATGGAAAAGAATATTTTTAGGGTTTGATAACCAAAAAGGGATAAAATTTGAGAAATTGATCTAAGAAACCCTAATGGATGTTAATGGAACCTTAATGCGGATTGGAAACCCTAGAAAGAGAATCCAAGTCAATAAAGTAGATTCTTGAGGAAGTGTGTAATAAATAGAGTATGTATTCTTTTCAGGAATTATGTGATGATTGAATTACTTGCTTGGATCTGTTGATTGGCTTGATTGAATATACCTGAAGTATATGTTGAATAATCTGCATGACTCATCAAATCAGGTATGTGGTTACTTATGAATAACCTCTTAGGTTTCTCGATGATTCCCGGATGTTTAATCGCATTGAATGCAACTAAACTGTTTGGAGGTTCATATTGCAATTATAGAGTGAATATGACTATCACATAATGTATATGCCTTCTAGCACAATCCTTGATCCTCTCTGTGTCGTAATGGCTAACCTGGTACATAGGATACCTAGAGGGTAGATCCACCAGGTCATGAAAGACTTTGGCTGCCTAGAGGGTAAGTCCATCAAGTCACCTTAGAGAGGTTCCATATAAGTCCTTACAGGGACAACACAGAGTTGTGGATAAGTATGGATTGAGTAGTTTGGCTTAAAATGTAATCTTGATTGTTAAAAAGACTAATTGCTTGATTACATTGTTAGCATAATTGCTTGATTATTGTTTCACCCACATACCAGTTTCGACTGACCGTTGTTTTGTTTGTCTGCGTTTTAGGTACAAAACCTAATGTACAAACAGTAAAGTGACACATTGTGAATTCATGAATTAAAGAACAAGGAGGAACTGGTTAGAGTAGTTCATCCGTGGTTAGAAGTCTAGTACTTCCAATCTTTTCAAAGGTATGATAAAGAAAAAAAATTTATTACCATTTTCAGTATAGTCTGTTAGAATTTAATAATTGTTATTGGTTATATGTCAAACCTTTGATTCGGAATTTATGGGTGCGGCTTCAACCTCTCGGTCTCCCTTGATTGGGGGTTATCGGAAGGTGTGGTCGTAACAATAAATGCTTAATCTGTGATAATAATATGGTCGGCGGAGAGTTATATCTCTCGCTGGGACAATTAAAATTGTCTCACCCCCATGGGACCCAAATTTTTAGGTGGATGTGCACGAGGATGTGAAGACCTTTTTCCATAGGAAGAACAACAGATGAGGCAGTAGTGACATCTCAGGTTGAGTGTATTGTCTGTCATGTCTTGTAGATATGAGTCCTATGTGTCGTCTCTGTACTCTCAGGTCCTTGGAGTTGGTTCGTACTGGTTTTATGATCATTAAGAGATTTTGGCTTACACGCCTCGAGGTTTTATGTTGCTCATGTACAGTTTGGTAAAGCAATTGTTATATGTTATTCTCGAGATGAGATGTACCAGATATGTACAATGTGAATAATTATGTATATAAGGTTTTGGACCTTTCAGTAAGAGTTTTCCTTGGAATAGATCTCTTTAAAAAATGGTTTTAATTTTTAGTGATTTTTGTTAATCTGTTGTTTATGTTTAATTCCGCTTAATTAGTAACGATTTGATTGTCGGTCGTTACAGAAACCTCTTGGAACCAATCACCCTTTGAATTTGTGTACATTACCATCTTTGTCATTATTCTTTTTGAAGACCCACTTCCACCGTATGGGTTTTACCCCTTAAGGTGGATCCACCAAGGTCCATACTTTATTGACATACATGGAGTCTATCTCAGATCTCATGGCTTGTAGTTATTTCTCAGAATTTGG
Source organism: Alisma plantago-aquatica (assembly GCA_963693085.1). Classification (NCBI taxonomy): domain Eukaryota; kingdom Viridiplantae; phylum Streptophyta; class Magnoliopsida; order Alismatales; family Alismataceae; genus Alisma; species Alisma plantago-aquatica. The sequence continues at coordinate 753,323,928 of OY856413.1, forward strand.
TCCCTGAATGGCCTCAATATAGGTTGTTACCTTGTTGAGTCACATGAAACCTAAATCTCTCTGGTTCAAGGTGTGTCCTGTTAAACCTTTGAGGCTCTTGTGTTACATGAGTAACTTGAAATTCCATAAGTACTTGTGTTTCTTGTTGGTCCTTGTCTACGTCCATAGGATCAATGTTTTCTTGTTGGTATTTAACTTCTGTGAGTTTTATTCTCCTCTTAATCATTACTTTATATATAAGTTTCTTTTCAAGGAATACAAGAATTTTTGGAGTAAATATTGTTGTCTGATGGAATTATATAAATGATATCCCTAATTTCTTTAGGATATCCATCAAAATAACATTTACATGATTTGGGTCTAATATTTTTAGAAAATAGTTTCCTGACATAAGCTTCACATCCCCAAATCTTCATAAAAGACACATGGGGACGTTTCCCACTCTATATCTCATATGGTGTCTTCCAAACTGATTTTGAAGTTACGTGGCTAAGCGTATAAGAGATAGTTTCTAAAGTATATTCCCAGAAAGAAGTCATAAGATCATAAAAGCTCATAATTGTTAATACCATGACCAACATGGTGTGATTCCTTCTTACTAATGCACCAAAAGGAAGAACATGGGAACCATGTAAGACAACCAAACCAAAAAAAGAAAACTCACGGTAATTAAAGAAGTAACTCGAGCGTTCTAGTATCCAGATCAAAGTCTCTAGATTATTTTACATGGGGGTTAAAATTTGGTGAAGGCTAATCTCAATGGTCAATCCAAAAACTCATTAAAAAATAAAAAGATAAGGATCATGATGTGCTATCTTAGTTTTTATCTTATATTAAGAGAAAAGTTAAGGAAAACGACCAATAAGTATTTATATCAGCTTCAAAGAAAAATGTCCAAAAAGTGACTCCGAGTTAGAAGAAACAAAAAGGATGGTGAAAAGATCAATATATTCAATCCTAATATGACCGAGGAACGTGTAGTACCCCCCATCACATTTCAAATATTTATATTTTAAATATGTGTTCACAAAAGTCATTCAGCCTGAGTTTTTTTAAGGAAGCAAATAATCAAATAAAAAAACATTATTAGGGGACTCAAGATGAATGTGACATTCCATCATAATCCCAAAACTCTAAAATCTAATTTAGGGTCCCATTCATATCATCATCTCCCATGATGGAAATCCATCTGAGAAGTTTGGATAAGATGTGGGAAGATAAAGAGAAGATGATTAGAAACATGAGTGAATATGTGAAAGATTTTTGTATGTGCATATGATCATGCAAAAAATCATGAAAGATGACTAGATATACATGATAAGTAATATAGTTCATCAATTTATAACAGGACAATGACTACATTAGCAATCACCATCTATTTCAGTCAGATATGAAAGTTGTCCTTGGATTAGTAGTTTATTGGAGTAGTTAGAAAAGTTTTTCATGATTGAGCAAGTTTATGAAAAATTATGAACAAGTTGAGATCAAGATAGATAACTAAAAATTAAATAAGATGAACATGTTTCCTTCTTAATATCTCTACAACCTTCGAGGGTGCTAGAAGAAGGAACTCTTAGACATTGGGTAACAAGATCATGTATGAAATGGGATAGTTGGTCTATGGCAGGGGAGTCGAGAGGGAGACATTTATATGGTGGATATGGTAGGGTATCTATACTTTTGGATTAGGGTTTGAGAATTTAACATCCTATTTTTTTAGAATTAATTCCAGTCAGATCAAAAGAAATAATTATGAAAGAGTTAAGATTGTGTACCCTAGGGAGAAGCCTAATGGTACGCTACATTCCACGGGGCTTTCAACTAGTAGAATGCAGGAATCCCCACATGGAACATGGAGAATTTTCAGATTCCACTACCTGTCCTCGTCTAAGAAAGACACTCTTTTCATATCATATTTTTGTGATTTTATAGAAGATTATAGAGATATCTCATATTACAAATCATTTTGGTTGTTGGATTGCCTTATTTGAGGATCAGAATTGGATTAAAAAATATTTGAAGAACAGAGATAAAAATTATAGTCCAATTCTTCTTTTGTTCTCTTTGTTGTGCAAAAGGATACAAAATTGATTGAAAAAATGAAAATTAAATTTCCAATTGGATTTGTAGTTGAAATACTTTTCTAAGATAACTTAAGTGGTAATTTTATTAAAGGGGGATTGTAAAAAATCTCAAATAAAGGGCATATTACACCTAAGTTCAAACAAATTATATTACACATGTTGAACCCTTAGTGAAAGGTAAATGGGTGAATGTGAATGGGTTAATCACTGAGCAAACAAATATGGGGAAATGTAGAATAATTATAGATAAATTCTATCTTTCTTTAGAGAGAAAATCAGATATTGATCATTGATTGAGTGATGAAAAAATGAATTTCAGCGGTGTGAATTAGGACAAAGCGCACATCCGAGGCTAGTGTTTCCCTATAAAGTAGTCATCATTCCTAGAACTTCACTAGAGGCTTGGGATATAGGCCTGGTGTTACATATACCCTTTAGACTACTTCTATCTCATCACATAGAAGATTTGACTGTAAGACCTGATATTCAAGACAAAAACCACCACACCATATAAATATTTTACTTTTCCATTTTTCCATGATGATGACATCATTAACAAAATTATTGCAGCATGAAGTTCACCACTCAGTTATGCCATTCTACCAACTATTTATACCAAAATCTTAAGTTAATATTAAATATTTTAGTACTCGGCGGTCTTCTAACACTGAGATTTTGAATTTACTACTATAAATGATCAAACACGTCCTTCTATGGTGCAAGATGATCCACAATATTAGTGATATCACAGTTGAAAAAGTTCCACAATAAAATTACCAGCTTACAATTTTATATACCACATTGCTCAATGTTAGTAGGGATAGACAAGTTTAAACCAACAAGATAATTATGATTCCTTAAGGTTATTATCTACAATTGTTCTTCTCGAGTTGGGATTGTCTCCATGAGAAGTGGTTGTTGACCATTCATGAAAGGGCATACTTATTTCTTTAAGATTAGACACTCCATCTTCTTCTCATTATCCTTTATTGAAAGTACCTTTAGTAGCACACACAACATTAAGTAAAAGACTATGAGGGAGACCAACAACGTGACACAAATACAATATAAAAGTAAGAAAAGGACAAACCATGACTGATCTTCTAATTGAGAATGCTAACCATGAAGACTACGATGTTTTCCTACCGCAAGGCTATCAAGACTATGTTTGATATGGAAGATATTTCTCTTCGTGAGGAATGCTAGATTATCAAAGACACTCATTAACTTTTATGGTACTAGAGTGATCCAAGAGTAACAAAGACCAAAAGGAGAATAGGATATTTAATCCTATGACTTTGATCTTGAGGGTTAGTAAGAAACCACACAATAAAGACTAAGACCGTATTTGGTATGTGGTCACAAAAAAGGTGGGAAAATGCAGAAAAAGGGAGGGAAGTGAAGAGATAGAGGGGTAGTGAAATTATAAGAAAGTTTTTTTCGTTATGTTCACATGGAGAAAGGGACACATATGAACGAATACTTAAATATCACTTTTTATCACATGTTATCAATATAAGGAGAAGTAGTTTTCTAAAGCCAACTATATAAGTATAATTATCATAAAACTAGAAGATATAACTAATGATAATTCTTTTTGATATGAACCAACCAACACATTGTCTACATAAGAAGATGATAGAACTTATTTTGAGGAGAAGTAATATTTTAGAGATTTTTTCTGTGAGAACAACATCATTACCAAAATATTCTCCTTGCAAAAATCAATTGTTTCACATTAAAATTCTATTTGAGGGTTTGTACAAAAAATGATCGTCTTAAAAGAGGGATAGATTATTGTAAAGAAAAGCTTTAATTGGAATGTTATTTGGTTGGATGAAATGATATTCTTGTAGGGGAAATATTTTCTTGGCAAAATTTCTATTTAGATAGAAAATCAATTTTTTTAGGAATATTTTGTTGGAAATTTATTGAGAATTCTTTGTAGAACTATACTTGTTGAGGATAGTAAAATTTGTAACAATACGTTTTATCAGAAACGATATGCATTTTTAGTGGAAACTTATTTAAATAAGAAATTTCTTGGAAAGTGCTTAATAAATGAAATATTTTTTTAGTGGAAATAATGTATTTAGTGAGAAGTAAAAGTAAAAATAGTTCCAAGAGAAAAACAATTCTTGGTATGAAAGAAACATTATTGGTGGAAAAACTTGTAGAAAGACGTGTTTCTGTATATAAAGGCAAGATTTAGATATTTGTTTTGCATAGGGGCCTAAATAATTGCCCAAATGATTGAGGCACGACTGAGTTTCTTGGATTACATTTATGTTTTCATCATTCCCCATGCTTTTCCAAGGGTACAAAAGATAGACAGAAATTACTGTGGATTCTCCATTGATGAGAAGTATCGTCAATGCTTACTTGCTCCATGAAAAGGTCATCTAGTAATGAGAAGTTCTAAAGAACTATTGGGTGCAAGAACCCATTGCACACTTACATTCTCTCTTTTCCTTGTTCCTCCTCTTATTTTTGTTATGTGTGTGATCATCTGTGTTTGTAATGATATTGACTCTAATTGGCATAATTTTGGTGATGTCGTAACATGATGGAGTCAGAGAAGTAATGCCCTAAATCGAATCAGCTGATCTGCAGTGAGTATGCATAGAATTAAGAAATTACAACAGTGGTTTCTAATACATTAGGACTTTACATATTACATATATGCATATTCAATATGATGTAGCCAACTTGCTCAAAGGGAAGAAAGTTATCTACAATGTGTTGGCCAAACATTAAAAATACTGCTTACAGATCAATGGGAAACTACAGTCTGATGCTTTCGTATGGACACGTTATGATCCATAAATAATATAACGTATATCCATATTCTTATGGTGGAAAGGGCTTTCATCCTAGAAAGGGTTATCATGTCTCTTCTGAGACATCTAATAAGATTGGAACCATATAGAGAAGATTACCATGACCCATGAGCAAGGATGATACATACAAAAAAGAAGGTTCTATCCAACGGTAGTTAGCGTCCTTCGAATTTTGTATGTGTTAAGTTGTTAACTGATGCTCGATCAGTGGATGATTGAGTGGCTGTTGTCAAGACACCTTTAAATTTTGCAGTCCAGGGCCTATTTGGCACTTGTAGATTAGTTGTATCGTTTTCAAGCATGGAAACTACAGATGACATAGTAGGTCTGTCTGCTGGATCTTCTTGCACGCACAAAAGGCTTACGTGAATAATTTGAATGACTTGAGAGTTGGAATATACAGAATCCATTGTTTTATCTAGTAGCTGCAAGCCATCACCATCTCTCCATAATGTCCAAGCCTATAAAAGTAGCTCAGTCACTTTTGAATGCAAAATATACTTCCAGGTGTATTACTACATATAAATCTGTAGTTATGAACAATAGCATAGCAATGTCACTTACCAGCTCTAGCAAGTTTTTTCCTTGCTCTTCTAACTTTCCTACTCTATTCTTTATGCCAGATACTATCTCCAGTGATAGGACTCCAAAACTAAACACATCCGACTTTAGGGAAATGATTCCTTCCATAGCATACTCCGGGGACATATACCCACTACAGAACACAAGTGAGACTACCATACTATCATTACTCAATGAAAATAGCATTCAGAAAAAATTAACATACTATGTTCCGATCACTCTAGAAGTGATATCTTGCATCTGATTGTTGGCAAAAATTCTAGCAGTGCCGAAATCCGAGATTTTAGGATTCATTAGTTCGTCTAAAAGAACATTCGCTGCCTTGAGATCCCGATGCACAACCCTTAATCTTGAATCACGATGAAGGTAAACAAGCCCACGAGCTACGCCCAAGATGATTTCCCACCTTTTGTTCCAGTCTAGCATAGAACTCTTGCTTTTATCTGGTAAAAAGTATCCAATGACTGTTGTTTATTATATAAAATGTAATGTAGAAGTGTAGAAAGCCTCTCTCGTCCCCGACAGTTTACAATAGTTTCAACTTGAATAAACTAACTGATAGTGAGAAAGTATTTACCAAATAAGAAGGTGTCTAAGCTTTTATTTCTCATGAATTCATAAACTAAGATCCTTTCTTCTCGCTCAATACAACACCCAAGGAGGCGGACAAGATTTCTGTGTTGAAGCTTGGCAATCAAATTCGCTTCAATCATGAATTCATGTGGACCTTGACCCGTGTCTTCAGTTATCCTGGACAATCTCTTAACAGCAACTTCTTGGCCATCTACTAATACTCCCTGGGGAAATTTGGTATCTCTGTCAGCTTATGAAGGTACCACACAATGTTTGGAAATAGCCGACTTTATCATGTGTTTGGTTTTTGCAAAGACTTTTTACTAACAACTAGATTTTGGCAAGTCAGGAAAGGAATGATATAATTGAATATTATTAATAATAGTAGTTGACATGATCGGAAAAAAGGTTCTCATACTGAAAAAATAAGCTCTAGTACGATGTGTACGAACTCATATATATAACTCCTTTGTTAGGTAATAATATCCTCATAGCTACTGTAACTGATACAGAATATCAAACTTGGAATGGCTAAAAATAACTTCTGATATTTTATGTAATGGTTTCATTAGAATTAAGCTAATCACTCCCTTCTACTGCTCACTAAGAAATGGAACTTGCCATGTAATTTCTTTGTTTCTACATTGCTGTCAGATTCTTTTTTTCTATTAATTGGTAATCATTATGCTATATACATTCCTATGATACAATATCTCTGTACGTACTATGTAATTCATATAAGTGATATATCGCTCTTAAATTGCACACGAATATGCGAGTGAAGTTAATCAGACACATCTGATAGAATCAAGATTTTTTATGTTTTATGTTATATGTTTTATCTTAGAAGCTTTGTTTCTAAAACATAGGCAGTGTATTACATCTCTATCACAAGAATGTCCTACATACTAACTTTGAACTGATTCTGATATAGCATACTCATACAAAAAGCAAACACAAATTTGCAAAAAAATTATAAATTTTCAGAAATGCATAATGCCTGGATGAACTTGAATTTTAATTTACAGAGTTTTGCGTAACGAAGATGCTAATATACAATATTATTATTAAAAAATAAACCTGTAACGAAAATAGTGTAGATTCTAGTTAAATAAATCATGTCAATATATCTCTGTGCCATCTATAATAGGATGGAAAGGTGCAAGATCTAGTAAACCAACATATAGCAAAATTTACCCATTTTGGCATTATTTGACACTGAGGTCATGGTTGACAATGGTGGAACAAGACATAGCTACTTAATTACCAATCATAGTTTAATACTAAGAGTTTTGCCAACAAGAATACGAATAAGAACTTACCTTGTATACAGAGCCAAATCCACCTTGTCCGATTTTATTTTCGAAGCAGAAATTTCCTGTTGCAGAAGATATCTCTGAAAAATCATATATGGTAACTTCTATTTGGGTGCTATCTTGTAGATGTCGGGACAATCTACTTCCTGGAAAATATCAAGAAACCTTCATAAGATTTGTATATCAGTTTCGTAGCAGTTAATAAAACAACAATATAGCAATAGATGAAATAAAACTAAAAGTTCGCAGAAAGTAAGGTCATACGTTTATTTTTTAGTGTCTTAATGGTTTATTATATATGGAGAGGTAAAAAATCAGACAAGTGGAGCATATAATCAGCATTGCAAAAAGTTTTCCCTGAATAACTGTGACTTGAGAACGAGCTGCACTTAAATTTAATGTCGACTATAAAAATAGAGGATGTAGATAAATACAGTTTTCTAGTTTCATTAAAACCAACACACTGTGATTTCTTGCTAACTGGGCTGAACATATATTGCTCAAGGTACATACTTTCAGTCGGGTTCTAGCTAACTTTGTAAAGACTGTAGGACTACACACTTCTATTGAGACACATTTTCTTGACTAGAGCTGGCTACGACATAGTTAAATGTTAGTTGGATCATTGATCTTGAAACAAAATATCATTGCATATATAGTTCCCTAACTTTTGTTGGAGGGGGGGGTGATCAACACGTCCTCCCTATATGCTGAACCACTATCACCTAAAATGGACCCACAGTCAGGTTTTGTTAGCAGATATTCGACCCAAAATTGACCTACAATGTTAATGATTATCCCTGGCCCAAACACGAATCTTCAAGACCTATACATTTTCTGACTAGTATTTGTTGTGGTGATTTATAGAATACATAAACATAAATAAATTTACTAAATTGCTATATCAATGCATCACAAACATTTGATCCAAAGCCCAGTTTGTCTGAATGTAGACAGTTCTTTTTGGAAGCATGAATTAACCAATTTAGATCTTATTTCTTGTAAACTTAAATATCAATTTTTAAAGACCTAGCTGAAATTGTTGAAGTCCCAACAATAACCCAACATTTTTAGATCAGAACGGATTGGGTAAAAAATATATTTGAATGTCCCGACTATTCTACTGAAATTATGTACTTATTTCACTCCGGCCAAGTCAAACTAAATGATACCAAAACTTCTAAGTCTGTTGTCTATTCAAGACATACTACACACCTTTATTTATGTCCTGCTTCAAGTGTATCAGGCGGGTTACAAACCCCCGGCCAGTGTTCGGAAGAATAACAGGCTTTACTGCTGAGCCGGCAGTTTCTATCCGCTAGGTTCTATTTTCAAGGAAGTATTTCATTAAAGTATGAAGTAGCTATCCAAATTACTTACAGGAAAATGGACATTTAAAAAGGTGAAACTATTTTATATGACCGAAATGGAGGTAAATAGAGAGTGATGCCCTCTCATTGCGGAATCAGGGTGTCCTAGTATTGGGGTTCCTCCTATAACCCCAAGGAGTCTCATATGTTTTTTTTTTTAGGAAAATTTCATGCATTAATCTAGATAGTTCGTCTTACAGATCATAGAACACCTGCAAGATCATAGTACATTCAAATCTACAGTGGAAGGTAGACTACCTAATAAGGGGTAGAGGAGTCTGCTAACAAGAAAAACAATGATGGAAAATAAAAAAGATGAGTTCATGAGGGAGGCATCCCTTAAACAAGCCTCAACCAGATTAAGCAGAAAAGAAGAAAAAGGAACAGAAACATAATCCCAAGAGAGGCTGCAGAGTTGTTTATTGATCAAAAATCAGATTTGTCCTCCAGAGTATAGAAAACACCACCTGCGCTCCTCACGAAGAAGTTCTCTGAGCTAGCTTCAGTTTGATTCACATGTGTGGAGGTTGAAGCCTATCCTGCATCAAATGTTGAATTGCAAGATCTGATGTGATGTTTAAAGAGATTATGTGCTTAAGCTTACTGGAGCTGTTAAATTTTCTCTGATTCCTCTCAATCCATACGTTCCAGAGTATGTGGATGAGGATGTCCTCAGTATGAAGGTTTGCAAATTTAGTTAGAGGTTTAACTCTTTTATGTTTGGACAAAATGTTCTGAAAGTACGAGTAATCTTCGAAGAAGTCTTTGAAAATATGTCTGGTGAAATTGCAGAGACCGAAGATATGTTCAGTAGTTTCTACTTCCATATGGTAGAGGTAACATCTAGAGGGTCTTAGGAAGCCTCTTTTAGTGATGGTGTTATCTGTAAGAAGTTTGTTGTTTAGGATAAGCCAGAAGAAAATTTTGTGCTTTTGAGACCATTTGGTTTTCCAAATGTAGTGTATTTGGGAATGAGGCCCCTATAGGAAAAAAATTAGTAGGCAGTTTTGGGAGTATATTTAGAACCCCCTCTCCAAGAAATTTTGTTGCTGGCATTGTTTTCAAGTTCAAAGATGATATCGTTGAGTTCATTTCTGTTAATGAAGGTAAGAAGGTGTCTTTTAAGGGCATTTTTTCTATTACTGGTGAGAAGGGAGAGGGCTTTGGCAGTGCTCAGAGGGGTCAAAGTTCTCTAAATATGACAAAGTGGATGGAGGTTTCTGATCAAATTTTGGTGGAACCATGGATCTTCCCAAAAGTTGATGTTGTAGTTTACATATGGGGGTGTGTAAACGAGGTTCCTAATCAGATGTATGTGTTTGTTGATATATCTCCAGAGGGGTGAGGCTATGTTGTTTGAGGTTTTTTGCCAGGGAGGGATGCTTTTGTAATATTTTTGAAGGATCAGGCTACTCCAAACTTTCTTGTTGTCGTTTGACAGGATGTTGATGATTTTATCTATGAGGGAGAGAGCATGAGTTTTTATATCAATGATACCCCAACCTCCAAATCTAGTAGGGGCAGTAATGGTATTCCAGTTCACCAGATGGAAGTGTTTACTTTTGGAAATTGTGGATTTGTAATTATTCCATAGAAAGCTTCTTCTGATTTTGTCAATCATATTCTTAGTTTTAGTGGGTAGAGGGATGCAACTCAGGTAATGCGTAGTGATAGGTGTGATGACACTATTTAGGAGAATGAGGCGTCCTGCAAGGCTAAGGAAGTTGTTTGTCCAAGAATTCAATCTAGAGTTGATTTTTTCAATAATGGGTATCCAGATGGAGTGAGTAATGTGTTTTGGGGTGATCGACAATCCAAGGTAACTAATGGGGAACTCCTCATGTTTACATTGGAGAAGGTTCTTGTATTTGTTAATGATGTTATGATCATTATGAACTTCAAAGATAGAGGATTTTTGGAGATTGGTTTTCAGACCCGAGATGTGGGAAAAATACTAATGATTCTGATGGTGTTAATGATAGTGGAGTCTTCAGGAGAGACTAGAATGATGGTGTCATCTACAAATTGGAACTAATGGTGTCATTCTGTTGGGGAAGTAATGAGGCCCTGAGTCATACCAAGTTTTATCATGTTGTAAGAAGTGAGGCCACAATGATGAAAAGGTATGGGGATAATGGGTCCCCTTGTCTAAGACCCCAAAAGGTGATTCGTTTATGATGGTACTGAAGTAGTTAGTGGAGATGCAAGGGTGGAGCCATGTATTCCAGGTATCTGGGAAGCCATAGCCTGATAGGGTTTTGATGAGGTAGTCCCAGTTGATATAGTCAAAAGCCTTTTTGAAGTCAAGTTTGACAACAATCAGGGGGGTTTTGTTTTTATGAAACAGATGTACAGTCCCATTTAAAATGATGTAGGCATCCTGGATGTTTTTGTTTTTGAGGAAAGCATTTTGGTTAAGTGGAATGATGTTGTCCATGTGAGTTTTGATTCTATTGGCCAAAGTTTTTGCAATAATTTTGTAGGAAGTATTTATGAGACTGATGGGTCAGAATTGAGAGATGAGCTCAGGATGATCAACTTTCTTGATGAGAGCTATGTATATCTAGTTGAGGTGTTTGAGGATGTTATGGGCATTGTTATGGAGGTGTATTTCTTGTAAAAGTGTCCAGAAGTCCTTTATGAAGTGATTCCAGTTGGCCTGGTAAAATTCGACATTTAGTCCATCAGGACCAAGGGATTTCTTTTTCCCTAAGGAGTTGACTGCAAAGTCAAGTTCTTCAGGGGAGAAGGGGTTGATGATAGAATGTGGTGAGTCTATCTTGTAGTTACAAAGCATATGCCAGTTGATGGAGTTAGGGAAAGAAGGTTTGTGGTTGAAGTTGAAGATCCTTTTGAAATGTTCTACAATGTGAGATTTGATGAAGTGTTTGTTTGTACTGATCACCCCTTGGATGTTCAACTGAGCAATGATGTTTTTATATAATTGTTGTTACAGACTTTGTGGAAGAATTTAGTGTTTTTATCTCCTTTAGAGGCCCACGTGACTTTTTCTTGTTGTTTCCATTTGGTGTCCAGACAATGTTTGATATGTTCCAGCTCAGATTTAATGGACAGAACAAGGGCAGGATCAGCTGAGGGGTCACTATCAACAAAGAGGTGTTGTTGTTTGAGATCTCTAAGTTTGTTAGTGAGGTTATGGGTGTGGTTCAGCTTCCACTCCTTGAGCTTATGTCTGATAAACTTAGTGTTACAGTGAATATGGTGACCCAAATTTCTAGTTCTGGGATCAGCTATGGTCCAGCTTCCCTTACAGAGTTTAGTAGCAACGGGGTCAGAGAGCCAAAAGTTTTCAAAACGGAAGGGTTTGTGACCCCATATATCCATTTTTGTGTCAATGATTATGGGGAAGTGGTCAGAATTGGGCCAAGGGGCAATTTGGACAGAGGCTAGGGGGTAATAGTCTTCCCATTTAGAGGAACAAATGAAGTGATCCAGTTTGTCTCTGGTATGGTTTTGTGACCATGTGAAATAAGCATTTAAGGGAGGTATGTCTATCATCTTGTGATCAATGAGAAACACTATAAGAGTCTTGTCAGTAGAGGATAAACTAGTGGAGGGGGAGGAGAAGTTTTGTCTGTTAGAAATGTTTGTGATGAGGTTAAGGTCTCCTCCTAGAAGCCAGGGTTTGTCACTATGAAGATTCATGATGGTAGAGAGTTCAGAAAGGAAAACTATTTTGTTTTTCCCTAGTTCACCATAAACTCCCGTGAGAGTCCAGCTGAAGTGATCAAAAACATTTGTGAGGTGTAGTGAAATGGAAAAAGAGTGGTGTTCCGAGCGTGAGAGGGAAAACGAGTTTTTCTTATAACCAACAAGAAGTCCCCCCTTAAAGCCAATGGGTGGTATTTGAAACCATTCAATGATTCTATTCACCTATAGTTTTGATGGCAAACGGTGAGAGGGTGGTCTTTGTTTCTTGAATAGTGATGATGTTAATGTTGTTTTTGTATATGTGATTCTGAATCTCTTTTTTTCTGCGGGCATTTGTAGCACCACAGACATTCCAAGATGTGATTTTCATGGTTTTTACTCTAGAAAAAGCCCCCTAGTGGATTTGTTTAGGATATTATGATAGTGTCAAGTTATTTATCTTCAAGTGTTCCTCTTCAATAGGTATAAGGTTTGACCAGCTCATGAATCTTTCTATATTGTTTAGTCCTAAATGGGCTATGTTGTCATCTTCAAAACGTATACCAATTTTATTTGCAAAATTTGTAAAGGAATGCATATCAGGCCAGGACGCAATATCTTCCATATTGTCAATGTCATATGTTATGTTTACTGAAGATGTTGAGGCATCTGATGAAGTAACCTTTTCAATAGAAAAAGAAGATGTAAATGTACCTAATTTTGGAGTTGCAATGTAGTTCCTTCTGGTCAATCCTTCTGGAATGGTTTGCATGGTGTTCATGGACCTGATGATGCTGGGGTCCTTGCCATTTCTCTTCTTCTTTAGACTCTGCGAGGGTCTAATTTCATCAATGATAGCTGATTTAAGCTTTTTCATTGGATCAGAGTTTATGTCCAAAGGTGAGTCAGAATCATTTGAATGAAAAGGGAAAGGTTTGAAGGTGTCTGAGGGAAGTTTTGGTTTGCTACTATCAGTAAGGGATGAATTTCTTTGTCTCTTGAGACTAAAGGATCTGTTTGAATCCCCTAAGGACTATGAGGGAGCAGTTTTCCTCTCCCAAACCAGATTCCTTTCAACTGATTTTCTGCTCAGGTTGAAGGTTTTTTTGTTATTTACTGAGCAATACCAAGAGGGGGTGCACAGAGATGTCAGAGAAGGTGGTTTTGATGTCAGAGGGATTTTCAGCCAGAAGTTTGATTTTGTAGATCTTTTCTCCTAGACTGATCTTGAGGGAAGCCGAGAGAGTGATGGCTTGTTTAACAGAGAAAACACAAAATGCTTTGATGAACTGTGAAGGAAGGAGCATTTCAGGGATGATAAATAGGAGGGTTGCACCTATGGCGTGGGCCATAGATCTGAACACTTTGACTTCCCATATGTGTGGAGGGAGGTCAGTAATGGCCACCCAACCAGAACCTCCACACCCATCCAGGGAAGATCCTTGGTTCGAAGACCATTTTTAGAAGTTTTCTTGGACAAAGCTAGATCCTCTAGGGATAGTCATAACCTGACCAAATAGATGGTCTAGCTTTGTACCTTTAGGGACAAAATATAAGAGTTGCGAGGGTGACAAGATTTTTGGTTTGAGGACAGTGTGTCCAGGAATCAAGAGGGCAATAGATCTGGTGACATCCAAAATGTTGGCAGTGTTGTTGTCCAAGTTGTTTCCTATGGTAACCATGACGCTTATGGTGATAAAGATGTTCAAGAGACGCATATAGCTGGCTGGAAGATCAAAAGGGAATTCATTTTCCAAATGGAGAGCTGGGGCCATGTTGAATGGAGAGTATGACTGAGGTGGAGAGAATCTAGTGTGGTTAAGGTTGGATGATTTAGGGATGGAGATGTCATAAGGGATGAGGGTGTCCTTATAAAGAAAATGGTGTTTAGATTTTACGTGTGCATGGGGAGTAGGGGTGGAAGGAGGGATTTTGGGTTCTTCTAATCGTGTGAAAGTATTACTGTAGTAAACCCCCATCTGATTGGTTGTATTCTATTGATAAGATTTGTTAAAGGTGGAAAAGAAACCTGCAGGTGGTTTAGAGGCATCGTTAATAGAGTTTTGTCTGAAAAGGGTATGCGTTGTTTTGGGAAATGATTGTTAAGGGATTTGCACAAGCGTCGAATGTCTTGCAGTGGAAGCAAATTTTTTATTTTGTGCATTGGTACCTAGAGTGGTTATGGATGAGGCAAAAAGTGCACCGAAGAGATCTGAATTATCATTTTGGCGGGGCAGGTATCCAAGGCTGTGATTTTTTAAAGGTAATGAAGTTGTTAAGAGCCAAGTCAGTGGCTGGAAGATTTCCTAAAGGTGGAAAATTGAGGTCAAGTAGGTGTGGGTCAGCGGGAAAGATATGTGATCGTGGAGTAGCATTTTTTTAGTTGTACAGTGAGAAGATGTATAAGGGTGAGGGTGCTCGTACCTAGCAACAATAGTGTTCAAGTTTTCAGTTGTTGTTCTTGTATCTACCACATCATCCTTATTTTGACTTAAGGAGTTATCTTATGTGAGAGATATGGGCCAATCTTTGGATCCTATGGGCAGTTGATTTGCATCTGACATGAACAACTGATCAGCTGAGTTAGAACTCGATGTGGAGATATGGTCCTCTTTGCTGTAGAAGAGGGAGAAGAGTTTAGGAAGAGCATCGTTGTTGAAATCATTCACCCATGCCATCAAGGTCTTATTTGCAATGGGTTTGATGAAAATGGTCCATTCGGGTTTGAGACGCAGTTCTGTGATCATGTTGGCCCATCCTTCAGTAATACATAAGGTGGAGTTTTTGTTGAACTCAATGGATACCCTGAACGATCTGTTTCCAATCTAAATGGTGTTGGTTCCTGGGGAGATGTCAAATCTATGGTAGATCCATGCTTTGGTAAGGGGAATGTTGGAGAAATAAATAGGGTTGGAGAGATTGTAGTCCATGAATGGAAACTAAGATGCCATGTCTGGTGGTGATGGTGAGACACTACTCATTTTGGTCAAAATCATAGATTTCTTATATAGCAAAGCTCGACTCAGGTGGTGTGAGCTGCCTATGTTGTGATTTGTCCTCTTGTTTCTGCTCACACTAGTTCTCATATTGATGGAGCAATAAGTGTGTATAATGGCAAGGTGGCTCGAGGGTACTGCACCGACCCACCTGATTATGTAAAAGGAGGCGGAAAGACAAAAAAATTGTTGTTTGTAGACTATACTAGAGTAAATGTTGATGCATGCAGTATAAAAATAGTTCAGAATCTTAGTCGATCGAAAACTGTGGAGAATATGATTGGTTTGGTAAAGTAACACAACCCTTTTGAAAAGCTGAGTCGAAGCTCGTACTTGGCCTTAGGTTGGGCTATCTTCTCCCGGTGTTGTGATCTTTGAAAATTGAAGATTTCAGGTGGCTCCCAGGTTTGATAGGTTCAACTATCTCTACTTGATGGGGCTGACAAGTAGGTTACAACGAGAGGTGGAAAAATAGATGATCAGAGACGATTGCAGAGTGGCTAGTGGTGAAGTTGCTATCTCTAATATGGGGTCTAGTAGAGAAAAGTGTAGACCGTCTCCCTCGATGAAAAGGAGGTGGTCACCGCTGATCAGGTTTCTAGGTGCCGCCAAGAAGGGAACATGTTTTTGCTAGGAAGGTTGAAACTAGAGAAAAGTTGGATCTTTCTCTCACTATCTTTCTCTCCGTTGCACTTACAAGTTTCTCTATGACCAAGCTCGCAGCAAAGATAAGAGTCTCAAGCTGTATGACAGAAGCTATCATTATATAATGGAAGAGGAATTGGATGATAGAATTGCTGAAGTCATCTCCAATATAATCGTAACATATGTTAAATTGGGAATGGACACTTGTCATCATCACTTTTCAGTGCGCCTATTTAGATCTCCTTAAGGATCCTCTAATAGATACTCTATTTGATAGTTTCTACTCCCTTCTTTACGATTGGTTTGAATTTATTTATTTATTTTCTTTCAATAGTACCTTTCCCCATGTGATGGTCCATTCACTTTTCCACCATTTGAATTTCCTCTTCTTCCAAATAAGAATTATGTGACCTATGATTTCTCAAATGATTTATGTTAGTTTGAGCCTTTCATGAATGCATGTATTATAGAGACGGTCATGTCTCTGCGTAGAACATATTAATCTAGATATATATAAGTATATTTCCCAATGATCTCAAATTGTAATAACCCATTGCCAAAGGCTGTACTATATTGTTGCAATACAAAAAATAAGGGGTGCAACACAATTCTTCTTCTATTTAATCATCGTGACTATGGTAAAGGGACAAGTTTTCTATATCTCCTTGTAATGTTTGAAACTAATTGATTTTTTATGGTTCCTATCCATAAATAAACCTTTCTTTCATAAAAAGGTTATGAAAATATCTTTCTAGTTTCTCAGTTGTTGGGTTGGGGAATGTTATTGTTGTTATTTATTCTTTCCTTGGGGATATGTTGATTTTAATTCCCTATTCTTGTCCCCTATAATTTGAGTTCCTAGATGTGAATTGCTATATTTTCCTTATGTGAAGTAGAATCCCACCTAACGACATATTTTGCTATAGATATAATAATAATTATAACAACAATCAAGGAGAAAAGTTTTGAATAGAAACACTTATAACCCACAACCCACTCCATATACGCCAGCCACTTGTTGTGTACTTATTCATAAGTTTCTTGTATATCCCACTTTACACACAAATTATACCCACCACCAAACCTAATTGTATTGCAAATTGAATAAGAATATATAAGTCATATTAAAGAAGGTGTGTCTGACTCTAAGAAGGTGTTGACTCTGTAGTTTGTATTTTCCATATTTTGATGATCACTTCACCATTCCATTTTTAAGTATATAATATATATATTTATATCATTTAAAATTGAAAGACACATTCCAATTGATCAAACTCACAAATACTAGATTGAGAAAATCAAGTTATACAAGAACAAATTGAAATTGAATAATAGTTATAATTATCTGTAGAAGTTTGTTGACAATCAGGAAGAGAAGTTTTGAATATAAGAATTTATAACCCATAACCCACTTCATATACACAAGCCACTTTTTGTGTACTTATCCATGAGTTTCTCGTATAACCAACTTTACACAATATTTATAACCACCACTAAACCTAATTTTACTACAACTTGAATAAGAATATAAAATTCATATTAAAGAAGGTATGTCTAACTCTAACAAGGTGTTGACTCTAAGTTTTCATTGTCCATATTTTGATGATGACTTCACCATTCCAATTATATGTGTCCAATATGTCTATTAAGATAATTGAAATTGATAGACACATTCCAATTGACTACACTGCCAAACATTAGAATGAAAAAATCAAGTTATCCAAGAACACATATTCAAGTTGAAGAACAAATATAATTAACTATAGAAGTTTGTGGTAAAATATTTGTAATGATTGAATGATTTGTAATTAAGATCATATGTATTATAAAACTAATTAGAATGAATTATTGATGCAATTGGAGAGTTTTGGGAAAAATAGCAAGTGGCATCAATCGAGTTTCCCCTTGAATCTTGGCCGACGACCATTGCTATGGAGTTTCTAGAACTCTCCATCCACTTTGTTTTTGCTAACACAAAATTTAGCTGATAAGCAAAGATGGAAAGACAGAGAGTGATATGGGCCAAGTTTTTCAAAACAAATATCTGAGGACAACACTTCTCTATTGTTATTTTAGAAGTGAATTATAGTTGTTACAAGGGACTTAAAAATGATAATGCATTCGTGGATGATCCCCAAAATGGATATAATTCAATCTTATTGAGTATCTAAACTAGTAGAAACCTCAATTATAAAAAGACCCATTGGATTGAATTCCAAGCTTATCACATATGCTCCTATTTTTTAGTTGTGTGAACATCCCTCTAGATCCCCTATTCACTTCTTGAGCTTTATCATTTGTATAGTCATTAGAGTGAACTAGATTCTGGTAAGATACTAGTCATACTTGTTGCATGCAAATCTATCCATCCATATTTTGGTGATTTGAAGATCTTTTATTGGTGAATGAAGGTGAAGGTAAAGGATATTTGGCCCCAAGTAAGGTTGTTGTCTACCTTTCCTGGAAAAGGACAGTTATTTAGACCTTGATTTAAAATGTTCTACTATTATAGAATATAATGTGATTCCCATGGTTACAAGTCTCAGAAGTTGACCTCTCTAAGTAGTAAAACTATGTCCTTGTGATATAGAACCACTATGAATAATTTTCTTCACTTGTGATTATTTTATCTCTCTCTTTTTATTTTTACACTAACGATAGTTATATTGGGACAGGATTTGAAGGTCTACCAAACTTGGTTTAAGTTTATAAGGCTGAATTTATCACTCTCTTCAACTCATTAGTTCTAGAAGTCACACCAGAGCAAGATCTTTTATGAGCTACTACTCTCAGAATTAAGCGAAGATCAGTTACAACTTGCTTAGTTTTGTCAACCATGAGGGAGGTTTTTCCACCCAAATTCTGATCTTTAACGACACAAAACTTAAATATTAGAAGAGATGGATGTCATTTTACATCCAAGGTCTATGATCCAACATGCAAAGGATTTTGGCTCTTTGCTATATGGTGCGGGAAGGAGAGATGACTAGATGGAATGAAGAAACCATGAAAAAGGTACAAATTCATGCTAAAGAAATTAATATAATCTACTTTTCACTCTCTCCCAATGAGTTCAACTAGATCTCATCTTGTCAGAAGGATACAAATATCTAGACTAAGCTCTCTATCACCTATGAAGGAATAGATAAAGTTAAGGAGTCTAAGATATACATACTCACTCAACAACTTGAGCTCTTTTAGATGAGCAAGCCAAAGACTATTGCCAAAATATAGTCTAGGCTCAATGCTATCATCAAAGGAATTACATATCATGGAATACTTGTAGAATAAAAAGATGTATGTGCCAAGATCATTCATTTAAATGATGTTGTTGGGACAATAAAGTGACAACCATATAGGAGTCAACAAATCACTCCAAGCTCTTAGTTGAAACCTCATAGGAAATCTTCAAACATGTGAAGTGAGCCTAACGACTAGGGATGAAGATCACAAAGAAGAGTTTCCTATTATAAGTAAGGAAGCATCCTTAAAAGATTAATGAAATTCCCAACTAAATCTCAAGAATCTTCATAAAGGGAGGACTACTCCCCACCTGATGAAGAAACTTTATACATAAAATGCAAACCATATAGGGGAAATTCCTCTGCATCTTCTTATACGTTCTATGAATGTGGTCAAAAGGGTTACTTAGATAATGACTCTTAATACATGAAGAAACACCATCATCAAAAGAGAAGCCACATGATGAGATATGAAAGCCACAAAGATGGAAGAATAAGAAGAAGGACAGAAAGAATAAAGAAACAACCGAACATGTTTCTCGGGACACCTTTAAAACCTGTAGTGCTCAAGATCAAGTGATGGAGACTAATGAAGTGTGAACATTAGTTGCAGATCATGTTGGTAGGTATTCCCTAAGAGCTAAACAAATGATTATTGTACTTGAATATTATGTACTTGATTTGATTATTAATTAAGGCAATTTTTGTTTATTATGTTTGTTCAGATATGATATAATGATATAACATAAAAGATGTCTAAAGCATGATATTACTCAATGAAATATGATTTAGATTGAGGATCTAAACATGAGATCATATGTAGGATTAGAGTATACATTGTGGAAGGTATATAGACCACAATAATTCTCAAAAATAGAGTGTGTGTCGACTGATGACTAAATTTTTGTGACAACCTTGATATTTTATTTCTTTGGTTATACCATTTATCTCACTATTGATAACCCAAATTCATTCAATTGAGTTCAATTTCATAGTTGGATGTGATGTGCTTATCTATTAGAGTCATATTGATTTTGTTTCAAGATGTGACATTACTTTGCATGTTTTACCTTTGTTGCATGCCTTAATGTGTCATGATTTTGACTTAATTTTGATCCATATAATGATTCTCTATTGCCTCTATAAAGTATACCAACTTATAGGGGATTCAAATACAAATCTAACGACTCAGGAATCACCCTAATTGGACTCTCATCGCCCAACTTATGGGCATTTGAACTTTGCTAATGAATCATGTATTTTAACTCAATTTTGAGCCTTATTGGGAGCAATTCAAGATGCATCTCATCAAAGGGAGAGTGGACCAACAACCACTCAACTTCCCTCCTAACCCTAGCACTATGCTTTATGAGCCATTAGATAATATTGGTCAATGGTCCAATGGTTGTAAAGTTATCACCCCTCTGTATAGGGGTCGACGACAAAGATGTTGCGACCACCTAACCCCACTCCACCAATCAGCCCCATCTCTGACCCTTTGATCAAATGGAAGATCATTTCCTCTTGTCTTGCCCCTCTCACTCTTTACCCTAACTTTTCCCTCACCCCCACATACCCTAACACCACTCTTCCCTTGCATCCTTCTCCACCTCTACTTGACAGTGTCGTTGTGACCAGTAGGTTGGGGGCATTAGTAAATTGGTTTACACCTCCCTCACCTACCCCAACGAGCTACTAGCGGGAGGCGTCGACATAGTGTGTATGGGATGAACGGGTGATGAGGACAAATCCTCAGGAACCAGATCAATGGAAAATCAGTCCAACAGCCCAGATCATGCTCCACCACCCTTAGTGGGTTGTGAGTCAAGCATATGTGTGGTCATAGGGGAAAACATGACACCAATTATGTGCCACCAGCTAGCTTGGTGCAAGGCCCACCAATGGTGCTCGGTTGCATGGGGTGATAAGGAGCGGGACACCATTGAAGCGGTGGTCAGACCAATGGCCGAGCGACCGTACGAGATGGGAAGGTAGGGCATGAGGCATACCACCTAATCACAATCCAAGGGATGGGATCACACATAAAATTTGTGGTGACCCACTATCTTCTTATCATACAAAGTTCTTGATGAAAATTTGTAAAATGATAACTCCCTCCTCCCATAACAAAATGGGTCAAACCAATATATGAAATTTATATGCAGGATGAGATCTACAACTTGGGCATAGTTTCAAACCCTAATTCTCTTCCAAATCT
This sequence comes from Alisma plantago-aquatica, assembly GCA_963693085.1. Classification (NCBI taxonomy): domain Eukaryota; kingdom Viridiplantae; phylum Streptophyta; class Magnoliopsida; order Alismatales; family Alismataceae; genus Alisma; species Alisma plantago-aquatica. The sequence goes on from OY856413.1 coordinate 753,345,445, forward strand.
CCTATTATGCTCAAAATACAATTGTTGACTAAACTTGACTACTTCTAATGCATTATTATGATAAAGTCTGAACCTTTGATGTACTTCTACCCTCCTAGGCATAAAATTAATAACTCTATGATCTTGTGGCCCTAAGGAAGGTCCTAATCACCCTATTGCTCATGAATGACCCCAATTGTTCTTATGTGACTTTTTTGGACCTTAATAATTTATTTTTCCCTATTAATGAAAATATTTCTTCTTAATGATACCCAATGCGTAATCAACCTTGAAGGAAGTAATTAATACCCATTAATGATATAAGGATCATCCCCTTTTGTTAACTAGTTCTCTATGTCACTTATCATGCATGAATGCTCGACCCCTTCATGATTCATGATGATACTAAACATAATGTTGTTGGTGATCCTATACGCTTCAAACTATATTAGATCCTTCAAATTAGTAAGCTTGTGATGTTGGATGATCTTAATGCATGTGGTCGGCCCCTGTTGACCTACGATGGTGTGTATTATCCTAGGTTCCCTATTCGTCGTCTTATGTGATTTGTAGGACTTGATTGTCTATCTTGTGCCCTTATTGTGATATGGATCATCTCCTCTTGACCTTCCCTCTCAAACTATGGAATAATATTTCCCTTATGATAATTTGGATGTGTATGTCCTACCGTAGTCCAATGTTGAAACTTGACCGCATATGTGAACTATGTTGATGAATGAATGAATGTTGAGATGTAAATACCCAATGTTGGTTGTTTGATGCCTAGACGCTATGGAACATCCACCTATCTTTAGATAAGATTATTATGTCACTAACTTTCTATCCTAGGCCATCCTTAATGATTGGTTCTCATGTATTGATACATCTTGAGCATGTTTACCCTAATATGAGTCCTTTGACCTTGAAATGTACATATGTGACATAAAGTGTTGTAATAATCATTGAAAATAGGTGGAACATAAAAATGAAATGGAACTTGAACCACACATTCATGATGAAATCTATGAAAGCAAAATACTATCTATTTACTAATAACCAAATTGGAACCTAACTTGACCAAAATCCTAAAATGGAGGTATTTAGGGTTAATGATGAGAATATAATGTCCACATGTAATCTTATTCTTAATCAGGTGTTGCTGGAGATCTAGATGGTCAAGGATAGGTCATGAAATCTCTAAATCATGTATGGTCATTAATAAATATATGAATATGACTTTCATGATTGAACTATGATATATATATATATATATATATATATCCATTTTTACTTGCTCAAATATTACCATGTATTACTTTAGTATTGTATTTGGCGTTTGTCTCTTTAATTTATAACTTGCAAACATAAATCATAACTCCATTATACAAAGCTTGTGCACTTGCATGTACGCTCTGGGTAAGGACACAAGGATGGGCATCCTACTTGAGTTGTTAATATAGGGTGGACCATGTCAATGTAAGGGTTTGCTCATGGAAATGGCCTTCAGGTTCCTCATGTAGAAGAAGGGTTAGCTAATCTTGGGCATCCTTACAGACCCTTCAGATGGGAAGTTGATCAAAAACCTTAGGAATACATGATATTGTTGGTATAATTGGAATAAAATTACATAAAACATGGGCGCTCATGTTGCTAAATACTTAACTTGTTTATTTTGTTTGCTTACTTCTGCAAGTCTTTTCAAATTATGTATAGCATATATATACACATTGGTCTGCCATGTACTCAACACCTAGTATCTTGACCCACGTGTTTCATGTATTGTTTAGGTTCAAATATGGATATATTTTGATGGTCTAGTGAGATATGTTCAAGTGTACTTGTAGTGAGATCCCTATTGTACATGAGCAGACTTGTGTAAATTTTTATCTCAAGTTGTAATTGAAATCTTGTAATAAAGAGTGTTTCTTAATAATACTTGTAAAATGTTGATATTATGTTGGTGCCTTTATCTTGTTACGTGTTCATGTATTATAAGCTTTTCAACTTCTACATTTGCTTTTTGGTAATACCATGCTAGGGATGGATGCCTGAGTCCTATTGACACTGACTCTATATTTAGTGGGGGTATAATAAGTGTAATAAATGGCTTCCATGATTGATGGGACCGGAGCATGAAAATTAACTACATCAAACATTGATGACATGAAGCACACACTAAATTTAGGCTTACAACCCTACGAACTTAATGAGTTGTCCATTATGCATTAAGATGGATTAGCCTCCAGGTTAGAACGTAGATGTTCTAGAACTAGGTGTAGACTTGTGTAATCCTTAGAATATTTATTTTCTTCTCCTTCTATCATGTATTATGGGTTGTAGGTTCCATAGGGTGAGAAAAGGGAGACCTTAAAATTGAAACCCTAGACATATGTTTGTGGAATGTGATTGGGGTAGCTACACAGGTTTGGACTATGTTATTCCTAGTTGTCTAGGTGTCATGGTACTATATAGTCTAATGCATGTTGTAACTCATTTTGGTTTTGGTTTTATTAGAGATTATGGTGGTTTCCATAATCTATTTCAACGTTGGAGAAAACCTATATCAACATTAGTATATATGTACATATGAAAAATGTTACCACATCCAGAAAGGCAATGAGTATCCATGTAACCTAAGAGAAAGAGATGTAGCATTGGTCTAGATGAGAGTGATTTGATGACAGTTGTAGTCTCTGGAGTTGTCTAGATACATGATAAAGTTTGGGCTAGTAAGTAGCCTAGATCAGATAAGTAGATAATGATGATGATGATGATGATGATGATGGTGGTGGTGATGTTGCTTCTGCTGCTGCTGATGATGATGATTATGATGATGATGATGATGATGATGATGATGATGATGATGATGATGATGATGATGATGATGATGATGATGATGATGATGATGATGATGATGATGATGATGATGATGATGATGATGATGATGATGATGATGATGATGATGATGATGATGATGATGATGATGATGATGATGATGATTATGATGATGATGATGATGATGATGATGATGATGATGATGATGATGATGATGATGATGATGATGATGATGATGATGATGATGATGATGATGATGATGATGATGATGATGATGATTATGATTATGATTATGATGATGATGATCATGATGATCATGATGAGATGATGATGATGGTGATGATTATGATGATATTGATGATGATGATGATGATGATGACGACGATGATGCTGATGATGATGATGATGTTGTTGTTGTTGTTGATAATGATGACAATGATGTCCATATTAATGATATGAGCTCGATGCATTATGACCAAAGTATATTTTTGGAAGAGTCAAGTATGGTTTGATGGTATGAGATGAGTTTGACCATGAAACCCTAGCTAAACCTAGCACCATGTATGGAACATATGACCTAGTTGATGTGCTATAATATATATATATATATATATATATATATATATATATATATATATATATATATCGTGTTGGCACACTTGATTATGCTAGTCTTTTAAATGTTGAGATATGATATGTGAGATATGGTTTGAAACCAACTTGAGCTTCAATCTCTTTACAAGGAAGGACATCTAGTATGGGACATACTAAAATGGGGAACCCTTGATATGGGTCAACCTATCATTTGAGCCGGTCAGAGTATCTAATCTCCAAATCATTGAAATGTTGAAAAAATATGCATGATGAAATACATGACAATGAGTCCTTTGCTAGACTATTTATAAGTATGCAAGTTGAGTCACCTAATATGTGGTTACCTTGACAGTGTTGAATCCTATATTTCCCTTAAAAATAATAACCTTAGATAAAGAGAAAATTTAATAGGTGATGTTTGCTATATAGGTGAGATAGACATCCTCAGGCCCTAAAATGATGTATGTGATGTGTGATCTTCATGATGAGCCTCATACTCAGGTTATTGGTTCTATTTGAAGGAATATAGTGGTTTCCCTTGTTTCTGAAAGTTGGGTAGAAATTTTGTTATGGGTAGATGGTTGTGTCTAGCATGTCGTGTTGGACATATATAGATCTTAGCTTGAGTGGCTCGGGCTTGTAGAACTCTTTTGAGATATAAGTGATATATACATATATATATATATGAAACCTCAATGTTGATGGTAATGTTTTCCCTCAGATGATGCATGATATTTGAAAGAATGTCACTTTCATTTAAAACTTGATTTATATACGATAAGCCACTCTCATAAGCTGGGCCTAATATGGAATCATGCCATACATGGAACATGTAGATTTGAAATTACAAACTTGATGTGATGATGCCTTACGATCGTAACTTGAATAATCACAAATAAAATGCTTAATTTATGATCTAAAATGAAAAGTAATGAACATATTGGGGATAGTTGGTAGAATTTGGGGGATAACTAAAACATGTATGAAATGTAGAATAAGATGAAATAACAAGTTCAATGGTAATCTCGTTTAAAAGACAAGATAAAAAATGCTCTTTTGAGAATTAATCATATATAATATGATAGTCACACTTTGACCTTGATGATTATATGGGAAAAAACCCTAAGTTTATAGGGATGAGGGCTATGGAGCCCTACTATCAAAATGGTGTTGTCATATGACAAACACCGAGTGACATTTCCCATTGGGATTAGTACACCCTTGATAATGATAACCTATATGTTCACCCCATAATGGGGGATGAGTGGAAACCTATGGGATGGTTAATGTGATATGATGGATATTGATTTTGACTCTTAACTATGATCATGGAAAATTTCCGAGGACAAAATTTCTCGTAAGGAGGGAAGGATGTGACAACTTGATTTTCTCTCTCTTTTATTATACCCTTTTTCTCACTATTTGTGACATAAATTCACTCAATTGATTTAAATTTCATAGTTGAATGTGATTTGATGCTCTATTAGAGTCACATTGAATTTTTGTTTCAAGATGTGACATTACTTTGCATGTTTTACCTATGTATCATGCCTTAATATATCATACTTTTGCCTTTAAATTTGAGCCTCATCATGATGTTATCTTGTCTCTCTAAATAATACCAAGTTGTAGGGGATAAAAATACAAATCTAATGACTCAAGAATCACCCTAATTGGACCCTCTTAACCCAAGTTATGGGCATTTAAACTTTATTAATTAATAATTAATTTAACTCAATTTCACATCTTTTTGGACCCAATTCAAGCCATAAATCGACAAAGGAAGAGTGTCCCAACCAAGTCCCCTCTTAAACCTTACATTCTCCTTTCTAATGCTTGAGATTAGACCGGTCAATGATCCAAGGATGCAGAGTCATCACCCACCTCATAAAAGGGTAGCCAACAAAGCTGATGTGAGTACCTACACCCACTATGTAAACTAGCTCAATATTAACCCTTTGATCAAATTTAAGACTCATTTCCTCTCATATCAACCCCCTCACTTTAATCTCAGCCATGCACACCCTAAAAACACTCTACCCTTACGTCCTTCTCCTCCTATGCTTGATAGTGTCGTCGTGACCAGTAGGTTTGGAGTTTTGTTCCCCAACTAAATCCGACCCCAATCACTTGTTCACTGGCTTCGTGTGGCTATAGCGTTTCCAGACAGCTTGTTAGGGGGAGCGGGTTGGTGTTTTCTTCCACCTCCGTTTCCCACCCCATCGAGCTATTGTTGGGAGGCACTGATACAATGTATATGGAGAGAATGGGTGATGATCATAACTCCTCAGCTACTGGATCAAGGAAAAATTGGGCCAACAACCCAGATCATGCTCTAGCACCCTTTGTGGGCCATTAGTCAATGTTTGCATGATCAAAGGAGAAGAGTCAATGCCAATCACACACCACCATCTAGCTTGGCATAGCACCCACGCGTGATTCCTAATCACATGCGGAGATGGCGAGCTCATCCACATACGCTGGTCTGACCAGTAGTCAAGCAACCACATGGGACTAGAAGGTGCAACATGGTTCTTTCCACCCAATTCAATAAAGGGGTTGAGATCACATACTAAATATGTGATAACACACTATCTTGGTATCATATAAAGTTGTTGATGCAAATTTTATAAAATGGCAACTCCCTCCTCCCTTAATGAAATGGTAAAAACCAATATATGAAATTTATCAGCTCAGAGTTCTACACCTTGCACACAATTTTGGAAGCTATATTTCTTCCAAACTCCTACTATTCTAGAAAATACAATCTTTGACTAATGTGACTACTTCTAATGCATGTTTATGATGAAGTTGGAATCTTTGATGTACTTATACCCTTCTAGGCATCAAATTGGTAGTTGTTATGCTCTTGTGACCCTAAGTAAGGTCCTAATCACTCCACTGATAATGAATGACCCTAATTGTTCATATGTGACTTGTTTAGACCTTAATAATGTACTTTAACCTATTACTGCTAATCTTTCTTCCTAATGATACTAAATGCTTAATCCACCGTGAATGTAGTAGTTAATACCCATCCATGATACAAGGATCATCTTCTAATCCCCCTTTGTTATACTTGTTCTATATGTCACATATCATGCATGAATGTGCCACCCCCTTGATGATTGATGATGATACTTGAACATAATTTTGTTGTTGGTCTTCTTATGCATCAAACTATATTAGATCATGTCAAATTAAGTCATCTTGTGATGTTGGTTGATATTAATGCATAAGTCATCCCCTCTTGGCCTATTATGGTCTGTACAACCCTAGGTTCCCTAGTTGATGTCTTATGTGATTTATATGACTTGATTGTCTACAATGTTCCTTTATTCTGATATGGACCCTCTCCTCTTTTCCTTTGCTTTGAAATCAAATAATAATCACCTAATTACAATAACTTGGATGTGGATGCCCTACCTAAGTCCAATATTGAATATGTATGGCATATGCGAACTATGTTGATGATTGGATGTATGTTGAAATGTAGATACCCATTGTTGGTTGTTTAATGCTTAGACTCTATGGGCCATCTGCCTATCTTTGGATAAACTTCTTTAGTCACTAAATTTTTTACATAAAACGTCATTAATGATTAGTCCTCATGTTTTGATGAATCTTGACCATGTTAACCCTATTATGAGTCCTTCGATCTTGAAATGTACTAATCTGACATAAAGTCTTCTAATAATCATAGAAATTATATGGAACATTAAAATGACTAGGAAATTGAACCACACCTTCACAATGAACTCTAACTAAGGATATTGTCATCAAATGTACTAATAACCAACTTGGAACCTAACTTGACCAAAACCCTAAAATGGAGATGGTTAGGTTTAATGATGAGAATCTAATGCCCACATACAATCTTGTTATAAATCAGGTGTTATTTGTGATCTAGATGGTCAATAATGATTTATCTATGACCACCAATACTCTGACTCATATTAAAAATATGCAAGATCCTCTTTAAAAGTTTTTGAAAGTAAGAACACTGTAGTGAAATCCTTGTTCATTTGACCCAAACAATTGATAGAAACAGTATTGAGTATGAGGGTATCCCTAGGAACATTAAAGGAAAAGGACCGCCTATCTTTCATGGATATTAGTCAAGTTCCATGGCTGAAATGATTTTCAAATTATGTCCAAAAACTAATAAATATAGTTGTTATTATCCAATACAAAACAAGGTAACCAAGAACTATATGGTTTGGGTTACTAATCTAACATGTTCCAAAAAGTTTAAAAGGGGAACAAATCTATCTTCCTTTCTAAGTAATTGACAAATGGATTGTATATAGTGAATCTTCCAAACATGTAACCATAGACAAACTCCAATTCTATTTACTGAAAAATAAGAATGGAGGATCAATCACTTTTGGGGACAACAAGAAAGGTAAAGTGATAGGTGATGATGATTTAGGTGACTCACTATGAATCAATAATGTTCTAATTATAGACGGGCAACATCCCAATTTGACAACTATTAGCCAAAAATGCAACAATTAATACTACATTGTCAATCCTACTAAATGTCTTTTGTTAGTCTCCCACATACATCATCTTATCTATAAGGGAACTAGGAAAGAATACAAATCTACTAATTTTCTTAGTTCATAAAAGCCTATTATTTATAAATTCTTGGTGGTTGATAGAAGTGATATATCTTTAAGTTATTGTTGACTAAGTCAGGTAAACATGCATCAATTGAAGAAGTCGAGCAAAAAAGACTTAGTCAAGGGACTTTCTAGTTGGATTTGGGAAAAGATAAGTAATTTCAACCTCGCACAAAAGGAACCAAACTAAGTCATATTTCAAATAAAATGGATTTAAAAGTACTAAGGAGGTCATGAGATTCTTCATATTGATCTTCTGGCACCAATGTGTGCACAATTACTTTAGGTAGTAAACATTTCTTAGTTATTTTTGAATTTTTTTTAAGATTTACATGAAATAAATTTATTTTGCAAAGAGTGATACTTTTAAAATAAATTATGTATTTGCAAGCATTTTAAAAATGGAGCATCATATATCATCCTATTTACTTGCAGTTACCACATATATCAAAATGGTTTATTAATTTTTTGTGATTTATCTACCTATGCACATAACTTTTACCCCCCTCAAACACATCAATGAAAATATATATTTAGAAAGGAAGAATATGAGTCCCCAATATATAGGTAGGGACATGATTTTTTGTAGCATAATACACTAATGCTTTTTTGGTGGGCCGCTATTACTACTTGCTTTGTGCAAAACTAGGTTCTCACAAAACAAATTTTAAATAAAACCTCATATAATTTACAGTGTGGTAGAGATCTTGTAGCAAATTCTTTCATGTTTTTGGAAGCCCTAGTTTTGTTGTAAATACTATGATTTCTTTATATAAATTTGATTATGCATCATTAGGATTATCTTTCTTGGTTATTGTCTCTCTAGTAGAGTGTTTTGTGTTTAAAGAAAGCACTCTTTTTATTGTAAGAGTTTACAAATGTAAAATTTATCTAGACAAACCATCTTTGTCCAAGAATGGTTCATGTGATGATGTGCTAGATGAGGTCATCCCTAAACTAAAATAACTATCCATAAACCAACAAAGCAAAAGAAAAAGAGGTAATTTAAGATAAGAAATAGGCAATATCCCATGATGAAAAAAATCATGATATATTCTCCTCTTTAAAAAGGATAGTTCAAAAGAGCTTATTGTAGGATACCCATTTTTGGATGCAAAGACATGGGTTGCATATAATATAGATAAAGCCAAAGTTGCAATTATCTCCTTAGGATTATGATTGGATTCTAGATATGCAAGAAGAGTTGGAACCTATTGAAAAGAACAAGGTTTGGATTCTATTGACAAAGCCTAAGGATATAAAGATAACTGGCACCAAGTGGGTCTACCTCAAAAAACTTTATGAACAAGGATAGGTAGTTTGGACAAGGCTAGTGGAATACTGATACAATCAACAAGAAGTTATTGACTTTGATGAAACTAATGCTTCATGTAGCTAAAGTTGAGTCTATTTGTATTCTTCTTGCATTTTCTAGTCTTAGTTATTAAATAAGGGTTAAAATTTTGTACTGCATGGAGATATAGATGAGTTTGTTGTTGTGGCTCAACCTCCTGGTGTTGAAAATAAAAAGTGTGTGGATCACGATTAACTTTTTATAAGGCTTTATATGACCTAAAAAAACCCCTAAATCTTGGTACAAGAAGCTAAAAACCTAATTTCTTGATAATGGCAATGTCATAGGAAAAGTTGATCCTAATTTCTTTGTAAAGTATACTTATAAATTTTTTCTTGTCATTCAAATTTACGTCGATGATATCATATTTAAAGATGCTAATCTTGATCTTTATCAACAGTTTAGTTATTCATGCATAATTATTCAAGATGATCATTATTTATGAACTAATCATTGTCTTATGATTCCAAATCAAACGTGCATAATATGTGAACATCATCAACCAAATGAAGTACATTAGAGATTTTATCGAACACTTTTGGATGGAGAATTACCAGCTAATAGATACACGAATAACTAACATTACCAAGCTTGATAGGAATGAGGGATGAGAGAAGATAGATGAGAATCTCTATAAAGGTATGATTGGTAGTTCGTTATACCATATTGCCTCTAGACCTGATATCATATTTAGTAATGGATTGTGCATTTTATTTCAATCATGCCTGAATTTATTCTTTTAGTTCCAAAAATAATTCTTAAGATCAAGACAAAACTCAACATTTTTGGTCTATGATATCACATATCAAGTTACTTTACTAAAAACATTCATAGTGATTGATAGGAACTTGACAAGTGGCACTTGCTTCCTCCTTGGATCGTTCTTGGTCTCTTGAATCTATATAAAGCAAAGTGCATTGGTATTATTAATAACCAAGGATGAATACATTGATGTTGTACTTGTTTTCCTAAAAGCCATGGATGAAACAAATGATCCAATACATTGAAATATTTATTGATGCTTCTCCTATATTTTTTTATTTCATATAATCCTAAATTTAATAGCTGAGCTAATAATATATAGTTCTCCATCTTTTACTCTGGGACCGCATTGCAAAAAGGATATTAATATCATTTATGTGGATACCAAAATTTAACTTGTGGACATTTTAGCTAAATTGCATCCTAGGGTGCACTAAAATTTAGTTAGATCTAAATTACATATATTGATGATTCATTCATGTCCAATGGTAATAGAGATCTTTTCTATCTTTAATATGCATGAATGAATATCAAAGTGATTGCATGATTAGTAAAAACTACTTGTCTTGATGCACTATTATATGATATTCTGATCATTTCTTGAGGTTTTGTTTTCATTTTTTTGTGATAAAAGATGGTCAATGGTGAGTCAAAAGTTCTTTCGATATTGTATATATGTGTTAAACTCACATTTGCAATTTTAGTAGGCCTCTAGGATTGGATTTAACAATCTTTTGCATTTGATACATGAATGTATCTTGGACAAGATTGTTCCAGTGAAAACTTGAATGATAGACATATCCAAGGAAAATCCCTACACTAATGTCAGACGACTTTCCCAAAACTCAAATAAAAACACTACTCTAGGATACTTATATTGGTTTTATCTAGACATGATTTCCCTCCTAATAAGAAATCTCAACCAATTGTTTCTTCACCTACACTTGTTCCTTCTCCCTATAACTCTCCAACACTAATCTTTCTATTCATTTTATCTCTCTAACCCCTTCCCCTCTCTTCCTAAGCCTAAACCCTTGTTTTCCTGGGTTCTACCATTTCTCACCAGGTCTCTTGGTTTTAAAGGGAAGAGGAACCATAGCCCTAGCAATGCCCCATGAGAAGAACATGCTCTCCAAACCCCTCCATAATCTCAAACAATTTCATTTGAGGGAACCATTTTCATACATGTCCAAGAAGTTGCAAGATATAAGAAGCTCCTCCCATAAAATCCAATCCCTTTAAGGGATTATGAGGATCAAGGTTTGATGAATTTGCATATTAAATATCGCTTCCTCGAGAAATTCCTCAATGTACATTGCTTTGGCGTATTAGATTATTACAATGAGCATTTTTTGAAATAAGGTTTTATGAATTCTATGACATGGGATTGCACTACAATTGTGAACCTGATCGATATTGAGTAGTCCCACATCCCATGGCATCCAAGGCTCATTTTCAAGTGTTTGAGGAGAGCCTAAGTGGATATGTCATACTCTCTCATGGCATGTGCACTTTGATTAGCTTATATTTCTCTATTGTAGACCTACTTGACCCTAATAAATTTTATATCTCGTTTCACCCCACAATCACTCTATATGACTATCATGTTATTACTTAGAAATTGGGTCACCCTACCATGAGCGGTCAACCTTCCACTCCTTTGTTGTAGACACCAGGCTAGGATCGTTTCCTTGATTATCAACTATAATATCCCCCAATGAAGAATCAAACAATAATTATAGGAAGCAGAACTTCAATTATCTCCAACCATATACATAAAATCAAAGTCAAGTTCCACGAAATGAATATCTTTGATTCTGAAAAAAATAACACAGAGATCTAAACTTATATGTGGTCTCTTTCAAATTCTTAATGAAATTCTCTCATCTCTAACTTCAAGTATTATCTTCTGAAAAGGGACTGTGAGTAGTGAGACCTTCATTAAGAAATATTTCTCAATTGAAGACCTCCACCTCCTCCACCCTTGGTACCTCCATCTTCATGCATCTTCATCAACCCATGTTTCAGAATCCATGCCTTCCTACCCTAGTCACAACTCTTTTTCTATATCAAATGATGAATCATGGACTATATGATGCTCATTTTGGACAAGTCACCAACTATGTCCACTAGGTCTCCACCCACCTTCATAACAACATTTCCTAGCTCATGTGTCACACGAGACCCTCCTTCCAAACCCCATAACCATACCAAGGTCCCTACCAGTCCATCTTTGCAAATACTAATTATGCTACCTATGCATACAATCAACTTTACCCCCACATCCCACTATGCCCTCTCCATTTTCTATGATGGTGCATATATCTGCACAATATTGCATATTCTATGCCATCACCTGCTTCACCACACATGGTTGTACCCTCTCACTCATCACCACATATGTTTACACCCATGTAATAGATCCTGGTAACCATTGTTGGGTAAGTTTCAATTATTCTTATTGGTTAGTACCAGACCACCATGCCCACATAACTTTAAGATCATGCCACCATGGATACGGAATCATGACACAGAAATAGATCACAAGAGTTAGACCTCTAGTCATTCTTTTGAGGATGTAGAGATTCTTGTGGATGATTTTGTGGGAGATGGTGAAGAACAAGAAGATGATGGCGAAGAGAGAATCTCTTCCATATATATTATTGGTTATTCAAATTGTCTATATAGGAAGTCCTTGAAGATTTTACATCCCAATGAAAGAGATAATGAATATTATGATCCTGATAGGGAGTATTTGGCTTAATTTATAATGTGTCCTACTTTGCATTTTGTGATCTTATCATATAATATGTAGGACACATACATGATTACTCTATCTATCTTTGCTTTCCTTTTCTATGTTGTATGTCTATTTTTATACTTGCTGTAGTCTATCTTATAGAAATATTACTCAAACCACTGCTATATATGAAAATCATATAAGTTTGAGAAAAGTTTTGTGCATATTTGATAACTTGGGCAAATGCATATTTATGTAGTTTGTATGTTTGTATCTACTTTGACGTAATGTTTATGTTAACAAAATTGTTTCTTCATTTCTATACATCCCACTTTTTTATATGAAAAAATGGTAGAATACATAAATACAAGGAAATACATCAAATTGAATATCTTGATGTGTATTTGACAAGGAATGGAACTTGTGAAGATTTTTACTTGTGTAAAGACACATAGATTTTTATCTATTTTGCTATCCTAGAGGGAAATAACAACTAGAAAAAATAAACATGAATTTATGGAGATATTATTAACTTAAAATATCTTACTACCCCGATGATATAAAGTTAAGACACTTCGACTCTTATTTTTTTCAATATATTAAGAAATGGTTTTTCATCTTCAAAAAGATGGAGAATATGGAGTACATAGTTTAGATCACCCAACTACATCACATTAACCATAGAATCAACATCTCCTTTCTTCGTTCTAGATTCCAAGATAATATAGATATCCTCCTTATTCCTAGCAATCTCATTTTGAATGTGAGAGACTTTATTGTGACATCCTCTCACATTCCAAGTTTCTCATTCCATTATTATGTGTCAAAATTTTCAATTGAGATTATTTTAGATTGATAGATACACTCCATTTGATCAAACTCACAAACCCTAGATTGGAGAAAGGCAAGACATACAAGCATAAGTTGAATAATAGCTAGATTCTTTTTTTATAAATTTATTGCAGATCATTTGTAATGATTGGATGACATATAGTTAAGCTAAAATTTATTGTATATTAATTTAAATGAATTTTTGATGCACTTGTTGGGATTTGAAAAACCTAGAACAACAAGTGGTGTCGGTCGATTTTCCCGTGGAAATTTTATCACAGTCACTTCTTTGAAATTTCAAATGATACCCACCCATAAAGTATTTTTCTGACATAAAACTTGACCAACAAGAAAATTTCTAAATAGATAGAAACAAGTATTAGGTATGCTAAATTAGATCTCAATTAACATCATGTTGTTGCTACTTTTTGCAGAATTCATTATAACCCTTAAAGAGTGGTGAAATGTGAAAGTAGATTAATTCGTGATCCCCAAAAACCAATAGTATTCATTTTAATCTAGTCTAATAGAAATACCCACACTAAACTATGAAAAAAACCTCTTGGGTTTTATTCCAAGGATACCACATATGCTCCTATTCTATAGTTAGGTGAATGCCCCTAATTACTTGTTGATCTTGATCATTTTCTTTAATCATTAGAGTGAATTGGGAATTTGATAAAAAGATAGTCCTAATTCTTTCATGTAAATATCTCCATCCTTCTTCCAAACTATATCTTCTAAGGTTGATTGTTTTAACATCTTCCTATGTGAAGGAAGGTGAAGGTTAATGGCCATTGGCCCAAGGTAAGGAAGGGCAGTCCATTGTAAGGTTTTTGGATCCCTCACTTAGAAAAAAGAAGCTAGTTATCTCTTGATCTGAAAATGGAGGTCTCTTTCTAATATATATTATTATGGAATATAAGGTTATTCTCAAGATTAAAAAATCATAGAGGTTGACCTCTAGATAGTGGAGTATAAGGTGATTCTTAAGGTTACAAATGATAAAGGTTGACCTATCTCTCTTTCTTTCAATACTTGCAATAATTATCTTAGGATAGAATTTGAAGTTGTAATGAATTTGGCTTATGTTTTAATATACAAAATGCCCCCCCTCTTGATCTCATAGGTTTACATACATGAAATGAGAGTTTTTACTATTTACCCATTGATGAGGAGACTGTAACAATGAGTTGTGATGAAGAAAGCATGCTCACATCCAAATACTTTCTTAGACTGGTTAATATATAATACTTTTGATCTCCATTAAACTAAACATAATTCAAGTAAGAAATGAAAAATGCTAGTAGGAGTAGACATGACTTTTGAAGTATGAACTATGAACATAGTGGTAACCTTGTATATGGTTTTCAATATTTACATAATCCAATAATTACTCAACAAAGAAAATAAAATTTAAATGAAAAACCATATTTATATTTGTAGAGTGGTTGGTGAGGGGTAGAAGAGAAGAATAATAAAAATGTGATTCACTTGAGAAATTTAATTTCATTCAATTAAACAAATGAGAAACTAGAGGAAGGTGCTAACCACTTACAATTTCTATCACTTGAGAAAGGAAACTATTGATAATATGATATTATTATCTGATGGAAAACAATGTTGTCACTTTTCAAAGCAGATAAAAATGATAATTTAAAAAGATTTAGATATTGAGTATTATTACCAAATCTGGATGAAAACTACCAATTTTGTAATTTCATTCTAGGTTAACCAAACCCTTTTGACAAATTTATTCAATTTTCATTATCCAATCTCATAGTATCTACTTACTAGCTTTATTTTTATCTTATTGTTCTATTAAGTGAATTTATGAATTTCATAATCAGAGGAGTGTGTTAGATAGAACTAGTATGCATATAATAAAAGAAAACAACCCACCTAATGATATTGTAAGAGATCTTCACATAGTTCTATTAATTATCAACAATTCCATATTTCATTGTAATCATCCACACATTAAGTTCAACATGGCATTCAAAATGAGAAGGAATTGACATGGCATAATTCTTTTTATATTGGTCTCTATGTATTTTTCTAATTATTAAATGTTACTTTATATATATCTTATATCAAATGTGATTAACTAGCTATAAACGAGATGTTTTATCTTTATACTTATCTATAAATACCTACAAAATTCAGACCATCAAAAGTATAGTATTCTTTTGATTATTACTACATCACTTATTTTGTTTATTGATATCATAAGAGTGATATAAGCATGGGTAAGCAACTTCATGTAATAGTTATATGGATCATATCCTCATAATAACCTACAAAAAGATATTAGAATGATTAGCAAATAGTCTAAGAAGGGATGTAGCGTAGCTTGGCATTTTGTTTGTGTCCTTCACCACCTAGTTTGAGATAACACATTGTGTTATGCCCTTAATACCTAGAACTCTATCACCTAGATCTGCCTTGTTGGGTATTTTTTAGACACATACTAAATGAATCAATGATCAAAATATACAACATTTATAGAAAGAGTAGGAGCATTATTTTATTTATCTTCTTATAATTCTAAACCATATTAGGTTTTAGATATTAGATGAAAATGTGTACTCAATGATATTATTAGTATGATCGCTATTTTCCACTGATTTACCTCAATTCTTATTGTTAAACAACGTGGGAGGCCATGCATGACTATTTTTAAATATAAGAAAATATATTAAATATTTAATAATCAAACTCATTTAATGCATGTACTTTATTTATTAAAGGATTTATTTAGTAGTGATGCAACACATAATGATGTCCTATGAATGTTGTGTTTATCTTCTTTCTCTAAGAGTATTTAATTTGTAGTTATCTTTGCTTGTGTAAAATGGAGGGTTAAAATAAAGGAGTTATTATACTAATATATATGCAATAGCATGAGTGCAATACAATTTATGTTTGACCCTAATTATCTTCAAAAAGTTTATATAATGATTCTTAAAAACTTATAATAAGATTACTTAGTATGATGTTTTGACACATATTCATGAGTAATAGGAGGGAAACTGACAAGGATCACATTTTCACAATAAGAAGTTAGCTTGAAATAGATTCAAAAGGTCAAACAAAGATCATATGTAATCACAGTAATAAATTTAGAACTGGAGGATCATTGTGTAGTCTCAATAAGTTTGTAGTAGTTGAAGATTAAATGGAGGAAAATGCAAGAATCTAGATGACGAAGCTAAAGGTGATGCCCATTTCTAAAGGTCTTGTATCCAAATTTTGTGATTCTGATAACATCTATTTCCAATTAACTTCCTCGATCCATGTGCAAGTCTCATCTCAACTAATTTCAATCTTTTATCTCCAATACATTTGAGAATCACAACATTCCTTCTATACTTGTCAATAGATATCATTAAAAAGCAATCCTTAAATTACTATTAGAGCAATTGTTTTCAATTTAGAATAATTTAAGTCAACTTCTTGAAATGAAAATGGGCTCTATAAAAGGGTGTAACCATAGAAAACAATCTTCATCTTCTAGTTTTTTCATATTACGTACATTAACATATATGTAATGTGCTAAATTTTATCACAAGAATATAAATGAATAATTATTTTTGGATTTGAGAGGGGGGCCTAGAGCCCCCGCTAGTTCCCACTACATCTGCCCATGTCATTAGCATATGCAACATCCTTGAATATAAACAAGACAACTCTAACATAATATGTAGACATTAATAAATTAGTCCTTCCCTAATATCTAATAAACAATACCCCATTCTCATATTTGACTATTCGCCCATCACTCTTACCCTTAAACTACCCATTAATATATAAAGTCCAACTTAGGCCCATATAACACTGAAAGAGCACAATGATTCTACTGAGATACCACATCAATAAATTGAAAAAAGTCAATATGCAATCTTATCATATATACATATACTTTAGCTAAAAAATGAAAAAATAAGACTTTTTATCGTCACCTTTGTGCCATCATACTTATGTTTGGATATAACTAAAAGATAAGAAACATACATGGTCAATCCATATGCATGATTTCCTAGAATAGGAGTTAAACAAAAACCCTTATCTTTACATGATGTAATTCTTCTTTAAGTGTATGTGAGGATTCCCATATACAAGATATCTACATTGGATATTCACACCCACTCCATCTTAAACCTCATCTTAAGACAAATAATCAGAAATATCTAAACACATATATAGATTAAAGGAATAAAAGTTTTTTTTCTTCAAAGGATTAGATAATTCCCTTGGTTGTTCACCTCCTAGTTTGAAATGAGTTATCATATTACTTGTTGTTTGACCTAGAAGTATCTTTCAAGCATTCAAGCCATAATTTCGTATTAGAACACAAGCATGATTTTCCATCAGTCCATCATCCTTGCAATCATCATAAGTCATCAAAGTTCATCACCCAAGGTCCTCAGACTTGTACATTGAGTAGTCATATTGGTACATGATATAATCACGTGACTCTAGTCCCACATTATTTTCTCTTATTCATGAATTAAAACTTGTATTAAGGGAGATCCACCCATGACAAGCATATCTCTTGGTATCATTGGGTTGTTCCAGACTTTCAAATGTAGCATATTTCTTAAAAAGGATCCTTTCTTGGGAGCCTCATTGGGTTGATATACCACCTCATTTTCTTCCTAACCTCCTATTCACATATTGAGATCCCAGCTTTTCCCTAGGGTTTCTCATAAACCTAACTTAGTAGGGATCACTTTGTTCCCATGTGATTCCCTCCTATTTATTTTTTCTAATATCTCAATGTTAGAATAGAAAAGCCTATATTATGTCATAGGTCTTTCAATGCATTTAGGTAACATAGAAAAAATCTAGTTGAATGTATTAAAACAATTTGACTGAGCATATTTTATTTGACTTAATCATATTTCAATGTATGAGAAAATATATGATGCAAAATCAATATATGAAGTTATGATCTAGTAAATTATTTACTAATGAACATTGACGGTAAACAAAAATCTAATTATAGTATTGAAGTACTTTTGAAATCCATTATACACAATATTTATGAGTATAACGACATTATAACTCCTATTTACCAGAGTACTGATAATATTGTAATGAGATTCATTTTGACTCAATAAAAAAAAAAATGAATAATTTAAAGAAATTCTTATAAGTGTATGTAGAAAATATTACTTATTACATGTTAATTACCAAAGTACTAGAAAATGGAATTCATTAAATTCAAAAAATGCATAAATGAAACATGTATTACAATTTTCTATCAATTACAATACATTATTTGCAAAGACTGGTTGTGGTATTTGTGATAAACTAGTAAGAAAGATTCTTTTAATCTAAATTAACATTGTAGAATTCATAAATAGAGATTGGGGTGCGCCTCTTAGGATAGAAAAGTATAATAACTTATAGTCATTGGTATTAAATAAGCCATACCTTCAGTACTACATGACATATTCCTCCTTCTTCTCCAAAAGAAATGTGCAACTAGTGCAGTGAGAGGAATTAATATAATTATGAGGACAATAGTGGATACCCTGATGGCCTTCCTTTTCTCATCTCGATGCAATTTATCTGTCATTTGAAAATAGAAGTTGGTGGAAAATATTCTAATTAAAATATTTGATGAAACTAACCTCATAATCTTTCATTGCAAACAATATTTGTTTGAAATAGGAGATAGCATAAAAATGATGTAAGATATATTGAATTCTGCATTAGGAAATTGTTTTTAAACCCACTTTTTGACGTTGACAAGGATGCACTATGTATAGTACCTCTATACTCTTTCTTGAATGAGAAAGCCTGGTGGTGCTTGACACTAGTTGAAGAAATTATACATCAAATTTTTACGTACTACTAGAGATATACATTTAAATAAAATATGGGTAATCATACATGATATTGTGTATGCACTTTAATTTCATTAGTATACAACTTCTTAAATCTATCCAAGTATTGCTATCTATTGAAAATGATTTCTGTAAAGTATATTTAACAAATAACAAGAGATATTTTACATTAATTTGTTTCCTTTGTAGACCAAGAGGGATAATTTTTACTATTATTTGGTTTATATGTAACCATTAGAGTTAATAAAAAATCACTCTAATTATTATTGCAATTACTTGTCACCCTGATATGCACTCATATCTCAAAACCTATAAAATCTAATAAATTTACTATCATAATTATAATTTTTTGTTGCTCAATTTCATCAATACAAAGGAATTCACTTTTTGTTTAAATATTAATCATTTTCTTTCAATATAAGTTTGCATATGAAATTCTTTGAATAGACACAATGATCAATGGGGAACTAAAATTATTTGACATAAAACTGTGGAAAGGATTAATGCAGAACCTTTTTTTAGGAAAGTCAAGAGATCATTTTATTCATCAACTTTCCTAATGTGGGAAAGATCATAAAAATTCTTAAATGAGGTAGTAGTACTACCCTTACATTTTCACTAAGATAATTTCCCTCCAACAAGGTTAGAGGATAATTGTAAAAATAGTCTTCGTTAATGTTTTTGTGTTGCACTTAGAAAGATTTTCTGCATGTAGGTTAGCTTACTTCCTATATGACCAATCCATACACTCAAATGTAGTGTGAAAATATTTCTTATCATACTAATCCATGGGGCAACCTTAGAATTATCATTATGGTTCCCTTGAATTAACTTGATAGACATCATACTATCACTCCCCATCATGATACTCTAATATCACGTCCTATATGCCTTTTGCAGGGTTAGTTGTATTGCTTCTAGTTTTCCAATCAGAATGAAGATAGTCTTACCATTTTACATCAACCTCCTACCCATTTGCTTGTATGATCCCTAGCTAGTATTATAGATGAGGATATCATTTTACTTCATGCAATGTCAATGTTAAATTGCATCCAACCTTGTTTGAACTATAGACAATTCTCCACTTCGTAAAGATCCATACTCCTAGTAGTAATCCTCATCCTCCATTCGTCTATGAACTTATGAGTCTATAACATCATTGCTCGAATCTAGTGTTGAGCGGGCACCTACTTCTGGTCGAACACCTTGTCATTGAGGATGCTCTAGATATGAAAATAGGCTATCATGAAAACTCATTAACGTGGTTGGTTTCCTTCAAACCCCACAACTAAATATCAAGGTTACTCATAGCAAGGTGTGTAAAATTAATCAAAGTATAGAGACAACACCACACTCATCTAGTATTAGGAAAGTCATGGACTACATTGAATGTGGATTCCTCTGTTGCATTGCACTAGGTGCAACCGTTATTAGTAGTGAGATTCCTTATATGTCTCCTACAATTAGTCATAATAGCTTTATTTTTTGTTATTCAAAAGAAAACATTTTGTACGTAGAACATTGCTTCTCCATATGTCTGTCCAAGGGCATCATCGAGCTCTATGTTTCTCCTAGAACATGAGTATGTAAGCATATTTGGTGTTGTGACTTCCATCGTCTACATCATCTGAACTCCATTAATTCTTTTCCTCTCCTCACATTGATGGTGGTATGTTATAAATTGACTTAATACATGAAAATCACACAAACTCATTAATTAAAGACTAATTCCATTTTTTCTCTATACCAACCTAGCTCAAAGTGCATGCCTTTCACCTCCTTCACCAAAATATTAGTGAGTTGTTCTTCATTGGGGCACCATCTATTTGTGCAGGCTTTTATTTTCAACCCACTGAGGTTGATCCTAGATGTGTG
This sequence comes from Alisma plantago-aquatica, assembly GCA_963693085.1. NCBI lineage: Eukaryota > Viridiplantae > Streptophyta > Magnoliopsida > Alismatales > Alismataceae > Alisma > Alisma plantago-aquatica. The sequence continues at coordinate 753,366,895 of OY856413.1, forward strand.
GTTATTGTCCAATGCCATAAAATTTAAACTCTTAGCCAAAAACTTGTTGCTCGAACCTTAGGTTTCTTACTATAGATTTAATACTTTCTTGAGAGGTGTTCTCTCCAATTATAACCCAATTAGGTTTGAACTCCCATGCACTTTTAATGAGAAAGACCTTATTCCACTCTTACATTTCTTCAACCCTAATCCTCAATCTTTAATACTCAAGATCACCTTGTCTGATGCAACTAGGGACAATGGATCAATCTTGTGGGCATCTTACCCATAAGAACTATCATATGGATCTATCTAGTTAGTCATATAAGTTTATAGATACCATACATGTTTGCATCATGTATTTTTAGGTAGTAGATAGAATCAACTATATCATGAAAATTCTTCCACCACGGCTTAGGATTTTGTCAACCCATTCCATGATCCATTCTTCCACATTTTCAAATATATCTAAAAATGTCTCATTGTTCACCAAGTTGTGAAGTCACCCCCAAATATCGACCGAGATCAAAAGTTTTCTCGATTCCTAGTATACCACTTATCTATCTTCTTAAGTCTCTAGCTACCCTCATTTGAAATGAATACTCTAAATTGTTCCACTAATTTGAGATGTCATCATGAAGCTTCAAAAAACTTGAAGTACCTTTGAATTTCCTCCATCTATTCCAAAGATGCCTTAGCAGACACGATTATATCATCTACAAAGGCCATATACAAGATTTTGGGTCCTATTCCTAATGGTTTCATTGGTGTCTGCCATGAATGTTGTACATTTTTATTAATCAACTAAGTTAGTCTTTCCAAAGAAATCACAAAAGGCATGGAGACAAGTGGTCTCCTTGTCTCAACCCTTGGTTTTCCTTTAAATATTTAATTTATTCCCCTTTCTAAAGAACATTTGTCAAATGACATGGTATGGTGTTTATTACATAGCAGATTATATTTATTATGCTTCTACATTGTATAAAGAATGAAAGATCAAGAAATATTATCATAGATGTAGATATAATGATCGTAATTCCCATAAATGCGTTCAAATTTGATCTCTTTCATATTATGAATTAACTCTTGGATAGTGGCAATTTTGTCAGTAATCCTCCAAATGGGTAGAAATCCAATCTACGTTCATGACAGCCAATTAGTCATCAAATTAGATAAGCTTCTAATAATAATCTTGGAATTTACTTTCAAGATCATGTTTCTTAGATAGAATGGTCACAGTTGAATCATTTCAGTGGTTGTGTAACTTTTGCAATTTACACTATTATAGAGATACACATCCCATGATGTAATGGAAATCTTCTCATACCTCTTGTGACCTATTCCATGACTAAGTGCTTAATGGTATCACAATTATTTTGCATATACTTTGTGTCAGTTTTGCTTGTCCATCCTGCTTTAGTCTGATTCGTTTGGAAGAGGATACTCCCCACCTCAAACTCAGTCGGTAGATCCCCAATTTTAATCAATGGTTGTTGTTCAGTCATAAGTTCATTACGATAGGGTACTTTACCCATGTCATCTCTACAAGCATGACTTTCAATAGTTAACTATTTCAAAATGATGAATATTAGCACTTTCAATTATTCCTTCTCAGGTACCCACCTTCAAGCTTCATCTTTAAGCTTGCTAATAATGTTCCTTATTATCCTAGTTTGTACACACACATGGATGTATTTAGTGTTGTTGTTACCACTTCTCATTCATTATGCATGTGTTTTATGCTGCTTGTTTAGTTGATCAAGCACCAAGAAGTCCCCATAGTATTGTTGTGTTTCCATACACAGTCTCTCACATTCCTCGTCACAATGATTCTATAACTTTATTGGAGGATTGTTGCTCTCTTTCAGCTAGTTATCTTTCATCTCAACTCTTTCTTTGCATTTTTTACCATTCCTTTTCTTGTAATGACTCTTCTATTCACTTCATCTCCTCTCCAAACTCCAAAATGTTGTTCCAATTTATCTTTTAATGTATGTCAAAATTCAGATAACTCATTTCATGCTACTTTTGTGCAGAAATCATGTTGCCTAAAGTTGTTCTTATGTTGCTTGATGCAAACATAAAAGTCACTAATTTCCAAGTCCTAATTGGGTGTTTTTATTTCCACTAATCTTAATTAAATGCATTTTTACTCATATATACCAAATTAGGGTATTATCATTTGTGCATCAATTTTTTATTTTGTGGAGAATTCAATATACTTTATTACAATATTATCTAGAATAATATATATTATTAATTGTAGGAAATCATAAAATAAATGGACACAATCATATGCTTTGAAATTCAAGTCGGTAGCATCAACACAACATCCAAAAAGTGCAAAATCTTCCCAGTCTGCCAATTTTTGGTGACACCAACTTTGAAGTCAGTGGTACCGACCCTAAAATCTAAATTTGAAAGAAAAAAAGCGTACAATTGAATTTCCGTAGTACTGACTGTGAAGTTGATATCATTCACTTTTTACTATTGGTGGCCTAATTAAATGATACAAATCAACGACTACTGTTATAACTTGAACTGTGTCTTTTCCTATGACCCAAGCGAAGGGAGGATGGTTGGCAATCACCCCATCATTATTACAGACATATTTTGATGGTCAGGAAGAGGATAAGAAGGAACATAATATGAAAAGTGTTACACCTTCAAAGAATGATATGGTACAAAAAAAAGCTTTCAATTGCAACCATCATCAGAGTGGATCATTTTTAATAATGGCTCATCACTTCTACCTTGTTATGTTATTCTTTATTCTTAGCGAAATTTCCACTAAGATACCATGCCAAATATTTATAGCTAATTCTCTGATATTTGAACACCAAGAGTAACCTAGTGTGATTATGTAGTTGGCAATGCTATTTTATATGTATGCTTTTCATTCCAAGATTTTTATGAAATTTGATTCTATCTATATTGTTTAGGCTTGCACACCATAATAATTACAAACTTAAATCACTTTGATAGAGGTGTTTCTATTGGGGAAATTTTCATAAACTCAATCTATAACTCATTATGAATGTGGGATAAACATTTGGAGTAAATAACAAAGTGATTGTTCTTCAAAACTCTAATTGGAATAAGGAATGAAGACCAAAGTATAGTTTTGAATAGTTTGAGCATGGAATTGCACCTTACAATAGGGTAATTCTAGTTTCAAGTTTGTATGCATAAAGAAATAAGTATTTGTTTGTGAATGAATACAAAACAACTACATATAGAATCATGGTGAAATTGATTAACCTATAGATCGTTCATCTGTTTGCTTCACAATCTACTTTTAGTCTCTTTCAAAAGTTAGTTTAGTTTAATATTGCTTCATAATCCAACTCAAATTTTATTCAACCTAACAAATAAATCCCTACTAGTAGTAGTCTTTTACCTTACAACTCCCTGAGTTTGAAAAACCATTACTGATAATATCATATTATTCAAATACATACAGTTGCATTTACATGCACAGTTAAGTTGTGTCACCACCTTACTTAAAGTGGATTCTAATCAAATATGATGTGTGTGAGATGTACCACAAAGGAACTACGATTGCATCTAATCCACTTGTTATTTCTACTTAGCTATCAAGTTTTTCAAAGAGTCTAGCACTCTTATAAGGGAACCTGGATCTAGAAAAACCAATGTCAGACTACGTTCCATAAGAGATTATTGGACCTTAGTTACTTCTTGAAAGTTAACATTTTTGCTTCCTTTTCTTCTTTCATCTAGACAAATAATGGCAATCAAATATATTATATCCATCCCTATTCATTGTATACTCTTTACGATCCTCATAAGATATTCCTCTATAATATTCCTAGGAGACAAATTAGGACCCATATATGTACATATATATATATAGTGTTCATAATGATTTACCTTACCATGAATGAACTATTAGTGATCTAAGAGAACATACACATTGCATTCATCCTCATTCCAATGATCTATATACCTCTTGAGAAGCCATGGGCCTTTACCGTGTGTGAGTTACAATAGACTGGACTCTCGATTGTATCATCAGAAACTGGAACATGAAATCAATGTTCTAGTATAGCTACTATAAAAGGCTTATGCTACAAATTAAATTATTTTGTTTATTGTGGTTTCAATCATTACCTACACCCCACACATTCCAACAAATTATATCTATCATAAATAAAAATGGATGGTTTGAGGTACAACACATAGTGTGAAATATTCCAATTTCTTTATAATATCTCTCCATAAATGTACAATCCTTTGGGATGGCACCACAAGTGGTACCTTCTTTGTTTTTTTTTTTAGAGTAAAAAATTGGAGGAAAGTTCTGATACACCAAATCCTCTTGTGGATCAATCTTCACTGATGACTTCTTTGTCCCTCATCACTTTCTTATTACTATGCCCCAACATCTTCAACCCTTCCTTTTAGAACCTCAAATCTTATTGGATCAGTCATCATATGACTTTGATTCTTCATCCCTCCATCTCCTCATATTGGTTTCTTTTCTTGGAAATCCATTCTCTTCCTTCAAAACCTTCAAATTTTTCTCTTTAGCCACTACCTTCTGATTATCATTTGTTGTAGGGTTCTATTGCTTGTTTCTTCCCCTTTTCTAGCCCCGATGTTGGGTGTTTGTGCTCCATTTGTCTATATTTTGGTTTGAAGCTTGTCCCTCCTCCCTCCTTCTTGACTCCTCATTTTCAGTATTATTCTCTCCCTCTTTATTAAGCACCAAATAATGTTTTGAAGGGAGTTCTAATTCTCCTTCCTTCTGGGATTTTCATTTCTTTCCTTATTCATTCTTTCATGGATGCCTATCCTATTATAAGTCTATCATTTCTTTCTTGTTTGAGCCATTTCACACATTCAACCACATCATACATCCAACCTTCTTCCTTGTCCCATTGCCTAACCTCTATCTTGCAATTTTTAAGAATATGCCACGTCCTGCCACACAAGAGACATAAGTATGGAAACAATTCGTACTCCTCCTTGTTATCATACCAATTGGTTCAGATTGGCTTGGACGTGTCTATTTCCACAATGATAATCACAAACATAGTATGTGATCTATTTAGGGTGTGATCATTAACCTTGACGAGCCTATCGATTTCCTCTTCGATAACAGTGAAGATATGAATGTTGAATAAATAAAGGGGTAGGTTAACCAATGTCCTCCAAGTCATGATCCCTAAAGGAATGTGTGTCATTGGTTGGAACATTGGATATCATTGCCAAAACTTTTAAATGTAAGTCAAACAAAGATCAAGTGAACCTAATAAAGCCTTTTCATAGTCTTCTATACACAAAAATTGCTTGGTGAAGTAATTTGTACATAATTCATATACTTGGAATCTTCCAACATGATATCATAACATGTTTCTATATTTCGTTCATGGTTATATACCCAATATCATGGCTAGATTTTTTATGATAGCAAACTGACACAATCTATCTAACAAATAATTCTCCTCTAGAGCAATGAAAGTTTTAGGAAACCCTCATTCCTACACTTGTTTAGTGTTTTCTAGATTTTTTTTCTGTCCATCTTCTTCATCAAGAATGAAACAATTGCTACCTTTCTTCGGTACATCTCTAAAAATCACATCTCTAAGCATTTAATATCAATTTTATACATCCTCTTCAACAACATATATCATTACTTTAGGGTTCTATTTCTGTCCTCTAGGGTCCTAGAGTGGAAAATAATTACGTGTCAATGTTGGGAAATCTCTCTCTTTAGTTATACCTTAACAATCTTATCACTTCCTCATCATTCCCTATGTATTGCCCTTTCATACCCCAATATAAGAGATTGAGACTAATATCTTCAATGGTCAATTGATCCACTATAGCATGGTTTGTATTGATGACCATGCTTGCAATTCTCTCCCCGCCCAATCATCCCCTCTGTTTGCCCCACTCATGACTGCCAAACACTAGCCATTGCCACCCCTACTCCCTCTTGATCTCACCATGTTTAATTCACTTATAGATATTTCGTTAATGTAGAACCTAAACATTCATTTAAGTATAAAATATTAAATTTTCAATTCCATTTAATTATTGTAGTATGATAATAAAAGATATATTAGGTTCTTATCCCTCCAAACTCATCCTCATACACATTTTATATCCTTTACCCATCTAGAAAAATATGAAATATGTAAATTCAATAATGTGTGTGTTTTATGTGGAAATCTAAGGCTGGGAAAAACTAAACAATATTAAAATCTTACTAAATAGTTTGACCTTTAATATATCTAAAGAATAAAAAAATCATCATGCATATCCCAAGAAATGCCACCATCAATCATTCTTTTATTTCATGTCACTAGTAATAATTGTTCATCAAACAAGATTATTATTCTACATAATGTAACAATCAAAGATAAACATTTTATTTTTTTCTTATCATTATGAGGTGCATAGCTCCATTCAACCTCCTAACCGATAAATATATGTACAACCTTCAAATTTGATTTTATAGTTGAATTTTTATCTTTTGTTTCCAATGAAAATTCTTAATTTATTCATGAATTGCAATTATGCTGAAAAGATTAGATTCTTTGAAGCTATCTCTCTTTGGTCTTAATGTCTAATTTACTCACATTTTCAAAATCATCAATATAAGTGTTCATTAAGTTCTTAATGTCTAGTTTACTCACATTTTCAAAATCATCAATATAAGTGTTCATTAAGTTGTATTTAGATAGATTGTGTAGTGTACTTTTGAATATGGACTTTTCCAAAAAAATGTGAAGTCCAAAATTTCATTTAAAACATAATTCTATAGGTCTAGTCTTGTAAAAATAGCCATTCAATGATATAATGTTGTGATGTGTTAGTTATGAAATAATTCATAATATTAATAGGAAAATATCAAATTTGATTTAGTGTTTGATTTCATTTTCAACAAGGATCACTTTCTAGTATAAGCGGCTAAGGGTACTTGGCTTTGTAATAACATAATTACTTACTGTAATATACTTAGAAATGATGTCAAGAAAAATTGGGGGTTTATTTAGTATTTAGATTAATTCTATGGTTTTTATTAAATTGTATATTATTGTTATAGATCATCACCTTCAATCTTGAGTAGCTTTATCTAAAGCCATAAGGCCAAAAAACATGTTGCTTTAGATGCATGCATTTGTCATGCATTATATGGATTGTGTCTTAATTTCCAGACCTATTTATATGTTGGTGACCATTAAGTTGTGAAGCCATACTTTTGGGAAGGAAAAATAGATATCCAAATTAATGAAAACAATGGCTCTGAACAATTAACATAAGGAATGAAGTAGTACAATAATATCTTACATATAATATATTATGTATATGGAAATTTGAAAATGATGCCTATGTAATCTGATTTATCAATGATTATATGTAAGTACTTGTAACATAAGAAAACCCATAAATTAAGAATGACAAGAGGTTGATATAATTCCAATGCACACCATTACATGCCAGTAAATAATCTCTTATTATTATGATTATTATTATTGTTATTATTATTATTATTATTATTATTATTATTATTCCCATTAAGTAGTGTAAAATCAAACTTTTGATCCTATAGAGACAAGGGCTCTGCACAACCTCTTGTCTCTACTAGGTAGGACTCCAAGTTCCTCCATGTGAGCCCTCTCATTGATTCTCCTTTTTCCATGGAAATGTCAAATATGGTTACCAAGATGGACTGCTTGCAGTTGCTTGATGAGTCTTACAATCTCATGGGAAAGAAGAGTGTGGCATTAACAACCTGAAATGGTTGTATCTTGTTTTACGTTGAAATGTTATGATTAGTCGTCTATGACACTTAGTTGGGATACCTTTACACATAGTCCCCATGGGATATGTGATGTGTATATCAATCCATATTAATGTTCCAAGTTACTAAGACTGCAACTCAATTGATGTGATACTCATCATACACGTTATGGTATAATGCACAAACTTAGTTTATCCTTTGTATCCTTGTTTCTACTTTCATTATGCACTTATGTTGTGTAATGTTCCTTGGAAATTGTGCTTTTTGTTCATTAAAGGTTCATTTCACTTAATTCCACTCCACTATTATTAGGGTCACCTAATATACTAGTAAGCTTTGACCAAGTGCTTTGACCATATCTATGGAAATGTCCCAATTCTTTATTACTCTAGTACTCTCACTTGAACAACAAGTGGTAACAAAAAAGAATATGTCCTTGTGAAACTAACATGGATCTCTTTTACAACCATTGATCCATAATTAGAAATCCCTAAAATAACTAGTGTTACTTTATCATCAATATAAAAGTGCAGTAGTTGGTGATTATGTGTAGAAAATGCATCTAGAATTCAGCATGGGGCTAGACTTATCATCTTCAATATTCTCAAATTTGACCCATGGGTGAGACATCCTTCTATATCATCACTATTAAGAATGGAACTCAATATTTTTGGCATAGTTGTTGGATCATTTTTATCAGTGTATTATCCAAATGTGTCAACACATTATTCCCACCATCCATCCTCTAATTTTTATACCTATTCCATTCCATCCTATTTCTATTCAACCAGGGGGTTGGGGATTCAAAAATGTCTATGTACTGCTATATCACTTATAACATCCCTAAATTTCCTCTACATGTTGAATGAGTGACTATCACCTTCAAAATCACAGTTGATATACATTTAATTGATGTTGTACCTGTAACATATCATCCATGCACTAATATACCTATCCCCAACTTTGGTTGTAGAGGATACACAGGAATGAGTCCCCACTTATTCTATACTAATAAAATTTTATAATTAAGTCCCATGATGATGTTATTAGTTTAATTATACAACTTTTTACTTTGATTCATTGAATTTCAATATATCTTGCTATGCATAAGAAAAATTGTTGTATGCACCTACTTGACATTCTATATAGGTATTCAATCTATAACTTCCATACATGTTGAGTTCCTATGGGTTGAATCTCTTGTTTATGCCAACTCTAGATCTTATATCTTATTGTAGCTCTATTTCATATTTTTTAGTTTTTTCTTACAACACCTAGAACCTATCCATTACAAATGCAACACAATCCACCTTGTCATGACCAAACTTGATTTGATACCTGTAATACCATTATTACTAAGTTTAACTTGATATTGACCTTAGATGTCAAACAAAAAAGGCACATAAAAATGAAAAAATTGGAATACAACAAGAATAGTTTAGAGTAATATTTTGTCTACATCATAGTGCAAATGTCCTCAATATTACTGATTTTAAATTGGTTAATAGATTCTATCTCAAATCATTAGAATTTATAGACTCAAACATGTGAAGAACTTCATGTTTGGTAAAACATAGTTCCATGATAATATAGTAACCACTACCCAATGACTATCAGTGATATATACTTGTGTGCATTATTATTGGATGTAACCCCATCTTTTAATCATTCTCATTTAAGATCGTTCTTATATATGCTTTTCAATCATCTAACTTTTTGTAACATGTTGCTATGAATTACTCTTCCAATAGAGTTTACACTTTTTATTGACATAAAGTCATACAATATTATTGTTTTAGATCTTGTTTTCTTCAACTATGAACACTATTAGTTCTTTTATGACTTCCCATAGTAGTGTCTCATGCTTTTGTTCTTCATTTGGATATCATGAGAAGAACATCCCCCCCCAAACCATCTATTAGTGTTTTAGATCTTGTTTTCTTCAACTATGAACACTATTAGTTCTTATATGACTTCCCATAGTAGTGTCTCATGCTTTTGTTCTTCATTTGGATATCATGAGAAGAACACCCCCCCCTAAACCATCTATTAGTGTTCCTATCCATTAAGTTATCTTCACCTTAACCATATCCAACAAAGTCATATGCTTTGAAATTTATACATCATGAGTTACACACTATACATAATGTGGCTTGTTAGACTTGTTAAATTATCAAAGCATTCATCAAATTTATGTCATCCTTGTACTTCAACATTAGTTGGTTACAATTAAGAACTTATTTAAATTTACATTATTGTAAAGTAAATAAGTATCTACATACTCTTGTATATTGGTATTAGTCCCATATTGTGTAAATGTGTATTAGCAGCCACCTGTAATCCTTTATGAAGCATATGCCTCTTGTCTATAACATACGCAACATATTCTCCACTTCTTTCTGGAAACATGGTATTAAAGCATCTTGATCCTTTCTTAGAAATAAGTAATATTCAAATTCGACAGGTGATGACGTTATCTTCTCTGTCATTCTCACTGAAATTTTTTTCTCAATGGAGGAAGTCAAGTTTCCACAAAGGTCATCTTTGTGGAAACATATCCACAATGGACATCATCTCTACCCGGCTCCATATCTTCTTTGGACATTGTTCAATGGAAGTCACCTCTATGGACATATATCTCTAGTGAAAGTCAGCTCCACCTAGATCCACATCTTCTCTGGCCATTACTAAGAAGAAATCATCTCTGTGGAAGCATATCCACAACAAAAAATATATTCATCGCATCCATCCCCATGGAAATTAACTTCACTCTAGTTGCTTCATTCATGTGCACTATTTACACCCACATAGATCTATAAGATCTCCATATTCATATTCATCACCAACTACCACAAATCTAGAGCCCTCTTTTATAGTCTAGAAATATGCCATGTTGCAATCTACCAACACAATATCAGGAGAAATGTAAAGTTTTCATAGCCTATGTTCACACCTCTTCATGTCTAGAACTTCATTATTGCTTCAAGCAAACCAAATGGATACAACTTCAATCAATGGAGTCACAAGATCACTATTTAGTTCAAAGTTCAGGGGTAAGGGAAGTGTCTTATGGAAGGACCTCACACTGATGATTCTCTTCCACAATCAGAACAAGATGATGCCAACCTCCTATCCATTCTATGGAATTCAATGGAGTCTCATATTGTTGATATCACACACGCCTAACTGACTACAAGTCAGTTTGGGATCATCTCCAAATGTTGTACTCCAACAACATCTCTAAGATGTATGACAAGACGATTGAGATGTACAATCTTCACCAGTAGGAGAAGAGTCTACAATAATATTTGGAAAGGTCATCACATCACTAGAGATCTAAATAGTCTCCTTTCTATCTCTGTAGATCCATTGAAAATCCCAAAGTAGTGAGATCAGATAGTTGTCATTAAGTTCCTTATCGGTCTTTTCAAAGAATATGATGGAGTTAGATGCCAAATTATATTAGAGATAGGCTTCCCTCTAGGGAAGAATAATATTAATGTGTCTTTAAAGCATTTCATGAGCAAAACTCTTCACCCAATCATATCATAGATTCACCTACCTTCATCTTCCATAACACCACCAACCTCTGCTAGAGAATGTGGTCATTATGTGAGAGGAGGGAGCGTTGTGGAGGTAGAGGATGACCTGAGTGTACTCATTTTGATGAAAAGGAGCACTTGAAGTAGACATTCTACTCCATTCATGAGTTCCTATCTCAGACTCCTACTCCTAATGTCAATCCTACTACTGCTGAAGAATCTATCGACCAAACTTCTCATCAGATCAAGATCAGTGTTAACGTATATAATAATCCCATTCAGATCCAAGCATCCCAAAAATCATCACCATCAATTGCTTCATATGTTCTGATGCTAGGCACATCGAACTACTCAACAACATGTATAGATCAATTCTCAAAAACACGTTTCTCATCCAGAATACTTAATGCTAGTGCAACATATCATATTGCAGGTATACTCAGTCTTATTTCCAATATGTCCACCATAAGATCTAGTACATATAAAATCACCATTGTAAATTGATCTTCAATTTCTATTTGGGACACGTGAATCATCTCACCCCTTCCTTGTGTCAACCTACCATCTGTCCTTTTTATTCCTTCATTTCCATTTATTTACTGTTGATTAGTATATTAATCCATACTCTATGTTCCTCCATCACTTTTGACCCTAATAAATGTTTTATATATGACCTTCGGAAGAAGGTGGTGATTGGTGGAGGGCATGAGGAAGCTAGGCTCTACTATCTAGGAAGGGCTCTAAAGACTTGCATGTTTGCTTCTCCTGTACACATCTAGATTGCCTTGGTCGCTTATCCCTGAAGAATCTTTCAATTCTACATCCTCAAATTACTTGTTTAGATAAACTTAATTGTGAAGCTTGTCAACTACGAAAGTACCATAGATCCATTTTTCCATATACATATGTTACGTGTGCAGTATCTATCTTTCATAATGTTCACTCTGATATTTGGGGACTAGTAGGGTCTCTTCCAAACTAGGGTTTCAATATTTTGTTACTTTAATTGATTAATTCTTTAGAAATATATGGTTGTATCTCATGAAAGATCATTATAAATTTTTCTCTATTGTCAACAACTTTTGTCTTGAAATTGAAATACAATTCTCTCACACTATTCATATATTTTCAACCGACAATGTAAAAGAGTACTTCAATCATGCATTAACCTTACTTCTTTCCACAAATGAATTATTCATCAGTCTCACTGTCCCTATTCTCCTTAACCAAAAGGGATCGAATAACAAAAACATAGGCATATTATCAAAATAGCAAGAACTCTTTGTCACTATATGAATGTTCCCTATCATTTTTAGGAGACGTTGTCCTCATGACTACCAACCTCACTACTTGTATGCCCTCATCTATTTTTTTTAATCAACCATGTTTCAAATTTTACATCCTAAGAGCATGTTGTACACGGTTCCTCCTAATATCTCTGGGTGTGTTAGTTTTATCCATTAATTAGGTAATGGTGGTGAGTCCTTTAAAAAAATGTAATGGTCGTGAGAAGCTCAGTCCTCATGTGGTGAGGTGTGTCTTCCTTGGATATTCCAAAACTCAAAAGGGGTGTTGTTGTTAAAATCCTATCACACATTACTTTCTAGTATTCATGGATATCACTTTTTTGAAGACACCCCTTGCTTTGAAAAATTCTTAGAAGCATCTCAGACTTCTCTAGAAGATTTCCAATCATTCTTGGTTTTCATCAATCCTACACCGAGCCCATTTCCTAATGCTAGTGACCCATCCATAGGCCCATGAATGAGTCATACAAGTTCTCTAGATAAATTAGAACATGTACAAGATATGTAGCCCCTCTCAAGCCTCCTCTAATCACTACTACCTCTAGAAGTTCTACATATCCCAATGATCTTCCTAATGCCCTATGAAAAGGGAAGCATTCTAACCCTATCCATCCTATTTATATTTTTCTATGTTATGATTGCTTGTTTCCTTCCAATACAACCTTTATTCCCAATTTCCTAAATTACCCATGTTGATAGCAAGTTATGGAGGATGAGATGGTTTCTTTGTCTAAATGGTACATAGAGTCTACTGTTTGTTCTTCTAGATAAAGTAGGCGTTGGTTGTAGATGGGTTTACTGAGTTAAAGTTGGTTCAGATGGGACTATTGATCATTTTAAAGAAAGACTCGTCAAAAATGGATACACCCATGCTTGTGGGCAAGATTATCTGGAGACTTTTCTCCCATGGCAAAGATGACATATGTCCGCCTGCTCATCTCATGTGCTGCTCTTTTCTTAGTTATTGCGTAAACTAGACATCAAGAAAGTCATTCTTCATTCAGACATGTTTGAAGAAATCTATTTCGAGCAACCACCTAGGTTCGTCGGTTATGGGGAGTCTTATCTTGTTTGTCGGATTCATCAATCCGTGTATGGGCTAAAGAGTAATCTAGAGCATGGTTTGGGAAGTTTACTAAATCTATTTATGCCTTTGGCCTACAACATTCTAGTCTCAACTACTCTAACTTCTATCGGCAAGGATCCTCTAGCTGTATCCTTCTAGTCATTCGCGTGGACAACATTGTTATTACCAATGATGATTATCAAGGAAATATACATCTAAAATAGTTTTCTCAAGGAAAATATCATACCAAAGATCTTGTCCTTTCAAATACTTCCATGGTATTGAGGTGGCAAGATCCAAAGGTGAAATTATCATCTCAAAATGCAAGTACGTACTAGACCCCCTTGAAATAGCATGTTGGGATCAACACCTGCAGAATCACCAATGGATTCTAACATTAAATTGTATAAAGATTGGGGGGGCTCTTGTTGACTCTGGACAATATAGATGATTGGTTGGAAAACTAAGATCTCCTGGGAAAAGACCTCCTCTACATTAGTAACATGCACTTGAAGGATCATGGTTTTTCTGATTCCAACTAGCCAAGCTTTGTCATTGACTGGTAGTCTATGATAGGATGTTGTGTCTTTGTAAGAGGTAACCTTGTCTCCTGGAAGAGCAAGAAGCAAAATGTTGTTTCTCGCTCAAGCGTACAATCTGAATATCGGGTTATGGCTCATGTCACCAGTGAACTTGTATGGGCCATGATCCTCATGGAAGAACTAAGCTTTTCACAATCCGAAGCCATGAAATTGCAGTGCAATAATCAAGATGCAAGTCACATAGATTTCAATCTCGTATCTTATTAACATATAAAACATATCAAAGTCAACTATCATTTCATTAGATATAGGATTCCAGACAAGTTGATCAAATTTGAACCAGTCCGCTGAAAAGATCAATTTATAGATTTATTTACTAAATCCTTAATTAAATATCATGTTAAAATCTTATGTAACAAACTGGATGACTACGATATCTACACATGAGTTGAGGGGGAGTGTTAAATATATAAATTTGTACATAATCTTGTATATTGGGACTAATCACCAATTGTGTAAATGGTATTGGAAGTCACCCATAATCATATACAAAGGACTAGCCCTCTTTTCTATAATATATACACCATATTATTCATCTTCTCCCGGACAATAGTTACTAATTGTGAATGTATTCAAAGTTACATTATTGTCTTAATAAAGATCCATCAACTTTTAACGTAAATTCTCAAAATTTCTATCCTACAAATATAATGATAAATATCTATTGTAGTATATTCACAAGGTTCCCTATATACTTATATTTCATGTACTTCCACTCGCTATGGAATTTTATACTAGTTATCACCTTGTGATTATTAGTTGAATTGTATAGATTCTAGCAACACAGCATACCATTAAACTATGACTCCCAAATATCCCAATCTGTTCTAACTAACTCAAGCATTATGGAATTGTCATATTCCACGTCTACTTGCAGCCTTGAAGAATAGATTACAAGATTTCAATTCTCAAACATATTTGATCTTTTTTTTTTTTTGCGATGGTGTCAATTTCAGCTTCAAAATAAGTCACCCACTCAACTTCTACTCATGTAGGCTTTGAAGAGTGAGTTTTTTCTAGTTGTTTCAGAAGAGTGGTGATCTGTTCGGTTGATCAATAATTTAGTCTGAGTTTTTTAATAACAACAGACAAATAATTAACTGTATGTTTTCCCTTCACCAAAAATAAATGTAAATATGGGGATACGTGAAATTTAGCTGGAGAAGAGTTTGATGGAGAACGTACCCAACTCAGACGAAGGCACCTTAAGATATAGATCTTGCCCATCAACTGTAAACATTCTCGTGTCGATTAGATCGCCAAACCACATGAGGCATCCTATGCCCGTACCATTGCTGATATCATTGGCAGCATATGCGGCACAGGAACAGTTGTTGAAGCACTCATCTCTGCAGGTGTCCATACTGGCAGTGGTGTTTCTGGTGGCGTACGAAGTTTCCGGCAACTTCACTCCTGTCACAGGCAAGAACCCGAGCCCGTCACTGCCGGTGCTGCAGTTGAGCGCCTCCTTTCTCTGGCAACCACTGCGGAAATCCCTGAGCTGCCAGGAGCTCAAAGATCTGGGTTGGAACCCTGGGTAGCACTGGCAGAGGCCGGGATTCTCGTAGCTGCAAATGCCGTTAGGGCCGCACTTAGCATAGGCATCGCAGTCATCCTTGGGTGCGCTCCAGTAGCTGGTCCACTCCTTGGTTGCGGAACTCCACAACAGGCGCTCGAACGTGCCTTCTGGGTTCATCACCAATCTCGATATGATATCACTGGAGATCACGTCGAAGCTGTAGCTGGCCTCATGTGCGTCCGACACAAACCTGAACTTGAACATGCCAGCTATATAGGATGACATCCGGGGGATCCCGCTGAACCGGACGCCGTTCCAAGGACCGAAACGGAACTCGATCCGGTCCCAGCCGGTCTTGGCCGTTGTTGACAGAACGTAGATGTCGTAGATCCCCCCGTGGTCTAAGCTAGCGAAGCCGCAGACGTGGTCGCCGGGGGAAGGGTCGTCGGGGCTTTTCCACGACGTGACGGAGATGTTTCGTCCATTACGGAAATCCAGCCCCATCTTCATGGTCGGGAGCAGCGTGTCCGTCGGGTTGTCGAAGCTCTGCCACGATGGGGCCGTACTTCCACTGCCGCTTTTAGCGTCCACTATGACTAGATTACCTGAGTTCAGCAGCCGGAGAAGTACATCAGCCCTAGTGACGTTTCGTGTAGCTACCCAAGACCATACAAGCCTGCCGTTGCTTGACTGGTAGAGGGCGATGGCCCCGTCGCCCGTTAGGTTGAGGACTCCGGAGTGATCGCTGATCGGGTTTTGCCTGTTGGCGACCCATACTACTGTTTGATTCGCAAATGAATACCATATGCCCACGTATCTGTATTGAGACACCCCTGGGCTAAAGAACCCCAACACGAACCTGCCGTTGGCCGACACCAGGGTTCCGCCGCCGTCGTCTCTGATGGCTTGGGTTTGGTTGATGCTGTCTCCGGCAGCAAACGAAACAGACAGGTTAGACAAGAAGAGGAGGAAGACAAGATGCAGAGGAACAGCGAGCCTTCCGCCCATTGTTTCGAGGCCTTGAAGGTATGGGGTTTGTTGGTTTTATTATAGTCATCTCTTTATAAGTGACCTATAGTATTGGGTTGGGTGACTATGCATGCTAAACAATGCTCCATAGGGTGATAATACACGCCAAGGAAACGATATGCCTCGTTGTACGTGAGACAGGTCAGGAAAAAATTTCGTAGGCAAGACTGATAAACTTTAAAAGAAAACCTAAAGTAGCGCATTTTGGTATACATAATATTCTCTATAGAAGCTTCATAGAAAATAATTCTAGGTAACAACCAATTTGGTCTGAATCTGCCCATAGATTGGAATTTTAGGTCCAATCGTGAGAAGGAACCATTCGTTTAGTGTTTCTATACGTAATAGAATATAAAATAAATAAAATTTAAAACATCACTTTTCAACAAAATCAATTTCACGTGATGTGTTTAGTAGAAATACTTTATAGCGAGAAGGAGATGCTAGAAATACTTTATAGCGAGGAGGAGATGCGATGTGGAGAGGCTTTCTGGAATGATGCCAAAAGCGACCAAGGTGATGATGACAATTATCGGCGACAGAGATGCAAGTGGGCATATCAGATTTTTTTTTTGGGGGGGGCGAGGCATGGTAGAGAAGGATTAAGGGTAATGAGAAAGATGGTTCGCAAGGAATGGATTCTGCTTCCGTTGCTCAGAAACTTCTTGGTGAGCACAGAATAACAGGAGGAAATATGGACTACATCGTTCAAAATATTTTGGGAGCGCAACAATACGATAGTGTTGTCTTTGTCGGAATTGCACGCAATACGGATGACAATATTATCATCTCTAATTCGGACATGGACATAGATGCCAAGGGTGATCCCATTACCAATGCCGGAGGCTTCCATATTCTTGAGAACAACGATTACATCATTTGGGAAATTTTTATTCAAGATGAAGGAATTCTAACAATACTACCTATGAAGAATGTCTATATGACACTACATCTGAAGAAGATTATGTTCCACGTATGAGAGTTTCTGAAATTGAAAACGACTTCATTTTTGGTGGCATTGAGAGTCTATGTCTTCTAAATCCAGGTTACATATGTGCCTGCCTCCTTCTCCTCCGACCGTAGATCAATACCATAGTCTTGATCAAGCAAACTCGTCTGCAAATGAATCTGTGCAGACAATTAAACCTTATATCATCCACTCATTTAGAGATGTGGCGGGTGGTAACTCAACTAGATATCTAAGTAGGCACACTCCACAATGCACAAGCCTTAGTGATTCTCAATTATTACCATAAGAATTGGAAAAACTATAGGGTATCTAACACTTTGTGACCGTTTGGAACTACTTTGGAAACCTATGGAACGATGGAGGATTCATGAAATTAGTATGAATCATTTTATGGTTCAATTCTCATGTCAACATGATTGCCTCAATGCATTGACAGGAGGTTCGTGGTCTATTTTTGGATCTTTCTTGATGGTAAGGCAATGGAGTCCGAACTTTGTTCCTTCTTCTACACTTCCATCTCATATTGTTTCTTGGTTTAGAATTATCGACTTGGCTCTTTACTTGTATCATGGAATCATTTTTGGAAAAATTACTGATGCTTTGGGTAAGTTTTTGAAAGTTGATGATCGCACAATCAATTGCATAAGCAATCACTTTGTGAGGATTGCCATAGAGCTTGAAACAGAAAATATTATTCATTCAACAAGTATCATTGATGGAATCGTCTACCACACTTAATATAATACTTTACCACATATTTGCCATGGTTGTGTAAATTTGGGCAAAATATTTGAGGTTGTACAATGGTCCTACAAGCAGACACTTCAAATGATCCATCTTCCATTTCATATGATGTTGGAGTTCATTGGGTAGAAGATGAAAATCGGTGGAAACATTTTTCGGCCACAACATGTACTCAAAATGACCACTGAAAAAGAACTAGGTTGAAACAGTTGTGCGGGACAAATACAAACACAAAAGCATCAACAAATTTTCATACTTTATAATGGCGAGGAAGATGCAATCAGAAGGTCATGCATCACTTATCTATACCTACTGATTCTACAAGTCATCATAAACTAGGAAAAATATCAAAGATATGGAACATAAAAAGAAAACAATCAACTAAGGAATCACTTTTTGACCATAAATAGATGTCAAATGAAAACTTATTACTAGACAATTTTCTACAAGTTGAAGGTTCCTTGACTCAAATAGTTATTCTCAAAAAACATGGAAGGCACACAGTGGTGGATCCAGAAGGCGATATAGTGATTGTCCATTCTATAGATAACAATGCTCTTTTAGTTGATTCTCTAGAAGTAAATGAGTATGTAGTAACACTAAATGTTATCACCACGTGCGTCGATGGCACAACTACTCCATCTACCTCAAGGAAAATTGGTAGAGAAGTAAGAAGCAGTCGCGACAATATGAAGATAACCTCTTATCATACTTGGATCCAAACAAAGAAACTTGCATAATGCCTCGAGGATTCAATTGATTGTGACCAATTCGATTGGATTATCTAGTTCATGGATATTAGTCCAATAGGTATAACTCACTCTAGGGTTAGTTTACACATATTTTTTTTTATTATATGAAACTTGCTCCTAACCATTTTTTAACAGTATATGGAGTGTAGATTTACTAACTTTGTAATTTCTTACAAACTCTTGATCCTACTCAAACTTTAGTGGGCTTAATAAAGGATTTCCTTTCCAAAAAAAACTTCAAACTGTGTTTCTTACTTTTATTTGATTTTGTTATATATGGTTTTTTTATAAAAGTGCATAATAAAGTGGCTTAATCTCACATTGGTTTTAAAAAAACATCAGTTCAGGTTGCAGTTTCTACTCAAAGTGGGATATATTGACAATAACTCTTCTCAAAAGTGTTACACATGACATTCGGTCTACCAAAGTGTTCTAATTAGCTTTCTTTTCCTCTGAACACGTCAGACATGATTATTGAATGAAATACAAAAAAAAACACATTGTAAGAATAATAGAGTATGTTAGAAGTGGCCAATTAGTGGATATAGATGTGACTATTTCGTTATGTTATTGAACATGATTGCATAGATATGACTACCAAATTGAACACCTTTTGTCAATAATTGAGCCAATAAATGTGACATATGATGACATATGGTGTGCATAAATGCATAAGTCTCTTAGATATGTTTATGTATGTTGGAACTAGTTCTATATCATATAAATGTGAATTGACAACAACCCACTCTTATGTAAAAGGTAGATTTGTTTGTAATACAAGATAAACCTTTACTTTCAACTGATGTTTTACTTGGCACGTAAGTGTTAGGTCTAGTCTTGGTATGATGGAAACATCATAGCAACACAATCATTGTAAATCTTTAGAGACCTTGTCCCCTTGCATGAATGTTGCCACCATCTCCTCCACCTCATACTAAGTGTCACCATCACAATGTCTCTCTACCTTCATATTATCTCAAAACATATTTTCCCTCAAAGAATAAGAAGGAAAATATATTCACTATATTTTCCTGAAAGATAACATATACATTCTTCTTCCTTATAATAAAAAGAGCATGTTATGATGTCTCCATTTCCTCCATGGAACCTGGTCAAAAGGCCTATAATTTCTTCATGTGATGACAAAATACCATTTCCTAAGTCACAGATGGAATGATGTCTCCTAATCTGGATCGACCCTATTATGGCAGACACAATGTGTGACTAGCATGAAATTGTGTATCCCAACTAGGTTAGGGTTTCTTGCTTTCATGCAGTGGAGGTGACATAGCATGTCCAACCTATGATATGAAATTTCATGAATAAAATTTCCAGTCACCTTGATGTCACTACACATGATGTCCTCTCCAAAAATAGCATGTTTTCTACCAAATAAAATGGACAACATAGAAATGTGGTGTCTTATCATCGATATAGTGAGTGTAGTGTCAAGAATCATCAAGATACACCACATGTCATGCAATAAGACTATACATCTAGTTCTCTCTTGATATGGCATGTTTGATAAGTAAATTAACATTTTCCTAAACAATTCTTCTCTAAGCACTCCAACACAATTAATGGTGGATATTAAGAAAGAAGTCACGTAGACCTCTTAGCAGTCTACCCTACCCATTAATTACTCACCATTGCATTTGACAAACTAAACAAACTCAACTTCAACTAATGGAGTGTCTAAGGTGATTCTAAAAGCAAATAGTGGCTAGAAATCTGATTGCCCCATTTGTGCTTGTGGGAGAGGAGTGGTCACTGACGTGCACCCTCGTGCTCTCCCCGGGAACCTTCATCAACCGTTGACCTGTGAAGTATCATTGGGGAAGCTTTTAGAGACTGTAGCAATCGACACTCTCTATAGCTTGTGGTTAGATCTATAGGTTGGTTGAGTGGCAAAAACATGAGTGATTTGGGCTTCTGGATCCTCCTTGTCATAGACAGTCTACAACTACTAGCCTTCCAGCTTTGGATTCCCCCCATGGGACGTTGATCAGGATGGGTGGATGTTTCTTCCTCCCCTCTATCTCTGTGGGTTGTGTGTTATGGTGCTTTCTAGTTTTTTGTTTGATCATCTAGTTCTTAGTCATTAAGGAGTCAGTTTTTGATAGTTAGTACTAGTTCGAGTCCCTAAAACAAAGGTTGTTCATCCCCTTGTGGAGGACGGTAGGCTATATGTTTCCCTCAAGTGCTCGGTCATGGCCAAGGTTTCCCCATGACCCTTCATATTTTGATCCTTTTTTCTCACAACAGTGATGCTTACATTATGGACAGTGTGTCCCTTGACGGTAAAGTTCTCGACATATCTAATTATTTGGTCTTTTCTCAGCATGGATATTCATAGATTGTATATGAATGATGTTTATAATTTTCTATGTCCATCTTTTTGTGAAGGAATTCAATCAGAAGCGTTCAATTAATCTGTCAATATTTACATCTTTTGGATCATGTAATCCTATCCTTTGTTTACTCTTCAAATGTTGGGTATGATATCTCTACAGATACCATTTGGCTAGCATAATATATTAGCATATGTCTTAAGAAAACTAATGAAGTGTCAAAGTCTAAATATGGTTTAAAGTTCAGTGGAATGACAAGCATCTCACAAATAATACAGTACAAGATGAGTCCTTTGGATCATCATGACTCCAACCTTCATTTTGTGATGTAGAATTCCATGGAGCCCCGATTTGCTAACATCATCACCCATCTCACTAATTGCAAGGAGTTTTGAGACCACCTTTGACACATGCTTGTAAACAACATATCATGGATGTGTCTAATGACAATAAAGATGTACAATTCTCACAAAGATGAGAAGACTCTACAACTTTGCTTTGGAGTGGTCACTCGCATCAGGGAAGACTTGAATGCTATTTTTTTGCTCTTCATTGATCTAGTCAAGCTTCAAATAAGAAAATCCCATGACCTTCATAAAGTTCCATTTAGGTCTTTGCAATGAATATGAAGGAATGAGCAATAATAGTTTGTCTAGAATAGAATTTCACACTCTTAAAGAAGCATACCAACACGTCTCCCATGGCTACCTTGATTACAAGTCTCTGAGAGCTCCTACATCAGATTGATCCACTATTATTTCCTACCAACATATGTTCCACATGAGGATGTGGTTGTGGAGATAGACGAGGAGGCTCTCTACTTGATGAGGGTTGACCCAGTGCACATACTTTATAAAGAAGTTTCACTAAAACAAATACACATTATGAACTTTATTTCTTTCATCTCAGACTATCTAATACATATATCATTAAATCATGAGAGTACTTATAACATCCCTAGATTTCAAAAATATGAACGCGGTAATGCTACTTATGGAAACAATAGTGCTCAAGACAATAAACTAAGGCAATCACATGAATAGTACAACATTCACCAAATAAACACAACATGAATATATATACTTAATTAGCATACTAGTTGTAAAGATAGATTACATCATTACATTGAATACTATTAAAGTACATCTACATAACTACAAGGATTCTTGAATAATCATTCACCTAACACTACTAACTTGACAAATATCCCCGTCCATGTATCCCATTTTATATCTAAACCTGAATTTAGAAAAATAGGGGAAAAGCTTGGCACAAATATGTTGAGAACAAGGTTCACATAAAGGACATATAATTCAAAGAAAAAGCATTATTGTATAATATCAAAATCTTGTCTGCTAGGATTTGCAAAGAATCAATAAAAATATCCTATTAAAAACTACATTATTTAGTAAAAAACATATTATTTTATAATTCCCATTATGATTTTATTATTATTCATATGGCTCCATCCCTCACCCTAGAAAACATAACTATATAAGGGGGTGGTAACTTGATTCCATCACTTTAATAAACATTGATACATAAGGAGGAGATTAACAATGTACATGCTCCATCTCTCCAATAGGCATCAATACATGAAGAGGTCATTTTTACTAAGAAAAATTGTTATGCACATGTAGTCATAATAGGCATCTCAATTATATTTGGGATATATATATATATATATATATATATATATATATTTCAATTCAAAATATTATTCAATAGGTAATGATGTAACTCAAATAAATAATTCTTCCATACAATCTTTCGTATGATATTAAAATTTTAACCAATTTATGTCAAAATAGTGTACTTCTAGTCTTAATAGACTAGATAATTGTTATACTCATACGTATCAAATTTAAAATTTTCCTATGTTATAAATGATCTATATACTTGTGGTCATCACCTAACAATTAAAATTAACCATCATTAACATAAGGTTGTCATTATAATTAGTACTTAGGTCCAAGTTATGATCTAGAAAAACCTAGGTTAACCACATTGTAAACTTGTCTTTGGTATTTTTCTATACATGTGGCATTCATAATTAGGGTATGGTTTAGTTGTTGTATATTTTTTAGGCTTGATATAATTTCTAAAATTAATATTAAGATTATAACACTTAGTTATATTTTAATATGAAATACCTACTATCAGGCAATGTCATTATGATCCAAGTTCAAATATGGGTTCCAATTATTTTAAGGGTTCTATCGCATTTTTTAAGAATTATCTCTAGCATACATCATCTATTACACTAAATACATCCTAACATGAACAATATACTTTTGAAATGGAAACCATTAGATTCATTCATTTAAGGTCAGGTTTAAAGAATTCATAATAAAGTGCATAGTTAAATAATTTGTAGAGAAGGAAGGTATTTATAAGGATTTATTTAAGTTATTTATATTTTCTAAGAGTTGAGAAACTATTCACCTTGTGGAACGGCCCATTGTATAAGATGGTGCTTTTGAGTTTTCTCAAGATGGTTGGCTCACCTCCTATCATCGCACCCAACTCTTTGGGACAAATATCTAGGGTTCATTAAACCAGGCTAGATTGGTCTAGATCTAGCTCAGACATGTGAGGAAATCATCCTCACACCCTCACATCAGCTGGAGTTTTTCGCTTCCCATATTTCCTATAGATCTTTGCAACATTAGAGAGTGTACTAATCCTACAATTGATCAATGCTACTGCCTCTTGTGTAGTTCTGGTTAGGAGAAAGGCCTCATGTGCAAGATTCCTCAATGAGATCGATTATCAACTAGGTGACCCACTGGGTGTTGAAAAAATAAACTAAAGTATTCAAACTAATTATCACATTACTATTAATAATGAATCTATATCACCTTTTTATATATGTTTTGATTTTCATATTTCACATAAAAATTAATAATATGATCATTTTCTTCTGATTAAATATATGGAAACCCTAGATGTAAGTATTGTTCAAAATAGAAAAACTTCTACAAGAAGACAGTCTTACCAAGGAGCTTTGTGTAAGAGCATACCTAGTTGCCAAGTGGGTTGCAGAGAAAATTATAGTATCATCATTTACATACATGCCATAGATTGTGATAAAATACAATACTACATGAACATATACCCTCTCAAAATAATGTAGTACATGATAACCTACACATATAACCCGTAATAAGAAGATAACTCTCCACCTCATAAGGTGAATAAAGGATCACATCGTATGAGTAACTCCTCAGTATATTGAAGCTGAGTGAACCTATATAATTTTTAAACTAATACTTGTGAGCAATACTAATTTAGTGAATAGGAGCAATAGAAAAGTAGCATTGAACTAATAATAGTTAAACAAATCAAGAATAATAAATAATAAATATCTCTGGTAGGTAATGAAAGGTATTAATTACATAGCATGAATATGAAAATCAAAGAAGATACTAACTTATAATTTGGTTACTACTAATTAATTATATATCTCATCTTGTCAAATATTGTTGTATAGTTTTCCTTGAAAATAGTTGATTGGTACTTGATAAAGTAAAATTTTCCACACTGGGTTCTTGTATCAATGACTCATCGTCCATGTCTTAGGGTTACCTAGAAACCCTAAGACAAGTAATAGATCTCTAGTCCACCTCAGAATTTTTGAACATATTCCAGATAAGAGAACAAAACCTTTTCTCCTTACACACCTCAACTTAGGTACATGATATAGGATAAATGACATAAATATCAAATGAGTGAACTATATATGAGGTAAAATAGAATTTACACCTATTGATACCTTTCACATCAAGATCACAATCTCGTAACAATGTCACATACAACTATTTATTTTACTTAGCAGTAGAGAATTCTGGTTGGTATCTCAACCTAAAACCTTTCCTAAATTCCAGTGATCTAGCCTTTGTGGTCTAGAATAATATTCT
The DNA here is from genome assembly GCA_963693085.1 of Alisma plantago-aquatica. Lineage (NCBI taxonomy): Eukaryota > Viridiplantae > Streptophyta > Magnoliopsida > Alismatales > Alismataceae > Alisma > Alisma plantago-aquatica. Next base: position 753,392,450 of record OY856413.1, read on the forward strand.
TGTAATATTTTAATAGTTTAAGGACTATTATAAGAGGTCATGTTTCACATCATGAGTATAGACCATGGAAATCATAATTTTTAGGGCTCTTATCAAAATAAGTTAGGGCTGTAATAGTTATTTAGTCAATTCCCTCAATTTATGGGAAATTAGAAGTAATTATATGACATTTATGAGATTCCACATACCTTACCCTAGCATAAATGAACTCATGTTTTGTGCATGCATTGCAACATAGTTCCAATTACAATCATACTACATTTCCATTTTTATCATATCAATTCAAGTTTTACTACCATAACTCAAGAATGCACAATTTAAGCATAATATTTCACATTTCCAAATATATAAATCATAAAAAATTGAAAGTGGATTCTAAACATTCATATTACTCACAATTAACCTCACTCGATTCCTTTGATAAAGATCATGGCAACAATTAAATCTAAGAACAAAACAAAAGAAAACCTAAAATTTGTTGAAACTACTCTACTTCCACCAATTCTTGTTTAATGAAAAGAACTATGGTTATCTTTCAATTGAAGTTTTTTGAAAAACCTTCACCACTCACCTCAGATGTAAAACACCTGAAATTTGTACCCCAACTGCTTATAATCTTGAATTCAATACCAAATGCATGTTATAACCTTCTTTATTATCATCTTAGATCAAGAACGATAAAAAATAACAAAGGAAGAAAAATAAAGAGATATGAATTTAATATCTTTTAATGCTAATTTTAGGATTGATGACTTTAGATAAAAGATGGAAAAAACCATGAAAATCTAGTAAACATTGATGAAATAACATGAATTCGCCAACCGTGAAAAGCTAGAACCACAAATCTTCTCTTTCAACTTCAAGATCCCCAAAATCCTAATACTTTCTCAAAATTTTAAGCTCTAGGGAGAAAGACATAAATGAGAAGTGCATGTGTTAAGATAAAATCATATATACTCAATTAGGTGCATAGGGAAACAAGTTTTTAACATTAATTGTTTTATTATTTTGCCAGATTGGGTGTTTTGCTGAATTTTAATTTTGATTTATGGTGACATTTATGTGGTTGACCACTTCTCCCTAGAGAAAAATAATAATTGATAGGGAATTCTTTCAAAAGTTACAAAATAATTTCAACATGCAAATTGATACCATGCATAATTGGTATTTTGTATCTTCAAATTAGATCAAACTTTCCTCTAATTTTATGAATATGTTTTTTACTTGTTTTAACACCAAATTATATTAATTCCTTCAATAAGTTAATTATGTTTGGGGTTTGATTTCAAAAAGTCATACATTCATAATACTCAAATACCCCCAGACCCCAATATTCATGATAATATGGTTTTCACTATAACCCTACTAATTTAATCATCTTAAGAAATAAATAAATGATCAAAATTAATGTTTTAAGTAATATTCAAAATGATTAAGAGTGATGTAATAAATTCCTATAACTCTTAATATCAAAAAAGTTTTTTATGACTCAGAAATACGTTTGAACAAACGTCACCTCCTTTTAGAGTTTTGCACCAAAACTCTAAGAAAGGTTCGGATGACATCTCCACATCTCATCCTCAAATTTCCATGTACCTTCCTCAAGTCCATGATGTCTTCATAATACCTTTATCATAGATATCTCACGTCTATACAACATCTTAATCTTCATATCCATAGCATGAACTAGGCTTTTTTTATATGTCATGTTATCTTCTAACAATACCTTACATGGATAGATGATCTTTTCAATATCTAAATTGCACTTCCTTAGCATAGATACATAGAATACATCATGTAGCTTCTCTATGTCATTCAATGACTCTAGTCGATGACCTACTTTTCCATCTCTTTGCTTAATAAGATATGATAAATACATGACCTCACTTGGAACTCAATAGGTATACTTCTCGTATCTGAGTAACTCTATTGTCTATCTTGTGTGGCTTTCATCTATTGGTGTATCAAATGAATCATTTTAGACGCATCTATCTCTCATCAGTCTCGTACTAGCATAGTAGAGATCTACTTTTCATTTCATATAGAGCTTGATAAGGTATCATTCTCAGATTAGATTGGTAACTATTTTTATACGGAAATTTTATCAGGCTAACATGAGAGTCCCAAATATCAGTAAACTATAATATACATGTTCTAAGAATGTCTTCTAAGATTTGTATTGTCCCGCTTTGACTGTCCATCTGTCTAGAGATGGATGATGATAAATGAGTTTCAATCGCTTCATGCAGTCAATTTCAAGACCTGAAAGTAATATGTAGATCTCTATTTGATACAATTGAAAGTAAAACTCCATGAAGTGTGACTATCTCATCTATATATACGTAAGCAATCATTTAACAGAAAATGTAATCTTGATGGACAGAAACTGAGTTGTCTTTGTCAATCCGTCAACAACAACCCACAACCCATACGAAATTGCCATTGGAAAACAGTAGGAAAAAGCTCCATATGTCGAGCGGGTCTATAAGATTCTGCTTTACTTGCGCAACGTCTTATACCATAAACTATCCATAAGTCCTCCATCATGATTTTGTTTTTGTCACACATATTGCCTAGGGTCCAAACGAGCTTGCTGAACTTGGTATAGATTTTGCATGGCGGAGGATTCCCGCTGTTGTCTCAGATTGCCTTAGTCATCTGGCGACGGCAATTTCCATTGTTAAGTATCTCTTCAGGCCCAAATTCCAATACATAAATGACATCAAATGACGAGTATATAATTGCTGGACCGCTTCATGAACTGAACTTGTCAACGGGGAGACGGCCCACGCGCATGACCGTAACTTAGAAAAAGGAGTTCCAAGATCAAACAATGTATGCTGTGAACGGCACAGTTCCTAGTTGTTCCTTGGAGCTTATACTTAATTGATCTTAGGTTGACATTTCTTACGTCATGAGTGTAAGGGTTTTTGTTTTATTTTCTTTTATTTGTTCTAAGGTGAAAGGTATGTTACGTATTAACTTACCTAAGACATTGACTTATAAAGTAACTGTGCGAGAAAGTACTTGGGAAGTACCCTGGCGCCAGTGATGCAGCTTCGAGAAATCAAAGAAGAGCGTAGCAGTTCTTAGACAGTATTCAAGTTGCATCTAGTAAACTTAATTAGCAATACATGTGACATGTGACGCTGAAATTATAAAAGACCACTATGCCGCAGAATCCGAAAACCACTCCTACACATTCGTCATTCTTAATAGTGCTTCTTAGTTTAGGAGATTAAACAAGGTTAGTGGTGGGGTTGTTCGCCAATCATGAACAACCAGGCTCAACAGTTGTCGGACTAAATATTACCAGTCGGCTACTTCCTCTCCGTTGTGCCATGTGCTCTTCCTTTCCCATCTAACGAAGGTATACGCGTTGCGGCGATCCACGTAGTCTCGGCTCTTACGAACAAGTACAACGAAGAAGAAGATGATCCAAGATATCATCTGCATGAGTAATTGGAGGGCGTGAGATAGAGGTATGACCTTCCATCACATAGCCACTTTCCATTGGACTCCAGTTTCAGCTTAAATTTTTCATTTAACAATGAGTAATGCTACGTGGACACCACTTGGAACCCAAAATGTAATAATGTAATTTTCCACCACAAAACAAAGGATACAACCAATAAAATATATTATTTTGTTTAGATACCTTTTTGTTTTGTGATGGAAATGGAATTTGATTTCCATTTTTGGTACAAAATGTGTCTACATGACAAACTCCTTTAATAATATAACAGGAGGTAGAATTTGCTACTACTGAATTTGTAAGGAATAGGCTATATAACAGTGAGTAACGAGAGATGCACCGGAACATGTGTACCATGTAAGATTCTTTCTTTTTTGCAAAGACTTATATTGGCCAGACCAGGTCAAGATAAAGCCAGATCCGGAAATTTGGATATTAACGTTTCTTTAAACATTGATGTATGTATAACCACCAGTTCATACAAAATATGTAACTCTACGAGATGAAATACAAACTTCTCAAATATTTATATTTTTCTTAGGACATGTTTGATTCACCTTGTTTAGAATATACTAGTATATGCACGTGCTTTGCACGTTTCTTATAATAATAATAACAAATGGCAGACTCTTTATCAAACGATATTATAACGACTTCATTTCATTTGCCAATTATGAGGAGTACATGATGTTTCATTCTATCCAAACAATTTAGTGATATGAGTTTGACATAGAGGTAATGAGGTGGTATTTATGGTTGAGCATAGAATAAGTTTGTGAATAATTACTTGTTGCTTCCTATTGTGTTCATGTTGGACCTAGTGTTATATGCGGTATAATTTCAAATTAGCATTTCTTTTGTGTGCACTATCTAACATAGACAGATTGGTTCACATCAATATTTAGTTATATATACTTTCAAAGCAAACATCTTGAGATTAAATTATGTGGTTACAGATAGTATGATTGAGATATAAATATATTAGGTGAATTAATTATTGATTAGGTTTATTATGTAGAGACAAAGGCATTTTTTTACTTTCGAAACAACAAAAATATACTTAATTGTTTATGCACTATGACCACTTGTCTGTAGTATTGTGCATGAGACATTTTTCATGTATTATGTTAAATATAATAACTACAATGTTATTACGTCAATGATAATATAATATATAAATAATGTATTATTGATAAATTTAGTTAAATAGGATCCCCAAAGTTAGACACATATATAAGTTTACCACTATGGGTTGTGTTACATAAAAAACATTATCAACATGTGAGCTTTTGGTATTTTTTTATTATATACATGATTCAAAGCATGTTATACAATGTATCATTGAACCTTTTTATACATGAAAATAGTATTTTCTTTCTTTTTGTTATTATATGTAGATTGTTGTAATGAATTTTATATCATTATTCTACAACACCGCAAATCACACTAAAATTGTGTAAAATTTTATTTGAAATTCATTTGATTATAACTAACCTTTAAATAACTTTAAATAAATTATATTGTTTTTGTAATGTTAATATTTTTGGTGACTCACCATATTTCTAATATAGTTCATTTAAAACTCATTTTTCTTGTAAGAAAAAAGATGATGATAAGAATCTTAAAATGTAAATATATATAACAACATAATGTTAAAATGTAAAATTATTGAATTGAGTATTATGAACATATTTGATATTTATCTTATGTAGTAACATTAACAACAATTCAATATTTTGTTAAGTATCTAATATCAAGTTCATACACTTAAATGTATACATATACAAGAAGAAAATAGTACAAACAAGAATTATTGAAGTACTAAAATCTTTACATATACATTATTATTAAAAATTATGAGATCTCAGGGTGTACTATTTTCTTTACAACTATGTTTTTATATTCATATGACCTATTTAATTAGATATAACAGCTAATGAATTAATTTCATTTTTAAGTCATTCACTCTTGACAAAAGTACATAAACTACAAATTAATGCAAAATGGCCTAAAATGTTGACATAATATTATCTTGAATGTCGAACTAAGGCAAAAAAAATATGGTTCCATATAAACCTTGTCTTATTTGGATAATTAAAGTCTAAGTATTTTTTAGAAATGCTTATTTTGAATGTTTGAACAGGTTAATAAAAAGAAAAGTAGGATCTGTATACATATATAATAGAAAATTTACAAACTTTGTTTTCCTTTGAAAGTAATCTGATTAATGAAAAATCCTATATGTAATGAATTTGACTAGATCACTATAAATAAAAAAATCGAAGTTTGAAATAGAGATTGAATTCAAAAAATAATCTTGTCAAAACTAAGTTGCATTTCAAAATAATGTTAGACTATTTTCACATTATGGGGTCGTACTTGGAAGCATCTTTCAAATTAAGACCATCAATAAGAAAAGTTTATTGATTACATATGGTGTATAATCAAAGTCCAAGTTGATAGAGTGAAATTGAAAGTAAAAGAATAATAGATATTATAACTAACAAAGAGGAGTGTACATAATTATTTATTCATTATTTTTATTTTCCCAATCACATAAAACAACACGGTTCAATAGCAACCTTGCAAGGTTATCATATGATCAAAATAACAAATTTATGGTTAAATGTATAAAAATGTGGTCTTCCATGACTCAATTGGGTCGAGTATATTCGTTATGAGTTTGAAAGAGAGGTGGATTAGGCGGGATTCATGGTTGAGCATAGAACACATTTGTGGACAATAGCTTGTCAATTCCTAGTGAGTCCATGGAAGACCCAATGTTATATGTGACATCATTTTAAATTAGTGTTACTCTTATATGAAATATCTGAGACTGATAGTTTGGTTCACACAATCAATCAATTATATGTACCTTCAAAATGAGTGGCTATTAAAATATGTTTGCAAGAATGGTATGAATGAGATATATCTGTGAATTAAAAATTAGTATTTTAGGTTCATTACATAGAGAGAAAAATATTTTCTCTTTTTTCCTTTGAAACAACAAAAATTTACTTTTTAGTTTATCTACTTTGAACTCCTTAGTATTGTGTATGATGATATTAATCATGTATAATTATAAACAGTTTTCTATTTCTCTACCATGTTTATTACATCCATGGAAAGAATATATTTAGATAATATATATATTGGTAAATCTAATTAAGTTGGTGCCACAAATATTCTACAAATATATAAGGTGACCATGTGGGTTGTGTTAGATACCATACATTAACAATATGTGTGCCTTTTGTATTTTTTTCTTATTCATGCACATTTTATATTTTTTTCTTATTCATGCACATTTTAAACATGAGATAATGTATTCTTTACCTTTTTATATATTTTAATATAATAAATTTTTTGTTGGTAAAAATTTATTGTTGTTAGGAATTAGATATCATGTTCCTACAACATGGATACTCACACAAATTTTTGCAAACTTGAATGTAAAATAAACATTTAATAATATATAATGATTAGGAACTTTGGATAAATTATATTGATTTTTAAAATATTTACATATTGTCAATGACTCGCTTTTAAATTTTTTAATGCAATTCGATCATAAAACTCATTTTTTTAAATAAAAACATGAATATAAGAAACTTAAAATGTAAATATATACAACTATATAATCTAGAAAAAGTAGAATCATAACTGATAACTCTAGCTCAGCTCTCCACTATAAGGAATTCATAACTGATAACTCTACCTGGATACCTGTTAATGGTCAGAATATTAATGTCTGGTTTGATAAATGGTGTGAAGTCGAAGGAAAACTACATCAGTATAGTAGTCGGGATATCCCTGAGGTTTTAAAAGATCTTAAAGTTTCAAGCCTTGTTAACCTGAACAATGAGTGGGATACTGAGTTCCTTGCTGACTGGTTTCCACAAGAAATTGTAAATAAAGTAACCAGGTTAGAAATACCCAGACAGACGAAAGAGGAAGATGCTCTAGCTTGGGACCACTCAGACACAGGTCAGTTTACCATCAAAAGTGCCTACCAACTCTTGAGACAAAATAAGGACATTAGAGTCCAAGGCAAGTGGAACATCATCTTGGAAATAAAAGTTGCGATGAAAGTGCAGTTCTTTATTTGGCTAGTGGGCCACAATGCTATTGTTACGAACAAGAAGAGGATTAATCGAGGCTTGACTACTAATGCTATGTGCCCTATCTGTGAAGACCAGGAGGAGTCCATTTTCCATGCCACTAGGAGGAGTCCATTCTCCATGCCTTACGGGACTGTCCCTGAGCACAGGAGGTTTGGAAAGCCACCCGAAGTAACCAATTATGGAATAAATTCTTCTCTTTTACTGATATCTGGAGATGGCTAGAGAAGATTATTAAGACAGAAAAAGGATTAAGCACGATGTTCATGGTTGGATGCTGGAAAATTTGGAAAGGGAAGAATGCACAAGTGTTTGAAGGAACTAAATATTTCAACAGTTATATAGCTCATCTAATAAGAAATGAGTGCAATCTAACCGAGCTAGCTCTCAATTCGGTAGGGATAAATAAAGGTAGAACACACCATGAAGATGGAGGATGGCAGCCACCGGAGTTGAATTGTTGGAAGATCAATATTGATGCTACCTTCAGAAGCAATAAGATTCCCTCGACAATTGCCATTGTCTGTAGAGACTGGAATGGCAAATGGATAGGTGGCTGGGGTAAGAAAATATATGCTAAGAGTGTTCTGTAAGCTGAGGTCAGAGCTATTCACTGGGCAGTTGAGGTGGGAAGAAATCTATCATGTAACCAAATCAGTTTTGAGACTGATTCACAGAAAACAAAAGAGGCTATTGAAGGTGATATAAAGCATTATCCGAAGCTGATTATCTGGTTAACTGAAATTCAAAATGGGTGGAAGAAGAGTTGGAAACTAAGATATGTCCCTAGAGAGAGAAACAAGGTGGCTGATGGCCGTGCCAAACATCACCAAAAAACCATGGATGGTTCCTTTGTATACATGGTACCTCCTAGTAGTCTAGTCGACAGTGTCAACTCAGAATCCTATAATGGTAGTAGTACTACCAAATTTATTTTTGCAGAAGAGTCTATATGCTGTAACGATCCCCAAGAGTTTGCTTGCCAGAGAGGGGTGAGATGAATAAAAACCCTCTGACTTACCCAAAAAAAAGTAGAATCATTGAATTAAATATTATGAATGTATCATTAGATATTAATATACTACAATAACATTAACAAAAGGTCAATATTTCGAAACATATAAAAATTCAAATTTGTACAATTGAAATGTATGTATACTGAAGCAAAAAATGCTAGAAACATATACTTACTAAACTATTGAACTCTTTACAAAGATATTTTTATTGAAATTCAAGAGATCTCAATGGTGTACTACTTTCTATTCAATTATGTTGTTAAATTCATATGACTGACTCCATTAGATACAAATATTGATGAATTAATAAAAATTTTAAGTCATTCAGTCTTGATAAATATAAGTATGTAAACTACAAATGATGCAAAAAGGCCTAAATGATAAGCTTGTGTTATCGTGATAGTAAAAGTAATTGAAACACTATGGTTTTGTCAACCCCAAACTATATTTGGACAATTAAGGTTTAATATATTTTAGAAATGATTGTCTTGAATATTTTAAAAGGTTAATAAAAGGAAGAAAAAAAAAGAATCCATATACATAAATATGAAAAAATTACATTATTTTGTTTCCTTTTGTATGCAATCTCATCAACAAAAAATGTTTGAAATTTAGTGAATCTAGCCAAAATACTACAAATAAAAAAGTAGAAGTTATAAATAGGCATTTAATGTATTATGCTTGACCAACTTGTAGCATGCTAATTTAAAACAAAACAAAACACCATGCTTTACTACATTTGATTCAATATTTCATCTACTACATGATATAAATGAAAATTTGGTGTGAGTCTCACTCTAGGTTATCTAGAAGTACAAAAATAAAAAGGCAAGTTTTTACACCTTCAAACCGTATCGTAATTACTTTATGCTAATTTGTGTTTGGTTTGAGTTTATTCATTAGAGTTACTATGATAATTTGAGTCATTATACAATGAGATAAAATTTGTAGAAAATCTTTGAAGTTCTATTTTGATGTATGTCTCACTAAAATATAGTTTTGTTTGAGTTTAGAAGATAATTACCTATTATGAGAATTTAATGTTATAGAAGTTAGTCCATGATGTGATTTAAGGTGGTTAAGAAATTGATGATATTAGTAATGATGTAAATGTGTAGAGATCATACATTATGAGAACTCCAGCAAGAGATATAACTCTCAACAATGATTATTGATTACGACAAATAATTATATTAATTAAATTAAGAAAGTTAAGCAATTGAAACAAATAAAGAAGATTATATAACAAAGTAGAAATCCAAGATAAAAAAATTATTGGGAATAGTTCTAATCCGAGTCATATTTGTAGTATTGAAAGATTAACATTATTCTCAGGAGATCAAACATAGTTAACATCATGGGCATGATTATCATCATAAGCCTAACTAGCATCATGAACTTAGATTTATATGTATCATAATCCCAGTTCAAAGAGGTAGTTTAAACATATCATCATACATTTGAAAGATTTATTGAATACTTCCAATTAAATCTTTCTTGTTTTGTAGTCACATCAATGGAAATTATAATTGTTTTATTTGTGATATGTTATTCAATTCTTATTTGTTAAAAATTATATTTTTTAACATTTTATGGGTTAAACCCTCTATCGTCTGAATTGTCTTTGTTTTTTTGTGACTCTTCCTATTAGATATTGGAATGCTAGTTAAGAACAAATAATAATTACTAAGTATAAAGCCTAGAACAAAACAACGAAATCTAGAAATGTGTAAATTTTGAGTACATAAAAAGTAGAATTGATTGAGCAAAAATTGAAAAATATCAAGAAAATAAATCATATAACGGGTTAAAATCAGCAGGCCAGTAACCATATGAAGGATAAATAGAATTTCGAGAAGGAAATAGGTTTAGAAAAGCACCAAAATTTGGACATGTCTTTTATAAGGAGCAAATCATTTGTACAGATGACACATTTTCTCTCTCTTTATTTTTCCAAAAGGGGTGGGTTTCCCTCTCCTACATAATAGGAATGTGAGATCCTAATAGGCTCTCTTATAGATGTAGTATAAGAATTGTCCTATACTACTTGCCACCACACATGGTGTCCAAGTGACATCAACCCCGCCAATGCCACAATTATTGCAGCATCTGTAGTGCTACATGTATGAATGTTCTTGTGAGGGAGACACGTTCATCTAAACCAATACTATTTCCATTCAAACTTCTGTAAAGTGCTATTTCACAAGTTATAATTAAGTATGTCATTTTTCTTTGTGTCATAAATTTTTTTATTTTCAATATGTATTGAAATATAGAGGAATTTGAATATGTAGTTAAGGAGGTGAAACCAACCAGTATAAGAAAAAATTTGAGGAAAATCACCCATGAAGGTATCATATGACTTGATAAACCTCGAACAAACTGTCCACATTAGTTTTTGGGGAAGTGATTGTTGGCCACATTTAATTTTTCAGTTCCACTTGCGTTGGCTAGCTCCTCTTTTATTCCCTTGTAAACCGATTGGGCATGAAGGTCAACATTGATGCGTAAGGACTTCTAGTCCCTTGTGCTTAGCTACCGCTAGCCAGAGATCATCTCTCTTCTCATGGGCCAATTGGCACGCCATACTCGAGTCAACTCAATTGCAGGTTATACATGGGTATTTGCTGGTCTAGTAGGAGTCAGTTACATTTTGTGGTTATCCTTTATTTGTCAATTCTTTTAACAAGGTTTGTTGTTTTTGGACCCAACTAATTGATGAACACATAAACTTATTATGATGCCAGCCAAAGTGCACACTGGTTCTATTTCATCGCTCACTTGATAGTTCAATTGATATTAAACATTGATAAACTATGTCCTCGCTTGATTAAACCTTGATAAATTATGCCCTCGCTTGATTCAACCCTTAAGGATACTGAATCCAGCTCCCCTACGACATTTTTTCAGCTATTCTAGAGAGAACTGGAACTTGGTAATATATCTCCCAAAGTTGTTGATTCAATTCCAGATTGCCTTGAAGTGGATACCGCAAGCATAACACTTTGCGAAGTGGGCACAACTGCTACAACATCTGAGACGACAATCTCGTGTTGAATGGGTTTGCAACACATAAAGGTGTCCATGCCACTGGTGATCTATAGAACTACCAGTTGTATTTAAATCAATACCCATAGAAACAAATTACCAGATTCCTGTACGGGAGTAAGGGGAGACCGACCTACATTGCTCTGAAGAGGAGCAGGGGGATAAGACTGGCTTCCTTACTGAATCTGATTACTCCATAGTGCAGGGCGAGGGCCGACCACGGGGTAGAGCAAACAAAGCATTAGCAACTGAGTAATGATGTCAAAAGAGACACGTACAATGACTGCAACTCATAGACGGGAGGGCAACGGGTTGAGAAATGTGGGTGGACGGAATAACAGATCGGGGATGTTCTTCTTCAGTCCGTGATCAACTAATATCTCGAAAAAATGTAGCCCATAAAAATCCAGGGTGAAGTGTAGGCTAACCCTAGTCACGCGGCCATCACCGTAGTTCTCAGCGGTAGTGCTTCCAGCACCTTAGAAGAGCTTTCACGGCTCCGCTGGCGATGCCCGCTGACCAATGTGTGGTTGTGGCGATCGTGGGATCTGCAGTAGCCATGCGCTCGTGCAAACGCAGGGTTGACGAAGTCCATAGTGGGTGGTGGCACCGACAATGGACATGGCTAGTCATCCAACGAGACGCCAAACTACCTTTTTAATGGAAGCAGATGACATTACTGCAAGAGAAAATAAGGAAGTCGGTGCAAGGAAATACGATTAACCCTCAATAACAACATTACATCTAAACGGTGGAGATACGGTTGCACTGCACAATCACATGCCTAACACGCAAGGACAGAGATGAGTTTATTTTCAATCGTGCTTAGTATGGAAATAGTAGATAATCTAAAAATATTTTTCTCTATGTTACTGATTCGTCAAGAACTCATACTTTTTGCTCATACAAAGTACATGTCGAATTTACCATACACTCTTTATGTAAATGGAATATGGCCTATTTAGAAGACCGGGTTTACATTCATGTCTGTCAAAATCCGGTATGGCCCAGCCCATCTCTCCTTATGAGTGTAAGTATTCTCTATGTTTTGTATATGAGCTAGCACTTGCCTTTGGAAAAGGGGTGAATAGAAGTTAATGAGAAATACAATCTCATAAAATTGGATTAAATGGGATACAATTTTTTTACACAAGAATAGTAAAAACAATGCCAGAAAGCACTTTTTTAGGCTTGTCTAGAGAAATTTGATAAACTAGAATGATACAAAAAGTATCTGCATTACCCATGCACAAGGATTACAAAAAAAAATGATCAAAATTTTTCTCTAAAGAAGAAGACATGATAATTTCAACATATTAATCATAGAGGTGGTCAAGGATACAGTTGGAGCATCCTAATGACATCAGGGTGATTGTTCTCTTGCCTCCTATTATAGCCAAAATTCAATTAACCATTAATCTTTGGGCTAGAGAAACCCTAATTACATATAGCAGATTAGCCATATGACTTTCCACATGAAAATAATAACAAATTGGCTACTTTCATATTTTATATAATAATTATATTTTAGTTTAATATGTAATCTCATTATCAAAAAGACTACAAAAGTTAAATCTTTTAAAATTCTGTTATGATAGAAAAGATTCACAAGTTTGATGTAGTTGTTCAAATTAATCAGAGTATGGATATGCTAAAAATCTAAGTCAAGTAAGAAAGAAGAAACCATTTAATAAAAAATTATAATTATATATCAGATGCTTTAGTAGGATATGAATCAAGTCTAAATGCTTAATATGACACTTGGGTGGTATGTATTATGGGTGGAATGATTAGTTGGTCCACAAATTTCTCTAGTTAGACTAACTAGTTTAGTGGAGAGGGTGTATTATGCATTCTCTACTAGAATCGATTCAGTAGTACTTGATCGATTTACATTGTCTATCATAGGTCAACTAATACTGACATGATGGGAATGAAGATTTAGGTTGGGAGGTATATTGACGGTCATAAGATAATTTTGGTTGTAGTAATTTTTTGTTGATTTACTTATGATCAGAGTAGGCTAGTCGAGCCACACATATGACCAATTCATATGGCCAATTAGAGATAATGAAATAGAGATACTTGGGCCTCTAGTGAGGGGGTCACTCTCACGTCATTAGTCGGTCCAATATATTATTAGCCAACTAACTGTTCAGGGTTCTAATACACCATTTCATCCTATCACAAAAGATAAATAGAGCTTGATCCACTCAAAATCAATGTATAAAAGAAAAAGCATGACTATTTTGATGCGTACAATAACATACAAACCAAAAATAGAGAGTTGTGATCCTTTAAGAGATTTTGGTGGAAAAAGAGGGAGAAGAGCAATAATGAAAGAGAAGTAGTAAAAGCCAAGTAACTGAAACTAGGGTAAGTGTTTGGATGCATTTTATTCTTTTCTCTACCTGATTCATGGGTGAAATCAGCCACAACAATGAGATTTAGTTCTCTCATCTCTCCAACATTTATTTCTTTATCATGTAGGGTTCGATCGTACTAATGGGAGGGCCTAGAATAGAGATGTTGTATGGATGATCTGGAATTTCTTCCCAAATCCAGTTTTGGTGAGCTAGAATCCATTTCTAGTATGTGTAATCTAAATCCATGATGTGGATATCTACTTGTAACCTTAATTCAACATAAATTAAGATAAACAAAACAAAAATTGTATTTTCTTTTGTTCTTGATCTAGAAACCGTAAAGCAAAAATTTCATAATGCTAAAGTGAAATAAAAGATAGAAATTTATCATATTTGTAATTGTATTTATATTTAGAATAATATTTTGATCTTAATATAATAAGTAGGATGTAGTGACACTAGAACTCCCAACTTTGTCTTCATTGCACAAAATTGTAATATATCAATATGAGTGTTATTTAATTTCCTTTAAATTATGATTTGAATTTCATGCACTTAGGGTTTCATGTAGTTTGTAATACATCGATAATATGAATGCCTTATCACACTATAGTGTGCAAACATAAAAGTAAAATGCAAGAAAAATAACAAAAGGATGAAATCATATGATTATTATATAGATTTTAATTACAATAAGATGAGTAGGGTAATTAAGTTTCAAATAGATATTGATGATCTAAACATATAACATATATCATACTATATACAGTTGGAATAAGAACACGCATATTGAATATTGAAGTTTACAATGAGATAGTCATATGCGGGATGCGGGTGGTGTGTGTGTGGGGTGGGGGGGGTTAATCCTAAGGAGGACATCCACTTGAAGATATTAACTCTACCAAACATTAGTCAAATATTCTTTTTATCCTAGTTCCATGTTCAGTTGTTTTACTGAACGTACATTTGGTTGTAGTCTAAAGCATTGAAACAGGTAGTATAGGCCAATGACCCTTGACACTCTACATGAATACTCAAGTTAACGGAGCCCTCCAAATATTGGACCAATTGTTCATCTATTGAGACCATACATGGTGAGACCTATTTCTATCTCGGGTGATATTTTAGTACTCTTAGAATCTTTAGTCTATTCCAAGGTTTGCATGGTGATATTATAGCCTAGTTTTGATGCTTCACATGACATTGTATGCATTGTGTGGCTTCAAGAATATAATAAATGAAATAACAAATTATGTAACTAATAGTTACTCATTTATCATCTATTTTACTTCATATATTTGACATATTATAATCTGATTCCTAGTTCTTCTTACTTGGACCTAAAATGTCTACTCTTTTCAATTAAACTAAATTGTCACCTTGTTTCTTATGATTTTGTTCATTCTCTCAGATTTCATAATCAAATCACTTAATTGTATGTGGTTTTTATTATAGAGTTTATCATGCATTAATTTTTTTTCTCACACACCATGGAAAAAAATTATAGGTTGACTTTAGTGGTATACAAAAGATCTAAAAGAGAACTACCATTATTAGTAACTGAATTGTGTCATACAAGAGTTGCAAACTAGAAATAGTTAAGATGGACTCTTTTTATTGGTTGTTCTTGAGTTTGAGTGAGAGATTACATGATAAGTCTAGAAATGATATATATCACTATGATTTTGAGATGATTAGTTTTAACAACTAGTACTGGTTATTGTTATTTTTTTGCAAGCAATAAATGTAGTACTGATTTCTGTAGTGTCAATGATTATATAATCATCTAAATCAGGATCACTCATTATGGTGTCATCATCAATTTTAGTTGATGAGTCACCATCTTGTTCAATGTTTCCTTCCTTTTCATTCTGCTCCTGATCACTATTTTCATTCTCATTACTAGGATTTTGTAAAGGTTAAGGTTGTTCATTTGATATTAGAAGTTACAATACTATGAATTGTTTTGAGCTAATTCAATAGATATTTATTACTAGAATCATAGTGAATGAGTACTTTACAAAGGAAGGTATCCACATAGTCATAGGATGAAATTGAGAATAAATTTCAAAATAAATCATCATCCTCAATTTATATGAGCATGTAGTGTTCTACACAAAAATATATGATATATTGGCACTTAAGTGATTGGGGTTTGTGTCAATCAATGTATTGATATGTCACTTAAAATCATCCATATTAGCCATTCATGTAGTATTTATAGGTCTAACAGATTGAACAGAGTAAGACCCATAAGTGAGAAATTGGCCATCATAATATTCTAACAACATGTAGATGTGAACTAGATGCATTATTTCTATCATCAGAAAACACAAAAATGTCTTATCAATCTAATTTCAAGATACTTTTATTTACTTTTATCTATATGATCTTAAAAATGAAATTTATTCAATTACAAAGGCAAACAAATGTAAGCAAAGTAATTTTTCAGTTTAATTTCTAACTTCTGAATTCAAATTGTAGAGCAATAGTAATATGTGTTTTCCTCTACGCTTCATTCTTTACAATTTTTCAATTACAAATATAGATCAATGTAAGCAAAATGTAACTATTTTGTTTTAATAAATAATAGTAATTTCACCTTTAGTTTTAGAACCAGAGTAAAATGTAGTTACATGTGATTTGTAGTCATTACTGAAGGAATTGGTAATTTTTACATGTTTTGATTATGTTGACGTATTACTTAATGATGTCTTATATTTAATATAGTAAAAAAGATGATAACACTCAAAGGTTCCAAAGAACATTCCTCAAGTGGAAAAAAGATTAGAAATCTAGAAAAGAGAAGAGAAAAAAAGAATCACTTTGTCGAAGGAAGAGAAGAGAAGTGCAATAGCCCACCGGAGAAGACCAACAATGGTGAAGATAAGTACAATATATGTCTATTAAAGATGCTCCCATAGATCACCAATTCTAGCAATAGCTCCAAGGTATTTGGGAGAGAAGAAGTGTTGGAGTTATGAGTGAATGGTGTGAGGGAAAGATTAAGGCTAACATTGATAGGGAAGCAATGATCCTCCCTGGGGACATATTTCTAGGGTTGTGTCCCCAATGGAAAAAAAACCATTAAACCACAACTGTCGATTTTCTAATGCGGCCATGCGCCTCCTGAGTAGACATGTTGCTCCCATGTGGAAGCAATAGGTCTCACTATTATGACAAATGTGTCTCACAATGAGACGTATTCCTCCCACATGGCATTAATACATCCTTCTCTTGGATGTATTGGTCCCATAGGAGAGAAATCACTAGTACATATATCATCAATAGTGTTGGCTATTTTAGACCTTCGATGTTGGTTATGAACTGGAACCTAAGTGAGTAAAACTACAAATAAGGATCTTTGGCATCAATTTTTAGGATAATAGACAACAAATGACACAAACTTAGTGTCAGTTTCTAATAAGTGCAAAATTGGCATAACAATAGTCATGTATCGTGTGTTGTACGTAAACAAAATGATGACATAAGGACGTACATCATGAGGTTTTTTGAAAATTCCTATGTTGAAAGATATTCTACTTCATTGATTGTTTAAAAAAAATGATGATGTACTTCCGTATCAGTTTAAATTTTAACTGATAAGGAGAGTTGTGTGTTCATATTTTCTTAAAGTCTGACATTGAAAGATAGTCTATATCATCGATTCCTTAGAAAACTGATGATGCAATTTCTTATTAGTTAAAATTTTGGCTGATAAGGAGGACCATGTCATCTGGATTTTTAATAAATTGATGACTTAAATCTACATCATTGAGATTTATAAAGTAAACCATGTTGTATATCTAGTTTTTGTAATAGTAGGTCTATAGACCTAATGCACAGTTGTTCAGTAGAATGAAAAATCTACAATTCATTAGATCAGTAGGTTCCATCATGTGTTAAGCTTAATAATAGCCCAAAAGTACGTACAAACCCTACAATAATGAATGCATACAAGAGTCCACATCCACACAATTCATTCACACACATGCAGTTTTATTCTCATCGAGGTCCATATACCACACCATGTACTCTCTAGATACCCAATTATTATCTTGTATAGGACACTATAATTTTGTAGTTATGTGAAATATTAATAATAAAAGTAAGTATAGTTGGCATATGTATGTATTAGATTTAGAAAACTATGTTAACATTCTTCCAAGATATTGATTTGTGTTTTCTATCTTACTTTACTTTGATATTTTTGAATGCTTTTATGCCCCTATATGCTAAAGTAATACATTTGATTGAATTACCAAATAGCATGTAATGACGTAATTATTAACAGATATTGATAGATAAGGACAGTTACTTATGCTATAAGTGCCACTTTCATTGCATGTCCCCCACTACCTATTTTTCTACGGATCAAGATAATACACATATTGTGTCTCGGGGACAATTACCAGAAACTCCCAATGCCTATTACTAAGTGAAAAGAAGGCAAACAAAAGAAAAATCAAATTCTACAATAAAATACAATTCATAAGTCAAAATTATAAGCAAGGAGTCTGAAACTTATCAACATTGAGAGGAGTTGTAATCATTTTTTTTCAATAGTGTCAAAATATTTAAATACAATTGACAAGTAATAACTTGCACAACTTTCATTTGTATCCACACATCTAATTAATAATGGAACTAGAAATGGCATATTTGTTAATGTGAATTGTGCACTCACTGCATAAAAGTAACTATATGACATGTATATGGATTAATATCATCATCATCATCATCATCATCTAAGCCTCAGTCCCAACTATGTTGGGGTCGGCTACATGGATCCTTTGTTTCCATTCATCTCTATCATGGGTGATATTCTGGTTGAGATGTATAGATTCAAAATCTCTCTTTATAAGCTCATACCATGTTAATTTAGGCCTTCCTCTTCTTCAAAATTTTTTGTGTATGGATTAGTATATTATAAAAAAAAGTCAACCTATATATATATATATATGAGGTTAGGAAGTGTGTATCGGCTAGTACATGTAACTTATGTGTACTTATCATTAAAATGGCATATGCGGAGTATGCTCACAAAATCCAACCATACGAATTGATTTAGAAGTACATAGATTAGATGTCTTTAAAAAATCATCACCATATCTTATATGGATCATGAGATATAGCAATATATCATCCAACGATTTTGTAGTTTTTTCAACTTACCATTGATTACAAAATACACATATTCTTTCTTAGGATGATGTATGAATGTCAGATTGTGGTGATTTTTGATACACATATTATCTAAGGGGTATGAATCATATCCATAAGGTTAGATTGTTGAATAGAATTTCAAAATTATCATAACTGAAGATGGGCACATATAAGCTACATGTACTCAGGTACACAATTCTTTTAGCATATATATATATATATATATATAGAGAGAGAGAGAGAGAGAGAGAAGGAAGTAATAAGGCATAAAAGTGCACCATATCCAAATTTCTATCACTGTTGTATTCAACATATCATAAATAAAATAGCTCCATAATACCTGACGATAATAGACCAATGTCATGCTTCTTCCCTGCAACATCATTCACAATGTAGACCATCATAGCCAACACTTATTCTATAATGTCTAACCATAATGCTAACCCCTTGCACTTAGGACCTAGAGGGTCGAATAGGTCCTTTTCAATAAAAGTAGGTGATAGAATCTTTGGAGGAGGAATTATAGTAGGAACTGTAGGGGGATTCTTTGGTACTATGGTCTGCATGTATTCTCATATCAGTTGCCAATTACATACACAAATATGAAAGAATCACAAATATAAATACATTATAACTTTATCATACATTCTCATAGATAACTCTAGTTTTGGGCCACGCAACCACGCAACCTTTTGCCTCTCCTATCATGTCATTCTTGGGGTGGCAAAATGAAAGCGGTGTTTGTTTCCATTCTAGATATACAAGACTCATAGTCAAATGAAGAACATTGTCTAGCATTGGAGAACCATGAATCTTTTCACCTACAAGGTGTCAAAAATCCTTGCCCAATACCACACTATATAAGCTAGGTTCTAATAATGTAAGATGGCATTTTCTCAAAACCTACAATTTTGTATATAGTTATATATACTAAAACACAACATATTATAAATTCAACTGGAAGATTGTTATATCATAAATTGACTTACATTGTGCATGTATGGAGGGTCCATCAGATTACTCTCAACCGCCTCTATCTGAGGAGGTTCCACCTTATAAGAAGAGTGGTGTGGAAAAAGTATTGTCCAAGGAGGTTGAGACTAAGAAGCCTAAGATTGTCTCTATAAGGACCCTGACCTGGGATTTAAGCTAACCCTATTTGTTTTGCTTAAGTAATTTTCTTATAACTTTAATCTAATCCTTTGAGTTGTTTTGTAATCATGTGACACACTCATGTTTCAAGTTTAGCCCTGTTTGAATGTTGTTTGAGCAATGTTAGCCTGTTTTGGACCAAAGTGCAATTTACCCAAGATGAGGGGTTATCTTAAAATATGTCACATGATGAGTGTTCCCTTAGTGCTTTAGAATCATAAGAGGTATAATTATGCTATGGGACACCTAGTAAAGAGTTCAAGTACCACGTTGAGGATGTGTGGATGATGCTTGTGTTTTATGTGCTAGTTTTGGTGTAAATGGCAATTTACCCAAAGTGAAGGGTCAATATGCAATTTACCATCTCTAGAGTGTTCCTTACCTCTATTAGTATCATCCAGAGAAGAGAGAGAGAGAGAGAGAGAGGTGGGTTCCTTGTTTGGATCTTGGTTATATGGTAACATCTTTGGTGATATATGGAGCACATGAGTTAGGTATGTTATGCTCATATATGGGTTATCTTGTGTTAAGAGAACCTTGGAAAGGCTTCCTATCAGTTTGTGAATTGTATAGGGTTGTGCCTATCCGTTTTTGGGTGTGTAGGTTTGATCCTTATCAGTTTTTGGGTGTGTAGGGTTGTGCCCTATCGGGTTGTGAGTCTGTATAGTTAAGCCTATCAGTTTATGAGTATGTTGGGTTCTGCCATATCAGTTTGTGAGGGGTGTAGAGCTTTTTCATATTAGCCATGACCTTGGGGAGACCTACAGGATGATATCTAACCTATATCATATCATCATGACTTGCATGTTGTTGCATGTGGCCCCTTTCTCGTGGACAAGTGTCACCTAAGCTCCTAAGATGATGACACCTTCCCTTAAATCTATCTTCCTTCCCTCAAGTATATAACCCCCTCTGTCTTCACACAAGTAAATACTTTCATCCAATCTTGTTCTTCTCCTCTTGGTGGACGAGCTTGGAAGCTTAAGGAGCTATAGGAAGCCCCATGGAGCTTGGGAGGTTGAGTCCCTTGCTCATGGTGATTTCTTATTCAACTTCTATTTTAGTGAGTTATGTTTCTTTGATGACCATTCCTTTAAACTCTTGTCTTCATCTTCTTCTTCCACTTTGGCCATGTATCATACTTTGGATGAAGGTTATTTGGGACATGGTTCTCTCCTTCTTTCCTTCTTCTTGAGCTATCATAACTGCATGACATCTTCTTCTTCTTCCTTGAGGTGATGTTGAAATCGAGTTGGGACTCTTGATGGATCATGTTCAAATTGAGGAATGTGTGCTTTGGAGCTTTGATTATGGAAGCTTGAACTTTTGATGGAGACCTTCTTGAGTTGGGTTATATAACTCTTAACCTCATTTGTTATTATCACTCTTTAAGTTCTTAAGCTCTTCTTCATCTCTAGATCGTGTGCCTCTTATTTAGTAGTTAGTGATTGTTTTGAGGACTATTTTGATGAAAGAACTCTATTTAAGTTGCTACCCATGTCTTGCTCTTTCTTGCATTGATTAGTAGATGGACTAGTGACCGAATGTCCTAAGGTTGAATATTACTTATTCCACACATAGTTGGTGAATGGTCATCATGATTCATGTTGCTTAAACCGACACAACATGTTGCAAGTCATCATGACTTGGGAGTGCTAAGGAAGATAGGTTTTGAAGGATGCTAAACCGTCATGCCCTAGAAGATCTCTAAATTGAAATGATAGCTAGACTGTCATGCCTTTATGAGTTTAACCCATTATGATCGAGAAGTACCTAAACTGATATGTGTTTCTAACCCAATAGGCTTGATGATTTCTACCCGACATGCCCTAGATTGGGTTAAGCCAATATGCCTTCCTAGCTCGTCATGACCATGATGACATCTTATGTAATTGGTCTATTTTGAGTGCTAACCTGGGATGCCCATGATTGTGCATATGGCCCGAATGACCAAACCCTAACCCTAAGCAGCCCGTCACACTATGTGTTGCCCGTCATACCATGCATTTCCCGTCACCCTCCCAAGAAAATCTAAACTGATACACTACAAGGTGGGTTAAACTGATACACTTCTTGTGTAGTTAATCTGACATCTCAAGTCTAGCTAAACCATCACCCCTTATGTGCAGTGAACTCAACATGATTAGACAAGATGGTCTAAACTGATACACCTAAGGAGAGCTTACCCAACACACCATGATGTAGTCAATCCGACACAAGTGGATGATGTGAAACCGATAGCACATGTTGAGGGTTCAAGGGTATGCTTGGATACCCAATGATGCATACATATGAGCAAAGCATGATATAGAAGAGTGTTTTTTTGGATAATGTATGATTAATCTTAATTGCTTCTCTTAAAGCTAGTTCACCATATGATGATGTTAATATGAGTGGTTCATCCTTAACTAAAGAGATTTGTTCTGAAACCCATCAACAATGCAGGAAGTAATGGATGTAGGATTCAATGGTTGAATATACATATGATAACCTTAATCATGGAAGAGTATGACCCATGTGCTCATCGTAATGAAAGTTTATATTTCCTTTTCATATAATCTTAACTTGTGGAGTGAGGTTAATGACACGACTATGTGAAGACACATGTAATGGTGATGGTAAGCCTTGTTGGTATACATGGTGATAACATTTTTGTAGAAATCATATATACAAAGATGGTGATGGTAAGCCTTGTTGGAATACATGGTGACAACATTTGTGTAGAAATCATATATACAAGTCTAATGACCTTATAGGTGCCTTGTGAATAGTTTGAAGTGAAACCCTCTAGTTATGTAGCCTAAGGTTAAACTCTCCTTAGTATGATATGTGGTTAATGATTTGTAATAAGTAATAATGTATGGGGTCACCTAATGATGAAACATCACATTGGTGCAATAGTCAACATGTTTATATAATGCATTGTTGTAACCCACACACAACCTAATGAATATGATACACATATGCATTTATGAAAGGGTGATACCTGGTACTAATGGTACGGTGAGTGATTCATATCTAAGTAATGTTATTCAAACCTAATCAGTTCTAGAAAGGTGGGTTTTTGTGTGATTAGGGTTTGGTGGTGTAACCATGAAGTAAAACCCTAATTGGTTCTATGTGAAAAACATAGACCCTGATTCTAAGGGTAGGTCATATTATTGGGTGTGTATGAGTAGAAAGCATGGTATTGTACTCTCTCCCTCTCTTAACTACATAACTATAACCTTGTGAATTAATGGGGTGTTATAATTAATGAATATTGTGAAGATGGTTAAATAATGTCATGATTTGGCTATGAACCATGATAAGGGAACATGGGAAGTATGAATATGTGAATGTGCATACTTGGTTACATTAATTAATTCTTAGTCTTATACACTCCAATTGGTGGGAAGTAGTGAAAGTCTGAGATTTGATATAGAATGATGCTTGGGTACCTTATGTCAAATCAGTAGGAAGCGTAACCCTAAAATAGATATCTTAAGATGCAATGCTTGATTTAGTTAAATGTGTTTAATATGTTTTAACATATCCTCTCTCTGAACATAATGGCTAATGGTTTCCATTGAAAGTAAATGTGATGTGGCATGAGTAATACATATATGCTCAATGAGGCATGATGAGATAACCATGAATAACAAGTGTGATATGATGGGTCTTAGGACCTGGAAAAGGCTTAGTGTGTAACATACTGAAAACTCTTTGTACCTCTTTTACTCCTTTCTATAAGCTTTAATCTTCATTTTCGTTCCTTTTGTCCTTGGTCTTGATTTATAAGAAAATTAGTAGATATTGGTTAAGTATTTCCCATATAATCCCATTTCAAGGTTTCATGTACAAATGACTCAGTTAGATTTAGACAAGGAGTTTAATATGCAATTTCACTTTAAGAAATAAAAAGGAGATAAAATAATTCGTCCTAGAATCTTCTAGTGTTTCCTAGAATGTAAGAAACAAGGAGGAAATCCGAATTTTATAAAAGAAAGAAGATAAATATAATAAGTAAAAGAAATATGAGAAAATATGAGTAAAGAAGATAATTACAAAGATTTTGTAACAAACAAGATAATTTGAAACCATCATGATAATTTGATAGTCTAATTCGTGTCCTTGAGGAAAGAATAATTTAAGGGTCAAGAATTAGTTAAAATAAAAATATTAATTATATTATCAAAGGAAAATAGGAAATAAGCCAATAAAAAGAAATAAAATATTTAATGTTCTCAAATCAGGGAAAAAAACTTCAAATTCGTATTCTAGACATAAAAATAAGCCTCTGTGCAAATTTGCAACTAATTTGGATGATATATAAATAAATAGGAAAATAGGAGAGAGAAAGAGTGTAGAAAGTTCTAATTTATTTAATAAATAAAAAGATAATGTCATATTGAGAAGATAATTGCAAAATCGTGTTCCAAACCATTAAGAAGACTTGAGGGTGAAGTTACATTAATTTTAGATAATGTTATCACTCCTTTTGAGGAGGAGAGAGAAAAAGACATATTAATTAATTCACCTAATAAACTTTCTCAAAATGAAAAACTAACTTCATATTCGGATTCTACGCGTCGAAATAAGTCAGAATATGAATTTTCAAAATTTTTGGGCAACGTTTGAGTCTCCAAAATAAGAAAGAGAAAAACATTTAAAATATAAAGGTTTTAATTGACTTTTGCTCAGGGATATTTCCCTCACCTAATGCGCGATCGAACGGCCCAGGTTGCTCGATGGACCCGCGTCCATTGATCCAACGGTGCGCGGTCATCTCCTACCTTGAGTCGGATTAGGCAACAGGCTTGGATTTTTCATTTTCTTAAAATCGCAATATCTCGAGATTTACTCAACGTTTTCCATTGATTTTTGTTGCATTAGTTTCCTTGCGAGATTTCGCACCGGATTATCCCAACTTTTACGAGTTTTATTGCGTATTTGGGAAACGCCCAAGTTGGCCGCCGACCTTCTTTCCTTGCTCCTACCCACATCCTAGTTTAGGGTTCCTTGCCTATAAATATCTACACCCTCGCAAACGTAACCACCTTAGCAACCTGTTCGTGCTTCTAATTCGGAGTTTCGTCGAAGTTTGGACCTCCAACAAGCCGCCGCTAGTTCTCCCCTTGCGGCGCTCTTCCCTCTCTGCTCCGGCCACTTTGGTCCAAATTGAAGGTACCATCCTCTTCGTCTTCTCGTTCTCATTCTTTTGAGTATCTAAACGCAAGATTTGGTTGAGTATCTTGGATTTGCCCAAAATCGGGGCTTTGCCCACGTTTTCGTCGATCGGGCGAACGGAGGTTGAAGACGACTGGCTTTTTACGATTTTGCCCTTCGCCGCCTTTTTCTTTCGATTTTTCTCGCGCGGTATTTTCGTCTTTTCGCGGTCCGTCGGCCTCCACCGCTCGGCCGATCGCGAGCGATCGTGTGGCGCGGCTCGCCGCTTTCTGTCGCCCATCACCGCCCGGCCTCACCAGCCTTGCCTACGTGGCAGGCTGTGATTGGTCGAGGCTAAACAATTTTTATTAATTAATCTGTTGGTCAAAATTTAAAAATAAATAGTGTTTTGAAATCAGGAAAGCGAGATCTATCCAATAAAAATACTTTTGAAATTTGATTTCGTGTTTTGCGAAAAAGTGTTTTTAATATCAAATTAATTAATTTAAAATCCCTAAAATTAACCCTAAAAATCTATATTTCCAAAGTATACAATATTATATGTTATTTTGATCAGGAGAACCTAACTAAGTCGATTATGATGTTTTTAAGGTCTGAATCGAAGGTTTTTACAAAAAGTTAGTAAATTAGGGTTTCTAATCTTTTAAGTGAATACATGCAATTCTAATAAATGAATTAAATGATATATTAGGAAGTTTGGATCTTTAGTTCGTGAGAAGATCTGAAAAGGGATATTAGGACATCTGTGGCAAAGGTATGTGCTTAGTATGTGTATGTGTTTAGTTTAGTAGTCACATTGTACATCTACCTATCAGTTGGGAATTCTTAATCCAATACCTAGATTTTTCTTATGAGGTTTAATTGATCCAAACCATTGAATATCTTTGAAACCTAAATTGTCTTATTTGCCTCAATATCAGTTATAGTACTCTCTTGTTTGGGTATTTATGCCCCATTGCCATGTTGAATATATTTTGCTTATTCTTGCCATAAATCTCTTAGCATGAAATTAAATGTTCTATTTAAATTTTAAGTAGTGGTACTTATGTACAACCACCCATAGAGGGCATGTATAAAATCGCCCTAGGGGAATGTTTATTATTCTCCCCATTAAAAATTTGTAGGTGACTTGGAAATGTTTATAATTCTTCCCTCACCTAAGGTTAGAGGTTCGGTAGGTGCCTCAACCCTACTTAGTTAGATAGACATATTAATAAGCATGCTAAAATCCTTTATTATCTTTGTTAATGGCAAGTTCTTTAATGAAAACCTCATACTCTTTGATATCCTCTTACACCAAATACTTGTCTAGTTTACTTGTTAAATCTTTTCTTTGCCTTGGATAGATTAGTAGAGTAACACATACCTTTTTCTTTGTTTTCCCTCTTGCTGGGTGCCTTCCCAACCACCCAGGTGTTGGAGCTTTTCAAGCAGAAGAAAGGACTTAAAGAAAGATTCCTTGCTGTGTTCGTTTGCTTGAGGAGAAGGATGCCTAGGTTGCTATAGCTAGATCCTCTATTCATTCTTACCTTTTCTTTTAAGAAAACAATGATGTAATAAGCAATAAAGCCAATAGGAGGCTTGTAATTTCTTTTCTTTCCGCTGCTATTGACATTTTAATATGTATCTGGAATCATGCTTATTTAATTGGATTATTATGCAATCATCCTCAGAAGTCTAAATTTTTGTTAAAAACTTGTGGATGATGTATTTCCTTTAAATTTTAGTAAGGAGGTGATCTCGCCTCTTTACAGCATGGTATCAGAGCCTTTGGGCAACTATTAGGGCATGCAGTTGAGGCAAGGGTGTCTAGAAAGGATCAGGGCATGGGGGCTGGCAAGATTTTCCTCCGACCCACTAGCTTGGCATACGGGGACTCCTGTGCCCATATGATCCGGCCTGGCCTGCGCTGATACGAACTGCCCGAAATAGTATGCTTCTAGGCAATAGCATTCTAGTTATCCTTTTCTCATCTTTATTTCTTTTCCCTCTCATCTATGCCCCTTTACTCCTGAAAATATTAATAAGTTAATCCTAATTTCAGGAGAGGTGACCTGTTTGACAACATGAATCAGGAGTCCAACACCGACAACCTTGACACTCCGGCAACACCTGCTGTGAACCAATCGAACTCTGGTGTTCCTGCTTTCACACCTGAGCAAGAACTGGCGATGCTGCGACAACTGTTGTCCTCCACCATGATGGGACAACTCAACACCATAGCTGCTGTTGCTTCCAAGCCGAGGGAGTTCACCCTCACCGATTTCATCAAGATGCAGCCACCCTACTTCAAGGGTGAAAGTGAGCCTAACATGGTGGACAAAGCTGATGACTGGGTGTTGGCTCTGGATCGGACCTTCGAGGGTATGGCTTGCCCTCCTCACCAGAAGGTTCGGTTTGCAACATATGTGCTGGATGGACCAGCACGAGTCTGGTGGAATGGAGTTGCTTGAACCCGAGACACTTCTTCCATGGAGTGGTCTCAGTTCTTGAAGCTGTTCAGAGAGAAGTACATCTACCCCGCGTTCCTGAGGAAGAAGGAGGCTGAGTTCTATAGTCTCAAGCAAGGAAGCTTAAGTGTGGCCGATTACGTTCAGAAGTTTCTGTTGCTGGAGCGTTACGCCACTGATCTTGGAGCTGATAGGAGAGCAACCCTGTTCTTGGAAGGACTGAACTATCATGTTGGACGAAGCCTTGTTCCACAGCTACCCCTCTCGTTTCAGCAGATGGTGGATAAAGCTCTCGCCATCGAGTCATATCCGGGATTCCAGTCCTCTAGTAGCTTCAACAACAATAAAAGGAAGAACCCGAACCAGCACGAGAACCGTGGTCGAGATCGCTGCAACAGGTGTAACCGCCACCATCCTCCTGGTAGATGCCCCGCAAACAACGCACCTGCTCGAGTTGGCAATCGTCCTCCCCCAACCTGCCATGAGTGCGGCCAAGTTGGGCACATCCGACCTAACTGCCCTCGTTTCCAGCAAGGGCAGAATCCTGCTCAGCAACCACAACAGCCGAGACAGAATCCTCCACCGCGAAATAACAACAACAACCAGAATCCGAGACGCCCGCCAGCTGAGAGGCGGAATGGGAGAGTGTTTGCTCTCAATGCTGAAGAAGATGGTGATGGTAACGAAGTAATTGAAGGTACACTACACCTCAATTTGCATCCTTTAAAAGCTCTTTTTGACTCTGGTTCCTCCAATACCTTTATATCTAGCCAGTTTGCCTCTATGCTTGAAATTGAATCTGAGTTCATGGATCATGTGTTAGATGTAAAAACTCCTAGTGGAAAAATCTGCTCTTCGTATCTCCAAACTCCTACCCTGAACCTCTGTATATCCGGGATAATGTTTCCCACCGTTTTTGTCTTGCTTGATATGACTGTCTTTGACATCATCCTTGGTATGGATTGGTTGAAGAAGTTTAAAGCTGTTCTGTTCTGTGAGGAATCCAAGGTTAGCCTTTTCCACCCTGATGAAGGAAGAGTGTGTGTCAAGGGCAAGAAGCGAGGAGAGCGACAGTTCGTCATCTCTGCCATCAAAGCTGAGAAGCTCATCTCTCATGGGTGTAGAGCTTTCCTAGCTTCCATAGTTCTCAAAGCTACACCTCCTGCCCTGGACCATGTTGATGTGGTAAAGGACTTCCCAGATGTCTTTCCTGAGGAGTTGCCCGGGTTGCCACCAAATCGCGAGGTGGAATTCTCCATCGAGCTCGTACCTGGAACTTCACCAATATCGAAACCACCTTACCGTTTGGCACCTGCTGAACTGGCGGAGTTGAAGAAGCAGCTTGAAGAGCTTCTTGACATGGGTTTCATTCGCCCCAGTGTTTCTCCTTGGGGAGCCCCTGTCCTGTTCGTGAAGAAGAAAGATGGCTCGATGCGGATGTGTATGGACTACCGCATGCTCAACCAGGTGACAGTGAAGAATCGTTATCCGTTGCCACGCATCGATGACTTATTCGATCAGCTGAAGTCAGCCACAGTGTTCTCCAAGATGGATCTGAGAAGTGGCTACTACCAGATGCGGGTGAAGGATGATGATGTTCCGAAGACAGCGTTCAGAACTCGTTATGGGCATTATGAATTCTTGGTCATGCCTTTTGGTTTGACAAATGCCCCTGCTGCGTTTATGGACTTGATGAACCGAGTATTCCGCCCATACCTCGACAAGTTTGTGGTGGTGTTTATTGATGACGTTCTGGTTTATTCCGAGACGTTGGAACAACATTGCGAACACTTGCGGATTGTACTCAACACATTGCGAGAAAATCAATTATATGCAAAATTCTCGAAATGTGAGTTCTGGTTGAAGGAAGTGATGTTTCTTGGTCATGTGATTTCTGCCGGCCACATATCTGTTGATCCTGCAAAGGTGGAAGCTGTGACCAAGTGGAGTGCTCCGAGAAACCCGTCTGAAATCCGTAGTTTCCTTGGTCTAGCTGGTTACTATCGGAAGTTTATCAAAGGGTTTTCTGAGTTGGCTTTACCATTAACTAAGCTGACTCGGAAGGAAGTCAAGTTCACATGGACCCCTGAATGTGAGGATAGTTTTCAGAAGTTGAAGATGAGTTTGACTTCTGCTCCAGTGCTTGCTTTGCCTATTGAGGGTATACCTTATGTCATCTACACTGATGCATCCTGACAAGGCTTAGGGTGTGTTCTTATGCAAGATGGAAAAGTGATCGCCTATGCTTCTCGACAGTTGAAACCTAATGAAGCTAATTGGCCTACGCATGATCTTGAGCTGGCTGCCATAGTTCATGCTTTGAAGATCTGGCGACACTACCTCTACGGAGAAAAGTTTGAAGTCTTTTCTGATCACAAGAGTCTGAGGTATTTGTTGACTCAGAAGGATCTAAACTTGCGACAACGTAGGTGGATGGAATATCTTAAAGATTACAATTTCACCATTACCTATCATCCTGGTAAAGCAAATGTTGTAGCTGATGCTTTAAGTCGCAAGAAGGATGTTGTATGTGCTGCTCTGAGATGTTCTGTGTGGGAAAACCTTGAACATGTTGCCAGTTGGAGGCCTCGACCTGTTGCTTCAGTAGATGAAGATAAGTTGTGTGTTCATATGGCCAGTTTGTCTGTTACACCAACCTGGATCTCAGAAGTTTTGTCTGCACAGTTGGAGAGTTCCGAGCTGGAAGAGTTGAAAGCTTTAGCTGAGAAACCGCAATCTGACTTCTCTGTCGGAGTGGATGGTGCTATCCGCTTTAGACAAAGGTTGTGGATACCCGATGTTGGTGAATTAAGACAGAAGGTTCTGAGTGAAGCTCATGGTTCCAAGTACACTATTCACCCTGGCACAACCAAGATGTACAAGGACCTACAGCGAAGTTTCTGGTGGAAGAATATGAAGAATGATATAGCTCTGTTTGTGGCAAGATGCTTGACATGTCAGCAAGTCAAGATTGAACATCAACGACCTGGTGGTCTTCTTCATCCTCTTGAGATTCCAGAATGGAAATGGGAGAAGATCACAATGGACTTTGTTACTGGTTTCCCCAAGTCCAAGAGAGGCTATGATGCCGTTTGGGTGGTGATTGATCGGCTTACTAAATCTGCTCATTTCTTGCCTTTCAAAACCACACATAAAGTTGCTGAGATGGCTCAGTTGTATGTGGAATGGATAGTTCGTCTGCATGGTGTCCCTGCTGTGATAGTTTCTGATCGAGACCCGAAATTTACTTCTCGTTTGTGGGGTCAGATTCAGGAAGAGATGGGTACTGATCTGCGTTTCAGCACTGCTTACCATCCGCAAACTGATGGTCAGTCCGAGAGAACAGTTCAGATTCTGGAGGACTTGCTTCGTGCCTGTGTGATGGATTGGGGTGGTGCTTGGGATCGGTATTTACCATTAGCAGAGTTTGCTTACAACAATAGCTACCAAGCTAGTATTGGTATGCCACCTTTTGAAGCTCTCTATGGTAGACCTTGTCGTTCACCTTTGCACTGGGATGATGTTGGTGAGCATTCCCTGGTGAAGACTGATGACATGCAGATGATGCTTGAGAAGATACAGTTGATAAAGAAACGGATGAAAGCTGCTCAAGACCGACAAAAGATGTATGCTGATAAAAGAAGGTCTGATGTAAGCTTTTTAGTGGGTGACCATGCTTTTCTGAAGATCAAGCCTATACGTTCTATTGCAAGATCTAAAGTAAAAGGCAAGTTGAGTCCTCGTTATGTTGGACCGTTTGAGATCTTAGATAAAGTGGGAGATTGTGCATATCGCCTAGCTTTGCCTCCTGCTTATGACAAGATTCACAATGTGTTCCATGTTTCTGTGCTGAGGAAGTATGTTAAGGATCCGTCTCATGTGCTCTCCATTGAACCTGTGGAGATTAATGAGAACCTGACATATGAAGAGCTACCTGTGAAGATTCTTGACTCCCGAGTAAAGCGGTTGAAGAACAAGGAGATAGAGTTAGTGAAGGTTTTGTGGAGATACCATGGTTTAGAAGAAACCACCTGGGAGTTGAGAGATGAGATGTTACGTACTCACCCTTCCCTCTTTGTATGAGATTTCGGGGACGAAATCCTTTTTAAGGGGTGGAGTGCTGTAACATACTGAAAACTCTTTGTACCTCTTTGTACTCTTTTCTATAAGCTTTAATCTTCATTTTCGTTCCTTTTGTCCTTGGTCTTGATTTATAAGAAAATTAGTAGATATTGGTTAAGTATTTCCCATATAATCCCATTTCAAGGTTTCATGTACAAATGACTCAGTTAGATTTAGACAAGGAGTTTAATATGCAATTTCACTTTAAGAAATAAAAAGGAGATAAAATAATTCGTCCTAGAATCTTCTAGTGTTTCCTAGAATGTAAGAAACAAGGAGGAAATCCGAATTTTATAAAAGAAAGAAGATAAATATAATAAGTAAAAGAAATATGAGAAAATATGAGTAAAGAAGATAATTACAAAGATTTTGTAACAAACAAGATAATTTGAAACCATCATGATAATTTGATAGTCTAATTCGTTTCCTTGAGGAAAGAATAATTTAAGGGTC
The DNA here is from genome assembly GCA_963693085.1 of Alisma plantago-aquatica. NCBI lineage: Eukaryota > Viridiplantae > Streptophyta > Magnoliopsida > Alismatales > Alismataceae > Alisma > Alisma plantago-aquatica. The sequence goes on from OY856413.1 coordinate 753,424,988, forward strand.
AAGAATTAGTTAAAATAAAAATATTAATAATATTATCAAAGGAAAATAGGAAATAAGCCAATAAAAAGAAATAAAATATTTAATGTTCTCAAATCAGGGAAAAAAACTTCAAATTCGTATTCTAGACATAAAAATAAGCCTCTGTGCAAATTTGCAACTAATTTGGATGATATATAAATAAATAGGAAAATAGGAGAGAGAAAGAGTGTAGAAAGTTCTAATTTATTTAATAAATAAAAAGATAATGTCATATTGAGAAGATAATTGCAAAATCGTGTTCCAAACCATTAAGAAGACTTGAGGGTGAAGTTACATTAATTTTAGATAATGTTATCACTCCTTTTGAGGAGGAGAGAGAAAAAGACATATTAATTAATTCACCTAATAAACTTTCTCAAAATGAAAAACTAACTTCATATTCGGATTCTACGCGTCGAAATAAGTCAGAATATGAATTTTCAAAATTTTTGGGCAACGTTTGAGTCTCCAAAATAAGAAAGAGAAAAACATTTAAAATATAAAGGTTTTAATTGACTTTTGCTCAGGGATATTTCCCTCACCTAATGCGCGATCGAACGGCCCAGGTTGCTCGATGGACCCGCGTCCATTGATCCAACGGTGCGCGGTCATCTCCTACCTTGAGTCGGATTAGGCAACAGGCTTGGATTTTTCATTTTCTTAAAATCGCAATATCTCGAGATTTACTCAACGTTTTCCATTGATTTTTGTTGCATTAGTTTCCTTGCGAGATTTCGCACCGGATTATCCCAACTTTTACGAGTTTTATTGCGTATTTGGGAAACGCCCAAGTTGGCCGCCGACCTTCTTTCCTTGCTCCTACCCACATCCTAGTTTAGGGTTCCTTGCCTATAAATATCTACACCCTCGCAAACGTAACCACCTTAGCAACCTGTTCGTGCTTCTAATTCGGAGTTTCGTCGAAGTTTGGACCTCCAACAAGCCGCCGCTAGTTCTCCCCTTGCGGCGCTCTTCCCTCTCTGCTCCGGCCACTTTGGTCCAAATTGAAGGTACCATCCTCTTCGTCTTCTCGTTCTCATTCTTTTGAGTATCTAAACGCAAGATTTGGTTGAGTATCTTGGATTTGCCCAAAATCGGGGCTTTGCCCACGTTTTCGTCGATCGGGCGAACGGAGGTTGAAGACGACTGGCTTTTTACGATTTTGCCCTTCGCCGCCTTTTTCTTTCGATTTTTCTCGCGCGGTATTTTCGTCTTTTCGCGGTCCGTCGGCCTCCACCGCTCGGCCGATCGCGAGCGATCGCGTGGCGCGGCTCGCCGCTTTCTGTCGCCCATCACCGCCCGGCCTCACCAGCCTTGCCTACGTGGCAGGCTGTGATTGGTCGAGGCTAAACAATTTTTATTAATTAATCTGTTGGTCAAAATTTAAAAATAAATAGTGTTTTGAAATCAGGAAAGCGAGATCTATCCAATAAAAATACTTTTGAAATTTGATTTCGAGTTTTTCCAAAAAGTGTTTTTAATATCAAATTAATTAATTTAAAATCCCTAAAATTAACCCTAAAAATCTATATTTCCAAAGTATACAATATTATATGTTATTTTGATCAGGAGAACCTAACTAAGTCGATTATGATGTTTTTAAGGTCTGAATCGAAGGTTTTTACAAAAAGTTAGTAAATTAGGGTTTCTAATCTTTTAAGTGAATACATGCAATTCTAATAAATGAATTAAATGATATATTAGGAAGTTTGGATCTTTAGTTCGTGAGAAGATCTGAAAAGGGATATTAGGACATCTGTGGCAAAGGTATGTGCTTAGTATGTGTATGTGTTTAGTTTAGTAGTCACATTGTACATCTACCTATCAGTTGGGAATTCTTAATCCAATACCTAGATTTTTCTTATGAGGTTTAATTGATCCAAACCATTGAATATCTTTGAAACCTAAATTGTCTTATTTGCCTCAATATCAGTTATAGTACTCTCTTGTTTGGGTATTTATGCCCCATTGCCATGTTGAATATATTTTGCTTATTCTTGCCATAAATCTCTTAGCATGAAATTAAATGTTCTATTTAAATTTTAAGTAGTGGTACTTATGTACAACCACCCATAGAGGGCATGTATAAAATCGCCCTAGGGGAATGTTTATTATTCTCCCCATTAAAAATTTGTAGGTGACTTGGAAATGTTTATAATTCTTCCCTCACCTAAGGTTAGAGGTTCGGTAGGTGCCTCAACCCTACTTAGTTAGATAGACATATTAATAAGCATGCTAAAATCCTTTATTATCTTTGTTAATGGCAAGTTCTTTAATGAAAACCTCATACTCTTTGATATCCTCTTACACCAAATACTTGTCTAGTTTACTTGTTAAATCTTTTCTTTGCCTTGGATAGATTAGTAGAGTAACACATACCTTTTTCTTTGTTTTCCCTCTTGCTGGGTGCCTTCCCAACCACCCAGGTGTTGGAGCTTTTCAAGCAGAAGAAAGGACTTAAAGAAAGATTCCTTGCTGTGTTCGTTTGCTTGAGGAGAAGGATGCCTAGGTTGCTATAGCTAGATCCTCTGTTCATTCTTACCTTTTCTTTTAAGAAAACAATGATGTAATAAGCAATAAAGCCAATAGGAGGCTTGTAATTTCTTTTCTTTCCGCTGCTATTGACATTTTAATATGTATCTGGAATCATGCTTATTTAATTGGATTATTATGCAATCATCCTCAGAAGTCTAAATTTTTGTTAAAAACTTGTGGATGATGTATTTCCTTTAAATTTTAGTAAGGAGGTGATCTCGCCTCTTTACAGCATGGTATCAGAGCCTTTGGGCAACTATTAGGGCATGCAGTTGAGGCAAGGGTGTCTAGAAAGGATCAGGGCATGGGGGCTGGCAAGAGTTTCCTCCGACCCACTAGCTTGGCATACGGGGACTCCTGTGCCCATATGATCCGGCCTGGCCTGCGCTGATACGAACTGCCCGAAATAGTATGCTTCTAGGCAATAGCATTCTAGTTATCCTTTTCTCATCTCTATTTCTTTTCCCTCTCATCTATGCCCCTTTACTCCTGAAAATATTAATAAGTTAATCCTAATTTCAGGAGAGGTGACCTGTTTGACAACATGAATCAGGAGTCCAACACCGACAACCTTGACACTCCGGCAACACCTGCTGTGAACCAATCGAACTCTGGTGTTCCTGCTTTCACACCTGAGCAAGAACTGGCGATGCTGCGACAACTGTTGTCCTCCACCATGATGGGACAACTCAACACCATAGCTGCTGTTGCTTCCAAGCCGAGGGAGTTCACCCTCACCGATTTCATCAAGATGCAGCCACCCTACTTCAAGGGTGAAAGTGAGCCTAACATGGTGGACAAAGCTGATGACTGGGTGCTGGCTCTGGATCGGACCTTCGAGGGTATGGCTTGCCCTCCTCACCAGAAGGTTCGGTTTGCAACATATGTGCTGGATGGACCAGCACGAGTCTGGTGGAATGGAGTTGCTCGAACCCGAGACACTTCTTCCATGGAGTGGTCTCAGTTCTTGAAGCTGTTCAGAGAGAAGTACATCTACCCCGCGTTCCTGAGGAAGAAGGAGGCTGAGTTCTACAGTCTCAAGCAAGGAAGCTTAAGTGTGGCCGATTACGTTCAGAAGTTTCTGTTGCTGGAGCGTTACGCCACTGATCTTGGAGCTGATAGGAGAGCAACCTTGTTCTTGGAAGGACTGAACTATCATGTTGGACGAAGCCTTGTTCCACAGCTACCCCTCTCGTTTCAGCAGATGGTGGATAAAGCTCTCGCCATCGAGTCATATCCGGGATTCCAGTCCTCTAGTAGCTTCAACAACAATAAAAGGAAGAACCCGAACCAGAACGAGAACCGTGGTCGAGATCGCTGCAACAGGTGTAACCGCCACCATCCTCCTGGTAGATGCCCCGCAAACAACGCACCTGCTCGAGTTGGCAATCGTCCTCCCCCAACCTGCCATGAGTGCGGCCAAGTTGGGCACATCCGACCTAACTGCCCTCGTTTCCAGCAAGGGCAGAATCCTGCTCAGCAACCACAACAGCCGAGACAGAATCCTCCACCGCGAAATAACAACAACAACCAGAATCCGAGACGCCCGCCAGCTGAGAGGCGGAATGGGAGAGTGTTTGCTCTCAATGCTGAAGAAGATGGTGATGGTAACGAAGTAATTGAAGGTACACTACACCTCAATTTGCATCCTTTAAAAGCTCTTTTTGACTCTGGTTCCTCCAATACCTTTATATCTAGCCAGTTTGCCTCTATGCTTGAAATTGAATCTGAGTTCATGGATCATGTGTTAGATGTAAAAACTCCTAGTGGAAAAATCTGCTCTTCGTATCTCCAAACTCCTACCCTGAACCTCTGTATATCCGGGATAATGTTTCCCACCGTTTTTGTCTTGCTTGATATGACTGTCTTTGACATCATCCTTGGTATGGATTGGTTGAAGAAGTTTAAAGCTGTTCTGTTCTGTGAGGAATCCAAGGTTAGCCTTTTCCACCCTGATGAAGGAAGAGTGTGTGTCAAGGGCAAGAAGCGAGGAGAGCGACAGTTCGTCATCTCTGCCATCAAAGCTGAGAAGCTCATCTCTCATGGGTGTAGAGCTTTCCTAGCTTCCATAGTTCTCGAAGCTACACCTCCTGCCCTGGACCATGTTGATGTGGTAAAGGACTTCCCAGATGTCTTTCCTGAGGAGTTGCCCGGGTTGCCACCAAATCGCGAGGTGGAATTCTCCATCGAGCTCGTACCTGGAACTTCACCAATATCGAAACCACCTTACCGTTTGGCACCTGCTGAACTGGCGGAGTTGAAGAAGCAGCTTGAAGAGCTTCTTGACATGGGTTTCATTCGCCCCAGTGTTTCTCCTTGGGGAGCCCCTGTCCTGTTCGTGAAGAAGAAAGATGGCTCGATGCGGATGTGTATGGACTACCGCATGCTCAACCAGGTGACAGTGAAGAATCGTTATCCGTTGCCACGCATCGATGACTTATTCGATCAGCTGAAGTCAGCCACAGTGTTCTCCAAGATGGATCTGAGAAGTGGCTACTACCAGATGCGGGTGAAGGATGATGATGTTCCGAAGACAGCGTTCAGAACTCGTTATGGGCATTATGAATTCTTGGTCATGCCTTTTGGTTTGACAAATGCCCCTGCTGCGTTTATGGACTTGATGAACCGAGTATTCCGCCCATACCTCGACAAGTTTGTGGTGGTGTTTATTGATGACGTTCTGGTTTATTCCGAGACGTTGGAACAACATTGCGAACACTTGCGGATTGTACTCAACACATTGCGAGAAAATCAATTATATGCAAAATTCTCGAAATGTGAGTTCTGGTTGAAGGAAGTGATGTTTCTTGGTCATGTGATTTCTGCCGGCCACATATCTGTTGATCCTGCAAAGGTGGAAGCTGTGACCAAGTGGAGTGCTCCGAGAAACCCGTCTGAAATCCGTAGTTTCCTTGGTCTAGCTGGTTACTATCGGAAGTTTATCAAAGGGTTTTCTGAGTTGGCTTTACCATTAACTAAGCTGACTCGGAAGGAAGTCAAGTTCACATGGACCCCTGAATGTGAGGATAGTTTTCAGAAGTTGAAGATGAGTTTGACTTCTGCTCCAGTGCTTGCTTTGCCTATTGAGGGTATACCTTATGTCATCTACACTGATGCATCCCGACAAGGCTTAGGGTGTGTTCTTATGCAAGATGGAAAAGTGATCGCCTATGCTTCTCGACAGTTGAAACCTAATGAAGCTAATTGGCCTACGCATGATCTTGAGCTGGCTGCCATAGTTCATGCTTTGAAGATCTGGCGACACTACCTCTACGGAGAAAAGTTTGAAGTCTTTTCTGATCACAAGAGTCTGAGGTATTTGTTGACTCAGAAGGATCTAAACTTGCGACAACGTAGGTGGATGGAATATCTTAAAGATTACAATTTCACCATTACCTATCATCCTGGTAAAGCAAATGTTGTAGCTGATGCTTTAAGTCGCAAGAAGGATGTTGTATGTGCTGCTCTGAGATGTTCTGTGTGGGAAAACCTTGAACATGTTGCCAGTTGGAGGCCTCGACCTGTTGCTTCAGTAGATGAAGATAAGTTGTGTGTTCATATGGCCAGTTTGTCTGTTACACCAACCTGGATCTCAGAAGTTTTGTCTGCACAGTTGGAGAGTTCCGAGCTGGAAGAGTTGAAAGCTTTAGCTGAGAAACCGCAATCTGACTTCTCTGTCGGAGTGGATGGTGCTATCCGCTTTAGACAAAGGTTGTGGATACCCGATGTTGGTGAATTAAGACAGAAGGTTCTGAGTGAAGCTCATGGTTCCAAGTACACTATTCATCCTGGCACAACCAAGATGTACAAGGACCTACAGCGAAGTTTCTGGTGGAAGAATATGAAGAATGATATAGCTCTGTTTGTGGCAAGATGCTTGACATGTCAGCAAGTCAAGATTGAACATCAACGACCTGGTGGTCTTCTTCATCCTCTTGAGATTCCAGAATGGAAATGGGAGAAGATCACAATGGACTTTGTTACTGGTTTCCCCAAGTCCAAGAGAGGCTATGATGCCGTTTGGGTGGTGATTGATCGGCTTACTAAATCTGCTCATTTCTTGCCTTTCAAAACCACACATAAAGTTGCTGAGATGGCTCAGTTGTATGTGGAATGGATAGTTCGTCTGCATGGTGTCCCTGCTGTGATAGTTTCTGATCGAGACCCGAAATTTACTTCTCGTTTGTGGGGTCAGATTCAGGAAGAGATGGGTACTGATCAGCGTTTCAGCACTGCTTACCATCCGCAAACTGATGGTCAGTCCGAGAGAACAGTTCAGATTCTGGAGGACTTGCTTCGTGCCTGTGTGATGGATTGGGGTGGTGCTTGGGATCGGTATTTACCATTAGCAGAGTTTGCTTACAACAATAGCTACCAAGCTAGTATTGGTATGCCACCTTTTGAAGCTCTCTATGGTAGACCTTGTCGTTCACCTTTGCACTGGGATGATGTTGGTGAGCATTCCCTGGTGAAGACTGATGACATGCAGATGATGCTTGAGAAGATACAGTTGATAAAGAAACGGATGAAAGCTGCTCAAGACCGACAAAAGATGTATGCTGATAAAAGAAGGTCTGATGTAAGCTTTTTAGTGGGTGACCATGCTTTTCTGAAGATCAAGCCTATACGTTCTATTGCAAGATCTAAAGTAAAAGGCAAGTTGAGTCCTCGTTATGTTGGACCGTTTGAGATCTTAGATAAAGTGGGAGATTGTGCATATCGCCTAGCTTTGCCTCCTGCTTATGACAAGATTCACAATGTGTTCCATGTTTCTGTGCTGAGGAAGTATGTTAAGGATCCGTCTCATGTGCTCTCCATTGAACCTGTGGAGATTAATGAGAACCTGACATATGAAGAGCTACCTGTGAAGATTCTTGACTCCCGAGTAAAGCGGTTGAAGAACAAGGAGATAGAGTTAGTGAAGGTTTTGTGGAGATACCATGGTTTAGAAGAAACCACCTGGGAGTTGAGAGATGAGATGTTACGTACTCACCCTTCCCTCTTTGTATGAGATTTCGGGGACGAAATCCTTTTTAAGGGGTGGAGTGCTGTAACATACTGAAAACTCTTTGTACCTCTTTGTACTCTTTTCTATAAGCTTTAATCTTCATTTTCGTTCCTTTTGTCCTTGGTCTTGATTTATAAGAAAATTAGTAGATATTGGTTAAGTATTTCCCATATAATCCCATTTCAAGGTTTCATGTACAAATGACTCAGTTAGATTTAGACAAGGAGTTTAATATGCAATTTCACTTTAAGAAATAAAAAGGAGATAAAATAATTCGTCCTAGAATCTTCTAGTGTTTCCTAGAATGTAAGAAACAAGGAGGAAATCCGAATTTTATAAAAGAAAGAAGATAAATATAATAAGTAAAAGAAATATGAGAAAATATGAGTAAAGAAGATAATTACAAAGATTTTGTAACAAACAAGATAATTTGAAACCATCATGATAATTTGATAGTCTAATTCGTTTCCTTGAGGAAAGAATAATTTAAGGGTCAAGAATTAGTTAAAATAAAAATATTAATAATATTATCAAAGGAAAATAGGAAATAAGCCAATAAAAAGAAATAAAATATTTAATGTTCTCAAATCAGGGAAAAAACTTCAAATTCGTATTCTAGACATAAAAATAAGCCTCTGTGCAAATTTGCAACTAATTTGGATGATATATAAATAAATAGGAAAATAGGAGAGAGAAAGAGTGTAGAAAGTTCTAATTTATTTAATAAATAAAAAGATAATGTCATATTGAGAAGATAATTGCAAAATCGTGTTCCAAACCATTAAGAAGACTTGAGGGTGAAGTTACATTAATTTTAGATAATGTTATCACTCCTTTTGAGGAGGAGAGAGAAAAAGACATATTAATTAATTCACCTAATAAACTTTCTCAAAATGAAAAACTAACTTCATATTCGGATTCTACGCGTCGAAATAAGTCAGAATATGAATTTTCAAAATTTTTGGGCAACGTTTGAGTCTCCAAAATAAGAAAGAGAAAAACATTTAAAATATAAAGGTTTTAATTGACTTTTGCTCAGGGATATTTCCCTCACCTAATGCGCGATCGAACGGCCCAGGTTGCTCGATGGACCCGCGTCCATTGATCCAACGGTGCGCGGTCATCTCCTACCTTGAGTCGGATTAGGCAACAGGCTTGGATTTTTCATTTTTTTAAAATCGCAATATCTCGAGATTTACTCAACGTTTTCCATTGATTTTTGTTGCATTAGTTTCCTTGCGAGATTTCGCACCGGATTATCCCAACTTTTACGAGTTTTATTGCGTATTTGGGAAACGCCCAAGTTGGCCGCCGACCTTCTTTCCTTGCTCCTACCCACATCCTAGTTTAGGGTTCCTTGCCTATAAATATCTACACCCTCGCAAACGTAACCACCTTAGCAACCTGTTCATGCTTCTAATTCGGAGTTTCGTCGAAGTTTGGACCTCCAACAAGCCGCCGCTAGTTCTCCCCTTGCGGCGCTCTTCCCTCTCTGCTCCGGCCACTTTGGTCCAAATTGAAGGTACCATCCTCTTCGTCTTCTCGTTCTCATTCTTTTGAGTATCTAAACGCAAGATTTGGTTGAGTATCTTGGATTTGCCCAAAATCGGGGCTTCGCCCACGTTTTCGTCGATCGGGCGAACGGAGGTTGAAGACGACTGGCTTTTTACGATTTTGCCCTTCGCCGCCTTTTTCTTTCGATTTTTCTCGCGCGGTATTTTCGTCTTTTCGCGGTCCGTCGGCCTCCACCGCTCGGCCGATCGCGAGCGATCGCGAGCGATCGCGTGGCGCGGCTCGCCGCTTTCTGTCGCCCATCACCGCCCGGCCTCACCAGCCTTGCCTACGTGGCAGGCTGTGATTGGTCGAGGCTAAACAATTTTTATTAATTAATCTGTTGGTTAAAATTTAAAAATAAATAGTGTTTTGAAATCAGGAAAGCGAGATCTATCCAATAAAAATACTTTTGAAATTTGATTTCGAGTTTTGCGAAAAAGTGTTTTTAATATCAAATTAATTAATTTAAAATCCCTAAAATTAACCCTAAAAATCTATATTTCCAAAGTATACAATATTATATGTTATTTTGATCAGGAGAACCTAACTAAGTCGATTATGATGTTTTTAAGGTCTGAATCGAAGGTTTTTACAAAAAGTTAGTAAATTAGGGTTTCTAATCTTTTAAGTGAATACATGCAATTCTAATAAATGAATTAAATGATATATTAGGAAGTTTGGATCTTTAGTTCGTGAGAATATCTGAAAAGGGATATTAGGACATCTGTGGCAAAGGTATGTGCTTAGTATGTGTATGTGTTTAGTTTAGTAGTCACATTGTACATCTACCTATCAGTTGGGAATTCTTAATCCAATACCTAGATTTTTCTTATGAGGTTTAATTGATCCAAACCATTGAATATCTTTGAAACCTAAATTGTCTTATTTGCCTCAATATCAGTTATAGTACTCTCTTGTTTGGGTATTTATGCCCCATTGCCATGTTGAATATATTTTGCTTATTCTTGCCATAAATCTCTTAGCATGAAATTAAATGTTCTATTTAAATTTTAAGTAGTGGTACTTATGTACAACCACCCATAGAGGGCATGTATAAAATCACCCTAGGGGAATGTTTATTATTCTCCCCATTAAAAATTTGTAGGTGACTTGGAAATTTTTATAATTCTTCCCTCACCTAAGGTTAGAGGTTCGGTAGGTGCCTCAACCCTACTTAGTTAGATAGACATATTAATAAGCATGCTAAAATCCTTTATTATCTTTGTTAATGGCAAGTTCTTTAATGAAAACCTCATACTCTTTGATATCCTCTTACACCAAATACTTGTCTAGTTTACTTGTTAAATCTTTTCTTTGCCTTGGATAGATTAGTAGAGTAACACATACCTTTTTCTTTGTTTTCCCTCTTGCTGGGTGCCTTCCCAACCACCCAGGTGTTGGAGCTTTTCAAGGAGAAGAAAGGACTTAAAGAAAGATTCCTTGCTGTGTTCGTTTGCTTGAGGAGAAGGATGCCTAGGTTGCTATAGCTAGATCCTCTGTTCATTCTTACCTTTTCTTTTAAGAAAACAATGATGTAATAAGCAATAAAGCCAATAGGAGGCTTGTAATTTCTTTTCTTTCCGCTGCTATTGACATTTTAATATGTATCTGGAATCATGCTTATTTAATTGGATTATTATGCAATCATCCTCAGAAGTCTAAATTTTTGTTAAAAACTTGTGGATGATGTATTTCCTTTAAATTTTAGTAAGGAGGTGATCTCGCCTCTTTACATAGTGCCTAGTTGAGGTGATATCCTCTGGTACTGGAATGAGGGATTGATATCCCATGATAGCATGTTGATGATGATAGCCTTGTGGAAGACAGTGATACAATGGTATGAGGTGATGGGAACCATTTGTAGACTAAACAATGATATTTGTAGATGTATACTATGCCCCTTTTCTTTTGAAAGATTTGTTTGTGGTTTGTATGTTGTAACTTGGTTGATCTAAAAGACGCTTTAATTGATTTAATTAATCAAGTGGAATCTAATTATGTAGCTTGCCATGTGTCATAGATCCATTCAATGTCAGTACTTGTTGAATGGTGAAATGAGTTTAACTTAGAGCGCATATTTTGAATATGCGGGGGTGAGGACAAATATCCCCTTATGTCTAGGAATATGTGACACAAGATTGGTTGTGGGTCGTACCTGGAAGAGTGTCGCTTTCGACCATAGCTTAGTGATATGTTACACAGGCTTGGCTGCACGTAATATTCTGGAAGAGTGCGGCTGCGGGCCATAGCTCAGTTTCACTAGTGTCGTGACCTATACTAAGGTGGGATAGGTACGCACAGGTTGACTATATGTCACTAGAATCAGTTGACTTGCAATGTCATTGCATGTTCACTCATACTACCCGAGGAAGGTGAGGTTATTGATTTTGGATCTTCCACTAGACCTTGTGTGGCACCGATTTCGACTTAGCAGTGGTCAGTTGGATTTGAGTGGCACGACTCAAATCCTCAGGGCATAATAAATATGTAAACAGCCATGTAGTTTAGATGCCTAGGATCAGACACAAAAACATTGGATGAAGCCTTACCTTGCTCTTGTACTATTTAGTTTGTAACATTTATACATGTTCTTGGTATTCCTGTTTAATTAACTAGTTGTTTTATTATTCATTGGCAAGTGCATATTACTACTCTATTTACTTCACACATGAGTTATATGTCCTTTAATTAATACTATTCAATCTTCTCAGTATATTAATCTATCTGCTTAGTTATTTGTGATAATAATAAAGTTGGCAGAGAGTTTTATATCTGGGTGGGACTGTGTGTCTCACCCCATTTGTTAAATAACTTTTTAGATGGGCATACATGCTGAGTTAAAGATCATGTGGCTGAGGATATAATACGAGAAGAAAACTACACCTGGTGGATCATGGTATATGGATAGTGTCTAGTAATAGAGTCTTCTGTGGCGTCCTTGTACAATCAGGTCCTTGGGGCTATTCTCGATATGTTTTGTGGGCATGATGATGGATATGTGATGTTTGGTTTATGTGCCTCTGGTAGTATGTATCTATATGTGGAACTGTTATTTTATGTAATAGGTTGATCAGAATATGATGATGTAGCACCTTGAATATATGTAATGAAATGCAAGAATTGGCTCGTGTAATAATTCTCAACTCATGGTGCTTGTTGCAAATCGGTTTTAATTTCCTGTGATTTTCGGTAATCCTCTGTTTAGGTTGATCGTGGTTTAAGTAATGAGTAATCTTGCTTTGTGTGACAAAGGGTGTCACATTTGGTTGGTATCAGAGCTCTAGGTTCGTTGAGTCTACAGGGACACTAGGACTAGGATTAGGATGGTGTCTAAGATAAGAACATGATATAAAATATGGTGCATACAACCTAATCTCAGTACTTGAGTACCCTGGCCAGGTATTCAAATGTTGAAGAAAAGTTAAGTATGGAACTTTTAGATTGATTTCACTTTGATTACTATGATCAAGTAATCATTTTGGAACAATCTAAATAGAATAAAAATCAAGAATCATGATACTAATACCTCCATTATACTACAAAAAGGGATAAGAACTACACTATCATTCACTAAAACTTGAATGGTTGGTGATTAAAAAAGGAAAATATGATAAAAGAAGTTCTCGAAGCTATAATTTAAAGAAATGTATGAAGAAAAAGACATATAACCATGTGCTAATAAAGTAAGTCAAAGTGTAAAATTCACATAAGATGAAGAGAATTCCTGAAACAAGGATGAAGTGAGAAGATAAATAAGAAAAAATGGTAAGTTAATCTTAAACCAACCCATGAGTATAAGAAATTATAAAGTGTAATCCTCATGATATGTGAAAGGAAACAAGGGAGATGATCCATATTCAATAAATAATATGTAAAGAATAATGATCCTTTTCATGATGGAAAGATGAGAAATATGGTAAAATAAGGAAATGTTCATGAATATGAAGAGCAATAATCAAAGAAAGAGTAATGACATGTAATCATCCTTATAGTTCCTATGCTAATGGCAAGGAAATAAAGATGAAACAAGTTAAAATGATACAAGAGCAGTTGAAAACGCGTGAAATAATCAAAGAAACTGATAATCCCTTCACCTTGATAAGAAATATTGGGGTAATGATGTAGCAATCAGAGGAATATGTTTCCTTGTGCTTTTCCTTTCAAGGATGTGGCTGTCAAGTGGGTATTATGTCACTTGATGTGCATAGTTTAGAAGTGATCTTAAGATGGATACTCTGGTAAGTATTAGTGGTCTTGGTTTTTGTTCCAAGATAGGGATATCTGTGATATAAGATGTCTCACGATGAAAGAAAGACTTGTCTGATATGTTTAGGTTTGGCAGTAGCAGTAGAGTATGGATGTGTTGAGTATGTGTTATGTCTTTGGCATGTGTGATGGATACCAAGGTAAGGAATCCTAGTATCCAAGTGGTGTCAGTTGTATGGTTGAGTGAGAACATGTCACTTGATAGAATGATTAGGTGTTTGGCTACCAAGAAATGATGGACTTTGAATCAATCTAGTTACAGATGCTCAACCTATAGTATGGATGCCACATGTTAGGGGTTTATGCTATGCATAAATATAACATCAACAAGGATGCATAAGATCAAGAGACAATTGCAAGATCTTCTTCGGTAAAGTTCATCAAGCTGAGTATAGTCCCTGGGAGTACTCCTATCAGTCTTGCAAGTAAGAAAGGTTCCAAGAAGATTATTCTTTGGCTATATATGGATAGGAAGGGTTTACACTCCCTATCTCGGTCAGTTAAGGTGGCATATAATATCTTGAGTTACCTTTGAGATAGTTTTTCTTGGATAAGTGGCCTCTTCTTATGGTAGGAGGATGTACAACTGAGAATGAGTAAGTTGGTAGGATAGTTGGTAAGAGTAAGTCTAGTGTGGAGTCAGTAGATTAGAGTAGCGTAGCAGAAGAATGATAGGTTTTGTAGTCCCAAGTAAGTGACAGAATGCATCTCTACTTTTCTTTGGAAGAGACATGTTGAGGTTTGATAAGGGTATGGTAAAGTCCCAAAAATCAAGAATCTTATCATACGATGTTATAAGTTGAGGAGGTGATATGTAAGAAAGAGTTGACGCCTGAGTTGGATAGGTATGTATAGTGCTTCTTTGGCTAAGAAAGTATCACCTAGCATTGGGTTGATTCTACAACCAATGATGGAAAAGCATAAGTTGAGTGTGTGTCATGTGCAACGATCTCGTGATGACCTTGGATGCAAGAACAGTATTTTGGTCAAGCCTTGTGACATCAAGTAACTGTGTGAAAGTTCGAAGGTATGATGCATGAGTGGTGGTTGTCACCTTTCGCTTGGGATGTTGGGGGTGAAAGCCTCGTTAGGGGTTTATGACTTGTAAGGACCCTGGCCTGGGGTTTGTTTTAACCCTATTTGTTTTGCTTAAGTAAGTTTCTTAGAACTTTAATCTAATTCTTTGAGGTGTTTTGTAATCATTTGACACACTCATGTTTCAAGTTTGGCCCTGTTTGAATGTTGTTTGAGCAATGTTAGCCCATTTTGGACCAAAGTGCAATTTACCCAAGATGACGGGTTATCTTACAATATGAAATGTGGTGAGTGTGTCCTTAGTGCTTTAGCATCATAAGAGTGACAATGATTCTATGGAGCGCCTAGTGAAGAGTTCAAGTATCAAGTTGAGCATGTGTGGATGATGCTTGTGTTTTATGTGCTACTTTTGGTGTAAATTGTAATTTACCCAAACTAAAGGGTTAATATGAAATATACCATCTCTAGAGTGTTCCTTCCCTTGCTTAATATCATCTAGAGAATATAAATAGAGAGGTGGACACCTTGTTTGGATCTTGGTTGTATGGTAACATCTTTGGTGATATATGGAGCACATGAGTGAGGTATGTTTTATTCATAGATGGGTTATCTCAGGTTAAGAGAACCTTGGAAAGGTTGCCTATCGATTTGTGAAGTGTGTAGGCTTGTGCCTATTGGTTTGTAGGTGTGTAGTGTTGAGCCCTATTGGTTTGTAGGTGTGTAGGGTTGTTCCCTATCAGGTTGTGAGTGTATAGAGTTATGCCCTATCAGTTTATGAGTATGTTGGGTTCTATCATATCAGTTTATGAGGGGTGTAGAGCTTTGGAATATCTTCCATGACCTTGGGGGAGACCTGGAGGACGAGATCTAACCTATATCATATCACCATGCCTTGCATGTTGATGCATGTGGCCTCTTTCTCGTGGAAAAGTGTCACCAAAGCTCCTAAGATGATGACACCTCTCCTTTGATCTCTCTTCCTACACTCAAGTATATAACCCCTCCTATTTCACACAAGTAATCCCTTTCATCCACTCTTGTTCTTCTCCTCTTGTTTGATGATCTTAGAATCTTATGGAACTAGAGGAAGCCCCATGGATCTTGAGAGATCGAGTCCCTTGCTCATGGTGATTTCTTGTTCAACTTCCATCTTGGTGAGTTATGTTTCTTTGATGGCCATTCCTTTAAGCTCTCTTCTTAATCTTCTTCTTCCACTCTCAGCCATGAATCATACCTTGGATGAAGTTTGTTTGGGACGTGGTTCTCTCTCCTTCTTTCCTTCTTCTTGAGCTCTCATAACCATGGCATCTTCTTCTTCTTCATTGAGGTGATGTTGAAATCGAGTTGGGACTCTTGATGGATCATCTTCAAGTTGAGGAACATGTTCTTTGGATCTTTGATCATGGAAGCTTGAACTCTTGATGAAGACCTTCTTAAGGCAGGTTATATAACTCTTAACCTCCTTTTTTATTATCACTCTTTATATGCTTAAGTTGTTCTTCATTTCTAGATCGTGTGCCTCTTACATGTTACTTGCTAGTGATTGTTTCGAGGACTATTTTGATGAAAGAACTCCATTTAAGTTGTTTCCCATGTCTTTCTCTTACTTGCTTTGATTAGGAGATGGACTAGTGACCGAATGTCCTAAGGTTGAAGTTGACTAAATCAACACTTTGGTGGTGAATGGTTGTCATGACTCATGATGCTTAAACTGACACAACATAATGTAAGTCATCATGACTTGGGAGTGGGTAGGTTGATAGGTTTGAAAGGATGCTAAACCGACACGCCCTAGAAGATCTATAAACCAATATTATGGCTAGACCATCATGCCTTGATGACGTTAACTCGTTATGATCTAGAAGTACCAAAATCAATATGTTTTGATAACCCAATAGGCTTGATGGTTTCTACCTGACATGCCCTAGATGGGGTTAAGCCAATATGCCTTTCTAGCCCATCATGGCCATGAGGACATCTTATGTAACTAGTCTATTATGAGTGATAATCTGTGATGTCCATGATTGTGCATATGGCCTTCATGACCTAACCCTAACCCTAAGCAACCCATCACACTATTTGTTTCTGGTCACACCATGTGTTTCCCGTCACACCCTTAGGGTGGTGTTTCCCATCACCCTCTCAAGAAAGTCTAAATAGATACACTACAAGGTGGGTTAAAGTGATACACTTCTTGTGTAGTAAATATGACATCTCAAGTGTAGCTAAACCATCACCCCTTATGTGTAGTGAACCTGACATGATTAGATAAGACGGTCTAAACTGATACACCTAAAGAGAGATTTCCTGACACACCATGATGTAGTCAAGGTGAAACAAGTGGATGAGGTGAAACCGATATCACATGTTTAGGGTTGAAGTGTATACTTGTATACCTAATGATGTACATATATGAGCAAAGCATGATATAGAAGATTGTTGTTTTGGATAATGTATGATTATCTTAATTTCTTCTCCTAAAGATAGTGCACCATAAGATGATGTTAATATGAGTGGTTCATCCTTAACTAAAGATCTTCGCCCTAAAACCCATCAACGATGTAGGAAGTAATGGATGTAGGATTCAATGGTTGAATATCCATATGATAATCTTAATCATGGAATATTATGACCCATGTTATCATCTTAATGAAAGTTTATATTTCCTTTTCATATAACCTTAACTTGTGGAGTGAGGTTAATGACACAACAATGTGAAGACACATGTGATGGTGATGGTAAACCTAGTTGGAATTCATGGTGACACCATTTGTGTAGAAATCATATATACAAGTTGAATGACCTTATAGGTGCCTTGTGGATAGTTTGAAGTGAAACACTCTACTTATGTAGCTTGAGGTTTGACTCTTCTTAGTATGATATGCGGTTAATGATTTGTAATAAGTAATAATGTATGGGATCACCTAATGATAAAATGTCACATTGGTGGAATGGTAAACATGTTTATATAATGTGTTGTTGTAACCCACACACAACCTAATGAAGATGATACACATATGCATTTATGATAGGGTGATACTTGGTATTGATGGCATAGTGAGTGATTCATATCTAACTAATGTTATTCAAACCTAATCAGTTTCAGAAATGTGGGTTTTGGTGTGATTAGGGTTTATTGATGTAACCATCAAGTAAAAACCTAATTGGTTCTATGTGAAAAACATTGTACCTGATTCTAAGGGTAGGTCATATTATTGGGTGTGTATGAGTAGAAAGCATAGTATTTTATTCTCTTCCTCTCTTAACTACATAACTATAACCTTGCAAATTAATTGGGTGTTATAATTAATGAATATTGTGAAGATGGTTAAATAATGTTCAGCTTTGGCTATGAACCATGATAAGGGAACAGGAGAAGTATGAATATTTGAATGTTCATACTTGGTTACATTAATTAATTCTTAGCCTTATACACTCCAATTGGTGGGAGGTAGTAAAAATCAGATATTTGAGATAGAATGATGCTTGGGGACCTTATGTGAAATCAGCAGGATGCCTAACCCTAAAATAAAGATCTTATGATGCACTGTTTGCTTTAGTTAAATGTGTTTAATATGTTTTAACATATTCTCTCTCTGAACATAATGGCTAATGGTTTTCATGGCAAGTACATGTGGTGTGGCATAAGTGATATGGCATCAGTAATACATATATGCTCAATGAGGCATGATGAGATAACCATGAATCACAAGTGTGATGTGATGGGTCTTAGGACCTGGAAAAGTCTTAGTGCCTAGTTGAGGTGATATCCTCTGGTACTAGAATGAGGGATTGATATCCCATGATAGCATGTTGATGATGATAGGCTTGTGGTTGATAGTGATATAGTGGTATGAGATGATGGGAACCAGTTGTCGACTAAACAATGATATATGTTGATGTAATATTGTTCCCCTTTTCTTTTGAAGGATTTCTTTGGGGTTTGCATGTTGTAACTTGATTGATGCTAAAAGACACTTTAATTTGTATAATTGATCAAGTGGAATCTAATTGTGTAGATTGCCTTGTGTCATAGATCCATTTAGTGTCAGTACTTGTTGAATGGTGAAACAAGTTAACTCGGAGCGCATATTTTGACTATGTGGGGGTGAGGACGAATATCCCCTTACGTCTAGAAATATATGACACAGGATTGGCTACAGTCCATACCTGGAAGAGTGCATCTTTGGACCGTAGCTCAGTGATATGTGATATGGGATTGGCTGCAGGCCATACCCCTGGAAGAGTACCACTGTAGGTCCTAGCTCAGTTTCATTAGCGTCGTGACATGTACCAAGGCGGGGTACGTTTGCACAGCTGGACTATATGTCATTGGAGGTAGTTGACTTATGATATCACCGCATGTTCACTCGTACTGACCAAGGAAGGTGAGTTCGTGGATTCCATCTCTTCCACTAGACCTTGTATGACACCGATTTTGACAAAGTAGTGTTCAATTGGATTTGGGTGGTACGACTCAAATCCTTAGGGCATAATAAATATGTAATCATCTGTGTAGTGTACATGCCTAGGATCAAACATGGAAACATTGGACGAAGACTTTCCTTGCTATTGTACTATTTAGTTTGTAACAATTTTACATGTTCTTCATATTCCTTTTTAAATAACTAGTTGTTCTATTATTCATTGGCAAGTCCATATTACTGCTCTATTAACTTCACACATGAGATATATGTCCTTTAGTTAATTCTATTCAACCTGCTCAGTATAGTAATCTATCTTCTTAGTTATTTGTGATAATAATAGAGTTGGTGGAGACTTATATCTCTTGCGAGGACTGTGTGTCTCACCCTGTTGGTTAAATAACTTTTTAGGTGGACGTGCATGACGAGTTAAAGATCATGTGGCTGAGGATATAATACAAGAAGAAAAATACACCTAGTGGATCATGGTATATGGATAGTGTCTATTAATAAAGTTCTAAGTGTCGTCCATGTACCTCAGGTCCTTAGGGGTATTCTTGATGTGTTTTTTAGACATGATGATCGATATGTGATTTTTGGATTGTGTGTTTGTAGTAGTATGTATATATATGTGGAACTGCTATTTTATGTAACATGTTGATCGAAAAATGATGATGTAGCACCTTGAATACATGTTATGAAATGCAAGAATTGGATCTTGTGTAATAAATCTCAGCTCATGGTGCTTGTTGCAAATTAGTTTTAATTTCATGTGATTTTCGGTAATCCATTATTTATGGTTGATCATGGTTTATGTTTTAGGTAATCTCACTTTGTGTGACAAAGGGTGTCACAGTCTCATTACTTCTTGTATTATCTTTGCAAATATGTTATGCATCTCTTCTTGTGATGATATGTCTTTCTTGATAGATTTGTGCTTTTACTCAGATGTACCAAAAAGGACATTATGCCAACACCATCTCCAACAAACCTAACATAGCCATATGCTCTTGATTATCTAGATAAACCATCAATTCATCCCTTTGGCCCTTAGGGATGAACTTGTCTTCTTGTCTTTGCTCATAGAGACCCCACTAATTAGCATTAATAGTAATTGGTTAATAAAAAAATAATAATCAAGGTCTAAATGAACATGCACTTAGAGAGTGGATTTTTTTCATTTTTGCATCTACCTCAGTGGTTACTGGTTTGGGTATTTCTTTAGAGTGCCTTGTTCTTGCATCTATCCACTCCTTGTGTCAAGGTAGAGGTTCATGAGTAATATAAGATTCAACATACCTAGGAGTAGGCTTCTCAATAGAAGGTGCTTGTTGTCTCTATTGGCAATGTCAGACATAACCACCTGGACCCAACTTGTGCTCATTCACATTCTTTGTACAAATTTATTTTCTAACTTTGTGTATAGTATGCTAATTATGTAATACATTGAATTCATCTGATTAATCATAACAATGTATTTTAAAAGCGGCTTAATACCCTGAATTAATAGGTTTGCCTTTAAAAAATAAATGCTTATCCATATTCTTGTAAAGATAGGTCTATTGCTCATTGGTGGTGTTCTTCCGCTTGTCTCTCATTATGTAATCTCTTGTAGGATTTGTCCTATAATTCCTCAATATTCTCCAACATGATTGCAACATATTTTCACGATGCAATTTTTCATCAAGGTCAAATATGACCTACAAAATTTCATATACTTAATGACATATATTTAAAAATATAATTGTACATTTTAAAAAAAAAGTGATTATCTCACAACTACGTCCTTCCATATGAGGTCTTTAATGGTAGGATAACCTTTATTCTAATATTCTACAATTATTGCCACTTTGCTACAAATGAAAATCCCTAAATATTTCATAAAATAATTGTGATTCTTCCTAGTAGAATTTCATATTTCATCAATGGAAATAGACAACTTTAGACATTCTCCCCTTTGCTTTGCTAAGTTGTTCATCAAAGTGATGTCTCTTTTACATGAAAGATCTTGCTGCTCCACAATAGACCTAAGAATATCCACACGATGCTCATCTTAAAATGTTAAGAAACACATATAAGTGATCAAGAATGTAACATATATTTTTCTAATTGAGAATGTTAAATGCAATATAAAACAATATAACTTACACTAGGGTGATCATCATAGTGCACATCATCACAGTCCATATGCTCATGAAGCTCATCCTCATGGTCAGACACCATCTAAAATGTCATCTTACACTTAGTCATAGAATGAAATATGAGTGGTAAAGAACGTAAAATGCACATCTATCATATGAAACATGTATAACTGTGATAAAGAATGTAAAATTTACATCTAGAATATAAAATTTAAGTAAAATGAATGCCTCTAGTATTGATTGAATCGTTGATCAATTAATATTATTTTTGTGTGATCCCCATGCATATATTTGTAAGTGTTAGCTTCAATATTTACACTGGGCAAGCCAAATGAGAATGGACCAGAATCATCATACTTGTAATAGTACTCTTTTTCATCTATAGGATCTGCAATGAATTGTGTTTTTCCATTAAGACTAAGGAATCATTTTTCATTTACAAGATAATTGATATGCAATATGTGATTCATTTTTTATGCCATGATGAATATTTCATCCTTCTCACCAATCTTTTCAAAATTCACTATTGTGAAATCCAATTCATCCACAACAACTCCTTTTTAGCTATCAACCCAATTACACCTAAAGATGGGAAGTCAAAAATCTATGTAGTCAAACTTCTATATGTCTTCAATAACATCGTAATAAGACATTTTAATTTCATGTGGACTCTTAACCTTTGCACTAGAAAAACACAATGAAGAGACTTGAAGGGTGACTCCACTATTTTGGAATACACTCTTATCATCTTAACATTTTGTGTATCATGAACATCCATTTATGCCAAGCCCTTTGCAAGATATCACATTTATTTTTAGTTTAAAGGCAAGTCATTTGATATATTAAGCAACGTGATTCATCCCATCAATACAAATCTCAAATCTTAAATTCATGACTTCTTCACCAAATTCAAGGTATAATAAATCAATTGTCTTCCATTGAGTGGAATCAATTGCATGTCATAGAATCCCATAATTGTTTCTCTTTACCTTTGCATGACAAGCTAAATTTTGTGCATCTATGATATTTTTAAACAAGTATTGAAATTTTGATATCATTTGTAGACACCACATCACCTAGGTAGGAGATACAGAGTTGACCTTACTTGAAGTCATCATTTTGTACCTTGGTGTGCCACATTTTGGACAATCTTTCAAATACATATAGTCCTTTTTAGATAACATAAATTCACTCGGGAATGCATGTATCTTCTTACCCTAGATTGCCATTGTGAACAACATTTTCTTTGTTTTCTATGTTGAGATTGGAACCTCATTGCCTTTATAAGGAATTTATTTTGATAAAGACAACATAGACTAAAAATTTTGTTGCTTCATCTATTTATAGACTTTAGAGTATATGATCTCAACACAACGCTCAACTTTATAAATTTAGTATGACCTAAGTATAAAAGTCTCTAAGAATCATGCATAGTATTTCCAAAAAAGGAAGGTAGATCAATAAGATTTACCACAAAAGTATATGGCATTGTGTCAACCATGCCTATTAGAATCATTTGGTTCGCTTCAACATCGTCAGCAATTTCTCTTCAACACAAGTATCATTGTGTACATCTACTAATCTCATAGTAGAAGTTTCTTCATGCCAATGCCATTCTATATTGCCCTATTAAATCTAATTACACATGACATGACATTTGATTTCATCAATAGTCTCGATTTTCCAGTTGTTAATCCAATTCCTTCATGGATAATAGAAACTTATTAGGTCATTTGCAATGTTATTTTAAAAATCTTATGAACTGATCAAGACCATTAATAAACTCTAGAGTGTGGAAACTTGGAATAGACATCCATTATCGATCCATTCCATCATCATTGGGAAAATGAGTACTTACTCAGGTATTCAATTTTAAAAGGGTTAGGGTTTAGATATTAGGGTTTAGGTTAGGGTTTAGAGATCACAGTGAAAACAAATATGGGTTAATTTGTACCACTTGTAGTGAAATATAGCTTCAGATAAGGCAATAAAAACAAAAAATTAACTACCAAATTCCCATTTGAAGAGTATATCACGTCAATAACTATGTAATGGGGAGGAGGGTTACATGGATTATACCTAGTCCAAGAGCAAGTCTAACAACTATCCCTTGTTGTAACATGTGTCTTTCTTCAAATTGCACCAAGACAACCTCAATAACGGCCTCATGGTTGATCACCATGGATGGTGGTTGCCTTCATCCAATTAGCAGGTGGCAATGGCCTCCTCATCTTTATAGTAGTCCACATGGACCACAAGGAACTCATGTATTTCTAGTTGAATGGACAAGAAGGAGTTGTCCCTTCTAATCAGTGTGCTAGCATTGACTTTCTCTCTCAATTGCCTCTCCCTTACTATTACTTCCTTCGATGGGTGGGACTTGCTCAGGCTCTCACATTACCACAATTGTAAGAAGACAACAATTGTCAGAGCTTATTTTCGTGTCTCTAGAAAGCCACAACTACTCCTCTATTTATAGGAGGGTCGGGAGATCAAGTCTAAGTAGGAATTGAAGAGATGTAATATCATGAATTCTCTTGAACATGTGAATGTTGAAACATTCAGTTCACTAATGAACAGATCGGCTCACACATGAGATGATCGATTCAACCATTAAACCATTTATTTCACTATGTTTCCCAATTGCACTTGTATTGGCAATGAATATTTTATTAATGCACAACATAACATCAACACTAATCCTTGGTCTAATCTAATTGATCAACTAGATGTTGGGGCCGGAACATGAACTAGTTGGTTCACAAATCTGAGTCGATCAATTCACTTACTGAACCGGTTTTCTAGGTTGAAATTGTTCTCCAACTTTCTATTCACTTGGGTAGCATTGATGTGTGACTAGGCACTACTCTCTGCTTTTGATGTCATAAGCTAGTTATGGACATTCACTGCCAACATGATATGGGACCTATAGGGACACACACATAGGAACTCATCTAGAAGAGGAATATCATCTTGAATGATGATTGGATTGATTACTAAAGTGTTTAGGTACTCAATCATGCAACAGATCAACTGACAATACTTCCAGCCAATCATCTCACAGGGTGAAACAGCCGTTTGGAGTGCCAAACAATTGGCTCAAATGTTGAGATGAGCGTTATCATGCTGATTGGAACTATATTGGGTGAAGTTATACACGAATTAGACCCAACTGATCAGCTCATTGGGTGAATTGATCGGTTCGTTTGAGTCAATGGAAGGTTCTAGCAACTTCCCTGAATTCGTGAGAAAATTTGATCATTTCGATTGCACAGTTCTTGTGTTACAAGGAATTAATGTTTAGCATTTATTGGTAACAATTTGCCAACTTTGTGTGCAATTGGGAAACTACGAGACAACTGTCTGGGTTGCCAGACAACCATCTCATGGTTTGCAGGTTGTGAAAATTTAGGATCTTCCAGTCCTTTCCTCTCCCACACACATCCTGAATAGATTGGGAACTCTGACCCTAACCTCACCTATAAATAGAGGGGTATTGGGAGCTTCACAAAGCACAACACAAACAATTGAGAATCAGTTGCTCTGACATTTTTTGTCCTCTCAGGTTGTGGTAACCAAGAGAGCCCAAGCAAGTCCTACCCGACTAGGGAGGGATAGCAAGGGAGAGAATTATTGAGCATCATTGTTGTGGGAGAGTAGGTTGGTGACTAGTATACTAATAGGAGGGACAACTCCTTCCTGTCTGTTCTAGTTGAACGACATAAGTTCTAGTTGGTCTATGTAGACTACTGTAGAGGCAGGATTCCTTTGGTTGCTGCTACAAAAGCAAACTCAGTCTGCAATCTGTGGCGAGACCACAGGAGTCACTACAAATTTTGTCTTGTCTGTTGTTTATGGTGAAGACCAGGAGTTGCACAGCCACTGTCCAAGAGCAACTAGAAGATAGTTTCATTGCAATGAGTTGTTGTCATTGGACTTGTTCTAGAACCAGGTATAACTCATTAAACCAATCCTTCCTATTTCATAGTAGTTGACGTGATCTTGTTGTTATGATAATAGGGACACATAAAATTTTTGTTTCTGCTCCTATACTCTGTGCCAATATTTCCCAATAGTGGTATCAGAGCCACATCAATTTACTATGTTTTAGGATAATCGATATGATCGGATTTTTGATTTTATCACTTATTTGTTGCTTACGATGCAAATATGTAAACTCTCTGATATGTGTATCTCATCAAAGACCACAATCCCAAACTTATATTATATATATATATATATATATATATATATATATATATATATATATATATATATATATATATATATGTGTGTGTGTGTGTGTGTGTGTGTGTGTGTGTGTGTGTGTGTGTGTGTGTGTGTGTGTATGTGTGTGTGTGTCTATATATATGAAATTTACACGGGTCGCCCTAAAAGGAATTTTAATGGTAGATGTGTAGCACGGTTATGGCCAATAACCCAATATTTGTGTGTAGTTGGATGGTTTGGCTTTATTGATGTTTATCTCAGTCTGCATACCAAACCTATGTCTCCTTATTTCTAATGTAAAGTTAATTCATTCTTATCTTTGGTCCCCTCAAATGTAACTCAATGTTTCTCTCTACCATGTAATCATAGTAATAGGATAGTTTCTTTCTTACAACGATGGAGAAGATGATCATCGTCAGGCTAGACAACTATCCCAAAAGGCCCAACCAACTGTCTGGATAGTGTCCAGGCATCGATTGGACAGGAGGACCAGCCGACCGGCCAAGAGGCGAGATGATCGGTTTAAGGGTTGAACCGATCTAACCAGATTGGGAAGAACAAATCTACACCAACAATATGTTCATAAATGTGATGTGATGATTGACCTAGCTGGTAGTAATTCCTTATGGCTGCAAGGAATTACAGTAGACATGGCCATAATCATCACTTTTTTTATATTGTATGTTAACGTTGTGGGTATAGCATGTATATAATATGTACTATATATATGGTGATTGGATACAATATATGTATATAATATATATATATATATATATATATATATATATATATATATATATATATATATATATATCCCTCAATTAAACATACTGAGTCTAAGATGCTTTCTAATAGAAATACTCATGAAAATCTTATTCGACTAAGTATAGGTTATTCCTTCGCATGGTATGTCGTTACCTCATGGATGTGTGATGGTAGACATGTAGGTTCTGCCTTCACAGGGTGCATATCTATCATATTGTCTATTGTATCAGACTTAACTGGTGATTCTTAGAGCGTCTAAGCCCAGAAGCATGTAGATCATTATGGCAAGGAGTTTTGCATATTGTCTATCAAGAATTGCATTAGATGTAATTGATAAAAGTTTCCAACCTTGGTAATAAACTATGTTTTGCTGTGTTGGTCGGGCAATAGTTTAATTATTTTGGATCTTGTCATTTGAAAATTGTTTTGCTACAATTTTCTGAATTGATACTTGAGGGTTGTTAATTTGACCAAAATAATGAGAATGGTAATTAATTAAAGACCTAATTATTATCGCCCGATTTTTACTCAAATCAAATCAAATCAAAAATGAGTTTTTGATAAAATTGTAAATTCTTTTGTAGAATCAATGACAATAAACTAAAATCACTTTTCTCTGTGATCGGTCCTTGAGAAGGACAAACTTAATGGGAACAACTTCCATGATTGGTTCTGGACACTGAGAATCATTCTCACATAGGAGAGCAAGATCTATTACCTGGAAACACCTAAACCAAATGAACCCCTTCTGACTACACCTAGGGCTGATAAGGATGCTTATAAGAAGCATACTAAAGACGTTGTGGAGGTCAAGTGTTTGATGCTATGCGTCGTGAACTATGAGTTTATAAGGATGCATTAGAACATGGATGTGATTGAGATGGTCACACGTCTCAAGAACATGTTCCAAGATCAAGCAAGACTGGAGAGATGCAATGTCTCCAAGGCACTATTCAAATGTAACATGGAAGAAGGAGGTCCAGTAGGTCCTCATGTAGTCAAGATCATTGGGTATGTGGAGAACCTAACTAGACTGGGATTCCCCTTGGGAAAATAGTTGTCCACTGACATGATTCTGCAGTCTCTGCCAGAATCATATAGTTAGTTTGTCATGAACTACACCATGAATGACTTTGACAAAACATTGACAGAGTTGTTGGGCATGTTGAGAACAGTTGAGGACAAATGAAGAAAGACATGCCCAAGTCTATGACGGTGATCAGTAAGATAAAAGGGAAGTCTAAAGGCAAATGCAAAGCTAAGAAGAGTTCTAAAGCTATCCAGAAGCCCAAGTCTTCAGATCTCAAAGCAAAGGGAGGAGTGAAGAAAAGAGGCAATTGTCACCATTTGATCCTATAAGCAATTAGGGATTCATCCCTTAATTGACACTTAATCACTTAGGTACTATTAGGGTTTCAACCTCTGTACTTTCATTGATTGTCATTACTAATCATCATTGGATCAATAGTACATTCATCATCACATTGGACCTCCATTACGTAAGGTATCCAAATGAATTAGGGTTTACTATTCATCCTAATTAGTGATTTCACATGTAGGCAACCTCTTAATAGGGTTATACATGAAATCGGCCTCAATTAGGGTTTACATCATGTATTGGATCCATGCATTTGTTATGCATTAATGACTAGTACCATTAAAGGTATCTCCCACCTAATCACATTAGGTTTTCAAAAAGGTTTGATCCATTGGACCTTCAATGACATAAGGTATCCAATTGAATTAGGGTTTTCAATGTTGATTCCTTCAATCATTGAATTCATGGAACCAATCATCAATTGGACCTATATCATACTTCAATTGAGTTAGGCTTCAACTCACGATTCCTTTGGAGTTAATCCCTCAAATTTGGAGGGTTATTTGAAAAATTGATTGGATTTCATCATTAACGACTTCTTTAGAAAACTTAGCTTTTAGATAATTTACAGCTTATTTGAAAGTTACAGGTACTCAACATTGTAAGTGAAAAACTCACTTCTAAAGTCCTTGGATGTCCTAGGCCGTTTACTTCTCCTAGGTTCAACCATTTCTTCATAATCATCACATTCACCAGCTAGGACATTGGAAAAGAAATTGTCCACTCTGGTTAGAGGAACTAAAGAAGAAGAAGGAAGGCACATAGGCCTACACTTCAGGTATGAACTTTATAATATAAAATTGATTACTTCTTCATTTTGGTATGTCATACCAAATAGAGATTTGATATACTTGATGTGTAGGATCTGACAAGAAGTAAAAGCCCCCATGGAAGGACAAATATGGACAAGGCAGAGTAAGAGTTTGTTGAATCTTTAGTCTACATCTAAAATTTATCTTATCCAATGGGCATGTAATAGAGTTAGTTGAGCTTCTATTTCATTATGCCAACAAATAGAAACATTTGCTTTAAAGCATCTCATATGACAAGGATGATGAATAAATAAAGTGACATATTAATATTTCTATTTCAAAAGATATGATCTTGCATGGCAATGCCCAAACATCTAAATGGTCTTTGTACAAAATATTTTGAGATGAATGTTTATAACGTTAATACTAAAGGATTATGATTGATAACTCAAGACTATTATTAGAATTAGTCACATTGGACCTACACATAAGAAATGCATGTTTAAAATACATATTGATGTTAATTTAGATTCCCTTAGTTAATGAACCTAAGGAAACATGTAAAGCCTTATTTATGCACAAAATGACATGACATCCTTCACTAGATGTAGTGGGAGGATAAGCCTTCCATCAGACCACATATATGTGATGCATAAATATCTTATGGAATGAATGCTATAGATAATTACTTATGATTCATATCATTTACTGGTAATATGATGATATATACCCAGCAAAATAGGAACATAAATCTCTTGAAGTGTTCAAAGAGATTATAAATGAAGTAAAACTTAGATGAAAGTACTAAGAAACTTTGATGAAATCAAAGTTGAAAAATACTTTGCATCAATACCTTGAGAACCTTCAGGAAAGAACAATGATAATGTAACACAAGTCAAATCCATATGAACATAATGATGTGTCAGAATGAAGGAATTATACCGTGATGAGTCATGATATCATTATCAATTAAACTAATCTTCTTGTATCCTCATAAATGCATACCTATCACTAAATCATGTACCATCTGAGTGGTTTATAATACATCATATATGATATGCTTTGGGAATGTCCCAATATGTCTAAGGGATCAAAATTGACATTGAGAAAGAAGTTTCTTTAAAAGTTTTATCCACAAACCATAATTGTAAAATGCTACTCATAATCCCAATTCAATAACCAAATTGTTTTGTTGAAAGGATAACTGAGTTCCTAAAGAATCAGTGGTAGTAAAAAGTAGAACTCAAAATGTTTGAGGTCGACAAGGAGGTACAATAAGAACTAAGAGAATCACAAATTGTTGTAGAATCTCAAATTCATCACATGACACAGAACAAAATAGTTCTAGTAGAATGCATCTAAAATTGGAGGATTGTGTATCCAATGACTCAAATAAGTTGGTCATAACAAGATGAGCCAACTAATTGACTAGAATCTATTAAATACCATAATATGAGTAATGGCTCATGGCCATTATGGGATCTATGTAAGATTACAAGGTAGGACCTTGATAGCTCCACCTAAAGGGGTAATACCCAAAGGGTGCAATAGGGTCTTGTGGCAAAGATCTATGTGGATACCATAAAAGGACAAATTAGTTGATAAGTGTTTTTCAAATGAGTTCAAGTTGTTGAACATGATAGAAATTCCTTTACCAATTGTCAAGCTTGATGTTAAAGTTAAAATAGACTAAGATATTTAGCACATGAACATAAAAATCATATTTCTTAAAGGGAATACATGAGAGGATGTGTATGTGACAAACCTAAAAGGTTTAATAACTTGAAGAATGCAAATAAAGTCAATAAACCATAAAGTTCAATATGGGATTGAAACAAGCATCTTGGAGGAGGGATCGTTTGATGTGACACAATAGTCAAAGAGTTTGACTTGAATCCATACAAAATATGAAATATGTTATTACAAAAGATTTAGTGGGAGCATATATGAATATTCCATATATGATAAGGAATAACATCTCAATATTGTGAATACTGAAATTTGGTATAGAAAATCCCTCCAGGAATGAATTATTAAGTGAAGCATCTTATGATAAGGATCAAGACCTATAAGATAGATATTAGATGTTTCCCAATATAAGTTTGAGCACATGCAATAGCAATGTGTTGAAGGAGTTCAACACAGAAGGATTCAATGAGAGAGAATCTAGATTAGTCTCTCATGAACCATATGTTCCAGTTCTTTTGTAGAATGGAAATAACATGATTAAGATGTCACGGTTGTAGAAATGGATCTATCATGAATGGTATATATGTACTTATACCATATAATCTTGTATGTGTTGGATATGATAAGATGATATTGAATTCTAACAAGGGTTATTGGAATGTCATTAAAGATATCCATTAGTACTTGAGAAGTACTTAAGGATAGATTTCTAGTTGATAAAGATAGAAATAAAGGAAGAGATGGATGTAAAAGGTTACATCAATGCAAACTTCCATAATGACAAAAGTGACCGCAAAGTAAAATATGTTTGATTTAAAAGGAGAAATGTTGTTAATTGGAAGGGTTCTGAACTAATAGCCATTAATTCTATTCTACAATAGAAGTCGAGTATACTTGTGTTATGAAAATAGAGTGATACTATATGGATCCAAAAGTTCATATGATGAACTTATAAATGTTCCAAACACTAATGACTAAGTAGAAGTACAGTGACAACAGTCAATGGAGCTACTTTTAGGCAAGGAACATCAAATACCATATTACGGAAATCTCTCTAATATGAGAAACCGTACAACTAAGAGATAAGAAAACATGCAATAAACCAACTATAATAAAATTGTTGCTAACCAGCTGAATTAGGACTAGCGTAGTATAAACATGGGGGAAATGTTTAGATCACTAAAGAATGAAATCCATGGGTGATTGGTTCTAAGTGAAAGTCGGAGTCTTTTTGTAAGGTATGCCCAGAGATCCAATCATATGATGATTGACATGGCATAAACCATAAAGGATTTGATTAGTATTGATAAAGGCAAGATTCCTATTCATTATGCTGGATTTAGTTATGAGATAATGAGGAAACATCATGAATGCCTAAAGAATGACAATACTCAATGATTTATGTCTTCAAGAATGTGACTTGGAGAATGAGATCATATGAATGCAAAGAGTATGTACATTCTTCTTATGTCCCTATTGAATTGTTACTCTAGAAGGTAGATAGACACCAGTAACACATAAGACTATAGTGTGGGTTGATTGATGATAGAATCCCATTAGTCATGTTATGGCAACATCAAACCAAGCACATGGATACATGTTGGGGAACAGTGTATCGGTCAGACCCACCTCAAGAGTGACACATGGAAACCATCGTCGGTGCTCATATTCATCTCTCATAGTGAAGGTGGTTATTATGATTCTTAGACCTAAAATAACTGCACTCATCGCGTGTCATTGGGTATGCTTTGACATCATCAAATGCAGTCCTGAAATGGGTTGTCACAAAGGTGATGATTGGGTGACTTTAATAGATGGGGACTGATTCTAAGTGATAGAGATAGAATTTGTCCCTCTGACTAGAGATTGAACTCCTAGCCACTTGATAAGTAAGACTGAGAAATGCATGTGCATGCACATGTGAATCAATATATGATATTGAGGTCACATTATCTCAGACAGTCTGCTCTTGGTTCAAGGAACATGGATTGAATATTGAGAGGATGACGATTCCATACCTTGAGTTCATCCTAGATATCAGAGACAAAGGAATTTTACAATCACTGCAACACCTTACATAGATTTTAGGTTGAAGGTGTTCTCCAACTTTCCATTTTCTTGGATAGCACTGATGTGTGACTAGGCACGGCCGTCTGCTTTTGATGTCATAAGCTAGTTATGGACATTCATCGCCAATGTGATATGGGACCTATAGGGTCACACACATAGGAACTCATCTAGAAGAAGAGTTCAATCTTGAATAATGATTGGATTGATTACTAAAGTGTTTAGGTACTCAATTTATGCAACAGATTAGTTGACTGCACTACTAGCTGATTGTACCATAGGGTGAGATGGTCATTCAGAGTGCCAAATGATCGGCTCAAATGTTGGTGCGAGTGTTTGGTTTGTCAGGCTGATTGAAACTAAATTGGATGGAGTTCTACATAAATCAGACCCAACCGATCGGTTCACCTGGAGAAACGATCGCCTCATTTGGGTCGGTGGAAGGTTCTGTAAACTTTACCGAATTCATGAGAAATTCAATCGTTTCGACCGCACAATTCTTGTGATGCAAGGAATTAATGTTTAGCATTAATTGGAAATGAATTGCCAATTTCTTATGCAATTGGGGAAGTACAAGACCACTGTCTTGTAGTGTGAGATGATCATCTCACATTCTATATGTATGGGTCGGCATACGACCATCTTTTGGTTCACATGTTGTGAAAAATTAAGATCTTTTGGTCCTTTCCACTCCCACACAGATCTCGAACATACTAGGAACCATGGCCCTAACCCCGCCTATAAATAGAGGGGTATTGGGAGCTTCACAAAGTACAACAAAAACAACACAACACAACACAAAAAAATTGAGAATCAATTGCTTTGACAATTTTTGTCCTCTCTAGTTGTGATAACTAAGAGGCCCCAAGAAAGTCCTACCCGACTAGGGAGGGATAGAAAGGGAGAGAATAACTGAGGATCATTGTTGTGGGAGAGCATGTTGGTGACTTGTACACCAATAGGAGGGACAACTCCTTCCTGTCTGTTCTAGTTGGATGACAAGAGTTCTAGTTGGTTCATGTGGACTACTCTAGAGGCGGGAGTCCTTTGGCTTCTTCTTGGAGAGAAAAGTCAATCTACAGTCTGTGGTGAAACTGTAAGAGTCATTGTAGAAGTTGTCTTGTCTATTGTTCATGGTGAAGACTAGGAGTTGCACAACTACTATCTAAGAGCAACTAGAAGATAGTTGCATCGCAACAAGTTGTTTTCATTGTACTTACTCTAGGACCAGGTATAACTCGTCAAACCATCCTAACTATTTCATAGTAGCTGGAGCAATCTTGTTGTTATTGGAATACAGATAGATAAAAAAAAATTGTTTCCACTGCGATACTCTGTGTGCATATTTCCCATCAGTTACATCATTATCTCATAACTAAATAAAATAGAATAAATGGAATTACATTTTATTATTAATCAAATTGTTTATAAGATATGCCACTAGAATCATCATATGATTGACTCTCTGGGAATACATACCAATAGACTCCCACTTGCACTTAGAGCCAATCACTCATGAATCTTGTTCCAAGTGAACTAACATGCCCATCATGCTTCTACTGTGAAAGTATTTTTGTTAGTGGATCAACAACATTGCCTTCAGTCAGTATTCTGTAAATCTTCACATCTCCTTGCTATATGATCTCTCATATGAGATGGCACTGCCCTAGTATGTGCTTGGAATGCTCATGTGATCTGGGTTCCTTAGCTTGTGCAATAGCTCCATTGTTGTCACAATACAACTTTATTGTGTCAATAATGCTTGGAACCACCCCAAGTTTAGATATGAACTTCTTGATCCAAACAGCCACCTTTGATGCATTGGATGCAACAATATACTCAACCTCGATTGTAGAATCACCAATGGTCTCTTGCTTGGAACTCATCCATTTCACAACTCTGTTGTTGAGGCAAAAAACAAATTATGTTTGTGATCGATAATTATCTTTGTAAGTTTGGAATCTTGTATCGGTGTAACCCCTTACACCCAACCTTTCCTCTCTGTCATAAATAAGAAAATTGATCCTTACTTCTTCTCAAGTACTTAAGGATATTCTTTATGGAAATCTAGTGACTCTCACCAGTATATGATTGATATCTACTCATCATGCTCAAGGAATACGAGACATCAAGATGATGGTATAGGAATATGAGACATCGAGATGATGGCATAACATTGCATACATGATAAATCTAATCGAAGACACATATGGAATCTTACTCATACGGTCATGTTCTTCACATGAACTGGGGCATTGGGCTTTAGAGAGGCTATAACGCCTGAGCCCACTTCCCAAGGCTCTATTAGAGTTTTAGGAATGATGATTGGCCCCATAGACCACCACTAGCCTTAACTGCACATTTTTTCCTCACTCACACACAAGCCATGGTCAACTTCCCGACTGGTCACCCATACTAGTACTACTCCAAGCAACGCATACTTAACTATGGAGTTCTTTAGTGATGGGCTCCAAAAAAAGGAGGTGCACCTTGTTGATATGGGTAGTCCAATCATTCCTTTTAATATCATTTATCTGAGGCCTCAAATCCTAGGATGTTACAATCTCCCCCAGTGAGACTCTTGACGTCCTCGTCAAGGCTCAACTATGTCGTCTCATAACATTTCTTCAGTTCAATGAAGACCCAACATGGCCATGTACACCTAGCTCCCGACCACAGCTACCAGTGCAGGGGTGTCTCCATCACCACAGATAGCCCTTTCTAACATGCCTAGACCGCATGGCTCAAAGACTGAGGGGTTATGGCTCTGATACCATTTGTAACGCCTGGGCCCACTGCCCAAGGCTCTAGTAGAGTTTCAAGAATGATGAATGGTCCCACAGACCACCACTAGCCTTAACTACACATTTTTCCTCACTCATACACAAGTCGGGGTCAAATTCCCAACTGGTCACCCATCCTAGTACTACTCCAAGAAGAGCATGCTTAACTATGGAGTTCTTTAGTTATGGGCTCCTAGAAAAAGAGGTGTGTCTTGGTGATATGGGTAGTCTAATCATTCCTTTTATGCTCATATATCTGAGGCCTCAAATTAAGATGTTATAGAGGCTAATTCCATGAGACATCAACAAGTTTTCTTTCTTTGAGTCATGCATGTTGAAACTCTTGTAAATGTATGTACTCTAGATTTGGCCAAGAAGACTTCTAGATCTATCTCTATAGATCTTGATTCCTAAGATATAGGATGCTTTGCCTAAATCCTTCATGGAGAAGGTATTTCCCAGCCAGTTTTTTACCATCGGTAATGTAGGAATGTCATTCCCTTAATAGTATATCATCTACATGCAATATGAGGAATACAATTGTGTTCCCACTAACATTCTTGTATACACAAGGTTCATATTCATTTTGATTAAAGACAAACGCTTGACTGTCTCATCAAAATGAAGATTCTAGCTCCAAGATTCTTACTTCAATCCATAGATTGACCTTTATAGCACACACACTTTATTTGCATCCTTTGGATTTATAAAACCCTCAGGTTGTGTCACGTACATATCCTTAAGAAGATTCCCATTAAGGAATGTGGTTTTAACATCCATCTTCTAAATCTCATAGTCATGATAAGCTGCAATGGCAAGCATGAGCCTGACAGACTTAACCATGGCAACTAGTGAAAAAGTCTATCATAGTCAATACCTTGAACTTGTTTGAAACCTTTTGCAACCAATTTGTCCTTATGGGTTTGTACATTACCATCCATGTCAAACTTCTTCTTCAAGACCCACTTGCACCGTATGAGTTTTACCCCTTCAGGAAGATTCACCAAGGTCCATACCTTGTTGGTGTACATGGATTCCACCTCAGATATCATGGCCTCAAGAAATTTCTTAGATTTTGGTCCCTTAGTAGATTCTAGTTAGGTTGTTGGTCATTATCTATGGCCAACTCACTTCCTTCTTGAGTCACAAGATAATCAAATCTTTTGGGCTCAAGGTGTGTTCTACTAGATCTACGAGGTTCTTGTGTTACATGAGGAACTTGAGATTCCACAATCACTTAAATAAAAGTATGAATTACCTACACTTAATCTATCTACATTTTCTTTCTTTATATCCAAAGTTAACTTTTCCTTACAAATTGTATACGAGTAATTAAATCAAATGTAGTTAACAATACTAGCTACACATCTGATTACATTTAAGTTAAGTGGATGGTTTTTGTTTTTTTACTTTCCCCGCCTCCCCCTCTACTTTGGTTTTCCCTCCTTTCCTAATTCATAGTAAAAAGGGGAAAATAAAATTTCTCAGTCCATGTTTCCTTCGCCTCTCCACCTCCTCCCTTTAGAACTTCCCAAAAAGGGAACAAGTTGGCATCTAGCGTCAATACCAGTGACAGAGCAAAAATCATTTCCAAAGTCTTACATGGCATCCTATAGAGGTCAGTGTATCTCCTCTCTAGAACGTGATTGCTCATGATAGTCATGATCTAATGGATAATGTGTCATTGAAATAGTCCATTTAGGTCAATAATCATCATGCTAGAAGATGTCTGGAGGTCTGCCCCATTGGAATCATCAAAAACCTTGGCGAGTGTGAGCTATTCTAGAGGTTGCCATATGTGAGCTTTTCTAGAGAAAGGTTATAAACACATACATGTTTGTTCATATGCCTATGATTATGATCCATGTTTGCATATAATGTTATATCCCCTTCTCTTTGTCGCCTTGTTGCCATAGTTGTATATGTGTATTCAGCCTTCCACATACTTTGTCGA
This sequence comes from Alisma plantago-aquatica, assembly GCA_963693085.1. Lineage (NCBI taxonomy): Eukaryota > Viridiplantae > Streptophyta > Magnoliopsida > Alismatales > Alismataceae > Alisma > Alisma plantago-aquatica. The sequence goes on from OY856413.1 coordinate 753,461,587, forward strand.
CAAGAGAACATCTTTTTGATGTTCACGACTCATGTTTAACTCTAACTAATAAGGGTAGGTTTGAATATGTAAAAATGGTCTTGTTTACCTGTATATATGCGAGAAGGATTCTCTTTCACATGTCGCTAATGTTTTTCTGTGGCCCCTCATGTGGTTAATTTTCCTTAAAATGTGCCTATTGTAACCATTTCCTGGTTCATGGGAACCACCAACTACTTGGGTATTTCATACATAATTCCCTTATATTCTATAAATGTCTTCTATTTTATTTTTGAGAAGTTGTAGGCCCTTTGGTTTTTAGAATAAAGTTCATGTTACAAGTAATTTGTTCTTTGAAGAGTCTATTATATAATGTACTTGTCTCGGGTCTTATGCTTCTCTATTTACTTACACGATATGCAAGAGATATATGAAAAGACTGACCAGATGGAATAAGGAGCATTTCAAACATAGTTAGTTTTTGGTTGAGAATGTTCCTGACAGACCTTGATCCAGGAAAGATCCCATATACCTGGATGGCAGTAGTATTACTATCGCAAGGATTATCATTATAATTATGTGATGGAAACCAAAACAGAGAGGGAGAATATTAGCATGCACCTAGTTAAGCATAATGATAAATGGACCTTCAAATAGGATTTTGTATCACAGGTCAACACCTTGTGTTTGCTCAGTTTTTAAGTTTTATATCCTAGATTGTGAGTGCCATGTTTTTTTAATTCACACTAGCTCAAAAGCTTCTTTTTTATCTTACCATTGTAACTATAAGAAGGATTTCCATTATAATTGTATGATGATATTAATAATGGAGAGCATATTTATTACATAGAAATATTATATATGTATCTATGTTTCTAATGAGAGCATAGAAATATTATATATGTATCTATGTTTCTAATGAGAGCATGCATTTTTACCGAACATGCAGGAATGCAAGGTTTTGTGTGTGATGAATGTTAAGAGGGTCTATATGTACCTTTAATGTATCAGTAGTGTGTATACATGCAGCTTTCTATCTTTACATAAATTTGGATCTAATGTAAAAGATTCCAACAGTAGTAGTTACATGAACATAATGGTAGTAGATGATAGAGAAAGAGTTGTGGAAAATGTATCTTGGTTTTATTGGTTTTCCCTTGGTTACTTGTGAAGTTGTAATTTAAGACCTTGCATGTATGTATTAGAAATTTATGTTCAGTCCTACTAGTTGAAATTATGTAGGAGCGGTGTAATATCAAATCCAAGTAAGAAACTACCTTTCTGGAGATTAGGTATATGATTTTTTTCCAATAATCATGCATAAAAACCTATATATTGTATACTTACAAAGTATTTAGAAGTATTTTTTTTTGTTCACCCATGTTGAAGAAAATTCCTACTCATCTTTGTATCTTGATTTCAGTTTGTGTTGACGTTCTTATATGGGAGGTATGATACTATTCAGATACTAGGAGGAAAAATAACACCTAGCTACCAATTGCTCAGCTTTTAAATTTAGTCCTAGCTGTCCAAGAATTGGGAATCATAATTCGAGAGACATATCACTATCCTTATGCTATTTCTAAAGGTATCACCAATTATCTTTGTTGTTAATCAATTTCCATTGTTTTTCTAAATATATGATTTGCAATGTTCCTTTAACTAGGTTTAGTTTATGGTTCTTTGAATTGAAAGCCTCTAGCTTCGTATGAGTGATGACTACTCCCACCCTTGGAGTTAGCCTTGAAGGTGGAGGTTTTGTTGCCCTCTCTCTTACTTGGTAGATAGAGGGCCACCCTTTGAGTATATTTGGGGCCCATTATTTTTTGTATGCAAAGTATAATTTTCACATTCTTTCATCAATTATGAACTTTCTTTATCTCTTAATCTCTTAGACAATATATTCCTCCACAATTCATCTTGTTGCAACGTTGTTGGCTGCTAACTTGTGTATTTAGATTACATATTTCAACCCAAATGATGATGTTTCTTGTATCTAGGCATCACATAACTTACCTTGCTTTTTCCTAGACAAGGTATACATTGTACCTTCAAACCTTCTACAACTAGATATGGATTAGTACCTATCAGTGTATGTGTTAGCTAATGTGTAATGTGATCCATTGTGAACAAGAAGCTTATTTCCTTTAATTTGAATCAAAACCAATGAGGATTTTCAAGCCTAAACCCACGAAAAAACAACATGTATGCCTTTTTGGTGTGGTCTTTTATATTTATGTACATTTAGTTGATAGAACTTGTAGAATGATGGTGGGATAATAAACTAACTTCCTTCTACTAAGTTCTATTTAACTGTGTTGGAGTCACTTCTAGCCATGAATGAAGATATGGAATCTGTAATTGTTGATTTGTTATTTGTAATCCTGACAACAATCTTGGTTACATACAAAAGGAAAATCTCTACCATACCTTTGACTTTGGATGTACTAGTAATTTTCTCATCTATAGCTCTTTGGAAATTCCGAATTTTAGCAAAGAAACTAGATTGAGATCAAATTTGAGTATGGTGTGGGACTCCTCTGAATGATCTAACATAGAGTTCTCTCTTCTACATTATTAGAATTCAACTGTCCTCCTCCTTGTTGATATATCAGGGTATATGATATTAATTTAAAACATGAAATACATTATGTTAAATATACAGTGTTTATAAGATAATTATTAGAAACCTAGAAAAAATGATTTAACATCTAATTAAGTCAATGTTCTGCCTCAGTGTTTTGGAATCCTGGGGGTGAACTACTCAAGATGATATTGATGCCAACATGACATTACTAAAATTACGAGCTAGAATACACCAATTTTGTTGTTTGGTTGAAGAAAATTATTGGCCTAACATGTATGTATATAAGTATAGGGAATAAAATACCCACAATAAGACTTCATAACCTTGTGGAGGCCTGATGTAAGGAGCTAAGTAGGTAAATCATGAGTAGTTATTGTTCACCAATGTATTCTAGAGAACCTCAGGAAGCATTCGATGGGAGGGGGAGTCTGTTCACATTAGTTGTAAAAAATGACTCAATAATGCCATGACTTGGATAACTATCCCTTTCACACATTCAAAATGGAGAAAACTTGAATTACCTAATGATTGAGATAGGTCATTAGAAATAATATGGCCCTTGATGTGAGATGCCATCATGGCACAAACGTATAATATTTCTTGATAACATTTTGGTGATTATCCAATTTTTTCTCATTTTCTTTCCTTGCATTCAAACACTCGATTTGTTGTCTACGACCAATATGAAATTATATAGGTCTATCCTAAGATTCTATCATGGGTTAATGGTGCAAAAATATAGTATTCATGGTATATAATTAAATGATTATCCATTTTACTTGCATACTTGCATAGATCACTTACTGAAAACATACACTAAAAATCAAGAGTATATTGTTCTTGTTCTTTTATGCCATGTTGAAATATGTACAACATGATCTATGTATTTATCCTCCATTCCTCTCTTCAAGAATTGAACTATTTTCTTCTTCAGATGACAGGGGCATGTTTGAGGAGAATTTGATATGCAGACATATTAGGAACTTCAACTTTGATATTTTTGGTAGATTTGGGGTGTATTGGGTCAATGCAAACATATTTAGAGCAATCACTTTTTGAAGATAAGTGCATAATGCACACTTACATGCAGATCCACTCAAAACACTTTGTGATGGAGTGGACTTTTGGAGTCCTTAATCGTCCAATGACTTAAGTGAAAGTATAAGTATGAGTTAGATTGAGGGTTCCAAGCCCTCGACAAAATAGGTTGTTGATTGATGTTAATATCATCCTTAACTTTATATCTTTTTGAGGAATTTATTTGAATAGTCTAATAGTTGAGTTTTGTCACCAAATTTGAATAGAAGGTAGCTAGAGAGGTAAAGAAGCTGTGGTAAAAATTTGGTGGCAATCGGATGTCCCTAGATGAAGTTATGAAGGTTTGAATTTGTGAAATAATGCGTACATGTGAGGATTCATTGACCTAAGTCATGGATTAATGGATTTGAGCCTAAGTCAGGCTGTGTCACGCCTGTTGGTTTTGGGCTGGGTTCGCATGGCCAACTTGAGGCCTTAGATTGACGATCCAGCGGTGGTGGCATTTGAAAAGGAGAAGCCACAGATTCGCTTAAGTGCCCTCTGGCCGATAGCCCTTTTTTTTTTGGTGAAGCTAGGAAGCTATTTTATTCAACCCGCCTTCCTCTTGCAGGGATCAGAATAGAACTACAGGAAATATTTCTGGATAAAGGAAACATGGTAGGACTCCTACCATTACACAAGAAAAAAGAAAGGGGTTGACCCACAGGGTCGAAAGGAGGGTTCACATAGGTGTACCCCTCATTGTAGTTTTTAAGATGATGATTCGCCAGAGCATCGACAATCACAGTGTGTTGCCTGGGTAGGTTCACAATCGTTACATCCTCTCAGTCTTTAATGATATTGTTGATCTCCTATAGCCATGGATGGTAAGCTGGATAATCTGATGAGTTTCCCTTTATAGCTTTAGTAGCTTTGCTACTGTCTGTAACGATCATCAGAGGCTCGTTAATGTTCTCGACATGTGCCTGCAGTGCTAGATGGATCGCTCTAATCTCAGCTTCCGTAACTGAAGATGTGAAGATAGTACTTGCTTCTCCCCTGATCCATTGGCCTTCTTTGTCAAAGATAACAGCTGCCACAGCTGCTTTGTTACCCTTAACTGCTGCATCCACTACCGTGGTTCTGATTGGTGAGTTGATAGGCTGCTGGTAGGTGGATTCGTCATCCCAGTTAGCCCTTGAATGACAATCAAATGGCCAAAAGATCTCCTCCTACCTCCCGTCACAATGGAGATCGTGGGAGAGCTGACACCAAGCCCTCCCAGCCACCACTCGCCTAATCGTGGGGAGTGAGGGGAAGTGGAGTGGACCATTGTGTTTGGCTCGAGTATAGGAGTGAGGGGACCCCTTAAACGATATGCACGACCTTTCCAATAGGGAGAACGAGCTCTCCCATTCGCTTCCCTCTCCACCGCACAGAGCAGGTGGTGGCTGGGATGAGAATACGGAGCAAGAGAGGAGACCAGGGGATGATGAGATAGGGAAAGGGAAGGTTGAGGTCAGGTGAGTCTCTTAAGCGTGTCTCCGAGCCCTGTTGGACTGATAATGTTGGCCGACCAGATCCATCTTGTCTGGAGAAGAGGAGCAAGCTTGGGGGTGGTCAGTGAGGCGTCCCTGACACAGTTTGAATATAGTCATGAGTTTCTGGAGGCTCTGAGTCTGCTTCTACACCTTCAATCATGCACGAGGACGGACTGGGGTGGCTTTCCCCCTTTTGGTTCCGCCATGGCAGCAGCAGCCACCAGTGACCTCCTCGAGCTCACCAGGAGGTGCCTCGAGCAGCAAATTGATCAGCCGCAGAGGTCCTTACAAAGTCTTCGGAGCTACTGGTAACCAAAGAAAAAGATGAGGATCACCTTCTTCCCGCGGATTTGCTCACCGGAGCGGTTGGTTGCGGCGGCGTCATGGAACTGAGTCCCGCTTGGGGGACTCAGATGTGCGATCGCGTGAGGAGGAGGAGGACCGGTTGGTCCAGCCGAGAACTGACTGAAATCCGTGCTGAACCAGGATGGCCCAACAGCAAGTTGCGCGCCCTCAAAGTGGACACGTGGCGCCATTCAAATGGCCGAAAAAGGTAAAAAGTCAGAAAATACTTATATATTCAATAATTCATAGAAATTAGCACAATTATCAGAAAAATGCAAATAAGATACCAAAATTCTCAGAAAAATGTGTAGAACAACCTGGAACTATAATATCAGGCTTTTGACGAACTAATACCAGAGTAATCACGTAAGATGTAAAATGGTCTTTTCATACATAATAAATAATAAACAAAGACCTAAAATTATGGAAAAATGTCAGTAACTCCATAATAATGTTTTTAAACCATATGATGTCTATAATCATGATGTTGATGAACGAAAGCATGTAATTTTCTTCATATGGCTAATTAGGGCTCATAACCCTAAATAAAATGTAATAAATACATTAATGATCAATAAATGATGAAATTTACAGAATAAGTTCATATCAGTAACTGGAAGATAATATGTAGATCTGAGATCAGTTTTGTACACGAAATTCTTATTACATAAAGATGAACCTTGATACATGTTATGAAATCCTAACTTAGGGTAATGCATGTAACCTAAGGCTAATAGGTTCACATAATGATGTAAAATGTGATTATCAGTTAATGAGTAAATAATCTGGAAAATGACATCAGTATGATAATTCTAAGACAAGAATGCAAGTAATGATGAGAATATCCTAAGGAGCTAAGTAAAGCCCTATTGAACACGATTAGGGTTAACATGAGATGTAGATGATGAGAATCTGATAGTAGTGTGTGATCTTGTCTTGATCAGGTTTAACAAAGATATAGATGACATGAGGAATGTGTGATTAGGAATATCTCTTTAGAAGGTACGTCATTACCTCTTACTTGGCTTCTTACATATGGTATTGGATGAAATGATTGTTCTTGTACGATATCTTGCTTGATTTTCCATACTTATTGCTATGAACACATGAAACATAAGATATATGGTCCATCATATGATAGCACTAAACTCTTTGGTAGTACAGTGCATTGAAGTGATCTCAAACTCTTTGGTAGTAGATCACATGTGTTAGATCTCAAACTCTTTGGTAGTAGATCACACGTAAAATGATCTCAAACTCTTTGGTAGTAGATCATAAGGCCTGAAAAGACATCAAAGCCCTAGGGGAAGATGTATGCAATATATGATAGAAAATAAGCTTAAAATATGTGTTCTCTTTTGTTAATGAATACCTTTGTGCAAGTATATGCTTTTCTTATATTCTTCTGTTACTTACTGCCAAGTATTAGTTTTATCTTATTGCCAAGATATGATGAGAGGTATATAAGTATTTTCTGACTTTTTACCTTTTTCGGCCAATTGAATGGCGCCACATGTCCACTTTGAGGGCGCGCAACTTGCTGTTGGGCCAGCCTGGTTCAGCACGGATTTCAGTCAGTTCTCGGCTGGACCAACCGGTCCTCCTCCTCCTCACGCGATCGCACATCTGAGTCCCCCAAGCGGGACTCAGTTCCATGACGCCACCGCAACCAACCACTCTGGTGAGCAAATCTGCGGGAAGAAGGTGATCCTCATCTTTTTCTTTGGTTACCAGTAGCTCCGAAGACTTTGCAAGGACCTCTGCGGCTGATCAGTGTGCTGCTCGAGGCACCTCCTGGTGAGCTCGAGGAGGTCGCCGGTGGCTGCTGCTGCCATGGCGGAACCAAAAGGGGGAAAACCACCCCAGTCCGTCCTCGTGCATGATTGAAGGTGTGGAAGCAGACTCGGAGCCTCCAGAAACTCGTGACTATATTCAAACTGTGTCGGGGATGCCTCGCTGACCACCCCCAAGCTTGGTCCTCTTCTCCAGACAAGATGGATCTGGTCGGCCAACATTATCAGTCCAACAGGGCTCGGAGACACGCTTAAGAGACTCACCTGACCTCGACCTTCCCTTTCCCTCTCTCATCATCCCCTGGTCTCCTCTCTTGCTCCGTATTTTCATCCCAGCCACCACCTGCTCTGTGCGGTGGAGAGGGAAGCGAATGGGAGAGCTCGTTCTCCCTATTGGAAAGGTCATGCATATCATTTAAGGGGTCCCCTCACTCCTATACTCGAGCCAAACACAATGGTCCACTCCACTTCCCCTCACTCCCCACGATTAGGCGAGTGGTGGCTGGGAGGGCTTGGCGTCAGCTCTCCCACGATCTCCATTGTGACGGGAGGTAGGAGGAGATCTTTTGGCCGTTTGATCGTCATTCAAGGGCTATCGGCCAGAGGGCGCTTAAGCGAATCTGTGGCTTCTCCTTTTCAAATGCCACCACCGCTGGATCGTCAATCTAAGGCCTCAAGTTGGCCATGCGAACCCAGCCCAAAACCAACAGGCATGACACAGCCTGACTTAGGCTCAAATCCATTAATCCATGACTTAGGTCAATGAATCCTCACATGTACGCATTATTTCACAAATTCAAACCTTCATAACTTCATCTAGGGACATCCGATTGCCACCAAATTTTAACCACAGCTTCCTTAGCTCTCTAGCTACCTTCTATTCAAATTTGGTGACAAAACTCAACTATTAGACCATTCAAATAAATTCCTCAAAAAGGCATAAAGTTAAGGATGATATTAACATCAATCAACAACCTATTTTGTCGAGGGCTTGGAACCCTCAATCGAACTCATACTTATGCTTTCACTTAAGTCATTGGATGATTAAGGACTCCAAAAGTCCACTCCATAACATCCTACACACCTTAAAAGAAATTTCGTCCTCGAAATTAAGCCAGAAAATCCAGTCTTTCACACACTTGCTTTTAATTATCTGGACTATCTAGTTGGCTACTTGACTGATTCAATACAGTGCCTTCCATGGGCAACTTAATAATTGGTACACATGAGTAACAACTAGTCCAATGCTATTTTGATGTTAATTAAATTTTATTAGACTCCCCTTTGTATATAGTATATCCATGTAACTTGTTACAAACTTGTAAATTAGGATCAAGTGGGAAAATGGTAAAGCATGTGCCTAGTACATTTTGAATTACACTTGACTTTGTATAGAAAGAGTAGGTACGGGATCAGGTTGTCAGTGGTGTAGAATACATGAAAGCCAAGAATATTGAGCTTGATGAAAAACTAGAAAGATTCATAGAAACATGCTTGAACTGGAGTAGAAAATGAGAGTACTCATGTGTATAAATAAAAAAATCTAGAGGAGAAATTAAATAAGTATCTAAAATAGTTGATAAAGTTTCTTTAAGTCTTTTGAAGGTGACTTCCATGTTAAATAATCAGGAGAGTCTTTCATGGTGAGAAAGAATCTGTAAAAAAATTCTTTGTTGTTAAAATCATAAACTAGCAAATATATAAGCTTAAAAACATTCACTATTAGAATCCTCTATCTTTTACTTCTTTCACACTATTTAGATAACAAATAATATTGAAAAGTCAAAAAAGAAATTATTGACAAGGAACATGAAGTTAAGATGGCGTAAAGAACCTAAAAGAATAGCAGAAGACCTATCCAAGAATTTGGATGAGTGAGAGAATATGAGGTATAGTGTTTAATGACAAATTTTCTTCTTTCTACATGATTTATATTTGGAAACTGGTTGTCGAAGGTTTTGATACAGATATGCATATTGATAGAGTTAGTTATATTTGTCAACTTCCTACTCCTCACAATAAAAAACAACAAATGAAATACATAATGTTGTAGTTGAGGTGAAGCGATACCCTAGGGATTCACTATGTATTACAATAGATGTTTTTTTATCAATCTCTTGTTATTTATGTGATTTAAAATTAAAGAATAATCTTTTTTGAAGTGTTATTTTATCGTTAATTGAGTCTGTTTGGTACTAATATTTAAAGAACAATAAATCTAAGGATAAAAAGTCAACATCATGTATAACTTATAAAGGACATTGAGGTGAATCTGAAGTGTTTTTTCTCTTCAGAATGTGTGTTTTTGCTTCAAGCATAAACAATAGGATTGTAGTTTCTTTAATTAGCAAATGGTGCCAGACATCATGTAATGTTTGCATTTCTTTTGAATAATTGTTGTTTGACTTAGTAAGTTATTGATGTGACTGATAATGACATGATTAGAGATGATATCTATAACTTCACAAATTATGTTTGCCTTTCTATCTATATCTAGGATCAATAGGTTGGCTTTTGCTCTATTTTTCAATAGGACATACTGTTCTTGAAGGTAAAAGTAGTGGTAGTGTTGGAAAATGCCTTGAAGATCAACTAAGAAACTCCAAGTCATAAGTAGAAATGTGAAAACCAAACTTGAATAGCTTAAAACGAAAATGAATCATTGTGATAATGATCTTAAGGAGAAGAAAAAGTAGTTGTTTCTAATCTTGAAGAGGTTTTAACATTTGAAAATGAGTATAGTGATCGGAGAAGGACATAGAAGATATGAAATCAAGTTTGGAATCCATGTCTAACAAGGAAGGATAGTTGGAATCTCTAGAGATGGTTTTTCTTCTCTTAAAGCTATTAGGTTCTAACCATTATGTATCTTTATAATATCTAGATCACTTATCTGTTGATGATGGTTGTCCATAATGCACTTATATAGTAGTGTTCAAATGACACTCAACATGTTCAAAGGATTAAAAGATTCGTATTTTGTAAATGAAGTTAGCATATGTTCAATTTACATATTGAGATCCTATCAGGAAGGCAAATCAAAACCAATTCACAAAGTTTGAGCAAATAAATATATGATCAGGCGGTTGGTAATTCTCAGGCTCAATATTCTTTGATTCCCTTCCTCTCTTCCTTTTTTAATAGCTCTTGAGAAGAAGTAGAGGGTGATTGAAGTAGGGAATTTGCAATGTGTTTGTGCTTAATGTGTCATGTTTGTGCATTCAACAAATATTGGTCAATACACCAATGTCAACCTTAGTCGCATTTTCCTCTCAGTTATTGCACATGAGACAAGGGATCTTTTGTTTTCTATTAAGTCATGTTTTGTTCAGCATTACCATAAACCTTAGAAGATGATGATAAATAAGTGCATGACACTTTGTCTATGGGCTTGACATAGAGTATGCAGTTTTAATATGAACCAAAAATTTTGCTCAATATGTCTTGTGACATTCTTAGGTACAAAAACTAAAAGTCAGCTAACCATCTTTTTAAATATTGATTATATCTACACCCCTATGTAATCACTTTATATTGAATAAATAGTTAAACTTGTCTGTGTTCTAGCTTCCATGTTCTATAGGTCTTGTTCTAGGATGTCCAACGTTAGTACCCCTTAACTAAATTTCTTTTCTAAAATTCTAATGTTAGTTCTATTTCATAATTGTTTAACATTAGTTTATTCTCTTACAACTTATTTCTAAAAAGGAAAATAGTAGGATAGGACTACCAATTAGGTACAATTGTTGAGAATTTCTTTGAATTGTGGAGTAAAAGATCTAAGAGAGATTTGTTTTTGTTTTTAGCATGTGGAGAGTTGTCAAGGGGGTCTATTGGTAAGGGTTGGTTGATGAATAAGAGAACTAGATTATAGGAGTGGTGAGGAGGGATGGATCAAAGTGGGAGGGTAGGATAATACCAATAGTGGCTCCTACTAGGATTAGGAGTGGAGAGAGGGATGAAGGGAAATGATTTTTCTGCTATTGAGACCATTTAGAGGGCAGCGGCTCAATTTTCTTCCTCCTACGGTTTTAGAGTCAAATGTGGATTTATATAACCTTTAGACTCTAGTGTTTGTTGAAGCTCTGTGATAGGACTTCTATGGCTCTTGAGTTTATTTCTCAATCTCCTAAAACAACATATGACTCTAAGATAGATATTATGTTGATGTTGAGTTTGTGATAGAGTGGAGTTGGTCCAGTTTGTGTTGGAGATGATAGATGTTCTGTGCCTCTTGAGTTCTTATGCCAAGCCTAGTTTCTATCATTGTCAAAAGCAAGCTAGTTCAACAAGGCGGCCTCCCCTTCTTTTACTTTTCTTATCATCTTTTGGGGTTCTCATTCCTCCTTTCCTTAATTTCCTTCTATATAGGATCAATGGTAGTGTGAATCTCTTACATGATGATATGTTTGTATCAATGCAGGTTCTAATGCTAATGTTCTAATGCTTCTTACTACCCTATGACAAACTTAAGTCCTCTAGATGTGGATCTCAATTATTCTTATTTTCTTGTGATTAGTTTGGTAAGGCAAAGGCATAATCAGTCCCAAACTATTTCTAGTGTGGGTGTGAATCATGTTACTGAAAGTGTGCAACTCATATCGGGATAAGTATAAATGACAAGTATAAATCACATACATGGGTAATTAGGATTCTTGCTACTTTCCTGTAATAACTTGGGACCTATGTCACCAGAACATGAATGATCATCCTTGGTTGTCCTAGTCTTATACTCCTTTTTATTAGTATGGTTTTATGGAATTAACCACACCTAATACATCAATACCCTATGTATTATCTCCTGTGAATATGTTGACATTCACATAAATTGCAAGAACAATGATTCCTTTCCTAGAAGAGCAGTAAAAGAAGTATAAAATCTAATAAACCAATTAACAGATCACTAAGAACTGATCCACCTAATAATTGGTGCTCCCGGTCATCAACATTCAAACAATTTAGATACCTTCTAGGAAATACTTACATACCAAAAATAGTAAACTCATATGTTGCAATTCTGAATTTTGGTTCAACTTTTGCTCTGCAACCAGTATGAACCCAGATGCAGCTTGCAACCAATTGGTGGCAGCTAAACTAGTCCCAAATAACTCAGTTAAGATACTTCTTGCATTTTGAAGAAACATTTGAAACTCGATATGTTACATTTTATCAACAATCTATAATTGATGAATCCTAAGGCCCTGACTAAGAATGTCCACAAAATTTGTCAATCTAGACAATGTGATTTACATGCATAAAACGAACCTCTTGGTTATCAATCTTTTAAAACATAAACATAAGTGTTAAAATAAAAAGTATGTATGTACTTGATGAAAACCATAAATATTATATCTCACTTCTTATCCCTATTTCTAGTTATATAGTTCTTCCTGATGTAAATTCCCCCATATTAGTTGACTATGAGTTTTGGTAAGTTTCGACTCCTATAATTCCTACCTTCACTTCTAATTCACTTGGAATCTTTGTTGATCATGGGAAAATGCTAGCGAGAATATGTTAGGTGAAGGGTATCTTATAGAGGTTTTGGTAGAGGTGTGTCAACTTCACAATCACCATGTGTGTCACCAACATGGGATGTGGTTATGGTATCTATGTAAATATTGGATGGTTCACATAGTAATTAGGGTGTCTATGGTGTTCTTGAAGGTTGTGGTTGTAGTTTTGCCTCTCATACTTCTGTTGGAAGAGAGGGGCATCATGCAAGGCCTATTTTTGGTAATACTTGTGGAAACCTCATCATTGGCAATGTTGGTTCAATCGTTCAAGGTAACTGAATTCCTATAGGTTAGATCCTTCTAATGGTGCAATCGTGCAACAATTTTAGTTGGACATGTGAATGACCTACTGGTGGTCAAGCTAGTTGTGGTGTCTATTTAATGGGCATGTATTTTGTAATATTATGCGGATCTCCAAGATTTATTAAATGGTTGTGCATTAACAAGTGAATCTTAAGCATGTTCGTAAAGTGAATCATGGAACAAATCTTTGTACATAAATCATAGTAATGGGTGTTTGCTTGCAGATGCATCGTTGGGATTGTGGTTATATCTTTTAATCCATTTTCCCTATCTAAATGATTATGTATGTAGCCTTATCTTTATTTTTCTATGCTTTCTCTTATGTTCATACATTGATGTGCTTGAGTGATTTATGCACTACTCTTTTGTAACTCTTTTATTAGGCTTGGATCACTAAAATATAGGATACTTTGAATTGCAGAAAACAAGTGGGCAATGCATTTCGACCAATGGATTTTACAGCTGCTATCAGTTACTACACTCAGGTTCTGCCAAGTACCTTGATCCTAACTAGGGACATAATTGGTTGTATGGACATATAAGTCTTTTGAGAGTTTCAAACAAAAGGATAGGTGTTGAAATAGGACATACCATTTCCAGCGATTGGCGTTTTTCTTCGATGGGATCCAGAAAGGTCCATTTACAGTCCAGGGCCATAATATGAAATATATGAGATTCTAACAATCTCATAGCATGCTCAATTATCTGTTAACCTAGCTATGTTAGGCTCTTTAACCATTTTTGTAGCTCACCATGTGTATTTTATGCCTCCTTATCCATATATAGCTACTTACTATGGTACACAACTATCATTGTTCATGCATCACATGTGGATTGGTGGATTTTTCTGAATTTTAATAACTTTGACACACATTCACACAATATTTAAGTTATGAGATATATGCTAATTTTGTTTTCCATCAAAAATACCACAGATTGCTTACTAGACCTTAAATTGCAAAGCTGCCTTTCATTTCTACATGACTTTGATATGGAAAAAGACTAAAAAATGGTATAATGAGGATATGGTATTAACATGGATCATCATACTAGCCATCCTTTATATTTTTGGTGTATGTAGCATGTATTTCATCCCACCTAGAAAGAAACTCATCCCATTCAAGAGAAATCCCACCTTGAATTAGGTTGACCCCAATAATTAATTATATCATGTGGATTATGTTGGTTGAATCCCTTTTGAAGACAACTATTGTTGGCTATTATGGATTGCAAGCTTAGAGTCTATAATTTGTTATATTCTCTGTGTCTATAATGCCACAAAGCTCAGAGAAATCTTAGTTTTTCTAGCTTGATGGTTTTGATCTCTACTTGTCTGCTAAAGGCTAGGAGGACATATCCTACTGTTGATATGTCTTTAAATGTGGAGTTTTACTACTAGATTCAATCATGAACCAACATAATTTTCTACACTTCTATATATGGTTTTAACATTCTTTACTATTTCTCATGTATTGAATACCTTCAGTTTATTTTCTAGTCATTCTATAATATTTTATATGTGATGCGATTAGAATCACATTTTTTATGATAGTTATGGTATTGACCTATATACTGCAATCATTAGTGAATTATCCTATTATTTAGAATCACATTTCAGTTTTATTGTGTTGTTTATTTATGGTTGTTTGTTCTATGACCATGTATTATCATCAGCACAAGTTTGATTGGTGATCCAAGTTAAGTTTATCGTTGTTGTAAACTATCAATTTTGTAGATTTGTTTTTTCCATCTTATTTAACAATATCACATGCACGCAAAACTCCAATAGTGCATCCACCCTCAGGATCTTAAATCCTTGTTTCAGTATATATTATTAGTTGTTGCCTTATTATGCAAATGGTATAAATGGGGTCATGGAGTTGGAGCCTTCCTAATGCAGTTCACTATTTTTTTTTCTTATTTTGTAGATGGTAGAAATAGGGACATGGAGCTCAATCTAAAATATTGTAGGGTTTACTCCTTGTTAATCTAATTGAATTTTTATAATTGCTTGAGCAAATGTTTCAGAAAATTGTTTCTTGAGTATCCATGCTTCACTTACTTCCATTGTGGTTAATTTTTTTGCTAAGTGAATCTGAATTGAAATCTATATAATTCAGATTCACAAATAAACTCTCCAAAATTATATTGGAAAACTATGTTTATTTTAGCTACTTTCTTCTGAATCTAGTTCTTTTAGCTCTTCTTCACCTTTTTCAATATATTTGGCATTCAAGGTATATTGGTGAATTTGAATGTGTGGATGATCATCGTGCTTGGAAGATTGTTGTTGAACTAAATCGGAGATTGAACAATGTGGTGTAATCAGTCTTCATTTTGATGTAGTGTTTATGGATATTGAACCTTGGACTGCCAAACTGCTTCGTTCTCGTTAGGTAATTTAATATATGTTTTTTCTTCACAAAATGAAATTATAATTAAATATAATGTATATTGCATATAAACATGCCTTTGGAGTGTCAAGTTCCATACTTTGTATGGCATTCATGTTAATGGGATATTTTTTTCATGCAATTTCATTGCTCTTATTAGTTCAAATATCATCTACATGATTGTTCATTTTTAAATTGTAACCTAACTGAGTTGACAACTTGGGCAGTTCAAGTTGAAGGTTTTGGAGTATGACATATTTGGGAGTCAATAATAGTTCTATTGATAGTTCCAACCCTTGATGACCTCTTCTTGTTGAGGTTGTGACCAAATCCAATGGAAATTGGGTAAAACATGGTATTCTTGACCTCAACTGATGCTTGATATTTTAGGACCTAGGATTACCAGCCCTTAGGTTTTCTCCAATGTCCAAACACCCCTATTTTTGCATGCACACAATGAGGTAGCTTCCTTTGTAGGTGAGTGGTCATCCTCTAAAAAGAAGAACAAGAAACATGTTCATTGTTGTATAAGGGCTTATTTGACCTTCTTAGGCTTCTATTGCCAATTGGTTGTGCTACTCGAATTTGAATATATGCTTGGATAGTAGCAGTTGCTATTGTATGCATGTTGCAGTAAAGCTACCTCATTCGAGCGTACATTTTATGGACCACAATGAAAATAATGGAGGATGGAACCATGATGTTGCCTAAATGTAATAAAACCAGAGATTCTATGTAAAATCTCTAGTAGGAGCAGCTCAACCACCCCTGCTAACATTTTCACTATTAATTATTTATTTTTTTAAACTTGCATACATGTTTCAAAGAAAATAGGAATTAAACATGTTTAAGTTTGATCTATAGAAGGACCAAATCATCAATGTTGCAAACATGGTTGATCCCTTAGAGAACTTGTAAAAGAATGCAACTGATCAAACACAGATTTGGTTATTAGTAATATTACATCTATAATTATGCAAATATGATGACATTTAAGTTTACATGCCAGATAGCATATTCATGAGAAATGCTTTGTTAGTTCATACTTCACTTATGTAGTCTCATTCTTCAAGCTCTAGAAGTTCTTTCATAAATCATCCTATCAGTTATTGTTGCTAAAAATGGTAGCACCATTTTGCATTAAAAAAACTTCACTAACTTATTAAGTATTAGTTTAGTTGTTGTTTTCTGCATGATGGTGTTTCTCCTTTGAAGCTAACATTAGTTCTCTACTGATTCTAGTTCTCCACTATTGAATTGAATTGTTTTAGTCTTCATTTTTTCCTCTTTTTTGTAATCTCCCTCTATTGTTGTGGAGTGAGATTCTCTTATGTGGGTGTGGTTTTTAATATCCAGATGAGTCAATGTTTTTGTTGCCCCATATAGGACAACTCGCCCTTAGCTATGAAAATACATGTTGTCCAGTTGTTTCCTTTAAATAAGGATTTTATTTATTTATCTTGTCTTTCTGAATTTAGTAGCTCGTTTGTTGTTGTCCATGATTTGCTGCAAGCATTTCCTTTTTTAGTATCATCTATATGTTTACTGATTGGGTGTATATGGTGTTCAAGGGAAGGAAGATTGATGCAATGCTTTCTTAGACCTAGCTCGGTCCTCTAATCCTCTAGGTCTAATACTTACAATCATATCAATTTTTTGATGATCCTACGAGTTCCCAAACAAGGATGGTGAAAGAAGAATAATTGAAGGTGTAGTTTTGTATGGGTAACGATTCTGACAAATGTTTTCTCCTTATTTTTTGAAATAAGATGCTAACCATAATTATGTGTGATTCATTTTAGAAGTTGAAGTTAAAGGTATCTGTAGACTGATGTGATAGTTGCAAAATGGAATTCATGAAGGCGTTAAGTATTAGAGGGTTACTTATCCAACATGTTTTTTAATCTCTTGCCCTATTTTTGTATCTCTGTAAATATTTCACTTATTTTCTTGTTAATTATCTAATCTTAGAACATGCAATTTTTCTGAAGACAGACACCCACCCAACACTTCCCATGGTAATTGTAATAGGGAATGTTGATGGGAAAACACTAGTAAAAAAGTTGACAAAGTGTAGAAGATGTATGAGATAAAATTTATCTTGCTAACCAACTTCTTATTGAACCAAGAAATAAAAAGTATGTAAAATGTTCTAGTATTCATGCTCGATCTTAGATGAGACTCACAGGAGGTAGCTTCTAAAGAATGGGTTGGTTGAGGATCATGTTTTCATTGAGAAGGATAAAGCACTGATAAATCCCTGGTATGATGAAGGATATTAATGTAGAAGATGTCCATAGATTCTATTTTTTTCCTATTCAAAGTCTGTAAAAGTGAAGGGCGTGCAAAATAAAAGTGAGAGTGACATACAAAAATAGTTATTCAGGAAGGAGATTGGAAACAATGTTAAAAGGAATAAGAAGTCATTGATTCACTTTAGATCACAATCCACTTAGAGGGAGGAATCCTCTAGTTTCCCTTCTATAGTTTATGATTTTAATTTTATCAAAGGGTCTATAGTCAGAGCTTTTTTTAAGAAATTGTGTAATAGGGGCAAAACATGCATCCTCCCCATGTACAATTTTTGTTAAAATATAAATGAAAGTATGGTTGTTGGCACAATGAGTGTAAATTGTTCCAATTTCTCTTGTGTGTTGACAAATTAAATATAGAGTATATGCATAATAATCTAACATTTATGTATGTGAAATAAGTGGCACAACATATGTAGCTATATTTATAATCTAACTACATATATAGTAGTAATTCTTTCTTTTACCTACACATTAAATACACATAAAATTTAGCAACTTCATATTTTTACTATATACTGACTACATATGCAATTGTCGTTATACATTTAGCTACAATTACGCCTACATTTAAATATATAAAGACAATATCTAGCTTCATTTTTGGCTATAAATGTATTTGAAGTAAATGGATTATTTAACTATGTATTTGAAAAATGTTGTTAAAGCCTTTAGCTATATGAGCATATACTACAATTTGTTTATGTAAAGAAAAATGTAGCTAAAGCCTTTAGCTACAAAATATGGGGCTTTTGCTACATTTTTGTTTTGTATTTAAGGACCACTTTTTATAGTGAATAGTTTGTGAGTCTCATTGTTCCTTGTGTACCTCAATAAGTTCAATGTTTTCTAGTTGGTCATAAACCTCTTTGAGTTCTAATTTCCTCCCATTGCTTCCTTTAGAAATGAATTCCTATTCTAGGAACGTAGCATCCCTAGGAACAAACACTTTGTTGTAAGTTAGGTAATACAAGTAGTATCCCTTAGTTTATTTGGGATATCAAACACAATAACTTTCATCAGATCTAGGGCCAAGCTTTTTAGGAAAAAAATTCACCACATGAGCTTCACACCCCAAATCCTCATAAAAGACATTTTGGGAATAAAAGACATTTTGGGATGCTTCCTAATTCATATCTCATAAGGTGTTTTTTGAACTGGTTTATATGTTACGCAGTTAAGTGTAAACATTGGGGTTTGTATAGAATGTCCCAGAAGGAAGTCAGAAGATTATTAGAAGTAATCATTAGTCACATCATAACTAGTAATGTGTGATTCCTTCTTTTTGAAACACCATTGTGTTGTGGTATTCTAGGTGGATTCCTTTGTGACACGATGCCACGTGATCATAGAAGGTCCTCAAATTCTTGGCTTAAGTATTCTCCACCTCGATCAAAATGAAGTGCCTTAATACTTTTACCAAGTTGGTTTTGTACTTCATTCATGAAATCCTTGAATGTTTCAAGGGTTTTTGACTTATGTTTTATAAATTAAACATAACCATACCTACTGAAATCATCAGTAAAGGCAATGAAGCAATGATAACCACTTCTAGCATTTGTTCTAAAAGGGCCACACACATTAGTATCTATGAGTCCTAATAGATTGCACACCTTGTCACTTCTAGTGAAGGGAGTCTTTGTCATCTTGACCAACAAACAAGATTCACATGTCTCTATTGATTCATAATCAAAAGAGTTTAGATATTCATCTTTATGGAGTCTACAAATGTTTATCTCAATTATGTGTCGTAGACAACAATGCCAAAGGTATGTTTGGTTCGAATTATTGAGTTTTTGTCTTTTAGTACCTATGTTATACACACTTGTCTATAAATCTATCAAGTATAGACCATAAGATTTTGGTTCACTGCAACAAAACATCTCATCTTTACTAATAGAAAATCGACCATTCTTTACAAGAAATTTGAATCCATTCTTTTCCATAAAAGATATAGATATTATGTTTCGATTGATGGCAGGTACATAATAGAAGTTCTCTGACTCTATTATAACCCATTTGGCAGGGATAACCCATACATTCTGACTGCACTAGAAGCAACTCTTGCTCCATTAGGAACGTGTAGTTCAACCTCACCTTTCTTTAAAGGTCTACTTCTTTTCAAATCCTTCACATTTGATCAAATGTGTGATCCACATCTGGTATCAAGTACCCAAGATGAAGATGTAGTGAAGTTCTTCTCAATTATGTATATACTAGACATTGAGATCTCGATCCCTTACTTCATCTTCCTAGGTTTCCTTATTACTATCCATTTTTCAAGTGCAAAAGGCTTGGGCTTTAGCTTAGCCTCAAAACACTTCTTGTCCTTAACTTTGTCCTTGGACTCTATTTTTCTGATCACCATTACGGGTTTGACCTTCTTCATTTGTTCTTCAACATTTATCAACATGTTAAGAAACTCAGATAGCAGTCTAACCATGTTACTCAAGTGATAACACTTGATAAATCTGGCTATATGATTCAGGCAATGATTGTAGAACTATATCAATGGCCAAATCGTCACCTAAAGGAAATCCCAGTCTTTCTACATCTTCCACATGCCCAAGCATATTCAACACATGGGACTCTTATTTGCACTCAAACAACACCTTAGAGACATTCTACCTTTCTCGCTTTTTAGGTTGTTTATGAAACTCATAGTACATACAACCCATCATAAAGTTTTTTATTTCTACAACATCATTAGCATGCTTTAAGTAAGCTTCCATTTCAGCATTAGGCACATATGGATGGGATTCCACTGGAACTAGTGTTTCACGAACATAAAGAATGCTTCTCAAAGTCCTGAACCAGTTATGGAAGTTTATCCCATTTATATTGTCCTTCTAAAGGACTAATCACAATGATTGTTTGTTTTCTATCTTTATATACAAGAGCAAAATTGGCATTTTGTAGAAACACTTTTGATTTGAATTTATAATATTGACCAGATTAATTAAGTCTTTCATTAATTATGGATCCCACTATTTTCTTCAATTTGATAATTACCACATATCAATTTGGAAGATTATAGCTTAAAATATTCTAGTGAGCCAAGATCCATATTTCTTCAAATCATGAGTTATCTTTATCTAATCGTCCACAACTTTAGTATTTAGGTAGGTAACTTTTGTCAATTGCATCTAAAAGCAACTCTTGGATAGATGGTGTGCACAACTCTTTGTCACAATCCATCTCTATGCTTCTAGGTACTTAGTATCATTAAGATCACCTAGCTAAGCATGACCCAAAATCCAACATAATAGGATTGTACCCTGCTTTGGCAGATGTACTTATCTTCCATCAAACTTCCATGAGATAGACTGTGCACCATGCTTTGGTTTAATGTACACTTAGTCGATCAAGCTTTTCATGTGTTTTTCTTGTGGATAGAATCTAAGACTTAATATTGGATTGATGGATATATATATATATAAATATATATATATATACATATCCAATCACCACATACTTATATGTATCATATACATACTATATCCCTCAATGAGAACATGCAATTAAAAACAAAAGTCATGGTTATGGCCATACTATTGTAATTACTTGGGACCACAAGGAAATACTACCAACTAAGGTTTAAATCATATGCAACCATTGCTCAGGAAAGTGGTATGCGGTGTACGGGTGGCGAGGGTACTGAATAGAGTATATGTGGTATGCAGGAGTATATACAGTTTTGGATTTTTTATCTCAATAAACTAATTACCTATAAAATGGTATATTGAGATCATATATATATATATATATATATATATATATATATATATATATATATATATATTAGGAACTTATATATGTTATTTAAATATAAACATATTAATATGCATGTATGATGTGTTTATATATGTATATGTTTATATATGGAATGTGTTTGTTATATATGTACAAATACTAAAATGTATGTGTATCAATGTAGAAATATGTGTAGAGCATATGTATAAATGTGAATAAATCAAAATGTATATACTTATGTACAAATATGTGTTTGTTTATGTAGGTCTATTGTATGTGTATGTATATGTTTATATCAAAAGGTATTCATATAAATGTACAAATGTATTTGGAAATTGTTATATGTATTACAATGTATACATATAAATCAACAACTATATATATAAATTTGTATATATAATGGGATGTTTTTTATATGTATGCATGTATTTATAAAATGCATGTACAGAAGTTGTGTGCTTTTAAAAAAGTGGAGTTTACTCGGCCAAGTGGGAGTATATGCGGCCCATGATCGCTTAGTGGACCGACTAGCAATATGTGGTGCAGTAGGGTGACTGAATTGGTATATGCGAGAATATATGCGGCTGTGCGGGCTGATTTCCCAAACAGTGTATACAAGAACTTGTTTTTAATGAAGATCTATGATCGAACCAGTCCAAGATGATCAGTTCAACACTTGAAATGATCGATTAGTCTCCTGGTCGATCGGTTGGTCTGACAGATTGAACATATGGTCTCTGGTCTAAATGATGTTTGGTCACCTCAAGTCGATCATTGGGCCACCAGTCAATCGATCTGGATCCTCCTATCATCTGTCATCCTCAGTCCTCCAGCTGACCAGTTTGTGTTCTAAAATGGGCGGTTCATCTTGGGCAGAGCGTCTTCTTCACCATAATAAGAATTTAAACTATCCTTATCATATTTAACATATTTCATGATTAAAGGCAAACCTCGAGTTACATTTGAGGGGAGCATAGGAAGGAGAGAACTATACTTTTAAATATGGAACAGAAGATAGAGGCTAGATAAATAAACTTAGATATAAATATAAATAAATATTTGCAACCATGTACCAAAGATCTAGGGTTATTGGCCATGACCATGCTAACATCTACCATCAAAACCAATTTTATATAAATTGTATATATATCATATCATATATATATATAGGGATTGTATATGTTCTTTAGTCAGATATGCACATCAATCATTTAAATATTTGCATCACATGTAATAAATAAATGATGAAAATCAAAATCTGATCATATTAATTAAATCCCAAAACATAGTAAATTGGTGTGGCTTTGATACCACTGATGGGAAATATGACATCATATAAGGTAGTGATAATAAAAGTTTAACTTCCATATTTTCCTTTGAATAGTAGATCATGTCAATAACTATGTAATGGAAAGGAGGGTTGGAAGATTTATACTTGGTCTTGGATTATTTCCAGTGACTATCCCTTCTTGTAGCATGTGTTTTTCTTCAAGTTGTTGTTAGAAAGAGCTAGTAGTGACCTCCTGGTTGATCACCACGGCCAACAGCGGCCTCCTGGTTGATCACCATGGCTGGCAGTTGACTTTGTCCTCCTAGCGTGTAGCAGTGACCTCCTTTCCATTGTAGTAGTCCACACAAACCACTGGGAAGTCATGTCATCCTAGTTGATGGACAAGAAGGAGTTGTCTCTTCTAGTCAGCATGCTAGCACTGACTTGCTCTCCCAATTTCCTTTCCCTTTATATCCTTCCCTTTGATGGGTAGGACTTTCTCGGGTTCTCATGTTACTACAACTGTGAGAAGACATCAACTTTTAGGACTTAATTATTGTGTCTCTAGAAATCCTCAACTATCCCTCTATTTACTAAGCAGGAATTGAAGAGATGAAATTTCATGAATTTTTTGGAACCCACATACATTGAAATAGTCGATTCACTAGTGAACCAATCTATTCACACGTCAAACAATAGGTTCAGCCATTGGACCGATCGTTTCACAATGTTTCCCAATTACACTCGCATTGGAAATTAATATTTGATTAATGCACAACATGATTTCATTATCAATCCTCGATCCAATCAAATTGATCTACCAAACAGTTAGCTCACAACTTGAACTTTTCGATCCCCAGATCCGAGCCTTTTGGTTCACATACTGAATTGGTCGTCTCATGGATCTAATTGCCAATGTTTGTTCAAATTGGCTTGACACTTGAATTGATCTATTCAACACTAGAATCAGTCAATTCACAGTCCAGTTACTCATTTTTTAGCAATTGTTGTTTAAATTGAATACCTAACACTTTGTTACTCAAGTTTAAACTTCATTCATGAATAAAACTCCTACTCTAAGTGTATCTTATGTGTGTGACCCTATAGGTTCCAATTTACATTGACAGTGAATATCTATAACTGATTTCTGACATCACAAGCAGTGAGTGGTATATGTCAAGACATAATTGCTACTGAAGTAATTGGAAAGTTGGAGAACTACATCAACATACAATCTATCGTATAGTTCCTTTGTCACTCATATCCATATTGAATTTGAGGCATGAAATTATCATCCTCTTCAATGTTCAATCAATGTTCCTTGTGTTGGCTAAATTGGACATTATTATAATCCCTTTGTTTTGATGATGAAAAACATTTCATTCTTGTGGATCTAACGTGCTACTTGAGTGTTGCAGGAAATAAGTGGATGACAAACTACTTGGAAGATATATATGCTCAAATTGCTTTAATTCATGATTGTAATCAAATGTAAAAACTTGTACAAATATATAATGTACAAGTACTTAGATATCATGTAAATCAAGCATTTAGATCTTCCCTAGTCAATCACAACACTTAGATAGGTCATCCCCTACAATAGTGTCACAACTGCACACTCATACACACACTAAGTACTTAGTTTAAAACATTGAAACATGGTTAATCTTGGTCGACAAAATTCTCGACCGGGACACTCTCGGTCGACAAACTCTTCGACCGAGAATGACCCAATTAGCTGTTAGACCCAGCAGACAAGGTAGTTGGGAGTTGAAATGAACGTTGTAAACACTTGCTCCAAGACGTCCCTCGGTCGACAAATCCTCGACCGAGAAGGACTCTCGATCGACAATTTGTCGACCGAGATGAGTTCTGTCTGCACTTTTTAGAGTTAATTACCTAGCCATTGCTAAAGCAACTAATGGTTACCTAACGTCTAGTTAAGCACTAAGAACCCCCTAGAAAGTGTCTAGAACATCCTAAAGCATCCATAGCCCATTCCTATAAATAGGACAAGCCATAGGACACCCAAAACACACTTGTGCTACACTTGAACAAAATACTTACAATTGGCTATTCATTCTTGTGAGAAATTGAGCAACTCCAACATTGGCTATTCATTTCCTTTTCTCCAAATTCGTGTCCTATAGGCTAGCATCTCCTATCCACTAAACCTACACTTTCATACTCATTGGTTAGGAGATCAATATGCTTTATATAGGAAATCAAGCCTTGTGCTTCAAGTTGTAAATTGTAATTTCCATTTCCCTTCTTGTTCTTTCTTATTCTTTGTACTCTCCTTGCTACTCCTAGGGTTGGAGGCTGCGGATTGGAGAGGGTTTGATCTTCTTGGTGAAGAAGGAGATTTTTGGACTACTTCTAGAAGGTTGTCTCAACGCGAAGCTACTTCAAGAGGAAGACTACATTGATGTATTCAAAAACCCTTAGGTCTCTTCCTCCCAAATACAAGCCTAAGGTGACTGCTATTGAAGAAGCAAATGATCTCACCCGGCTAAGGATGGAACAACTTATTGGCAACCTAGAAGCACATGAGGCAACTTTAGAAGAGGAAGAAAGATGAGAACGTGAACTTCAATAAGGGAGAAAGAAGGACATTGCATTCAAAGCATCAACCAAAATTAGTCATGACAGAAGTGAAGATGATAGTGAAGAAGAAACTCTCATTGTAAATGGTAAGCAGTATAAAAGTTTTAAAACTAACAAAACTTCTAGTATTTCTTCTTCCAGGTGCTTCGAATGTGGCAAAAAGGGACACATGAAAGGTGATTGTCCAAAATTCAAGAAAGGAAATAAATCATCTCACAAAAAGAAAGAAAGAGCATATAAAGTTGCATGGGATGATTCAAGTGATGATAGTGATTATGGAAAAGAAGAAGTAAAATGGCTTATTGCTACAACAAATGAAGAAGAAGAAGAAGAAGAGGTAAGTCTTTTTGATCTACCAAAAGAAGATCTAATTGCTAGTCATCAAGATAAACATGAGAAATATATTGAGTGCAAGAAGAAATTTAAGAAATCAAATAAAGAGTTACATGCTAAAATTCTTGCTCTCACATCTAAAAATGAAGATCTCAAAAAGGGTATTGAAGATTATGATATTGAGCTTAAATCTATAGAAGCAAATTGCAATCTTCTTTCCCTAGAAAAGTTAAACTTGCAAAATCAAGTAAATGATCTTCAAAGACAATCTACTTTGTGTGCACATCTAGATTATGATATCATTGTGAAAGAAAGAGATTCTTTATTATCTAATCTAGATCAAGAAAAATTAGATATCAAGAAGAAAATGGATGAGATTATGAAGTTACAAAAAAAAGTGAGTAGCTTGATTAACAAAAATATTCTTGATAATATCTTAAATAATTCTTATCGTCAAATTGGAAGGAGAGGACTAGGTTATAAGACTAAGGGAAAATCTTATCAAAAACCTAGTTGGAGAAGGACACAAGTGCTAGAGAATCAATCCATGTATGTACCCAAGAACAACTCAACTCCTAGAAAGAGAAATGAGATTGACTCTATTAGTTGTCATTATTGCTTGTGTCTTGGACACTACTCTTTTTCATGCCCATACAAGAAAAGGAATGATGATCTAGCTTGGGTTCCTAACACTTAGAGGTTTAAATTTGACTAGTTGACATTTGACCTAAACTGATTCTTGATATACAAATGTCATATCTCAACACAATCGAGCTTTAACTTTCGTATGCTTGTTTTACTTGGAAACAATTACTGAAAATAGTTCTGAAACAGTACAGAAACATTCTCAGTCGAGAAACTGTTCAACCGAGAACATTGTCGGTCGAGAATTAGTCGACTGAGCAGGCTATTGTTTTAAAGCTTGCAACAAATCTGATAAAACATGTACAAACAGCAGCATTCTCGGTCGAGAAAAACTTCGACCGAGATAAATTTGGTCGACAAACAGTTCGACCTAACCAAGTTCTGCTGAAACTGTTTTTAAATTAATCTAGTTTGCTATCAATTTGTTATTAATGATTGATTTAATATGCAAATCAAGAATGAATCTTAGAGACCATCTTAAAATCAAAGCATGTTGATCTTTTGAATCAGGAATTGTTGAAAGAAGGTATAAACTTATGAATATGAAATTCTTAAACATATTGCAAAAGTGATATAACATACTTTCTTCATTGATTAATAGAGTTTGTTAAGCATGTTCATTTACATGGTTTGTCTTAAATTTTAAAATCCATGAACAATAAATAAGATTATTTTGGTTTATCCTCTACAGGGATTGACTTAAAACTGAAAATTATGAACCATGGAATTACTGTTTTATCATAATCCACATGGTTTTTCCTAAGTATTCCTTGGTCTATCTATATAAGAACCATGCGTATCGAAATTTAGTTCAAATTATCATAATCATCGTCTTTATATGCTTCTATCTTGATCATTGTATTGTGGATATACTTCTACTGTTCTATCATAATTATTGTGCCATAATCATTATGTTTCATTAGTTTGTCTAAAATAATCTTTGATCCATATATACAAACCATAAATGGATCTTATTTTTGATCAATTGTGCTCCAGCTCATATGAAGATTCCATTTTGCATAAACAGTAAAACTTCATGGAACAAATGCATTTTAAATTAAAAATCTGTAGAAATTATACTTCACATATAAGTGTTCAAATTAAAAATCTGCAGAAATTGCCTCTTGGTTGAAATCAAGTTTGACCAAGGGGCGCTATGGTCGAAGTCAAGGTTGACCTAAAATAAGCTTGACAAAATGCTTAATTGTACATCATTTTACTGCAATCAATCTTAGTATATTGAAAACATTTTTTTTAGTACATAACTCTTATAAACGATTAATCTAATATTGATTGTGACCTTAGAATCCTTAATTTATCTTGACTATAAAGATTAAGGGGGAGCTCACAAAAACTATTTTGCTTATAAGATTAAGAAGGAGCTTACAAAACATTGTGAACATCATAAAGATAAATTGAAATACGTTATGACCTTAGTATTTTTAATCTTGATTATGAAAATTTGAGAAATCAATATGTATTCATCATGAGCTTAAGGGAATATCATTTCATTTTCAGGGCTTAACATCCCTTGTAAAATGGATGAGAAATCAATACACATATGCCATGACCTCAAAATAAACTCATATCATTTCAAGGCTTAACATCCTTTGCAAATGATTGAGAAATAAATTGTGGCTAAATTTAACAACAATTTCTTTGCATTAATCCCTTGCTTTTAAATTGAATATCACTTTAAGGGGGAGCATAGCATAAAATTAAGGGGGAGAAATAAAAAGTCATACTAAATGATTATCTTAGATATCTTTTTTAAATGACAAAGGGGCAGAAATAATATAAAAACATAAAATAATATAAGTTTCATAATATCTCGGGCAGCACACACTTGCAAAACAAAAATGGCTACAAAAGGTAAACTTCATGTATGAAACTCATATGATTTATATTTTCTTATTTTTTGGAAATGTTTGTCATCTTCAAAAAGGGGAGATTGTTAGCTAAATTGGACATTATTATAATCCCTTTGTTTCGATGATGACAATCATTTCATTCTTGTGGATCTAACGTGCTACGTGAGTGTTGCAGGAATTAAGTGGATGACAAACTACTTGGAAGATCTATATGCCCAAATTGCTTTAATTCATGATTGTAATCAAATGTAAAAACTTGTACAAATATATAATGTAAAAGTAGTCTCTTAGGAGACATCTGATAAAAAAGATATAATGTAAAAGTACTTAGATATCACGTAAATCAAGCATTTAGATCTTCTCTAGTCAATCACAACACTTAGATAGGTCATCCCCTATAATAGTGTCAAAACTGCACACTCATACACACACTAAGTACTTAGTTTAAAACATTGAAACAGGGTTAATCTCGGTCTACAAAATTCTCGACCAGGACACTCTCGGTCGACAAACTCTTCGACCGAGAATGACCCAAGTAGCCGTTAGACCCAGCATACAAGGTAGTTGGGAGTTGAAATGAACGTTGTAAACACTTGCTCCAGGATGTCCCTCAGTCGACAAATCCTTGACCGAGAAGGACTCTCGATCGACAATTTGTCGACCGAGATGAGTTTTGTCTGCACTTTTTAGAGTTAATTAACTAGCCATTGCTAAAGCAACTAATGGTTACCTAACGGCTAGTTAAGCACTAAGAACCCCCTAGAAAGTTTCTAGAATGTCCTTAAGCATCCATAGGCCATTCCTATAAATAGGACAAGCCATAGGACACCCAAAACACACTTGTGCTACACTTGAACAAAATACTTGCAATTGGCTTTCATTCTTGTGAGAAATTGAGCAACTCCAACATTGGTTATTCATTTCCTTTGCTCCAAATTCGTGTCCTATAGGCTAGAATCTCCTATCCACTAAACCTACACTTTCATACTCATCAGTTAGGAGATCAATATGCTTGATATAGGAAACCAAGCCTTGTGCTTCAAGTGGTAAATTGTAATTTCCATTTCCCTTCTTGTTCTTTCTTATTCTTTGTACTCTCCTTGCTACTCCTAGGGTTGGAGGCTGCGGATTGGATAGGGTTTGATCTTCTTGGTGAAGAAGGAGATTTTTGGACTACTTCTAGAAGGCTGTCTCAACGGGAAGCTACTTCAAGAGGAAGGCTACTTCAAGGGGGAGCTTGAAGTTACTTCAAGGAAGACTGCTTCAAGGTTGGTGAGACTACTTCAAGGTGAAGGCTGTCCAAAGGGTGTAGAAAGTATTATAATTTTATGTAATATCCTTGTGAGGTAATAAAATTTAATACTTTCAAAATCCCAGTTGGGTAAGCAACCGGGTAGTGGATTGACTGCCTTAGTATTTGCTAAGGTTGGAACCACTCTAAACACCTTATCTCCTTCTTATCATCCAATTGTGGTTGTTTGAGTTAAATTATTTTAAATATCCATAAAACCCTATTCACCCCCTCTCTAGTGGTTTTTCACCTTGAACTAGAGTAGACTATTTGAGATATATGTAAACTCAATATCACATATTGATTCACATGAGCATGTCCAAGAATTTCCCAATCTCACTTATCAAGTAGACATGATATCATACTCTTGTGGGAGGACAAATAACATCTACATCACTCACATTCATTCCCATGGGTCACAATGCACCTAAGCACCACCTTTATGGAAGCCCTTAAACAAGTTCATAGTGGATGATGTCAAAGTACATTGAACAACATGTGATGAGTGTAGTGACTTCAGCTCTAAGAACCATAGTCACCACATTACTATGAAGTTGATTCTGACTACCAGTCATGGTTTCCATGTATCACTCTCAATGTGGGTCAATCTGCTACACTATTCCCTAACAAGTACCTATGTGTTTGTCTTGATATTACATATCATGACTTATGAGATTCTTTCATCAACCAACACACACTCTAGTCTTTTATATAATAATGTTGTCTATTTTTGTTCCACAGTAACATCCGACTAGGCACATAACAATAATGCATGTTCTCTTATCATACATATGATCTCATTGTCTAGGTCCTAAACCTCAAGACATATTCCATTGAGTATCAGCATTCTTTAGACATTTATTATGTTACATGATTATCTCATAAATTAATAAAAGAGAATAAGCTGAATTGCCTTTCATTATTAATCAAATCATTTACAAGATATGCCATTATAATTATCATAGGATTATCTCTCTAGGCATACATACCAACAGACTCCCACTTGCACTTAGAGTTAATAACACAAGAATGTTATTCCAAATGTGCTAACATTTCTATCATGCTTTTGCTGTGAAAATGTACAATCTCTTGTATGAGATGGAACCACCTTAGTATGTGCTTGGAACACTAATGTGATTTGGGTTCCTTAGCTTGTGCAATAGCTCCATTGTTGTCACAATACAACTCTAGTGTCTCGCTAATGATTAGATCCACCCCAAGTTTAGAAATGACCTTCTTAATTCAAACAACCTCCTTTGTTGCATTGGATGCAGCAATATACTTGGCCTCTATTGTAGAATCACCAATTGTCTCTTTCTTGGAACTCTACCGGCTCACAACTCTATTGTTGAGGCAAAACACAAATCTTGATTGTGACTGAAAATCATCTTTGTAAGTTTGGAAGCTTACATCGCTGTAACCCCCTTACACTTCCAAACTTACAAAGATAATTGTGACTGACAGTCATCTTTGTAAGTTTGGAAGCTTACATCACTATAACCCCTTACACCCAACTCTTCCATGCCGCCGTAAACAAGAAACTTATCCTTAGTTCTTCTCAAGTACTTAAGGATGTTCTTCACGACAATTCAATGACACTTACTGGGATTTGACTAATATAAACTCATCATGCTCAAGGCATGTGATACATCGGAATGAGGGCATAACATTTCATACATGATAGGTCCAATTGAAGACACATGTGATCTTAGATATTGGGCTTTAAAGAGGCTAATTTCATGAGACATGGGAAAATTCCCTCTCTTTGAGTCATGCATGTTGAACTTCTTCAACACTTTTTTCAATGTATGTACTTTGGCTTATTCCAAGAAGCCTTCTAGATCTATCTCTATAGATCTTAACTCCTAAGATATAGGATGTTTCACCTAAATCCTTCATACAGAAGGTACTTCCCATCTAGTTCTTTACCATTTGTAAAGTAGGAATGTCATTCCCCATCAATAGTATGGCGTCTACATACAATATGAGGAACACAATCATGCTCCCACTAACCTCTTTGTATACACAAGATTCATCTTCATTTTGACTAAAGACAAACTCTTTTACTATCTTATCGGAACAAAAATTCCAGCTCTGAGATGCTTGTTGCAATCCATAGATTGAACTTTGTAGCTTACAAACTTTATTTGCATCCCCCTAAAGTTGTGTCATGTACACATCCTCTAGAAGATTCTTTTTAAGGAATCCAGTTATAACATCCATCTGCCAAATCTCATATTCATGATAAGTTTCAAAGACAAGCATGATCCTAACAAACTTAACCATGTCAACTGGTGAAGAAGTTTCATCATAGTCAACACCTCGAACTTGTCTGAAACCTTTTGCAGCCATTATGTCCTTGTAAGTTTGTACATTACCATACATGGACTCCATCTCAAATCTCCTTCCTCAAGCCATTTATCAGACTCTGGTCCCATAGTAGCTTCCAGGTAGGTAGTTGGTTCATCATCTATGACCAACTCACCACCTTCTTGAGTCATAAGATAACCAAATTTTAAGGTGTGTCCTACTAGATCTACATGTTCTTGTATTACATGAGGAGTTTGAGATTCCACAATAGTTTGTAAGTCTCTTTGTTCATGGTGTACCTCTATAGGTTTAATGTTTTCCTGGTTGTCTCGAACCTCTTCTAGTTCTACTTTCCGCCCATTGCTTCCTTTGGAAATAAATTCCTTTTCTAGGAATGTAGCATCCCTAACAACAACCACTTTATTTTCAGATAGGTTATACAATCAGTATCCCTTGGTTTCTTTGGGGTATCCAAAAAAATAACATTTATCAGATCTAGGCCCAAGATTTTCAATAAACATTTTCCTCACATTAGCTTCACACTCCCAAATCCTCATAAAAGAAATTTTAGAATGCTTCTTAATCCATATCTCATATGGTTATTATGGAAACGAATTAGATGGTATGCGGTTAAGTATAAATGTTGTAGTTTGTAGAGCTTGTCCCCAGAAGGAAGTAGAAAATTAGAAAAACTCATCATTGATCGCACCATATCTAGTAGTGTGTGATTCCTTCTTTATGATACACCATTGTGTTGGGGTGTTCTTGGTGGAGTCCATTGTGTTACGATACCATGGGCTCATAAAAG
This sequence comes from Alisma plantago-aquatica, assembly GCA_963693085.1. Classification (NCBI taxonomy): domain Eukaryota; kingdom Viridiplantae; phylum Streptophyta; class Magnoliopsida; order Alismatales; family Alismataceae; genus Alisma; species Alisma plantago-aquatica. The sequence continues at coordinate 753,494,261 of OY856413.1, forward strand.
GTCCTTAAAATCTAGGTTTAAGTATTATCCACCTCTATCAAAAAGAAGTTCCTTAATACTTTTACCAAGTTGGCTCTGTACTTCATTCATGAAATCCTTAAACTTTTCAAGGGTTTCTAACTTATGTTTCATCAACTAAACATAACTATATCTATTAAAATCATCAATTAAGGTAATGAAGTACTGATAACCACCTCTAGCATTTGTCTTAAAAGGGCCACACACATTAGTATGTACGAGTCCTAATAGGTCACTCACCCTCTCACTATTCTTAGTAAAGGGATTCTTTTTCATCTTGACCAACAAACAAATTTCACGTCTCTATTGATTCAAAATCAAAGGAGTCCAGATATCCATCTTTATGTAGTCTAGAAATGTGTTTCTCATTGATGTTACCTAGATGACAATGCCAAAGGTATGTTTGGTTTGATTTATTGAGTTTTTTTCTTTTGGTATATACATTATACACACTTGACTCCAAATCTATAAAGTATATACCATACGATATTGGGGCACTACAATAAAATATCTCATCTTTACTAATAGAACATCGACATTCATTATAAGAAATTTGAATCCATTATTGTCCAAACAAGATACATATATGATGTTCCTATTAATGGAAGGTAAATAATAGTAGTTCTCTGACTCTACTATAAACCCACTTGGCAGAGATAACTCATAGGTTTCAACTTCATTGGCAGTGACTCTTTCTCCATTAGGAATGCATAGTTCAACCTCACCTTTCTTTAAAGGTCTACTTTTAAGATCCTTCACATTTGAGAAAATGTGTGATTCACATCCAGTATCAAGTACCTAAGATGACGAAGTAGCAAACTTAATCTCAATTACATGTATACTTGAAGTAGAGATCCCTATACCTTACTTCATCTTCCTAGGTTTCCTTATTCCTCTCCATATTTTGAGTGTAGACGACTTGGGCTTCAACTTAGCCTCAAAACACTTCTAGACCTTGCCTTTGTCCTTGGACTATGTTCTACTGATCCCTATCATGGGTTTGTCCTTCTTAATTTGTTCTTCGATGTTGATCAACATGCCAAGAAACTCAGACAGCGGTCAAGTGATAACACTTGATAAACTGGCTATTTGATTTAGACAATGATTGTAGAATCATATTCATGGCCAACTCATGACCTAAAGGAAATATCAATCTTTCTAAATGTTCCACATGCCCAGTCATATTGAGCACATGGGGCTCTATTGGATCTTTAGGGGTCAGTCTTCACTCAAACAATGCCTTACAAACATTATACCTTTCTTGCTTTTCATGTTGTTTATGCAACTTGTAGTTCATATAACCCAGCATAAGGTTTTTTATGTCTATGACATCATTGGCATGCTACAAGAAAGCATCCATTTCAGCCTTAGGCGCATATGGAGGGGATTCCATTGGCACTTGAGTTTTAGGGACATAGAGAACTCTTCTCAAAGTCCTAAACCAGTTATGGAAGTTCATCCCTTTTAGATTGTCCTTCTCAAGGACTGATCACAATGATTATATATTTTCCATTCATATATATAAGAGTACAATTTGCATTTTATAAAAACACTTTTGATTTGATTTGAACATTGTGATGATATTAATTAGGCCTTCAATAAATTACTGCACCCACTATTTTCTTCAAATTGATAGCCCTCGCATATCAATTTGGTAGATTGCAACGTATAATCTTCTAATGAGCCAAGATCCATATTTCATCAAATCATGAGTCCACTTTGGTTGATTGCCCACAACTTGACTATTTATATAGGATACTTTTATCAATTGCATCTAAATGTAACTCTTGGATAGATGGTGAGAACAACTCTTTATCACAATCCATATCTATACTTCTAGGTACTTAATCTAATTAGGATCACATAGTTAACCCTAACTCAAAAGCCAACACGATAGAATATGTACCCTACTTTGGAAAATATACATATCTACCATCACACTTCCACGAGATAGACGATGCACCACACTTTGGCATAACCTATGCTTAGTCGATCAAGCTTTTCATGTATGTTACTTATGGAAAGAAGCTTAGTCAATCAAGCTTTTCATGTGTGTTACTTATGAAAAGCATCTAAGACTTTATATTGGATTGAGGGATTTATATTTATAAATATATTGGGACCTATAGAGTCACATGAATAGGATGCACTTGGAATAGGATTTTACTCGTGAAGAATATTTAACTTGGTTACTATAAGTGTTTAGGTATTCAAATTAAACAACATTGGTGTCAGTCGATTGATTGGAGTGTCCCTTTGACCGACTGTTGTTTCAGTCGATCATTGGAGTGTCCACTTGACTGACTAGACTACTTTTGACACTGGCCAATGGAACCAGTCATTCGACTGGTTGGAGTTTCCAACTGACTGACTAAATAGTGTTTGCAGAGGATGGTCAAAATAATCAACCAATCAATTGGAATGTCTGATTAACCGACTGGATGTGAAATGACCACTTTAACTAGGTTAAATAACTAATGGCATGCATAACAATGTACATTAACAACCACATTAAAAGCCAATGTTATTTCTCCACTGACCGAGTCTGTCAATCGAATGGATTGTCCACTCAACTGACTGGCCACACAGAACAGTCGTCAAACTATGAAATTTTTCCTTTCGTATACCCTAGGTTCCGAAAACCCTAGTGCATCCACTCCTACATATGGAGCGGGGTGGCCAAGGCTCTCAAGATAGAAGACTTCTTCTCACAGTTGTGGTGATATGTGAGAGAGCATTAGTATTGTTACCCAAGAAAGGGAGAGATAGGAAGGGGAAACATATTCGACATTAGCACGTTGACAACTAGAAGTACAACTCCTTCTTATCAGCTCTTGAGGTGGGACATGGAGTTCTTGGTAGTCTACATGGAGTTTGTAGAGGCATTAAATCCATTTTTATATGCTAGGATAATATTGTCAACCGCCCTCCATGATTGTTACACTAGGAGGATGTCGTCAGCTACCATCTATGTGCTTCTTGAGAAGGAAGGACATCCTCTGCAAGGATACTCACTGGACTTTCCCAAGCACAAGGTACATCTTGCACCCTCTTTCCAAATACATTATTCCTGACGTGATCTATTGGTCAAGAAATATAGATGGAAATTTTCTTTTACGCTTCCACTTTGTTCCCATATTTTTCTATTGTGTTATCAAAGCCACATCAATTTATATTGTATTACAATTTAATCAATATGATAAGATTTAGTTTTATCATTTATTTGGTTGCATACCATGCAGACATTTAAATGGTTAATATGCATATCCAGTTAAATATCACACACTCTAGGAATTTCTAATAGAACATATATATGTATATATATATGTATATATATGTGTGTATATATATATATATATGTATATATATATATATATGAATATATATGTATATATATGTATATATATGCAAAATTCATATGTGTCATCCTAAAATTGTTTGGATGGTGGATGAATGTGTGGTTATGGAGAACAAATCCTTGGATGCTTCTGCGTGGTTGAATGGTTTATTTCTATCTTACAAATTTGGTTTGCACATTGAGCCTCCTCTCTCTCTATTCCAAATGTAAATAATGCTTAGCCCTCTATTCTTCCCTTAAATGTTCCTTGAGGTATTTGCATTACACAATGTAACATGTATATAGGATTAGAACTAGTTTCCTTTTTGGCTAAGAGAAGGCTTTCTGACTAGGCCAGTCGACCGACTGGAAGTCCAATCAATCGACTGAAGTATCACAGGACCCAGATGATAAGAAGTTACAACCTATCAATTGGAGGCACAACCAACTGAATGGAGGAGTCCATCCATCCATTTGAGTTGTGACCCAATTGAACATTCGATCGAGACCAATCAACCAATTGGAAGACCAATCGATTGACTGGAAGAGTCCAGTCGACTGACTAGCATGTTTCCAACGCATCTATGTCTAATATAGGTTGCGCATGTGATGTTTCACCTTAGGTGGATAGCAATTCTTTGTGGCTCCAAGAATTTGCATATAGTGGCCATAACCATCACTCCTATATTGTAATTTCATGTTTCATTTGTGGATATAGTATGTATATGATACATATTACAAGTATGTGGTGATTGGATATGTAAAAATAAAATTCCTCAACAATTACTTAGTCATAAATTATTTTCATAAGTAGCACACATGAAAATCTTGATCAACTAAGCATAGATTACTTCAAAGCATGGTCTGTCATACATCTTGTGAAAGTGTGATGGTAGATATATAGGTTCTACCAAGGTAGGGTGTGTAATTTATCATTTTGTATTTTGGGTCTGGCTAAACAAGGTGACCTTAATGGGATCAATGGCCTAGAAGAATATAGATAGTTTATGATAAAGTGTTGTGCATACCATCTATGTAAGAGTTGCATTGGATGTAATTGGAAAAGTTGCCTACCGAAATAGTCAAGTTGTGGGTGATTAGTCAAAGTTCACTCATGATTTGATGAAATATGGATCTTTTCCCACTAAAACATTATGTTTCTCAATCTTCGTGAATATTTTCAAATCAAAGCAAAAAAGTGTTTTGAAATAATGTAAATTTTGTATTGTAGAAACAAATGGAACCTGCCAACTTTTTTCATTTTGATTGGTCCTTGAGAAGGACAAACTGAATGGGAACAACTTTCACGATTGGTTCAGAAATTTGGGAATCATTCTCACTCATGAGCACAAGCTCTATGTTTTGGGAACACCATATCCAAAGGAATCCTCTCCCCAAGGATGAAAGGGATGCTTACAAGAAGCATTCTAATGATGTTGTAGACATCAAATGCCTGATGATATTCTCTATGAACTATGACTTGCAAAGATAGGATTAGAACATGGATGTTCTCAAGATGGTGACATATCTTAAGAATATGTATTCATATTAGGATAGGAAAGAGAGATATGACATCTCAAAAGCATTCATTAAGTGCAAAATGGTAGAGGGAGTTCTAGTAAGGCCCCATGTGCTCAAGTTGATTAAGTACATGGAAAAACTAGAGAGATTGGGATTTCTTTTAGGCAAAAAGTTGGTCATGGATGTGATTGTGCAATTATTTCCTGAATCACATAGCTAATTTGTCATGAATGATACATTAATAATTTTGTTAAGTCATTGTCAAGATTTCTTGTCATGTTGAGAATTGTAGAGACATAAATGAAGGACAATCCTAGACTTGTGATGACAATCAACATAGGAATGGGAAAGTTCAAGGGAAAAGGTAAGGCAAAGAATACTTTAAATGATATCCATAAAACCCAATTCTTATGAACATAAAGCAAAGACAGGATTGAGTAAGGAAGGGAATTGCCATCACTGTACCAACCTGGATATTAGAAAAGGAATTTCTCTCTTTATATAGAGGAACTTGGGAAGAAGAAGAAGGGGATGGAGATCTCCACTTCAGGTATACATTTTATTGAGATACATATGTCTACTTCATCATCTTAGGTACCAAACACCATATGAGGATCTCACATATGTTAAATGTGTTGGATATGAGAAGGGGTAAGAATGATAAGGTGGAACTACACAAAGCAAGAGTTGTTGCCAATGCAGTTGGAACATGTCATTTATATCAGCCTAGAGGGCTTGTAATAATTAGAGAATTGCTATTACCAACCTTCCGTTAATATAAACGTCATTTTTGTATCTTGTTTGGACAAGCGTGTATTAGAATTTCATATTATGGATGGTAGATGTTCTTTTTTAAAGATAAAATCTTTTATGGTAGTGGCATAGTGTCTTATGATCTATACTTGTTAGTTCTAGAGATAAGTGTATATAACGTAAATATGATTCGATGAATCAAACTAAAGATACATATGGCATTGTCGTCTAGTGAACATAAATGAGAAACACATTTCTAAAATCCATAAAGATGGTTATCTAGACTCTTTGGCTTTTAAAAGCAATACGGACATGCGAGTCTTGTTTATCATGCAACTTTGACAAATGTACTTCTCACTGGGAATAGTAAGGGAGTGGGTGATCAATTGAGACTCGTATATACAAATGTATGTGGTCCTTTTAGAACAAATGTTAGAAATGGTTACTAATATTAAAATACTTAGATTTGATCGATGTAGATAATACTTGAACCAAGAGTTAGAGGACCTTATATGAGTCTCTGGTATTATATCACAGTGGACTCCACCTGAAACATAATGATGAATTAGAAAGAAGGAATTATACCATGTTGTAATCATCCATAATTTTAGCTAATCTTCTAGATTTTTTTGGGATATGCTCTAGAAATTGAAGTGTTTGCACTATATTGTCTACCATCCAAATAGGTTCAAAAGATGACATATAAGATGTGGCATGGGAAGTGTTCTCATATCTTTTATGAAGATTTGGGGATGAGAAACTTATGTGAAAAAATAGTTTCCTAAAAATCTTGGTCCCAAATCAAATAAATATTAAATTTTTGAAAATCCAAAAGGATATTACTTTTATATTCCATCTGAGAACTAAGTATTTGTTGTCAGGAATGTTTCTTTCCTAGAAAAGGATTTGATTTCTAAAGGAATATGTGGGAGGAAAGTAGAACTTGAAGAGGTTTGAGATCAACAAGTAAAGACTGAATTTATACAGATATAGAAGGAATAAGGAGAGTCATAAATTATTGTGGAATCTCAAGTTCCTCATGTAAAACGTGAACCTCGTACATCTAGTAGGAGACATCTTGAGCCTGAAAGAATTGGATATTTTGTGACTCAATAAGGTGATGAGTTGGTCATAGATGATGAGACAACAACCTACCTAGAAGCAATTGAGGGACTAGAAACTACAAAATGGCTTGAGGCCATGAAATCCTATATGGACTCCATGTATGCCAACAAGGTATGGACCTTGGTGGCTCCACCTGGAGGGGTAAAACCCATAGGGTTCAAGTGGGTGTTTGAGAAGAAAACTTACATGGATGTTAATGTACAAATCTATAAAATTAGATTGATCACAAAGGGTTTCAAACAAGTTCAAGGTGTTCAACAACAATAGATGTTTTAACTAGTTTCCATGGTTGAATCAATCCAGATCATGCTTGCTATTGCAACTTATTGTGACTATTAAAAGTGTGTAAGATACAAAGGTCAATCTATAGATTGAAGCAAGCATTAAGGTTAGTGGGACCATAATTTTACTCCTCATATTGATGGGGAATGACATGCATGCCATGAAGTAGTGGTATTTCCCCGCTCTGCTCTAGTAAAAAAGAGAGACTAGGGATTCTACTCTTTTAGAGTGAAGGTGGTGGCTTAGGGGGGTTCCCCATTGCGGATGAGCATCGACCCGCTCTACTAGGTCCATTTTCTTCACTCGGAAACTTGTTGGTGATGTACAGGTAGTGCTCATGTCATGGATCTTCTTTGGTCCATAAGGCTGAAACTTGGTCTTGTGATTAGCGAAGATTTGTGTGGGTGGTGCTTTCGGAGTGGTCTTGGCTTTCTAGGCTCCTTCTCTGATCATGACGCTCCTAGAGATGGCAGAGTTTTTATTCTCCATGGATTCACTAGTGCCAAGTTTCCCTCTTTCTTTATTTCAGCTCTTCTTTTCCTATTTGGTTGGTATTGTAGTTGTCACTTGTAGCTTATCTTCCATGTAGTCATTGTTCATCAGTGTTTATTAGTCTATTTGTTTGTGACCTCTCTTTCACGAAAGAGATGAGTCTCTAGCTTGTGTTGGTTCTCAATTTATCTTTGGTTTGATTTTGTTTCTTAGTCTAATTGTTTCTTTTGAGGAGAAACCATCGCACACAGATCCAGTTAGTCCTCGCTACCACAGCTATACACTCAGGTTGAAGGAATTCCTCATAAAAAGATGCTCAAGTCAATCTTGGAGAAGAGGAATCAATGCAGAAGTTATTTACTCACTTTCCAATTTGAGTTGTAGTGGTGTAAGGACATCAAACTTGTTCTTGGTATGTTCTAGTGATGTAATACACTTCTCTTGTAGATTTTATATAGCCTAAAAATAATGAATCAACCCATTTTCTCTAGAAAAACATGTCTATCCTACATATGGTAAGACATGATGGGAAGTACCTACTTTATGAAGGATTTAGGTGAAGCATCCTATATATTAGGAACTAATATCTATAGAGATAGGTGTAAAGGGATTCTTGGCCTAAGTCAGAGTACATACATAGACAACGTGTTGAAGAGGTTCAGCTTGAAGGACTCCAAGAGAGAAAATTTGCCCATGTCCCATAGAAATAGTCTCCCTGAGCCCAATATCCTAGTTATTGTAAAGACCAGGAACACATGAGTATGATGCCATATGTGTCCCCAATTGGATCTATCATATATGCAATTTTATTTACTCGTCTCATTTTCTCATATGTTTTGGACATAATGAGCAAATACCAGTTACATCCTTGTGAAGGTCAGTGGATTGTCATAAAGAACATCCTTAAGTACTTGATAAGCACTAGGGATCAATTTCCTATTTTTGGTGATAAGAAAGATTGGGTATAAAGAATTACACCGATGCAATTTTCCAATTTGACAAAGATGTATCCACAATTAGGAACTTTTATACTCAAAATAGCTTAGAATCATCAAATCTCAATTCTATCCATGGATTCGAACAATTAAATCCATTAAGAGTCATAATTACCAACATTAGGGTTTCAAGGCCCATTAAAGCATATTTATGTACATAGAACCTTAAACTAATTAAACTATGTACAAAGATTATCCTTTTGGATCTAATGTGTCCTTTTTATAATCAACAGGTTAATATCAACTTTAAACATCCATATAAACCTTCCCAAATCATTAATCATCAAATATTAGAGTTTTTCATTAGTTAAACCATTAAAGATAGCATCTTTACATATTTTTCGAATTGCAAGAAGAATTAGACTTCCCTTACATTTTTATTGCATTCCTCATTTTCTCCTGATTAATTTTCATATATTAAGTTCCTTCATCTGACCTTCCTACTAATTACTACGATTTTTGCAAGAAAAAGCATTTTTTGGATTTTCTAGTTAGAGAGGTTATTTACCTTTTCTTCTGGAAAAACAAGACTCATCGGATCGTGTTGCGGTCAGCGGTTGGCTTGATCTCACGGTTGTGTCCGCTTGCATCCACTTTCCCTGATCTGGAGGCGCAAACAACCTGGGTTGTAGATATCCTTTGCAAGCCCATCATGGACCCTGATCGGACGGTCCTCTTCTTTTCTTCTTCCTCTTTTCTTCCCACCGAACTCGTGGCAGTGCTGCGGCGGAGGTTCACCGGACAGAGGGTGATCGAGGAAGAGAAAGGGAATTTGGGGCAAGGAACGTGTTGTTCGAGTTTGCGGGGCTTGGCCGAGATCAAGGGTGGTCTTATATATAGGTTCAGGCATCTGGATTAGGGTTTTCGACCCTCACCACCCACAGAAACACATGCCAATTGGGGCGTTCCTTCCAGAGTCTTCAAAACCACCAAAAATCTAGGGTGGGCTTGCCTGGAATCTTCTCTTGGAGCCATCTACGCCCTTTTCATCTTTGCACGTGGTCAGGTTTGTGAGAAATCTGAAGGGAAAGATCCCTCAGATTGTGGCCTATGCCCGAGTTCCTTTGGAATTGGGCGATGAGAGACACTTGTTGGATAAAGATCCAACGGCCCTCATCCCTCACGTTCAACCGAGAAGGAAAAATGAATTTTGATTTTCAAGATAATTCCTTATTATTTCGGATAACTTGGAAAAATCACAACTCCTAATCCATAGCTCCGTTTTATCCCAAATTTTGAGGGAATCTTATTAAAGACTTAATCTTTCATCATGCCAAATTTGGGCTTATTATCTAAAGAAATCGTATCCTTTTCTTTAGTTGCAAGTTATCACTTAAATATATATATTTCTCACATATTTTCTCTTTCCTTTGCCATTAAATTATTATCTTGAATTCCTTAGACCTCAAGGAACCTTAATGGCTCGAAATCCCATCTTGGGAATATCCCTTAGCCTTTTCCTTATCTTTTACCCATTTTCTTATTTATTCCTTTATTCAAATAAATTCCTTTTTCCTTTCTTTTTCTTTTTTTCTTTTAATTGGGTTCAATAACAAATAAATCCCACAAAGCAACCAACAAGGTTATTATAAATGAAATTTACTCAATCGAGGCCATTAATGCCACTTTCTAGATATTTCTATGTATTTCTCATAAATACTTCATTATCTTTTATCTTTTTCTATTATTTGGACTTTTCTTCTTTTTTCTTCTCTTTTATATCCATTATTGGATTAATCAAATAATAGGAATCACGAAATTCCTATCAAAAGGGAGATTTGTAAAAAAATCCAACCTTTGAAGCAAAGCATACAACCTTTTCAATAAAGTCCATATTCATAAAATCATCACATTTCAATTATGAAAACATATGCAAAATTCATGACATGCGCAGTAGCTAAAATGGCGGTGCAAGGAGCGGGTGACGGGGAGCGCCGGGGAGAAGATGACGACACCGATGACGGGGGTCCCGGTCAAGTGAGTGAATGTCGTGATGGGGGAGGGGGAGCAGGAGGCAGTAGGAGACACTCTGGAGGAGAAAGAGATTTGTGAGGAAATAGGAACGACACAGGGGAGTTGACATGAATGAGGGGGTTAGGGTTTCGGTCCCTCTGGTGGGGATCGATTTCCAGTTTGCCAGGATGTGAGGCACATCCGACGAGAATGGTGGGACATCTCAGCAAGATAATAGAGGGCAGGAGAGAACTCTCCGACCAACGCCACCGGGAGGACAGAACCCGCCTGCTACGTGTGGACGAACAGGTGCGACGAAGGAAACTGTCGCACAGAACAAACCTCTCTTCAGCACCGTTGTCGGCGGCCAGACTTCGTAAACAATGAACTCCATGAATCAGGATGGGTTCTTCCTACAGAGCCTATTCGAGGACAGATTAGAAGAGAAAGCAGTGGAACTCATGACTGTTGAAGATGGTGATCCTGCCATCTATATAGACCCAACAGCCGAAGAGAGACTGGCCATACCCGTTTAATAGGGATTGATGTTGACTTCATGACAATGAGGGACAAAATCAAACTCCTCTGGAAACCTAAGGGGAGGTTTAACATATATATACGAACTTGATCTGGGACATTACGTAGTCCAACTTTCCTGTAGCGATGATTACAAAACGGCTATCATAGGAGGTCGTGGAAGATTTTCAGGTGTTGTCTGGTGGTTCGGGACTGGTACATAACCTTCAAGCTGACAGAGGATATGCCCTCCTTCATAGTTACTTGGGCTCGCATAATCGGCCTGCCCCTGCACCTTTATGTTCACACAATTTTTGATCAATACATAGGCATGGCACTTGGCAAGCTCGTAAAGGTGGACAACTACACAATGAGTAGGACTAGAAGTAGGTTTGTGAGGCTGGCCGTGGAAGTAGACACTACTCAAGAACTCTGCACATCCATATACATTAATGGGATAGAATACCAGGTGGAATATGAGGTTACCCCCGACCTCTGCACCATATGAGGGCAGACTGGCCATACAAACTCCAGCTGCAAATACAGATACTCGGACACACAGGCGGGGGAACAATCAAATCAAACAAAATAGGAAGACGCCGTGGCAGAAAGAGAAGAACCATATATGGCAGTACCAAAAAAGTAACAAGTTCAAGGGGAGACAAAATTCTAAGTACAAGACGAACCAGGGAAAACCAAGATAGATTGCCACTATTAGCAATAGATTTGCCAACCTGGCCACATATGAGAATCAAGAAGAGGAACACCACGCCGAGCAGGAAGCGAAGGACATGACAAGAACCCATGATAAGACTTCGGAGAAACCATCCAAAATCTGGAAGCCAAAAAAGACATTACTACAGCGGAAAGCAAAAGAGAAGCAGTAGATGCCATCCCCAACAAGAACATGGGCAACGAAACTAATAATAAGACATCCGCTAGAGACAATGTAGAGGAGGAGTGCCATGAAGTTGTCAACCCATCCGTGGATGAGGTGATTCAGGCGATGCAGGTGGACCCAGCAGACAAAACCATTTTTATTGAGGACGATGAGGCAGATAAAGCGGCCACCGCTAAAGTCGACCCGTGGAAGGGTGCTGAAGAGGCAAGTAGAGATGCGACGGAAACAAACGAAGAAACTATGAAGAAGGACTACACATCCGCAGCAATGTCTTTAGGTATCATTAGGATTTAGATTAATCAACCATTAAACCATCCAAGCCTTTAAAGCATTAAGCAATCTTGACCTTAAAAGACCCCAAATGGTTTTGCACTTTCAACCTCCAAACGGTTTGAAACCTCATGACCACCAAACGGTCTTGAGACCGTTTGGACTCAAACGATCTTGAGACTGTTTGGTCCAAACACCCTCAAAACCGCATGGACCAAAAAGTGTATTAACACTTCCAATTGAGTTAGGGTTTTCAATGTTGAACCCCTCAATCGTTCATGCCATGGTTAACCATTTATCAATTGAGCCAATTAAGTTAATACTCAACTGATGTGACCCTCAATTGATCCTTAATTGATCACCAATTAGGGTTTGGATGGATTGGATTAGGGTTGGAATCGATCATCCTTCAACATGCATCAAAATGAGCTTAATTGATGTTGAACCTATTGAACCACCACTCAATTGGGTCATGACCTGACCCCAAATGGTCTTGAGGTCGTTTGGATAACCTCCAAATGGTCTTGAGACCGTTTTCCCATCATATCATCAACATCCAAGTCAACCAATTAAGGTTTGGATCATTGGATTGATCATCAAATCAGCAATTGATTACACTTTAACTTAGTAACATTGGATCATCAATTTCTTAACCATACTCACCCATGGACCTTCCAATGGTCTTGGGTGACCTCCAAACGGTCTTGTGACCATTTGGATGAGCTCCAAATGGTCTTGAGACCGTTTGGCTCATCCAACCCTTGGATTCTAGTGAAAAATCTTTAGGGTTTGAGCTATTGAGTTGATCATCAAATCAGCACTTAATTGCAAAGTGATTTGGTACCTTTAGACCTTCAAATGGTCAACCATGCTTAACCCTAGACCTCCAAACGGTCTTGGGTGACCCCCAAACGGTCTTGAGACCGTTTGGGTCAATCAATCCAAAACATCAACTCATTTCAATGCAAAATCAACACTTAGCCGATTAGGGTTAACACCATATCTTTTGTCCTTCAAACACTTAACCATATCCAACCATAGACCTCCAAACGGTTTTGGGTGACCCCCAAACGGTATTGAGACCGTTTGGGTGATCCCCAAACAGTTTTGAAACCGTTTGGGCTAATGAACCCAAAATCTCAAATTAACTCATTGGAATTTCAGCACTAATTTCAATTAGGGTTTGCCTAATTGATTAGCCTTCAACTCATGATTCCTTGGGAATTAACACCTCAAATTTGGTGAGTCATTAACCAACATAATTAGGAACAGGAATCTCAAACGGTCAACGCTTGGTCAACTCACTCAAACAGTTTTGAAACCGTTTGTCCAAAAAGGTCAAGTTAATCAGGTTGAAAATCAGCACTTAATTCAATTAGGTTTACCTAATTGATTAGCCTTCAACTCACGATTCCTTTGGAGTTAATCCCTAAAATTTGGAGGGTTATCAACCAACATAATTATGAACAGAAATATCAAACGGTCAACCCTTGGTCAACTCAACCAAATGGTCTTGGAGACCGTTTGCTCCAACCGACCTTGTGAAACCATTTGCCCTTCAAACGGTTTTGCAAACTGTTTGCCCCAAACGGTTTTGCAAACCGTTTGGCCAAGGGGGGGGCAATACCGTTTGCTAAAGTAGCATTCGTAATCATGCCCATCTTATTCTACCTCCATATCAAGGTCTGTTCTTCATGTTTTTAGTTGCAAGAAAGCAAGGAAGGATGGGGGAAAGAAGGACAAATTACTTTTGCAAGAAAGAAAGATGCATAACAAAGTTTAAGGGTTTAGAGTTATAAAACCTGCCTTAGAATCTGATCTAGAGCACCAAGATCCTGCATTAATGGTGGCTTGAGCTCCAGGGATCGTCCAAGGTCCTTTCTTCAAGAATTGGATGGAGAAGATTGCTAGAAGCAAGAGTTGTGTAAGGAATACTAGCAAACCAACCTTGTAATGGAATTTCCTCCATGAATCCGAGCTAGAAGATGACAAAACTAACCTAGATCAACTTGGTAGTCCTCCTCAGCTCCTAACCTCCTCCTTAGTCGGCCCAAAGCAAAAGGATGAGAAGAGGAAATGAAGGGAATGATCCCTTGATTGTGGAAAGAGTTTGCTTATATATTTTTGGGCATATTTCCAAGGCAATGATAAATACTTCTTCTCTTTTACATCTATATCCTACACGCCCCTCTCCTACTTCTTTGCCACGTTCCTCCCTTCTCATAACATGCAAACTTAACTCTCAACCTTGGTTTATAGGAAAAGAAGCCAAACACTTTATTAAGTCATACATATATAAGGGTCATTTTGCATACATCTTGATTATTCAATTACAATAATTATCCTTCTTATATGGTTACTCAAATGAGACGCCCCCCTCATTTTCTTTACTCCACTTGATGCTAAAATGCATGAGAGGTACTTTAGAGGGTATATTTTACATGTTGCACCCTATGTTTTGGGTAAATTGTACTTTACACCAAAACTAGGTTTTAAAGTACAAGGATTGCTCTACAAGCTATATTTTCGTGCCCAAGCTCGGGGAATCCATATCACCACATCATATTCATTCTTATGATGTATCATCATCAGAGGAACAGCTTATCATGTGCAATTTTCAAGTTAACCCCTCTAATTGGGTAATTTGCACATAGGTCCCTATTAAACAAAACAATCTTACAACATTGTTCAAAAAGGGTAGAAATGAAAATATAGATTCTTCTAAAGCTTTAATGGCATATCAAGGGTTAACCACAAGCCTATAATCATAATTTTAAGCAAAACACCTAGGGTTAGTTCATAACCCAGGTCAGGGGTGTTACAAATTATAAACCCCTAACAAGGATTTCGTCCCCAAAATCCCAGGAAAAGGAGGGACAGTTTATTCATTAGTATGGCCCTCAAGTTTCCCCATATTATCTCAAAATTATGATGATATTATGGATTTGTAATTCACACAAAGTCCCTTTCATTAATTACTTCTTATCACTATTTATGTTTGTGCAAAGCATAAACCCCTAACATAAGGTGTCCATACTTTTGAAAGAAAGAAGCATAAAAGAACATTCTTCTAGTATTACCCAAGAATGTTTACCAAAAGAGAAACATACATACCTTAACATAGATAATTCACTCAGCAATCCTTTATTTATTTAAAACAATTCACTAAGAAAGTTTGCTAATCAATTAATTTGGAAATATTCACTGAGAAGATTCACTAAGCAATTTGTCTTGGAAGATTTCACTAAGTAAATTTACTAAGTATGTTGTCTCAAAAGCTTTCACTAAAGGAGTTCATTGAGTATGCTGACTAAGTATTTACTGAGGAAATTCACTGAGTATGTTCACTAAGTATGCTCACTAAGTATGTTCACTAAGTATTCACTGAGGAAATTCACTGAGTATGTTCACTAAGTATGCTCACTAAGTATGTTCACTAAGTATTCACTGAGGAAATTCACTAAGTATATTCACTAAGTATTCACTGAGGAAGTTCACTGAGTATATTCACTAAGTATTCACTAAGAAAGTTCATTGAGTATATTCACTAAGTATTCACTGAGGAAATTCACTAAGTATATTCACTAAGTATTCACTAAGGAAGTTCACTGAGTATATTCACTAAGTATTCACTAAGGAAGTTCACTGAGTATATTCACTAAGTATTCACTGAGGAAATTCACTGAGTATATTCACGAAGTATATTCACTGAGGAAGTTCACTAAGTATATTCACTAAGTATTCACTAAGGAAGTTCACTGAGTATATTCACTAAGTATTCACTAAGGAAGTTCACTGAGTATATTCACTAAGTATTCACTGAGGAAGTTCACTGAGTATATTCACGAAGTATATTCACTGAGGAATTTCACTAAGTATATTCACTAAGTATTCACTAAGGAAGTTCACTAAGTATTCACTAAGAAAGTTCACTGAGTATATTCACTAAGTATTCACTGAGGAAATTCATTGAGTATATTCACGAAGTATATTCACTGAGGAAGTTCACTAAGTATATTCACTAAGTATTCACTAAGGAAGTTCACTGAGTATATTCACTAAGTATTCACAGAGGAAATTCACTGAGTATATTCACGAAGTATATTCACTGAGTAATTTCACTAAGTATTCACTAAGAAAGTTCACTAAGTGTTCACTGAGGAAATTCACTGAGTGTGTTCACTAAGTATATTCACTAAGTATTCACTAAGAAGATTCACTGAGTATGTTCACTAAGTATATTCACTAAGTATTCACTAAGAAGATTCACTGAGTATGTTTATTTAGAAGTTTCACTTAGCTTTTCTCATTAATTTCCTTATACTCTCTAGATTGTTTCAGAATAATTACCTGATCAGAGTAATCAAAAAGATAACAATCTAAGAGTTTCATACTTGCCTTATCTACAATAACCATATACCTGGCCAGGGTATATAAGTATTGATATTAGGTAGTATGTTTTTTACTTATCATCATATTCCTCACTTTTCATATCATTATACACATAGCATTTACCATACTAGATTATTCTTCAGGTATCACATCTATATATCATCTTTTAATACACAATTAAGGGAGATTATAAATTCTTTTAAAGAATACTGAGTAAGATATAAGTTCTTATCTCCCTTTTGTCCTTCTAGGACTTAGTCAAAGGAATTCAAAAACAAGAAATTTTCATATCTTTAACACATAGAATCCTGATATGAAATATCAAAACAAAACTTATTTCATCTGACCTGTCTGGGACGTCTGTCCACGTCCTCTATTATTATATTGCCTCCCTTGTGAGCCTTGTAGACTCTGTCCTTGAGGTTGAGTTATTATTGTATTCCTGTCAGGACAATCCTTTGCCAGATGTCCCGGTTGTCTACATTGGTAACAGATCCTGGGTGCAAAGTGTCTATACGATCCAGTTACCGATGTTGATGCTATGTCAGAGGGTCTTCTTGGTGTACTACTATGATCCCTACTTCCACTTGACATCCATTGTGTCTGGGTAGGAAATCCTGATATTGTTGTCGGTATAGAAAATCTTGTCTTCTTAAAACTTTCAGGCCTTTGATCTTGAGCCTGGGTGTACGTCTTCTTACTACTCGTCTGTTGTTTCTTGATTTCTGACCTCTCTATCCTTCTTACTTACTCCAAAAAGGTGGCAAACCTTTCTCTGTTCTCTAAGGCAGACACAGGAGTGGCTAGTTCAACGTTCAATCCCTTTTCAAAATGCCGAATTCTTTCTTCATCATTAACTGCCATCTGCGGACAAAACCGCAGCAACTCCATGAACTTAGCTTCATATTCGCTAACATTCATCTGTCCTTGTGTGATCTTATCAAATTGAGAGATCTTCTCATCTAGATACGTCTTAGGGAAGTATTTATTGATGAATTCTCGTCGGAATACCTCCCATCCTATTTCTGCACCTGGTCTCTTATCTTCCTCTATCATCCACCAATTACCAGCACTCCCATTTAGGAGGTATACCGCATGTTTTACCTTTTTGGCTTCAGGAATATCAAGGATCCTAAAAGCCTTTTCCAGCTCTGTCAACCACAGATCAGCATCTACTGGGTCAGATGTACCAGCATAGTCTATGGCTCCACCCGGCGAAGTCTCTCAAAAGTATTGCCGACTCCATAACCTTCCTGATGAGCTGGTGCCCTAGGTGCAGATGGTGGCACCCTATCTGCTATGTGTGTTATGGCTGTCAGGAATTTATCAAATAAAGCATGGAGAGTTGGGTTTTCTATCTCAGCTGGGTCAATCTGGGGCTGTTCAGGTACAGGCCACTCCCTATTCTGGTCTCCTGCACCTCCTCCTGGTGCAGCAGTACTTCCCTCATCAGCATGCTCTTCATGTGATCCATACATCTTCAAGTTCTTCTTCTCCTATGAGAGCAGAAGATACTATCAGATAATCTGGAAAACACTTAGAACAGACTCAACAACCTTAGTCCTATGTCTCTGTAGACTCAGCAAACCTAGAGCTCTGATACCACTAAATGTAACGTCTATCTCGAGAAAACAAAATTAACTAATGCGGAAGCGTTCACTAAGCAGCGGATTACCAAAAATCACTAAAAATTAAAACTTTTTGTGAAGAGATCTTTAAATGGTAAAGCTTTTTCATAAATCAACATGATAAGTTATTTACAAACTGATCCATTAGTACATCTTTGTAAGGTCGTATCTCGAGATTACAATCATCAACTACCATGTTAACTATATAAGGCAAGATACAGAAATCTCGAGGTACTGGACAAAAACTCGAAAGCACTAACTATTATTCTGAGGACCTGAGAGTACAGAGACGACACATAGGACTCTAACTACATCTATACATGGCATAACAGCCAGTGTCTCCACCTGAAACTTCACTGTTGTCCCTGGTATTGTTGGTGTTGCCCTTCACCTATTGAAGGATTTCTGCCTCCTCGCCCACATCCATCTAAAAATATGTTTCCCATGGGGTGAAACAGTTATAAAATTGTCCCAGCAAGAGATATAACTCTTCTCCAGAAACATAATTATTGCATCTTAAGAGAATAAATGTACACAAAGAAGTTATATTTGTCTGGGAGTAGTTAAAACAATGTTTAACAGATTAAATCATTCTTCCTATTAAAACAATACAGCCATAATTTTATAAACCCATATGTCATTTATCTTTTAAGAAATAGAAGAACATGTATGGCATTTATTTACTATAAAACCATTATTACAACACTAACTCTCTTTAGACTTAGATCATATATCTAATGTCTGACATTATTATTGGGGAGTCATGGCCTGTAGCCATACCTTTTCTCACAAAGTGTTAGGATCTCAATTCCTCAACTTATCAAGTACCTTTCTACATGTATCATCATGATTATAGAATCTAGGTACTTGAACTCATAATTTACCATTCACTAGGTATCATAGCATATCATTATACTTGAAGCATGTAAAGTAATTTCAATACATAAGATATCATAATCCTTACTTGGATATGATCACCTCTTTATGAAAACCTGCATGATCAATATTTACTAATAACATGCATATTGTATCATAGCAGCACAATACAGGTTCTTCTCAAATTATATATGTGATACCACGGCCATGCTACCTTGCACGGTCGTGCAACAAAGGACTCAACACAACCGCGTCATTATACCACGGCTGGTTTCTAGGGTTAGGATTTTCATTTAATCCAAATAGAGTTATTCAACCTCTTAACTAGATTAGGAATAGTGATTCCTATCTCATTTCTCAATCATGGAGTTTCATGCTTAAAAGCATAACTCAAAATTAGGGTTACTTGTTCATATCATCACATCTCCCTAGATTAGGGTTTACTATTCACATAGCATCACATTACTCTAGATTAGGGTTTACTATTCACATAGCATCACATTACCCTAGATTTAGGATTTACTATTCACATAGCATCACATTACCCTAGATTAGGGTTTACTATTCACATAGCATCACATTACCCTAGATTAGGGTTTACTATTCACATAGCATCACATTACCCTAGATTAGGGTTTGCTTGATCAAGAGATGTTGACTACTTAAACCCATCAAGGGTACTCTAGTAATGTTCACCATTGATCATAACATGCTTCAATCAACTAATTACTTGTTCCCTTAATGTCTTTAGGTATCATTAGGATTTAGATTAATCAACCATTAAATCATCCAAGCCTTTAAAGCATTAAGCAATCTTGACCTTAAAAGACCCCAAACGGTTTTGCACTTTCAACCTCCAAACGGTTTGAAACCGCATGACCACCAAACGGTCTTGAGACCGTTTGGTCCCAAACGGTCTTGAGACCATTTGGACTCAAACGGTCTTGAGACCGTTTGGTCCAAACACCCTCAAAACCGCATGGACCAAAAAGTGTATTAACACTTCCAATTGAGTTAGGGTTTTCAATGTTGAACCCATCAATCGTTCATGCCATGGTTAACCATTTATCAATTGATCCAATTAAGTTAATACTCAACTGATGTGACCCTCAATTGATCCTCAATTGATCACCAATTAGGGTTTGGATGGATTGGATTAGGGTTGGAATCGATCATCCTTCAACATGCATCAAAATGAGCTTAATTGATGTTGAACCTATTGAACCACCACTCAATTGGGTCATGACCTGACCCCAAATGGTCTTGAGGTCGTTTGGATAACCTCCAAACGGTCTTGAGATCGTTTTCCCATCATAACATCAACATCCAAGTCAACCAATTAAGGTTTGGATCATTGGATTGATCATCAAATCAGCAATTGATTACACTCTAACTTAGTAACATTGGATCATCAATTGCTTAACCATACTCACCCATGGACCTTCAAACGGTCTTGGGTGACCTCCAAACGGTCTTGAGACCGTTTGGATGATTTCCAAATGGTCTTGAGACCGTTTGGCTCATCCAACCCTTGGATTCTAGTGAAAAATCTTTAGGGTTTGAGCTATTGAGTTGATCATCAAATCAGCACTTAATTGCAAAGTGATTTGGTACCTTTAGACCTTCAATTGGTCAACCATGCTTAACCCTAGACCTCCAAATGGTCTTGGGTGACCCCCAAATGGTCTTGAGACCGTTTGGGTCAATCTACCCAAAACATCAACTCATTTCAATGCAAAATCAACACTTAGCCGATTAGGGTTAACACCATATCTTTTGTCCTTCAAACACTTAACCATATCCAACCATAGACCTCCAAACGGTCTTGGGTGACCCCCAAACGTTATTGATACCGTTTGGGTGATCCCCAAACAGTTTTGAAACCGTTTGTGGTAATCAACCCAAAATCTCAAATTAACTCATTGGAATTTCAGCACTAATTTCAATTAGGGTTTGCCTAATTGATTAGCCTTCAACTCATGATTCCTTTGGAATTAACCCCAAAAATTTGGTGAGTCATTAACCAACATAATTAGGAACAGGAATCTCAAACGGTAAATTCTTGGTCAACTCAAGCAAACAGTATTGAAACCGTGTGTCCAAAAAGGTCAAGTTAATCAGGTTGAAAAGCAGCACTTAATTCAATTAGGTTTACCTAATTGATTAGCCTTCAACTCACGATTCCTTTGGAGTTAATCCCTCAAATTTGGAGGGTTATCAACCAACATAATTATGAACAGAAATATCAAACGGTCAACCCTTGTTCAACTCAACCAAATGGTCTTGGGGACCGTTTTCTCCAACCGACCTTGTGAAACCGTTTGCCCTTCAAACGGTTTTGCAAACTGTTTGCCCCAAACAGTTTTGCAAACCGTTTGGCCAGGGGGGGCAATACCGTTTGCTAAAGTAGCATTTGTAATCATTCCCATCTTCTTCTACCTCCAGATCAAGGTCTGTTCTTCATGGTTTTAGTTGCAAGAAAGCAAGGAAGGATGGGGGGAAGAAGGACAAATTACTTTTGCAAGAAAGAAAGATGCATAACAAAGTTTAAGGGTTTAGAGTTATAAAACCCACCTTAGAATCTGATATAGAGCTCCAAGCTCCTGATCTAATGGTGTCTTGAGCTCCAGGGATTGTCCAAGGTCCTTTCTTCAAGAATTGGATGGAGAAGATGGCTAGAAGCAAGAGTTGTGTAAGGAATACTAGCAAACCAACCTTGTAATGGAATTTCCTCCATGAATCCGAGCTAGAAGATGACCAAACTTACCTAGATAAACTTTTTAGTCCTCCTATGCTCCTAACCTCCTCCTTAGTTGGCCCAAAGAAAAAGGATGAGAAGAGGAAATGAAGGGAACGATCCCTTGATTGTGGAAAGAGCTTGCTTATATATTTTTGGGCATATTTCCAAGGCAATGATAAATACTTCTTCTCTTTTACTTCTATATCCTCCACGCCCCTCTCCTACTTCTTTGCACGTTCCTCCCTTCTCATAACATGCAAACTTATCTCTCAACCTTGATTTAGAGGAAAAGAAGCCAAACACTTTATTAAGTCATACATATATAAGGGTCATTTTGCATACATCTTGATTATTCAATTACAATGATTATCCTTCTTATATGGTTACTCAAATGAGGCACCCCCCTCATTTTCTTTACTCCACTTAATGATAAAATGCATGATAGGTACTTTAGAGGGTATATTTTACATGTTGCACCCTATGTTTTTGGTAAATTGCAATTTACACCAAAACTAGGTTTTAAAGTACAAGGATTGCTCTACAAGCTATATTTTGGTGCCCAAGCTCGGGGAATCCATATCACCACATCATATTCATTCTTATGATGTCTCATCATCAGAGGAACATCCTATCATGTGCAAGTTGCAATTTAACCCCTCTAATTGGGTAATTTGCACATAGGTCCCTATTAAACAAAACAATCTTACAACATTGTTCAAAAAGGGCAGAAATGAAAATATGGATTCTTCTAAAGCTTTAATGACATATCAAGGGTTAACCACAAGCCTCTAATCATAATTTTAAGAAAAACACCTAGGGTTAGTTCATAACCCAGATCAGGGGTGTTACAAATTATAAACCCCTAACAAGGATTTCGTCCCCAAAATCCCAGGAAAAGGAGAGACAGATTATTCATTAGTAAGGCCCTCAAGTTTCCTCATATTATCTCAAAATTATGATGATATTATGGATTTGTAATTCACACAAAGTCCCTTTCATTAATTACTTCTTATCATTATTTATGTTTGTGCAAAGCATAAACCCCTAACATAAGGTGTCCATACTTTTGAAAGGAAGAAGCATAAAAGAACATTCTTCTAGTACTACCCAAGAATGTTTACCAAAAGAGAAACATACATACCTTAACATAGATAATTCACTCAGCAATCCTTTATTTATTTAAAACAGTTCACTAAGAAAGTTTGCTAATCAATTAATTTGGAAATATTCACTGAGAAGATTCACTAAGCAATTTGTCTTGGAAGATTTCACTAAGTAAATTTACTAAGTATGTTGTCTCAAAAGCTTTCACTAAAGGAGTTCATTGAGTATGCTTACTAAGTATTTACTGAGGAAATTCACTGAGTATGTTCACTAAGTATGCTCACTAAGTATGTTCACTAAGTATTCACTGAGGAAATTCATTGAGTATGTTCACTAAGTATGTTCACTAAGTATTCACTGAGGAAATTCACTGAGAATATTCACTAAGTATTCACTGAGGAAGTTCACTGAGTATATTCACTAAGTATTCACTAAGAAAGTTCATTGAGTATATTCACTAAGTATTCACTGAGGAAATTCACTGAGTATATTCACTAAGTATTCACTGAGGAAGTTCACTGAGTATATTCACTAAGTATTCACTAAGGAAGTTCACTGAGTATATTCACTAAGTATTCACTGATGAAATTCACTGAGTATATTCACGAAGTATATTCACTGAGGAAGTTCACTAAGTATATTCACTAAGTATTCACTAAGGAAGTTCACTGTGTATATTCACTAAGTATTCACTAAGGAAGTTCATTGAGTATATTCACTAAGTATTCACTGAGGAAGTTCACTGAGTATATTCACAAAGTATATTCATTTAGGAAGTTCACTAAGTATATTCACTAAGTATTCACTAAGGAAGTTCACTGAGTATATTCACTAAGTATTCACTAAGGAAGTTCACTGAGTATATTCGCTAAGTATTCACTGAGGAAGTTCACTGAGTATATTCACGAAGTATATTCACTGAGGAAGTTCACTAAGTATATTCACTAAGTATTCACTAAGGAAGTTCACTGAGTATATTCACTAAGTATTCACAGAGGAAATTCACTGAGTATATTCACGAAGTTATTCACTGAGGAAGTTCACTAAGTATTCACTAAGAAAGTTCAGTAAGTGTTCACTGAGGAAATTCACTGAGTGTGTTCACTAAGTATATTCACTAAGTATTCACTAAGAAGATTCACTGAGTATGTTCACTAAGCATATTCACTAAGTATTCACTAAGAAGATTCATTGAGTATGTTTATTTAGAAGTTTCACTTAGCTTTTCTCATTAATTTCCTTATACTCTCTAGATTGTTTCAGAATAATTACCTGATCAGAGTAATCAAAAAGATAACAATCTAAGAGTTTCATACTTGCCTTATCTACAATAACCATATACCTGGCCAGGGTATATAAGTATTGATATTAGGTAGTATGTATTTTACTTATCATCATATTCCTCACTTTTCATATCATTATACACACAGGATTTACCATACTAGATTATTCTTCAGGTATCACATATATATCTCATCTTTTAATACACAATTAAGGGAGATTATAAATTGTTTTAAAGAATACTGAGTAAGATATAAGTTCTTATCTCCCTTGTGTCCTTCTAGGACTTAGTCAAAGGACTTCAAAAACAGCTAATTTTCATATCTTTAACACATAGAATCCTTATATGAAATATCAAAACAAAACTTATTTCATTTGACCTGTCTGGGATGTCTGTCCATGTCCTCTATTATTATATTGCCTCCCTTGTGAGCCTTGCAAACTCTATCCTTGAGGTTGAGTCATTATTGTATTCCTGTCTGGACAATCCTTTGCCAGATGTCCCGGTTGTCTACATTGGTAACAGATCCTGGGTGCAAAGTGTCTATACGATCCAGTTATGTCGGAGGGTCTTCTTGGTGTACTACTATGATCCCTACTTCCACTTGAAAACCATTGTGTCTGGTTAGGAAATCCTGATATTGCTGTCGGTATAGAAAATCTTGGCTTCTTAAAACTTTCAGGCCTTTGATCTTGAGGCTGGGTGTACGTCTTCTTACTACTTGTCTGTTGTTTCTCGATTTTTGACCTCTCTATCCTTCTTACTGACTCCACAAAGGTGGCAAACCTTTCTCTATTCTCTAAGGTAGACACAAGAGTGGCTAGTTCAGCGTTCAATCCCTTTTCAAAATGCCAAATTCTTTCTTCATCACTAACTGCCATCTGCGGACAAAACCGCAGCAACTCCATGAACTTAGCTTCATATTCGCTAACGTTCATCTGTCCTTGTGTGATCTTCACAAATTGAGAGATCTTCTCATCTAGATACGTCTTAGGAAAGTATCTATTGATGAATTCTCATTGGAATACCTCCCATCCTATTTCTTCACCTGGTCTCTTATCTTCCTCTATCATCCACCAATTACCAGCACTCCCTTTTATGAGGTATACTGCATGTTTTACCTTTTCAGCTTCAGGAATATCAAGGATCCTGAAAGCCTTTTCCAGCTCTATCAACCATAGATCAGCATCTGCTGGGTCAGATGTACCAACATAGTCTATGACTCCCACCCGGCGAAGTCTCTCCAAAGTCTTACCGACTCCATAACCTTTCTGATGAGCTGGTGCCCTAGGTGCAGATGGTGGCACCCTATCTGCTATGTGTGTTATGGATGTCAGGAATTTATCAAATAAAGCATAGAGAGATGGGTTTTCTATCTCAACTGGGTCAATCTGGGGCTGTTCAGGTACAGGCCACTCCCTATTCTGGTCTCCTACACCTCCTCATAGTGCAGCAGTACTGCCCTCAGCATCATGCTCTACATGTGATCCAGACATCTTCAAGTTCTTCTTCTCCTATGAGAGCAGAAGATACTATCAGATAATCTGGAAAACACTTAGAACAGACTCAACAACCTTAGTCCTATGTCTCTATAGACTCAGCGAACCTAGAGCTCTGATACCACTAAATGTAACGTCTATCTCGAGAAAACAACATTAACTAATGCGGAAGCGTTCACTAAGCAACGGATTACCAAAAATCACTAAAAATTAAAACTTTTTGTGAAGAGATCTTTAAATGGTAAAGCTTTTTCATAAAGCAACATGATAAGTTATTTACAAACTGATCCATCAGTACATCTCTGTAAGGTTGTATCTCGAGATTACAATCATCAACAACCATGTTAACTATATAAGGCAACATACATAAATCTCGAGGTACTGGACAAAAACTCGAAAGCACTAATTATTATTCTGAGGACCTGAGAGTACAGAGACGACACATAGGACTCTAACTACATCTATACGTGGCATAACAGCCAGTGTCTCCACCTGAAACTTCACTGCTGTCCCTGGTATTGTTGGTGTTGCCCTTCACCTATTGAAGGATTTCTGCCTCCTCGCCCACGTCCACCTAAAAATATGTTTCCCATGGGGTGACACAATTATAAAATTGTCCCAGCGGGAGATATAACTCTTTGTCAGAAACATAATTATTGCAGCTTAAGAGAATAAATGTACACAAAGAAGTTATATTTGTCTGGGAGTAGTTAAAATAATGTTTAACAGATTAAACCATTCTTCCTATTAAAGCAATACAGCTATAATTTGATAAACCCATATGTCATTTATCTTTTAAGAAATAGAAGAACATGTATGGCATTTATTTACTATAAAACCATTATTACAACACTAACTCTCTTCAGACTTAGATCATATATCTAATGTCCGACATTATTATTGGGGAGTCATGGCCTGTAGCCATACCTTTTCTCACAAAGTGTTAGGATCTCAATTCCTCAACTTATCAAGTACCTTTCTACATGTATCATCATGATTATAGAATCTAGGTACTTGAACTCATAATTTACCATTCACTAGGTATCATAGCATATCATTATACTTGAAGCATGTAAAGTAATTTCAATACATAAGATATCATAATCCTTACTTGGATATGATCACCTCTTTATGAAAACCTGCATGATCAATATTTACTAATAACATGCATATTGTATCATAGCAGCACAATATAGGTTCTTCTCAAATTATATATGTGATACCACGGCCGTGCTACCTTGCACGGTCGTGCAACAAAGGACTCACCATGACCGTGTCATAATACCACGGCTGGTTTCTAGGGTTAGGATTTTCATTTAATCCAAATAGAGTTATTCAACCTCTTAACTAGATTAGGAATAGTGATTCCTATCTCATTTCTCAATCATGGAGTTTCATGCTTAAAAGCATAACTCAGAATTAGGGTTACTTGTTCATATTATCACATCTCCCTAGATTAGGGTTTGCTATTCACATAGCATCACATTACTCTAGATTAGGGTTTACTATTTACATAGCATCACATTACCCTAGATTTAGGATTTACTAGTCACATAGCATCACATTATCCTAGATTAGGGTTTACTATTCACATAGCATCACATTACCCTAGATTAGGGTTTACTATTCACATAGAATCACATTACCCTAGATTAGGGTTTGCTTGATCAAGAGGTGTTGACTACTTAAACCCATCAAGGGTACTTTAGTAATGTTCACCATTGATCATAGAATGCTTCAATCAACTAATTACTTATTCCCTTAATCTCTTTAGGTATCATTAGGATTTAGATTAATCAACCATTAAACCATCCAATCCTTTAAAGCATTAAGCAATCTTGACCTTAAAAGACCCCAAACGGTTTTGCACTTTCAACCTCCAAACGGTTTGAAACCGCATGACCACCAAACGGTCTTGAGACCGTTAGAACGTTTGGACTCAAACGGTCTCAAGACCGTTTCGTCCAAACACTATCAAAACCGCATGGACCAAAAAGTGTATTAACACTTCCAATTGAGTTAGGGTTTTCAATGTTGAACCCCTCAATCGTTCATGCCATGGTTAACCATTTATCAATTGAGCCAATTAAGTTAATACTCAACTGATGTGACCCTCAATTGATCCTCAATTGATCACCAATTAGGGTTTGGATGGATTGGATTAGGGTTGGAATCGATCATCCTTCAACATGCATCAAAATGAGCTTAATTGATGTTGAACCTATTGAACCACCACTCAATTGGGTCATGACCTGACCCCAAATGGTCTTGAGGTCATTTGAATAACCTCCAAACGGTCTTGAGACCGTTTGCCCATCATATCATTAACATCCAAGTCAACCAATTAAGGTTTGGATCATTGGATTGATCATCAAATCAACAATTGATTAAACTTTAACTTAGTAACATTGGATCATCAATTGCTTAACCATACTCGCCCATGGACCTTCAAACGGTCTTGGGTGACCTCCAAACGGTCTTGAGACCGTTTGGATGAGCTCCAAATGGTCTTGAGACCGTTTGGCTCATCCAACCCTTGGATTCTAGTGAAAAATCTTTAGGGTTTGAGCTATTGAGTTGATCATCAAATCAGCACTTAATTGCAAAGTGATTTGGTACCTTTAGACCTTCAATTGGTCAACCATGCTTAACCCTAGACCTCCAAACGGTCTTGAGTGACCCCCAAACGGTCTTGAGACCGTTTGGGTCAATCAACCCAAAACATCAACTCATTTCAATGCAAAATCAACACATAGCTGATTAGGGTTAACACCATATCTTTTGTCCTTCAAACACTTAACCATATCCAACCATAGACCTCAAAATGGTCTTGGGTGACCCCCAAACGGTATTGAGACCGTTTGGGTGATCCCCAAACGGTTTTGAAACCGTTTGGGCTAATCAACCCAAAATCTCAAATTAACTCATTGGAATTTCAGCACTAATTTCAATTAGGGTTTGCCTAATTGATTAGCCTTCAACTCCTGATTCCTTGGGAATTAACCCCTAAAATTTGGTGAGTCATTACACAACATAATTAGTAACAGGAATATCAAACAGTCAATGATTGGTCAACTCACTCAAACGGTTTTGAAATCGTTTGTCCAAAAAGGTCAAGTTAATCAGGTTGAAAATCAGCACTTAATTCAATTAGGTTTACCTAATTGATTAGCCTTCAACTCACGATTCCTTTGGAGTTAATCCCTCAAATTTGGAGGGTTATCAAAACATAATTATGAACAGAAATCTCAAATGGTTAACCCTTGGTCAACTCAACCAAACGGTCTTGGAGACCGTTTTCTCCAACCGACCATGTGAAACCGTTTGCCCTTGAAACGGTTTTGCAAACCGTTTGGCCGGGGGGGCAAGACCGTTTGATAAAGTAGCATTGGTAATCATGCCGATCTTCTTCTACCTCCAGATCAAGGTCTGTTCTTCATGGTTTTAGTTGCAAGAAAGCAAGGAAGGATGGAAGAAAGAAGGACAAATTACTTTTGCAAGAAAGAAAGATGCATAACAAAGTTTAAGGGTTTAGAGTTATAAAACCCACCTTAGAATCTGATCTAGAGCTCCAAGCTCTATAGCTTTAATGGTGGCTTGAGCTCCAGAGGTCGTCCAAGGTCCTTTATTCAAGAATTGGATGGAGAAGATTGCTAGAAGCAAGAGTTGTGTAAGGAATACTAGCAAACCAACCTTGTAATGGAATTTCCTCCATGAATCCGAGCTAGAAGATGACAAAACTTACCTAGATCAACTTGTTCGTCCTCATCTGCTCCTAACCTCCTCCTTAGTCAGCCCAAAGCAAAAGGATGAGAAGAGGAAATGAAGGGAACGATCCCTTGATTGTGGAAAGAGCTTGCTTATATATTTTTGGGCATATTTCCAAGGCAATGATAAATACTTCTTCTCTTTTACATCTATATCATCCACGCCCCTCTCCTACTTCTTTGCCATGTTCCTCCCTTCTCATAACATGCAAACTTATCTCTCAACCTTGGTTTAGAGGAAAAGAATCCAAACACTTTATTAAGTCATACATATGTAAGGGTCGTTTTGCATACATCTTGATTATTCAATTACAATGATTATCCTTCTTATATGGTTACTCAAATGAGGCGCCCCCCTCATTTTCTTTCTCCACTTGATGCTAAAATGCATGAGAGGTACTTTAGAGGGTATATTTTACATGTTGCACCCTATGTTTTGGGTAAATTGCACTTTACACCAAAACTAGGTTTTAAAGTACAAGGATTGCTCTACAAGCTATATTTTGGTGCCCAAGCTTGAGGAATCCATATCACCACATCATATTCATTCTTATGATGTCTCATCATAAGAGGAACATCTTATCATGTGCCATTTGCAAGTTAACCCCTCTAATTGGGTAATTTGCACATAGGTCCCTATTAAACAAAACAATCTTACAACATTGTTCAAAAAGGGCAGAACTGAAAATATAGATTATTCTAAAGCTTTAATGACATATCAAGGGTTAACCACAAGCCTCTAATAATAATTTTAAGCAAAACACCTAGGGTTAGTTCATAACCCAGGTTAGGGGTGTTACAGGCAGGGTCATTACAAAGATGGTTTTAATTTCCAGTGTTTTCCAGTAATTTGTTTGTTTAAGTTTGTTCCACAGTTAGTCTTGAGTAATCTTGTGGCTTACAATGCGGGGCGTCACTAGGATTCATGACAACTATGTAATGTGAAGGATAGTTTAACGAGTTCATACCTGGTCCTGGAGCAAGTCGAACGACTATAACTCGTTGCAATAGTGTATCACTCCTAGTTACACTTAAAAGGTGTATGTGACGCTCTTAATCTTCACAACAGACTGCAGACTGGCATTGTCCTCCTAGCGGCAGACAAAAAATTGCCTCTAGAGAAGTCCACACAAACCACCTAGAACTCCTATTATTCTAGTAGAACATACAGGAAGGAGTTGTCCCTCCCTTTGGTATACTCTCACTAACGTTCTCTCCAACAACTGTTTCTCCCTTACTATCCATCCCTTTAGAGGGTAGGACTTGCTCAGGCTCTCTATTGGTTACCACAACTAGAGAGGACAACAATTCTTAGAGGCAATTGAGTTGTGTTCTGGGAATCCCCTAGTATCCCTTTATTTATAGGGGGTTAGGGTCTGGGTTCCCAATCTGTGTGGGAGTGGAAGGGACCGGAAGATCGTGAATTTTCACAACCTGCAGGAGCTGAACCGGTCAATTGACAACCAAACAAGTCATTTCACATGTAAGTCGATCGGTTCGCACTCTAAACCAATCGTTTCTCTATGTTTCCCAATCACATATAAATTGGAAATTTGAATCCAATTAATGTTATTAATTCCTTGTATCAATTGAGTTGAATAAGTGAAACAATCAACTATTCTCACGAATCGAGAAAATCACCAGACGCTTTGGTTGGCATGAACGAGTTGATCGGATCACTATCTGAAACAGTCATCTCACCAAACTTGAACCAATCAATTCACCCCGTGAGTTGATCGGTTGGTGTCGTGACTCATGCAGAATTCAACCAATTCAATTTCTACTCAACCTGACACTCCAAATGGTTGTTTCATCACATGAGTCTATTGGTTGGGAGATCAATCAACTAGTTTGTTGAGTGAATTGAATACCTAAACACTTTCATAATCAATCCAATTATCATTCGTGATTACACTCCTCTTTTAGATGAGTTCCTATGTGTGTGACCCTATAGGTCCCATATCACGTTAGCAATGAATGTCCATAACTAGCTTATGACATCACAAGTATAGAAATGCCTAGTCACACATCAGTGCTACCCAAGTAAAGGGAAATTTGGAGAAAAAATTCAACCTACAATATGTATAAGGTGTTGTAGTGATTGTCTAATTCCTTTGTCTTTGATATCTGGAATGAACTGGAGGCATGGAAACATCATTCTTTCAATGTTCAATCCATGTTCCTTGAACTAGAGAAGACTATCTGAGATATATGTGAACTCAATATCATACATTGATTCACATGTGCATACACATGTGTGTCTCAGTCTCTCTTATCAAGTGGCCAGGATATCAAACTCCATAAGAAGGGATAAATCCCATCTACATCACTCACAGCCAGTCCCCATGTGTCACAGCTGCCCAATCATCACCCTTATGGCAATTGTTATTCAGGGTACTTTTGATGATGTCAAAGTATACTGAATGACATGTGATGAGTGTAGTGACTTCAGGTCTAAGAACCACAATCACCACCTTCACTATGAGAGATGACTATGACCACCAAGTATGGATCCATGTGTCACTCTCAAGGTGGGTATGTCTGATACATTGTTCCCCAACAAGTATATATGTGCTTGGTTTGATATCATATATCATGACTAATGAGATTTTGTCATCAACCAGCATACACTCCAGTCTTATGTATTATTGTTGTCTATTTGCCTTCCATAGTAACAACTGATCAATGACATAATAAGAATGTACATACTCGTAACATCTGTATGATCTCATTGTTCAAGTCATGTACTTGAAGACATACGTCATTGAGTATTGTCATTCTTTAGACATTCATTAATTTTAGTCATTATCTCATAACTGAGTGAAATAGACTAGGCCACTTGGGTGACTGAAGAAACTAGGGTTAACCCCTTCATCGGTTGCATAAGATGGTTAACATCAATGAACTCAAGAACCCAAGCTAAGTGACCAAAGAGACTCAAGGCAGGTCTTCAACCAAAGAGACTCAAGGTAGGTCTTCGAACGAAGATACTAGGCCAAAGAGGACTTGGCAACCAAAGGAAACCACCCCACCTTCATTGACCAAAGAAGAAGCAACATAATCAACAACAAGAAGGATACCTTGGCGATCAAAGATCATGGTCAAGACTCATCGACCGAAGGGAAAAATGTCACCTTAGTGACCTCACAAGTAGGTTCTTACTTAGAAATCCAAAGCCAATAAAACTCTTCGACCACGTAGACCATATCATGATGAACCTAAAAGAGAGATAACCATCTCCAAGACGTGGTCAACATGTTGGTCATCATCATGAACCCATGTCCAAGATGTGGTCAACATGTTGATCATCATCATGAACCAAAAACTTCAAGAAGAAAAACACAAGACAAGATGGTCATTACCAAAATCCTAAAGTCAACCATCACCATGAAACCAAAACATCTGTAGGTAAAACTCATAAACAGAAACCATTCCCAAGCCCTAGTTTTGGCTATCATCAAGCAAGATATGAAACCACAAATATGAAGGATAGAAAATCAAACATTTAACACACCATGCATGTTTCTAAAACCTCTGCCATTATACAAGAGACAAAACCTCGATTATAAGGAAGGAAACCAAGGTTAAGCACATGCTTGAAAGGATCACCACTTCCACCATTAACAAGAGTTCGGCCATAAAGATTAAGGTTTAGCAAGGGCGATTATCTACTCAAGATCATCATGAAAATTTAACCCTATAACATAGATATCATCACTAAGATACTTGGAACCATATTTTATGGATAATTAATTGCATGCAAGGATTATGTGTAACAATAATCGAGTAGAGGGTTGTATAACTGGCCTTGATTGTGAAGAAACAACTTCCAAGCAAAGAAGCTCCAACAAAGTGAGAGAGAGAGAGAAACCTATATTGATCACTTGCACAGCCAAGCTAGTCACAACCTCAAAACCCTAGGTTAAAGAATAAGAAAGAGAGAGCCAAAGCTTCCAGGCAGAAAAGAACAAGAAAGAGAGAGGACATCTCCAACTAAACTCAACACTACCATTGAGAACACTGGATTTGGTCAAGAAGAGAGGAGTTCCTCAAGAAGCACCATCATGGAGGTTTGGCCAATAGGAATAAGAGAGGGGTAGGGTTGCAAGGAAAGAAGATCAAGAGGGTATATTACTTACCAAAATCAAGGAGCGCCAAAGGATCACCAAGGATGAGTTGTTCCAACACTAGATCCACACATGCAAAGGATCGTCCACCACTCCAAGGTTAAGAACTATATTCTCCACCAAGAACACAAGGGACAAGCTCCAAGTAAGAGAGAAAGAGAGGGTGCAAAAGGATCATTTGCATGCAAGGAGGAAGGTATATATATCCAAAGATAGAGAGAGGGGAGGGAGGTTAGATGTCCAACTAAACATGCCACTAGTCTTTCAAAACCTTGAAACATGCAAGCACTAAACTTATGCATGCATAAAGGGTCATTAAGACCAAGGAAGCTCATTGACCACCCTGGTCAATAAGGGCCATCGATCAAAGAGAAAACTGATCCAAAAACTCAAACGGTCGAAGAGAAAATCAAGTCAATTAGCTGCATAGAATCCTATCTAGGATTCCTTGGCTTATCGACTGAAGATATCCCTAGGCACTTCCTAGAAATTCATGAATGAATAAAAGTCGAAGGTATATCATTCTAGTCGCTGAAAACCAAGGAGGTCATCGGTCAACCCTTGAAGTCAACACCAAGACTAGTGCATTTGGACAAACCCTAAACATCAACACATGGTGTCAACACATCTCTCCACATCGCATCAAGGTGCAACAAAGTTCCCCTATGCACCTATCTCTCTAACATGATACCAAATCATGTGAGGCACATCAAACATGTGAAAATTTGCAAGATAAACCCTAAAATTGGATAAATTGCAATTAGGTCCAAAACAAGCATACATATAACATAACTAGCTCAAACAACATTCGAACTGGACCAAAATGAAAACACCAGCATGTCGCATGTTATTATTGGATTAAGGTTTTAAGCATCTAATTATGCTAATCAAACAAGATCAACCAAAACTAGGTCAGGGGTCTTAAAACCATAAAATGCTAACAAGGATTTCTCCCTTAAAATCCTATGCAAAAAGAGACGGGTACTTCCTATGCATCCCATCCTTTAACTCCCACGTAGCTTCATCCATGCCATTGTATTTCCACAAAACCTTAACCAACAATATATCCTTCTTGTTCAACTTCTTCACCTTCCTATCCCAGATCAACAGAGGACCTTCCACATACGACATATCCTCTTCGAACTTGACCTCAACATGTTGCAACACTAACTTGGTATCTGGATGACACTTCCTCAACACAGACACAAGGAAAATTGGGTGCAACCTGTGCAACTCTAGCGGTAGCTCCAACTTGTATGCCATCTTCCCAACACGTGCCACAAAAGGGTAATGTCCCATAAACCTAGGAGCCAACTTACCCTTCCTACCAAACCTTAGCACATCTTTCTATGGAGAGACCTTAAGATACACCTTGTCTCCCACTTGGAACTCCAAGGGCCTATGATGATTGTCAGTGTAAGACTCCTATCTATCATGGGTTTCCTTCAACTATTGTTGTATCACTTTGATATTCTATGTTGTCTATTGTACCAGCTCAAGATCCAAAAGTATATACTCACCTTATTCGTACCAACAAAGTAGAGACCAACAACGCCTGCCATACAAAGCCTCATAAGGTGTTGTGTCAATGCTTCTTTGATAGTTGTTTTTGTAGGCAAACTCTACCAGGCTCAGGTGCACATCCCAATTGTCCAAAAACTACAAAACACAAGCTATCAACTAATCCTCCAATGTCTCAATAGTCCTCTCAGACTGACCATCTATCTGCGGGTGAAATGATGTACAGAACCTCAATTGGGTACCCATGGCTGTATGCCGACGTTCCCAAAATCAACTGGTAGAATGGGGACCTTTGTCTAACACTATAGTAGCTTGGATACCATGCAATTGCACTATCTTGTCCGCATACATTTGTGCCAACTTATTTTTTGTAAATGTCGTCTTGACTGGAAAGAAGTGTGCTGACTTGGTCAACCTATCCACTATCACCCAAATGGAATCATGAACTTTGTCTATCCTAGGAAGGACAACTACAAAGTCCATAGTGATATGATCCCACTTCCACTTTGGTATAGGAAATGTTTGTAATGATCCTGTAGGTTTTTTATGCTCATCCTTGACCTGTTGACAGACAGGATGCTTTGCCACGAATTCTTCCACATCAAGCTTCAAATTGGGCCACCAATATATATCTTTTAGATTATGGTATATCTTGGTACTATCTAGATGCATAGCATACATCGAGGAGTGAGCCTCCTATAGGACCATCTTCCTTAGACCATCAGCATCACGAACCACCATCCCACCATCAAAACACATTGCCCCATCTTCTGACTCATGAAAACCATCATGCTTCTCACTATCTCTTCTTGGATCTGCTATGTCATGGTATCACCATGATGTGCATCTATGATCTACTATTTCAACATAGACTTCACCTGCAACTGTGCTAGCAAGCTTTCCAACAGGGAGAACTCCATCTATACATTCAGCTGAGGCAAAGACACCAACATGTCTCACTTATGGCATATCAAAGAACACAATTCTACATTATCAATAGATGATGACGAAGAAGATTTCCTGCTTAAGGCATTTACAACCATATCCACCTTCCCTAGATGGTAGTCTATAGTGCAATCATAGTCTTTGATCAACTCCATTCAGAATTGCTGCCTCATGTTCAGCTCATGCTTTGAGAAGATGTACTGATGGTTCTTGTGGTTGGTCAAGATCTAACACTTATCGCCATAAAGATCGTGTTACCAAATCTTCAAAGCATGGACCATAGTTGCAAGCTCCAAATTATGCATCAGGAAATTCTCCTCATGTTTCTTAAGCTGTCGTGAAGCGAAAGAAATCATGTTCTTATCCTACATCAACACGCATCCCAAGCCATTCTTCGACAAATCATAGAAAACAATATAGTTGTAACGTCCCCAGATTCTAGCATCTCGAGACTTAGAAGGCCCAAGAGGACAAATCCGAAAGTGTTAAAAATTATATCAGAGAGCGATGAAGAAGAGAGACATACGCATACAATGAACAAACAACTATAACACACATCATAACATTTCTCAACAATAAACATGTAAATATATCACAAAACAACTTATTACAACATGAGTTACAATTATGTATTGGAAGGATATTTTGCATACATTTGAGCATCTATTCTAACCAGGATCTATACAATAGGTACAACCTATACAATTTTCTCACATCCTATTCTATTATCCCATTCTAGCTTTGGACCTAAAACATACGTGAAACAGTGAATAAACACAATGTGTTGTGTATGTGGGTGAAAGATACATATATATTGTGCTTGCATACTTGGAAATTTTGAGAAAGAAGAAAAGGTAAAAGAAAACATTATTTAATGTGACAATTGGGTAAAAACATATTTTTGGGCATTTCTTTAGATGCAGTTGTACTACTATTTATATCAGCACTTTATCATACATCCAGCATGGGCAATTTATCATACATCCATACTGGGCAATTTATCATACATCCATACCTGGCCATTCCCCGCCTCTTAGGCTATGGGGTTGTGCTGACTTCAGTATCCACAACTCATCAAAGTTCTTTTATATTCTTTTATGTTTAGCAAAGCATATACTACTTATATGCATCCAAGAATTGATATGTAAATAAAAGCATCCAAAGTACATCATATCATTATAAATCCATGAAAACTAGTCTTATACTTAATAAAACCCAAGTACCTAAGTTTAGAGATTCCTTATACATTTGTCATCATCTAGAACTTTGTCCATGACCTGATTAAACATAATTGAGCATCATTAATATATAACCATCATTATTCTTAGCATTTTTGGGTCCAACATTAGGGTTTTGGCGAAACCTAGGTTCCATTGATCTAAAACATGTCTCAAGTATTTTTATGTTAATCAAATGGTCATAACTAGGATTTTCTTCAATTTTCACATTTTTTTATCATCGGTCCATTTTCTATAATTAAAATGAGGCTAAAAGCATTTAATTATATTTTAATACAAAAATACCTAATATTGAGCAATATACTTCAAATCAGGGTCAAGTAAATGTCTCCAGATAATATTAGGGTTCAGTAGTATTTTTCTCAGATTTAATCTTGATGATTTACTATTTATTTCAATTAACTAACCCTAAAAAGAAACATTATCATCTATATTAGATATCAACATTAATTGTTCTTCAAAATCCTAATCTAAGGGTTCAATAACGTAGAGGATATTTTTCTGAGTCTTGGGGTATTTTTTGGGGAATTATTTGGTCATGGTAGCTATTTTTTATTGGTTTTACGATATCAAGGTGCATGAAATGAACTTTAAGGAAGATTTACCATTGAAAAATTGCACACCATTAGATCCGGGCCTAAGGGTCGGTCAAATTGCACCACAGCCCCCAATCAGGGGTGCAACGCCTGCTTCCAACAAGTAGAACTCCTGTATAGGGCCACTCAGGGGCTTGTTTGACTGGACCCCATTGGCCCAACTCAGATGGGGCCACCTCCTCTCATTTCTCTCTCTTCATGATCCTAGATCGCATTCTTGTTTGTTTGCTCCCCTTCCAGCTGTGTGCCATCATGAGCGGCTAGCCTGGAGGGTGGAAGCGGAACTTCCACACCCCGTCAAATATTGGAAGCAATTCCAAGGGGTTTGTCCCGTCCATCCGAATAACTTTGGGTTCTCCTTCTCCTACATTCGGTCTGGATTGCTCGAATAGTGAGGCTATCACCCCTTCCACTGTCGTGAATATAGGCTTTTATGCCCAACCTTGAAGAAGGGTAATCAAGAAGCGATAATGTAGGGAAACACGTGCTAATCCCTTTTCTGTAGGGTCCATCTTCCCCACTAAAGATTTCCACCTTAGTATCTGTAAGGTCCATGGGAAGCTGAAGCCACTCCTAGCATAGGGAAGAAGGCACTGAGATCCTTTTTCCTTCCACGGTTGGAGCTAGCAGTGTTGTAGCCAACTCTAATCACACCATGGTGGTCTGAGACCTTAGTTGAGGACTGATTTTGTGGTGGAATTAGGGAGGTCTGCAGTAGGTTTCCGCTGCGGGAGGACCTCAGTGGCTCTGTTTTTACCACTTACTCAAAAGATTGGGCAGAGCTTTAGGTCAGAGTAGGATTTCATATTCCTTTGTTCCCTCGCACCATTGTGAAACCTCAACAACTTTCTCTCCTACAGGGCTGATGAAATCATCTCGTTTGGGTGGGGCTTGCCCTTCCATAGCAAGGACTTTCCAACTCCTGCTGCTCCTCCCTCAACCCTTTTTTGTGAGAAGGATGAAGATGCGCTAGTGAGAGAGGAAGTGGAGTCGCCATGTGTTATGCTGATCAACATGAAACACAACAATTTTCGTAGAATATGCAGGAACCTCACGATGACTAATTCCACAAGAGTCCATATCGTAGCAACCTTCTTGGCCACCTTCTCCATAGTTTTCGAATCTAGGAGATTATCAGATATGTACAATTGTGCCCACGTGTCACCAAATTAATACATCCTAGCATAGTTCTTAATCTCAATAAGGAAAAACTGTTGGATCCTAGATGGGTGATTAGATGCTCTAGAGGGGGGCGAATAGAGATGAATGCACTTAAACAAAATTCATTAGACCTTCAAGATATATCATAAGATAAGGTTGCTAGATAGGAAATTTGTGTGCAACTAAAACATACATAGAAAGGGAGAGAGAGATTGAGAAAACACAAGTAGACAAGCTATTTAGAGTGGTTCCACACTTCAAACTAGAAGTGTGTCAGTCCACTTACCTAGAGAGGTCAACCTCTAGGATTTCTTAACCATTGCATTCTTATATTCATTCATAAGAGTTACAACACATGACCAAACAAAGGACTTACCTATCCAATACAAAGAGTCTTCAACCTTACCAAGGACTTACCCACTTTGCAAGGAGTCTTCCGCCTTCTTCCAAGGACTTACCTACTCTTACACAAGTCTTCAGCCTTGCAGGGATTACCCACTCTCCTTGGATCTACCGCCTTTGACTTCACCTTCACTCGGAGAAGCTTCCACCAAGGACTTACCCACTTGAGCAAGGAGTCTTCTACCTTCACCAAGGGCTTACCCACTCTAGCTCAAAGTCTTCAGCTTTGATCTTCACTAAGGGACTCCTTCCCTTGTTCTTCTTCACCTCTCTTGGACAAGAGAGAGAACCTTCATCTTCATGATTGAAATGAGAGAAAGGGAGGTGGTAGAAGTGAGAGCCTCACAAGATATATATGTAGGACAAGCTCTCTTATAGATTTCCTACTCACTCTAATGGATGTAGCAAGTGATTAACTTAGAGAGAGGAGGCAGTAGGAAGCACTCAGTTATAGAATAGGAACCTCACATAGAGTTTTGCAATGAATGCTCGACCATGGAATGAAGCTCAAGGGGTCCTATTTATAGTTGGGGATGCCTCTTAGCCTTTGGGAACACTTGAGAATGAAAACTAGCCATTTTATGGCTTGCAACATATATATTTTCACTTGTTGCAACTCCACAACGGCTAGAAGCACTTTTCTGCACTTTTCCGTACAATGCAATCGGTCAAGTTTCTATAAGGGTAACTCGACCAATCAAGTAAATGACAAGGCCGATACTCAAATGTTCGGTCGAGTTTGTCCTGACACAACTCGACCGACCATTAGGAATTGAAATGGTCAGTTACTTGATCGGTCGAGTTCTGTGTAAACACAACTCGACCGATGCAATCTGCAGAAAATTGATCAAGGATGATCGGTCAAGTTTTCAGGCAGGGAAACTCGACCGACAAAGTGTCTGTAATTAATTTTCAAAGTTGCATCTAAAGTGCTCTAATATTCGATCTATGTGCTCCTGATATTTTTCTAAGCTTAATTACAAGTCATACAATCATTACAAGTGATTTACAACATGATTCTAATGGATATACATCATATTACAAAAATGTGCACTTGTATGACTTTGACTTGTCTTTTCTCTAATTTGATATGCGTAAGTTAGGGCAATTGGAGTGTGTCTATACCTAATCTGAAATCACTAAAGTAGAGACATTAGACACCAATTTGTGGAATGGTTAGTCATCATCAAAACACGGGTTTAGTCAATTTAGACATGAGTCAACATTGACCTAATTGACCTTGAGTCAACATTCTCCCCCTTTTTGAAGATGACAAACCATTCCATAAATGTATTGAAAGAATTTAAGTAAATGCATACCTTTGGAGAAACCTAGGGGTTTCAATAGGATTGAGCTCATATGCTCCCCCTCAATTGATGTGCATTGAGTTCTCATACTCCCCCTTAATTGATGTTATTTCTCCTACATGGTTAGTTTTCAGAACATTTATAGAAACTATGTCTTCTACTCATATATGTTGTACACATATATGTCTTCTCCCATTTACATTATCCCCTTTACTTGGACATACTTCTCCTCTTCATGTAAGATATGCCTTCTTCCTCTTTTAAAAGAAGACATACCTTTCTCCCCCTTTGTCATTTCAAAAAGTGGGGTTATAAAGATATAAGAAACATAAAAAGAGAAAGGAGATAACACAAATATATATAAGGAGAGTAGAAGAGCACAGATAGGGGCTTTTCCAAGCATAGAAAGAAAATCAAGTTAAATCATATACTTGAACAACCCAAATAGCAAGATGAAGTGTTGTAGAAAAACAATAAAACATAATTTTGACCCTCAAGATGACATATTTTGACCAAAACCATCAGAGCTCATTGCAAAGCAATGAGTCTTGCTCAGAAGGTTGTTTCTGCATGAAAAACACAAGTCTTGCACCAAAAATTGAAACTGGAGCAAAAATCTGCATAAAATCCAAAAATACTCCAATTTCTACATATAATGTAGATCTATGTACCCTGCATCACAATGTTATGCAAGCAACTCAAGATAGTAGATATGCAATTCAAGGAATAGGCTTGAGCATGTATGAGACAAGAAACAAGCATAGCATATAGATGAGCTAAGATGCCATTTATAAATAGGGTTAGACCTACATGTATGTGAACTACTAGTAGATGTTATCGCAAGTTAGGACTAATAGTAGGATCTAGATAATAGCAAGAGATACCAAAAGATACACAAGATAAAGCATGCTATGAGTAGATGAAGAGATATATCCAAACAAAGAGATAAGCAATTTTAGAAGCATGAAGGGATATAACTCACATACAAATATGCATCCTTACCAAAAGATGATTACCACTAAGAACCTCAAGGTTGTACAAAAACAAGATATACACCTAGATAGATGTAGCAAGTTAGAGAACAATGGAAGCAATTTTTAGACACAACCAAAAGATCCAAAGAGATCATCATCAAAACCTGCAAAACAACTCAAAGCAAGTAATTGCAAGATATAGGTATACCAATTTAGAGCAATTAGAGAGATAGATTTGTAAGCAAGATAGGAAATTTAGAACATGGCAATATGCATATATAAAGGTACCAAAAGGAGTGCCAAAGAATAAGGCTATTGGTTGAGAAAATCTAGTTGAGAGGGAAATTCTCATTCAATAAGCCAACTGTGTATTCTGTGCACAGTGTTATCGGTTGAGTTTTATGCATTGACAACTCGAACGATGACAGTTGTTGGCAACACTCTTGGTGCCAATCGGCCGAGTTTCAAATAGGGAAAACTCGACTGACAGAGCAGTTGTCAAAAAGCACATATATTTCATAAAAACACATATAAATGCATGCTAAAAATACAAACCATATCCAAACATATCCAAGCAAGTCAGTAATGCACTATAGAAGCATTAGAAACAATTTTTGAGCAAGAGTGTGAAGAGAAAATACAAAATATCACTTTTGACTCAAAAACCATATGTATAGTGAACACTAACATGACAAAAACAAGTTAGCAATTGTTATAAGCAATAAAATTTTTACCTTTGTTCTTACCATTCCTTTTCCACTTGTTGTCACCCTCTACACATCTCACCTTTGTTCTTTCATGTGGATTGACAAGTCAATTTGCAATTCAATACCTCAAGTCAATCCATTTGCAAGTACCTACAAGAAGAAAGATGAAATGGTCCCCAATCATGTTTTTGGGTCCGGAGGAGTTAGTTTAGCAACCCAAGTCCTATTGCTCTTCGTTGCTTTCCTAAAAGGACAACAAGTAGAATAATGAACAAATTCATTGTGATAGTTGCATGTGCCCATAGTCTTGGAACTAGAGGATTCTCCATGGAATATTGGAGGTCCTTTATCTTTGTTGTTCCCTTAACTACTATCATACCCTAAACCATGTCTACCAATTTGTTTAGTAGTATGGTGTAGGATGTCATTAAGACTCTTTTTACCAACTAAGAATCTTTGCAAATAGGATCTCAAACTGTCATTATCATGCTTAAGAGAAGCAATAGTAGAAGATAAATTATTGATATTATCTCTAGCATGAAAAAGATCATTTTCTAAACAAAGAGCTTTACTTAAATAAGAATCTCTATCAATATGAAGAGCAGCAACATCATTCTCTCTACTAGTAGAACTAGAATAAGATTCATGCACATTGATTTTAGCAAGCAAGGAGGCATTTTCTATTTCTAATTCTTGCAAAACAAAATCTTTCTCCTTGTTTTCAGATTTAAGAACATCAATATCATGCATGAGAGAATCAACAATTAAGGCATGCTCTTCATTAGAACTAGGCATGAGAGGTTGAGCTTCTAGAAATCTAATCTTATCAAGCAAACTAGCATTTTCAAGTTTAAGAGAGTCTACTTGGCTAAGACATCCAAGCAAGAATTAGCATGTTCAAGATCATCTAGTTCTACATGCAAATTATCAACAATTTTAGCAAACTTTTTCTTTTTCCTTTTAGAAGACTTAAGAAAGGCACAAATATCATTAATAATAGCAATCAAAGATTCTTTATCTAAAGAG
Organism: Alisma plantago-aquatica; assembly: GCA_963693085.1. Taxonomy (NCBI): domain Eukaryota; kingdom Viridiplantae; phylum Streptophyta; class Magnoliopsida; order Alismatales; family Alismataceae; genus Alisma; species Alisma plantago-aquatica. The sequence continues at coordinate 753,537,716 of OY856413.1, forward strand.
TTTATATTCACCTCACTTGAGTCTTCACTTGTTGATGCTATAAGAGAAAAATGACATTCTCCTTCATCACTAGAGCTTGAGCTTGATCCTTCACTTGAATCTTCACTTGAGCTTGAGTTAGAGGAGCCACTTAAGCTTGAGTGTCATTTCTCCTTCTTCTTGTGAAGATGAGACTTTTTTTCTTGTGGGAAATCTTCCTTGTAGTGACCCTTCTTTCCGCATGTGAAGCACCGGATGGAGGAGGACTTGCCTTTGTAGAATCTAACCTTGGAGTACATGGCATCTTCTTCAACTTTAGAGGATGGAGAGGCTTGATCAACAATAGCCTTGATTTGAGCCTTCATTTCAGCCTTCTTCATTCTCTTGAGTTCTTTCTCTTCTTGTCTTTCTACTTCCTCCCTCGTGTCAAGTGTGGCTTCATGTGCTTGTAGATTTCCAATGAGCTCTTCAATAGGAATATCCCTAAGAGACCTTGCTTCTTCAATGGAAGTCACCTTGGGTTCCCATCTCTTGGGGAGAGTTCTAAGGATCTTTGAGTTGATCTCTCCACTAGACATAGGATGTCCTAGAACAACAAAACCATTCAAAATGGTGTTGAGCCTTGAGTACATGTTGGCTATCCTCTCCTCCTTTCCCATCTTGAAGTTCTCAAGAAGCCCTTTGAACATGTAGATTTTGCTTTCCTTCATTTGATTTGTCCCTTTATAAGTGATGCAAAGCTTTCTCCATACCTCATACGTTGTTTCACATGAAGAAATTCGGTTGAACTCAGTGGGGGTCATGGTGGCATAGAGGATGTGCATGGCTCTAGCATTGAAGGTTGCTTTCTTTAAGGTAGCTTCATCCCATTCTTCAATCTATGTCTTTAGTCGCATGTATGGGTTGTTCACCATTTGCCACATCTCAATACTTGATCCTTGGATGTAGAATTGAAGCCTTCTTCTCCAATAGAGGACATTGCTCCCATTAAAGATTGGAAGGCTGGTCGAGTATCTCCCATCTAGGTAGTCACCCATCTTCTCCTACTTGTTGAAGTATGCTTGGAGAAGACCCACTCTGATACCAATTGTTGGATCCTAGATGGGTGATTAGATGCTCTAGAGGGGGGTGAATAGAGTTGAATGCACTTAAACAAAATTTATTAGACCTTCAAGATATACCATAAGATAAAGTTGCTAAATAGGAAATTTGTGTGCAACTAAAATATACATAACAAGGGAGAGAGAGATTGAGCAAACACAATTAGACAAGATATTTAGAGTGGTTCCACACTTCAAACTAGAAGTGTGTCAGTCCACTTACCTAGAGAGGTCAACCTCTAGGATTTTTTAACCATTTCATTCTTATATTCATTCATAAGAGTTACAACACATGACCAAACAAAGGACTTACCTATCCAATACAAAGAGTCTTCAACCTTACCAAGGACTTACCCACTTTGCAAGGAGTCTTCTTCCTTCTTCCAAAGACTTACCTACTCTTGCACAAGTCTTCAACCTTGCAGGGATTACCCACTCTCTTTGGATCTACCGCCTTTGACTTTACCCTCACTCAAAGAAGCTTCCAACAAAAACTTACCCACTTGAGCAAGGAATCTTCTGCCTTCACCAAGGGCTTACCCACTCTAGCTCCAATTCTTTAGCATTGATCTTCACCAAGGGACTCCTTCCCTTGTTCTTCTTCACCTATCTTGGATAAGAGAGAGAACCTTCATCTTCATAATTGAAATGAGAGAAAGGGAGGTGGTGGAGGTGAGAGCCTCACAAGATATACATGTAGGACAAGCTCTCTTATAGATTTCCTACTCACACTAATGGATGTAGCAAGTGATTAAGCTTAGAGAGAAAGAGAGGAGGCTGTAGGAAGCACTCAGCTATAGAATAGGAACCTCACATAGAGTTTTGCAATGAATGCTCAACCTTGGAATGAAGCCCAAGGGGTCCTATTTATAGTTGGGGATGTCTCTTAGCCTTTGGGAATACTTGAGAATGAAAACTAGCCATTTTGTGGCTTGCAACGGATATATTTTCACTTGTTGCAACTCCACAACGGCTAGAAGCACTTTTCTGTACAGTGCAATCGGTCGAGTTTCTATAAGGGTAACTCGACCGATCAAGTAAACGACAAGGCTGATACTCAAATGATTGGTTGAGTTTGTCCTGACACAACTCGACCGACCATTAGGAATCGAAATTTTTAGTTACTTGATCGGTCGAGTTCTGTGTAAACACAACTCGACAGATGCAATCTGAAGAAAATTGATCAAGTATGATTGGTGGAGTTTTCAGGCTGGGAAACTCGACCGAAAAAGTTCCTGTAATCAATTTTCAAAGTTGCATCTAAAGTGCTCTAATATTCAATCTATGTGCTCCTGATATTTTTCTAAGCTTAATTACAAGTCATACAATCATTACAAGTGATTTATAACAAGATTCTAATGGATATACATCATATTACAAAAATGTGCACTTGTATGACTTTGACTTGTCTTTTCTCCAATTTGATATGCACAAGTTAGGGAAATTGGAGTGTGTCTATACCTAATCTGAAATCACTCAAGTAGAGACATTAGACACCAATATGTGGAATGGTTAGTCATCATCAAAACATGGGTTTAGTCAATTTAGACGTGAGTCAACACTGACCTAATTAACCTTGAGTCAACATTCTCCCCCTTTTTGAAGATGACAAACCATTCCATAAATGTATTGAAAGCATTTAAGTAAATTCATACCTTCGGAGAAACCTAGGGGTTTCAATAGGATTGAGCTCATATGCTCCCCCTCAATTGATGCACATGGAGTTCTCATACTCCCCCTCAATTGATATTATTTCTCCTAAATGGTTAGTTTTTATAACATTTATAGAAATTATGTCTTCTACTCATATATGTTCTACACATATATGTCTTCTCCTATTTACCTTATCCCCTTTACTTGGACATACTTCTCCTCTTCATGTAAGATATGTCTTCTTCCTCCTTTAAAAGAAAACATACCTTTCTTCCCCTTTGTCATTTCAAAAAGTGGGGTTATGAAGAAATAAGAAACATATAAAGAGAAAGGAGATAACACAAATATATATAAGGAGAGTAGAAGAGCACATATAGGGGCTTGTCCAAGCATAGAATGAAAAGCAAGTTAAATCATATATTTGCACAACCCAAAAAGCAAGATGAAGTGTTGTAGAAAAATAATAAAACATAATTTTGACCCTCAAGATGACGGATTTTAACCAAAAACCATCATAGCTCATTGCTACGCAATGAGTCTTTCTCAGAAGGTTGTTTCTGCATGAAAAACACTAGTCTTGCACCAAAAACTGAAACTGGAGCAAAAATCTACATAAAATCCAAAAATACTCCAATTTCTATATATAATGTAGGTCTATGTACCCTGTATCATAATGTTATGCAAGCAACTCAAGATAGTAGATATGCAATTCAAGGAATAGGCTTGATCATGTATGAGACAAGAAACAAGCATAGCATATAGATGAGCTAAGATGCCAATTATAAATAGGGTTAGACCTACATGTATGTGAACTACTAGTAGATGTTATCCCAAGTTAGGACTACTAGTAGGATCTAGATCATAGCAAGAGATACCTAAAGATACACAAGATAAAGCATGCTATGAGTAGATGAATAGATATATCCAAACAAAGAGATAAGCAATTTTAGAAGCATGAAGGGATATAACTCACATACAAATATGCATCCTTACCAAAAGATGATTACCACTAAGAACCTCAAGGTTGTATCAAAACAAGATATACACCTAGATAGATGTAGCAAGTTAGAGAACAGCGGAAGCAACTTTTAGACACAACCAAGAGATCCAAAGAGATTATCATCAAAACCTGCAAAACAACTCAAAGCAAGTAATTGCAAGATATAGGTATACCAATTTAGAAAAATTAGAGAGATAGAGCTGTAAGAAAAATAGGCAATTTAGAACATAGAAAAATGCATATATAAAGGTACCAAAAGGAGTGCCAAAGAATAAGGTTATTGGTTGAGAAAATCTAGTTGAGAGGAAATATTATCATTCAATAAGCCAACTGTGTATTCTGTGCACAGTGTTATCGGTCGAGTTCTATGCATTGACAACTCAACCGATGACAGTTGTTGGTAACACTCTTGGTGTCTATCGGTCGAGTTTCAAACAGGGCAAACTCGACCGAAAAAGTAGCTGTCAAAAAGCACATATATTTCATAAAAACACATATAAATGCATGCTAAAAATACAAACCATATCCAAACATGTCTAAGCAAGTAAGTAATGCACTATAGAAGCATTAGAAATAGTTTTTGAGTAAGAGTGTGAAGAGAAAATACAAAATACCATTTTTGACTCGAAAACCATATGTATAGTGCACACTAACTTGACAAAAACAAGTTAGAAATGGTTATAAGCAATAAAAACTTTACCTTTGTTCTTACCATTCCTTTTCTACTTGTTGTCACCCTCTACACATCTCACCTTTCTTCTTTCATGTAGATTGACAAGTCAATTTGCAATTCAATACCTCAAGTCAATCCATTTGCAAGTGCCTACAAGAAGAAAGATGAAATAGTCCCCAATCATCTTTTTGGGTCCGGAGGAGTTAGTTTAGCAACCCAAGTCCTATTGCTCTTGGTTGCTTTCCTAAAAGGACAACAAGTAGAATAATGACCAATTCATTGCAATAGTTGCATGTGCCCATAGTCTTGGAACTAGAGGATTCTTCATGGAACATTAGAGGTCATTTATCTTTGTTGTTCCCTTGACTACTATCATACCCTAAATCAAGTCTACCAATTTGTTTAGTAGTATGGTGTAGGATGTCATTAAGACTCTTTTTACCAACTAAGAATCTTTGCAAAGACGATCTCAAACTGTCATTATCATGCTTAAGAGAAGCAATAGTAGAAGATAAATTATTGATATTATCTCTAGCATGAAAAAGATCATTTTCTAAGAAAAGAGCTTTACTTAAATAAGAATATCTATCAATATGAAGAGCAGCAACATCATTCTCTCTACTAGTAGAACTAGAACAAGATTCATGCACATTGATTTTAGCAAGCAATGAGGCATTTTCTATTTCTAATTCTTGCAAAATAAAATCTTTGTCCTTGTTTTCAGATTTAAGAACATCAATATCATGCATGAGAGAATCAACAATTAAGGCATGCTCTTCATTAGAACTAGGCATGTGAGGTTGAGCTTCTAGAAATCTAATCTTATCAAGCAAACTAGCATTTTCAAGGTTAAGAGAGTCTACTTGGCTAAGACAATCATTTTTATCATCAAGCAAGTAAGAATTAGCATGTTCAAGATGATTTAGTTCTACATGCAAATTATCAACAATTTTAGCAAACTTTTTCTTTTTCCTTTTAGAAGACTTAAGAGAGGCACAAATATCATTAATAATAGCAATCAAAGATTCTTTATCTAAAGAGTTTAGATTTATCTCACTTGAGTCTTCACTTCTTGATGCTATAAGAGAAAAATGACATTCTCCTTCATCACTAGAGCTTGATCTTGATCTTTCACTTGAATCTTCACTTGAGCTTGAGTTGGAGGAGCCACTTGAGATTGAGTGCCATTTCTCCTTCTTCTTGTGAAGATGGGCTTTTTTCCTTGTGGGCAATCTTCCTTGTAGTGACCCTTCTTTCCACATGTGAAGCATCGGATGGAGGAGGACTTGCCTTTGTAGAATCTACCCTTGGAGTACATGGCATCTTCTTCAACTTTAGAGGATGGAGAGGCTTGATCAACAATAGCCTTGATTTGAGCCTTCATTTCAGCCTTCTTCATTCTCTTGAGTTCTTTCTCTTCTTGTCTTTCTACTTCCTCCCTCTTGTCAAGTGTGGCTTCATGTGCTTGTAGATTTCCAATGAGCTCTTCAATAGGAATATCCCTAAGAGACCTTGCTTCTTCAATGGAAGTCATCTTGGGTTCCCATCTCTTAGAGAGAGTTCTAAGGGTCTTTGAGTTTATCTCTACACTATACATAGGATGTCCTAGAACAGCAAAACCATTCAAAATGGTGTTGAGCCTTGAGTACATGTTGGCTATCCTCTCCTCCCTTCCCATATTGAAGTTCTCAAGTAGCCCTTTGAGCATGTAGACTTTGCTTTCCTTCACTTGATTTGTCCCTTCATAAGTGATGCAAAGTTTTCTCCATACCTCATAGGTTGTTTCACATGAAGAAATCTTGTTGAACTCGGTGGGGGTCATGGAGGCATAAAGGATGCGCATTGCTGTAGCATTGAAGGTTACTTTCTATAAGGTAGCTTCATCCCATTCTTCAATCTGTGTCTTTGGTCGCATTTATGGCATGTTCACCATTTTCCACATCTCAATATTTGATCCTTGGATGTAGAATTGAAGCCTTCTTCTCTAATAGAGGAAATTGCTCCCATCAAATATTGGAAGGTTGGTCGAGTATCTCCCTCCTAGGTAGTTACCCATCTTCTCCTACTTGTTGAAGTATGCTAGGATAAGACCTGCTTTGATACCAATTATTAGATCCTAGATGGGTGATTAGATGCTCTAGAGGGGGGTGAATAGAGCTGAATGCACTTAAACAAAATTCATTAGACCTTCAAGATATATCATAAGATAAGGTTGCTAAATAGGAAATTTGTGTGCAACTAAAATATACATAGCAAGGGAGAGAGAGATTGAGCAAACACAAGTAGACAAGCTATTTAGAGTGGTTCCACACTTCAAACTAGAAGTGTGTCAGTCCACTTACCTAGAGAGGTCAACCTCTAGGATTTCTTAACCATTGCATTCTTATATTCATTCATAAGAGTTACAACACATGCCCAAACAAAGGACTTACCTATCCAATACAAAGAGTCTTCAACCTTACCTAGGACTTACCCACTTTGCAAGGAGTCTTCCGCCTTCTTTCAAGGACTTACCTACTCTTGCACAAGTCTTCAGCCTTGGAGGGATTACCCACTCTCCTTGGATCTACCACCTTTGACTTCACCTTCACTCAGAGAAGCTTCCACCAAGGACTTACCCACTTGAGCAAGGAGTCTTCTGCCTTCACCAAGGGCTTACCCACTCTAGCTCCAAGTCTTCAGCCTTGATCTTCACCAAGGGACTCCTTCCTTTGTTCTTCTTCACCTCTCTTGGATAAGAGAGAGAGAACCTTCATCTTCATGATTGAAATGAGAGAAAGGGAGGTGGTGGAAGTGAGAGCCTCACAAGATATACATGTAGGACAATCTCTCTTACAGATTTCCTACTCACTCTAATGGATGTAGCAAGTTATTAAGCTTAGAGAGATAGAGGAGGCTGTAGGAAACACTCAGCTATAGAATAGGAACCTCACATAGAGTTTTGCAATGAATGCTCAACCTTGGAATGAAGCCCAAGGGGTCCTATTTATAGCTAGGGATGCCTCTTAGCCTTTGGGAACACTTGAGAACAAAAATTAGCCATTTTGTGGCTTGCAACGGATATATTTTCACTTGTTGCAACTCCACAACGGCTAGAAGCACTTTTCTACACTTTTCTGTACAGTGCAATCGGTCGAGTTTCTATAAGGGTAACTCGACCAATCAAGTAAACGACAAGGCCGATACTCAAATGATCGGTCGAATTTGTCCTGACACAACTTGACTGACCATTAGGAATCGAAATGGTCAGCTATTTGATCGGTCGAGTTCTGTGTAACCACAACTCGATCGATGCAATCTGTAGAAAATTGATCAAGGATGATCGGTCGAGTTTTCAGGCTAGGAAACTTGACCGACAAAGTGCATGTAATGAATTTTCAAAGTTGCATCTAAAGTGCTCTAATATTCGATCTAAGTGCTCCTGATATTTTTCTAAGCTTAATTACAAGTCATACAATCATTACAAGTGATTTACAACATGATTCTAATGGATATACATCATATTACAAAAATGTGCACTTGTATGACTTTGACTTGTCTTTTCTCCAATTTTATATGTGCAAGTTAGGGCAGTTGGAGTGTGTCTATACCTAATCTAAAATCACTCAAGTAGAGACATTAGACACCAATATGTAGAATGGTTAGTCATCATCAAAACACGGGTTTAGTCAATTTAGACGTGAGTCAACATTGACCTAATTGACTTTGAGTCAACATTCTCCCCCTTTTTGAAGATGACAAACCATTCCATAAATGTATTGAAAGCATTTAAGTAAATTCATACCTTCGGAGAAACCTAGGGGTTTCAATAGGATTGAGCTCATATGCTCCCCCTCAATTGATTCGCATGGAGTTCTCATACTCCCCCTCAATTGATGTTATTTCTCCTACATGGTTAGTTTTCATAATATTTATAGAAACTATGTCTTCTACTCATATATGTTCTACACATATATGTCTTCTCCCATTTACCTTATCCCCTTTACTTGGACATACTTCTCCTCTTCATGTAAGATATGCCTTCTTCCTCTTTTAAAAGAAGACATACCTTTCTCCCCCGTTGTCATTTCAAAAAGTGGGGTTATGAAGAAATAAGAAACATATAAAGAGAAAGGAGATAACACAAATATATAAGGAGAGTAGAAGAGTACAGATAGGGCTTGTCCAAGCATAGAAAGAAACGCATGTTAAATCATATACTTGAACAACCCAAAAAGTAAGATGAAGTGTTGTAGAAAACTATAAAACATAATTTTGACCCTCGAGATGATGGATTTTGACCAAAAACCATCAGAGCTCATTGGAAAGCAATGAGTCTTGCTCAGAAGGTTGTTTCTGTATGTAAAACACTAGTCTTGCACCAAAAATTGAAACTGGGGCAAAAATCTGTATAAAATCCAAAAATACTCCAATTTCTACATATAATGTAGATCTATGTACCGTGCATCACAATTTTATGCAAGCAACTCAAGATAGTAGATATGCAATTCAAGTAATAGGCTTGAGCATGTATGAGACAAGAAACAAACATAGCATTTAGATGAGCAAAGATGCCAATTATAAACAGGGTTAGACCTACATGTATGTGAACTACTAGTAGATGTTATCGCAAGTTAGGACTACTAGTAGGATCTAGATCATAGCAAGAGATACCAAAAGATACACAAGATAAAGCATGCTATGAGTAGATGAAGAGATATATCCAAACAAAGAGATAAGTAATTTTAGAAGTATGAAAGGATATAACTCACATACAAATATGCATCCTTACCAAAAGATGATTACCACTAAAACCTCAAGGTTGTATCAAAACAAGATATACACCTTGATAGATGTAGCAAGTTAGAGCACAACAGAAGCAATTTTTAGACACAACCAAGAGATTCAAAGAGATGATCATCAAAACCTGCAAAATAACTCAAAGCAAGTAATTGAAAGATATAGGTATACCAATTTAGAACAATTAGAGAGATAGAGTTGTAAGCAAGATAGGCAATTTAGAACAAGGAAAAATGCATATATAAAGGTACCAAAAGGAGTGCCAAAGAATAAGGTTATTGGTTGAGAAAATCTAGTTGAGAGGAAAATTCTCATTCAATAAGCCAACTGTGTATTCTGTGCACAGTGTTATCGGTCGAGTTCTGTGCATTGACAACTCGACCGATGATAGCTGTTGGCAACACTCTTGGTGCCTATGGGTCGAGTTTCAAATAGGGCAAACTCGACCGACAGAGTAGCTGTCAAAAAGCACATATATTTCATAAAAACACATATAAAGGCATGCTCAAAATACAAACCATATCCAAACGTGTCTAAGCACGTTAGTAATGCACTATAGAAGCATTAGAAATAGTTTTTGAGCAAGAGTGTGAAGAGAAAATACAAAATACCACTTTTGACTCGAAAACCATATGTATACTGCACACTAACTTGACAAAAATAAGTTAGAAATGGTTACAAGCAATAAAAACTTTACATTTGTTCTTACCATTCCTTTTCCAGTTGTTGTCACCCTCTACACAACTCACCTTTCTTCTTTCATGTGGATTGATAAGTCAATTTGTAATTCAATACCTCAAGTCAATCCATTTGCAAGTACCTACAAGAAGAAAGATGAAATGGTCCCCAATCATGTTTTTGGGTCCGGAGGAGTTAGTTTAGCAACCCAAGTCCTATTGCTCTTGGTTGCTTTCCTAAAAGGACAACAAGTAGAATAATGACCAATTCATTGCAATAGTTGCATGTGCCCATAGTCTTGGAACTAGAGGATTCTCCATGGAATATTGGAGGTCCTTTATCTTTGTTGTTCCCTTGACTACTATCATACCCTAAATCATGTCTACCAATTTGTTTAGTAGTATGGTGTAGGATGTCATTAAGACTCTTTTTACCAACTAAGAATCTTTGCAAAGACGATCTCAAACTGTCATTATCATGCTTAAGAGAAGCAATAGTAGAAGATAAATTATTGATATTATCTCTAGCATGAAAAAGATAATTTTCTAAGCAAAGAGCTTTACTTAAATAAGAATATCTATCAATATGAAGAGCAGCAACATCATTCTCTCTACTAGTAGAACTACAACAAGATTCATGCACATTGATTTTAGCAAGCAATGAGGCATTTTCAATTTCTAATTATTGCAAAACAAAATCTTTGTCCTTGTTTTCAGATTTAATAACATCAATATCATGCATGAGAGAATCAACAATTAAGGCATGCTCTTCATTAGAACTAGGCATGAGAGGTTGAGCTTCTAGAAATCTAATCTTATCAAGCAAACTAGCATTTTCAAGTTTAAGAGAGTCTACTTGGCTAAGACAATCATTTTTATCATCAAGCAAGCAAGAATTAGCATGTTCAAGATCATCTAGTTCTACATGCAAATTATCAACAATTTTAGCAAACTTTTTCTTTTTCCTTTTAGAAGACTTAAGAGAGGCAAAAATGTCATTAATAATAGCAATCAAAGATTCTTTATCTAAAGAGTTTAGATTTACCTCACTTGAGTCTTCACTTGTTGATGCTATAAGAGCAAAATGACATTCTCCTTCATCACTAGAGCTTGAGCTTGATCCTTCACTTGAATCTTCACTTGAGCTTGAGTTGGAGGAGCCACTTGAGCTTGAGTGCCATTTCTCCTTCTTCTTGTGAAGATGGGTCTTTTTTCCTTATGGGCAATCTTCCTTGTAGTGACCCTTCTTTCCACATGTGAAGCACCGGATGGATGAGGACTTGCCTTTGTAGAATCTACCCTTGGAGTACATGGCATCTTCTTCAACTTTAGAGGATGGAGAGGCTTGATCAACAATAGCCTTGATTTGAGCCTTCATTTCAGCCTTCTTCATTCTCTTGAGTTCTTTCTCTTCTTGTCTTTCTACTTCCTCCCTCTTATCAAGTGTGGCTTCATGTGCTTGTAGATTTCCAATGAGCTCTTCAATAGGAATATACCTAAGAGACATTGCTTCTTTAATAGAAGTCACCTTGGGCTTCCATCTCTTGGGGATAGTTCTAAGGATCTTTGAGTTGATATCTCCACTAGACATTAGAACAGCAAGACCATTCAAAATGGTGTTGAGCCTTGAGTACATGTTGGCTATCATTTCCTCCTTTCCCATCTTGAAGTTCTCAAACAGCCCTTTGAGGATGTAGACTTTGCTTTCCTTCACTTGATCTGTCCCTTGATAAGTGATGCAAAGCTTTCTCCATGCCTCATAGGTTGTTTCACATGAAGAAATCCGGTTGAACTCGGTGGGGGTCATGGAGGCATAGATGATGTGCATGGCTCTAGCATTCAAGGTTGCTTTCTTCAAGGTAGCTTCATCCCATTCTTCAATCCTTGTCTTTGGTAGCATGTATGGGTTGTTCACCATTTGCCACATCTCAATACTTGATCTTTGGATGTAGAATTGAAGCCTTCTTCTCCAATATAGGAAATTGCTCCCATCAAATATTGGAAGATTGGTCGAGTATCTCCCTCCTAGGTAGTCACCCATCTTCTCCTACTTGTTAAAGTATGTTTGGAGAAGACCCGCTCTGATACCAATTGTTGGATCCTAGATGGGTGATTAGATGCTCTAGAGGGGGTGAATAGAGTTGAATGCACTTAAACAAAATTCATTAGACCTTCAAAATATATCATAAGATAAGGTTTCTAAATAGGAAATTTGTGTGCAACTAAAACATACATAGCAAGGGAGAGAGAGATTGAGAAAACACAAGTAGACAAGCTATTTAGAGTGGTTCCACACTTCAAACTAGAAGTGTGTCAGTCCACTTACCTAGAGAGGTCAACCTCTAGGATTTCTTAACCATTGCATTCTTATATTCATTCATAAGAGTTACAACACATGACCAAACAAAGGACTTACTTATCCAATACAAAGAGTCTTCAACCTTACCAAGGACTTACCCACTTTGCAAGGAGTCTTCCGCCTTCTTCCAAGGACTTACCTACTCTTGCACAAGTCTTCAGCCTTACAGGGATTACCCACTCTCCTTGGATCTACTGCCTTTGACTTCACCTTCACTCGGAGAAGCTTCCACCAAGGACTTACCCACTTAAGCAAGGAGTCTTCTGCCTTCACCAAGGGCTTACCCACTCTAGCTCCAAGTCTTCAGCTTTGATCTTCACCAAGGGACTCCTTCCCTTGTTCTTCTTCACCTCTCTTGGACAAGAGAGAGAACCTTCATCTTCATGATTGAAATGAGAGAAAGGGAGGTGGTAGAAGTAAGAGCCTCACAAGATATACATGTAGGACAAGCTCTCTTACAGATTTCCTACTCACTCTAATGGATGTAGTAAGTGATTAAGCTTAGAGAGAGAGAGGAGGTTGTAGGAAGCACTCAGCTATAGAATAGGAACCTCACATAGAGTTTTGCAGTGAATGCTCAACCTTGGAATGAAGCCCAAAGGGTCTTATTTATAGTTGGGGATGCCTCTTAGCCTTTGGGAACTCTAGTCATTTTGTGGCTTGCAACATATATATTTTTACTTGTTGCAACTCCACAACGGCTAGAAGCACTTTTCTGCACTTTTTCGTACAGTGCAATCGGTCGAGTTTCTATAAGGGTAACTCGACCGATCAAGTAAACGACAAGGTCGATACTCAAATGATCGGTCGAGTTTGTCCTGACACAACTCGACCGACCATTAGGAATCGAAATGGTCAGTTACTTGATCGGTCGAGTTCTTTGTAAACACCACTCGAACGATGCAATCTGCAAAAAATTGATCAAGAATGATCGGTCAAGTTTTCAGGCTGGGAAACTCGACCGAGCCTGAAAACTCGACCGACAAAGTGTCTGTAATCAATTTTCAAAGTTGCATCTAAAGTGCTCTAATATTTGATCTAAGTGCTCCTGATATATTTCTAAGCTTAATTATAAGTCATACAATCATTACAAGTGATTTACAACATGATTCTAATGGATATACATCATATTACAAAAATGTGCACTTGTATGACTTTGACTTGTCTTTTCTCCAATTTGATATGTGCAAGTTAGGGCAATTGGAGTGTGTCTATACCTAATTTGAAATCACTCAAGTAGAGACATTAGACACCAATATGTGGAATGGTTAGTTATCATCAAAACACGAGTTTAGTCAATTTAGACGTGAGTCAACATTGACCTAATTGACCTTGAGTCAACAAAAACAACCAAGGATCTTAAAACTTCAATACGAATTAATTTGAAATTCAAATGCATTGATCATGACCTAACGGGCTTTCCTCCAAGTTTGATATCCAAACTCCATTGTTTAGCATGTCATCGAATTTCCTCCAAATACATTATTTATAAGGGTATTAGGGTCGATGTAATTGTAATTTGATCTCCCATAGTAATTGCATAACTTTAAATTTAGTTAGTATGATCACAGTGCAATCTTGGGATCAATTATTCAACCATCCAGATTAATGTAAACCACTAATGCTGGTTTGAGCTCATAAAAATAAACTCAATTTGATTAGTAGAAGCTTTTCATCCCAAAGTAACCCGCTTTTTTCATAATCATCAAGTTTCCATAGTGATACCTTCTATGATACGATTGAATGACCAATTTTTCAATTTGTCTTCAAATGTATATGGAGCAATAGTGGTCCTAAAATACTATTGTCAAATATATATACCCTAAAATTTGGGTCATCACATTCACCCTACCTTATAAGGAATTTTGTCCTCAAAATTCATGTTATGTCATTCTCATGGTGATATCAAGGAGTTTCTTATACCTCTGGGTCACCACTTTTAGGTTCCAAGGCTATCATGGTTATGGATGTATTTTAACTCATCATCTTAGGATGTTATAGCACCGAGGGTGTAACCACCTGTCTTAGATAGATTGAGGCATCATGTTTTTTTTTGGATTTGAATCAGCACTTAACATCTTAGTCCTACCATAACATTCTCATATTTTAGGTTTTACATCCCTCATTCCATAAGAATTAGGGTTTGTTCATGATTGTGAAGTTAAAAGAGGGGTTACTCAAGATTTCATCTTTCACTCTACTAAATCACACAAGTTGATGTCAAGATTTCTAGTCATTCTATATTGGTAGTATCAAAGATAACATCATTAATGTGGTTTATGATCAACATCTTATGAGGATTTCAGCATTAGAGGGGATTTGTCTTCATCTTTGATATTAGGATTTCGTTACTGAGAGGGGCTTAATTAACATGCTTGAATATTAGGGCTTCACCCTATTGCATGAGGGTTATCATCCAACTCGAAACTTAGAATTAGATATTTGAGGTTAAGAAGTATATTTTATGATCATGTAAGCTACGACCCAAAGATATGTTTATTTCAAGCTCATGATTTCAAACTCATATCTTTCATGTATGAAGGGAAGAGAATATACTAAATCAAATTTACCATGATTTCAAAGTTACATCTTTCGTGTATGGTAGGGGGGAAATAGAATAGGAAAAGCTTGTCTGAGTGACTTTTCATACATAATCATCCTTATAGCTCAAGTGAGGTTTTTTGCATCATATATTAAGAAAGAGATATGGAAGGAACAACATTTATGAGTATCTTATGCACTAGGCATTTTACTCTTAGAACCAGATTTCATATATCACCTCACTTACAGCTAATGATGAGATTTACAAACCTATGTCACTCAAGCTAGAACCTAACTCAACCAAAAGGTTGACTTTCTCATTACGAGTCATCTACCCTTTTTTTTCTTACCCAACTCTGACATATAGGATTGAATCATGCAAAAAGACTCAACTCATCACTCAGGAGTAACCCAGCTTAGGATGCATCATTTCACATATATCTCGTATTTTTCATATATTGTAGGGTAGGTCCTATGACCCACTCCTTGTGGGTCTCACTCTCTCTGGAGTTCACCATGTATCTTGTCCTTACACTAGAGGTCCTCCTTTATAAAAGAGCTTGAGGATCATGCATATTCAACTGTATCTTTACTTAGCTCATCTTAATTAGGAAAAGGGAATATAGTTTCAACATCAAGCCTAGAATCTTCAAAATTGGATTCAGCTCATATACAACTTAGATCCATATAAAGAAACTTATATCATTAGAGGTAGAACTTTGATAAGATCATCCATGCTTATATTGACTATCATTCTATCATCTACGATATGCATGACATATCTTGATAAGGCTCTAGACATCTAATCTAGACTACTCTCTCTTCTAGACTGATGTCACTCCCTTTCACTTAGGTTGCATGAACACCTACTACTCTCCTGTGTGAGAGATACATTTTCATATTTACATATTTATAATAAAATATTATATAATTTTTCTCCGAGAAGGCAGACGTCAGAGAAAATTGTCGACGCTCGAGCCGATTGAAAAACAAAACTAAATCAGCAAAATGAGTGTCCCACACATAGTAGATAGTCCAATTCCATGTCACCTAGTGTAATGGTGAGAATGAGGTATATTCTCATGCATAAACCTTATACATATGAGCTCTACATGGATAAGGTTACACACACTAGTCTAAACCTAGTTCTTGAACATCTAGGTTCTAACTTAGAGGCTAAGGCAAACCTTATTCCTATATAACAACTTACTAAGTTTCTAAGGTTTAATGTGGAAAGTGAAATTTAGTTTTATATTTCATGATGAGCAATTATAAGGTATAGCTAATGTTTATGATCTGATACCAACTGTAACGTCCCCAGATTCTACCGTCTCGAGACTTAGAAGGCCCATGAGGACAAATCCAAAAATGTTAGCAATTATTTCAGAGACCGATGCGGAAGTGACATACGCATACATGAACAAACAACCATAATATTTCTCAACAATAAATATGTAAATATATTACAATACGACTTATTACAACATGAGTTACAATTATGTATTTGAAGGATATTTTACATACATATGAACATGTATGCTAACTAAGATCTATACAATAGGTGCAACATGTACAATTTTCTCACATCTTGTTTTTTTATCCCATGCTAGCTCTGAACCTAAAACATACGTGAAACAGCGAATCAACACAATGTGTTGTGTACGTGGGTGAAAGATACATATATATTGTGCTTGCATACTTGAAAATTTTGAGAAAGAGGAAAAGGTAAAGGAAAACATTATTTAATGTGATAACCAGGTAAACACATATATTTGGGCATATCTTTAGATGCAATTGTACTACTATTTATATCAGCACTTTATCATACATCCAGCATGGGCAATTTATCATACATCCATACTGAGCAATTTATCATACATCCATAATGGGAAATTTATCATACATCCATACAGGGCCATTCCCCCCCCCTCTTAGGCTATGGGGTTGTGTTGACTTCAGTAGATACAACTCATAAAAATTCTTTATTTTCTTTTACGTTTGACAAAGCATATACTACTAATATGCATCCAAGAATTTATATGCAAATAAAAGCATCCAAAGTACATCATCTCATTATGTATCCATGAAAACTAGTCTTATACTTAATAAAATACATGTACCTGAGTTCATAGATTCCTTATACATTCATGATCATCAAGAACTTTGTCCATGACCTGATTAAATATAATTGAGCATCATTAATATATGACCATCGTGATTCTTAGCATTTTTGGGTCCAATATTAGGGTTTTGGAAAAATCTAGGTTCCGTTGATATAAAACATGCCTCCAGTATTTTTATACTGATCAGATGGTCATAAATAGGGTCTCATTAAATTTTCATATTTTTTTATGACTGGTCCATTTTCTATAATTAAAATGAGGCTAAAAGCACTTAATTATATTTTAATACAAAAAGACCTAATATTGAGCAATATATTTCAAATCAGGGTCAACTAAATGTCTCCAGATAATATTAGGGTTCAACAGAATTTTTCTCAGATTTAATCTCGATGATTTTCTATTTATTTCAATTAACTAACCCTAAAAAGAAACAATATCATCTATATTAGATATCAATATTAATTGTTCTTCAAAAGGCTTATCTAAGGGTTCACCAATGTAGAGGATATTTTTCTAAGTCTAGGGGTATTTTTTGGGGAATTATTTGGCCACAGTAGCTACTTTCTATTGGTTTTACAAGATCAGGGTGAAGAAAATGAGAAAATGAACTTTAGGACCCAGATTTACCTTTGAAAAATTGCACACCATTGGATCCTGGCCTAAGGGTCGGTCAGATTGCGCCACATAGCCCCAAATCAGGGGCGCAACACCTGCTTCCGGCTAGGGGTGAGCATTCGGTCAATTCGGTCGGTTACGGTTAATTCAGTTCGGTTAAACGGTTAATTTGTGGTTTGAGATTTTAACTCTTAACCTAACCAAATTGAGTCGGTTAATTCGGTTATTGTCCAATCGGTTAACGGTTAATTTGGTTAACCAAATAACACTCGTGTAATAATATTATTTGAAATACTCAGAATTGGTTCAATTGTTATATTATAGTAGTATTGTTGTAAATTTAATTATGTATGGCTCGTAAAAACTTGATTACTATATATATGGGGAGGTATTTTGAAATAAAAGTACAACTATATATGTATATATGCATGTGTAGGATATTATTTATGAATAAATTCTGACTATTCGGTTAATTCAGTTAACCAAACCAAAAATATCTTTAACCATCAAATTAACCATTTAACCAATTAACCGAAATAAATTAACCGAATTAACTAAATTGACCCAATAAAATTAACCGTTCGGAATTAACAGTTCGGTTAATTCTGCTCACCCCTACTTCCAGCAAGCGGAACTCCCGTGTACGACAAACTCCGGGGCTTGTTTGACTGGATCTGATTGGCCCAACTCGGCTGGGGCCCCCTCCTCTCGTTTCTCTCTCTTCACGATCCCAGATCGCGTTCTTGTTCGTTTGCTCCCCGTCCGGCTGTGCGCCGCCGTGAGCGGCTGACCTGGAGGGTGGGGGTGGAACTTCCACACCCCATCAAATACTGAAAACAATTCCAAGGGGTTCGTCTCGTCCATCGGAATCACTTCGGGTTCTCGTTCTCCTGCGTTCGGTCTGGGTTGCTCGGACAGTGAGGTCGTCACCCCTTCCGCTGCCGTGAATATGGGCTTCGATGCCCAACCTTCAAGAAGGGTGATCGAGAAGCGACGATGCAGGGAAACGTGTGCTAATCCCTTTTCTGTGGGGTTCATCTTCCCCACTAAAGATTGCCCCCTTAGGATCTGTGAGATCCATGGGAAGCTGGAGCCGCTCCTAGCACAGGGAAGAAGGCATTGAGATCCTTTTTCCTTCCACGGTTGGAGCTAGCAGTGTCGTGGCCAACTCTGGTCACACCATGGTGGTCTGAGGCCTTAGTCGAGGACTAACTGTGTGGTAGAATCAGGGAGGTCTGCTACAGGTTTCCGCTGTGGGAGGACCTCTGCGGCTCTACTCTCGCCGCTTCCTCAAAAGCTTGGGCAGATCTTCAGGTCAGAGCAGGATTTCACCTTCCTTTGTTCCCTCGCACCAGTGTGAAGCCTCAACATTTTTCTCTTCCGCAAAGCTGGTGAAATCATCTCGTTTGGGTGGGGGTTGCTCTTCCGCGGCAAGGACTTGCCAACTCCTGCTGCTCCTCCCTCGACCCCTTTCTGTGAGAAGGATGGAGACGCACTAGTGAGAGAGGAAGTGGAGTCGTCAGGTGTTATGCTGATCAACGCGAAACACATCGATTTCTGTAGAATATGCAGGAACCTCACAATGACTAATTCATCAAGAGTCCAGATCGTGGCAACCTTCTTGGCCACCTGCTCCATAGTTTGCGGATCTAGGAGATTTTCAGATATGTACAATTGTGCCCACGTGACACCGAATTAATACATCCTAGTATAGTTCTTAATATCAATAAGGCAAACAACCAAGGATCTTATAACTTCAATACGTATTTATTTGAAATTCAACTGCATTGATCATGACCTAACGGGCTTTCCTCCAAGTTTGACGCTGAAACACCATTGTTTAGCATGTCAACTAATTTCCTCCAAATACTTTATTTATAAGGGTATCAGGGTCAATGTAATTGCCATTTGATCTCACATAGTGACCGCACTACTTTAATTTACTTAGTATGATCACAGTGCAACCTTGGGATCAATTATTCAACCATCCGGATTAATGTTAACCACTAATGCAGGTTGAAGCTCATAAAAATAAACTCAATTTGATTAGTAGAAGCTTTTCATCCCAAAGTAACTCGCTTCTTTCATAACCATCAAGTTTTCCAATGTGATACTTTCTATGAAAAGAATATACAATTGAATGACCATTTTTTCAATTTGCCTTCAAATGTATATGGAGCAATAATGGTCCTAAATATAGGTCATCACAACAGCCTTTCCCTCGCTCTGGAAGAACTAACACTAGTGCACTAGTCAGCTTCTCTTTCAAAAATTGGAAAGAACGCTGACATCTGTCGTCCCAGACAAATGGTACATCTTTCCTTGTCAACTTTGTTAGAGGTAACGACACAACACTAAAGTTCTTAATGAACCTCATGTAGCAGTCTGCCAAACCTAGGAAGCCATCGTTTGTGTCTTAGGTTGCTCCGATTCTAACAGTGATTGTACCTTCTTAGAGTCCACATGAACACCTTCAACAGATACGACGTGCCCAAGGAAATACACTGCCTTCAGCCAAAACTCGCACTTGCTGAACTTGGCATACAAGTTGTGCTGCTTCAACAACGTCAGCGCTACGTGTAGATGTTTATCATGTTATTGGTTGTCTTTGGAACATATCAAGATGTTGTTGATGAACACAACCATGATCTGATCTAGATAAGGTATGAACGCCTTGTTCATCGAGTCCATGAACGTTGTCGGTGCATTAGTTAGTCTGAATGGCATAACTACGAACTCGTAGTGACCATACTCATTCCTAAAAGCTGACTTGGGTATGTCATCCGCCTTAATCTACAACTGATGGTATCCTGACCTCATATCGATCTTCGAGAACAATGTAGCACCTCTCAGCTGATCAAACAGATCATCTATCCTCAGAAAAGGGTACTTTTTTTATCGTAACCTTATCCAACTATCCATAGTTGATGCACAACCTCATAGAGCCATCCTTCTTCTTCATGAACAACACAAGCACCGCAAGGGTAATTTCTCAGTCTAACAAAGCCCTTCTCTAACAACTCCTACGACTGCTTCTTCAATTTTTGCATCTCTGTCGCTTCCATCCTGTACGGTGACTGTGCTATCGGTTGTGTACTAGGAACAAGATTGATCTCAAAATAAATCTCTCTAGGAGGGGGAACACATCTTCAAACTCTTAAATAATGGGCACCTCCTAAATACTAGGACTCCTCACCTTGGTATCCACTACATGTGCCAGAAAAGCCTTACAACCATGTCTCATCAGCCTCTCTGTTGTCAAATCTGACACTAAACATGTCAAAAGAATCTTCCTATATCCTTGGAAGATCCATAGATTATCACCGTCAAAGAACGTTGCCTCCTTGGAATTACAATCCAAGACCACCTGATACTTCTCCAATGTATCCATCCCAAGGATCTCATTGAATTCATGCATGTCAAGTGGCATAAGGTCCACTTGAATGTTACGTCCTAAGAAAGAAAGAACATAGTATAGGCACACTTCTCGTAACTAGACGGTACCAAAAAGAGGGGTTTCTAGAAGGCAACTATCAGATCTACGACTATTTGGAAAAAACAATTATTTATCACCCCTATAGTGATAAAAGAGTGTGTCTCACGTGGGTCAACCAAAATAGATATAAAAGAAGATGCAGACAAATCAGAATGAAAAAGCTCCATCTGACATGTCATGGCCTATGGACTTGCCACTCACTCTGACTAACTCACGGCATAGTTTTGAGTCGTCACCTGTTGTTTTCCTCTTCCTTTGTTGGCCTACCATGAAGATCTTATCTGGGACACCTGACCCTATCCTATGCCACTACCACTGTTGAACTATGGTCGTTGGGAACCCTACTAACTTTGCCTCATCTACTGTGTCACCTCCTCATCCTTCACAGGGAAAAAACACTTAGTATGTCTGGTTTTCCCACACTTGTACAAGGTCCTACTCTCATATCATGGCCTAGATGGCCTTTTCACTGATACTGATGTTGAGCTCTTATCGATAGAAAAGTACGGCCTCTGCCCTTGCTCAGTGACCATTGAGATGGCACTCTAGATATATGTTACGACTAAGGTGACAAAAACCTAGGCTTCTTGAAGCCTCCAGAAGATTGTCCCTGAAACTAAACTGGTCTCTTCTTAACATTAGCCTCACACTTACCCACATTCAAACGCTCTATCCGCTTCACAGACTCCACGAAGGTCGCAAACCTCTCTCAGTTCTTTAAAGCAAACATCATGGTCATCAACTCAATACTCAAACCTTTCTCAAATTGTCGAATCCTCTCCTTATCTGGTGTTGCCATGTGAGTACAAAACCTCAATAGCTCCATGAACTTGGCCTCGTACTCATTGATCATCATTGATCCTTGTCAGATCTTCTCAAACTACAAGATCTTATCATGAAGATATGTCTCTGGGAAGTATCGTCTCACAAACTCTAGTCAAAAATTATCCCAACTAGTCACAACACCATGTCTCTTCTCCTCCTCAATGACCCACCAATGGCCAGCATTGCCCTTCAACAGGTACATCGCATGCTTCACCTTGTCCTCCTCTAGGATATTGAGGATCTTGAAAGCCTTCTCCAACTGCGTCAACCACATGTCTGCATTCGTCGGGTCTATTGTACCTGCGTAATCCAATGCTCCAATGTGCCACAACCTCTCAAAAAATCTTCCCAGAACCCTGAGATTCCGCATTGGGGATAGCTGCCCTTGCCTGAGGTACGGGCACCCTATATGCCATATGCAAAATTGTGGCCATAAACTATCCAAACATGGACTGAAAGAGGGGTTGGCCATAGTTGTTGGGTCAAACTGATGCACTTCAGGCACTCCATATACTCTTGCATGCCTCCTGGCACCCACCCCCTAGTGCAGCAACACTGCTCTCAGTATGTTCTTCAAGCTCTTTGTACATATCTTCATAAGAAGAAGATATAATCAGATATGTTGGAGGATGCAAGAACAGACACAACTCTAGTCCTATGTCCCTATAGACTCAACAAACCTAGATCTCTAATACCAACTTTTTCATGTGATGACCTGATGCCACACGATGAGATAATTCAGAACCAAAGTGTTTAATTAATAGCTAAACAAGCACATTAACACAAAATATGGTAAACTAAAATTGATCTTATATAACCAATAGATGCAAAAAATATATTACATGAGGTTCACAGACTGTACCATATCGAGTACCACATCAGGTATTTACATTTGTATATTTGGTATATAGCCACAACCTGTTATAAAAGATATCTTGTCCACATCTAAGAGCCACATATACAAGCCATATGTACAACCAAGGTATATTTCCATGACACATATCGAGGTACATATCATCTCCAAAACATGACCCTCTCGAACTTGAGAGTACATGGACGACACATAGGATTCTACTACAACACTAGCATCTTTCCAACGTTCTGAGTTCACTGGTCTCCAAGCTACTCTTCCTTATAGAACGATCTCTACCACGTCACTGAAGACCACCTAAAAAGGTGTGGAAACCCATGAGGTATACCGACATCCCAGTGAGAGATATAACTCTCTGCCAATGGTTTTTGCTATAGCATGTTTTATTACTATTAAATAGGATGAGAAGTTCTAGTTAAATGAGTAACTTAACTAATTACACAAATTAAGAAAGTTAGGTAACTACAATAGATAAGCATATCATGTTATGTAATTAGGAGTATGAAAAACATGTATACAGTATCTTCTATTGCCGAATTATATTAACTAAACAGTTTAAGATATACTACAACATCATAAGCAGCTAGCAGCATATGGAACAAGGCAAGGTAAACATCCAATGTGAAGTTTGTTTAACCCTAAATAGATATGCTACATGGTAGTATTACGTATTTTATTTTCCATAGGGAGTTTGATTTGTGCCACTCAAAGTCCGACTGACCACATCTTGGTCGCAATCAGTTCCATATAAGATCTAGGAAGAACTAAACTCTAAGATCTTCATGCACTACTCAATTAGTACGAGTCTGCACCGCACTGACATGTCACTCAAACTATAAACATAAACATATAGTCAAGATTAAAAAACTGAAACCACCTTATTAAAGGTCACGGTGCTAGAAACCAGGGTATGTAAAGCCAATCACTAAGGTACAACCACAGTTATCCTGTAATCACATCACATATATAATCATTGAGATCTGATCATAGTCATTCTCAAAATACTTGGGATCTGGATGACAAGGATGTACTCTCCAAGCACCATGCATACTCAATAGTGTGTGCTTCGAGTTTCCCTTATGAAGACTCATTTCACCATCCAGCAAGTTCTGACATTGGGATGGATCTATGGCACATGGCAGTAAAGATTAGGGTTTCATTTGATTAGTTAAGCCAATTAGGTGTCTTTGAACTGCATTAATCAAGTTACATGAAAACCCTAGAAAGGTTCTACAAAGATAAGGGTAGATTACAACCTCATGAAATATAAGATGTATTAAAAAAAGTTGATCACATCACCACATGATATTGTCTCAATGCCTTACATAAGGCCATCACCATTATCACACTATCATGGGATAACACTCCCTTATCACGTCAGACAAAGGTTATCACCTCAATAAGCGCACAAAATTCATTACCAAGGTCATAAGACCATTCACATAATCCCCTATAGAACATCATAATCTCTCCATGCCTCATCAAGGGTCCTAATTAGCACATCACTCACATATGTTACCTAAGTTGTCATAGTGTTGCAATTAAGAACTATAATTTCACAAGATCACCAATGAGGGTTACAAAATAGGAGAGAGAAACATTTTATTAACATGCTAATTACTTAAGAAAACTAATTAGTATCACCAAGTGCTTACATTTGGGTTAGGATTTCTAAACATCATAACTGCATTAATGGTTTTAAGAGAAACGAGAGGTAAACCCTAATTTCTACCATCCAACAATATTGGAAACACATAGGTCAATCATAAACATCATAGAGTCCACCACATAAGACAACTGCATGCATCAAAAAACATCAAATTGGTCACATAAGGGAAAATGCTTCATCAACCTCATAAGGCAAGGTCACCTCATCCTATGTGACTACATAGACTAGGCCACTTGGGTGACCGAAGAGACTAGGGTTAACCCCTTCATTGGTTGTATAAGATGGTTAACATCAACGACCACAAGGACCCAAGTTAAGCAAAGAAAGAGACTCAAGACAGGTCTTTGACTGATGTGACTAGGTCCAAGAGGACTTGGCGACTGAAGGAAACCACCCCACCTTCATTGGTTGAAGAAGAAGCAACATCATCATCAACAAGAAGAAAACCTTAGCGATCGAAGATCATGGTCAAGACTCATAGACCGAAGGGAAAAATGTCACCTTAGAGACCAACCAAGTAGATTCCTACTTAGAAATCAAAGCCAATAAAACTCTTCGACCACATAGACCATATCATGATGAACCCAAAGGAGAGAAACCCATCTCCAAGATGTGGTCAATTGGTTGATCACCATCGTGAAACAAAAACTTCAAGGAGTAAAACACAAGGCAAGATGGTCATTACCAAAACCTTGAAGTCAACCATCCCCATGAAACTAAAACATCAAAGTGTAAAACTCATTAAGAGAAACCATTTCCAAACCCTAGTTTCATCTATCATCAAGCAAGATATGAAACCAAAAATATGATGGAGAGAAAATCAAACGTTGAACACACCATGCATGTTTCTAAAACCTTCATCATTATACAAGAGACAAAACCTCAATTATAAGGAAGGAAACTAAGGTTAAGCACATGCTTAAAAGTATCACCACTTCCATCATTAACAAGAGTTCGGCCACATAGACTAAGGTTTATCAAGGGAGATTATCTACTCAAGATCATCATGAAAACTAAACCCTAGAACATAAATATCATCAATAAGATACTTAGAACTATATTTTAGGGATAGATTACTTGTATGCAAGGATTAAGTGTAACAATTATTGAGGAGAGGGTTATATAACTCACCTTGATTGTAAAGAAACAACTTCCAAGCAAAGAAGCTCCAACTAAGAGAGAGAAACCTATCTTGGTCACCTCCATGACCAAGCTAGTCACCACCTCAAAAGAGAAGCAAACCCTAGGTTAAATAACAATAGAGAGAGAGAGAGACATATCTTCTAGGCTGAAAAGAACAAGAAAGAGAGAGGAGATCTCCAACTCAACTCAACACTACCATGGAGAACCACGAATTTGGTCAGGAAGAGAGGAACTCCTCAAGAAGCACCACCGTGGAGGACCATGGGCTCGTCCAAGAGGAAGAAGAGAGGGGTAGGGTTGCAAGGAAAGAAGATCAAGAGGGTAGATTACTTACCAAGGTGAAGGAGCACATAATGATCACCAAGGATGAGTTGCCCCAACCCTAAATCTAGACATGAAAAAGGTTGGCCACCATTCCAAGGTCAAGCACTATCTTCTCCACCAAGAACATGAGGGACAAGCTCCAAGTAAGAGAGAGAAGGAGAGGGTGCAAAAGGATCATTTACATGCAAGGATGAAGGTATATATATCCAAAGGTAGAGAGAGGGGAGGGAGGTTAGGTGTCCAACTAAACATGACACTTGTCTTCCAAAAACTCGGCCATGTAAGAACTAAACTTTTGCATGCATCAAGGGTCATTAAGACCAAGGAAGCTCATCGACCACCTTAGTTTAGAGGGGTCATCGATTGAAGGTAAAACTGATCCAAAAACCCAAACGGTCGAAGAGAAAACCAAGTCAATTGGTTGCATAGAATCCTATCTAGGGTTCCTTGGCTCATCAATAGAAAAGAACCCTAGGTACATCCATGAACTTTATCGACCAAAGAAACAAAATTCATAGGTATATCATGTTGGTCACTAAAAAACAAGGAGGTCAGCAGTCAACCCTTGAATTCAACACCAAGACAAGGGAATCTGGGCAAACCCTTAACATCAATACATGGTGTCAACACATCTCTCCACAGCACATCAAGGTGCAACAAAGCACCCCTCTACACCTCTCTCTCAAACATGGTACCAAAGCATGTGAGACACATCAAACATGTGACTCATTGCAAGATAATGTTGGTAAGGTATGCCCCTAGAGCCAATCATATGATGATTGAAATGGCATAAATACCATAAAGGATTTGATTAATAATAATAACATATATAAAAGCAAGCTTCAATTCATCTATTTCACTCAGTTATGAGATAATGATGATACAGTTTGAATGTCTAGAGAATTATATTACTCAATGACGCATGTTATCAAGTTACTATCCTTGTGAATGAGATCATATGGATGTTAAGAGTACATATACATATTCTCATTATGTCCCTGATCGGTTATTATTGTGGAAGGTTGATAGAAAATAATAACACATAAGATTAGAGTGTCAGTTGGTTGATGACTAAATCTCATTAGTCATGATATGGAAATATCAAACCAAGCACATAGCTACGTGTTAGGGAATAGTGTATCAGACAAACCCCCCTTGAGAGTGACACATGGTTTTGTGGTCACAGTCATCTCTCATAGTGAAGGTGGTGATTGTGATTCTTAGACCTAAAATCACTACACTCATCACATGTTGTTGGCTACGCTTTGACATCATCAAATGCAATCATGAAACATGGGTTGTTATAACGGTGATGATTGGGTGACTTTGACACATGGGATAGACTGTGAGTGATTGATATGGGATTTGTCCCTCCTATTGGAGTATGATATCCTGGCCACTTGGTAAGCAAGACTGAGAAATGCATGTGCATGCACATGTGAATCAATATATGATATTGAGGTCACATTATCTCAAATAGTTTGCTCTTAGTTCAAGAAACATGGATTGAACATTGATAGGATGACCAACCATGCCTTGATTTCATCCTGGATATCAAAGACAAAGGAATTATACAATCACTGCAACACCTTACACAGATTGTAGGTTGAAGTTGTTCTCCAACTCTCCATTTCACTTGGGTAGCATTGATGTGCGGCTAGGCACCACTCTTTGCTTGTGATGTCATAAGCTAGTTATGGACATTCAATACCAATATGACACAGGATCTATAGGGTCATGCACATAGGAACTCATCTAGAAGAGGACTTTGATCTTGAACAACAATTGAATTGATTACTAAAGTGTTTAGGTATTCAATTTACACAACTGATTGCTTGATTGGCTGACTAGGTCTGCCAAACGACCATCACACTAAGTGAGATGTTTGTTTGGGTAGCCTGATGGGCGTCTCAAGTAGTTGAGACACCTGTCAATTTTGCTTGATTTTGACCTTGAACTGATTGATTCAATGTGATTGAATCAGTCGATTCAACTCAGCTCACCAGATGACTATTTTGGTGAGTGAGACGGGCATCCCACTTGGGTGAGATAGCTCGGTTGGGTCAAACAAAGGTTCGGGATGTTTCCCAAATATTTTTTATTGTTCTTTACTTGAGGAACAAGAAAATTAATATGTGATATTAATTGAATTTGAAATAGCCAAATTCGCTTCAGATTGAGAATTGCCAAATGGTCGTTTGGCAATGCGAGATGACCGTCTTATGCACAAGACCACCATATGGGTGTGCAAAATGGTCATTTCAGCTATTGTAGGTTGTGAAAATTCAAGATCTTCCGGTCCTTTCCACTCCTACACATTAATCCCATATCCAATAGCAACTGGGAACTTTGACCCTGGCCTCTACTATAATAGATGGGTACTTGGGGATTCCCAAAGCACAACAACACAACACGAACAACTGAGAATCAGTTCCTCTAACAACTTTTGTCCTCTCTGGTTGTGGTAACCAAGAGAGCTCGGGAAATTCCAACCTGGCAGGGAGGGATAACCAAAGGGAGAGAACAACTTATAGTTTTCGATGTGGGAGAGCTTGTTGGTGACTAGTATACCAATATGAAGGACAACTCCTTCCTTTCCATTTTTGGGGAATGGTAGGAGTTCTAGTTGGTCCGTGTGGACTACTCTAGTGATAGGAGTCCTTTGTCTGCTACTCAGAGAGAAAAGTCAACATGTAATCTGTGACGAGACCACAGGAGTCGCTGTAGAGGTTGCGCAAACAATGTTCATGGTGAAGACCAAGAGCTACACAGCCACCATCTAAGAGCAACTTTTTAGCAGTTGCAAAGAAGCAAGTTTTGTATGTAGACTTGCTCCAGGACCAGGTATAACTCACTAAAACCATCCTTCCTATTTCATAGTAGTTGATGTCTTACTGTATTGGGAAATATAGATAGATAAAAAAAATTGTTTCTGTTGCTATACTTTGTGTTTGTATTTCCCAACAGTGGTATCTGAGCCACGTCAATTTACTATGTTTTAAGATAATCAATATGATCAGATTTTTTATTTTATCATTTATTTATTGCATACGATGCAAATATTTCAACTACTCTCACGTGTGTATCTGATCAAAGACCACATAATCCCAAACTAATATATATATATATATATATATGCAATTTAGATGTGTCACCCTAAATGTGGTTTTGAATGTGGATGTGTAGTGTGGTTATGACCTAAACCTTAAGTCTTTGTGTGTGGTTGGATGGTTTGGTTCTTTTTTATCTCAGTCTGCATACCGAGCCTCTACCCCCTTCTTCCTAATGTAAAGTCAATGTTTTCCTACCTTTGCTCGCCTCGAATGTAACTTGATGTTTCTCTTATTCAATGTAAAAAAGTAGCAAAAGGATAGTTTCCTTTAATGCAAAAATGTTGAAGATGTTCATCATCGGTTGAGATGACCAGTTCGTGAGACAAGCTGACCATATTGAGGACCAAGGAGGACAGAGTGATGGAACCAAATGACTGCATGTAGATCCAACTGACTATTTCAAAGGAGTCCTAACATCGGTTGGATAGGAGGCCACACGACCTTCCTTGGAGGCCCAATTGACCATTTAGAAGGAGTCCAAACATCGGTTGGATAGGAGGACCAACCGACCAAGAGGTGAGACGACCAATTCAAAGGTTGAACTGATCTACCCATATTGGCAAGCAAAGATTTACATCAACCGTAAGTTCATACATATGATGTGATGATTGACTTAGGTGGTAGTAATTCCTTGTCTTTCCAAGGAATTACAAATAGACATGGCCATAACCATCACTTTTTGTTTTATATTCCATGTTTACGTTGTGGGATATAACATGTATATGATATGTACTATATATGTGGTGATTGGATACAGTATATGTATATATATGATGCATATATATAACCCCTCAATCAAACATATTAAGTCTAAGATGTTTTACAATTAAAATACACATGAAAAACTTGATCGACCAAGCATAGATTTGAACAAAGCATGGTGTACCATCTCTCTCATGGAAGTGTGATGGTAGATATGTAGATTTGCATAAAGTATGGTGCATATCTATCATATTGTCTATTCGGTCAGGCTTAACTGTGACTTGGAGAGCCCAAGCCCAGAGGCATACAGATGATCATGGCAAGGCATTGTGTATATATTCTATCCAAGAGTTCCATGTGATTCAATTAGCATGATGACCTACCTAAATAATTAGGTTGTGGGAGATCGGAAAAAGCTGACTCATGATTTGATGTAATATGGATCTTGGCTCATTAGAAATTGTTCACTATAATTTTTTGAATTGACACTTGAGGGTTATCAATTTGAACTAAGTAATGAGAATGATAATTAACTAAAGACCTAATTGTTATCACCCAATATTTTAATCAAATCAAATCAAAAATGAGTTTTTGACAAATTGCAAATTCTTTTGTAGAATTAAATGGCCACACCAATCAATCACTTTTCTCTATGATCGGTACTTGAGAAGGAAAAAAATTGTTCGGAACAACTTTCATGACTGGTTCAGGATGTTGAGAATTGTTCTCACACAGGATCGCAAGCTCAATGTCCTAGAAATGCCTGAACCAGAGGAACTGGCTCAAAATGCTCCAAGGGCTGACAAGGATGCTTATAAGAAGCATACTAAGGATTTTGTTGATGTCAATTGTTTGATGCTCTATTCCATGAACCATGAGTTGCAAATGCAGCATGAGAACATGGGGGTGATTGAGATGGTCACACATCTCAAGAACATGTATCAAGATCAGGAAAGACAAGAGAGATATGATGCCTCCAAGGGACTTTTCAAATGTACCATGGAAAAAGGTGACCCAGTAGGTCCTCATGTGCTCAACCTAATTGGGTATGTGGAGAACCTAGCTAGACTGGGATTCCCCTTGGGTCAAGAGTTGGTCACTGACATGATTATGCAGTCCCTGTCAGAGTCATATGGTCATTTTGTCATGAACTACAACATGAATGACTTTGACAAGCCATTGATAGAGTTGTTGGGTATGTTGAGGACAACTAAGACACAAATGAAATAAAACAAGCCCAAGTCTATGATGATGATCAGCAAGACAAAGGGGAAGTCCAAAGCTAAAGTCAAAGCTAAGAAGAGTTCTAAAGCTAGCTAAAAGCCCTAGTCTTCATATCTCAAGGCAAAAGGTGGAGTAAAGAAACAAAGAGGCGATTTTCACCATTGTCACCAGCCTAGACATTGGAGAAGAAATTACCCACTATGGTTAGAGGAACTAAAGAAGAAGAAGGATGGCATTGAGGCCTCCACTTTAGGTATAAACCATATCAGATAAATTTGATTACTTCTTAAAATTTGGTTACCAGATAGAGATTTGACACACTGATGTACAGGATCTGACAAGAAGTAAAAGCCCTCTTTGAAGGACAAAGTTGGACAAGGTGGAGCAAGAGTTGTGGATGACCAAGTCTATATTTACATTTATATTAGCCCAACTGGCATGTAATAGAGTTATTAGAACATTTCATTATTCCATTATAATAGAAACATTTTCTTTGTGCATCTCATATGGACAATGATGATTATCAATAAAGAATTATTAGTGCTTCTGTTTCAAAGATATGATCTTGCATGGCATTGGCCCTAAAACTCCTGTGATGTTTATGTGAAATGGTCCAAAGGTGAATGTTTATAATGTTTATACCAAATGATAATAATTAATAATTCAAGACTATAATTAGCATTAGTCATCTTGTATGAATATGTGAAATGCATACCTAGATTACATATTGATGTTGGTCTAGATTCCCTTGGTTATTGAACCTAAGGAAACATACATATCTTAGTCTTGTACAATATGACATGATGTCCTAGACTAAACGTAGTGGGTGGATAAATATTTCATTAGACATTATGCATATGATGCATGATGATCTTATGGAATAAGTGTTGTAGATAAATGACTAATACTTCATTTTCATCTACTGGTAATATGATGATATGTTCTAAATGAAATGAAAGAGTTAATCTCTCAAAAATGTTCAAGGAGATTATAAATGAAGTGTGACATTGATGAAAGTATTAAGCTACTTTGATATGATCAAATATTGAAATACTTTTACATCAATACCTTTAGTACCTTTTGGAATGAACTGTGATAATGTATCACAAGTCAAATCCATTTGAACATAATGATCTGTTAGAATGAAGGAAATTATACCATGATGAGTCATGATATAACTATCGATTAATCTAATCTTCTTATATCCTCATAAATATATACCTATCACTAAATAATGTACCAAGTGAATGGTTTGTAAGACATCATGTATGATATGATTTGGGGATATCCCAATAGGATTAAACGATTGAAACCCACCTTAAGAAAGTAGTTTCTTGAGAAGATTTATCCATAAACCATGATAGTTGAATATTACTATTAGTCCCAATCCAATAACAAAATCGTTTTGTTAATAGGATAACTGAATTCCTAAAGAATCAGTGGGAGCAAAAGTAGAACTCAAAATGTTTGAGGTCAACAACAAGGGTACAACAAGAACAATGAGAATCACAAGTTGTTGTGGAATCTGAGGTTCATCATGTAATATAGAACAAAACATTCTAGTAGAACACATCTGAGTTTAGAAGATTGTGAATCCAACTATTCAGATGGGTTGGTCACACATGGTGAGCCAACTAGTCAACTAGAAGCCTTTTTCTGAGCTATATGGAATCTATGTAAGCTAACAAGGTAGGACCTTGATAACGCCACCTAAAGGGGTAACACCTAAAGGGTGTAATAGGGTCTTATGATCAAGACCTACATGGATAACATAAAAGGACAGATTGGTTGAATAAATCAAGTTCAAGTTGTTGGACATGATAGAAATTTCTTTACCAATTGTCATGCTTATTGTTGAAGTTAGAATGGACTATGATATATTGCATATGAAGATGAAAATTGGATTATTTAAAAGGAATACATCATATTGATGTGTATGTGACACACCCTAAAAGGTTTCATAACTTCGTGAATGCAATTTAAGTCTATAAACTATAAAGTTCAATCTGGATTTGAAATAAGAACCTCAGAGATGGGATCTTATGCCTTGATAAGACGGTCAAAGAGTTTGATTTAAGCCGAAACAAAAGATGAAATATGTGTTTGCAAAAGATTTAATGAGATCATATATGAATATTCCACATATGATGAGGAACAACATCTCAATATTGTGAATATTGAGAATCAACAATAAAAACACCTTCAGCAATGGAGGATTAAGTGAAACATCTTATGAGATAAGGATCAATACCTATGAGATAGTTATTGAAGGTTTTACAATGGAAGTTTAAGCACATACAATAGCAATGTGTTGAAAGAGTTCAACATGGAAGAATTCAATGAGAGAGAATTCGGATTAGTCTCTCATGAACCCTATATTCCGATTCTTGTGAAGAATGGAAATATCATAAATAAGATTCCATGGGCCATCCCAATAGTCGATCTATCATGTAAGCTATTAACAAGTTGATCCTGTTTAATCTTGTACGTATTGGACATGACAAGATAATATAAATTCCCATAAGGGTTA
The DNA here is from genome assembly GCA_963693085.1 of Alisma plantago-aquatica. Taxonomy (NCBI): domain Eukaryota; kingdom Viridiplantae; phylum Streptophyta; class Magnoliopsida; order Alismatales; family Alismataceae; genus Alisma; species Alisma plantago-aquatica. The sequence goes on from OY856413.1 coordinate 753,571,112, forward strand.
TTGGAAAGTCATTAAAGATATCCATTAGTACTTGAGAAATAGCTAAGGATAGATTGTTAATCAATGATGATAGCAATTAAAGGAAGAGTTGGATGTAAAGAGTTACATCGATGTAAGATTCCATAATGAAAAAGTGATCACAAATTAAAATATGTTTTGATTTTAAAAGAGAAAAGGATGTGATTAGTTGGAAAGGTTCCGAACTAATAGCCATTAATACGATTCTACATTAGAAGATGAGTATACTTGTGTTACGAACACATAGTGATACTATATGGATCTAAAATTTCATATGATGAATTTATAGATGTTCCGACCATTGATGACTCAGTAGAGATGTTGTAACAACAATGGAGCTAATTGTTAGGCTAGGAATATCAGATACCATATTACGATGGTTTCATCTTAGAGTGAAGAGATAAGAAACATGCAATATAGTAACTATAAGCAAAGTGTTTCTAATCTGTTAAATATGCACTAGTGCTGCCATAGCATGTTGGACATGTCTAAGTCAATAAGTATGAGATTTGTTGGTGATTGGCTCTAAGTGCCCGTGCGAGTCTGTTGGTAAGGTATGCCCCTAGATCCAATCATATGATGATTGACATGGCATAATTACCATAAATTATTTGATTGATAATAATAACATATATAAATTCAATCTTTTAATTCGTCTATTTCACTCAGTTATGAGATAATGAGGATACAGAGTGAATGTCTAGAGAGTTTATATTACTCAATGATGTATGTTGTCAAGTTACTATCCTTGTCGATGAGATCATACTGATGTTAAGAGTACATATGTATATTCTCATTATGTCCCTGATCGAATATTGTTGTGGAAGGTTGACAACAATAACACAAAAGATCAGAGTGTCAGTTGGTTGATGACTAAATCCCATTCATCATGATATGGCAATATCAAACCAAGCACATTGATACATGTTAGGGAACAGTGTATCGGACAAACCCACCTTGAGAGTGGCACATGGTTTTGTGGTCACAGACATATCTCATAGTTAAGGTGGCGATTGTGATTCTTAGACCTGAAATCACTACACTCGATACATGTCGTTGGGTACGCTTTGACATCTTCAAATGCAATCTTGAAATGTGGGTTGTGATAACGGTGATGATTAGGTGACTTTGATACATGGGGATAGACTGTGAGTGATATATATGGGATTTGTCCCTCCTACTAGAGTATGATATCCTAGCCACTTGATAAGAGAGACTGAGAAACGCATGTGTGTGAACATGTGAATCAATATATGATATTGAGGTCACATTATCTCAGACAGTCTACTCTTGGTAAGAAACTTGGATTGAACATTGATAGGATGACAAACCATGCCTCGAGTTCATCCTGGATATCAGAGACAAAGGAATTATACAATCATTGCAACACCTTACACAGATTGTAGGTTGAATTTGTTATTTAACTTTTCATTTCACTTGGGTAGAACCGATGTGTGACTAGGCACCACTCTTTGCTTGTGAAGTCATAAGCTAGTTATGGACATTCACTTTAAATATGACATGGGACCTATAGGGTCACACACATAGGAACTCATCTAGAAGAGGAGTTTGATCTTGAACAACAATTGGATTGATTACTAAAGTGTTTAGGTATTCAATTCACGCAACTAACTGCTTGATTGGCTAACCAGGTCTGCCAAACGACAATCTCACTGAGTGAGATAGTCATTTGTGTAGCTAGACGGGTGTCTCAATTAGTTGAGATGGTCTTTTGGGGGTCAGGCTGGTCAAAGATCGATTTGGCTTAGTTCTGACCGATCGGTTCAATGTGATTGAACCAACCGGTTCAACTCAACTCACCAGACGGCCGTCTGAGTGAGTGAGACGGGCATCTCGCTTGGGTGAAATGGCCTGATTGGGTCAAACAAAGGTTCAGAATGTTTCTCGAATAGTTTTGATTGTTCTTTACTTGAGGAATAAGGAAATTAATATGAGATATTAATTGAATTCAAAATAACCAAATTTGTTTCAAATTGCTAACTGTCAAATGGCCATTTGGCAATGCAAGACGATTGCCTCACGCACTAGACAACCGTTTGGGTGTGTGAAACATCCGTTTTAGATGTTGCAAGTTGTGAAAATTCAAGATCTTATAGTCCTTTCCACTCCCACACCTTAATCACATATCGGATAGCAACTGGGAACCTTGACCCATGCCTCTATTATAAATAGAGGGGTACTGGGGGCTTCCCAGGGCACAAAAACACTACACAAACAACTAAGAATCAATTCCTATGACAACTGTTGTCCTCTCTGGTTGTGGTAACCAAGAGATCCCAAGAAAGTCCTACCCAAAAGGGAGGGATAGCCAAAGGGAGACAACAACTGATAGTTGTCATTATGGGAGACCACATTGGTGACTAGTACACCAAGGGGGAGGACAACTTCTTCCTGTCCATTCTTGGTGAATGACAGGAGTTCTAGTTGGACCGTACGGACTACTCTTGAGGCAGGAGTCCTTTGGTTGCTGCTCGGAGAGTAAAGTCAACCTACAATCTGGGATGAGACCATAGGATTCGTTGTAGAGGTTGCACAAACATTATTCGTGGTGAAGACCAGGAGCTACACAACCACCATCCAAGAGCAACTTTTTAGTAGTTGCAAAGAAGTGAGTTTTTCCACTGGACTTGCTCCAGGACCAGGTATAACTTGCTAAAATCATCCTTCCTATTTCATAGTAGTTCACGCGATCTTGTTGTATTGAGGAATACAGATAGTTCAAATTTTTGTTTCCACTATTGTATTCTATGCTCGTATTTCCGAATAGATAAACCATAAACATTGTTAAATTGCAATTAGGTCCAAAATAAGCATACATATAACACAACTTTCTCAAACAACATTCGAACTAGGCCAAACTAAAAACACCAACCTGTCACATGTTATTAAGTCACATCACATGATTAGATTAAGGTTTTAAGAACCTAATTATGCCAAGAAAATAAGATAAAAAAAACTATGTCAGGGGTCTTACGCACCCGATCCTTAAAGGACTTCTTCTTGATCATTGTACCCAGTTTTCTAATGATCTCTCATCACAATAAGTCAGTGTTGATGGATGCACCCTCAAACTTGGCTCTACATCGGTGCCAGTAAAGATACTAGCAAATTGTGGGGGGGATAATTGATATGTCACACTATGTGTGTAACACCCCATTACGTTAAACGAGATTACTCAAAACCAAAGACACAATTGATCATTAATTAATCACACCCTAAAGGGGGAAATTAAAACCAATTTTAACTTCAAAAACATGTTTAAGAACATTTACATAAGGACCCAACATCTTGCATATCTTCATTAATTATGACAAATATCATTTACAATTTCTTTGTGGCCTCATAAACATCAAGTATACAGAAGGTGTTATCCACATATACAAAATGTGCAAGCATCTGTAAACTATCAAAAGTTTGAATCGATTGATTTATCATATACAAACTTTTCTGCCCAGGCCTGAGAGTACAGGGATGACTATAGGACACATTAGACATATAAACATTCTTCTTCTAAGGTTCTTCCAAATAGATCCTTCTCTCTACCACGGGTTTGTTGCCACTGATGACATCCACCTAAGAAGATATGGTAACCCACCAGGTGAGACCCATGTCCCAAAGAGAGATATAACTCTCAACAATATTTATTGCTCACAGTAGTTTATAGAATTCAATATGTATAGAAGATAATGTAACAGGATTTAAAATACCTGATATAAAATCTTTACTAAGAACAATCATAATCATAATCCTAAATTGAAATGGTCATATTATTAATAACAAATCAGGCTTAGCTAACATCGTAGGCATAGCTATCATCATAAGCATGGCTAATATCATAAGCATGGCTACCATCATAAGCATGGCTACCATCATAAGCATGGTTAACAACATAAGAATAGATAAGTTACTTTGCCACAATCTACATCATATATGCATTATAAGTGACAAGTAAGGGTTATCATCCAATGTGAATAATTGTATAACCCTAGATACGCTACATGGTTGGATTACATCTTTTATTAAGCTTTGGGGAGTTTGAGGTATACCATTCAAACTTCCAACTGACTACTGCAAAGTTGCAATCAGTTCACTACAAGATCTAGGAGAGCCGAAATCTTAAGATCTCTTCACCCTCAGTCAGTATGAGTCCTCCACAGTGACATATTAGTCAATCTACCCACTGTGACATATTAGTCAAGCTACAATCAACCTAGTTCTCCCTTGGTGTATAGTCTACAACATTGGAAACCAGGGTAATCAACCCTACCATCCAAGGTACAACAACAACTATATATCCTCAATCACATCAAATATACAAATATTCACATTTATAATCATCTGAGACACGGCCTCAACTGTTCTCCATAACCTTGCAATCAGGGTGACAAGGATACACAATCCATGTCCTGCATATACTCAACAATATATAATTTTGGGCTTCCCTTCTAGATTACCCATTTTACCATCCAGCAAGTCCCAACATTGGAATGGTGTTACAACACAAGGCACTGCATTAATAGAATTTCACTTGATTAGTTAATGCCAATTGGGTGAGTTCAGGCTGCATCAACCAAGTTTTCCATACAGACCCTAATTCATTTCGACAAAACATTGGTATATAAAAACTCCAAAAGATATAAAACGTATGAAACATATTCCTAATCACAACATCATAGTATACAAGTCCATTGTCATCCTTGAAATTAAACCAACTTCCATTAGGGTTCACAAAACCCCACCAATGCCATTCGTAAAGAGGCTATATTTCCATTAGGGCTCAAACATGTCCAAAAATCCATTCTGGATAAAACATTACCACTTCCTCAGATACATCATTATTCTTCCATGCCCTACAAAGGGCTCAACATACCATTAACACACTCATTATCTTTAGACCCATCATCATGGTTCATCGATCATAAGAATAGTTATGACATTCTCAAGAGTAACATAGTCAAAGTTACCTTTAGCAAAATGAGTTGTATTTATTCATCATTTCATCATTATAGGAAGATAGAGATATCAAACCATCATCACTCAATCATTATAACAATGATTCAACAAATTTAAATTAGATTTGCATCACATATGTACATTCATAGATAAAACATCCAATCATGGAAGAACTCAACCAAAAACAATACCATCGGATTATCGAGACACTTAACCAAAATCAAGACCATCAGACTAGTGATGGAATTCACCAAGAACAAAACCATCGAATCTTTATAGTACTTAGTCAAAATAACGACCATAATATCTTTAGAGGACTAAAAAACCATCGGATTAAGTGTTGATGAATCGTAATTATATATATAGTAATCCCATTGGTTCATTAGAATACATAGCCAACAATAATACCATCGGATTATTTGGATACTTAGTCAAAAACAAATCCATCAAATCATGAGCACTAGGTCAAGAACAAGCCTATCAAATTATTTGAGTACTTAACCAAGATCAAAGCCATCAGATTGTCAAGGCACTTAACTAAAATCAAAGCCATTGGTTCATGGGAAGCAAGATCATCAACTCATTTACTTAACATAACCATTGGGTTATTGACTTACATATCCAATGATTCATTTACCAAATGAAATCAGCAATTAAAGACTAAGTAAAATACCATCAATTTAGAGTTTAAGTAGAGTCATCACTAAGAAACAACATAGTTTCCTTTACTCAAGTAAAACCATTGCTTCAAGGATAAAGAAAATCATCAGTTCATTTACTTATCCAAGTAGTACCATCGTTTTAGAGACTAAGTATAACCATCAATTTCAGCACTAAGTCATACCATTGATTTTTATACTAAGGGAGAAATCAGTTACTCGGACTAAGTAAAAACCATCCTTAACCATACTTTCTTACCTCCAAAACCAAGGTAGTTTATTCCATACTAGAAGGGACGTTGATATGAACTAAGGGCAGTTTACAACTCGCATCTATCATGCATGTAAGTAAGGTAGTGCACACAAGATCGTTTCTTTCCATATTACCCATTTTTAGGGCAAGATCTTTATGGAGAATGCTAAAAGCAAGCAAGAAATGGGATGAAAGTTATATAACTCGCCTAGAGATGAAGATAAACATAAAAAAATCTAGGTGACACATGGAAAAACCCTATCTTTGCACTTCCAAAGCTCCAAGGTAGCTCCTTTCTTCATGAACAAGGTAGATCTAGGGCAAAAGAGAGAAGAAAAGGGTTCCTTCAACCACATGCATGACCTTCCATCAAGAATGCTAGAGCTGCACCCATGGATGAGGAGATAAGGAATAGAATAGAAAGGAAATTAGAGTAAAGAAGAAGATATTACTTGGATAGGGCAAGAAACTAGGTTCGGAAGCTTCAAACATCCTAAAAGAAGTTTGATCCAAACCCTAGGGCAACATGCATCCATGATCTCTCCAAGATTCAACCTTCAAGAGATTATTCTTCACAAAACCATGCTAAAAGGGTTCGGTTGTGAGAGTGGTAGAAGCTACATATATCCAAGGAGAGAGAAGGAGGTAGGTTGAGTGTCAAAACATGCATGTCATATGTCAAAAAGTCAAAATCCATCTTATCCATGAATCATCATGTCTTTACCATAGTTTTCCATTGATCCATGACTTAGTGAAATCTTTAAGAAGTACTATCAGAGAACCCATCCGATCATTAACATGTATCATCAGAAAACCCATCGGATTCTAGGGGTTACTTAGCCATTTTGCACATTCTAATCTCCCATCGGATTGTGCACTTCAACTAGGGTTTACATCATATTATGGACCTCAAGAGAAGGCCATCAGATCTTCTTCCATAAGGAGGAACCATCGAATCATCACTCACAAGGTGAAACCATTCACTACTACAGAAATGGATTATAAAGTCACTTTTCAAGGTGCCGATTGTATACATAAACGGACACCTAAACTATACAGTGTCGGTTTATAACATAAACCGACATGCAATCTGTGAAGGTCGACCAGACACGGGTACCGCTTTTATTAAGTGTCGGTTAATTAATAAAAAAACCGACACCTAAAATCAACCGCCAAAACCAAAATTCTAGTGAAAAAATTACCTCCAAAATTTGACATATGTCGTCGGTTCATAAATAAATAACCGACGACTAAAGGGTATTCGCGAGATAGGAATAGGTGTCGGTTGACCTTTAGTTAAAAACCGACGACTATAATATAGTATAGGTGCCGGTTTTTGGAATAGAACCGACACAGTTGGTTTATTTGTCAGTTTATTAGAATAACCGACGCTTATTGTCAACTTAATAGCTCACCAGCGCGAGCTTCTCTTCCCCTTTCCCAGTTTCATTCCTGATTTCAGTTAGGTTCGGCGATTTCTTGATCACCCCCGCCGGTCGTTGCTCCTCCGCCGCCACTCCGTGCTCCTGCTCCTGCCCTCGCCGCTGCTCCGTGCTCACCGGCGGCCATGCTCCTGCTCCTTCTCCTGCTCCTGCCCTCTGTGCTCACCGGCGGCCGTCCGTGCTCCTGCTCCGTGCCCTCGCCGCTGCTTCATGCCCTCGCCGCTGCTCCGTGCCCTCGCCGCCGCTGCTCCGTGTCCTCGCCTACGCTACTCCTCTCTTTGCCGCCGCCTCCGTCGGTGGTTGTTGTGCTCTGGCCGCTGCTCTCCTCTGCCCTCAAGGTATGCCCGCCCGCCCTACCTTCTTCCTTCTTCCTCTGCTCCGGCGGCTGCTTGGGTGGTGCCAAGGCACGCCGAAGCAGCTGCTAGGCATTTTTTTTAAGTTATTTACTTATTTTTGTTTAGTGTTTAAGTACTGATTTTGTGCTTCTACTGAGTTGAATCCTCTATTGTCTATACAATACATGTAATTTTGATCAAGTGATGATATGTAAATGTAGAAATAAGTTAGTAAGGTATCAATGATAAGTCTGTTGTAATGTGATGCAAAATAGTTATTGTATCATGCATATCTTAATATTTTTTTTGTTTTATAGTTGTAAAGGGTGTTTTATGTGTGACAAGTCTATTGTTTTATATATAGTTGTGCATACTTGCGAGTTATCAGGAACTCCTAAATGAATGTCTAACACCTAAATGAATATCTAGTTGTGTATTTTCCTAGAATCGTGAAAGATTCTCAATCGTGTGTATCACATGGGATTCTTATCTCAACACAATCGACTGCAATATATGCATCTAATGCCTTAAATGGAAGACTCGAATGTTATAAAATCCCATCAAAGTAGGTAGAAACAACTTATATATATTCAGATCTTAATAATTCCATGAAGTGCACATTATCTTACTCAGGAAAAGTATGTGTATAATGTAGGATTAGTTCCATATAATGGTTCTATTTTAGTAAGAACCTAGAAACCCGTCCAAGATTTACTCATTAGGAGTAAATCTTGGATAGTCCCCGGTTTGGGACTGTTCTTGAACACCTAATCTCACTTAGGATGTAAGTGTATAATGTGTATTCAGTTTTTGAGAAAATTTCGGTAGCATTTCCACGTTTGTTCTCTAAGTACATATGTAGACTTCTTTTCAAGCTATCATGTCTACCACAATAAAGTTGGTTATGACAAGCAATAAAAGGTTAACTGATGTTATACAACTTTTTCTGAAAATATATAACATCGTTATATGTACTTACACTTTGTTAATACTAATATTATGCAGTCTTTGTCCACCCATAACAGTCACTATGAACTGGGACTCTATGTCAATGTTAACGTTCCCTATTGAAGAACAATTGGACATCATCCTAGATGATCGTTCCTTAAACCAATTGGTCATACCCAAACATTGGCGTTTTCTAAAAGGAAGACACTACATGCCTGGTAAAGTGACCCTAACGTTTGGCAATTATTCACATGTTATCGAGGTTGAGTATGATTTGGCGGGAAATCTTGTATCAAAATCCGGTTGGCGTGATTGGATTGGAGAGATGTGTGTGGTCCGTTGCAACATGCTTTTTCTCCGTCCAGTTGGCCATAATTCCATCAAAGCTTGGATAACCAACAGCAACTGCGAGACCCCCGATCATCTACTGCGGCATGAGCGCACGTCGTCGCATATCAGCTCGGACGAATCTGAATCTGAGGCCCCTGTCAGTTCAGATTCGTCTAAATACAGTGAGGAGCTTCGTGACACAACTTCATCATCAAAAAGACCACGGTAAGTCCAGTTAACAAATATAATTGTCAACAAAAAAAATTTGTGTTTACACTTTTTATTTGAAAGCAATCAATACTCATAGCTGCTTTCTATTCTGAACTTCAGGAAAAGATCGCCACAATGATAAGTCCTCGAAGTTACTGATGCGGGACCATGTTGGTGTAGTATTTAGTTGTCTATCTATCTAGACTTGTTTGTATTAATAGTTTTTTTAATTATGCGCATGTTTAGGGGTACACCAACCCCTTTGTTTAGTTACTGTTTAGGGGTACACCCCTGTGTGTGGATGTAAAAAGAGATTAATGAATGGAACTGAAAGTTGCTACATGAATGCTTATAACTGAAGTTTGTGTTCCCATGAATGTTCCCATTTGCATGATTACACTACTATTTTCTCATATTGTATAGTCTATTTTAATATGACATAATTACTCATATGGTATATGTTGGGTAAGTTTACTTTACTTATATCTTTAACTTAAGTATAGTATATATGCATACATGTGCATTTTTTTATAAAATTGTATAGAAAATCAAAACCCGTTCTTGGTGAGAATCCTAATCACCCTTCTTGCTTAATGATGAACTATAAAGACATCAATAATCACCCTAACTTGAAGAACTAGGATTTTAGGTATAAGAATGACAACACATTATTTGTTGGCCTAGAAACCCGTCCAAGATTTACTCATTAGGAGTAAATCTTGGATAGTCCCCGGTTTGGGATTGTTCTTGAACACCTAATCTCGCTTAGGATGTAAGTGTATAATGTGTATTGGGTTTTAAAGAAAATTTCGGCAGTATTTCCCCGTTTGTTCTCTAAGTACATATGTACTTGGAGAACAGCGGGGAAATGCTGCCGAAATTTTCTTGAAAACCCAATACACATTATACACTTACTAGTGAGATTAGGTGTTCAAGAATGGATAGGTGGTACACATTTATTATATATAATAATGACATCACATGTATTTGTTAACCCTAGACCCTAATTTTGTCCTAATATATACTTGTTTTATCTTTGATCATAGAATGCATAGATCATGGATGTCCATTCGCAATCGCTGCACCCCAGAGTTTATTTCTGATCTTGACCAGTTCATTAGATTTTCCTAGGAACATAGGAAACAACCTAGAGATAGGTTCTACTGTCCATGTAGGCATTGCGGTAACAACTTGAAAGTCAACACTGGTGACGAAATCAAAACTCATGTCATGTGCAACGGGATTATACAAGGCTATACAGAATGGCACTGGCATGGAGAGATTTCAAACCCAAAACCAGTGGATGTCGATAGTAGTGCTTGTGTATAAGAAGAAATTGCCTACAATGACGTAGATGTGAATGAACCAGTTCCAGTAGACATCGTTGATGTGATGCTGGATAGTTGTGGGGTAGAGCACACCGATCCACCTCCCATTTTTAGAAACATTGTGCATGATGCTGAGATGCCATTATACACAGGTTGTACTAAGTTTACGAAGCTTAACACTGTGTTGAGATTGTATAAGTTGAAAGCTAACAATAGATGGAGCGACAAAAGCTTCACGTCATTGCTGTCTTTGTTGAAAGAAATGCTTCCTGAAGGAAACGAGCTGCCAATCTCAACATACCATGTAAAAAAATTGTTGTGCCCAATGGGAATGGATGCCAAGAAGATGCACACATGCCCGAATGATTGTGTATTATTTCAAAAGGACTATGCGGATTTGAAAGATTGTCCAAAATGTGGTGCGTCGCGGTATAAATTGACGACTTCGGGGGAGTCCAAAACTGGTTCTCCTGCCAAGGTGATGTGGTATCTACCTATAATATCACGGTTTCAACGCTTGTTTGCCAATCTGATAGATGCAAAGAATTTGAGGTGGCATGCAGATGTTAAAAAAAATAATTATGGGATCCTACGACATGCGTCTGATTCCCCACAGTGGAAGAAGATTGATGTATTGTACCCTGAATTTGGTGAAGAAGTCAGGAATCTAAGACTTGGGCTTTGTACAGACGGGATGAATCCGTACGGGACATTGAGCAGCCAACATAGCACTTGGCCAGTCATGCTTGTTATATACAATCTTCCTCCCTGGTTGTGTATGAAAAATAAGTATGTAATGTTGTCGTTGTTGATATCGGGCCCTAAACAACCTGGAAATGACATCGATGTTTATCTTGAACCTCTGATTGATGACTTAAAGAAACTCTAGGGTGAAGGTGTGATGACCTATGATGCTTCACGAAGAGAGACATTTCATTTGCATGCTATGTTGTTTTGCACTATTAATGACTTTCCAGCATATGGGAATTTGTCTGGATATAGTGTCAAAGGAGCTAAAGCGTGTCCTATATGTGAAGAGAACACTGATTCAACAAGACTAAAACATGGTGGTAAGAATGTATATCTCGGTCATCGAAGGTTTCTTCCAAAATTCCATATGTATCGTAGGAAGCGCAAAGCATTCAATGGATTGAATGAGGAATGCAGTGCACCTAAACCTATACCAGGGGAGGTTGTTTATGAAAGAGTAAAAGACTTTGTCAATGAATTTGGTAAGAGATCACAATGTACTACACGGAGTGACAATTCTTCATTCAAGAAGAAGTCAATATTTTGGGATCTTCTTTATTGGAGTTCTTTGACAGTCAGACATTGTATCGATGTAATGCACGTTGAGAAAAATGTCTGTGATAGCATCATTGGTACTCTGTTAAATATACCAGGTAAGACTAAAGATGGGATAAAATCCAGACTGGACCTACGTGAAATGGGAATAAGGTCAGAATTAACAGAATTACGTGAAATGGGTAATAAAAGAACATACTTACCTCCTACTTGTTACACGTTGTCTAGAAAGGAGAAGAAAGCTTTTTGTGAATGCTTGGTAAATGTTAAGGTGCCACATGGTTACTCATCCAACATCCGTAGATTGGTATCAATGAAAGATCTGAAGTTGATAGGTCTTAAATCTCATGATTGTCACACTCTAATGCAACAAATATTGCCCGTGGCAATTTGATCTATATTGCTGAAGCATGTAAGGTTTGCAATCACCAGACTTTGTTTCTTTTTCAACTGTCTCTGCAGCAAAGTTATTGACCCTGAGACTCTCGATAATTTGCAAAGAGAAGTGGTTGTTACCCTATGTCAGCTTGAGATATATTTCCCTCCTTCGTTCTTTGATATCATGGTACATCTTGTTGTCCACTTGACTAGGGAAGTGAAAATCTTGGGACCGGTTTTCTTGCATTGGATGTATCCCTTTGAACGATACATGAGCATTTTTAAAGGTGATGTTTGAAACCGTTATCGGCCTGAAGGGAGTATTATTGAAGGTTATGTGGCGAGAGAGGTTATGGATTTCTGCAATGACTTTCTCAGTGGTAATGACACTCCTGATAATGACAAGAATATTGAAGAGCTATTTGGCAAAGGAATTTTGGGATCACGTGTGAAAGTAATCAGCCGTGAGCAGTTGGAACAAGGTCATTTGTATATTTTACACAACATGGACGAAGTGAACGTTTATATCAAGGAACATACCAATTTCATCAAAAGACAATATCCTCGAGCCAATACAATGTGGCTTGCTAGAGAGCATAACAAGACTTTTATTAAGTGGTTCGAAGATAAAGTCTTACATCAACTATCTCAAACACCAGATGATATTATTGAAACTATCAAATGCCTCGCCTTTAAACCAAAGTTGACTGTTATGTCTTATGAAGGGTATGACATTAATGGATTCACATATTACACAAAGCGCCAAGATGATAAGAGTGTCGTCCAAAACAGTGGGGTCACCCTTCAAGCATCGACTATGTTTTTTGCAAGTGCAAAGGATAAGAGTCCACGTGAAGCTAAAATGTCATATTACGCTGTCATTGAAGAGATATGGGAATTTGACTACATAGATTTCAGAATTCCGCTCTTCAAATGTAATTGGGTTGATAACACCAAAGGAGTTATAGTGGATGAATTGGGTTTCACTTTAGTGAACTTTGAAAAGATTGGTGAGAAGGCTGAACCATTCATATTGGCATCACAGGCAAAACAAATATTTTATATCGATGATCCTGCAAATGATAAATGGTCGGTTGTTCTTCATGGTAAAAGACAGTTCATTGAAGATCCTATAGATGAAGAAGAGTACTATGATAAATATGATGACTCCAGTCCATTCTCAGTTGGGTTGCCAACTCCACAAAATATTGAAGCTAATGATGACTTATATGTGCGTGAAGATCACAATGAAGGATTGTTAATTGATAAAAGATCACAATTTTAGAGGCATGCATGTTTATATTTTTTTATTGAAGCTAAATGTTTACTAAATATCAATATCATTTTCTCATTTGATGTTTCATTATCTTCTAGTTAATACAAATGCTAAACATTGTGGGAGGGTGCTAAAGAACTATAGGACCAATCTCACCCGAGATTACATACGCGATGCTGAGAATAGGTTCTTGATTGATTCCAATTCTAGACATTGATCAGTATTTCACTAACTCTACACTAATAATTTTTTTTTGTATTCTCTTTGAAAAATAAATATAGGAAGAAGGAAGCCACACAGCAATGGAACTACTTGGACCCCAAAGACTGGGAGGAGTTTGTTACCCAAAGAAAAATAGATGAATTCAAGGTATTAAGCGACACTCCCAATTTAATTAATATACATTTTTATGTATTCACCTATTCAAGATTAACCTTTATTGCTACTAACCAAATCAATGTGCTAACTAACTAGGCTATCAGCGATGCTCAACGACAACTACATGTTACGACCACACAATGGGTCCAAGAGGATATGCAGGCGTTCGCCAAAGGTTATATAGATATATAGGCAGCAAGCCATGAAATAGCAAAAGAAGCCCCAATGAAGAGAAGCAGGATACAGATACAATACATAAAGTGCAGCACACACAAGTGCTTCAGATTCATATAACAACATGACAAACGAACACATATATAGTGCATAACAACAGCAGCTCTGAATTTACATACAACACTAGCTTAGTACATATATAGTGGGACTAAGGTGACGATCCCACCTGCTAAAATAGGTTACCGACAACTACATGTTACGACTGGGAGGTCGTGATTCAGCAACTGTATGCATTAGCAGGTGGATGTGTTTGTCCTCCTGCTAATGAATACGGTTGCTGAATCACGACCTCCCAGTCGTAACATGTAGTTGTCGGTAACCTGATTTAGCAGGTGGGATCGTCACCTTAGTCCCACTATATATGTACTAAGCTAGTGTTGTATGTAAATTCGACGCTACTGTTGTTATTACTATATATGTGTTAGTCTGTCATGTTGTATGGACATCAATTGTATTGCTCAGGTATTATATAGTCTCATTAGATAATATGAAATATATCAATCTTATTTATATCTCATTAATTATATATATACATCATTCTCTTTACAGGTGTTTAAAGCTGACCCCACTACAGGAACGGACTTACCAGATGTACATGCTCCTTATACGATGGGAGAATTAAATGAAGTAAGAGAAGAATGGGCAACAACCATACAAATAGTGGGGGTTTTAAAATATAATTGGGATGTTGATAGCAAATAATGACTAAAGAATGATATTTTGTAAATGAATTTCTGAATTATAATATATGTGTGAATGTTTCTACATGTCTAGATGTTTCTACATGTGTCTGAGTGAAAATGAATGAAAGTGTTGGTTGCTATATGAATGTTTCTACATGTGTGAATGTGAATGAATGGAACTACAGATTGCTAGCTACATGAATGTTTCTAAATGTGTGAAAATAAAATGGAACTGCAGGTTGTATTGCTAAATGCATGTGTGAATATTTTTGTTGTTAAATTTGCAGGTTTGTGGCCTGTTGTTGGCTGATATCAATGGATGTCGTAAAACCTGCAGTTAACTATAGGTTTCTCATCCTGCGACCAGCCACAGCAGGTCTGCAGACTGACAGAAAAAAAAAACAAAACAATAGGCGTCAGTTATTTGTATAACACCGACACACAAAGTTATAGTGTCGGTTTTATATAAATAACCAACGCATGTTTCCTGTGGCACGAAGGTATATGGCGTCGGTTTATTATCTAATAACTGACGCTGATAGTGGCCAAGATGGCGCCCTTTATGTGGCGTGAAGGTATATGGCGTCGGTTTATTATCTAATAACCGACGCTGATAGTGGGAAAGATGGCACCCTTTCTGTGGCGCGAAGGTATATGGTGTCGGTTTCTTATCTAATAACCGACGCCTATACCTTCGCGCCACAAGAAACAGGCGCGATTTCGGTGGCGCGCGAAGAGTTTGGGCATCGGTTTTGGAACCGACGCATAATGGGTGAGCTTTTAGTGTCGCCCACATAGGTGTCGCTTAGAAACCGACACTAAATGCCTTAAATAACTGACACTAAAGGTAGGTTCTGTAGTAGTGATTGAATTCCTACCATACTTAGAAAAATCATCACATAGGTGAGAAACCCTATGTTCTCAACTATAGAGGGATAGAGCAAATAATATGATGGTTCATCTAGACATACGTATGTGAAACTATATAAAACAATATGAAGAGAATTCTTAAGCACAACATGCATGAGATAAAATTATAGATAAAACCCTAGAAATGGGAAAATTGCACAAAAGTCCAAATAAGCACATAAACTGTAAAACTCAATCAAACAGTGTCCAAATTGGACCAAACTTGAAACATAGCTTACTCTCATGATATCAAATCATAAGTTAGGGTATGATGAAGGAATTAAGCATCCAATAAAAATAAGCAAACATGTTTAACCAGAATACAAGGTCAGGGGTCTTACAATGTGAACATCCAACACTCCATAAGGATAGCTTGTAGGGAGATAAGCTTGATAACCTTTAGTTGGAGCACAGAAAACATCTTTCACCAAAGCTCCATGGTCACCTCAAAAATACACACAAATATTGAGTGGTCTCCTGATTGGTCACCTTGCAACATACACAAGATGACACAGGTGGGATCTTACATCATTGGATATTGTCGTTGGTGGCCAACGCAAGCTTTTAGATCTTCTAAAATATTGTGTTTTTTCTCTTGGGAGAGTGTCATGAACCATTTCCCTTTTTTGGGTCAATGCAGCTTTAGCTCATTGTGAAGAACCTGATTTTCTACTTTGGTGGTGAAGTCGCCATCCATCGTCGAAAACCATTGTAGAACATCAACATGCTCTAAAATAGCATATACAGAGCCCAACATGTATTCCACACCTTCTCCTATAAGGATGTGCACTAAATTCACTGCATCCCAAGTATTGTCCTCATTCTAGAAATCTTTCAACTTGAAGTCAACACTAGTGTCATTGACATCAAGCATAAAGGAGAGTAGAACATTTGGTTTATTCTCTTACACACCAGCATAGAAATGACACTCATAGATAACTTGGGATGTCGAGTCTATCTATAAAGTCTTTAGTATGTATAAGATTGGCTCTCTCTCTCTCTCTCTCTCTCTCTCTATATATATATATATATATATATATATATATATGCTTGTGTGTGTGTCTATGTCTATGAGATGAAAAGAGGAATTCTCTCCCCCTCTCCCATGTTTGTGGCAGAGGCAAAATCCTCGAGAGGGTGGTAAATTAAGGTGGTTGTTGGGATATATATATATATATATATTTATATATATATATATATATATTTATATATATATATTAGTGTGTGTGTGTGTGTGTGTGATGAAAATAGGAATTCTCTCCCACTTTCCCATATTCATGGCATAGGTCAAATGCTCGGGAAGGTGATAAACCAATGTGGTTGTTGGGATTCATATATATATATATATATATATATATATATATATATATATATATATATATATATATATATATATATATATATATATATATATATATATATATATATATATACATACATACATACATACATACATACATACATATATATACACACACATAGATATATATATATATAAACATATATATAGTATATGTATGTATATATATAGTATGGGATATAGAGAGGCATTCTCTCCCCCTCTCCCATGCCCGTAACGGAGGATGAACGTCCAATAGGGTGGTAAACTAAGGTGGTAGCAGGGATTCGAACCCGGGTCCCTTCATGAGGAGACACCGTGCTTGACCACTTGAGCAACTCCTTGTCGGCAGTATATATATAGTATGTATGTATGTATATACATATATATATATATATTTATATATATATAGAGAGAGAGAGTCATGCTAGAATACACTCGAGTATACAGATCACATGAATACACTCAAGTGTGTTTGTATATCAAGCTTATTTTTTGCAAAATGTAAACAATTGATCTTCACCGTCATACTATAACTAGGCTACATACAAATTTTGAACCCATTTGGATGTGTGTAACTCACTCATCTAAGGGCAACAAAATTGACGTGCAAAACTAATTTGACATGCATACTTTTTGTGGTATTTATAACATGACCTATAAATGTCCAAATGTGCTCAAATTCTACGTATGAGCTATTCACAAGATGTTTAAGAAGATCAACGGATTAGATTTTTGAAAGAAAAAAATATTACATCATGAAAAACTACTTGAGTGTATTCTGCTCTGAATACACTCAAGTGTATTCTAGTCTGACTCTCTCTCTCTCTCTCTCTCTCTCTCTCTCTCTCTCTCTATATATATATATATATATATATATATATATATGTGTGTGTGTGTGTGTGTGTGTGTGTGCGTATGTGTGTATTATATATATATATATATATATATATATATATATATATATATATATATATATATATAGAGAGAGAGAGAGAGAGAGAGAGAGTTAGGCTAGAATACACTTAAGTGTATTCTGCCCCCAATACAATAGAGTTTCTAGCCGTAGGATCTACATCTGATCCCGGCTCCTTCCTGCACTCACGGGATGAGTAAACATCTGTTTCCTCATCCAGACCCCACCACTATTAGTCTCTCTGCTCGCTCGCTCTCTCTCCCCCCCTCTCCCCGTTTGCGCACAGAGCCCTTCCTCCCTCCGATCGGCCCCCTTCCTCCATCACCCCCTTCCTTCTTTCTCCTTCCCCCGCCTCTGCCTCCGCCTGGATTCCATCTCCGCTCTACAACCACCGCTCCACAATAGCTGCAGCCGCCGACAGCGAACCCAGCAGGTCGCAGCCCACCCTCCTCTGCCAGCAACAAGTCGGCACCCTCTTCTCCAGCCAGTCGGACGCCGCCAGCCAAATGTCGCCAGCCGGACGCCGCTAGCAAGTCACCCACCTCCTCCACAATAGGTTTCTCCTTCCTCCGTCAGCCCCAAAACCATACATGATCTATTCGCAGCAAGTCACCCACCTCCCTCTGTCCTTCCTCCGCAATCCGACAACAGTCACCTAGTGTTAGCAGCAAGCCAAGCTACCAGGACCAAACCTGCAACACCAACAGTAAGCGTACATAGTCTGCAACACGCAGTGCACACAACAACATCACACAACAACATCTTCAGGTAATTTATTATGTCTAGGGCCCTCTTCATTTGCTTTTGATCCATATGCTCCCTCCGAAATTGCTTCATCTATCTTTGCTTTCCATCTATGTGGTTGTGTAGCCTTCCTTGTGGCATGGCTAATAACAAAGATAACAGTTGGGCAATGTCAACATGTTCTAATCATCTAAGTCAAGTATCAAAGATGAGAAGAGGATCAAAATATTGCAAATGTGGCGAGTTAGTGTGTGCAAAAATAGCCAAGACCCCAAATAACTATGGTCGAGTATTCTTTGGTTGTCCCAATTACAACAAAGAGGTATGTTGTTGTGTTCCTTACAAGAATTTATGTGGAATGTACTAAGTTGTTGTGTTTCTTACAAGAATTTATGTAGAATGTACTAAATTTAAACCATTTGATGTTGTTTGCAGGGGCTTCCTTATTGTAATTTCTTTGAATGGGGTGATTGCAATTCAACTACTGAGAAGTTTGAGCATGAAAGACTTGAGGGTGAGAAGTTTGAGCATGAACGACTTGAGGGAGAATTAAAGATGGCCAACATCAAGGAACAAAAAGCAACTGCCAAATTTAGATGCAATTTTGTTGGATTGGTGGCTTCCTGGATTGTATTGTAGTTGTGTAAATATAATGTGGAGGTTGGTTGTTACTAATGTTGTATGTGACACGAGCAAGGATTTCTTGTTTCTTGTCATGTTTGCAACATTGTGTTAGAAAGTATGTATGGGAATTAGTGAAGCATGGGTCTTCATTCTATATTAGTAACTGCCCTAAAGTGGTGGGAATTAATAAAGCGTGGGTGAAGTTGTAAAGCCCTAAAGTGTTTGTCCCTGAACCTTTGTAATATTTTCTGAATTATTAAATGAAATTGCATGAGTGAATGTTGAATGAATGCATGAACGAATTTTCTTTGTTCATTGTCCAATGTGGGTCATGGATTAAATGATCAAATCTACCTATTTGAACCTTTGTAGACCAAGTGGCCGCATGAATATTCTATTGCAGACTGGTTAGTGGTTTTAGTAGGTAGTCAATTTCTAAAGGATCAGGCTGATGTATCTTTTTCTGTCTGTTTGAATACTCTATTAAATGATCAAATCTACCTTTTTTCTGTCCCACAGGATAGACATGAATTATGGGGCTGATGCTGATGTATCTTTGACAACGATATTAATGGCTATTGTTGTTGTTGTTTTAATGATCTTGTGATGATATGCTAGCAATTAATGGCTGATGCTGCTGTTGTTTTAATGTGATAACCGATTTAGTGTTGAAGGAAAAGGAAGAGAAAGATATAAGCAGTAATGTAGGTTGTTTATTTTACTAAGTTGTTCACCATTGTACATTCTGTTGATTTTACCAAGTTGTTCTTGTAGCTGTTGCTTGGTCATATGCTTATTACTACTAATCTGTATGTACACTTTCCATCTGGATCAATTCTTATTACTATCTATCTGTTCCTGCTGATGTAGTTAAACTTGCTAATAATCAAAATAATTCCAGTTTGTTGTCATTTGTATCGAGTAGCTATAGTTAGAAGTTTGTCCAAGCTTATGGTCAAGTTCTTAAACCCAATTAAGAACAATCTTTGGAAAGAGTAGCTATCCATTAATAGATAAGCTATCCATTAACGATATTAATGGCTGATGTATCGGTTATCACATTATATGTCCATTAATAGATAAGTTGCTCACTATCAATTAAGAACAATCTTTGGATATGACTCTCACACACAAGGGCTTCCTGCGTTAATATGTGCTTGGAGGATGTATATTCAGTAACATTGAGATAACAACACAACATACACTTCTGTTTTATCACCATAACAAAACCAAACTTTAAATGTACAGTCAAAAAGCAAAGTAAACAACACATTGATTCTTCACAACCTAAACATCTAAACAGCTCCTACATCTAAAACCTCTAAAAGTTGTAGGCATCCACTGTTTGATTCATCACCAAGAATAGTACCAAACTCTTATACTGTATACAAGGCGTAAGTTATCACACAACAAGTAATCAGTGAAACATGTATATAACAAGCTGACCGACCTAAATCACGCGTCCAAAAAGTGGAGCGGATTTGAAGTAGTCGGACTTTTAAATTTATATCCCGAAACCTTCTAGGCCCCCGCAACTTTGTTTACGGGGTCGAATTAGACATATGGGGTCGAACACAGGGACAAGGGTGGTAATGTTGGGAACGTGGAATCGACACGTTACACTCTGGTAAGGGTAAGGAGATGATAAAAGTTCCTCAAGAGAACAACAGGCTAGGATCGATCAAACAAAAGAAATCTATCTCCAACTGGAGCTACGAGGAAAAATTAAGGTTTTAAGCATTTATCAGTTTTTAGGGTTTTCTTGCAACGAAAATAGAGAGATAACACTAATGCTTTAGTAAGGAATGAAGGAGAAAACTTCGGTAAAACAAGCAGCAGCAGAAACATCCTGTACCCCTCCTCTCAAAGCAGGTACCTCTAACCAAGCATCAACACCCCTCTCGAGGTTGCTGGACTTAAGTTAGAGTGGAAAGGTTACTAAAGCAACTCCGATCATGGGCACTCTCGTACTCCAGTATCGGACCAAACACTAGAGCCACAACACCTCTATCAAGGATGTTGCAACAGGAAAACACGATTCGGTAGCTAATCAAAACGCGATCCAAGCGTACAAGCTAGAGTTCAGATGTTAAACATAGCAATCATCCAACAAAAGGGACCAAACATAAAGCAACAGATAATCTAAACTCTTCTGATTCCATTAGCATAAAAGGGGTCTGGTTACATTGCATAAGTAAATAAAGTAAATGACTGAAATAAGTAAAGATAAATGCCATCTTCTTGATTTAGAAAGGTGACAGACAGCAGCAGACTCTCCAGCCCGATACCGGGCAGGAGCCTTGCCTGATACACCCGTGTCGTGTGGCACACCCTCTCGGGCAGCACGCTCATGACGGGAAGACATATCGTGCGAGGTGTCCATGCCCGATATGATCAAGTTGGGTGGCATCCTCTCGGGCGACACATCGTGACTGATGATGCGTATCGGGGTTTGGTATCGTGATGGGCTAGAGTGTTGCTTCCAGAATGGGGCACTCCTATCGGGCGTCCTTGTTGGCCGATATCGGCCTGCAGCGGTGTCCGGGGCTGACCCTAAGTGAACCATTCCCTCCCTCTCGGGATGGGGAAGTGCTCACCTAGTATCGCCCGGTACAGCCTAAGGCACGACACGCTAGCTCTAGATGCTTTCCTGAGTTGGCTTTCGGGGGGTTCCGACATGTCTTTTCGTCTTCCTGTAGCTGCTATTTATAGGCAGCGGTCGGGGGAAGTTATGGTCCTCCGGACGCCACATGTCCTCCTTCAGCTCCATTATTTCGGCTTCAGGGGTGCGCGATATGCGTGTCGCCCGACACAGGTATGTCGGGCGATCGGTCGTCGTAACGAGTGGTGCTTGCCGGTGGGTGGCCTGTATCGTGCGACATGCTTCAACAGTCGTGGCGGGTCCGACTCCCTGTCAGGTAAATGGCATATCACTCATCCGCTTCCTCTTGCGTGGCACCCTAGTGTCGCACGGCAGTGTATCGGGAAGTGAGCATATCGGTCAGCTGGTTGGTAAGGAGGTCGATGCAGGTGGAACACATTCGTGGGTCGAGACGGGCCTTTTTGCTGATAAATGAGTTGAAACCCAGGAAAACTCTACAAAAGATGATGAAATTGAGTTAATAGCATAGCGTAGCCTGTTTATTCAAAAACATGACAAAAAGAAGAGGAAAATAGTTAAAAAGGGCAGTTTTGATAACAAAATATGGGCTAAAAACATCACAAAATTTGGTGTTATCAACTCCCCCAACTTAGCATTTTGATTGTCCTCAATCAATCTTTAAACTTTATTTTGTGATGCTTCTTCTTAACCAGTATAGTTTCCAGACCGTGGGTTTGAGCGAGCATTGAGATGTCTTACTGACAATACGACCCGACCACGAACAACAGACTTTACTTCTCCTTCCTTATTTAAGCAAAAAATTTCTCCACAGCTTTGGTGAGACTAGGGTGCATGATTTCAAAGTTAGCTTTCACACCAAACAGCTTTTGAGGGCAAAAAAGTTGTGTGTTTGGGTAGGCTTAAGGCTTTTTGGGTTTTTCTTGTTTTCCATTAGTCCATCCAGGTACGGGTCCGTTAGCAGGCGAGTGGTCCCTGCAGTCTAAGCCAGTTGGCTTTAGAGCAATGATTTCACATCGTACATACCACTGCCCCGGATCTACCATGCCTAAAGATGGGTACTTTTGGAAAACAAGTGTATATATATATATATTTTCTTTTCATTTGGCACAACTCTCATGCTTTTATTCACTCTCATAAGGTTGTTCTCTCTTTTTGGGATTTTTGTTGGGTAAGGGAAAACAAGAGGGATTTTTGTTGCTGTTTGGGTAGCTTTTTCCTTATGCATACACGTCTCTTAGTTGTTGCAAGATTATTTTTTGCAATTTTTTGCCGTGGAAAGTCATCGTCTTTTGTTGTTTGAGGCTGCATTATCAGAAAAACATAACAAAACTTGCAAGTCCATAGGCACATAGAAAATAAACTGTCAAGAAGTCGTATCAGGTTTTTACTATATAGCATCTTTGTACATATATGCGGAGACAAAATAAGCAAAATTTTCAAAAATTTTAGCAAAACTTTTGTATGAGCATGTATATGTACACATGATATAGAAGAAAAACAAAAAGAACAAAAAGGGTGGAGTTTGAAGAAAAATTTTATACCTCCCTCACTGGTACATGGTACCCCCCCAAACTTACTCCACACTCTGTCCCAGAGTTGTGAAGTAGATAAGGTAGGTTAATGTCAACTCAGTGAGGGATTAATTGGTAATCGTGCCTGCACCAGATAGAAGCTCCCACACATATTCTCCTCGTTTGTTGTGGTAATCGATGTGGTGGAGCTGGTCAGGCGTCGCTTCATTTGATATCCATTCCAGGATGAAGATGTCACAGTCGTTGGATAGGGGAATTTGTTGCAGACTGCGGTGGCAGAACTGGAGCTCATGCCATTTGCTTGTTGTCGTCTCTAGGAATGGTTGAATCAGTGATGCCATCTCGTCGTAATATTTTCGTACTAAGTGCTCGAGGGAGGTCAACGCCGTCGATGTACATTGCACTGGATGATCTTTGTTGCTGTCTGAGCTGTTGTAGAAGATTCCTGCTCGTTGGCGAGTGTACATCGTTAGGAGCGTCCAGTGGTTGTAGTGCAGAATGGGCAGGAAGATTGTGCGTGGAACCCTGCGCTCCAACTCTACTAGAAATGATTGCTTTGCTCCTATTTCATCGATAAGGCGGATGTCATTGAACAACATTGGATGAGCTATGTATGCGCGTTCAAACTTTGTCTGTAGTGTTTGGATGTAGGCGGCCGCCACAGATATCGCCAAGCATCCTTCATCTTTTACCATGTCCCTTAAGTCATCAACCAGGACTATGACATCGCCTGCCTCATAGATTACGTTTGTCGGGGTAGAATCAGCTAACTTCAGAAGAATTTCATTAACCTACTCCTGTGTGAGTGTAGAGCACGAGAAACGGTCGAAATTGTTTATCAATTCTTCTGATGTTTCAGGCGAAGCGGGGTCTTCGAATCCGTGCACTTCTCATAGGATCTCTAACTGCTTGCCTGCCCCGTACATGTCTTTTCCCATCTCAGCCTCTTTTTCTGGAGTGTTGCTGGGCTGCGAAGATTCATCTTCTAGGTTACTGTCCAGCAGCCTCTCTGGTACCCCTGCGTCTAGGAAATAAAGTTTGTCCTTGATCAGCAACAGTGCATATATGCTTCTGAGCTGGTAGAAGTTTTGGCTTTGGAGCTGTCTTAAGAATCCGAAGACATGTATCATCTCCATGGCTTGCAGGAATATAAAGGTGTTGTTTCCACTTCCCTCTTCTTCTTAGACGGGGAAGTCCCTCAGTGTGAAGAAATTCCAGACACCGCTGTGGCGTTGGATTCCATTCTTGATAACACAGTGGAGGCGCAGCGGGAGTAGCCTCAGATGTTTGTCTTCGGGGTGCACGAAAGTGTTACCTGTGCGTGGGACCTCTTTGTTGCAGCAGCTGAGTAGTTGAACATCATGACTACGGAGGTCAGCAATGCACAGGAACCAATTCTTTCGATGTTTGTAGGGGGGCAGCACCAGGTTTGGGTTGTGCTCTTCTATGTGCTTTAGCATACTGGCCATCTGTGTAGATTCATACAAACCCCTCATTAGTCTTCTCACCAAGGCCGGGGTGGCATTGTAGATCGTCTGTCGGCATGTCCTAGCCCCTGCGTTCTCTATCACGACGCCTTGTAGGACCATGAACAACTTCTTTTCAACAACGGTTGGGGAGCGGAATATGCTTCTTAGCGCTCCCCATTGCACTGAGAAATAGCCGTCACTCCAGATGACTTCTTCTTCGTTAGCCTGCGACCTCAAGACCTTATTCAGTAGCTTCTGGTCCCGGATCGTCAGGTATCCGATGACTCTTCTGTCGAAGTTCGCCATCTCGAAGGAAGGTATCTCCGACGGCGCAAAGAATGCATATGTCGTTGAGCTTCTTCCTCTGGGGGTGTCTTTGGTTGGTAGCACAGATGTCCCCCCCTTCTCCCTCCGATTCATCATAAGAATCCTCCCCGATGCTAACAGATTCGTTGTTGTTTTCGGCTTCATCTAGGGAGGTGGAGGGAGCGAAGTCTTCAACGCCTCAGGAGCTCTCCTCTCCTGCTGGAGATCCCTTGGCAGACTTATTTGTCGTCTCTTTTTCGGGCATTGTAGAAGGTCCGCTGGAAGAGGAAGAGGATGATGATCCTGATGAGGTTGCTGACGAGGAGGGTGGAGAGCCTAATCCAGGAGGCGACGGAGACCTTCTCGGCTGCCTTGGGCGTGGATGGTCGTCTCCCCTATTCAACCTCTCCTCGATCACGTCAAGGCACTGGAGGGCCTGCTGAAGTGTGGCGTTGAGTTCCTCTAGTTGGCCAGGAAGGCCAACTAGAGTCAGCAGTTCCCGATTCTGGCTATTCAGCCTCTGCTGGAAAAATAAAAACTTGCGGGTTAGAGAAGTAAATGTAGTCGAGTGGCTTTTTGTTACCTCCCACAAGTAGTCGAGTTTGTGCCCCAACATTTTCCCGAGCGACGGAGGGGCTCCTGCAGGTCTCCCTCTCGTTCTCGCGATACTTCTCTCACGTGAGGGTCTACCCGATGAGGTAGAACCGATCTCAATCGTCCACGAGGTAGATGTTGTTGGGCGAGGTGTCGGCACCTTTGCGGCCGTCACTCCCTCGCCCTCTTGTCGTGGTGGAGATGGTCATGGTGTGGGTGGATGCTGCTCCACCTCTACATTGTCGATGATCTCTTCAGCAGCTTCTATAGGGGAGACCGGCGGCGGTGTTGGCATTAGATGGGCAGCTCTGAGCTCCATCTTGAGGATCTCGGCAAACACCCTATTATCAGTGTCCGGCTGTGCTTCTTTTTCTGCCTCTAAAGGCACCACAGAACTTTCGGGAGCTGTGGTTGTCTACGCTACAGCTCCCGTTGTTGTCTCGGCGACCGCAATGATCGCCGGTTCTTCTTCAGCCATGGCAGGAGTTGGCGTGATTGTGGCTAGTTTGGTATGAGCGACGACAACTCTATCAATTGCTGTCGTTGGTGGCTCTGGAATGACGGTTGACTCGGCAGGGGTCATCAAAGCCTTGTTCTGCCTTGGATCAAGAGGGACTGATTCTCCTCTCGTGACCGCCCTCTCTTGAATTCTGGTGGTGGCGGCGTAAGCTGCTTCTATCACCACAACTTCAATTTTTGTTATGGTGAAGACCAACTTTTCTGTGTCGTAGGCGGCGCATTGAGGGAGTGGAAGGAGGGTGTTTGTCCTTGCGAACTTATAGAATTAGCTTCACCCCTCCTTCTTTATAATGTTGGCCCTCATGAGGTACTTGAGGTCGATCAACTCGTCACCCCTTGTCCTCGAAATACTGCACGACTCCCGTGGGTACCCTAGCCCAACCGCGATCAGGTTGGCGATGCCACCCATGCATTATTCTTTGGTGGCATCCTTTATTGGGTGCAGCCTGTTCAGCAGAAACTGCCCCAGGTTGATTACTCTGCCCTCCATCATGTGCCACATGATGTAGAGTTCTTTGGTGTAAATATTGATGGGCTCATTCTTGCTGAATAGCAAGCACGCCACCAGCTTGTGCACTATTCTCCAGAAACATGAGTGCATCACCGCCACCTTGATCCTCGGCTTGAACGATGACTCATCGTTCAGCCTTTTCCAGAGCTCCACGGGGTTGAACCTGTCTCCTTCGGTGATCCTTTCACCGTTATTCAGCAGCTTCTTCTCCTCCTCACTGGAAGAAAAGATCCCGTTGAGCAGCCTTTCGGAGATGACATGCTCCGAGTTGTAAAGTCACCCCTGCAGCTTGTCTACTCTGCCATATTCTTCAATGTCCTCAGCTGTATTCTTTACTCGGCGGAGAGACGACATGAACTCCTTTGTGAGTTCGATGTAGGAGGTGGAGCGGCTGAGGCAGATCTTCCTCAGTCCTGCTGCGGTGATGACATTCTCCAGTCTTTTGAAGATACCCAATTGAATGAAGGAAGATTGGTGGCAGAATCTGTTTGGCATGTAGAGCTTAGTTGCCAGCTCTAAGTATCGACGCCCATGCTCGTCATCTCTTGGTACGAACCTTCCTGGTGTGTGATCCAGGGGTTCTGCCGCTGCTGCAGAAGCTGTCACTGGAGTTGTTACTCCTTCTGTCCTCGCCCTCTTCTCGGCGATTGATGGCCCAACCACTTCGGGGTCCGGGCATTTCTGCCCGACCATTGTTGCTTCAGTTGCGGCCTCAGTGTCGATCCTTCTGCCATGTTCATCAACTCGAATGGCAGTCTGCTTTGTACGGGCCATATCTATTGGTAATAAACAAGTTCCTTAATCATTTAAGTGTTACGATATTAGGTGGACAAAACTTAAAATTGATATCGGCTTTAAAAAGACAAATTGATCGCCTGATATAAAAGCTACCCGACACTACCATATTGGGTGGTACGAAGCTTTTTGGGAAAAACATTGTGGGCTCATGCCCGATTCGTGGTTCGAGTGTCGTCCGTCAAAAAGGAACACCACAGGCATTACAGGTCTGGACGAAAAAGAGAAAACCACATGTCATACCCGTTTCCCGACACAGGTGTGTCGGCCGACACAGGTGTGTCGGCCGATACGGTCGCGTGAAGCAAAAGTGCCCGATAGGGCCTTCCGGACGAAAAAATGTGTCGCCCGGCAACAAGAACAAGCGAGGTGGCACAAGGATGGGCGACACAGTCATTGCCCGATATGAGTGTCGAGCAAGAGCGTTAAAGATGTGTCGTATGATACACGCATCAGGTGATACAAGGAAATCAGCTTAAGTCGTCAGCCCGATACGATGTCCGCGATACGAAGATGTATCGGGCAATCAAGGACGATAGGGTTGTCGGGCTATACCTTTGCTTTCTGAAGCTACTTTGCACGACACGGGAGAAAAGGTTAGCTGGGCAACACACGAGCAAAGGGAGAAATTATTGCACGATACGGGTAGGTAGAAGAGTAAAAGCAGCAGCCCGATACAGTAAAACCTCTATACTATATATAGCAAACCAAGCCGGGGCAAAACAGGTAAATCTAGGGCGCGTGCCGGCCGTTGGAACAAGTCATTCCCGAGACGGGCACGTTCTGCGCGCCGGCTAAGATGTCGCCCGATACGGTCAGGAAAAAAGGTTACCCGCCCGATACATGGTCGCCCGATATAAGGTTTTAAGGACAAAACTCTAGATAAAAACCAAAAACAAAGCGAAGGAAAAAGGCGATTGATGGGTAAAACATCATTGGCCTAAGGTTAATTTCACAGCCTCAGATAGTATTACTCATCAAAGTCCATAAAATAGAGCGGTGGCACATAAAATAGAAGAGTCAGCGCACGTGGCGCATGCACTGACTCGGGCCTTATTACAGCCCAAATGTTCATAATGTTTGTTTCGCAAGAAAGTAAATAACATCCTATTCTAGGAAAAATAAAAGCTCGGGCTGCCTCCCGAGGAGCGCTGTAGTTTGTGTCACCAGCTTGACAGGTCCAGGTTCTTCACTTCCACCTTCAGCAGCATCCATATCTTACGAGTCGATCTTTGTCCCTCCTGATCATAGTCCTGGCCTTTTGGCAGTTTCGATGTTAGAGGGTATTTTTCCCGAGGGATTTTTTATCAATTCGGCCATCTGAGCTAATTTCTGATCAATTTGGCGTTGATGTGTCTGCATGTCTGCCATCTGGACCTGCATTGAATTCAAAACTCCCAAATTTGACAGCACACTCTGCGCCAGCTGGCTATTTATTGTATCTTGTCTCTTTACAAAATCAAACAACTGGCCAACCAAGTCTGGTTGGTTAGAAACCTTGTCTTGACCCTGTTCCTTGGCTTGACCTTGTCCTTGACTGGTGTTCGTCGCCTGGAGACCTTGATACTTGCCTTGTCCTTGGAAATTTCATTTGTTTAACTGGAAAGAAGTGGTTCTGGTGAATTGACTCTGTCCTCCTCTTTTCTCGAAAGCTTGAGGTGGCTTGGAGGAGTTATGCAGCTGATGCGAGTTCTCAGCTGCATCTTTGTTGCCTTAACTAAAACCAGGATGATCTGCCCTTTTGAAATTTACAAAAGAGACATTCTCAATCTCCTCAGCCTCAGATTCAGTTTCGCTCGATTCGTCTGGTTGGGTGTAGATACAATTATCTACCCCGTGTCCACCCTCTCCACAGGTGACACACTTCATGACCTTTTCGACTTGCTTCTTCCCTTTTCCACTAGATTCCTTCAGCTGCTTTACGTCAGTTGCTATCCTCTGATTTGAGAGGTGATAGTCTACAGAGCCTTGGATTCAAAAGAAGGTCCTTTACCAGCCTTCTTAGCTTGTCCCCTATCGGATCTATCATAGTCAGTGCCGGCTTGCAGCTCGGCCATGTTCTTGATGATCTTCTCAAACATGCTCGACTTTTCCCCAGAAAGTCACATCCTGCTGCTGCATTCAGTGAAACCCTTTCCTCAGGAGTTAGACTGTTATAGAAGGTAGTTATCAAGAAACCTTTCTTGTAATTGTGATAAGGGCAGTCCCTCTGATATTCCTAATATCGTTCCCAGGCATCATGGAGATTCTCGTTTGGCTTTTGCATGAAGGATGTGATCCTTTGTCTGTTCCGGACGGTTTTCTCAGTAGGATAGAACTTGTTTACGAAGGTATCTGCCAGTGCACTCCATCCGTTGAGAGATTGGTGGGGCAGCCCCAGATACCATGATAGAGCCTTATCTTCCAAAGAAAAGATGAAGCCCTTGCAATAGATTACCTCCTGGGGGACTCCCCACATCTTGATGGTGCCGCAGATGTTCTTGAAAGCATCCAAGTGGTGATAGGGATTGTCATTCTTAGAACTCCCTCTAAAGCTTTTGTTCTGAATCATGGAGATGACTGATGGCTTCAGCTCAAAGTTGGTGGCATTGAATTGCGGGATAACAACAGGACATCTGGAGTTGTTGGTCTTGGTGGAGGCTAACTCCCTTAGAGTATTTTCTTCTTCATCTGAATCTTCACTGTCATTGCCTCCCTGGTGCTGTTCTTGATTATTTTGGTTCCTCCTGTGCCTCCGGTGATGACGACGTCTATACCGGCGATGATCGTCCTTGAACTGATCTGTATCAGGTTCTTCAAGTGGATCGTTGCCATTATAGCGGTCGTTGTCTTCCGGCGGAGGTGAGTGGGGTCTAGCTCTCGCGTGTCCCTCACCTTCTGAGAGGGGTGGTTCAATGCGGGGCGGCATGTCGGATGATATCTGTTCTCAGTTGGGCAGAGCGCCTTCCTTCAAGAGTAGCTAAATAGCATGTAAAAATCAAGTTAGAAAATTTGTTATTGATAATTAAAGTTACTCATTTAGGTAAAGATATAAATAATAAAATAAAAAAAGGAAAAAGAGAGTGTTGTCAAGCTTATTTCTAAGCTTGAGGCGCTGGAGTGTAGTTAGTGGATTCGGGTTCATCAACAGTACCATTTTGCCTTGTCCCAGGCAACAGCGCCAAAAAGTTGATCGGCCTAAATCGCGCATCCAAAAAGTGGAGCGGATTTGAAGGAGTCAGACTTTTAAATTTATAACCCGAAACCTTCTAGGCCCCCACAACTTTGTTTACGGGGTCGAACACAGGGACAAGGGGGTAGTGTTGGGAATGTGGAATCGACACGTTACACTCCGGTAAGGGTAAGGAGATGATAAAAGTTCCTCAAGGGAACAACATGCTAGGATCGATAAAACAAAAGAAATCTATCTCCAACTGGAGCTACGAGGAAAAATTATGGTTTTAAGCATTTATCAGTTTTTAGGGTTTTCTTGCAATGGAAATAGAGAGATAACACTAATGCTTTAGTAAGGAACTAAGGAGAAAACTTTGGTAAAACAAGCGGCATCAGAAACATCATGTACCCCTCCTCTCAAAGCGGGTACCTCTAACCAAGCATCAACACCCCTCTCAAGATTTTTGGACTTAAGTTAGAGTGGAAAGGTTACTAAAGTAACTCCGATCTTGGGCACTCTCATACTCTAGTATCGGACCAAACACTAGAGCCACAACACCTCTCTCAAGGCTGTTGCAACGGGAAAACACGATTCGGTAGCTAATCGAAATGTGATCCAAGCGTACAAGCTAGAGTTCAGATGTTAAACATAGAAATCATCCAACAAAAGGGACCAAACATAAAGCAGCAGATAATCTAAACTCTTCTGATTCCATTAGCATAAAAGGGGTCTGGTTACATTGCATAAGTAAAGAAAGTAAATGACTAAAATAAGTAAAGATAAATGCCGCCTTCTTGATTTAGAAGGGCAACAGACAGCAGTAGACTCTCCAGCCCGATACCGGGCAGGAGCCTTACCCAATACACCTGTGTCGGGCGGCACACCCTATCGGGTGGCATGCTCATGACGGGCGGACGTATCGTGTGAGGCGCCCATGCCCGATACGATCATGTCGGGCGGCACCCTCTCGGGCGACACGCCATGACTGATGATGCGTATTAGGGTTTGGTATTGTGACGGGCTAGAGTGTTGCTTCCCGAATCGGGCACTCCTATTAGGCGTCCTTGTTGGCCGATATCGGCCTGCAGTGGTGCCTGGGGCCGACCCTAAGTGAACCATTCCCTCCCTCTCGTGATGGGTAAGTGCTCACCTAGTATCGCCCGGTACAGCCTGAGGCACGACACGCTAGCTCCAGATGCTTTCCTGAGTGGGCTTTCGGGGGGTTGTGACCTGTCTTTTCGTCTTCCTGTAGCTGCTATTATATAGGCAGCGGTCGGGGGAAGTTATGGTCCTCTGGACGTCACGTGTCCTCCTTCAGCTCCATTATTTCGGCTTCATGGGTGCCCGATATGTGTGTCGCCCAGCACAGGGATGTCAGGAGGTCGGTCGTCGTAATGAGTGGCGCCTGCCGGTAAGTGGCCTGTATCGCGCGACATGCTTCAGCAGTCGTGGCGGGTCCGGCTCCCTGTCGGGTAAATAGCGTATCGTTCGTCCGCTTCCTCTTGCGCGGCACCCTCGTGTCATGCGGCAATGTATCGTGCTGCCCTATCGGGCAGTGAGCGTATCAGCCGGTTGGTGGGTAAGGAGGCCGATGTAGGTGGAACACATTCGTGGGTCGGGATGGGACTTTTTGCTGATAAATGAGTTGAAAACCAGGAAAACTCTACAAAAGATGATGAAATTGAGTTAATAGCGTAGCGTGGCCTATTTATTCAAAAACATGACAAAAAGAAGAGGAAAATAGTTAAAAGGGGCAGTTTTGATAACAAAATAAGGGCCAAAAACATTACAAAATTTGGTGTTATCACAAGCAAAAGCAAACAACACCACCTTTGTGACGCTTTCACTAAAAAATCTTAATTAGAGTGTTGGTAAGCAACCCAAACATCCATTAACCAACCAATACACTATCTCTATCTTAACCTTAATCAATACTATAATGACATGCACACTGAACCAGAACCAGAAACATAGGTGTGTCCAAACATAGGTGTGACATACATAATTTTCAGTTAAATTCCATTACACCTAGCTGTGATTGAAGCTCAATTACCAGCCAAACAGTTCTAAATTGCATCCAAACAGTTCTGAATTCCCAACTACGAATGATGAAAACTAATGTGCATCCAAATAGTTCTGAATTCCTTGCTGTGAATGATGATAACTGATGTAGATGTAATGGAGATGGAGTTTGAAACATGCCAGTTTAACTCCTAAAATAATGGAGCATTTTAAGAATGAATGATTAAATCCAGCAGCAACATAAATTATTAAAATGCAACACAAACGTAGATGATCAAATGTAACTGACCACATACATTAAGAACTTGTTGATCCATAAACATGAACAACCAAGAAGTGAATTAAGTATAGAATAAACTAGTGGATAAAGAACTTGTTCATCCACATCAACTGAAATGATACATAAAACAATCCACAAACAATCTATTGAACGCATGAACTACATTTCCATGATCAGAGACAAAGATCCAAATAACATTGCTAGGTACATGTTTATCAAGTACATACAAGACTGAACATGGATCACTGAATTAGCATTGATTTTATCAAGCCACAGTGCCCTGAATTAAGCTACGGCTCTGAATGTCTCTGGTACAGCCCTAAATTAATCTTCAACCCTAAATTACAAGCCACTTGAATGTCCAGTCCTGCTGCAACATTAAGAAGTCTCTAGTACTTATTCTTCACTAGATTCATGAATGTCTCTAAGCACACCCGAAGTTGAGCAATCTTTGGTAGCCTGTCAATGAGATAGAATAATATTTGACTTAAAATATTACAACATACTTTAAACTAGAAACAAATTAATGTACATTACACTACCACATACCCCTATTTTTCATGTTCGGCTATTATGCCCTTTCCCATTGCAAGTACTACAAGTTCTTTGCTTTTTGGATTTTAACTCAGCTTGTGGTTTAAATCTTTGTGGTTTCCTGCTCCCTTTGCAATGAGATGTGGGCAGATCTTTAAATAGGATATCTTTTTCTTCATTATTGATTCTTGGAAGATATTGGCTACCCTGAGTTGGAATATGAGTTTGAGATGACGGTATGACTTCCTCACTTGAAATGGGTCGCATATTTTTCTACATGAACACTATCTCATCATAAGATTTTTGAAAAAGCTCTTGCATCATAATGTAAGTGTCCTTGTCATGGGAAGCTATGCCAACCAAGCGCATTGTAGATGTACAAAGTGAATTATACCTACCCAAAGGGGTACTACAATCAACATCTACCCGGGCTTCCTCAATACAATGACTCATATTGGTGGTTTTTTCTTGCATTGTCCAACATTTCAGCACATACAAAGTCGGTATATTATGAACTTTAACAAAAAGCAACACTTTTAGTATATGAGTGTATAAGATGCTGGAAAATTGGAACAACTTGCATTGACAAAAGATTTCTTCTCTATTATGGTTAACTTGTATTGTGTAGCTCTTCTTTGACATAAATGCAAGGGCCTCATACTTACACTTGAAAATTGATATTCAGATTCACTAATAACCTCCTCTATGTCATAGCATGAATTTAGCTTCATTTGCTTCTTGAAAAGTTTAAATAGTGTTCTAGTGTAGATATCCCTTGCATGTTTCTCGATGGGATACAAAGACCACAATGTTGGTTGGCCATTCTTAAATATGTAGTCTTCTTCATCCTCTTTGTCATATCGATTCTCTACCACCTTCTCAAATGCTTGGACAAATTTAAACAAAGGTAGATGATTGTTAACATGATCTTTAAATATTGCATTCATGCTCTCACTCCGTTGTGTGGTAGACATGTTGGCGAAAAATGAGTCTCTGAAGTAAACAGGTATCCATTGCTCTCTTATATTCCACAACAAGGTTAGATGTGTGTTGTCACTCAAATTATATGTTGTTATCATCTTCTTCCATCTTTCCTCAAACTCATTAATAGTGATGGGTTGATTAATGCAAGATTGGAACTCTTCAGTGAACCTGGCAACAGTCCCATAGATCAACCCGAGATGTTCACGTGCTTTTCGCATTATATGCCATTGGCAACATCGATGGATTGCATTAGGAAATACAATATGAATTTCCTTCTTCATTACTGGATCTTGATTAGTTAAGATTGCATTTGGGTGTTTCCCATACATGGCTTCTAAGAATGTTTGAAAAACCCATACAAAAGAATCAGCAGTCTCATCACGTAATAAGGAACAACCAAATAAAATAGACTGCTTGTGATGGTTCACCCCAATGAAAAGTGCAAATGGCATGTTGTACCTGTTAGTCATGTATGTCGTGTCAAAAGTCACCACATCTCTAAATGCTTGATATGCCATTCTTGATTTAGCATCAACCCAAAAGATAGTTCGTGCACATCCATCTTCATCAAATTGCACTGAGTAGTAGAATGTGGGGTTTATTGCTTGCATTTTTTTTTTAAATGTCCTATTGTGGATTCTACATCAACACCTATATATTTCCTCCTCATGGAAACAAGTGTTTTGCTTAGATCCTTTCTTGTAAATGTGACATTGCAGATGCCTCCTTGTTGGATAGCTATAAGTGACATAATCTGAGCACTAGAAATATTTTGATCATGCATCACATGAATTAAATCACGAACCTCTGACGACATACGGTGGTGTGAGCGGTGAAACCTCTTCTTAGATGGGCTCTTAGTTACATCATGATTATGCTCTTTTTCAAAGCTTAGTACCACCCACTTTGTATCATCTTCTAATTTCACTCGCATGTGAGCCTTGCAGCCAGTTCAACTAGAAATGATATCCTTTTGTGAAGATCCCTTCTGAGAATCATCTCCTTTGTTTTTTCCTTTGTGAATTCCTTCCCTAGAGCATAAAAATACCCTACTAGTGATGTTCTTTGTCTTGGCTGAAATATATTGGTTTCCTTTTCTTATACTAAAGCCAACTCGGTATGCATATTTATTATAGAACTCCTCTGCTTTATCAACATTGTCAAATAGTAGACCTACGTAAGAGTCTAACTCGGATTCAACTTCAATCCTCTCATCTTCCATCTCAGGTTCAATTTCATCTTCACAATATCCACTCACTTGTATGTCTCCACCCACTTCAACATCTCTATCCGCTTGACTATTATCATACTCCATCCAATCGATTCTGGTCATCCCATCCATGTCATGTGAAAAGTCCATGTCTAGAGTAAACAGAAATTAAGAATACAGTAAGAACAAAGGAAGATAATTTATACTAAGATCAATCATTTTAGATGCTAATATGAATCAGTGTATCTATCATTTAATCTCAATGTAAATTTTGACATAAATATTAATCATTGTTCTAAATATGTAGAGGACATAGGAAAAATATGGCAGCAAAAGAAGAGTATCACAGGAAAAGAGTCCTACCAAATCAAACTAGTATGGGGAGGAGGAGATTTGTTAGCAGCGGCCTTGTAGCTTGCTAGCGAGCAACTCCTTGCTGATGGTGGGTGGCTTGCTTGCTTCTAGCGTCCGGAAGAACCCGACATTCTGCTGGTGAGGATGCTGATTTGTCGGCATTCAGCTTGCTGGTGATGTTGTGTTGGCATTAAACTAGATGGTGATTTTTTGCCATTCATCTTGATGGTGATTTGTCGGCGTCCGGCTGGCGAAGTTGCTGACGAAGGTGGGTGGGCTGTGACCTGCTGGGCTAGCTGCCGGCGGCTGCAGCTGTTGTGGAGTGGCGGCTGCAGAACAGAGATAGAATATAGGAAGAGGAAGGCGACTTGCTGGAGGCATCTGGATGGCTGGCGAAGAGGGTGCTAACGACTTGTTGCTGGTAAAAGAGGGCGGGCTACGACCTGCTAGGCTTGCTGTCGGCGGCTGCAGCTGTAGTGGAGTGGTGGCTGCGGAGCGGAGATGGAATCCAGGCGATGGAATCCAGGCGGAGGAAGGAGAAAGCGGGAAGGGGGCCGGCAGAGGAAGGGGGCCACGGGGAGGGAGGAAGGGCTCTGCGCGCTAACGGGGAGAGAGAGGGGGGAGAGAGAGTGAGCGAGCAGAGAGACTGACAGTGGTGGGGTCTTGCTGAGGAAATGGATGTTTACTCATCCCGTGAGTGTAGGCAAGAGCTGGGATCAGATGCAGATCCTACGGCTAGAAACTCTATTGTATTGGGGGCAAAATACACTTAAGTGTATTCTAGCCTAACTATATATATATATATATATATATATATGTGTGTGTGTGTGTGTGTGTGTGTGTCTCTGTATATATATATATATATATATATATATATATATATATATATATATATATATATATATATATATATATATATATATATATATATATATATATATATATATATATATATATATATATATATATATATATATATATATATATATATATATATATATATATATATATATATATATATATATATATAGGGCGTTCATTCATTGCCCGCGCGGGTAGCCTGGAATTTCGCTAGCCGGCTGCCAAAAAAGTAACTCTTCTGGCCACAAAAGTAACTCTGCTGTCAAAAAAGTAACTATGGTGATAAGAAAATAACTACACTACTAAAAAAGTAACTCTGTACAAAATATACAGCAGATATATATAAGGACAGGTTTTTTTATTTTGGGGGGGGGGGCAAATGATATTATTTTTGGATGAAATTTTTTGGAGACATAGAAAGTGGTGGGAAGGGTGGGCGGATAGCTACCCGTGCGGGCAATAAAGATGGGCCCATATATATATATATATATATATATATATATATATATATTTATATTTATATTTATATAGTGTATGTGTGTGTATGTCTATATATATGTATATTTTGATAAAGGGCGCATGTTACTTTTATTTATTCAAATCAACAAGAGAAAGGGCTACAATGTTTGCATCAAAATCCTCTAAAATAGTCCGAGGATCTTCTAAGCAACAGGCTTGGGAGGCCAAAGTATGGGAAACCCCATTACCTTACCTTCGTACAAAAAGATAGTGAAAAGAAAAGAGACTCAAAGATAGGCGACAGATATCTGAGACAACACTGTCCTTATACCCTCTTCCCCATCCACCCATCTTCACTTCTTGTACTAGTATGGCGTTGTCCATCTCCACAATCAAATCCTTCAAACCCAGGTCCAAGGCTAGTCGAATCCCATGTAGGACTACAATTCCCTCCGCACTAAAAACTTAGAACGCATGGTCCAGATGGCATTGGTAAGTACCCTTAATGTTTCCCAGGTTGTCCCTGATGACAGCTCTAATACCCGCACAACCACCAAGTCGAACGCTCACATCCGCATCGAGTTTGAAACACCCCGATGGCAGAGGTTTCCAACTTGATAAGTCCAGTGTATCCTGCCATTGTTCATTGGTGTGCAGTGTCGACGAGTATTGTCTGTAGTCTGCTATCAGCGTGAGGAAACTGGTCGTGAGCGTTGGAATGTATGGCTTGTGTGGTTCAAAGATATTTTGTTTCTTGTTGTATAGGCTACCCAGAGAAAAGTCGCACCTTCATCTCTTCTTCTTAGATCATCCTCTCGTAGCAGATCCCTTACAAACTCCCTCACGTCCATGCCCGTCTGGTCCGACCAACACAATTGACTCGACGCCCAAACTGGGACCGCAGAAGCACAGTGTAGTAGAGCATGTGCAACATCCCCCTGTGTGTATTGCAACGTTGACAAAGCTCATCCTAAATGGTATGCTTCTTGAAAAGAGCCATCTTGGTCAGAAAGATGTCTCTAAGCACCTGCCATATGAAATGATTGAGCTTTGGAGGCCAATGTTGTATCCACACTCTTTTCCAGTCTTCTTCTTCCAGATCGTCTAGCAGATCCTCTCCTATTCGCATAAGTCTGTATGCACTACGTACTGTGAATTATCCTCTACTATCTCTGTCCCAGCAGAGTGTGTTAGCATACTCTCTACCTCTCAAGGGTATGGCACAAATCATAGAATGTATGTGGGGAGGGAAAACATCTATCAAAGTTGTCTCATTCCACTGTCCCGTTTCCTCATCCATCAATCTGACAACTGAGGTGTATGTGACCGGTCTTTGTATAAGATAGCGATGTACCGTCCCACTCAGCTATGGGATCCATCTGTCCTTATAGATATCAATCTTCCTCCTGGTACCCGCCCGCCACAGAAACCCAGGCCTGGCCAGCTTCATGGCCCCCCATATGCTCCTCCACATGTAGCTAGGTGCACCTCCCACTACCGCATGAATGATCGTGGTACGTTGGTAATATTTTTCCTTCAATATACGGTTGATCAAGGACCCCTCATTGGTATCCATACGCCACCCTTTCTTTGCCAGTAAAGGCTGATTGAAAGCCGCCAGATCCTGAAAGCCCATCCCGTCGAACTCCTTGGGTCTGTAAAGTCTCGGCCAACTCAGCCAGTGAATTTTTCCTTCTCCTTCCTTCGCTCCCCACCAAAAACCTGCCATCATCAAGTGTATCTCATCAATCATTTCCTCTGGAAGCTTAAAAATGCTCATAAGGTATGTAGGTATGGCCTAGATTACTACTTTGATGAGCACTTCTTTCCCCGGCCTGGACAGTAGTTGTTCCTTCCATCCCTATAGCTTTTTCTAAACTCTGTCTTTAATCGTAGCAATGACCACCTTTTTGGACCGCCCTACTGTAGTTGGGAGTCTCAGGTACTTCTCATCTCTATCCACCTCTCTGACTCTAAGCATACTTTTGATTGTGTCCCTCCTTTCCGCCTCTACATTCCCACTAAAGGAGACCTCTGTCTTGCCATAATTAATTTTCTATCCGGATGCCCTCTCATATTGGCTGAAAATTTCAGCTAAAATGGAGCATTCTTATGAGGTAGCTCTAGTGAATACAATGCTATCATCAATGAAGAACATGTGTGATACTCGTGGAGCCGTCTGACATGCTTTAATGCCATGGATCTGCTTCATCTGTGCTGCTCTAATAAGAGATAAAGAAAGAGCTTCAGTGCAAAAAAGAATGAGATAGGAGGATTTAGGATCACCTTGGTGCAACCCTCTAGTAGGTCTTGTAGATCCCCTCCTTTTTGCCATTAATGATGAATCTGTGTGAAACGTTGGACATGCACTCATAAACTTTGGTCCTCCACCTATAAGGAAACCCCATATTCTCCATCACCCTCCCCATAAAGGTCCATTCTACTATGTCATAAGCTTTACTCATATCAAGCTTGAGAGCCAGCAGTCCCTCCTTGCCCCTCTTCCTATGCTTCATAGTATGGAAAAGCTCATACGCCACAAGGGCATTATTAGTTATCATCCTGCCTCCAATAAAGGCGCTCTAATTTTCAGAAATAATATTGTTCAATAGTGGTTTTATTCTATACATATATGTGTGTATATATGTATGTATGTATGTATATATATATATATATATAATATGTAAATATATGCCAAAATGAATTATGTACCTATCTTATAGATATTTTCCAATACCCTAGATTATCCAATATTTCTTATGTAGTTTGTTTTATGACACTGTGCACTATTTCTGTGTCTTCTATTTACAATTCTAAAATAGTAAAAAACTAAATTAGGAACTTTTGTTAACATATTCTCTATAAACAAATAGATTTTAGATTCTTACATGTATATTTTTTATATATATTCCGATGCCCTAAATAGTCTATCGTCAATCTTATCCAATGTTATGTAGTGTGCATGTCATGTTGTATTGATCATGTGCTTATTTATTATATTTTTAAAGACAATAACATTAATTTTGTAGTGATGAATATTATAAATTTGGATAGAGATATTTCTAAAATGTCGAATGAAAAACATAAAGTTTGGTTGGTTTTGCACCAAACTCGAAAACCACAACTTTATGCCTCACTAGTTTCATATCTAACATAAAAATATGTCAACTTTACATAATATTTTAATATATAAGCGTTCACCAATTTCATGGTTGTGAAGGCGTGTGTATGTAGGGCTATAAATGTTCATTGACACGCGTTCGGATAGTTTTCATCCATAATAATTTGTTGATATCGTATTATTTGATTGGAGAGATGGAAGATAAATTTGTATTGACTTCATTGGTATTTTTCCATTGACAGGTACCTTTCAGATAAATTCAAAGATGATCAAGCAGCTTTTGGCGCTACTACATAGAAGGTTCATAAACATAGAGTTGCTTGTGAGACTAATTACTATCATTTTCTGTCTTTCTTGATATTTTTGGCACTCTAACTGATGACTCAATTTCTCTCCTTTGACGTCTTCAACACGTAACTAGCAGGAATCTTATGTTGCGTACATATACATTCAATAATTTTATTCTTAGAATTATTAATTTTGCCATCTAGAAGGGAATGACGGCCCAATTTGTTGTTCGTACTTCAAAGAAGACATTTTTTTTAATATTTTTTTTGTCATTTTAGCATGTAGAGGATGATGTAACATGAATGAATACAGAATTTGAAAATAGAAATATAGTCCTAAATCATCCCCACCTAAGTCTTCTGGACACAAGTGGTAATTATCATTTATATTATGGCCACTTTTAGTTCTCTCTCTTTCTTTTGGACCCGGGATAATTTCGTTTCCATTTACTTTCCTCTGTTTTTATATCATCTACTTTTTTGTCACCGCCTCTCACCTCTCTTTTCCTCTCGTTGTCACCATCATTCTTTGATTATCTTCCCTCCTTTTGCCGAAATTTATCTCTTCTCCCCGTCCTCCATTGCTCTTCTGCATCTTCGCTGATCTATTTTGGTCCATATGGACTTGAATCTTAAGTCAGGAAAGACCTGTATAAAATGACCGAGGCCTGTGCCCATACTCATTATATTATGTCTTGCTGTTGTTCTATGTTCGGATATGTAGAAATCTTTCTCATTATCATAGTGGATCCTCAAAAAAACAATCAATATACTTCTAATGTCGAATCAGGATCAACTAGGACAGAAATAAAGCATTGGGTCGAACTCTTCTTTGGTGTCAAGGTAATAGCTATGAATAGTCATCGACTCCCCGGAAAGGGTAGAAGAGTGGGACCTACTATGGGACATACAATGCATTACAGACGTATGATCCATCGTGTAATAGTCCTCCTGTAAATATTCTACCTAGAGGGGATGGCTGTGTCGCTTACGGTAATATTGCACACCTTTCATTCTGTGGTGAAGAGCTATCTCCATTGATGCCACTAGCTGGGTCTGGGAAGACGTCAATGGAAAACAAAGCAAAGAATTTGGGGTCACACGTGCCTCTGGTTGTGGTGTCTAACATTTTGATGTTGCTCCCAGTTGAGAAGCTTCTTCGGTTTCAATGCGTCACGAAAGACTGGTATGCTTTGATCCGAAGTGCTACTTTTGTCAAGTCTCACTCACAACACCAAAAGAATTGGTGCTTCCATCGCGGAATGATCCCGTTCTGCTCATGCACAGATCACAAACCCTCACATATACTCTCATCTCTTCAATTTTGTCAGTACGCAAAGATTTATGTTGCTCCCAAAGGCTTCTCTGCGACGATGAAGAAACCATCTTCACTGCTTCTACTCTGAACATGTCTGCACCCCTCTCGTTCCCTTGTGGATTCGAGTGGACCCCTATAGGTAGCAGCAATGGGATTCTTGGCCTCTTTTATCGCAGAGAAGGCAAGGCAATTCTTTGGAACCCCGCTACCAAAGAGACAAAGCCCCCGTTCAACATGTGCCAATGGGACTACTGGATGACAATAAATGTCAAAAAATTGTTGGTCCTCTCATTTGACTTGAGCAAGGAAGTGTTTCGAAGGATACCTCTACTGCCAACAACTGCAGACTCCGAGGGCATTGTGATCACTGTTGGAGATAAATTGGGCGTGCCAGCTGGATAAGTCAGGTGCTAACGGCATTGTGTAGGGATCAAGTAATCGTTAGAAAATGGTGGAAGTAGTAGGAGTCCAATTCGGGTGAATCGTGTTGTTCAACCCAGTAGTGTTAGCGCATAATTAGGATCTAATTCCTTAGAGTCCCGGGTCTGTTGGTCTGTTATAAATACCAGCGCTTCATGCGAAATAAAGACATAGCGAGCAGCTTCCACCTAACCAGATCGTCTTCCACCTCTTAACCATCGTGATTATCGTTGTTACTGATTGCAGGCTTCAGGTGGTATCAGAGCAATACCTGGGAGTCTTGAATCACGATGGCGCCATCTGGTGAGAGTAGCTCCGAGGGGAATCGTGAGAGCTCGGTTACCCTCAAGTATCCTATGCTCACCAAGTCCAATTACCCCGTGTGGGTGATGAAAATGAAGGCGAACATGCGCGCCCAGGGGGTCTGGGCGGCAATCGAGCCGGCGGCTAGAGCAGCCCCCGTCGAGGAGAAGATCGATCAGATGGCGCTTGTCGTGATCTACCAAGCGATACCGGAAGAGACCATGCTTCAACTATCGGGAAAGGAGACGGCACGAGCAGCTTGGGAAGCGCTCAAGACCGTCCATGTGGCGTAGAAAGAGTGAAGGAGGTGAAGCTCCAAGCCTTGCGGTGGGAATTCGAGAACCTCCGCATGGGAGACGCCCAGCCGGTTGATGAATACGCCGGCAAGCTGTCGGGGATTGTCAATCAGATCCGATCGCTCGGGGAATCCATGGAGGAGAGTTACGTCGTCAAGAAACTCTTGCACAGCGTACCTCCGAAATATCTTCAAATCACCGCGACCATGGAACAGTTCGGGGACTTGAAGAAAATGCAAACGGATGAAGTCATTGGAGCGCTCAAG
The DNA here is from genome assembly GCA_963693085.1 of Alisma plantago-aquatica. NCBI lineage: Eukaryota > Viridiplantae > Streptophyta > Magnoliopsida > Alismatales > Alismataceae > Alisma > Alisma plantago-aquatica. The sequence continues at coordinate 753,614,613 of OY856413.1, forward strand.
GCGCAGGCGCATGAAGAGAGGTACCGCGACTACGATGGTCGCCCTGAACAACTCCTGCTTGTAAAGAAGGACTCCAAGTCAGAGCAAAAGATTACCTGTGGGGAGGAGCAGTCGTTCTCCAGCACTCGTGGACGAGGCCGTGGTAACCCTCGGGGCCGGGGAAGAGGTTGCGGACGGGGCCGAGGCAGTCGAGGTGATTCCAGCAACTCCAAGCAAGGAGACTCGTCACGCGAACCTGCGAGGGACAAAAGTCAGGTACGTTGCTTCCATTACAACACACTCGGTCACTATGCCTCTGAGTGTCGGGGAAAGAAGAAGGAGGAGGAAGTGAATCTTCTGAGGACACAAGATGATGAACCAACCGTGCTCATGGCCAAAGAAGTTAGCGAAGAAACCCTACTAAACGAAGGTAATCTTCTCCCAAACACCTATGCTAGCAGAGAAGGGGACTCTCAGCCGAACGTGTGGTACCTAGACAATGGAGCCAGTAACCACATGTCGGGAAGGAAGGAGAAGTTCAGGGAGCTTAGTCAGAGTATCCACGGTAGGGTCAAATTCGGAGATGGATCCACCGTGGAGATAAAAGGAAAAGGAACAATCATGTTCCAATTTGACAATGGAGAACAGAGATTGCTCACGAATGTGTACTACATCCCGAGCTTGGAGAGCAACATTATCAGTATAGGCCAGCTGACAGAACAAGGGAACGCAATCATGCTGCAAGGAGCGCACCTCTGGTTTTATGACAGGTCCGGAAAGCTATTGATGAAGGTACAACGATCGTCAAATCAGTTGTACAAGGTCGAGATTGAATCAGGAGAACCGGTGTGCTTGGCGATGAGCATCACCGATCCAGCGTGGTTGTGGCACGCTCGAATGGGGCACATCAACTTTCAATCTCTGAAGATAATGGTGGACAAGGATATGGCGACCGGGCTTCCAAGAATCAATCACCCGAACCAAGTGTGCGAGGCCTGCCTCACAGCCAAACAAGCACGGATGTCGTTTCCCGCTAAGGTGCTCCATAGAGCCTCCGCTTGCCTCGAGTTGATCCACGCGGATCTCTGCGGACCTATATCACCAGACACGCCATCCCACAACAGGTATTTCCTCTTACTTGTTGACGATTGCACCCGTTTATGTGGACCCGGATGCTCAAGACCAAGGACAAGGCGCTTGAAGGTTTCAAGTTCTTCAAATCTGAGATTGAGAAGGAGACCGGTCTCAAGGTTCAGACCTTGCGAACCGATCGAGGCGGCGAGTTTCTTTCGCATCGTTTCTCTAGGTATTGCGAAGATGAGGGAATCTGACGACAAACCATAGCCCCCTACACTCCACAGCAGAACGGGGTTGTGGAACGTCGGAATCGCACCATCATGGGCACTGCTCGGAATCTAATGAAGAGCATGCTCGTTCCATCATACCTGTGGGGCGAAGCGGTCCGACATGCGGTGTATCTCCTGAACCGATCAGCGACCAAAGTGTTGCAAGGATTTACTCCCTACGAGGCCTGGACGGGAACAAAACCATACCTTGCGCACCTCAGGGTGTTTGGGTGTATGGCGTACATGAAAACACCTGGGATCCACCTGAAGAAACTTGCCGATCGGAGCATGAAGACAGTCTACCTTGGTGTAGAATCAGGTAGCAAAGCTCATCGCCTATTCGATCCTGTCAATCGAAAGGTATGTGTGAGCAGAGATGTTGTCTTCGACGAAAGCAGTGGATGGGCATGGAGCGAACACCTACAGGAGCCATCCACACTAGACTACCTTCGCGTGGACACACCTCTGGTCATCGACGACAACCACCTCGAAGAAGATGAGGGTCCTGAACCGGGAGCATGAACACCACAGCCATCACTTGCCTCATCGACAAGGGCATCTTCCTCAGGGTCGTCACACCATGGTCATCAGGTGGAGGATCATGGATTACCAGCGAGTGTCAACAGCTCGTCGAGTGAGTCGGGACCGCTTAGATTTCGGTCACTAGACGAGATCTACCAAGATACAGAAACAATGGAGGAAGGAGGACACTTGCTTCTACTGGACGATCAAGATCCCATTAATTATTCACAAGCTGTGAGAGAGGAGGCATGGCAGCAAGCCATGACCAGAGAAATTGAGGCGATAGAAAAGAATGGTACCTGGCTCCTAACTGACCTCCCCACAGGTCACAAACCCATCGGGTTGAAGTGGGTGTTTAAGACGAAGAGAGATTCTCAGGGGCATATCCTTAAACACAAAGCTCGATTGGTGGCAAAAGGATGTGTGCAGCAACACGGCATCGACTTTGAAGAAGTCTTTGCCCCCGTAGCTCGAATGGAGACGATTCGACTAATTCTTGCACTAGCAGCACATCGCGGGTGGAAGGCTCACCACCTGGATGTAAAATCATCTTTCCTTAATGGTGATTTAAAGGAGGAGGTGTATGTCACCCAGCCAGAATGTTTCATCAAGCAAGGACAAGAGAGACAGGTGTTCAAACTGTAGAAGGCATTGTATGGGCTCCGTCAAACGCCAAGAGCATGGAACACCAAGCTCGATTCAAGTCTGCGACAACTTCAGTTCCACAAATGCACCCACGAACAAGCAGTATACATTCGTCGAAGGGAGGAGGACATACTGATCGTTGGTGTGTATGTAGACGATTTGATCGTCACAGGATCCAGATTGGATGAGATATCTTCGTTTAAGACTCAAATGCAGATGGAATTCGAAATGAGTGCTCTGGGGTTGTTATCTCACTATTTGGGAATAGAAGTATCACAACAGGAGGAGCGGATTACATTGAAGCAGACAGCCTACACCAGACGAATTCTTGAGTCAGAGGGATTGCTCGACTGCAATCCGACAAAGATTCCCATGGAACCAAAGCTGAAACTGAGCAAGGATCCAGATGGGGTGTCAGTAGATAATACCAAGTTTCAGAGTCTTATAGGGAGTCTTCGATACCTGCTGCACACAAGACCAGACTTATCCTTCTCCGTTGGGGTCATAAGTCGTCATGTTGAGCGGCCAACCACTCTACACCAACAAGCGGTAAAGCAAGTTCTCAGGTATCTGAAGGGGACTCTTCATCATGGCCTCGTATACAAACGCACTGACGAAGAAGAAAGAGTGCTTGGGTATTCTAATCTAGCAGGAGACGTCAACGATCGAAGAAGCACCAGTGGCATGGTGTTCTAGCTGAATCGAAGCTTGATCACTTGGAACTCACAGAAGCAAAAGAGTGTCGCACTCTCCTCCTGTGAGGCGGAGTTCATGGCTGCCACAGCCGCGGCATGTCAGGCCATCTGGCTCAAAAACCTGTTGGGGGAGATCCTGAATCAAAGCCTAAAACCAGTACGATTACTGGTAGATAACATGTCGGCCATTGCGTTGATGAGAAATCCTATTTTCCATGGGAGAAGTAAGCACATCGATGCAAAATTCCACTTTATTCGAGAAAGTGTGGAGAAGGAGCTAATCTCAGTCGACTACATTAGCACTGACAGACAGAAGGTAGATCTCTTCACGAATCCCCTTGGGAGGGTGAAGTTTGCTGACATGCTCGAGCTTCTGGGAGTAGAAGATCTCGACGAAGCAAGCCCAGCTTAGGGAGGAGATTGTTGGAGATAAACTGGGCGTGCCAGCTGGATAAGTCAGGTGCTAACGGCATTGTGTAGGGATCAAGTAATCATTAGAAAATGGTGGAAGTAGTAGGAGTCCAATTCGGGTGAACGTGTTGTTCAACCCAGTAGGTTAGCGCATAATTAGGATCTAATTCCTTAGAATCCCGGGTCTGTTGGTCTGTAATAAATACCAGCGCTTCATGCGAAATAAAGACATAGCGAGCAGCTTCCACCTAACCAGATCGTCTTCCACCTCTTAACCATCGTGATTATCGTTGTTACTGATTGCAGGCTTCAATCACATCCTTTGTTGGAGATTCTGTTGCTATTGTGGAAGGTGCTCCGCAGGAGAAATATGAAGTGGGGGTGATGTTGCCACCGCAAGACCAACACGTCACCGGAACAAGTTCTTGTTGGGTGAAGAAAGCCTCCATTCCTTATTGTCTTAAACAATACGAGTTTCATGGGTTTTATGCTAGCAGCATGGTAGCCATTTTCAGTGTTAATGAATACCCGGAACCGACACATCTGGTGTTTTATGATATAAATACTGGGCGATTCAGAATGAACCAACAGATCTACGCCCATTGGTTCATGGGCCACATAGTGTCCTGCACTGAAAGCCTTGTCGAATTGAATAACTAGATTGAATACATGATTGTATCATGATAGCGGGTGCGTCGCCATGTTTACTTTTAACTTGACAACATTGTAAACTTATGATTCACCGGCAGTTTACATATATATTGCCCTTTAGATATTACAATCATCCTCATGTACTGTGTCCGTACATTGGCAGATCTTGGGAATCCTTAGTAACTTTTCCCGACCATCATTAGTAAAATCTGAATTTGCAGGTCGTCTTTTCAGTAAGTGCATTGATTTAACTATATCTTAGTTTGCTTTTATAATAATATTTGATCCCCATTATCACATTCATTAGGTGCATGATGAATATAAATTCAACAAATGTTGGGTTCTTGTAAGCAACGTCGTCATCCTTATGTTGAGAATAAGAGGTCTTATATCAATAATATTTGTATAATGAAATAAGTTGCAATAAAAAAAAAAATCTAACGGGTCGGAAATAGAGTGGTAATGTGAAACAATGAGTCTCTTCGTACTGGCTTAAAAATATAGTTTGGTTTGCTCCTTGCGCTCTTGCAAGTTCATCAAATGGGCAATAAATCCATAACTTCATTTTCTTTTGAATCCTTTTGTTCCTCAAATGCTTACATGAACTAGAAAACTTATTATAAAAACATCAACTTCTTGAAGTATCAGCCTTCTTGAGGCAACAACTACAACAAGTTGCAAACAATGAGCAAAATAATGGAGTCCTCCCCGTATTTTATGTACAACGACGAAAAATTTTGCATTCACCAATTTGTTCACACATATATGTTCTATCCTTTAGTGAAATAACATTTATAATCTCTTTTTGAACATGATATGATGTGTATCTAAAGTTGTATGGAGTCCTCCTAGTACAATATTTGCAACATCATTTCTATAGAGTCCTAGTAACTTATCATCTTGAGAAAACTACCTCTCTTTCTAGAACTTGCAGTTCCACAATGACCTTTAAAAGAATGTGATGGAAGCATGAGCTACTGGATTACATCCAATGGTGAGTTGCACACACAGTCAATTTTTTCTCAAATTTTACACTTAGAGGACGTTCTTTATGTGCATTATTTGGTTACGAAGATCGTAACAAGATTTTGCAAAATGTTATTGTGTGACAAACACAATTCCAAACCAACCTAATTCAGGAAAGCATATTTTCCCATCGTTGACTTTTTTCCAATTTATGGAGCCCTTTAAGGTCATTCTCATTTGCTTCAACATTATGATTACATCGTCGACGAAGATTACTGCTTTACTCTGAATATGCTACACTTCTCCCATTCCCTTGTGGATTCAAAGAGAATTGTTTGGGTAGAAGCAATGGGTTTTTTGACCTCTTTTATCCCTTAAAAGCCATGGGGATTTTTTGGAACCCCGCTACCCAAGAGACCAAGGGCGCTCGTAACCCCACTATGTCCATACCTATGTACCTTACAGTATGTTGTTCTCCATCCTAGGATTCGAGTATGTCCCACTAAAAATGACTATAACATTGTTAGAATATTTGCATATTGGCTCTTTTCAAATGAAGATCTTATTGAGCTAATGCATTGCCCAGTGGAAATTTATTCCTTGAGACTACTTCTTAGAGTGTGTTTGACTTTTTTAAGGTTGTTGGACATCTTTCTGCATGTACTATTCATAACAATTGCAAAGGAAAACATTCAACATGTGCCAATGCGGTTTACTACTTAATGGATTTAAACATCAAAAGAAATTCTCATCTCATTTGACATCAAAAGGGAGTGTTTCAAAGGATGCCTCCACCGCCATCAACTGAAGGTTCTAACATTGTTATTGTTACACCCACATCCCACGATTACCGCTAATCATGAGATTAGGGTATAAGTTTGAGGATTGCAACTAATACAAAGTTCACTCCTAATTTTTTTCACTTTATTTCAAACTCTTTGCTTTCTCGCATTCAATCACATAAACAAACTTTACACGGGAATTAAACCTTGATTACTCTAATATGATCTCAACATTAAAGATACATACCTAAACATTCATTTTGTTTCTCATAATTCTGTGTACATATGACAGGATAATCATATACATTCTCTCTTATTAAGGAAACAAGGATAAACATCATCATTTACAACTCACTCACTTCTATACAAGGACCTAGAGTGACAGGGATCGACTAGACTTAATTAATCCCATACTTAACTTATGTGGTAGATATGCTCTGATGCAATGACATCTTCAATCCACGAGTTATCCCTAAAGATTATGAGTAGACGGGTGAGCCTACTCGCTCATTGAATGAGTACGTCAAAGAAACAGTCTAGAGCACTGATATAATTAGAGATATACTATTAAGCAACTGATATCAATTATAACAGTTGTAAGCTTTAAAGAGACTATTCATTCGCAAACATAAATATGTCAAGTTACTCTAGATATCTACAAGAGTGAATCAATATATGAACATGCTTGATTAATCTCAAAGAGAACTAATAACTCAGAAATATACAAAGGATAATTTAATAACTACACACACTTGGTTAACCTCTCATTCCCCTTATTATGCCATGAACCCACATTAGGTGTATCAAAACATGTGAAAGAACTGCAGCAAGCTACGATCTCACTATACAAGGCTTAGAAGCATGCCCAGGTTCCTAAGCATGTCTCTCGAGTTAGACCTCGCCTGTAGTGGGTCTCGGCACATCTGCCTCTCAGAGGCTAATGGGAGCGGTCGAATATCTCAGACTCCACCTCTCAACATGGGTACTCAGGCGGTGAGTCAAAGCCCTCAGGCTTATTATGCATCAATGGACCTACTGACCACTGATCACTACAATATGTAACACAGGTACCACCGACATCCGTGGTTGGTGTTGGATACCTTACAACTGTAAGGAGTTTGTCGTACTGGTCAAGACCCCCACACCCTACGGGTGCACTCTAGCTTACCTCGATCTGGACTACCTCTAGTCGGGAAATTGTTTCCTCCCCACAGCGCAGGCCTCGTCCTGTAAGGATTCTACAGTGTTCAGGGCATCTAAATGTCTAGATCACCCTTTAAGTTCACAATTCAATTATCACATCAACATATCTTAGTTTAGCTTTATAAATTGTTCATTTCATAGATCATCTGATAATATTTACTACAAACCAATTGTTAATCACCACCACATCTCGTACTGAGAAACATTGACATCACAATACTTGATTCACTGAACACTCTATGCTTATGGTTTCATCTACCTCATTCACTTCTCACATGACTCGCATAAGGATTTAATGCGTCACAAATAATCACTAAATAAAGATTGCTATCAACAATTCATATACGATCAACATATGTATGAAACCCTAGAATTCATCTGAGTTTGGGTTTCCATGTCATTCACTGAGATATAATAAATCAAGAATAACATTGAATAAATAAATTCTATGATGTCAATAAAAACACTTCGAATGGATTTCACAATATCTATTCGCAAATTTTCAACTTTCCACTCATATTGGGTTTCACCCTCTTTACTGAAATATCAAGCAAACACTATGAACATCACACAAAATCCAAGATAGTATCTAACATATATGTACTACACATTTAGATAAACTATCATTCATAATCAATGTGATTCAGATAGGCACATTTCTCTATTTAATTATACAACAATTTCAGTCATAGCCGAAAATCCTAAATTTTAGTTTACTCTTATAACCTCTACAAATGCTTAGGGAATTATCATTAAGATGGATCGTATCCATTTCTAATATACTTTTATCATCTGAAATTCATCAAATAGAGGAAGAATCCATTTCATATCATTTTGCAAAAACTTGGTCAAAAAGACAATTTAGGGTTTGTACTCACATACTAAGCAATTGAAGATTATCGATGACTTAACTCATTTTCATGCAATCTACTATTTAAAGAAAGTACCTACTCACCCTAAGGTGTGAAAACACCCTTAAAAATGTAGCCCATCTCTAAAAATCTCTAATACATATCAAAACCCTAGCAAATCAACGATTTATTCTTCCTTTCGACCCGGAAACCCTAGAAATGGGGGGTTATGAAGAAAGAGTGAGAAAAGGGAAGGTTTAATACCATTTAGAATCAAATTAGAGGAGGGATGGAATCTTGACATGTGAGAGAAGATTCACTATGAAAGTTTATGCAAAGAAGCTAAACTTACTTCATTTCATCATATCACAAATAGAGAAACCCTAGGTCAGCATCTCCACCACTTTCTCCTCTCAAAACCCTAGCTCTCCTCTCTCTCTAGAATTTCATTTCTATGGAATATACCACAAAATATGAGAGATACTTGGGTGCTAACTTTCTCACATAGAGAAATTGAGGTGCTTGGGTAATTTACACATTAACCCCTCACTATATTTTTTCTTAGTTTAGCAGTTTTTCTATTATAAAAAAGTTATTGTAATTTGTTTATTTCAAAAGTCAAACATCTTCCAAAAATTATGAAAATTTATCACGATGTCTGAAATGTAATTTTAGAGCTAAAGTACAAATTTCATATTATTCAAAGTTACCAATAAATAAATAAAAATTAAAAACTACACTGTTGAGCAATACTATGTCAACATTTCGGTTGAAGTATAGTTTGACTCAGAACCACATTCAAAGAACATATAAATATTCTCAAAATTTTCTCTAAAATGTATTATTGATTTATCCATATCATATACAAATTTTAATTAAATACAAAATAAGTAGAAAATATGAAAAATCATTTGTCGCGCTACTATCCTGATCAAATTCCATATTCATGTACTATCAAAACCCTATTTTTTGTCACTTAGGGTTTACATTTATCAAACCCTAATTCTTCAAAATAAAATCATAATTTGATTTTCTTGTTAGGTTTGAAAATCACAATTGATATACTATCATTAATCAAGTCTAAACAATGGTCAATCTAATTAAGTATGAAATCATTTAGGTAAACCCTAGTTTACCAAATAAGCACAAATGTAGCATAACAACTCTCACCCCCTTAAAAATGTTCATCCCTAAAGCATAAATAAACAAACGAAGTATATTCAAACTTTCTTTTCAACTTCTGAAATCTTATGTGTCAGTATACTCATGTATTTCATATTAGAATGTTATTTTCAACATTGAGTCATTTGTTTCTCTTCTAATCACAACAGATTTAAAGAAAGCCTTCCCAATTATAGTAGAAGAATTTTCTTTGTCGCAATCAATAATAGGAAAGAGAAAGATAAACAACCATTTTTAATCATGACATACCCTATTGAGGTGTTACCTCAGTACTGGAAAACTGATTCCACTATCTTAATTCATACACTTCAATCTATACTTATTTTTGTGCATCACATCAGAGTTATTAAAGACAATTCACCTATCTATTTTGAATTTCACTATTTTGCCACTCTAATAGAAAAGCACTCATAAATTGCAAGACTAGAAGTAACAATAATTTTATAAAATTGAGTCAAACTATCGATATGAATGATTGAAACCATAAAATTTATTCCAATTTAGTATATTACTCGCACATGTACAATTGAAGTCATATGTAAAACAAATTTTCATCCCTTGATATGCTTTCAACAAACTATACTTCTTTATAAAATTAACATATTGCTAAAATCCATTTGTTGTCTCTGATTTCTCTTCTTATGCATTACAACTTCTTCTAACTTATCCTTCTCATTTTGATCATCTAGAATAAACATCCCTAACATTGAATCATTTAAGGTAAGAATAGATTATTCATCATTCTTGATATCACTACAAGAATTTATTTCATATCTCACTTAACTCATGTTTTATTTCTCCTTTTGTTCAAAACACACTTGTTACATTTCAAATTTAGTTCTTACCCTTTGCTCTGAATCATTTCCATATGGTTTATCTAACTTTCAGATTTGCTACCTTTAAACCCTAGATTACTATCAATGCTAGTTTACTTCTCATAGTGCTAATCTCATGATCTTGTTTTATAAAGATGCTAGTATTCAAGGTCAAACCACTAGTGACATCCCTTGAACTATGACAACTCTAAACATTCTAGATTTGGTCCTTATCAGTAACATGACGTTATTGTGATGTGACTTTACTCCCTTAATTTGAAATTCAAACTTTAGATCTCACAAGTTTCACTAAAGTCTTCCTTATCTTATCACTTGAATTTCCTTTCTCTTACTTGGCCATTCATATACATTACTTTCTTAATTTACCCTACTAGGGTTTCATCACCATATTATGTGTCATCATTATATTCAGTAGATGTGTCTCTCATGTTAGTTGTGTATCGTTTATGATTTATTTCCTTATCACTTCATCCCATGTTACACTCACTTAGTAGGATACAGAAGAGAAGCTAAATTTGAGATAGAGAATTATAATCTTCAAGTATTCACTTAACACAATTCTCATATTAGTGATCATCAAGGAGACTAGACTATTTCACATTTCCTCACATTTCACAATCTCTCTCTTTTATCATCTATATTACTCCCTCATGTTTCAAACCGTTCTTTATTTTGTATCATTAGCTACCTATTTGATACTCTTCCCTATGTCATTATTTACTTTTACTTATCTCTTATGATCATGTTTCTCACTCTTGTGTATGATTCCATATTCCATGCCATATAAACCTTCTTATCATCCTTTTACTTTTATCTAGTTCAAATTCTAAATAAATATTCTCCCTATTAGCTTCATCATATGCATAATACATTACATGTACTTCATTTTGAATCAAACGGCTCATGTAGGGGTTATCTATAGTTTCATTTTCAATCAAGCCTTTTTATTCTTAATGCAGTTTACCTTTATATGAGTTGTTCATTTATTTAGCTGCACCTTTGTTATTCTTTCAAGAACTAGTTCCATTTCATCACCATGATCCTATCAAACACACTTGATATCAACTAGGTTGCTACTAAATGGAGACTTTGAATCAAAAGCTAGTAAGGATGAATACATTAAACTTTATGACAAAAGTACACATTTCATGCTCCTTGTTATATCATGTAACCATTGTTTCTAAATCAAACTCATCATTTCCATCACTTCTCTTTTTGTTTCATCTTAGTTTCTTATCCTAGTCTTATAATTTACATGTTCATTTAGTTCTCTTCACTTTCATTCTTATGAACTTCTCTTCTATCTACTTATTGTATATGTAAGTCTTTTCTCTTATTTTCCTTTTATTGTAGAGTACCTAAGTACATTTTACTCGATTATATGATCCATTCATTTTAATTGATTCTTTATGTATTGGCTTTCCATGTAGTTTTCTCTTATCTTTCCTTGATTTCAGATTGGATAAATTGCCACAATTATTTATATCGTTCAATTCTCTTTATCCATCCTTTCTTGTTCATTTTGTATGTTACATACTAATGTATGTCTTGTATCCTTATCCCTCTTCCTTCATTCCCAATTTAGGGTTTCTTATTTGAGGCCCCAAAGTTGGATCTCAGATATCAGTCCCAATTCTTAACTATTCTAATATTTCCCTTATATTTAAAAATCTTAGTGTATGTACATTCTCACTATGATGTGGGTCTAATTTATCCAGATTCTACTCTTATTATATTGTTAATAGGAGTCATTAGATCCCAGTAACGCACCCTGCCAGCTGGACCAGGCCGAACCTGCAGTCCTGAAGCCAAGAGCTACTCAAGATTAACCAACTCCTGTTCATCTCAAACATGTGGAAAGAACATCCACTTAGGGCAAACTCATTTAAACATAACTTCTGGTATACTTGATACAAAGAATATAAACAATAATTGAATCAACTTCATGATACAATACAATCTAAAAGAACCATATATATTCTACAAACTGATAATTTCAATTCATATATATAAGATAATTTCTATTTATCTCCATAATAATAATAAAAATATGTGTATCGTATTCTATCTTTAATCTCTTACTCCTTCATTACTTTGCGGTCTCCTTACCCTAATATTTCTAGGGTTTCTCTCAAGCCCATCCTTCCTCTGCATTCCTGGCCAAGGCATCCAGAGAAGAATAGGCAGAGTAGCTTGATATTAGTCTACCTAAGTATTCAGATACCAGGACAGGATATCCAAACACTCAAATCTCCCAGAGCTAAAGACACACCTCCTCCTAAATACCATACTTATAACTCTGACTTTCTATCCCAATGGTCCCTAACAACTCATCCTAAGCTCTGATACCAAGTTGTTACACCCACATCCCATAATTACCACTAATCATGAGATTAGGGCATAAGTTTGAGGATTATAATTAATACAAAAAGTTCACTCCCAATTTTTTCACTTTATTTCAAACTCTTTGCTTTCTCACATGCAATCAGATAAACAAACTTTACAAGGGAATTAAACTGTGATTACTCTAATATGATCTCAACATAAAAGATACATATCTAAATATTCATTTTGTTTCTCACGATTCCGTGTACATATGACATGATAATCATATACATTCTCTCTTATTAAGGAAACAAGGATATACATCATCATTTGCAACTCTTTCACTTTTATACAAGGACCTAGAGTGACAGATACCGACTGAACTTAACTAATAGCATAAATAACTCCTATGGCAGATCTACTCTGATGCATTGACGTCTTCGGTCCACGAGTTATCACTAAAAATTGTGAGTAGTGGGGTGAGCCTACTCGCTCAGTGAATGAGTACTTCACAAAAATAGTCAAAAGCACTGATACAATTAGAGATATACTATTGAGCAATTGATATCAATTATAACAGTAGTAAGCTTTACAGAGACTAATCATTCACAAACATAAATATGTCAAGATACTCTAGATATCTACAAGAGTGAATCAATATATGAACATGCTTGATTAATCTCAAAGAGAACTAATAACTTAGAAATATACAAAGGATAATTCAATAACTACACACACTTGGTTAACCTCTCATTCATCTTATTATGCCCTGAACCCACTTAAGGTGTACCACAACATGTGAAAAATCGCAGCAAGCTAAGATCTCACTGTATAAGGCTTAGAAGTATGCCCAGGTTCCTAAGCATGTCTCTCGAGTAAGGCCTCATCTACAGCTGGTCTCTGCACATCTGCCTCTCAGTCGCTAATGGGAGCGGTTGGATATCTCAGACTCCACCTCAAAACCTGGGTACTTAGGTAGTGAGTCAAAGTCATCAGTCTTATTGTGCATCAGTGGACCTACTGACCAGTTATCACTAACACATGTAACACAGGTACCGCCGACATCTGTAGTTGGTGTTGGATACCATACAACTGTAAGGATTCTGCCATACTGGTCAAGACCCCCACACCCTACTGGTGTGCTCCGGCTTACCTCGATTTGGACTACATCCATTTGAGAAACTGTTTCCTCCCCATAGCACAGCCCTCATCCTGTGTGGATTCTATAGTGTTCAGAGCATCTAAATGTCTAATTCACTCTTTAAGTTCACAATTCAATTATCACATCAACATATCTTAGTTTAGATTTCTAAATCAATCATTGCATAGATCATCTGATAATATTTACCATAAACCAAACTATTAGTCATCACCACATCTCATATTGAGAAACATTGATATCACTATACTTGATTCACTAAACACCCTATCCTTAGGTCTTCATTTACCTCATTCACTTCTTACATGATTCACATAAGGATTTAATGTGACATAAACATTCACTAAATAAAGATTTCTATCAACAATTCATATACAATCAACATATGTATGAAATCTTGGAATTGAGTTGAGTTTGGATTTCCATGTCATTCATTGAGATATCATGAATCTAGAATAACATTGAATAAATAAAGTCTATGATTTCAAGAAAAGCACTTCAAATGCATTTCACAATATCTATTCACAAATTTTCAACTTTCCACTCATCTAGGGTTTCACCCTCTTTACTCAGATATCAAGCAAAGACTATGCACATCACATGAAATCCAAGATAGTATCTAAAATATATGTACTACACATTCAGATAAACAATCATTCATAATCAATGAGATTCAGATAGACACATTTCTCTATTTGATTATACAACAATTTTTGTCATTGCCAAAAACCCTAAATTTTTGTCTACTCTTATAACCTCTGCAAATACTTAGGGAATTCACATTAAGATGGATTGTATCCATTTCTAATATATTTTTATCATCTGAAATTCATCAAAACATAGGAAGAATTCATTTTATATCATTTTGTAAAAACTTGATCAAAAAGACAATTTAGGGTTTGTACTCGCATACTAAGCAATTGAAGATTATTGATGACTTAACTCATTTTCGTGAAATATACTATTTAAATTAAATACCCACTCACTATAAGGTGTGAAAAAACCTTAAAACTTAGCCCATATCTAAAAATCTCGAATTCATATCAAAACCCTAGCAAATCAACAGTTTCTTCTTCCTTTCAACCCAGAAACCCTAGAAATGGGGGAATATGAAGAAAGAGTGAGAAAAGGGGAAGATTTGATACCATTTTGAATCAATTAGAGGAGGGATGGAATATTTACATGTTATAGAAGATTCACCATGAAAGTCTATGCAAAGAAGCTAAACTTACTTGATTTCATCATATCTCGGATAGAGAAACCCTAGGTCAACATATGCACCACTTTCTCCTCTCTAAACCCTAGCTCTCCTCTCTCTCTCTAGAATTTCATTTCTCTAGAATGAATCACGAAATATGAGATCTACTTGGGTGCTATCTTGCTCATATAGAGCAATTGAGGTGCTTGGGTAATTTACACATTAACCCCTCAGGATACTTTTTTTATTTTAGCAGATTTTTCTGTAATAAAAAAGTTATTGTAATTTGTTTATTTAAGAGGTCAAACATACTCCAAAAATTATGAAAATTTATCATGATGTCTGAAATGTAATTTCAGAGATGAATTATAAATTCTAGATCATTAGGTTTTACCAATAAATAACTAAAAATCAAGCACTATACTGATAAACAACACTCTGTCAACATTTCTGTCAAAGTATAGTTCGACCGAGAACAACTTCAAAAAAATCCAAATATTCTGAAATTTTTCTCCAACATTCATGATTGAGTTATCCATATCATATTCAAAAAAATTAAATACAAAATATGTAGAAAATATTAAAAATCATTTTCCACACTGCTATCTTGATCAAATTCTATATTCATGTACTATCAAAATCCTAATTTTTTCCGATTAGGATATACATATCAAACCCTAATTATTCAAACTAAAATCATAATTAGAGTTTCTTTTTAGGTTTGAAACATCACAATTGAGCTACTATCATGAATAAATTCTAAACAATGTTCAATCTAATTAAGCATGTAATCATTCAGGTAAACCCTAGTTTACCAATTAAGCATAAATGCAGTCATAACAATTATCATATCCTTTGATGCAAATTTTGTTGTTATTGTGGAAGTTACTCAAAAAGAAATATTAAGTGTGGGTGATGTTTCAAACGTAACACCAACATTTAAAAATATTAAGTTGTTGTTGGGTGAAGAAACCATAATTCCTTATCTTCAAAAATAATATGTGCTTCATGGTTTTTATGCTAGCACTATGATATCCATTTTTAGTATTGCTGAAGATCCAAAATTGAGACCTTCATGAAAGAGAATTTTGGTGTTTTTTTTGGTACAAACACTAAATTAAATCATTATGAACCAAGAGATCCAAGCATATGTATCCATGTGGAAAATAGTTTCATGCACTGACAGCTTTGTCAAATCAAATAAGCAAATAGAAAAAATATTGTATCATGTTAAAGGGTTTGTTTCATTGTTTGCTTTGAGGTCGACAATGTTATAAATTCATGATTCACTATTAGTTTACATATTGCACTTTAGATATGAGGACCATTCTCATATTTGTTTCTACATTGACATATCTAGTAAAATTTTCGCACCTTTTCCCATTCATCATATGTAAGTTTGAATCAACAACTTTATCTTTTTGGTAAGTGTGCTAAATTAACCATATCTTAGTTCCATAGTCATAATATGCATGATGAAAAAAAATTAAACCAATGTTGGATACTTACAAGTATCATCGACATCCACATGTATAGAATAAGATGTTACATCATCAATAATATTCATATAGTGGAACAAGTTGCATCATATCAAATTAGCAGATTGGAAATAAAAAGGTAATGTGAACCCAACACGTCTCCACGGTCCATCTTAGAAATGCATTTTGGTTCCCTCCTTTCCTTGTCTTGGGTTCATTAATCTCTAGTAAATCCATAATTTCATTCCCTCCATAATCATATAGCTCCTAAATTACTTACCAATTTTTACATTTATGTTCAACTCCTTTCCCGATATTTGCATTCTTTTACAGTTTGAGACTTCAACTTGGAAACTTAGTAGTCGATCAGGATTTGTGATTTTGTGAGGTACATTGTAGTGTCTTAAAACAACTTTGTTTTGTGTTTATGGGATGTGTCACTCAACATCATTCATAATATCTAGAACCAAGGACATATGATATTATTGAGTAGTTTCATTGCTTATATGGAGTTAATTGATTGGGTGACCATTTCATTCAACTACTTCTAATCATATTGTACCTCCACCATTGTGCATTTATTTCTACATGATGTATGAAATGGCCCCACGAACTTTTTTCCAAACACATCAAACATCCCCACTTATATCAAATTCTTAAGTACCATCTCATCTCTCCTCATGATGTTTCTTGTCCTATGATATGTATGACAAGTGTTAGAAAATATGTTTCATATTTATAAAGTATAAATCGTCATAGTACAATGCTTAAATTCACAAAGTAAGTTTATTTCTAGCATTACAAGTCAGTTTCAGGTGTACTTTCCTAGATACAAGATAACTGATTTAATCTATCACTCAAAGTTGGGATTTTAGAACCCTACCCGAGGCTATCATATGACTATCATTTGTGAATGGGTATGGATATTCCATGTCTAAATGTACTTGAGAGAGATGACACACTATGATATTCTCAGTTCCCTTCTTCTCATAAATATCTACATCAAACTATTGTAGTAGTATAATAACATCATATTTGGAAAGATCTTGCCTCCTCGATTATCATCAAATATCCTAGAGTTGTCTATTCAATGTATGAAATATTTTAAGATCCTACTAGGTACTACCTAAAATTGTATAATTTATACACATACATTAGAAAATCCTTCTTGTTTGCAGTGTATACAATTTTGCATGCATATTATAACCCATGATGTTACTTACCCTTATGGTGCCCCAACAATGGCTCCGACTACATAATCAGTATCGTCTCACAATATTTCCAATGGTAGGATCTGTTCTAATGATTGGATCAATAACATATAGTCAAGGTTCTTGAGAGTGATAAAGATCATGAGGTATTAATATATGGATAGTATGGATATTATTTCATTACAAGGTAGGTTAGGGCCTTGGAAACCTTGGAGAACTCCATGTCAAATAATCACTAAGTGTAACATAATGAATTCTATAATTTTGTCTTTTGACCCTCTTTCCCATCTTTTCCTTTCATTTCTATCCTTATTGGCATTTCTATTTAATTAGTGGAATTTATAGTCGTTTAGTGAACATTTATTCACTAATTGTAACAATACAAGGGTTTATGCACAAATACCTCAGTGAAAGCTTAATTACCATAATCAAAGTGATATAAACCTTAATATAACTTTTTTATGAGATTTGAAAACATAAAATGAACCTATGTTACAAATTTGGTTCAATTTGGATGTTGTTTGTGCAAGTTATGGAATTTTAGGTACATTTTGGACTTTTATGCAATTTACCCAATTGGGAGGTTTTGTTTGCAAATTATCACCTGAACTTTAATCCTTAGATATTACTTTACAATTCACGAGATTTTGAACCATGGGGCACCTGGTTGCACCTTGGTTTGAAGGTGTTACTTTCCAAGGGCATTATAGGGATTACCCTCTTTATAAATGTGCTTATCTTTAAAAGCTATCAACCAATGGGGTTATTTCTTTGTTTGAAGGACGGTGGGGATGTCCTAGAAGTCTCTAGGGGCTCTTATTACTGACCTTTGGTATACAAGAAGAGTCTATGAGCTGTACTCTTGCATGGCCATGAAGCCTTAGCCTAAGGACACATGGAAAGTCACATAGACACCTCCTGCTTGCCCCCTTCTTAATAAAGTCATGCCTACCCCTTCCCACCTCCCAATCCAAGAATAAATCCTCTCCTTCTCTTTCCCACAGCTTAGAGCATCATCCTATATATTTTTGGCCACGAAGTTGCAGTCCCAAGGTAAAAGAGGGTTCCTACCTTGGTGAAGAAGGCTCATAGGGTTCCAAATTTCGCTATTTAGGATTTCTTAAGCTCCTCCTTGGCGATTTTGACCAAAACTAGTAAGGATTCTCCTTTACTTCCCTATTTTCATGCTGTTAGTATTCCTCCCACCTTCTTACAGGTCGGAATCATGACCTTCCATGATAAAACTCCACCTAGAACCCTAAAACATCTCATCTCCATGCTCTTTTGCTAGGGTTTGCACATCTAAAGTGGAGAAGGTGATCTTTGCTCAAGAAAGGATCTTGGCTTGGAGCAACCAAACCTTATAATCTTGGGATACCTTCTGTTTGGACATTCTTACCTTCCTAGAGGGAATTTTTGCTAATCCCCTTCTCATATATTGCTTAGTACATGCTTAAAACTCATGCTTCTATGTTGAAAATCGATGCATATCTTTTTACCATGTTCCTCTAGGGTTTTGGTTTCTTGCTGTTTTAACTTCTCTAGAAGCTCTAGTTTGGTTACCTATGCAACTTCAAACCTGATATTGAGTCAAATGGTGTTTTCTCCCTCTCCCTCTCTCTTCAAATATCTCTATCGGTTTGATGATGTGGCAATTTCCTATTGGTTAGTATTGAAAAATTCATATCTTCCAACCCGCTTATCCAAATTTGACAAATAAATATGTTTTGGAATTGGAAAATTAATCTCTATCTAATGAAAATATTTTCAAGGTCTGATTTCATGGTTTGATGAAGGGTGATTTTTGTAAAATGAATTTAATGCATAAAATCCATAAAAAATTACATCTTAATCATCATAACTCCAAAACTAACATAAAAATATGTTTTCTTGATCATGAGAACTTAATAAGTTTATTGGTGATGTTTTAAGAGTCTAAATACGAGTTTTTCTAAAAAGGTATAAAATTAGGGTTTCTATACATTAATGTGCACTATGTACTCTAATACATGTTAATACATTGAAAATAGGCAAAGGGGAACTTGGACTCAATTAAAGTGGTGAAAGTTAGTAATTGATATCCGTAAGAGAGGTATGTGAATTTACACCTTAAGTTGGGAATAATTGTGCCTTAACCTATTTTTCTATAATGAGGCTTTATTAAACCCTATTTCATATACTCTTGAATATTTTGCTATACTTGCCTCATAAATCAGTTTTGGAACATTATTCTTGGGTCTTGGTACCCCACTGCCATGCTTATTGATTCATATGATTATTCTTTCCATGACTACTTTTTCTAGCATGTCGATTTATGTTCTATTAAATTTAAAGTAGCAGTACTTATGTACAACCACCCACAGAGGGCATGTAAATAATCACCCTGAGGAATGTCTTATTATCCCCATAATATTGTAGGTGACTGGGAATGTCTTATTCTCCCCTCACCTAAGGTTAAAGGTCTGGTAGGTGCCTCAACCCTACTTAGTTAGGTAGACATAATTATCTTACATGCAAATCCTTTTTGATATAATTGTTAATGGCAAGTTTCTTTTGAATATAGCCTCATACTCTTGTTATCTTCATGAAATGATAAACCCTAGCCTGTTTTTATTTTCTTTACTTATCTTGATATCCTAGACTGGTTTTGTGACACATACTTTTCTTCCCTTTCCCTTTTTGATGGGTGCCTTCCCAACCACCCAGGTGTTGAGCAAGGTGATGGATAAGACAAGGAAGATCTTAGCTTTTGGCTTGGACTCGGTTGATGGAGATGTTGCTTGGAGACAAGATTGTAGTAGTCTAGACTTCCCTCTATCTAGATCCTTTTGTTGTATCTTATTGTAAACCCTAAAGGGAGATTTTGATGTATTTTGTAAACTTTTTATCAAAAATTGAATATAGTCATTTGTTTTTTTTTATTCCACTACTTTCTAGGTTATGACAAAGCGTGGTGGGTGGTCCATCTTGTGGAAGTATGATGGTAGATATGTAGGTTTGCCAAAGTAGGGTACATAGTCTATCGTGTTGGCTTTTGGGTTGGGCTTAACAAGGTGATCTTAATGAGATTAAGTTCCTAGAAGCATAAAGATGGATTGTGACAAAGAGTTGTACACACCATCTATCCAAGAGTTGTATTCAGATGCAATTGTAAAAGGTTGTCTACCTAAACAATCTGGTTGTGGGTGATCATCCAAAGTTGACTCATGATTAGATGAAATATGGATCTTGGCTCACTAGAAGGTTGTACACTGCAATCTTTCATATTGATACATGAGGGTTATCAATTTGATCAAAACAGTGGGAGTGATAATTAATTAAAGGCCTCTTTATATCATCAATTTTCAAATCCAAAGAGCTTTGGACTAAAATTGCAAATTTCATTTTTGTAGAACAAACACTTGTCAACAATAATCACTTTTTGTTGAGATTGATCCTTGATAAGGACAAGCTAAATGGGAACAATTTCCATGATTGGTTTAGGGCATTTGAGAATTGTTCTCACTCAAGAGCGAAAGCTCTATGTCCTAGATACACCAGAGCCAGAAGAACCCGCTCCCACCACACCAAAGGCTGAAAGGGATATTTACAAGAAGCATATTGAGGATGCCATTGATGTGAAGTGCTTGATGTTGTGATCAGTAAACTATGAGTTGCAGAGACAACATGAGAACATGGACGTCATTGAGATGGTTCAACATCTCAAGAACATGTAATCAAGACTAGGCACGACAAGAGAGATATGATGTCTCTAAAGTGTTGTTCAAATGTGTCATGACAGAAGGAGATCCAGTAGGCCCTCACACTCAAGATGATTGGGTATGTGGAGAACCTAATTCGACTAGGATTCCCTCTGAGCCAAGAGTTGGCTACTGATGTGATACTGCAATCGTTGCCAGAATCCTACAGTCAGTTTGTGATGAACTACAACATGAACAACTTTGACAGGCCACTGACAGAGTTTTTAGGCATGTTGAGGACAGCTGAGGCACAGATGAAGAAAGACAAACCCACATTTTTGATGATGATCAGCAGAAAGAAGGGAAAGTCCAAAGGTAAGGGCAAGGGAAAAGCAAAGAAAGGTTCTGATGCTAGCCAGCAGCCCAAGTCATCTTCAACACTCAAAGACAAGGGAGGGGTGAACAAGGGAGGCAAATGTCACCATTATCATGATCCAGGATTGGAAGAGAAATTTCCCTCTCTGCATAGATGAACAAAAGAAGAAGAAGGAGGGTATGGAAGCCTCCACCTCAGGTATCATGAAATAAACTTTAAATGCTTCTTTACTTAGGTATATGATACCAAGATATAGATCTAACATATATGATATGCAAGATCTGAAAAGAAGTGATGGCCTTTATGAAAGGACAAAAAAGGAATACTCACCAACATTGGAGCAAGTGTTTCTGCCATATATAGTAGTACCTTTTAGTTTATTTCAGCCCAAAGGGCATGTAATAGAGTTATGAACTGCTATTTCATTTTTCCAATAAAAAAAACACTTTATTTCTACATCTTGTAATGACAAGGATGTCTATCAATAAAGTTCATGTTTCAATTTCAAATATATGATCTTTTATGAAAAATGCCTTATTTATCCTGTGGTACTTGATATGCATGAGATAAAATAAATTATACCTAAAATTTATTGATGACTCAAACAATTAATTATCATTATCATCTAAACAAATGAATGAGAAATTCATCTCTAGGTTCCATGTTGATGGATAAATCTAGACTCTCTTGGTTAATGAACATTAAGAGATGTGAGTGTCTTGTTTATTGGTCATGATGACAAGTCAATCTTCACTAGATGTAGTGGGAGAATGACTATTTTATTAGGTATAATACATATTGATGTATATACATACCTATTGGAGTAAATGTTAATACTTCAGATATGGTATTTAATGAAATACCAATATGAATACCTTGAAATGTTCAAGAATATCATAAATGAAGAACAAACTTGGTAAAAATATTAATTCTTTGATATGATCAATGAACGAGATACTTCAACCAAATGTTTGAGGACCTTGTGAGTAACTATGATAGTGTATCATAGAGAACTAATGATTAAGGAATAATGATGTCTAAAATCAAAGAAGGAATCATACTCTAAACAATAAGAGCATGATCATCAAACATATAACAAATCTTGTAGAATTCTTCTAAAGAACATGCTTTACACCATGGTACAAAAGGAGATTAAGAATCACAAGTGTTGTAGAATATCAAATTCCTTATGTAACAGATACATCTCATATATCTAGTAGAAAAACACCTTGAGCCTGATGGATAATGATATCCTACAAACTCAAAGGTGATGAATTGGTCATATGATGATGAGCCAATAATCTATCTAGATGATGTTGAGGAACCAAATTTTGAGTTATGGCTTGAAGCCATAAGATCCAAAATGACTTCCATGTGAACAAAATAAGGTATGACCTTAATGGTGGCACTTATAGGGATAAAACCCATAAGTGCAATTGGGTCTTAAGTGTTAAGACTGACATGGATGACATTTAAAGAAAGGATCATGCTTGTTATTGGAACTTGAAGACTATGAAATTTGGAATATGGATATTAAAAACACA
Organism: Alisma plantago-aquatica; assembly: GCA_963693085.1. Taxonomy (NCBI): domain Eukaryota; kingdom Viridiplantae; phylum Streptophyta; class Magnoliopsida; order Alismatales; family Alismataceae; genus Alisma; species Alisma plantago-aquatica. The sequence goes on from OY856413.1 coordinate 753,637,653, forward strand.
TTCCTAGTAGGATTAACATGAGGTTGTGTACGTGACACAACCTGAAGGGTTTTATAATTTTGTTAATGCAAATGTAGTATATAAGTTGCAAGAGATTAATCAATACGATTGATTAAATACAAGCACCTCAGAATTGGAGTCTTTACTTTGATTATATGATCAAAAGGTTTGACCGATATATCAAAATAAAGAAGGGATCTATGATTACAAAGATTTAGTGCAAACGTATTCATATTCCACATGATGATGAGGAATAAAACGAAATTGGTGTGGAAATACCTTCTTTAAGGGAATAAAGAGAAATGTCCTATGTGATAGTGATTGGCCCCAAAGGGGTGATCGGACTTTAATTTTATAACCTGAAACCTTCAAGGACCCCTGCAATTTTATTATAGGGTTGAAGTAGATATATGGGGTCAAACACATGGACGTGTAGACATTTAGGACACTTAAGATCTCTCTCTTAAGTTAGAAAAGCCAAGTTGAAAGTCTATAAAAGAATAGAGCTAGAACTAGTCTAGAAGATTGTCACAAAATAAAAAAAACAAAGAAAACAAAACAGAGTCTGTCAGATTCTACTAATCAGAGAGAAGGAGTTCTTGGATGTGTAAGCACAAGTTGGGTAGTGCATGCACCCGTTCTCAGGCGTAAACAACCCTCAAACACCTCAGCAAGCAACCTACATCCAAACATGGTACGTATTGTGGTATATGTTCCTGTGGGGTTATCCCACATGCTTTCATGTAGCATGACTAAAACCCATCAGTGATATGAAACATTTATTGAGGATGACAAATCAACACCCTAGAATATCCTAGATACCCTCTTAGGTCAAGAATATTCTGAGATACTAGGAACATGTGTGATCTGAGCAGAACCACATAGTGGGCCCGACTGTAATGAGCTAGGCCCGGTCGTGCCCAGGTCTACGGTTCTACACAGATCACCTTGAACCATTCTCATTTCAGATTTCGATCCAAACTTCCTTGTCTTATCTATTTCTATAAGGAATCTCTTGATATAAGAAGAAATATAAGTTCAAGCAAGAAAGAGATCAACCAAACTAGCAATCATAACCACAAAGAGAAGATAGAATAGAAAACATAATAGATCTAAAATAAAATTGATTGCTTAAGGTAAAAGTACATAAACATGCCCAAAATGGGCTACATAGACAAGAAGGAGCTCAACTAGCCATGGAAAAGCATAGTTGGCACTGAATAAAGATGGAAGAACATCATTTGTACATAAACAAAGGATAACAGTAGAAGAAAGGAGAAGAAGAAGAGATTTAGCCCATAGAGGAGAGGAGGCTCTTGCTCCTTAGCATCTGTATAGGCCAGATATCATCTTTGGGTCATCCTCCTTGGTCTTTTGGACTCCTTGGCCTCCTTTCTCTTTGATTTCGTCCCAAACAGTAGGTTGGTGGGTGTATGGAGGTGGAAGATGACTGGGAATGGTAGGATATGGGTAAATGGTGGTGGAAAATTGTGGTAGATGGAAGAAAACTAGAGGTATGGAAGTAAGATGAGCACTTTAGCATTTTTGGACCTCTGAACTCTCCCACGGGGCCCTGGGAACCAAAATAGGTCGGAACCAAAATGTGAAACCTCCAAAAATTTAGAACCCCCCTCCAGGTTGTGAGGGGTGGGTATTTATAGACGAAGGTGGAAGATGGTGGTGTCACCTGCCTCATTCGTGGCCCTGGTCTCAGCCTAACCGTGCTAGGCTAGGCACGGTCATGACAGGGTTTCTGTCGAGGTAGACCCCTGGTTGAGGTGGTTGGGTTGCGGTCGAGGTGGATCCCACGATTGTGGTCGTGCCACGGTCGAGGTGGATCCCATGATTGCGGTCATTCCACGGTCAAGGTGGATCCTGTGGTCATGGTCATGTCGTGGTCGTAGTTGTGTCGTGGTCGGGGTGGATCCCGCAGTCGCGTTTGTGCCGAGTGTCGATTGACACAACGTCTTGGCCACAGTCATATCATTGTCTTCTTGGCCACAATGTGGCATCCTCCTTGGTCGCAGTCGCGACATCATGGACCAAACCCACCCCCACCAGGGGAGCTATTACTTGGTGATCGATGGGCTTGCGTCGATGAACCTTCTGATTGGCGAGGATGCATTTTGATAAAGGACTGGCTATCAAAAATAGGGTCCAAGATATCAAAAGTTTCTTAATCCCGCTAGTCGGTTAGAGGGACCACCGTCTCCTAATTAAGCTGGTGCACATAGTGCAATGCTTAATCCGCGGTTGCGATGGATGGAAGCCTAGCTACTGCAAAAACCATGTGTTGGGGAGAGATCTTAAAGAATATATATATATATATTTAGGTTCAGTGCCTACAAGTCCTAAAATTGGCTAGTTGAGCAACTTTATCTATGAAAAGATGTAAATTACTAAAAGATAAGGATCTAGGGTTATTTTGGGCATATTTATGCTATAATTACACAAAACTATAAATAAACGCTTAGCATAAATGCCTGAATTTAGGTGATATCAGCCACCCCAAGCTTAAACATTTGCTTGTCCTCAAGCAAGACTATGCTCAAAGAACAAAAAGGCAACATCTAAATTAAGCTTGGTGATAAATGGTAAGGCTAAGAAAAATAGTTTAAAACATTAATTCTCCTAACCCATGTCATTTCAGAACCCACCAATCAAGTATAATCCTACTAGAGTAAGATCAAAGAGTGTCCAGGCAAGATTAAACAAATTCACTACAACTTGTCGATACTCATGAGGGTTTGAATTATAATTATAAAGCATAAAAGAATTGTCACATAGGTGATCACGCAGGTGATGAGCAATGAGCCATCATCATGTATTCATGTAGACCAATCAGGAACAACACGCCTCCCACTTATTCAGGTCCTATGAAGAAACAAAAGCAAAAAGACTCTAATGACTTCTGAGGATCCCAATCTGCATTAGGTTGGTCCATGTAATGAGCAACAATTCCTGCAGTTCGAGCCAGTTGGCCCAAAGCAATGAGACGAACTCCTCGTACTGTGCTCGAACCAATCCTACTACTGGGATGATCTCATATGTCTCCTAGGGGTTCCTAGTGACTCTCTAATGAGCTTTCAGGGTGGCACTACCAGGCATGACATGCCTGCGTTCATGAGCATAGTCATACACTGGCTAGGAACCATCCTCAACTCTCCTCAAAGAGAAAACAACGCTCATTTAGTCACACTCAGGCTTTTATTCTCTGCATTCTATTTTTATAGGCTTGGGTGAGAGCTATTTTGATATTTTTGGGATTTTGTGGGCGTCCAAGCCTCTTTTCCAATTTTTTAATTTTTCATCTTTTTGACTCAATCTAAGGTGAGAGGGTGCGCAGACCATCAAGGAAAAACATTTCAGCTTGATTATAGCTCAAAACTCATCATTATCCGCTTGATATCTATGTGAAAAGAGATTAATTATGATTCAAGGGTCCTTATAATAAAGGAAAGTTTGTGAAAAACACAGCTTAGAGTTTGATCAAACTATAGCTCTTTCCAATGATCCTATATCCTAGATTTGTCATTTACAACATAGATCAAGGGAATAAGGTATAAGGTATGAAAAAGGTACATAACCTTAGATTTATTACCAAACTTAAGGAAAGAGTCAATGGGAAAGTCAAGCAAAAGATCAAACAATTTAAGATGAAAATTGTGCATTTAGGCATAAAGATAACCATTTAGATCTAAGATTTGCATCACATATCCTTAATTGCAAAGCTACAAATTATGAAACAAAGTCTTACAAAGCTGAAAATTTATGCTAAATGCTAGGAACATAGAAGATAAACATGCATGCATGGAAGGAAAGAAATAAAATGGAAAGGTGGAAAATAGAGGGTGGTACACCCTACCACCCTGGGCTTAAATTTTTTTCTCGTCCTCGAGCTCTATATGGTGTGAAAAGTAGCTGCTACCAATAGTCATTGTTTATATACTAGTTTGAATCATCAATGTTGCTTGGTGGGTTCTCATAGTCGTGGTGCATTCCATGCTGAAAGTGGAATGATTGTCTGAAGTCCTAGGTCGAATGGTAGAAAGAATGGAAGGGATGTTGGAATGGTTGTTGAAAAGTCAGAGGAGGTGGTGGAGAGAAGGTTGTGTGGAACCTCTGTCTGAGGTATTGCACATCCTACTCCAGCGCATCGAACTGTCTGTTGGAGTTAGCCCTAAAGTCAGTCATCAACTCATAAAGGTGCCCAGAGTTGAGATTTGGGACATATTGCTCCTGCTGAGGAGACTATTAGTAATCTACTATAGGCATCTCTGTGTAGGGACCTCCCTGATATGGGTTGTCATGGAAGGTCACCCATGTCTGTTTTTCGGCCTCCTGAGTCTCTGGCACTGGTGGTGTTGAAGAAGATGCTCCTGCAGTCATGCCTACCTGGCAAACATTGCCCTGAGCGTCCAATAGAGATACATCCATGAGTATTGTCTGACATGCAAACTTTGCATTTGCTGATAGTAGTACTTTGTGCTTGCTCTAACCAAAGATATAAAGATATCTTGTGCTACACTGTTTGACTACCTCTGAGAAAATCAAGTGATCCAAGTCCAACTTGGACCACTTAGCCTTTTCTTGCATAAGTGCCAAATGTCCATCTCTATTCCCAAGATGGAGTGCCATGAAAGTGATAATGCCTGCCATTGGCATGAACTGGACCTGCTTCTTGAAAGATTGTGAAAGTGGCAGATGATGAAGTTCCCCGCATTCACTTTCCTTCCTATCGTTGCTCACCACAAAATGTAGAGGACTGTTGAGCTGAGTGTCCCTTGACTGTCCAGTTTCTCCAGGACAAAATCCATGATCATCCAGTGCAGATAACGAAGTGTTGGGTTGTGGATGTGTGAAGCTTTGGTGCCTCTAGAAAAATATTTATCTTCCCCCATAAGCATCTTCTATTCCTGAGTAGCATCAAAGTCATTGTCCCTTGTCTCCAGATCATGGGAAACATGCAGAGGCGGCGTAAGGGTTTCACGAGTGGAGGAGAGAACTCGAGAAGTGGGTGTGGGAAAGGAAGGCTCGGCCCGGGGATATTTATAGAATAGGCGTGCACCGTCATCCTCGGCCTAACTGTGTCAGGCTGGGCACGGTCGTGCCAAGGTGGTGGGAAAGCTGTAAAAGGGTGGACAATTTGGTCAACAGTGGGAATTTGGTCAAAAGGCGGAAAAACCTGTCAAAAGTGCAACAGTCGGTCAAAAAGGCGGAAAAGTCAGAGACAACCGACACGTTTGTCAGTTAAACCGACAATATTGTCAGTTTGACTGATTTTGATCGTTTGACCAAAGACTACATGTGAAAAGTCATTTGTCGCATAATGCAATAGTTGGCACGATCGTGTCGAGATGGAAAATTTTAAAAATTACCGCTTTTGATCATTGATTTACAAGCGAGAAATCTAGACAAAAACACAGGTGTGGCCCAACTGTACTGGCCTGGCACGACCGTGCCGAGGCTGGCCCAGACGGGAACAAGTCTTTGAGAATCCAAAACTTAAGCATATAAAATGAGGGTGGAAAGTTTTTGAAAACAACTTAAGAATCAAACACCACATGAGAACAACAAGATGTAACAAATAATTTCTTTCGAAAAGATAGACCAAAAGTAGCTGTCAGGGTGAAAAGGAAAAAATTCATGTAATAAAGAATAAAATAAATCTAGATGATGCAAAGGAAACTAAATTTAAATAGTTAGAGGAAAGACAAAACTTGTGTTGACTTTATTATGCTAAAATTGAAAATTTAAGATTAAAGAGAAATTATGTAGGAAATAGGGGGTGGCTTCCCTATAACTCCTACACTTGGATCCCAAATCCGTAGTTTTGGGGTTCGTGTTACCTGTGTCTCGCCGATAGGACCCACCATGTAGGAGTAGAATAGGCATAAATGTGGGCCCTTTCAAGTCTGAAGAAGAGGAATAAAATCTGGTGACTCGGTGAAGTCATCTTTGTGTTGGGATTTACTTGAATTACACTGAAATGAATTCTTCAATTAGCATCCTCAAGGTACCCATCAACATATGAATCTAAATAGGAAGGCCCTAGGATGTCTACACATGATGAGATGGAGGGGAGAGGTTGAAAGTCTTCTAGAGGGATCCTCTCTTCCATCCCCTCCTCTGAACTTGAGGTTGGATGCTCAGGTAAACTTTCATGTACAATCTGAGTAATCCTATCATCTTCTGAATGAGAAGTATCCCTAGGTGAATCTATGTGTGGTTCTACCAACCCAAGCTTGTCGTATTCTATGGGGTCTAGGGTATCTTTATGCTCTAAAACCATGTTGTAGTGGATTGTCCATCATGCTCCCTTGGTGTCAACTCTTCCTTGAAAAGGGATTGTGGACAATGTCGGCTCATGTTGGTCCAGTTTGTCATCATCAGTATACTTGCTCCACTGAGATGTATCGTCATCATCACTTTCATCGAACAAGTTGTTCTAAACCGTGAATGGATGACTACTCAAAGCGAAGTGACAAGTCTCAATATGAGATGTATCACTCTGGTCTGTATCAACATCTTATTCAGGTTCTTCAAATTGACCTTCATGTTGTGAGGTTGTTTGACTACCCTGATCACCATCATCGTAGAACCATTCATGCATGTGGCTTGTATCTTCCATTGGGTGATTAACTGAATCATCTATATAGAATAAAGGGCTTCCCCGGGTGGGTTGGTCTTCAAAGAAAAATCCAGGTGAATCAATTTGATGATCTGAATAGGATGGTGAGGCATGTTCCAATTCAGGCCCAATGGAATGGTTTTGATGATTGTAATCTTCATGGTTGTGTGATGGCATTTGCGATTGAATGGTAAACAAATCAATGAGATCTTGAAGCCTCCTTCCTTGCTCAACATCCTTTTCATGAAGTTGTTGGACTTGAGCAGCTATGCTTTCAAGGTTCGTCAATTCTGCCATGCACTTCTGTTGGGAATTTGTTGTATCAAATTGATGCACTTGGATGAATCCTTGTTCAATAGTTTGGAGTATACTTCTACTGTGGTCTACGATCTCAGTGACTACTTGGAGTTGATGATCCTACTTTTCTAGTAGTTGCTGGAGTAGATCGACATTTTCTTGGAGATGAGGAACTAAGGAGGAGGTTAGTGCATTGACACTTTCTCCAGCTAGCTCCACTGCTCTAATCAACTCTTGATGCCACATCAACGTAGAAGTCGAGGGCTGATCCGCCATCTCCTTTGTTGAAATTTCAACATATGATGACGGTGAAGGTGAGTATAGCTTGACTAGCTGTAGAGCATGGCCTTCAATTATTTGCCAGTAGTCGAAACTGCAGAAAACCTTGAGAGGACAGGTGGACAAGATAACTTGTCTTGCTGAAACAAGATCCATGGCTGAAAATGTATAAGAAAAAGGAAAACTATTCAATATATATGAACAAGTACATGTAAAACAAAAATAAAACTATGCATATATACAGGCTTTAGGATGTCAGAACAAAATCTTTTAGGCATGTAAACATGAAAACCCACTTCCCCGACAACGGTGCCAAAAGTTGATTGGCCCCAAAGGGGTGATCGGACTTTAAATTTATAACATGAAACCTTCAAAGACCCATGCAACTTTATTAGGGGTCGAAGTAGATATACAGGGTCAAACACAGGGATGTGGGGATGTTTAGGATGCTTAAGATCTTGCTCTTAAGTCAGAAAGGCCAATCTGAAAGTCAATAAAAGTATAGATATAGAACTAGTCTAGCAGATTGTCATGAAGTAAAACAAAACAAAGAAAAAAAACAAAACAGAGTTCGTCAGATTCTATTAATCAGAGAGAAGGAGTTCTTGGCTATGTAACCACAAGTTGGGTAGCGTATGCACCCGTTCTCGAGCATAGACAACCCTCGAACACCTCAGTAAGCAACCTACATCCAAATACGGTACGTATTGTGGTATCTATTCCTGTGGGGTCATTCAACATGCTTTCGCGTAGCGTGACTAAAATCCATTAGTGATATGAAACCTCTCTCGAGGATGAAAAATCAGCACCCTAGAATATCCTAGATACCCTCTCAGGTCTAGAATAGTCTGAGATGCTAGGAACAGGTGTGATCTGGGCAGAACCAGGTAGTGGGCCCGACCATTCCGAGTTGGGTCTAGCTGTACCCAGGTCTACAGTTCTACACAGATCACCTTGAACCGTCCTCCTTTCAGATTCTAATCCAAACTACCTTCTCTTATCTATTTCTACAACAAATCTCTCAATATAGGCAGAAATAGAAGTTCAAGCAAGAAGAGATCAACCAAACTAACATCATAACTAGAAAGAGAAGATAAAATAGAAAATGTAACAGATCTGAAATAAAACTGCTTGCTTAAAGCAAAAGTACATAAACATGCCCAAAACGGGCTACATAGCCAAGAAGGAGCTCAACTATCCATGGACAAGCATAGTTGGCACCGAATAAAGATGGAAGAACATCATTTGTACAAAAAGAAAGGAGAATAGTAGAAGAAAGGAGAAGAAAAAGATATTTAGCCTGTAGAGGAGAGGTGTCTCTCATTTCTTAGCCTCTGTATAGGTTGGATCTTATCTTTGGATCGTACTCCTTGGTCTTCTGGACTCCTTGGCCTCCTTTCTCTCTAATTTTGCCCCAAACAGCAGCTTGGTGGTGTATGGAGGTGGAAGATGACTAGGAATGGTAGGATATGGGTGAATGGTGGTGGAAAATTGTGGTAGATAGAAGCAAACTGGAGGGATGGAAGTAGGATGAGCACTTCAGCCTTTTCAGACCTCTAAACTCTCCCACAGGGCTCTGGAAACCAAAATAAGTCAGAATCAAAATGTGAAACCTCTAAAAATTTGGAACCCCCCCTCAGGTTGTGAGGGGTGGTATTTATAGGCAAAGGTGGAAGATGGTCACGGCACCTGCCTCAGTTGTAGCCCTGGTCTTGGCCTAACCATGCCAGGATGGGCATGGTCAAGGTAGACCTCACGGTTGATGTGGTCAAGCCATGGTCGAGGTGGATCTCATAGTCGTGGTTGTGCTATAGTCGAAGTGAATTGTGCGGTCGCGGTCATGCTGCGGTCAAGGTGGATCTCGCGGTCACGGTCATGCTGTGGTCAAGGTGGATCTCGCGGTCGTGGTTGTGCCACAGTCAAGGTGGATCCCACAGTCACAGTCGTGGTTGTGTCGCGGTTGAGGTGGATCCCATAGTCATGGTCGTGCCACAGTCGAGGTGGATCCCATAGTCACGTTTGTGCCACGGTCAAGCCGGATCCCACGATCACAGTCGTGCCGCGGTCGCTCCCGGTCATGCCGAGTGTCGGTCGACACAACAACCTAGATGTGGTTGTGGCATTGTCTTCTTGGCCGTGATCATGGCATCCTCCTTGGTCGCGATCGCGGCGTCATGGCCCAAACACACCCCCACGGGAGGGGATATTAGTTGGTATCGATGGGCCCGCATCGATGAACCTTCTAATTGGTGAGGATGCATTCTGATAAAGGACTGGCCATCGAAAATAGGGTCTAAGATATCAAAAGTTTCTTAGGCCATCTAGTCGGTTAGTGGGACCACTGTCTCCTGAGATGGTGCACATAGTGTGATGCTTAATCCGCAGTTGTGATGGATGGAAGCCTAGCAACTAGAAAAACCATGTGTTGGGGAGAGATCTTGGAGAATAGATGTCTTTTTAGGTTCGGTGTCTACAAGTCCCAAAATTGGCTAGTTGAGCAACTTTATCTGTGAAAAGATATAAATTACTAAAAGATAAGGATCTAGGGTTATTTTAGGCATATTAAGGCTATAATGACACAAAATTATAAATAAATATTCGTTAGTCAGTTAGCGGGACCACCATCTTCTAAGTTGGTGCACATAGTGTGATGCTTAATCCACAGTTGCGTTGGATGGAAGCCTAGCTGCTACAAGAACCATGTGTAGTGGAGAGATCTTGGAGAATAGATGTCTTTTAAGGTTCGGTGCCTACAAGTCCCAAAATTGGGTAGTTGAGAAACTTTATCTATGAAAAATATGTAAATTACTAAAAGATAAGGATCTGGGGTTATTTTGGGCATATTAAGGTTATATGACACAAAACTATAAATAAATGCTTAGCATAAATGTCTGAATTTGGGTGTTATCAGATAGGAATAGAGACCTATAGAGATAGTTCTCAAAATTCTCTTGACCTAATAAAGAGAGAGCATACATTGGTATTCTGTACTGAAGGGTTCAGTATGCAAAGATTCAGTGGGACAAAACTTGTCCATATTACAGGGAGTTAGTCTCTCATATGCCTAGTGTCCCAAATTCTTATGAAGAATAGGAACACATAAATAGATGCCTTATGCATTCGCAATTGGATATATCATCTATGTAATCATCCCATTGTCTTGTATGTATCAGACATGACAAGAATATATATATGCATTCATCATCTTGTATGTATTGGACATGACAATATGATATGCTCATCTAGTTATCTTGTATGTAATGGACATGACAAGTGGATGTCTATCTACTTCCAGTGAGAGTCACAGGAATACCATAAAGAACTTATTTAAGTACTTGTGAAGTATTAAAGGATTAGGAAGAGTTGAGTGTAAATGAGTTACACTAATGCAAGCTTCTGAAATGATAGAAAATGAACACAAAATATAAAATATAAAAGTGAATACGAGTTGTTAAATGGAAATGTTCTGAATAAAATTAAAAGTCATTTAATTCTAAAAGGGAATGTCAAGTATCCTTGTGTTATGAACAGCAGAGGATGCTATATGGATCTAGAAGTTCATACAGATGAACTTATAGATATTCCAACCATTGATGACAGAGTAAAAATACTAAGTCAAACAATGGAGCTAATTGTTAGGCAAGGAATATCAGATGGCATATTATGGAAACTCCATCTCATATGAAATGTCATACATCGAGGAGATATGAAGCATGCAATATACCGACTAAAGCAAAGTGTTGCTAACTCGTTGGATTAGCACTAGCGCAACAGAAACATGTGAGACATTTTAGATATCAGTAAGAATATGATTCAAAGGTGATTGGCTCTAATTGCAAGTGGGAGTCTGTTGGTATGTATGCCCTGAGAGCCAATCATATGATGATTTGATTGGCATACATCATGATTGATTTGATAAATATCAAAGGTAAGCTTCCAATTTATTCTACCTCAATCGATTATGAGATAAATGATGGAGCAGAATGAATGCTTAAAGAATGGCAATACTCAATGTCGTATGTCTTTGGGTTAAGGACATGAACAATGAGATCATACGGATGCTATGAGTATGTACATTCTTGTTATGTCCCTAGTCGGATGGCATTGTAAAAGGTTGATAAACAACAATGACACATCAAGAATAGATTGTGTGTTGGTTGATGACAGTGTCTCGTTAGTCATGATATATGATATCAAACCAAGCACATAGATACATGTTAGAGAATGGTGTATCGGACAGACCCACCATGAGAAGTGGCACATGGAATCATGACACGGTAGTCAGAATCGTCTCCCATAGTGATGGTGGTGATTGTGATTCTTAGACCTGAAATCACTGCACTCGTCGAATGTGATTGGGTACACTTTGACATCATCAAACATAGTTCTGAAACATGGGTTGTTATAAAGGTGATGATCGGGTGGCTTTGACGCATGAGATATATTGTGAGTGATAGATATGGGATTTGTCCCTCCTAAGGGAGTATGATGTCCAGGCCACTTGATAAGCAAGACTGAGAAAGGCATGCACATGCACATGCACATGTGAATCAATATATGATATTGATGTCACACATATCTCAGACAGTCTGCTCTAGTTCAAGAAACATGAATGAACGTTGAAAGGATGACAACTCTATGCCTTGAGTTCGTTCAAGATATCAGAGACAAAGGAATTAAAGGTTCACTGGAACACCAATCACAGACTGTAGGATTGAAAGTTGTTCTCCAACTTTCCTTTTCACTTGGGTAGCATTGATGTGCGACTAGGTATCACTCTTTGCTTGTGATGTCATAAGCTAGTTATGGACATTCACTACCAATGTGAAATGGACCTATAGGGTCACACACAAAGGATTAACCTGGAAGAGGAGTTTATCCATGAATGGTGTTTGTATTGATTACTAAAGTGTTTAGCTACTCAAGAAAACATTCCATTAATAGACTTGACTCAGAATCATCAAGTTCAAGTATTGAACCAACTGATTAGAGTGTCATATTGATTGAGAACTGGATTGACTATATTCTACACAATCTGGACCACCAACCTATCGGTTCACTGGGTGAACCGATCGACACATGATCAGTGAGATGACCGGTTCACTCTAGTGAACCGATTGGTTTAATTGGACCAAACGAGCAGTGTTGAGTTGTCCCGATTTGTAAGAAAAGTTTTTCATTTCACTTGTTCAATTTGATTGGTACAAGAATTAATCTTTGTGTTAATTAGAAACGAATAAGGAAAGTCAATTGTAGGCAGGTATGGGAAGTGAAACGACCAGTTCACTGGGTGAACCGGTTGGCTCACCTTGCCAAACAATCGGCTCAGTTATGAAATGACCAATTTGCCTGCCACAGTGCAAATTGTTCATGGAAATTGCAGGCCCTTCTACTCCCGCACAGACTGAGAACCCTGACTCTGTCCTCTACTATAAATAGAGGGGTACAGGGGGCTTCCCAGACACACAACTCAGAACATCAGTTGCCCTACAAATTTTTCGTCCTCTCTGGTTTTGGTAATCGAGAGAGACCAAGCAAGTTCTACCCGTCTAGGGAGGAACAATGAGGGAAATACAACTACATAACAACAACTGGTTGTGGGAGAGTGTATCGATGACTAGTATGCTGATAGAAGGGGACAACTCCTTCTATTTTGTTCTACAGGATGACTAGAGTTTTTGGTAGTCCATCTGGACTATCTATAGAGGTAGGAGATTTCTGCCACTCAGGAGGACGACAGTCAACCACAGTCCGGGTCAAGACCAGGAGCTGCACAGACGTCATCGAAGACAATTGGTTGAAGATTGCACTTGCTGTGAGGTATAGTCATTGAGCAAGCCTCAAGACTAGGTATAGCTTGCTAAAACCAACCTTCCCATTACATATATATTGACGCGATCTGCTGGTAATGGGTTTATGGTCAAGTAAATTTTTGTTTCCGTTGCCTATCCGACCACATAAAAACCAACAAGACAGTAGGTGGTGGCTGGGTTTGTTGAGGGTAGGGAGGGGTTTTGTTAGATTTCTTGGAGTTCTTGCTACTTTTCTTCCTGAGGTTCAAATAAATTCCATTGAGCACTCTCTTAACATCATTGTCGATGCCTATGACTTCCTAGGCTTCATTGTCGTTCTCTTGGTTTTCTAGGGATTGAAATCTATTAGGGTGTTTCGTGTTGTTCTTCTAAGAGTTGGTAGGTGCTTTCTTTTGCTTTCTCTATATTGGTTAAGCATATATATAATCTTTGAAACATTGCATGCATTGACGTGTAGTAGGGACAATAGAACTTGTGGCTATGTTGGCTTGGTACATGGGATTCTCCTCTCCTATCTGCTTGGAGTAGTCTTTTTCAAGGTGATCGCTATGATGTAGTGCATGAAGATAAAAGGAATGTTCTCATATACAACTATATATTTGTTACCTTCGATCATGACCAGTGGGACCAATAGTTTTGACAATCTAGTTCAATTGTGATCTGATAAAATCAATTGTGGAGCTACTAACTAGTGTTCAAATCGACCTTTATTATGTTGGTCATCTATTCAGGCTAGTAGTACCTCCTTGAGATGGATGTGCAAGTTGGGGATCCTTATCCGATAGTGGTTGATCCTGGGAGGGGTTCCTTGTTATATAAAAAAGAGATGGATGGGAAAGTTGGGGATCCATAGATAGACCACTAGCTTAGGCGGGGTTGTAGATTCTGAAGAAAACTCAAGATATCAGCGTTGTACTGACAAATAGGAACCAAATACCTACCATGGCCCTCCTATTAGAGCATGTATGTAATCGTCTTCACATCGCAGTTGAACAATGAAGTAGTTATTGGCTGGGTCAATGAGGTTGAAACCTCTGGTTGGTTTCTAAAGTATCTAGATTTTGTCTCTTAGGGTAAGAAAGCATATCTCTTTGGAAAGAATCTTGACTATCACTAAATACTGCCATGCTTCAAGGAGATCTTCCCTGGCCTCTCAACCCAAGTTGAAGGATGGATAGCCTTGGTCCATGGATATTATTATATCATCTAGCGTTAGTGAGATGTCACAATCTTCAGCATCAATCTTGATGTAGCCATGTTGTTCGTTGGTGGCTTTCTTCCCTACTTACTTGTTGTAGGAGGGATTCTGGTTCTTTTGGGAAACTGGGGTCCCCACAGGGGTTTTTTCGTTCTCTTAATTTGGCATATTAAGAATATTAGAACTAGACGACCAAGTCAACTTCCATGTTGCTTGCCGCTCGGCCATCGACATCATGGACGTTGGATCTATTGTTGGCAAAGTTTGGAAGGATACCAGTGGAACCCAAAGTAACCAAATGGATCCTTCAAGATGGGACTCCATCTCTATCATCTTTGAAGAATCCATTGCCACCTACTTGGCCGCCACCAGGAGCGCTAGGGTTCTTTGGAGCGCACATCGCAATCTTATTGGTTATTTTCTAACTAAATTTTAGTAAAAATCTTTATTTTATCATATTCATTATTAATTATAGGTAACCTAGAAATATAAAATAAAATATGTTTTGGACTTGTTATAGTTTTCTCTACCCAATGGTATAAATATCATCACCTAAGTTTAGTCAAATAAATATGTGATTTTTATGAATTTATCTTATTAGTTAGATTTTCTAAAATTCATAGCTAATAATCTATAAGGCAGAAAAAATAAAATAAAATATGGTAAGAACTCAAAAAATATAATCCACGAGATAGTATGATTATAGTAACCTAATTCATATATAATAAAAAGGAGATTTTTAGGGTATATACAATTAATGTAAACCTAACCAGAATTTCATATATACCTTTAATAGGTTGCTTGTGAACTAAGATGGAATCATGTTTTGACCTTGGACATATGTACACTTCATTTGAGGTTTGCTGCATTCTATATTATTATTATTGAGCAATCATCTATTTTCCCTCTCTCTCTCTCAGTCCTATGGAAAAATTAGCCTACATGATTTCTCTCTCTTATGAGAACTCATTTCATGTGAAAAGTTCAATGTTGGTTTTGATCTTTTGATCATGTTACTTGTTGGATATTCTTTTTAATTTATTATATATAACTTGTTTTTTTAATTCCATGTGGAAATCAATTTGAGTATTCATATCCTAGCCTTCTAGTGGTGAACTTTTATTATATATTGATGTATCTTATTTGTGAGCATGATTGGGTAATTGTTTATGGGTCCTATGACCCCACATGAACTCTGATGGATGTTCTCATCCCTCACATTTTGATTTAGACTTACTTACTCTTTTTTGTGCTTCATGTGTTGCCTATTACAATAATGTAGTATGTGGATTTTGTTGTGGATGTGCAAATTCCCAAACTTGATAATGCAGAGGTGATACTTCATGCATGTGATATTATTAGAGTAGATGTGTACCATATTGATGCATTGAATATTAGTCGCTTTTCACAAGCTGTTTTATGTATTTCATGCACATTTTCTCATTTTGATGTTATCTGTGCATGGCTTATCATTATAGGCATGTGATGTATGTTTGCATTAAATAGTGTTTATTTCCACTGTTTCACATTGAATTATCATTTTTATAGGACTTGTGTTCTTCTTTGTTGAATTTTAGGTAAATTGACAAGTCCTGGATCAGCTCGGTGCTACCAATAGCATTGTCGATGGTACCGAAACATTAAGAGAAGAATAGGCATGAGTCAAAGATGCTCAGTCATACCAATAGAAGAATCATTGCTACCGACTTGACCAATAGTAAATCATCTTAAACCATTCGATGCCATTGACATCCCATAGGTAGTACTTACTTGGACCTGAGAAAATTATCAGAGATGTCATGCAGCAACTTGATGCTATCAACACCATAGTCGGTAGTACCACACTCACATGGATCTGGGGCCTAGGATAGGGTTTGGTGCCACCGACATCCCATTGGTAGTATGGACTTGTCACAATCAGACGAGATTAAAGATGACATTTAATCTAACGCCCACAACTTAGTGACGCCCTAAGTCAAGCGTATGACTATGGAGGATTTTGACCAGACCTAATCATCAAATTTGTTGTTCATTGTACAACAGAGGAGAGCCGAGAGAAGAGAAAGGAGAGAAGAAGGCTACATTCTGCATGATTTGAGAACTTTCGGTGGACAGATTTGTAGCTGAATGGAAGAAAATCGCCACGTTCGTCAGAAAGAGTCATTCAGAACATCTTCTGTAGGGGTTTTCATTGATTCTTTGATGTGTTCCTCATTTTTCCCTGCTTTGTCTATTTGTATGGCAACTAAAATCATGCGGGGCTAATCCCCTAATTTCTTAAGATCTGGGAGTAGCCTGATTTTGTGTTGTAATTGACAATTATGAGTTAAATTTATGTTTCCCTGATTTCTAGATGTAACTCTATGATTTCTTCATGAATTATATATGCCTAATCACCATAGTTGATTTCTTCAACAGTTAATTTCTTTGAGAGAGGGATTAAGGGTTTTAGATAAGTCACAGTTTTAAATAGCCTAGAGAGGTCTTACATTTGTGAAGGGTATAGCCCAGAGATATCGTTAAAGCACCTAACTAATAATTAAATAGCTATAAGAGTGGTATTTATATCATATTAAGTAGTTAAGTACGCTACGAGAGTGGGTAATTCTTTCTACATGTCCCTTATTCCAGGGTTAGGAGAACTGAATATTCATAAATAACATTAATTACAATATAAAGTGAGGTGAAACTGTATTCCTAGGGAATCCATTCCAATTGTGATCATAACCTCAACAATTTAGTTTTGATTCTTGCAATTAGTCAATTGATCATTCACTCAACTTTTTAAATAGGTCTAATTGATCGATTCATAGTTAGTAGTAGTCTTTGGATTCATGTTTCACCGTGTTCGATATTTGGGCCTCTTTTGGCCTATATACTTTGATACGTGCACTTGCATTTAACACATGTAGTAAACACGCATCAAGTTTATGGTATCATTATTGAGGAAATGGTGAATCCAACACTACGAGTGTTGTGATCGGCCACTCTAGGCCATGGGTTTTTTTTCATTGTTTTTAAGCTAAAAAAATCAAAGCTTCATTCAATCTGTAGTATCCATTTCTCACAAGTGATCTTACTATTTTTAGGTACTAGTGTATGGTTCAAACCAGAACCATCGACTACCAAGAGGAACTCTTGCATAGGGTAAGAGAGTATAGTGATTCTGTGGGAGGGGTTATCCCAACCCCACCACCATAGGTGATGCAACCAGAACAACCAGAAATGGGTGATGGAAATGTGGAAGCTGAAGAGCAGACTGTATGGGAGAAGATTAAGGCATCCTTAACTACACCTCAGTTGGGGCCAATTAGAAGGTAGGAAGTAAATGTGGGAAGTTACAAAATTGATCCAGGGCTGGTGGAACTTACAAAATCATAGGCTTTTTACGGGCACAGTATGGAGGAACCAATGACTCACATAAACAATTTTAAGGAAAGTTGTGATATGCTCAAAATTGATAGGGTCCTAGCGAAACTAATTTATCTGAAGCTATTTTATTATTCACTGGAATTTAAAGCAAAAGTGTGGTTTCTAAGTCTTCCTCCAGAATCAATAGAAATTTGGGATCAGATGATCGATGCCTTCTTTGAAAGCTACTTTCCATCCTAGAAGATGAATGAGCTAGTTGGAAAGATCTATAACTTTAAGCAGTATGCAGAGGAGTCTTATTCGGAAGTGTGGGAGATATTTTAGAATATGTTGAGGAAGGTCCCTCATTATGGAATTGATCTCTATGGGCAAGCAAAGACTTTTTACTATGGGCTACAGAAGGGAGAGAGAACCTCACTTGATAGTGCAGGGTCATGATTTTTACTCAACAATAAGCAACTAGGTGTCATGAAATTCTGAAGAACATGGCTAAAAATCAGTCATGGTGAGAGGAAAGAGAAGATTCAGCAACATTCAAGAGTGTTGGAGAGTCCAAATTCATCACTGCATTGAGTGAGAAGTTGGACAAACTTGTCAATCAATCATATCAGAAGTCTGGAAATTCATCATGAGATGAGGAAGAAGAATGCATGTACATGTGGAAGCAAAACTATAGGGGCGGAAATGAATATTCATGGAGGAAAGGTCTTAAATTCTCATGGAAGGATCCAAAAAACTTTTAGCAGGACCCGTCTCAAGCACAACAGGACAAGCCACAACAAGGCAATGCATAGCAGTAACATCAACAGGATAGGGGGCGAGCAAGATAGATCACATAGAAGACATGATATGCAAGCCAGTTAGTGAGAATGAGACAATTGTAGGAAAAACAAAGAGGGACATGCATAATCAAGGAGCACAGGTCCACAATATAGAGAATCATATTTCTCAAATAGTAGCAGAAGTAGCATCCTCTAAGAAGTCATCCCAGTAGGGACTCCCAGCTAATACTGACATTCCATCAAATAACCAGCATGTGAAGACAGTTTTACTCTACAGTGGGAAGAAATTGTTGAATGAACAAAAGACCATCCCAAAAGCAAATAACAATGTTTGTGAGACAGGTCCAATGTTGTCTACTGATCCACTTGAGCCAAAAACCACGTCAAAAGAGAAGGAAGAAATACAGGAAGTCGAAGAGCCAAAGGAGGCCAGGAAGGAGGCTATTGGAAAAGAAAGAGCGTGAAGCGTGAGGGGAAAAAAGGACGAACGCTTGTGAAGAAGCAAGCTGGTACCTGTCCCCTTTCCTGCCTGTCCTGACCAGAAACAGTTGGGAGGATGATATTTGATTCAGATGTAGTGATGTTGAAGGAGGAAGTCAATGCACTTATTCAGAGGATATTGCCACAAAAGAGGCAAGATCCAGGTTGTTTCAATATACCATGTTACATATGGTAGGACTGAGTTTGATGAAGCTCTATGCAACTCAGGGGTGAGCACTAAACTCATGCCCTTGACCACATTCAAGAAATTGTGACAGAAGGAATCTAGGAAGAGAAACATGACCATACATCTAGAAGATAATTCAATGGTTAGGCCATATGGTATCTGTGAATATGTGTTATTCAAGGTTGAAAAATTTGTTTTTTCAGCAGACTTTGTAGTTATGGAGATGCAGGACGATCATGGAAATGAACTACTCTTAGGGAGGCCATTTCAATCTACAACAGACATGATCCTAGAAATGGGAAGAGGAAGACTGACACTGAGTATTCAAGACAACTGCTTAAGATGTCAGACTCTACACAATCAGTTGGTGATAAAGCAAAATGTCAATGCTACAGAAATTAAAAGAAGAGGTCTCTCTATTTCAAGGGAAGTCATTTCTGGACATGGCTCATGTCATGACAAAGGTGCAAAAAGGAACTTTGGTAGTGAACATCATGTAGCTTACCAAGGAGGTTTCTTTGACAAAGGCAGTACAATATCTCGATGATGAAGAGGAGGAGGTATGCCCAATGACAATTGAAAAGCAACATCTTCCACTCTCACCCAAGCATACCCACAACTACCATTGGAGGAATGCATCATGAATGTGGTGGATGATTACACCCATTGTCATTCTTTAGACGAGTGTGTTGTGTTTTTGAAGATATTTCCATGCTTCTATACCAGGCACTATGAAGATTTAGGGCCACCTCCACCACCATTGATCCCATTGTTGTAGAGTCCTCCAGAGCTTGAGTTGAAGCCATTCCCACTGCATTTAAAGTACATTTTCTTGGAAGAAAATGAGAAGCTTCCAGCCATCATTTTAGCCTCATTAAGCATGCATGAGGAGGAGCAATTTATTGTGGTGTTGAAGAACCACCTAGCAGCATTTGGGTGGTCTGTTGCAGACATCAAGGGAATATTTCCTATTTTTTCAGTAGAAGATCAGAAATGAAGCGGGAGATAAATCGACAGTTCAACCTTATAGGTGTCTCTATCCAATTATGACTGATATAGTGAAGAAAGAGGTAGTGAAGCATCTATTGGCAAGTATAATCTATGCTATTTCTGACTCAAATTGGTTTAGTCCAACCTAGGTGATTCCTAATAAAGGGGGAATAATGGTCAATACAAAATTAGTGAGTGAGTTGATCTCTACTAGATTAGTGACTGGGTGGTGTGAGTGTATTGATTATCATTAATTGAATGTCGCAATGCTTAAAGATCATTTTTCCATTGCCCTTTATTGAAAAAATCCTTGAGCGACTCACAAGTCATTCTCATTTAACTTTTCTCGATGGGTATTCGGGGTATAATCAGATTTTTGTTGAGTCACATGACTAAGAGAAGTTTACCTTCAATTGTCCTTATAGCATGTTCGCTTACTCTCAGATGTCGTTTGGCCTTTATAATGCATCAACTACTTTCTAGAGATGTATTCTTGCTATTTTTTCAGATATGTTAGAGCATTGTCTCGAGGTTTTTATGGATGATTTCTTTGTGTATGGGGAGTCTTTTGAGGACTGCTTTAATAGTCTTGATAGATTTTTGCAAAGGTGTAAGGACACTCATTTAGTGTTAAATTGGGAGAAGTGTCACGTGATGGTGAGTGAAGGAATAGTTTTGGGGTACAAGGTGTCCAATAGAGGAATGAAAGTCAATCCGATAAAGATTGAAGTGATCTCTAAGCTACCTCCACCATTGCCAGTGAAGGGGGTGAGGAGTTTTTTAGGACACACTAGTTTTTATCTACATTTCATAAAGGATTTTTGAAGATTGCAAAACCACTTTCTGAACTTCCAGAGAAAGAGGCCAAGTTTAATTTTGATGAGTGGTTTTTGAAGGCTTTTGAGGTGTTGAAGGAGAAATTGGTCTTTGCACTTGTGATGCAGGATCTTGATTTGAGCCAACTATTTGAGCTCATGTGTGATGCATCAGACTATGCGGTAGGGACTATTTTAGGACAATGCAAGGATAACAAAACCCATTCTCATTTATTATATGTAAAAAAACTCTTAATGATGACCATCTTAATTACACAACAACCGACAAAGAGATATTGGCTATAGTTTTTGTTTTGAAAAATTTCGTCAATATTTGATTGGGGCAAGGGTTATTGTTTGGATTGACCATACAACAACAAAGTATCTACTGCAAAAGAAAGATGTAAGCTGAGATTGATAAGATGGATTTTGCTACTGCAGGAGTTTGATATAGAAATCAAGGATAAGGTAGGGATAGAAAATGTGGAAGCAGATCATTTTTCTAGGTTGGAAAGAGTGGAGGAGTAGGATCTATATATACCCATTGTTGAGGACTTCCTGGATGAGCATTGTTTGCCATGAAAAAAAGGACCCACGGTAGCAAATATTATAAACTACTATGCATGTGGCGAGCTTCCAAAAGATTGAGGGTACCAAGACAAGAAGAAAATTTTCCATTCCTTGAGATTCTAAGTGTGAGATGACCCCATCTTACTCAAATAATGTAAGAATGGGATTTCGAGGAAGTGTGTGTCTGGGTGTGAGTTTGAGAGCATCTTAGCACATTGTCACTCCCTACCCACTAGTGGATACCATGCTAGCTCTAGGACAATGACCAAGGTGTTAGAAAGTGGTTTCTATTGGCCATCACTTTTTAAAGATGCTTACAATTTTGTGTGTAATTGTGAAGCATGTCAACAAGTAGCAAATATATTGAGAAGACACAAAATGCCCCTAAACATTTTAATAAAGTTGAGGTTTTTAATCTAGGTAGAATCGATTTTATTGGACCTTTTGTATCTTCTAATTCTAATATGTATATATTGCATGTAGTTGACTACATGTATAAGTGTTGGAAGCAATTCCATCCCCCACTAATGATTCACATGTTGTTTGCAGATTTGTAGAGGACCATATTTTCTACAGGTTTGGGGTGCCGAGAGTAATCATAGGTGATGGGGGATCTCACTTCATGAATAAGAAGTTTGGAGTTTTTTTTAGAAAGTATGGAGTGAGGAACAGAGTAGGAACCTCGTACCATCCACAAACCCAAGGTCAAGTTGATGTGTCTAATAGAGAGATTAAGAACATCTTAAAGAAGACAATATTAACAAATAGGACCAATTAGAGCATGCAATTAAATGATGATGTTTGGTCATATAGAACAACCTATAAAACACCTATAGGAACAACTTCATTTAGGTTGATCTATGGGAGAGCATGTCATTTACCTGTATAATTGGAACATAAAGCCAAGTGGACTTTGAGGAAGTTGAATTATAATCTTGATGAAGCAGGAAAGTAATGCATGTTAGGGCTTAATGAATTGGATGAGCTCATGCTAGATGCCTACGAAAGCTCAAGGATATATAAGGACAGAACTAATAAAATCCATGACCGCCATATTTTGTATAGACTATTCACTCTAGGACAGAAGGTGCTTCTGATTCTTGGATGAAATTTCATCCGGGGAAATTAAGGTCTAGATGGAGTGGCCCATATGTGGTGGTCAAGTCATTCCCTCATGGAGCGGTGGAGATTATTAAGGGGGCGGATACATTTCTTGTGAATGAGAAGCAGTTGAAACACTACTTTGGAGAAGAATTTATACATGAGGGGGAGGAGTTGAAGCTCCTTGAGCTTCATTGATGTCAAAATTGACCTGATCATTGAGCCTATGATATAAAATAAGGACAGTTGTTGGGAGGCAACTCAATTTTGGTTTATTATACCTTAGTTTTTGTCTTTTATAGTCTTTTTAGGAGTTTTTATTGTTACAATGTGCATTTCAATCATTAGATTCTTGTTGTTGTAAAAAAGGTACCTTGATCTACTTTGTTTGGTGTGCAAGTAGGTAGCAAGTCAGTACCACTGAAAATCATGTTTGTAGCACCATATTTGATGAGTAATAGAATAGGAGAATTTTTTAGCAAGTCGGTACCACTGACACAAAAATTGATGGCACAGGGTCTGCATCAAAAATCATAGGGATGAGAGCCAAAATTTCAGTACCACCGACAACACTCTCGATGGCACTAATTCCTTATAGAGAAAAAATCCATATCACTATACAAGGCTCGGTGCCACCGACAATATAGTCAGTAGCACCAACACCGAGAGGACACTCCAATTTTGAGACACCAAGGGGGTCACTTGTTACTATCGACTTCCACCATTGGTGATATCAAGTTGATAAAATGAATATGTGGGTCTTCAATCGGCAAATAAGATGACATCTATCCAACGACCGGTGGTACTGATCTGCTGACTCACACTAGATGTCAGTGCCACTGAAATTTTGCTATCTACATCTCTATACATCAATGGTTAAGAGAGATCCATACCAACGGTTGACATCGACACCCACAGATCAGGGAAGAAGTTGGTGCCACCAACACTTTGTGTCGATGGTACCAATATGACATGTCAGGGTAGTTCTCATGCTATAAAAGCAGAGGTGTAGGTTGTGATTCAAACACACCCACACCATCTCCTCTACATTTCTAGGATCACTAGCTCTCCACGATGGCTAGAGTCTTTCTCGTGCTCTTTTCTTCATCTTCTTTCTCTCCATGGTGACAAGAAGGGTTGCTTCATCGGCGGAAGTAGCCAACATGATGGTGTCAAAGCTAGAACGCATGACCTTCATCAACGAAGATCAGAGGAAGATGTAAGCCAACCTAATAAAGAGGGAGATCATACCGACGTGGTATGGAGACCGGGCCTTCCTCAACAAGGTAGGCTTCACTGAGAGCCTTCCCCAAGTCTGTGAAGGCCAAGGCATGGTGGGTGGTCACCCTTTCTTTGGTGATTAGCCCACCTACCAGGAGGTCGTCTGTGATTTCTTGGCATCCTAGGAGGTTTTCTACATCCCCAAGCATGGGGAAGGATAGGAGGAAGGATGGGTACGCTTCTGCCTGTACAATACAACCTACTACTTCACATTGGCAGAATTCAATGCCATATATGGGTGGCCAATGGGGAACGTGTATTTCACCCCTGGAGATTGCGACTTTAGTTGGGCATGGAGACTTTTGATGGCCTTACCACAAGGATTCACAATCAACTAGCACTGGTCATCAGTCTTGGATTTTGACCATCTGTTTGCTCAAATTTTGCATCAGTATTTGATGAATACCATATTAGCCATATCAACACAAGGCCAAGGGGAGGTGCAAAAAGTTGACCTTTTTATCCTGTGGGCGTTCTTATCACGAGGACAAGAGAAGGTTGATCTTGGTTGTTTCTTTCTATAGCACATGTTTGCCATGGTGTGGCAAGCTCATAGAACACCCCCAATCCATTTTGGTGGGCTCATTACTCTAAAGTCATGCACCGTAACCTCAATCTATCCACCTCCAACACTTTGAGGACCTCCACCAAGCTGGACTTCAAGCATTTCAAGAATTCTATCATTGTCAGCAAGCATGGGGGTAGGGTGGTTATCTATCGCACAGTAGATGATTAGATGCGGGAAAGGGTTCTCTCTTACCGCATCTTCCATCTACTTGGGGTACGCTTCTTGAGGTGGCCAACGGAGGATGCAGAATCGATGTTAGAGGAATAAGACAACCCTGAGCTAGAGCGACTTAGAGAAGCTGAAAAGGAGGAGACCATGCCATTCACTCAGAGGAAGTTTGTTCACCGGTCTTCACAGAGATATGGAGAATCAAGCTCTACCACTCCACCACCTGCTCAGCAAGATGCCCCATATTCTATGGCATGTATGTGTGGGATATTGTAGCTAGTTCAACAAGGGCAATAATAGAAATCGACAACATTGGCATAAATATGTGATGTTCAGGGGCAACTTCTACAGCAACAACATGCATTTATGACAATGAGCATATTCTCCTAGCCAACCAGGAGAATATGCACACTTGCCTTCAATGGATTGAGAACTATCATCAACCATTCTATGATCTCTACTGGAGCCAAGGGTCATTTGGTAACTACCCACAGCCTCTAGAGATGCCACAATAGCCACCTAGTTTCATTGGTACTTTCTACCTGCAAGATCCAAATATGCCACCATCACCATTATGATTGGGTACCACTGTTATACCTCTTTGATTGGATTTTGACTATGAGGACATAGTAAACTTCAAGCTTAGGGGGGTGTTGGAACAACTTTATCTTTATCTTGCTTTTTAGTTTCATCATTTTGATTTTCTAGGATCCACAACTATCTAGTGTAATCATGGAGCATTATTATCATGATTTCTTCCTTCGTCATAGGGTGTGTGTTTTTGCAATGAAATCCAAAAAATAAAAAAGAAATTGTCATATCCTTGAAATCTTAGTTGCAAATTCTAAAGGCACCATCACCTAGAGGAAGTGTATGGGTTAGTCATCTTAAGGACATTTGATATGAATGAGAAGTTTTTAATTATCCATGAATTGTGGATGATGATGGGGTTTGATCCTGAATTGACCAGACAATTAACGAGACCTTAAATGGGAATTTTAGAAAGCAATCCTAATGTTAACATGTGCACAAGTTTATATTAGAGGGACATATCATAGTTTAAGAAAGTCATTGTCTCTTCATCTAGTGATTCCATCCGCTTTTCATACATTTGATCTACCATCTTAAGATGATCAAGTAACCCAAATTGTTTCCTCTTGATAGCATTACATGGCATAATAGGTGACATGATAGTTAGTTTTAAAGTTTGTACTAGCTATTGCATTGAAATGAAAAAAAAATTGCACATAAATTAGTTGCATAACAAATCCATGTAGAGTACATATCTTTTGCATCATTCATTCCTTGATCATGTCTCATGATTGTTTTTTTCTCTGGAAATCAAGTAAAAGGATACATATCCATACCCCTCAAAATGAAAAAAGGAAAAAATGAGTTGTTATCGTAAAGCTCAAGCATATTCTTCAACCATGCTAAAACAGTGGGTCAATGAAAAAAATTATGAGGAAATAAAGAGGGAGAAAAGGATGATCTAAGCTCAGTTCTTAATTTCTCTTCAAGAATAGATGAAAACAATTGCATGATGCATTCTTTTATTTCACTCTCATCACTTAGATAATACTTTTAGTGCATGTGTTATCCCACCTAAAAACAATAGGCATTAGGATTCATGCATTTCTTACTCCCTTCATTTTGTAGGTTCATCATGTTTATTTTTGCATAAATGATTCAGATGTTACTTGTGATTCTTCATGAACCACCTACTTCATTCCACCCATCGCTCTTATTGGTAGGCCTCAAATATGATTGATATCCACATTCACTCCTATAAGGAGAACTACTTCCAAATAGATTAGTAGCTAGGAAAAGAGAAATGTAGATAGGTAATCACAACTTGCTGTCTTTCAGCTACAAATTTGTCCACCAAAGGTGCTAATCACCACGTTTGTCAGAAAGAATCATCAAATCTAGGGGTTTTTATTGATCCTTTCATATTTTCCTCATATTTCCATTCTCCATCTATTTGTATGGAAACTAAAATCATGAGAGGCTAATTCCCTAATTATTTAGGATCCAAAAGTAGCTCGGTTTTGTTCTTTAATTGACAATTATGAGTTAATATTTACATTTCTCTCATTTATGGACGTAAATCTATGATTGCTTCATGAATTATCTCTGTTTGTTCACCATAGTTGATTTCATGGACCATTAATTGCTTCAAGAGAGGGATTAAGGGTAGGATAAGTTGTAGCTTTGCATAGCCTAGACCGCGCCTTGAGAGAGGGCTTACGGCTATGAAGGGTTTAGCCCAGAGGTATCATTAAAGATCCTAACTAATAATTAATCATTATGAGAGTGGGATTTGTATTAGATTAGGTAGTGAATTACACTACAAGAATGGGTAATTCTATATTACTTTGATATTTGGGCCTCTTTGGTCTATATTACTTTGATATGCACTTTTATGTAACATTTGTAGTAATCACGCATCACATATCTTGCTCAGAGCATATGTGTATATGTTTCTACTTACCCGATATTCATGGAAGAGGTGTTATTTCCTAGCAACATATTTATATTGTTCTAGTATTATCACATGTAAAGTACATGAATGCCTTGCTCTTATTTATCATCTTATTGCAATTCATATTATTTTTGTGTCCACTTGGAGAGTACACTTCTTCTTCTATGGGAAGCCTTGTTATATTTGATGTCATTCTTCCCTTACATTGCTCAAATCGCCAATATATATGCACATACCGAATTTTATGCTGACAAATTCCATTTTTATTCTATTGTGGAGTATGCTTCCAACCCCTAGGTGAAGGACGTGGAGAACATGACATGTAGATGTGGACCTGGCTTAGGAGCTGACTCATAGGAGATAGACTTGAGATAGTTTAGATATCCCTCTACTTAGATCCTAATGGTGTTGCTTTCATGTAAACCCCTTTATGGGAGAATATTTTGTAATCTAGAAAATTTGAATATAGTCATGAAATATTATTCTGCTATTATACTTTGGTTATTCTTGTATACCATCATTTGACAAATGAAAAATTTACATGTATTCCAACATAGCTCTTTAGTGTGCTCAAAATATATGGGTTTATTCCTAAATGTAAGTAGGGAGTGTATCCCCTCTCAGGTCCCACTCCTTACAGGTAGTTATTATCCTAGTCTAGAAAGACATACTTTAACCCAACTGATATTGGTTGCATTTCAATTTGATACTTCCCATTTTGTGTTTATTTCTTTGCTATAATCGCAAACTTCCGATCATTTATGATGTTTCTAGAATTAAGGTTGAAGTGTTGTCTAATCAGAGCAATATATTGATGATGTAGTCATGTCCAAGGTCCTCAAAATGATATTTAATATGAACCACATAAACATGTTTCTCATAATAATACTTGAGGTTTTGATCTACGTAGAGGTTGACACTATCAAGAAAGTGTTGATCTTTTTTTAGATATAGACCCTTATTTTCTCCAAAAACGTAGAGTTCATGTGCCCTTGACTTACTATGAGAGTGA
Source organism: Alisma plantago-aquatica (assembly GCA_963693085.1). Classification (NCBI taxonomy): domain Eukaryota; kingdom Viridiplantae; phylum Streptophyta; class Magnoliopsida; order Alismatales; family Alismataceae; genus Alisma; species Alisma plantago-aquatica. The sequence continues at coordinate 753,665,682 of OY856413.1, forward strand.
GGATGCCCACCATGACATAGATAAACATTTAGGATGTAGCAAGAAACAATCATCCAAACCTAAGAAGATACTTTGTGTCCCTCTTTCACCCACCATGAAGAAGTCATAAGGGATAAATAATTCTTAAATCTAGATCGATGCTTCTTTATACCCATGACTCAACATTGAGAGATCAAGAAGTTATATCATTATTCTAGTGGACTTCATGTCAATGATGGTGATGAGTTGGCATAAAGATATAATCATAGCTATATATTAAAACCAACATCCAAAAGGCTCTTATTGAATATATAGTTTTCAACATAGCATGTTTGCCATATGATTGTGGAGCCTTCAAATTTTTTGGCATGTTTCCTTGTACCACCTCACTTGTATAATGACCAAACTCTACTTTCACAACTTTATGTACATTCTATATAACAAGTCCCTTAGGAACTTAAAGTAGATAGACATTGTAACGACCCCTATTTTGTGTATTCTCTTATTAAGGTGGATGTAAAGTCGAGAGTTGGTACCTAATATTTCCAGTATCTAGATTTTAAAAATAACAAATAATAGTCAACAATGTTAATTAGTTGAACTTGAATTGAATACAAATGTTTAAATAATACTCCTCTAAGGAATTAAATAAAATTTTCAAAGGAAACTAACATATACAAAGAGGTACTTAGGTATATAACAAACTAATCCTCCTGGTGACTTAGCTTATTCCTCTTTGATGCATTCATCTAATTTTTCACATCTTCAATCTTTGTATGAGTTTGTTACTTGAAATGCCAACAAACAAAATCATGTATCAATATATTGTTATATGTTATACATGGGTGCATATAAAAGTGTGCACGTACATATACATTTAACATCCAATTATTTCCATATATAAACTTATATTTCTTTTAGATAATCTATCCCATAATTCACTCTACTAGGGTGCAATCACCTTCCTATCCATGATTGGACTTAGGTGAGCTACACCATGGTAGGTTGAACTCTGAGTTTAGATTATCATATGTTTCAATATGTAAAATGCATTTTTTCATTTACAACATCAATCATCAGTAAATCCTCAGCTAACTTTACAATTTGATATATTTGGGCACTCATAAATAACCATGTACCTTAGCCATGTAGAATTCATGCAATATTTTCCATGTGTTTCAAGTTTATATAAGCAATACAATCAACCAAGGAACATTTAAGAAATCGATCTCAATCAGCATGTAAGTCAACACTAGGGTTATTCATGTGATACTAATTAGGCCTAACTTAGGTCCTATATTAGGGTTTAGAGTCATCTTGGTTTGATATTATGAATAAGGGTATCAAACCCTAATTTCATCATATCATTATTTCCATTGTTAGAAACCCTAATTACTTATCAGGTGTAACCCTAATTATCTAATATAAATCACTTTATTAGATTAACATCATAGCAATTTATTGGTCTCAAAACCCTAATTCCACATATTTATATTCATTACCTTCAAAAACCCTAACATATCATCATCACCATCGTAATCTAGCTCTCATTATTATTCATCAATATTATTTTATATATTTATTAAATGTGATCAACATGACCAACAATCTTATTTATCTAATCTAAGGTTTGTGTGCAAATATCACCTTATATTCATGCATTAGCTATAATTTTGTATCTTGGATCATAATTAACCCATTGAACTCTTTTTATGCGTGTTGTACACATTTTTCTAAGCAATTTGAAATATAGTTTCATTATTATCCAACCTACCAATAATATTTTTTATATTAATTGTAAGATAATCATATCTGACAAATGCATGATTGTCATGTAGGAAATAAAATTCTTATCCTCAACCTCCATGGGCTCGGGCCTATTCCAATGGGCTTATGCTACTATGGCAACCACTCCATCTTGGTTGAGGTGAAAAAGAAGAAAGAAAGGACAAGCTTTCCCTCACCTTACATCGTCGACCCGGGTGGTAAGGAAGTAATTTCCCTCCCTTCTTATTCTTCCTCCCTTTGCATCTTCACCTCATATTGCACTGTGAAGGGGGTCAACCTCCCTACTGACTATCCAATCATCGGTCGTGGTGACCAAAATGGAGAGACAGGGACCTTTGCCACATTTTCATGAACTCCAAGTGCCCTCATCCATTGGCAAGGGATGACCAAGTTAGTAAGGACTAGAGATTGGTCAGAGAAGTAGAAGGCTGAAGGTGGGAAATCAGTAGTAGGGTGTTTGCATTAGAATTGGAGGTAGGGTATGGCTCATTGAACCTCAAAGATATAACAAGGTTGATTATATAGGTGGGGTGGTCAAGGAACCACCATGAGTCAATGCCTTAGGGAACCATCCCTCCCCCGATTTAGGCTTTATCTAAAACTATCATGATAATAGGAAAATATCATATCATTGAGTTCAATTGAATCTCCCAAAACCAAGGAAACAAGTCTTGCATTGTTTGGTAAAGTATAGAGGGGTAATGATACTAGGGAAGGAGACCAACCACTATTCGGCTTTGGTCACAAGGTAGATGATGACATGTGAGCCGCCCAATCAAAGATCAATGGTTGAGGCTCACGGTCGCATCCCAGAACCACACCCCAAGTTCTATATTATCCAAACCTTGGCGTGAAATATGATAAATGTGATACAAAGCAACATTATTTGCCCCACTTTTGAAGAAAGTAACATCTCTTCTAAAAATCTTATAGATCAACAAGATTTTCCAAATTAGCCCAAATTTTAGGACTATCTTCCTACTAGGATTATCTCGAAATAAACCAAGTTGGATATTAAAGTACAAATGATAAATAATCTTTCTTGATATTCAAGAATTTAGCTATTTTAATCACCACGATCATATACAATCATTTTATTATCCTAAATTCAGATTTATCTTTATTTATTCATTATCTTGCACGGGACCATGAATTAGGTCAATTTAGGTTTTTGATGCAATCAGATTTTAATTGAAGGTTAGATAATTGCTCCCTTAATTATCTAGGTCATTTATCCTCTTAGAATCTTCTAGAAACTTACTAATGATCTCATAATGAGTTTATCAATCAACTCAGAAGATTATTATCATTATATTTATGCACAAAATTCAATTTTCTTTACCATGTCCCATTGACATATTTGTTACTCAAACAGTCTAATTCGAATGGAATTGGATCCCGCTCATGAATCGTACTTAGGCCTTCTATTTGACCATATGCTTAACTATCTCCTAATAATGGAATTAATGGATTGCTCATCTTATTATTTTAATTTAAGCCTCATATTAATATGTTTGCTCAATATAATTATTTACTTAAATTGAAGAGTTACTCTAGGTGTAGAGGTTAAAGTCTTCATTAAAGGTCATATTGTTGATGTCTTCATTGTAGTATTATAATGATTGTCTTAATGTGAATCACAATACTTCATTAGTGAATTAATAATCATAGGATCTATATTTACAAAATTTTAGGATCTTACATTCACCCCACCTTAAAAAATGAATTTTATCCCCAAAATGTATGCCTAATCAGGTTAAGGTGAATGATAAATCGAATTAGCCTCAACCATTTGGGCTATCAACCTTTCTTGGATAGGTTTTAGATATGTTGTATTTAGAAACTTCTATGGATATGAAAATCTCTCATGTTACTGAGGTTGGAACCTGAATTGCATCCAAGGGTATCTACACATCATCACTTACTACATAATATTACCACTTAGTGATTATAGTTTCACTTAGTGATGGTATTTGCACCTAGGTATTAAACCTACTAATCATTATTTAACTAGATTCTTGGTACGGGTGAGGTAACACCTCAAAACCTTAGATTAATTTTATCTTGAGGTATTCATTCATACGCATATATCAAGTGTATGTATCACATGTGGCCGCCCAATCTCTCTCATCCATATCAAGATGAAGTCAAAAATTGATTGCAGTCTAAATACAAAGATCATTTAATTTCATCTGTAGAGATGGTGCATCCACATTGTATCTTCTTATTTCACATTTTTATTAAAACATCCTCATAAGTGAAAGAACCCATGAACATATTTTACTTTGACTAAGTTTATTAAATTTCATGAACTCAGGTGGAAAGTGCTTTTTGTCATAATTATTGAGTTTGAGCACAAATCCCCTTAAATATGCAACTGTAACTATTATTTAATAACTTATTGTGTTCTTTGTATATACATCTCTTGTATCATTATCCTTGCCAATTCACTTAAGATCTTTAGGGGTATTTTTACCTTTACAATGATCTCCTCTTGACCCTAAGGGTCTTATGTACATATGAAGTGTCTTTCACATTGACCCCTTGGTCCTCATTTACTCATGGAGGTGGCCATTCCCCTGACCCACAAGCCTTCTGTACACATGAATGGCTTTCTCCTGATCCAATGGGCCATATGTACATAGGGAAGAATTACCTTCTGACCCCCTTGGGTCTTATGTACCTTTAAGAATTCCTACATGACCCTAGGTCTGACTTAGGACTCTACCCTTCCTAGGGTTTGATGAGATGTCATGACTTTATTTTGTTTTTCATATTAGTTAAACCTTATTCTAGGACAAGAGTCTTAAATATAATTATATGTATATGTCCCTTGACTCATCCTACTCAAGGAGAGTCTATAACTTACATGTTCATATAATTCATGTATTATTTTCCATTGCAACTTTTTTAGATTTCTCTAAACAATGTTTTCATTCTCATATATTTATGCAGCCATGGCATTAATCCATATGCACACCTTTCTCATTAAGGACTGGTGCAGTTGGGATTAAGACTTAGGTGCACCATTAATACATTTCTTCAATGCACTTCAGTGCCAATACATTTTTACCCTAGGATTTCTCTAACCAAGGTTTTCACACTTAATACATGTTGGACTTACATGTTCCATTCATTAATGACAACTTGTTGTGACTAGGTAGTTGTAAGGGTTTTCTTGCACTACACCTATACCATTCCATCATACCCTATATCCTTAAGTTTAGGTCCTTTGTGGACGTCTAGGGTTACCTCAAATCTTAAAATGAGGTTGGTCAACTCACCCTTCTAGGGAATGTCCTAACCTACAGTGCCTTCTTAGCTTACACGAGGAGGATAGGCTTTCTAGTCACATCCTCACCCCCACGGTTGTAGGGTTCTACCTCCCCCATAGGTCTTTTCTAAGTCTTAGGTTGACCCACACCAAATCTTTACACTACCCCAAAAAGTGATTCGAGGGTCTTATGTTCATTCTTATGTAACTATTAATTTCCCATGGTTCACGCACAAATTCAAAACCTCTATGTAGCTTACATGCATGCACGTGTGTTGATACTCTACGTATGTGTTTGCATGGGAAACTATTTGTATTTAAAGTGGGGTACCAAAATTAAATTCCTTACCTAGGTTTGGTGTAACACTTGGGCCCACTACCCTAGGCTCTAGTAGAGTTTTAGGAATGACGACTGGCCCCACAGACCACCACTAGCCTTGACTGCGTGCTTTTTCCTCACTCACACAAAAGCTGAGGTCAACTTCCCGACTGGTCATCCATCCTAGTACTACTCCAAGCTGAGCATGCTTAACTATGGAGTTCTTTAGGGATGGGCTCTTGGAAAAGGAGGTACACCTTGGTGATATGGGTACTCCAATCATTCCTAATAAGATCATTCTATCCAAGGCCTCAAATCCTGGAATGTTACAATCTCCCCCACTTAGACTCTTGACGTCCTCGTCAAGGCTCAGTGTAGACCCATAATGGCCCATGTACACCCAACTCCCGATCACAGAATACTAGTGCAAGGGTGGCTACGTCAACCATGGACAATCCTTTTCGACATGCCTGGACCGCACGGCTCAAGGTTGGCATGCCACATGTCCATGTGGGCCCCACCTACCGGAGGGGTTTTGACTCTGATACCATTTGTAACACTCTAGCCCACTGCCCTAGGCTCTAGTAGGGTTTCAGGAATGACTTCCCAACTGGTCATCCATCCTAGTACTACTCCAAGTTGAGCACGCTTAACCATGGAGTTATTTAGTGACAGACTCTCGGAAAAGGAGGTGCACCTTGGCGATATGAGTAATCTAATCATTCATTTTAAGATCATTTTATCTGAGGCATCAAATCCTAGGACGTTACAGCTTCCCCCACTTAGACTCTGGACTGTACGGCTCAAGACTGGCATGCCACATGCCCATGTGGGCCCCACCTATTGGAGGGGTTTTGGCTATGATACCATTTGTAACACCCAGACCCACTGCCCTAGGCTCTAGTAGAGTTTCAGGAATGACGACTGGCCCCATGACCACTACTAGCCTTAAGTGTGTACTTTTTCCTCACTCACGCGAAAGTCGGGGTCAACTTCATGACTGGTCACCCATCCTAGTACTACTCCAAGCTGAGCACGCTTAACTATGGAGTTCTTTAGAGATGGGCTCTTGGAAAAGGAGGTTCACCTTGGTGATATGGGTAGTCCAATCATTCCTTATAAGATCATTCTATCCAAGGCCTCAAATCCTGGGACGTTACATTTGGTGTGAGTAGGGATACATGCACTACTCCCATTACCCCATATTAGGGTTTAGGGTTAGGGTTAGGGTTAGCCTTAGGGAGTACAACTTATATTATATGGTTTATTATTCCCTTGACCCACTAAGGTGTGTATAGCCTATTGGGTATCCCACTCAAGTCCTTTACGTATGAATGGGTTTTCCCACTCATACCTAGGTCTTTCTAGGGTTTTCCCTCACTAGAGGTACATAACTTACATGTCACATTTTTCACATCTATTTCTCTAATTATTATATGTAATCTAATTGATGGAGGGTGCCTTAGTCCCAATTCTCCCTATAACCCTAATTTTATATGAGTAAGGAAGTCCATTTTAGATATTATTTTAGGCAAACCCTGTGTTTGTCAGCAAGTATCACAATGGCTTAAGGAGCCCTTCAACTAAGTGGTTCATATGAAAAAAAATCATCCCACAAAGTCGTAATCCTTTCTAGACACCATTTTCATTAGAGCATGCCATAATCATTTTCCTTATGATTCTACAAATTATTTGAAATTATCAACTATCAACTATTATTTTTGATAGACCTGAGCCTTGATACCAAATGTAATAAACCCCACTTTTGACTATTCCTCAATTAATGTGGACAACAGAGTCAAGAGTCGATACCTAAAATTTCCAATTTCTATATTTAACAAATAACAAATAATAATCAACATTTTTTGTTAATTGAACATGAATTGGGTACAAAAGTTTAAATAATACTCCTCTAAGGATTTACATAATTTTTTCAAAGGAAAATAACATATACGAAAGGTACTAAGGTGTCTAACAAACTATTCCTCCTTGTGACTTAGCTTATTCCTCTTTGATGTTTTCATACAATTTTCCATATCTTTAGTTTTTTTGTAAGTCTATTACCGCTAACAAACAAAATTGCAGATCAATATATTCTTAATTGTGTATGTGGGCGCATACAAAAGTGTGCATGTAAATATATTCAATACCTAATTATTTGCACTTGTACACTTGTATTTTCTTTTAGATAATCTAACCCATGCTTTACTCAACTTGGAGTGCAATCACCTTCCTATCCATCATTGGACTTCGGTTACCTACACCTTGGTAGGTCTAAATTTAGATTTAGCTTATCATAAGTTTCATTATATGATACACATTTTGGCATTATAATGAAAGGAAAATAAATAAACATCCAAGTAGATATTCACGTCATAAAAACCTTGACAAACTTCAGAATTTGGTATATGTGGGTACTCATAAATAACAACATACATTCACCGTGTGGAATTCAAGAAATATTATGCATGTGCTTCAAGTGTGTATAAGCAATCCAATCAACCAAGGTACATTGAAGAAATAAATATCAATCTGCATGTATGTATACACTAAGGTGTCACCATATATTCATGTGATACTGATTAGACCTAATTTAGGTCCTAAAGTGGGGTTTAGGGTCATCTTGGTTTGATATTAGGAATAAGGGCATCAAACCCTAATTTCATCATATCATTATTTCCAAGGGTTAAAAATCTCAATTATTTATTAGGTGTAACCCTAATTATTTGATTGAACATGTCGTGTTACATAGATTAGATTATGTGGATTAAGATCATAGCATGTTATAATTGTTGGTCTCATAACCCTAATCCCATGTATCTATGATTATTGACATTGGGAACCCAAACAGATCATTATCATCGTGATTATCATAATCTATCCCTCACTATTATTTCTAAATATCAGTTTATAAATGTAGGGAATGCGTTCAACATGATACACAATCCTGTTTATAAAACCTAGAGTTTATATGTGAGAAACACCTTATACATATGCATTGGATATACTTTTAGAACTAGGATCTTGATTAGTCCATGAAACCCTTTTATCTACACATTTTTATAAGAAATTTTTTATATACTTCCATTATTGTTTGAGCTACCAATAGTTAGCTACTCTACATCAATTAAAAGATAATCATATTTTGACCAATCCTCTAATTCCACATTGGCAATAAAATCCTTATCCTCACCTGCAATGGGCATGGGCCTAACCCGATGGGCTCATGCCACTTTAGCAACCCACACCACTGTGAGTGAGGTAGAAAAAAAATAATGAAAGGATGAGATTCCCCTTGCTTTATAGCATCGACCTGAGGGTTGGGGAAGTATTTCCCTCCCTCCTTTTTCTTCCTCCCTTTGTGTCTTTGCCTCATGTTGTGACATGAAGGGGTGAACTATGGATCCTCAGTCGTAGTGACTGAATTGGAGAGACATGGACCTTCACCACAATCCCCTAATCCCCAAGAACCCTTATTTGGTGGCAATGGATGACTAGGGAAACACATACTAGAGCTTGGTCGGAGAATCAGAAGGTCATAGGTGGGAGATCAGCAACATGGTGTCTACTGGAGGCAGAGTATGGCTCACCCAGCCTTGAAGATATTGTGGGATAGCTTATATAGGTGAGGGTACTCAAGGAACCACCACGAGTCAGTGCTTCAGGGAACCATCTCACCCCTAATTTGGGATTTATATAAAACCATGATGGTAATGGGATAACTACCAGACCATTGAGTTTAGTAGGATAGCCTAGAACCTATGGAACAAGTCTCTTGTTGATTGGTACAATAGAGAGGGAGAATAGTATCGAGGAAGGAGACCAACCAATGTTGGGCTTTGGTCACGAAGGTTGATGATGACCAGCGAGCTGCCCACTCAAAGATCAGTGGATGAGCCTCACGATTGCATCCCGCATCACACCCCAAGGTTTCATATTATCCTAACCTTGGTGTGTCATATGATAAGTGTTATACAAATCAACAATATCTTCCCCACTTTATAAGAAAGTAACATATCTTCTAAAAGTCATGTAGGTCAGCAAGATTACCTAATTAACCCCAAATTTTTGGATTATCTTCCAACTAGGAATGTCTTGTATTAGACCAAGTTTGATATTAAAATACTGACAATAAATACTTTTTTCTTTCTATTCAAGCATTTACCTAATTTAATCACCTAGGTCACAAACACTCATATAATGATCTTACCTGGGTCTAAGAATTAGGTCAAGTTAGGTTTGACTGGTACCTAGATAATTCTATTTCAATTAAAGACTAGAAATTACTCCCTTAATTAGTTGGGTCATTATCCGCTTAGAATCTTCTATAAACTTGCTAATTATCTCATAATGAGTTTATTAATCTACTGAAAAGATTATTATCATCATATTTATGCACGAAATTTTGACTTCTTTACCATAGATCCAATGGACCTATTTGTCACTCAAATAGTCAAATTGGGTTTGAATCAGATCCTAAGACCCATGATTCATACTTAGACCTTGTAGTGGGTCCACAAGCCTAACTATATTTCTAGTTGCAGAATAAGACAGTACTCATCATTATTATTTTAATTGAAGCATCATGTTAATATATTTGCTCAATATTTCATTATTTACTTAAATTTAAGACTTACTCTAAGTCTAGAGCTTAAAGGCACCATCCAAAGTCATATTATAGATCTCATTATTAAAAATATTACTTTGATTCTCTTAAAGTGAATCGCAATACACTTCTAGTGAATTCATAATAATAGGATCTAAATTTAGAAATTTTGAAGATCTTATAGGCACATTGACTATTATGATTGTGAACAAAATGTTTATATAATTGTCTTAAGGGCATAAGTGGATATATGAAAGAACTTATCTAGGTAGGATTTTATCAAATGTTGTGAAAAGGGAACTAATATATTATAAACATGTGAGGAATTTGGCTTCTTCCTATTGTCCTTCTATTTGAATGCCTTTATGTTGATAAGAGAGTTCTCGTCTCCAACCTTGGCAGTCACATTTTCATCTTCTAGTGTTTAGTTCATTCCTATTTTAAGATATACTTTTGGGAAGCTACATCATGTATCTTATGGTGATTGCTTGCATTGATCCTTTGGATCATGATTAGTGTTCCCAAGAAATTGACCTTGAGGTCATGCTATAGGTGCAATAGTTAGGCATATGTGACTCTTAAAAAGCATATTTGGCACTTAGCACATTCTCCACATTACTGGTGTATGTTGTTAATATCTTGAAGATTTGGTATTAATGCCCTTGAACTATGTGTAGAATGCATTAAAGTGTGTAATGAACTGAGATCCTTTTGTGTTTGGATGATAATCTTGTATTTTGAAAGTCAGATAGATTTTTATTGCCTTAATCCAATGACAATTTTAAGCACATGTGGATCGATGTATGTAGTTCTTGAATTATTTTGGTGCTATGTAAATTATATTAATGTTATTCTCTAGGCATGTGTTTACATAACTCACTCTTTCGTAGTGTGGGTGTGTACCGAACCTAAAAGATTCCCTTGGAATGGATGATCCTACAGTCGCATGAAATAATAGGATAATAGATGAATGATGAAATATAAATCTTTCAAAGTTTCCACTTGGTTTTATTTGCAAAATAAAGAAAACATAAATAAGTAGGAGAAGACGAAAGAACCAACTTTAACTCCACGTGAGGGTAGATAAGAAAAGTATGTGTAGTCTTAGACACTGGACTCAATGTTCTTGTTGTGAGTGGAAAAGGTTATATCACCCTTATATCACCAATTAAACTGGTATTGCATTTTTATTAAACATTTTGGATTAAAACAACAATGATCGAGGTTATTATTAATGAAAACGACATAAAACCTAGGAAAGAACATCTTTTTTGTTGTTGAACCATTGGGGCTAGAGATGCTCGTGACTTTCCCATCATTGTGGTCCCACTCATCTCAAGACCTCCCACAACAGAGATACATCCTTGGCAGTTGGGACCAATGCATAGGAAGAGAGAGAGAGAGCGAAAGAGACTCAATAGAATAAGATGTGGACCTTTTGAAAGCGGTGTTTTAGAGATGAGTTTCAATTAATCAACTAACAATAGTTATGAATGTAGTAGAGATAATAATAGTTGTTATTTGTTGAGTAGCCTTGCAAAGTTTAGAAAGTATGTGGTGTTAGAGAAAGGATCCTCTAAACATGGGCAATGAAAAATAATAAAAGGCGAGATAGTTGATCCTTAGGATTCAGGTAGGTCCAAATGGGCTATTCATATAGTGGATACGAGTGGTATTATAGGTAGATTTTAGGATTTGAGTCTCTAGACATGTAGGCACATCACATCAATGCACCTCGCATGTGTGGCACACGGGTTGAGGCAAACTACTATGTGTCACATGGAGGATAGCTTTGATCCTCTAGGTGGATCGTGCTGGAAACCACATGTCTCCCAAATTTCTAGATATTTTAGGAATATTCGAAGGAAAACCGAGTAGAACTTGGATTTCAAATAAAATATAATAAAATACTGAAAGAGATAGAAAAATATGTCAGTTCATGATTATCCTTCATTATTACTACAGAAATGTGTATTTAATTTGAGAAAAAAGGCAATTGAATATTTGTGGGGAAAAAGAATATTGTATTCAAGATAATTCAATTGGGAAATTTATAGAAAAGTCTTATAAAAAGTAGAACTAGTGGGTAAATTTCACTAGAGCCTGAGATAGAGTATTTATATATAGAAAACCCAAAATAGGTAAAAGTGGGTGAAAATGAATAGATTAAATAGTTGGAATATATGGCAAAAAGGATAACATGCAAAAAATATGGAAAAGTGGAAATGAACTCCATCATTAACCATTAAATTTACAATAATCATGATTTTTTGCTGAGTGAGTAAAAATGGGTTTCAACAGTTTGATCTTCTCAAGGTAAGGTTTGAGATAAGAATGAGAAGCATAGGCTTGAGACAAGTATGACCGTCAATTTTTGTTTTGAAAAGCCAAAAAGGTTGTACTCGTCAAGGATATTGATAACACCAAATTTTGTGATGTTTTTGGCCCTTATTTTGTTATCAAATATGCCCTTTTAAATTGTTTTCCTCTCCTTTTTGTCATGTTTTTGCATAAACAGGCCACGCTACGCTCTTAACTCAATATTATCATCTTTTGTAGAGTTTTCCTCGTTTTTCGACTCATTTATCAGCAAAAAGGCTCGTCCCGGCCCACAAACGTGTTCCACCTGCATCGGCCTTCTTACCAACCAGCTGGCCGATACGCTCGCTGCCCGACATAGGGCAGCACAATACACTACCGCACGATATGAGGGTGCCGCGCAAGGAGAGGACGAACGGTATGTCATTTACCCGACAGGGAGCCGTATATCACCACGACTGCTGAAACGTGTCGCACGATATAAGCCACCCACCGGTAGGCGCCACTCGTCACGATGACGACACGCTTACAGCCCGACATCCTTGTGTCGGGCGACACGCATATCGGGCATCCCCGAATCCACAATGATAGAGCTGATGAAGGATATGTGGCGTCCGAAGAACCACAACTTCCCCCAACCGCTGCCTATAAATAGCAGCTATAGGACTCCGATGGGACAGGTCGGAATCTCTTGAAAGCCAACTTGGGAAAGCATCTGGAGCTAGTGTGTCGTGCCTCAGAGGTGTATCGGGCGATATTAGGTGAGCACTTCCCCAACCTGAGAGGGAGGGAATGGTTCACTTAGGATTGGCCATGGGCACCGCAGCATACCGATATCGGCCAACAAGGACACCCGATATGAGTACCCGATACTCTAAGCAAAACTCTGGCCTGACACGATACCAAGCTCGATACGCATCACCAGTCACGGCGTGTCGCCCGAGAGGGTGCCACCCGACGTGATCGTATCAGGCATGAGTGCCCCACACGATACGTCCGTCGTCACAGCCTATCGCCCGAGAGGGTTCCGCCCAATGCAGGCGTATCGGGCAAGGCTCCCGCCTGGTATCGGGCTGGAGGGATCTTGAGGATCTACAACTGCTTGTCGCCCTTCTAAATCAAGAATGTGATATTTATCTTTACTTATTTCAGTCATTTACTTTCTTTACTTATGCAATGTAACCATACCACTTTTATGCTAATCAAATTAAAAGAGTTTAAATTATCTGTTGCTTTATGTTTGGTCCCTTTTGTTGGATGATTGTTCTGTTTAACATCCAAACTCTAGCTTGTACGCTTGGATCACGTTTCGACTAGCTACCAAATCATTTCCTGTTGCAGCAGCCTCGAGAGAGGTGTTGTGGCTCTAGTGTTTGGTCTGATATGGGAGTATGAGAGTGCCCAGGATCGGAGTTGCTTTAGTAACCTTTCCACTCTAACTTAAGACCAGCAACCTCGAGAGAGGTGTTGATGCTTAGTTAGAGGTACCCGCTTCGAGAGAAGGGGTAAAGGATGTTTCTGCTGCCGCTCATTTTACCTAAGCTTTCTCCTTCGTTCCTTACTAAAAGCAATAGTATTATCCTCTATGTTTCCGTTGCGTGAAAAACCTAAAAACTAATAAACCTTTAAAACCTTATTTTTCCTCGTAGCTCCAGTTGGAGATAGTTTTCTTTTATTTTATCGATCTTAACTTGTTGTTCCCTTGGGGAACTTTATACTCTCCTTACCCATACCAGAGTGTAACGTGTCAATTTCGCATTCCCAATACTACCACCCTTGTCCCTGTGTTTGACCCCGTATATCTACTTCGACCCCGTAATAAAGTTGTGGGGGCCTAGAAGGTTTCGGGTTATAAATTTAAAAGTCTGACTACTTCAAATCCGCTCCCTTTTCGGACACACGATTTCGGTCGGTCAACTTTTTGGCGCCGTTGTCGGGGAAGAGGCAAAATGGTACTATTGACGAACCCGAATCCACTAACTACACTCCAGTGCCTCAAGCTTAGAAATGAGCTTGACAACCCTCTCTTTTTTCCTTTTTTATATATATATTTAAAAAAAACCTGAAATGAGTAGTTCATATGCAGGTTTTCTAACTTGATTTTACGTGCTATTCAGGTACTCAGGAAAGAAGCATTCTTCTCATCTGAGCACTGACATCACTAGACATGCCACCTCGTGTTGAACCACCTCTTTCAGAGGGTGAGCGAAATGCGAGAGTTCGACCTCACTCGCCTCCGCCTGAAGACAATGACCGTTATGACGGCAATCATCAATATGAAGATCCTGAAACAGAACAATTCGAGGATGACCATCGTCGGGAGAGATGTCGTCATCACAGGAGGCACAGAAGAAACCAAAATAATCAAGATCAGAACCAGGGAGATAGTGATAGTGACGATTCCAATGAAGGAGAAAAGACCCTCAGGGAGTTAGCTGCCACAAAGGCTAATAATTCAAGATGTTCTGTTGTCATCCCGAGGTTCAACGCAACAAACTTTGAGCTAAAACCATCTGTCATCTCTATGATCTAGAACAAGAGCTTCAGAGGGAACTCAAAGAATGATAATCCCTATCACCATCTAAATGCTTTTAAAAACATCTATGACACCATTAAGATGTGGGGAGTCCTACAGGAGGTGATTTATTGCAAGGGTTTCATCTTTTCTTTAGAATATAAGGCTCTATCCTGGTACCTTGGGATACCACACCAAGCTCTTAACGGATGGAGTGCGCTGGTAGATGCCTTTGTAAATAAGTTTTATCCTACATAGAAGATTGTCTGGAATAGACAGAGGATCATGTCTTTCATGCAAAAGCCGAACTAAAATCTACATGATGCCTGTGAACGATATCAAGAATATCAGGGGGATTTCCCTCATCACAACTATAAGAAGGGTTTCTTGATAACTACCTTATACAACGGTCTAACCCCTGAGGAAAGGGTTTTGCTGAATGCAGCAGCAGGCAGTGACTTTCTGGGGAAGAAGCCTAGCAGATCCAAAAAGATCATTGAGAACATGGCCGAGTTACAAGCCGACACCGACTACGACAGATTTGACAGAGGATATGCTAAGAAGGGTAGTAACGGACCTTCAGTCGAATCCAAGGCTCTGGAAGCTATCACCTCTCAGATCCAGAAGATAGCCACTGATGTCAAACAGCTCTGAGTGGAAAAGGGAAGAAACAAGTTGAGAAAGTCATGAAGTGTGTCACCTACGGAGAAGGTGGACACGGTGTTGATAACTTTATCTACACCCGACCTGACGAGTCAACTGAAAGCGAATCCGAGGCTGAGAAAGTTGAGAACGTCTCCTTTGTCAATTTCAAGAGACCGGATCACCCTAATTTTAGTTACGGCAACAAGGATGCGGCCGAAAACTTGCATCAGTTGCATAACCCCACCAAGCAACCCCAAGGTTTCGAGAAAAGAGGGGGGCAAAGTCAGTTCACCAGAACTACTTCTTTCCAGTCGAACAAGGCAAATTTCCAAGGACAAGGAAAGTACCAAGGTCGCCAAGCGGCAAACACCAGTCAACGTCAAAGTCAAGCCAAGGAGCAAGGTCAAGACAAGATTTTGAACCAACCAGACTTGGTTGGCCAGTTGTTCGATTTTGTAAAAAGACAAGATACCATTAATAACCAGCTAGCACAAAGCGCGCTTTCAAATTCGGGAGCTCTGAACACAATGCAAGTCTAGATGGCGGACATGCTGCGCACCAACGCCAAATCAATCAGCAGTTGGCCCAGATGGCCGAATTGATAAAGAATCCCTCGGGTAAGATACCCTCCAACACCGAATCTGTCAAAATGGCAGTGCTGAGATTAGGAAAGACAGTAGAACATCATGAAGAAGCCAGATCAGAGGAACCTAAACCGAGGAATGCGATTGATAATCCCACAGAATAAGTCAATCAGCAAGCTCTTGACAGAGAACCTGAACCAAGATCCTTTGAGGAACTATCTGGTAAGAGAAGCCCTTACTCTCCCAAGTTGTCTTTTCCCTACAAACTGATAAAGGCACACCTTAAGAAGCGTCATGAGAAGTTCATGGAATCAGTAAAGAAACTTCATCTCGAAGTACCTTTTTTGGACGCTTTAGAAGAAATGCCTACTTATGCTAAGTTTTTCAAAGATTTGATTACCAAGAAGAGAAGAGGAGGAAGAATCGAGACAGTGCATCTAGCAAGTATGTCCTCTGCTTTTGTCAAATCAGGTTTCACAAAAAGAAAGACCCAGGGGCTTTCACCATTCTATTCACCATTGGAGATAATGTCGAACGAAAAGGTCTTGGTGATTTAGGGGCCACCATCAGCCTTATGCCCCTAAGCTTCGTGCAGAGATTAGGTTTGACTAATATGGTCAAAACCAATATGAGGATTGAATTAGCAAATCATACCTTTAAAAGGCTTGTTGGTGTTGTTGAAGATGTACCGATCCGAGTAGGGAGTTTCTTCATTCCTTGTGATATCATTGTCATTGATACTGTGGAGGACCATGGCTGTCCTATCATCTTTGGACGTCCTTTCCTAGCTACAGGAAGGGCGTTGATTGATGTCACTGAGGGAATAATCACTCTAAGGGTCGGAAACGACCACTTAGATTTCAAAGTGAAGGATGCGATGAAAGGACCATCCCTGTTAGAGTCTTCTTGCTTTGCGGAAAGCTACAACCAGTTCTGCGAAGAGGTAGAAGAAGACATCCTCATGATAGACCCTCTTGTAAGAGCAATAAGCAATCAAGATTCCGATTCTGAAAATCTAGAAGTTGTCGAGTTTCTTAACTATCTTAACCAGTCTGATGAAGACCTGAACGACGAGGAAGATGTAGTAGAAACAGTTAAGTTTGCCTCTCTTGAGGAGGCGCCGGAAGAAAAGTCACTGAAAGCTAAACCTGAGTTGATGAAGTTACCTGAAGGGTTGAAGTATGAATTCCTAGATCGAGAGGAGAAGAATCTTGTCATCGTCAATTCCCATCTTACAAAGGACCAATTGGGCAAACTTCTTGAGGAGTTGAGACTCCACAGGAAGGCTATAGGATACTCGATAGAGGATATCAAAGGCCTTAGCCCTGCATTTTGTATGCATCGCATCAATCTGGAAGAGTCTGCTAAGCCTCTGGCTCAACCCCAGAGAAAATTAAACCAGATGCTGAAAGAAGTGGTGAAGAAAGAAGTAATCAGATTGAGGGATGTTGGGATCATTTACCCGATCAGTGACAGTAATTGGGTGAGCCCGATCCACATAGTACCCAAGAAAGGTGGTATGACAGTAGTTAAAGGAGATAAAGGCGATGAAGTGGCGGTTCGGACCGTCACGGGATGGAGGATGTGCATTGACTACCGAAAACTGAACCTAGCCACGAAAAAGGATCATTATCCTCTTCCTTTCATTGATCAAGTTCTTGAAAGATTAGCACATCATGACTATTTCTGTTTCTTGGATGGTTTTTCAGGGTTTTATCAAGTCCCCATCCTGCTAGATGACCAAGAGAAAACAATTTTTACCTATCTCTATGGCACCTACACCTTCAGCCTGTGCAATGCTCCCGCAACGTTTCAGTATTGCATGATATCGATGTTCTCGGATTTTCTTGAGGATATTGTGGAAGTTTTCATGGATGATTTTTCTGTCTATGGAAAGGACTTCGATACCTACCTAAAAAACATTTCTCTGGTTTTGCAACGCTGCGAGGAAAAGAGTTTGGTTTTGAACTGGGAGAAGTGCCATTTTATTGTACAAGTAGGCATCTTGATGGGACATAAAGTCTCAAGGCGTGGCATCGAGGTAGACGTTAGCAAGGTTGAGGCCATATCCAAACTTCCTCCACCAAAGTCTGTGACGGGAGTGAGGAGTTTCCTCGGGCACGTCGTCTACTACCGAAGATTTATAAAAGACTTCTCAAAGATCTCAAAATCGTTGTCCAGCCTTCTGGTAAAAGATGTTGAATTCAATTTCTCTGACGATTGTCTAATCACTTTTCAGGCCTTAAAGGATGCTCTTGTCTCACCACCTATCCTCCAAGCTCCAGACTGGGAGTTACCTTTCGAGCTTATGTGTGACGCCAGCGACTATGCTGTAGGAGCAGTCCTGGGGTAGAAAAAGGACAAAAATCACCATGTGATCTGCTACGCTAGTCGTACCCTGGATGAAGCTCAAGTAAATTATACAACTACAGAGAAATAGATGCTCGCAATAGTCTTCTCTTTCGACAAGTTTAGATCTTACCTTATTGGAGCAAGGGTTAAAGTCTACACAGATCATGCTACAGAAATAGCATTCAGTGACACTTTTCTGGGCGTCGGTTATTAAGGAAAACCGACGCCTTCTATGTTAGGTGTCGGTTGTTTACGAAAACCGACGTCTATATTCGAAGACCAGCCAGACACGGGTACCGCTTTGTCTTCAGCGTCGGTTGACCGACGCTTAAAGTCGCCCGCGAAATCCATTTTTTGATCAAAACAAATAGTGTCATTTTCAGCGTCGGTTATTTAGGTAGAAACCGACGCCTATGTGCGATGAAAATTTGCGCGAAAAGTGTCACCTTCAGCGTCGGTTATTCAAGGATAACCGACGCTGAAGGTGGTTCCCGCCAAACAATTTCATGAAAATATCGTCCAATTGGACGTCGGTTTTTTCAAACAACCGACGCTAAAGATGTTTAGGCATCGGTTGTTGTAAGAAACCGACGCTATTTGGGACTTTATAACCCGCGATGCCCGACTCTTCCTCTTTCTTATGTTTCATTGCGAGCCCTTTTTTCTGCTTCTCCGTCGATTTCCCACGCTGTCGCCGTCGATTTCTCTGCTCCTTGTTCTCCACGACAGCGCCGTCGTGCCGCCACTGCTACTCCGGCGCCCCCTTCTCCGCCGCCACTGCTGCTGCACCCCCTTCTGGACCGTGCCCCCTTCTCCGGACGCCTGGAGATCATTGCCGCCGACGCCGCTGGTCCTTGGTCTGCCTGCCTGACGCCTGGAGCTCGCCGCCGCGCCGCCTTCCTCCTTGCCGCCGCCCGCCGACGCCTGCCTGCCTTCCTGACGTCCTTGCCGCCGCCCGCCGACGCCTGCCTGCCTACCTGACGCCTGGACCTTGTCGCTGCTCCTTGTCGCCGAAGTAAATATCCTATTGCTCTATTATACTAGTAATGCATGATTAGTTTTACTGATTTCCTTGCTGCTTTCAGTGATTAATGAAATAAATGGGTACTGCTGTAATGCATCGAAGTAAATATCCTATTGCTCTATTATACTAGTAATGCATGATTAGTTTTACTAATTTCCTTGCTGCTTTAAGTGATTAATGATTGGTACTACTGGTTAGTATTACTTTAGTGATTACTTTAATTCAACAATTCATAGTTTGTTATTTACAATTACTGATCTGCTTGCCGATTTTAATGATTAGAGATACTGATTAATAGTAAGTATTGATGAATACTTAGTTAATTACTGATTTGTTGATTAGATATGTATAGAAGTTCCTTATAAATATATTTTTTATATACACATACATGTAATTTTGTATAAAATACATGATGTAGTGTGATCTTAAATCCTAGAGTGTACCCCTTTTGTTCTATGATGGTATCTATGACCCTAAATACATCCATAAGGGTCTATTGTATCCTAAAGAAGATTTATTTCTTCCTTCTGCCCTAATTTTTATATGGATCTTAATCTTATATCGCTTACTCATAAATAAGGAAATATCCTCCCTTATGACCACCTTGATGTGTATGTCCCATATAATCCACATGTTGGACCCTAATGATATAATTTTTTTATGTTGAAAACGAATGTATGTTTCAAGTGTTGAACCTAATGTTGGACAATGTGTTTGTTATAGGTGGTACACATTTATTATATATAAGAATGACATCACATGTGTTTGTTGGCCTAGAATGTGAACAATCATTGTTTTTTATATTACTTGTACATCGGTATAAATTAGAATGAACAATCACTAAATTATGTATTGTTTGTATGGAGTCCGACTTCATTGTAGATATCTATTATTGTGTTTGCAAGTGCAAAGGATAAGAGTCCACGTGAAGCTAAAATGTCATATTACGGTGTCATTGAGGACATTTGGGAGTTTGACTACATAGATTTCAAAATTCCGCTCTTTAAATGTAATTGGGTTGATAACACCAAAGGAGTTATAGTGGATGAATTGGGTTTCACTTTGGTGAACTTTGAAAAGATTGGCGAGAAGGGTGAACCATTCATATTGGCATCACAGGCGAAACAAATATTCTATATCGATGATCCTGTGAATGATAAATGGTCGGTTGTTCTTCATGGTAAAAGACAGTTCATTGAAGATCCTATAGATGAAGAAGAGTACTATGATAAGTATGATGACTCCAGTCCATTCTCAGTTGGGTTGCCCACTCCACAAAATATTGAAGCTAATGATGACTTATATGTGCGCGGAGATCACAATGAAGGATTGTTAATTGATAAAAGATCACAATTTTAGAGACATGTATGTTAATACAAATGCTAAATGTTTGCCTTTTTCTAGTTAATACAAATGCTAAATGTTTGCCTTTTTCTAGTTAATACAAATGCTAAATGTTTGCATTTTAAATGACATTTTCAGATGGCTGACCATGATGAGCATGATGTCCATGATGAGCATGAAGTCCATGATGAGCATGCTGTCCATGACGAGCATGGCGAGGATACTAATGTAAGTTCTAAAAACATATCCTGTATTTCTATAAAATTCATTATCTTCTAGTTATGTCATATATCCTATATTTCTATATTGGGCTAATTTAGTGTGTTTTATTTTTGTCAAATTTTAGGTTGATGCACCTGTACCCACTGAAGCACTGGAGCAACTTGATGCGCAGCACCAAACACTTAACAAGAAAAGGGGCATCACTCTGTTGAAGAAGTTATTAGCGCTAAGTGGTAGTGGATCCAAATTGGTGGTGGAGTTTGATAATGGAGGAAATCCAATTGGAGTGAACCGCAATAATTTTGTAAACTATCTTGGGTGTACCACTCGGAGCCATTGTGGTGTTAAGTATGACAATTGGCATAAAGTTCCTCAAGGGAAAAAAGACTTGATATGGAAGGATTTATGCGTGAGTTATTATTATTTGCAATTCTATTTTGTAGATTACAAATTCTATTATTTGCAATTCTATTTTGGATACTAGTTAATAACATTTCTATTTTACAGAATCTGTTTGCATTGGATGAGAAGTTGCATCGTAAAAATGTGATGCAACGCGCTGGAAAGATGCTTAGGAATTATAGGACAAATCTGAACAGAGAATACATAAAAGAGGGTGATAAGAAGAAGAAGTCAGCCCTTGAACAATGGAACTTCTTGGACAAAGAAGATTGGGACAATTTTGTTGCTTCAAGAAAATCTGAAGAATTCAAGGTATTAGGCGTCACTCCCAATTTAATTAATATACATTGTATTCACCTATTCAAGATTAACATTTAGTGCTACTAACCAAATATTTAATGTGCATACTAACTAGGCCCTCAGTGACGCACAAAAAGCAAGGCGTGCACTGAATGTGCATGACCACACTATGGGTCCAAAAGGCTATGCAAGCATTCTCCAAAGACTACAGGCGGAGTCTGCGGCTACTCAGGAGTCTGCCACACCCATGCCTCACCATGATATCTGGATAGCTGGCAGGCAAAATAAGAAGGGTGAAATAAAGAAGCCTGTAACTGCTGAGGCGGCTGCAAAAATGGTAAAATACAACTCTTAGAGAAATCGTTTGAATATTGATTATTTGTGGTGTTAACTTACCAATTTCTGTTTATGGTGATTAGCGGGAGCTGCACGAGCAGAGGAAACAAGGCACGTTCATCCCTCAGGGCACAAGGGATGAATTGACAGTTGCTCTGGGTAACCCAGAGCATCCTGGACGTGTTAGAGGTGCCGGCGCTGGTGTTGGCATCAAAGCATTCTTTGGGCCATCCCAGCGCAAACCCAGAGCGGGACTTTCTCAAGAAGAGGTAACCTATTCTTTTTTTAGAATGTTACTGCAAAAGGAAATTCATTAATAAGAAGCTAATGATTCTTTTATCCATGTATAGGAGAATAAGAGAGTTGAGGATTTAGTTGCTAAGAAGGTCAACGATGTAGTTGCTGAGAAGGTCAAGGAAGAATTGCTGCGGTGGTAGGCATCTCAGGCTTCCAATATGCCTATGGCGACCCACTCTTCTCCTGATGCACAGACTGCGAGTAATCCTGGAGACCCATCGCCTAGCACGTCTGCTGTAAGTATTGTTTATGACATTGTAGCTAGTCTTTTCAAGATGATATGTTTTCAAGATTATATGTATATATGTATAACATTCTTTACGTAAATTTGTAGGCATTGAAGTCATGCCGCTTAAGAATAGAAGACTATGTTGTTGCAGAGGCGCAAGCTTACCCGTCCCTTCCTGGGGAAAGGTTTCACGGGACTCCAATGCCACAGGGCTATGTTCGTGTGGGCCCATTACGTGTGTTACCCGATTCGAGGGAAGTTGCGTTGCCATATGCCCACCCAGATATTCATACACTTGGTGAGGCAGAAGGCGGGGTCATATTGTGGCCCAAAGCAGATGTCGTCTACACGACTGAAATTGTAAGATAAATTTACATTGATTTAGACTGTTAATGTGTATATATTATGTCAACTGATCTGAAATTATATATACAGGTTAAAAAGAAGACACCAGGAGCACCTAGGCCTCCACCTCCACTTCCCGCATTACCCGATTGGGTTCCAACTGATCTAACATACCCGTTAGGTCCTGCTTGTAGGGGAATGGCATGTTGGCTACGTGCACATAATATAAATTGCCCTATAATAGTTTCTTTAGATGCAGATTATGCAGGTTGATCATACGATAGCTCTTTATTTATACAAGATATTATTGAGCTGTTTATGTATGATTGGCTGAATACATCAATGATAGAGACATGGATAAGGTGAGATCTTGTTTATACATCCATATACCTTGTGTAAGATCCGGTGATCTGGTTTCTTATATATTAATGCATACGTAATACATGTTTTGCAGCTACTTAGTCGAAGATCATTGCAAACAATTTGCATTTGATCATGTGGGATTTTTGATTCCATCATTGATTAGTATGGTAGCTAAAGACCCTGATAATGTTCAACAATACTGTATAGATGCTTTTACAATTTTTGGTCAGCAAAAGAAGACGATAATAATAGCTCCATTCAATGTCAAGTAAGTTTACTTTATTTATAATTTGGACTTAAGAAAATTCCATTTTTATTGTGCATTTTGAGTTATTAATTGTTAACTTTTTACCTCTAGCGGTAAACATTGGGAGTTACTAGTTATTGTCCCCGGTACGTTCACTGTTTATTATCTAGATCCCGCGGGAAGTACATTAAACACTAAAATTGGACATGTAATGAGAATGCATTATTCTGGTGAGAAATATTTCATTTTTGTATTTGTTAACATCTGTTATTACATTACTATTTACTTATGTAATTTACTGTGTTATATTAACATGTAGGGGTTTAGATGCATTCAAAAAGGCTGGAGGAACGGTCCCAAGGAAAAAGAACCAGCCAATAAATTGGGAGAACGTACAAGTAAGTTCCCGACTCCAATGTATATATTATTGATGTGAATTGTGCTTAGTTGTATTATTTTGTATGTTTCAACTTATAGTGTGCTATACAAGACAATGGCTGGGCATGCGCATACTATGTGATGTGATTTATGCAGATGATTATCAAACATGCCGCATTGGAAATCGATTGCATACATGAGGTATTATATATAGTCTCATTAGTTAGTATGAAATATATCAATCTTATTTTTATATTATTACTTATATATATACATCATTCTCTTTGCAGGTGTTTAAAACTGACCACACTATAGGCAAACGCTTAAAAAATGTACATGCTCCATATACGAGGGAATTATTAAATGAAGTAAGAGAAGAATGGGCAAAAGCCATACAAGCAGTGGCAACTGTAAGATATAATTGGGATGTTGATAGCGATAATGAATGATACTTTGTAAATGAATATTTCTGAATGTTAATACATGTATTTGAGTGTTTCTATATGTGTGAATGTGAGAATTGAATTGATGTCTGAATGTATGTACTTGTGTGAAATTTTGCTTATGACTTTTGCAGGTTTGCGGCCTGTTTGTAGGCTGATATCAATGGATGTCGTAAACCTGCAGTTCAGAAAACTGAACTGCAGGTTCTCATCCTGCTGACCAGCCACAGCAGGCCTGCAAACTGATATGAAAAAAAAAAAATAGGCGTCGGTTATTTATAAAAAACCGTCAGCAAAGACCTACAGCGTCGGTTATTTATAGATAACCGATGCCTTATGTGGCCAAAGTAGTCCTCGAAATGGCGTCGGATATACGTATCAAACCGACGCCTATTTAAATTCGAGGCGTCGGTCTTTTGGTATATAACCGACGCCAAAAGTGTTCGCGCCACAAAAAATGGCGTCATTTAGGACACTTTATGCGTCGGTTATCTACTAAAAGACCGACGCTATAAGTAATATAGGCGTCGGTCCGTTAGTAAATAACCGACACAGAAAGTGCCCTAGCTGACGCCGTTTTATGTGGCGCGAACCCTTTTGGCGTCGGTTATCTACTAAACGACCGACGCCGATAGGTTAAATAGGCGTCGGTTAAACAACCGACGCCGAAGTGTTCGACCTTTAGCGGCGCCCACATAGGCGTCGGTCGAAAACCGACGCCAAATGGGGTTAAACGACCGACGCCAAAGGCCACTTCTATAGTAGTGATGGAGCTATAAGATATCTCATGCAGAAAAAAGATACAAAGCCCAGGTTGTTGAGGTGGGCTTTGTTACTACAAGAGTTCAACCATGAGATAGTCGATAAGAAGGGTGCAGAGAATGTGGTCACCGACCACTTACCAAGGATCATTGTGGAAGGGCAGAAGGAACCACCTATTAATGACAATTATGCTGACGAAGCTTTGATGATGACTGAAACCAAGGAAGAGAGTTTACTTTGGTTTGCCGATATCTGTAATTATCTCTCCTGCGGAGAACTGCCCCCTGACATAACCTATAACCAAAATAAGAAGCTCTTCACAGATGTAAAGAATTACTACTGGGATGATACTCTCCTTTTTAGAAGATGCGCAGATAACCTGTACCGAAGATGTATTCCCAAAGAAGAGGTCCTGAACATTCTAAAAGAGTGTCACGCCTCCCCTTATGGAGGACATCTGGGCAGCAAAAGGACCGCCGCCAAAGTACTGCAATCAAGGTTTTACTGGCCCTCTTTGTTCAAAGACGCTGCAAAGTATGTAAAAGTCTATAAAGAGTGACAATTGATGGGAAACATTGGACGAAGAAATGAGATGCCCATGGCTAATTGGGTTGAAGTGGAGATCTTTGATGTATGGGGGATTGACTACATGGGACCGTTTCCCCCATCAAAGGGATATCCGTACATTCTAGTGGCAGTGGATTATGTATCTAAATGGGTAGAAGTTGTGGCAACTCAAACGTGCGACTCTAAGTCAGTGATCAAGTTGTTCGAAAAGACTATTTCCCTCATTTAGGAGTATCACGCACTGTAATAAGCGACGGTGGATCGCATTTCGGAGAAAGACAGTTTGAAGTGCTCCTATGAAAGTATGGAGTTAAACACAAGGTCGCTACGCCCTACCACCCACAAACTTCCGGGCAGGTACAGGTTTCGAATAGACAAATCAAGCAGATTCTAGAGAAGATCGTCAACCGCACGAGGAAAGATTGGTCAATGAAGTTAGACGACGCACTTTGGGCCTATAGAACTTCCTATAAAGCGCCCATTAGAACTACTCCTTACAGATTAATCTATGGGAAATCTTGTCACCTACCCCTAGAGCTTGAACACAAGGCTCTTTGGGCGATTAAGTTCTTAAATATGGATCTGGATAAAGTAGGAGAGAAGAGATATTTGCAGCTGCAAGAACTCAAAGAACTGAGATTGTATGCCTACGGGAACACAAATATTTATAAGCAGAGGAAGAAGGTGTGGCATGATGCCCACCTGAGGAGGAAGGATGTAAGTGAAGGTGACAAAGTTTTATTATTTAAATCTTCCATTCGTCTTTTTCCAGGTAAGTTATAAACGAGGTGGTCCGGACCTTTCACCGTATCAAAAATATACCCGTCCGGAATGATGGAGCTATATGATAAAGATGATCCATCCAAGGTTTTTCAAGTGAATGGGCACAAAGTAAAAAGGTTTTATGAAGACGAAGCGTTCGCAAGAAGGACGGAGATCAATTTGCAAGATATGCAAGCAGCTGAAGGCGAAAAGTGAAGGACCTGGAGCTGTCGAGTTGACGACGCTAACTACAGCGCTCCTCGGGAGGCAGCCCGGGCTTTTACTTTTCTTAGGATGGGATGTTATTTACTTCCTTGCAAGAAAAACACTATGAACACTTGGAATGTAATAAGGCCCGAGTCAGTGCATGCGTCATGTACGCTGACTATTCTGTTTTATGGGCCACCGCTCTGTTTTATGAGCATTGATGAGTAATACTATCTGAGGTCGAGAACTTAACCTTAGGCCAATGATGTTTTACCCATCAATCGTTTTTTCCTTCGCTATGTTATTGGGGTTTTCATGTAGAATTTTGTTCTGAAGACCTTGTATCGGGCAAGTATCCCCTTTTTCTTGACTGTATCGGGCAAAAAGACAGCCGGCAAACGAAACGCGCGGTATCGGGCGATATTATGTCAGGCATTGCATCTAGCCATGAGCCGTGTCAGACGACACACCCGAGCGGCCACCGCCCGTGTCGGGCAGCAGGAGTAATTACCTTTGATTAGACAGACGGGACTGCTCATCTCGGGAATGATTTGTCTCAACGGCCGACACGTGCCCCAGATTTATTTTACCCCTGGCTGGGATTGCTATATATAGTATGAAGGATTAACTATGTTGGGCTACTGCTTTTACTTTTCACCTACTCCCGTATTGCGTTGTAACTTTCTCGTTGCTCCCGTGTCGTGCAACTTAGCTTCTGCTCTCGTGTCGCACAGAAAACTTAAGAAAGCAAAGGTATAGCCTGACAGTCCTATCGTCCTTGCTTGCCTGACACAACCCCCTTATCGCGCACATCGTATCGGGATGACGACTTTATTTGATTTCCTCGTATCGCCCGACACATGTATCGCGTGACACATCTTTAACGCGCTTGCCCAATACCCCATATCGGGCATTTACTGTGTCGCCTCGCTTGTTCTTGTGTCGGGCAACACATTTTTCTATCGGTAAGACCCTATCCGACACTTCGTTTCACGTGACCGTATCGCCCGACACAGCGTATCGTGCAAGGGTATGACGCGCAACTTTTCTCTATATCGTCCAAGTTTTGTATCACCTAGATCTTCTTTCGACGGATGACACAGTATCTCGTATCGGGCATGAGCCTACGGTGATTTTTCGAAAGCTTTGTTTTGTTCAGTTTTGAAGCCCGATACAGTGGTGTCGGGTAGCTTTTGTATCGGGCAGATTCCTTCCCTATTGTGCAATTAGTTTTAACACCGATATCAACTTTAAGATTGTACCTATTTAATATCAGAACATTTAAATGATCAATGAATTTGTTTAATGATAACAGAGATGGCCCGTACAAAGCAAACTGTCGTTCGAGTTGACGAACACGGCGGAAGAATCGACACTGAGGCCGCAGCTGAAGCAACAACGGTCGGGCAGAAATGCCCGAATCCCGAGGTAGCTGGGCCATCAACTACTGAGAAGAGAGCAAGGACGGAAGAAGTAACGACTCCATTTTTTTTCTCAAAGGATGCAGCTGGAACAAGTGCAAAGCTCTCAAGAAGGAAATGCAAGGCTCGTGCAGATTATGACAATGATGACCGACCTAGGAGGGCTAGAACACGAACAAGAAACCGACCTATGGTAGACAGAGAGCTCTTGAAAACACTTGTGGATACTATATCCAAGGAAGATGCCCCCCATGAAGAAGGTGGCTTCATTACTGATGAACCCAAAATACCCACATTCAATCCAGAAGCCACTGGAGAAAGACTTCCACTGATTTTCTCATTTGGAGATGGTCCTAAACCACCGCAGAAGACAAAATATGATAAGGAATTGGATATATTATGGGATGAATATAACTTATCCTTGAGGTCCATTGATTTTTGTTCATACGATAGTGAAAAGGATGAAGAAAAGCAATCTGGAAAAAATCATTCTATTCATTATACTCAAAATAAGCATTCATATATCCTTGATGACGAGTTCGGAATAGTATGTAAATTCTACTCTGCTGCATTGCTGGAAATGAGGAATATACTGCCGACTTCTCTTGGGGACTACCAAATCAAGAAAAAGTATTGGAAGAGATAAGTGGACTTCTCTGACTAATCCAATAGATGATGAAAGTTTAAAGAAACTGAGATTGATGATTAGTCCTTTTGTTCATGTTCACAATGGAAGTATCTTAAAAAGTTTACCTAGTTTAAGGTAATGGCTAATAGTTTTGGAACTTCTTCCTCAGCAAAAGCGCATGACAGATCTCATTGAATCTTGCAATTCTGAACCCACATTTGCCTTTTGGCACAAAATTTCTTTGGTAGCCATCCACTCAGTACTCTGTGCTGCTGGCAAATGATTGCGGCATCTTTGTGCTGGAATGGATATCGAATAAAGAGACGCATGACCAGCTCCACCACATCGATTACCACAGCAAACGAGGAGAATATGTGTGGGAGCTTCTATCTGGCAAAGGCACGCTCACCAGTTAAAACCCTCACTGAGTTACATTACCCTACCTTATCTACTTCACAACTCTGGGACAGAGTGTGGATTAAGTTTGGGGGGGGGATAATATGTATCAGTGAGGGAGGTACAAAAATTTTCTTCAAATGTCACCCTTTTTGTTCTTTTGTTCTTCTCCTATATCATGTGTACATATACATATACATGCCTCATACAAAAATTTTGCTAAAATTTTTGAAAATTTTTGCTTATTTTGTCTCCACATATATGTACAAAGACGCTATATAGTAAAAACTTGATACGACTTCTTGCCAGTTTGTTTTCTATGTGCCCAAGGAGATGCAACTTTTGTCATGTCTTTCTGACAATGCAGCCCCAAACAACAAAAGACTACGACTTTCCACGCCAAAAAAATTTCGAAAAATAATCTCGCAACAGCTAAGAGACGTGTATGCAGAAGGAAAAAAGCTGCCCAAATAGCAAAAATTCCTCTTGTTTTACCTTACCCGACAAAATCCCAAAAAGAGAGAATAGCCTTATGAGAGTGAATAAAAGCATGAGAGTTGTGCCAATATATATATATATATATATTTATTTATATTTATTTATTTATATTTATATATATATACACACACACTTGTTTTCCAAAAGTACCCATCTTTAGGCATGGTAGATCCGGGGCAGTGGTACGTAGGATGTGAAATCACTGCTCTAAAGCCAACTGGCTTGGACTACAGGGACCACTCGCCCGCTAACGGACCCGTACCTGGATGGACTGATGGGAACAAGAAAACCCCAAAAAGTCTTAAGCCTACCCAAACACACAACTTTCTGTTCCCAAAAGTTGTTTGGTGTGAAAACTAACTTCAAAATCATGCACCCAAGTCTCACCGAAGCTGTGGAGAATTTTTTTACTTAAATAAGGCAGGAGAAGTAAAGTATGTTGTTCGTGGTCGGGCCGTATTCTCTGTAAGACATCTCAATGCTCGCTCAAATGCATGGTCTGAAAAATATACCGGTCAAGAAGAAGTGTCACAAAACAAAGTTTAAAGATTGATTGAGGACAATCAAAATGCTAAGTTTGGGGGAGTTGATAACACCAAATTTTGTGATGTTTTTGGCCCTTATTTTGTTATCAAATCTGCCCTTTTAAATTGTTTTCCTCTCCTTTTTGTCATGTTTTTGCATAAACAGGCCACGCTACGCTCTTAACTCAATATTATCATCTTTCGCAGAGTTTTCCTCATTTTTCGACTCATTTATCAACAAAAAGGCCCGTCCCGGCCCACGAACGTGTTCCACCTGCATCGGCCTTCTTACTAACCAGTTGGCTGATACGCTTGCTGCCTGACGTAGGGCAGCACGATACACTACCACACAACATGAGGATGCCACGCAAGAAGGAGCGGATGAGCGGTACGCCATTTACTCGACAGGGAGTCGTATATCGCCACAACTACTGAAACGTGTCGCGCGATACAAGCCACTCACCGGCAGGCGCCACTTGTCACGATGACCGACACGCTTACAGCCCGACATCCTTGTGTTGGGCGACACGCATATCGGGCATCCCTGAATCTGCGATGATAGAGCTGATGAAGGATATGTGGCGTATGGAAAACCACAACTTCCCCCAACCGCTGCCCATAAATAGCAGTTACAGGACTCCGATGGGACAGGTCGGAATCTCTCGAAATCCAACTTGGGAAAGCATCTGGAGCTAGCGTGTCATGCCTCAGAGGTGTACCGGGCGATATTAGGTGAGCACTTCCCCAACCCGAGAGGGAGGGAATGGTTCACTTAGGATCGGCCCCGGGCACCGCAGCAGACCGATATCGGCCAACAAAGACACCCGATATGAGTACCCGATACTCTAAGCAAAACTCTGGCCTGACACGATACCAAGCCCGATACGCATCACCAGTCATGGTGTGTCGCCCGAGAGGGTGCCGCCCGACGCGATCGTATCAGGCATGAGCGCCCCGCACGATACGTCCGTCGTCACGGCCTATCGCCTGAGAGGGTGTGCCGCCCGACACATGCGTATCGGGCAAGGCTCCCGCCTGGTATCGGGATGGAGGGATCTTGAGGATCTTCTACTGCTTGTCGCCCTTCTAAATCAAGAAGGTGATATTTATCTTTACTTATTTTAGTCGTTTACTTTCTTTACTTATGCAATGTAACCAGACCCCTTTTATGCTAATGGAATTAGAAGAGTTTTAATTATCTGCTGATTTATGTCTGGTCCCTTTTATTGGATGATTGTTTTGTTTAACATCTGAACTCTAGCTTGTACGCTTGGATCACGTTTCGACTAACTACCGAATCGTGTTTTCCCGTTGCAGCAGCCTCGAGAGAGGTGTTTGGTCTTATATGGGAGTACGAGAGTGCTCAAGATCGGAGTTGCTTTAGTAACCTTTCTACTCTAACTTAAGACCAACAACCTCGAGAGAGGTGTTGATGCTTAGTTAGAGGTACCCACTTCGAGAGAAGGGGTACAGGATGTTTCTGCTGCCGCTTGTTTTACCTAAGCTTTCTCCTTCGTTCCTTACTAAAAGCAATAGTATTATCCTCTCTATTTCCGTTGCGCGAAAACCCTAAAAACTGATAAACCTTTAAAACCTTATTTTTCCTCGTAGCTCCAGTTGGAGACAATTTTCTTTTATTTTATCGATCTTAACCTGTTGTTCCCTTGGGGAACTTTATCCTCTCCTTACCCATACCAGAGTGTAACGTGTCGATTTCGCGTTCCCAACACTACCACCCTTGTCTATGTGTTCGACCCCGTATATCTACTTCGACCCCGTAATAAAGTTGCGGGGGCCTAAAAGGTTTCGGGTTATAAATTTAAAAGTCTGACTACTTCAAATCCGCTCCCTTTTTGGACGCGCGATTTAGGCCGGTCAGATATCCTGACACATCTTATGGAGGGTGGAAATCATAGTTTATTTCTTTAATTCTAAGGATGAATTAATTGAATGGTTACTCATAAAAAAATAATATTGGGTATACATGATATATCCAAATTAAGGGTAGCCTTTGCCTATAGCATACCTATAGATAGCCAATCATTCATTCCTCTAGAGTGTTGATGAACCAATCCAGATTTATTAGATAAAAAAGTGACTCTCATCAGTGCTCAGTTCTTACATCAATACATGTATCTCACGATAACTCATGCCTTAGTGAGAAAAGTTGGATGTGAAAGTGGATACGATGGTGGATTTTCTGAAGTAACTAAAATACAGAGTATGTGATAGTGGAGAATCTTGGCAACTACTTGAGAAAGATCTTTGAAAAGAATCATTGTCTCTCATCTTCTTCCTACTTTTTTTCATTTTTTCATTTTGAAATATGGTAGAGTAGACCAAATTAGGGTTAGGACATTGACCCTAAAGAGGTAAAAATATAATAGTTTGATTATTAGATATAGGGATTTGATCGCTCAAGATAGTAGATTGAGTTTCAGTCAAGTTCCCAGTCCTAAGGTGACCTTTACGTGTAGTGATTGTGTTGGTTAATCGTCTGCTCCCTAGAGTGTGTGTAATCTTATATGATAAAGTTAATGGAAAGAATGTCAAAAAAAAAGTCAAGAGCTAGAATTAGGTAAACATTTAGTGATAAGGTGGTCTCCTAGACATGTTCCTTCACTAATTTGTCATCCGTTCTTCTAGATTTTTAATGAGCGACAGTCCCTGACTTTCTAGTTCTTCACTTAATTTGATCAATAATATAATATGTAAATGAAAACATATGTGATCATCTAAAAGATCCTACCATATGTAGGATCAAAAGTATAGATGTAGTTGGTATATGACATGATCCTATGTTTAGAAAGATTTAGAAATACAAGATTAAGGTTGGTTCAACTTTTGGTCATGATCATGGACTGTAAAAATATTTGCAAATATGAGCAAGGAATTGGTTTAATTTGAAGTCATGAACCAAGATCGTAAATATGTGGAAACGAAACAAATTTACAGGTTTAAGGTGGTCTTTATGATGGTGAATGTGTTGGTTAATTTTCTACTTCTTGGAGCATCATCCAACCATTCAGAGAGTTTGATGTTGCTTGTTAGGATCCTTGAAAGCATCATATTGATTATTACAGTTCACCAAAAGTGATCAAGATGGATAAGATTGGGCATAGAAAAATATCCTGAGTTAAGGTGTCCTTCATGGCTGGTGATGGTAATTAGTTAATCATATATTCCTTACAACATCTACAATTATATAGGATAAAGTTCATGGGAAGAGTGTTAAAAAGCTAAAATTGGGCATCAAGTGATCATCCAATGATGGGTGGCATCCATGACATGTTCCTCCATTGGTTTATCATCCTTCCCCTAGAGATTTGATGAGAGACTATCCTTGACTCTCTAGTTCTCACTTGATTTGATTAGCCCTATTTCAAACTACATCCCTACTAGGAATGATTCATTCTTGAAGTAATATTGGGCATGATTAGATTTGGAGATATAAATCCCTCTTTAAAGTCTTAATAAATGGTTGAACGATATGTAAATAAAGTATATGTGGTCATATGAATGATCCTACCAGATGTAGGGATCGACGGATCATCATCAAGTCATTTATACATTTTCAAGTTACTTGTTAGGACCTTCAAAATCATCATCTCGGTGGCTCTAGCTCACAACTATGCTCAATATAGTTAAGTTTGCAAATTTTCTAGATTTGAGGTATCCCTGATGTCTAGTGATTGTACTAGTTGATTGTCTACTCCCTATAGCATTTCAAGTTCTCTATAAGTGCTCAAGATAGATATGGTTGAGAACCATACAATTTTTAAGATTTAAGGCGGTCTTCATAGCCAGTGACTGTATAGAAAATTGTCTTAGCCCTGGATCATCTATTGCATCGATAAGACTGCGCATTAGTCACATTTCTCAGTTGAAGTTGGCTTTCACAACCAATGGTTGTAACAGTCAATTGTGTGCTCCCCAGAGTATAAGATTGGGTACCATGACATTTTTTGAATTCAAAGTGACCTTCATGATTAATGATTGTATCAGATAGTTGTCTACTCCTAGAGTAGAAGATTGGATATTAGACAAATTTCCCAATTTAATATAGCCTTCATGATCAGTTTCTATATCAATTAGTTTCTTCTCCACGTAGCTTCTCTGGCATCAAATAGTATATGGCCAATCATGACTAAAGCATGATTTTCTTATAGTACAAAGGGCTATGATTGAGGTTCCTATCTATTCATAGGGCTTTCACAAGGAGTTCCCACTCAAATGTAAGGCTTGAGTTCAAGAAGACGTCTATTTATGATAGTGGATTCTTGTTAAGGATAGGACTTGGTTCGTGAAGAATGCTTATCTGATATAGGACTTATCGTATTTTCATAGTCATTTGACGTATGCCTGTTAAAAATAGGGATTTATAATGGATGCCTATCTATGTATAGGGCTTTAGTTTAAATTCCTACCTAAACGTAGGGCTTTTGATCAAGAGGAATGCCTATTCAAGACAAGGCTTAAAAGTAGGAACCTACCTGAGTGTAGGGCTTAAACTAGAGGGAATGCCTATTCAGGATATAGATTTTATTAGAGGAGATGCCTATTATAGATAGGGCTTTATTGGGACTGCATGTATGGAACATGTTTTCATTTGATGCTTATATTAATGTAGGGCTTTAACAAAGGGTGTTGACTACTCAAGATAGGGATTTATGAAGAGGGGTTCCTGTTTAGGATAGGGCTTTAGCATGTATGAATTTGGGTTAGATTTGATTGCTAGAATATTAATTTTAGTAGTACATACTAGAATCTGGGTTTTAGGGTATAAATGATTGTTAGGTCTCAGGGGCGATCTAGAGATTAATGTAGTAGTGCCTCTTTGGTTTAGATATTAGATTGTGTAGATTCTTACCTAAACGTAGGTCTTTGAGGTATTAAGTGCCTATTATGGAGGTTGTTGACATGCGAGGTGCCTACTGATGACAGGCCTTAAGTTTAGGTGACTACCTGATTGTAGGTTTTTTTGTTGGAAGGAAAGATGCTTATCCAAGATAGGGCTTTCTGGAGGGTTCCTACCTGGGTGTAGGGATTTTAATCAAAACGCCTAAGGTATAGGGCTTAAAATAAGTAAGAGGTTCCTATTAGAGATAATTCTTTGAAGAGGATTACCTACTTAGGGTAGGGATTTTAAGTTGAGCGCCTATTCAGAAGAAGGATTTGAAACAAGAAGTGCCTATTCTGGATAGGGCTTCAAAAATGGCAAGTGCCTACCCTGAGTAGGGATTTATATAGAGTAAAGTTCCTATGGTAGGGATTTGAAGGTGAATTCCTATTCAAGATAGGGGTTTTTGAAGCAAGCTGCCTACTCAAAGTAGGGCTTATAATGAATACAGGATGCCTAATCAAGGTAGGTTCTTAGAAAGAAAGGTGGATACTCAGGTTAGGGGTGCCTTCTTAGGTAGTACTTTTAAATAAGGGGAAGTGAGAGGATTTTAAACAAGGGGAAGTGACTTCATCAAGGATAAAGATTTGAAGATGTCGGGTTCCCATTTAGTGCGGGGCTTGAAAACATAGGGTGTGTACTCATGGTAGGGCTATAGAAATAGAAGGGTGCCTAATGAGGGTAGGGCTTGAAACTAGGAGATCCCACTCAAGATAGGTCTATTTAAATGCCAAGAGCCTACTTAGGTAGTTCTTGAATGTGGGCTAGTAATGGTTAAGGTCTTGATATAGGACCCAGAAAAGGTTTTCACATAAAAATGAGAAAAGATGTGCATGTTTAGGACAAGCTTAGGGTCTAGTTTAAGGTCTTGTCCTAGGACCCAAAAAACATTTTTTATTGTACATGGTCTACTCTAGGCCATAGTTCAGGATCCAAAGAAGTATGGAAAATAAGGTTGGATTAGTTTAAGGTCATAATCCAAGACCCAAAAGATTTGATAAAACAAGCACATGATTGGTCTGATTTGGGATCATGATCCATGACTCAAAAGGATTGGAGAATGAAGAACATGATTTGTACTATGTTAGGTCATGATTCACGTCCCCAAAAAAATTGTCATAGAAAAATTCGATGATATGTTCCTATTCAGAATAGGGTGTGTGGTCTAGTTTAAGATCTTCATATAGGACTGAGAAGATTTGTTATTGGACACAATATAGTTTAAAATCATACTCCACAACCCTAAAAGTAAGTGGAAAATGAATTTGATTTAGTTTAAGGTCATAGTTCAAGACTAAAAGAGATTGGAATATGAATTTGGATTATTTTAAGGTCATAGTCCAGGACCAAAAGAGATTGGATAATAAAGAATAACATTAGTCTAATTTTAGGTCATCGTCTAGGGTCCTAAAAGATTGGAAGCGACCATCCACAAAAGTGTCCATGCATGAGGATACCTATTAGAGTATCAGAATGCTAATATAGCAAAAGAATAAGAATGTATGCTTCTGATGATCACATGGTTGATGACTTTGGGTCAGTCTTTATCCATGAAGTGTGATGCAAGTTGTATTGACTTTTCAAAATCCTTACTTATCACTATTATAGAGGTAATTGTTTTTTTATGAAAGAGTCAATGATGGTAATGGTCTGGGATAGTTTTCTTTTTTGATGTTGCACTAATGGAGCATTTCCAACATGTCTCTGGTGGCTTTGTACAAACTTATCTTCATCACTAGATCATGTGCTATGTCAACTCTACTGTGAGAGGTCTTTTGAGGTGACATGAGATCATCATAGTTCAGTTTTCATTCTACATATACTCTAGACCAAATGTTCTTTTTTGATTTGGTAACTATTGTGCAAAGAGCATGCCACAGGAGGCAACATTAATAGATAAGAGGTAGCCCTTGTTTGTGGGTTGTAGACTAGCCTTGGAATGTAGATAAGGATTTTAGTATCTCAGAAGATGATGCGCCTTATTTAACTCTATTTCTAAAGTTGCATGCAAGGATTGTTGTATATATCCATGTTAGACTATGTCTCTGTACTGACCAGTTTGTCTAGTCTTTGCTGCCTACAATCTTCTTCCAACAATTCTTTTACGAACTTTGCTGCTGAAGATATGTTGTGATTGTTAAAGGAGGTCTTTTTATGTTGAAATCATTTGTGATATTGAAGAAGATTTTTCCATTATCATCTGAGATTTCCCTTATTGGTTCATTTTTGTTGAGGAAAGGGATTATCATGATTTGAATTATTGAGGTAGAATTTTGCCTTACAATTTTTCTTTGAAGATACTAAGTTCTTCTTTTGACATTGATGTGACCATGTTAGTCGACAAGAAATTGTTTTGAAGTTGATTGTTGATTAAAAAAATTATTTGAGACATCATGGTTTGTGTCCTATATGTTATTATTCACCATGGCAATTGTAAATATATGAACCTTGAATGGTTTTTCGGCTTAGGCCGTCAGTCAACATTGAGGTCTTGTAGTCTATGAATCCTTTGGCAAGTTGGTGGTAACCCATGCTAGTTAGTATGCATGTCATTAGATGTGAGGGATGGTCATGTAATTATTTTCGCTTATGTGATGGTGAATGATGACTATCATGCTCACTCTAATTTGGACTTTTTAATATTAGAGTTAAGGTGATTTGAGACCTCAAGCATGTTTAAGATTGTCTAAAGTCTTCTATGAATGGGTTGGCTATTCCCTCAAGATGATCATAGCCACATGTACCACTAGGGAAATATTCCTTTAGGGATGATTTGATGCTTCAACTGGATCTTAATTTTCATACTTGTAAACCTCAAGTTGTGTCATGTAGTGAGCATTTGAGCAACAATTCCATACCTAGTTGGGTTAAGGAACCAGGCATCCAAGACACCCCCATGGTATCTATTCTCAACACTTCTAGACGTATGCAATTTATCACAAACATGTATCCATATCGTTAAGTGTCATTTTAACTTAATTATTCATTTTTTCCATCATTTTTGTAGAAGTCCTCAGGCATTGATGTCCAGAACCTTCAGATGGGATTTTTTGACTCCCCAAAAGAGAGTTATGATGCTCCAATAATCTTGGATGTCATGCTTATTTAGGTTAAACATATCATGTAATGAAAATTCAAACGACAACTCCTCATCCAATTAAGTTAAGGCACTAGGTTTCCGAGATGCTTATTGAGGTTAAACATATCATGTAATAAAAATTCAAATGCCAACTCCTCATCTAATTAAGTTAAGGCACTAGGTTTCTGAGACACCCCATAGGCTCTATCCTCAACACCTATTAGTAGAAAGAATTCACCACAAGCATATGCCTAAGTTCAGGTGCCCTTTGGGCTTCACAATTGATGTATTTTTAGCTATTGTTTTTACGTGGTGAGTGTTGATGCTTAGAGCCTTAGTATGAGAACTTGAATTTTGGATCACTGGAAGTTTCCTAGCAAAGGTTCCCAATTTGTGGTCCCCCCTAGCTAGGTAATCATGGAAGATTGTGAGACATGAACAATGTTGCAAGGGATTCTAATCTCCTTGTCCTACATTCCCCATGTCTTTGTTGTTCCTTGTGAGCAAGGATGTTGTCATGTTTTAAACATTAATATTCTTGTAGTAAGTGACCCTTAAATTTTCATTCACGATGTCCTAACTTGGTGATTTTGTTCCAACTCACCTCTAGGGTGCTCAGTTTAAGAAGAGTAATAAGAGGACACATGTTTAGTTTGAGATTCAATTTCATCTTGTGATTTTATCTTTAGAGGATTTTATTGTTTTAGTGACTTTTTGGGTGAGATTAGGTTTGTGAACCATGTTGGCCTACAAATAATGATTGCGCCCCTTCTATCATAGGCCCTATTAGCTCTATATCTCTACTTGCTCCATTTTGCTTTAGGGGCACATGAGACTCATATAGACACTCAAGTAGATTGTGTAAATTTTTTATTTTTATTTTGACATAATTTGTCTTTTCTTCATTTTTATCATTTTGATTTTGATTTTTTATATTTATATTTTTTATTTCACTTTTTTCATTTTTATTTTGAGTTTTTTGGCTTTTTCCGTTTTGATTTTTCTTTAAAATAATAACAATTAGACAGTTCCTTCGTGATCCTCAAATGATTTGGGTTCATGACCATTATGTATCTTGGTGCTCTTTAGCAGAGCTCCGACTCAAGTGGAGACCCAATCAACTATGTGATTGTATCTGGCTTTTCAGTGACATACTCAGAAGTGTCTTGCAATGACCCCCTCCCCCTAGTATCCCCTATTTAGGAGGACCAAGAGGCAAGGTCCATTACCTTTATTATAGAATCAAAGGTTTAGCAAATAACAAAAAATAATTAATAAAATTTTACTAAATCATAATGTGTATGTACAAGATTAACATTCCACAAAGGAATTACATAATATGGTTTTCTAAGTATTACAACATGAATTAAAACTAACTAAATCCTCTAGAGGTTACATTACTTCTTGTTTGTTTGGTGCCTTCTTCATGAGAGTCCGCTTTCCATTAAACTCGGAGAAATAATAATAGATTATCCTAAAAGACCGACAAACAAAACAATCTGTAAGTATAACAAGTTATACTAGTATGTGGGGGAACCAAAAGATTGCATCTAGGTGTAACAACATAATCACATCAATTATTGTTATATAATCAAAATTATCATTTTCTTCATAACTCCTCAACCCATTTTTACTCAGCCTATAGGATACCCTCTCTCTTAGGATTTTGTCCCTACAGTGGACTATAGGCCACCTCTACATATGGAGCTAGGTGCCATGTTGGACACCTCTTAATCTGGAGCAAGATGCCATGTGAGTCTTCCAAATCTGAGGCATGACCTCATATGACCTTCCCAATCTGGGGCTTGGTCTGACCTTCCCAGTCTGGGGTCTGGTCTTTAGTCGTCACCATGACTTTTCATTTCTTACCATTCTCAATCCTCCATAGTTGGTATGGGGAGTTCGAGCAAGTTATAAGCATAAATCGTGATAGCCATAATGATTTTATAGATTGTAGGACTTAAATAAACATGCAAGCATTTAATTTCAAGAAATCCAAAAAAACCTCAGAAAAATGTTGTGAAACTAATGTGATTAGTCATAGGTGTAACCACAAACCTTGATCATGTGTACTTGACATCCAAACAAGAGCAATTAGGAATAACCAAACAAACAGCTAAGAAATTATCCTAAAAGTTAAAGCAATACACCAATGTATCATTTTTTAATCCAAATTCATCACTAAGACTAGCTTGGGTTTCAAGTTAGGATTTCATTAGGGCTTAGGCTTCCTAAACCCTAATCAGTACTTTTCTTGCCTTTGGGGGTGACAAACCCTAATCTTGTCATTATTTTCACTTTAATCTCAAGGAAACCCTAATCACTAAGTTTTAGTATCTTTTATTTTAAGAAACCCTAATTTACCATCATATGCATTTTTAACTCAAGAAAAGCCTACT
The DNA here is from genome assembly GCA_963693085.1 of Alisma plantago-aquatica. Classification (NCBI taxonomy): domain Eukaryota; kingdom Viridiplantae; phylum Streptophyta; class Magnoliopsida; order Alismatales; family Alismataceae; genus Alisma; species Alisma plantago-aquatica. The sequence goes on from OY856413.1 coordinate 753,706,136, forward strand.
TTTATAAACTTATGAATCATTGATCTTAAATTTGATCAAATATACTATGTTTATCCAAAAATACCAGTCTTTGAAATATTAAGATCATTTAAACATGTTATGATCATCAACATCTAAATATTAGTGTTTTCAATACATTTAACACATTGAAGTTAACAACTTTTAGGCACTTTTAGAATTAGAAGCCGATGTAGCTCTTGGAACCAATTTTAGTGGATTCATTCTATTTTTTAGCAACTTTCATATATAACATGTCTTGATCCAAGTTACTAATTAATTACTACATTATTTACAAATTAATTATATCTAAGACAATCATAGGGGGACACATCACCCACCTTATATTTCTACTTATTTCTGAGCTGGCTAAAGATTAGGCAAAGTAATTACCTTCGTACCCCTACTGTCGATGTAAAGCTTCAAGATTTTTGGTCTTTTGGCCATAGATCATCTCCTTCCCCGCGGAGGAGACTGATCCAACCCCAAAAAAAAGACAACACCCACATTCATGCATTTGGGGCGATGTGGAGTTGAGGTTAGGATATATGCGCCTCCGTAGGTCCTTGTCGTGCTCATCCATCCCTCCGACAGTGATCCTTCCTGGATGAGGACGAGGTGAGACAACACCGCCACCCCCGTCATTAAACTTGCACTAGGGTTGAAGGACTCGAAGCCTTAAGGCATAGGTCTAGGTCAAGGAAAGATCTCTTTGGAGATTAGTAACTCACCGCCACATCGAAGGACCATCGGGGTTACTTGGCTGAAGGATCTGCTTTGTTGTGAAGATGATTGAAGAGGAAGGACAAGTATCAAGGTCTATTCGGAGAAGTACGATCCTTACAGGGAGTTCCAGGACATTAGGCTCTGCTGGTTGAAGAAAGCCAACACCCTTTTATAGATTGGGTGTGTTAGTGTGCCTCTATACTTCCTCATAGAGTAAGCAGGAGCCTAGGGTTTCCTCGTGACTGAAAGAGAAGGGAAGGAAACCAAGAAAGTTCCCTTTTGATTAAACTCCATAACAATAAAATAATTATGTTTCCTTTTTGGTAGCTTCTTTTCCCATTAAATTTTAGGGAAACCTTGGATTCTACATTATCCTTTTCTTGGCAAAACATTGATTCCAACATATTTGTTAACAACTCTAAACTTGATTTTAGGACAAAATTGAATGTTTAGAAAATAAATTGCTTAACCCACAAGATATCTTGGAATCCTATAGATTTTCTCCCATAATCTTAGATTGGTATCATCCCTCATCTAAAATTATCTAGGATATTTATCTTGGGCACGAGGTTCCCCTTTTTCCTATTTTGTTTCACAATGACTTGTATGTGCACTTTTAATTATGGGAATTTAAATAAAATCACATTTCTCTTTAATATTTACTCCAATTGGCCCCAAATCTTAAAGGAATCTTTTTAATAATTATATCTTGATTTAGGCACAATTTGGTGTCAAAATACAAGGATCAAACACCCTTTTATTGCCCCTCAAGCAATTACTTTATTTTAGACATCATATCAATTATTTTCTCTTTCTATTTTAAACATATTCTTTATTCGGATCCCCTTTCTTATTAGGAACCATGTGAAACTAAAAACCAATTTTTAGTGGCCATTCATACCACTTTCTAGAGAATTCCACATTATTCTCATAAGTACATCCTTTATTGTCTATTATCTTATGCTTTTTCCTTATTATTGCACTTTCTTCTCTTCCTTTTCCATACATCCATTACTGGACTCAATACAATAATAGAAACCACAAAATCAACCACAAAGGCAAATTTGCAAGAGAAAACCATTCTTTGAAAACAATTTACACATTTCCAATATGTCCCTTTTATCCACATAATTGCAATTCAAATATATAAATACATCTGAAAAGTCAGGTTATAACATCCTTTCCCTCTTATGGAATTTTGTACTTCAACTAATCATACAAACAATTCAGAATGGGACTTTTCCATATTTGTCTTAAGCTGCCTTCTGACTTCATCCACTCCATGGTGCTTCCAAAGAACCTTTAACACCTCTATCTTTTTGTCCTTGAGCCCTATTACCTTAGTATCCAGTACCCTCATAGGTGACTCAGGGTATGTCAGCCTCCCTTAGAGTTCAATAGGCTCAATGCTCAACACATGTGTCAGATCCTTCACATAACACTTTAAATTGGATACATGGAACACATCATGCATCATATTGTATTAAGGGGGTAAGGCTAAATGATAAGCAGCGTCACAAATCCATTCTAGAATCTCAAACAGATCCACGTATCAGGGACTCAGCTTTCCTCTATTCTTATCTATATCTCGGAGGGGTTGAATTTTCAGGAACACATGTTCACCCACAGAGAAGTGCAAGTCAGTCCGCTTTGCATCAGCATGCGACTCCCATCAATCCTGGACTCTCTTCAAGATCTGTCCTTAGCAAGGTCCTCTCACCGACATCATCTTAGTGAAGCAGTGACCAACACGACCTCCCATAAAGAGCTTCACATGGAGACATCCCGATATTGGATTGGTAACTATTTTTATAAGCAAACTCAGCTAAGGCAAGTACTACTCACATGATCCACCCCAATTGAGCACACATGCTCTCAACAAATCCTCTAAAGTATGGACAGTCTGGGGGTGATAAGTTGTGCTAAACTTCATTCTAATGTCGAGTTCTTCATGCACTTGCTTCCACAACTTGGAGGTGAACTTAGGGCCATGCTAAAAAATAATTGAACTTGGAATATCATGTAGTCAAACTATCTCTCTAATATATAGTTCAACTAGGTCTGTCACCTTGGCAATGATCTTTAAGGAAAAGTGCTGACTTGGTTAGGCGATCCTCTACAACCCATATTGCAACATAGCATGTCCTTGTCTTGGGGAGACCCACATGATATCCAAAGTGTTCTGATCCCATTTCCTCTTAGGAATTTCAATTGGTTGCAATAACACACTAGGTCATTGGTGTTCAACCTTCACTATCTAACATGTGAGACAACTGACTACATATGTTGTTATATCTCTCTTCATTCCAAGCTACCAATGTCATTATAAGTCTTTAAATATAATTGTGGTGCCAGGGTGTATTGTATACTTAGAACGATGAACCTTTTGCAGGATATGAGTCTGTAAGGGGGATTCCTTAGGAACTCAAATACGACTTTCATATTAGATTCCACCATTCACATCCATCAAGGGATGTGCCTGAGGCTTCTCCATCAAACCCTACATCTCAACTAACTCTGGATCATCTAACTTGGTTGTTACAAACTCTGTCAACAAGTCAGGGTTGGTTTACTTTTATTTGATACCTCAACTCTTACATTCATTATTTTGATAACCTGATTCAATCTTACACCTATATAATTCAAATTTCACTCAATAAATATATCCTTATTTGAAATTTTCAAATTGGTTATACCTTGCTCTCCTAGGTTTTCCAATTGTTTATCCCATTTCTGTGTTTTCCATTGTTTCATACCCATTCATCACCTCATGAGGCTAGATACGTAAATGTGATAGTATGGTAGTGCTAAACCAACTTGTATGAGGGGCTCCTTAAGCATATATCCAAGTCCAAGAGGGGCATACTTTAATCAAAAGTTGAGGAAGGTACCATGCTCATCCTCTATGAGCTCACTCAATCTTAGGGAGCATGGTATGTACTAGATACCACCACTTTCCCTCTTTAGCCTAAGGACCTCGAGTTTACCTCCTTAGCATTGGTCATCCAAACCGCATGACTTAGCCACTCAAGCACGTACATGTTGACTCAACGTCAATTAGGTCAATGTTGACTCACGTCTAAATTGACTAAACCCGTGTTTTGATGATGACTAACCATTCCACATATTGGTGTCTAATGTCTCTACTTGAGTAATTTCAGATTAGGTATAGACACACTCCAAATGCCCTAACTTGCGCATGTCAAATTGGAGAAAAAACAAGTCAAAGTCAATACAAGTGCACGTTTTTGTAATATGATGTAAATCCATTAGAATCATGTTGTAAATCACTTGTAATGATTGTATGACTTGTAATTAAGCTTAGAAAAAATCAGGAGCACTTATCTTGAATGTTTAAGTACTCAAAAGCCATTTTCCAAAATTCACATCAGGCTGTTCATCGGTCGAGTTCTGTGAGTTGCAAACTCGACCGATCCTGATTGGATCTTGAACATGACTTTTGATCGGTGGAGTTTACACTTCACAGAACTCGATCGATGGAGTACCTGATCAATTCAATTTTCATTGTTCGGTCGACTTTTCCCAGGACAAACTTGACCGATGGTCTGAATATCGGCTTTGTCTTTTACTCTATCGGTTTAGTTACCCTTATAGAAACTCGACTGATTGCACTGTACGGAAAAGTGCAGAAAATTTTTCTAGCCGTTGTGGAGTTGCAACAAGTGAAAATATATCCGTTGCAAGCCAAAAAAGGGCTAGTTTTTGTTCTCAAGTGTTCCCAAAGGCTAATAGGCATCCCCATCTATAAATAGGACCCCTTAGGCTTCATTCCAAGGTTGAGCATTCAATGCAAACTCTATGTGAGGTTCCTATTCTATAGTTGAGTGCTTCCTACAGTCTCCTCTCTCTCTAAGCTTAATCACTTGCTACATCCATTAGAGTGAGTAGGAAATCTGTAAGAGAGCTAGTCCTACATGTATATAGTGTGAGGCTCTCACTTCTACCACCTCCCTATCTCTCATTTCAACCATGAAGATGAAGGTTCTCTCTCTTATCTAAGAGAGGTGAAGAAGAACAAGGGAAGGAGTCCCTTGGTGAAGATCAAGGTTAAAGACTTGGAGAAAGAGTGGGTAAGCCCTTGGTGAAGGCAGAAGACTCCTTTCTCAAGTGGGTAAGTCCTTGGTGGAAGCTTTTCCGAGTGAAGGTGAAGTCAAAGGTAGAATATCCAAGAAGAGAGGGTAATTCCTGCAAGGCTGAAAACTTATGCAAGAGTAGGTAAGTCCTTGGAAGAAGGCGGAAGACTCCTTGCAAATGGGTAAGTCCTTGGTAAGGTTGAAGACTCTTTGTATTGGATAGGTAAGTCCTTTGGTGGTCATGTATTGTATCTCTTATAATAAATATAATGAAGATGTAAGGTTAAGAAATCCTAGAGGTTGACCTCTCTAGGTAGTGGACTTACTCACTTCTAGTTTGAAGTGTGGAACCACTCTAAATAGCTTGTCTCTTGGTGTATGTTCAACCTCTCTCTCCCTTTCTATGCATGTTTTAGTTGCACACAAATTTCCTATTTAGCAACCTTATCTTGTGATATATCTTGAAGGTCTAATGAATTTTGTTTGAGTGCATTCAGCTCTATTCACCCCCCCTCTAGAGCATCTAATTACCCATTTAGGATCCAACAATTGGTATCAGAGAGGGCTTCTCCAAGCATACTTCAACAAGTAGGAGAAGATGGGTGACTACCAAGGAGGGAGATACTTGATCAGCCTACCAATCTTTGACGGGAGCAATTTCCTATATTAGAGAAGAAGGCTTCAATTCTACATCCAAAGATCAAGTCTTGAGATGTGCCAAATGGTGAACAGCCCATACATGCTACCAAAGACAAAGATTGAAGAATGGGATGAAGCTACCTTGAAAAAAGCAACCTTGAATGCTAGAGCCATGCACATCCTCTATGCCTCCATGACACCCACCGAGTTCAACCGAATTTCTTAATGTGAAACAGCCTATGAGGTTTGGAGAAAGCTATGCATCACTTATGAAGAGATATATCAAGTGAAGGAAAGCAAAGTCAAATGCTCAAAGGACTGCTTGAGAACTTTAAGATGGGAAAGGAGGAGAGGATAGCCAACATGTACTCAAGGCTCAACACCATTGTGAGTGGTCTTGTTGTTCTAGGACATCCTATGAGTAGAGGAGAGATCAACTCTAAGATCCTTAGAACTCTCCCCAAGAGGTGGGAACCCAAGGTGACTTCCATTGAAGAAGCAAGGTCCCTTAAGGATGTCCCTATCGAAGAGTTCATTGGAAATCTACAAGCACATGAAGCCACACTTGATAAGAGGGAAGAAATAGAAAGACAAGAGGAGAAAGAACTCAAGAGATTGAAGAAGGCTAAAATCAAAGCTCAAATCAAGGCTATTGTTGGTCAAGCTTCTCCATCCTCTCAAGTTGAAGAAGATGTCATGTACTCCAAGGGTAGATTTTACAAAGGCAAGTCCCCCTCCATCCAGTGCTTCACATGTGGAAAGAAGAGTCACTACAAGGAAGATTGCCCACAAGGCAAAAATACCCATCTTCATAAGAAAAAAGAGAAATGGCACTCAAGCTCAAGTGGCTCCTCCAACTCAAGCTCAAGTGAAGATTCAAGTGAAGGATCAAGCTCAATCTCTAGTGATGAAGGAGAATGCCATTTTGCTCTTATGGCATCAACAAGTAAGTACTCAAGTGAGGTAAATCTAAACTCTTTAGATAAAGAATCTTTGATTGCTATTATTCATGATACTTGTGCCTCTCTTAAGTCTTCTAAAAGGAAAAGGAAAAAGCTTGCTAGAATTATTGATAATTTGCATGTAGAATTAAATGATCTTGAACATGCTAATTCTTGCTTGCTTGATGATAAAAATGTTTGTCTTAGCCAAGTAGACTCTCTTAAACTTGAAAATGCTAGTTTGCTTGATAAGATTAGATTTTTAGAATCTCAACCTCTCATGCCTAGTTCTAATGAAGAGCATACTTTAATTGTTGATTCTCTCATGCATGATATTGATGTTCTTAAATATGAAAACAAGGACAAAGATTTTTTTTGCAAGAATTAGAAATAGAAAATGCCTTCTTGCTTGCTAAAATCAATGTGCATGAATCTTGTTCTAGTTCTACTAGTAGAGCGAATGATGTTGTTGCTCTTCATATTGATAAAGGGTCATTCATGACAAAATATCTTTGCTTAGAAAATGATATTTTGAATGCTAGAGATAATATTAATCAATTGTCTTCTACTATTACCTCTCTTATGCATGATAATGATAGTTTGAGATCTTCTTTGCAAAGATTCTTAGTTGGTAAGAAGAGCCTTAATGATATCCTACACCATACTACTAAACAAATTGGTAGACATGGTCTAGGGTATGATGGTAGTCAAAGGAACAACAAAGGAAAAGGACCTCCAATATTCCATGGAGAATCCTCTAGTTCCAAGACTATGGGAACAAACAACTATTGCAATGAAATTGGTCATTATTCTACTTGTTGTCCTTTTAGGAAAGCACCCAAGAGCAATAGGACTTGGGTTGCTAAACTAACCCCTCCGGACCCAAAAACATGATTGGGGACCATTTCATCTTTCTTCTTGTAGGTACTTGCAAATGGATTGACTTGAACTATTGAATTGCAAATTGACTTGTCGATCCACATGAAAGAAGAAAGGTGAGATGTGTAGAGGGTGACAACAAGTGGAAAAGGAATGGTAAGAATAAAGGTACAAGTTTTATTGCTTATAAGCATTTCTAACTTATTTTTGTCAAGTTAGTGTGCATTATACATATGGTTTTTGAGTCAAAAGTGGTATTTTGTGTTTCTCTTCACACTCTTGCTAAAAAACTATTTCTAATGCTTCTATAGTGTATTACTAACTTGCTTAGACATGTTTGGATATGGTTTGTATTTTTAGCATACCTTTAAATATATTTTTATAAAATATATGTGCTTTTTAACAGCAGCTCTGTCGGTCGAGTTTGTCCTGTTTGAAACTCGACCGATAGGCACCAATGGATGTTGCAAGCAGCTGTCATCGGTCGAGTTGTCAATACACAGAACTCGACCGATAACACTGTGCACAAAATATACATTTGGCTCATGGAATGAGAATTTCCCTCTCAACTAGTTTTTCTCAACCAATAGCCCTATTCTTTGGCACTCCATTTCGTACCTTTATATATGCATATTGCCATTTTCTAAATTTCCTATATTGCTTACAAATCTATCTCTCTAATTGCTCTAAATTGGTATATCTATATGTTAGAATTACTTGCTTTGATTTGTTTTGCAGGTTTTGATGATGATCTCTTTGGATCTCTTGGTTGTGTCTAAAATTGCTTCTGTTGTACTCTAACTTGCTACATCTATCTAGGTGTATATCTTGTTTTGATACAACCTTGAGGTTCTTAGGGGTAATCATCTGATGGTAAGGATGCATATCTAGTGAGCTATATCCTTTCATGCTTCTAAAATTGCATATCTCTTTGCTTGGATATATCTCTACATCTACTAATAGCTTGCTCTTTAACTTGTGCATCTTTCGCTATGATCTAGATCCTACTAGTAGTCCTAACTTGTGATAACATCTACTAGTAGTTCACATACATGTAGTTCTAACCTTGTTTATAATTGGTAACATTTGCTCATCTAGTGGTATTTCTCTATATGATATGCTTGTATCTTGTTTCAAACTTGCTCAAGCTTGTTTCTTGAATTGCATATCTACTATCTTGAGCTGCTTGCATAACATTATGATGTAGGATACATAGATCTACATTGTATGTAGAAATTGGAGTATTTTTGGATTTCATGCAGACTTTGCTCCAGTTTCAGCTTTTGCTGCAAGAGTAGTGTTTTTTTTGCAGAAATGGCCTTCTGAGCAAGGCTCATCGCTTTGCCATGAGCCCTTATATTTTTTGGGCAAATTCTGTCATCTTGAGGGTCAAATTGCATTTTATTATTTTTCTACAGCTCTTTATCTTGCATTTTTTGGGTTGTTCATGTACATGCCTTAACTTACTTTTCTTTCTATGCTTAGAAAAGCCCCTATCTGTGCTCTTCTACTCTCCTTATATGATTTTTTGTTATCTCCTTTTCCTTTAACAAGTGGTGTTTCTTATTTCTTCATACCCCCACTTTTTGAAATGACAAAGGGGGAGAAAGGTATGTCTTCTTTTAAAAGAGGAAGAAGGCATGTCTTACATGAAGAGGAGAAGTATGTCCATGTAAAGGGGAGAAGGTAAATGGGAGAAGACATATATGTGTAGAACATATATGAGTAGAAGACATAGTATTCTATAATGTTATGAAAGCTAACCCTGCAGGAGAAATAGCATCAATTGAGGGGGAGTATGAGAACTCCATGCACATCAATTGTGGGGGAGCATATGAGCTCAATCCTATTGAAACCCCTAGGTTTCTCCAAAGGTATGACTTTACATAAATGCTTTCAATACATTTATGGAATGGTTTGTCATCTTCAAAAAAGGGAGAATGTTGACTCAAGGTCAATTAGGTCAATGTTGACTCACATATAAATTGACTAAACCTGTGTTTTGATGATGACTAACCATTCCACATATTGGTGTCTAATGTCTCTACTTGAGTGATTTCAGATTAGGTATAGACACACTCCAAATTCCCTAACTCGCGCATATCAAATTGGAGAAAAGACAATTCAAAGTCAATACAAGTGCATGTTTTTGTAATATAATGTAAATCCATTAGAATCATGTTGTAAATCACTTGTAATGATTGTATGACTTGTAATTAATCTTAGAAAAAATCAGGAGCACTTAGATCGAAAGTTCAAGCACTCAAAAGCCATTTTCGAAAATTCACATCAGGCTGTTCATCGGTCGAGTTCTATGAGTTGCAAACTCGACCGATCCTGATTGGATCTTGAAAATGACTTTTGATCGGTCGAGTTTACACTTCACAGAACTCGATTGATGGAGTACCTGACCAATTCGATTTTCATTGTTCGGTTGACTTTTCCCAGGACAAACTTGACTGATGGTCTGAATATCGGCTTTGTCTTTTACTCTATCGGTCGAGTTACCCTTATAGAAACTCGACCAATTGCACTGTACGGAAAAGTGCAGAAAATTGCTTCTAGCCGTTGTGGAGTTGCAACAAGTGAAAATATATCTGTTGCAAGCCACAAAACGGCTAGTTTTCGTTCTCAAGTGTTCCCAAAGGCTAAGAGGCATCCCCAGCTATAAATAGGACCCCTTGGGCTTCATTCCAAGGTTGAGCATTCAATGCAAACTCTATGTGAGGTTCCTATTCTATAGTTGAGTGCTTCCTACAATCTCCTCTCTCTCTAAGCTTAATCACTTGCTACATCCATTAGAGTGAGTAGGAAATCTATAAGAGAGCTAGTCCTACATGTATATCTTGTGAGGCTCTCACTTCCACCACCTCTCTATCTCTCATTTCAACCATGAAGATGAAGGTTCTCTCTCTTATCTAAGAGAGGTGAAGAAGAACAAGGGAAGGAGTCCCTTGGTGAAGATCAAGGCTGAAGACTTGGAGCAAGAGTGGGTAAGCCCTTGGTGAAGGCAGAAGACTCTTTGCTCAAGTGGGTAAGTCCTTGGTGGAAGCTTTTCTGAGTGAAGGTGAAGTCAAAGGCGGAAGATCCAAGAAGAGTGGGTAATTCCTTCAAGGCTGAAGATTTGTGCAAGAGTAGATAAGTCCTTGGAAGAAGGCAGAAGACTCCTTATAAAGTGGGTAAGTCCTTGGTAAGGTTGAAGACTCTTTGTCTTGGATAGGTAAGTCCTTTGGTGGTCATGTATTGTATCTCTTATAATGAATATAATGAAGATGCAAGGTTAAGAAATCCTAGAGGTTGACCACTCTAGAGCATCTAATCACCTATCTAGGATCCAATAGTACCGATCCAAGACATGATATGGGATTCTTTCCTTATATTCTTACTCACAAAACATTCTCATCCAACTCTCTCTCTCTCTCTCTCTCTCTTGTCTAAACAACCCTTAGGGTCCCACATAGGGACTACCAATCCTGAGTACAAGCATCCAACATATTATCATTCCTTACATCTCTAGGATCTTGGGACTCCCTCTCCCTCACCTAGATGATAGGTACTCATATCATATACACGTATATGCAAGCAACCTCTTTCTACTTCTCTAATGTTTGGTCCGTCTAGGAACATCTAAGGTACAACAAGCATCTAGTAATCTTGCATGTAGCAACTCAACTCATCCGTTCATGGTAGTCTAGTATAGGATATATCATACAAATGTTTCTCGTAATTCCTCATGCCTTGGAGTCTAGGTCGCATTCCCTCCTGGAGTTAACCTTATAACTAGTCCTAACACTATGGGTCCCTTTTGTAGGAGAGTTTGAGGCTCCCGTTGATTCACATCTTATTCTCACATATTTTATCTTATTAGAGAAGTACACATACTTTTGTATTACAAATATTATGTCCAACTTCAAACTAAAGTCAAATTATCAAATCCGATTGAGGTCATCATAAACCATATTATCTCATTATGTAACACTAAAATCCGCATTTGTTTCCTCCAGTATGCCCATCTCATAATCCAACATGCATCACCCCTTTGGCTTAGAACTAATCCCTTTGCTAGCTATGATGTCATTCACTTCCACGTAGGTGCATGCTTACCTCCTACTTGTATCTGAGAGGGAACATACTTCTGTTAGGATTCCTACGTGGAGGAGTTTAGACTTTCTAGACACATCTTGACCTTAGGATTTTATCTCTCTCTTGATCTTTTCTTCTATAGGGTTGACCCACCCTAGGTTGGGACACCAATCTTAAAAGTTGCACTAAGGGTTTCCATATTCACCCCCATTGCATAACCACTTATGACCTATGTTTCATATGTAAAAACAAGTCTTTCACATGTATTGTGCATGCCTTATTATACGTACTTGCATGCATGGACAAACTATGGTATCCCAACTTATGGGATTTTCCCTTTCTCTATCAACTTTCTTCATGTTTATTATGGTGGGGTTATTATTTTCTCCTATTTTAATCATACCCTAGGATTACGACTTAGGGTTGAGGTTAGGGACTACAACATGTACTTTAGGGTCTTGCAATTCCCTTAACCCATTGAGGTTGTTTTCCAGACCAACCCTAGTTCCATCTAGAGTTTACCCATAAAACATTTTCTCTTTATCAGTATGTCCAATTTTATTATTTGGCGGAGGATGCCTTAATCCCCACTATCCATAACCCTAGTACTCAGAAGGGATAAAGAGAGCGTATATAGGTACCTAGGGCTTAGGGAGAGAAGGGGTAGAGATGTGACAAAATTAGATGAGAAATACTAGAGGTATGTTATTTCGAGTAAAGTCCTCTAACTTAGGCCAGGCTGGATGCACAAGTCTGGGAGTCATCATAAGACGACTAGCGGTACGGAGGAAAATATTGCCAACCTGCAGATCATGGTCCTTTCGAGACACCATTATCTTTGGAAAACACTCTAATAATTCCCTTGAGGCTCTAAAAACTCATGAAATGAATAATTATGAGCGGTTAAATGGTAAACCAACTCTGATACCAAATGTAACGACCCCTCCCCCTGTTATCTCCTAATCAAGCAGACCGAGAGGGAAAGGGCCATTACCTTTATTACAGGATCAAAGGTTTAGCAAATAACCAAAAATAATTAATAAATTTTCACTAAATCAAAATGTGTTTGTACAAGATTAACATTTCACAAAGAATTACGCAATATGGATTTCTAAGTGTTACAACATGAAGTGAAAACTAACTAAATCCCCCATAGGTTACATTACTTCTTGTTTGTTTGGTGCCTTCTTCACGAGAGTCTGCTTTCCATTAAACTTGTAGAAATACCAACAAATTATCCTAAAACGCTAACAAACAAAATAGTCGGTCAATATAAAAATTTATACTGGTATGTGAGAGAACAAAATATTGCATCTAGGTGTAACGACATAATCACAACAATTATTGTTACAGAATCAAAATTATTGTTTTCTTCATAACTCCTCAACCCATTTTTACTCTACCTCTGGTATACCCTCCCCCTTAGGGTTTTGTCCCTACAGTCGACTATAGGCCACCTCTCAATCTGGAGCTAGGTGCCATGTTGGTCACCTCTCAATCTGGAGCTAGGTGCCATGTGGGTCTTCCCAATCTGGGGCATGACCTCATATGACCTTAATCTGGGGCCTAGTCTGACCTTCCCAATCTGGGGCTTGGTCTTTAGTCGTCATCATGACTTTTCATTTCTCACCGTACTCAATCCTCCAGAGTTGGTATGTAGGCAAGTTATAAGCATATGATAGTCATAGTGACTTTATAGATTGCTGAAATTAAATAAACATGCAAGCATTTAATTTCAAGAAATCCGAAAAAACCTCAGAAAAACATCGTTAAACTAATGTGATTAGTCATAGGCGTAACCACATAACTTGATTAGGTGTACTTAATGTCCAAGTAAGAGTAATTAGGAATAACCAAACAAGAAACCAAGCAATTATTCTGAAAGTTAAATCAATACACCCATGTATCATTTTTTATCCAAATTCATCACTAAAAATGGCTTGGGTTTCAAGTTCGGGTTTCATTAGTGATTTGGCTTCCTAAACCCTAATCATTACATTTCATGCCTTTTGAGGTGACAAACCCTAATCTTGTCATTATTTGCACTTTTAATCTCAAGGAAACCCTAATCACCAAATTTTCGTACCTTTTAATTTAAGAAACCCTAATTTACCATCATATGTGTTTTAACTCAAGAAAAGTTTACTTTTATTTACTTATGAATCATTGATCTCAAACTTTATCAAAGATACTCCTTTTATCCAAAAAGACCAGTATTTGAAATATTAAGATCATTTAAACATGTTATGATCATCAACATCTAGATATTAGGGTTTTTAATACATTTAACACATTAAAGTTAACAACTTTTAGGAACTTTTAGAATGATAAGAAGATATAGCTCTTATGACCAAATTTATTGGATTCATTGTATTTTTCTGAGCAACTTTCATATATAACATGTCTTGATCTGAGTTACCAGTTAATTACTACATTATTTACAAATTAATTGTATCTAAGCCAATCATAGGGGGGGCATGCCACCCACCTTATATTTCTACTTATTTTCAAGCTCGCTACAAGATTAGGGGAGGAATTACCTTCATACCCCTATTTTCAATGTACAAATTCAAGCTTTTTGGTCTTTTGGCCATAGATCGTCTCCTTCCTCGCGGAGGAGACCAATCCAACCCCAATGACATTGACAACACCTCCACTCTTGCATCTGGGGTGACGTGGAGTTGAGGTCAGGAGATCCACGTACGCCTACATAGGTCCTCTCTGGGCTCAGCCAGCCCTCCGACAGTGATCCTCCCTGGTCGAGGACAAGGTGAGACAACACCACCGCCCCCGATTCTTGAACTTACACTAGGGTTGAAGGCCTCAAATCCTTAAGGAGTCAGTTAGATTGAGGAAAGATCTCTCCAAAGATATATTACTCAACGCTACATCGAAGGACCATCGGGGTTACTTGGCTGGAGTTCTCCTTCATTGTAAATAAGATTGAAGAGGAAGGAGATGTATCAAGGTCTAGACGACGAAGTACGGTCCTTACAGGGAGTTCCACGACATTGGGCTCTACTGGGTGAAGACAACCAATACCTTTTATAGACTGGGTGCATTGTTGTGCCTCTATACTTCCTTGTAGAGTAGGGATGAGCCTAGGGTTTCCCCGTGATCGAAAGAGAAGGAAAGGAAACAAAGAAGGTTAATCTTTTGATTAAACTCTAGAATAATTAAATAATTATATTTACTTTTCGGTAGCTTCTTTTCAAATAAAATTTTAGGAAAACCTTGGATTCTACATTACCCTTTTCTTGGCGAAATATTGATTTCAACATATTTGTTAACAACTCTAAACTTGATTTTAGGACAAAACAAAATACTTAAAAAATAATTTACTTAAGCCACAAGATACCTTGGAATCCTCTAGATTTTTCCCATAATCTTAGATTAGGTTTATCTCTCATACAAAATTATCTAGGATATTTCTCTTGGGCACGAGGTTCCCCTTTTTCCTATTTTGTTTCAGAAGGACTTGTATGTGCACTTTTAATTATTGGAATTTAAATAACTCACATTTCTCTTTCATCTTTACTCTAATTGGCTCTGAAGTTTAGATGAATCTTTTTTAATAATTATATCTTGATTTAGGCATGATTTGGTGTCAAAATACAAGGATCAAACACCCTTTTCTTGCCCCTCAAGAAATTACTTTATTTACTTTATTTTAGGCATTAAATCTATTATTTTCTCTTTCTATTTTTCACATATTCTTTATCCGGATCCCTTTTCTTATTAGGAACCATGTGAAACTAAAAATCAATTACTAGTGGCCATTCATACCACTTTCTAAAGAATTCTACATCATTCTCACAAGTACATCCTTTATTATCTATTGTCTTATGATTTTTCCTTATTATTGCATTTTCTTCTCTTCCTTTTCCATACGTCCATTAGTGGACTTAATAAAAGAGTAAAAATCACGAAATCAACCACAAAGAGGAATTTGCAAAAGAAAACTTTTCTTTGACAACAATGTACACACATTTCTAATACGTTCCTTTTATTCAAATAATTGCAATTCAATTATATAAATACATGTGAAAAGTCATCTCTAACATGTCTTCTATAAGAATGCCTACCTTGATCAACTTAGACTTGGTAAGGTATTCAATGTTGTGCTTGAGGGCCTTGTTGTGATGGAAATCATAGTAATTATTACGATTGTAGCTCTTTGACAAGGGACTAATGGTTGAGAACTCCATGATGTGCTCTAGCAATGGTTGATAGTTACTTTAAATATCGGTTTAACTTATGTTTTCATTCAAAAATTATGTTATTATGGGTTTATATAAGTTAACACTATTATTATGAAAAATTATATAAAGTTATATACATTTACAAAAAAAATGTAAAACAGTATATATCTCTTATATTGAATACTTATTTAATAGAATCATGGACTGATAAGTTCATTTGATTCTGCTAACCTCATGCGTAGTAATGCTTAAGGTATATATACAAATTTATAGGTGCGTAAGTGTAAGTGGTTTTGATATAAACATATTATCTTTCCACAAATTTATGCACATAAAATGTATAAATTATATAATATCTTTATTTCGTGATGAATTGAAATGCTTATTTAGAAAGTGAAATGATTCAAATTTTTACGTGTGTGGTGGTGGCACGTGTGTGTTCATTAGTTTTAATAAAATGAAGTCTCGATATTAGTCAGCTTGGTTAGTTCCTTAGAAAATGACGACAAATAAGGATAAGTAATTAAGTATACATATAATAACACTCAGAACTCATTTCCCCTAACTTCAAGAGATGGTTTCTCAACTCTTAGAAAACAAACTTTAAAAGAAACACTAGTTCCTAATAAAGGTCAGTAGCATGGAACAAGGCTTCGACTTCGAGTTGGCTTCGACATGTGTGGAAGTGGAAGTTTGTGGAAACATCGAGGAAACTTCGAGGATTTTTACAACCAAACTTTGAAGCATCTTTGACAAAAAAATAGCTCAAAATAGTGATTTCATGATGAAATTTTATAGATTTCATCAAATCTATCTTAAAAACCAAATATATTTCTATATATAGCCATCCATACATGTTTACATATAAAGAAAAATACAGTCACGTACAAATGTAAAAGACATCGCCTTAGTGTCAACTTCGACAGGTAAGGAAGTGGAAGTTTGTGGAACATGTAAGGAAACTTTGAGGAAGTTTTGGACTAACACTTCGACGCAAAATAAGCTAAAAGACACTGAGATTGTGAGGGAATTTGGCATGAAACATCAAATTTTTAGTAAACACATACTCCGTCTATAATCTTTTATGTGAAATGTTTAGAACTTAGATTTGTTCTATAAATGCGTTTTGTATCTACAGAAATCCCAATTGGATCACATTCTAGAATTAAAGAACATGAGCTTATTTTCAAATACATCAATTTGTCAAGAGGGTAAAAAGTAACGGAGGTGAAATTAAATTAGGTCTGCACCAAATTTTGCAAAATTTGTGGAAATCTAGTAGATGATAAACTTATCATTGCTCTTTAGTTAGAAACCAAGGAAATAGTCATCTCAATGTGAAGAATGGTTTCCTACAAATTCTTTATGCCTTCACTATGTGTGCAATAATAATAACTACAAAGATCATCGAGAAAATGGGAGACTTTGAGCTAGCTAAGTCAATTTCATCACCAAATAGGCTGAATTCATTGACACATGTCAACAAGTAGGCAACATGCATGTCGAATAAGTTTACTAGGTTTCGATACAAGCGTAGACATATGTAACATGAATGATAGATGTTTAATACCGTGGAGCAGAGGTGGGCGGTTATTTTGGTAGTAAGCCTGTGTTTGGTACGTGGTGATAAAATTAATGGTGATGGTGACGGTGACGGTGATGGTGATAGGGACGGTGATGGTGATAGGGAAATTATTAAAATATGTTGTTTGGTAACATGTGTATGGTGATTGAGATGATGATGGTGAAAACTTAAAAATTGTTGTTTGTTACATGGTTATAGTGATGGGGAGGGGAATTTTTTTTATAAAAAACACCCTACACGAGTAAGAATCATATTTATTAGAATGTTTTTTTGCACATTTGTCTAAATAAGTAGTGGAGTCTTGACCGGAAACTTCTTTAACCATGATTCACCACGATTCACCATGTTTTTTCATGGGGATAAAAATAGATCAAAATTTCCCACGGATTCACCATGGATTCACCATGATTCCCTATCACCATGGCAAACAAACAACATTTTTGTTTCACCATCATTCCCTATCAACATGATTCACCACGTAACAAAAGTAGCCTAAATGAAAACGAGGGACTCCTGCTTTCTATTATTTGGTTTCGTCTTTAGCGACAGAAAGTAACAGACAGTGATGCTGGCAGTACACACAGTTTTGGACGCAAAGAAGAAAAGGTCTCGCGCGCCGCGCGCCGAACGCCGGGAGGTCTGGACATTGGGATCACATCACTAGATCCACAATAATCACGACTTATCCAACCAACAAAAACTCCAATCAGTCTCTGTTCATCACAGCCCCTTCTTCCATCCTTCCCTTTTCTTCCGGCCTCTCTCGGCTGCTCTCCAGGCAAGTAGTGGTTTGTAAAGAGGCAGGGGCGGCAGAGGAGGCCGCCTGCTTTTGTAGTAGGAGCAGCGGCCTGTGTTACCTTGGACCATTTTGGACGCAGAGTTTACTGAGTGATCGAGGAGACAGGGAGCGCAGGAGGATGGATGGAGACACGATCGACCCTCACAAGAAATTCACTTTTGCTTACTACGTCACTGGCCATGGCTTCGGTCACGCAACCCGTGTTGTCGAGGTGAACTGATCTTATGAGACGGGGCAGCTGTTCCTGGTATTGGATACGACTTGCTGTGTTCTAATAGGAGGGTTGTGCAGGTAGTGCGGCATCTGATTGCAGCCGGGCATGTCGTTCATGTTGTCACTGGCGCTCCTGAATTTGTCTTTACCAGCGAAATACAATCTCCGAATCTCCATATTCGTAAGGTTAGTTGGTAATTATTTCTAAATGTGGCAATTTCTGTCATTCAATCTTTGAAACAATAATTGAGATACGCTACTATACGGGTCAAAGAGATATCCCATAACAATATAGAAAAGGTGATCTTTTGTTGGTTACATTGCCATGACATACAGCTCCCAACTTCACCAAAGTTTTCGATTCCATACAGAATATTTTGATTCCTTGTATGTGATTATGTGATGTTTGCCTCTACGAGGGATGCAGGATGTATTGGATTGTGGAGCTGTGCAAGCTGATGCATTGACTGTGGACCGCCTAGCATCTTTGGAAAAGGTACTTGGCATTTCACGTTGATATGTCTCGTCTCTCCTGCATCTGTTAATTGATTCGGTCTCCACCGGTCACTTTAATTTTTCGTACAGCTTCTGTTACTAGATGATAATCTAATATGTTAACATGTTAAACTTCTGTAATATATTACTATATGTCCTTTTCACTCAGTTTTTTCATTGATTTCTGTTACATATGTTCTTTCGATTAATGCAGTACCATGAGACAGCAGTGGTCCCCCGGGCTTCTATTTTGGCAACTGAAATAGAATGGTTGATCTCCATCAAGGCTGACCTAGTGGTACTTCATGGCCTTTCTAATGTGGTCCAATATTTAGCTAAAAAATGTGTTCTTACTAACGACATGCATTCGAACATAACAATGTTATCACTGATCTGCATATGCCAGGTGTCCGACGTTGTTCCTGTTGCTTGTAGAGCTGCCGCCGATGCAGGCATTCACTCTGTCTGTGTCACAAATTTTAGGTGATAATTTCCGTTCATATCTTCTAATTTCTGAGATATCATCATTTGCAACTTCTATTACAAATATAGTTCATTCAGGTTATTAACTGGAAGTCCAGCTGGGTAGAAGTTCTTATTAGTGTTGTGGGGGTTATTGGAAAATGTAGAAGGGCGGTAATCCACTTAGGGGTTACTTTCCAGAACCCTTTAAATCAAAACGGATTAGCAATCCAACGCTTTAGTCCACTCAACCATCTCTCCCTAATCTAAGATTTCCTATTTTGGATGTTACGCATGAAGCAAAGATTAATAAAAAACCATCGTCATCCTTTGCTTATTTCGTTTCATTTATGAGTTCTATTTTTATTCATTATATTAGAATTACATTATAATATAATATTGAATTGATTAGAATTTTGATGATTATAAATAATATTGATTATAAATTAATGATTATAAACAAATAATATTTATTTAGAATAGAAGTTTAAAGAATATTTTCTTGAGTACGGATTTTGTATGGTCAAAGTGTACAACCTTGGCAAAAACGACGTTCGGCAGAATATATGACTCATGCTCCTTTAGGTTCTTTAAATTCAGTGGGTGGCGTAGCTACCGAGATCAATGTAGTGAATTACGTTTCTCCTAGAAGTTGGTTAGCTACTTCTCATTTTGTTCTAGGATTCTTCCTATTTGTGGGTCATTTATGGCATTTGTGCTCAGAGTCAGGAGAAACCACGTATCGTACCATATTCTACTAAAAGGATAACAGTATTATAAACTCGTGTTGAAATAAACTAATGAGATTTGGTCTCATCATATCTAGACAATCTTAATTTTTTGGACATGAAGAAATAAAGAAGCCATCTTTGGCGATGAATCAACAATTCGAAGTGCTTTTCTTGCCTATTCTTGATGAACCAGTGTTTATATATGGATGTGGGGGGATTTATTTGGGAAGTAATAAGCCCCTTTGCCATCTCTTCATCTGCAAAGAATTCAAAAACATGATAAATTATTAAAAATTTATTTGTACCTAACAAAATTTTAGACCAGGCTTATTTAATATATATATTTTATTTTTAATTTAAATTTACCGATCAGGAATAATAAATATAATAATAATGAATTTAATTTTAATAATATATATTTAATATTATTATTAAATATGAAAATAATATTATTTAATTAATATTATATCTTAATTTATCTATCTTAAATACGATATAATGGAAATGGCCAAATCAAATAGTGACTAAATAAAAAAGTGGATTATTATCTCAATTTGAAATTTCAATTTTAATTAATTAAATAATTATTGAAATAATTAAGCAATATGGAAATCCAAATATAGAAATGAAATAAATTCAATCAATTAAAAACTCGATTTAGCCCTTTACTTTTTATTTACTTGCTGTTAAGTAATTCCTTTCCTGGATCTAGAAATTCATTATAGCCCCTCTGGGATGTAAAATATATCTCTTCTCACCATCCCCAGAAACTAAAAATCAATTATCATTCAATTACTCTAAATTAACTATATTTATAAAAACCTTAGAGTTTTCCTCTCTGTTTTAGTTTAATCATGTAGTAGTATGATACATTATGGAAAACTATGTAGGCATGCTTGAAGTCATGGGACACAATGTAAAAGCTCTTTTTGATTCCGTAAGCATTTCAGATTGATGAATAATGACCATGCAACCTAACATATGCGAAATAACATCTAAACTGGGATGACTAGAGATGACGCCCCAAATAACCTTTAACTGAAAGACAAGGGAATTTTTCATACTGTGATACAAATCCTCCTACATCAATTATTTCATGCAACGTGTATCTTTTTCCTCGATTACCATAAACAGTATGCAACAGCCTCGATGATCAAAATGTAAGAAAAGTAGCACGTGGGTGAGTGATGCAAACCAAGCCTGACCCCTGAATGAAACTTAAGAAAAAGGAACAGAGCTCATTTCTGTTTCAAATTCTTATCTGTAGAATTGCTTTAGCAACACCTTCGTTGGATAAAAAAGATTTATTGATAGAACATCTAAAAGAATCTATACCTTTGGCTATTGATGCCTGGAATCATATCATCAAGGGGATTTGTGTGAGGTGTTGACCACTAATGTTGCTTGGAGACTGACTATAGCTTGTTCTCAAGCTTGACATCATGTAGCTAGCTATGTACTTCATTGGCTCATCTATTGAAAGTAGTCTTCTAATGATCTATTTACTTTACTTTCTTGTCTGTTTGAAGGAAATCATGCAGTAATCTAAGCACTGCATCATTAAGATTCAATTTTTTTGGAGTTAGAGGGCAGACTAATAGCAGCTTTGGTTGAGCTCTGTGCTATGCAACTCACAAGCACTTTGACGACCTAATTTCTCATTGACCTTGTGGTTCATACTCATAGGACCTTAGCTACCTTGAGTCCCCTAATGCCGATGCTCTATGTTGTTAAAAGCAAAAAGTGGTAAACAATTGAAGCAAAAAAGGGTTTAAACATGACATGACCTCGTAATTAAGTACCATAATTGACTGAAGAGCCTTCCACTGCAGTCTGCAGCGGAAAGGAAAATTCAGAGAAGTGGTTGCCATGCACCATGGAAAGAAAATTCTTAGAAGTGGTTGCCATGCACTGTGGAAATAAGCTTGTGCTTTTCACGGTTGCTTTTCCCTCTAGAATAACTATCAGTTTTCATATGAATGGTGAAGGATGCCTTACTTATCATATTCCCTATTTTGCAGCTGGGATTTTATATACGCCGAATATGTAATGGCTGCTGGGCAACATCATCGGTCTATAGTCTGGCAGGTTCGAATGCTA
The DNA here is from genome assembly GCA_963693085.1 of Alisma plantago-aquatica. Classification (NCBI taxonomy): domain Eukaryota; kingdom Viridiplantae; phylum Streptophyta; class Magnoliopsida; order Alismatales; family Alismataceae; genus Alisma; species Alisma plantago-aquatica. Next base: position 753,728,082 of record OY856413.1, read on the forward strand.
TATATTATTCATTGCTAACAATAACAATATCTGTAATTAATTATCCCAATGTTTTGAAACGGATAATAGTAGGCTTATCACATTCATATTTATTTTTATCTTTATTGATTGACCTTTTACACTGCATAGTTTCTGGTTTAACCAATAGATATTGCACTCACACTTACTTTCATTATGCTCTATTGTTATGGGCAAGGAAAGAGATTTCAACAGAAGTGTTCGGATTCCGCATCAAAATTAAGAATTAACTAGCATCTGGTGTTGTAGTGACCCTACTAATGGGAAAATTAATTTAATGATTTCAAATTTCAAACTATGAAACACGGAAAAACCTTTTGAAAACAAACCAAATATTGTTCCTGGGTATCATAATGTAAAAGTTTAGTTGGCTTGAAGATGCCAACGTTGTGCAGTGGCAATGGTGTATTATGTCCCTCCAAATCTAACATAAAGGTCCATTTTTCTATATGCCATACAACTACGGTACATATATGTTTAATTATGTGATATTATTTTTAAAGATTACAAAAACAAAGAACCATGAACAGTTCCCCTCAATATTGGATTCAGAAAACTAGAAAACATTTGTCAATATTTGCAACACTTTTTAGGTAACTTTTGACTTTCAAGTAAGCCATTGAGAAGGCAGTGACATTGTACTTGGATATGAAATGTTATACATCAACAGGTGATTGTACTGTAGAAAGTGATGTTAAGTTGTCAACTATTATAATAGTATCCTCTAAGACATGAATGCAGGCTTAATATATATACTTCAAAGTTCAAATGCACTAATACTGTACAATGTAAGATAAGAAGTGTGTGTAGTGTGCACATGCCCATGCTGGCTTGTGTATATACAGGTTTCTCCGTGGTTTCATTTACACTCTATGATTCTAAGTCAACTGCCCGAATATGCAAATAAAAAAAACAGAGAGGATATATTTTGTCAAGATCTAAGTACTGTTTACATCTGAATTTCACAGCTGAAAGCAACAGATATATAAACCTTGTTAGAAAATATCAGTTGCTCAAAAGCAATAAAATATGAAATCATTAATGAAGAATAAAACTCTTGAAATAATGTTTAAACGTCAAAAGCTTGCTACCTAACGATAACCATTATTCAGTTTGTCTGTAGCTGTATGCTTCTGCGAGCGTGCGTGCCTGTGCGCGCGCGTGTGTGTGTGTGTGTTATATGCTGTATGATTGCATTCCGGTACATTGAAACTACGCGTGCATAAGTCCCTTCTCATTTGTACCAACAAGAAGAGAATTCTTCATGTGGGATGCTGCTTTCCAAAATTTGCTTTATGATGTTTTCAGCACAGTTATTGTTTTTTTTTCTTCACATGGTAGAACTATATACATTTTCTCTATTTTATACAATTTGCTTTATGATGTTTTCAGCACAGTTATTGTTTTTTCTCTTCACATGGTAGATCTAGATACATTTTCTCTATTTTCACTGGCAGATAGCTGAAGATTATTCACATTGTGAATTCCTTCTTCGTCTTCCTGGATACTGCCCAAGTATGTTGAAAAATTGAAAATCTTTGGCCTGTAGGTATGATTTCAATTTAAAATCAGATGTCATTTTGCAGTGCCCGCTTTCCGTGATGTTATCGATGTGCCATTGGTGGTGAGAAGGGTGCACAGATCCAGGGAAGAGGTGTGAAAAAAAACAGAATGAGAGTTTCTTTGAAAGATTTACTGTTGCTCTCTTACAGGTAGTCATCATTTGTTTAGGTTAGGAATGACCTTGGAATTGGACATGATGTGAAGTTGGTAATTTTTAACTTTGGTGGACAGGTAGAAACCTTTCGGTAAGTTGTTGAAATATTGTGCTTTACCATCTACATGTCACTATCTTATTTTCTTTTGCAGCTGGCAGCCTGGAAACTTAGGCAAGAATGTCTACCATCTGGTTGGATGTGTCTGGTGCTGTCTTGTCAACTCCAATTTTTACTTACTTTCTTTGCATTGTCATTATTGTGATGTCATAGTTTCTGTGCGTGCTATAACACCTCAAACGTTTGAAGGTATGTGGCGCATCAGATAAACAAGAACTTCCTCCCAATTTCATACGGCTTCCTAAGGATGCTTACACACCAGACTTGATGGCTGCATCTGACTGCATGCTTGGTAATTCTTGTTACTTTTCATAAATGACATACTTCATATTGCTTTACATGGAGTGTAGTTTCTGTTATATTTGCCTCTTTATGCATCAGGGAAAATTGGGTATGGAACTGTCAGTGAAGCACTTGCTTACAAATTGCCATTTGTGTTTGTACGTCGAGATTATTTCAATGAGGAGCCCTTCTTAAGAAATATGCTAGAGGTTATAAAATAAACCTCAAGCCTTATTCAGAAGGTTTATTGCTTAAGTGATATGTTTAGCAAGTCTAATTCTTGTCCTGAGCAGCATTATAATGGAGGGGTCGAAATGATCAGGAGAGATTTACTCACTGGCCACTGGGCACCATATCTTGAGCGCGCACTAAGACTTAATCCATGTTATGATGGAGGCATCAATGGTGGAGAGGTGTGTATCTTTTAAACTATGGAAGTTTTAATTTTTTTCCTTTCCAATGCTAAAGTTGTGCTAAGATCCTAGAGAAGACCCAATTACTGTTTATCACATATAGTATCAATCCTAACATATTTATTCCCTTAACCTATCAGAATTTATATCACTCTACCTGAACTATATAGTAGTGATCGATATTGTGTGGTCGTCACTCCACCATCCAGGGTTGTTAAATATTCATTATTTTTTTTCTTATTCAGTTTGTTGATGATTATATCATTTTTTATTATATTCCTGTTTCATAAAAGTAGCTGGCATTCTTGATCAATTCTTGTTTGGTCTATGATTGCAATCCTGGATATGTTATTCTGGTTTAGTGTAAGGCTAGACGAAAATGGGTAAAAACAAGTCTGAGAATCTATGTTCTTGTTTTTTCTACATTCTACGTAATTTTTTTTAAGAATACACGTCTTTGGTGTTATGTGTCCCAATCCTAGTGATTTTTTACTTTGTATGTTTTGAAAAAAAATGACTAGGGTCAAACAAAGTCAGAAAAAGGGAGAAACCTAACTACTTTGCAACCGAGTGTAATACCAAATTCGAGGACATATTGGCATGTGAATCTCAAATTTTGAAAACAAAATTCATTAGACTATAACATGCTAACTTTTCATATTACTTGGATTTTTTTTGCTAATGGCCTATGAAAAACTGAACATTATAAGAGGATGCGAATAGTAAGTCTAGATACATGTGTAAAAAACTATTTGATTTGGCAAGTATCTTTTAATGGTCATTGCAAATTGTGAAATTCAAAATTGGTTTTTGAGACTTTGCTATGGCACAATTAAAGAATTAGTATTTTGGGAGTTCATATATCAACATCATATCTAGGTTTTTTTCCATTAAACTTCCATATTTGTCTTTTTTGGTTTCAATTAACTATCTAATGTATTTGATCTTTTTCTGAACAAAATTGACTTAGAATAACATGTCAAAATAGATGAAAATGAAAAGACATGAGAGCCGAACGGTATCCATTTAAAGATAGAAAAGAATATTGAGGGGACAAAGGAGTTGTTTCGTTAGCATATTTCTTTATTGTAGAAAATATGATGGATGCAATTAGAATCATACTATTAGACAAAACCCTACTCTTATACATAGGAAGGGGGACACTTATAACTTGGACAAAGGGATAAAATGTCTGATTTTGATGCTGTTCCAATGACCACGGAAAAAGAAATTTCGACCAATTTCGATGGATATTTTGAAAGATGTATTCTTGGCGTTTCGACGACCAAATGATCGAATTACTTAATGAAATTTTACCAGAACAATCTACTATGTAGATCTACTCAGTCTAGGAAGCATGGATACAGATACGTATCAGATACCGGTACAGGTACGGGGATACGACTATTTTTGAAAATATAGGATACATGTACGTCACGGATACGACAATTTTTTAATATTTATTTTAATATTTTAAAAAATAACCTATATATATATATAGAGAGAGAGAGAGAGTCAGGCTAGAATACACTCGAGTGTACAGATCACGCCGTACACCCCAATGGTGTTTGCCTATCTAGACCATGTTTTTCCAAAATATAATCTATTGATCTTCATGGTTACAATAACAATAGGCCACATACAAAATTTGAGCTCATTTGGATGAGTGTAAGTCACTCATCCAAGGACAACAAAATCAACGCACAAAACTAATTTGAAATGCCTGATTTTTTCCTCCTTTAGATGCAAGACCTATAAGTGTCCAAATGAGTTGGAATTTATTATATAGTATGTTCTTAAGATATTTAAGAAGATCAACGGTTTAGATTTTTCAAAAAGTTATTGCATCTTTAAAAACGACTGAGGTGTACGGTGCCTCCGGTACACTCGAGTGTACACTAGCCTCTCTCTCTCTATATATATATATATATATATTAAAATAGATGAAGACAATCAAATTTCATTAAAAAATCACAATTTTCTAAAGAAAATGGAAACCAATTCCATAATATCTAACAATGATATAAAAGGAGATGGGGATGCAATGAGTATCTTCAAAGGAGATGAAATAAATATTGTCTAGATAGAAATCCAGAATAAATCATAGTTGATTTAGTCACCAAAACAAGAGGCATGTTAACCAACGATACTAAATTGAAGCCTTCCATAGAATATGGAGGACATCAACGTGCATAAAAATTGCACCTTAGTAGGGAAAGCATCCGCAAGTACCATGCAAAGGTGAATGAATTGTTTTGCAATAAAGAACAAACAAAAATCTAGATTACATATGGAAGTTCTTTAAAAAGTGAAATCCCACAAAACAGAGGAGGTACAAACAATATAGAAAAAAAAGGAAGATTGGAATTTAGCAAGAGGAATGGTGACTAACCTTGAACTACTTCAAGGAAGCAACTGTGACAACCTTGTTGCAAGCTACTACTAAGCAAAGAGGGTTGAGATAGGAGCTGGTGTCAAACGCTAATCAAGCAATGTCATGCCCATATTTTTTTTTCTAGTTTTTACCAACTGGATACGGTCTGGATACGACATGGATATGGATTAGGAGTATCTGATATGTATCCAGGAGTATCCACGGAGTATTGGTATTTGATACATATGGGATACGGGTACGACGCCTGTTTTGGAGTATCCATGCTTCATAATACTTAGTTATGCAATTATATTTCGTACTGCATGTGTGTGTGGGGGTGGGGCTCCTCATGTATGAGTGAAGGAAGCTAAACTGTTTCTATTGCGATTTTGATAGGGATTTTGAGGTCAAATTAAATGGTGAAATGAATAGATTAAGTCATTATAGCTTGCAAGCACAATACATTGACTTAAAGACACAAATTTATGGAAATTTAATATGATCTAGGCTGGTAGGACCTATAGATAGGATGACAGGACGTACTAAATGTCATAAACAATGTTGTTTTGGTATTTGAGTGAGTATTGAGGAAGCATCAGACAACTACGGTTTAGGTATCTAGTTGAACCATGATGGTTGCCATCCTCCTTGTGGATTATACCTATCAACGTATTGGCTCCAATTTATTTGTTTTATACAAGCATAGATGTGTCTCAATGTAATCTCTATGTGCCTACTAGTTACAAGGTGCATACTCATAGATTAACTCAACATTGTTCTTGGTCGTGTACTTTTGTAGCTAGAGCCTATAGGAGGCAACCATGTAGTTAAGAGGTGTGTTTGATAATGACATGCATACAAAATATCTCGGAGTTCATGCTAATTTTACGCACTATCATTACAATTCATGTCAGCTCAGAAATAAAAGCTAGCGGGTCATCATAGACATAGATACAACTCCCACACCCATTTTTAAATATTTCCTTCGTAGATCTTTATAGAAGTGAGAGAAAAAGGAGAGAGGGATAAAATAAGGCTAGGAAGAGAAGAAACATAACTTAGATTGCCCCTAAAAATCCCAAGGAGTCATAAAGTAAAATTTGCAGACATAGTACCCCATTTCTCAAACTATTACCAATGTTTCTTGAAATTTCGCCAAATAAGCATTTTTCATCAATGTTTGCCTAATTTCGTCAAAATTTTGAAAAATCCATCAAATTTTATTTTTTTTCTTGCAAAATTCCCTACATAAAGACATGTTTGGTCATTTCTATATTTGATGGCTGTCGACATCAAAATCATTGGTGAAAATTCGCCAATTTTGACAAAATTTGAACTATAATTTGGACTAATGGGCCAAACATTCTTAGACACGTATACATAATAAACACAAGAACTAATAACTCCAACACTCCCTCTCGAGCTGGTGGATGGGTGAAACACACGCCCAACTTGCCTATATAGAAAAAAATAATTATGTCCTATACAAAATTGATCTCCCCTTAAATCTCAACAATTAAATCACTCAAATACTCCCATTGAAGAAGATAGCACATAGCATGTAGAAAACATGTCTTCTTCCCCTAATGAAGATAACACTTAGCATGTAGAGCAACACGTGGAGCAACATATAGTGATTGTAGAAGTCATCTGAGTCGCCATTGTTATCTAAGTAGTTCCGCATAAGAAGAACCAATAATGACATGATGCATGGTAGTTGGGATGAAAGTTGCTACAAGAATATTGCACTATAGCAGGTGGTCAATGTGCTTTAGATTGCTGCGAATAAAGATGCACTGTCAAAGTCAATGGAGAACGGACGAACAAGCAAGAACATGATAAGAAGGCTGGATAAAAGATCTTATTGGCTTGATGATGATATGTCTTCCTTTCTTCCTCCTCTCTTCTCAATTCTTCATATGATTTTCTTCTCTTCTCACTACATCTCTTCTCTATTTTCCCCTTAAAACAACTATGTACAAACACAAGTAGTTGGGGTGGATATTCATGCAAGTTATGTGAGGGAGAAAAGAATATCAATGTCTATTTGTCTTGAAATCAATTGGGTGCTTGGAAGTAGACCAAGTGAGAGTAGAGAAAACAAAGATCAACAGACTACGACGTGGAATTTTGGGAGACAAGAAGTATAATGATCACTTTAAGGAATTCATGAGTAGATGACGTGGGCTGATGTAAATGATTTTTTTTAAGGAAAGAAGTGGAGCAACGCCAACCAACTAATAGAAGGAAACAAAGATATAGGAAAGAAACAAATAGATAGGAAAAGAGCTTTAGGGATCAGGATCATATCATATATAACAAAAACTGACAACTCCACAAGATGGGTTGTTGGCCGCCAAGGCCTAATTGCAGAACTCTGTTATCTTTGACGATCGAGTTGCTGGTATGAGCCGAAAGGGTCCCAAAGAGCCCCTTATCACCATCCCTCCCTAGGGGAGGGGGTAGAGAAGCCTTTTCCTGCTGTCGGGGGTTGCATGGATGGCAACTGTGTAGCTAGAGACGGTGCTCTAGGGGCTAGGATGGAGAGGGCGCCAAGGTGTTGATAAGATAGGGGATGCACCTGGTTCTGGCTTTGTAGGTCCAAGAGACTGAGTCAGTGGAGTAATCCTTAGTGGATGGCGGATGCTGATTGGGGCGAAGCAAGTCATAGTCGCTAGCTTCAAAACCAGAAGGTTGTGGACATGGTGATAGGGGGATACATTTTTACGCATAGATGGGCTATGGCGGTGACAACACAAGGGATGAAGATGAGGGACTTGCAAAGTGGTTCTTGGAGCACCTCGATCCCATGGAGAAGCAAATTTCGATTATTATCTTTATGAATGGAGGTCGAACACATTGTCCACTGGGCACATGGATGCCGTGGAGCACCTCATTGCTATCCACATACAACATCCAAGTATTGTCTTTGACAATCCTTTTATAGTCGGCTTGCCTTCCACCAAGGAAAAGATGAGTTGGTGGTCAAGCCCGAGAACGAACACCTCATCAAGAACATCACAAGAAGGGTACCAACACTAACTTATAATGTCGATGATTTCCTTCAAAAGACTGTCACAATAATAGGTCCTCAAACAAACCATAACACCGCATCAAGCGCGTGCCACAAGAGGAGAACCAATGGTTGCAAGCTCCGCACTGTTTAGGAAGGAGGAGAACCTAAAAATGTTGTCTAGTTGTGGAGAATCCGGATAGATGCCTGGTGGGTGACTAAATCAAGAAGGGTTGGTGGCCTCCCGCAGGCGGATAATTCTTTTCTTTCTTCTAGGGATAGGGTTAGATGATTTCTCTAATACCATGTGGGAAATATGGAGGCAATTAGAATCATACTATTAGACAAAACCATAGGAGAGGGGGACACTTACAAATGAGCTGAACATGCTTAGGCCCATACACAATGTGGAATACGATATGAGTGGGGAAAATCCCTCGTGTAGAATCTTCTTATTGATAGGAGGCAACCACCCTTTCCTATAAATAGGATAAGGGGAAAGTATACAGACACAAGACAAATACTAATGGAACAATACACAATTGGGCCCAGATTTCAAATATTAAACATATTTAAGTGAAAGACTAAACCACTTAAGTAAATAGACACTCTTAACACTCCCCCTCAAGCTGGAGCTTGGGAGAATCTCAAGTCAGTTTGCAAACAAATAGACAGACTACTAAACGGGATAAAAAGATAACAAAGCCCATACAAGAATTTCTCCCCCTCAATGTTACAATAAGTCACTCAAGTACTGAAATACTCAAAGACTCCCCCTCAAGTAGATAATCCAAAGCAGCAAATATCTAGGAAGGTATAGAGGCTTCTTGATCATCATAATGGCATCTGCAACAAAAGAAAGAATAGCGGATAGGCACCAAGATCTTCATCATAGTCGTCGTTGTAGTAGCCAGAGAGTGCTGTATCACAAGTCCTAGAGAGTGGTAGGTCACAAGAAGCAGCAATAGTCAATGTGCAAACAAAGCACGGACGAACCAGAGAGTGTTGGATCACAACAACATAAAGTCAATATGCACATAAAACATGGACAAGTAGAGAGTCGACGTGCGCATAGCACAGACAAGCTAGAGAGTGGTGACACACAGAAGCAAAAGTCGACAAACGTAGGCAGATTGAAGACCGGTATGCAAAGTAACAAACAAATAAATAACTCCAATATGCAATGTAGACAAAGCTTCATGTAAAGTCAACAACAAAAAACTTCATCATCTTCCCTCTTTATAAAGTATCCATCACAGTAGCAGACATCAAATTCCAGAGAGTGCTGGTTCACAAAGTCCAGAGAGTGCTGGTTCATAGTAGAAAGTCAACGTGCACAGAAAGCACGGACAACAGATAGTGTAAAAGCACAAAGCAGCAAGTGAAATGTGCTAATCATAGCACAAGTAGCAAGAATGACGTCCCAGTATGTAACTTCATAGCAACAGTCGAGGTAGATGATGAATAAGCAATAATAACAGTAGAAAGCTCCACATAACAGAAACAAGCAACAACAAAACTAGCATGAATAGTCCACATAACAAAAGAAGGATCTACATAGACGCAAAAGGAACACCATATAGCAGTAGAAGGATCCATATAGTATATGTAGCACGAAGATCCATAGAACAACAATAAAAGGTAGCATGAAGATCCACATAGCAACAGAACTAAAGTCTTCTTCATTTCTCTTCATCTCTCATCCATCTCATCTCTTCCCTCTACTCTACACCCTCTGTTCTCCCCCTCACGCCAACCACGAAAAGAGTTAAGAGAGTAGTTGAAGTGGAGAGTAAAAAACAGTGGTAGAGATAGGGTTGTGTAAGAAAATATGTGGAGGAGTTAACCGATAAGGTCAGTCAATATGCAACATGACCCGATTACACATACCCGAATAAAAAAATAAATGATCTTTTTATGACCCGATGCCCCAACAAAAAATTTAGATTAGGTCAAAAAATAATATGGGGGGTAGAACAAATATTGAGGAGGTAGGTAGAAAGGTATATAGGGCTAGGCTGGGTGGGGTATTAAAGACTAAAAGACAAATAAAAGTGTTGAAAAAGAAAGATAACTGTTGTCGGTAAGCATAAAGAAGGAACACGCCATGTAAAGATACCTCCGCCATATAACAGAATCATTGTAGCACGCCAAGATATAGCTACAGGAAGTAGCGAACACACCGTGTCGTTGAAGAGACACACCATGTTGTAAAACAATGGATGCATCAACAATAGTCAGTGTCGACAGAAGTAGGCGACACGCCGTGTCGATGAACAGGCACGCCATGTCAGTTGACACTGTAAGCAATAGAATCAGGCGACACGTCGTGTCGTTGAAGAGACATGCCCTGTCTGATATCACAATAGTTATAGTCGGCATCGACACGAAGCAGTCGACACGGCATGTCGTTGAGCGACATGCCGTGTCAGTTGACAGATCCTCGGGGCAGAGTGTAGGCAACACGTTGTGTCTTTATGCGACACACCGTGTCATAGCGCAGGCAGCACGCCGTGTCAAAAAATGACATGCCATGTCTTTATGGGAGCACACTTTGCAAACGAAGTCGTGCACGGAGTAGACACCGCGTACACACCGTGTTGGCGGAGAACAACAACAGAAAAACCCCAAAGACAACAACAAAACAAGGGGAAATCCTTCCGGATCTCCACTATAGCAACATATGGACGATGTATCCCGAATATCAGCTAGATAAGAGAGATTTTTATCCAAGATTTTGGATTAGATCTCGATGGTGGTGGCATGGAGTAGATCGGTGACGAAGTAGATAATGGCGGAGTAGATCTATGATGATGGCGGCAAATAGGATAGCGGCAACTTCATTAGCAAGCAAGGTTGACGGGGGTATGGCGGCCCTTGTAGATCTAGATACCAACAACTTCATAGGATGATTTTTGTTGATGAAGACAGAGAAGAAAGGATGGAAAATTCATGCGGAAAGCCATTAGCAGCGCCTAGCGGCGGCGGCTGCCAGCAAGGGGAGGCAACTCTTCCTTGCGCTCTCTCTCTCTCTCTCGCAGGGTTGGGGGCGGCACAAGACCGGATGCTCTGATACCATGTGGAAAACGATATGAGTGGGGAAAACCCTTCGTGTAGAATTTTCTTATTGATAGGAGGCAACCACCCTTTCCTATAAATAGGATAAGGGGGAAGCATACAGACACAGGACAAACCCTAATGGGACAATACACAATTGGGCCCATATTACATATTAGACTAAACAAAACTTAAGTAAAAGACTAAGCCACTTAAGTAAATAGACACTCTTAACACATAATAAACACAAGAACTAACTACTTCAACATTTTCAAAATAACAAAAGTAGGAACAATGTTATAAAGAAACAATAGTATAGTTCTCATTTACAAGAATAAGGGAGATTATTTGAAACAAATTACTAGGGTATCAAGTTTGCTCGTCAACATGTGAAGATTTTTTGGATTTTTATCCGGTACAATTTGAGAAATATTACACACATTAGACAACCAAATTAGTTTCATGCTTTAGAGATCGATTATAAATGCGATTATTCTGATAAGGAGATTTATGAAGAAGTAAAATGGAAAAAAGAGATTTTTATATGTTTTCCATCCATTTAGACAGCTTATAATTGAACCGGGGGAAGTTCTTTGATGGGTTTTGAAGAAAGATGGGGCGTTGGCCTAATATATTATAAATGATACGAAGATAGCTCAACTATCAAAAGTTCAAGAGGGGATACATCATGGTTTCCTGTACCAGTTAGGGTACATCATTACTCATCACAGAGTCCCTATTTATTTGTTTTTGTTATGGCCGGGTCAACAAAAAAGGTCATGATGATATCCCTTAGTGTATGTTATTTGCGGATGATATTGTGCTGATTAATGAAACAAAAGACGGAGTGAATCATAAAATAGAACTATGGATAAATGTTTTGAAATCTAAATGTTTCAATATTAGTACGAACGTGATAGAGTATATGCATTGCAATTTGAACCAGAAGAGCAGTCTAGATGGGATGGATCTAAGTAGGAACTTGGAAGGGAGTGGTATCCCAAGATGTGTTGAGTTTTGTTACTTAGGGTCCATTGTTCATATGGAAGGTCAAGCACAAGAGGCTGTCTTTGACATTATCACGACAAGGTGGATAAATTGGAGTGCAGCTTGAATACCATGCTACCGTGAGATTCCATTTGGATTGAAAGATAGGTTTGATGGAACAACTATACACCCGACCATGATGTATGGTAGTGGATGTTGCGGGGTAGTGTCACAAGGTGTTTACTGTATTGAATGTGGCAAAGATGACACTGTTAAGATGTGAGAAAAAGAAGAAAGATCGCATTATAGGTCAGCTATAAGATGGTCACCTTAGATGATGCCAACCTATATACCATAGACCAACAAATGCACAACTTTAGAATAATGCCATTGATTGAAAGAAACATAGTCAAAATCTGAAGAGACTATTGTTTTGATTTACATCAAAGTCTACTCGTCAACATGTGAAGATTTTTTGGATTTTTATCCGGTACAATTTGAGAAATATTACACACATTAGACAGCCAAATTAGTTTCATGCTTTAGAGATCGATTATAAATGCGATTATTCTGATAAGGAGATTTATGTAGAAGTGAAATGGAAAAAAAGAGATCTTTATATGTTTTCCATCCATTTAGACAGCTTATAATTGAACCGGGTGAATTTCTTTGATGGGTTTCGAAGAAAGATGGGGCGTTAGCTTAATATATTATAAATGATACAGTGATAGCTCAACTATGAAGAGTCCAAGAGGGGATACAACATGGTTTCCTGTACCAGTTAGGGTACATCAATACTCATCACAGAATCCCTATTTATTTGTTTTTGTTATGGTTGGGTCAACAAAAAAGGTCATGGTGGTATCCCTTAGTGTATGTTATTTGCGGATGATATTGTGTTGATTAATGAAGCGAAAGATGGAGTGAATCATAAAATAGAACCATGGATAAATGTATCTAAATCTAAATGTTTCAATATTAGTATGAACGTGATAGAGTATATGCATTGCAATTTGAACCAGAAGAGCAGTCTAGATGGAATGGATCTAAGTAGGAACTTGGAAGGGAGTGGTATCCCAAGATGTGTCGAGTTTTGTTACTTAGGGTCCATTGTTCATATGGAAGGTCAAGCACAAGAGGCTGTCTTTGACATGATCACGACAATGTGGATAAATTGGAGTGAAGCTTGAATACCATGCTACCGTGAGATTCCATTTGGATTGAAAGATAGGTTTAATGGAACAACTATACACTCGACCATGATGTATGGTAGTGGATGTTGGGGGGTAGTGTTACAAGGTGTTTACTGTATGAATGTGGCAAATATGAGACTGTTAAGATGTGAAAAAAAGAAGAAAGATTGCATTATAGGTCTTATATAAGAAATGAAGTGGGAGCAACAAGTATTGAGGATCAGCTATAAGATGGTCACCTTAGATGATGCCAACCTATATACCATAGACCAACAAATGCACAACTTTAGAGTAATGCCATTGATTGAAAGAAACATAGTTAAAAGCTGAGGAGACTATTGTTTTGATTTACATCAAAGTCTACAAGAGATCTGGATTGATATTTCAATGAGAAAAAAACTGAAGTGAACTGACAAGGATCCATGAAGCTGCTGACCCCAACAATTTTGTGACAAAGGCTTAGATGTTCCATTGATCTTGATTGACTTTTTATCAAAAGCAAGATATGTGTGGTCCTTACATTAAGTCAAACAATTAGACTTCTTGTGTTTTACGAAGGATCTTCTAATAAGATCTTATTATTTACTATTAGTAAGCCTGGTATTAATATCTATGCCCAAGTTGATGCTGAGCACTGGAAAGGGCCCTTCTTTTCTCAGTTTTAGCTGTTATCTGGTTCAAGGTATGGTAAATGTCCTAATATAACTCTCACTATATATATGTGTGTGTGTGTGTGTGTGTGTGTGTGTGTGTGTGTTTATTTTGAAGGTAACTCTCACTATATATAAAAAAGGCTCCAAGTGAAATCATAAGAACTTGAGATGGTTGAATCTTCTAAATCCCCTGGCCCTGGTGTAGAAATCTCGCAGGGATATACTTTAATCATGCAATTTTATGTTTTTAGCTAGCAACGGTATATAATTTTACTATCATTTGAAAGGAACATGGGTGGGCCCGCTTTTGATGTTTTGATTTATTAAGTATATGCAAGAAGTTGATTCTTTGGGGAAGGGCTATCAATAGCTATACTCCAACTTGAGTCTTGTAAGATATGAGAAATCGAGTCATAGGTCTATTAGATGTGACTATTTCATGCTTGGTGAAAAAAGATAGATTGGCTAATCAATGAGACTATTCCATACTTGGGAAATAGGATAACTTGTTATCAAAACAAAAGTTACGTCTTTTTCCTTTATGTATAGATATAAATGTTTGTTTCATTACTAGTCTCTTGTGGGTCTTCCATGTATTTTACCTAAAAGCATATTGAAAATATAGGTTGGATTCAAAACTCCAATTTCTCACCATTCGAAACAAAGATATAGGTTTATGTATAAATTGAAATCATATTAAAAGTATGGCATACATGGAAGTGTCTTTAGTCAATGATATCGATTTATGCTTTTTCTAATCTTTTGTAGCGGTTTCTGATTGTCCTGCATAAAAATTGTATATAAATATGTGACCTTGTATGTATTTTTACTTATAAATTTTCAATGTAGGTAGCTGCTCATATACTCCAAGAGACTGCCGTTGGAAAGAAGTATGCTTCTGATAAGGTAGTTGTTTCATCTCAACAATATCGTGCCAGGAAGTGAAAACTTAAAATGTAGAGGATTTATTGCACTCTCTTTTACTTCAGCATGATTATTATGTTTTCCCCACCTATTCCAATAATGTGTATAAGAATATAGCTTTGTAAAGATATGGCGAAAATATCTTAAATGAAATTTCAAAAAATTTCTGTGGATGCTTCTTTCTAGAGTTCCCAGTGATTATCATGTATGAAAAATCTATGATGAATAATGTCATTTGATTGAAATGACTTTGGAACATAAATTTATGTAAAATAGTGAAATTGCCTGTATAGGTAGCTACTAATGCTAAACAAAGTTTTGGTGTAGAAAATTCTCCTTTTCACATGCCAGCTGTGATCTATCTCTATACACATTCATACATTTCTATGTACATTCATGCACACCAGTGAATTGAAAAACGGCCTGAGCGGCCGATTAATCGGGTCAACACCCTGACCGTTTAGAACTGACTCAAATCGCCGGTTAACCGTTTTGCAATTAATCGGCCTTTTTTCCCCTTTTTTTGC
This sequence comes from Alisma plantago-aquatica, assembly GCA_963693085.1. Lineage (NCBI taxonomy): Eukaryota > Viridiplantae > Streptophyta > Magnoliopsida > Alismatales > Alismataceae > Alisma > Alisma plantago-aquatica. The sequence goes on from OY856413.1 coordinate 753,743,358, forward strand.
CCTATTTTCCCCGCTTTTTGGCCTTTTTTGTCCCTTTTTTTTAAAAACTGCTGCAAGTCAGCAACATGAAGTAAATTTTAAATTCCCAAGTATAAATGACTGTAATATATCAAACTTATATACATTAAATGTTTTATGATAAGCTTTAGTTCTAATCTAGAATGCATACTTTGTATGTAAGCCTTAGTAATATGGTGCTGTTGTATATCCAAGTAAATTATTTGTAACTATTATCTAATTTAGATTTTAGAACACATACTTTGATTAAATGTACTGCTGTAATGTATGATTAATTATTGATATGTAAATGTAGCAATAAGTTTGTAAGATGTCTATGATAAGTCTGCTGTAATGTGATGCAAAATTGTTATTCTATCATATATATATATATATATATATATATGCTTATTGTTTTATAGTTGTATATGATGTTTTATCTGTGACAAGTCTAGTGTTTACTAGATTAGCTATAATCACTGTTTTATAGTTTGTGTTATGAAGTATTTGGGTGTTTAATATTGTTGTACACGGTGTTTAGATATGTATAAAAGTTCCAAAAAGTATATTATATATACACGTATATGTGTAATTTTGTATAAAATTATATAGAAAATTAAAACCCGTTTTTTTTTCAAAAATCGCCCGCTTACCGCTTAACCAGTTACAAGGTTCTGTCCGCACACCGCTTAACGTTTTTTAAAACATTGATGCACACACACATACATACTTGCATACAACTCATGGATGTGTATCATGTATATATGACATATTGGAAAGCTAAGCTAGAAATGCTTTCTTATAACACTAAATGAATGTCATTATTCCATAATGTTAACTATTCATACAAAGATGTTTGAGTTCATTTGAGAATGTATCATGCATCAACAAGTGTAAATTAAATGATGTTTTTGGATATGTAGTTTTCTTTTCAGATGTAAAATGGATGATTTAGAAGTTCAGAGTGAGCTCACAATTGTTTTCTACACTATTTGTACATTTGATCCATCCAAACTCTAGAAATGATCGGGTTGTGGTCATGGTTGCCATAATAGATTCTCAGCTATTCTGACTCTCTCTCTTTCTCTCTATATATGTATAGAATATACATATACAAATGTATTATACATGTGTTGAGAAAGAAAATAAAAAGATGTGGGCCAAGTGGCATCATGAATGTGGATGGTTGTAAAACTCTAAATTTTAATTCAGCACACATGACCAGCCACAATTGTTCAACCGAATTTCAGTTTGTGGAAATATACTTGGCAATAATCATTATGATAACGTTGGAGAAACCAGTGTTTCAAAAAGCGGTATGCGTTATGCGTTATGCGTTCGGAGAGGTCACCTTGTAGAGTATATGCGGTATGCGGGAGTATATGCGGAAGTATATGCGGTTTTGGATTTTTTTTAATTAATTATTATATATATATATTCATCATGATTTACATATTTAATTTGTGCAATTGTGTATCTAAATAGTACAATTACAAGAATAATGGATGCAATAATGCAAATATACAATCATCACAACTTAAATAAATACAAACATGCACTATAATCTAAATTTAAGCAAACATAAATGAATGTAAATGTATAAATGAAAAAATCAGAATATCTCTAACTAAAAATCGGGGTATAATCGGCCTTGTATGCGGCCGTTCAACCGATTATGCGGCTTGGACCGCTTTTTGGACCGATTGTTATTATGCGGATTTTTGGAGGTCCGCACCTTGTATACGACCGCTTATGCGGCCGCATACACCGATTTTTAAAACACTGGGAGAAACATCACACACTAAAGTTTTCTCATCCTCATGAATTCGTACATTTAGAAAGTATTAGCCTATTTAGTTAATAGGTTAATTAGTCTATTATGTACATGGACCTGTTTGCCTTGGCCCATTAGGGTTTAGTCCGTTTCCTTGTAATTGCCTCCTTTCCTATATATAGGACAAGGGTGTACATATGAATATACAACAACAACGATTACAATGTCCCACACACTTGTCAACATGGCATCAGAGCGTGCCTTGGAGATCTAACCCTAGCTGCCACCTCCGCTTCCTCTCCTCTCTCCACGCTCATGCTGCCCTAGCCACCGCTTCTCCTTCCTAGAGAGAGCAACAGTGGGAGATCGCCCACTTGCGGGCGGCTACCATCTCTATGGCTTAGGCCGGCCGACCGCTAGGCACTTCCCAGCCTCCATGGTCACATCTCTTCCCCTTTCACATAGATCTTCATCTATGCGCCAACACCATCTTTCCCAGCCATCTATCCTTTTCGATCTATTGTCAATGTAGCCACAAAGTCTTCCTCGTGGCCATCATCGTCAAGTCGTCACTTTCCCTGAGTTCTCCATACGCAACCACTGTCATTGAAGCAGCCACACCAACTCAAATCTCTGCCTTTCGCTCCAACAATCATCTCCAGCAAGTGCCACCATGTTCACCGCCTTTTGCCTAGCCGACGTCCGCCCATCACTCCACCGCTGCACCACTTCTCGGGATCTTGGACGATGCTAATTCCTATCCAGTTTGGGTCGTGGTCAAGCAAGGAGTCACCACTTTTCATGATCACAGGAGTACAAAAGACGACGCTGATTCTCGTCGACCAATGGTGCTAGTTCTCGGGATTCTTTGTCTCCTTGAAGGTGCTAATTCCCGTTAGACCGTGCTTCAACGACATCCTACACGACGTGTTGGCCAACCAACACGGCGTGTAACAGTCCAAACTCCACTTAGCGGCGTAAAAGTTCATCCAAATCGCAAGTTACATGGCGTGTTGAAAACAAACATGGTGTGTCGGCGGAAGTCTGTCATCTCCAGTTTGCTTAGATCACAAGTTATACGTCGTGTCGGCGGAGATCTGGTTTATGCCTCCGACATCCTACACGGCGTGTAAGATCTCCACACATCGTGTTGCAAGTAGTCAGTCATTTTTTGAGCGAAGGAGCTATGCGGCAAATCAATAATCTCACACAGTGTGTCATTAGGAGTTTGTCTCTCACCCCCGAGAATGTACACAACGTGTCAAGATACAAACACGGCATGTCAGAAGCAGTAAGTCTACTTCCAATTGTTAGATCAAAGGGCTCTAGAAGGGGAGGGGGTGAATAGAGCTAAGAAACACTTAAACCAAATTAATTAGACCTTCGAATTACTTCAAGAAATACGATCGCAAATATGAAATTTGTGTGCAACTAAACATACATAGCAAGGATGAGAGAGATTGAATGAGATCAAGAACAAGCTATGTAGAGTGGTTCCAAACTCCAAACTAGGAGAATGTACATCCACTACCTAGAGAGGTCAAGCCCTAGGATTTTGCAACCATTGCATACTTATATTCCATTACAAGACATATAATAAGACCTTCCTTTTGTAGGACAAGGATACCTAACCTTCCTTTTTAAGGATCAGAAGGAGCCAATAAACCTTACAAGGTCTTACCTATCCTTCGAGCAAGAGTCTTGAACCTCTATAAGGGTTTATCCACTTTTGCAAGGAGCTGGACACCTTTACTAAGGAGTTCCCCTTCTTGCAACAAGTCTTCTGCCTTGAAGGAATTGCCCACTCTTCTCAAGGATCTTCAGCCTTCACCTTCTCCTTCACCAAGGAGATGCTTTCACCAACTTTGCTTGAAGAAAGGAATTGGGGAAAGAGAAGATTGGGAGCTTCACAAAGATTACAGTAAAGTAGTTACCTATCTCACTCATATGGACGTTTTGATTTGTAACCAAGAGAGAGAAAGGGGCTCTGTGTGGACAAAATCACTCAACTATAGCTAGGAGCAAGGTAGGAAAACTTGGAATGAAGTCCAAAGGCCTCTATTTATAGTTGGGGGTGTCCACTAGCCAGTAGAAACACTTTGGAACAAATTCTAGCCGTTTGGGGTGTTGCAACTGATATAATTTTGAGTTTTGAACACTCCAACGGTTAGAAACAATTTTTCTGCACATTCCGTGCAGTGCAATCGGTCGAGTTTCAATAAAGGTAACTCGACCGATAGAACTATGTGACAAACTGATTTTGAGTTGTCGGTTGAGATTATCCTGGATGAGACTCGACCGATGGCTTAAAATCACTTTGTCTGTGCAGGGTGTTGGTCGAGTTGTCACCAGGACAAACTCAACCGAACCCATCCTAGGCGTCGGTCGAGTTTCTAATAGGGAAACTCGGCCGAACAAGGTGTCTGTGATGCATTTTGGAAATTGTCATTTGAGTGCTTAAACAATTCGTTTTAAGTGCTCCTGATTTTTTCTATATAGAATTGGAACTCATGACCACAAGTACAAAAATAAACATGTTAACCACTATACCAAGTCAGGTTATGTTGCTCGTGATTTTTTCTCATCTTAATTACAAGTCATATCATCAATACAAATGATTACCGAAACTGTCCTAAGTCGTTTAGGGCGTTTTCCACAAAAGTGCATTTGCATTGACTTTGGCCTGTAGTGGGTCAAGTTAGGGCTTTGATTGAATTGATCCTTTTCATGTACCTAATACCTGAAATCAATCTCAAATAGACATATTAGATATATATATATATATATATAAATGGAATGGTTAAGTCATCACCAAAATATGGACTATGTATAACAGTTAGGTCGACATTCTCCCCCTTTTTGAAGATGACAAACCATTCCTGAACATATTGAAAAGGACTTGGGATTTAAACTTTTACCTTGTGAATTGTAAGGGGATACATGAATGAACAATAGCAATTGCTCCCCCTCAATTCATGCTTACCTTTACCTGTATGGTTAGTTTCCAAAAAGCATAACCATAACACATATATACTATTGAGTCCTCTTACATAGTCACATTATATTTCAGAGAATTAAGTAGAAAAGGATCACAATTCAATATGTACTGATCTCACTTCTCCCCCTTTGTCATATAAAAAAAGCAGGGGATAGAAGAGCTAGAAACACATGTCTTATCCATAGGCACAAACTACACTAGCAACCACCATAAGCAAGCACCAACCAACAAACTAGAAAGAACAAACATACTAGAGTCATAATCGAAATATGGAAACACATACCTAGAACTCATGAGATATAGCCAAGCATAGAGTTAAGGTACATATAATCAAATTACAACAAAAGATATGTCCTCTCTAGATGAAAACTACAAAACAACGAGATATAAAAATAGTAAGCCTCAAATACAATGCCTAAATGTTAAGTACATGAGAGTCTACAAAAAGATATAGATATGAACACTCTATAGACCTAAGAACTAAACATCTAGGGCATCTATGTCAAAGGTCTCGTCATCATCAAGTTGGTAGTCCTCATCGCCATCAGAAGGTGCATCAAGTGCAGCAGGGCTAACATCATCACCATCTCCATCATCATCATCACCATCTTTACAATCATTCTTATCATCGTCACCGACATCATCCTCAACATCCTCATCATCCATCTTTGTCTCAAGTACGAAGGAGCGAGGATCGGGCCATTTGCGGTTTTGCTCTGCCCATGAGATGCTACACTCGAGCAGTGCCTTAGCTTGCTCATAGTTGGGTACGGAAACCCAATCATAGCTAGCAAGGAAGGTGGCAGCAGGGCCAACTGAAAGAGCAAGAAGCTGAGAGGAGGCAGTAGGGGCAGGTTCGCCATCAGAGGTAGGGGGTACTACGGAAGCAACAAGCTGATGGGCCGAGTAGAATTGACTGTATGCATAGGAAACATAGCCAGTAGCTGGGTAGGGTTGATAGGTGGGGTAAGGATGGGTGCAGGATAAGTTCAAGTTTGACATAATTTGAACTAAATCCTGGTATAGGTGCTCCTGAAACTGTAGGTTGTATGCCTGTTGGTGCATCATGTAGTCGATGATGTCTCATTAGGCATTGAGAACGAGGCACAATCAAGTCTAGGAGGTGGAGGAGCCTGGGTGAAGGTTGAAGCACCAGGTGTGGTTGTGGAGGTGGGATGAAAAGGCTTCTTGACAGTGGTTTCACTGTTGTACATACCTTCCTATTTGCTTTGTAACCAAGATCATGAAAAAGTGATTTCTCAGTGTGTTAAGCAAACAAACCACAAATCAAGTTGGGATAAGGTAGGTGGGTTCCACAGATATTCTTCCCAGGGTCAAAACAAGTCATGTGATGTAGAATGTAACAAGCCCAATTACACGAAGGAGACAATATATTAGCACGACAGTGTTTTTTGCAATATGTGTTTGATTTTTCTTTGGATGGATATTACGGTTGACTACAAGTGCAATGAGGCGAGTCTTGATGTCAAGGGAGGAAGAAGGAAGAATCACTTTCTTCCTATATGGAACCTCATGCTTCTTTAGGAACTTATGGATGTCAGGTAGGGTAAGTTCGGGTCCAAAGCCTTGGTACAACTTCTTAGGGTCAAGAAGGTCAAGATATTGGTGATAGGTGGTCAGCTATATATATGTGGTACATGAATCATTGAAGTAAGTGTTCAAGGAATCTTTAGAGATGAAAAACCTAGTACCTGCAATCATGGAGGTAAGGATCACTTGAGTGTTAGGGGGTCGCACAAGAGAAGTGTAGTTCCATATAAGGTTTGCATAGAATTCGTGGATAACTTTTGTGCTAGAAAGAGAGTTAGTGTAGCACAATCGCTCTACACATAATGCGCCAAGATGTTGTGCATGGAATACAACAACAACCTCATTCATCAACTCATTTCGAGATTCAAACAAAGTACGAAAAGGAAAAAGATTTCTAGGAAGAAGCTCCTTATACCTATTAACTATTTGAGAGGAGATGAAAGATGTGCCATCAAAGGAAATGACCCTAGAAGCATTGGAGGACGAGGGAACTCCAGCTGGGCCAGTCCTTTTCTGTCGGTTGAAAGCCATGGAGATGCTAGGAGAGGGAATGGCGCCAAAACGAGGAAGAAGAACAGGAGCAACAAGTCGTCCAAGCTGCTGGGTCAAGGTAGGGAAGGTTAGGGCAGGTGATCCAGGGCTAAAGAGGGTAAAGGAGAGGTTTGGGTAGCCCTAGGGTTCAAGGACGAACATGAAAAGAAGGTTATCAGTCGACTTTGCTCTAGTTGAGAGGGAGAAAGTCGGCCGATGGTCTATATATATTTCCGCCCAATAGTGTTGTCGGTCGAGTTTGAGGTTTGAGAAACTCGGTCGACACTGCTATGTTGTTCAGTCCTTAGCCTGTTATCGGTCGAGTTTCTCCTAGGTCAAACTCGACCGGCGGGTGAGTCTGTCTAAAAGATAAGAAATTTAATTCTAGGTCACTAGAGTGCTATATAAATTTATTTTTCTAGCCTATCATGTATTGTGAACATATTAATGCACATTCTACTCATCATTGGCTACTATTTTGCGGTAAAACAAGCGTTTGCAAAAAATAGCAAAAAAAAAAACAAAATAAGGCATTAAAACTAGGCATTTTTGTAGCACTAACAAGTATGAGATGAGCAATATATGAGCAAGAACATATAGGTATGAGAACATCTAGCTAGAAGACATCAATATCATCAAGAGCAGTAATAAGAAATTTTGATCTAATAAAAGTAAATTGCTCTCTAACTAGAAGTTTAGTGAAAATATCCGCAAGTTGATTTTCCGTATCCACATGTGTGATATAGATATCATTTTTGGCAATATGGTCACGAAGGAAGTGATGGATGACCTCTATATGTTTAGCTCTACTATGCAATATGGGATTGTAAGAAAGATTGATGGCACTAGTATTATCACGGAAGATAGGAGAAGCATCAAAATGAATATTAAAGTCTTGGAGTATTTGCTTCATCTATAGGACTTGGGCACAACAACTCCCAGAAGCAATGTACTCAACCTCGGTAGTTGAAAGAGCCGCAGTGCTTTGTTTCTTAGAGAACCAAGCGATAAGCATGGTCCTAGAAGGAAACAAGTGACACTTGTGCACTTTCTATCAATTAAGCACCCGACATAATCCATATCACTATAAGCAGTAAGAGTAAAGTCCCTTAACTTAGGATACCATAGTCCAGAATTTTAGGTTTTGGCTAGGTATCTTAGAATCCTATTAACCTCTATAAGATGGGATTTTCTAGGGCTTGATCGAAATCTAGCACACAAGCAAACACTAAATAAAATATCAGGTCTAGAGGTAGTTAAATATAACAAGCTACCAATCATACCTCTACAAAGCTTCTCATCTACCTTCTCACCTTCCTCATCTCTATCAAGTTTGGCTATGTTTGACATAGAGGTGTCCATCAACTTGGTGTTCTCCACTTCAAAGCGCTTCAAGAGTTCACTTGTATACTTGCCTTGGTTGATGAAGTTTCCTTCTTTTGTTTGCTTGATTTGGAATCAAAAGAAGAAAGTAAGCTCCACCATCATACTCATCTCGAACTCACCTTGCATAAGAGAACTAAACTCCTTGCAAAGATCAAGATCAGTTCTGCCAAATATGATATCTTCAACATATATTTGAATAATAAAAAAATTGTCAGAAGTGTGTTTAAGAAAGAGGGTAGAATCAACCTTTCCCATGACATAGCCATTGTCTACCAAAAAGTTCTTTAATTTGTCATACCAACCTCTAGGGGCTTGCTTGAGTCCATAGAGAGATTTTTGCAACAAATAAACACGGTTAGAAAGCTTGTCATGTTCAAAGTCAGGAGGTTGAGCCACATAGACTTCCTCTATTTTACCATTCAAACACACACTTTTAACATCTATGTGGTATAACAAGAAGTTTTTATAGCTAGCAAAGAAAAGTAACATTTTAATAGATTCAAGTTTAGCAACAGGAGCATAAGTTTTATCAAAGTCAATACCTTCCTGTTGATTGTATTCTTGAGCAACTAACCTTGCTTTGCTCCTTACCACTTTGCCGCTTTCATCTAGCTTGTTGCAGTAAACCCACTTGGTGTCAATGATCTTTCTATCATTTGGTTTTGATACTAAGGTCCACACTTTGTTCTTGCAAACTGCTCTAGCTCCTCTTGCATAGCTAGGATCCATTTATCATCTTTAAGAACTTCTTTCACATTCTTGGGCTCAAGTTGTGAGATGAACGCGTTGGCTTATTCTTTGTTGTAGGCAACCCGCGTCTTCACCCTTTCAAAAGGATTGCCAATCATGAGCTCTTTTGGATGATGTTTTGCAAAGTGGGGAGTTGAATCCTTCTTTTCTTCATCTTTCTCTTCATTATCTACTACCACCTCTTTTCTTTTGTCAACGATGTTGAGCTCTTTCAACAAATTTGACATCGATAGATTCTTCTACCTTAGATAATTCAATGCTCTAAATGCTCTACTAGTAGTGCTATAGTCAAGAAAGAAAGCCTTGTAAGATTTCACATCAAACTCGTCGAGAGAATCCTTAGTGTTTATAACAAAACAAGGACCACCGAAAATATGAAAGAAACCGATAGAGGGCTTTCTACCACGCCATAACTCATAGGTTTTTTTTTAAAGAAGGGTGAGTGAAAACTCGATTTTGCATAAAACATGAGGTGCTAACGGCTTCGGCCCAAAACCTCTTTGGAGTATCATACTCTAGAAGCATGACCCTAGCCATTTCCTGTAGAGACCTATTCTTTCTCTCTACAATCTCATTTTGTTGAGGTGTACAAAGGGGAAGAAAAGTTGTGTGAATAACCATATTCCTCACAAATTTTTTTCAAACAAATAATTTTCAAATCCCCCCCTCCATGGTCACTACGGGTAGAGATGATTCCGCAAGAAGCTTCGTTTTCAACCCGTTTGCAAAAAGTAGAGAAAACATCGAGGGTATCATTTTCTGAACTAAGAAGAAGGTCTAATTAAAGTGAGAAAAGTCATCGACAATCATAAGACAATACTTGTTATCACAAAGCGATTGAGTTCTTATTGATCCAAATAGATCAATGTGAAGAAGTTCAAGAACTCTTTTGATACTAAGGACTCCTTTAGATTTAAAGGAGGATTTGGTTTGCTTTCCTTGTGTACAAGGTTGACATTCCTCATCCTCCTCAATGTCCAATTTAGGAAGTCCTTTGACCAATTCATTTTTGCTCAACTTCTTCAATTGATGCATATTTACATGGCCAAGCCTACGACGCCACAAAGATATATCACTTTTATAAACAACAAGACATTTACCAAGAATAGGCTTAAGAGAATCAAGAATAATAACATAAAGATATCCATCTAGTTTCCCTTATATATGACATTGTAGGACATTTAGAAACAAACATTTAAGAGAAGTAAATAACACAAGATATCCACTGTCACATAACTGACTAACGCTAATAAGATTTTGATGTGGGCCATCCACAAGAACATTCTTGATGCATAGTGAATCACCCGCAACACCCTCACTTATAACTTTACCTTTGTTGTTATCACCAAAAGTCACCGATCCTCTTTTCTTCTTTTTGAAATTGTTGAAGTGACTTATCTCACCTGTCATGTGCTTAGAGCAACCACTATCAACAATCAATTTATCTTTTACCCAAAAGAGAGGAAGATGTTGATGCCCAATTCAAACCTTGGGATCCGGAGTTAGCTTGGGAACTGATTTCATCTTTGGATTGGTCCCCTCCTCTTTGTATGGACAATAAGTAGAATAATGATCATCACTCTTGTAATGTGCATAAAATATAGGGTTCTTAGAGCCGAATGACTCTCCATGGAAGATTGGAGGTTCTTTGCTCTTTTTCTTACCCTTGCCCTTGCCTTTGGGAGCTCCCTCATATCCCAAACTACTTTTATCATTTTATTTGGTAGAGTGATCTAGAACTTCATTGAAGGATTTTTTTCCCTTTGAGGAACTTTTGCAAGGAAGCTGTAAGCCTGTGATCATGGAACAAGACTTCGACTTCGAGCCGACTTCGACAGGTGTGGACACAGAAGTTTTGGAAATGTCGAGGAAATGTCGAGGATTTTTACAACCAAAGTTTTGACGCAACTTCGACAAAAATTAAGCTAAAAATAGCCATTTTGTGATGAAAATCGACAGATTTCATCAAATCTAGCTTAAAAACACAATATATGTTTACATATAGCCATCCATACAGGTTTACATATGTAGATAAATGCACGCTTACATACAGTCGTCTCCGAACAACAGAGTTCTTCCATATATAAAGTTTGTGACAATAAACAAACTACATAAAAATAGTGTAAATCTATGGTAGATTTAGCAGAGAGAGGATCGGTCTATTACTGTTAGCTTAGAATAGTAAAAGATAACATCAAAATCATCTTACCTCAAGCTCCAACACTTTTTCCACCTCACACAGCCAACTCCACAAAATCCCTGAAATATGTCGCCAACTTCGACGACTTAGATAAATGTCGAGGACATTGTGGAATTTTTGTATGGACTTGGGCCAACTTCGCCGACATATGGGGAAATGTCGACATATTTGACGAAATGTCGAGGATATTGTAGAATAAAGATGTTTACATGCATTCGACGTCGCTGACCGTCGACATCGACATTATCGGCGAAATTTCGCCTAATGTCGACGACATTTAGATCTATGCCTGTGATTATCACCACTAAGAGTAATGACAGTAGAAAGACTAGCTAAATCATCTTGAGCATGAAGCAGGTCGGCCTCTAAGCAGATGGCTTTAGTATGATAAGAATCTCTATCAAGAGTTATACTAGCTACTTCATTATTAGGCAATAAAGGTCTAGAAGAAAGATCATTAATTTTAGCAAACAATCTAGCATTTTCATTTCTAAGAAAAGTAAGCTCATCCAAATAGATTCTATTTTCATCCTTAATATTTTCACAAACATTTCTAAGATCATTGAACTTGGCAACAAGTTTATCATTTTCAGTTCTAATCAAAACAAGCTCATCAAGGCGAGTTTGGTTCTCATCTATAAGACTATTTATGTTCTTGAGATAAATACCATTCTCTACCTCAACGAAATTGTATTACAATTTAAGATCAAGAAATTGACCTTGCAAAGGATCTATACTATCAAGATGGACTTTCTCATTTTGCTCAAGGAGATCAAATTTAGCATATAAGTCATCAATAATTTTCCCTAAGCTTTTCTTCTTAGACTTTTGGAATAAGAAGAACGAGAAATATTAAGCATATCAATGAGGGATTATTTAGATAAATCATTTAAGCTTACCTCACTTACCTCACATGTCTTCACTAGTAGAGGCCATGAGAGCAAGGTGTCATTCTCCCTCATTGGAGTTGGAATCACTAGAAGAAGACTCCTCCTGTACGGCATGTACTGCATCTTTGCTTCTTCTTTTCTTTTTGTCCTTCCTCTTGAACTTGCTTTCTTTCTTGTAGTCCTTCTTGGAGCTGCTATTGTGGTAGGACTTCTTTGTCTTGGGACAATCATCTTGTAGTGTCCCTTTTGGCCACACTTATAGCACCTTGGAGTAGAAGAGGAAGAGGGTTTTTCTTTGAAGTGCTTCCTCTTAGAGTAGTTAGCTTCATGATTACTAGGGGCTTCATCTTCACTTGAGGAGGGAGTAGCCCGACAAACAAGTTGTTGTTAAAAAACAATAACCTCCACTTGAGCTTTGAAGGCATTTTTCCTTCATCTTCTTTGCCTCCTTCTCTTCAAGCTTTTTTTCTTCTTCTTGCTTGTCAAGTCTTGGCTCATAGGCTTGAAGATTTCCAATGAGCTCTTCGGTAACTATCTCACAAAGGCTTCTTGTTTCTTCAATGGAGGTCACCTTGGATCGCCAACTCGTAGGAAGAGACCTAAGGATCTTGGAGTTGATGGTGCCTTGATCCATGGGTTGGCCCAAAGAAGCAAGTCCATTGATGTTGGTGTTGAGCCTTGAGTACATCTCAACCACTCTCTCTTTCTTACCCATCTTGAAGTTCTAAAGAAGTCCTTTGAGCATGTAGACCTTGGACTCCTTGACTTGCTTGATCCCTTCATAGGTGATGCATAGTTTGTTCCATATCTCATCAGCGGCGTCCCAAGAAGAGATCTGGTTGAATTCGGAAGGAGTACGACTGCATAAATGATGCTTATAGCCTTTGCATTCAGTCGGGCCTTCTTCAATGTAGCTTCATCCTAAGTGACCACATCTCCAACCGGCTCCTTGTAGGGAAGGATGATTACTTTCAACATGTTTTAGCTCATTCCTTGCAAGTAGAACTGCATCCGTTGCTTCCAATAAAAAAAGTTTGTGCTGTCGAAGATTGGAGGTCTCATGGAGAATCCACCCTCCAAGTTGAGAGAACTTATAAGGTTGTCACCCATCTTCTCATCTCGTAGGAGAATTTTTCGAAGAAGACTGTGGCTCTGATACCACTTGTTGGATCAAAGGGCTCTAGAGGGGGGTGAATAGAGCTAAAAAGTACGTAAACCAAATTTATTAGACCTTTAAATTACTTCAAGAAATAGGATTGCAAATACGGAATGTGTGCAACTAAACATCCATAGCAAGGATGAGAGAGATTGAATGAGATCAAGAACAAGCTATGTAGAGTGGTTCAAAACTCCAAACTAGGAGAATGTACATACACTACCTAGAGAGGTTAAGCCCTAGGATTTTGCAACCATCACATACTTATATTCTATTATAAGACATACAACAAGACGTTCCTTGTGCAGAATAAGGATCCCTAGCCTTCCTTTTTAAAAGGAGCCAATAAACCTTACAAGGTCTACCTATCCTTCGAGCTAGCGTCTTCAACCTCTACAAGGGCTTACCCACTTTTACAAGGAGCTGGACACCTTCACCAAGGGGCTCTTCTTATTGCAACATGTCTTCCGCCTTGAAGGAATTACCCACTCTTCTCAAGGATCTTCAACTTTCACCTTTTCCTTCACCAAAGAGATGCTTTCACTAACTTTGCTTGAAGAAAGATATTACGAAAAAAGAAGATTGAGAGCTTCACAAAGATTATATTAAGCAAGAGAGAGAAAGGGGCTTCATGTGGACAAAATCACTCAATTATAGTTAAGAGTAAGGTAGGCACACTTGAAATGAAGTCTAAAGGCCCCTATTTATAGTTGGGGGTGTCTACTAGCCAGTAGAAACACTTAAGAACGAATTCTAGCTGTTTGGGGTGTTGCAATAGATATAATTTCGAGTTTTACAGCACTCCAACGGTTAGAAACACTTTTTCTACGCATTCCGTACAATGCAATCGATCAGAGTTTCAATAAAGGTAACTCGGCCATAGCACTATGTGACAAACTGATTTTTAGTTGTCGCTCGAGTTTATCCTGGATGAAACTTGACCGATGGCTTAAAATCACTTTATCTGTGCAGGGTGTCGTCGAGTTGTCACCGGGACAAACTGGGCCGAACTTGGCAGTTTCCAACACCCATCCTAGGCGTCGGTCGAGTTTCTGAGAGGGAAACTCGGCCGAACAAGGTGCCTGTGATGCATTTTGGAAATTATCACTTGAGTACTTAAACATTCATTTTAAGTGCTCTTGATTTTTTCTCATCTTAATTACAAGTCATATCATCAATACAAATGATTACAAAAATTGTCCTAAGTCGTTTTGACCGTTTTCTATAAAAGTGCATTTGCATTGACTTTTGATTTGTATTGGGTCAAGCTAGGGCTTGATTGAATTGATCCTTTTCATGTACCTAATACATGAAATCAATCTCAAATAGACATATTAGATATGTATGAATGAAATGGTTAAGTCATCATCAAAATATGGACAATGTATAATTGTTGGGTCAACACCAGTTCTAGTTGCGACGTCCTCCAAAGGTCTACCTCTCCTCCAATACTTAATGATGATTGGAACCTATTATTTTTTGACCTCTAAAGGGTCATACAAATATCGTTTTGGGTCAAGAAAAGATCTTTTTAATTTTTCTATCCGGATCTTATAAACAGATTGTTTTGCATGTTGACTCCGGTTATCGATTTTCCTACCGAGATCCATTTTGGTAGTGCCACTCCTTTTCCTGAGTTCCATTCTGGTAGTGCTTCTCCTCTCTCTACCGAGTTTCGATTCCGGTGTAATTCTATTTTTGTTCTTCTCTACATGCTGCACCTCTCATTTTACCTTTTCATTTTCCTACCTTCCCATCCATCATATGTGCGTCTTCCACGTGTTGGGGGGGTCATATTTCCCTTTTCCACACCATCTATTCACTCTCATCGTATTTAGTGTGAGGGAGGAATAGAGGAGAGAGAGAGAGAGGCGGGTATGAGGAGAACATGAGAGAGAGCATATGAGATGAAATGATATATTTCAGGCTATCTTGATGGAGCTTCGTATTATTAAGCACATCTGCTTTCTTGGTGTCTTTGTGGTGCGTCATTCCCACTTAGCATCACTTTACATGTGAGACATCATTAATGGATCTCACAATTGCAACATTGACACCAAGCTTTTCGTGTTCATACCGCATTATGTACGTCAGGACAAGAGCTGTTGCGGCTAATTACGACCTCTTGTTGCCTTTGGTGTTTATGACGTTCCAGTTGATCATCCATCCTGCGTTCTCATGAGACAGGAACAAGAGCCATTGCGGCTGATTCCGACTTCTTGTTCCCTTTGGTGCTAATGGTGAGACAGATGGTTGCTTCATCATCAAGATTTCTTCGAAGCTCGTTGTCTTCCAGCCTGCACATTTTGTATCTGCAAGGATTTATCCAAAGTTATCTGCACCGAGATACTTCGTTACGTCTTCTCTGAGTTGCATCTGCTACTTCTACGTGTAATCTACTACCTTCTACGTGTTGAGACGACGCTTCAACACCTCGTCCAGCGTGTTCGTGCCACGTTATGCACGTCTGTAGTTTTCTGCACTAATTCCAGTTGGCTATACTTCTCAGATGATTAGAAAATACCACTACTGCTACATCGACATTGCTGTCTTCACGTTCTTGTCAAGTTATGTATGTGGGATGTGTTGATGTGTGCTTATTCCACTCACACATTCCTCTCGAGTGAAGATGGCGTAGTTGTGGTATTTGTGATTGTCTACTTCAGATATTCTTCTTTCCAGATGCACTTTAAAAGAAAGACCTTCTCCAAAAGCTTGAGCATTTCCAGCCCGCTAAACACATCTCAAAGAGGCGTCATCACATGTTTTTAGGTAGGAAGTATTGTTAAAGGGGAGTAACAATTTTTGTTTGGGGAGTGACATATCTATCTTTCATTTATTATTTATCATTTATTGTTTAATCAAGTCATGTAACTCCAAGCTTGGACATGTTTTCACCCATGCTCCATCTTGAGAGGGAGTGTTAGAAAGTATTAGCATGTTTAGTTAATAGGTTAACTAGTCTATTATGTACATGGGCCTGTTTGCCCTGGCTCATTAGGGTTTAGTCCGCTTCCTTGTAATTGCCTCCTCTCCTATATATAGGATAGGGGTGAACACATCAATATACAACAACAACGATTACAATGTCCCACACACTTGTCAACACGTAAAAAAGGAAAACCTAAATTTGGTGAAGTCTATTATACGTCTTAGTATAAAATTGTAAACATGAATATAAAGTTAATTTTCCAAGTATCTGTGTATAGAAGGCACCCCAATAGAGAAAGTTCTCCTAAAGCCTTGACGGAAGTCCTTTTCTCTAAGAATTATGATTCTCCTCATCTATGAACATCTCATTGATAGCCATGCAAGACAAACAACAAAGGGTCTATAAGTGGCATCAAGCAATTAATGGAAAATATCAAATTTAGCAGACTTTGCGAATATGATAGTGAAGAAGAAAATGCTAGAGGAGTGGAGGAACAATGCTACACTCCTTAGTTATCAAGGCGCCCGCCTAGGTGCCAGGCAAGTTGACTCAAACTAGGTGCCCAACCTATTAAGTGTCTTTAGTGGGCGTCTATGGCCTTTTAGGCCCAAATTAAGCCATTTAAAGGCTGAATTTAGCATGAATTGGCTCTGGATTTGGTCAAATTCGAACAACTTGAGTCGTTTATGGTTTAAAAAGGTTTGATTTAGGCCGTATTTGGTCAAACTTTGGCAGGTTAGGTGTAATTTGGGAAAAATAGGTTTGATTTGGGGGTCTGATTTTTGGAAATTAGTTTGATTTAGTTAAATTGGGTCTCATTTAAGTCTATATAGGGAAATTAGAGGAGGTAAGGTCTGATTAGGTCATGTTACTGGAAAATAGGTCTAATTTAGGCCAAATTAGGTCAAATTTGGGGAAATTAGGTGTGATTCGAGGTAAATACATCTATTCTGGGGAAATTAGGTCTGATTTGAGGGAAATACATCTGATTTGAGGACATTAGGTCTGATTTGACAATGCTTGGGTTGCATTTAGGTCAACATAGATATATTAGGGGAAGCAAGTCTGTTTAGGTCATTTTATGCAAAATCAGGTCATATATGTGCAAATTAGGTCTAATTTGGGGGAAACATGTATGATTTTGGGGAAAATAAATTTGCTTTGGAGAAATTTGATCTGATTTGGCCAAATGAGGTATCATTTAGGTAAAAATAGGGTAAATTAGGGAAAGTTGAGGTCTATGAAGTTTGTGCTTTACAAAATTAGGATTACGTCAAATTAGGTCTAATTCAGATCAAGATAGGTCAAATTAGGACGAATCAGGTCTAGTTTAGGTCATGTTAGGTGTAATTTAGGTCAAATATAACAGTAACTTAGATATAACCATAAAAACATAGACAATGATGTATCTATTTGAATAAAGCTAAATATATATGTAAATGTAATTATGTATATGAAACAAATAAGAAATAGCTAAAATGCGAAACGCCTAGGCTCTCTAGTCCCCCTTTGGACAACAATGCTATAGTCCGACATCCATCTATAAGAACAAATGAGATGGTCAAAGCTGCGTAAACGATAGAGGTATCAAGCTGATGTGTCACACTATGAAGCTTTGGGAGAAGACTAATGAACAAAGACTAAGATTTCTATATTGTAGACAATCAATATGGCTTCATGTCTGATAGATCTACAATGGATGCTATTTTTCTAATAAGTAGGCTTATGAAGAAATATAGAGAAAAAAGAGAGTTCTCCATATGGTTTTACTAAATTTGGAAAAAGGTCTACAATCAAGGTATCAGAAAGCGGGAAGCGGGAGGCGTGCGGACAACACCCTGTAACCGATTAAGCGGTAGGCGGGCGATTAAGCGGGCAATTTTTGAAAAAGCGGGTGTCTAAATTTTATATATTTTTATACAAAATTACATGTATGTGTATATAAAAAATATATTTCTAAGGAACTTCTATACATATCTAATCAGCAAATCAGTAATTAACTAAGTATTCATCAATACTTTACTATTAATCAGTATCTCTAATCACTAAAATCAGCAAGTAGATCAGTAATTGTAAATAACAAACTATGAATTATTGATTTAAAATAATCACTAAAGTAATACTAACCAGTTGAACCAATCATTAATCACTGAAAGTAGCAAGGAAATCAGTAAAACTAATCATGCATTAGAAGTATAATAGAGCAATATGATATTTACTTAGATGCATTACAGCAGTACCCAATTATTACAGCTTAGACACAAAGTATGCATTCTAAATTAGGACTAGCTATATCATAGAACATTTAATGTATACAAGTTTCATATATTATAGTCGACACTACTTGGACTATGTAATTAATTAATGTTAGATGCTTACATTAGTATTTTTAAACAAAAGCGGGAAAAAAGCGGGCAAAAAGCGGGAAAAAAGTGGGAAAAAGCGGGTGAGGCGGGCAAAAAGCGGGCGATTATGTTCAAAACGCTTAACCGGACGCTTAGGGGCTAAATTAGGAGGATGAGGGTCATGGCCGATTAAGCGGCCGCCTGGGCCGTTTTTTAATTCACTGTCTACAATCGAGTACTAGAGAAGTGCCTTTCGTGGGTTATGGAGAAAGAGGGTATCCCGATCTGATATCTTGCTTCAATTAAAGACACCTATGGCAACTCAACTGTCAAAATTAAGACTCCCAAGAGGGAAGATTGGTTTGTGAATACAATTGAGGCACATAAAGGATCACTCAATGTTCAGAAATGCGTTACACGATATGCGTTCGGTCAGGGTACCACAGAGTATAAGCGGAATGCGGGAGCATAAGCCGAGCATATGCGTTTTTGGATTTTTATAATAAATTCTATATTTTTATACAAATATTTATTTAAAAAATATAATCATAATCATGAATTTCATACTATCTAGTTTCGTAGCCTAATAGCCCAAAATGTACCAATGGATCATTAATCATGGATGAAGAAACACATATTTTCCAATCATCAAGAAGAAAAATCAATCAACAAAACCCTAAGTTTATATAATATACTAGAATATACAAGTAACACAACACAGTAACACATGCAGTTCACATAAGAACATTTATTGAATGAACACAATAAGAATAACCACAGTTACACAACAAAAACAATAACAAAACATCAAAATGATATGAAGAAATCAAGTCGGTAATAAATAGAGAAGAAAAAGTTGTAGGGAATATAAAATACTCCCTAGGCAGAACACAAATATGATATTTTGTAAAAGAAAATATCATCATCATCAACAACAACAACTAAGCCTCAATCCCAACTATGTTGGGGTCGGCTACATGGATCCTTCTTTTCCATTCAGCTCTATCATGGGTCATATTCTGGTTGAGATGTAGAGATTCAAAATCTCTCTTTATAAGCTCTTCCCATGTTAATTTAGGCCTTCCTCTTCTTCTATTAATTGTGCTTGCCTCAATAGTATTGCTTCGTATAGGCGCATTAGTCGGTCTGCGTTGCACATGTCCATACCATCTGAGTCGGCCCTCGCGCAACTTGTCCCCAATGCTCGCCACCCCCACTTTATTCCTGACATAGTCATTTCTCAAGTGACCTTTTCTTGTCTTCCCACACATCCATCTCAACATACACATTTCAGCCGCGTTCATCTTGTTGAGTCCTTGTTTCTTCACCGCCCAACATTCACTCCCATAGAGCATGGCTGGCCGTATAACAGTTTTATAAAACTTGCTTTTTAGTCTGAGAGGGATCTTCGGATCACATAATACTCCAGTTGCACTCCTCCATTTCAACCATCCTGCAGTGATCCTATGACAAACGTCATTTTGGACATCGCCATCTGTTTGAATAATAGAGCCCCAGTAACAAAATTTATCACATTTTGGTATATCTACTCCGTCCAACTTGGCTCCACCATTCACACTGCAAGATTGGCTGAAATTGCAATGCATATACTCAGTTTTGCTCCTACTAATCATCAATCCATTTGATTCCAGTGCCTTTCTCCAATGTTCAACTTTGGCATTCAAACCATCTTTAGTTTCGTCAATCAATACAATATCATCAGCAAATAACATACACCAAGGAACATCATCCTAAACATTCTTTGTCAACTCATCCATAACAAGAACGAACAGATGAGGGCTGAGTGTGGATCCTTGGTGTACCCCAACTGTGATGGGAAATGTTGGTGTCTCTCCTCCAGGAGTCTTCACACTTGCAGTAGAGCTACCATACATGTCTTTAATCAAGTCAATGTGTTGGATTGACACACCCTTTTTCCTCAAAACCATCCACAACACTTCTCTGGGTACTCGATCATAAGCCTTTTCCAAATCGATAAAAACCATGTGAAGATCTCTTTTTTCTTTCCCTATACTTCTCCATAAGCCTCCTAATAAGAAAAATAGCATCTTTTGTTGATCTTTCAGGCATGAAACCAAATTGGTTGTTTGATATCTGTGTTATAGATCTTAGCCTCTGCTCAATAATCCTCTCCCAAAGCTTCATTGTGTGACTCATCAACTTGATACCTCTGTAGTTTGTGCAGCTCTGAACATCACCTTTGTTCTTGTAGATGGGGACTATAGTACTATTTCTCCACTCATCCGACATCTTCTTTGTCTTCATGATCTTGTTAAATAAATTTGTTAACCACATAACTCCTTCATCCCCCATACTCTTCCATACATCAATGGGAATACTGTCTGGTCCGCATGCCTTTCTCATTTTCATCTTTTTCAAGGCATTCTTGACCTCAAAATATCATATCCAATTAATATCTACAATAAATTCCCCTTTTAAACAAGACAAAATAAGAACTGTTGCAAGTGCAACATGTTCTAATCTTAGAGCAAAATAGAAGAGAGAGAAAAAGAGCAAAAGAAAAAGCATAATGAAACATTGACATTGTAAAATGTAATAATATATTTTGCACCACTCATTCAAAATATAATTATTTCTGAGGTAGCAAAATTTCAATATCTGATCTAAAACCAACTATATAGAAGAAGTTGTCGTTTAATTTGGTTGATTTTATTTGAGGTTTTCTTTAATTTTTTTTACTTAAGTTACCAAATGAAATGTGGGGCCTAAGCGGCCGCATATGCGGACCGCAGGTCGCATATTTAGTCCATGCCCAAAAATAGCACTGCATAGTTATATGTGGAGCGACTGAGGGCCGCAAACGCATATGCGACCACATAAGTGGCCTCATGCGGGGCATATAAGAACACTGGGGTCACTCTTGAGCTCGTATATATATTTATTGAGCTTTTTCCCTATACCCCCTCAGGTTTGCCATCATTCCACCCTTCCACCTATCCAAAATCCCTAATAACCCCCTATTGTCACAAAATTCCGAATCACCCTTTGCCGTTACCAGATGCTTGACTGAAGCTAACTGAATCGCTGTTTATCTTTTTTCTTCTTTTACTCTTTCTTTTATCTGAGAGTATCATGTAATACTATTACTAACAAGCATACATGATCATATGTTTCTAACATTGACACAAATACCACTATACCTTAAACAAAAAGCATATAATATTATAAACTTGGGAGTTCCAATGTGAATAATTTTATTTCATTGTTCAGTATGATGTTGGGTTCTAATTAGTTATAAACACATCATTTTTGGTATTTATTTGTACTTCTTTTAATATCACAAAACGCCTCTAGTAAGGCTTGCTCCGAGACCAAATTTGCGGGGAGGTTGTACTGCCTAGACAACTTTCCCCAACTAGTCAGGTCGGCATCAACCAATACAAAGGTCCTATGAGGGTTGGTGTACAAATAATACTCCCTGAAGGACCTCTGTAGTGGTTGGCGCCGACCTAACTAGTTAGGGGACCTTGTCTGGGTAGTATAGCCCCCTTGCAAGTTTGGATTTAGTGTAAACCTTACAACAAGCGTCCCGTGATGCTAAAAAAGATACAAATAAGTACCAAAAATGATGTGCTTATAACTAATCGGGACCCAACTTAATACAGAACAGTTATATAAATATATTCACAATGGGACTCGAATTTTATATATGCTTTTTATTAAAGGTATAGGGGTATTTAAGTATCAATATTAGAAGCATACAATCATGTATGCTTGTTAATAATAGTAATACATGATAGTCTCAGATAATAGAAAGAGTAAAAGATGAAGAAAAAGAAATAGCGATTTAGTCAGCTTCCGTCAAGAAACGGTAATGAGAGGGGGTGATTTGGAATTTTGTGATAACAACAAAGGGTTATTTGGAGTTTGGGATAGGTGGGAGGGGGCTATGGGATTATAGAAAACCTGAGGTGTATAGGGAAAAAACTCATTTGTTCTTGTCATGTATGAATTTTCAAAGCATGTTTAGGCTGATATTCGTTGGTATATGCAATTTGCTAATGATATTTTGTTGATTAATGTCACTAAAGACAAACTGGATTACAAAGTTAAACTTTGAAGATACACGTTGGAACCTAATGGATTTAAGATCAACATAAACAAAATCAAGTATATGCATTGCGATTTTATCCACTTGACTATGTGGAGTGGTGGTATCAAGTTGGATGGAGGGGATGTAACAAAATGTGACAAGCTTAGTGAATTGGCTAGTATTATTCATATGGAGCGCCATGTTCTAGAAGATGTCACAGGACGACAGCAAGATGGATGAAGTGGAGGAGCTCATCTAGAAATCACCTATTACTACCCACAGATGGTGGACAGTCAAACACATCTCCTTAATAGAAACCCACAATGATGATTAACCGCTATTGTCGTTGCAGCCGTATACCACTGTGATTACAGGGGTCGTAGAAGCAACCTGAGAAGCGCCTTCAGATGAAGAAGCTGGTCGGTCCTCAGATTAGTTGCTAGACTAGCTGATTGATCACAGTCCATAGGCCTCACATTCGATTGGTAGGTCTTCACGGATCTCCTCGGGAAAAGGGCTCTGATAGCACTTTATCTTTATTCGGAACATGTTGATTCGTTTTTCTGTGCCCGTGCCATCTTCTGGATCTTTATTCGGAACATGTTGATTCGTTGGGATCTTCCAAAGGATGATTTAGTAGGTGTTCCGTCTTTTCGTAGCTGGAATAAATGAATTTCAAGGCCTTTACTGCTCCTTATATATTCAGTCACATGTTGAAAGCGAGTGTGAAATGATTTTTTTTGCCTTGATCGTTCTTCTATGAAATATAGATTCTATCAATCATTCTATCATCAGAATGGAGTCTCCCCTTGAATAAGCGCCGTTCGTTGATAGAAGATCTCTCTTAGATTGAAAGGTTAGTTTTATAGAACAACAATATGACCCCCACGTCCTATGCAATGAATGTTGGGCTGTGAAGAAACTAGGTGTCAATATGGTTAGTATAGCAGAAATGTAAATGCTAAGATATGTCTCACAAGGAAAGGAAAGATCCCCTGAGAGATAATTATGTAAGCAATAAAACGGTGGCTAGTATTGAGGACAAGTTATGTGATGGTTGTCTCAGTTAGTACGGATATGTGCAACCAATGTTTTAAAAAGCGTGAAGCGGGAGGTGTGCGGACGGGACCTTGTAGCCGATTAAGCGGCAGGCGAGCGATTAAGCGGGCGATTTTTGAAAAAGAGGATGCTTAAAATCTTATGTATTTATATACAAAATTACATGTATGTGTATATAAAAAATATATTTTTAAGGAAATCAGTAATACTAAGCAGTAGTATCAATTAGTAATGAACGAAATCTGCAAGAAAATCAGTAAAATCAGTAAAACCATTAGCAGTATAATAGAGTAATACGATATTTACTTGGATATATTACAGCAGTACCCTATTATATACAACTTACATACAAAGTTTGCATTCTAAAGTAGGACTAGGTATATCATAGAACATTTAATGTATACAAGCTTCATATATTATACTCAAT
Organism: Alisma plantago-aquatica; assembly: GCA_963693085.1. Taxonomy (NCBI): domain Eukaryota; kingdom Viridiplantae; phylum Streptophyta; class Magnoliopsida; order Alismatales; family Alismataceae; genus Alisma; species Alisma plantago-aquatica. Next base: position 753,767,429 of record OY856413.1, read on the forward strand.
ACTACTTGGATTATATATTTAATTAACATTACATGCTTATAGCAGCATTTTTTTCAAAAAGCGGGAAAAAAGCGGGTGAAGCGGGAAAAAAGCGGACACTTTTCTTCAAACCGAGTAAGCGGGCGCTTAAGGGCAAAATTAAGCGGATGGGGGTCTTGGCCGATTAAGCGGCCGCCTGGGCCGTTTTGAAATACACTGTGCAACACAGACTGAAAAATGTACTAATTTGAAGAAATAATGCTATTGAGTTGATCATAGTAAAAGGGAATATGTATCTCTAAATTAACTTGGAGAGAACTTAGAAGGAGAGGTGTAGTTTTGTTACCTCTTAATGAGAATTTGATTCATTACAAAGTTGATTAGAGGATAAGCGGTCCCTAAAAACTACTACTTCATGCTAAGGTGTGTCTGTTGCATTGTGTTTGTCTATTTGAACAACATCTGGGTTCTTCACATGTTGATATTATTACACTACGAATTTATCTAGTCCCGTGGATTTGGCCAACTTTCTTGATGCTCAATGCCAGAAACTCTCTTGGTTTAAATACTCTATAGCTTCTCAACTTCTAAAAAAAATATCACATGGAGTCTGCTAAAAGAGTTGGGATGCACCATGCCACCATATGTGATCCCTTAAGAATCCTCAAACCCGTTCCAAATTGTAAATGGATGATAGATACAAAAGAACAAATTGCATGTATAAAGTTTTAAAACACAAATTAATGGCTATGATTATAATTATGTAATGCTTCTCAAGCTTCTTGAGGAACTGGAGTCATTTGCATATTCTCAAATTCGAAGTTTGTGACTCATCTAGGTATATAAGCAAAAAGTCTGGTAGAAGTTTTGTGAAAATTTGATCAAATGTTCTAAAAGAATTGCAGATAATAGACAAAACACACACACATGTAGCCTATGTGAATTCATGGATCGATCATTTACCAACATAACTTTAGTTAATTGTTACTATTAATGAATTAAAGAAGATTTGATATAAACCTAAAGCAATGACGTAAATGTTTAATATTTATACTGTAAATATAATGAAAAACATAAAAAATGAAAATTTACAGCTAAATAGAGGAGATACATGAAATTATTCAAGTTTTTGCTATATTACCATAGTAGAGCAAAATTAAATCACAAAGTGGAAAAAGCACTAACCGGAAAAAGTGTGAAAAAGCACTCGCTACATGGATTATCCAAATTATTTGGGTATGACTTGGAGTTATCTGTATTATTGGGAATCAGGAACTCTTCGTCTGTAACATACGGTGTGGGAAGATTCATACTTGAAAAACAATTCTTGTAAAAAGTCGCCAGAATTCTGACTAGAGTTTTGTGGTGTCCAAATTCGACATGACAAGTTACGATCTTGTTTGTGTTATCTTCTCAAGTAATTTTTGTAGTATGAACTCGTTGTCTAATTGACTATTCTTCCGCTTCTTACTTATTGGAATTAATGTTATAGGCTGTCCTCCAGCTTATTTTATTGTATATATTGAAGCTTTTATCTAAATTTTAAGTTGATATGTCCTAATCTGTGTTACTTTCTTCTGTAAATTCTTGGATGCAGCTTAGTGGAGCAAGGAGGTTGCGTGATGCCATAGTTCTTGGGTATCAAATGCAACGAGCCCCAGGCAGAGATATGAGCATCCCAGAGTGGTACTCTCGTGCTGAAAATGAGGTTGGCCAAAGTCCTTTATTGACTACCTTGGAAATGAAGGCCAATGACTCTTTTTTGGAACCGTAAGTATCAAGTTGGCTGGCATCTTCTAATCTTGATTAGTCCTATCTATCTATCTATCTATCTATCTATCTATCTATCTATCTATTGATGCACTATAGGGGCATAGAAGATTTTGAGATACTTCATGGCGAGCTTCATGGCTTAGCTGATACAGTTGCCTTCTTAAAGAGCTTGTCAGAACTGGGTGCTGGAATCGATCCTGGAAGGACTCCTGAGAAGCGCCTAATGCGTGAGCGTATTGCTGCTCAAACATTGTTTAATTGGGAGGTCCTAATATAGATGTCAAGTAGTCATTTCCTTATGATTTGATATCCCACCTGTAACTCTTCATCCATTCACACAATTCTCTTTTGCAGGAAGACATTTTTGTTGCACGAGCACCAGGAAGGTTGGATGTGATGGGCGGAATTGCAGATTATTCTGGAAGTCTTGTTTTACAGGTTTTTCTTGATGTCACTTTTGTCAATTTATTCTTGTACGTACCACTTGGGTCAATCTATTCTTGTAAGTGCCATTTTTGTCAAGTAGTTGTTATATATGCTTATTCATTATATATGGCGTGTTCTTTTCCCATGTTCATCTCTCAATGTTTTATCCTAGAAGTTCTCCATTGTCTTGCATGTTCCCTTGAAGGGTATCTAATTGCCATCTATGTAGTACACTAGATACTCCAAGATGAGCCTTTCCTCCAGTTGCATCTCCATCTCCCCTTAAGGTCGTTAAAATCTTCTCTCAGCAAGGAAGAAACGAAGTGCAGCGAGGGTATTCTCCACACGCATTAGGAGCAACATCCACTAATTGCCTAGCAGAGGTGTGTGTTTATTGGGGGGGGGTAACATTGATTCTTTTGTAGAGTCCCTACATAGTGGCTTCTATGTCTCATGACCTTACCACTGCATCAGAGGATGGAAAAATAGGGACAACTCGAGAAGCATGCAATACGTATCTAACATCCAAAAAGAAAAAGAAAAAAATATATTGGACACGGCTGGGAAGTATGCAATATATGGCTAGAAGTGTTGATGTGCCATATATGTGGATCGCATTGAAGTATCCGTGCTTCTCTAAATTCAATCTACTAATAATTTGTTTAGCTTATAGACCTTAGAGTTTTTTAATTACAAGTTTTAGCAAGCACCTATATTTTTAGACTATCAGTCCCTGCTCGACGGGTGGGTCTTGCAGTCAAGCTCCCTTCTGCCTTTGCACTCGAGGGCCAATCTCCGTCCGACCCGAGGAAGCCTTTTCACGCCTCCATTACCTTTTGGGAGGCCTACGCCCCATAGAAACTGTCTACCTGAGACTGTCCCTTGGCCCGTAGGTCCTGGCACAAGGTTAGAATTCTAGCTCTTCCAAAGTGGTATCTCACTGATGGCTCGGGCCCCCCGGACGGAGGCCTTCTTTGCCTTCCACCTAAGCTGCGTAGGAAAGGCCCAAAGCCAATCCTAGGGAACAATGAAGCTTCATAGGGTCTTTCTGTCCAGGTGCAGGTAGTCCGCATCTTCACAAACATGTCTATTTCACCGAGCCTCTCTCCGAGACAATGCCTAGATCGTTACGCCTATCGTGCGGGTCGGAACTTACCCGACAAGGAATTTTGCTACCTTAGGACTGTTATAGTTACGGCCGCCATTCACCGGGGCTTCGGTTGCCAACTCCCCTGTTATCAAGTCACCAACTTCCTTGACCTTCCGGCACTGGGCGGGCGTCAACCCCCATACATGGTCTTACGACTTTGCGGAGACCTGTGTTTTTGGTAAACAATCGCCCGGGCCTAGTCACTACGACCCCCTTTGTGAGGAGGCACCCCTTCTCCCAAAGTTACGGGGCTATTTTGCCGAGTTCCTTAGAGAGAATTGTCTCGTGCCCCTAGGTATTCTCTACCTACCTACCTGTGTCGGTTTTGGGTACATGTACCCTTTTGTTGAAGGTTGTTCGAGCTTTTCCTGGGAGTATGGCATGGGTTACTTCAGCGCTGTAGCGCCTGGTACTCGGACATTGGCTCAGGGCATTTTCTCTACCCCTTCAGATCTTACATCCACAATGTAAGCCTACAATAGTTTGTCAAGTTCCATCCAACAAGAAAATCTAATGGATACAATTCAGCTAAATGAATGATTACTCTTTGCTATATCATGTAACTTCAGTATACCACTTAAACATCATGACAATGGCACACATCTACTGCTTCGATAATATTTTCCATTTTTATAGAGGAAATTACTCAAAATAAAAGGTCTGATGCATATGGATATATAAGAAATACTTGATTATATGCTCAAGATAAAATGTTGCCATGATGCTCATAACACTACTGCACCATGCTGTGCAGTAATCTCTGCTACTTTCAGTGGCATTATCAATGTAGTGTCTGGTCTCCCTACAGATTATTGAATGTCGGACACAATGATTTGTCATGGTGTAAAATGGTATTTAGCCATTGAGTTTAACAGTTGTCAGCCACCGCTGACAGAGAAATTTGAAATGGCTGTGAATCTTGTGTTTAGCTTTTGATTGCTAAGCTGCGTGCAATGGTGACGTTGGACGTCTTCCCAAACACTATATAAGCTCAACACAGACACCTGCACCTTCTTTCTTCTGCAGTTAGGTACTGAGGGCCGGTAAAGTGGGTGATGTGGGACACATCATGAAGAAGAAGATAAACGATAATTCTCAAAATTCAATTCATTGTCAGTTGCCTGGACACAAGCCCCAAGGCTGGCTTTTATAAAACTCGATGAGTTGACTTGCAAGTAAATAAAATAGGAAACTCAAATCCTTATTTAAGGAAATTCGGAATGAAATAAAACATAAAATTCCTAAGTAAACAAATAACTAAAAAAAACCCAACTTGAACCCAATAAGCTCTAATTGGGTTTGTCTTGTATCCGAAATCGCTTTTATAGAATAGAAAAACCTTTATTTGATGTATCTAAAACAAATACAATGAACTCTCTTGTTAACATATATTCCTGTTTTATGTATTCTGTTATTTGTTTTGTTATTTCCATATTATATGTGGACCTCTATGTAATTGTTTCAGTAATATATATATGAGGGTGCACACACTGTGCAACCCTACACTTCCCAAAACTGATTTGTCTTTCACATGGTACCAGAGCAGTAGATCCAGTCGGCCGTCACCCTCCCTTCCCTTCCCTCTCTCTCTCTCTCTCCGGCCGCCCCCCCCCCCCGCGGCACAGCCGCCGCCGGCCAGCAGCAGGGCCGCCGCCGCCGGCTCAGCAGCAGCAGCAGCCGCCGCCGGGCGGGCAGCCGCCGGGCCAGCCACCAGGGCCGGTCCTCCTCTCCGCCGCAGGGGGCTCGTACGCCTCCGCGGCCGTTTGCCACCGGGCAGTTGGCTACGTGAAGGTCCGGTGGCTTGAACTGACGTAGACCGTTTTTTCGGTTCTGTGCCTGCCTGCCCGTGTAGACCTTTGTGTCGCCGGGCTCTGTTCTGCGCTTCGGCGTAAATCATATGTGAGAGGTCTTCTCCGTGTTCTTTGTGCCTACTGTGCCTGTCTGACAGTGTAGCCCGTCTCCTGCCTGCTCGTGCCTGTTCCTACTGTGACTTCTGCTCCCATGGCGTCCTCGCATGATGACTTCCGCCGTCAGGTTACCACTGTGAAGCTTGATGGGCGCAACTATCCACACTGGGTCTGCTCCATGACGATCTATGCCAGATCCCAGGGCAAGTACTCAAATCTTATTCGTGCGGGTCCGGCAGCACCCGCAGAGGACGCTGATGCTAAAGATGTGAAGTCGTATGACGACTGGGTTCGTGATGACTCCACCGTGATGACCTGGATTCTCAACAGCAGCATTGAGAAGATTAGCGTCACACTTCTTCACCTGCCTACGGCGAAGCAGATGTGGGATCAGCTTGCCGGTACTTACTCGCATAGTCAGAACCCCAAGAAGGTGTTTGACATCACCAAGCAGCTGGGACGTCTACAGTTCACGGGGACAGACATTGCGGATTACTTCTCTGACTTCACTGGATTATGGGGTGAACTGGAATCCTATCACCCTCTCTCCACGGACCTGGCTACTATGCAGCGTCAGCGTCAGGAGCTTCAGTTGGTTCAGTTTCTCTGTGGATTGCCCGAGTCATATGCTGGAGTTGTGGACCACATCTTAGCCAGTGACCCTCTGCCGTCACTACAGAGTGCCTACAAACGCCTTCAGCGTTTGCCTTCGTCTTCCTCTTCTCTGACTACTAATGTTGGAGACTCTTCGGCCCTTGCTGCAGCTTCTGGTCGTGGCCGTGGTCGTTTTACTGAGAGCCGTCCTCCCCTGGGTGGAGGACGAGGACAGTCTGCTCCTGGACGTGGAGCCTCTTCTACTGCCCCTACTGCTGGTGCGCGTCCTCAGTCAGGACAACGCCTTTGTACCTTTTGTGGCCGGTCCAACCATATTGAAGAGAAATGCTGGGAGAAATATGGTAAGCCGGCGTGGGCCAATGCAGCTGCTGATTCCACTACTACTGCTTCAGAGGGAACGACTCAGCCTACTGATTCTGCCTCCTTGGGTGCGACTGCTGACTACATCCGTGCTGAAGTGGAACGTCTTCTTCTTGAGCGAGCTGGTGCGTCGTCTCAAGCTTCGACTAGTGGAGCTCATGCCGCCACTTATTCTGGTTATGACACTGCCTTCCTGAGCTCTTCTTCTACTCCTGGTAATACTAAGTGGGTCATCGACTCCGGTGCCTCTTCGCATATTTCTGGAAATAGATCACTGTTTCACAAATTACTTAAACCTGCTAGACCCTCTTCTGTCATGTTGGCTGATGGTTCCAAGTCTGCAGTGTCTGGAATAGGGGATATTGCTTCTGATTTTTTGCTGAAATCTGCCTTATATGTGCCGCGATTTCCTTTGAATCTGTTGTCTGTCAGCAAGATATTGCGGAGCTTACAGTCTAGTCTGACTTTTATTCCTGGTTCTTGTGTTTTCCAGGACCTTTGCACGAGGATGAAGATTGGTGGGGGGTATGAAGGTGCTGATGGACTCTTCTATCTGGATCATTTGCCTAAAGCAGCTAAAGCATCTGTGACTCCTGCATTGTCTACCTCAAGTTCTGCATTACAGTGGCACTACCGGCTGGGCCATCCCTCATCTGAGAAGCTTCGATATTTAGTGTCGGATCTTGGCATTTGTCGTTTTCAGTGCGAGTCATGTCAACTTGGAAAACAGACTATAGCTGTTTATCCTAGACGCAGTCAAATTAGCAATAAAAATATATTTGATATAGTGCATTCTGATGTATGGGGACCATGTCATGTGCCTAGTGTATCTGGTCATAAGTATTTTATTCTGTTTATTGATGACTTTTCACGGGCTACTTGGTTGTTTATGATGAAAAGTAGGTCCGAAGTCTTGTCTGTTATCGAGTTCTTCTTTGCTGAAATAAAAACTCAATATGGTATGCCTGTCAAAATTTTTCGTACTGATAATGCACTGGAATTTGTTAAAAAAGATGTCGATGTTTTTTGTAAATCTGTGGGTACAATACATCAGACCTCCTGTGCTTATACACCCCAGCAAAATGGTGTGGCTGAGCGTAAAAATAGACATGTGTTAGAGGTTGCTAGAACTATTATGATGCATGCACATGTTCCTCGCTCTTTTTGGCCTGAGGCTATATTGACTGCTTGCTTTCTGATAAATCGAATGCCTTCATCTGTGATTGGAAACAAAATACCTATTCAGGTTCTTCAACCCGATATTCAGCTTTTTACTGTGCCTCCTCGGATCTTTGGATGTACCTGTTTTGTGCGGTTAGTTGGACCTACTTCTGATAAACTGTCTCCTCGTGCTGAGAAGTGCATGTTTTTGGGATATTCTCGTACCCAGAAGGGATATCGGTGTTACAGTCCTACTGCAAGAAAATGGTTTACTAGCAGTGATGTTGTTTTCTTTGAGGATACTCCTTACTATTCGGCTCGTGGTGACAGTTTACAGTCTGATCTTATTGCTTCACCTCTACCTGTTACTTCTGAATGTGTGCCTGACACTACTGACAAAGTCCCTACTGAGGCTGATAAGCCTCCTCTTATAGTTTATCAACGCAGGAACAGAGTGCCTTCTACTCAAGAAACCCCCCATGAAAGCCAATCTTCACCTCTAGAAGGTTCTGCTACACCTGAGGTACATTCTGATCTTGATTTACCCATTGCTCTTAGAAAGGGTACTCGTTCCTACACATCACACAGTATTGCTCAGTTTGTTTCTACTGATCATCTGAATGTTCATTGTAGCAATTTTGTATATGCCTTATCTGCTGTTGCTGTTCCAAAGAATATCCAGGATGCTCTACAGAGTACTGGATGGTTGTCTGCTATGAAGGAGGAGATGTTAGCTCTTGCTGAACGAGATACTTGGGAGTTGGTGGATCCTCCTCCTCAGTGTAAACCTGTAGGTTGCAGATGGGTGTATGCTGTGAAATATCAACCTGACGGCACTGTTGAAAGGCTCAAGGCACGCTTAGTTGCTAAAGGTTACACCCAGACATATGGTATTGACTATTTTGAGACCTTCTCTCCTGTTGCTCGCCTTAATTCTGTTCGAATTCTTCTGTCTGTTGCTGTTAATCTTGACTGGCCTCTGTTGCAACTAGATGTGAAAAATGCCTTCTTGTATGGTGATTTACAAGAAGAGGTCTATATGGAGCAACCTCCTGGGTTTGTTGCTCAGGGGGAGTCTCACAAAGTTTGCAGGTTAAAGAAGTCTATTTATGGGCTTAAGCAGAGTCCCCGGGCTTGGTTTGATAAATTGAGCAAAATTATGATTGATTTTGGCTTTCTGCGATCTCAAGTGGATCATTCTGTTTTTACCAAGAAGACTTCAGCTGGTATTATTATTCTGATTGTCTATGTTGATGATATTATCATATCTGGCAGTGATTCTCTTGGTATTCATGCTACTAAATCTCATCTGGGCAAGCACTTTGCTACTAAAGATTTGGGCAAACTTAGATATTTTCTGGGCATAGAAGTTTCTAGAAATTCTAATGCTCTTGTGTTGTCTCAGAGAAAATATGTCCTAGACATACTGCAGGAGACTGGTATGCTGGGGGCGAGACCTGCTGATATTCCTCTAGATCCTAATGTAAATTGGGATGATGATTCTTCTCCTCTGTTTGCTGATCATAAAAAATACAGGAGGCTGATTGGTAAACTCATTTATTTGACTGTCACCAGAGCTGACATTTCTACTGCAGTGGGTCTTCTTAGCAGATACCTTGATAAACCCAGTCAGTGTCACTGGGATGCTCTTTGTCAGATTCTATGATATTTGAAGAAGTCTCCTGGCAAGGGATTTCACTACAGGAAGCATGGACACTGTTCTCTTGCAGGGTACTCTGATTCTGATTATGCAGGTAGCAGAGTTGACAGAAAATCTACTTCTGGGTATTGTACGTATGTTGGAGGAAATCTTGTTACCTGGAGGAGTAAGAAACAAAATGTTGTGGCCAGGTCCAGTGCTGAAGCTGAATATAGGGCCATGGCCCATACTGCCTGTGAATTGTTGTGGGTGCGCTCTCTGTTAAAAGAGTTCGGGGTTGACTCTTCTTCTGCTATACCTATGCACTGTGATAATAAAGCTGCTATCTTCATTGCGAATAATCCAGTTTATCATGAGCGCACTAAACACATTGAAGTTGATTGTCATTTTATTCGGGAATCCATTCTGACTGGCAAGATCTGCACTCCCTTCACTCGTTCTGAAGACCAAGTTGCTGACATCTTCACCAAGCTGCTGGCGAAGAAGCAATTCTGCATTCTGATGGACAAGTTGGGCATGATTGATATCTATGCTCCAACTTGAGGGGGAGTGTTAACATATATTCCTGTTTTATGTATTCTGTTATTTGTTTTGTTATTTCCATATTATATGTGGATCTCTATGTAATTGTTTCAGTAATATATATATATATGAGGGTGCACACACTGTGCAACCCTACGCTTCCCAAAACTGATTTGTCTTTCACATCTCTTTTATAGGATAAGAGAGTAAGTGAAACATGAAGTTAGGAAATATGGGATAAAAGAAAAGCTAAAGACAAGACAAGTCCAAAGCACACAACAAAACATAAAGCATAAAATATAAATTCTAATACCCCCCCCTCAAGCTGGAGCCAAGGAACGAGGTGACCGATACCGACGCCGTTTCGACAACTTGGAAATAGGTATTTACCGGTATACCGACAGATGCAATCCTGGACGTTTGAACACCAAAATGAACGAATTAATTCATGAAATTTTACAGGTGTAATCTCTACACCTAAATGCAATGTTTTATGCAATAAAATTTCATATTGGGTGTGTTGGGGGGGGTCCATCATGTGGGAGGTAAGAAATCTGACCTGTTTCGTTGGGATTTTGATGACAATATGTGGCAATTCAAATATGAAATTTTACTAGCACAATCCACAAACTTAAATACACACAAATATGCAATAATATGCAATTTACAACATAAGAATAACATATTTACTTACCAACTCACATCAGTTGTATGTTGAGTGGCGCGCTGGTTGTCCATACTGTAATGAGTTGATATTGTTGAGATATTCCTTCCATGGCATATGCATCCTATACATTTGGTTGTATGTAGTCACGTGCTCCTCATACACATCATTCTTAACAAATTTTATCATCCCAATCTTTGGAAAATGCACTTCTAAATCTCTGAGATATTGTACCTTTCTTGGAGACGTAGGTGGAGGAGCTCGAGTAAGTGGACGTTGACTTGTTTGAGGATTTTTTTGAATAGCTACATGCACAACCATAGGAAGTATTGGGATTGGAGAAATAGGAAGAATTGAATGACCACCACTCCATGTTTGCCCACCATCCTCAAAGAATGCAAGGGAGTTGTACTGATAACTTCCATGTGGGCCTGAGACATTTGCTATATAGGTATATCCAACATGATGTTCTACTTTTGATTGTGGTGGTGGTAGCTGATTTTGATATCCAGAGTACCCATATTGAGAATGAGATGGGTAGGGTTGTGCATGTGTTTGCCCAAATAACATATCGCCAAAGCCTAATGTTGAATCATGTTGAGATTGAGAATCATAAGATGAAATACTCATGCTCCCAAGTGAATCAGCAATATCAGAATAATAACCATTGTTGTAGCCATAGGAGCCTGTAGCCGTAGGAGCCTCATGTGGCAATGCACCACTGTAGTCTTTGCCCGTTTGAGTTTTCCTCCTTTGAAAAGTTTTATCAGACATGGGATATTCTTTTTCAGCCGGAGGAGGAGGTGCAACCCTAGTAACATAAGGACGATCATCATTCTGAGGATCAATAGTAGGAGGATATTCCAAAGAGCGCTCACCACCGCCTCCATCATTGCCACCATCATCATCAGACTTGAACTTTGACCCATACATACTTTTTGAAGAAGGAGATTCTGTGCTACCCAGCTCTTCTTCCACTGCTCTATTGATTTCCATATCAACATTTTGATGCTCAAACTCAGGCTGAAAGTCTTTCAGGTGGAGTTTGATCAACATTAATATCAGAATCTTCTTCAAATTGCTCTTCTATGTATGGATCTGGACGGCCATCTAGATTATCAAGAATGGGACGACCTATCTCATTCATCCATTCCTCTAAAGGATCTTCTGAATCATCAGCTTCTTCTATTCCTCTATGCCTGGATGGGTTGAATAGGTATGCGGTGTCAATCGGATCGTGGACGACAGCAAAATCCACTTCCTTGTAGTTGGCATCTCGTATTGCTCTAGCCCCCAACCGCATGTTGTAGTGAACATATACTAGATCTCTCAGCTTGTTTGCCCCCTACCTGATCCTTCTCTTTGAGTGTATTAAATTGAAAGTACTCCAATTTCTTTCACAACCTCCTGCAGATGTTGTTTGAGAAAGAATGCGAACAACCACTTTTCTTAGATGGGGGGCACCCGTTCCATTCCAAACCCACCACTCACAAGGATCACCCTGCTCACGGTCGGCAACTGCATTTGGATGACCAAAACAACCGATGCCTTCACGAAATTGTCGCAACTGCAAAATATTTAAGATGTTCAGACTTCAGAATCAGAGGATGAAACATCAAACAAGAATGAAGATGTTCATGACTTCATGTAAGTAATGTAATATAATTATACCTCATCCATAACTATGGTGCACTCTTCTGTAGAGGTAAAGAATTTGTTAATTATATCTCGCACAACTAACATTAGAGTCGCATCTAAGCCCAGTTTTCGCGAGTATTGGAACCTCAGATTCAGATAGTAAGCTGTCACCTATTCCAAATAAGGAAACAAGATTTAGATTTTAGATTGAGTTACTTATAGAGTTAGAACATAAATCTGAATTTAGAAGAAATAAATTATATACCTGTTTTATGCAGTGGATGCAAAAGCATATCTATCCAACGCTTGTCTACAATTGACAAGTATTGTGAATTGGACCTAGGCGCTGCTTGTTTAATACCTTCGATCATTACTTGCATTGCATCATACAAGTAAGGCATTGTTGCGGCTTTGTCACCATCTACCAGCCTCAACACTTTGACAATAGGTTCCATTATCCGCAACACCTTTGTAACCTTATCCCAGAAAGCCCGATTGACAATTAATTCTTCAATCCTTCTGCCAACCGGGGTGTTGTGCTCCTTCATGGAGGTCCACTCCACACCATTGAAGAGCCTCCTAAGTCCATCCCTTTTAGACTTTAATGAATTCAGGGCCAAGTAATTTGTTGCAAATCTAGTCACCCCTGCTCTAATCAGATCACCTCCACAGTACTCAGGTCGCCTCATTGCATTTAACAAGAAAGAATGGTTTTAGATGAAACCTGTGATCAACCTACCATCAATTGTCACACTTTTGATGTAATTAATTGTGCCCATGTCCTTAAAAATCAGATCTATGCAGTGGGCAACACATGGTGTCCAGTAGACTGGATATCTCTTCATTATACTTTCACCGACCTTCTTGAAGTTAGAGCCATTATCAGTCACTATCTGCACCACATTCTCAACCCCTACTTGCTTGATGTATGTTTTCATTAGCTTCTTGATGTAACTATAATTCCTGAGTTCACCAGAAGCATCAACAGAGTCTAGAAAAACAGTCAATCCACGACAATGTACAAGAAAGCAAGGAAGAAAATGTCCGATTTCGACGCCGTTTCGGTGGCCACAGGTACAGAAATTTCGACAAATTTCGACAGAAATTTCGACAGATGCGTTCCTGGCGTTTCGACGGCCAAATTAACGAGTTATTTGATGAAATTTTACCAGAAGCATCTACTAGTCTAGATCTACTCAAATATGCAATAATATTTCATATTGGATATGTTTGGGGGGGGGTCTCCTCATGAGTGAGTGAAGAAAGCTAAACTGTTTCGATGGGGATTTCGATGGGGATTTCGATGTCAATTTTGATAGTGAAATGAATTAGTTGAGTCATTATAGTTTGCAAGCACGATATATAGACTTAATGACACAAACATGTGCAAAGAAAATATGGTCTAGTATGGTAGGACATCTAGGTGGGATGACAGGCTGCCACTGTACCGAAGCAATGTTGATCTGATCATCTGATTATGAGTAAGTATTAACTCAAGGAAATCAAAACTTACAAGTTACAACTTCAATTAGAACTTACTAGTTAGTAGTTACTACAAGTCTACAAGTATACAATCCAAGTTTATGAAGTAGAAACTTAAAAACATGCAATAATAATAGTATTCCCAATTTTCCATACATTATTGTAGTACACTGCACTCCATACCTGCACACTGCACTAGTTGAAGCTTGAGTGTCTTGGTGGTTGTTGTTGTGGTTGTGGTTGTCCATACACAACTTCATTAATCCGATCTACATAATCCTTCCAGCTCAAATGATGCCTATAGACGCTATTGTATGTCTCAACATGGTCTAAATATATTTGACCATACACATTCTTCAGCATCCCATGTTTTGGAAAAAATTCCATAAGATCTTTCTCCTGATCGTCAATACTAGGAACTGTAGGAGGCAATGATGATGATGCACCAGATTCGCCACCATAGACATAGCCACAGGCTGGGAAAAGATAACCACCACTAGCACCTTCAGTAGGTAAAACATAGCCATAGGCTGGGAAAACATAACCACCACTAGCATCATATCCAGAAGGAGTATAAGCAACACCAGATTCTCCATAGCCATAGGAACCATAAGGAGGTTGTTGTTGTGTTAGGGGTTGTGGTTGTGGTTCTGGTTGTGGTTGTGAAGGTCCAAATCCAAAAATACTATCAGCAAGAGTAGATGACGGTTCCTTATCAGAAATACTCAAACCCGATACTGATTCATTTAAGTCAGAAAAATAACCACTATACTCTTTATGACCTCGAGTTTTCTTTCTGTTATATGTCTTTTGAGCTGTTGGGTATTGAGTTTGAGTAGGGTCAGGTGGTGCAAATTCAGCCCTTGGGCCAGTGACATAAGGGCGATCATCATCTTCATTTGTATATCCTTCCCATCCTTCAATGCCACCACCACCTCCACCACCACCTCCACCTCCTTGACCATCGTCATTGTCATCGTCATTGTTGTCATCATCACTAGCAGAAGGAGACTTTGATGATGAAGATTTGCTTTTGGAACCAGATCTAGTAGCAGCACCACCAAGTTCAGCATTCACAACACTTTCAATGTCCATGTCATCATTTAAATGTGCATCCTCTTCCTCTAGTCTTTGAACGGGGCTGCGGTCATCGTGTGCTTCTTGTTGATCTTCAGCACGAGCAGGTTCAAAAGTTTCTTCAAGTGTTGCATCTGGCGTACCCGTAGCTCCATCTAAAACTGGGGCACCACCAATCTCATTCATCCATTCTTGCAATGGATCTTCATCATTATTATCGGCGCCGGCAAAGGTGTACGCAATATCAATGGGATCATGCACAACTGAGAGATCCACTTCTCTGAACTCTGGTTCTCTAAGATCTTTTGCCCTCAATCTCATATTGTAGTGGACGAAGACCAAGTCGTTTAAACGAGCAACCCCAAGTCTATTCCTTCTTTTACTGTGAATAAGGTTGAACGTGGACCAATTCCTCTCACATCCACCAGCAGCAGCTGTTTGTGATAGAATTCTCAAAGCCATTCTTCGTAGCTCGGGACAACCTGTGCCATGCCACAACCACCACTCACAAGGAATGCTTTTATCCCTATCTTGAACAACATTTGGATGCGCAAAACAGCCCAACCCTTCTCTGAATTGTCTTAGCCGCATATAAGGAAAATAAGCAGAATTTTAGGATGCAATTCTAATTACATAATAAAATTATGTATTACATAATAAAATGGTGTAAGGTCTGAATTAAACCTGATTCATTATAGTCAGTCTCTCCTCAGATGTTGTAACAAGTCTATTTGTCACATCCTTTATTGCTGAAATGAAGACACTATTTGAACCCAATTTGTATTTGTACTGGAATCGTGGATTCAAATAATGTGCTGTAAAGATGCATAAGCATGCATTTAGAGAGAGAGCAACACATTTATTCCAATATAATGAATAACAAGTTATAAGTCACAAGTAACTCACCAGCTTTGTGCAAAGGATGCATTAACATGTTGTCCCATCTTTTTTTAATAATATATAAATATTGTGCATGAGATCGGGGAGCCACTACTTTTATGGTCTCTTTTAATTTTTCAATGGCCTCATACAACCACGGAATGGTGGGTGACTTATCTCCATCTACTAACCTCAGCACTTTGACAATTGGCTCCATTATTTTCAACATATTTGTTATCTTATCCCAAAAACTCCTATTATTTACAAGTTCTTCTATCTTTGCTCCCAGAGTTGTTCTACTTTCCTTCATTGAGCTCCACTCAACACCAGCAAATAACTTCTTCAATCCATCTCTCTTTCCCTTAAGGCTCTGAAGTGCTAAAAAATGAGTAGCAAATCTTGTGACTCCAGGCCTAATCAAGTCACCACCACAATATTCCTTCCTCCTCATTGCTGCCAATAAGAATGAGTGGTTGTAGATAAAACCTGTAATGGTTCTAGCTTCAGTAACCACTGCTTTCACATGACTCAACCCCCCTACAATAATTCAAACATGGAAATGATGGTTAAATCTTAAGTGATTATATTAATAGAGTCATAGATATATGATATATCTTGAAGGTATAAGTAATAGAATTTGAAATTTTGAATTACCTATATCTTTCAGCATCAGGTCGATGCAATGGGCTGCACAAGGTGTCCAATATATTGGATATTGCTTCATTAACTCTTTCCCAGCTTTCTTGAAGTTTGGCCCATTATCTGTCACTATTTGGACAACATTTTCCACCCCAACATTTTTCAGAAATATCTTCATCTGCTTCTTGATGTACTTACTATCCCGAACTTGATCAGATGCATCAACGGAACCAAGGAAAATTGTGGAACCATTGCAGTATGCTAAAAAGTTGATTATTTGCTTTCGGTTACCCGATGTCCACCCATCACACATCAACGTAACTCCATATTCAGACCACCTACAATTTGTAATGCAATAAATAAATGAATCTCAAATTCTCAACACTAATTTTCATATAATAAAAAAAAATCATAAATTATATCATTCATACCTCTCCTTTTTTTCATCAATCCACTTCTGGATCTCTTCTTTCTGTTGAGGAAGGTAAACATTCATCAACTCATATGCAGTTGGGGCTTTCACATCCGGGCCAGCTGCCGCAGTCCTCAAGAGGTGTTGCAAGTATGGCTCAGACGCCGCATGTGCTGGGATCCCATGTGCAAAGAAAAACTTTCCCACGGCTTTTCCAACTTTATTCTTTGCTCCAGAGAACATATCCTTCAACCTCTGTTGAGCTGGTTGAGATTTTCTAATACCTGGCTCTTCAGCATCTAAGCCCAACCTTCCTCTTGCAGTACTAGCAGATCTGAACAATGAAGGAATGCCTCCCTTCTTTCTTTTCACCTGACCAGATGGCATGTCATCCTCAGTTAAATCAACTACAGCTCTCCCTGAACCCCGACTACCACCACCAACTTCATAAGCAGACGGTCCAATTCCCCTTCTATACTCATCATGTTGTTGTTTTTCCCATGCAGACCTCTTAGAATCTCTCAGGGCCCTCCTAAACATGCGTCGGGCTTGGGGGGTGTCATAATCTGGGGGATATTCTACATCAGAGTCCTCCTCAGCAGACGAACCATGTCCTCCCTTATAACCAAACAAGGTATCCACATACAGCTGGTCTAATTGTTTCTGTTGCTGACGTGTTTCTTTCTTAGCTTTCATCATTTCAATAAAGTCATCCCTCACTCCTTGAGGGCATTTCTTGCACTTGGCCACATTCTTATCCCCACCAACAATGTGTGCCTTGAACCTAGTAATTCCTCCACCTCCAATCTTTTTGTCGCAGTAGTTGCAAACCACTTGATGTCTATGATCACCCATGGGTTGGCAATGCCCCCATGCAAAATCAGGATTTGGACCCTTTTTACCAGCTTCAGCTTGGTTCTTACCCCTCCCAGCACCCACATTTCTGTCACCATCAGATGAACCATTGCTAGAAGAATTCGCCATCACCTGCGAAATATAAAGAATAAAGAAAAACACTCATGAGTCATGTCATTACATTTAAATCATGAATTATGTAACATATTTACAAACATGTACAAGTAGAGTAGAACTAGAAGACAATTGCATCATTTTAGTGTCTCTTATTTTTTAGAATATAATTTATTTTACCATTTTAAGTTTTGAAATTTCTTTTAATGATATTATATAGACTAATAGAGTAAACTCAATTTTATAATATGTTTGCGTTACTTCAATGATTTATGATACTAAATAAGTAGACTAGTAGAGTATAAATGTATAATCAATTAATCATGCTAAGACATTTTATTGAATTATTATTATTTTTTAAATTGTATTTTTTCTTTTTTTAATTACTGAAAATAATTTTTAATCATATAAAAAGACTTGATCTTTATTCTAAATACATTTAACTTATTTTAAGTATTTTATCATACAAATATTAGGTTATTATAGTATTATTTATGCAATTTCTAGTATTTAGAAATCATTTTATTTAACTAAAATAGAAAGAAAAAAATAATTAAGTCTGATTTTTCGAAAATAATAAAAAGTACATAATTTTTTACCTCCAAAATGCATTTTTGACCTTAATCTAAGTTAATATTAGTATATATTGTTCATATAAGCATGAATCTAGGCAATTCCATGTTAAAAAATGATTTTTTAAGCAAAAAAGATTAGATTTTAGTAGTAATACGGGTTTAAGTTATGAATTTAGTGATATTTATTAGGATTCATGTTTAGATCTACACCATTTAAGGATTTAATGCATAGATTTACCATTTTTGGTAGATCTAGTACCTTGAATCTAAGAGAATAGAGAGAGAAATATAGTAGGAGGAGAGATTAGAGAGAGAGAATGGGTAGAACATTAGATGGGGGGGAGAAGAAGAAGAGGATTAGAGAAAACATACCTCAAAATGCCTCAAAATAGCCTTTGGAACCTTCAAAATCGCCTAAGCACAACTCTGCAGATCACGTCTTCTATTTCGGCGGCACAGTGCTGCGTGCCGAGCCGCATCGGCGAAATAATAGCCTAAACTGGCCATTTTGCAGCGGTACCCCCCCTGTTTCGGCGAAATTTGATAAAACCGCCAAATTTTTTTTTTTACCGGCGAAATTACGTACGTCACAAGAGGTTATGCTGTTTCTATATCCGATTGCCATCGGTACCGAAATAATTGGCAAAATTTCGCCAATTTCGACGAAATTTTGAACATTGCAAGAAAGTTAATAGTTTGCTTTCTATTTCCACTAGTTCACCCATCACACATGAGTGTGACGCCGTATTCAGACCACAATTGTTTCTGGTCTGAAATCCATACCTGTAGATCTTTCTTTTCTTGGGGAAGATACTTGTTCATCAATTCATATGCACTGGGGGCTTTGATGCCCCTCCCAGACTCCCCTATCACATCTACCATGTGCTGGAGATAGAGTTCAGTTGCAACATGTGCAGGTGTACCATGAGCAAAGAAGAACTTACCCACTACCTTGCCCACCTTCTCTTTCGCACTAGTAAACATTGCTTTTAGGATTTTTTTGCCTAGCATCAGGCTTCCTAACCCCTGGCTCATCAAAATACTTCAATCTCGCATTAGCAGAACGGAAACGTGTATCAATGATGCCTTTCTTTTATGCTGAGCATGTTGATTTTCATCATCATCTAGGTCGGCAATAGGAACACGGGCAGCCCCACTGCCTCCACCTGCACCAGATGGCCCATATTTCCTCATAAGTCGAGTTGCCTCCTCCCTATCCCACTCACTTTTGCGAGTCTCTGAGAGCACGCCTATACAGATGACGTATATAAGTAGTATCACACCCTGGAGGATATGCAATGTCATCATCTGATTCAGCAGAAGAACCTGTGACCCTAACATCAAAAAGTGTATCTGTGTAAGCCTTTTCAACCTGCTTCAACTTTTGTTGTTTTTTTTCTTTGCACCCATCAACTTCTTAAAGTCATCCCCAACACTTGGGGGGCACTTATGGCACATTGCCACATTTTTTTCACCACCAGTGATGTGACGCTTGAATCTAGTAATTCCCCCACTAGCAAGTGTTTTCTTAATGTAGTTGCAGACAATCTTTGCCCTATTCCCAGACCCAGGTACATGCTTCCAGTGACTCCATGCAAAATCCACATCCTTTGATGCAGCATGACCAACCCCAACACCCTCAACGTCACTTGAAGACGAAGACATCTTCTTAAAACTCAAAAGTCAACACTGAAAAAGACAAAGACAAACAAACAAAGCACATGATATTAGTAACTTAGCATTTAATCAAAAAGTACTAGTAAGAAATGTACATTGCACAATACTAATATCTAATATAATAAGCCAATAAGTGAACAAAATAAATTTCTTTTATACATTATACAATAAAAAACAATGTTTTAAATGTAGAATACTTGCTTGTAATTATAGAATCAAACACAATATTTTGTTAAGATTTTTAATTTGAAGATAAAAATATTTTTAAAATAAATAAAGTTTGAAATTATTTTTAAAATCATAAAATATCATATTTACTTATTAAAAAGACAAGTGATATGTTCCAAATGCTAATTTCATCTTATACAACATTAAAACACATAATTAAACAAAAAAAAATTGTTTTTTTATTTTCAGCATTTTAATAAAAAAACGAAATATTTAAATATTTTGAACAAGTGATATGTTTCCAAATGCTAATTTCATCTTATAAACCATTAAAACACACAATTAAACAGAAAAATAAAAAAAATCTTTTTTTTTTAATTTTTCAGAATTTTAATAAATAAAAAAACGAAATATTTAAATATTTGAGTACATTTTTGTTTATATATATCTTCATGTTAATCTTTGATAGAACTTCTTCTACTAAACCTTAATTAAATACCTATTATTAATAGTATTAATTGTATTGTTACTATTAATTAGTGATATTACATGGTAATGTTAATTATTAGTGAGTTAATTAGGTAGATCTAGTGATAAATTAGTAGATCTATATAATATAATCATAGATCTAGTGATAAATAGCATTAGTCATAAGTTTTGGGGAGTAGATCTAGGATTTGGGGGTATTTGGTCAAATTTTTAGGTCAGAATAGAAAGAAATAGAGAGGGAAGAGGTTGGAAATGGTGGGAAATGCAAGAAATTAAGTATAGATACCTTGTTTAGGGCTGATTTGAGCTCCAATCTCAAAAATCGCCCAAAATCTCCAAGCTTTTCCTCTTCAAACAGCAGCAACAACACTTAGATTGCGAATGGCGATGTTTCGGGCGGTATGCCGCTCGTGCCGCCCTGTACCGATGGGTAAGTGGTGCATTTTGCAACGGTACCCCCAATATTTGGCGGTATTGGCGGTAAGCCCACCGAAATGCCGAAATTTACGATCTTAACGGCAGAATCGTGCGTATTTGTACTGGTACCCATCGGCATCGATATTTCGACCGGTATACCGCCAATACCGACGGTATCTCATTCCTTGGATGGAGCATAGATGTCAAACATTCCCAACTTGTCTACAGTGTAGCAAAGCGAGTGTCGGGAACTATCTTGGTGAAGATGTCAGCAAATTGATCCTCGGTCCGTAGATTAGGAGTGCAGATGCGTCCAGAGAGAACAAATTCACGAACAAAGTGGCAATCCACCTCAATATGCTTTGTGCGCTCATGAAAGGTGGGATTGCTGGCAATACAAATGGAGGCTTTATCGTCACAGTGCATAGGAATATGATCAAAATCAAAGATATCAAATTCCTCGAGGAGTCTTTGGACCCACATCAGTTCACAAGCAGTATGAGCCATAGCTCTGTATTCTGCCTCTGCACTAGATGAACAACCACAATCTACTTTTTACTGCGCCATGTCACCAGGTTGCCTCCAACAAAAGTGTAGTAGCCAGATGTAGATATCTTGTCACATCTACTACCAACATAATCATAGTTAGAATACCTGGTAAGTTTGTAGTGCCCATGTCTGCGATATAGTAATCCTTTCCCTAAAGAAGTTTTCAGATACTTAAGGATATGACAAACAACATCCCGATGACATTGGCGAGGTTTGTCCAGATACCTACTGACAAGTCCAACAACAACAGTAATATTAACTCTAGTAATATCAGTTCTAGTAATAGTAAGATAGATAAGATACCAACCATCCATTGCTATTGATGATTATTAGGGTAGGGAAGTGAAGATTCATCATCCCAATTGATATTGGGATCCAGAGGAGTGCTAGCAGGTTTAGAACCAAGCATACCTGCTTCAATTAGAAGGTTTAGATTCTAGAATATATCTGTGTTGTGAAAGATAGACACCATAAGATGATATGGAAACTTCAATTCCCAAGAAGTACCTGAGTTTACCAAGATCTTTAATAATAAAGTGCACTTCTAGATATCTTTTGGTAGCTGCAATACCTTCAAAATCACTACCAGAAAGAATGATATCGTCCACACAAACAATATGCACAACATGCCCATTTTTTTTTTTTTTTTGACATCAAGTTGATAAAGGGGCCAATCTTTATTCACAACAACAAAGCTAAGTACTCTTACGGAATTGAGTCGGGCCATAGGAGAAAAAGTTTCAAAGTAGTCAACTCCATAGGTTTGAGCGTAGCCTTTTACTACCAGTTGAGCCTTCATCCGTTCAACAGAACCATCTGGCTGATATTTGACCGTAAAGTTCCAATGACAACCAACACTAGGACACTGTTCAGGACGATCAACAAGATCCCAAGTCTTGCGATCTTGAAGGGTAGTCATTTTAGTTTCCATAGCTTGACACCAGGCAGGATGCTGAAGGGCTTGTGAAGCATGCTTTGGTACATAAATAGCAGAAAGAGCAATAATAAAACAAGCAAAGCTAGCACCAAGATTAATGGAAGAGCAGAAATTACTAATCAAATGCTTAGTGCAGGAGCAAATACCCTTCCTTTGGCTAATAGAAAGGTGCAGGTTAGAGATTACCTGAGAGGTGTTATGATCTGCGACGAGGGAGGAACCTAGTTGTGGAGGGGCTAAGGATGGATCTGGAACCTTGGGTCTTCTCTTGTACACCTTCAAAGGAGGAGGAAGATATTCAGTTAATTCAGTGTAACCTTGGCTCTGATACCATATAGAATAGAAAATCCTTTATCTGATGTATCTAAAACAAATACAGTGGACTGTCTTTTATAGGATAAGAGAGTAAGTAAAACACAGAGTTCGGCAATATGGGATAAAAGAAAAGCTAAAGACAAGTCTAAAGCACACTATAAAGCATAAAGCATAAAATATAAATACTAATAACTTTCTATCCAAATTGGCATTTATGGATTGCATCAGTGGGTGCAGTGGGATAAGCTATACAAACTAAAATTTAGCAGTGTGCATCAACTAGGGAGCATATAATGTTAACCTAGCCTTTTCAAATAGGTGTTACGATCTATTTTAGGCAATACAACTCATGATTGGTATTTTGTTGGAGCTAAGACATTGTAAGTCTCCCGGGGAGGTGACTTGATCCATGATTGT
The DNA here is from genome assembly GCA_963693085.1 of Alisma plantago-aquatica. Classification (NCBI taxonomy): domain Eukaryota; kingdom Viridiplantae; phylum Streptophyta; class Magnoliopsida; order Alismatales; family Alismataceae; genus Alisma; species Alisma plantago-aquatica. Next base: position 753,790,286 of record OY856413.1, read on the forward strand.
GCTTACCAAACCAAAGGCATATGATTAGTTTAGTCCCTCTGTGAAGCCAAAAACCCCTTTATGGCTTGGATGCCACTATGTCTTCCAAAAACTCTTTGTTACTTGAGTTTCACTGCTAACTCCCAATGAGGATGCTAGTTACAATAGAAATATGGGCATAAAGGTGTGGAAAAGCAACAAATAAAGAAGGATTGCAAGCTCGGGTGCTTGCGACCATGGTACGAAATGTCCTCGACATGGGGCGAAATTTTGCCGATAATGTCTAAATGTCGACGGTTGGCGACGTTGAATCCACGTAAACATCCTTATTCCACAATATCCTCGACATTTCGTCAAAGTTGTCGACATTTCTCCATATGTCAACGAAGTTGACCCAAGTCCATTCAAAAATTCCACAATGTCCTCGACATTTGTCGAAGTTGGCGACATTCTTCTTGTGTTTTGTGGAGTTTGCTGTGTGAGGGGAAAAAAGTGTTGGAGCTTGAGGTAAGATGATTTTGATGTTATTTTTTACTATTCTAAGCTAATAGTAATAAATTGACCCCCTTTCTGCTAAATCTACCATAGATTTACACCATTTTTATGTAGTTTGTTTAGTGTCACAAACTTTATATATGGAAGAACTCTGTAGTTCAGAGACGACTGTATGTAATTGTGTATTTATCTACATATGTAAACCTATATGGATGGCTATATGTAGACATATATTGTGTTTTTTAGTTAGATTTGATGAAATCTGTCAAATTTCATCACAAAATGTCTATTTTTAGCTTAATTTTTGTCGAAGTTGCGTCGAAGTTTGGTTGTAAAAATCCTTGACATTTCCACAAACTTCCATGTCCACACCTGTCGAACTCGAAGTCCAAGTCCTGTTCCATGCTTGCGACATCTTCCTAGCATTTGATGCTAAGTAAATACACCCCCCCGTCACATGCTTTATCACAGACTTGCATAAAATAATTAAGTGCGATGCTAGGAAGCACAACCATGATTTTGGACACAAATATGGATACTGGGCACGCCAATTTTTGAATATGTAAGCTGAGGATATGAAACCAGGAACACACAAAAAAATACTTTTAAGAAAATGTATATCTAATATATCTGCTTCACTTCCAACTTTACACCAATGATATGTCAAATGTTGAAATTAAATATTAAAATTTAGAGACAATTAAGTAAATGTCTGATTTTACTATAAAAAGCAAATTTCTGATTTTTACGCCGTTTCAATGGCCTTGAAACAGAATTTGTAGAAATTTTGATGGATATTTGAACAAAATCTAAAAGGATACAATGCTGTTGAATATGTACATGTTTAAATACCAGTTAAAATTCATTATGCAAAAACAAGACAACAACATAAAGATTGAATGTACTACATTTGTATACTAATGAAGTCGAGATTCAAGTCTACTTTAGAAAAGAAAATCCACACAAGTGGAAGGTCAACAAGCTCATCCATTCAATTATTTTGACTGTTGAATTTGATCATTTGATTAGTTGGAATATCAGATGGCAGAATCATAGAAGCCTAGAAGAGCTGAAGTCGTACCTTGTTTTGCAGATGTAGATATTATCAGAGATAATATATATATGAGGAAACCTCATCTGTTATAGAAGATAAAATGTACAGTTGACCATCCAAAAGGCTGTCATTTACCTCCTCATGTCCCAATCCTCACCTACCATTCCAATAACCTTTGTATGTCAGAAGGCATGAAGATAATCCTCATTGACATGCTGTGCATGGGGAGGTAAGCATATGTAAAGTGCTGGCTGTTACTTTGTGCTCTAAATCTAACTTACATACAGTAAAGCAAAGAAATACATCTTTTTTCCCCTGCATGACTGTATGTGTATAGGTAGCCCATTCTCAGCAAAAAGGATCAGATGGTAAAGAAGACATGAAGTGGTCAATTTAGGTCACAGTTTGATTAGGTGGTAAAAGGGCTATGCAGCAATTAGCTTGAGATCGCAGTTTATCTTGTAGTTGTATGAGCTCTTTCTTGTCACGACGGGTTGACCATTTTGAGCCTTTTTGTGTGGTCCCGTGCCTTGTTAGAACTGCTGCAGTCTGTTCAGAACATGGTACTAAACATCCTCGACATCTGGCGATATATCCTCGACGTTACATGTGTCTACGCCTGTCGATGTCGAAACCTAGTGAACTTCCTCGACATCGATGTTGCCTACTTGTTGACGTGTTAATGAATTCAGCCTACTTGGTGATGAAATTGACTTAGCTAGCTCAAAGCCTCACATCTTCTCGATGATCTTTGTAGTTATTATTGTTGCACACATAGTGAAAGCATAAAGAACTTGTAGGAAACCATTCTTCACATGGAGATGACTATTTCCTTGGTTTCTAACTAGAGAGTAATGATAAGTTTATTTCTCTACTAGATGTCCACAAGTTTTGCAAAATTTGGTGTAGACCTAATAAAATTTCACCTCTGTTACTTTTTCCCCTCTTGACAAATTATTGTATTTGAAGATAAGCTCATGTTTTTTAATTCTAGAATGTTATCCGATTGGGATTTCTGTAGATACATAACACATATATAGAACAAATCTAAGTTCGAAACATTTCATATAGAAGATTATAGACGGAGTATGCGTTTACTAAAAATTTGATGCTTTATGCCGAATTCCCTCACAATCTCACTATCTTTTAGCTTATTTTGTGTCAAAGTGTTAGTCCAGAACTTCCTTAAAGTTTCCTTACATGTTCCACAAACTTCCACTTCCTTGCCTTTCGAAGTTGACACTAAGATGACATCTTTTACATTTGCACGTGACTGTTTTTCTTTATATGTAAACATGTGTGGATGGCTATATATAGACATATATTTAGTTTTTAAGATAGATTTGATGAAATCTATCAATTTTCATCATGAAATTACTATTTTGAGCTTAATTTTTGTCAAAGATGCATCGAAGTTTGGTTGTAAAAATCTTCAAAGTTTCCTCGATGTTTCCACAAACTTCCACTTCCACACCTGTCGAAGTCAACTCGAAGTCGAAGTCATGTTCCATGGTTCAGAACTGTTTGGATCAGCTCAAGAGCTCAGAGGTTTTTTCAAATATTGCATATTTTTGTTTGGTTTCCAGTTTGTCCGTTTAATCAGTTGACCAGCTAGCCCAGAACCAGATCAATGTTTTCACATATTGCAGAAGGGGGGGGGGTATGGAAGATATCTGTGCATAAACCAACATGGCAACATATTTAAGTGAAACAGTTTGGATTACGCTATAAAACTCCCTTAACTTTCCATAAACAAATTTATTCTGGTATTGTTGTGAACTTTAATCTGCACGATTCTACCTTCTTCAAGATATGATAATGGTCTTAAGTGTCTACTTTATTACATAAAGTTACCACCTCTGTCACAGCTACCAATAAAGGAGGCATGCCATGTAGCTGTTCAACGTATTCATCCAAGCAAGCAGAAGCTCTGGAAGCATGCTCAGGCACGACAGGATGCAAATAAGAAAGGGAAGAATGCAGTATTACAAATTGTATGCAATTTGTATCAGATCTCTTATTAATATTGAAAGACTTTTTATTCATTGTTTAGTGGGATTGAAATTGAGATTTGAGTTTATTCTAAAATTTTCATTCAAATACTTTATTACGTGAAATTAATATGAATCATGATTTTATCTCTAGGTGTCATTTGGTTCTGAGTTGAGTAATCGTGCTCCAACATTTGACATGGATTTATCAGACTTAATGGATGGTGATGAACCAATATCATACAAAGAGGCTCGTGAATATTTTGCAAAGGATCCATCCCAAAAGTGAGTTTTTCGCCCATTAAGAGTTATTTTAATTTGACATATGCTCACAGCAAACTAATGAGAAATTCAAACTTTAGGTGGGCAGCATATATAGCAGGGACAATCCTTGTTTTAATGAGAGAATTGGGTGTTTGCTTTGATGAGAGTATTAGCATACTGGTAAAATTTAACTTCTTTCTTGCATGTGTCTGCTTAAGTCTTAATTTCATGTTTGTTCAATCTACTTGATTGTGCTTTTTCTTTGTCATATGTACTTAATTTGGTTGCAGTTTAACGACTGGATCATCATCATCATCTAAGCCTCAATTCCAACCATGTTGGGTTCGTTTACATGGGTCCTTTTTAATTCAACTTTGTTTGGGTCATACTCTGACTAAGGTGTAAGGATTCAACACTCTTGACTTCAAATACTGTTTCACAACCCAGGAAATTGAAATGTTGTTTACATGTATCGAGGAAATTTGACAGTATAGTGACCACATGAACTAAATGCAAGTTCTGGATCATTAATATGAAATTCAACACTCGTTTTTTTTACATTAAAGACATCCAACATATAATATTCATAGAAGCCACTTAAATGGAATTAATAACAATTTGTACCGCCAACATAGCCTAATAAATTTTGTAGTTTGTAGGTATGTAGTGACTACACTGTAGTACGCAAAATTACTAAAGGAAATATCCAAAATATATTTTTGGCAGTAGAAATTATGCTAATTTCTGACGGTTCAACGAAGGTTTCATTAGTTTGCTTCGTTTTTCGACCAACATACTGACATCTCCATTAAAATCTCAGTTTCTTAATAGACCAACCATTTTGCATGTCGCCCCTTGTGGCAATGGAAAGTTTCATGGGAAGTTAAATTCTTGCTAAAATGTAATCAACCCATATATTTCCTTGTTAGATTTCACCAAGTTAATTGAGCTCTACCTCTTTCCACACTAACTCCGACTCAATACCATTTCTTCAAATTCACGAGCTTTACAATCTTCTACTTTTACTCAATGCACTTTCACTTCGTATTTTCATACTCATATCTTATGCAACCTCCCATATATTTCCACATCCATTTTAGGATTATCATTTCCACCAGACTCAGTCTTGTAAACACCTTGTTTCTTTACAAGCTAACATTACTATTTGTGTGTAATTACACTTGAAAACTTCCGTTTCAATATTGATTTTATGTTCATATATTATTCCGATTGCACTCCATTTCATACACCATGTTGTGATCCTATGAGAGACATCCTCTTGTACTTCATCTTCCATATGAATAATATACCTAAGTAATGAAAGTTATCACAGTTTACTTTGACCAACTTGGCACACCTCTACCTAAACTTCTAGATTGGCTAAAATCACAATGAATTTATTTTGGTTTGTTTTTACAAACTTTAAAACTCTAGATTCCTATTTCTTTGTATTTCTAATATGTGACTCACTCAATATCTTTCTTAATTTATAACAGACCACGGATATCATCATGACTCATCCACAATTTAAACAAATAAATAGAGAGTCAAAGCTGATCCTTGATGTACCCAACTATTGTCGGAGACCTTGGTGTCTCCCATATTGCAGTCTCAACTCTTAACACTAGTAGAATTATCATACATGTATTTAACTAAGTTAATTTATTGGTTTGGGACCTCTTTTTCTCTTTGAAATCCATCAGAAGAATCGATTATGTCTTTTCTACAACAAAAAACTATATGAGGACACCTTTAATTTTCGATACTTTTTACGTGAGCCTCCATATCAGAAAAATAGTATCCATATCCGATCTCCTCAGCTTGTAACCAAATTGTTATCCTATGTGCACTATAGATGTCATGCTGTAATAATTAATCCTCCACAAATGTTCCAAGCATGGTGCAGGACTTCGACTTCGCCAGGTGCGGAAGTGGAAGTTTGTGGAAACTTCGAGGAAGTTTCGAGGAAGTTTAGACGCAAACTTCGACAAACTTCAATGGTTTTTTTTAGCAAAATGATGCATAACTTCGATTGAAAACTTTAAAATTATACTCTAACTCTAATTCCCATGTATTAATTCAACACAAAACACAATTCATGACTCTCTAGCGCTAGGTAGGTTGATAATACAAAGTAGTAAATGATGCCCAATTCATGACTTCCATATATTACATACGAAATATAAATTACAATTGTAAGTTTGTAACAATTCACTAAAATGAAGTGCATACCCAATAAATGTCTTCACTCTTCACTTCACTCTTCAGTAAAAAGCTAAATGCCTTCCAAAATCGTAGCCTGAATGTTGAGCAGCTTGAGTCTGCCTAAGTAGTGACATTTGGTTATCAATTCTCATAGCATATTGCATCCAAGGTGTGTGTTGAGAGTGGTTGAGCTCATAATCATGCACATATGCAGCAAAATCTTCATGGGATATTTCTGACAAATATCCAAATCTTGTATACAATGCAAGCTGTGTTGGATATATGGAGGCAAGAGATCCTGGTGTGAAGTTGTGAAATTCTGGTATACGAGGCGACCTTTCTGCATCAGAATCAGAAGGGGGTACATATATGTTAGGTTGTGGTGGGGGCTCGGGTTGTGCCATTTGTGGATAATATTGACTTTGAACGCCTGATGTAGTATCAGTTGTAGCTGCATAAGGATCAGGGGCATATCCAGGGCCTAAGTAACTATATGTTTCATTATCACTTCTATGGGAAACTCGACTTCCATAAGTTCCTTCTGAATCACCACCATAATATCCAGGAACAGGTTCTTGTTGATAAAATCCTCCAGAAGTAGGCCCAGTAAACCCCAATAAATCATCCACAAAGGTGCTTGTTGTTGTTCCCGATTGACCTCCCAATGACAAACTTCCAATTGATTCTATGATATTGTCAATGTTGTAGTGAGGTGCCTGATAAACAGGTTGAGGCACATGTTCTTGGCCCTGTGGATACCAAGTCTCATAGCATGTTGGCAATGGATTTAGTTGTTGTGTTGGAGCTTTACCCTTTCCCTTTCTTTGGTAGGTTCGACTTCGATCTGTTGGTCTTTGAGTACCACTACCACTGTCATATTGTTGTTGATGTTGAGGTTGAGGGCGAGGAGATGGTGTTCTATGTGGCGGTGTATCTCCTCTTATATAGCTATCAGGAGTGTTGCCCCCATCATCACCACCTGAGGGCTCTGGAGTGGTGGAACCTGATGAGGCATCTGGTTCATACTCTGGTAGACCCTGCCAAAAATCATTTTTATCAATACATGTGGTGTCTTCTTCCACTCCAAGAGTGGTCTGATCTGCTTGAGCTCCCTCACTTTGTTGATATTCATCTACATCAACCCCCATTGCCCCTGCAATTGTGGCATTAGGCCCCCCACCTGGACGCCCTTCATCAAGTAGAGGTTCATTACTGTTGTTCAACCATGCTTGTAACGGATCTTCATCGTCACCCCTGTCAGTGTAGACATACGCCCAATCAAGAGGATCAATCTTGACATTGCTTGTTGGGTTCCTCAATGATTCTTGTGTCTCTGCTTCAACTTCATATTATAGTGTACAAACACCAAGTCATGAAGGCGTGATGCAGACAACCTATTCCTTCTTTTTGTGTGAATCAAGTTGAAGGTTGACCAATTTCTTTCACATCCACCTGCTGCTGCTGTTTGGGACAAAACTTTTACTGCTACAGATCTCAATTCCTCACATTCACAGCCATAATTCATCCACCAATCAGCTGTAAAAAATAAAGAATGTTTAATGATCAATCAGTGGACAAGTCAACCATTCATTATTATGGTGTCAAAATTAACCAATCATGTAATTATTTACCAGGAGAATGTTTTTCCTTTGAATAGATAGCCGCCGGTAGCCCAAACAGACCAGATGCTTCTCTGAATGGTTTTATCTAGTAATTGGTTGTAGTTGGACAATGAAAGAATTAGATTAACATTTTATAATAATTTATAATAAAGAATTATGTACTATGACTATCCATACTTGTGCAACAGCTCGAATAGCGTCATCTTTGTTATCAAAGAGCTTATCTATCACTTCTTGGAGACTCATTACCAAGTCTCCTCTTCTCCCAATGTCATTTTTGTATTGAAACCTTGGGTTTAAAAAATAAGCTGCACATATAAGGACACAAAAGTTAGAAAATATTAGATGACTAACAAACACAAAGACCTAAATGCAATGGCACATCCATACCCGCTTTATGCAATGGGTGTAGAAGCATACCATCCCATCGTTCATCCACAACTTTTAGGAATTGTGCCTTGGCATTAGTTGCAGCTTCTTTAACTTTATCTCTCATAAGGCACATTGCCTCATAGATGTAGGGCATGGTGGCATTCTTATCACCATCCACCATGCACAAGACATGTACTATGGGATCCATTATCTTTACAGCCTTGGTCACTCTAGTCCAGAAGTAGTCATCATTCAAAATTTTCACCACTTCTTTAGCTCTGTCAGATTTACTATCAGGGTGTTTGGCCCACTCTTTAGAAACAAAAATCTTTTTTAAACCTTGTCGTCTTTGCTTTAAGCTTTGCAAAGCGATATAGTTGCTTGCAAATCTTGTAATGCCCGGTCTTACTGTGTCTCCTCCACAATACTCTTTGCTTCGCATCATTGCAAGTAGGTAAGAGCGACTATATATAAATTTTGTAATTCTTGTTGCCTTAGGCATTACATATGTAAAAAGATCAAATTTTCCAAAATCTTTCAAAATTAGATCAATGCAGTGTGCAACACATGACGTCCAAAATAAGTTGTAATTTGAAGACTCTTCAACTGTTTTTCCAGCTTTTTTGAAATTTGGCCCATTGTCAGTGCAAATTTGTAACACATTCTCTTTTCCAACATATTTTATCGCACCTTTAATCAATTTTGCAAGGTACCTGTGGTCTTTGATGTGGCGAGATGCATCAACTGATTTTATGAAAAATGTATCACCGTCACAATATGCCATGAAGTTGATAATCTGTGTCTTTGTACCACTTATCCAACCATCACACATGAGTGTCAACCCAAAAATTGACCACTTTTTTGTTTCATCTCCTCAATCCATTGCTCTAGCTGAAGTTTCTCCTGCGGAAGATATTTGTTCATTAAGTCATGTGCAGTTGGTGATTTGACTCCTCGTCCATGTTCAACGACAACATCTGTCATATGTTGCATGTAAGGGCCTTGTGCCACATTGGGAGCAATACCACTAGCAAATATAAATTTTCCTATCACCTGTCCCACAACATCTTTTGCATTCTTCCACATACCTGTCAAACTATTCTGCTTATGACTTTGTTTACAAAACCCTGGTTCAGAAGAAGTATATCTCATGCTGTTGGTCCTCAAACTCTGCATTTCTGTGCTTTCTAAATTGACAACATTTGTTGGACGACTTCCACTGCCACCACCAACATTGAAATCAGATGGGCCAAAACCACGTCGGGTTTCATAATATTGTCTTTCTTCTTCTTGTCTAATTGCCTCCTCCATTCTCGATCTTTTCAGTGCATGTCTCATTGCATCATCATCATCATCATCTTCTAATTCAACTACATTTCGTGGTATCGATGCACCGAACATCAGCTCTTTGAACCTTGCATCTCTAATCTTGTCTTCCTTGTGTTTTAGATCTTTTTGATTGAGTTGCTTGGAAACAATTTTTCTTATTTGATCTGGTGGGCAATCTCTACACTTTGCAACATTTTTATCCCCTCCCACCAAGTGCTTTTTGAACCTAGAAATCCCACCACTCATTATAGTTTTCTTGCAGAAATTGCACTTGGTTTTTTGCCTAGTTCCATCAACCATTTCACAATACATCCATGCAGGGTCAACTTTCCCCCCTGACTCACCACCTTCACCTTCACCTCCTCCACCATCACCTCCTCCACCATCACGACTTGAACCGACCATTAAAACAAGTAGCACCCACAAAATACCCATATCTTCAGTCACAAAAAACCTGCACACAATAAATTAAAAGAAACAAATATTAGATAAATAGTGGGATTAACTCATTATTAGATATTAGGCAAATAAGTGGGAGTGTGGGACTAAGTTCACTGACCGAGTACTACTAACTTGGTAGAAAATCATACATTTTTAGAACTGAATTTTTTAATTAAGTAATAAATAATTACTAATAATTCCTGAAATTATTAAATATATTGAAAATTGATAGTATGACGAGTTATTAAGTGGGATTAACTAGCTAAGTAGCTAACGAACTAAGTTAACTAACTAACTAGTGAACAATCTAGGTTGAAATTTGAAAATTATAATTTATTTATATCTGAAAATTGATAAATAATATTAATATTTACTGAAATTATTATATATGTTGCAAATATTGTAGTTAAAGTCAGCAAATTACTCATTAAGTAACTATAATACAATATTACGGATTTTCTAACTCTAAATCTAATTAATGCAAAATTAAAGTATATAATATTTATGTAAAACGAAATTCATAAAAACATTATTTTTCATATTTGTTTTATGATATTTTGTTGTAATAATACAAGATCTAAGTAAATATTAGCTAGATCTATGCTAGATCTAAGTAGATCTAAGCTAGATATAAGTAGATCTAAGCTAGATGTAGTTAGATTTAGGCTAGATCTTAGTAGATAAAGGTAAGATCTAGGCTATATTCACCTAAATATTACTAATTAACAGTTTTGCATGTAAAAATACTAATTTTGGATCATTAGATCTACATATTATGTATATATGTATAGGGAAAGTAGTAGAGAATGGAGTATTTAAGAGTTAGTAGTAGTTGTTTTTATTTAGAATTGAAAAAACAAAGAAAAAGGAGGAGATTTGGGACTTACCTTCTCAACAGCAGCAATGGAGCTCTTCAACAGCCACAGCAGCTCGTCCAAAGTCTGCAAACAGCACATGAGAGGGACCTCGTACAAGGCATCAAGTTATAATAGCCAACTTAAGGCTTTTTTGCTTCATGGGCCTGACCGTCCTAACTTCGGCCCAACTTCGGCCACTTCGGCGAAGTTTCGCTGACATCGACGAAGTTTATACCATTTTGTGCAGGAAAAAATCAACTTCGTCGAAGTTCATCATTTGTCGCCTCGAAGTTGTGACGAGGCTGAAGTATTAGTGGTTCGACTTCGCCAACCTGCGAAGTTCGAAACTTCGCCGAAGTTTCGGCCAACTTCGCCGAATTTATGTTCCATGGTTCCAAGGGACAACTCATAGCATGATACCTTCTTTTTGTTTGTGGTTTTGCATATCTGGCTTTCTTTTCTGATTGGAAACTGCGATGCTTGTTTTCACGCTTCTGTATTTTTTATAAATAACATATGTTCTGTAAAAAAACTTTTTCACTCTATAAATGTAACTGTTTACTAGTAGCAACTAGGTCATAGAGTCAACTTTTAGAGATTTTATTAATGAACACTATTTTTGCAACCAACTCCTTTATGTTTTAGAACAAAACTTGTATTGCAATTTCTTTGATTCGACTTGATTCATTTTTTCAAAGAATAGTTAGGCGTGCTATCACCATTTTTTTTTGGATTGCTATGTGAATATTAGGTTTCTTCGGCAGTACCAGAGGGGAAGGGTGTGTCGTCTTCTGCATCTGTTGAGGTGGCCAGTATGTCTGCCGTTGCTGCTGCACATGGTAAATTCTAGTTTTCTGCCATCCTACCTTGTTGTGCTTAGCTGAAGCTGACTGGCAAAGCCCTGAAGTTTGAGTAATATCCATTTGTCCATTATGAGAAAACTGAGAGGGTGTAAAACTTTCCATATTAGTTCTTGGCTGATTTTTTGAGAGGGTTAATAACAGCTTCATTCTATTTGTATCACCTTACTAAGCTTTTGGTTCAGATATTTGGAAAGGTCTATATTCATTATTGGAGAATTATGTCATTGTGTAATAGTCATTGCAACTACTGTTCATAAACATTTTTGTCAACAAATAATTGTAAGAAAATATGCCTAAATTCACTAATTGCTAACGTTCGGGTCAGTGATATTTTTGAATTAGATATCTATTGTTTCATTTAGGCATGTCTTTCTAAAATTTCTTTCTATTGCTATTCATCTTCCACAACATGAGTATGCCACTAGGATCTTATACTGGAATCCGAAATCATGTACATATTATATCTTTATCTATGTTAGATTATCACTGCATAGTCAGAGCATATAATAAGTGCAACAACTATGTTTATTTGGCTGGATCATACGCAAACCAACATTTAACTCAGCATACACTTTTCAGTATTTTTTTTCTCCGTCCGGGGCAGATAGCTAGGAGTTATATTCATTGATAACCACTAATTGTTATCTTATTGGATTTGTAAACTGCAGGTTTAAATATATCTCCAAGGGAACTTGCTCTACTCTGTCAAAAGGTATGTTTCTAAGAGATCTTACAGGTGGATGTGTCATCAGAAAATTTAATTATAGCTCATCTTGGTTTTTAAACACTGAGCAGGTGGAGAATCATGTAGTTGGAGCCCCTTGTGGAGTGATGGATCAAATGACATCTGCTTGTGGTGAAACAAACAAACTACTTGCTATGGTTTGTCAGGTGAGGATTGGATAATGTTTTCCAATGCTTTACCAACTTAATCTTACATTAGGATCACAACTATTTATGGTTTTTAAATCAATCATGTCCCAAATGATGTATGTACCATTTACGATTCTGAAGAGAGGTATGTGATGGAAGGGAAGAGGGTATATATATACACACATGTAACCATCATATATGTTTAGTAAAGATATAAATGTACCCATGTGATATGTTTGTATGTGTATTCGATACATACTTATGTGTGTTTTTATATATTGTGTATGTGTATGTCTGTATTAAAAATATTACACAACCATATGGATCTGTACGTGGGAATGTGTGTGTATAGATATGTATGTATATAACATGTGAATGTATATGTATCAATGTATTTTTATAAATGTATAAAATTGTGAGTATGCATTTTATATATGTACACACACATATACATATACATACACACACACACACACACACACACACACACACACACATATATATATATAGAGAGAGAGAGAGAGAGGCTAGAATACACTCGAGTGTAAAGATCGCATGAATACACTCGTGTGTTTGCATATCAAGACTATTTTTTGCAAAATGTAAACCATTGATCTTCACCGTGATACTATAACTAGGCTACATACAAATTTTGAGCCCATTTGGATGAGTGTAAGTCACTCATCCAAGGGCAACAAAATCGACGTGCAGAACTAATTTGAAATGCATAATTTTTGCGGTCTTTATAACATGACCTATAAATGCCCAAATGTGCTCAAATTTTGCATATGAGCTATTCACAAGATGTTTAAGAAGATCACATATTAGATTTTTGAAAAAAATATTGCATCATGAAAAACTACTTGAGTGTATTCTGCTCCGAATACACTCGAGTGTATTCTAGCCTGAATCTCTCTCTCTCTCTCTCTCTCTCTATATATATATATATATATATATATATAGTCAGGCTAGAATACACTCGAGTGTATTCAGAGCATAATACACTCAAGTAGTTTTTCATGATGCAATGTTTTTTTCAAAAATCTAATCCGTTGATCTTCTTAAACATCTTGTGAATAACTCATACGCAAAATTTGAGCACATTTGGTCATTTATAGGTCATGTTATAAAGACCGCAAAAATTATGCATTTCAAATTAGTTTCGCGCGTCGGTTTTGTTGGCCTTGGATGAGTGGCTTACACTCATCCAAATGGGCTCAAAATTTGTATGTAGCCTAGTTATAGTATGACGGTGAAGATCAATGGTTTACATTTTGCAAAAAATAGTCTTGATATGCAAACACACTTGAGTGTATTCGTGCGATTTGTACACTCGAGTGTATTCTAGCCTGACTCTCTCTCTCTCTCTCTCTCTATATATATATATATATATATATATATATATATATAGAAGAATGATCTAGTGAGAGCCCTAAGATGGTGAGAGCATGAGAGCCCTTTGAATAACTCCCAACGATGATCCATATTTACTAATCCAACCTTATGGATTGAAAATATATCACTGTATTTACCTACCCAAAAAGTTTCATATACATCGGACTTACAGATTGCCCGTGGTAATAGAAACGTTTTTAACGTTCCATATTGAATTCTGGGCTGACCGTTAGATGCAATGCATGTAAATTGTATATATGGCTGAACAAACAATGTTCGATCATGATAATTTTTTGTGTGAAGCTAATGGCAATGTTGCTTTTCACTTCCATACGGTTGGATTTGTAAAAAATTTCTAAATGTGTAATTATTAAAAAGGCTCTCATGCTCTCACGGTAGGAGGGCTCTCATAGGATCGGCCCTCATACACACACACACACACACACATATATATATATATATATATATGTATGTATGTATATGTATATGTGTGTGTGTGTACATATATATAGAGAGAGAGAGTCAGGCTACAATACACTCGAGTGTATTCGAAGCAGAATATACATATATATATATATATATATATATATATATATATATATATATATATATATATATATATATGACAACGATCCAGTGAGGAACAAATCTTGCTGAGAGCATGAGAGGCATTTGAATAACTCTCCACATAGATCAATTTTTCATAATACAACCGTATAGATTACAAGTATACCTAAATATTCACCTTCCTACAAAATTTTATCACCCACCATCCAATTTGTAGATCATTCACAACAAAAGAATACTTTTCGACGCTCTATATTGAATTTCAGGCTGACCGTTGGATGTTAAAAGTGTATATTTTACATATGGGCATGCAAATAATGTCTGGTTGCAATCATTTTTTGTGAGAAGGTAAATGAAATGATGCTTTTTCCATCTATACGGTTGGATTTTAAGAAACAGTTCCGAATTTGTAGTTATTCAAATGCCTCTCATGCTCTCACTGTAGGATGTTTGTCACTGGATCGCTACCCTATATATATACTGAAACGTATACATATAAATATTTGGATACAACCATATGTATATGTATGCATGTAAATATATACACATATATCTGGGTGTGGGTGTGGTTTGGGTGCATCCATAAAAATAGTTTGGTACTTTGAGGAAAATTATAGACAATACTTCAGAAAAATATAGACATATATACTTGAATTTTAAAACAACTGCACATACCTCACATATGCCATACATATGACCACATATGCCCACATGCATATGTAGTGTGGCCAGTAGGCCGAACGCATGTGGCTGCTTAAACCAATTTCTTGAACTTTAGTGCCATTACTCCATGATGAAATTAAGGCGGTAATACTATCACGTTGTACTTGATGAGGTGCATGATGAAATCATATGTATTTGTAAGTAAGAATGTCAATAATTTCTTATTGTTTGGATAGTAGAAACATGAGGGTCTTATTTCTATATTGTTTGGATTGTAGAAACATGATGGTCCTATTTCTTATGTTCACTACATTGCTTTTTGTAAACCTTTTACAATTTTACTATTAATAGATAACTTATGACATCTGATTGCACTCACACGCCATGCTCCATCTACTATTGTAAGTGATATCTGAGAGTGTAATTTAGTGCACAACACTCTAGCATATCTCCCTCATTAGTTGCTAGTGGTTTGCTTATCTTCCACCACACTCTTTACCCATTCTACTGGTCACCCAACACCACAACAGTGATATTTCACTTGTGGCTAATGGGAAAATGTGCTAAAGAGGCTAGTGCCAACCCACTTCATCACCAACAGTCTTAGGAAGAGTCACATGCAGGCCACTTGATCCCATGCATGATTGTGATTATTGCTCTTGCTATAGGATCTTTCCTAAATAGGCACATGGGTTCATTAAGAGGTTGTCATTATCACCATCATCATCATCATCTAGGTCTCAATCCCAACCATTTTGGGGTTGACTACAAGGGTCAAACTTTTCCAACCAGCTCTGCTATGAGTCATATTCCGATCAAGATGAAATATTCAAAACCTCTCTATATAAGTTCTTCCCAAGTTAGTCTAGGCATGCTTTTCTTCTTTTAATTGTGCTCGATTCAATAAGTTAGTCTGTTTGTGTTTCACATGCCCATACCATCTCAGACGAACACAACTTGTCCTCAATGCTCAGCATTGCCATTTTGTTCATGATATAGTCATTTCTTAAACAATCTTTCCTTGTCTTCTTCCACATCAATCTCAACATATGCATTTCGGTTACATTCATCTTGTTGAGACATTGTTTCTTCACTGCCCAACATTCACTCCCATATAGCATGGCTTGTCGTATAGTTGTTCTATTAAACTTTTTAATCTGTGAGGGATCTTCTGGATCCTAGTCACATACAACCTAGGAAGCATGGATACGGATATGTTTCAGATACGGGTATGGGTACGGGGATACGACAATTTTTGAAAATATAGGATACGGGTACAACATGGATACGCCAATTTTTTTAATATTTATTTAAATATTTTCAAAAATAAATAGTATATTTATTTTAAAAATAGATGAAGGCAGTCAAATTTCATTTATAAATCACAATATATCTAAAGAAAATGGAAACCAATTCCATAGTATCAAACAATGATATAAAAAGGGGTCTTTCATTCATATTAATGTCAGATAGAAGTTACAAAAAGACGTCATAAAATCATATTCTAAACCATTCACATTTCATGTATCATTTAATTTTGTCTTGTAAAGTGTGTCATGTCATCTGTGACACCAAGCCATCTTCTTTCGTCTATAAGAAGTAATTGAATATTTATGTATACAAGAAGTATATCCAAATTCCAAAATAAAAAAAATGAACTGAGATATGAAACATCAGAGGAAATTATATACAAGTAGGTATATTAACAACAAGACACGGTGAGAAAATCAGAACTACTAAACAACAAAATTAGAGAAAGCTAGAGAGGCTTACATTCAAAAGGGATGAACAAAGACAATGCTGAAATAGAATTTTGAAAAGAGTTAAGGTAGAAATTCAGAGGCCAGAGGCTGTGATCACAAATAGAAAATTGAATCCCTTTGAAGAAGATGAGGCACAAAGGCTGTACATTAACCACCAATAGCCCATTGGAGAAGATGAGGCACAAGCCGCACAAAAATAGAAATATGACGTGGACTGAAGCAAAACCAAGCTTCAAAATGTATCACACAAGCCAAAGGAGCCGTTTTACTGATTTGCACAGAGAATCAGTAAAAACGCAGGTCAATCCGTTAAAAGGTCTTAAAAATGAAAAAAAGGCTTAAATGGGCTGGGCCGTATCCAGGCAAAAAAAAAGGGATACGGCTGGAGAGGTATCCGATACGTATTTAGGTGTATCCATGGAGTATTGGTGTCCGATACGTATCGGATACGGGTACGACACCGATTTTGGAGTATCCATGCTTCCTAGCATAAACCCTAGTTGCACTCCATTTCAACCATTCTGATGTGATCCTGTGAGGAACATCATCTTGAACATCTCCATCCGTTTGAACAATAGGACCCAAGTAATAAACTTATCACATTTTGGTACATCCACTTGATCCAACTTTACCCCACCATTCACAATTCTAAACTAGTTTACTGCAATACGTGTACTCATATTGCTTCTACTAGTAAATAATCCATTAAATTCCTATCATTTCTCTCAAATTCATCTTTATTATGCAATCTTTACTTTCATCAATAAGCACAATATCATCAATAAACAACATGCACCGAGGAATATCATCCTGAAGCTTTGTCATCTCATCCAGAACGAATATATATGGGCCTGATGCCGATCCTTGGTGTACCTCAATTGTTATAGGAAATGTTAGTGTCCTCCAAGAGTCCTGACACTTGGTAGTTGAGCTATCATACATGCCTTATTCAAGTCAATTTATTGGATTGATACACCCTTTTTCCTTAAAACCCTCCACGACACTTCCTTGGGTACTCAATCATAAAGCTTTTCCAAATAAACAAAAACTATATGAAGATCATTCTTATTTTCTCTTATACATCTTATAAGCCTCCTTATCAAAAAATAACATATTTTGTTGAGCTTCAGGCATGAAACCAAACTGGTTATCTGATATCTGCATTATAAATCTTAGCCTTTGTTCAATAATCCTCCATCAAAGCTTCATCTTGTGACTCCAAAATTGTTTGCTCTGTAGTTTGTACAACTCTGAACATCTCATTTGTTCTTGTAGGTGAGGACTATACTTATCTCTCCACTCATCCAAAATTTTCTTGGTTTTCAACAACTTCGGAAAGAAATTTCTTAACCACATAGCTCCTTCATCTCCCATACTCTTCCATACATCAATAGGGATATCATCTGGCCATCATCTTTACAAAGCATTCTTAACATTCGATAGCGAAACTTCCCTTATATGAGTGATATCTCTTGTGATCATTTTACATGAGTTTCTTACATTATTCAAAGTATTCCCAATTTCCTATTGAAAAGCTTATAAAAGTAGTTCCTCCATTGCTTCTTGATATATCTTCTTCACCATTACTGTACCATTTTCATTCTTGATGCATTTGACTCATCAGTTAACAAATAATATTATCAAGTGCAAGTCAATAAGGTAACTGGTTTCTTGAACTTGTTGCAAGCACAAATTTAAATTTAGGCTTACCAACTTCTTGCAGTGGGTTTTAGGGTATTTCTTTTCATTTACATATTAGTGAAATTGAATACAGTCCAGCTACTTGCTTGGCTCTTATCATATGCGTCATCTCATGTCATAGACAGAAGGCATGATGGAATTTAACCATATACAACACTTAAGACACAACTTCATTATCTTAATATTTCTATTAACCTTAGCTAATACTAATCATCCATAATTTTCTTAGCCCTCAATCCATCACATTTTTCTACATACATATCATCCTTTTTGTTTAAATGTCCTTATAGTGCTTATCAGTCACTTCTTCAAAGATCATCAAAGTCTTTCGTCATTGCAAAGTCAATCATATATTGAAACTCAGGGTTGAGAACACGTTGAAAAAACATATTGTGGAAAATAATATTGATTGTACATAGAATTGATTATAAAAAACGTACACCCCTATCCTATATATAGGAGCAAGGGAGAAACCCTGAGACTTGGGACACAAGTAAACTAAACAGGCTGAGACACAAAAGCCCACTAACTAATTAACCTATTAACTAAATAGGCTAATATACTCTCTAACACATCAATAATTAACAAATGATATTTTTCAAGTGCAAGCGATAAGGTAACCGGTTGCTTGAACTTGTTCTAAGCACACAATTTATATTTAAGGCTCACCAACTTCTTGCAATGGGTTTCATACTATTTCTTTTCAACTAGATATTACTGAAATGAATGCAGTCCAGCTACTTCTTTGATTCTTATCATATGCATCTTCTCATATGTCATAGATATAAGGTGTTACAATACCTGTTTTATATATTCTGTTAATTGTTTTGTTATTTCCATATTACTTGTGGACCTCTCTGTAATTGTTTCAATGTTATATATATGAGGGTGCACACATTGTGCAACCCTACGCTTCCCACACTTGCTTTGTCTTTTACATGGTACCAGAGCAGTAGATCCGGCCGTCACCCTCCCTTCCCTTCCCTCTCTCTCTCTCTTCCCGCCGCCCCCCCCCCCCCCCCCCCCCCCCCCCCCCGCCGCGCGCCGCCGGCCAGCAGCAGCAGGGCCGCCGGCCAGCAGCAGCAGGGCCGCCGGCCAGCAGCCCAGCCGCCGCCGGCCCAGCAGCCGCAGCCGCCGGCCAGGCGCCGCCGCAGCAGCCGGGCGGGCCGCCGCAGCAGCAGGGCGGGCAGCCGGCAGGCTTCCAGCCGTCGGGGCCGGGCGCCCCCTCCGCCGCCGGGGCCGGTGCGCCTCCGCGGTTCCTTGCCGCCGGTTCGTTGGCTCTGTGACACTTTCCAGCGCTCCGGTGGCTTGAAGACGTAGACCGTTCGTTTCGGTTTTTTGCCTGCCTGCCCGTGTAGGCCGGTGTGCCACCGGGTCCTGTTCTGCGCTTCGGCATAGACTGTATGTGAGAGGTCCTCTCCGTGTTTGTTGTGCCTGCTGTGCCTGTCTGACGGTGTAGACCGTCTCCTGCCTGATCGTGCCCGTTCCTGCTGTGCCTACTGCTACCATGGCGTCTTCTCATGATGACTTCCGCCGTCAAGTTACTACTGTGAAGCTTGATGGGCGCAACTACCCACACTGGGTCTGCTCCATGACGATCTATGCTAGATCCCAGGGCAAGTACTCACACCTTATCCGTACGGGTCCAGATGCACCCGCCGAGGACGCTGATGCTAAAGATGTGAAGGCGTATGACGACTGGGTTCGTGATGACTCCACCGTGATGACCTGGATTCTCAACAGCAGCATCGAGAAGATCAGTGTCACACTTCTTCACTTGCCTACGGCGAAGCAGATGTGGGATCAGCTCGCCGGTACTTACTCGCATAGTCAGAACCCCAAGAAGGTGTTTGACATCACCAAGCAGTTGGGACGTCTACAGTTCACGGGGACAGATATTTCTGACTACTTCTCTGACTTCACTGGATTATGGGGGGAGCTGGAATCCTATCATCCTCTCTCCACGGACCTGGCTACTATGCAGCGTCAGCGCCAGGAGCTTCAGTTGGTTCAGTTTCTCTGTGGCTTGCCCGAGTCATATGCTGGAGTTGTGGACCAGATCCTTGCTAGTGACCCTCTGCCGTCACTACAGAGTGCCTACAAACGCCTTCAGCGTTTGCCTTCGTCGTCTGCTTCTCTGGCTCCTGATGTTGGAGATTCTTCGGCCCTTGCCGCTTCTTCTGGTCGTGGTCGCGGTCGTGGCCGTGGTCGCTTTGCTGAGAGCCGTCCTCCCCTGGGTGGAGGACGAGGACGAGGACGGGCTACTCCAGGTCGTGGAGCCTCTTCTACTGCCCCTACTGCTGGTGCGCGTCCTCAGTCAGGACATCGCCTTTGTACCTTCTGTGGCCGGTCCAACCATATTGAAGAAAAATGCTGGGAGAAATATGGTAAGCCGGCGTGGGCCAATGCCGCTGCGGACTCCCCTACTACTGCTTCAGAGGGGACGACTCAGGCTACTGACTCTGCCTCCTCGAGTGCGACTGCTGATTACATCCGTGCTGAGGTGGAACGTCTTCTTCTTGAGCGCGCTGGTGCGTCGTCTCAAGCTTCGACTAGTGGAGCTCATGCCGCCACCTACTCTGGTTATGACACTGCCTTTCTGAGTTCTTCCTCTACGCCTGGTAATACTAAATGGGTCATAGACTCCGGTGCCTCTTCGCATATTTCTGGAAATAGATCATTGTTTCGAAAATTATTTCAACCTGCTAGACCCTCTTCTGTCATGTTGGCCGATGGTTCCAAGTCTGCAGTGGTTGGAGTAGGGGATATTTCTTCTGATTTTCTGCTGAAATCTGCCTTATATGTGCCGCGATTTCCTTTGAATCTGTTGTCTGTTAGCAAGATATTGCGCAGCTTACAGTGTAGTCTGACCTTTATTCCTGGATCTTGTGTTTTTCAGGACCTTCACACGAGGATGAAGATTGGTGGGGGGTATGAAGGTGCTGATGGTCTCTTCTATCTGGATCAGTTACCTAAAGCTGCTAAAGCATCTGTGACGTCTGCTTTATCTACATCTGTTTCTGCATTACAGTGGCACTACCAGCTGGGCCATCCCTCATCTGAGAAGCTTAGATATTTGGTGTTTGTCGTTTTCAGTGCGAGTCATGTCAACTTGGAAAGCAAACTCGTGCTGTTTATCCTAGACGCAGTCAAATTAGCAGTAAAAATATATTTGATATAGTGCATTCTGATGTATGGGGACCTTGTCATGTGCCTAGTTTATCTGGTCATAAGTATTTTATTCTGTTTATCGATGACTTCTCACGGACTACTTGGTTATTTATGATGAAAAGTAGGTCCGAAGTCTTGTCTGTTATCAAGTTCTTCTTTGCTGAAATAAAAACTCAATATGGCATGCCTGTTAAAATTTTTCGTACTGATAATGCACTGGAATTTGTTAAAAAGGATGTGGATGTTTTTTGTAAATCTGTGGGTACGATACATCAGACCTCTTGTGCTTATACACCTCAGCAAAATGGTGTGGCTGAGCGTAAAAATAGACATGTGTTTGAAGTTGCTAGAACTATTATGATGCATGCACATGTTCCTCGCTCGTTTTGGCCTGAGGCCATATTGACTGCTTGTTTTCTGATAAATCGAATGCCATCATCTGTGATTGGAAACAAAATACCTATTCAAGTGCTCCAACCCGATATTCCGCTATTTACTGTGCCTCATAGGATTTTTGGATGTACCTGTTTTGTCCGGTTAGTTGGACCTACTTCTGATAAATTGTCTCCTCGTGCTGAGAAGTGCATTTTTTTGGGGTACTCCCGTACCCAGAAGGGATATCGGTGCTACAGTCCTACTGCAAGGAAATGGTTTACTAGCAGTGATGTGGTTTTCTTTGAAGATACTCCTTATTATTCGGCTCGTGGTGACAGTTTACAGTCTGATCTTATTGCTTCACCTCTACCTGTTGTTTCTGAATGTGTGCCTGACACTACTGACAACGTCACTACTGAGGCTGATAAGCCTCCTCTGATAGTTTATCAACGCAGGAACAGAGTGCCTTCTACTCAAGAAACCCCCCATGAAAACCAATCTTCACCTCCAGAAGGTTCTGCTACACCTGAGGTACCTTCTGATCTTCACTTACCCATTGCTCTTAGAAAGGGTACTCGTTCCTGCACATCACACAGTATTGCTCAGTTTGTTTCTACTGACCATCTGAATGTCCATTCTAGCAATTTTGTATATGCTTTATCTGCTGTGGCTGTACCAAAGAATATCCAGGATGCTCTACAGAGTACTGGTTGGGTGTCCGCTATGAAGGAGGAGTTGTTTGCTCTTGCTGAACGAGATACTTGGGAGTTGGTGGATCCACCTCCTCAGTGCAAACCGGTCGGTTGCAGATGGGTGTATGCTGTGAAATATCAACCTGATGGCACTGTTGAGAGGCTCAAGGCACGCTTAGTTGCTAAAGGCTACACCCAGACGTATGGTATTGACTATTTTGAGACATTCTCTCCTGTTGCTCGCCTTAATTCTGTTAGAATTCTTCTGTCTGTTGCTGTTAATCTTGACTGGCCTTTGTTGCAACTTGATGTCAAAAATGCCTTCTTGTATGGTGATTTACAAGAAGAGGTCTATATGGAGCAACCTCCTGGGTTTGTTGCTCAGGGGGAGTCTCACAAAGTTTGCAGATTAAAGAAGTCTATTTATGGCCTTAAGCAGAGTCCCCGGGCTTGGTTTGATAAATTGAGCAAAATTATGATTGATTTTGGGTTTCTGCGGTCTCAGGTGGATCATTCTGTTTTTACCAAGAAGACTTCAGCTGGTATTATTATTCTGATTGTCTATGTTGATGATATTATCATATCTGGCAGTGATTCTCTTGGTATTCAGGCTACTAAATCTCATCTGGGCAAACATTTTGCTACTAAAGATTTGGGCAAACTTAGATACTTTCTGGGCATAGAAGTTTCTAGAAATTCTAATGCTCTTGTGTTGTCTCAGAGAAAATATGTCCTAGACATACTGCAGGAGACTGGTATGCTGGGGGCGAGACCTGCTGATATTCCTCTAGATCCCAATGTAAATTGGGATGATGATTCTTCTCCTCTGTTTGCTGATCATAAAAAGTACAGGAGGCTGATTGGTAAACTTATTTATTTGACTGTCACCAGAGCTGACATTTCTACTGCAGTGGGTCTTCTTAGCAGATATCTTGATAAGCCCAGACAGTGTCACTGGGATGCTCTTTGTCAGATTCTACGATATTTGAAAAAGTCTCCTGGCAAGGGACTTCACTACAGGAAGCATGGACACTGTTCTCTTACGGGGTACTCTGATTCTGATTATGCAGGTAGCAGAGCTGACAGAAAATCCACTTCTGGGTATTGTACATATGTTGGAGGAAATCTTGTTACCTGGCGGAGTAAAAAACAAAATGTTGTGGCTAGGTCAAGTGCTGAAGCTGAATATAGGGCCATGGCCCATACTGCCTGTGAACTGCTGTGGGTGCGCTCTCTGTTAAAAGAGTTTGGAGTTGACTCTTCTTCTTCTGCTATACCTATGCACTGTGATAATAAAGCTGCTATCTTCATTGCAAATAATCCAGTCTATCATGAGCGCACTAAACATATTGAAGTAGACTGTCATTTTATTCGGGAATCTATTCTGACTGGCAAGATCTGCACTCCCTTCACTCGTTCTGAAGACCAAGTTGCTGACATCTTCACCAAGCTGCTGGCGAAGAAGCAATTCTGCATTTTGATGGACAAGTTGGGCATGATTGATATCTATGCTCCAACTTGAGGGGGAGTGTTACAATACCTGTTTTATATATTCTGTTAATTGTTTTGTTATTTCCATATTACTTGTGGACCTCTCTGTAATTGTTTCAATGTTATATATATAAGGGTGCACACATTGTGCAACCCTACGCTTCCCACACTTGCTTTGTCTTTTACATAAGGCAAGGTGGAATTTACTCTACAACATATACTATACTTGAGACTTGAGACACAACTTTATTATGTTAATATATCTGTTAACCTTAGCTAAAATTATTAATCACCGATAATTTTTAGTCTCGACATTCTCGTTTGTGTTATTTGGTTGATTGGTTGATTAATCATAACAAAAATTGTCCTCAATCCATCCCGATCTTTTGTCAAAATTTGTCAGCCTATATTGTTGCTAGTTATTGAAATTTTGTCCCCCTCCCTTCCCCGCCATTCCTTTTTTTTAAAGTGTCCTTATGGTGCTTATCAGGTACTTCCTCAACCCATCAATGGATCTTTTGTAACTGCGATGTCTTTCATATATTGAAACTCAGGGTTGAGATGATAAGTTGAAAAAACAATATTAATTAACAAATAATATTGTCAAGTGCAAGTCAATAAGGTAACTAGTTGCCTGAACTTGTTGTAAGCACAAATTTTATTTCAAGGCTTACCAACATCTTGCAATAGGTTTTAGAGTATTTCTTTTCATTTACACTATAAGTATATATGCTTTATGCTTTATGTTTTATTGTATGCTTTAGACTTGTCTACTCTTTAGCTTTTCTTCTATCCCATATTGCCTAATTCTATTTCTAGCTTACTCTCTAATCTTATAAAAGAGAGTGCATTGTGTTTGTTTTAGACACATCAAATAAAGGTTTTCTTATTCTATATGGTATCAGACAACTACGATCGTTCATAATCCCTTCCACCAACCCTAATGCTTCCCATCCCTCTCTCACCCTAGTCGCCACCCCCATCCCTCCCTCCTTCACCTGCTACCACTGCTGCTGCTGTCCCCTCCATCACCCGCCATTGCCGCTATTCCCCCTTCTCCATCTCGCGCTCATACCCTCCCATCTTCACTCACATCCCCACCTCGCTGCCACCCCCACCTACCCCTCTTCCGTCCCACCCCATCCGTTGCTGCCCCCCACTGCTCCCTCCCATCTTACCCTTGTTGCTGCTACCCAGACGCTGCTCCTCTCCTCTTCCCCAACTGCCTCCACCACCCTGCCTTCCATCTCCTCCTCTCCTACATCAAGCTCCCTTCCCTCTCCTGCACCAATCAACCTCCCTCTCTTCCTATTTTGCTCATTTTTCGTCTCTAGACACTTTCTAAAATAGCATGTTGAAGATCTACAAGGACCATCTTTGTTGCCTGCCTATGCCACATGGTGGAGTAACTCACACACCATGGTGGCGTAGGTGACATGCCCTTCTTCTCTCTACTGTCCCTCTGTGTGTTCCTCAAATCAGCTGATCCAGAACTGCTACTGCTCTATACTACCGCTATGCGGGTTTCTTAGATCAGCTGCTGCTCTAAACTACCCCTATGGGATTCTCAGATCTGTTGATCTAGATCTACTGCTACTTCTTCTCTGTGCACGTCATCACTTCGGCTTCTATGGCTGCTACAGATCCTCCTTGCTTTGTGTGTTACAACCGTGAAACTTGACTGATCAAACTACCATATTTGGTTGGCGTTGTTTGAACTATATGTCAAAGCCCAAGGGCGATATTCCCATCTCTCTGCTGATGCTAAACTTCCTCCTGATGCTACGGCTGATGGAAAAGCCAAGCAAGCCTACGCTCAGTGGTCCAAGGATGATTCCAGAGTTATGACGCGGATGTGAACAATTTTGAAATAAAGATCAAACAGTCACTCCTTCGCCTTCAGAATGTTAAAGCTACGTGGGATTAACTATCCCATGTGTACTCTCATCGACAAGAATCCAAAGGTCTTTAAGATCTTCAAGAATTTGGCGAAAAGGAGTATTCAACTGAAGGATCTATGGAAAACTATACAACCAATGCTCGACGCTCCAGGATGAATACGAAGTATATCATCCTCTTTCTTCTGACATCATAGAATTTTAGTTGCACACAAAGAACTTCAGTTGGTTCAGTTCCTTGCTAGACTTCCTCATTCTTTCTCTGGTGTGGTTGACCAGGTCTATTCTAGCGATCCCCTACCCAAACAGAGGGATGTTGTCAAGCATGTTCAACGTCTTCCTTCCATGTCTTCCCTACCCGCTACATCTTCTGATCACTCAGTCCTTGTGGTCTGCTCCCATGACTCTAGTCGAGAACGTGGATGTGGCCGCGGTCGCAGTGGTCATGCTTCTGGTACTCCTAGACGTGGTCCTCCACCTGGCCCTGGACGAGGACAACCTCAACCTCCTACTGCCAACTGCTTCTGCAACTTCTGTGGACGCATGGACTGCAATGAGAACCGTTACTGGGTAAAACATGGTGCACCTTCCTGGGAGAACCAGGTCTGCTCTGATGCCTCTGAAGATTTGACTGTCACTGCCTTTAGTTCTACTCAACCCATGGTTGAGTGAACTCGCTCGGAGTTTCAAAAATTTCTCCAGGGTCGTCTATCCTCGCAAACAACGGCTCCAGACGGAGGTTCTTCTGCTTTACTTGCTTCTCCTGCTACTTACGGTAAAAATAAATGAGTCATTGACTCAGGAGCCTCAACTCATATCTCTGGTTGTTATGCACTTGTTACCGCTTTATCTAGAACGACTATGGTCCCTCCCGTGATCGTAGCAGATGGGATTCACTCTGCAGTTCATGGAATTAGAACTATATCTCTATCTAAAAGCCTGTCATTAAAATTTGTCTTGTTCTAAGATTTCCACTTAATATATTATCTATGAGTAGAATTGTTAAGAGACTTCAATGCTCAATCACTTTTGATCATGAGGATTGTGTTTTAGGATCTCCGCACGAAGACGAGGATTGGTTTGGGCCATGAGGGACCTGTCAGACTGTACAACCTGAATATGCCACAATCTGCTACTGCTCTGCTACTAACTTCTCTGACTGGTCTACAATGGCACTACCGTCTAGGACACCTTTCTCTTGCTAAATTGAGATGTCTTTTCCTTGAAATTTCTGATAAACAATTTTTGTATGAACCTTGCCAATTTGGCAAAAAGACTCGGGTTATATTTCATCAGAAAAAAGAAATTAGTTCTACAAATATGTTTGATATTTTTCATGCTGATATCTGGGGACCTTGTTCAGTAACTGGCTTGTCCAGATTCGACTACTTGATGACTTTTATTGACGACTATTAGGGCAACTTGGTTGTGCCTTTAGCTTTTCTTTTATCCCATATTTTTTAATTCTATTTCTCACTTACTCTCTTATCCTATTCAAGAGAGTGCATTGTATTTGTTTTCGACACATCAAATAAATTTTTTCTTATTCTATATACATATTACTGACGTTGAATGCAGTCCAGCTAATTCTTGGTTCTTCTCATCTGCATCATATCATATGTCATAGACAGAAGGCGTGAAGGAATTTAATATACACCATATACAACACTTAAGACAAAACTTCCATTATCTTATTATTTCTATTAACCTTAGGTAATACAATCATGCATGTTTTTCTTAGTCTTAGCATTCTCATTTGTGTGATCTGGTTGATTGGCTGTTTATATATAAAAAGTCTGCCCTCAATCCATCACGTTTTGTTATCAAACTTTGTAGGCCTATATTGTGCCTGCAAAAGCATCACTACTACAAAGATGGTGTTCCGTCACAATGTATTACATAATTAATAATCTACATTCTATTCAACTAGCACATGACATTTACAAGAAACCTAGACTATATATTCTCTATCTCGTTAATCTACAATCCAAGCATTTTTGCATTTGTACATTGAAGTTGCGTAATGGGGACTACTGAACGACGTCTCATTCCTATGCTTATTGACTTAATTAACCACTATGCTGCATATAGGGCCTGAAAGCAAAACTGTTGTGAATCTTGTGATGCTATATGTAATATTAAAATTTGTAGTTCTTGTCGGACAATTTGCTTTGCATTTCCCCATACTCGTTAACTATTTTCTACTCTACTAATTTCTTGCTGATACCTAGACTTCAAAGCGTTCTGGAATGCTCTATGCCCTCACCATTGCATTGATGAGTTTTTTTAGGAACTAGAAATTTTGTTGTACCACTTACCATTGCCACATTTTGGTCTGAAACTTACACCTTGTATCGTGATAGTTCTCTTTATAGTCTTTCGTGTGATCCATCTCTTCGCTTCTCTCAGATGATCACCATTTTCTTTAGTCTTTCGTGTGATCCATCTCTTCGCTTCTCTCAGATGATCACCATTTTCTTGGAACTGGAACACTTTTTTTTGGTAGTACACAATGTTTTAGAAAAAGCAAAGCAGGAAGCGCGCGGATGGGACCTTGTAGCCGATTAAGCGGCAGGCAAGCAATTTTTGAAAAAGAGGATGCGTAAATTCTACATATTTTATACAAAGTTACATGCATGTGTATATAAAAGATATATTCCAAGGAACTTTTATACATATCTAATCAGCAAATCAGTAATTAACTAAGTATTAATCAATACTTTACTACTAATCATTATTTTTAATCACTAAAATTTGTTTAATTCTTCTTTAATACTTTTACTAAACAAGTAATCAGAATTGCACCAAAAAAGTAACACTAAACAGTAGTACCAATCAGTAATTAATGAAAGCAGCAAGGAAATCAGTAAAACTAATCATACATTAGAAGTATAATAGAGTAATATGATATTTACTTGGATAAATTATAGCAGTACCCTATCATTAGAGCTTACATACAAAGTTTGCATTCTAAATTAGGACTAGGTATATCATAGAACATTTAATGTATACAAGTTTCATTTATTATATTTAATACTACTTAGACCATATTTAATTAATGTAAACATGCTTACATCAATATTTTTTTAAAAAACTCAGGCAAAAAGCAGGAAAAAGCGGTGCAGCGGGGAAAAGAGACCGATTTCCTTCAAACTACCTAAGTGGCTGCTTAGGGGCCGAATTAAGTGGATGAGGGTCTTGTCCGCTTAAGCAGCCGCTCAGGCCTTTTTTAATACAGTGGTAGTACATACTTTACAAAAAATCTTCGGCCGTGATATTTCTCTTTATAGTCTTCAAAGGTAAATTGATGGGTGTATAAATATTTTCAATGCCATGCACATGAGTTTGAGTTCCATCAGCCACTGCAACCGGTGGAACCTAGTAGTTTTAGTCACGTCAGAAAATAAGTCAGTTTTTCCAGATTTGTGAGAAGATGTACTAGAGTCAATAACCCCTTTATTTTTACCATAAGAAGTAGAAGAACCAAGTAAGGTAGAAGAACCCCCATCTTGATAAGTAGTAGTCTGAGAAGGCAACATTCCTAAAGAGTTTCTCAAACTCAAAGCGGATCAACCCAACAATAGACA
Source organism: Alisma plantago-aquatica (assembly GCA_963693085.1). NCBI lineage: Eukaryota > Viridiplantae > Streptophyta > Magnoliopsida > Alismatales > Alismataceae > Alisma > Alisma plantago-aquatica. The sequence goes on from OY856413.1 coordinate 753,819,934, forward strand.
ATGTAGAATTGGAAGCAGTATACGAGGTAGCTTCAGCATTGTCAGTGGTGACTTGGTTTGCCCATCTGGGTTCACCGTGTTTAGCCCATCAACGATCTTCAATGTGGTTGGGACAACCACAAAAGTTACAAAATCTTTGTCCTAGGTGGGTGTTCATGTCCAAGTCCAAGTGGATGACACATCCATCACCAACAGAAGAATGACCTCAACCACGACCACATCCCCCCTGTTACGACCTCGTTCAGAATCACCAAAAACAAACAACAAGCACATAATTTTAAGAATAATCCAAGGGTACATCGAGGGAAGCTGCTGGACTCTCTTGAGAACATGTTGTAGAGTAGACAAGGGATCAATAGATAATATCTGATCAACTACCTTGGGAAAAGTATTAGGTGGCCAACTAGGAATTGAATTAATTGAAGTTCAAAGCGTTGGCGTTGAACCTTTTTAAGATGATAGAGGATAATAAACCTCGTACCCATCCCAGAGAGCCGAATACTGGTTGTAATAATCCTCCATAGAGCCACTAGTGGAGTATTCTTTTTTGGCTAGATTCTTGAAGATCCCAAACACTTTCTTTAGATTCTGTTGATGAGCGTATACATGTCAGAGTTGACCCCACATGGCATTGACAGCCTGGAGACGAAGGAGTGATTAATTAATCTTTGGTTCCCCACTGTTAACCACCCATGTCATTACGCCGGAATTGTCTTTGGTCCATAAAGCATGAACTTGTTTGGCTTTATCATCAACCGTTTCAACAGGTGGATGCATCATAAGCGAGATGAGAATATCACCCTTGGGTTTTTACATAAAGTTCAAAAGAAGTAAACCATAGATTGTAGTTGGAGCCTTCCAGTTTCACAGTAGCAACACATAGCGACTTGGGGGAATTAGTAGATGGCATGGGATAAAGACAAGGTGTGGCATAGTATACAGGAGCAGAAGACCGAATAGTATGATATGTCACACTAGGCAACAATAGAAGATAAATCATCCACTTATGGGCAGCAGAAAAGAGAGACCAACAACCTAGTCTCTATGACATACTCACCTAGCCATAGTACTTAGGCATGTAGAAGCTGGGTCAAGCCCCGAAGACCTCACAAGGATAGAAGATGTAGTCCGTAGAGATATAAAGAACTTGACTTAATCCACGATGTAAAAGAGTTAGATGTTTGGTAGAAACAACAACGAGAGATATGCGTAGAGGAGATTACAATGGTACATCTTATAGGTGGGTGGGAAGAACTTCAAGGCAATGGGATGGGCAAGGTGGCAGGGGCAGTGCGACAGATGGGGTGTGGGTGGACCAAAGAGGTAGAGAGTAGGGGTGGCGGGAAGGGTTGTGGGTGGGGTGGAGGTAGGGTAGGGAGGTGAGAAGGGTGGTGGGAAGGAGGGGCTGCGGGCAAGGTTTGTGTGGGGGGAAGAGGGGCGGTGGACAGGGTTGTGGGCCAGACGGGGGGGGGGAGGGGTGACGGGGAGGAGGGGCAGTAGAAAAGGGATAGGGAGGCGGGAAGGGGCAATGGTGGTTGGATGGAAAAAGGGATGGGAAAGGGTGGCAACTAGGAGGGGTGGAGGGAAGCAGTAGGGTTAGCATGAGAAGAGGGAAGGATGGGGGTGCTAGGGTGGGGTCATAAACGCATGATACCATATGTGTTGTACAGGTGCCCGCCTGGGCGACCTGGGCGGCCACCTAACCTTCCAAGATCAGGCGCCCAACCCACTTGAGTGTTTGGGCGGACTGGGCGTCCCGCCTAGTCGGTCAATGGGCCTAGATGGCTCTTGGGCCCGCTTCTATATTAAAAAAGCCCAATTGATCTACTTGCTTGCCCTGTTGTATTTTCTTTCTGTGTGTACTCTCCTGACGCAACCAACACCCAGCCTTGCCGTGAACAAGGAGGAGCAGCTTGCCAACAACACCAACACCAACACCAGCCATCATTCCTCCTCCATCTTTCCTCCTTCGTCTTCCTCCTTCCCCGCCTTGCGTGGAGCAAGAAGTAGCTGAAGCAACAACCTTGCGTGGAGCAAGGAGCAACGACAACCTTGCGTGGAAGCAGTGGTTGGGCATTAAGCCATTAACTCAAGGTCAGTTATTTTTTTCTTCATTTTTTTTGCATTCAACGGCTCCTCTCCTCTTCTTCCTTACCCTCTTCCTCTTCCCTTACTTCCTTCTCTCCCCCCCTTTCTTTTTTTCTTGTGCTGTATAATTCTTTTCTTTGACGTGTCCTCCCTCTTTCTTCTTCTGCTTCTTTTTTAGTGGCCTCCCCATCTCCTGCCTCCTCTTCTTCCTCTTCCCCTGCGTCCTGCTCTTCGTCCTCCTCCCTTTTTGTTTGCTTCTGTCCACTTCCTCTTCTTCATTGCCGTCTTCTTCTTCTTCTTCTTCTTCTTCTATTCTGCTGTCACCTTCCTCTTCCTCCTCTTTTTCCTCCCCCATGCTTCCTCCTCCCCTGCTTCTTTCTCGTCTTCCTCCCCTTTGTTCTTGTTGCTGCCCAATTTTGAGCAAGGATGGCCCTATTTACTGTCTTGTATTTTCTTCTTCTTCCACTTGCTTAGGTACCTTAGCTAATTACTGTTATGTACGCTCAGTTGCTTGCTTACAAATTGTACACTTTGAACAAATTAAGTTACAAATATACATGCCTCCGCCTAGCCGCCTAGGCTGTCTGGGCGTCCCTAGCCAATGCCTGGCCGCCTAGTCGCTTGTACAACCATGGATACCATTTAAAGAAAGTAATATGGATTTGATGCGCTATATCAAAAAACGGCCCATGCGCCCGCTCAAGCGGCCAAGACCCTCATCCGCTTAATTTAGCCCCTAACGGCGCTTAATCGGTTTGAATAAAATCACCTCTTTTTGCCGCTTCACCCGCTTTTTCCTGCTTTTTTCCCTTTTTAAAATAAACTGCTGTAAACTTGTAAGATTAATTAATGACATGGTCCAAGTTGTGTTGACTATAATATATATGAAACTTGTATGCATGAAATGTTCTATGATATACCTAGCCCTAGTTCAGAATGCATACTTTGTGTATAAGCTGTAATAATAGGGTACTGCTCTAATGTATCCAGCAAAAATCATATTACTCTATTATACTTCTAATGCATGATTAGTTTTACTGATTTCCTTGCTGCTTTCAGTGATTACTGATTGGTACCACTGGTTTACTTTTTTGGTGCAATACAATTACTTGTTTCATAGTAAAGTATTAAATCAATAATTCATAGTTTGTTATTTAAAGTTAATGATCTGCTTGCTGATTTGAGTGATTAGACATATTAATTAGTAGTAAAGTGTTGATTAATACTTAGTTAATTACTGATTTGCTGAGTAGAAATGTGTGGAAGTTCCTTAGAAAATTGTTTTTTCTATAAAGATACGTGTAATTTTGTATAAAAATATATAAAATTTAGGCACCCGCTTTTCAAAAATTGCCCGCTTATTCACCCGCCTGCCACTTAATTGATTACAAGGTGCTATCCGCACACCTCCTGCTTCCCACTTTTGAAAACATTGATTTGATGTGTCTAATACAATTACAAACCACTCTTTTATAGGATAAGAGAGGAGTTAATAAATAGAAACAAGAGATGGGATAATAGGAAAAGCAAAAAACAAAGACAAGACTAAATCATATATAATATAAAGCATATATATTAAAAGTATCTGTCACGGAACCGTTCTTACCCCAATCCCAATCCTACTGCCTAGACAGTAGTAAGAGGATTGAAGCGCCCGTCCCTGAGTGGCCCAATAGGATCTATCACACTGGCATATACAATAAGAAATAATAACTCAGAAACTGGATATTTTAAAGAACAACTAACCCAATATGGAGATTTATCTGATTTATCTTTGTCATCAGAGTATGTAGAGTGCGGAAGCGCTCTTATTCAGTATTCCATTTGTATTGCCTAAAATCAAGAAAATCGAGACACAATCATGCAGTTGCACGGTACGCTATCAAAATCAAGTAAAACAGTTTCTAACAAAAGAGTATACTTGGCAGGACTTTTATTCTTATGATTTCCAAAACCAATATCATTCAAAAAAATGTTTGTTATTCAACGATTCAATTTTTATTATGAGTTCCCATTATGCTGTAATCAAGTAAGCACACTTATATATTTTGTGACTCTGTTACCCCCAGTGTTTTAAAAATCGGTGTATGCGGCCGCATAAGCGGCCGTATACAAGGTGCGGACCTCCAAAAATCTGCATAATAAAAATCGGTCCAAAAAGCGGTCCAAGCCGCATAATCGGTTGAACGGCCGCATACAAGGCCGATTATACCCCGATTTTTAGTTAGAGATATTCTGATTTTTTCATTTATACATTTACATTCATTTATGTTTGTTTAAATTTAGATTATAGTGCATGTTTGTATTTATTTAAGTTGTGATGATTGTATATTTGCATAATTGCATCCATTATTCTTGTAATTGTACTATTTAGATACACAATTGCACAAATTAAATATGTAAATCATGATTAATATATATATATATATATATAATAATTAATTAAAAAAATCCAAAACCGCATATACTCCCGCATACCGCATATACTCTACAAGGTGACCTCTCCGAACGCATAACGCATACCGCTTTTTGAAACACTGGTTACCCCAATGCGACAGGGAAGGTCACTAGGCTCCTTCTCACCATAGGAACATAGGAAGCCGATGTACAAGTCCCACCTCCAAATGAGGGGGGTTGTTGCACTCAATATCAACATTATCAATATCATCATCATTATCAATATACGACAGTAATAATGGGCATGCAATTTATGTTTTCATGTTTTTCAAAATATAGTATAGAAAAACAGAAGACTAATCATAGGGAACAATAGCTCATCCAAGTAAATAGCCAAGTATACAGTCAAGAGATACATAAAAATATCTTCAATACAATCAAGGAGTTATATAATAGCGTACCTTTCACCGAGGATTTCGAGTATAGATCAATATCCGAGTCAATAGGTCAACCCTTCGAGTCAGATCCTAAAACACAATATTTGGATCAAGGGTCAAGATCAAGATATTTGGATATCATGTTTCAATATTCGAGATTAGGGTTACACTTTCCTTGGTCAACCTTAGGGTTAGGTCATCCACTTATGATTCATACTATATCAATATGTCTAACATTATTCAAGTGTCAAGAATATTTCAAGTGTGGATGACCTACTTAGGTTTTCTAGGATCACATGTGTAAACCCTAATTTTATGATCATTATCCAAGTCACCATCAAATGTCTAGATCATCATCATGATAGTTAGCATCATTGGAAATCAATATTAGATTGATGGATCAAATGTATATCAAGTGTGTTGTAAGATTAGATCCATCATCATAATATTAAGGTTAATCCCTAGTTCAATGTGCATGATTCACATTCTAGGGGAGATGAGTTACAAGATCAGATCTAAACTCATATTTAATCAAGTTTGGCTTCAAGATGATCATTAGAGTCAAATATCAGGATTTCAAGGGATTAATCACTAAAATAGTCATTTGACAAAATAAATAAGAAAGAGATCAAGATTTAAGTATATCAATGAGAATCGTTTGGAATCAGGTTTGAAAAGTATTTTTAAATGATTAATTGGATTTTTCTGATCAAGATTGACTATTTGTTCATCATTTTTGGAGTTTGGATGCATTTTCAATGATTAAAACGAGATCTAGGCATTTAAATGAATATTTTCCAGAGAGCGAGATAAATACCTTATTTCACGAAAGAGGTTGATCGTTGGATGTCGATTGGACGGCCTAGATCGTGCCACGAGGCTCACTGATCCAAAGTTCGGTTCAAGCCTTTGATTGCCCGAGTCAGACTCTAATAACTGGTTCATTGTGATTTGTTGGGTTCTTTTGGACCGGGTCCTATCTGCTCTGGACCAGCCGGTCTGGGGACTTATCTCCCTCACGCAGGTTCCCACGAGCAGGTAAGGTCACAACGGAGGTGCCGCCGGAGCTAAGGGGGTCGGGAGCTAGAGGCGTCCGCACAGGCAGGAAAGGTGCCGCCCGTGCTTGTTTCTCTCTCGCGAAGCAACATGGGGTGTTGATATGGGGAGAGTGGTTGAGAAGGGAGGACGCCCAAACTGGGCTGCTCGACGACGCCACACAACAGAGGAATGTCGGGGATGCAAGATAGGATACCTAAGGCTGAAAGGAAGAGCAAGACAGAGTCCCGTAGCTTGGTGTGGAGATTGCAAGCAAGACATACCCTTTTTATAGCATGGGGGGGTAGATTTTAGGGCAAACGAATCTTGCTCTTAGCCATGGCCGCCGGAGTGAGGTGGCTAGGCAAAGGGATCGTTTTGGCGGCACAAAAAGGCGAGAAACCCAGTCATAGTAGGGCTAGATCAGTTCGAAATGGTGAGACGGTCGTTTCTATTCACTTGGAATTTTGAATCGAGGTCAAGGGCGCGAGATTGCAAGTCTCGGCCATAAAGACACCTCCCCGCTGATTGCGGGAGGTTTATGATGACCTCGCGGCCACTGGATCAGGCCTGGATCCGCGAGACGCAGATCCAAGGGCCAACAGTCACCCCGGATCCCTTGTATGGATCGCTGACATGGCAAAGTCAAAATAAAAAAGGCAAATAAAAAGGGATTTCAACACATAAACTTCAATAATCCATAGAAAATTGTAGGATTGTCCAATAGTTCTCAAATTTGGATCACAACTTCACAAAAACGTGGAGAACCTTTAGAAAAAGTTTGAGAACAAAAATATGAAGTTTGATGGATTAATTTGATTATTTGGACAAAGTGATGATTGAATCTAAGTTGAGGTGTGATAATGTGTATAAAAACTACATTGATCACCATATTTTGTATTTGAGTTTCGAAATTGATTATGTAGCTAAGAAAAATAAATTGGGACCATGAGTGAACATAAAGATAGCAAAAGAGTAATTACTTTATCATTATGCTAAAATCCACTTTGTCACAGTATGCTTCTAAGATCTAGAGCATAGTTTAAATTTCTAGGATATTGTCGAAATTTCCACAATTATTTCCATACCGATGGCCATCGGACATCGAAATGCACCGTCGAAACGCACCGTCCATCGAAAATTTTGCTTTCTTTTTAGTATTCTATGGATTGCTTAGAGCATATTTGTTTTGCACATTTTTGTGTCTTTAAGTTTATACATCGTGCTTGCAAACTATAATGACTTAATTCATTGATTTCACCATTGAAAAATGACATTAAAATTCTCCATCAAAATCCCCATCGAAACAGTTCAGGGTCCTTCACTCACACATGAGACCTCTACCCCCACATATCCAACATGAAATATTATTGCATATTTGAGTAGATCTACACTAGTAGACAATTCTGGTAAATTTCATAAATTGATTCATTAATTTTTCCGTCAAAACATTAGGAACACATTTGTCGAAATTTCCATTGAAATTTCGGTAAATTTCTGTTTTTGTGGCCAGTGAAACGGCATCGAAATCAGACATTTTCTTCCTTGATCTAGAGTGACTTGCTTTTTTTATGATCACACTATCTAACATACTGAGGCATTTGACACTTCACCACATACTTTCCATGATTTCATGCCTCTTGAATTGGGAGATCCTGGAAGGACTACTAGTCTTCTCACAATTCTTGCACTTTGTTTTGTACATGATTCCTTGAACCATTTCATGGTGTTGCCTAATTTGTTTCACGTGACTCTCAAGTCTCAACACTATGATCTTAGATTCAGATCTTAAAGCCGTCTTCTCACAGTTGACAATAATAAGAATCATTTTGAGAAGGGATGTTGTCTCCATGCAGATTGTTTGTCTGTGGTTTGTGATCTCATTCCATTTTTCCTGGGAACATGAGCTTTTGTGGGTTGATCCCCCCTTCATTTGGTTACCCATACTTAATTGCGGTCAACTACTTTGATTTTGAAGAAGTTTTGGATTGTTTAGAAATTTCATGATCTAACCACATTATCCCTTCGTTCCAAGTAATGAAGATCTAAGCAACATGAACCCTCTTGAGATATTAATATCAGGCTAGAGTGTGTAGAACTCTTTGGTATTCATTTATGACTTTATAATCTTCATGGTCCTCTAACCTCTTTTTATAAATTTAATATATCTATACCTAGACTTATTATCATTTGCAATAAAAGGATTCATAAATAATGCTAACGGGAGAGGTGGAACCCCAGCAATACCCGAAGAGCAATATACATGTGTCTCCATATGGTAACCATGGTTTACAATTTCGGTCAAAATCTCAAACTTTTGGTTTCGACAGGTATCAGACATAGAAACCCACCTCCTTGGGAATAGGTAAGTAAAATTTCGAAATTTCGACAATTTTTTTTGCGAGGGGGGGGGGGCAAAATTGACAAAATACAACAATTTCGATGGAAAAAGGCCAGTTTGGGCTTGCACTTCGCGAAACACAATCGAAATGGATTTACAATTTTGAAAAACAACTGTCCAAAGCCTGCTGCGCTTGGTGGGTCACTTCTTTAGTGATTTATTGGCATTTTCTTGCTCTTGAAGGTTTTGTTCTTCAAATCTAAGGTAAGCTTTCCCTCTCTCCTTCCCATCTACATCTATTTCTTCCACTCTGACCCCATCAATCTTGATAAAAAGATAATTCCAAAATTGCAAGTTGCAAGTGGACTACAAGTTAAACTTAAGGATTTTAAAATTATGTTATAAATACATATATCTATGATTTTTTTTTATATATCCTATTTATCAAAGATAGTAGATAAAATCTCCAAATGATCTTTATGGAAGTTTTTCTTTAACGCCATCTTCATATATATTGTTCAACACTTAGCAAATGCTAAATTTATTAATAAATATTTTTTTTATCAGAGATGACTTTTGTAACAATAATTTACCACTATGCAATACTTTGAATTTTTTTGGGTCACCCAAAGAATCCTTCCTCTTTTTATTTTTTAATTTTGAAAATAGAAACGAAATAGTATCAGCATGGGAGAGAATCTGAGATAATTCCGTCATAAGGGCAGTCACACAAGACTGCAAGAGAAAGACTATACAAGACTATAGAGTATAGAAAGAACAGGGCAGGAGAGAAAACCAAGAAGCATGGCTCAGATCAATGAAGACCCGGAAGAGGCTTCAAAATAAATGTATCTTTATACTGCAACCTTGCCTAAGAGCAAATATCCACTTTGTGGCCAAGGCCTTCAAGAAGAATAAGAATCAAATATGTATCATCTTAACATATTGTAAAAGTCCAAATAATCAGAAGCTCATCTATGCCATATCAACTTTGAAACTGAGAAACATCTGCACACGATTCTGAGAACAAAAAGCTAATTGTCATGAAGAAGCAAAAGAGCCACATCAGGAAGCAAGAAGGATCGAGACACTGAAATGAATATACTTCCTAAAAGGAATCAAAACAGAAAATCTGAGGATCAGGGCCCGTTATAACCAAGAAGTCAGACAGGATGAAAAGCTATCACATCATTATTGATGATATTTCAGAGCAAAGCTGAGTTTTTGTAGCTATTTTCATGCACTCTTCTATTTCTTTCAAGCTAGCAATGATAAAAAATATATAAGCAAACACCTTTCTACTTTCCATTTTTGAAGGCAGTAACATCAGAACAGCACCTCGGCACCTCAGAGCAGAAATCTTCAGATTGGGCAAGGCCCCATATAGACAGAGTAAACTCACAATAGAAGAGAATATGAGATGAATCTTCATAACCATTTTTGCATAGAAAACAGATGGAAGCAAGAGAAATGCCTCTTCTTTGAGCATGATCCGAAGTTGGCAACTTGTTGTGGCCAGCTTTCCAAGCATGGAAAGCACATCTCTTTGCCACTTTAGCACTCCAAATCCACTTAAAGATTTCAGACTCAGTTTGTTTAGATCTAATTGCATCCCAGGCATCTTTGAGACGGATAGAAGACTTACCACAGAAATTCAGTTGATCCACACTATGGAAAGGAATGTCAATGGACTTGAGAAAATTAGATAAGCACTCAGAACTTCTAGAAGAAGGAATATACCATTGATCATCTCTAATCACAAAACTTAACAAATAGTCCCTATGGAACCCAGTTTTAATGTGAATATCTTGACCAAAGAATTCAAGCAGTTTCTTTCCTTTGACCCAAGGATCAAGCCACAATCGTATAGTGTCACCCTTCCCAATATTAAAACTAATAAATTGGAAAAGAGAGTCCCTGACTTTGAGATTATTATTGAATAATCAGGAATGATTTTAAGATTCCTCAATCGACCAAAAGATGAGCAATTTAAGTATTTTTCACTGATCCATTTTACCCAGAGAGTCTTTCTTTCTTGCTATATCCCAAGCATTAACAAGGATACAAGCTTTAGCCATATCTCTACTCTTCCTCAAGCCCAACCCTCCTTTCTTAGGACAGGTGACAGTATCCCATTTGACCAAGTGTATCGGATTTCTAGTTTCACAATGGCCCCATAGGAAATTCTTGCGGAGTCTGTCAATATCGTCAAGTAGAAACCAGGGAATGGGGAAGGAAAACGACCAGTGTAAATGCAAATTAGCAAAGGTTGATTTAGTCAGCTCTAGTCTCACAACTATGAACAAAAGTTTAGATTTCTAAGACTCGAGTTTCTTTTTGATTTTATCCACAATAACCAAGCAATGATTATTGGAGAGTTTACCTAAGAATAGAGGAAATCCCAGATACTTAAAAGGAAGAAGTTTCTCTGAAATGCCCAATAAGCCAAAAATAGTATCCTTGTCAGAACCTTTGCTAAAGAAAACAACACTCTTGCTATGATTAACACGGAGCCCAGAAATTTGACCAAAGAAGTCCATAGTATTCTTAATGCAGCAGGCACTAGTTACATCGGCTTTGGAGAAAATCATAAGGTCATCTGCGAAAATAAGATGAGAGACATGCAAATTTCTTGAGGAAGCTAAGGGACTCAGAGCATTGTCTTTAACAACTTGTTTGAATAACTCAGATAAGCCCTGCATGGCAATAGCGAAGAGATAAGGGGCCAAAGGGTCCCCTTGCCTAACACCATTAGAAGGCAAAATATAGTTTGAAGACTCCCCATGAATCAAGACTTGATAAGAATTAGTATTAAAAATTTCTTCGATCCACCCTATCCAGATAGTTAGGAACCCCATCTTATAGAGAATAGAATCTAAGAATTTCCAATTTACACCGGGTATCCTGATTCAACTATATGGCCAAGTGAGGCTGATATTGATTGAATTGTGGCTAAACGTCATGTACCGGTGACCTCTTCGATCTGCCCTCCACAATTCCAATAGATTGGGGAGAGAATTCCTTCGTAAGCTTTTGAAATGTCAACCTGTATGCACATTTTGTCTTTTGATTTGTTAAAATCATGATGAATCTCATTAGATAAAAGAATAGTGTCCTTGATATTCCTCCCCTTAATGAAAGCACATTGATTAACATCAATTATAGAAGGAAGAATAAGTTGAACACGATTGGCAATAATTTTTGAAATCATTTTATAAACCACATTGCATAGTGCAATGGGTTGCCAATTCTTGATATCACAAACATCAGAACTTTTAGGAATAAGAGTAATAAATGTGCGATTGGCTTCTCTCAAGAGCTTACCATTCTTAAAGAAATCTTTAATCGCAAAACTAATATCATTACCTACAATAGATCAAGTTTTCTTAAGGGAGAGCCATTGAAACATCCGGGCCAGGAGCTTTGTCTTCTTTAAAACTCATTATATCTTCATCAATATCCTTATGAGACACATCAGCTATAAGGATCATCTTTTGCTTGCTATTGAGACAAGCACCAGAACAATTTGACGACCACGCAGAACCAGGAAGATCAGAATTGAAAAGATTAGAATAGAATTCAGTGACATGATACTTGATGTTGACAAGATTGTGACCGAGAGATTCATCTCATTTGATTTCTTTATCTTCTAGTTTTCATCAAAGCATAAAAGAATCTAGTATTGGAATCTCCTTCTCTTAACCACTAACCTTGGATTTTTGTCTCAGGAGAGATTCCTCATGCTCACTAGCAATTCTTGCAATCTCCCGAAGGTGCCTTAATATTTCTGACTTTACCAATCTTTACAGAAATAATCTTATGATCACTAACAATATTAGAGATAATGTTACCATGCACGTCGACATTAACATTTGGTTGATCAGAATTGAAAAGAACCTTCTCAATCTTAGAAGTGCCAAAATCATCACCTGCCTGGTGATTATCCCAGGTGAAGAAAGGACAAGCCAGGTCCAGCTCGAAAAGAACACAGTCTAACACAATTATTGAAATCTTCCATAAATTTGATGGAAGGAGGATTTCTTCCAATTTTTTCATTAGATTTCCTAATTGCGTTGAAGTCTCGCAGGATAAGCCAAGGTCCATAGAGCTGTTAGTTTGAACAATAGAATCCCGTAGCTGGACCCTGTAAACATCTGGATAGTGACCATACATGGCAGAAATATAGAAGACAATATCATCGACAAAAACTTTAACATGAATCAACTGGTCAAACTCCAAGATTTTTGTGATAGAACATGAAGATTCATCCCAAAGAACAAAGATCCTACCTAACACTTGAGAATCGTAATTTGAAATCCAGTTATACTGAGGGAAATGATTGCTCATTGTCTTGGCAACTTTATCTGTTCTAAGTATTGTTTCATTTAGAACAATAATATCACAATGAAGCCTACCCAACTCCTCCTGGACTCCCTTTAATTTATTGTTGATACCCCTAACATTTCAGGAGGAGATGTGCATAGAGTCAATCATTGGGACCTTGGGCTGTAAAGCTGTCAGCCTCAACAAACAAGTCTTCATTGATTACTTCTAGAACACCAGAACTGTTATGCATAGGAGAAAACCCTGAAGTAGACAGATGATGGATTATACCAGAGGAAGACTTCTGTATAATCTCAGAAGGAGAATGCATCTTCTTACTAAGGGTTCCCTGACTTTTAAGAGAGTTCAGAGAAGAATTGCTTTCTAAGAAGACATGAATAGGAGAGGACGGAATAGATCTCTTACCCCCTTTTCTGTTACGAAACTCTTCAACAAGTTCAACATTATGCTTGGTTCCCACTTCGTTAAGTGAAGGAATATTTCCTTTGCAGACTTCACAACCAGGAGACTTCGAAGAACTAGGCACGGAATCATTAGGACAACCCTTTGACACCCATATCTGCTTAGGCACGATCACATTCAAGACCTATTCTTTTTTGGCTTGCAAATTATCATGTTCTAGGAAATAGGAACAACAACCATCATCGTGTCCAAAGTAAGAACATATACCACAAACCGTAGGAATCCATTCATAAAGCAATTCTAACTTCTGCAAATCACCCACATCGCTTTCTAACAATATATGCTCAGGGAATTCTGAATACTTCAAATATTAATTACATATAACTTTAGAGCTTAAAAATGAAAAATATATATAAAAAATTTAGAATTTTTATGTATTGTTGTTTACTTACATACATCAAGTTTCAACTGCTTATGGAAATAATATATAGTTAAATGTATTCAATTGATATATTCAGTATGTCAGACTATTAGTATCAACTAAATTTAAGTAATCTGTTCCTATTTTATGAATAATTTTATGCTTAAATTGATAATACGTTTAGTATTTTCACTCTTTGATCATCTGTAGCATAAGCTATAAAGTATCAATTGAAATTTATCATTGATGTGGTGATCTATATAAAAATTCCTTCATTACGTTATTGAAAATGTCATCTAAATCCCCATCAAAACAGTTTTGAATAATTTCACTCACACCTGTAGGAAACCCCCCATCCAATACCGACATATTATATTATTGCTTAGTTAAGTGTATTTGTGTATGTAGATCATCTTGGTAAAATTTTGTGCAGGCCGGCCAACTGTGCGCTTTAACCGGTTCCCGGGTGTGCGGGGCGCTCGGGGCCCGAGAGTTTTACGCTGTCTGGGGGGGGGGTAGGTCACAAAAGTGGCGCTTCTATGGGGACGGTTCTCTCGATAATCATTTTTTTTTTGTAAATTAATTTCTTTATTTGATCGTCGAAATCTTGTGTCGACATGGGTGGCAATGTTGAAATTCGGTCAAAATTTCTATAAATTTCTGTTTCTGAGTCAGACTGGAAACGACGTCAAAATTGAAATTTTAAACAATGATGGTAACAGAGGAATCAAAACCTTCAAACATAACTAAAAATCCAGGAGAAGATTACAAAAGGGATGACTACGCTTTGAAAGGCACATGTGATCTTCCATAGAGAGTGCAATTTTTGCAAATTTTCACAGAAGCATGGAGTTTTAACTTTTAAGAAGGGCTCTTATAGAGCATCCTATGCATCTAAAATTGAAAGTTGGCTCAGAGGGATATGGCAACACTGTAAATTGGCTAAACTTGTGAGTTGTGATGCTTTCTGGTTCTAGTGAGGGTAATCGGAATTTGGTTTGAGTTTCGTAGGTTTTCCATTGCTTTTGTGTATTTCAGATGCTTAGGCAAGGTAATAGGGTGGATCCTAGATTGAATTAGGGCTTTTCCTTCAATTTTGAGGATCTATCTCATCTTATTTCTTTTGCTTTTTCATAGCACATATCATCACGAAAGAATGGTATTGCCTTAGAAGCTACATTACCAATTTTCTAGACGATTTACATTGCTGGAGCCTTGAAAACTAATTTACATATGATGGTATCAAATATTACATAGTAGTGAAATCTAGAGAATCACTCCTAACTATGATTACCTATCTGAATTAATTTTAGCTTGTTCGAGCTACTTTTATAGAACGTCTTGCATCCAATGTGACATTATCAAGGTTCTTCTGGAACAAATACTCCTGATTGTTGTAGCAGTTGCAACATAGTCAACAGAAGGAAAAGATGTCACACTAGCGGATAGGAAGAATGGACACTTCCCGGAGGCTGCCGTGTCCGTGTCCAACACGTGTCCAATATGGACACACCATGGACATACCTGGACACGTGGCAGGAATGCCTCTGGCGAGTCCACTTTGAATATGTTAATTGCAATCCTGAATACGGCTTGAACACTCTGTGGACACATCCCAAGACTCGCCTTCCCAACCCACTTAAGCCTAAGTATATGAAAGAACCCAATCCTTCTTCAAATGCTGCCTCCTGTCCTCCACTACTCCTTGCCCTACTAGCATCAGGTGGTTAAGCTTCAGCTGCTACAAGAAAGCCATCGACACCCTTCTTTAGCAACTATAGTAGCCATCATCTGGCAATATCATCTCCACCAACTGTTGCAGCATTTTAGGGAATGCCACATCAACCACAAGGAGGAAAATAGTTGGATACATCGACTTCTCTTCCAGTTCCATGTAACTTTTCCAGTTAGATTCTCCACCTTCTCTTCCAGTTTCATGTAACTCTTCCTTCTTTGCTTATCCCCCACATCCTCTTCATACCTCTTTTTGTCCTCTTCTTTTTCTACTCTAAAGCTGTAGTAACTGCAAAAATATTCCTTGACCACTACTTTTCCTGCTTCTCTATGTCTGCCTCTCCCTCATCTACTTTTCCTTCCCCCCTCCTGTTCCTCTTCTCATTCCTACCCCTCCTCTTTTTCAATTTGAATGTGGCATCAGCTGCAACATGTTTGTGTGTACATATAGCATATTATACACATATAGTTCACATTACCCCGTTGATAATCTATTTTGATCATTTTGTTTGTGTATACATATAGCATATTATGCCATTATATGTGCTACAAATATATGTATTTATTTATATATTTTTTGTGTCCAGTGCCGTGTCCGTGCCCTTGTCCTATATCTTTGGAATTCCTCCTGTCCCGTGTCCGTCTCCATGCTTCCTCGACTAGCAGTAATACGTGGGTTCCCGAATTTACTTTTGGACTATGGTAATCCTAACTTTATAAGTTATTGTGAAGCTCCTTCTTTAAGAACCATTAAAGATTCTGTGTGCAATTCTTAAACACACAGTACATGCATTCTAGGACTAAAAGTCTAAAAGTTCAAGAATTTAATGCTCTGACTGGTGGTGGAAACCGGAGATTTAGGCACATCCAATGAATGCTGTCATGATGTTTTTAACATGGACACACCAAAATTGATTTCAAATGGTCTTGAATCTTAATGCTAGATGCACACTGATGTCAAGACCTTAGGCTTCATAGATGACATGTGCAACGGTGCAAGGAATATGACTCATTTATGATTGGGTGGGGGGGCGGGGAGTACTAGAGAACGCCAGACCTGAGACCACTTGTCAAAGAGAGAGCAGAGCTCACCAAATATGACAAAGGGATCAGATCTGTCTCAATAAATTATAAACCTACAAGTCTCGTCTCTATCTTAATGGGATATAAGAAATACAATTAAAGTCCTCTTCTTTATTCCATACACATCTGATGTAGAAAAGGAGCCTGGTTGGGCAATAACCTACTTCTTCTTAGAGCAATCTGAGCTCTGTTAGAAATGTGTAGATGTTGCTCTTCACCAACACTACCATTTTGCTAAGGGCCTGTTTGATTAAGTGTAGTCGGACGACAAAGTGCGTGTTTGACATACTTGTTGAGGCGGCCGACTAGTCGCCGACTGGTCGCTGGGAGGGGTACCGACTAGCCAACCGCCTAAATTGGGTTGCGGCTTGTCGCCCACCCAGCCGACTAGCCCGACTGGTCGGCCCAATACCCGACTGGGTGGCCGCTTAGTCACATATGGGCTTTTAATTTTTTTTTTTCATTTTTTTCATGTTTGACTATTTTTGTCTGTTTTTTACCATCATTCGATTTGAATATCAATTTCATTCACACTGCACTACTTTATCATATACCTCTATTTATAGTTACAACAATTTAGCAAGTACTAAAAATCAGAATTTAACAATGGTATGTCACTCTTCTATTTCTAATTATACTTGTTGAACTCTAATACATTAAATCGCCTTCATTGCAAATAGTTTATGGTGTTTTATGACATTATTTACCAAATATGGATTATTATATGCTTGGATATATGCTTATGTTAGTGAATTTATATAATGTATTGCATATAACTATATGTACTTCAGTAATATTATGTATATATTATACCTACGACTGGGCGACCGACTAGTCGACTGGTCGACGACTAGTCGGCTGGTTGCCAAGCCAGGAAAGGTGACCGACTGGCCGCCTTGACAAGTATGGTGTTTGATGTACATTTTTACATTGCGAACTCTCTAAACTACACCCCACTACACCCAACCAGACTAGCCCTACAGGTGACACCTCCTGTCACTCAGAGTTACAGTGACCAGGCCCACATTTTGCACACCCACATCGTTCTTACCATATAATCGGTGTACCTAAAGTCGGTATCACAAAAAAGTTTATTATGATATGTTATGAAAATCTTATCTGGGTATAGCAGCTTTATTGTTACTAAAATGAAATATGAGAATGGCAACTCTGGACAGTCTCACATGTTGATATTTTCATGCCTTGTCTGAAATGCTACACATTGTAAGTAATATAATGGCTATACAGGGCAAGGAGGAAACAATATCATAAATCTGTCTAATAATTAGTCTCGCTGTCAAACTCATATTTAGGGTGCATTGGTAGTAGTTTGGCATCTCATAGAAATGCGGCTGGCTGTTGTTTGTTAAAAATGCCATTCATAATGCAGTTGATGCGCCATTAATTTCTTTCTTCCGGCCTCTCTTCTTTTGTTGAACTCCATATCCATCCATCAGATGTTGCATCCAGTAAGTATCTATGGCATGACAATTTAGGTTCATCTCTGTAATAGTATTTTTTAAATGCGTGTATCTTAATTAAATTTGATTCTTCAAATATAGATGATTCCTTCTGTTTGCAAACTTTTGTTTTATGAAGCTGATGTTTCATGCTCTTATTGAATGCCACTCATATTCCTTTTAAATGACACTCTACTTACTTTAATACCTTGGAAATTATTTCAGCCTGCAGAGGTGAAAGAGCTTGTCACCATTCCATCTCATATACGGTTTTGGGGTATAGACTCGGGAATTCGGCACAGGTAAGCTGAATTGAATTCGTTAATGTATATTTAACTGTTTTTATAACAAGATTCTAGTTCTCAAATGTCTAGATCTTGTCTTAGTTATAAAGGCGCCAACCTAGGCGCCTCAAAACTAGATGCCCAGCCTATTAAATGCGTTAAGTGGGCATCTAAGCCTTCTAAGCCCAAATTAAGCCATTTAAAGGCTAAATTAGCATGAATTGAGTCTGAATTTGGTCAAAGTAGATCACCTTAATCCATTTTACAGTTGAAATAAGTCTGTTTTAGGCAAAATCAGGTCAAATTTTGGCAAATTAGGTCTGATTAGGGGGAAGTACGTCCAATTTGGGGAAAAAATAGGTCTTCTTTGGGGAAATTTGGTCTGATTTTGCCAAATTAGGTGTCAGTTAGGTAAATATAGGGTAAATTAGGGAGAGTTAAGGTCTAAGAAGTTTATGCTATGCAAAACCAGGTTAGATTTAGGTCAAATTAGGTCAGATTAGGTCCAATTTAGATCAAGATAGGTCAAACTAAGGCCAATCAGGTCTACTTAGGTCATGTTCGGTGTGGTTTAGGTCAAACATAAATATGTCCTGCTGCCATGTCCATGTTTCTTATTTCAGAGGATAAAATTCAGTCATGTCCTACAACTCCTGCTTCCACATCTACTATCGTAGTAGTACTTCTATTTGCATATATTCTTCTTTTTCTGACTTCATGCTCCTACATCTGGAAAAGCTACTGCTGTTTGCATGTCTGCAAATAAAATTTCTTGATCTCTTGTTCATCCCCATAAGTCTCCTTTCACACCTCAAGCACTGCTGTTTTTAGTTGTGTTTTTCTAACTTCATCTTCCCACCTCGTGTCTCCTCTCCTGCTGTTTTGCTTTTACTTTTCTCACTTCTTGCATGTCATTTTGCATTTTTTCTGTTTTCTTTCTCCTTCAATTCCAAATTATCTCACTCCTACTGTTATTTCTTTTTTCTTCCTCTTAGTTCTCCTGTTGAAACCTCCCAACAGTTGTCAATGCAAGTCAGGCATGTAACACAAATTAATAAGCATATATATACAAAATAGCTTGTAGTATCATATGTATGAATATACAAATATGCAACTGAAAAAATAAAAAATAATAAAAACTCCCAGAAAAGCCTAGGCGGCGTAGGCGCCCATTGGGTGGGACTCGCCGCCTAGCCGCCTTGACAAGTATGGATCTTGTATGTTAACTGATCAATTGATTGCCTTTCTTTCTCATGGCTATCGATCAACTCTTAAGTTGTTGTTAGCATGTGATCTAAACCTCTTGCCCAACTCATCTTCTTTTGTACAATACTAACTTTGGAATCAATATTGGCACTTTTGAACCCTGGACTTGAAATGAACAATTTGATTTGCTTATCCATGTCAATTCTTGCATTATACTGATCAAACTCTGTGACAGTGTTGGTGGCAAAGACTATGGTTCTGTTAGGATAGGCACATTTATGGGCCGAAAGATGATAAAGTCTGCAGCAACTGAAATGTCACGCCATTCACAAACTAATGGGTATGGGGTCGCTCATGCTGAGGATAAACCTAATGATGAATATGATGATGATGGCATTGATCTTCTAACAGCTGAGGCTTCACTAGAGTACTTGTGCAACCTGTCACCTCACAGGTATTGCCTCATTTGTATATTTATGGTTTCTGCTTTATTTTTTCTGATATCACCAGGCTTACCTAGTATCTACAACACGCTTTATATTTAAACAACCTGAGATGCAGTTCACTACTTTCTCACAATAATAATATTCTAAACATCATACATCTTTAGATGACGAATCGAGTGAGATCCAGTTTTCACCTGCAGATTTAGATGCCTGCTTAATTGTTATGATGGGGAAACATAGAATTACGGTGCATTTTACATAGAATGTATTTCCTTTGTACAGATATTTAAAGGAATAACATGGTAGGACCCAAACTCTAAAGTATAATCTGGATCGTAAATAGCTGACAGTAGAAAGTTTCCGTAATTCTTATATTCAAGATTGCTCTACTCTCTGATATATCGGAAGAGGAAATAAGGGAAGTGGAAAAAACTGTAATGGGTCTACTACACTTAGGCCCATATTACAAAGAACTGACTTAACACAAATAAAGACATAATATATATATATATATATATATATATATATATATATATATATATGTGTGTGTGTGTGTGTGTGTGTGTGTGTGTGTGTGTGTGTGTGTAGATGGAGCACAAATGTCTGTTGTGCCCAGCTTACAACAATTTTTAAAGTCTCTTTCTAGAAAGAGGCTCGGTGAAGATGTCAACAACTTGTTCTTCAATAGGCAAAAAGGGAGTCGTGCCCATCTTAGCCATCACAACATCTCGAAGGAAATGGCAGTCCACCTCAATGTGTCTGGTCCTTTCATGAAAGACCAAATTGCTTGCAATGAAGGTTGCTGTCCCATAATCACATTACATTGGAATAACATATGTTATAGGAAACCCAAAACCAGAAAAAAGGAATTTCGTTTGCAGAAGCTTGCAAGTATATGCCATTGCACAATACTCAGATTCAACGCAAGATCTAGAATTAAATTGTTCTTCGAGCCACACCAGATACCCACAGAGGTAGATCTCTTGTTAAATTTGCTACCTGCATAATGTGCATCAGTATAGACAACATCTATGTGCTCATTCCTTTTATAGAACAATCCCTGGTCAAGTGCATTCTTCAAATATCTCAAAACACAACAAGCTGCATCCCAGTGACTTTGTCTCAAGAAAAATGTCCTTGCAGGAAGTTGGGGGTTGGGGCAACAACTTGTGATGGACACACCATGTCTGAGGATTACACATATGTGTCACGTCGTGTCTTTATGGGACACCGTGCTTCACAACAGTAGTCAGGGCAACAACTTCTGATGGACATGCCGTGCTTGAGAATGACACGCCGTGTCAAGCTGTTGAATGCTGTGCCTTGGATAGGGCACACCGTGCTTCACAACAGTAACTCGAGGCGGAGAAGGAAGAGAAAAACACGCCATCTTGTTGGGATAAAGTGATATGTCTTGGATGGACCCGCCATGCTTCTCAGTGGAGAAGAGAAGTGGTAGAGCAACACGCCATGTCTATAGGAGACATGATGTGTCCGACGCCATAGAAGCACAAAGAAGGTAAATGATCGACCCAAATCAGAGGAAAAATGTGGGAATCATTGTGGATCTCCACAGGGGTGTAGGATATGATAGAAGAGTCCAATCACATTAGAAAACGATATGCAAACCCTTATAGTTGGTGGTCATGGATGGCCACAAAGAAGTAGCCATACGACTTCCTAAAAAGTCAATCTTCAGGGTATAAGATTGTTGTTAAGATTGTAGACTGTGCCACTAGATCCTCTTGTTGTGGAAGAGGAGTACATTAGAAGGGAGGGAGACTTTCTTTAGGTATAATCAATAGAGGCAGTGATGTCTGGAGTAGAAGATGGAGACAATAATGGCTGAGGGAGAAGAGCAACGTGTGTTACGAACGACTTGAGTTTGAGGAGATGGCGGTGGTGACATGTCCTGCTCTGATACCATGTAAAACGTTTGTACTAATTTTAATATTCAAGGATAGACTACCCCTCTATTATATTTAGGAAGAAGAAACAAGGGAAACAAACAAAACCCTTATGGGCCTACTATACAAGGTACATATTACATAGAAGTCAATAAACAGAAATGAAGAAATGCAATCAAGATTATATATATACCTATAGATATCTATACCTGCCGTCTTTGAGCTCTACAACGATAAGGCTTCAACTTAATGTTGTTAATCAAATTTGTTCCTGCAAGTTTCAGTTGTTAAATGAAGGTTAAAAATAAAAAAATTCTTTACTCTTATCTTCTTATGCTGCAACCCTGTTTCTTACCCACAAGGGGTGTGAGAAACACTGACAACATTGCCTGCAAGCCATTTGTTCCACTCTTGTGTGACATCTGATTTCTCTCCTTTTGTCTCATTTCTTATTTTTTCTCTCCCGCCCCTTCTTCCGTAATGTTAAAAATTGTCAAGGCTTAGATATTGTTATATCCATGGAACTAAATGTCATCGACATGGGGCAAAATTTTGCCGATATTGTCGATGTCGAATCCACGACAACATCCTCATTCCACAATATCCTCGACATTTTGTCGAAGTTGTCGACATTTCCCCATATGTCGACGAAGTTGACCTAAGTCCATTCAAAAATTCCACAATGTCCTCGAAATCTGTTGAAGTCATCGAAGTTGGCGACATTTTTCTGGTGTTTTGCTGAGTTTGCTGTGTGAGGGGGAAAAAGTGTTGGAGCTTGAGGTAAGATGATTTTGATGTTATTTTTTACTATTCTAAGCTAATAGTAATAGACCGACCCTCTGTTTGCTAAATCTACCATAGATTTACACCATTTTTATGTAGTTTGTTTATTGTCACAAACTTTATATATGGAAGATATCTGTCGTTTGGAGACGACTGTATGTAATCGTGTATTCATCTACATATGTAAACCTATATGGATGGCTATATGTAAACATATATTGTGTTTTTTAGCTAGACTTGATGAAATTGTCGATTTTCATCACAAAATGACTATTTTTAGGTTAATTTTTTTCGAAGTTGCATCAAAGTTTGGTTGTAAAAATCCTCGACATTTCCACAAACTTCCATGTTCAAACCTGTCAAAGTCGGCTCGAAGTCAAAGTCATGTTCCATGGTTATATCCACTTCTAAACGATCCTTATGTCTACATGAACTCAAATATTTCTTCCTAATGGCGACTTAAAGGAGAATTGCATAGAGAAACCATTGCATTTGTTTCTCAAAGGTAGCATCAACTAGTTTGATATCTTGTCATATCTTCCTTGTTCATTAGGCTAGATTAGGCTAAATGAACTTAGCGAAATTGTGGTTCGCTTCAAGATGACAAAATGTGATGTCAACATTACTTTAAGCATACAATCCGTATTCCTCATAATAGTCAATGTGGATGACAATTTCATTATAATTTAAAAGATATAAATGACCGGATCATTGTAAGAGATTGCTCAACAGAAAAGGAAATATTTTTGGCTTACTATTAGTATAACTAGCAAAAATTCTTTGTACTCCTTCCCTTCCTGTTTTATATTCTCCTCCCCTGCTTCCTGTTTGTACTCCTTCCCTTCCTGTTTTATATTCTTTTTTACTGCTGCTGCTATGGACCTCTTCTTCTTTGCTGCTGTCCATTCCTTGCATCCTCTTCCCCTGCCTCCTCCTCGTCCTTTGCTGCCATCTTCACATGCCTTCTTTTTCTTCTTTTTTGCTGCCGTCTTCCCCTGCCTTCTTCTTGCTGTCCTCCCCCGCCTCCTCGTTCTCCTCAAGTGAAAATTCCTAGGAATATGAATGATAATATGTATGTATGTATGTGTATATATATGTATATATATACACACATATATATATATAAATAAATTATATAAATATATGTTTATATATATATATATATATATATATATATATATATATATATATATATATATATATATATATATATATATATATATATATATATATATATATATATATATATAGAGAGAGAGAGAGAGAGAGAGAGAGAGAGAGAGAGAGAGAGAGAGGCTAGAATACACTCGAGTGTACAGATCGCACGGAGACACTCAAGTGTGTTTGCATATCAAGACTATTTTTTGCAAGATGTAAACCATTGATCTTCACTGTCACACTATAATTATGCTACATACAAATTTTGAGCCCATTTGAATGAGTGTAAGTCACTCATTCGAGGGCAACAAAATCGACGCGCGAAACTAATTTGAAATGCATAATTTTTGCGGTCTTTATGACATGACCTACAAATGTCCAATTGTGCACACTCTAGTTTTTCATGATGCAATATTTTTTTCAAAAATCTAATCCATTGATCTTCTTAAACATCTTGTGAATAGCTCATATACAAAATTTGAGCACATTTGGACATTTGTAGGTCATGTCATAAAGACCGCAAAAATTATGCATTTCAAATTAGTTTCGCGCGTCAATTTTGTTGCCCTCGGATGAGTGACTTACACTCATCCAAATGGGCTCATGTAGCATAATTATAGTGTAACAGTGAAGATCAATGGTTTACATCTTGCAAAAAATAGTCTTGATATGCAAACACACTTGAGTGTCTCCGTGTGATCTGTACATATATATATATATATATATATATATATATATATAGTCAGGCTAGAATACACTCAAGTGTACAGATCACGTCGTACACCCCAATGGTGTTTGCCTATCTAGACCATGTTTTTCCAAAATCTAATCCATTGATCTTCATGGTTACAATAATAATAGGTCACATACAAAATTTGAACTCATTTGGATGAGTGTAAGTCACTCATCCAAGGACAACAAAATCAACGCACAAAACTAATTTGAAATGCATGATTTTTGCCTCCTTTAGATGCACGACCTATAAGTGTCCAAATGAGCTAAAATTTATTATATAGTATGGTCTTATGATAATTAAGAAGATCAACGGTTTAGATTTTTCAAAAATTTACTGCATCTTCAAAAATGACTGAGGTGTACGGTGCCTCCGGTACACTCGAGTGTATACTAGCCTGACTCTCTCTCTCTCTCTCTCTCTATATATATATATATATATATATATATATATATATATATATATATATATATATATATATATAGAAAGAGAGAGAGAGAGAGATGGAAACACACCTGTGTTGACCTCAATGGAGTCTCTCCTCTGTCAGGTGTTCTTTCAAATAAGTTTAAAACAAATCAGGCAGTTGGTGATGCCGCTGCGCAAAAGGTACAAAAACATGGTGCAGTTTGTATGGCAAATCACCATCAGTTTTTGCCTTTTTCTTTTGATACCTTTGTAGTACTTGCTGATTATGTAGCATCTCTTCTGCAGCTCCTTCAACACGTCACCAATAGGAACCTTATGCTACCATATTCTTTGTTTTATAATTTTGTCTTTAGATCTATAGCCTTTGCCATCTAGAAAGGACTGACAACCCAATTTGTTGTCTGTGCTTCTGTAAAGGCTTTTTTTTATAAAATTAGTATTGCATTATTTATACAGAATATGAAGAATATATATATATATATATATATATATATATATATATATATATATATATATATAGAGTCAGGCTAGAATACACTCGAGTGTACAGATCACACGAATACACTCAAGTGTGTTTGTATATCAAGACTTTTTTTACAAAATGTAAGCCGTTGATCTTCACCGTCATACTATAACTAGGCTACATACAAATTTTGAGCTCATTTGGATGAGTGTAAGTCACTCATCCAAGGGCAACAAAATCGACGCGCGAAACTAATTTGAAATGCATAATTTTTGCGGTCTTCATAACATGAGCTATACATATCCAAATGTGCTCAAATTTTGCGTATGAGTTGTTCACGAGATGTTTAATAAGATCAACGGATTAGATTTTCAAAAAAAAATATTACATCATGAAAAACTACTTGAGTGTATTCCACTCCGGATACACTCGAGTGTATTCTAACCTGACTCTATATATATATATATATATATATATATATATATATATATACATACTAATGAAACAATAAGAAATAAAATAAAAAATTCCTAGGAACATCTAGGCCTCCGCCTAGGCTGTCTGGGCACCCATGGGAGACACCTAGATGAATGTACAACCATGACCAAACCATGTCTTTTCTCTTTAAATTGATACTATGCTTCTTGTGTTTTAATGTATGTAGCAGTATTTGATTTGCTAACTGATCGTGGTGGTGAAGTTATGCAGTTGTATACTTGGATAAGTTTTTAACATGTAAAGCGGTATCTTTATGAGTGCTAACATAATATTCAATATTATAGATTTTTGTAATCAATTTCTTAATTTTTCGTGTATTCAACCATACACACAGATGCATACATATGTATGTATGTACGTCTTAATATATCTTCTCTCTCTATATATATGTGTGTGTGTGCGCGCGCTTTAACTGGTCAGACTACTAGTTGTACTAGCTATCTGCTATCTATGAACTAATAGCTTCACCGATTTGCTCATCGGTTCAATCACCACTTTAATATATCAAACCACCAGTTAGACTAATGAACCATGAAATAGTTCGCTTTGTCGGTTTGCTCTCCGATTTTGTCATGAAAACCTTGGATCTAAGTGAATGTAAGCTATCACATCAATGTTGACTAATGATCTAAGTAAATAGACGAGCATGGAATCAATAAGGCTTCTCATTTGCCTACTGCTTTTCCTTAATATTTGATGAATCTGCTTCGCACTAGTCAGGTACTATTTTAGTAAAGGATCTATTTTGTTAATGGTAGCTCAGATATAGAACAACATGAACGCAATCCTTTAGGTTATATCTGTGAACTTTTATGAGCATCCCCTATCAAAGTTCTCCAACTTTGGTTTTGTATTCTATTATGTTGAAAGAGGAACAAGTGTGGAGTGGCTTCATTTTATATTTGTGCCCGCGTGCTTGTTGCTTGTGAGTTGTGATATTATGAAATGCAATATGCAAAATCCATTTAAGGAGTGTGTTACACAGAGTATATGTGGGATGCAATCACATAATAGTACCGTCTAGTCATGCAAAAGTAACTATACATGAAAGTAACTACCCATATAAATGAAAAAATTAACTATTACTTTTTAGAGTTTTGAATAGGGATGACACGGGGGCTTAAAAGATAAAAAGGTGTCAATATACTTAGTAGAGAAGAGAAGATCCTCTAGCTGATTCCATATAAATCATAATGTGATACCAATATATAACCAACCCAAAATTCTAGAAGTATCCCCGGTTTCAATGCTAGATCAATTGTGTAAAACTAGCTCCAAATCTATTGAAGCCATTCCCACCATCCCATTCTATATCTAACCGTACACCGTCCCAACCACATTGGTAGCACCCACCCGACCCCCATGCCTAGATGTTTAATCCACCCATTGCCTTTCCTGCCCAATATCATGTTGTAATGTCACATTGCATACATAATGTCGTGGAACACATCCATGCCTTTTTGTCGAGCAACACCACTTTAGCCTCACTACACACCATAGGCATGCTACAACCACAACCCCTGTCACCTAGCTCCCCAAAACGTCCCCTTATCTTCCTCTTCTTACTCCTCCAAACCCATCACCGAGCATGTTTAGTGGATTTTTAATTGTACTTTCATCCCAATTAAAAAGCAACAAAGATCTTTGAGATCGGTTCAGATAAAAATGGTACTAAGCAATAGATTAAATTGGTTGATGCTATAATGGAATATTATTAAGGAATTGAATACTACATGCAACTAAAAATATTCAACAACGAGTTGGTTTTGTGCAGAAGAGTGTTTTTGTAGACTATTTTCCTATTATAGAGGCTAATGAAGAAGTGTAAGGATATAAAAAGGCTCATAAGAATTATTTTTAATGATTTTAAATTAGTTTATTGTTAATATATTTCATATTTATTCTATTTTGTAATTTCTATATCCTAATGGACCTCTATGTAAATTATCCAGTTTCTTCTATTAATAAAAAGGGAGAAGGCCTATGGCCTCTCTTAATGCTGCATTGCACGTTGCATTGCAACACCACATTTCACATGGTACCAGAGCAAGGTACCTAACCTAACCCTACCCAGCCGTCACAACCCAGCGCCACCGCCGGTCGGCCGGCCGCCAGCCTTTGGTGTGAACAGTAACTCCGGCGGTGAATAGTACGCATCGTGAACAATAACTCCGGCGTGAACAGTACGACAGAGTGAACAGTAATCCTGAGTGAACAGAGCACGTCGCCAGTCTTCCCCGGCCGCTGCGCCGCCAGCCCAAAGCGGACGGAGCACCTGTCTCCCGGGCCAGGCGCCGTAGCCGCCATCCCCCCTTCTCTTCTATCTCTGGATCGTCGGGTCCTTCGGTTGATCTAACGGATTTCTAAATCCCAAACCGGAGGGTTCGTCGGTACGTAAGAAATTTCTAATCAAATCTCCTCCATGTGTGATTAGGGAATTTCAGTTGGGGGTTGTGGATGCGTCAGATACGCATATGATCTTGTGACGTGACATGTATCTCCCCGTCACCCATATCTTCTTGTGACGTGTATCAATCCGCCACTCTTCTTCTCGTCAAATCATGGAGGACACCAAGGCATCTACCATCTACAGTGAGATGTCCCCTATCCCCTCCAAGCCGAACGGAAAGAATTATCTCTTATGAATGAATGTTGTCCATACTGTATTAGAGTCACGCGACAAGGCGAGACACGTGGATTCTGATCCTCCTGCTCTTACTGACAAAGGCTATGCTGAATGGAAGCGTCATAACAGTCTGGTGAAAACTTGCTTGTGGGGGAGCATGGAACCTGGGATTGCCTCGAGGTTCATGTTCTACACTACCGCCAAAGAGATCTGGGATGCAATGAAGAAACATTATTCTCAAGAGAAGAATGCGCTTCGTCAGTTCATAATATATGATCGCCTGTTTGTCAAACGACAGGGAGACAGACCTTTAGAAGAATACTTTGGAGTGATTCAAGGTATTGCACAAGAGCTGAGTTTCTACCATCCAGTAACTGTCCAGGAGCAAGTCAAAGACAGAGATGACTTGATTACAGCAAAATTCTTGTCTGGTCTGAGTTTTTCGTGCAGTTCAGCCCGCAGTGTTATCTTAGCTTTTGATAAACTTCCCAGCTTGGAAGAGGCCTATTCAAGGATTTCCCAGGCAAATTTTGAACCTGCTGATCCTACTGTAGTCTCATCTCAGGGAGATTCTCACGCTTCTGTAGCTGTTGCAGTGAGAGGACGGACATGTATGGGTCGAGGACGTGGAACTCGCCCTAAGTGCACTTTCTGTGACAAACCTGGAAACAGTTGAGAAATGCTGGAAGAAGCATGGTCGACCTGCTGCACCACCTGTGGGAGCAGCAAACTATGCTACCACTACCGAGTCTACTGAGCCTCCTACTTCGAGTTCTAGTCCTTTTGGCATTACACTCACCAAGGAGGAATATGATAGATTTATTCTGGTTACTCAGCATCTGAGCTTGGGATCATCACCTTCAACCAACTTGGCGTCCACCACTGGTAATCATCCTACCTCTTTATTAGCTTCTGGTTCTACTTCATCATGGGTCGTTGACTCTGGAGCGTCACAACATATGACTGGTATGAGGAGACTTCTCCATTCCATTGACTCACATATTCCTCACAAATCTGTAACAATAGCAGATGGTTCAGTGAGGAGAGTGTTAGCCAGTGGACCTGTTTCTCTGACTCCTGGAATTGATCTTAAATCCGCACATTATGTGCCTGCTTTTTCTTTTAATCTTCTGTCTGTTGCTAAGTTGATTGATACTGTGAAATGTACGGTAACTTTTGGACCTTCTTGTTTTGTATTGCAGGATCTCAAGAGTATGAGGACGATTGGTGGGGGGCCTAGGAAAGGTGATCTCTACCTCTTCTACGGTGACAGTCTGCCTCGCCAAGTGTCTGCTCCTGCTCCAGTTGTCCTGTTGAGTGGCTCTCCCTTACTGTGGCACTACAGATATGGACATCCTTCATTAGAGAGCCTGAGAAAGTTAGAACCAGAATTGTCTCAAGTATCGTCTCTAGAGTGTTAGTCCTGTCAACTAGGGAAACATCATAGAATGTCTTATCCCGGTCGTGTCAATAAACGAGCGTCATGTCCTTTTGAGTTGGTCCATAGTGATGTTTGGGTCCTGTAAAAGACCATAGTTATAATGGTTTACGTTATTTTATCTCTTTTGTGGATGACTTCTCGCGTATGACTTGGATATATTTGTTGAAAAGTCGAGAGTTTGTGCTATCTATTGTCAAACATTTTCATCAAGAAATAAAAGTTCAATTTGATTGCAATATTAAAGTTCTTCAATCTGATAATGCCTTGGAGTATGTTCAAAATGCTATGGATGATTTTTGTAGTTCAGTTGGGATGATACATCGTACATCCTGTCCTCACACCCCTTAGCAGAATGGGGTAGCAGAGAGGAAAAATCATCATCTCCTTGATATTACCAGGACAATCATGTTTCAATCTAATGTTCCTAAGCGTTTTTGGTCTGACGCCCTTCTTACTGCTTATTTTCTTATCAATAGGCAACCTTCTTCTGTGCTTCAAGGACGTACTCCTTTCTCTGTCCTACGTCCCAGATATCAACCTTTCCTTGTTCCTCTTAGAGTGTTTGGTTGTACTTCTTTTGTCCACAATTTTGATCCTAAGGCTAATAAGTTATCTCCTAGGTCAATTAGGACTCTCTTTCTTGGGTACTCCAACACTAGCAAAGGGTACAAGTGTTATTGTCCAAGTCTTCGTCACATGTTTGTGTCTAGAGATGTGACTTTTCATGAATCCACTCCATATTTCTCTAGTGTTCCCAGTAAGGGGGAGCAATTATGTGAGAGAGTGCCACCATCAGATGCTAATGAGAGAGTGCTACCACCACATCAGAGTGAGAGAGTGCCACCTATCATTCCTGACTATACTATAATTCAGGAAGAGCAGCCAACAGATGGTCCACCAACTCAACAATATTCACATGTTTATAGCAGACGAGGCAGACAAGATCCAGAGGAGGTAGCGACTTCAGTCTCTGAGCCCTCCCCATCCTCCTCTACTCAAGGGATTCTTGAAGAACCATCTGACCTTGATGTTCCCATTGCTGTTCGCAAAGGTACCCGTTCTTGTACTATTCGACATCCTATTACAAATGTGTGTTGTTTGTCCAAGTTATCTCAGCATGCTCGCTTATTTGCTCTTGGGATTGATTCTGTGGTCATTCCAAGAAATCATCTTGATGCTATGAATGATATTGGCTCGAAACAGGCTATGCATGTTGAAATGTCTGCTCTGTTACAGAACAACACCTGGGAACTTGTTGACTTACCTCCATATAAAAATGTTGCGGGATGCAGATGGGTATTTACAGTAAAACATAATCCAGATGGTTATGTAGAGAGATTGAAAGCTAGACTGGTGGCAAAGGGGTACACTCAGACATATGGGGTTGATTTCTGTGAGACCTTTTCACCAGTGGATCGTCTGAATTCTATGCGTATTCTTATTTCTCTGGCTACTACATTTGACTGGCCTCTATTTCAGCTCGATGTCAAGAATGCCTTTCTTCATGGTAATCTACAAGAGGTGTACATGGAGCAACCACCTGATTTTGTTGCTCAGGGGGAGTGTCAGAAGGTGTGTAGACTGAAGAAAGCCATCTATGGATTGAAACAATCTCCTAGAGCTTGGTTTGACAAGTTCAGTGATGTTGTGCTAAAGATGGGTTTTTCTCGTTCTGTTACTGATCACTCTTTATTTTATTCTACTTCTTCTGGTGGATCTATTATTATTGCTGTGTATGTTGATGATATTGTTATCACTGGTAGTGATTCCACAGGCATATCTCGTGTGAAAGCGGGCTTGCAGGGGCACTTTCACACAAAGGATCTGGGAAAACTGAGATATTTTCTGTGCATTGAAGTACTTAGATCTCATGCATGTACCAATTTGTCTCAGAGAAAATATGTGCTGGATTTACTACAGGATACTGGTATGAGTGAGTCCAAGCCTGTGTCTACTCCTATGGACTATCATGTGAAGGAGATGACTGATGATGCTGATTATCCAGATCCAAGATATTACAGGAAAATTGTGGAAAAATTGATATATTTGACTGTCACACGTCCTGACATTTCTTTTGCTGTAGGAGTGGTGAGTCAGCATATGAGCTCTCCAAAACAGTCTCATTGGTCATCTGTCTGTCGTATTCTGAGATATCTGAAAGGTGCACCTGGTAAGGGAATCACCTATTATAGGCCGAAGACTCCTGTATCCACAATCTCTTACTAGTTATGCAGATGTAGATTGGGCTGGTAATCTGAATGACAGGAGGTCTACGTTTGGATATTGCACATTTCTGGGGAATCATCTTATTACCTAGAAAAGCAAAAATCAAAATGTTGTGGCAAGATCTAGCACGGAAGTTGAGTATAGAGCAATGACACATGCATGTTGTGAGTTGCAGTGGGTTCAATCTGTACTTTCTGAATTAAAGATTCCTATTTTGTCTCCTATAGAACTCATATGTGACAATCAAGCGGCCATATACATTGCTAAGAATCCAGTCTTCCATGAATGTACTAAGCACATTGAAGTTGACTGCCACTTTATCGGAGACCAGATCAAGAATGGAACCGTTGTGACTCCACATGACAAGTCTGAAGATCAACTTGCAGATGTTCTTACGAAGCCATTGAGTCCAACAACTTTCCAGAGTTTTTACAACAAGCTGGGTCTACACGATGTGTACACTCCAGCTTGAGGGGGAGTGTTAATATATTTCATATTTATTCTGTTTTGTAATTTCTATATCCTGCTGGACCTCTATGTAAATTATCCAGTTTCTTCTATTAATAAAAAGGGAGAAGGCCTATGGCCTCTCTTAACGCTGTATTGCACGTTGCATTGTGACACCACATTTCACATTTATGATCAGGTACCCTAGGACGTTATATAGCGGTCTTATAAATAAAAAGCTTCTCATTTCAATATAGTGATGTAGAATTGAAAATGTTTATAATTGAAATGCTTGTTCTACAACTAAAGGAGGGTACAAGAGAGTTTATAATCAGATACTGTATAATGCCACAATGAGATAAGGTTCTTTTGTTGGTTTGTCTTTCACTTATGCAAGGTAACTGCAAATACATAGAGGCCATATCTTTACATTAAATTTTTCTAAAGCTTATTTGATTCACAAGTATTCAAATGTAAGGGAATTATTTATAGATTCTACTATGCTAAGGGTACATGTGTGTGTATACAATATTGCACATCAAACACTTAAAAGATAGGTGCGTATTAAGTGCTAATAGACTGTAGGGGCGATGAAGGGTTCTGGCCATGTCAATTTTCTAAACCTTCATGGATAATACTAGCTGTCCACATACCAAAAAGTGGTGCTTGATGGCAAAGATGATGGCTTTTGCATTTGAAGGATGTTGATTTTTTTTTTCTTAATAACCTGACAGCTTTGTTTGTAAAGGAGGTTGACTATAAAAGTATCTCACGTAGAGCAGTCAATGGCATGCCATGGAAATTGTATGTTGTTCTCTCAGTTATAGGCTATACCAAGATACAAAGACACACCAGTAATGGGAAGTCAAAGAAAGACTTGCTCATTTATCAACTCCTGACAGGAACCAAACCAAACACTAACACTAAAGTGCAGCAGAATAGCATACCCATAGGAGATAATTGGCTCTTGCAGAAGAGGATGAGTACTTAAAGAAACTTGTTAACATATATTCCTGTTTTATATATTCTGTTAAGTGTTTTGTTATTTCCATATTATATGTGGACCTCTCTGTAATTGTTTCGATGTTATATATATGAGGGTGCACACATTGTGCAACCCTACGCTTCCCAAAACTGATTTGTCTTTCACATGGTACCAGAGCAGTAGATCCAGTCGACCGTCACCCTCCCTTCCCTTCCCTCTCTCTCTCTCTCTCTCCGGCCGCCCCCCCCCCCCCCCCCCCCCCCGCGGCACAGCCGCCGCCGGCCAGCAGCAGGGCCGCCGCCGCCGGTTCAGCAGTAGCAGCCGCCGCCGCCGGGCAGGCAGCCGCCGGTCGGCGGGCGCCGGGCCAGCCGCCAGGGCCGGTCCTCCTCTCCGCCACAGGGGGCTCGTACGCCTCCGCGGCTGTTTGCCACCAGGCAGTTGGCTACGTGAAGGTCCGGTGGCTTGAACTGACGTAGACCATTTTTCGGTTCTGTGCCTGCCTGCCCGTGTAGACCTTTGTGTCGCCGGGCTCTGTTCTGCGCTTCGGCGTAGATCGTATGTGAGAGGTCTTCTCCGTGTTCTTTGTGCCTACTGTGCCTGTCTGACGGTGTAGCCCGTCTCCTGCCTGCTCGTGCCTGTTCCTACTGTGACTTCTGCTCCCATGGCGTCCTCGCATGATGACTTCCGCCGTCAGGTTACCACTGTGAAGCTTGATGGGCGCAACTATCCACACTGGGTCTGCTCCATGACGATCTATGCCAGATCCCAGGGCAAGTACTCACATCTTATCCGTGCGGGTCCGGCAGCACCCGCAGAGGACGCTGATGCTAAAGATGTGAAGGCGTATGACGACTGGGTTCGTGATGACTCCACCGTGATGACCTGGATTCTCAACAGCAGCATTGAGAAGATTAGCGTCACACTTCTTCACCTGCCTACGGCGAAGCAGATGTGGGATCAGCTCGCCGGTACTTACTCGCATAGTCAGAACCCCAAGAAGGTGTTTGACATCACCAAGCAGCTGAGACGTCTACAGTTCACGGGGACAGACATTGCGGATTACTTCCTGACTTCACTGGATTATGGGGTGAACTGGAATCCTATCACCCTCTCTCCACGGACCTGGCTACTATGCAGCGTCAGCGCCAGGAGCTTCAGTTGGTTCAGTTTCTCTGTGGATTGCCCGAGTCATATGCTGGAGTTGTGGACCAGATCTTAGCCAGTGACCCTCTGCCGTCACTACAGAGTGCCTACAAACGCCTTTAGCGTTTGCCTTCGTCTTCCTCTTCTCTGACTACTGATGTTGGAGACTCTTCGGCCCTTGCTGCAGCTTCTGGTCGTGGCCGGGGTCGTGGCCGTGGTCGTTTTACTGAGAGCCGTCCTCCCCTGGGTGGAGGACGAGGACAGTCTGCTCCTGGACGTGGAGCCTCTTCTACTGCCCCTACTGCTGGTGCGCGTCCTCAGTCAGGACAACGCCTTTGTACCTTCTGTGGCCGGTCCAACCATATTGAAGAGAAATGCTGGGAGAAATATGGTAAGCCGGCGTGGGCCAATGCAGCTGCTGATTCCACTACTACTGCTTCAGAGGGAACGACTCAGCCTACTGTTTTTGCCTCCTCGGGTGCGACTGCTGACTACATCCGTGCTGAAGTGGAACGTCTTCTTCTTGAGCGAGCTGGTGCGTCGTCTCAAGCTTCGACTAGTGGAGCTCATGCCGCCACTTATTCTTGTTATGACACTGCCTTCCTGAGCTCTTCTTCTACTCCTGGTAATACTAAGTGGGTCATCGACTCCGGTGCCTCTTCGCATATTTCTGGAAATAGATCACTGTTTCACAAATTACTTAAACCTGCTAGACCCTCTTCTGTCATGTTGGCTGATGGTTCCAAGTCTGCAGTGTCTGGAGTAGGGGATATTGCTTCTGATTTTTTGCTGAAATCTGCCTTATATGTGCCGCGATTTCCTTTGAATCTGTTGTCTGTCAGCAAGATATTACGGAGCTTACAGTGTAGTCTGACTTTTATTCCTGGTTCTTGTATTTTTCAGGACCTTCGCACGAGGATGAAGATTGGTGGGGGGTATGAAGGTGCTGATGGACTCTTCTATCTGGATCATTTGCCCAAAGCAGCTAAAGCATCTGTGACTCCTGCATTGTCTACCTCAGTTTCTGCATTACAGTGGCACTACCGGCTGGGCCATCCCTCGTCTGAGAAGCTTCGATATTTAGTGTCTGATCTAGGCATTTGTCGTTTTCAGTGCGAGTCATGTCAACTTGGAAAACAGACTAGAGCTTTTTATCCTAGACGCAGTCAAATTAGCAGTAAAAATATATTTGATATAGTGCATTCTGATGTATGGGGACCATGTCATGTGCCTAGTTTATCTGGTCATAAGTATTTTATTCTGTTTATTGATGACTTTTCACGGGCTACTTGGTTGTTTATGATGAAAAGTAGGTCTGAAGTCTTGTCTGTTATCAAGTTCTTCTTTGCTGAAATAAAAACTCAATATGGTATGCCTGTCAAAATTTTTCGTACTGATAATGCACTGGAATTTGTTAAAAAAGATGTAGATGTTTTTTGTAAATCTGTGGGTACAATACATCAGACCTCCTGTGCTTATACACACCAGCAAAATGGTGTGGCTGAGCGTAAAAATAGACATGTGTTAGAGGTTGCTAGAACTATTATGATGCATGCACATGTTCCTCGCTCTTTTTGGCCTGAGGCTATATTGACTGCTTGCTTTCTGATAAATCGAATGCCATCATCTGTGATTGGAAACAAAATACCTATTCAGGTTCTTCAACCCGATATTCAGCTTTTTACTGTGCCTCCTCGGATCTTTGGATGTACCTGTTTTGTGCGGTTAGTTGGACCTTCTTCTGATAAACTGTCTCCTCGTGCTGAGAAGTGCATGTTTTTGGGATATTCTCGTACCCAGAAGGGATATCGGTGTTACAGTCCTACTGCAAGAAAATGGTTTACTAGCAGTGATGTTTTCTTTGAGGATACTCCTTACTATTCGGCTCGTGGTGACAGTTTACAATCTGATCTTATTGCTTCACCTCTACCTGTTACTTCTGAATGTGTGCCGGACACTACTGACAAAGTCCCTACTGAGGCTGATAAGCCTCCTCTTATAGTTTATCAACGCAGGAACAGAGTGCCTTCTACTCAAGAAACCCCCCATGAAAACCAATCTTCACCTCTAGAAGGTTCTGCTACACCTGAGGTACATTCTGATCTTGATTTACGCATTGCTCTTAGAAAGGGTACTCGTTCCTGCACATCACACAGTATTGCTCAGTTTGTTTCTACTGATCATGTGAATGTTCATTGTAGCAATTTTGTATATGCCTTATCTGCTGTTGCTGTTCCAAAGAATATCCAGGATGCTCTACAGAGTACTGGATGGTTGTCTGCTATGAAGGAGGAGATGTTAGCTCTTGCTGAACGAGATACTTGGGAGTTGGTGGATGCTCCTCCTCAGTGTAAACCTGTAGGTTGCAGATGGGTGTATGCTGTGAAATATCAACCTGACGTCACTGTTGAAAGGCTCAAGGCACGCTTAGTTGCTAAAGGCTACACCCAGACATATGGTATTGACTATTTTGAGACCTTCTCTCCTGTTGCTCGCCTTAATTCTGTCAGAATTCTTCTGTCTGTTGCTGTTAATCTTGATTGGCCTCTGTTGCAACTAGATGTGAAAAATGCCTTCTTGTATGGTGATTTACAAGAAGAGGTCTATATGGAGCAACCTCCTGGGTTTGTTGCTCAGGGGGAGTCTCACAAAGTTTGCAGGTTAAAGAAGTCTATTTATGGGCTTAAGCAGAGTCCCTGGGCTTGGTTTGATAAATTGAGCAAAATTATGATTGATTTTGGTTTTCTGCGATCTCAAGTGGATCATTCTGTTTTTACCAAGAAGACTTCAGCTGGTATTATTATTCTGATTGTCTATGTTGATGATATTATCATATCTGGCAGTGATTCTCTTGGTATTCAGGCTACTAAATCTCATCTGGGCAAGCACTTTGCTACTAAAGATTTGGGCAAACTTAGATATTTTCTGGGCATAGAAGTTTCTAGAAATTCTAATGCTCTTGTGTTGTCTCAGAGAAAATATGTCCTAGACATACTGCAGGAGACTGGTATGTTGGGGGCGAGACCTGCTGATATTCCTCTAGATCCTAATGTAAATTGGGATGATGATTCTTCTCCTCTGTTTGCTGATCATAAAAAGTACAGGAGGCTGATTGGTAAACTCATTTATTTGACTGTCACCAGAGCTGACATTTCTACTGCAGTGGGTCTTCTTAGCAGATACCTTGATAAACCCAGACAGTGTCACTGGGATGCTCTTTGTCAGATTCTACGATATTTGAAGAAGTCTCCTGGCAAGGGACTTCACTACAGGAAGCATGGACACTGTTCTCTTGCAGGGTACTCTGATTCTGATTATGCAGGTAGCAGAGTTGACAAAAAATCTACTTCTGGGTATTGTACGTATGTTGGAGGAAATCTTGTTACCTGGAGGAGTAAGAAACAAAATGTTGTGGCCAGGTCCAGTGCTGAAGCTGAATATAGGGCCATGGCCCATACTGCCTGTGAATTGTTGTGGGTGCGCTCTCTGTTAAAAGAGTTCGGGGTTGACTCTTCTTCTGCTATACCTATGCACTGTGATAATAAAGCTGCTATCTTCATTGCGAATAATCCAGTTTATCATGAGCGCACTAAACACATTGAAGTTGATTGTCATTTTATTCGGGAATCCATTCTGACTGGCAAGATCTGCACTCTCTTCACTCGTTCTGAAGACCAAGTTGCTGACATCTTCACCAAGCTGCTGGCGAAGAAGCAATTCTGCATTCTGATGGACAAGTTGGGCATGATTGATATCTATGCTCCAACTTGAGGGGGAGTGTTAACATATATTCCTGTTTTATATATTCTGTTAAGTGTTTTGTTATTTCCATATTATATGTGGACCTCTCTGTAATTGTTTCGATGTTATATATATGAGGGTGCACACATTGTGCAACCCTACGCTTCCCAAAACTGATTTGTCTTTCACAAAACTAATAAAGCATACTTGCCCAGAGATAGTGTAGCTACCAAGGACTATAGCTTTCCATATAGTATAGTGGTTGTGCATAGAAGAGCGTGACACCTATTGAGAGTGCAACCTCGTGAATAGCTGCCAACCAGAAAAGTTTAGTTTTCCATGCACATGTAATAGCTAGAATTAATGTTGATATTAATGCAAGAGAATGTGATCAAGTAAAAGACCACTTATTAAAACGATACCACCCATGAAAAATCGGTGACTAAATAAGATACATGAACCATGTGACAGAGTCAGGAATTCCAGAAAGCTCAGGGTTGCACAATGTGTGCACCCTCATATATATAATAATGAGAGATTTACAGAGAGGTCCATATATAAAGGAAAATAACAAAACAAATAACAGGCTATGTAAAATAGGAAATATATAATGTAACATTCCCCCTCAAGTTGGAGCATAGATGTCAATCATGCCCAACTTGTTCAACATCGTACAAAACTGTTTCTTCGCCAAGAGCTTGGTGAAGATATCAGCAACTTGATCTTCAGATCTTGTGAAAGGAGTGCATATCTTGCCAGCAAGAATAGATTCTCTGATGAAGTGGCAGTCAACTTCAAT
Source organism: Alisma plantago-aquatica (assembly GCA_963693085.1). NCBI lineage: Eukaryota > Viridiplantae > Streptophyta > Magnoliopsida > Alismatales > Alismataceae > Alisma > Alisma plantago-aquatica. Next base: position 753,858,991 of record OY856413.1, read on the forward strand.
GTGTTTGGTGCGCTCATGATAGACATGATTATTTGCAATGGAGATGGCAGCTCTGTTATCACAATGCATAGGAATGGCCGATGAAGACTCAATCCCAAACTCTTTCAGAAGAGAACGCACCCACAGTAACTCACAAGCAGTATGGGCCATGGCCCTGTACTCAGCTTCATCACTAGATCTGGCCACGACGTTCTGTTTCTTGCTTCTCCAGGTGACAAGATTGCCTCCTACAAAGGTACAGTAACCAGAAGTAGATTTTCTATCAACTTTGCTACCTGCATAATCGGAATTTGAATACCCTTCAAGAACACAATGCCCATTCTTTTTATAATGAAGTCCCTTGCCAGGCGACTTTTTTAAGTATCTCAAAACTTGACATGCAGCATCCCAGTGGCACTGTTTGGGTTTGTCGAGGTACCTGCTAAGAAGACCTACTGCAGTAGCAATATCAGGACGAGTAACAGTCAAATAGATCAATTTACCAATCAACCTCCTGAATTTTTTATGATCAGCAAACATAGCAGAGGAATCATCATCCCAATTGACATTGGGATCAAGAGCAGGTCTTGCTCCAAGCATACCAGTCTCCTGCAGAATATCAAGAACATACTTTCTCTGCGAAAGAACCAAGGCATTAGAGTTTCTAGAGACCTCTATGCCAAGAAAGTACCGAAGTCTGCCTAGATCTTTGGTAGCAAAGTGCTTGCCCAAATGATCTTTGGTAGCCTGAATATCAAGAGTGTCACTGCCAGAAATAATAATGTTATCAACATATACAATCAGAACAGTAATACCAGCTGAAGTCTTTTTTGTGAATACAAAATGGTCAACTTGTGACCTCAGAAAGCCAAAATCAATCATGATCCTGCTCAACTTATCAAACCAGGCACGAGGACTCTGTTTGAGTCCATAGATAGACTTCTTAAGTCTGCAGACTTTATGAGACTCCCCCTGAGCAACAAACCCAGGAGGTTGCTCAATATACACCTCTTCCTGTAAGTCACCATACAGAAAAACATTTTTCACATCAAGCTGCAGGAGAGGCCAGTTTAGATTCACAACAACAGATAAAAGAATCCTGATAGAGTTAAGGCGAGCAACAGAAGAAAAAGTCTCAAAATAATCAATGCCATATGTCTGAGTATAACCCTTCGCAACTAACCTTGCCTTCAACCTTTCAACCGTACCATCAGGTTGATATTTGACGGCATATACCCACCTGCAGCCTACAGGCTTACACAGAGGAGGTGGATCCACCAGCTCCCAAGTGTCTCTGTCAGTAAGAGCAATCATCTCTTCATTCATAGCAGATGTCCAAGCCGTACTTTTCAAAGCATCCTGAACATTCTTAGGTACAGCCACAGCAGATAAAGCAGATACAAAATTGCTGGAATGAGTATGCAGATGAGCAGTAGACACACACTGAACAATACTATGAGAAGTGCAAGAACGAGTACCCTTACGGAGTGCAATAGGTATGTCAAGATCAGAGTGTACCTCAGGTGCAGCAGAACCTTCTGGAGGAGAAGATTGGTTGTCTTGGAGGGGTACTTGTGTGGACGGTGCTTTATTCCTGCGTTGATAAACAATAAGAGGAGGATCTTGCTTTGCAGTAATCTCAGTATCAGTGCGGTCAGGCATACATTCAGAAATAACAGGTAAAGGAGGAGCCAGAATGTCTGTCTGCAAACTATCTCCTGCTGAAGAATAATACGGTGTATCTTCAAAAAAGACAACATCACTACTGGTAAACCACTTCCGGGTGCTGGGATTATAACATCTGTAACCCTTCTGAGTTCTAAAATAGCCCAAAAAAATGCATTTAGCAGCTCGAGGAGATAGCTTATCAGAAGTAGGTCCAAGCAATCGAACAAAGCAAGTACACCCAAAAATTCTAGGAGGCACAGTAAACAAGGAGGTGTTAGGGTGCAAAACCTTGATGGGAATCTTATTTCCAATAACAGACGATGGCATCCTATTAATCAGAAAACATGCAGTCAAGATAGCCTCAGGCCAATAAGAGCGGGGCACATGAGAATGCATCATTATCGTCCTGGTAACTTCTAATAAGTGTCTATTCTTCCGCTCAGCAACACCGTTTTGTTGCGGGGTATATGCACATGAAGTTTGGTGAATTGTACCCACAGATTTAAAAAAAAATAGCCACATCTTGCTTAACAAACTCTAAAGCATTATCAGTGCGAAAAACTTTAATAGGCAAGCCAAACTGCTTTTTTATTTCAGCAAAGAAGTATTTGATAGTAGACATCACTTCAGACCTACTTTTTAACAGAAACAACCAAGTAGTCCTCGAAAAATCATCAATAAAAAGAATAAAATACTTGTAACCAGACAAGCTTGGTACATGGCATGGACCCCATACATCAGAGTGAACTAAATAAAAAATGTTTTTACTGCTCACAGTACTACGTCTAGGATACACAGTACGAGTTTGTTTTCCTAGCTGACATGATTCACACTGAAAATGACAACTGCCAACATCAGGAACTAAACTACGTAGCTTCTCTGACGAGGGATGGCCCAGCCTGTAGTGCCACTGTAGAGCAGAAACAGAAGAAGATAATGCAGATATCACAGCAGCTTTCTCTGATCGAGGTAACTGGTCCAAGTAAAAGAGACCATCAACACCTTCATACCCCCCACCAATCTTCGTCCTTGTGCGAAGGTCCTGAAAAACGCATGAACCAGGAACAAATGTCAGTCTACATTTTAAACTCCGTAAAATTTTGCTGACAGACAATAAGTTAAGAGGAAATCTGGGCACATATAAGGCAGATTTGAGGCCAAACTGAGAAACAATATCACCGACTCCAAGGACCGAGGACTTGGAGCCATCAGCAAGTATAACAGAAGAATGTCAGGCAGGTGCAGATATATGTTTAAACAAAGATCTATTTCCAGAAATATGTGCAGATGCACCAGAATCTATCACCCATTTGGTATTACCAGAAGTAGAAGGTGAGGAGGAGCTCAGGAATGCAGTATTATAACCAGAAAAAGCGGCATGTACTCCGCTAGTAGATGCAGCAGGAGAAGACCCAGCACGCTCAAGAAGTAGACACTCCACCTCAGCACGAATGTAATCTGCGGTAGCCCCCGCAGGCTCTGGTGCAGGTGTCTGAGTACAGGTATGTGAGAGGCACATACCCATGTATAAAACCCGTATACATGGGTTTTCTGCTACGCTTTGGCGTAGTCAGTCTTCTTTTTATTGAAATTCATCATCGCCGTCAGGCAGGCAGAAGCAAGTCACCGTGGACCTCTCACATACAAACTACGCCAAAGCGTAGCAGAAAACCCGGAGGCCGAAGCCTACACGGGCAGGCAGGCACAAACAAACACGAACCGAAGGTTGTCCCTTAGACGAACAATGCGCCGATCTCCCCCGGAAGACGGAACTAGTCCAGATCTACCAGTGGCTCAGTGATCCCGTAGAAAACGACCACCCGGCAGCGCACCTGCTGTGCGAACAACAACCAAGGTTGCTCAAGCACTAGCGGTGCGCCAAGCCAGGAGGCAAGACGGAACCACGGAGACCCCCGTAGAGGGACCTGCGACCCGCTGGAGGCGGCTGCCCTGGCTAAGCCTGCGGCAGCGGCTGCTGCAGCCGGCCGGCGGACAGACCGCAGACGGCGGCGGGCAGCCTGCTGCCGGCGGCCGGGTGGTGGGCGGCGGGCGGGCGGGCGGGGGGGAAGGAGGAGAGAGAAGGGAGGGAGGGAGGCAAGGACGACTAAGGTTGAGCCTGCTCTGATACCATGTGACAGAGTCAGGAATTCCAGAAAGCTCAGGGTTGCACAATGTGTGCACCCTCATATATATAATAATGAGAGATTTACAGAGAGGTCCATATATAAAGGAAAATAACAAAACAAATAACAGGCTATGTAAAATAGGAAATATATATTGTAACAAACCAAAAAGATAATGTGACATCAAGAGAAGAATCCACATGTTGTTAAGAATCCACCCACGAAAATCTATCCAAGAATGAAAAAAAAATGACAAAGCTATGGTAGGTTTTAGAGAAGGCTTACATGGTTGGACACTACTTCCTTGGACTCGTATGCCCATAGTCTGGCAATATCAGTTCATAGATCACACACCCACAATTTAGACAGTATATTTCATAGAGGTTCCATACCCATGTATAAAAAGAATTATAAAAGGCGATGATGAATTTCAATGATGAGAAATATGACAACTTCTATGTTTCTCCTCTCCTATTCTCATTCTTACTCTTCTCTCTCTCTCATTCTTCTCAATATCTCTCGATATATCTCCCTAGGAGGACATACAAGTGATAAACATAGTGTTTTGGATTATTAGTACTCCTGAAGGCTAGAACTATATGGATAGGAGTTGGAGAGAAGCACAATACACATGGATGTGTAATTTAAATAATTTTTATACCCATAACTCCTTAGTTCTAAGATACGAGACTATGACTGTGTAGGAGAATAACAAATGAGTGAGAAGCGTTTTTGTAAGAAGAGTCAGAGACTGAGAAAGAGAAAGATGGACGAAAGATGGGTGTGTCTAACGTTAGGGAGTCTAGTTATTTAGTTAAGTTGTTGGGTCTATTTTTATATGGGCCCAATTATGTTTGGGCCCATTAGGATTTGACCGCTTCCTCGTATCTCCTCCTATCTATAGGAGAGGGTCCTCCCTTTTATCAATAAGAAGAAAACATAGACAAGGGGACTTCCCCGTCATATCGTTTTTTTCCACATGGTATCAGAGTAGGCTTTCCTGTGTTGCCCCAACCTTGAGAGAAAGAGATCGCAAAGGAGAGAAGCCTCCCCTTTTAGAGGCCGCCACCCTTAGGTGTTGCTTGGCTACCTGTAGGGATTTCCTACCCCTAGGTCTTCTAGGAGCTGTCTCCATGGAGCGTCTCTATCAAAGTCAAAGCAATCCATCTTGAAGTTGCTGCTACTAGATCTACATTGACTGCCGTGTCACTGCCATTATTGTTTCCTTTTGGAGCTGCCATCTCTACCCTATTTGTCGCCTTCATCTACACCGCTGTCGATCTACACTGCCGTCATCTACACCTCTGCCAATGTACACTATCGTCATCATCATGCCATCACCAACATTGAGATCTAATCTCAAATCATGGAAAAAGATCTCTTTTTCGGATGATTTTGGTGGTATATCACCCCTATATTGCTATGGTGAAGATCTGGAAAGATTTATCCACTGTTTGCTATCATCTTGGGGTTTACTGATGTTGTTGTGCTGTTGACACGGGCTGTCACTATTTGACATGACATGTCGACGAAGTTCTTCTTTCACGACTGAAATCGTGAAGTCTGTCCTGTGAAACGGCATGTCAAAATTTGATATGACGTGTCCCTGCCTACCTGAACCTACTATTGTGCATCCTACACGACGTGTCATAACCAGACACTGCATGTCGCTGCCTACCTGAAGCTGTTGTTATGCATTTTGAATGACATGTCGCTGCCTACATGAAGTTGTTGTTGTGCATTCAACACAACATGTCAGATTTTGACATGACGTGTCAATGCCTCATTGTCACATGTTCTGCCCTGACTGCCCGGAGTTCTGTCGACTGACACGGCGTGCCCCTTTGGGAACACAATGTGTCACCTGCAATCTGTCATCTTCGACTACTACTGCCTGACATGACGTGTCCCTTCACTGGCATAGTGTGTCTCCTGCTGCCTGCATGTACTGATGTGTGACACACCGTGTCTCTTCATTGATACGGGGTGTCACCTGCTACTACTGCTACATGGTGTGCAACATCATCTATAACTACTCTATAACATGGCGGAGGCTTCTAAACATGGCATGTCCCTATCTTTATCCTTACCAGGAATACTTATCTTCCTTTTTTAACAAATTTATATTTCTTTTGTTCTTTAACCCCCACCCTTTCCAGCCCTACATACATATTTCCTACCTCCTCAATGCTTGTAGTACCCTCATATACATCATAGTTTTTGAGGCGGCCAAGCGGTGGCTGTCCCTAGATGGATCCCCATGCCGCCCAGGTCACCCAGACGGTTTTTTTTACACATAAAATTATACATATGTAAATACACACACACACACACACACACACACACACACACACACATATATATATATATATATAATGTATGTACTATGTTATGTATATACCTATGCATGTATGTATGTATAACTTATTCAACCCTCCCAAATTTATTGATGTAACACTAAAAGTCATTAAGTTTACAACCAATAAAAAAAGAGACAAATTTAATACCAAAAAGAGACAACAATAAGTATAGTAGAGTAGAATTAATAAAATGTTGAAAGACATACTTGATGGTTCATCAATGTTGTAGATACATTATTAGTATCAGGGCTTTAATACTGGTATGGAATTAGAAAAAACAAAGACATAACACACAACACAAGTGTGTTACAAAATTTATATAAGAAAAAAGCTATGAGATGATCAGATGAATAAGAAAAGTTGCAAGTCATTCCTTAGTTCCAACTTCCACTGGAGTACTATGATAATTGTGAATCAAAATAGTAGACTATCGTTTTAGTACTACTGGAGTACTACACTAGAAGTCTAGAACCAAACTCAAATGCAAAAAAGCAGCAAAAGTGCAAAACACATCAAAAAGAGTCTAAAAACTCAAATGGATCTCCATCATTGTCTTTTGCATCCTCATCTCCATCGCCACCTTCATCATCCTATAGTCTCATCCATTTCTTCCTCTTCTTCCAGAACGTCATCATCTTCATCAATAAGTCCCCTTGGAGCTCTGCTAGCTCCATATGATCTTCTTGCCTACTTGGCCCAACTTGATAGTCAGTAGCACCCATGGTAATACCTACTTGGCTCAATGTAACACCTTCAACAACAATGGGATCTTCTGGAACATCTGTCATCCTTTCATTGTTCCAATTTAATTCATCTAGAGCTGTAGGATCATAGCTCTTCTCTAGGTTCTCTATATACCTACTCTTGAACCTTTCATGAAGCCATCAATTGTACTGAATGCAGACAAGCTTGTCCATTCTTTGAAACTCTAACATGTTCCTCCTCTTTGTGTGAATCTACATAAGTATGCAAATAGAAGTACATGTGTACAATTGTACATACATCATACTTCAAAATCATATGTAACATAACATAGTATAACACTTACAAAGTCAAATGTACTCCAAGCCCTCTCTGCAGAAGAGGAGGCGACAATATTGCTGCTGTGAACCAGCAATGCTGTTGCTGGTCGGCGGCGCTTGCGTGGGACATGGCGGTGGCGTGATGCGGCGGCGGGAGTGATGCAGATAGCCGGGAAGGATAGCTTTGACGTACGGAAAGAAAATTGGATTGTTAAGAAAGGAGAATAGATATGACGATGGAGGCCGAAATATGCCTGGCGGGCAGCCGGCCTAAACTGTGGCAATGGCGACGGCCGCCCGCAGGCGGAGGCGCCCCCTCTGTTGCTCTCTCTCAGAGAGGCGGCAACTAGGGTTGCATGCACGCCGGAGAGAAGAGGGAAGAGGGGAGGCGGCTAGGTTAGGGTTCCCTAGGAGCGAACATGCTCTGATACCATGTGAAAGAATATTGTATCGAACTCATTCAATTAATAAAAGAGGTACAACCCTGTCCTATATATAGGAGCAAGGGAGAAACCCTGAGACTTGTGTCCCAAGTAATCTAAACGGGCCGAGACACTAAAGGCCCACTAACTAATTAACCTATTAACTAAATAGGCTAATATATACTCTTTAACATTTTGTTTGTACCCGTTAGCGTTTGTTTGCTTCCCTATATCTCCTATTTATAGGAGAGGGTCTGGCCTTTTATCAATAAGAAGAAAACATACACAAGGGGACTTCTCTATCATATCATTTTTTCACATATAGATCCACATATTTTTTGACATCACATTTTGGTAGTAGTGGCTTTTGCTTTATTTGTTGGTTGGAAAGATAATCCATCACCAAACCAATGCCAATCACAAACAATTAAGCAAGAACTAGGTATGGATTCATTAGGTGATAATAAAACAAGACACAACAATTGAAGGAATAGAAAAATTGCAGGCAAAGCTTTGGTTTCAAAGAAGGTTGCCAGTGGAGAAATCCAAGTGCAAAGCATGATGGTGTGTACCCTAGGCAAAATCTGTTGGTGTTGTAGATAAGCACAAATATATTGAGGTCCTCATCATATGGTAAATTTGTAGAAATAATACTTCTTGTACTAATAGTAGAATAGAAATGATCAAATAATATGATTTCCAACATATGCGAAGAATCTTATTTGTTAAGGATGTGCTTGCTAACTACATCTAAGACGATCTTAATGCATGTTAGTATTATATACATTGTAGTCTTAAAGGTTCTAAAACTTAGTTAAAATGAGTTATTTGATAATTGTAGCCTCTCTGGAATTGTTGCTGAGAGCGGCACTGAGTAGGAATATGGATGTTGTAGAGATCCCAACAGGCGATCAAATTTATAATTTCGGCCCTTGATATTCTAACTGAAGTACAAATTGTTTGAAGACGCTTGTCAAGGGATCACAATAGGGCAAAAAAAATGGAAGTGAATAGAGGAATGTTTGATCTGTTATTGACAATTTATGCTATAAAATTAGAAGGTAACTTTACAAAATGTCTATACGTCCACATATGTTGCATGAAGATGAATGTTAGGTCACGGAGTATTGTGTTCTCTAATTAGTTGGTGGAAACATATTCAACGATAATTATGGTAATACACTGAAGGGTCATCGTTAAAAAAGGCACTATATCAGGACCAAAGTGGGGTTGGAAAGCATTGAGCACAAGTTTTAGAAGGGCTATCTGAAATGGTATGGACATGTGCAACACAGATCGACTAATGGGCCTATTCGAAGCAATATTGTTGAGTCAAAACAATTAAAAGAAGAAGAGGCAGACCAAAATTAACTTGGGGAAGAGCTTATAAAGAGAAATTTTGAATCTTGACATCTTGATTAGAAAATGGCCCATAATTGAGCTGATTAGAAAAGAAATATTCATGTAGCCGACCCCAACATAGTTGTGATTGAGGCTTAGATGATGATGATGATGATGATGACACACAAGAATCATAATAGAAATAAATATCTAGTAAATAAAGTGGATCATAAATGTTGATTGTTGAAGGGTCTTCAAATCTTCATGTTCGGTGCTCAACATGAGCTGATGAGTGTCTTTTTAGGAGTAGACTAACTGTGCTGATAAAGTAGACCCAAACCAACATGTTAAGAACCAATAGAGAAACACTTGAATTCGTTAACCATTACCAAACCAATGAAGATATGGTGCAAAATAGATAAACTGAAGAAGGATCCATGCTATCCAACACCAACCTCGTAGGGTAGAGGCATAGATTTTTGTCATTGCTGTTATGGTATAAGGGGCACAAATGAAATATTAAAATATAATAATCATAATATGTTGCTATACATTTGGAAGTGCTCCCTATTATACACTACATGTTCATAACAGAATTGTGCAACTAACACTTATATATTATCATTATATATGATTGAACACTTGGTAGCATAACTTATATATTCTCATGAACTCCATATCAGGCTGCATATGCATGTGATGTGGATACAAAATCAAATCCCTGACAGAACCTGAATTTAATCGAATTGACTTAAGATTTTCTTTGTTATACAGGAACATCACACAATTGCACTGATTCTGTATTTTGTAAGATAACTAAGCATAATAAACTTGAGTATCACATTGACTGGGAGGTATCGCAACTTGCAAAACACTGTCCTAGCTATGCTCAATGATCAACCCCAATAGCTAAGACTCTGCTTATGTAAGGTCTGGTTGCAACTTGTGACCTACCACAGGGACAACTTGGCCGTAAATTACCTCACGGACATAAACCCATAGGGATTTTTGGTTTAGAATTTCTCTTATGAATTGGCATGCCTTCACAAGTTTTGGATGTGTTACAAAAGTTACATACTGAACTTATGATACCAGTAACATAAAGAACGCCGATAAGATACTATAAATTGCCAACTGAATTTTGCTATATATCTTATATTAGCTTTTTTACATAGTGTGCAACTTGGTTAAAAACTTACCGTATCTTGATTTCATGGGTAATTATACCAATCTAAGGAATGCTATTTTAATCTTTGGTGTCATCGTGGTATAGGTATGAAGCATTATACACAAAGAAGCTTCCAAAAACAATTAATGGAGATGCATTTCTGGATGAATTCATTGACCACAATGATAAAGTAACAACAATTGATCCCAAGAGTACTTATGAAGTGAAGGCACCTACGAAGCATCCTATTTATGAAAACTTTCGCGTGCAGGTCTAATTTTTGTTCTCTCACTTCTGATTAAATTTTTTGTACATATTTAATGCCTACAACTTTTTCTATGGCTGACGATGATTAGTCATTGTCTTTAAACCTTGGTTTTTACTAGAGCTAGTGATTAAGTCACAATACATTTCTGAACTCAAATGTGCAATATTTACATTAAGACTTGATTTGGATAGGGGTTGGCAACTCTAGAAGTTGGCAACAAGATTGCTTATTATTGAATGATCTAAAAAGAATACAATGGTCTCTCTTTTATAAGACAAGAGAGTGTACAATATTTAGAGATGAGCAATATGGGATAAAGAGAAGAAGAGAATAAAGAGAAATAAGCAAATACACTAAGTAAAGAAAAGCAGTAAAGCGTATATACTAATACTCCCCCTCAAGCTGGAGCGTAGATGTCAATCATGCCCAGCTTGAATGTCATAGCAGTGAATCTCGTCTTCGGAAGAATCTTAGTGAAGATGTCAGCCACCTGATCAGAAGTATGTATGTAGGGAGTACATATCTGGCCAGATAAGATAGCTTCACGAACAAAATGACAGTCAACCTCAACATGTTTTGTTCGCTCATGAAAAGTAGGATTACTGGCAATAGAAGTGACAACTTTGTTGTCACAGTACATCGGAATAGGAGAAGAGTCAGAAATGCCAAAATCCTTCAGTAGGCTTCGAATCCAGAACAACTCACAAGTAGTATGCGCCATGGCGCGATATTCTGCTTCAGCACTTGAGCGAGCAACCACAATCTGTTTCTTGCTTCGCCAAGTAACAAGATTTCCTCCTACAAAGGTACAATAGCCAGAGGTGGAGCGTCGGTCGATTTTACTCCCGGCATAGTCAAAGTCAGAATATCCAACAAGCTTACAGTGATCATGTTTTTTATATAGCAAACCTTTCCTAGGAGCACTCTTCAAATATTTGAGAATGTGGCAAACGACATCCCAGTGACATTGACGGGGTTTATCCATATATCTACTAACAAGCCCAACAACAAAAGTAATATCAGCACGAGTAACAGTAAGATAAATGAGCTTGCCAACCATGCGGTGATACTGATGATGATCAGGATAGGCAGGAGAGTTCTCATCGTCCCAGTTAGTATTTTGATCCAGAGGAGTACTAGCAGGTTTAGTACCAAAAAGTCTTGTGTCAGAAAGAAGATCCAGAACAAATTTACGTTGAGACAAGCATATACCAGAAGCAGATCTAGAGACTTCAATCCCAAGAAAGTAACGCAAAGTCCCAAGGTCTTTGGTGACAAAGTGTTTCTCCAGATAACACTTAGCCTGAATACCGTCAAGATCACTCCCTGAGAGAATAATGTCATCAACATATACAATCAGAATAACAAGGCCAACAATAGTGTTTTTAATGAAGACAGAATGATCGGACTGGGAGCGTCGAAAAAGAAACTTCTGAAGAATGGCACTTAGTTTATCAAACCAAGCACGGGGACTCTATTTTAAACCATAGATAGCTTTCCGCAACCTGCAGACTTTGGAGGACTCCCCCTGAAGCACAAATCCTGGAGGTTGTTGCATATAGACCTCGTCATGTAAATCCCCATACAGAAACATTTTTCACATCCAGCTGGTACAAGGGCCAATCAGAATTAATAGCAACAGAAATAAGAATGCGTACGGAATTCAACCGAACCACCGGTGAAAAAGTCTCAAAGTAGTCGACCCCATAAGTCTGCGTGTAGCCCTTGGCAACAAGTCTAGCCTTGAGGTGCTCAACTGTGCCATCCGGTTGATATTTGACAGTAAACACCCAACGACAACCAACTGGAGAACAATCAGTAGGAGGATCGACTAACTGCCAAGTATTGCGATCAGTAAGAGCTTGCATTTCCGCTTCCATGGCCTAACACCAAGCTGGATGTTTAAGAGCCTGAGAAGCATTTTTAGGAACAGAGACAGCAGAAAGAGCAGCAGTAAAATTTGCAAAATTAGTTCCCAAATGATCAGAAGTACAGAAATTGCCAATAGGATGTTTAATACAAGCTCTAGTTCCTTTCCTCGAACTGATAGGAACATATAAGTCAGAGTATACCTGTGGTGGTGTTTAATCTGGCACGGAGGACAAGGACTCTGGAGGGGCCAGAGAGGGAGTTGCTGTCTTTTGTCTTTGTTGATAAACCTTCAGAGGAGGACTTTCAACAGGAGCAGTATCATCAGTATCATCAATCATAGGTAGAGGTGTCTCCATTAATAAATCCGATGTAAGGGCAGACCCGACAGAGGAGTAGAAAGGCATGTGCTCAAAGAAAATAACATCAGCAGATACAAACCATTTCTTTGACACGGGATCATATCAACGGTACCCTTTCTGAGTGCGAGAGTACCCTAAAAAGACACTTTATTGCTCTAGGATCAAGTTTGGTGAGACCAGGACAAAGATTTTTGACAAAACAGGTGCTCCCAAAGATACGAGGAGGAACAGAAAGAGGGGCACATCCGGGTATAGGATTTGATAAGGGACTTGATTCCCAAGCACAGAGGACGGCATGCGGTTAATAAGGTAACATGCAGTGGAAACAACTTCAGGCCAAAACATTGTGGGACATGGTAATGAAACAGTAAAGTGCGAGCAACTTCAAGGAGGTGTCAATTTTTGCGTTCGGTGACTCCATTTTACTGTGGAGTGTAGGCACAAGAAGTTTGGTGTATGGTACCCTATTTGCGATAAAAGTTGCTGACCGAGGCTTGCACGAATTCAAGGGCATTATCAGTGCGAAATTTTTTGATAGGTTTGGCAAACTGGATACGAATCTCAGCAAAATAAGCAGTAATGGTATCAAGTATAGCAAATCTGTCCTTGAGCAAGAAAATCCTGGTAGTTTTAGAAAAATCATCAATAAAACTCAAAAAGTAGCGAAATCCAGAAATACTGGACACAGAACAAGGACCCCAAACATCAACATGAATAATATCAAATGGCTGCTTTGAACTAATACATGATTTCTTAGAAAAAGATGCTCGCGCCTGTTTGCCCAATTGGCAAGTCTCACAATGAAAAACAGAATCTAAAACATTAGGAAGTAAATGTTTCAATTTCGCTGTAGAAGGATGTCCCAGACGGTAGTGCCACTGGATGCTTGTCACAGAGGATGTCATATATGTTGCGGTCTTTGGAACGTCCAAGTAATATAGCCCATCTGGTCCCTCATGGCTCGAGCCAATCGTCGTCCTCGTGCGCAGATCCTGAAACACAACACCATCCGGGTCAAAGGTAATAGAGCAACGAAGACTTATTATAGTTCTATTGACATATAACATATTTATAGGAAATTTCGGAACACAGAGTAGACCGCAAAGGCAGACAACCAGGAGTGCAAATATCTCAATGCCAGTAACAGGTGTCTTAGACCCATCATCCAGTGTAACAGGAGGTATAACAGAAGTATTATGTAAGTTAGAAAATAACGCAGGATTTTCAGAGATATGGGATGTCGCACCCGAATCAATCACCCATGAATTTTTACCAGAATGGGCCAGAAGTGCAGCGCTCCCATCAGTAGAGGCTTCACCAGAAGAAGCAAGACGAGCCTGAAGAAGTTTCTCGAACTCCAACCGGATCCAATCAGCAGAAGGAGCAGCAGAGGTAGTGGTAGTCTCAGGTTGATCTGTAGTGACTTGGTTTGCCCAGGCTGGCTTGCCATGCTTGATCCAACAACGACCTTCATTGTGATTCGTGCGCTTGCAGAAAGTGCAGAAGCGTGGTTCAGTAGTCTCAGTACCAGAGCCACGTCCAGGTGCAGAGGAGCGCCCACGACCACGGCCCCGTCCTCGACCGCGGCCACGAGAGGAGTCACTTGTGCGAACAGCAAGGGCCGCTCCATCAGAAGTGTCAGGCAAAGACTGAGATACAGAAGGTAGACGTTGAACATGTTTCGGAACATCTCGCAGTGTAGGCAGAGGATCACTCGAGAGAATCTGATCAACAACTCCGGCGAAGGAGGAGGGTAGACTAGCGAGGAACTGGACAAGCTGAAGTTCGTTCCGTTGATGCTGGATTTCAGTGATGTCGGCAGAAAGCGGATGGTACACCTGAAATTCATCCCAGAGAGCACAACAATTGTTGTAATAGTCCTCGATATAATCAATAGTAGAAAACTCTTGCTTGGCTAGTTGCTTGAAGATCTCAAACACCTTCTTTGGATTTTGCTGGTGAGAGTATACGTGGGAGAGCTGGTCCCACATATCCTTTGTAGTCTTCAGACGAAGGAAAGACTGTCTGATCTTCGGTTCGGCGCTGTTGACCATCCAGGTCATAACACCATAGTCCTCCTTGGACCAGAGATCATAGGCCTGCTTGGTCTTGTCATCAACATCACTAGTGGGAGCGTCCGGTCCCGTGGTCGATAGATGAGAATAGCGCCCTTGTGCTTTAACATAGAGTTCAAAGGAAGCTGCCCAGAGGTGATAGTTGGAGCCATCCAACTTCACAGTAGTAACACACAGTACGCGGATGATCCAGAGTCGCCATCGGAAGGTGCAGTTAGGGGTAGAAGCACAAGCGCAGGGAGCAGTAGTAGTCAGCAGTCAGAGGCAGAAGTCCAACACATGGACATAGTAGTAGAAGGTAGAAGATCCACGCATGGATCTTAGAAAAAAACCCATGTAGGGGCAGCAGATGAAAAGAAAAACCTACGCCAACATGGAGGATCAGTCACTCCACCATGAGGCGCAGGCAAACAGAGAGGATGAAGCCCGTTACTCCGTCAACGTGCCAGAATTGGAAAGTTACCGAGGCTGTCCGGAGATTTCGGAAAGAGAAACAAAGCTAGACGGAAGGGCCTGTAGTGGATTAGGCCACAAGAATTGGAGAAGGGAAGGAGGTTGGTGGAGAGTGGATGGGAGGGCGACGGTAGTGTAGCAGTACTGTAGCGGCGAAAAAAAAAGAGGCGGGGGTGGCGGCGACTAGGGTTGGTGGAGAAGATGGCGGTTAGGGTTGGGGTGAGAGAGGGACTAGGTTTAAGGTGGATCGGCGCACTCTGATACCATCTAGGAGTTGGCAACAAGATTGCTTATTATTGGATGATCTAAAAAGAATACAATGGTCTCTCTTTAATAAGACAAGAGAGTGTACAATATTTAGAGATGAGCAATATGGGATAAAGAAAAGAAGAGAATAAAGAGAAATAAGCAAATACACTAAGTAAAGAAAAGCAGTGAAGTGTATATACTAATAGCAACGATTGGCTTTTGAGTCTTGGCCTCGTCATGAATAGGTTTCCAATGCAAAGTGTACCCACTTGGGGACAACAATTGTAACGACCCCACCTCCCGGTAACCCCCAATTAAGGGAGACCAAGAGGTCAGAACCGTTATCCCAATTTCCCGGATCAAAGGTTCGACAAATAATCAGTAATAATTATTAAATTCTACCGAGACTATACTGAAAGCTGGAATAAAATATAACTTTACATACCTTTTTTCTTCTTCAAATACTTGGATATCTAACTTCTATCCTCCTCTGGACTCTATTCTAACTAATCCTCCTTGCACTTTATTTCTTAATTTCACAATATGCCACTTTACTATTTGTCCTTTTCAATTTATACCTAAAACGCCGACAAACAAAACGTCGGTCAGCATAAATGAATATGCCGGTATGTGGGGGAAACAATAATTGTGCAACTATGGTAACAATGTAGCAACCAAATATCATTTAACAACCAAGGTTACATTTTAAGCAATACAATTCAATCCATACCTATCCCCTTATCTCTGTGCTGTCCCTGTAGTGGACTTGGATACTACCTCTCTCATATGGTCGATCCTTACCCCCAAGGTCCTACCTCACAGGTAGCCATTACTTAGGGTTGTGGAGTCGCATGGCCCTACCCAAAGATAACCCAATCTCTGACTCATGGTGACTTGATAGACCTACCCCATAGGTAGCCACGTACTAAGTCATCCAATGACCTGATGGACCTACCCCATAGGTAGCCATGTACTAGGTCAATTTATCAAGCTACAGAGGGGACTAGAATCTGAGCTAGTAGGCATATATCTTAGGTGATAGTCATATCCACATTATAGTGTGCATGAATTAAATTCATCCAACAGTTTAATTCAAGCCACCGATGAAAACTTCGGGAATCCTCGGAAAACTAGTTCGAGATATTCATAAGCGTAACCACATACCTGTGATTGCATATTTTTGAGACAGAAACAACCAAGTAGAGAAAACCCAACCAAGCAAGCAAACATGCACATAAATCGTGAAATAAATATACAAACTTCCTTATATCAAGATTTATCCAAACTCATCTTGCTTCTTAGGATTTGTATTCCAATTTTAGGGTTTCCTTCGAAATTAGGGTTTTGCCTCCACTTTTAGTATTATAAACCCTAATTCAAAAAAGCTACATAAAAACCTTAAATTTCTCATCTTAACACTCCTAATAGGTTTAGGATCATTATATGGTAACATATTTCCATAATCCGATTTAAACAAAGTTTTTCTCTTCTTTTACCCTAAATTAGGGTTTCTATATGTATTATCCTTCATACATAGATTAAAACCCTAAATTAGTAAACTTTTCATGTAAAAGGGATTGAAACTCTACTTTAATATTCAACATGTTAATATTTCTCAAATTAACCTATTAAACCATAAAGATTCATCCTTTATATTCAATTGGGGTTTCTTAGGTTTCTTATTCACAAAACTCTAATCATCTCAATTATCTTCATTAAGGATTCTCTAATCCAAACTATATTCAAGAATCATTATATTACAGTTGTATACTTGCAATTTCGGATTATAACCACTAAAACTCATGTTTTCCCAAATTAGGGTTTTTAGTCCATTAAACCATGCACATGATCATAAAAACCCTAAAAGAAACATATTAATCATCCTTTTATGATTTTACCCTTTGCTTTACTCTTAATAGGTTAACATTGATAAAAAATAAAATCAAGATTCATCATGATTGTTTTTATCTCTTTCTAGGGTTTTTCTGTCATTTAATGCATTAAAAGATGTAAAACCCTATACTTTTTGAATATCATTTCTAATTAGGCTCTAATATCATTTTTATCATGTTTTATACATTTTTCTGATAAAAAAGCACTACTTATTTGCTTCTTTTGGCCAAAGGAATGATTTTTAACGAATTAATCAAGATTCAGTACTTTTCTCGAATATTGCCCAGAGAGGCGAGTTACCTTGCTAATTTCGGTAAAACTGGAGTCGTTGGATCCTCGGTCGTCTTTGACCGGGCAAGATCACACAACTTGCGACTCTCGCGTCCACTAGCAACTGGTTGAATTCGTGGATGACCAGGGCCGTTGATTCCTTCGTGGCCTACCATGGATCCCAAACGAACGGTCGCTGCTACTTGTTCTTGCTCGAAGCAGCAGGTTACACCCGCGACGACGCCACAGTTCGAAGCTCGCCGGAGCTACTTGTTCTCGTCGAATCAGGGCACAAGGGAGATAGAGAGGATGCCATTTTGGTGCGCGAGGGTGAGAGGAGTTGAGAGGGAGACTTATATATAGGGTTTGGGGCTCCTTTAGGTTTCCCCAACCTCGCCGCCGCCCTAGTTCTCGGCCCAATTGGGCATTCTTTCTAGAATCTTCGAGACACCCTAAAATTAGGGCTGGTCTTGCGCGGAAACACCTCCCAAAGACCCTCGTGGTCTTGGATTCTTTGCATGTGAGGTAGAATGCGAGGAATCCGCATTGGGAAAACTTAGTTTCCTCCTTGATTTCCTTCTCTGACTCGAGGAGGGTGATGTACAACCACCCTTGGATCCATGATCCTCTTGGACCACACGGACATCCAATGGCTGACATTGCTCCCCCTATTTCTTATTTCTTTTAAAACGAAGGAAAAAGGGTATTTAACAATGGAATCTTGTGAAAATCATCTCTCTCTCCTTGTTTTATATATTTTTCACTCAAAATTTAGAGGAAACTCCATCTTGGCATTATCTACTCGTGTATTAAATTTGAAACCCAAATTCCAAAGGAAAAGGGTGTTTCCTTCATATGCAAGTTATTCATTAATAAAACCAAATTAATTGATATTTCCTCTTTCTTTTGCCATTAACTTATCATCTTGGATTCCTTGGACCTCAAGGAACCCTAAAGGCACAAAATCCCATCTTGGGAAATATTCCTTAGCCTTTTCCTTATCTTTTATCCTTTTTCTTATTTATCCCTTTATCCAAATAAATTCCTTTTCCTTTTATCATAAGAAACTATGTGGACACAAAATCTCATTCAAGATGGATTCGTTATCCATATTCCCACATGATTCTTGTATTTCATTATTATCTCATATTTTCTTCTTACTAAATCAATATTTAATTGATCTTTTCTCCATTATTTACTTATTCATTTACTACTTGATTTTCCTTTTCTTTTCCTTGTTATTGGGCCCAATAGCCAATAAAGCCCACAAAGCAACCAACAAGGCTATTGTAAGCGAGATTCATTCATTCTAAATCAAATCACTCCCTCATTTGTCAAAATACCTTTATTAAGAGAAATTGCATTTCTCACTAAAAGAACCCAAAATTGGGGTTGTAACTTCCTTCCCCTCTTATAGGAATTTTGCCCCCAAAATTCCACCAGGCACACAAACAAACAAGATAAGCCTTTCTTATGTCCATCATGGCTCCCATGTGGCCTCACCCTTTCCATGGTGCTTCCCAAGAACCTTCATCATCTCATATTCTTTCATTTGAGTTCTCTCTCACCTTGGTATATCGTACCCTCATAGGTGACTCAGGACATTTCAGCCTCTCATAAAGCTGAATAGGTTCAGAGCTCAGCACATGGCTTAGGTACCTCACATAGTGCTCTAGATCGGACTCATGGAACACATTATACATCATGTTATCCTGAGGGGTAAGGCTAAACATAACCATCTCCACTAATCCATCTCAAATGGACTCATGCGGCCAGGACTCAGCTCTCTTAGCTATAACTTAGAGGGGTTGGATTTCACATCACATACTCTCCCACAGTGAACTGCATGTCAGTCTACTTTACATCAGCTCACAACTCATGTCGTCCCTGGGCTCTCTTTCAGCCATTGCACGATCAAAGCGACTTCATCTGCACACACTGTGGTCCTTTTCTGACCTTTGCGAGGTCCCTTCACCAACATCATCTTAATGAAGTGGTGACCGACACAACCTCCCTTATAGAGCTCCTTTACATCCCGATACTGGCTATGGTGGTTATCATCACATCTTGCAGAGGACAAGAACTGTCTCTATGTATCACCCTAAACAAGCACACATGCTCTTATCAGACCCTCTAGTTTGGATTATACTAACCATTAGTTAGGGGTGATAAACTGTACTAACATCGAGTTCTTCATGTACCTACTTCCACCGCATGGAAGTGAATCTTTAGGTTATACTCAAGAACTTTTGAACTCGCATCATGGTGTAGTTGAACCATCTCTTTCTCATATGTGGTTCAACCAAATCCGTCCCGTGACAACATTCTTTCTTTCTCGTGTCATCTAGGTAAGGCGATCTACCATAACCCATATTGCATCTTGACCTTCATTGGTCTAGGGGAGACTTAGCACAACAATCATAGTGATGAACTCCCATTTCCTCTCGGAGACTCTTTATCCTCTATACCAACTCATTGGGTTACTGGTATTCGTCCTTCACCTCCTGACTTGCATGGCGATAAGCCACGTGCAACTTCATCTTAAGCATCCAAAGTACTACTGTCACTTACTATCTTAGTAGTACCACGGTGTGTGATGATCTTAAAATCATGATCTGCTGTATGCCATGATTCCTCAAGATTAATTCCTCAGAAACCCTAAACCACTCTAGTCGGGTTTCATCACCTTCTTTTCCAAAGAAGTGCATCTGAGGTTCTACAACCATCCTTTTATTACATCAAGGCCTAGGCTGGCTAACCAAACAACTACTAACTTAATCAACAATCTCGTTACATCTGAGTGTTAGCCAAACATATCCCTTTTTCAAACTTAGGGTTAACCTAACAACCTCTTCTAGCCTCTAGCTAAACTAGGCGGTTGTATCTCAACCAGAGCATCCATTACTACCTCACATCCTTAGGTGTTAGGTAATGTTGAAGACACACCTCCATGTATTCCACTTATCATCTCATCTCGGACTCAACAAGAAAACTTAGAGCTCATCTTCTTGGTTATCAAACTCAACCTTGTATGACTCGCAAATTCTACATAGCTCATGATACAAGCATCCTCATAAGATGACTACCTTAGTTCTCTTGATGTTTGTAAACCATCCACATATCGTTTACTCCACAAGGGTATGTTATCATCTCTGTCCTCATACCTCATAGCAACGTACCAACTCCCATCATCTTTATCCTTGGTGTATGGCATGCGTACTGTCCTATCTCTCACTCCCATAACAAGAGGAAATAAGCATTTGGCGGCCGTCCAAATACAGAGTTCTTCCTGTTCCAAGAGTAGAGATGGTACATCCCACCTTGCCAGTACACCTTCAAATCTAAGTTGAAACGTGCAACATATGTCTCTACATCACGATCATCTTGATATCAAGATTACTTCCATGGAAAACTGGTCTCGAACCTACTTGGGTCACCACACAATCCTTGGTCATCTCCTCTAGGTCTGTAGGGTGCCGACACTTTTGGGGTTATCCCTCTTCCCTTATGCATCCAGAGAGTGCCCTCCTCATCTGCCCTTTGGGTCCCATGAGTTCATGAAGGTGATCAATCTCCTAACCCATGGCCCTCAGACAATGATAGCTGTTACCTCCCGACCCTTTGGTCATGTGCAACTAGGGAATTAGGCAACTCCTACTTCCATCGGTCTTATCCCTACCTGATCCTAGGATAGACTTAGGATTCTAACATAGTACATGTCCCACTTAGAACCTTACCCAAGCCTTCATCATCTCTCTCTGCATTCCTGGGTTGAGTTTCATCCTTTCATAGGGGTCATGGCGACCTGCCTACCTTGGTCAGGCCCCATACCGGTTACCTCCATGGTAACACATCCACATGCACTTAGAGATGGTTATCTATGGGTCTACAGGTTCATTCTCATACTATGTACTTTTCACTTAGCTTCTCAAGATCCCGTGAGACCTCTTTAGGTTACCTTAAACCAACAAAACTGGTATACACCCTACAAAAGGGTCCCTCTCCCAGGATGTGAGCAAACTACATCTTGATAACAAAGGTCACAAACGTCCTTATGTCTAGGGTTTACATCCACCTGAGCATGCTCAGACCTAGCAAGCTACTAAGGCACAAGCAGACCACCTACTAAACCATGCTAGGTCATACTTGTTCTCATTCCTCAACATTGGACCAAAAGTATACCTGCCCCTATCACCAACTTAGATGTGAGGGGTTCATCAATCATACCTTAGACTTAAGGGGGTTTCCCTTTCCTTTAATCATGAGGAGTGTCATGCTCGAATCTATAGAAACTCAAATCTCGTCATGAGCATCAGGTACACCACTTCCCCTCTTAGGCCTAGGAACCCTAGGTTCCCTTTTCTGATGTCCAACTGCCTGCTCAACTTTTTAACCACGAGCCAAGCATGTACAGGGTATGGCATGCACTTCCTATTATCTTTCTACTCAAGCAACACCTCAGAGTTGAGTCCTCTTCAAGGACATCCAACTAGGTAAAAGGCCTCACAACTTGCTACTAAACCTCTTCATGGTCTTAAGGAACTCTTCTACTTAACCTAGAAGGTAAACACCTATACCATAGGCACATAGGTACCAGCAGCCTCATCTTCTCTCTAAGGTTTGGTTCCTCTAAAGGCAACCAAGATATCATCAGCCTCCAGGGATCATGCATGAGGCAACCACAACCATCCACTTAGGTGGCATCATCCTCAACTCCTCATTGTTCCTCATATCTCGGAGTCTAAGCTTCCAACCTTCTTGCTTCTTCTCTCTCTAGAGCTAACCCTACAAACAACCTTACTACTAGAGGTTCTTTCTCCATAAAGGATCGATCTCACAAGCATACCCCTACATAGGTGAAGCCTATGTTCAAACTTATGTTTGCTCAAGATTATCCATAGCTCTTTATGCGTATCTCATAAGCTATCCATCATACTCTCCTGGCCAGGGTTTCAACCTACGACCCGCACTACTGACGTACTCTGGGTGCTTACTATGCCCTGCTCATATAAGCCCATAGGGTTTCCATAGGTTCTTCACTAACCTCATCATTGAAGGAGTTATCCTTCACTCTAACATGCACGACCCTTTCCAGGGTTGGGTCGCCAAGGGTACTAGGTCACCCAACCTCTCATGGCTCATATCGTCATGGGCATCCAAAAGCATGTCCACCCACACACCTGGTCTATCATGACATCTAACTCATCGTGTCATCTCTTTCTCTAACCACCCTTAGGGTTAGGGTTAGCATCATCCTCAGAGGATGTACTAGGTCTCTACTTATAATGGAGGTCTCTACCTCCAAGACTAACTTCCTCCACTCATCCTCCTGACAAGGAGGTCTAGCCTCAGGTCTCTCCTGAGGGCATGACAACATATGTCATACGACCTAAGCATGTATCTATTCTTTAGTTTACGGTTAAACTATAAAGCTTATGTACATGACATCTTATTTATATGCTTTTTATTAATTTGGTGGAGGATTCCTTAAACCTTATCAACTTTACCCATACCTCAAGAGGGTGAGGAAAAGAGAGAGAAAAACCTAATCCTTAAAATCCTTAACAACATTAGAGTTGAGAAGGGATGAACAAGATGAGAGAGTCCTAAAGGTATCTCATTTCGAGTCAGATCCTAAGACATTGGCCAGACAGTCACACGGATTCGAGAGTCCTCGTATTCCGGCTAGCGGTGCGGAGGAAAATCTTGGCAGCCCCCGGGCGTGATCCTTTTCTAGACACCTCTGTCTTTCGAAAAATCCTCTAATAACTCCCTCGGGTTCTATAGATTTTGTAAAATTTAATAATTATTAAGGATTAAATGAGGAACCGATGCTCTGATACTAAATGTAACGACCCCGCCTCCCGGTAACCCCTAATTAAGGGAGACCAAGAGGTCAGAGTCGTTATCCCGATTTCCCGGATCGAAGGTTTGACAAATAATCAATAATAATTATTAAATTCTACCGAGACTATACTGAAAGTTGGAGTAAAATATAACTTTACATACCTTTTTTTTTCAAATACTTGGATATCTAACTTCTATCCACCTCTGGACTCTATTCTAACTAATCCTCCTTGCACTTTATTTCTTAATTTCACAATATGCCACTTTACTGTTTGTCCTTTTCAATTTGTACCTAAAACGCCGACAAACAAAACGTCGGTCAACATAAATGAATATGTCGATATGTGGGGGAAACAATAATCGTGCAACTATGGTAACAATGTAGCAACCAAATATCATTTAATAATCAAGGTTACGTTTTAAGCAATACTACTCAATCCATACCTATCCCCTTATCTCTGTGTTGTCCCTGCAGTGGACTTGGATACTACCTCTCTCATATGGTAGATCCTTACCCCCATGGTCCTACCTCACAGGTAGCCATTACTTAGGGTTGTGGAGTCGCATGGCCCTACACAAAGGTAGCCCAATCTCTGTCTCATGGTGACTTGATGGACCTACCCCATAGGTAGCCACGTACTTAGTCATCCAATGACCTGATGGACCTACCCCATAGGTAGCCATGTACTAGGTCAATTTATCACGCTACAGAGGGGACCATGATCTGAGCTAGTAGGCATATATCTTAGGTGATAGTCATATCCACATTATAGTGTGCATGAATTAAATTCATCCAACAGTTTAATTCAAGCCACCGATGAAAACTTCGGAAATCTTCAGAAAACTAGTTCGAGATATTCATAAGCGTAACCACATACCTGTGATTGCAGATTTTTGAGACAGAAACAACCAAGTAGAGAAAACCCAACCAAGCAAGCAAATATGCACAGAAATCCTGAAATAAATATACAAACCTCCTTTTATCAAGATCTATCCAAACTCATCTTGCTTCTTAGGATTTCTATTCCAATTTTAGGGTTTCCTTCGAAATTAGGGTTTTGCCTCCACTTTTAGTATTATAAACCCTAATTCAACAAAGCTACATAAAAACCTTAAATTTCTCATCTTAACACTCCTAACAGGTTTAGGATCATTATATGGTAACTGTAAGAAGAAATGAAGGAGGAAGAAGATGGGAACACAAATCACATGTCGGCTGCTAGGTGCAGCAAACATGAGTAGGGCTTGAGCCTACACACTTGTATTTATATATTAGGGTAAATACATGAGGTACAAAGAGAGAAAAAGCATAAAAACAACATTTCATAAACAAAATAGGTCAGCCGTCGGTTTTCCGTTCCGCCACTGTGCCGGTGTCGATACCATCGACTTGTGTCGATGGTATCGACGGAGTATTCTCTTGCGCCTGAACCAATCTCGATACTATCGACATGTGTGTCGATAGTATCGACCGAGATGCAGCTGGCTTCAACATGAACCTGGACAGATCTCGATACTATCGACAGAGTGTCGATAGTATCGACCGAGATGCAGGTTGCTTCACACTCCCCCTCAAGCTGGAGAGTACACATCGTGGATGCCCAGCTTGCCACAGAGTTTCTGAAAAATTGCTGAACCCAAGGGCTTTGTCAGAATATCTGCTAGTTGATCTTCATACCTAACATATGGAGTCATAATAGTGCCGTCTTTTATTTGATCACGAATAAAATGGCAATCAACCTCTATGTGTTTTGTACGCTCATGAAAGATAGGATTCTTGGCGATGTGCATGGCAGATTGATTGTCACACTTGAGCTCCATAGAAGGTAGAAGAGAAATTTGTAATTCAGATAAAACAGATTTGACCCATTTTAATTCACAACATGCATGGGCCATAGCACGATACTCAGCTTCAGTGCTAGATCTAGCAACCACATGTTGCTTTTTACTTTTCCATGTGATAAGATGATCACCTAGAAAGGTACAATAGCCTGATGTAGATCTCCTATCAGTATGATCACCAGCCCAGTCAGCATCTGAATATCCTGTGAGAGACAGAGTAGATGGAGGTGCCTTTGGTCTAGAATATGTGATACCTTTACCGGGAGCACTTTTTAGATACCTCAGAATTCTGCAGACTGCTATCCAGTGTGATTGTCGCGGAGAATGCATATATTGGCTGACTACGCCCACAGCAAATGAAATATCCGGTCGGGTGACAGTTAGATATATCAACTTACCCACTATTCTCCTATAATATTATGGATTTGGATACTCAACATCATCAACCACCTCTTTGATGTGATAATCCATTGGAGTATTTACCGGTTTAGATTCAGCCATGCCTGTCTCCTGTAACAAATCAAGCACATACTTTCTCTGAGATAAATTGACACCTGCATGGGATCTAAAGCACTTCAATGCCTAGAAAGTATCTTAGTTTGCCCAGATCCTTTGTATGGAAATGTTTTTGCAAACCCTCTTTGACACGAGATATTCCCATTGTGTCACTGCCAGTAATCACTATGTCATCAACGTATACCAGAAGAATAATGGATCCACGGGAAGAGCTGGAGTAAAATAAGGAATGATCAGTCTTGGAGCGAGAAAAACCCATCTGAAGAATAACTTCACTGAACTTGTCAAACCAAGCTCTAGGTGACAGTTTCAGCCCATAAATAGCCTTTTTTAATTTGCATACTTTCTGACACTCCCCCTGAGCAACAAACCCAGGAGGTTGCTCCATATATACTTCTTCCTGTAGATCACCATGGAGAAATGCATTCTTTACATCCAGCTGAAATAATGGCCAATCAAAGGTAGTAGCAAGAGAAATAATGATCCGCACAGAATTCAGGCGAGCAACAGGAGAAAATGTTTCAAAGAAGTCAACACCATAGGTTTGGGTGTAGCCCTTTGCAACCAATCAGGCTTTCAACCTTTCAACTGATCCATCCGGATTGTGTTTAATAGTGAAAACCCATCTACAACCTACTACTTTCTTTCCTGCAGGAAGATCAACCAGATCCCAACTACCATTATTCAAGAGAGCTGACATTTCAAGTTGCACTGCCTGTGTCCAGCCACTGTTCTTCATTGCATCAAAATGGTTTCTTGGTATAGACACAGAATCAATCCCAATAGCGAATGCACGGGCCTGCTTAGACAGATGAGACAGGCAACATACATTTGTAATAGGGTGTTTAATAGTACAGGACCTAGTACCTTTCCGAACTGCAATAGGAAGGTTGAGATCAGATGTCTCTGTAGGATTCTCTTGAGTAGAAGGCGATGATGAGGGCTCAGGGACTGGTGCCGCTACTTCTTCTGGATCCTGCCTGCCTCGCCTATGATATACATGTGCGTAATGCTCAATGGTAGGTCTATCTCCTACTTGTTCATCCGGAATAGAAGTAAAATCCGGAATGATAGGTGGCACTCCCTCACTCTGCACTGATGGTGGCAGTCTCTCATTTTGTATTTTTGGTGGCTCTCCCTCTCTCAACTGCTCCCCCTTGCTAATAGCATTGGAGAAATATGGAGTGGTCTCATGGAAAGTGACGTCCCTAGACACAAACATGCGGCGAAGACTAGGACAGTAACACTTGTATCCTTTGCTCATAGTAGAGTAACCTAGGAACAGTGTTTTAATGGACCTAGGAGACAGCTTGTCGGTCTTAGGGTCAAAGTTATGGATAAAGGAAGTGCAACCAAACACTCTAAGAGGAATAGGATAGGGAGAGTCCTTAGGACGCAAAACAGAAAAGGGAGTCTGTCCTTGAAGAACAGAGGAAGGTTGTCTATTGATCAAGAAACAAGCAGTTAAAAGAGCTTCAGACCAAAACTTCTTGGGCACATTAGATTGAAACATAATAGATCGAGCAATATCAAGAAGATGGCGATTCTTCCTCTCTGCCACCCCATTTTGCTGAGGGGTGTGAGGACAAGAAGTGCGGTGAAGCATACCAACCGAGCTACACAAATCAGACATAGCCTTTTGAACATACTCCAAGGCATTATCAGACTGAAGAATTTTTATATTGCAATCAAATTGGACTTTAATTTCAGTATGAAAATGTTTCACAATGGACAACACAGACTCTCTACTTTTAAGAAGGTAGATCCATGTCATGCGTGAGAAATCATCAACAAAAGATATAAAATAACGAAAACCATTATAACTTTGGTCTTTTACAGGACCCCACACATCAGTATGCACTAACTCAAAGGGACAAGAAGCCCGCTTATTGACCCGACTGGGATAGGATAACCTATGGTGCTTTCCCAGTTGACATGACTGACACTCTAAGGAGGATAATTGGGATAACTCTGGTTCCAACTTCCGCAGGTTCTCCAAAGAAGGATGTCCATATCTGCAATGCCATAGTAAGGGGGAACCACTCAACAGGATGGATGGAGCAGGAGCAGGCATTTGGCGAGGTAGACTGTCACCGTTGAAAAGGTAGAGATCACCCTTCCTAGGCCCCCCACCAATCGTCTTCATACTCTTAAGATCCTGTAACATAAAACCAGAAGGTCCAAGTATTACCCAACATTTTAAAGTGTCAATCAGTTTTGCAACTGAAAGAAGATTAAAAGGAAATTCAGGCACAAAGTGAACTGATTTAAGATCAATCTTGGGTGTTAGGGAGACAGATCCACTAGCTAAAACTCTTTTCACTGAACCATCTGCCAATGTAACAGATTGGTGAGGAATTGATGAGTCAATAGTGTGGAGCAATCTCCTCATACCAGTCATATGCTGTGAGGCGCCAGAGTCAACCACCCAAGATGAGGATGCGCCAGATGCTATGAAAGATGTAGCCTGATTACCAGCTATAGATGCCAAATTTGCCGATGAAGAAGATGATGATGAACCCATACTCATATGCTGTGTTGCCTGAATGAACCGATCATATTCTTCTTGAGTGAGAGTGATGCCTGTGCCAGAAGATGTACCCACAGCTGTAGAGGATGAGGATCCTGTAGTGGTGGCACAATGTGCTGCCCCCACAGGTGGTGCAGCAGGTCTTCCATGTTTCTTCCAACACTTCTCCACTGTATGTCCTGGTCTATCACAAAAGGTACATTTCGGACGTGTCCCACGCCCTCTACCCATACCAGGGTGTCCTCGTACTGCAGCGGCAGTGGCAACAGAAGCATGAGATTCTCCAGAAGGTATATCAGGCACAAAGGAAGCAGACTCAAACAGTGATTGCTGGATTCTTGAATAAGCCTCCACAAGACTAGGTAGTTTATCAGTAGCCAAGATAACACTCCGAGCGGAGCTACAAGTCGAGTTAAGCCCAGATAAGAATTTGGCCGTAACAAGATCATCTCTGTCCTTTATCTGTTCTGCAACAGTCACAGGATGATAATAACTTAGCTCTTGAGAAAGAGCCTGAATAGCCCCAAAATACTCCTCAAGAGATCGGTCACCCTGTTTTTCAGCAAACAAACGATCATAAATCATAAACTGACGGAGAGCATTCTTCTCTTGAGAGTAATGTTGCTTCACGGCGTCCCATATTTCCTTGGCCGTAGAGTAGAACATGAACCTTGCGGCGATTGCAGATTCCATACTATTCCACAGCCAAGTCTTCACAAGACTATCATGTCGCTTCCGCTCAGCATATCCTTCGTCAGTAGATGCCTTGGGACCCGAGTCAACATGCCTTGCTTTGTCACGAGCCTCCAAGACGGTGTGGATGGCGTTCATCCATAGAAGATAATTTTTCCCGTTGAGTTTGATGGAGGCGATAGGTGACACCTCGTTGTAGATCATAGGTGTCTTGATATCCTCCATTGTAGAACGGAATATATGACGGATTGATACACGTCAAAGAGAATGTGGTGACGGAGAGATACACGTCACACACAGACGAAAAGAAAGAAGAAATGCGTTACTGACGCATTCACAGCCTCCAAAGAATATTCCTAATCACACATGGAGGAGGTGTGACTAGGATGATGATTGAGATGAAACTAGTCCTCCGGCGGTGTTTTTAGATGATCGTTGGATCACCTGGAGATCCTCAACTGCTCTGTGATAGTGGCTACGGTAGAGTTAGATATCTACCGTAGACCCAGAGTAGCCAACGGTGGTCCTTTGCAGCAGGTGGATTACATCAAGGAGACGGGTGGGAAGCAGTTGGCCGTCAAGGAAGGAGAGACCTGGAGAGATCCTCCGGAGAGAGAGAGAGAGGAGAAACCCTAGATCGATCTCCGCTCTGATACCATGTAAGAAGAAATGAAGGAGGAAGAAGATGGGGACACAAATCACATGTCGGCTGCTAGGTGCAGCAAACATGAGTGGGGCTTGAGCCTACACACTTGTATTTATATATTAGGGTAAATACATGAGGTACAAAGAGAAAAAACATAAAAACAACATTTCATAAACAAAATAGGTCAGCCGTCGGTTTGCCGTTCCGCCACTGTGCCGGTGTCGATACCATCGACTTGTGTCGATGGTATCGACGGAGTATTCTCTTGCGCCTGAACCAATCTCGATACTATCGACATGTGTGTCGATAGTATCGACCGAGATGCAGCTGGCTTCAACATGAACCTGGACAGATCTCGATACTATCGACAGAGTGTCGATAGTATCGACCGAGATGCAGGTTGCTTCACAGTAACATATTTCCATAATCCGATTTAAACAAAGTTTTTCTCTTCTTTTACCCTAAATTAGGGTTTCTATATGTATTATCCTTCATACATAGATTACAACCCCAAATTAGTCAACTTTTCATGTTAAACAGATTGAAACTCTACTTTAATATTCAACAAGTTAATATTTCTCAAATTAACCTATTAAACCATAAAGATTCATCCTTTATACTCAATTGGGGTTTCTTAGGTTTCTTATTCACAAAACCCTATTCATCTCAATTATCTTCATTAAGGATTCTATAATCCAAACTATGTTCAAGAATCATTATATTACAGTTGTATACTTGCAATTTCGGATCATAACCACTAAAACTCATGTTTTCCCAAATTAGGGTTTTTAGTCCATTAAACCATGTACATGTTCATAAAAACCCTAAAAGCAACATATTAATCATCCTTTTATGATTTTACCCTTTCCTTTACTCTTAACAGGTTAACATTGATAAAAAACAATGTTCAAGAATCATTATATTACAGTTGTATACTTGCAATTTCGGATCATAACCACTAAAACTCATGTTTTCCCAAATTAGGGTTTTTAGTCCATTAAACCATGTACATGATCATAAAAACCCTAAAAGCAACATATTAATCATCCTTTTATGATTTTACCCTTTCCTTTACTCTTAATAGGTTAACATTGATCAAAAACAAAATCAAGATTCATCATGATTGTTTTTATCTCTTTCTAGGGTTTTTTTTTCATTTAATGCATTAAAAGATGTAAAACCCTATACTTTTTGAATAGAATTTATAATTAGGCTCTAATATCATTTTTATCATGTTCTACGCATTTTTCTGATAAAAAAGCACTACTTATTTGTATCTTTTGGCCAAAGGAATGATTTTTAACGAATTAATCAAGATTCAATACTTTTCTCGAATATTGCCCAGAGAGGCGAGTTACGTTGCTAATTTCGGTAAAACTGGAGCCGTTGGATCCTCGGTCGTCTTTAACCGAGCGAGATCGCACGGCTTGCGACGCTCGCGTCCACTAGCAACTAGTTGAAGTCGCAGATGACTAGGGCCGTTGATTCCTTCGTGGCCTACCGTGGATCCCAAACGAACGGTCGTTGCTACTTGTTCTTGCTCGAAGCAGCAGGTTACACCCGCGGCGGTGCCGCAGTTCGAAGCTCGCCGGAGCTACTTGTTCTCGTCGAATCAGGGCACAAGAGAGATAGAGAGGATGCCGTTTTGGTGCGTGAGGGTGAGAGGAGTTGAGAGGGAGCCTTATATATAGGGTTTGGGGCTCCTTTAGGGTTCCCCCAACCTCGCCGCCACCCTAGTTCTCGGCCGAATTGGGCATTCTTTCTAGAATCCTCGAGACACCCTAAAAATAGGGCTGGTCGTGCGCGGAAACACCTCCAAAGACCCTCGTGGTCTTGGATTCTTTGCAGGTGAGGTAGAATGCGAGGAATCCACATTGGGAAAACTCAGTGCCTCCTTGCTTTCCCTCTCTAACTCGAGGAGGGTGATGTACAACCACCCTTGGATCCGTGATCCTCTTGGACCACGCGGACATCCAAATGCTGACATTGCTCCCCCTATTTCTTATTTCTTTTAAAACGAAGGAAAAAGGGTATTTAACAATGGAATCTTGTGAAAATCATATCTCTCTCCTCGTTTTATATATTTTTCACTCAAAATTTAGTGGAAATTCCATCTTGGCATTATCTACTCGTGTATTAAATTTGAAACCCAAATTCCAAAGGAAAAGGGTGTTTCCTTCATATGCAAGTTATTCATTAATAAAACCAAATGAATTGATATTTCCTCTTTCTTTTGCCCTTAACATATCATCTTGGATTCCTTGGACCTCAAGGAACCCTAAAGGCACGAAATCCCATCTTGGGAAATATTCCTTAGCCTTTTCCTTATCTTTTATCCTTTTTCTTATTTATCCCTTTATCCAAATAAATTCCTTTTCCTTTTATCATAAGAAACTATGTGGACACAAAATCTCATTCAAGATGGATTCGTTATCCATATTCCCACATGTTTCTTGTATTTCATTATCATCTCATATTTTCTTCTTACTAAATCAATATTTAATTGATCTTTTCTCCATTATTTAATTATTCATTTACTACTTGAATTTCCTTTTCTTTTCCTTGTTATTGGGCCCAATAGCCAATTAAGCCCACAAAGCAACCAACAAGGCTATTGTAAGTGAGATTCATTCATTCTAAATCAAATCACTCCCTCATTTATCAAAATACCTTTATTAAGAGAAATTGCATTTCTCACTAAAAGAACCCAAAATTGGAGTTGTAACAACAATCCCCGATTTACAAACCCTCCCCATGTTAAGCTTCTGCATGGTTGTGGAGTTGAGCGCTTCTAAGCAATTAAGAAGTCTAGGAGGACCCTCCCACAAACAGAAAAAAGATCCTTAATATTGAATACACAAATGAGGAATTTAAAAATAGGGATGAGACTTACATGTTCTTAAAAATACCTGTGATGAGGTGTTAAGCCCACATTGAAGGGAAAATCCTACAAACTTTTCCACCATCTTAGAGGATATCTTTTATAGGTGTCGGTTTGATTGCAGTCCATGGTAAATTACAAGAAATTCCTAAATATCGGAAGAACCATATACCTTTTCTCCTTGTATTGCAATTCAGTCTCATTGGTTCTCCAAATGTCTTTGTACATGCTCACATATTAATGTAGTATCTGTTTAGTTGGTTCTTTTTTAAAGCAAACAAGCTGACATCTTTATACTGGTTGTAGTTACAAACATTTCCTTGTTTTGAATGCAGGCTTTTAAAGCATTGTTGACTGCTTCTACAACAGACGAACAACTTTTTTCTTTAGGAGAACTCATGTACCAGGTAAATGCTAATATATATCCTCATTTGTGTACTTTCCATTAATGTAGTTATTTGATTTTTCGTATATACTTGACAATTGCTTTTTGACTAATGTAAGGATCTCCGATTTGAACTTCCAAAATTAGATAGTGTTTATGATTTGATGACCATAACAATTTGAACTCCAATTTAATCTATTACTGGTATGAAAAAAAACTAGCCACTCAATAGTATCGCCAATGAATCAGTTTACTTTCTCGTGATGAGTATATGTTGGTTACCCTTACCCAACAACAATACATAGTCTTGCTTGCTACTTGGAAGCTAAAAATGACAGGTAAGATGTGTTCACATATAAAGGAGTGCTGTGAATGGATATACCTTATAACTAGTAGATCCTGCCTCCCATACACAGTAAAAGTGCGGGACTTAAATGGCTTGACAACTAATAGACTACTATCCTAGACCACTACCACATCACATAAGATTAATGGAATCAAAAGTTTCTAGAAATAAAAAACCTAAGGGGAAGCACTGGTTTCATATCAAAATGACTTACTGAAGCGAGGGAGGGAGATATAGTGTAAGAAGTAAGAAACCCCTATGAAAAATGAATCTATTGTCTTAAGCCTGAAGTAAGTAATTTGAAAGACTTGGGATGTGTTGGAAGACTAACTTGACCCTTCACACGGAGGGCCATAGTGTGGCACCTTCGGATGAGGAACGAATCGACCTATAGGGGGAGACACTATCTTCTAGAAAGAGTGCACCCCAAGGATTTCGAT
Organism: Alisma plantago-aquatica; assembly: GCA_963693085.1. Lineage (NCBI taxonomy): Eukaryota > Viridiplantae > Streptophyta > Magnoliopsida > Alismatales > Alismataceae > Alisma > Alisma plantago-aquatica. The sequence continues at coordinate 753,892,639 of OY856413.1, forward strand.
GAATGAGAGATAGTGGTAGACAGAAGAAATTTGGCTGGATAGACATGGTTCAGTAATTGGAAGACAAAAAGACTCCATGAGAAGGACTAAGCCAATGAATAATGTGATCTTAGATCACGACTCTAAATTAATACCAGAAAGGATGCATTGCTAGGTATTTGTACCTGCTCAACTTGTTTTCTTCTGCAATAGAACTGGGACTCCTGCTTTCCTTCATGGACGATGGTGGTGGCTGGAGATCACAACAACTGATTCTAAAGGATTAGCTAGTGATGGCTATGTCGATGCTGAAGATTGCTTTAAGAATGATAGTAGTCACATCGTAGTTGGTTGAAAGAGATGGCAGTGACAGCTACTGGGGGATAGAAGGCAGACGAGTGACATTTGGAGGAAGTTAGCAGCCTGCTTCTCACACGATAAGTTGTAAATTGGCCAAGGCCACTGCCTAAACTGATGCGTGCACGATTGCAGTAGCAGCTCCCTTTCTCATCCTCTCATTTTCTCTTTGATCCACTGGTGAAGCAGTTGTACACGTGCTCTGATGGAGGGCAATCAACGTGATACTATTACTGGAATGACGGCATAGTGGCGACAGGAGAGGAATTCTGCTACGGAATGGTGAAGCAATGGCCAGGAGGCTTCCTTCTCCTCCTGATGCTCCCTGATAGATGATGGCTCATGGTGGCACAGTGGTGACAGAACAGGGACTTCCTGTGAGAGCAACTGTGGCTGGATCTCGTGCTTCATAATGCCTGATCTGATGCTTGGCAGCAACAAATTTGTTGATGTGTTGCTTCCAATAATAGGAAAAACTAGGAAAAAACTCCACAATGATACATCACTAACAGTATAACACTGAAACTTGAGATAATAGGGCCTGAAGCTTAGCAGAAAGTCTCAAATCTTGATGACATGCCTATTCTTCGGCAATGGCTTCCCACAAGTGGTAAACAACATTAGGCCTGTTCTTTTGGGTTTTACTTTTTCCGAAGCACCATGTCGACAATAGATAGATTGTGCAGTGTATTTTGTTGTATTACAAGTAAACCTAGCTCCCTATACATAGAAGAATTTTTAATGGTCTTAGACATCAGACAGACCTGCTTAGATCAGTGACTCAGATTGGTTTTGCTATGTTGCTAGCTTTTAGCTCTAACATCATAAGCATGTCTGAAATTTGAAATTCATGTCATAGATGCATAATAAGGTTTACAATACAAATGTTCACTACTTTCACTCTGGATACATGTAGCTCACTCTGGATACATGTAGCTTTAGGGCATCAGTGGAGCAAGTGACAATTTCATCAAATGGATGCGAGACTCCTTTACAAATCCCAATTACTCTTTAATTTCGTTCTGAAAAGCTTCAGTCATGTCGCATTTTTGGATGCGGAAGAAGACACTGGTATCCCAGGATGTACCAATATAGAATATATATTTGGTACAAATAAGTAGTTATAATTTGGTAAACTATATTTTCTAACAAAAAACAGTCTTCTCAGTAGGAGAGCCCTGCTGTAGTTAACTTCATTGGGTTAAAAGGTGCATAGCGAGGACCTTGTATATTGTAATAACATGTATAGGTAGGAAATATCTCAGGAAAAAAGATATTTTTGTTATCTTCTTTCCATATATACTGCACAAGAGCTATCCAAAATGTAGCATAAACAATCACTGTTCCTTACCTGCCATGAAATCCATCCTCATGAGGGATAATTACATACGATGGTTCGACTCCATACCTCTAAACAATGTCTTCCACAATGCTTGGACAATTGCCACAATCCCAAAAGGGATGCTAAGTAGTTGAAAGTCTCTGTAGAAATGAAAACACTTTAATCATTGACCCCAGCCCTTTTTATGAAAAGTATTTTACAGAATAACTTTGATATTGATATGAAAGCCTCACTTTTCAGCCAATTATTCAAAAATGTCACGACGGCTCAACTTGCTCATAGCATGTTGGCTGATAATTTCACGCAAACTCCCTAGTTTATACAAAAGTAACAGAAGGAGGGTGACCCCCTTTCTGCCCCTTAGACTGCCCAAACCTTGGGATGAGTTGCGGGGAGATAAATCATCAATGGTTCCAGGGATTGAACCTGGGTCGCTACATTGGCGGCCCTTGGGCCGAACCACTGGGAGTTTAGATGTGCTCTAGTCGTGATATATTGCCTGCCAATTCTGGCAGTTGCTTAGCTTCAAAAAATGGCTTAAGCAGGAGTAGCTAGACTCCATTGCATATAACTGACACTTATGAAGCTCGTGTAGCTGACATTGCATCCAGGAGAGTGTAAGAAGTCATTAGTTATGAGTCCTCATCCCCACATTATTCGTCAATCCTTAAGGAAATTGTTCTGCAAAAGAAATATTCGAGTAACAAGCAACTCCTATAAGCCACTCCTTGGAAGGCAGGAGATAATCCTGCATATCAATGCTACCACTCATAAATATGTCTTTGACTTTGAAGTGCAGTTTGTAACTATAGAAATACTGTGTTATTTTATATTTCTACTGTGTTATGTTCTTTTGTATTAGTCCCATATTGCCTGCTTGTATGTATGTCTTAACTCTCTATAGCTATATAAGAGAGTACCATGTACACCTTTTTACTCACCGAATAAACAACACATTTCCACTTTATATGGTATCAAGAGCAGGTTAATTTTTTCCCCACCCATCAGCCCACCCATGACGTAATTTTTTCCCCACCCATCAGCCCACCCATGACACGTCAGATCTCTGCTGCTGTTATCTGCCCTTTGTGGGTTTCTACTCTGATCTGCTTCTGCGCCGCCCGCCTCTGCCATGGCGCTCCCTGAGCCTCCCCGGTCTCTTTGCGTTACCACAGTGAAGCTCGACGGTGGCTCCAACTATCATCTCTGGTCGGCGTCCTTTGTGCTATATGTCAAAGCACAAGGCCGATATCATCATCTTACGGTTGAGCCTCCTGCTGCTCCTACTGTTGATTCGGATGACAAAGACAAAGTTATGCACAGTGGTCCAAGGATGATTCCGGCGTCATGTCTTGGATCCTTAACATTACCGAGCCTCGTATTAGCGAATCTCTTCTCTGCCTTCATGATGCGAAGGCTATGTGGGATCAACTGTCCCATGTTTATTCCCATCAGGAGAATCCAAAGCGCGTTTTTGAAATCTTCAAAACCTTGGCGAAAAAGGAGTTCTCCACTAACACTTCTATTGATGACTTCTACAACCAATGCTCGACACTGTGGAATGAATTTGAACTCTACCACCCTTTGACGACGGACATCAAAGTTGCTCAGAAACAACGCAACGAACTGCAACTGGTGCAGTTCTTGGCTGCACTTCCTGCCTTCTTTTCTGGTGTGGTTGACCAGATCTTCTCCAGCGACCCGCTACCGACTCTTCGGGATGTTCTAAAAAGAGTCCAGCGTCTGCCATCCATGACTCCCACTTCTGTTGTTGAGCATCCTGCGCTTATTGCTCGCTCTGCTGATTCTGGCCGTGGCCGTGGTCGCGGTCGCAGCCGTGGTGGTCGTACTCCTCCCTCAGGAGGCCGAGGCTCTTCTGGACGTGGTGCTCCTCCCGGCCCTCGCTACTGCAACTGGTGTGGCTGGGACAATCATACTGAAGATCGTTGTTGGATTAAGAACGGCAAGCCAGCTTGGGCTTACCAGGCTGCTACAGAACCTGCTGCCGACTCTACTGCTGACCCACCTACTGCTCCAACAAACACCGACTGGTTACGTTCAGAGTTCGAAAAGATGTTCCAGGAACGTCTTGCGCAGATGCCATCCTCGTCTACTTCCGGACCCTCTGCCATGCTTGCCTCTCCATCATCTGGTAACAAACAGTGGTGCATTGATTCAGGTGCTTCCACTCATATGGCTGGTGATCTTCACCTGTTTTCAAGTCTCAATAAAACTGCTCCTATAACTTCTGTTACTGTTGCAAATGGTTCCAAAACTGCTGTTCATGGCACTGGCACGGTTCCGCTGTCACCAAAATGGCACTTGAATTCTGTTTTATATATTCCGAAGTTTCCTGTTAATTTATTGTCCGTCAGTAAGATGATTAAACAACTCCAGTGCTCTATTAAATTTGATCCTTCTGGCTGTATTTTGAAGGATCTCCGCACGAAGACGAGGATTGGTTCGGGCCGTGAAGGACCAGATGGGCTGTATTACTTGGATGGACCTCCTACTGCTGCGGCTCTGCTTTCTACTTCAGTGATAGGATTATAGTGGCACTTTCGCCTGGGTCATCCATCTGCTGCCAAACTAAAACATTTATTTCCTACTTTATCTGAGAATAATTTTTCCTGTGAAACTTGTGTTTTGGGCAAACAAACTCGATCTGTTTTTCCAGCTAAGAAAATTGTTGCCTCTAAAGAAATGTTTGACTTGGTTCATGCTGATATTTGGGGACCATGCTTTGTATCCAGAGTCTCTGGTGTGAAATATTTTATGACCTTTATTGATGACTATTCTCGCACCAAATGGTTGTTTTTGCTTAAAGGTCGGGATACTGTGTTAGATACTATTCGCACCTTCTTTGCTGAAATTCAAACACAATTTAATCGACCCATTAAAATTTTTCGTACTGATAATGCTCTGGAATTCATGCAACAATCTGTTACATCTTTTTGTGCTGACCGTGGAACCATACATCAGACTTCTTGCCCTTATACCCCTCAACAAAATGGCGTTGTTGAACGAAAAAACCGCCATCTTCTTGAGGTTGCTCGCACCCTTCTTCTACACTATAAAGTACCCCAACACTTCTGGCCTGAAGCTGTCTCTACAACATGCTATCTTATCAATCGCATGCCTTCCTCTGTTCTGAAAAATCAGGTCCCATATACTATTTTGTTTCCTGATAAACCCTTGTTTTCTCTGCCTCCTCGCATCTTTGGGAGTACTTGTTTTGTGAAAATTCTTTGTCCTGGCCTCACTAAACTTGATGCTCGCTCGGTCAAATGTGTGTTTTTGGGATACTCCCGTACTCAGAAAGGTTACCGCTGTTTTGATCCTATCAAAAAACAGTGGTTGGTTAGTGCGGATGTGACCTTTTTTGAGCATATGCCTTATTTTTCTACTGCTGGTGCAAAATTGTCGGATGACATTATGGCTCCCACTCCATTACCTTTAGTTGTTGAAGAACCTCATGCTCATGATGTGCCTCAAGAACGCCCATTGCAAGTCTATCAGCGCAGGTCAAAGAACATTTCTGAAGCCCCGGCCGAACCAAATCCTACGTCTGCGGATGATCCACCGTCCACTGAGGTATTTTCTGACCTGGATCTTCCTATCAGTTTACGGAAAGGCGTTCGCTCCTGTACTCAACATCCTATCAGTAATTTCTGTTCATCTGATAATCTCTGTGGTAGCTTTGCTTGTTTTACTTCTGCTTTGTCTGCTGTGACAATTCCTAAATCAGCTAAAGAGGCACTTTGTCATCCTGCCTGGAAACATGCTATGGAGCAAGAAATGCATGCACTTTGTGATCAACAAACTTGGGATCTGGTTGATCGTCCTTCTTCGTGCCCCACTGTTGGATGCCGCTGGATTTTTACTATTAAATACCAACCGGACGGTACCATTGAACGCCTGAAAGCCAGACTAGTTGCAAAAGGATATACTCAAACATATGGGCTTGATTATTTTGAAACATTTTCTCTAGTCGCCCGCTTAAATTATGTCCGTATTCTGATATCTGTTGCTGTGAATAAAGACTGGCCTTTGTATCAACTTGATGTCAAAAATGCTTTTCTCTATGGAGATCTACAGGAGGTCTACATGGAGCAACCTCCGGGTTTTGTTGCTCAAGGGGAGTCTGCTTTTAAAATCTGCAAACTCAGAAAGACGATATATGGTCTGAAACAAAGTCCACGAGCATGGTTTGACAAGCTCAGTCAGATATTGATTACCTTTGGCTTTCGGCGTTCACAATCTGATCATTCTGTGTTTATTCGTAAAATTGCAGCAAGACTTGTCATACTTATTGTATATGTTGATGATATTGTCTTATCTGGCAGTGACAGTGCAGGGATACAGGCAACCAAACAACATTTAGCACAACACTTCATCACCAAAGACCTAGGGAAACTACGCTATTTTCTAGGTACTGAGGTTGCTAGATCTTATGCAGGACTATGCTTGTCACAGAGAAAATATGTTCTTGATCTCTTACAAGAGACTGGTATGCTGGGCTGCAAGCCAGCCAACACTCCTCTGGATCCCAATATGAATTGGGATGATGATACTTCCCCTCCTTATGCTGATCGCCACCAGTTCAGGAGACTGGTTGGCAAACTTATCTATTTGACTGTCACTAGAGATGATCTGGCCGCTGCTGTAGGTTTCATAAGCCGGTATCTTGATAAACCCCGGCAATGCCATTGGGATGTTATCTGTCACAACTTAAGATATCTCAAAAGCTCTCCAGGGAAAGGTCTTCTGTACAAAAAAACATGGCCACTGCAATTTATCTGGTTTTTCTGATTCTGACTATGCAGGAAGTCGATCTGACAGAAAATCTACATCTGGATATTGCACTTTTGTGGGAGGAAATCTGGTTACTTGGCGCAGCAAAAAGCAGACAGTTGTTGCCCGGTCAAGTGCAGAGGCAGAATATAGAGCTATGGCTCATACTGCATGTGAGCTCCTGTGGGTCCGTGGCCTTCTGAACGAATTTGATATCACATCTTCTAGCCCTATTCCTATGTTCTGCGACAATAAGACGTCCATTTTCATTGCGAGCAACCCCACCTTCCATGAAAGAACCAAGCATATTGAGGTTGACTGCCATTTTGTTCGGGAGAAAGTTCTATCTGGACACATCTGCACTCCATATCTCAGTACTGAGAAGCAGCTTGCAGACATCTTCACTAAAGTTCTACCTAAAGCTCGCTTCCAGACTCTGATTGACAAGCTGGGCTTATTCGACATCTACGCTCTAGCTTGAGGGGGAGTATAGAAATACTGTGTTATTTTCTGTTTCTACTGTGTTATGTTCTTTCGTATTAGTCCCATATTGCTTGCTTGTATATATGTCTTAACTCTCTATAGCTATATAAGAGAGTACCATGTACACCTTTTTACTCACCGAATAAACAACACATTTCCACTTTATAGTAACATATCTAATTGTCATGGCATGTATCAGTAAGCCTGTTATCGAAGTTGTTAATATGGTTAGTTATATTTCTTCCTTTATTTTGTGCACTCTTTTAGTGTCTTGTCTTTTATCCCATATTGGTGAACCATGTAATGAGGAACTTCTCCTATTCTATATAAGGAGGGTGCCTATGCTTGTATTGGATACACAATTACTGGAATCCTACTATAATCTACATGGTTTAAGAGCGTGATTACGATCCTCCCTAAAACTTTTTCCCATCCATCACACCTGAGTTGACTTAATTGGAAACCTGCTCTCTATATAAATCAAGTGGCATTAACTCCGTTCCTTTGGGCTTTTAAGGAGCGGGAGAAATTGTTGGAATCCTATGAAAGAGTCTCGGGAGCCCGCCTCGGTTTAACTTAATTTTTTCGTTGAGGGACTTGCTCCCTCCCATCAACCTTTGTCACATTTCGGTCTAATATGATGATGTGACGTTGGTTTCTTAATTAAAAACAATCTTAAATGCCCAATCTTTAGGGAACTATCCAGTTGATTCTTGGATGATGCTCCACGCCTTGTTGCATTGAGAACGTGTGCGGAACTGATCTAGAACTGTCTTTGATCATGGCATCTACTGATAACTTCAAAACTCTATGTGTGACCACAGTCAAATTGGATGGTTCTAATTACCATATGTGGTCAACCTCTTTTGAGTTGTACGCCAAGGCTCATGGCCAATACTCTCATCTGATCACAAAAGGACCTATTCTTTCATCTGAGAATGTTGAGGAGAAAACTAAACCAGCCTATGACTTGTGGGTCAAAGATGACTATGGAGTGATGACTTAGATGGTTAACAATGTAGAATTGAAAACCAGTCAGATCGCTTTTACGCATTCGAACGACCAAGGCCAAGTCGGATTAGTTAGCACATGTGTACTCACACCAACAAAACCTTAGAAAGTTTTTGAAATCTATAAGAATCTGGCTAAAAGGAATTCACTATGAATACTTCTGTGGAAGATTATTATAATCAATGTTATACTTTGTGGGATGAGTTTGAAGTTTACCAAGCCCTCACTTCCGATATCACTGAAGGTCAAAGACAGTGGAATGAACTTCAGTAGACTAACTACTTCTTTTATAGGAGTCGTGGATCATATCCTATCTAGTGATCCTCTTCATAAGCTTCAAGATGTTCTCAAACGAATCCAGTGGCTGCCATCGGTCTCTTCTTCTCCTATTGGATCCACAAAGGCATCGACTCTTGTAATCTGTTCTGGTGACCACAGAGGCTGTGATCGTGGTAGAGGACGTGGTCGTTTTGGCCCGTCAGGACCTGGATGTGATCAGCCCTCTGTCGGACCAAGACATGGTCAACCCTTCGCTGGACCAAGCAACGCCCCTCCTACTGGACCTCGTCACTACAACTAATACGGTCGTGACAATCATAATGAGGTAAGGTGTTACCTGAAGCATGGCTACCCCACCACATGGGCCAATTAAGATTCTACTGACTACCCTGAGGATGCACCGACCCAACCCTCCACTACTAATATAGATTGGGTCCTTGCTGAGTCCAAAATGCTTTTCCAAGAACGACTCCAGACTCATTGTCTCCATGGTCAGATGGTGATTTTGCCTTCCTTGCGTCCTTGGCTCCTTACGGTAAAAGCAAATGGGTCATCGACTCAGGTGCTTATACCCAAATTTCTGGCAATTTAAAATTATTATCTAATTTGACTACTCCCATCTTCTATTTTGACTGTAACTATTGCTGATTGGCCGTCAAGCCCCAATTCGTAGGGTTGTCCATATTCAAACTCCAAATAACTTCTTGCTCCGATCAACGTTATATGTATCACACTTTCCTCCAAGTCTTCTTTCAGTCAGCAAAAGATCAAGCAACTTCAATGTTCTATTACTTTTGACCCTGATGGATGTGTCTTTTAGGATCTCCGCACGAGGATAAAGATTGGTTTTGGCCATGAGGGATCAGACAACTTGTACTACCTTGATGCTCCTAAGCATGCGACTCTTCTCTCGGTGGTTTCAAAATTTCAATGGCACAATAGGCCAGGACATCCATCAACATCCAAACTCAACATTTGATTCCGAATGTTTCCAAAAATTTGTTTAAATGTGAAGCTTGTCAGTATGGAAAGCAAACTCGATGTGTATTTCCTAAGAAAGTGACTACGTCTTCAAATTCTATTTTCGATCCTATTCATGCTGATATCTGGGGGCCATGTTTTGTTACTAGTATAGCTGACTTTCGGTACTTTATGACATTTATCGATGACTTTTCTAGAACCACTTGGTTATTCTTACTTAAAGACAAGGCACATGTTCTTGATACTATTATGGATTTTTTTGTTGAGATTAAACTCAATTTGATAAACCCATCAAAATCTCCAGGACAGACAATTCTCTTGAATCTGTGCAAACAATCTGTCAGTAATTTCTGTAAACACCTTGGCACCATCATCAATATCTTGTTCTTACACTCCTCAACAAGATGGCGTTGTTGAGCGTAAGAATCGACATTTCCTTGAAGTTGCCTGAACCCTTATGTTTCATTGTAATGTACCTAAACCCTTTTGGGTTGATGTTGCCTCCACTGCCTGTTTTTTGATCAGTAGAATGCCCTCCTCTGTCTTTAATAATCAAGTCCCGTTTAATGTTTTATACCCCAGAGCTCCCCTGTTTTCTGTACCACCTAGAATTTTTGGTAACACATGTTTTGTCAAGAATCTTTAGAGTGGTTTGAGTAAACTTGACCCCCAGTCCACGAAGTGCATCTTCCTGGGATACTCACACACTCAAAAAGGGTGTAGATGTTATGATCCGAATTCTAAGAAATTGTTTGTTCGTTTGTCAAGAATCTTTAGAGTGGTTTGAGTAAACTTGACCCCCAGTCCACGAAGTGCATCTTCCTGGGATACTCACACACTCAAAAAGGGTGTAGATGTTATGATCCGAATTCTAAGAAATGGTTTGTTCGTGCGGATGTTATCTTTTTTGAAGATACTCCGTAGTTTTTTGTCATGGGTTTGATTTTGTCATTGAATCTTCTTGCCACTCCTCTTCCTATTCCTGTTGAACCAACATCTTTGAAATCTATTGCTCCTGAGGTACCCCTCAAAGTGTATTAAAGAAGCCACAAGACTATGACTCCCTCTATGGCCCCTCCCTCAACCAATCCTTCATGCTCATCGGCTAATCAAGACACTCATCAAGTATATTCTGACCTGGATGCTCCAATTAGCAATTAGAAAAGGGGTGCACTCTTGTACTTTCCATCTTATCACTAATTATTCTTTTGATGCTAATTTTGGTTAAAATTTTGCAAATTTTATTGCTGCAGTTTCCTCTATCTGTGTTCCTAAAAATGTGGCTGAGGCCCTCACACATCCTTCCTGGCGACGTGCCATGGAAGTTAAGACAGAAGCCCTCCATTCTCCACAGACTTGGGAGTTGGTTGATCCTCCTACTCATGTTTCATCTGTAGGTTGCCGCTGGATCTTCACTGAGAAGTATCATCCAAACGACACGGTTGAATGCGTTAAAGCCCGTCTTGTTGATAAGGGGTACACTCAAACCTATGTTGTAGATTACTTTGAAACTTTTTTTCTTGTTGCGCCACTTAAATCTGTTTGGATTTTTATTTCTGTTGCTGTCAATAAGAGGTGGTCGTATTCCAGTTGGATGTTAAAAATGCTTTCTTATATGGTGACCTGCATGAGGAAGTATATATGGAGTAACCTCCCAGATTTGTTGCTCAAGGGGAGTGTGCTAAAATCTGTCATCTTAAGAAAGCTATTTATAGACTGAAACAGAGTCTAAGAGCATGGTTTGATAAACTCAGTCAAATTCTTGTCGAATTGGACTTCAGATGCTTGCATTCAGATCATTCTATTTTAAAAAAAAAAACTCTAAGGGCCTTATTATTTTGATTGTGTATGTGGATCTAGGAAGCACAAACACTTCTAGACAGCCCCCTTGTCTGTGTCGAACACGTTCTGGACGCGGACACTTCCCGGACACGGTCCAAAACGTTTTGGACATGCCTGGGACGTGTCCATTTCATTTTGGTCTTTTTCTACACCCTGGACACAGCTGGACACTGCCCACACACTTCTTAGACACTTTACACAGCTGGACACTGCCCACACACTTCTTGGACACTTCACTGCAGAGGCTGCTGCTGCAATCTATCCTATTTCAGAATGCAAATGTTTAACATACATCTATTGTTTATGTCTTATTACTGAGAAAATGTTTCATAGAGCTGAGATCTAATCACAATTACAAACAAATCTGTTGAAAAAAATCAATATGTAAAGTCTATGCTGAATCAGATACTATGAATCAAGTTATAGTCTAATAAGTTGGTTAAATGAGTAATACAAACTCGTATGTATATTCTCTAATCTACTATATTTACAAAAATCACACGTTTGGTTTGCTACTTCATATTGTTTCTACTACACATGAGGACACCTCTTTATGCATTAAGATTATACATACATAGATACACTAATCTGGATAAATTTTAAGATAAATTCCAGTTCATACATCATACACCCATATATATGTATATTTTAAAAATATTTCCCACTCATCCAATGCCGTGTCTGTGTCCTACATTTTAGAAATTTGATGTGTCCCATGTCCGTATCCGTGTCAATGTCTAGAAATGTGTCCATGCTTCCTTGATGTGGATGATATCATACTTTCTGGAAGTGACCATCAAGGTATCCAAGAACCAACAAATATTTACAAAAGCACTTTGTTACTAAAGATCTTGAAAAATTGCGCTATTTTTTGGGTATTGAAGTATCTCATTCTACTTCTGGAGTCTATTTATGTCAGTGCAAGTATGTACTTGATCTTCTGCAAGAGATTGGTACATTCTCCTCTAGATCCCAATACCAATTGAGATGATTCTTCTCCTTCCTACCCTGACAACAAATAATATAGAAGACTTGTAGGGAAACTTATCTATCTAACAGTTACACGAGCAGACATCACTTCCACAATTAGACTTTGTCAGTAGGTATCTTGATAAACCTCGACAATGTTATTGAGATGTGTACCACATTCTTAAATACTTAAAAAGCTCACATGGAAAGAGTCTTCTACATAGGAACAATGGGTGCTATAAATTCCTGATTTTTCTGACTCGGACTATGTTGGCAGCCGGACTGATTGTAAATGTACTTTGGGTTATTGCACCTTTGTATGTGGTAATCTTGTCACTTGGAGAAGCAAAAAGTAGGCTGTCGTGGCTAGATCCAATGCTAAAGCTGAATATTGTGCCATGACACATACCATGTGTGAATTGATCTGGGTGCAAGGGCTATTAAAAGAATTCAACATCTTTGATTCTGCTCCTATTCCTATGTATAGTGATAATAAAGCAACTACCTTTATTGATGTGGTTGATTAAGGAGTAAAACTCTTGTTTGACAAAGTCTGCAATGACTTCTTACTCACATGTCATTGTTATTTGCATCATAGATCTGAATGCAAATCCTCGAATGCATATGTGGTACCTTTAAGCACTTTCAACCGAGTCTATACAATATGGACCACAATTTTCCACACACAAAAACAAACACCCCTTTGTGATCTTACATTTTATGCTACCAAATCCTATATAATAGACTTCTATATCAAATGAAGATCCATATATCAAACTCCACTGCAAATAAATATCCTTGAGCATGATTGTGCAATTGACACCTATTTAAATGCAACTGTCTTCCATTTGAATGATTTTAGAATGCTATAATTTCCCATCTTCACCCTAGCAATCCAACCTTTCATGACCACACCAACTATATTGATGTAGACTGTCACTTTGTCAGAGAATCTATTCTATCCAAGCGCATAGCCACTCCATAGATCAAGACTGAGGATCAACTCGTAGAAATCTTTACAATATCACTGCTATTAGTATATATATTTTACTGTGCTGTGTTGTTTCTTACTTAGTGTATTTTTGGCTTTTGTCTTTGTAGCCTCTTGTACTTTTATCCCATATTGCCTAGCTCTACTCTATGTCTCACACTCTTATCTTATAAAAGAGAGGGTCATGTACTTGTTTTATTCACTCAATAAGAAATAACCTTTAGTATTTTAGATGGTATCAGAGCCTCCCGATCCTCCCTAAACCCCTCCCTCCTAAGCCCTTACACCATGCCCACTTAACCCTAGCCGCCACCCCCCTTTCTTTTTCCTTTTTTTTTCTTTTCTGCTGCCTCCGCCCCCCCTTCCCCTGCTGCTGCCGCCGCCGGCCCCCTTCCCTTGTTGCTGTTTCCGCTCACCTCCTCAACCCCTCCACCCCACCATCCCTTCTCCACCCCAAAAACCGCCACCACCATCTCCACCCCTTCCACCAGCCCGCCGCCTTCTCCTGCCCCCTTTTTGCCGCCACCACCCATCTCTCCACCTGCCGCATCCACCCTCTTCTCCACAACCCACCACCACCTTCCTAACTCTCCATCATCACCACCTTCTTCATCCCTTATTGCTATCCTATCCCGTTGACCACCCCATCCACCCATCCTCTTCCCGTTGGTCTCCGGACAGCTTCAGACACTTTCCAGTTCTGGCACGTTGAAGACGTAAACTCAGTTCTGCTCTTTGCCTGCCTACGCCTCATGGTGGAGTAATTTTTCCTCCATGTTGGCGTAGGTTCTTCTATATTCCTTGCTGCCCCTACGTGGGTTCCTAAGATCCGATGCTTGGCTCTCCTATCTTTTGCCTATAGATCTGCCCATGTATTGGGCTTCTGCTGCTGTCTGCCTCTGTTGACTGCTACATCTACCTTCTGCTTGCTACTGCTGCCTGCGCCCTTGGTTCACGCTGCCTGCTTTCGTCATGGCGACCTCAGACGTTCCCCGCAACTTGTGCGTCACCACTGTCAAACTGGATGACTCCAACTATCACTTATGGGCAACCTCCTTTGAACTCTACGTCAAGGCTCAAGGACGCTTCTCGCATCTGTCTACCAAAGGTCCAACGACTCCTGCTCCAGATGCTGATGACAAGACGAAACATGCCTATGATCTTTGGTCTAAAGAAGATTATGGCGTCATGACCTGGCTGGTCAATAGTATAGAGCCCAAAATCAGCCAGTCTTTGCTCCGCCTGAAGACGGCCAAGGAAATGTGGGATCAACTTTCCCACGTGTATCCTCACCAGCAGAATCCGAAGATGGTGTTCGAGATCTTCAAAAACTTGGCCAAACTGGAGTACTCGACTACTGATTCTGTAGAGGACTACTATAATCAATGCTCTGCGCTCTGGGATGAGTTCGAGGTCTATCACCCCCTATCATCATATATTACTGAGATCCAGTGCCAGCGCAATGAGTTACAGTTAGTCTAGTTTCTTGCTGGCATGCCGTCATCCTTTGTGGGGGTAGTCGATCAAATCTTTTCTAGTGATCCTCTTCCTACCCTACGCGATGTTCTGAAGCGTGTATAACGCCTTCCCTCTGTCTCTCAAGCACTTCCTGATACTTCTGATGGGACAACCCTCGCTGTTAGGACTGGCGACTCCTTCCGTAGACGTGGTCGCGGTCGAGGACGCGGTCGTGGACAATCCTCTACTGGTCCAGGACGGGGGTCCTCCTCTACTGCTGATGCTAATGAACAACGCTATTGCACCTTCTGCAAACAGACTAATCATAATGAAGACCATTGCAGGATCAAACATGGGAAACCTGTGTGGGCAAATCAATTCACATCTGAGCAGCCTGACACTACTGCCTCCTCTTCTGCTCCACCATCTGCCGATTGGATCAGATCGGAATTGGAGAAACTGCTTCAAGCGCGTTTGGCCTCATCTACGGAGACTTCCACTGATGGCAGTACTGCTCTCCTAACCCAGTCTGGTAAAAATACTTGGGTGATCGACTCTGGTGCGACCTCCCACATTACTGGCAATCCTACCTTGTTTTCTACTTTGCATTAAACTACTGCTATTCCTCCTGTTACTCTAGCTGATGGTTCACAAACGCCTGTATCTGGTTTTGGCAATATATGCACTTCTGGCCGCCTACCTCTGTGCTCTGCATTATATGTTCCTAAATTTCCAATTAATTTATTATCTGTCAGTCAGACTGTTAAGAGCCTGCGCTGTTCTATAACATTTGACCCAGATGGTGTTATCTTTCAGGATCTGCGTACGAGGACGAAGATTGTTTCGGGCCATGAGGGACCAGACGGCTTATACTACCTGGATGTACCAAGGACTGCTGCGCTTTTGACTTCTTCTGTGACAGGCATCCAATGGCACTTTCGGTTGGGACATCCGTTAGCGGCCAAATTGAAGCACATTCTACCTGCTGTTTCTGATTTTGTTTTTCATTGTGAAACTTGCCAGTTAGGCAAACAGACAAGGTCTACTTTTTCAAAAAAAAAATGTATTGGCTCAAAACAACTTTTTGATATAGTGCATGTTGATATTTGGGGTCCATGTTCTGTTCCCAGTGTCTCTGGTTTCCGGTATTTTATGAGTTTTATTGATGATTTCTCTAGAACCACCTGGATATTCCTGTTGAAAGATCGGTCTAACATTCTTGATACTATTACTGCCTTTTTTTTTCTTCTGAAATACGTACCCAGTTTAGTAAACCTATAAAAACCTTTCGCACTGACAATGCCCTTGAATTCATGCAAGCCTCAGTCAGTTCTTTTTGTCGCAAACTGGGTATTGTTCACCAAACCTCATGCGCCTATGCTCCGCAACAAAATGGAGTTGCCGAACGCAAAAATCGGCATCTTCTTGAAGTTGCTCGCACTCTTCTGTTTCACTACCACGTTCCCCACTGTTTTTGGCCCGAAGCTATCTCTACTGCATGCTATCTTATCAATCGCATGCCATCTTCTGTTATTGATAATCAAGTTCCGTATCAAAATCTATATCCTGATGCTCTGTTGTTTTCTGTCCCCCCTCGAATTTTTGGAAGCACCTGCTTTGTTAAAAATCTATGTCCTGGATTAACTAAACTTGATCCCTGAGCTATCAAGTGTGTCTTCTTAGGGTACTCTAGGACTCAAAAAGGGTATCGCTGCTATGACCCGGTTGGAAAAAAGTGGATGGTCTCAGCTGATGTCGTTTTCTTTGAACATATGTCATTTTATTCCTCTGTTGGTTCTGCCTTAACATCAGATTTATTTGCGGATATACCTTTACCGCTGATTGATGCGTCTGATTCATCGGATACCATTCTATTACTGCTCCTCCACTGAAGGTTTATCAAAGAAGACCGAAGGCTCCAACTCCCTCCATGGCCCATCCAGATCCTTCATCCTCGATGCCAGATCCACCTCCATCCCAGGTATTTTCTGACTTAGATATACCTATCAGCTTATGCAAATGTACTCAGACTTGTACACAACACCCCATTGGGAATTTCTGTACCATTGATCACTTGGGGACTAATTTTGCAAATTTCACATCTGCTCTTTCTGCTGTATCTATTCCTAAGAATGCTTCTCAGGCTCTTAAGCATCCAGCTCGGCGTCAGGCCATGGAATCTGAAATGCACGCTCTTACTGAACGCAACACTTGGCAGTTAGTTGATCCCCCTACTGGTTGCTCTCTGGTTGGTTGTCGATGGGTCTTTACGATCAAATATCAGCCTGATGGGACTATTGAACGTCTCAAAGCTCGTCTTGTTTCCAAAGGCTATACCCAGACATTTGGCGTGGATTACTTTGAGACCTTCTCACCTGTTGCCGGTCTGAACTCGGTTCGTGTACTTATTTCTGTGGCTGCTAATTTTGACTGACCTTTATTTTAGCTGGATGTCAAGAATGCTTTTCTATATGGTGATCTGCATGAGGAGGTATAAATGGAACAATCTCCTGGTTTTGTGCTTCAGGGGGAGTCCTCAAAAGTTTGTCGTCTGCGCAAAGCTATTTACGGACTGAAGCAAAGCCCCCGTGCCTAGTTTGATAAGCTGAGCTCTATTCTTCAAAAATTTCAGTGTCGTCGTTCTCAGTCTGATCATTCTGTATTTATCAAACACACCTTCTCTGGGCTTGTTATCTTGATTGTTTATGTTGATGACATCATATTATCCGGGAGTGACCTTGTAGGTATTCAGGATACTAAACGCTACTTGGAAACTCATTTTTTCACTAAAGATTTAGGTACACTGAGATACTTTCTTGGGATTAAAGTGTGTCGGTTATCTTCTGGGCTATGCTTATCTCAGCGCAAATATGTTCTAGATCTTCTATCTGAAACATGCCTTCTTAGAGCCAAGCCTGCCAGTACCCCGTTGGACCCGAACACTAATTGGGATGACGAGACTTCTCCTCCTTATCCTGATCATCATCAGTATCGTCGCATGGTCGGGAAGCTTATTTACCTTACTGTCACTCGAGCTGATATCACATCTATAGTTGGACTGGTTAGCAGGTATCTCGATAAATCAAGACAATGTCACTGGGATGTTGTCTGCCATATTTTAAAATATCTAAAAAGTTCTCCTGGGAAAGGTCTTCTGTATAAGAAACATGGCCATAGTAACCTTGTTGGGTATTCTGACTCTGACTATGCTGGGAGCAAAATAGATCGCCGATCTACTTCTGGTTACTGCACGTTTATAGGTGGTAACTTGGTTACATGGCGCAGCAAGAAACAAACAATTGTTGCTCGTTCTAGTACTGAAGCAGAATATCGAGCCATGGCTCATACTACCTGTGAACTCTTCTGGGTCTGTGGACTTCTAAAAGATTTTGGTATCATTCATTCCAATTCTATTCCTATGTACTGTGACAACAAGGCTGCTATCTTTATTGCGAGTAATCCTACATTTCATGAACGTACTAAGAACATCGAAGTTGACTGTCATTTTGTACGAGAAGCTGTCTTATCTGGTCAAATATCTACACCTTATACACACTTTCGATCAAGTTGCAGATATCTTCACCAAGATTCTTTCGAAGACTCGATTCACTGCTCTGATTGACAAGTTGGGCATTATTAGTATATACACTTTACTGCTTTTCTTTACTTAGTGTATTTGCTTATTTCTCTTTATTCTCTTCTTCTCTTTATCCCATATTGCTCATCTCTAAATATTGTACACTCTCTTGTCTTATAAAAGAGAGACCATTGTATTCTTTTTAGATCATCCAATAATAAGCAATCTCGTTGCCAACTTCTAGATGGTATCAGAGCGGGCCGATCCACCTTAAACCTAATCCCTTTCTCACCCTAACCCTAGCCGCCATCTTCTCCACCAACCCTAGCCGTCGCCACCCCCACCTCTTTTTTTTTCCGCCGCTACAGTACTGCCGCCCTCCCATCCAATCTCTCCACCAACCTCCTTCTTCCCTTCTCCCATCCTTGTGGCCTAATCCACCACAGGCCCCTCCACCTAGCTCCGTTTCTCTTTCCGAAATCTCCGGACAGCCTCAGTAACTTTCCAGTTCTGGCATGTTGACGGAGTAACATGCTTCATCCTCTCTGTTTGCATGCGCCTCATGGTGGAGTGACTGATCCTCCATGTTGGCATAGGTTTTTCTTTTCATCTGCTACCCTTACGTGGGTTTTTCTAAGATCCATGTGTGGATCTTCTACCTTCTACTACTAGTCCATGTGTTGGACTTCTGCCTCTGACTGCTGACTACTACTGCTCTCTGCGCCTGTGCTTCTGCCCCTGACTACACCTTCCGATGGCGACTCCAGATCTTCCGCGTACTCTGTGTGTTACTACTGCGAAGTTGGATGGCTCCAACTATCACCTCTGGGAAGCTTCCTTTGAACTCTATGTTAAAGCACAAGGGCGCTATTCTCATCTATCGACCACGGGACCGAACGCTCCCACTGCTGATGCTGATGACAAGACCAAGCAGGCCTATGATCTCTGGTCTAAGGAGGACTATGGTGTTATGACCTGGATGGTCAACAACGCCGAACCGAAGATTAGCCATTCTCTCCTTCATCTGAAGACTACAAAGGATATGTGGGACCAGCTCTCCCACGTATACTCTCACCAGCAAAATCCAAAGAAGGTGTTTGAGATCTTCGAACAGCTGGCCAAGCAAGAGTTTTCTACTATTGATTCTATCGACGACTACTACAACAACTGTTGTGCTTCTGGGATGAATTTCAGGTGTACCATCCACTATCTGCCGACATCACTGAAATCCAGCGTCAACGGAACGAACTTCAGCTTGTCCAGTTCCCCGCTGGTCTACCCTCCTCCTTCGCCGGAGTTGTTGATCAAATTCTCTCGAGTGATCCTCTGCCTACACTGCGAGATGTTCTGAAACGTGTTCAACGTCTACCTTCTGTATCTCAGTCTTTGCCTGACACTTCTGATGGAGCGGCCCTTGCTGTTCGCACAGGTGACTCCTCTCGCGGTCGAGGACGGGGCCGTGGTCGCGGGCGCTCCTCTGCACCTGGACGTGGCTCTGATACTAAGACTACTGAACCACACTTCTGTACTTTCTGCAAACACACGAATCACAAGGAAGATCGCTGTTGGATCAAGCATGGCAAGCCAGCCTGGGCAAACCAAGTCACTACAGATCAACCTGAGACTACCACTACCTCTGCTGCTCCTTCTGCTGATTGGATCCGGTCAGAGTTCGAGAAACTTCTTCAGGCTCGTCTTGCTTCTTCTGCTGAAGCCTCTACTGACGGGAGCGTTGCACTTCTGACCCAGTCTGGTAAAAATTCATGGGTGATTGATTCGGGTGCGACATCCCATATCTCTGGAAATCCTGCGTTATTTTCTAACTTACATAATACTTCTGTTATACCTCCTGTTACACTGGCTGATGGGTCTAAGACACCTGTTACTAGCATTGGTGATATCCGCACTCCTGGTTGCCTGCCTCTGCGGTCTACTCTTTATGTTCTGAAATTTCCTATAAATTTGTTATCTGTCAATAGAAATGTAAAAAGTCTTCGTTGCTCTATTACCTTTGACCCGGATGGTGTTGTGTTTCAGGTCTGCGCACGAGGACGATGATTGGTTTGGGCCATGAGGGACCAGATGGGCTATATTACTTGGACGTTCCAAAGACCGCAACATATATGACATCCTCTGTGACAGGCATCCAGTGGCACTACCGTCTGGGACATCCTTCTGCAACGAAATTAAAACATTTACTTCCTGATGTTTTCGATTCTGTTTTTAATTGTGAGACTTGCCAATTGGGCAGACAGACGCGAGCATCTTTTTCTAAGAAATCATGTATTAGTTCAAAGCAGCCATTTGATATTATTCATGCTGATGTTTGGGGTCCTTGTTCTGTGTCCAGTATTTTTGGCTTTCGTTACTTTTTGAGTTTTATTGATGATTTTTCTAGAACTACCTGGATTTTCTTGCTCAAGGACAGATCTGCTATACTTGATACCATTACTGCTTATTTTGCTGAGATCTGTACCCAGTTTGCCAAACCTATCAAAATTTTTCGCACTGATAATGCCCTTGAATTCGTGCAAGCCTCGGTCAACAACTTTTGTCGCAAACAGGGTATCATACACCAAACTTCTTGTGCCTACACTCCACAGTAAAATGGAGTCGCCGAACGCAAAAATCGACACCTCCTTGAAGTTGCTCGCACTTTACTATTTCATTACGATGTCTCACAATGTTTTTGGCCTGAAGTTGTTTCCACTGTATGTTACCTTATTAACCGCATGCCGTCCTCTGTGCTTGGGAATCAAGTCCCTTATCAAATCCTATACCCGGATGCGCCCGTCTTTTCTGTTCCTCCTCGTATCTTTGGGATCACCTGTTTTGTCAAAAATCTTCGTCCTGGTCTCACCAAACTTGATCCTAAAGCAATAAAGTGTGTCTTTTTAGGGTACTCTCGCACTCAGAAAGGGTACCGCTGTTATGATCCCGTGTCAAAGAAATGGTTTGTATTTGCTGATGTTATTTTCTTTGAGCACATGCCTTTCTACTCCTCTGCCGGGTCTGCCCTTACATCGGATTTATTAATGGAGACACCTCTACCTATGATTGATGATACTGATGATACTGCTCCTCCTGCTGAAAGTCCTCCTCTGAAGGTTTATCAACGAAGACAGAAGACAACAACTCCCTCTCTGGCTCCTCCAGAGTCCTTGTCCTCCATGCCAGATCAAACACCACCACAGGTATACTCTGACTTAGATGTTCCTATCAGTTCGAGGAAAGGAACTAGAGCTTGTACTAAACATCCTATTGGCAATTTCTGTACTTCTGATCATTTGGGAACTAATTTTGCAAATTTTACTGCTGCTCTTTCTGCTGTCTCTGTTCCTAAAAATGCTTCTCAGGCTCTTAAACATCCAGCTTGGCGTTAGGCCATGGAAGCGGAAATGCAAGCTCTTACTGATCGCAATACTTGGCAGTTAGTCGATCCTCCTACTGATTGTTCTCCAGTTGGTTGTCGTTGGGTGTTTACTGTTAAATATCAACCAGATGGCACGGTTGAGAGCCTCAAGGCTAGACATGTTGCCAAGGGCTACACGCAGACTTATGGGGAGGCATGATTGATATCTATGCTCCAGCTTAAGGGGGAGTATTAGCCCCTGTTTGGCAACAGATTGGGATTTCGTAGTCTGGACTGGATTAGACGGGGTTAGTCAGGATTCAGTCTGATTCTGTTTGGCGACCCAGCCTGCATCTGTTTGGCAACCCTGCTTGATTCTGATCAGCTGGTCTGATTTGAGTCTGGTTGCAGTCTGATTCTGTTTGGCTACTAGGCTGGATGCAGTATGCTTTTATTTGGCAACGTAGTCAGTATCTGCTGATTCTGTACTGATGTAGCAAAACCGTTTTAACAAGCGTAAGGAATGTGTAGTTGTGATGCCGCTTAAGCAGAAGGAAATTTTTTTTAAAAAAAATCAATGTAGATTTTGTGAATGTTAGTGTTGTACTTAGGAAAACTAAACATAATATATGAGTATGGCCATAATTACGTGATGATTTAAAATAAACCAAACTGTATTGTTGTCTTCGATTGCTGTGTATGTTGTAAAATGGTAGTATTTTACATATTTGATGCAGTAAATGTAAATGACAAGATTATTGAAATTGTCCTGTTATCTTGTTATATACCTATAAATAAGAGAAGGTTTCGTGTTTGTGTGTGTGTTATTCCAGCATTGTGTGTGCTTTCTTAAGTAAGTGATGAGTGCGACTTAGCAAATATATTCTATCCGTGGGCTCTAACTCAAAATCATATTGTATCACTAGCCTCTCTACTTTTCTAATTTACTTCCATTTGTATATCTGGTTTAATCTTTGTGGACTGCTCTATCTAATTTTCTAAATTTTAATCCATTCGTTCTCTTTTAACATGTTGTACATAAATTAACGTGAATATTAATACGGATGCAAAGAAAATTGCGATATCTCAAGTAATGTGTGTAACACCTTGATATTGTTGTCGTTTCAATCAAAGATAACAGTCAAAGATAATTGCATAAAGAATGTATTATATAATAAATAACAAATAAATAATATATAAAATGCATAATTCATGAATTTAAATTCAATGGTAGCAAACGCGCCTAGCAAAGAGAATAGCATGTCTCCGGCAGATATTAATACCACATAAAAAAATAGATAATAACTTAGTGATTCCCGGGCAAATACATTTCTAACATACAAACTGAGGGACACAAAGGAGAGTTCTGCCCTGGACCTAGACATAGACACCGATACACAATCTAAGATGGTGACCAGCCACTGTGGGGGACATGCTTTGATGTGGAGGAAGATTTATTTTGATCCCGGGTAGGAACGTCGCAGTCGACCAACTTCATGGCCTCGTCGTACTCGTCCCATGACACAGGACATGCTTCGTTCAACAACTTATTGGTTTCTTGTTTGATGTCGTCTTTTGGCCAATGAAACAACAACGGCAGATGGTGAACAAGAAGAGTAACACCCTTGGCTTGTTCGTGGCTCCCATTTGTGCCCTCGTCACGTGTAGGCTCGCAACACTGTTTGTTGCAGACAAAGTTTTCTTGTACATATTTTCGAATCTTCGACGGTGACATCAATAATTTTTCAAACTTTGTCATTGCCTTTGACCGCGATGACGACATCTATAGTTAATAAATAAATATAAGTATTAGCAAATATCAATAATAGTAAGATAACTGTGACAATATTGAATACAAATAAATGCTTCAACCAAACTTAGCTACAAACAAGTAAGAACGTGATGTATGTCTTCAATACATAACAATAAAGTAGAAGTTTTTCAAGTGATGGTCCAAACAAAACAATGCAACACAAGTTTTGCAACTAAATGTTGCGAAGTAAACACAAACAACTACAATGTCATGGAAATATATTACAAGTTCATGTGTTACTTTCACCGTCTAACGTGGTTGTTTGATTCACTCATCGGCGTTAAGGTATTCAACAACCCCAGGTAGGTAAGTGCGACGAGTCGTCACAAAGTTGCGCTGCACGGCCAATGGCGGGGGAGACAATAAATCTCCCAAAATAAAAAGATTGTCTCTTATGAACTCTCTCCTTATGTGTTGCTATCTCATCTGCAACTCACTCAAAGATATGTAAGCCCTCCCAGTTATGTTTTGGAAGTCACACCATGCCTCCATCCAAGCATGTGTAGTATATACTCCATTAACACATCTCCCCAACTCATATTGGTTTCTCATCATACCTCTGAGAACCATATCAAGCTCTGTACACAACATAAAATAAGGCGTCGTTGGGGGGCCAACCATATTACAGATTCTGTAAGTAATATATTTTAGACGTAAGAGTGTATGGCACAATTAAGGGAATATAATATGCATATTCGGTGTTAACTAACATTCAACAACATCACGATGAAAAAACATACACCCTCCATAAAACATACACTAACATTACGATAAATAACAAAAGCCTGTTAATGTAATACAACGGATGAATTAAGAAAGATTTCATGTTAAAAACATCAAATGGTAGACAATGTAAATCGAGAAGAAAAACTAAATGTAACTCTGCCATTCAACGTTATGGCGTCACCGTGGGTGAAGGAATGTCCAAAAGAAGACTACAATCTTCCTCCAGACTGGCAACATAGTGTTCTAGAACCTCATGCTCATACTTTTTTTTGGTGTATATATCATCGTAGTTGTGATGAATTTCAACAAAGTCCTTCATGTTCATTGCCTGGCCCCACAGTGACATGCACTCGACAGTTAGTAATATAATCTCATCTTTCAAAGAATCAATTGTTGGGGGGAGATCGACTGCCCAACGGAAGTATCTGCACTGATCTTTTCCCTAAAATGTATTATCAAGTTTAAGTGAATGACAACGAATGTGCAGTGTACACAAGGGCAACCTATTATGTATGTATTTACTAGCGCACCTCACGAGAAGGACATATGTAATACATTTCGCTCGACCTTTCACTCAGAATGTCAAAATCATACAACCCTGCATCCTCTATGTTAAGCTGCAAGGCTGCATCTAACCCACAATCACACCTCGGAACTTCAGATGGATTCATCGACATCTAAAACATGATTGATGATTAGTAAAACAATGTCGGGTTCTGAACATAGATATGAAATAAAAATTTCTGAACATAAAATAGGTGTAGCTGCTTGTTCAAACATAAAAGCGAATTTAGTACGAAAGGTTGTTATACATCTATGATGTATTGTATCCGTCCTCGTTTGAAGAGTCGTTATCGCTCGTGATGTGAAGTCGTTGGCGAAGATATTGACACCTCTCCCGTAGAGTGGAAATATCTTGTTGGAGCCTATCGGTGTTTGCTCTTGTCGAACAGACGAAGTCACATTGTTCAGACCATAACTTGCGTTCGTTGCGTGCATATGCAAGTTGTGATAACATTACATCCCTAACTGCAGTAAGCGTGGCCACTGTGGGTTGAACACGCTGCACGGGCAACCTCATTTGACATCTGTTCGGCACAAGACCCCTACCACATGTAAAATACGGTCTGTGGGGGTTGTTGTCTTCAAAACGTCCATTTTCCGCATCTGCGACATCCATATACATGCGTACAGTGCATTCAAGGCCACATGTACAACAAGGCATTCCATTCTCCATTTCAAGACAGCCTACCGAAACACAATGTGACGTTTATGATTAGGATCCATAAAACAGTTCGTGAAACAAACAATTTATATTCGGAGTCACGTGGTCGATGAGTTATCATACAAGTTAAAAAATTATGACAAGTACAACACTAGGTCAACGAGTTTCCCAAAGGAGATTAGAAATGGTTTCACGTAAAAGATCGCCCTCCCTTGAATCAGCCGGAGTTGTTTGTTGGAGGGAACTCAGGTCAACCCCAGAAGGGGGAACGACAGACGTTGAACTGTCATCTGGGAGTTCATTCATGATAGTGTCGCCATCATGTTGGCGTCGTATATAATTGTGGAGGATACAACAAGCCAGTATGAGGCAACACTGTGAATGTATAGGATATGTCACCCCCTTTTTAAGGTAGGCAAACCGCCTCTTCAGTACCCCGAATGTTCTTTCAACAACATTGCGTAGTTGAGCGTGGTGGTGGTTGAAAATCTCCTTCTTGCTGGTGTAGGGATGTCTATTTCCTCGGTACTCAGAAATATGGTAAGTTGTGTTGCGATAGGGTGCTAGAAATTGACGAGTGTTGGCATACCCTGCATCAACTAGGTAAAACTTTCCCGCGGAACTTTAAACCCGCCAGTGGTCGTTGCTGATTGTAGGACCCGTTGGTCAACAGTCGACTCCTCCCACCCAGTTAGGATAAATGTAAACTCCATCGAGAAGTCTACTATAGCCATGACATTCAGAGAAACATTCCACTTTCTGTCGTGGTAGCGATTTTGCTTGTCTCGTTTGACCAAGACTGGGATTTGTGTTCCGTCAATTGCCCCGATGGCATTCTATAACACCAAATTAGGTTGTAAACATACAAAATATTTGAATTTTTTTTATAAATTTTTATGGCCTAACTATTACCTTGAAGTAAGGGTAGAACCTTGGGGTCTCCAATATACGAGAATGTGTTGTCGTGCATGTCGATGCGGTTTGCATGACAATATAGTCATGAGTCAACGCACATACAACGTCCAACACTTCATTGAACTTTCTACTTATGGTCTCACCAGAGTGAATGTAATCCTCCGCCAAAGCACGATTTGTATGTCCATGGCCAACCATCTGTAGGAAGTAGCATACAACCTCAACTGAAGTGACGCCTCTAGTACTTCGTAACAAGCCACGACTCTCAAGCTTGTCCACAAGGGCCATTATAGTATGTGGTCGCATTCGGTATAGGTCATAAGCCATTTGTTCATGACCGGTTAATATTTCTAAGACCTTTATGTGGCCACTCCTTATGCTAACTGACCTAGGTATTGTGGGTGGTATGTCGGCATCAACGGAAATGTCGTCTATGATGGAGTTCGCAATCGATTCAGCAATTGCATCGACAATGTGATTTGCTGGACCAGACAAGGTATCTAAAATGTGTGTGAGGAGGTCAGGTGATTGTGTTTGGTCACTGGCAGACATGATGCCTACAAGTAAAACGATATCAACAAGATAATAACTACTTGAACATAATATAAACCAATTGACATGTGAAACAACGGCTTGAAGGCTTCAAACAAATTAGATTGTAGGAAAAATAAACGTCTGTACGGTAAAGCAATTATTACAACAATGAAGCAAATTGAAATGTCAATACGGGAAAGCAATTATTACAACAATTATGCAAATATAAATTGATGGTTTGAAACATAGCAAACATAATGGAAAAAGGTAGTTCCCACTTATGATCCCGAAGGGCCAGCATCATTGGATGGAGTATACCACATGGAAGGTATGCTTGATGTGTTGTTGAAGTTGGGTGGTGGGGTGTGCGACACAAATGGTTGCTGAGATGGCACAAAATAGGATGGCATTGAAGGTATTGTTGTTGCATTGTCGACTTGGGATCTTTCCCAAAGGTCTTGTAACCATATTGTTATCTTTTGAGGGGTGTGTTGAAGGATGAGGTAGATGTTGCGGTTTGTTGAGTCCTTTATGGCGTTCACAAGTGTTGCAAAAACAACAGTAGGGGCATCGGGGAAAGTGTCATTGAAATGTTGTAAAATGGTTACAAACTCTTCTTTTTCAAAGGCTCCGGTTGCCACACCTGTGCCTAACTCGTGAACCTTTGCGTACACCTGTGTGAATTCAGATAACACTTCATTAGAAAGCACACATCGCTCCTGCACCATTGATGGTCGCTTCCTGCGCCTATGGGCAGGAGGAGTCCTCCCCCCAACACTCGGGGTATCCGTTCTGCCTCCCCCGGTGTCACCCTCACTTTGCATCCAGATGCGCGTATGTTTGGTTCCCCTGATGCGGTTTCTGTGTTCATGGGTGTATCAGACACATCTAAGTCGACAGTAACATCATTCTCGGAGGCAACGTCAGAAGGGATTTGTGTGTCCGTGGAAGACATTGCATGGTGTCTTCTAGCAATGTTCCTCCCCGCTATCATCTCGATGTCGTAGTAGTGGGGAAAGGGGCGCCTAAGCAACCTAGCAAGGTCCTTGTTTGCCTAAGTATTCAAAAAATTTGTATTAGTAAATGTAAGTGTAGATGTAGGACATTACTTTGTTGGGGTTAAGGGTGTGATTACGGTACATACCGCAATGCTCAGCCTCCACTCAGGGGTGTCAGACAGGGTGGGCATGTGCCTTGTGTCATCCCATCCAACACCACTCTTGTTGGTCACAAGCTTCAAAGCAGCATAGTCCTTCCTCAGGTTCTTCCACCGAGTTTTGAACTGTTCTAACTTACCCGCGTCCTTCCCCATCCTATTTTGCACATCAGAAGTTGCCTCCCTCCAAGAGTCCTTAGTAAAATGACCGTCAATACATCTGCCTAAGTCATATTGTCTCTGCAATGCTGTCACTAGAGCGGCATCAGACTCTCTTGACCAAACAATACAGTGCTTCGGGTCTGCTTAAGACATACTCGCGTAGGTGTTGCAGTATATAATGACAGTGAGCAGTGTTTAAAATGATATAATTACTATATAACATGTATGGTTTTCGAGAGGCACATCAAAATCGTTATGGTAAGAATAAATTAGTATCTGACATGTGTTACTTCTACCCTTGCACAAAGCAGAGCATGGCCTTAAATACATGCCCTTAAATACAATCTTTCCAAACTATGGATAGTAAAATTTTGTAGGATAGACAATAAACACACAATCAGATTGCAGAGACACAAACACATATTCGAGCAATCGCCACATAGGGGTCGTATGACATATGTCTTGATGGACAAATGTGCATACAGTTAAGTTGATGTAACACACACAGACCTAGAATATTGTAATACTCAACACTAGATGCAACATTTAAAAAATAGCAGTTCGAATGACAGCAAGATGACTTTTTCTTAAATTAAAGACACATAAAAATGAACTGATTAGCCCATAACAAACTATTCAAACGTGTAAATTGATTAGACAAATGTGCATACAATTACGTGTTGTAATTCATAGACCAGTCACGAAATAACAGCCAAGCAAGCATATATAGGGAGCTCAATCAGCAACCAAGCAAGATCATAGCTGAACCAGAAACGCAAGCAAACAACTGAAAAACTAAAATAAGAAGTAAGCAGGTGCAACAACTCGAAAAGCTAGCACCACAGGTGGTCTGTTGTATAGGGTTACTAGCAGAAGATACGTGCTAAGCATTTTTATAGATAAATATTCAACTAGATGTATATATAGGTAGCACCGCAGTTGCTCTGTTGTGAATTAGTACAATTCTATTTAAAATATTCAACTAGATGTGAATTTCCATCTCTATCCATCATTTTGAGATCGTTTCCATCATATCCAAGCATACATAAAAAAATATTAAGGAATATAAAAATTTCAGCCATTTTAATAGCTTATACCATGCATAATAGTAAACTATTAGTATATTTTCATGAATTTTGAATAACTGTTATAACTCAAACCACTTGCCCTAAAAGATTCCAGAATTAATGTAATAGATGTCATCTCCATGAGGAGTCAAATATTGTTAAGCGCAAGAATTCAATAAACTTGATCTTTTTTAAAATTAATTGGTGGTTTACATGAACTGAAAACAATTTAACAAAGAAGAAATAAAACATAGACTAATGTGTTTTATTAAATGAAGAGAAAAATCTTGAGCAGTGGGTTTCACCTAGCCACATCTCATGGTAAAATACCACACAATAAAAAAATATTCATTTGTATAGGAAAAAAACTTTTCCAGGCATCACTCTGTAGATGCAGGGATTAACCTAACCTAGACCTCACACTTATTTAGTTAGACAAGTTTTAAATCTCCTTTTGTTTCCCCTCTTAACCTAACCACTATCATAGAATAGATTGATATCTTGCATTCAAATTTACTTATTGATCCATGTACGATCTCAAAACACATAGAAATATATAAGAAATGTATTATAGGTGATCAATCAACAACACATAAAATTAAGATCACAAAAACTCAAGAGTGACATTTAGATACAACATTTAATTCATTAAAATAAATCATAAGCATGAAATAACCATGAGTCTGCTCCCGCATGCCAAATCAAAGATACTACCTGCTCATGGTGAGCTAATGTAGGAAAAAATTAGGTTCATCCATGGTATATATTGTAGGATTAATAATGGATACTCTGAATGCAAGATAGAGAGGAAAGTTGATTGTAAAATCAATGAAAGCTCAAATCCATAGTAGAAGGGTTCCAAGGTTCCAGGGAGATGTCTTCATCCTCCTACTATGATATGGGCACAATCTACCATTTTTTTTTTTTGATATGAATTAGATCCTTAACCTGAACAAGGGTCAAATTCTTTTAATAAGATGTAAATATGTCAATTTTCCTTAATTACTCCATTACAAAATTACACATTGTATATTTGACTTTATGGAGTGACTTTATGGAGTGTAGTTCATCGATTGGGGGGACGCTGATCATGAGTAGATATATAATGGGAATTATGACATGGACTCTATAGCATGTAGGTTAGTAGATGACAATGAATCAATGCTATTAGAGTTACTTTTATGCCATGTAATTTTTAAGGATTTTTATCTTAGTTAACAAATGAGGAACATAATATGTTTTTAGGGACATGCGATAACATCTTTTATTCATCACAAATGTCCTCTGATCTTCACAAATTCTGACCGTTCTTTCCTGGGATCAGATCTGTTGTCTACCCAAGTGGGAGATATGACAAAATAATGGGAACTGCTATTAAAGCCATGTGGATAATAAATAAGCAACAAGATAGCATAATTGGACATATATTTCCATCTAAGGTTGATACAATTGGAAATATAATTCCGTCAAAGGGTGATACAATTGGACATAAGCACTCAATCAAGCAAATAAGATGCAATACAAAGTGCACTTATCAAATTCCCTAATTTTAAACCATTTCATGCCCTCAAGCAATTAGACACAGATAATGAAATGGAAAATCAAGGAAGATGCATAGCATGTATCAATTGGCCTAAATAAGAACTATTCAATTTTCAAATTGGCAAAGAATTGGTGTTAGAAATCCCATCTCAACTTCTCAAGGTTGTCGAGTAAATTTACTACTCATGTATAATAAATTTACTACTCATGTATAATAAATATAGAAAGAAAGTGCAGTCATCCCAGGTAGTAAGCATGAAGTATATTTTTGAAAACTAAATTTAGCATAAGCAATCTATTTACTTCATCACTCTAATATAAATTATTTATAAATTAAAGCTCATGTTTTGGAAAACATCCACTATTGTTAAAGTTGCATACACATAAGTTTAGTTGGGACCAATCAACCCTCTTTATTAAGTCGCACCTGACTATCACGAATATATTGGTAAAATTCAAGCTAGATAGGCATCTTATGCGAGTAGTTTTGACTCTTTTTTGTGGGTTTTATCTATAATGATCTTTCCCAGAATACCAATTTCTAGATTCATATCCACTTTGAAACCACGTGAGCATATTCTATATTTAATACCAACACATGCATACGTGAATCATATGAATGATTGTGCATAAATTTAATTTCATTTGATTAAAAAATCATTGGGATGAAAACAGATAGGAGGAAAATAGATAAAAAAATTAATTTCATTTGATTTAATTTCATAAATGATTGTCACAGAAACCAGGGTGAGGAAAAAATAAATGACAGAAAAGGAAATCTAGGATAAGACTAACAACTACTTGCTCCCCAATTATGGTCTACTAACACAGATTGATATCCTCAGAATAAACTTGGCGTGCAAAAATCTCGAAAATCAGGCATGCTAGTTGGTTTTATTTGCTATAGGGTTACTAGATATTGCTCTAACTTAGCACACATACACATAATAGCGATAAATTGATGCATTTCTAGATAAGAGTAGTAGTTAGAAGTAGAATAAATCAGTGTCATACACAACGATTCAAATGTTTGCAGCTAATGTTGGCTCATTTGCCACTTAATCGATACACATGCCTGATTATTGTACGTCTGCCCTAATCGACCTCACAAACAAAACACCCTCTACCCTAATTCGTGACCAACCTGAGCAGAAGGGGGCGAGAACGATGATAGAATGCGGAATCATCGGTCTGGGCAGGGCCGTCGGAGCACGAGGGAGGAGAACCGCCGCAGTTCAGCAACAAAGGACGACGACCAGCTTCCGTGAACAACTCCTCCAAGAGACGTATGTGGAAGTGTAGAACCTAGCAACAGGAGAGGAATAAGAAGGCACACAGACACTTGCTAGGGTTTCTTGTTGCCTTGGGCGAGCTAGTGTTTCTTCTGTGCGTCGACAAGACAAATCCATGTCAGAGCAGGTAGTAGAGAAGAGCAGGGCAGGGCATGGGTACCTTGCTTTTGAGGGAGGTAGCCGCCCAGGTAGATCGGCACTGGCGGGCGGCAACATTGATGCTCCATGCGGACGCTTCACCCGACAACGACCGGACTCCATCTGCGAACTGCTCGAGGTAGCAGCGTTCACTTTTACTTCTCACATGGACGAACAGTTCTGAAGATGGGTGACTGTAGCGAAGTGTTGCGAGGAGGGAGAGTGCCAAGAGGAGAAGTTAGGGCGAGAGGGAGAGGGAGAGGGAGGGTTGTGAGGGATCGGGGTCAGAGGCTGGGGGGGAGGGTGGTGTCGGGGCAAACCAGACTGAGAATTGTAATCCTGCCTCGAGGGGGACTGAGTTAAACCAGATAAAGAGATTCCGTTATCCCAAAACGAGGATCAAAATGGATTGGTTGCCAAACGCATTTCTCGCCCAAGCCGGACCGGATTGGGCCGACCTAGCGCTAGGCGACACGGCCTAATCCCGATCCAGTCCATTGCCAAACACGGCCTAAGTATATATATTTTACTATGCTGTGTTGTTTCTTACTTAGTGTATTTTTCGCTTTTGTCTTTGTAGCCTCTTGTACTTTTATCCCTTATTGCCTAGCTCTACTCTCTGTCTCACTCTCTTGTCTTATAAAAGAGAGGGTCATGTACTTATTTTATTCACTCAATAAGAAATAACCTTTAGTATTTTAGAACTGCCAAAGACAAGATTCAGTCTATGGTGGACAAGCTGGCAATGCATGATATCCATGCTCTAATTTGAGGGGGGGGGTATTAATATATTTATTTATATTTTTACCTTTTTTTTGTGCACTCTTTTAGTGTCTCGTCTTTTATCCCATATTGGTGAACTCTGTAACGAGGGACTCCTCCTATCCTATATAAGGAGGGTGCCTATGCTTGTATTGGATACACAATTACTGGAATCATATTATAATCTACAGAACTCATGCGAAGAGTCTAGTGTCAAATCACCACTGATCATGGACCAAGCACACATCATTCATCAAATAGAATATTAGGATCCTGTTATTCATTGGCTATATCACTCTTTAGGAAAATCTCTCCTGGCTGAGGAAGGGTAGACATCTTGTATGTAGGTAGAACACGTGGCCATGTCCCAAAGACACGCTGAAGACAACTTTTCACTGCCATATATCCAGATAAACTTTTTTCACTTCCAGCATATCTGGATAAACTTTTGGCAAACGATGAGACGTCCCACATCGTTGTCACTACTTAATGCTTAAATTTGTGATGATTTTGTTTTAAAATCTCAGTTTTTGTGTACTTAAACGTATATTCTTCATCGTATCCATGCAGTGCCACTACAGTTATAATGACTGCGGGCTGGGATCAGATGGGACTGATCGGCTGGTAAATTTGGTACAAGAAATGCAGCACCGGAAGTCGTCAATTGAAAGTGGCAACCTTTTTGGTGCGAAAATCACCGGTGGGGGTTCAGGTGGTTCTGTTTGTATTATTGGAAGAAACAGTGTCAAAAGCAGCGAGCAAATACTCCAGGTATTGTTTCTAAACTGCTCTTATGGCTCCAATCTACTTAATGATGAAAATGAACTATGATCGTCTGGGAAAAGTTATTACAGATGCTCTATTTTGAATACAATTTATGTCTTAATCGAAAACAACATAAGCGAGCATGCTTAATTCTATTTTACATAATACTGTAAAGTGCTTATACAATAATTAACGTGCAAAGCACATCAGATTTATAAATTTGTACAAAACTTTGTTTTTGCATTGTCCTTCAGTTAGCAGGCTTTATTGAATGTTGAAGTGAACCCATTTCTTCTTAATACTGATGAAGTGAACTGATTTATACATGGAACACAAGACACAACAGTTCTGGCAGTGCCTGAAAATTCACTAATTTACAATATAGTTATGCGCAAGCCTTTCTTTTTTGCATGACTCCCTATATTAGCTTTCTATCCTTATTGATCAAGCAATTGTATCTTTCCTTTTCAGATTCAGCAAAGATATAAAGCTGCCACGGGTTACTTTCCACATATATTTGAGGGTTCGTCACCTGGTGCTGGTAAATTTGGATACCTTAGGTTGCGTCGGCGCACCATCAGGACAAATGACTCTTGAAGCAGGTAATAGATTTGAGTATGGACCGCCAATCAAAAGCTATGTACATATTTCTCCTAAAGGATTTCACTATGAAGCGTTGTTAAACATTTTACGTTATCATGTGCTCAAAGAACAAGTTTCATTGCTGAAACTGTAAGCACCCTTAATTAGTACAAGATGTGATCTTGGATAGCTCTTTCATGTAGAAGAAGATGGCTGCTATTTGTCTCGTTTGCAGCACCAATTTAGTTCAGTCTCTCATAGAAGAGATTCAAAGCATAATGTATGCTTGAATTTGCAAAACGAAATGTTGACAAATGGAACTTCAATGTTTATCAATTTTTTTGGTTTATCACTTGAGATTCAAGGCTGACGATCTCTATAGAGTATTCATTTAGCAATCTGCAAAACTAAAGTCAATGTTCTCTAAATCTTCTAATTTTAGAAATGCAAGTTATTTGACTCTAGAGATATCATATGAATAACATATATGTGAAATGTGTTACACATGTAAAAAGTAATAAAATTATGCACTTGAATGAGTTGCAAGAACCTAAATGGGATTAAACATGTCATGTATTATATCTACCATTTTGGTAAATTTTAATTATATAAATATAAGCCATAAATTGATATGTAAATGCTCTAATGATATTATTGATAGAATGATAATGTTACTTATGAGACCATTTGTGTTGCAACTATGTCCTTGGGGCACAAGACAAAGAAATAAGAGATGTCGTGCATAAATAAATATTACTGGCTTTATGAATTATTGGATAACATAATTATAAGTTAATATGCAAGTTTTCAAAAAGGAAATAAGATGTGTGATGTTTTAAATTACTAAAAGAGTAATTATCTAGCCAATTTGACAATACATGTTTTGAGACATCAATTGGTATTATTTTGATCTAACTTTTGGTATACCGGGAAATAATAGGGAAAGAAAGAATTTTAGAAATTGGGAGAAAATGATATTCCACGAGATGCTTTATGAATTATTAGATAACAGAAATATAAGATAATATGTAAGTTTCCAAAAGGATGTGATGTTTTAGAATACTAAAAGAGTAATTATCTAGCCAATTTGACAACACATGTTTTGAGACATCAATTAGAATTATTTTGATTTATATTTAAAAGGAGCAAATTTTGTACGGAAAAGATATCTCATTAGATCCCACGCTTTGAATATACTTTTGGAAAGGTATTGGGGAGTTTCCTTGAATAATGATAATTAATTTGGAGGAATGTATCAAAGAGAGGTAGAAGATAAAGTGTTTCCTAAATAGTTAAATGATTAAATTATCCAATGTGTACTATAAAGTTATGTGGATTCTTTAATGACTTTTTGGTAGTCAAATCCGAGTCCTGATAAGATTATGGTAGTATCTTCTCGTGACTTTGGGTTTTATTAGAATAAAAATCAAGAGTTTTGATATACAGAAAAAGGATAAGGAAAAGTAAGAGAAAATATAGAGGATGTATTCAATTACTTCCTAAATATGTTGCCTTGCCAATCATGTACAACTTGGACACCAAACTATCGAGTCATGCAATTTATATATATGTAGAGGGGATGGGATGCCCAAGGCCGACAACCCTAGACGTGCCTTCTTCCAAAACAATTTGTAGCAAAACTACCTCCCTCTCATCATGGTTATGGTCTTCGTCCTTCTCTTCAGAGGCTCTCTACCCTTTATTCTTCACCATCTTCCTCCTCGCTTAGGGTTTTGCCTAGGATCTGGAATGGGACCATAGAACCCCCACCCTCCATTTATGATTTGGTTCTTGAGATCCACAACTTTCCTGACCCAATGAAAGTTTCTTTGATGAACCTATAAGGAGTTGCAACGAGCAACGATCTAGCCCCTAGTCTGAGACGAGGGTGGGATAGATCCAACCTTTGACTTCCACCCACGTCGTCAGTGCCCTCTCCCTGAACTCCCTGGACACCCCTCTGATCTAGAGTGCCTTCTCCTTCTCTCCTTGTTGTGCACTCAGTTTCAAAGGAGATGACACCTCAATCAGGGTTACCTTGAGTTGTATTGGTGAGCAGGGGGTAGTTGTCAGAGATTTCAGGGTCGCAGTGCAGCTGTCAAGGTAGCACCATGCCTTGGGCTCCTTGCGCTAGGGGCTAGCAGCTGCCTCATGAGCGCCATCGCCGACGTATGTGTGTACATCTGCGAAGATCACATGATCGCGAAGGAGGAAAGGGGCGGGGTCCCCAACTATTGGACCTGCCATCTCTTGACTGGGCCAAATCATACTAGGCTCAAGAAGGATTCGTGAGCCTGAGAAAGAAGGCATGTTTTGAGCTTTAATGCTGACGTGTCAACTTGGGATTGGTTAAGATATATTAAAATTATATGAATTGTAACTAATTGTTGGTAACTTGGATCATAGAATTTTTATATATCATTTTAATCGAAAAAATGAGAGGAACATAAATAAAATATAATTGAGACTTAATTATGCTTCCTATTCTAAAAATGTCTTGAATACATGATAAGTAAGTGATTCGTACATAAAACCCTAGATTTGAGCATTAAAATGTTAGAAACATTAAAAGCTATTCTTTGTTGTCATTATATGATATTGTGAAACATAATGATGACTTAGCATGTTCTCGATCATAATGGTGTAGACTTAGGGCTTCTAATGTGAATAATCATACATATGAAGAATTAGGATTAAAGATCCTAACTTGTTATATTGTTAATGAACTTAAGTGATCATAACGAAAGGATATATTAGATATAGTAACCATGGTTTCATTTAATATGTAATATGCGTTGGAGCTAGGATTTGTACCCTTATTCTATATCCTAAACGTAAGCAACCCTAAACCCTAGAATATGACTGAGTAGGGTTTAATCAGTTTAATGTGATGGTGACACTTTGGGATTTACATACATGCTATTAAATGGTAGGATTCCTCTTTGCTTATTTAATATGTTTAATGTGATGGTGACATTTTGGGATTTATATACATGCATATTAAATGATATGATTCCTCTTTGCTTACTTGATTGGATGATATGTTTAAAGTATGTTTCGATAATCTGTATGGTTCTACAAGAGGTATGTGGCTACGATTATGCCTAACTGCAATAGTTGACTGGTGTTTTTGAGTGTTCTCGAGGATTGAACAATTAAACTATTGAATGTTTATTTACATTTTATTCAATTATAATGCCACAATGAGTAACACATAAAGGATGATTATGTCAAGAAAATGACACTTCTTATTTGTAAGTAATTGAATGAATATATATTATTATGAACTTGTACACCTGTGCATGCACCACATGCACACCGTATAACAATATATTGATTCATGCTTTTGCTTTCACGACGTTTTAGGTACATGCTTAATACGAAGACAACAAGATATGATGGTCATATGAAATTACTTGAAGACATAAAGTTAGTTTGTAATGAGAATTAGATAGACACTTCTTTTCTTATGTAAAATTCTTATGTAAGAATTTATGCAACTCTTTCAAGGAGCATTTTATAAATAATATTTGATTTAATGTAAATAATTTACTATTATTTATTGTTTGGTTAAATTTAGATATTGGGAAAATTTTCGATAATGACTCAACTTTTTTGGGTCTTTCGTTAATTGGGGGATACTGAAAAGTGATGTCGTTACATTTGGTATCAAAGCCCCAATTTATCAAATAATATTTAATAATTTATAATTTCAAGTAATATGTAGAAATATGAGGGAATTATTAGGGCATTTTTTAAATACAATGGTGTCTAGAAGGGACCACAATCTGAGGGATGACAAAAGTTTCCTCCGTATTGCTAATCGACTTACAAGGACTCCCGGGCCCGTGCATCCTGCCTGGCCAAAGTCGGAAGATTTTACCCAAAGTAAAATACTTTTAGGTTTTCTTGTCATCTTGATTCATCCATTTCTCATCCTCTTTGCTTAATAAACCCTAAAAGGAACTCCCCTCTTCATCTAAAGTTAGATTTTTGAGAAGAAGTAGGATTAAGTCATCCTCCGCCAGTTAATATACATGAGTGTAGAAATAAAAATGTAGAAGTAATGTGGAAATAATGAAAAAGAAAGAAAAACAAGTCTTATGGGTTTAACTTATGAGGTTAACCCTATATGGAACTAGGATTGCGTTGGGAAAAACTCTAGTGGGTCGAGGGACATAGAAACCCAACTAGGCATGGTGTAGTCTCTAACACGAATCTAAAACCCTAATCTTGGGAAATGGGAGTAGTGTGGGTGATAGAGTAGCCCTACCCATATGAATCCTAATTAGGGTGAAAATATATAAGAAGAATATGAATGAGTTAGTGACCGACCTAAATCTCACATCCAAAATGGAGATGATCTAAAGTAGTCAGACTCTTAGATTTATAACTCGACACTCATGTCCCGACAATTTGAAAACTACTAGAGGGGGGGTGAATAGAGTTTTATAGATAATTTTAACAATTATTAAACTCAAGCAACCAACCACAAAAATATTGGACAAGGGGACAAGGATTTAGAGTGGTTCCAACTTTAGCAAATACTAAAGTTGTCAGTCCACTACCCGGTTGCTTACCCAATCGAGATTTGGAAAGAAATTAATTTTATTACCTCGCAAGGACTTTACATAAAATTACAATTTCTCTCCCTAAACCCTTCAAGCAGCCTTCACCTAGAAGTAATCACCCAACCTTGAAGCAGCCTTCACCTAGAAGTAATTGCACCACCTTGAAGCAGCCTTCCTCCTGAAGTAGCTTCCCATTGCAATAGCCTTCTTGAAGTAGCTTCCCGTGCGATAGCCTTCTAGAAGTAGCTTGAAGTCCACCTTCTCCTCCTGAGAAGAACCTTCTCCAATCCGCAGCCTCCAACCCTAGGAGTAGCAAGGAGAATACAAAGGATAAAAAGGAACAAGAAGGAAAATAGAAATTACAACTTATCCTTTAAAGCCCAAGGCTTGATATGCCTAGATCAAGCGTGTAGATCTCCTAACCAAATGTGTGAACTTGTGATTGCTGTGGGTAGGAGATTCTAGCCTATAGGACACGAATTTGAGCTAAGGAGAAAGTAGGCCAATGATCACAGTGCTCAATTTGCTTGCAACAGATTTCTCAAGTATGCTCAAGTATTTTCTCAAGTGTAGCAAGTGTAAACAAGTGAGTTTAGGTGTCCTATGGCTTGTCCTATTTATAGGAATGGCCTAAGGAAGCTTAAGGACGTTCTAGACAACTTCTAGGGGTTTCTAAGTGCTTAACTAGCCGTTAGGTACAAAGTTGTTGCTTTAACAACAGCTAATTAATTAATTCTGCAGTTGCTGTCAGAGACCATCTCGGTCGACAAATGGTCGACCGAGATACCTACTCGGTCGAACTTTTGTCGACCGACAGGCTCTCTGGAACAAGTGATTTGCAACGTCTTTCATCAACTGCCA
This sequence comes from Alisma plantago-aquatica, assembly GCA_963693085.1. Taxonomy (NCBI): domain Eukaryota; kingdom Viridiplantae; phylum Streptophyta; class Magnoliopsida; order Alismatales; family Alismataceae; genus Alisma; species Alisma plantago-aquatica. The sequence goes on from OY856413.1 coordinate 753,932,165, forward strand.
ACTAACTTGTTTGTTGTGTCTAACGGCTACTTTGGATCTTTCTCGGTCGAGAGGATTGTCGACCGAGAGTGTCTCGGTCGAGGAGTTTGTCGACCGAGATTGATCCTGTTTTAAGGTTTCAATTTAGGCACTAATTATGTGTGTGAGTGTGCATAAGTAATCCTATTTGAATGGGATGACTTGTCTAACTGTGGTGTTTAGCTAGGGAGAATCTAACGCTTGATTTACATGCAATTCTAAGTACTTGTACATTATATTTTTGTACAAGTTTTTACAACAGTAATTACATTGCATGAAAATATAAATATGTAAGCTTGTAGATTTTCCCTTGTTGCTTTGTCATCCTGCACACTCAAGTAGCTCATTAGATTAATAAGAATGAAATGTTTGTCATAATCAAAACAAAGGGATTTATAGATGTCCATTTAGCCAACAATCTCCCCCTTTTTGAAGATGACAAACATTTCCAAAATATAAATAAAGGAAATATAAAACATATGAGTTTCATATCTTTAGATTACCTTTTATAGCTTTTTCTCTTGTGTATAAAATGTATGCTTACTATTCCCCATGAATTATGGAACATGAAATCCAGATCATTTGGGAATATAGCAACTTTCAATGTAAAGCCAAGAGTTTATTTATGAAACTCATTAATTGAGTTTTACATAATTACCAAATTTTAGTTTTATATTTATCTCTCCCCCTTTGTCATTTCAAAAAGATAACCGTTAAGAATAAAAACTCCCCCTTAATTAGATATCCCATCAAATCGAATGAAAAAGATGTCCATTTAAAAGCCAAAAATGTAAATAAGAGTTTTTTATTTAAGTAGCACAAATATCAAAGAAAACATCCTCCAAAGGAGTGATAAGCAATTGCTTCCTAATGTTGTTAAATTGATCTAGTGGAAGCGGTTTTGTAAAAATATCAGCCAATTGATCTTCCGTATCAACATGATGAAGGGAAACATGATTCTTGGAGATATGATCCCTTAAGAAGTGATGACGGATTTCAATATGTTTAGCCCGGCTGTGTAAAATAGGATTGTGTGCTAAGTTTATGGCGCTTGTGTTGTCACAAAAAATAGGTGTAGATGAAAGATTAAAATCATAATCGCTTAACACCTGTTGCATATAAAGAACTTGAGCACAACAAGACCCGGCTGCCATATATTCAGCTTCAGTTGTAGATAGGGCAACCGTATTTTGTTTCTTACTAAACCAAGATACTAAAGCTCTCCCTAATAAAAAACATCCACCACTAGTACTCTTGCGATCAAGTCGACAACCAGCATAATCCGCATCAGTATAAGCTTTGAAATCCAAGGATTGTCCTTTTGGATACCATAAACCAAAGCAAGTAGTACCGGCTAGATAACGAAGAATTCGTTTAACTGCTAGAAAATGAGAATGCATAGGGTGTGATTGAAATCGAGCACAAAGACCAACGGAAAACATAATGTCTGGTCTAGAAGTCGTTAAGTAAAGCAAACTACCAATCATGGCTCTATATAAGGAATCATCAATAGGTTCCCCATTTTTATCCTTATCAATTTTGATAGAAGTAGCCATAGGAGTAGTAGCATGTTTGCATTGATCCATCCCAAAACGTTTTAAAAGTTCTTTAGTATATTTTTCTTGGCTTATGAATATTCCGGCAGGTGTTTGCTTAATTTGAAAACCAAGAAAGAAAGTTAGTTCACCCATGAGGCTCATTTCAAATTCTTTTTGCATAATATCACTAAATTGTGTGCACAATGAATCTTTTGAAGCTCCAAAAATAATGTCATCAACATATATTTGCACAACTAAAAAATCAGATGTATATGTTTTGAAAAATAAAGTAGAATCTGAATTTCCAATAGAGAAACCATTATCAAAAAGATATGTCTTGAGCCTTTCATACCAATTTCTAGGTGCTTGTTTTAAACCATAAAGTGCTTTCTTAAGTTTATAAACATAGTCACCTTTTTCTGGAATTTCAAAACCAGGTGGTTGGGCAACATAAACTTCTTCTTGAATGATGCCATTTAGAAAAGCACTTTTGACATCCATTTGATAGAGTTTGATGTTTTTATGGGCAGCAATAGCTAGTAACATTCTAATGGCTTCAAGTCTAGCTACGGGTGCATATGTTTCATCAAAATCTATTCCTTCTTGTTGATTATAACCTTGTGCTACTAACTGAGCTTTATTCCTTATGACTTCTCCTGCCTCATTGAGTTTATTCCTAAAAACCCATTTAGTTCCTATGATAGTTTTATCTTGTGGTTTAGGAACTAAATCCCATACATCATTTTTAGTGAATTGATTCAATTCTTCTTGCATGGCTATTATCCAATAATCATCCTTAAGAGCTTCGGATATCTTCTTCGGTTCAATGATAGAAACAAAAGCCATGTTTGCAACATCTTTGAAGGAAGACCGAGTTTTGACTTTATCATTTGGATCTCCAATAATCAGTTCTTGGGGATGATCCTTGATAAGCCTAGGTGTAGGTTGTGTTTCAACTTGGGGATTGGATGTAGTAACTTTCTCACTATCATTTGGTATGGTTAAATTTTCGAATTGATTAGTGAGATCAGTGATTTCTAAATTTTCAGATTTTGACTCCTCATGAAAAGAAACATGAATGGATTCCTCAACTTTTCTAGAGATAGTGTTATATACTCTAAAAGCTTTGCTAGAAGTGGAATATCCCAAAAAGAATGCTTTGTGTGATTTAGAATCAAACTTGTCTCTATCATCTTTGGTATTTAAAATGTAGCATGTGGAGCCAAAGGTATGAAAGTAGTCAACTCTAGGTTTCTTAGAATGTATTATTTCATATGGAGTTTTCTTCAAATGAGAGTGAACAGTTACTCTATTAAGCACATAACAAGTAGTGTTTACGGCTTCAGCCGAAAAGGTTTTAGGTGTATTGTGTTCAAGCATCATGGTTCTAGCCATTTCTTGTAGTGATCGATTTTTCCTTTCAACTATACCATTTTGCTGTGGGGTGCGTGGAGCAGAAAAATTATGAGTGTATCCTTGAGATGTACAAAACTCTTCAAATGTATGATTTTCAAATTCCCCACCATGATCACTTCTAATGGTACATATTTTATTTTGTAAGAGATTTTCAATCTTTGAACAAAATTGCATAAAAACATGAATAGTATCATCTTTAGTTGCAATAAAATGTACCCATGTATATCTACTATAATCATCAACAATCACAAAACAGTATCTCTTACCACCAATTGATTGTGTCCTCATTGGTCCAAATAGATCCATATGAATTAATTCTAATGATCTACTGGTGCTAAGTACATGTTTTGATTTGAAAGATGTTTTGGTTTGCTTTCCCATTGTGCATGGTTCACAGTTTTCACTTTGATCAAAAGATAAAGTAGGCAATCCGCGAACAAGATCATATTTCACTAACTTTTTGATAACATGTGAACTAGCATGTCCTAGCTTTTTATGCCATATTTGTAAGGTATTGTCATTTGCAAGCAAGCATTTTCCCACTACTGTTTTCATAGAGTTAGGTTTAAGAATATAAAGATTACCAACTCTATTTCCTTCATAAACAACATTTGTAGTATTTTCTATTAATAACTTGCAGCAGGTTTTGTTAAATAACACATCATAACCACTATCACATAATTGGCTAACACTTATTAAGTTATGGTGCAAACCATCAACAAGTAGAACATTCTTAATTTCAAGGTTTGTACCAACATTACCTATTCCAACAATTTTTCCCTTACCATTGTCTCCAAAAGTGACTGTTCCACTTTTCTTTTCTTCAAAAGTTTGGAATGCATCCTTGTTTCCGGTCATATGTTTGGAACATCCACTGTCAACCACCCATTCCTGCATTAAAATGTAGATTTTGGTACCCATGTGATGGTCCGATATGGTTAGAATCATTTAAATACAGATTTGTATAAAAGTTCTGAAACAGAAGTCCAGTCGGTCGACAATTGTTCGACCGACATATGTCTCGGTCGACAATTTGTCGATCGAGAAGGTTACTGTATTACAAGCAAAGAAACGCAGAAATTTTCTCGGTTGACCAATTTTCGACCGAAATAGGTGCTGTAAATTTTGATTTGTTAAATACATCTAGTCGGTCGACAATACTTCGACCGATCCAAAGCTCGGTCGATAATACTTCGACCGACAAGGTTTCTGTTTCAGTACAATAATGCAGAAAAATAACAATATGCATGACACCTTTTGTTTAGTTGAGATAAGACAATATAAATAGCAAAATAAAGCATTTGGTCATATCTCAACTACATTCCACTCTACTAAGTTTGGGGTTTTGGGATCCAAACTAAGTCGGACTCCTTAGTCTTGTAGGGGCATGAGAAGGAATAGTGTCCAAGACGTAAGCAGAAATGGCAAGTAATAGAATCAACTTCATTTCTCTTTCTAGCCATTGTATTCTTAGGTATAAACTTAGTTTGAGTTCTTTTGGGTTGGTTTTTCTTTGGAGCATATCCCAAACCTTTTCTTCCATTGAAAACAGTGCCAACTCTTAGTATGTTATCAAGTATATCTTTTCTTCTTAGCTCATAAAGTTCTCTTTGCAACATAGCAATGTCATTCATTTTCTTGTGTAGATCTTTTCTTGCTTGATCTAAATCAGAAAACAATGAGTCCTTTTCCTTTACAAGATTATCATAGTCCGAATGGTTACACAAAATAGGCTGAGTTTGAAAATCTTGTAGTTTAGCTAACAATTCAGTTTTTTCTTTAGAAAGAAGATCAACATTTGTTTCTAAAGTGAGTAGCTTTCTAGTACAATCATCTAAAGATGTTTTTAAAGATAGATTCTCAAGATCAGTGTTGTTCTTTTCAGAAGAAAGTTCATCTAATTTGGCAATGAGCTCATCATTTGATTTTATAGCCTTCTTTAGTTTCTTCTTGGCATCAATATATTTATCATGAGTTTCTTGTAAGTTAGTAACTAACTCTTCTTTAGGAAGATCAATTAGGCTTACCTCTTGAGAGTCTTCATTGTCTTCTCTTGCCATTAGACATTCCACCTCTTCTCCGCTTTCACTCTCACTTGACTCATCCCATGCAGCTTTGTAGGCTTTTTCTCCTTTCTTCTTGTGTGAGCTTTTCTTTCCCTTCTTTGCTTTGGGACATTCATTTTTGAAATGCCCTTTCTTCCCACATTCAAAGCACCTAGGAGGGGTAGAAGAACTAGAAATTTTGTTAGATTTAAACCTTTTGTATTTCTTACCGTTGACGATCAAGGCTTCTTCTCCTTCTTCTTCACTTGACTCCTCACTTTCTTGTGTGACGACTTTTGAAGATTTGAGAGCCACATCCTTCTTCTTCCCATTTTGACGTTCACGTTCTCTTCTTTCTTCCTCTTCTAGATCTGCCTCATGAGCTTCTAAATTGCCGATGAGTTGCTCCATTTTGAGTCGAGTGAGGTCGTTTGCTTCTCCAATGGCTGTCACCTTTGGCTTGTATTTTGGAGGAAGTGATCGAAGGATTTTTGATACCTGATCTTCCTCAAGGACAGGTTTTCCTAGGGCACTTAAACCATTAATAATGGTAGAGAATTTTGAAAACATTTCACTAATAGATTCATTAGGATCCATACGAAAATGTTCAAGCTTTGTTTTAAGCAAGCTAATTTTGGAATTTTTGACTTGGACTGTACCCTCATAGGTTATGGACAGTCTATGCCAAATATCATAAGCTGTATCACAATTAGATATTCTATTAAATTCTCCTACCGAAATAGAACAATATAAAATACTTACAGCTTTTGCATTCATTTGGGCCAGCTTTACCGTGTTTGCATCCCATTCCGCAAATTTATTTTGAGGGAGCATATATGGGGTAGACACCATTCTCCATAGATCCCAGTTGATTCCTTGGAAGTAGAATTGCATCCTTCTCTTCCAATATTGGTAGTTTGTTCCATCGAATGCTGGAGGCCTAGCAACAAGTGTCCCTTCAATGTTGAGGTTGTTGAGCACTCCGTCACCCATTTCTTCAAGACCTTGTTAGGGTTCCTTGAAGCCTTGCTCTGATACCAACTGAAAACTACTAGAGGGGGGGTGAATAGAGTTTTATAGATAATTTTAACAATTATTAAACTCAAGCAACCAACCACAAAAATATTGGACAAGGGGACAAGGATTTAGAGTGGTTCCAACTTTAGCAAATACTAAAGTTGTCAGTCCACTACCCGGTTGCTTATCCAACCGGGATTTGGAAAGAAATTAATTTTATTACCTCGCAAGGACTTTACATAAAATTACAATTTCTCTCCCTAAACCCTTCAAGCAGCCTTCACCTAGAAGTAATCGCCCAACCTTGAAGCAGCCTTCACCTAGAAGTAATTGCACCACCTTGAAGCAGCCTTCCTCCTGAAGTAGCTTCCCGTTGCAATAGCCTTCTTGAAGTAGCTTCCCGTGCGATAGCCTTCTAGAAGTAGCTTGAAGTCCACCTTCTCCTCCTGAGAAGAACCTTCTCCAATCCGCAGCCTCCAACCCTAGGAGTAGCAAGGAGAATACAAAGGATAAAAAGGAACAAGAAGGAAAATAGAAATTATAACTTATCCTTTAAAGCCCAAGGCTTGATATGCCTAGATCAAGCGTGTAGATCTCCTAACCAAATGTGTGAACTTGTGATTGCTGTGGGTAGGAGATTCTAGCCTATAGGACACGAATTTGAGCTAAGGAGAAAGTAGGCCAATGATCACAGTGCTCAATTTGCTTGCAACAGATTTCTCAAGTATGCTCAAGTATTTTCTCAAGTGTAGCAAGTGTAAACAAGTGAGTTTAGGTGTCCTATGGCTTGTCCTATTTATAGGAATGGCCTAAGGAAGCTTAAGGACGTTCTAGACAACTTCTAGGGGTTTCTAAGTGCTTAACTAGCCGTTAGGTACAAAGTTGTTGCTTTAAAAACGGCTAATTAATTAATTCTGCAGTTGCTGTCAGAGACCATCTCGATCGACAAATGGTCGACCGAGATACCTACTCGGTCGAACTTTTGTCGACCGACAGGCTCTCTGGAACAAGTGATTTGCAACGTCTTTCATCAACTGCCAACTAACTTGTCTGTTGTGTCTAACGGCTACTTTGGATCTTTCTCGGTCGAGAGGATTGTCGACCGAGAGTGTCTCGGTCGAGGAGTTTGTCGACCGAGATTGATCCTGTTTCAAGGTTTCAATTTAGGCACTAATTATGTGTGTGAGTGTGCATAAGTAATCCTATTTGAATGGGATGACTTGTCTAACTGTGGTGTTTAGCTAGGGAGAATCTAACACTTGATTTACATGCAATTCTAAGTACTTGTACATTATATTTTTGTACAAGTTTTTACAACAGTAATTACATTGCATGAAAATATAAATATGTAAGCTTGTAGATTTTCCCTTGTTGCTTTATCATCCTGCACACTCAAGTAGCTCGTTAGATTAATAAGAATGAAATGTTTGTCATAATCAAAACAAAGGGATTTATAGATGTCCATTTAGCCAACACAATTATTATATGGGGTTCATTGTAGAAGATCGGGGTCGAATCACAGGGACAAGGATGGTAAGTACTAAGAACGTGGGGCCTCAAACTTAGATACACCAACAAATATGTATGTCAAGATGGTGTTCCTTGAGGAACGATGCTACTCTAATCGAATCAATAATAAGCAAAAGTAAGAAAATATAATAAGAGAATAACTTCAAACAAGAAAGATGTAACCAAAAGGTGGAAGGAAAACTTGGAATGGGTTTTGCCTACTAAGATCTCTCACTAATATGTAATACTCACACCCTTTTGCATACCCTTAGCAAGATAACAATCAATCATAATATATGCCTATTCCCTCATCTCTCGATCTTAGGATAGATCTAGTTTATAAGGTTGCCTCTCTCTCGAGATGACAAACAAACAACCACATAGCAAACTATATGACCTTCAACTTTAGTATTCCAACATTTTCATGCATTCATACTACTCGAAAACACTTAGATAAGGTTAGTTCTATTTTTTTCGAGGCACCAAAATTAAACATCACAAGATGGTAGCTAAGCATACAAGTGAAACATTCAAGAACAAGAGTATAGAGATAACCGTTCCAAAGGATATATATATATATATATATATATATATATATATATATATATATATATAGAGAGAGAGAGAGAGAGAGAGAGAGAGAGAGTCAGGCTAGAATACACTCGAGTGTACAAATCACGTCGTACACCCCAATGGTGTTTGCCTAACTAGACCATGTTTTTCCAAAATCTAATCCATTGATCTTCATGGTTACAATAATAATAGGTTACATACAAAATTTGAACTCATTTGGATAAGTGTAAGTCACTCATCCAAGGACAACAAAATTGACGCACAAAACTTATTTGAAATGCATGATTTTTACCTCCTTTAGATGCACGACCTATAAGTGTCCAATTGAGCTAAAATTTATTATATAGAATGTTCTTATGATAATTAAGAAGATCAACGGTTCAGATTTTTCAAAAATTTATTTCATCTTAAAAAATGACTGAGGTGTACGGTGCCTCCGGTACACTCGAGTGTACACTAGCCTGACTATGTATATATATGTATATATCCAAAAGGATGCAAGTATATACATATTGGGAGGGCCTTAGTGGCTACTCCCAACTCAAGTTAGGTGTTTAGCCACACATGTTAATGGGCAACATAACAATGTTACAAATGTATGTATACATGCAGAATATTGAAAAGGGGAAGATACATCGTGGGAAAGATAATAGATCTAAAGAAAGTAGGCGATACGCAAACAATACTTCTTCAGATCTGATCTGGTGTGGATGTGGAAGATGACAACTCCTTCTCTTGAAGAAGAGGATGGTAGATCTTCTCTCTCCTCCAACTTTCATCTTCAAAGATCCAAGGCCTCGAGAGATCGGCAAGGGTGACTCTGGAGTTTGGCAGCACTTCGTTGCTCTTGATGATCCCCCCACGGTGTGTGAAGTTGGGGGTTTATTTATAGGTGCAACCAACTGAATTAACCTTCTGTCACGGTCGGGGCATGTCTCGACTGTGACCATTATCACGGTCGCGGTGAGGAGGTATCGTCACGACTGCATCTTTAGCAGAGGTCAAAACAGGTGTCGCAGTCACGACACATCCTCAGTTGTGACACATGCCATGGTTTCTTCTTCAGTCCAGGTCGCGATGTATGTCTCAACCGTGACATCTTTGCCTTCCTGCATCGCAGTCGCGATGGGTCATCTTGGTCGCAACCAATGTCGTAGTCGCGACTAGACCTTGTTGACCTTGGGCTCTGTCCTGGACGAGACATCTTTGGGCTATTGTCACAGTGTGACATGGTGTGAGCCAGCATGGAGTGGGTAGAGGTATCAAATCCATATTCGGTCAAAAAATACTCAAATAAATAGAAAAGTCCACAAAAAGGATGCTAAAACAAGAATAAAACATGTGGAAAAAGTTCACAAAATGTGATGTTATCAACTCCCTCAAACTTAGAGTCTAGTATATCCTCAGGCTATCAGAATCAAATTACAAAATGATGAGCTATATATATTTTCTCTCATTATGAATGCACCATTACCAAATTATTCCATTCTTACAACAAAACTTTTGTGTTAGGCTTGCTTTACTTCCTACACTTCCATTTCCCCCTTTTGTTTTTAGAGTTGCTTGACTTTGCACCCAAGCGACTGCCTTTTGTAGTAAATGACTCTCCTTTACAATTACCTTAATGCCTTAAGTTTCTGGCTATACTTGTAAATGATTCCAACAAGGGGGTAGCTTTCACACCCTATATTTATTTTGGTTGTGCCTAAGCTACTGTGTTGGGAAGGCAATGCTTTCAATGTTTTCCTGCACCTTTCAGTATCCTCAACCATTGATTGTCGTAAGAAGAGTACTGCCCATGTGGGCCCTAATGTATTGTCAGGTGGTTGCGTGAGGGTTACCTTAGAATGTAGGTGGGTATGAATCAGCTTTGAGATTTCACTTCCGGACATGAAATATCTGCATTCATGAGTGCATCAATACACCGACTGCGTGGAATCCTTTGGCATCTTTTAGGCACAACTCTCATGATTTTTTTTTCTTTTTTTTGACTTTTCATTATTCTCTCAGGCTTGGGAAAGGGGTTGGTAGGATTTCTGGGTGGCCAAGCCTCTTTTCATCCGAAAGCGGGGATAATTAAAACTGGATTAAAATTAGATGGGGTAACTGTTTTCTTCTTGTGGGAGGTGCATATTTTTTAGCCAAGACTTTCAGACTAGGAAGATTGATCGGGAGTATGGCTGGTAAAGTCCTCCTTATTTCCAGTGGTTCCATAGACTCAGGGGTGCAACATTTTACTGTAAGAATGAAGTAGAATCGTATTTTTGTGTCCTCTTTTTACATAAATTAGTAGCTCATTTGGTCCATTCTAGCAATGATTATGCTAAAAGGTAGCAAGGGGCCAAACAGAGCTAAGAAAAGGGGAAGTCGAATCACAAAGGGAAAAGTTTAGAACATGGAACTATAGCAAGAGTTTGTTCAAAATTTTCTGTACTTACAGAAGGTGAGAGTAAGATTATATACAAGTGGGAATTAAACTTAAGTGACAAAATTGTACCTCTCACGCCCGTTTATAACTCCTCCCCCAAACTTATCATTCACTCCGTCTCAGAGTGTCAAAAATAGAGTTGTAGGTATAAATATGCTTTTCTTTGTTGTTGTTGATTTTCAATGATTGCCCATTTTGATTCCAAGAGTATGCTGACATATATTCCATAGAGCGTGTGGTATTGTTTATGCTGCATGCTCTGAACCTTCATATTCATCTTGGTGAGGGTTGTCATCCAAGCTAGGCAATAAAATCCGCAGTCATTGGACACTTGTACTTGTTGTGGGATTCTATGGTAGAACTGCTTCTTTTTGAAGTCTTTTCCCTCTGTGTGCTTGTACCCCTTCCCTTGGTTTCTGATCATCTTGATGATTACTTCAGTGCACGTAATTGCTTTTTCTTCTTAGGTGTCTTTGCAGTAGTCATGTTGGTGTGTTTGTTCAGTGCAAAGACTGAATCTGAGTTGTCAGATAGAATCACAATCCTTGCTATAATATTAACTACTAGAAGAGTCCAATGACTATCATACAGAATGGGTAGGAGTATATAGTCAGGGAGAGATGTCATCAAACGTTGCTACAAGAATTCTTTTTCACCTGACTTTTTGTCTTTTAGAATGTTGTCGTCAAGCAGGAAATATGGCATGTGTACATTTATCATGTTTTTGCCCAACAATGATTGGTAGGCAGGCATAGTGTTTACTGAAAGATACCCTCCTATTTTCAAAGTATCATGGAGGTCGTCCTTTAGCACACAGATGCCATCCCTTTCGAATATTACTTCCCCCGTAGTATCGCCTTCCTTTAGGCACTTCATTATCATATGTAGGGACTCCAATGAAAGGCTTTCACAACCCCATCTATCAAAGTCCTGAAAGGTAGATGCTATCTCTCCTGTTGGTCCATCTGGCTTTATTTTGGGCATATCGTCTTCATTGATTTCTCCTTCTTCAGGCTCGTTAACGGCTGGTTCTTTTTGTTCCTTCTCAGCTACAAGGGAGGTCTATTTCTCGCTTATAGTCTGGGGTTTTTGTTCTTTATTCTTAGTGGCGTCGATAGGCTTAGTGTCTGACGTCCACCCTTATTTCCAAGCGACAATCCTGGCTAGTTCTTCAGGATCAATCCACATGGTCTTCAACTTTTCTCTCAAGTCTTCTTTTCAGGCAGGGGAATTCCGGTGTGAAGCCTACATGGTATCACATCTGAGGGCATTGCCGGATCATTGAAGAAGTGGTTATCGTAGATCACTTCCATAGTATAGAACCGTGTCAGCCGTGCATATATTCGTTACAGAGGCCTTCAAGTGAAATTCCTTTGTTGATGGCTTCCATCATTCTTAGTACGATGAAAGCACACTCTCCTATTCCTACCTCTTCTGAAGGTACCTTCTTACATATAGAAAATTATTTTCAGATGCCTTGGTGTCGAGCTCCTGCTTTCTGGATTGCACGTTGCACACACAGTAGTACCTTCAGGATGTCCCTGGCTTCCTTAACTTTGTAGTTTAGGGACGTGTTGTCTAATACAACAACACAATTGTTGTATACTATGGTGCGGTGCTCATACAGATTCACCACTATTAGAGTCCAATGTTTGACTGTCCTTATAGGTAGGGTCACAAACCGAGTGTCTACTCTATTCACAACTTGTTGTAGCTCTTTGACATCATCAGAATTGTAACTTTGATTGAATAGCTGCTTTGTCAGGTGAGTGGTGCCATTGAACACTGGTTGCACCTTGTCGGCGTGAAGGAACTCTTCTAACAGTGTAGCACAAAGCACTTTAAATAATTTCTTGTGAACTCGTGCTCGCTTTAAAAAGACTCCACTAAAGTGTTCCCTAGTTAGAGACCGTCCTTTGTTATGATATAGTATGTCCGTTCCTGGAAGGTTTTCATATAGCACATCTTCCAGAACATGGACATCCCTGCATGTTATGCGGGAAAGTGAGGCCATGTCCATGCTTGTCATCTTACATGGGAGAGGTGGAGGAGCACCCAACTCTTTCTGTTCAATAGTTTCCCATCACTCTCTGGTTGGTTCGTTGACAAAGAATAAAGCGAGGCCACCTTCATGATCCTCTAATGTTCCTTCTCCTATTGTTTTGATAGGAGAAGGTGGGGTAGTAAGGGTTGGGGCCAACTTGTTAGTAATCTTTATCACCTGTGGCCCTGCTTGCATTATGTTGGCAGCGATGATTTCTCATATAGATTCTTCTAGCAGAAGATCTACCTGTTGGTATGTATGCCCTGAGTGCCAATCATGGGATGATTTGTGGGATATATTAAGATTGATTTGATAAACATCGATGGCAAGCTTCCAATTTTTTCTGGTTCAGTCATATGAGATAGTGATAGAACAAATTGAATGTCTAGAGAATGACAATACTCAATGACGTATGCCTTCAGGTTCAGGACCTGAACGATGAGATCATATGAATGCTAAGAGTTTGTACATTCTCATTATGTCCCTAGTCGGATGTCATTGTGGAAGGTAGATAGACATCAATGACACACAAGACTAGATTGTGGTGTTGGTTGATGACAAAATCTCATTAGTCATGATATAGAGATATCAAACCAAACACATAGGTACTTGTTAGAGAACAAGTGTACCAGACAGACCCACCGTGAGTTTGACACATGGAACCATGACATGGTAGTCACAATCAGTACTCACAGTGATGGTGGTGAGTGTGATTCTTTGACCTGAAATCACTACACTCAACACATGTCGTTTGGCACACTTTGACATCATCAAACGCAGTCCTGAAACATGGGTTGTTATAAAGGTGATGATTGGGTGGCTTTGACACATGGGGCTTTTGAGGGGTGAGTGATAGATATGGGATTTGTCTCTTCTGAGGGAGTTTGATATCCATAGCCACTTGATGAGTAGGATTGAGAAAGGCGTGCATGCATGTGTGAATCAATATGTGATATTGATGTCATACATATCTCTTCCAATCTACTCTGAGATCAAGAAAGTGAATGAACGTTGACAGGATGACTGTTCCATGCCTCGAGTTTATTCAGGATATCAGTGACAAAGGAATTATACATTCAATGTAACACCATTCACAGATTGTAGGATTGAAAGTTGTTCTCCAACTTTCTATTTCACTTGGGTAGCACTGATGTGTGACTAGACACCACTCTTTGCTTGTGAAGTCATAAGTGTTATGGACTTTCACTGCCAACGTGAAATGGACCTGCAGGGTCACACACATAGGATTTAACCTGGAAGAGGAGTTTTGTCCACAAACAATGTTTAGATTGATTACTAAAGGAGTTTAGTAGTTCAATTAAACACTCAATTAATTGATAGCTCGATATCATAATGTTCAAGGTGTTGGACACATTGATTGGAGTATCAGATTGATTAAAACTGCAATTGACTGATTCTGCACAATCTGCACTCCCAACCGATCGGCTCATGTGATGAACCGATCGACGGAGCTTGGTGAACCGATCAGCTCAGATGGTGAGTCAACCGGCTGATGGACAGGGTGAAACAATCGCTTCAAGTGTTGAAACGATCAGTTCAACTGGTCCAACCGAGCAAGTTGGGAAAGTAGGATTGATGAGAAATTTCTTTTCGTTTCACTTGCCCAATTTGATTGGAACAAGGAAATGTATTTGGTACCAATTAGAAACAAAAGAAGAAAAGTCAATCGGGAACGGATCAGGACAATGAACCGACTGGTTCAGAAGTGAACCGACCGGTTCAGAAGTGAACTGACCGTTTCATGGGTCCCAACCGATCGGTTGAGGTGTCAACTGACCGGCTCAGGTCCCCAACCGACCGTTTCAGAAATCAAATGATCGGTTTAGGTTGCACAATTGGTTTTTTTGTGTGGAAAATCTCGAACCCTTCTACTCCTGCTTTAGTCCTGCATTGTCTGGGATAGAGAATCCTGTCCCATGACCCTCCTATATACAGGGGTATTGGGGGCTTCTCAAAGAACAACTTAGTGCAACCAGTTGCTCTGTAAAGTTGTCGTTCTCTCTGGTTTTGGTAACCGAGAGAGCCCGAGCAAGTGCTACCCGATAAGGGAGGCACAGTAAGGGAAAGACAACTACAGAAAGTGACTGGTGGCAAGAGAGTGTGTCACTGACTAGTACACTGACAGGAGGGTGCAACTCCTTCTAATTCCTTGTGAGACAAGGAGATTGGAGTTCCAGGTGGTCCGTGTGGACTACTTCAGAGGCGGGAGAAACTGCCGCTCAGAGGACAGCTGTCAATCTCGACAGTTCCGGTGAGACCAGGAGACATCAGTCCCGGTGCGACCAGGAGCTGCACAGACACCGTCCAAGACCGGAGGTGAAGACCGCGCAAGCCGTGAGGTATTGTCGCCGAGCAAAGCCTCGGGACAAGGTATGATTCCACAAACCATTCTTTCCTATTGTATAGACGTTGACGTGTTTCCTTGTTCTGGGTTTGGGGAGGAGAAATTTTTTTGTTTCCGCTGCATTGTCTGCCTCTCCTAAAACCCAACAGTGGTATCAGAGCCACGTCAACTGCTCTATACTTTAGGATTATTGATATGATCGATTTTGGTTTGTCGCCTTTATTTATTAGATACGATGCGAATAAAATTGGCTTTATGCATGTCCAATCCTAAATCCACAAATCCCAAAATATATATATGATATGTAATATTAATGCACTCGATACACGTCGCCCTTAAACGAGTTTTGTGGTGGATGTATAGCGTGGTTATGGACAATAAACCCTATCTGTGTATGGTTGTATGTGGTTGCTTGCATCTTGGTCTGTGCACCGATCTTCCTTCTCCTATTCCTGATGTAACTCGAAATAATTCGAGATTTCTTTCCTACCTTTTCTCCCCTCGAATGTAACTAGAGGTTTCCCTTTTTACAATGTAAAATATGATATAATTGTATTTCCTGTTATGTCAAAGAACGGAGGACATCCTGACGACAGCTGAGACGATTGGTTCAAGGCGTGAACCGATCGGTTGACGTTCCAGACGATCAGTTCAAGGAGTGAGCCGATCGGTTGATGACCAGTTTGAGGAGCGAGATGAGCGGGTGGCGGACATGATGAGATGCACGACGACCAAGCGAACCGATCGGTTGGAGGAGCCAACCGATCGGTTGGTGGCACCCAGCCGACCGACCTGATGGCGAGCCGATCAGTCATGTGATGACTTGATCAAACCCAGAAAGGCAAAGCACATAGTTCATCTTGTACAGGTTGCATGTGATGTAGACCTAGATGACCGTGATTCCTCTTAGCTCGAGGGATCACATTAGGATGGCCATAATCATCACTTTTATCGTTTTGCATGTTTTCTGTGGGATATAGCATGTATATGATACGTACTATATATTGTGGTGATTGGATATGTATATGTATATAAAAACCAAATCCCTCATTAAAATATTAAGTCTTTTATGCCTTTCATTAGCAGTACACATGAAAAACTCGATCGACCAAGCGTAGGTTACGCCAAAGTGTGGTGTGCCGTCTATCTTGTGGACGTGTGAAGGGTAGACATGTAGGTTCTGCCAAAGCAGGGTGTATGTTTACCGTGTCGGCTTTTGGGTTAGACTTAACTGGTGATTCTTAGAGCGTCTAAGCCCAGAGGCAAGGAATGTTCATGGAAAGGTGTTGCGCATGTTCATTCATCAATAGTTGCATATGATGCAATTGGCATGATGCCTACCTAAATAGTCAAGATTGTGGGCGATCAGCCAAAGCTGACTCGTGACTTGATGAAATATGGATCTTGCCCACTAGACGGTTGTACGCTGCAATCTTCCGAATTGATGGTGAGGGCTATCAATTTGAACTAAAATAGTGGGAGCGATAATTAATTAAAGGCCTAATTATATCGTCAACTTTTCAAATCAATCAAATAAGTCAAAAATGAGTTTTTGGACTAAAATTGCATATTTCCTTTTGTAGTACAAATGGCAACAGACAACAATCACTTTTCTTTGCGATCGATCCTTGAAAAGGACAAGCTAAATGGGACAAACTTTCACGATTGGTTAGGACATCGAGAAGCGTTCTCAATCAAAGAGCAAAAGCTCTAAGTCCTAGATATACCAGAACCAGATGAAATCGATCCCACCACATCAATGGTTAAAGTATGCTTATGGAAGCATATCGAGGAAGACATTGATGAGGAGTGCTTGATGTTGTGTTCTCTGAACTATGAGTTGCAGAGACAACATGAGACATATGATGTCTCCAAGAAACTGTCCTAGTATGTCATGCCAGAAGGAGATCCAGTAAGGTATTCACACACTCAATGTGATAGGGTATGTGGAAAACCTGACTAAGAAGGATTCCCTCTGAGCCAAGAGTTGGCTATTGGTATGATACTACAAATGTTGCAAGAATCATACAATTCATGATGAACTATGACATGGACAACTTTGACAAGTGTTGACAAAGTTGTTGGATATGTTGAGGACAGTAGAGGCAATTACGAAGAAAGACAAATCCTAATGTTTGATATGATCAATGAAGGGTAAGGGCAAGGGCAAAGCTAAGAAGTGTTCTGATGCTAGCCAACAACCCAAGCCGTCTTCAACCTCAAGGCACATGGGGAAAGGGTGTATGAGAGATTGCCCTCTATATCTGGAAGAACAAAAGAAGATGGAGGGGATGGAGATCTCCACCTAAGGTATCATGAAATGAACCGCTTCTTTATCTGAGGTATATGATACCAAGATATGGATATGTCATATATGATATGCAATATCCACCATGAAGTGATGGCCTTTGTGAAAGGACCAAGAAAGGAGTACCCATCATTGGACCAAGTGTTGCTGCCATAGATAGGAGTACCTTTCAGTTTAATTCAGCCTAAAGGGCACAAAATAGAGTTATGAACTGCTATTTCATATTTGCCAATAGATAGAAACACTTTATTTTTTGCATATTGTATGATAATGATGGCAATCAATAAAGAGATGTTTCAATTTCTAAAGATATGATCTTTGTGGCAATGCCTTGTTTATCTTGTGGTTTTGATATGCATAAGATAAAATGATACCTAAAAGTTATAGATAACTCAAAAAATCAAATTAGAATCAATCATGAGAAATTCATTTCTAGTTTCCATGTGATGGATAAATCTAGACTCTTTTGGTTAGAGAACCAGTAAGAGACATGAATATCTTGGACATGATTAATCAATCTTCACTAAAGGTAGTGGGAGAATGATTATCCTATTAGGTATGATACATGTGATGTATTTACATACCTATTGGAACAAATGCTAATACTTCAAATGGTGTTTAGAGAAATACCAATATGAATATCTTGAAGTGTTCAAGAATATCATAAATGAAGTACAAATTTGGTATAGTGATCAATGAATGAAATACTTGGACCAAATGTTTGAGATCCTTATGAGTGATTATGATAGTATATCATAGTGAACTCATGATTAAGGCATGGTGATGTCTAAATCAAGAAGGAATCATACTCTAAGGAGTTAGAGAATGATGATAAAATAACTGAATTCTTCTTAATAAAGGAATACCCCACACTAATAAAGGACATTAAGAATTACAAGGAGTTGTAAGTTCTTATATCCTTGACAGACACACCTCGTTTATCTATGTGATAAGTTGTTCATGTGATGAGTCAACTATCTAGATGAATATGAGGAACCAAATTTTGAGTTATGGTATTGACCATTACATCCTAAATGACATCCATGTGAACCATAAGGTATGACCTTGATGGTAGCACCCATTGGATGAAATCCATAAGTGCAACTGAATCTTAAGTGTTAAGACACATGGATAACATTTTGAGAAGGATGATGCTTGTTGATTGCAACTTAATGACTAAGCATTTGACATATGGATACTAAAACCACATTCCTATGAGGAATAAAACAAGGATGTGTACGTGACACAACCTATAAGGTTTATGAATCCACTAATGCAAATGAAGTATATAAGTTACAATGGACTAATCAATGAGATTGATTGAGTACAAGCAACTCAGAATTGGATCTTTACTTTGATGATATAGTCAAAGGGTTTGACTGATATGTCAAAGATAAAGAAGGGATCTGTGATTTAGTGGGAGCGTGTTCACATTCCACATGTTGATGTGAAATGGAAATGTTCTAGAATGGAAATCCAAAAGTGGAAATTATCTTTAAGGAAGATAGAGATGTTTCCTATGTGATAGGAATAGAGATCTATAGAGATAGTTCTCGAAAACCTCTTGACCTGAAAAAGAGAAAGCATATATTGGCAATTTGTACTGAAGAGTTCAGTATGCACATATTCAGTGGGAGAAAACTTGTCCATGTTACATGGAGTTAGTATCCCAAGGCCAAGTGTCCAATTCTTATGAAGAATGGGAACACTAAGAATAGATGTGGATCTATCATGTATGTAATCATCCCATTATCTTGCATGGCAAGAACAAAATGCATTCATCATCTTTTATGTATGACATGACAATATGATGTGCTCATCCTGATAACTCGTATGTAAATGTTACTGGAATACCATGAGAACTTGATAAGTACTTGGGAAGTACTAGTTCTATGGAGATAAGGAAGATTTCAATGTAAGGAGTTACATTGATGTGATCTTCTGAAAGGAAAGAAAATTAATCGCAAAATATATATAGGATTTAAAAAAGTGAAAGTTTGTTGATAATTGGAAGTATTCCAATAAAACCATTTAAAAGGGAAATGCCGAGTATCTAAGTGTTGGTGAACATCATTGGATACTATATGGATCTGGAAGTTCATGATATGAACTTATATTCCACTCATTGATGACAAGTGTGGAATCCTTGGTCATGCAATGTGGCTAAAGGTTAGCAAAGGAATACTAGATTGCATATTATGACAACTCCATCTCATATGTGTGATGTACAGCGAAGAGATGAGAGACATGCAGTTAAAAACTGACTTTGGCAAGGTGTTGCCATAACTCACTATGTTGGCACTAGAGCACAGTAACACGTGGGACATGTTTGAAGATCACTATGAATATGATTCAAGGGTGATTGGCTCGCAGTGCAAGTGGGAGTCTGTTGGTATGTATTCCCTGAGAGCCAATCATGGGATGATTGGTGGGATATATTAAGATTGATTTGATAAACATCGATGGCAAGCTTCCAATTCTTTCTGGTT
This sequence comes from Alisma plantago-aquatica, assembly GCA_963693085.1. Lineage (NCBI taxonomy): Eukaryota > Viridiplantae > Streptophyta > Magnoliopsida > Alismatales > Alismataceae > Alisma > Alisma plantago-aquatica. The sequence goes on from OY856413.1 coordinate 753,951,915, forward strand.
CAGTCATATGAGATAGTGATAGAACATATTGAATGTCTAGAGAATGACAATACTCAATGATGTATGCCTTCAAGTTCAGGACCTAAACGATGAGATCATACGGATGCTAAGAGTTTGTACATTCTCATTATGTCCCTAGTTGGATGTCATTGTGGAAGGTAGATAGACAACAATGACACACAAGACTAGATTGTGGTGTTGGTTGATGACCGAATCTCATTAGTCATGATATAGAGATATCAAACCAAACACATAGGTACTTATTAGAGAACAAGTGTACCAGACAGACCCACCGTGAGTTGGACACATGGAACCATGACATGGTAGTCACAGTCAGTACTCACAATGATGGTGGTGAGTGTGATTCTTTGACCTGAAATCACTACACTCAACACATGTCGTTGGGCACACTTTGACATCATCAAACGCAGTCCTGAAATATGGGTTGTTATAAAGGTGATGATTGGGTGGCCTTAACACATGGGGCTTTTGAGGGGTGAGTGATAGATATGAGATTTGTCTCTCCTGAGGGAGTTTGATATCCATTGCCACTTGATGAGTAGGATAGAGAAAGGAGTGCACACATGTGTGAATCAGTATGTGATATTGATTTCATACATATATCTTCCAATCTACTCTGAGATCAAGAAAGTGAATGAATGTTGACAGGATGACTGTTCCATGCCTCGAGTTCATTCGGGATATTAGTGACAAAGGAATTATACATTCACTGTAACACCATTCACGGATTGTAGGATTGAAAGTTGTTCTCCAACTTTCTATTTCACTTGGGTAGCACTGATGTGTGACTAGGCACCACTCTTTGCTTGTGAAGTCATAAGTGTTATGGACTTTCACTGCCAATGTGAAATGGACCTACAGGGTCACACACATAGGATTTAACCTGGAAGAGGAGTTTTGTCCACAAACAATGTTTAGATTGATTACTAAAGGAGTTTAGTAGTTCAATTGAACACTCAATTAATTGATAGCTCAATATCATAATGTTCAAGGTGTTGGACACATTGATTGGAGTATCGGATTGATTGAAACTGCAATTGACTGATTCTGCACAATCTACACTCCCAACTGATCGGCTCATGTGATGAACCGATCGACGGAGCTTGGTGAACCGACCGGCTCAGATGGTGAGTCGATCGGCTGATGAACATGGTGAAACAATTGCTTCAAGTGTTGAAATGATCGGTTCAACTGGTCCAACCGAGCAAGTTGGGAAAGTAGGATTGGTGAGAAATTTCTTTTCATTTCACTTGCCCAATTTGATTGGAACAAGGATTGGTATTTGGTACCAATTAGAAACAAAAGAAGAAAAGTCAATCGGGAACTGATCAGGACCATGAACTGACCGGTTCAGAAGTGAATCAACCGTTTCATGGGTCCCAACCGATCAGTTGCGGTGTCAACCGACCGGCTCAGGTCCCCAACCGACCGTTTCAGAAATGAAACGATCGGTTCAGGTTGCACAGTTGGTTATTTTTTGTGGAAAATCTCGAACCCTTCTACTCCTGCTTTAGTCCTGCATTGCCCAGGATAGAGAACCCTGTCCCATAACCCTCCTATACAAATAGGGGTATTGGGGGCTTCTCAAAGAACAACTCAGTGCAACCAGTTGCTCTGAAAGTTGTCGTTCTCTCTGGTTTTGGTAACCGAGAGAGCCCGAGCAAGTGCTACCCGATAAGGGAGGCACAACAAGGGAAAGACAACTGTAGAAAGCGACTAGTGGTAGGAGAGTGTGTCAATGACTAGTACGCTGACAGGAGGGTGCGACTCCTTCCAATTCCTTGTGAGACAAGGAGATTGGAGTTCCAGGTGGTCAGTGTGGACTACTTCAGAGGCGGGAGATTTATGACGCTCGGAGGATAGCTGTCAATACTGACAGTCCCGGTGAGACCAAGAGACATCACTCCCGGTGCGACCAGGAGCTGCACAGACACTGTCTAAGATCGGAGGTAAAGACCGCGCAAGCCGCAAGGTATTGTCGTCGAGCAAAGCCTCGGGACAATGTATGATTCCACAAACCATTCTTTCCTATTGTAAAGACGTTGACGCGTTTTCTTATTCTGGGTTTGGGGAGGAGAATTTTTTTTGTTTCTGCTTCCTTCTCTGCCTCCCCTAAAACCCAACACTACCTCCGATGGCTGTTCAAGTACTGCCTCATTCAATGTTGTTAAAGTGGCGGCCATCTTGCCGTCAAACATGTCGTCGTGGTGCTCGTTGTGCTCCTCAAATTCAAAGTAGAGCTTGTTGATGTCCATGGTCATGCACGACTCTTGCAAACAACATTGTAGTGTGGAGTCATTGGCAAAACTCATCATCTTTTCACAACATTCCTCATCGGGGTGGTGTGATTCAGTAGTATCCACTTCGACCATCTCCTGGAGCCTGGCAACGGAGACAAGGTGTACATCATCATTACATTAACAACTTCTTGAGAGCTCTTTGTGGAGGGTGCAAAGTTCAGGTCGGGCTTCCGTGCCAGAGTATTTATTTTTGTCCCACCAGTACCTTTCTGATCTTCAGGTTGAGGTGGCTTGTTACAACCACAATTTTTGGATTCTTTTGATGAGAAATGTAATTTCTCATATTAAAGATAGTTGAAAAAATAATGATATAATTTGGTTTGAATAAATGGATTTTGTTTACAATAGCCTTGATGTTTGTGTTGTAGCCTTTATGGGCTATTGAGCCCGAATAACAAGAAAATTGAATTAGTAAATGAATAATTGAATATTTGAGAAAAGAAAGAGGTAGGAACCTCTAGAAGGCAAAGAGATGTAATCCAAGGATGGATTTCATGCCTCTTGGGTTCCTTGGGTTCCAAGGAGTCCAAAGTTGCAAAAAGAAAGCAATAAGAAAGGAAAAGATTAATTAAGTATTTCTTTATTAAGAAGAAATTGAAAACAATGGTAAAATGTGGAAAACAAGTGAAAAGAGGTGTAATGGAGTTATTCTTGGTGGAATTCCGTATCCTAAGGATTCCTAATGATAAAAGGAACACTGACCGGCCCTTTTCTCACGTCTAGAAATGAATGCAGGACAAAGGAAGGAATCAAGATTTAAATTTATAACCCGAAACCCTATAGGCCCCTGCAACTTTATTACGGGGTCGAAGTAGATATACGGGGTCGAACACAGGGACATGGTGACGTTTAGGAAGCCACAGATCTTGTTCTTTAGTCAGATAAGGCAAGACGATAGTCGATAAAAGTAAGTGCTAGAACTAGTCTATCGGGTTGTCACGATATAAAACAAAACAAAGAAAAGAAAAGAAAACAAAACAAAGCTCGTGATTCTACTAAACAGAGAAAGAGAGTTCCTGGCTATGTAACCACAAACGGGGCAGTCTATGCACTCGTTCTCGAGCATAAACAACCCTTGAACACCCAAGCAAGCATCTAGTACACACAGTGGCATCTGTCCTATGGGGTCGTCCCACTCGCTCTCGCGATGCGTGACTAGAACCATCGACAATATGTCAATGACTCTCTCTCGAGGAATGACATATCAACACCTCAGAATACACTAAGTTCCCTCTCGGGTCTTAGGATATTCTGGGGTGTTAGGAACAGAATACCTTGGATCGTCCTCCTCTCGGGTTCAGATCCAAACTATCATCTCTTAGCTATTCCTACAACGGATCTCTCGATACAGGCAGAAACAACAGTTCAAGCGAGTAAGAGATCAACCAAACTAGCAATCCTAACTTGGAAAGAGAAAATAGAACATGCAACATACTAGATCTGATATGAATATACTTGCTTAAGGAAAAAGTACATATACATGCCCAGATCAGGCTACATATCCAAGAAGGAGCGAACTAGCCATAGACAAGCATAGTTGGCACCGAACAAAGATGGATAAACATCGTTTGTACAAGAAACAGAGGAATGCAGTAGAATGAAAGAGAAGAGGGAAGAGATATAGCCTGAAGAGGAGAGGTGGATCCCGCTCCTAGGCCTATGTGCATGCCAGATCTTGGCCCTTGGGTCTTCTCTTCGTCCCTCTGGACTCCTCAGCTCTCTCTCTAGACCGTATCGGAAAACTGTATCGGGCAGAATGTATTGGGCAACCGTATTGGACAGACTGTATCGGGCATACCGTATCGGGCAGGCGTATCGGGCAGAATGTATTGGGCAACCGTATTGGACAGACTGTATCGGGCAGACCGTATCGGGCAGGCGTATCGGGCAGTAGACTTTTGGGGAACTCGACACACTAGCTCCTTGGTCTAGGCACTAGCTCTTGTAGGGTCCTCCCTCCGGCTCCTCCCCTTACTTTGTAAGTTGGCATATGCTATTTATAGGCAGTGAGTTGATGGAAGTTGTAGCTTTTATTGGTCCACGTGTCCTTCATCCGTGGCTTCGATCCTGAGGCATCAGGTGGGCCAATATGACTGTCGCCCGACGACCGTGTCGGGCAGGGGGAGTGCCGGGCAGCTGTATCGGGCAGGCCGTATCGGACAGCCGTATCGGGCAGTCGTATTGGCCAGGCCGTATCGAGCAGCCATATCGGCCAGGCCGTATCGGCCAGGCCGTATCAGGTAGCCGTATCAAACAGCTGTTAGAATTCTTGTCTTTTCAGGTTCGGTACTTGAGAGTCCCAAAATTGGCTAGTTTCGGTGACTGTAAGTCAAAAAATGGCTAATTAGCTACATTATTGGCTATTTTTACTACTTTTATTTAATGCGAGACAAAAAGCATAAAACATGAACAAAAGAGTGCATATTAAGACTAACGTGGCACAAAACTATAGATAAAATGCATAGAAAATATGCACTAATTTGGGTGTTATCAACTACCCCAAGCTTAAAACTTGCTTGTCCTCAAGCAAGACTGGGCTCAAAGAACAAAAAGATAACATCTAAATTAAGCTTGGAAATAGTTGCTAAGGTTAAGAAAAATAGTTTAAAACATCTATTCTCTTGATCCATGTCATTTCATAGCAAACCCCCACCAATCATGCACAATCCTGCCAAAGCAAGATCAAAGAGCGTCCAGGCGAGATTAAGCGAATTCACTATAGCCTGTCAATACTCATGAGGGTTTAAATCATAATTATTAAACATGAAAGAATTGACACATAGGTGATCACACAGGTGATGAGTAATGAGCCATTACCATGAATCCATGCAAACCAATCAGGAATACCACACCTCTCACTTATTCATGTCCTAAGAAACAAAGCAAAAAGACTCTAATGACTTCTGAGGATCCCGATCTGCGTTAGGTTGGTCCATGTAGCGAGCAACAGTCCCTACAGTCCAAACCAATTGGTCTAAAGCAGTGAGATGAACTCCTCGTACTGTGCCCGAACCAACCCTGCTACTGAGATTGTCTCATAGGTCACCTAGGGGGTTCGTAGTGACTCTCTAATGAGCTTTTAGAGTGGTACTACCAGGCACGACATATCTGTGTTCATGAGCGCAGTCATACACTGGCTGGGCACCATCCTCAACTCTCCTAAAAGAGAAAAAAACACTCATTTATTGTTCACACTCAGGCTTTTATCATTTGCATTCTATTTGTAGGCTCGGGTGAGAACTATATAGATATTTTGGGATTTTGTGGGCGGCCAAGCCTCTTTTGCACATTTTTATATTTTTCATCTTTTTGACTCAATCTAATGTGAGAAGGCACATAGTCCATCAAGGAAAAATATTTTATCTTGATTATAGCTCAAAACTCATCATGATCCACTTGACACCTATTTGAAAAGTTGCAATTATGATTCAAGAATCCTTAGAATAGAGACAACCTTGTGAAATTCGCAGCTAGGAGACTTTAATCATGATTTAGCTCATTCCAACAGTCCTTTAACATGGATTTTTCATTAACGATATAGATCAAGGGAATTTAGCTTTAAGCTATGAAAAAGGGACATAACCTTAGATTTATTACCAAACTCAAGGAAAGAGTCAAGGAGAAAGTCAAGCAAGAGGTCAAGCAATTTTTAAGATGAAAATTGTGCATCTAGGCATAAAGTTAAGCATTTATCTATTAGGTTCACACCATATAGCCATAATTGCAAAGCTAAAAAGTTGAAAATTTTGAAAATTTAAGACTAAATGCAGGAAATAGACATGCATGCAAGAAGGGTGAAGAGAAAGAAGGGCAAAGCCTACCACCCCAAGCTAAAAAATTTTGCTCGTCCTCGAGAAAGACTTAAACTTGAGATAGTGAGGCAGGAATGCATGATTTTAACGGCAGTTATTGAAGTTCGAAAGATGATGCATGGGTGCAAGGATATAAAAACAGTTAGAAGAAAGAAGCTAACTAATAAGAACATGAAAAGCAAAATTTATTGTAATAAAAGTGCGGGAGGGTGGGTAATAGAAAAGGGGTGGTTGCCCCACGATACCGACACTGGGATCCCAAATCCTAAGTTTTGGGACCAGTGTCACCTGTGTCTTGCCGACGGGTTCCGCCACATAGTAGGAGTAGAATAGGAGGATGTGTTGGCCCTGCCAAGTCCAAAGAAGTGGAGTGAAATCCATTGACTCGGTGAAGTCATCTTTGTGCTGGAATTGACTTGAACTGCACTGGGATGAATTCTTCGGCATATCATCCTCAGGGTACCTTTCATAATATGATTCTGAAAATGAAGGTCCTGGGATGTCGACACAGGATGAGATAGATGAGAGAGGTTGGACGTCATCTTGAGGACTCATCTTCTCTCTCCATCTCTACACTTGAGGTTGGATGCTCAGATAAATCTTCATGTACCGTCTGAGTCATCCAATCATCTTCTGAGCAAAAAGTACCCCCTGAAGAAACTGTTTGTGGTTCTACCACCCCAAGCTTATTACATGGCGTGGAGTCAGGGGTGTCTTCATGCTCAGCAGCCATGTTGTAGTGAACCGTCCATCCTACCCCCTTGACGTCCACCAAGGCTTGTAAAGGTATGGTGGCGAATGATGGCTCGTGCTGCTCCAACTCGTCTTCGTTACTATACTCACTGCTCCATGTCGAGCAGCTGTCGTCGTCATTGAACAAATGGTTCCAAACCATGGTTGGTGTACTGCTCAAAGCGAAATGACAAGTCTCAATATGAGAAATGTCACTCTAGACTGGTTCAATATCTGACTCTAGTTCCTTAAACCAACCTTTTGGTTGTGAGGTGGATTGGCTTTTTGAGTCTTCATCATCGTCATCATAGACCCATTCATGTCTATGACTCATTTCTTCCATTGGTTCATCAACTGGGTCATCTGGATAGAATGAAGGGCTTCCCCAAGTGGGTTGGTCTTCACAGAAAAATCCTGATGAATCCAGTTGATGGTCTGAATAGGATGATGGTGCATACTCCACTTCAGACCCAATGGAATGGTCTTGATGACTAATGTCTTTATTGTCTTGTGATGGCAGTTGTAACTGAATTGTAACCAAATCGATGAGCTCTTGGAGCCTCCCGCCTTATTCAACATCTTTATCATGAAGTTGTTGTACTTGAGCAACAATACTTTCAAGATCCGTCGATTCTTCCATGCACATATAAGGGGAACCCGCTGTATCAAACTGATGCTTTAGGATGAATCCTTGTTCAACAGTTTGAAGTATACTACTACTGCGGTTTGCAGCCTCGGTGGCTACTTTGAGATGATGCTCCTTCTTGTCTAATAGTTGTTTCATTGGATTGACATCTTCTTGGAGATGAGGGGCTAAGGAGGTGAGTGCTTGAATACTTTCCCTAGCCAACTCCACTTCTTTAATCAGTTCTTGATCCCATGATAGCATGGGGGTCGAGGGCTGACTGGCAGTCTCCGTTGTTGGAATCTCGACATATGACGACGGTGGAGGTAAGTATAGCTCGACTAGTTGTAGAGAACGACCTTCAATTATTTGCCAGCAGTCAGAACTACGGAAAAACTCGGGAGGACAGGTTGACAAGATGACTTGTCTTGCGGAAGCAAGGTCCATGGCTGAAAAAGGTATGAGAAAAAGAAAAGTGATTTAGTATATATGAACAAGTATGTGTAAAGCAAGAGGAAAACTATACATGTACATACAGACTTATAGTGACAGAAAAAAAAATCTACTAGGTGTGTAAACGTGGAATACCACGTCCCTGGAAACGGCGCCAAAAGTTGACCGACCTTTTTCTCGCGTCCAGAGATGAACGCAGGACAAAGGAACGAATCAAGCTTTAAATTTATAACCCGAAACCCTCTAGGCCCCTGCAACTTTATTACGGGGTCGAAGTAGATATACGGGGTCAAACACAGGGACGTGGTGACGTGTAGGACGCCACAGATCTTGTTCTTTAGTCAGATAAGACAAGACGATAGTCGATAAAAGTAAGTGCTAGAACTAGTCTAGCGAGTTGTCACGATATAAAACAAAACAAAGAAAAGAAAAGAAAATAAAACATAGCTCGTGATTCTACTAAACAGAGAAAGAGAGTTCCTGGCTATGTAACCACAAACGGGGCAGTCTATGCACTCGTTCTCAGGCATAGACAACCCTCGAACACCCAAGCAAGCATCTAGTACGCACAGTGACATTCTGTCCTGTGGGGTCGTCCCACTCGCTCTCGCGATGCGTGACTAGAACCATCGACAATATGTTAATGACCCTCTCTCGAGGAATGACATATCAACACCTCGTAATACACTAAGTTCCCTCTCGGGTCTTAGGATATTCTGGGGTGTTAGGAAAAGAATACCTTGGATCGTCTTCCTCTCGGGTTCAGATCCAAACTACCGTCTCTTAGCTATTCCTACAACGGATCTCTCGATACAGGCAGAAACAACAGTTCAAGCGAGTAAGAGATCAACCAAACTAGCAATCATAAATTGGAAAGAGAAAATAGAACATGCAACATACTAGATCTGATATGAATCTACTTGCTTAAGGAAAAAGTACATATACATGCTCAGATCAGGCTACATAGCCAAGAAGGAGCTAACTAGCCATAGACAATCATAGCTGGAACCAAACAAAGATGGATAAACATTCTTTGTACAAGAAACAAAGGAATGCAGTAGAATGAAAGAGAAGAGGGAAGAGATATAGCTCGTAGAAGAAAGGTGGCTCTCGCTCCTCGGCCTATGTGCATGCCAGATCTTGGCCCTTGGGTCTTCTCTTCATCCCTCTGGACTCCTCAGCTCTCTCTCTCTCTAGACCGTATCGGGCTGACCGTATCGGGCAGCCGTATCAGGTAGTAGACTTTTGGGGAACTCGACACACTAGCTCCTTGGTCTAGGCACTAGCTCTTGCAGGGTCCTCCCTCCGGCTCCTCCCCTTGCTCTGTAGGTTGGAAGCTACTATTTATAGGCAACGAGTTGATGGGAGTTGTAGTTTTTATTGGTCCACGTGTCCTTCATCTGTGGCTTTGATCTTGACGCATCAGGTGGTCCAATATGACTGTCGCCCAACGATCGTGTCGGGCAGGGGGAGTGTCGGGCAGTTGTATCGGGCAGGCCGTATCGGCCATGCCGTATCGGGCAGCTGTATCGGCCAGGCCGTATCGAGCAGCTGTATCAGCCAGGCTGTATCGGGCAGCTGTATCGGCCAGCTGCTGGAATTCTTGTCTTTTAAGGTTCGGTACTTGAGAGTCCCAAAATTGGTTAGTTTCGGTGCCTGTAAGTCAAAAAATGGCTAATTAACTACATTATTGGCTATTTTTACAACTTTTATCTAATGCGAGACAAAAAGCATAAAACATGAACAAAAGAGTGCATATTAAGACTAAAGTGGCACAAAACTATAGATAAAATGCATAGAAAATATGCGCTAATTTGGGTGTTATCAAACACCAATGAGGAAAATAAAAGAGAAATAAAGAGAAATCCTCAAAAAGAACTATTTTAATAAGAAATAAACAAGATAAAGAGGAATAATGTAAAATAATGCATTTAGATGCATCTAGAAGGATAATGAGTGTCTAATAAAAAGGATTTCGAAATAATAGTGTTTCTTGGGATCCAAGGAGTCTCAATAAAGAGGAAAGAAAGAGAAAATACCAAAATTACAAAATAAGAGGATAATGTAATACATTATTAATGAATTTTGTGATATTGATAAAAAGGAGTAATTTCTATTAAAAGAAAGTAGAAATTCGTGCCATTGGGTTAAAAAGCAAGAATAAAGAAAATAAAAGAGGAATTTCGAATTTCCTAATATCCATATAATAGAATAATCAAGGATAAAGAAGAGAGAGAATATTACTTCTCTTTGAAGGAATTGACTTCCTACTTGGAAAGGGACTCTTGGATTCATGAATAGCCGACCTAAGGCTTCTTTACTCACCCCTATATAAAGGGGAGACCCTCTGGTTCGAGTCCAAAAGAATCCCACATTTATGTTTCTTCTTCTTCTTCCTCTTTTTGTCTTCAAACCCTAAACCTGGAACGCAACCCTAACCTGGAGCTATATGAGGTTGGGGAGGGGTAGCGAGGAAGGCCTGCCACTTCCACGACGACATAAGGCGCTTGGGTGAGCGTTCCCTCACTTTAGATGGCCATGGTAGCAGCAGCACGACTGCTTAGGGTGGATGTGTGGCAGGTCTATCCGACCTATTTTCCACCACCATGGCGGTGGTTCTAGGCACCAGTGGGTGCGGCGGAGGGCGACTGATCGAAAGGGACCGCCGCCGGTCGCTGATGGGGTCCAAGGCGGGAGCCTGAGCCGCGCCATGAAGAAGCAAGGGCAGCAGCCGTCGGCTGCACAAGGTTGAAGAAGGTGGTTGGCGTTTGACCGTTCTACCCCTCGGCGTGCTAAAGAACTGGCCTTTAAGTCAAGGGCAAAGTCATCTTTGCGTTATGTTTCCATGTCGCGAGATCGTTGCATGGGTGAAGTGACGTGGCACAATCCGATTGGCTCTGGTAAGTGAATCCTTGCAAAAATCATATCTAATAAATCGTAGCTCGGATAGATACGAATAAATAATGAAAATTGATTAGGAGAATGAAAGGAATCCAATAAAAATGATATTAAAGATTGATTCCATTCCTAATTTCAAAAGTACTATAAGTTGATGAAAAGTGCATAAAAGTTAAGTTAAAAACCCTTTTTGTGATTAAAGGTTGATTCTAGAATGCTTAATGGGTTAATTTAAGTATTAATAACCTGTTGAATGATAATGTTAGATTTGAACCTGGTCTGGATGTAGAATTGCATGATTTAGGGTTTTTACGTCATATGAGAATGATTAAATAATTTAGAAACCCTAATTTAGGGTAAAAGAGGATAAAATCATATTTAATTTGAAAAAGGTGAAAATATGATTGTTTAATGATGGTTCTAAGTTATTTGTATATAAAAGACCTTAATTCTGGATAAATACCCTAAATGTAGTAATTAAGGTCTTTTCATGAATAAAAGGTGGAATTGATGGCAAAATGAGTTCATATGATAATTAGACCTTAATGAACTTTGAATTGATGATAGGTGCATATAATGATCTTGTCATGGATTAAAAGGATAAAAATAATAGCTTTAATGTAAAAGAGGCTTAATGAAATTAATTGATGATTAATGTGCCTATAAATGAAAATAGAGTTATATGTTGTTCAGATAACCTTAATATTGAAGAATAGATGAGATAATGAGTAATGTCATAAAATTAGGGTTTAATATGGTAAAAGATAAAGGGAAACCCTAATTGCAAAATGAAACCATAAAATGGATACAAAAACCCTAGAAAGTGAATCTAAGTCAATAAAGTAGATTCTTGATAAAGTGTGTAATAAATAGAGTACATATTCTTTTCAGGAATTATGTGATTATTGAATTGCTTGATTGGATTGCATTCTTGGTTGGATTTGATTAATGCTCGTGAAATCATCAAATCAAGTATGTGGTTACGCTTATGATTATCCCGACTAGTTTTCCGAGGATTTGATCGATGTTTCCCTCATGGCTTGAAATAACTGTTGGATGCTTTTATTTCATGCAACTATAGAGTGACTATGACTATCACTATGAATATACATGTATAACTGGCTAGATCTGAGTCCACCTCTGTGGCTTGTAGAGGCTAAAAGGGGTAACCTAGAGTAAGGTCTAGGTTATCGTGGGTTAGAAATTGGGCTACCAAGTGTAGCGCCATGAGACCCATTAGCCTGCCATGAGTTAAGGAGTGGGCCACTTATGAGTAGTGCCATGTGACTCAATCGTAGAAACTGGTTCACCTATAGGTGTGACCATGAGGGGTTTAATGGGGATCTACCATAAGGAAGGTAGTATCCAGGTCCACTGTAGGGATAGCACAGAGGATAGGGTACTCATGGATCGCGGAGTTATATTTAAAACGTAATCTTGGTTGTTAAATGATTAACGGAATGATTACGTTGTTATCATAGTTGCATGTTTATTGTTTCCCCCACATACCAGCTTCGGCTGACCGACGTTTTGTTTGTCGACGTTTTAGGTACAAGCCAAAAGGACAAACAGTAAATCATCATGTTGTGAAATACATGAAGTAAAATACAAGGAGGATTAGTTAGAAAAGAATCCATAAGTGGATAGAGGTTTAGAGATCCAAGTTTTCAAAAAGATATGCAAAAGTTTATTTTCTTACAACTTTTCAGTTTAGTATGTTAAAATTTAATAATTGTTCTTGGTTAATTGCTGAACCTTTGATCCGGAAATTATGGGTGCAGCTTCTACTTCTCAGTCTCCCTTAATTGGGGGTTATCGGGAGGTGGGTCGTAACATGGCTACTCTTTGCTGTAGGTTCCTCCAGCTGGGCGGGTTTTGTGTTTGCGCTTTTGTCTCTAGGTGATGATGGTGCACCTACTCCGCTGATGTCATCTTTATCAGGTTTTAAGGGGCTTGAGGAAGCTTGAGAAGGTGAGGGGCTTGCCATACGCCTCGTCCTCTTTCGATTTTTCCAACCTTCTAGCTCTTGGCGTGCAACCTCCATCTCTCTATATTCTTCCTCTAGGCATATGTGTTCTTGTTGTATGTCTTGCATCGCCTCTTCATAGACCTTGTGCATCTGGTCCTTCTTAGCTCGTATTATTTCTCTCTCTTTTTGTAGGTCATTCATTTGTTCAGTCATTGCTTTGATGGCTTCCGTCATTGCCACTTGGCTTTCGAGGAATTCCTTCATGAGGTTAGGGAGAGTCACTGTTCTTGCATCCAAGCCTTGTATCTGCATAGTTAGCGCGTCTAGGTAGGTATTTATCTGAGAGTTAGTTACAGAATAACTTTAAGACCTGTGCCCACATGCCGTCAAATTGATGCCCCAGGACATTGCCAAACGTCAACCTTTATTGTCGTTCGTCTGTCAAAATTGTCTCTACTACTGGTTCAGAAGTCTTTGTTGGTCGTCTTTTGGGCGATCCTAACACATGTTCTTCATGTGCGTCGGGGTTGTCTTGATTTTCTTATGACGCTTCAGGCGGTTCTGACTAGATGACAGAAGGGTGCTGGGCTTGCTCAATTTCCTTGGCGGTCTCGGGTTCTTTGTATGCCCTAGTTGTTTCAGTGGCAGTAGGGGGAGAAGGAGGTGCATTGTAGAACCCTTCATCATAGTCCTTGGTTTCTCCTTCTATGGGTAGGGGCTTGGCAATTTCTTTTCTCCTGGAGGGTTGAGTTTCCGTAATCTTTACTTGACGTGGTCGGGTTGCCGACTTCTTTCTCTTCTATAGCTTGTGTTGTTTTGTTTCCAGCACTTGTTCGAACTTTGTGCTGCCCCAGTTGATGGCTCGACATCTACACCCCTTCTGATAGTGCTAAAGTATATTTTGTCAATTTCCTCTCCAGTTGGGCACAATTTTTGGGCATCGTAGTGTGCCATCTCTGGGAGGGGAAGTAGCACTTTTGAATAAGACTACTTGTAGAAGAGCTTATTCTTCTTTTGTACTATAATGCCAGTGGTTATGAGGTATATAATATCTAGCTTCATGTACCCCTCCGTATCCTTATATCTTATCAGCTCCTCGTGTGACAGGAAGTAGGAGGCAATCTGGGTTATTTGCCCTCCCGTGCAAATATCTTTTATTTTTTAGCATCCTGCCCTACATCCGTTTCCAACTTCTCTATCAGGAGCCTTCCTATTTGACTGGTCTCTTATTTAGCATTGACCATATTAGGAACATGTCTCCTTTGGACATTCCCCATGTCTCCGATCTTGTAAAGATCATGTTGGAAGTTATTTTCTAGATTACTCTAATGAAGTATGAGGAGATTTGTGTCGCCTTTGAGTTTTTTGGGCTGTGAGTAGGTTCTCCCGAAAGCTATTCCCACATTTTTTGGCTACGGTATCCAATGGTCATCTTGTCTCCCTGTGTTGTCAAGCATGCCTTTGCTTCTTTATCTTTATCAGTGACAATCTCATTCAAGATCGTCTCATTCACATAGTGCTCTTTCCCGCCTATTCTGACTTGTAACTTGAAGTCTCCTCCAACTTCTTTCCTCTCTCTGTCATCAATGGATACTACGTCAACAGAAGATATGAACTCGACAATGAGTTCTATTAGAGAGATAGTCTTTGCTGAGCCAATGTGGTGCATGTTCACTCCTCTGAGGAAATCCATTACCCTGTCATGGATTCCGAGCTTCTTGAAGTCTTCGGTGTCAATATATCTCATTGGCTTGAACACCTTAGTTGTCCTGATCATCTCATAGAAGGTGCACTGGATCTCATGGTAAAAAAGTTGACGATGTCCCTACTATTGTACCCCTTGCTCTTGTTTCTTCCTTTCCTTCCACCCCTTAGTCAACCTCTTGTCTTGGGGCCTCTGAGCTAACTTTCACTGCCTTCCTCAGCCTTTTAGCTTTAACTTCTACTGACATGGTGACCTTTCTCTTTCCCTTCTGATTGGGCTCCTTTTCTTTAGACATGTATTCTGAAGTTTCTGTCTCTGCAGTCTCCTAAGACTCTTCAGACTCCTCTGATGTCTTATGGTTAAGAATGTACTCATATTTCTTCTTTAGCAGCTCCAACTTGAGTTTCTTTGCAGGCGACAGATCCAGGTGATCATTTAGTGTTTGGTAATTTCCTCAAGGATTTTACGACCCCTTTCAGAGAAGTCTCTTTCTTCATCAAAGTGTCTTCTGTCGAGGCTGACATTTTGAAATTTTAACATGGGTTTGTCGGAGATGTTATAGTCAATATTGTTCATTACATTATTTACCATTCATTAGATCTTATTTTTGTTCTTCTAGTGCTAGTCGAAACAGAAATTAACATAAGTAACTGTCGTGACTGTGACCTCAGACATGTCCCGACCGCAATGCACGTAAAGCATGATTAATATATAGCTGAGAAAGCTCGATGCCGCAATTCACAAAGAGTGCCGCGACCGAGATAGATCAAGAACGCAAAGGAGAGAATGTCACGACCACAATTGTTGTAGTGACCATCACAACCGCAATACATTCTCAAGACTAGAGAATCAAGGATGCGAGCAATCAAGGGTGGAAACAAGGGTAAACAAGGCTGCATGACACATCACAATCAAGGGTCAACTTGTCAAATATGCGTTGAAGCGATGGTGACGAATGTCACGGTCGCGACATGGCAAAAAGCGCAAAAGAAAATGGGGTCAGTCGCGATCGAGACGGCTGTTTCGACTGTGGATTCATCACGATCGTGATGCCAGATGAAGAACGAAGAGGTAAATAAGGTGGGATAGTTGTAGGTGGTGGGACGATGGTGAATCGGAATAACATCTTAGAGATTGGGACTATGGTTGTGGTTAGTGCGCGAGCAAAATGGGTGGGTTATAGGGTTTCTAGAAAATGGCGATCGGCGCGTTGAGAAGAAAGAGGTAGAAATGTGCAATTCGATAAAAGGGAAAGTAATTGGAAAGAGGAAAAGATCATGGTACCTTCTCGGAGTTGAGAAGGGAAAAGAACAGGGAGGTCAAATGCAGACTGTTGAAGGCGGCGATGGAACCGCAGAGGCGATGCCTGGTGCTTTAGTTCTCGAAGAACATCTTCCGATGCCTTTTGTCTCATCGTGACTCCTTGGTTCCTTCATACTAAGGTTCCTCAGAGCGTATGTGGTAGCGAGTAAGTGAGAGAATAGAAGAAAACACTATTGCTAAAAGTTCCCTCTCTTATACTTGACAGGTGTCGCAACTATGACAATGTTTGCAACCGTGACAGTCACCGCGGTCGAGACGTGTATCTCAATTGAGACACAAAATTGGCATAACAATTTTTGCCTACCGTGATAGTCACTGTGATCGCTACACACTAAAAGGCGTTTTGAAAGATACATGTATTTTTAAGGATAGAGTTTTAGGTTTTTGAACTAATCAACCCCTTTGCACTTCATTAAAGGCCATATGAAGACATACCATACTACATTCTCCACTTACTTTAGATAAAAACAAAATATGTTGATAGAAAGTTCAACGATAAGTATTAACATAATTTAAACTAGAAACAGAAGATAAAGGAAAGCATGG
The DNA here is from genome assembly GCA_963693085.1 of Alisma plantago-aquatica. NCBI lineage: Eukaryota > Viridiplantae > Streptophyta > Magnoliopsida > Alismatales > Alismataceae > Alisma > Alisma plantago-aquatica. Next base: position 753,968,299 of record OY856413.1, read on the forward strand.
AGTATGAAAGAAAGAAGGAAAAGCTTGGGATGACTCCCAAGAAGTGCTAGGTTAAAGTCTTTAGCTTGACTCTCTCATTCTATTCTCATCCTCCTTTGGCTTGTGTTGGCAAATGCTCATGTATTTCATCTGTTGTTGTATTGGGTTCCTCCAAATTAGTTCTAACCTTCTTACAAATGCCTCATCCTCATATTCTATTTTTACTCTGTGTCCATTCACCTTGAAGGGGCCAGCCTTGTCACTGGTGATTTCCATCATTTTAGCTGAATACATCTATGATAGAGCTATGGATATGGTGAGATCTTGTTTATACATCCATATACTATGTTTTATATACGGTGATCTACTTTCTTATATATTAATGCATATGTAATACATGTTTTGCAGCCACTTAAGATTATATGTACAAATTTTTCATTTTTCCATGTGGGATTTTTACTTCCATCTTTGATTAGCCTTGTAGATAAATACCCTTCATTAGTTACTTCATACTACGGTGCTACTTTTAAATATTTTGGTAAAAAAAAAGACGATGATAATAGCTCCATTCAATGTCGAGTAAGTTTACTTTGCTTATAATTTAGACATAAAAAATTACATTTTTATTGTGGATTTTGAGTTATTAATTTTTAACTTTCTTACCTCTAGTGGTAGGCATTGGGAGTTACTAGTTATTGTCCCCAATACGTTCACTGATAATCTAGATCCTGCAGGGAAGGAATTGAAGACATTATATGGACACACAATGAAAATGCCATTATTCCCGTGAGAAATATTTCATATTTTTATATCTGTTAACATCTATTATTACATTACTATTTAATTATACAATTTAATGTGTTACATTAATATGTAGGGCTTTACATGAGTTCAAAAAATCTACAGGAAAGGTCCCCAAGAAAAAGAACCAGCCACTAATTTGGGAGAATGTCAAAGTAATTTCCCGACTCAATGTATACATTATTTATGTGAACTGTGCTTATTGGTATTTATAAATTTTTGTATGTTTCAATTCATAGTGTGCTACACAAGACAATGGTTGGGCATGTATATACTATGTGATGCAATTTATGAACCAAATTATCGAACATGCTGCAATGGAAATTGATAACATACATCAGGCATTATATATAGTCTCACTAGATAATATGAAATATATCAATCTTATTATATAATATTAATTATGTATATAAATCATTCTCTTTGTAGGTGTTAAAAACTGACTTCACTATAGGATAAACGTTATTAGATGTACATACTCCCTATAAGATGGAAGACTTAAATGATGTAAGAGAACAATGGGAAAAATCCCTACAAGTAGTGGGCATTTTTAAATATGATTGGGATAGTGATGGCGATAATGACGATGATGAATACAGAATGATATTTCTAACCTTTATTCTCATAATTTTTTTTGTGTGAATGTGAATGATTTTTTTTGAATTGTCATATGTGTGAATGTGAAGATGATCAATACATGAATGTTTCTACATGTGTCTGAATGTGAAAAAAGATGAAATGAATGGAACTGTAGGTTGCTAAATGTGTGTGAAAATGAGGATATTTGAAATGGAACTACAGATTTCTACATGTGTGTGATGAAAAATAATATGAATTAAATGTGCTTATACATGTGTGTGAATCACATGATCCATATATAATATTGTCCATCTTGTTAATTTTGTGGGTTTGTGGTCTGTTGTTGGTTGATATCAATGGATGATGTAAACTTGTAGTTTAGAACTGAACTACAGGTTCTCCATCCTGCTGACCAGTCATACAGTAGGCCTGCAAACTGACAAGAAAAAAAATCAGAACATAGGCGTCGGTTATTTGTAAAAACTGACAACAAAGATTTATAGTGTCGATTATATATAAAAACCGACGTCGATGGTGCCCTTGCTGGCATATTTTATTGGTGGCGGGAAGGGTTATGACGTCGGTTTTTGTGAAATGTCGACGCCTTTGACCTAGATATAGTGTCAATTTTATTAAATAACCAACGTCTATAATGCCCTTGCTGGCACATTTTTGATGGCAGGAAGGGTTATGGTGTCAGTGTTAAAATTGATGATGAAGGTTTCGAGGCGCCGCTTTGAAAGTGACGTCAAAGGCCTTAAATAACTGACACTAAAGGTCAGTTCTGTACTAGTGGTTCATGGGTTGGTTCCTGGTTCTGTAGCTAATTGTTTTTAGGTTGAATGCCACACATTCTAATACCCCTTCCCTCTTCACATTCTCATCTCCATCTAGAAATGATGCACAACGACTGCAACATCTAAATAGCCAATCAACAGTCTTACAACAATAGAGTATAGATTGTCCAAGTCCTCTTCCTTTCTAATTAGACTGCGTGTGACCATCAACATGCATCCTCATTGTTAGTGGTCCATGTATCTGCCCCAACATGCTTCTTTGCATCATGTGCATGACCTACAATGGATTATAAAACAACCACACTATGAACATGTTGTCTCTCTATGATCCTACCTATTTCTCCATACTATGCAAGAGGATGAGGATCAATTTTGTAATATTTGTGTCTGCCAATGAAGTCCAAGATGCTTGAGGTGGATTTGCTTCCTCTAGATTCTTGGATGACTACTATTCCCATATCCATCTTCCTACACTGCATGTATTATGTTGATGCTTGTTTCCCTCTATGCCTTTACAATTTAGGACACATCATTTGACTGGGTGAGAGTTTGCCTACTCGTTGTTTTCCTTCTATTCTGGTTTACTTCTCTTGGTTGTTGTAAAGTTTTTAGATTTTTACTTGATAAATTTTATGACTCTTAGTTCATTCTTTCCCTAGGCCATGGATTGCACTTGGTTGTCGAGATGGTGTTTGCAAGGCACTTTTTTTTTGCATTTGTCTCACATTTCTATGAATGGAAAATCCCTTAGGTCCCTGCTAATTCTGCTATCTCTCATGAAAGTTAGACATCAAAATCACTTATTATCCACTTTCTTGATGAAAGTGTGGGTGTAGGGGAGCATTTCATGGGCTAGATTGGTTCGAGTGAATCTATTCCCCTATATCTTCATCTTTTCATTTAAATTTATTGCTCGCATGAGGGGTAATGTAGTCTTTTTAGCCTAGATTTTGTTTTAGTCATGTTGTTATTTTGTCTAGATTTTATATTAAGAGTTTTTGATAAATGATTTGACTTGAATCATGAGTAATTATACAACTACATAAAAACAAACAAACAAGATACTTGAAATCTGAATTATAACTTATTTGATTAAATGGGATTTTTAGAACCTAAGTCAGGTCGATTTCAAAAGTCAATTTTAGGGTTTGTAATTAAAGTAGGTTCTAATCCTAATTCTTTATATAAAATTATATTAGGTGATTTTGACCCTATGCTGGGACTTAACGTGTGATATTAATCATGTTTGTCCTCGATATAATGAGGAATTTCTTCTCAATTAGCCTCATATTTTCTCCAAGGTTAAATTCCTTATTCTATGAAATACAATTACATGGTTCCACTAAAATTGATAAATATTTTTTTCCTTGGATCTATGAATCTGCTTGCAATGTAATTTGGACCTAGAAATGTGAATGATGACTTATACTTTCTCTTTCCACCCTATATGTGCATGTTTGATTATTTAGATACATATTTGTTATACAGTTCTAATGCACTAGGTGTGTTATTCCATCTGAGTGTACTTTTCCAAATTTTTTATGTAGGGCAGTGCTATTCTGTCCAGGCTGTGCTATTCCGCTTTTTACTTTGGCCAAAGATACATTGGTGTCTTAATTATACCATAGCTATTTTAGTCTAAATAAATTTACATGTGAATATATTTGATTGTTGTTATATTTTGAATAATGGCAAGACTTCTCATCTCCAATTTTGCACTATAAAATCTAAATGTCCCATTCTCTTTAAAATGATTCTCTTGACGATCTTACCTAAATTCAAATAGTCCCCTTTTATGGGAACTCCCTCTTTTTTACTTCATGTTCTTGAAATTCCCAAAATATTTTATATTGTGCATGTATACTAGTTGCTACAAACGCATACCATTTTTGTCTATTTTTTGGGTTGATCCCAAAACTAACCAGGTATAGGCGCTTATAAAGACATGGGCACATGAAATGTGTATACGTGAAATTGGCATGTGGAAAGATTGATGTGGCAAGGTTTCCCTCTACAAATGGGGCTCTTGTGAAAGTACATGTAGTATTTCAATTTTTTATGCACCACCCTTGGGGGAAAACTTTTGTATATGGAGCATTTTATAACTTTGTAAATGGTTATATTTTCAAATACGTTATCATTCATGGCTCATGTATTATACCATTTGAGTGGGTCACACTATCGGATCCCTCTCTTTAAAACATGGCCTTAAATCCAAAGAAGATGGTAACTTGACTATTTAAAGTTATCCTCTACTTGTTTATTAGTGGGGTAGATAGGTGACCCTAATGGGATGATGTCATACCTAACCCTATATTGTGGAATACCAATTAGGGTTGAAATTATAGTCTAGATGGGTCACATCCACTCGACACATTTGAGTAACCCTATTTCTTCCTAGATTCCCATTGGAGGTGGAAATCACAGTTTATAGGAGTTATCTCTTCTAGTATACATCTCATATTTCCTTCTTTATGAGAAATCATTTAACTAGTATAGTATGAATGATGATTCCAACACCAACATTTTAGGGTTAACACTGATTCCCTCTTCCTATTCTATATGCTAGAGATGCTTTAGTATGACCTTGTAGATTCTTATAGTATCAGACACTTTATATGGATTACATTGATGTTAAAATAATAGCATGTGTGCTTTGTAAGGGAAGTGGTTGAGTGGTTCCAAATAGATTTTGACATCATCTTTACATTTCTATCAAATTGTGTTCATTGTAAAACTTATTTTTTTCTCAAAAAAGTATATGTAAACAAAAGAAAAGCTTTTAGATTTTATAGATGGATTTGGAACCAAATTACAACCACACCAAAGTCAAAGTAGTAGATAGAAATTTTGGTAAAGAAAATTGTGACACCTCACTATCACACAGACAACGTAATGCCACACAAAAACGTGCAGAACAACATATTACCAAAAACACGAGTTAATTAAAATTGATTGTGGAAACATTCATAAGAGAACCATTACATCCAGATCCTGCAAGGAAATATGTTATATAAGCATTTTAAGTCTGATATATGTCCACATCTTTCAGAAACCAGTTGTCCTTTAAACATATGAGTTCATCACCTATATATATGTACATAACATGCCTCAAAAGGCCAGCAATAGGATAAACAAAGGTACAACAGTTATACATCATGAAACATCGTCAAAACACCTCTTTGGACCTAAGAGTACAGGGATGACTCTAGGACTGTACTACAAAACCACCAAAATAGCAGCATGTCCATCTCTTGCCTTCTACTACTCTTCCTCTTGTTGTTCATCCGCAACCTCATGACCACCGCCACGTCTAGTGCGATCACCTAAAAAGGTTGTAAACCAGTGGGGTGAGACACACAGTCCCAGCGAGAAACATAACTCCCCGTTGAAACTATAAAACCTCAGAAGGTTTAAAGCAGATAAAGAAGATAGCTAATACAGACATATAATAAGAACAGTATACTGAGCAAGACTATTATTACCACCAATCTTACCGAGATATTCATGAGGCCTATATCCAGATTTCCTTTATGGAACATGATTGACAAGATAAGCTTTATGAGAACTTATCACAAGATATCAAGATCGTATAACCAATTGTAAGAGATAACTAGATCATCTACACAAGCAAGGCCTCAACTAATGTTTCGTGTTTTGCTTTAAGCAGTATATACTAATTCAGCTATATTATGTCGTATTATGACCTGAGGAAGTGAGGTGTCCCTACTCAAATCCAACCTTTGGCTGCGAAGCCCAAATCTGGTTCCATATAAGGTCAATGGGAGAGCTAACTCCATGACCTCACCTCCTCATGGTCAGTGCACAAAAACCAAAGCAAGACCGCAGTCTCATGCTTAATTGACCTCACCCTCAGGGTTAGCTCTATAAGCTACCCACATCTGTAGCTCACCTTGACACAGGTACTACTATACTTTTGATCCACGGGCCTGGTCACTGTGCTCTTGAGCCATGAACTCATTCATGCTCTATCACGTTGAGTCATGGGCCTGTTCACCATGATCTTACCATACTGAGTCTACAACCGCAGTTGTACTCCAATCCTCCTATTTTCAGTTAGGAGAAACCCCACTTATTCAACAATATGCGCTCCAGGTAACCGCGCAGGATAAACCTATTTCACCATCACCAAATTCTAAAGATAATTGATCTATGGCTAGGGCAAACTACATGATATGTTCCACTATAATTTTAGTATATTTTAAGTGGATTGTTGAGGCAACCAAGTTGTAAAACATATAAGCATTGAGTTACATTATTACTGTCATCATCTCATCGTACTGGGATCTCAATCCCTAATCAAGGAAACCACTACCTCTCAAGGAATCATCATCATCACTTGGGATACCAATCCCATATCTCATTATCAGAGGATAACACCTCAAATAGGCACTCAGCCATCATCAGGTCCTCATACCTATCTCATCATTCTGGTGATGCATGTTATCTCTTAAACAAGGATTATTATCATCATTTGGTGTTATTTAAAACACATATACCTCATAGCCCATACCTGGCTATGAATCCCTTTGATATACCTACATGATTAGTTTACATATCAAGAGAGATATAACTTAATCACTGAACATAGATCTTTATGATTATCATGCTATCATGTTGGAACAACATCCATGATTATATGAAGCATAAGGTGTATCAATCATATTATGGTTATCAAACCATGAGCACATACTATATCCATCTTATGTAGCATCAATTTTAGATATTAAAAATATCACTGGTCTCAACCTATCCCATAATTAACAAAGGTACGATCACAAGATAACAACTCTCAAAGCTAGGATTTTCGAGTTAAGCATAACCCTCACCAAAGGTACCATCTTCCCTCACTATAAGGGTGGTGGGTAGAACCTCCCTCACCAAAACAATAACGGGCAAGATCTTATCCCTCATTATAGCCCATCAGATAGGGTATCAAACCTTAAAGTACTTATGTAACCATACTGGCCATCAACACTTCATCATATCGTGCACTAGAGAGCATCCAACACTGAGTGGTGTCATGCAGCTTGAACTAGAGATGTGTCGTGCAAAAGAGACACCCATATCGGCCATCACCCTATTGACCATCAAGGTTAGGGTTCATGTCGGGCAGCCCACATCACTTCATCAACTAAGGGTTATATCGACCAAGAGCATGGCACCCAAAACCAAACCCTAATGCCCAACCAACATACCATATCGTCCAAAGGACTGCCATGTCGTCCAAGATACTCTATAGTCCAAGACATCAAACCATGTCATCCAAGGGCAAGGTGGCCACTAAGGCACCATGTCGAGTCCAAGGATACTAACAAGGTGAAAGGGGTCATATCGGGCACAAAGCCAATAGGGTTCAACTGAACATATCGACCAAGCTAAAACCCACAAAAGGGGTGTATCGTGCAAAGGCATAAGAACCTCACCAAGATGGTAATCTTCAACCTCAAACTCTTTAGCAACAAACCCTAATTGATCAAGATAGTTGGCTCACCTCTCAACAAACAAGTGAGAGGGGTTTTGCACAAACTCCATCACAAATCAGGCAACATGATGGATCATCTCCAACTTAGGTCATCACTCATCGAAAGGCTCACCTCTCAAATCCATGGTGAGAGGAGGGTGCTGCCGAAGCAACTAGGGTATATACTCACCTCTCAACAACCAAGAGAGGGGTTTTTCCTACACCACTAGAGCTCAAGCTCACTTCTCAAAACTAAAGAGAGAAAGGGGTATTGCCCCAAACGAAACCCTAAACCATGGGTTCATCCAACAAGGTCCAAAGGCACACAACAACAACAACATCATCAACAACATGAACACTATGTCCACAAGATTAAAGGTAAATGCTAGACCAAGAAACATATCTAACAACATGCATGGCTGATCATGATCATATATCAACATGCAACATAAAAGAAGGTATTATAGTTAGGGTTAGAAGTTATGTAACCTACCTTAAGCAAGCTCCTCAAGCTCCAAAGCTCCAAGACACACCACATTCAACCACTCAAGGAAAGGAACAAAGCTCATAACCACCATGGCTGAAGAGAAAGTAAGAAGGACAAGGAGATGCTAAGGGGAGAGGGAATATGCTTACCCAGGAAGCAAGACTCACCTATGGTTCAGACACCAAGCTAGAGGAAGAAGAAGAGAACTCTTTCAAAGGGATCTGCCACCAAGCACACCAAGGGAAGGTGTGTTGGCCACCAAAGAAGAAAGGAGCAACTAAAGGAACCAAAGAGCTAAGCAACTAAAGAGAGGGAGCTATATATATAAGAGGGTCTAAGGGGCGTCCACCTTGGTGTTGCTACACATGTGCATGTCTAAGGCACCACTTGTCCAAAGCCATGCCACCTTGCTGAACCACATGCACATGCCATGCCACCAACTAACAAAAGATCAGCCATTTGTCCAAGGTATGGTGACACAACCAAAGCTAGGTCACCTGGGCGACACCCCCATCTAGGCGATACATTCCTGGGCGACACAACCCTCTGGGTGACATAAAGCTTCAAGCTCACCTATGCAGGATGCAAGCCTCTTTCAAGGCACATCAAAGAAAAGCAAGGTTCATCAAGGTTCAACAAGGCTTAAAACTACTCGAACAACAAGCCCAACTCATCCTCTCAACCCTATAGGATGCAAGGAGAGAGAAAACACCTCTCAAGGTGACAAATTTTCTCATCAACCTTAAACTTGGGTTATTTGCAAGTAGCACCTCCAACTCTCAACAAAGCACAAACAAACCCTAATCACCACTAGAGGTGATTAGAAAGCAACTAAGCACAAGGTTTAGGCAAAGAAAATAGGATAATCCCAAAACAAACGGCAGGGTCCTTACAAGCCATAAACCTCTACAAAGGGATTTTGCCCCCAAAATCTGAGGAGAAAAGTGAGTGATACTTCCTCCTCATCTCTTCCTTAAGCTCCCACGTGGCTTCCTCAATGCCACGATGATGCCAAAGAACCTTCACAAGAATCAGGTCCTTCCTCTTCATCTTTTTTACTCTTCTATCAAGGATCATCACTGGACCTTCTTCGTAGGTCACATCTTCATCAAGTTCGACCTCAACTTGTTGTATTATTGTCCCTGTGTCTGGATGACTGTTCTTCAACATACTGACATGGAAGACTAGATGTAACGTGTGCAACTCTGGCGACAACTCTAACTTGTAAGCTACCTTGCCAACATGTGCTATTACTGGGTATGTCCCCATATACCTGGGTGCCAACTTACCTTTCTGGACAAACCTTAGCATGCCTTTTCATGGTGAGACCTTGAGATACACATTGTCACCCACCTGGAACTCTAAGGGACGTCGGTGTTTGTCTGCATAAGACTTGTATCTATCTTGTGCTACTTTTAATTGTTGTTGTATCACTTTGATCTTCTCTGTTGTCTGTTGTACTAACTCAGGACCCAAAAGATGATATTTGCCAGACTCATACCAATATAAAGGAGATCTACACTTCCTTCCATATAGAGCCTCATAAGGAGCCATGTCGATGCTTCATTGGTAACTATTGTTGTAGGCAAACTCTATCAAACTGAGATGCATGTCCCAACTACTTAGGAACTGCAAAACACAAGCTCAGAGAAGATCCTCCAAAGTCTGAATAGCCCTTTCAGACTGTCTATCCATCTGTGGGTGGAAGGTAGTGCTAAACCTCAACTGCGTTCCCAATGCTTTGTGCAACTGTTCTAAAAAATTACTCATGAACTGGGGTCCTCTATCAGAGACTATCGTTGTGGGCACACCATGCAAACACACTATCTCATCCACATATACCTGAGGATGCTTCTATGTTGTATACATTGTCTTTTTAGGTATGAAATGAGCATACTTTGTCAATCTATCCACTATCACCCTAATGGAATCATGATTTCTAGCTGTCCTTTTCAGACCAACTATGAAATCCATGGTTATATGATCCCATTTCCACTACGGTATCAGCATAGGTTGCAAGATACCTGCCGGCTTCAGATGCTCAACCTTAACTTGCTGGCATATCGCACATGTAGCCACAAACTCGGCTACATCTCTCTTCAAGCCAGGCCACCAATATAGATCATTCAGATTATGATACATCTTTGTGACTCTTGTATGCATGGAATACATCGATGTGTGTGCTTCCTTGAGCACTAGCTTTCTCAGATTATCGTCATCAGGGACTACCATCCTATTATGATAACAGACTAGTCCATCCTCAGACTCATGGAACCCCTCACGCTTTTTGCTGCCAAACTCTGATCTTATCGGTCGTTCTGTATCATATGCTTGTTGTGCATCCTTGATTTGCTGTCTCAGTATAGAATTTACTTACATGTATGCCAACAATCCTTCCAATAAGGAAACTTCCAAATGTACATTCATCTGCTGCAAAGAAACAACCATATCCCGCCTATGGCACACCAAGGAACCCAATTGTGCCTTCTTCATGGGAAGAGAAGAAGACTTCCTACTAACGCATTTGCTACCACGTTCACCTTACCAGGATGATACTCAATAGTGAAATCATAGTCATTGATTAGTTCCATCCAACGACGTTTTCATATGTTTAGCTCATTCTGAGAGAAGATGTACTTCAAGTTCTTATGATCTGTAAAGATCTGACACATTTCCCCATAAAGATAGTGTCTCCAAATCTCCAACGCATGAACCACCGCTGCCACCTCCAAATCATGTGTCAGATAATTCTCCTCATGTTTCTTAAGATATCGTGAAGCAAAAGAAATCACATGATCTTCCTGCATCAGCACACATCCCAAGCCCTTCTTGGAAGCATCGCAGAAAACAACATAGCCTTTCCCAGGTTCTGGCAGCACCAACACTGGAGCGCTAGTCATCTTCTCCTTCAAACTTTAGAAAGCTTACTGGCAACGATCATCCCAAACAAAAGGTACATCCTTCCTGGTCAATTTTGTCAACGGAAACGTGATCGTACTGAAGTTCCTTATAAACCTTTGGTAGTATCCTGCTAGACACAGAAAACTATGAACTTCTTTTGGTGTCTTCGGTTGCTCCCAATCTACAATTGACTCCACCTTCTTGGGGTCCACTCTGACTCCTTATGCAGATATCATATGACCCAAGAAAGTCACTTCTTTCAACCAAAATTTGCACTTACTAAACTTGGCATATAACTGGTGTTGGCGAAGAAGACTCAACGCTTGTCGAAGATGTTGTTCATTCTCTTGACTATCCCAATTATAGATCAAGATGTCATCTATAAAAACCACAAAAAACTGATCTAGAAATGGACGGAACACCTTGTTCATCAGATCCATGAAGGCAAAAAGCGCATTGGTTAGCCTGAAAGGCATAACCACGAACTCAAAATGACCATACCTCATCCCAAATGCTGACTTTGGTATGTCCTCATCCTTAATCCGCAACTGATGGTATCCAGACCGTAGATCAATCTTTGAGAACACTGTAGCACCGTGCAATTGATCAAACAGATCGTCTATCCTCGGCAATGGGTACTTATTCTTGATCGTAACTTTTTTCAACTGTCGATAATCTATGCACAACCGCATCGTCCCGTCCTTCTTCTTAACAAATAGGACTGGAGAACCCCACGGTGATGTGCTCGGTTGGATGAAACATTTATCCAACAACTCTTGTAATTGCTTCTTTAGTTCTGTCATCTCTGTTGGAGCCATCCTATATAGTGTCTGAGCAATTGGTTGTGTTCCTAGTACCAGATTGATCTCAAAATCAATCTCTCGAGGTGGGGGAACACCGGGAAACTCATCGAGAAACACATCCGCAAACTCTCAGACTACTGGGACCTCCTCAAGGCTAGGACCTTTTTCCTTGGTATCCACAACTTGAGCTAAAAATGCCTTACAACCTTGCCGCAATAACTTCTCTTCTACCATACCTAATACTAAACATGTTGGAAGAATCTTCTTATCTCCTTGGAAGATCCATTTCTCACCAACGTCATCAAACACTGCCTACTTGGAGCCACAGTCTAGCACAACCTTATACTTCTCTAAGGTATCCATCCCAAGGATCACATCGAATCCATGCATGTTAAGTGGTATGATATCCACTTGTATGTTGTGTCCCGAGAAAGATAGAACACAAGATGGACACTCCTCTCGAAGCATCGAGGAACCATCAAGAGGGGTTTCTAATAATAGGCTATCTTTCTTACAGCTAATAGGTAAAAGACAGTTATCAAGCATAGTTTGTGCGATAAAAGAGTGTGTAGCACCCAGGTCAACCAGAATAGATGTAAAGCAAGAAGAAGACAAATCAGAATGAAATTAATCCATCTGACATGCCACTACTATCGGGTTGACTATCGCCTCTGGCTGACTCATAGAATAGAATCGAGTTGTTGCTTGCTATTGTCCACATGCTCTGCTTCCCTGGGTAGATGATCCTGCTTGCGATGCTTGACCGCATCCTCACCCACTAGATTGCTGTCTGGGTTGTTGTGTTACTTCAACGTCTCTTCTTGTACAATTTGACCTCAGATGTCCAGTTTGTCCACAGTGATAACATGACCTGCCTTCTAACTGTGGCCTAGATGGCCCTGTCACTATTACTGAAGCAGTACTGTGGGCTTTGTATGGTCAAAATCCACACCCTCTTCCCTTACTTGGAGACCACTGACACGGTGTACGAGAACTTTGTATTGCGGAGGGTGCCGAAAACCTTGGCTTCTTGAAGCCATCAAACCTCTGTCTCTAGAACTCAGCATGCCTTTTCTTGGTCATGGACTCTCTTTTCTCCCTGAAAGACCATTCAATCTGTTGAACAGACTCCACAAATGTGGCAAACCGCTCTCGATTTTCCAAGGCAGCGGCAGGTGTTGACAGCTCAGCAGTCAAACCCTTCTCAAACCATCTGATCTACTCATCATCTGTCATCGCCATGTGAGGACAAAACCTAAGCATGTACAAAAACTTGGCTTCGTACTCAGTGATACTCATTAATCCTTGGTGCAGATGCTCAAACTGGTCGATCTTCTCATCCAGATAGGTCTTTGGGAAGTATTTGCTGACGAACTCCTACCGGAAAACCTCCCAACTGATCAACTCATCGGACCGCTTCTTCGCTTCGATGGCCCACCAGTGGCAAGCACTACCTTTCAGAAGGTAGACAACATGCTTAACTTTGTCTGCTTTGGGGATGTCAAGGATCCGGAAGGCCTTCTCAAGACTTGTCATCCACAAATCTTCATCTGTGGGATAAGTTGTTCCAGCAAAATCCGAAGCTCTGAATCGGCGAAGCGGCTCAAAGGTCTTCCCAATACCCGATGACTCACCATGGGGAGCCTGTGCTCTTAGCGGATGCACTGGTACTCTTTCCACCATGTGATTCATTGTAGCCATCAACTGCCCCATAAGATGCTGAAAGGTAGGATTTTCAAGAATGGTTGGGTCAAGTTGGGGAACCTCAAGCACCCAATCTTCATGTGTCTGCACTCTAGCTCCATCAACTGATGCAGCCTCGCTGCTCTCGGCAGCATGTTCTTCATGGTTTCTAGACATCTTTAATTCTTCCGCTGAGGGCAGAGGATCATTGTAAGAAAATCTGGAAGACTCACAAGAACAGACACAAACCTAGTCCTAGATCCCTATAGACTTAACGAACCTAGAGCTCTGATACCAAACTAACTGCGACACCTCACTATCACACAGACAATGAAATGCCATGCAAAAATGTGCGGAACCACATATTACCAAAAACACGAGTTAATTAAAACTGATTGCGGAAACATTCATAAGAGAACCATTACATCTGGATCCTGCAAGGAAATATGTTATATAAACATTATAAGCCTAATATACATCCATAACTTTCAGAAACCAGCAGTCATGTCAAGATATGAGTTCATCACATGTTTATATGTACATAACACGCCTCAAAAGGCAAGCAGCTGGATAAACAAAGGTACAACAACTATACATCGTGAAACATCGTCAAAACACCTTTGAGGACCTGAGAGTATAGATATGACTCTAGGACTCTACTACAAAACCACCAAAACAGTAGCATGTCCATCTCTTGCCTTCTACTGCTCTTCCTCTTGTTGTTCGGCCACAACCTAGCGACCACCACCACGTCTAGCGTGATCACCTAAAAAGGTTGTAAACCAGTGGGGTGAGACACACAGTCCTAGCGAGAAACATAACTCCCTACTGAAACTATAAAACATCAGAAGGTTTAAAGCAGATAAAGCAAATAACTGGTACAAACATCTAATAAGAGCAGCATACTAAGTAAGACTATTATTACCACCAATCTTACCAAGATATTCATGAGGCCTATATCCAGATTTCCTTTATGGAACATGATTGACAGGATAAGCATTATGAGAACTTATCATAAGATATCAAGATCGTATAAGCAACTGTAAGAGATAACTGGATCATCTACATAAGCAAGGCCTCAACCAATGTTCCGTGTTTTGCTCTAAGCAGTATATAATAATTCAGATGGATTATGTCTTATTATGCCCTGAGGGAGGGAGTTGTCCCTGCTCAAATCCAACCTTTGGCTGCGAAGCCCAAATCCGATGCCATCCAACGTCAATGGGACAGCTAGAATCCATGACCTTGCCTCCTCATGGTCAGCACACGAAACCCGAAGCACGAGCACAGTCTCATGCTTAATTGGCCTCAGCCTAAGGGTCAGCTCTATAAGCTACCCATATCTCTAGCTCACCTTGACACAGGTGCTAGTATACTTTTGAGCCACGGGCCTGGTCACTGTGCTCTTCAGCCATGAACACATTCATTTGCTATCACATTGAGTCATGGGCCCATTCACCATGCTCTTACCATACTGAGTCTACAACCACATTTGTACTCCAATCCTCCTATTTTCGGTTAGGATAAACCCCGCATATTCAACAATATGCACTCTAGGTAACCCCACGGGATAAACCTATTTCACCATCACCAAATTTTGAGGATGATGGATCTATGTCCACGGCAAACTAAATGATATGTTCCACTGTAATTAATTAGTATATTTTAAGTGGATTGCTAAGGCAACCAAGTTGTAAAACATATAAGCATTGAGTTACATTATTACCGTCATCATCTCATCGTACTGGGATCTCAATCCCTTATCATGGAAACCATTGCCTCTCAAGGCATCATCATCATCACTTGGGATACCAATCCCATACATCATTATCAGAGGATAACACCTCAACTAGGCACTCAGCCCTCATCAGGTCCTCAGACCTATCTCATCATTCTGGTGATGCATTTTATCTCATCAATAAGGATTATTATCATCATTTGGTGTTATTCAAAACACATATACCTCATAGACCATACCTGGATATGAATCCCTTTGATATACATACATGGTTAGTTTACATATCAAGAGAGAGATAACTTAAATCACTGAACATAGATCTTTCTGATTATCATGCTATCACGTTTGGAACAACATCCATGATTATATGAAGCATAAGTTGTATCAATCATATTATGGTTATCAAACCACAAGCACATACTATAGCCATCTTATGTAGCATTAGTTTTAGGTATTAAACATATCCCTGGTCTCAACCTATCCCAAAAATAACAACGGTATGATCACAAGATAACAACTCTCAAAGCTAGGTTTTCTGGGTTAAGCATAACCCTCACCAAAGGTACCATATTTACTCACTATAAGTGTGGCGGGTAGCACCACCCTCACAACAAGAATAATGGGCAAGATCTTCTCCCTCATTATAGCCCGTTGGCTAGGGTATCAAACCTTAAAGTATTATGTCACCATATCGGCCATCAACACTTCATCATATCGTGCACTAGAGAGTAGCCATCACTGAGTGGTGTCGTGCAGCTTGAACTAGAGATGTGTCCTACACAAGAGACACCCATATCGGCCATCACCATATCGACCATCAGGGTTAGGGTTCATGCCCGACAGCCCACATCACTTCATCAACTAAGGGTTATATCGACCAAGAGAATGGAACCCAAGACCAGACCCTAATGCCCAACCAACATACCATATCGTCCAAAGAACTACCACGTCGTCCAAGGTACTCTATCGTCCAAGACATCAAACCATGTCATCTAAGGGAAAGGTGGCCACCAAGGCACCATGTTGAGTAACACATCTTATCAAGCAACTCATGACCAAACCATGTCACCCAAAAGAGAGATAACTCACCGGTCACCAAGTTGACCAAGGGGACATCCAAAGCAAGGGATCATCTCGGCCAAAGCATATTGTCCAAGGATACTAACAAGGTGAAAGGGGTCATATCGGGCACAAAGCCAATAGGGTTCAACTGAACATATCGGCCAAGCTAAAACCCACAAAACGGGTGTATCGTGCAAAGGCACAAGAACCTCACCAAGACGGTCATATTCAACCTAAAACTCTTTAGCAACAAACCCTAATTGATCAAGATATTTGGCTCACCTCTCAACAACCAAGTGAGAGGGGTTTTGCACAACCTCCATCACAAATCGGGCAACATGATGGATCATCTCCAACTTAAGTCATCACTCATACAAAGGCTCACCTCTCAAATCCATGGTGAGAGGAGGGTGTTGCCCAAGAAACTAGGGTATAGAATCACCTCTCAACAACCAAGAGAGTGGGGCTTTACCTACACAACTAGAGCTCAAACTCACTTCTCAAAACAAAAGAGAGAAAGTGGTATTGGCCCAAAG
The DNA here is from genome assembly GCA_963693085.1 of Alisma plantago-aquatica. Lineage (NCBI taxonomy): Eukaryota > Viridiplantae > Streptophyta > Magnoliopsida > Alismatales > Alismataceae > Alisma > Alisma plantago-aquatica. Next base: position 753,985,150 of record OY856413.1, read on the forward strand.
GAAACCCTAAACCATGGGTTTGGCCGACAAGGTCCAAAGGCACACAATAACAACAACATCATAAACAACATGAACACTATGTCCACGAGATTAAAGGTACATGCTAGAGCAAAAAACATATTCAACAGCATGCATGGACGATCATGATCATATATGAACATGAAACATAAAAGAAGGTAGTATAGTTAGGGTTAGAAGTTATGTAACCCGCCTCAAGCAAGATCCTCAAGCTCCAAATCTACAAGCCTTAAGCTCCTAGCTCTAAGACACACCACCTTCGGCCACCTCAAGGAAAAGAACAAATCTCATAACCACCATGGCCGAAGAGCAAGTAAGAAGGAGAAGGAGATGCTAAGGGGAGATGGAAGATTCTTACCAAGGAAACAAGACTCACCTATGATTTGGCCACCAAGCTAGAGGAAGAAGAAGAGAAATCCTTCAAATGGATCAGCCACCAAGCACACCAAGGGAAGGTGTATCAGTCACTAAAGAAGAAAGGAGCAACTAAAGGAACCAAAGAGCCAAGAAACTAAAGAGAGGGTGGTATATATACAAGAGGGTCTAAGGGGCATCCACCTTGGTGTTGCTACACATGTGCATGTCTAAGGCACCACTTGTCCAAAGCCATGCCACCTTTCAAACCACATGCACATGCCATGCCACCAACTAACAAAGCATAGGCCACTTGTTCAAGGTATGGTGACACAACCAAAGCTAGGTCACCTGGGCGACACACCCATCTGGGCGATACACTCCTGGGCGACACATCCCTCTGGGCGAGATAGAGCTTCAATCTCACCTATGCACGATGCAAGCCTCTTTCAAGACACAACAAAGCCAAGCAAGGCCTATCAAGGTTCAAAAAGTCTCAAAACTAATCGAACAACAAGCCCAACTCATCCTCTCAACCCTAGAAGATGCAAGGAGAGACAAAATACCTCTCAAGGTGACAAACTTGCTCATCAACATTAAATTTAGGTTATTTGCAAGTAGCACCTCCAACTCTCAACAAAGCACAAACAAACCCTAATCACCACTAGAGGTGATTAGCAAGCAACTAAGCATAAGGTTTAGGAAAAGTAAATAATATAAGCCTAAAATGAAGGTCAGGGTCCTTACAAAAACCTAGGCTTATGTAATCAACCATGCGACCCTAGGCCTAAGTGTGATGTAGATAGTGTGATGAAAAAGTTTTCAATTTGTATAGACCTAGTTGATACTACCATGTTCTCCTTTAGATTATTCGTTAATTTATAGATTAACCATTTTAAGGCATAGAGTCTTGTAGTCTTAGGGCTATGATTTATTATAATGAATAGTTTAAATCAATAGTTATTAGAATAGGTAACTTTTGAGTAACTTTTGGTATTAATATCAACAATTTTAGATACCACCAATTTAGGATGGTGAGTGAGAATTTCTAATTATGTCATCATGAATTTCATTTTGGTAAAAAAAGCCCTCACTAGTCCCTAAAGGATGATCTTATTACATAAAATGTACCAAGTTACATATATAACAAAATCACAGAAGAAAATAGTAATACCCTTATTTTCTAGGAATGTAATGTTAGGGATATTTCTATGCTAGAATCAAACATTAGTAGCCCATGAAAGTTTAAAAAATAATAATGAACGCACATAATTCCATTAAAAGCAAAGGTGAAAAGTACTATAGTTATATCAAAACATGTGTAATATAAAGTGCATACATTAATCATGGATGGTTAATTTAATAAGTTGCATGCAATACCATATTGTGATCAATGTGTATGGTAACTAGGAATCCAAAAAACACAATATTATACTTTGACCCAAATATATTTAACTATTTATAAAAAAATGTTTGTTCATTAGACATTAAATAATTAATACTCCATGATAAAATCAATAAATAGAATATCCCTAAGACATAACCCTAATAAGGAGAGAAAGAATAATTGTATGCATGTAACACCTTCATATCTAAAAAATAATGTTAATGATATTGATAGTAATCATGAGGTGATGTGTTGAGTTTGTTGTTCCTAACCAAGTTTAGTCTTTCGACTTAGTAGTTGATATAAGAACGACACTAAAGGGAAATATACCTATGGAAACTCGTCATGAAGGGATGTTGAACATCATAATAATAGGATGTACAAACCTTCTTAACAATGTAGGTAACCATAAAGAATTAAAATTGTTAAGATTATCCTCAAAATCAGTGTAAGTTCCATAGACAATTACAAAATATGTGCAGATAATAGAGACTTGATGGATGGAGTAATGTAAGTTCACACTGGGTTTTTTTATTTAAGTTTTATGTGGGTGGAATATTCTATGACTCACTAATTTAACCCTATCCAGTTAATTATAAACTTATAATTGATTAGAAGTCATCTCTTCGTAAAGTAGGATATAGCTGGATCAATTTTGAGTATGGAATCTTATTTGAGGCATGGAGTGTTGTGACATACCTAAATTTGGATATTTAGCTAAATCTTTCCTTTCCATAGGCCAATTATTATTGTGATATTTACATGTCCCTCTTCTTTTTAATTGTATTTGTTAGGATTTATGGGAGCTAAGAAACTAAATTTTTGACATAAATGTAAAAGTGTAATGATAAATTAATCAATGGTGGTTATTTACACAAATTCATCATTTGATTGGTGTCCCTAATTTGAAACTAGAGAATCATACTAAGATTTATTGAGGAAAAGAAATATAAAAATATGAAAAAATGTATTGAATTGATTGAGAAAGGAATCAAATGCATTCTTAACTCACAAGTAATGAAATAAAATGACAACGATATTATAATGGCAACCCTAGCTTTGAAACTAGAATCCTCACATCTTATTTAGTCAATATGCAAAATTTTAGGTCAATTAGGCCTTTTCTTTCCCTCATTTATATAACGAAATTAATAAACCTTATATACATAGCAATGCTTTTACTATTTCAGTTAAGACCTAAGATAGCATTTACTTTCTATGTAATATCTCCAACCCCATCTATGTGACCCTTCAACCATGCATTGTTCATGTTGGGCTCAACATCCATAAAAACTGGCAATTTTGATCTCTCCCTTCCTATTTCTTCCCCTCCCATTGTTCTTTCCTTTGCACATTAAAATCACAGCACAATGTCCTCCATCATTGTGCCACCCACCAGAGACAATTACACTTCTACTAGATCCAATAGTCAATGTACATGGTCGTCTCTTCCTTTCCTCCTTTCCTTCTCCTCTCTTTCCTCTTCTACAATCAATTAAACCCTTGCATTCAGCCTTCCTTTTCCTTGTTGCTCCATGACCATGATCGCCTACACCCACTACAACCTCTAGCCCTAGACATCATCAGCTCCATTTGATGCATCGTGATCTTCTTGTCCCTAGCTATGTCTAACAGTTGTTAGGGAATAACACAACCTCCCTCCATGTTCCCTTCTTTGAGGCCATGACATATAAGGAGAAGTCATCTCTAGTGTTGCAGTAGACGATAAGAACTATTGGTCTGTCAGAAAGAAGTGGTATTGCATTAGCACTGATCTATAATCCCTCGCCAATCATCTTTGATCCCAGACACCCTTAGGTGACACCTTGGCTCCCACACCTTTATGGCACCCCTCTAGGGATGTTTTTGTTAGTCACAACATAGCAAACAACATTCCAATAATACGATTACCACTGCCACACCTTCTTTTCTCCACCATCATTGCCAACACCCAAAACCCTAGTTGTTTTGTGCCCATCCACCATTGTTGGAAAGATGTCAATCAAAATTTCAAAATATTTCTATGTAATCTTGCCTATGTGCTTCCACATGACAATAGCACCCACACCGATGATGTTGTAGATCTTCAGGGCATGGAGGTCTAACTCTGCCTCCTCTCCTCACCATGAAATCCATCATAGGGAACACCAATTGAGATAGCCAAGTCATTCCCATATCAAACTGGTAATCCACTGTCGACCACTTTTTAGAATAGTCCCACACCTCTGAGTTCTAGGTTGGTTCCTGGGATTATAGATGTGTGGTCATTTCACATATAACTAATTGGATTTGGGTTGAATACCATACATTCTAAAATGGTATGAGAGAGGATCCCATGAAACAAGTGTGAAGACCACACTCTACCTAAAATAACAAGTGTAAGCACACAAAATTGGCTACACTTGAGTGGGGATGTTAGAATAGTTCCACACCGCTGAGTTCTTGGGTTTCTTCCTGGGCTTATAAGGTGTGTGGTCCCTTCACCTATAGCCAATTAGTTTTAGGTTGAATACCACACATTATAATACCCCTTTCCTCCTCACATTCTCATATCTGCCTATAAATGAAGCAAAACGACTGCAACATCCAAATAGCCAATCAACAATCTTAAAGTAGTGGATTATAGATTGTCCCAGTCCTCTTCATTTCTAATTAGATTGTGTGCCACCATCAGCATGCATCCTCCTTGTTAGTGGTCCATCTATCAGCCCCAACATCTTTCTCCTCAGCATGTGTATGACTTGTAATGGATTATGAAGCAACCAACTAAGAACATGTTGTCTCTCTATGATCCTTCCCATTTCTCCATAATGTGCGAGAGGATGAGGATCAATTTTGTAATGTTTTTGTCTACCATTGAATTCCAAGATGCTCGAGGTGTATTTGCTTCCTCTAGATTTGTGGATCACTACTATTCCCATCTTCAACTTCCTACACTGCATGTATTATGTTGATGCTTGTCTCCCTCTTTGCCTTTACAATTTAGGACACATTATTTAACTGGGTGTGAGTTTACCTACTCGTTGTTTTCATTCTATTTTGGTTTACTTCTCTAGGTTGTTGTAATTTTTTCAATTTTTTATAGATACATTTTATGACTCTTGATTCCTTCTTTCCCTAGGCCATGGATTGTACTTAGATATCGAGGTGGTATATACAAAGAAATCTTTCTTTTACATTTGTCTCACACTCCTATGAACACAAAATCTCCTAGATTCATGCTAGTTATGCTATCTCTCATGAAAGTTAGACATCAAATCACTTATTATGCTCTTGTTTGATGAAAGTGTGGGTGTAGGGGAGTATTTCATGGGCTAGATTGGTTCTAGTGAATCTATTTCCCTATATCCTCATCTCTTCATTTGAACTTGTTTCTCACATGAGGGGTAATGCAGTCTTTTTAGCCCAAATTTTGTTTCAGTCATGTTGGTCTTTTGTTTGGATTTTATTTTATGAGTTTTCAATAAATGATTCGACTTGAATTCATGACTAATTACTCAACCACCTAAAAAATAAAAATAAAAAATAAAACAAACAAGATACTTGAAATCCTATTTGTAACTTATTTGTTTAGTTGGGTTTTTAGAACCTAAGTCAAGTGGATTTTAAAAGTGAATTTAAGGGTTCCTACTTACAGCAAGTTCAAAATCTACTTCTTTATATAAAATTATATTAGGTGATTTTGACCCTATCTGGGACTTAACTTGTGATATTAATCATGTTTGTCCTGGATAAGTTATGCCTTTTCCCAATTTAATTTTGGACATTGACTAAACTTGAATATTTCTATAATAAGGTATTTCTTCTTAATTGGCCTCATATTTTCTCCATGGTTGATTTCCTTCCTCTGAAATACAATTACATGGTTCCACTAAAATTTATAAATATTTTTATCCTTGGGGTCTATGACTCCACTTGCAATGTAATTTGGACTTGGAAAGGTAAATGCTAACTTATACTTTATCTTTCTGCCATGTATGTGCACGTTTGATTATTTATCTAGATATATATTGTACAGTGCTTATGCAAAGCCATTATGTGTGTTATTTCATCAGAGTGTGCTTTTCCACATTTTTTATGTAGGGTCGTGATATTCCATCCAGGGTGTGTTATTCCACCCATTTTTACTTAGGCCAAAGATACATTGGTGTCTTCGTTGTACCATATCTTTTTTAGTCTAAATATATTTGCATGTGAATATATTGGATTGTTTTTATATTCTGAATAATGGCAAGACTTCTCATCTCAAATTTTGCACTATAAATTAAATGTCCCATTCTCTTGAAACTGATTCTCTTGAACATACCTAAATTCAAATAGACCCCTTTGCAGGAACACCCTCTTTTATACTTCATGTTTTCAAAATTCTTAAAATATTTTATATTGTGTACATATATATATACCATCTGTTACTGATGCATACCATCTTTATCCATTTTTTGGGTTGTTCCCAAAACTATCCATGTATAGGTTCTTCTAAGGACATGGGCACATGAAGGGTCTACACATGAAGTTGGCATGTGGACAGCTTGAGATGGCCAACTTTCCCTTTGTAATTGGTGCTCTTGTGAAAGTAGATGTAGTATTTTCATTTTTATTTACCACCCCTAGGGTGAGAAACTTATGTATATTGAACATTTTGTAACTTCACAAATGAATATGTTTTTTTTTTCTTAATCATTCATGGCTCATGTCTTATACCATTTGAGTGGTTCCACTATTAGGTCCCATTCTTTACATAAGGTCCCAAAATTGGCTTAATCCTTAAACTTGATTGAGTACCGCAACTGCATACTTAATTATCCTATTTGCATGATTAGACTTCTTTGAAATGAGTTGGTTGAATAATACCTCAAATTGATCATAAATTTCATATTCTTTGCTTATATTGCAATTTGGCATGCTTTTGTGGAATTAACTGTAGTTACATCCTATGTTGAAATTTTAATAGAAACTTAGTAGTATGATATCTTGGATCCTATAGTCCTTCTTTATCTTATTTTCTTGGCTTTTGATTTGCATGTGTTTGATCCAATCTATTGGGGTTTTGACCCCTTCCTCTTTAACCTAAACCCTAGATGGCAGTGTGAGTTAATTTTATCATGACTTTACTTTGGTGAACCAATGTGATTAGAAACTATGGACTTTATTTGGTTAGTGATTGACAACTGAGGGGAGGATCAGTCTCACCTAGTCCTGGCAATATGACTTCCATGATCAATAAGTTCTTAGTTAGTTGGTGACTGATTAGACTTGTGGTGCTAATGGATGAGAAGTATGCATGTGTCAATTGACAATCATCCATGTGTGTGTGATGTGATGTCCATAGATCATAACCTCAACTGATGGTAGTAGAATCATGCACAAACCAATAAGAGCACAAAGTCATGAATCAACTACATAAATGTTGAGGTAATCAATGAGGGTTCAATCTCTACAACCGATGACACACCTAGCTTCTTCAATCAAAGACAAGTCAGTGGAAGAGATCTCAGGCTTGCAGAAGAAAAAAAATCGATGAGATCTTAAATAGTATGATCAAGTAATGAGTGAAAATTGGCAAAACCATGGCATCATGAACTAGATAGTGAGGAAGTAGCATCACATGCCAGTAAGGAATTTAGTTCCCATCATCAATGAGGAACCTTCTTGCAACAAATGATGATGAACTTACTGAACTTCTCTCTCTTACCCTCTCTCCCTCACTCATGCCTACAAATAGTTCTCACCTTTCTTCCCTTAGACCCTTGTTCTCTTGAGTTGTTGTGGATAAGAGAGAGTGAAGAAGTAGATACTATGTTTCCAGTCACTTCTAACAAATGAGTTTGGTTTACAAATAGAATAGGTATATGAAAGGTTTCAAGTCAACATTCACGTGTTTGACCTATATTTTATGTTTTCATGTTCATGCATACTTGGTCTTCTTCTTCCTTGGATGCTCACATACCTTGCTTGCTTCTTTAGTACCATATAAACCATGATTCAAGTAAGGTTCCCTCTTCATATTCTTTCCTTGTTGTTCTTTCATAACCTTTTTCCTTGGTCATTTTTATGGTTTCATAGTGGAAAGCTTTCTCTTGTGTCTAAGACAAGGATTTTCTCTTCCCTCTTACCCTAGTTTCCCTGGGTCTGTGTAGGAGAACCTTGTTTGAATATTTAGAGGGTAAAGCTTGGAGATTTTTCATCTCATTTGTGGTTCTTTGGTTTGGAACTTCTTTTTAACAATCCTTGAGGTGAGTGATATAACATGTTGATGTATTTCTTGCCTACTATAAATTCTTTCTCTATTGTTTCTTAAAGTGTTGAAAGATAACCTTTTATGCTATTTCAGGAAAAAGGTGGTAATATGAATTTCTTTGTTCATCTTAACCCCTTGAATATATTGTTTGATTAATTATATGTTCACTTAATCATGTTTTATCCTAGACTCAGAATACATGTGAAAATAATATTAAAATTGGTCCCTTTATGGTATTTTTGTACCATGTGATGGAAATTCGAGCTACAAGATTTTTCTTTCTATTTGCAAAACTCTTCTCTAATTTTTGAACATTTTCATCAGCCGTTCTGCTTCCAAGTTCTCATTTCAATCAAAATAATCATCTCATGGTAGCTCATTTATGCATAAAGCTGGTATTTTATGCTTATCATTTCACTTGATGCAACTTCTATACGCTATCATATCCATGGATGAATTTCTGCATTATGGGGTGTTATTGTGATGAGTAGTGGAATACAGAAATTCAAAAGGTTGTGATGTTCCTATGAGGTTTTTACCATCCTAAAGTTGTGAAATTTTTATTAACTTTTCATTTACTTTTATGTTGTTTGGTTTTACGGGAGGCAGAGAAGCAGCGGAAACAAAAAATTTCTCCCCAAAACCCAGAACAAAAGGAATCACGTCAACGTCTATACAATAGGAAAGATGGTTTGTGGATGCATACCTTGTCCCGAGGCTTGCTCGGAGACAGTACCTCGCGCCTTGCGCGGTCTTCACCTCCGGTCTTGGACGGTGTCTGTGCAGCTCCTGGTCGCACCGGGACTGACGACTCCTGGTCTCACCGGGACTGTCGGGATTGACAGTTGTCCTCCGAGTGGCAGAGGTCTCCCGCCTCTGCAGTCGTCCACATGGACTGCCTGGAACTCCGATCTCCTTGTTCCACAAGGAATCGAAAGGAGTCGCACCCTCCTATCAGCGTACTAGCCGCCAACACACTCTCCTGCCACCAGTCACTTTTTGAAGTTGTCTTTCCCTTGTTGTGCCTCCCTTATTGGGTAGCACTTGCTCGGGCTCTCTCGGTACCAAAACTAGAGAGAACGACAACTTTACGGAGAAATTGGTTGCACTGAGTTGTACTTTTGAGAAGCCCCCAATACCCCTATATATATAGGAGGGTCATGGGACAGGGTTCTCCATCCCGGGAAATATGGGACTAAAGCAGGAGTAGAAGGGGTCGAGATTTTCCACAAAAAAAACCAACTACGTAACCTGAACTGATCGTTTCACAACTGAAATGGTTAGTTCGGGATCTGAGCCGGTCGGTTGACACCTCAACCGATCGGTTGGGACCCATGAAACGATTGGTTCACTTCTGAACCGATCGGTTCGTGGTCCTGATCAGTTCTCGATTGACTTTTCTTCTTTTGTTTCTAATTGGTATCAAATACCAATCCTTGTTCCAATCAAATTGGGCAAGTGAAATGAAAGGAAATTTCTCACCAATCCTACTTTCCCAACTTGCGTGTTTGCATCATTTGAACCGATCATTTCAATACTTGAAGAAATCGTTTCACTCTGTCCATGAGCCGATCAACTCACCACCTGAGCCGATCGGTTCACCAAGCTGAGCCGATCGGTTGGGAGTGCAGATTGTGCAGAATCAGTTAATTCCAGTTTCAATCAATCCGATACTCCAATCAATGTATCCAACACCTTGAACATTATGACATTGAGCTATCAATTAATTGAGTGTTTAATTGAACTACTAAACTCCTTTAGTAATCAATCTAAACATTGTTTGTGTACAAAACTCCTTTTCCAGGTTAAATCCTATGTGTGGACCCTACAGGTCCATTTCACGTTGGCAGTGAAAGTCCATAACACTTATCACTTTACAAGCAAAGAGCGGTGCCTAGTCACACATCAGTGCTACCCAAGTGAAATAGAAAGTTGGAGAATAACTTTCAATCCTACAATCCGTGAATGGTGTTACAGTGAATGTATAATTCCTTTGTCACTGATATCCTGAATGAACTCGAGGCATGGAATAGTCATCTTGTCAACATTCATTCATTTCCTTGATCTCAGAGCAGACTGGGTGAGATGTGTGTGACATCAATATCACATATTGATTCACACGTGCATGTGCATGCCTTTCTCAATCCTACTCATTAAGTGGCCAAGGACATCAAACTCCCTCAGGAGGGACAAATCCCATATCTATCACTCACCCCTCAAAAGCCCCATGTGTCAAAGCCACCCAATCATCACATTTATAACAACCCATGTTTCAGGACTGCGTTTGATGATGTCAAAGTGTAACCAACGACATGTGTTGAGTGTAGTGATTTCAGGTCTAAGAAACACACTCACCACCATCACTGTGAGAGCTGACTATGACTACCAGGTCATGGTTCCATCTTTCACTCTCACTGTGGGTCTATCTGGTACCTTGTTCTCTAACAAGTACCTATGTGCTTGGTTTGATATCACTATATCACGACTAATGAGATTATGTCATCAACCAACACACAATCTAGTCTTCAGTGTTATTGATGTCTATGGTTATTTCCACAAGAACAACCGACTAGGGACTAAACAAGAATGTATACTCTTAACATCCGTATGATCTCATCGTTTAGGTCCTCAACCCAAAAGCATATGTCATTAAGTAAACAATTCTTTAGACATCTATCATGTCACACCGTCATCTCAGAAATAGTTTAAACATATAGATCGGAAATTGCCTTTATTATTATTCAAATCATTTACAAAGTATCCCATTACAATCATCATATGACTTGCTCTATGGGCATACATACCAAAAGACTCCCACTTGCACTTAGAGCCAGTCACCAAGGAACCTCAGTCCTTGTGACCTAGCATGACTATCATGCTTCTGCTGAGAAAGGGCTTTAGTCAGTGGATCAGCTATGTTGTCTTCAGTTGGTACTTTGCAAATCTTCACATCTCCTCATTGTACGATCTCTCGTATGAGATGGAAGCGCTGTAGTATGTGCTTGGACCGCTGATGTGATCTGGGTTCCTTAGCTTGTGCAATAGCTCCATTATTGTCACAATAAAGCTCAATTGCATCACAACTACTAGGAACTACACCAAGTTCAGAAATGAACTTCCTGATCCACACAGCCTCCTTTGCTGCATGTGAAGTAGCAATATACTCGGCCTCTATAGTAGAATCGGCAACTGTTTCTTGCTTGGAACTCTTCCATCTCACAGCTCCATTATTAAGGCAAAATACAAATCCTGACTGTGATCTGTAATCATCTTTATCGGTTTGGAAGCTTGCATCGGTGTAACCCTTTACAACCAGCTCTTCCTTTCCGCCGTAAACAAGAAACTGATCCTTAGTCCTTCGCAAGTACTTGAGGATGTTCTTTACGGATGTCCAGTGAGCATCACCGGGATCTGACTGGTACCTTCTCGTCATGCTTAGAGCATATGAGACATCTAGGCGTGTGCACAACATAGCGTACATGATGGATCCGATGGCTGATGCATATGGGATCCCATTCATACGCTCCCTCTCTTCACAATATTGGGGACATTGAGCTCTAGAGACGGTGACTCCATCGTAGCATGGGGATGTTGCCTCTCTTTGAGTTCTCCATGCTGAACCACTTCATTACTTTGTCGATGTATGTGCTCTGACTTAGTCTGAGAAGCCTTCTAGATCTATCTCTATAGATATTAATTCCTAGAATGTAGGATGCTTCTCCTAAGTCCTTCATTGAGAAAGTATTCCCAAGCCAAGTCTTTACCTTCTCTAAGGCTAAGACATCATTCCCCATCAAAAGTATGTCATCCACATACAATATGAGGAATGTGGTTGAGCTCCCACTAACCTTCTTGTACACACAAGGTTCATCTTCATTTTGAATAAAGCCAAACACTTTGACTTCCTCATCAAATCAAAGATTCCAACTCCGAGATGCTTGCTTCAATCCATAGATTGACCTTTGCAGCTTACAGACTTTATTGGCATTCTTTGGATCTACAAAACCTTCAGGTTGTATCATGTACACATCCTCATTTATATTCCCATTACGAAATGCGATTTTAACATCCATCTGCCAAATCTCATAGTCATAATAAGCTGTAATAGCAAGCATGATCCTGATGGACTTAATCATGGCAACTGGAGAAAAGGTTTCATCATAGTCAACACCTTGAACTTGTCGAAATCCCTTTGCAAGCAATCTACCTTTATAAGTTTGCACATTGCCGTCCATGTCGGTCTTCTTCTTGAAGACCCACTTGCACCCTATGGGTTTTACCCCTTCGGGTAGTTCCACCAAAGTCCATACTTTGTTGGAGTACATGGATTCCATATCGGATCTCATGGCTTCAAGCCATTTCTCATAATATGGTCCCTCCATAGCCTCTGCGTAGGTAGTTGGATAATCATCTATGATCAACTCTCCACCTTCCTGAGTCACAAGGTATCCAAACCTCTCAGGTTCAAGGCGGGTCCTACTAGATCTACGAGGTCCTTGTATTACCTGAGGAGACTGAGATTCCATAACACCTTGTGAATCTCCATTTTCCTCTTGTACATCTACCGATTCTATGTTTTCTTTTTGGGCTTGAACCTCTTCAAGATCTATTTTCCTCCCACTGCTTCCTTTGGAAATAAATTCCTTCTCTAGGAACACAGTTGTCCTGGCAACGAACACTTTGTTGTCAGTAGGGTGGTATAGATAATATCCCCTTGTTTCCTTGGGATATCCAACAAAATAACATTTATCAGACTTGGGTCCAAGCTTATCAGGAAACATTTTCCTAACATAAGCCTCACAACCCCAAATCTTTATAAAAGACAAATCGGGACGCTTCCCGTACCATATCTCATATGGTGTCTTTTGAACCGATTTAGATGGTACACGGTTAAGTGTAAACGTGGCAGTTTCAAGAGCATAACCCTAGAAAAAAATTGGAAGATTAGCAAAAATCATTATTGATCGCACCATATCCAACAATGTGTGATTCCTTCTTTCAGACACACCATTATGTTGTGGTGTTCCAGGCGGAGTCCATTGTGATACAATACTACGGGCTCATAGAAGGTCCTCAAACTCCTAGATTAAGTATTCTCCACCTCGATCGGATCGAAGTGCCTTAATACTTTTACCAAGTTGGTTCCGTACTTCATTCATGAAATCCTTGAACCTTTCAATGGTTTTTGACTTATGTTTCATCAGGTACACATAGCCATACCTACTGAAGTCATCAGTAAAGGTAATGAAGTACTGATACCCACCTCTGGCATTAGTTCTAAAAGGCCCACATACATCAGTATGTATGAGTCCTAATAGATCACTAGCTCTCTCACCTTTACCTGAAAAGGGAGTCTTGGTCATCTTGCCCAATAAAAAAGATTCACATGTCTCTATTGATTCATAATCAAAAGAGTCTAGATAACCATCTTTATGGAGTCTAGAAATGCGCTTCTCATTTATGTGCCCTAGACAACAATGCCAAAGATATGTTTTGTTTGAGTCGTTGAGTTTTTGCTTTTTGGTGTTTACGTTGTATACACTTGTCTCCAAATCTATCAAGTATAGACCATAAGACATCGGGGCACTGCCATAAAAGATCCCATTTTAGAAATGGAACAATTTCCATTCTTAATAAGAAATTCAAATCCATCCTTGTCCAAACAAGAGATGGAAATGATATTCCTATTTATGGCAGGTACATAATACCAGTTCTTGAACTCTATTATTAGCCCACTCGGTAGAGTTAACTCATAGGTTCCGACGGAACTGGCGGCAACTCTTGCCCCATTGGCAACACGTAGTTCAACCTCGCCTTTCCCTAAAGTCCTACTTCTCTTAAGATCCTTCACATTTGAACAAATGTGAGATCCGCATCCGGTATCAAGTACCCATGACGAAGAAGTAGTAAAGTTAATCTCTATCACATATACACCTGAAGTAGAGATATCTATCTCTGACTTCTTCTTCCATCGTTCCTTCCATCCTCTCCATGTAGAAGAAATTGGTTTGGCGAGAGAACCCTTCTCTCCCTTACGTATCGTTCCATTGATCTCTATCAATGAACTTTCTTTCTTCTTCACCAATTCTTTAAGCATACATAGAGTGGATTCAAAGGCTCCTGGTATATTTGGATTGTGTAGAACACTTCTCACAGTCCTCAACCATTTATGGAATTTGTTCTCAATTAATTTGCCCATTTTAAAAGATGATTCTTTTGCCATTCTACAAGAGAAAATTGCATTTGTCAAAACTCCTTTTGATTTGATTTGAATAAAATTTGACGATAGTTAATTAGGCCTTTAATTAATTACTGCTCCCACTATTTTGACTCAAATTGATAGCCCTCACCATCAATTCGGAAGATTGCAGCGTACAATCTTCTAGTGGGTCAAGATCCTGAAATCCTATGAGCCATGGACCAGCTAGGGCTGTCACCCACAACTCAGATCTCCTAGGTAGGCAACTCTTGTGAATTGCATCATATGCAACTCTTGAAAGATGTCACATTCAACTCCTTGCCATGATCATCTCCATGCCTCAAGGTACTAGATCCTATCTTGGTCACCTTGTTAAGTTCGACCCAAAGCCAACACGATGAATATGCACCCTACTAGGGCAGACCCACATGTTCATCCTTCACGCTTCCACGAGATAGACGGTGCACCACGCTAGGGCATGCCCATACTTGGTCGATCAAGCTTTTCACGTGTGTCACATTCGGAAGGCATCTAAAACTTTAATATTTAATGATGGTTTTGGTTTTTATATACATATACATATCCAATCACCACAATATATAGTACGTATCATATACATGCTATATCCCACAGAAAAAAATATGTGAAACGATAAAAGCAATGATTATGGCCATCCTATTGTGATTCCTCGAGCCAAGAGGAATCACGGTCATCTAGGTCTACATCACATGCAACATGTATAAGATGAAATCTGTGCCTTCCTTTCTAGGTTTGATCAGCTCACTCCATGACTGATCAGCTCGCCATCAAGTTGGTTGTTCGGGTGCCACCATCCGATCGACTGGCGCCTCCAGCCGATCGGTTCACCGACCATCGTGCATCTCCTCAAATCACCACCCGCTCGTCTCGCTCCTCGAACCAGTCGTCTGGAACACCAACCGATTGGTTCACGCCTTGAACCGATCATCTCAGGTCATCCGTCGTTCTTTGACATAACATGAAATAAAATCTATCCTATTTACAATTGAATTGTGAAATCCCGAGTTACATTCGGGGGGAGCAAAGGTAGGAGAGAAGTCTCGAATTATTTCGAGTTACATCAGGATTAGGAGAAAGGGAATCAGTACGCAGACCGAGATGCAAGCAACCACATACAACTACACACAGATATAGGGTTTACAGGCCATAACCATGCTACACATCCACCAAAAAACTCATTTAAGGGAGACGCATATCGAGTGCATTAATATTACATATCATATATGTATATTTGGGATTTGTGGATTGGACATACATAAAGCCAATTTTATTCGCATCGTATGCAATAAATAAAGGCAACAAACCAAAATCGATCATATTGATAATCCTAAAATATAGAGCAGTTGACGTGGCTCTGATACCACTGTTGGGTTTTACGGGATGCAGAGAAGCAGCGGAAACAAAAATTTTCTCCCCAAAACCCAGAACAAAAGGAATCACGTCAATGTCTATACAATAGGAAAGATGGTTTGTGGATGCATACCTTGTCCTGAGGCTTGCTCGGCGATAGTACCTCGGCCTTGCGCGGTCTTCACCTCCGGTCTTGGACGGTGTTTGTGCAGCTCCTGGTCACACCGGGACTTACGACTCCTGGTCTCACCGGGACTGTCGGGATTTACAGTTGTCCTCCGAGCGGCAGATGTCTCCCACCTCTGTAGTCATCCACACGAACTGTCTGGAACTTTGATCTCCTTGTCCCACTAGGAATCGAAAGGAATCGCACCCTCCTGTCGGCATACTAGTCGCCAACACACTCTCCTGCCACCAGTTGCTTTCTAAAGTTGTCTTTCCCTTGTTGTGCCTCCCTTATCAGGTAGCACTTGCTCGGGCTCTCTCAGTTACCAAAACTAGAGAGAACGAAAACTTTACAGAGCAACTGGTTGCACTGAGTTGTACTTTTGAGAAGCCCCCAATACCCCTATATATATAGGAGGGTCATGGGACAGGGTTCTCCATCCCGGGAAAAATGGAACTAAAGCAGGAGTAGAAGGGTTCCAGATTTTCCACAAAAACAACCAACTGCGTAACCTGAACCGATCGTTTCACAACTAAAACGGTCGGTTGGGGATATGAGCCGGTCGGTTGACACCTCAATCGATCAGTTGGGACCCAAGAAACAATCAGTTCACTTCTGAACCGGTCAGTTCATGGTCCTGATCAGTTCCTAATTGAGTTTTCTTCTTTTGTTTCTAATTGGTATCAAATACCAATCCTTGTTCCAATCAAATTGGGCAAGTGAAATGAAAGGAAATTTCTCACCAATCCTACTTTCCCAACTTGCTTGGTTGCATCATTTGAACTGATCGTTTCAACACTTGAAGCAATCATTTCACTCTGTCCATGAGTCGTTCGACTCACCACCTGAGCCGATCGGTTCACCAAGCTGAGTCAATTGGTTCATCAAATGAGCAGATCGGTTGGGAGTGCAGATTGTGCAGAATCAGTCAATTGCAATTTCAATCAATCCGATACTCCAATCAATGTGTCCAACACCTTGAACATTATGACATTGAGCTATCAATTAATTGAGTGTTTAATTGAACTACTAAACTCCTTTAGTAATCAATCTAAAAATTATTTGTGGACAAAACTCCTTTTCCAGGTTAAATCCTATGTGTGTGACCCTGCAGGTCCATTTCACGTTGGCAGTGAAAGTCCATAACACTTATGACTTCACAAGCAAAGAGCGGTGCCTAGTCACACATCACTACTACCCAAGTGAAATAGAAATTTGGAGAACAAGTTTCAATCCTACAATCCGTGAATGGTGTTACAATGAATGTATAATTCCTTTGTCACTGATATCCTGAATGAACTCGAGGCATGGAACAATCATCCTGTCAACATTCATTCATTTCCTTGATCTCAGAGCAGACTGGGTGAGATGTGTGTGACATCAATATCACATATTGATTCACATGTGCATGCACATGCCTTTCTCAGTCCTACTCATCAAGTGGCCAAGGACATCAAACTCCCTCAGGAGGGACAAATCCCATATCTATCACTCACCCCTCAAAAGCCCCATGTGTTAAAGCCACCCAATCATCACCTTTATAACAACCCATGTTTCAGGACTGCGTTTGATGATGTCAAAGTGTACTCAACGACATGTGTTGAGTGTAGTGATTTCAGGTCTAAGAATCACACTCACCACCATCACTGTGAGAGCTGACTGTGACTACCATGTCATGGTTCCATGTGTCACTCTCACGATGGGTTTGTCCGTTACCTTGTTCTCTAACAAGTACCTATGTTCTTGGTTTGATATCACTATATCATGACTAATAAGATTCTGTCATCAACCAACACACAATCTAGTCTTCAGTGTTATTGATGTCTATGGTTATTTCCACAATAACAACTGACTAGGGATTAAACAAGAATGTATACTCTTAACATTCGTATGATCTCATCATTTAGGTCCTCAACCCAAAAGCATACGTCATTGAGTAAACAATTATTTAGACATCTATCATGTTACACCATCATCTCAGAAACAGTTTACACATATAGATCGGAAATTGCCTTTATTATTATTGAAATCATTTACAAAGTATCCCATTACAATCATCATATGACTTTCTCTATGGTCATACATACCAACATATGTTACTTGTATGTTACTTATTAATGTGGTCAAAAAATAGTAATTTCTCTAATTAGTAAAGTGTAACCCTATTCACGTAGTGTCTTGACTCCATGGATCTATTTCCTTCAATTAGTGGGGGAAAATAGAAAAATGGTTCAATATTATAGAAATATGAGAATTGTGAGAGAAAGCTCAGAGCCATATATTATTGAATATATGGAGTTGTTTGGGGTTGGAGTACCCTAAAGACATGAGTACTTGTTTGAAATATGTTGAGATCAATAGTCTGATGATATGAAATAGAGAGTGGTTGCAGCTATAAATCATTCTCTTAGGTTTTATACTATAGTTTTGGTGTTGCAGCCTAAGTACCCAGGATGGACCCATGATAATTGGATGGACATTTGAGTAATCTGTGTTAGTTTCATCCTTTTTTCAATCTACCTTAAATTATCTCACTTTAAATATGAGGGTAGGCAATCTTAAGGATTCTAGGTATCCTTAGATCTTATACAGAGCTAGTATGGGCTTTGCAACAATTAGCTAGTATCTTGAGCGATGCATCTTAAACCAGTTAAGGGCATGATAAAACAAGTAAACCATGTAGTATATCTACTTAGATTTAATTAAAAAATCATATAGTATGTGTTGTTGGTCTTTTAATTCCTGTAAGTATTATATGTGATCAAATACTTGTACTGATAACTACATAAGAATTTGTTCCTATATAGGTATATGCTCTGGTGAGCATAGGGTTGTTGTTGTTGTGAGGATCCATCATTTGGAGGACATCAATAAAATAGAGGTTGGTGATACATGTTATAGTCTTCCTTCTACTCTTATGTCTGTGTGGAGAATTTTATAGTGGTTGTATCTTATGAATTGAGATTTAGTCTTTCATGTCATGTCATGTCATGTTATATATGTTCTGTATAAGATAGGCAAACTCTTTGTGGATAAAGGTGTGACTAAGGCCATCAAACTTATATGTTCAAAGATACATGTGTTTATGGATGAATATGGAAAGGAAATTTGTGTAATATAATGTGTTATTTGACACTTTTATTCTTTGTTGTTCCTACAAGTTTGGTGATGGTGGTTGTTTTGTGTTCAACAAGTTCATTTAGTAATCTCTCTCTAATGGTGGTGAGGCATTGCATGTTTTTAGTATCAAAATCTAGGTCTGTTGAATCTATATATGCATAGGATTACTTTCTCATGTATGTTCTTACATGTTCACCATATCTACCCATTTGTTATTACTACTAATATATAATCAGACATTGTGAAGTTATGTGTGTTGGGAGTAGGCAAGAGGTAGAACCTACTAGAGGAAGAGTAACATGAGACACGGACTGGGCGTCAAATCTTGATGCCTTAAAACATGAGAACCCGTGGTTACCTGGATATCTAAGCCATGTTTGGACAGATGATTTCAATCTTTTCTCATATTTTAGCTAAGGTATGCACTCCATATTTTATGGTACCATCTCCAAACATTGAGTCTTTGAGTTTTGCAAAGACTTTTGAGAGGCTCAAACATGTTGTGCATAGAGTGCATGAGTATAGAAGATCCAAAGGATGTGCGTTTGTGGATGGTCGATATAGAGAAAGATTTAAGGTAATTTGATATCACAAAATAGGATAAGATGAAGCATGATATCTACTTGTTTGATAGAGGAGGGTAAATGGCCCTATGAGGTGTTCATGTGGATGGGGTTTAAAAGGAAGTTCAAGGTTTGATACTTCTTGTTGGTATGTATGCCTAGAGAGGCAATCATATGATGATAGTAATGTGGCATTAGATACCTAATCTGATAATAATAAAGGTAATTCTATCCATTATGTTTGTCACAATTATGAGATGATGAACAAACATAGTAGTTTTCCACAAAATGATATTACTCAATGACATATGTTTTCAGGTTGAGGACCTGAACAATGAGATCATATGTATGAGAAGAGTACATACATTATTGTTATGTCCATAGTAAGATATTACTATGGAAGAAAAATAAACAATACTAATGCATAAAGACTAGAGTGTGTGTTGACTAGTGATAGAATCTCATTAGTCATGATATGTCATATCAAGTAAAGCACACATGTACATGTTAGAAAATTGTGTGTCAAATAGATCCACCTTGAGAGTGATACATGGAATCCATGGAATGGTAGTCAAGATCATCTCTCATAGTGATAGTATGAATGCAATTCTTAGACCTAAAGTCACTACACTCATCACATGTCCTTTGATGTATTTTGACATCATTCAATGTGACCTTGAATAAGGGTTCCCATAAAATTGATGCTCAAGTGCATTGTGATACATGGGGATTGAATGTGAATGATGTAGATGGGATTAGTCCCTCCTTTAGGATATTGATATCTAGGAATCTTGATAAGCAAGACCAAGAAATATATGTCCATACTGATGTGATTCAATATGTGATATGTGAACTCACATGCATCCTAGACAATCTTCTCTAGTTCAAGTGACATGGATGGAACGATGATATGATGATGATTCTATTCCTCAAGTTAAATCCAAATATCATAGAAAAAGGAACTATATGATCATAGTAACACTAATCGTGGATTGTAAATTGAACTTGTTCTTAATATTTTCAATTTACTTGGGTATAAATGATGTGCTGCTAGAAGCCACTCATTGTTTGTGATGTCATAAGTTGGTTATGGACATTCACTGCCAATGTAATTTGGTACCTAAATGGACACACACATAGGATGAACTTGTAATAGGAGTTTACTCATGAATTATGTTTAACTTAATTGTTGAAGTGTTTAGGTATTCAATTTAAACAACTCAGTTTCAAAATTGACTGATTGGACTTTGAAGTGACTGGTTCAAGTGTTGAATTGATTGGTTGGATTGTCAGGTCAATTGGAAACAACATTGTATGAATTGCCCAAGCTAGACAAGTGAAATGTCCATTTCATGATAATAAATGACCGTTTCAAAAGTGAAACAACTGGTTCATCATCTAGATTTCCATGTTCAATGATCCATCTGATTGGATCAAGGATCAATGTTGACATCATGGTTTGCATTAACTTTGTGTTAATTCGGTTCTAAATAGGAAATTACATGAACCGATCGATTCAAGAGATGAACTGGCAGTTCATCTCTAAGCCGACTGGTTCACCATTTCTTAGCTTCTAGAAAATTTGTGAATTATGCCTCTTCAACTGCTAGGACAACTGGAAGCCCTGACCCTAACCTTTCTATAAATAGAGGGGTATTGGGGGTTCCTAAATACAATAATAAGATATGGCAATTATTATCCTCTCTGTTTTTGGTAACCAAGAGAGCCCGATCAAATCCTACCTGTAAAATGGAGGGAAAACAAGGTAGACAATTGTGCGAGAGAAAGACGGTGCTAGTACACTGATGTGTGAAGAGAAAATTCATTCCCATCGGCTTTAGTAGTGCAATGTAGAGTTCTGGGTGGTTCGCATGGAATACTATAGGGGTGAGGAGGTTGTTTTTTGTCACTAGGAGGATGAAGTCAAACTGTTGTCTGTGGTGATCAACCAAGAGGTCAATGTTGATGTTGTCCAGGTGCAACTTGAAGAAAGGTGCATGCTGCAGCAACAATAGTTCTCATTGGACTTACTCCATGACCAGGTATGACTGTTTTTACCCTCTTTCCTAGATACATTGTTGTTGATGTGATCTGCTATTTTGGGAATTAGGAATTAAATTTTTATATTTGTTGCTTTTCCATTGCCCAGATTCCCAACAATGGTATCAGAGCCACGTCAATTTATCATGTATCTGGACTTAATTCGATATGAATTGATTTATTTTATTGCATACTATGTGAATATAAAGTGATTAATGTGCATATCCCATTTAATACCACATATGATCCCAACTAATATATATATGATATGATATATATGTAATTTACACATGTCACCCTAAAGTCGATTTTGATGGTGGATGTTAGCATGGTTATGGTCAATAGCCCTAGATTTGTGTGTGCATGTTTGTGGTTGTTTATTTTGTTTATATCTCAGATTGCATATTGAGCCTCTTTGCTCCTTTCCAAATGTAAACTTAATGCTCTTCTTCATATTTCCCCTCAAATGTAACTCGAGATATTCCCTTCTATAATCTAATATGAAATAGGATAACGTCATTTACTTTGTGAGAAGATGTTCTGCACCAGACGAACTGACCAACTCAGGTGTCAAACCGAATGGCTGAAGGACAAAGGAGGCAAGATGGTAGGATGAACTGACTGGTGGCACAACCGATCAGATGGAAGAGTCTAGGCATCGCTTGAACCTGAGATCAAACAACCATTTTAAAAACCAAGTGAGCGGCCAAGAGGCAAGCTGATTAGTTCAAGTGTTGAATCAATCAACCTGGATTGGATCGAGTATGGATCTTCACCAACAACATGGTGTTACATATGATGAAGACCTTAGGTGGTACTAATTCCTTACTTCTCCAAGGAATTATAATAGTATGGCCATAACCATCGCTTGTGTATGTAGTTGCATATTTTCATTTATAGAATATAGCATGTATATGATACTTACGATAAATGTGTGGTGGTTGGATATGTATATGTATTAATATATATAATCCCTAATCTATTATGAAGCCTAAGATGCTTAAAATTAGAAACACACATGAAAAGCTTGATCGACTAAGTGTGGGCACACCAAGCGTGGTGTGTTGTCTATCTCATGCAAATTTGATGGTAGTTATGTGGTTCTACCAAGTAGGGTGCATTAGTATTGTGTTGGCTTTTGGTTCAGGATTAACTAAGTGAACTTAGTAAGATTAAGCACTTAGAAGCATGCAGATGACTATGGCAAGATTTTTTCATACCATCTATCCAAAAATTGCATGATATGTAATTGGAAAAAGTTTCCTACCTCAATAATTGGTTATGGACGCTAGCATTGGTTGGGTAATAATTCAATTGTCTTAGACCTTGGCTCACTAGAAGGTTGTACACTACAATTAGTGAGGGATGTAAATTTGAACAAAATAGTGGTACTGATAATTAATTAAATGCCTATTTCATATTGGAAAAATTATCAAATAAAATCAAAATGTTTTGACAAAGTTTCAATATTTCTTTTGTAGAATCTAATGGCAAATGCAAACATGTTATCATTGCGACAAATCCTTCATTAGGACAAGCTAAATGAAATTAAATTCCACTTTTGGATTTAGGAATTTGAGAAGTGTTCTCCCAAATGAGAAAAAGCTCTATGTCCTTGAAAGACCAGAGGTAGAGGAACCAGCTCCATATGTGCCTAAGGCTGAAATTGATGCTTACTTAAAGCATGACAATGATGTCAGAGACATCAAACACCTTGTGTTAAGTTGTATGAACTATGAGTTGTATGAACAATATGAAAATATGGACATTCTCGAGATGGTAACACATCTTAAAGAATCATGTAAAGAATAATGTATGAGTACAAAACGATAGAGGGAGATCTAGTATAGCCCCATGCGCACAATATGATTGAGCATGTGGAACATCTAGAAAGTTTGGGATTTCCTTTACGCCAAGAGTTGGCCATGGATATGATTCTACAATCATTTCCTAAATCATATAGCCAGTTTAGCAAGTGATATCACTTGACTAACTTGGCCAACTCGCTATCTGAGTTGCTTGGCATGTTGATTAATGTTTAAGAACAAATGAAGAATGACAAATATGTGATGATAATTAGTGGAAGTGAGTTTAAGGGAAAAGGCACAGTCTAGAAGAGTTTTGAGACTAAGCTAAAGTATATGTCTTCTACACTTAAGACTAAGAGAAGGGTAAGTGCAACAAGAATATGTCCTTTTCACTTAAAAGGTTAAGGAAAGGAAGTGCCACTGTTGTCACTAGCCTAGACACTTGAAAATGAACTGCCCTCTTTATATAGGGGATCTCTGGGAGAAAAAGGAGATAGAGATCTCTACTTCAAGTTCTGAGTAGAAGTAAGCTGGAAACTTTGTGGAGCAAGAGTTGCTACCACTACAGTTAGAAGTTGTCATTCATGGGCGTGTAATAGAATTTGTGAATTTTTATTATGTACTAGCCATTGATGAAAACATCATGTACCTTCCATGAACAAGAATATTATCAATAAATAGATGTTTCATTTTAAAAGATAAGATCTTATACGATGTATCATAATATATACTTCATAGTTATAAGACAAATATGTATACCACATATATTGAATGACTCGATGACTCAAACAATGAATACCTATAGCATTTTCATCTAGAGCACAAAAATGAGAAATGAATATGGAGAATTCATAATGGTGGTTGTCTAGACTATTTTGGTTGTTGAACCAATAGAGACAAGCAAGACTCATTTGTTTTTCAATATGACAGAAGAATCTTCACTAGATGTAGTGTGAGAGTGAACATTCTATTATGGCTCATACATACTAATCTGTATTACCTTTTATGAATAAATGATAAAGGTAGATACCAATACCCTATTATATTTACTGATGATACTAGTAGATATGGCAATTTGTATTAAATGAAATATGAGTATGGTCGCTTGAAGTGTTCAAGGGAATCATTAATGAAGTATGCAACTAGATTTTGTAAAAGTATTTTGATGCCTCGATATGATCGATGTTGAAATATTTTAAACCAAAAGTTTAAGGACCTTGCAAAGACCATGATAGTGCATTACAATGGATAAGGGGAATCACACCATTTTAAGTCATGGTACAATTATCGATAAATCTAGTTGATATTCCACTTTCATTTGGCACATGCTATACACCAAAAGAATATATCGTGTAAAATGGTCCAAAAAACGCCAAATGAGATATGGCATGGGAATTGTCCTGATATGTTCTTTATAAAGATTAGGATTCAAAGCTTGTCTAAAATAATAATTTCTTGAAAATCTTTGTCCACAAATCACATAAATGTTTTTTTGTTAAATATTACTTTTATATTCCAATCCGACAACAAAAGTGTTTTAGCCAAGATGGTTATATTCCAAAAGGGGAATTTAATTCCAAATGAATCAATGGGAGAAAAGTAGAACTCAAAAAGTTTGAAACAAATAAGAAAACATTGAACCTAAAGAGGTAGAATAGGAACAATAAGAATCACAAATTATTGTAGAATCTCAAGTCACTTATGTAACAGAAAACCTCATAGATATAGTACAACACACATTGAGTTTGAAATGTTATGATATCTTATAACTCAAGAAGGTGATGAGTTGATCATAGATTATGAGTCAAAAACCTAACTAGAATCTATTGAGGGACCAGAGTCAAAGAAATGGCTTAAGTCCATGAGGTCCAAGATGGAGTCCATGTACGCGAACAAGGTATGACCCCGATGCATTCTCCTAAAGGGGTAAAACCCATAGTGTGCAATTTTGATTCGAAGAAGAAGACCGACATGGATGATAGTGTAAAAACACATTAGAGAATATTGGGTGCAAAGAGTTTCAAACTAGTTCAAGGTGTTAAACATGATGAAATCCTTTACTTGTTTCCATGGTTAAATTCATGAAGATAATGCTTGCTATTACAGCTTAATGTGACTATGAGATTTGGAAAAATGGATGTGAAAACTACATTACTTAACTAAAATATTGTATAGGATGTGATTGTGACACAACCTAAAGGTATTATAAATCCATTAATGCAAATAAAGTTCGTAAGCTACAAAGGTCAATCTTTGGGTTGAAGCAAGCATCTCAGAGATGGAATCTTCAATTTGACATAATAGTCAAAGAGTTTGACTTGAGTAAGAATGAAGATGAAATCTATGATTACAAAAGATTTTGTGGGAGAATGTTTATATTCCACATAATTGTGGGAATAATATACTTACACTGCAAATGTTAAAACCAAGAAATAAAAGTAACTTTTCTATGAAGGATTTAGGAAAAGTATAGTATGTGATAGAAATTGAGATCTATAGATGGATCTAGAAAGCTTCTCTACCTAAGAGAGAGCACATGCATTGGTAAGATGTTGAAGGGGTTCAGCATGCAAGACACAATGGGAGAAAAATCATTCCATGTTCCATGGGATTGGCCTCTCAAGAGCCATCTGTCCCAGTTCTTGTGAAGAATGGGAAAGCATGAGTGAGATGCAATATGCATTCACAATTGGATAAATCATGTATGAAATCCTATGTATGCATCTCGTTATCTCGTATGCACTGGACATGATGAGAGGATATGTACTCATCTAGTTGTCTCATATGTATTGGACATGACGAGTGGGTATCTGCTAGATCCTAATGGACGTCACTAGACTACTAATAAGAACATCCTAAATTACTTGAGAAACACTAAAAGGATCCGTTCCTTGTTTTGGTAATAAAGAAGAGTTGGGTGTAAAGGGTTACACCAAAATAAGATTCCAAAAATGAAAAATAAATTAATGATTATAATATAAATTTGTGTTTCACTTTAAAATGAGAACTACAAGTTGAGCAAGTTCCATGTGAAAGATAGTTATTTAATTCTACAATAGAATTTGAGCATCTTGGTATTATGATAAGAACAAAGGATATTGTTTGGTTCTAGAAGTGCATATAGGTGAACTTATAGGAGGTTATGACCATTAATGACACAGTAGAGATACTATGACAACAATGGAGTTACTAGTCAAGCTAGGAATATCATATTTCATACTATGGAACTTACATCTCATACGAGAACTCGTACACTGAGGAAATGTGGAACTTGCAAAATACCAACTAGAAGCAAATGTTGCTAACTCATTATGAAAGCATTTTAGTAAAAACATGATGGACATGTTTTAGATCACTTAAAATAAGGTTTGTGGGTGATTGGCTCTAAGTGCATGTGAGAGTCTATTGTTATGTACTCCTAGAGAGACAATCCTAAGATTATTACAAAGTGTTATTAGATGTCTGATTTGATATTAATAAAGGTAATTTTTTCCATTATATTTGTCTCAATCATGAGATGATGACACAGTCATAGTAGATTTCTAAATAATGATGTGACCCAATGACATATGTCTTCAGGTTGAGGGCCTAACAATGAGATCATGTGTATGATAAGAGTACATGCATTCTTGTTATTCCCTAGTCAGATATTATTGTGGAAAAAAGTAGACAATAGTAATACATAAAGACTAGAGAGTGTGTTGACTGATGATAGAGTATCATTAGTTATGATATGTGATATCAAGTTAAGCATATAGGTACATGTTACAGAACAGTGTGTCAAGCAGATCTACCTTTAGAGTGATACATGGATACCATGTAATGGTAGTGATAATCAAATCCCAGAATGATGGTGGTGATTGCAGTTCTTAGACCAGAAGTAATTGCACTCATCACATGTCATTTAATGTATTTTGACATCATCCAATGTGACCTTGAATAAGGGTTGTCATAAAGGTGATTCTTAGGTGCATTGTGACACATGGGGACTGAGTGTGAGTGATATAGATGGGATTTATCCCTCCTATAGGAGATTGATATCCAGACCTCCTGATAAGTGACCGACCTAAATCGTGCGTCCAAAAGGAGCGGATTTGAAGTAGTCGGACTTTTAAATTTACCCGACTCTTAGGCCCCTGCAACGATGACGGGGTTCGAAGTAGCAATCGAGGTCGAATCACAGGGACAAGGGTGGTAGTGTTAAGAACACGGAATCAACACATTACACTTCGGTAAAATCAAGGTGAGGATAAAGTTTCCAAAGGGAACAACAGGCGAAAGATCGATAAAATAAAAGAAAACTATATCCAACTGGAGTTACAAGGAAAATTAAGGTTTTTGGCATTTAGCAGTTTTTAGGGTTTTAGCGCAACAGAAATAGAGGAGATAACACTATTGCCTTAGTAAGGAACGAAGGAGGAGAAATTCAGTAAAACAAGTGGCAACAGGAACATCCAGTACCCCTTCTCTCAAAGAGGGTACCTCTAACTAAGCACCAACACCTCTCTCAAGGTTGTTGTACTCGAGTTAGAGTGGAAAGATAACTGAAGTGACTCCGATCATGGGTACTCTCATACTCCCTGATTAGACCAAACACTAGAGCCACAACACCTCTCTCGAGGTTGCTGCAGCGGGAAACACGATTCGATAGCTAGTCAAAACATGATCCAAGCATACAAGCTAGAGTTCGTATGCTAAACGAAGTAATCATCCAACAAAAAGGAACCAAACATAAAGCAACAGACATATCAACTCATCTAATTCCATTAGCATAATCATTATCTAAAAAGGTTTGGTTACATTGCATAAGTAAAGAAAGTAAATGACTGAAAAAGGAAAGATAGGTATCATCTCCTTGATTTAGGAGATCGACAAGTAGCAGCGGATCCCTTAGGTCCCTCTAGCCCGATACTGGGTGGGAGCCTCGCCTGATATGCCTGTGTCAGGCGGTGTCCCCTGTCGGGCAACACGCCATGACGGGCTGACGTATTGTTCAAGGCACTCATGCCTGATATGGCCGTGTCGGGATGCCACCCTCTCAGGCGACACACCGTAACGGTTGATTTGTATCGGGCTCGGTATCGTGTCGGGCTAGAGACCACTTAGAGTATCGGGTTCCTCATATCGGGTGGCCGTTCTGGTCGATATCGGGCTGCTACGGTGACCCGGACGGATTCTAAGTGAACCATTCCCGCCGTCTCGGGTTGGGAAAGTGCTCACCTAGTATCGCCCGGTACACCTCTAGGACGCAACACGCTAGCTCCAGGTGCTTTCCAAAGTTAGCTTTCGTGAGATTCTGACCCGTCCCATTGGAGTCCTGTAGTTTCTATTTATAGGCAGCGGTTGGAAGAGGTTGCAGTCCTCTGGGTGCCACATGTCCTCTATTGGCTCCATTAGCACAGCTCCAGGGACGCTCAGCGTGCGTGTCGCCCGGCACAGCGGGTGTCGGTCAGCAAGCATATCAGGTATCGTGATGGGTGAGCATCTGTCGGTGGGTGGCTTGTATCGTGCGACACGCTTCAGTAGTCGTGGCGAGTACAACTCCCTGTCGGGTAAGTGGTGTGTCGCCCGTCAGAGCCTTTTTGCGCGGCACACCCGTGTCGTGCAACATCTGTATCGGGCTGCTGGTGGTGGGAAGTGAGTGTGTCAGCCGACTGGTAGGAAGGCCGATGTAGGTAAAACGTGTTCATGGACTGGGATGGGCTTTTTGCTGATAAAAGAGTGGAAAAATGAGGAAAAACCTGCAAAAGATGATAAAAATGGAATAAGAGCGTAGCGTGGCCTGTTTATTCAAAAACATGACAAAAAGGAGAGGAAAATAGTTTAAAAGGGCAGTTTTGACAACGAAATAAAGGCCATAAACATCACAAAATTTGGTGTTATCGACTCCCCCAAACTTAGCATTTTGATTATCCTCAATCAATTTTAAAACTTTGTTTGTAATGCTTATTCTTAACCAATATAGTTTTCAGACAAAGGGTTTGAGTGAGAATTGAGATGTCTTAAGGAGAATACTTCCAGACCACGAACAACAAACTTTACTTTTCCTGCCTTATTTAAGCAAAGAATTTCTCCACAGCTTCGGCGAGATTTGGGTGCATGATTTTGAAGTTAGCTTTCACATCAAACAACTTTTGGGAACAGAAAGTTGTGTGTATGGGTAGGCTTAAGGCTTTTTGGGTTTTTCTTATTTCCCATCAGTCCATCCAGCTACGGGTCCATTAGCAGGTGAGTGGTCCCTGCAGTCCAAGCCAATTGGCTTTAGAGCAGTGATTTCACATCCTACGTACCACTGCCCCGGATCTATCATGCCTAAAGATGGGTACTTTTTGGAAAACAAAGTGTGTATACATTTTTTTTTCATTTGGCACAACTCTCATGCTTTTATTCACTCTCATAAGGCTATTCTCTCTTTTTGGGATTTTGTTGGGTAAGGGAAAACAAGAGAAATTTTCATTGCTTGGCCACTTTTTCCTTCTGCATACACGTCTCTTAGCTGTTGTGAGATTATTTTTCGAAATTTTTGGCGTGGAAAGTCATAGTGTTACGACCTCACATGCCGATAACCCCCAATTAAGGGAGACCAAGAGGTCAAAGCCGCACCCATAACTTCTGGATCAAAGGTTCGACAATTAACCAAGAACAATTATTAAATTTTAGCATACTAAACTGAAAAGCTGTAAGAAAATAAACTTTAGCATACCTTTTTGAAAAATTTAGATCTCTAAACTTCTATCCACTTAGGTATTCTACTCTAACTAATCCTCCTTGTATTTTACTTTGTGTATTTCGCAATATGACAATTTACTGTTTGTCCTTTTGGCTTGAACCTAAAACACCGACAAACAAAATGTCGGTCAACTGAAGCTGGTATGTGGGCAAAACAATAATTATGTAAATACGTTAACAATGTAATCATTCAATTAATCATTTAACAACCAAGATTACAATTTAGATATAACTCCGCGATCCAAGAGTACCCTATCCTCTTTGTTGTCCCCATTAAACCCCTCATGATCCATCTATAGGTGAACCAATTTCTAGGGTTGAGTCACATGGCACTACTCATAAGTAGCCCCACTCCTTAACTCATGGCAGGCTAATGAGTCTCATGGAACTACACGTAGGTAGCCCAGTGTCTAACTCTCGGTAACCTAGACCTTGCTCTAGGATTACCCTTTTTTTTAGCCTTTTCAAAGCAATAGAGGTGGACCTAGATTTAGTCAGTTATATACGCACATTTATAGTGATAATCATAGTCACTTTATAGTTGCATGAAATAAATAAACATCCAATAGTTATTTTCAAGCAATCGATTAAAACTTCAGGAATCGCCGTGAAACTAGAGTGATTATTCATAAGCATAACCACATACCTTTGATTGCAGATATGAGACAGAATTAACCAGAATAGAGAAATCCCATTCAAGCAACCAAATATACACGGAATCCTGAAATAAATATACCAATTTCCTTTTATTAGTATTTATCCAATATCATCATATTCCTTAGGATTTCTATTCCAATTTTAGGGTTTCCTTGGAAATTAGGTTTCACTTCATTTACTATTTTAAACCCTATTTCTATTCAATTACTTACAAACCCTAATTTCGGATTAAAGGCACACTTTAAACATTAATTAAACCCATTATGCCTCTTTCATATTAAAGCTACTATTCTTATCCTTTTAATCCATGACAATATCATTATGAGCATTTATCATTATTTCATAGTTCATTATGGTCTAATACACAAATGAACTATATATATCATTAAATCCACCTTTTATTCATTGGAAAAACCCTAATTATTATATTAAGGGTATATATTCATAATAAAGGTCTTTTATATACAAATAACTCAGAACCATCATTAAACAATCACATTTTCAAATTAAATATGATTTTATCTTCTTTTACCCTAAATTAGGGTTTCTAAATTATTTAATCATTCTCATATGAGGTAAAACCCTAAATCATGCAATTCTACATCTAGATCAGATTTGAATCTAACATTATCATTCAACAGGTTATTAACACTTCAATGAACCCATTAAGCATTTTAGATTCAACCTTTAATCACAAATAGGGTTTTTAACTTTACTTTAATGCACCTTTCATTAACTTATAGTACTTTTGCAATTAGGAACGGAATCTATCTTTAATACTATTTTTATTGGATTTCTCTCGTTCTCCTGATCAAAATTCATATATTACTTGTATTTATCCGAGCTACGGTCTATTAGATATGATTTTAACAAAATCACTTACTTCTGGCCAATCCAGGAGTGCCACGTGGCTGTTTCCATGCATTGTTGCTCGACGACTTTGCAAAAATAACATAATTCCATTTTTGCCCCCGCGTAAGTCAGTTGGTCTTCAGCCCGCGGAGGGGTAGATCCGTCCAAACGTCGAAGGTCGTCTTCAACCTTCAGAGGGCGCGATTCAGCCGCCCTAGCCGTGCTTTGCGTGGCTATTCTCTTACTCCTCGGACCTCGATCGCCCTCAACAACTGCCGCACTGACTCCGCCTTGCTCCCACACACCTAATGGTGCTCCTGGTACGCGGCTGGTCAGCCGGAAACGTCTCCAGCAGGTCCGCCGCCATGGAAGACTTGTAGACATCCTACGGCGCTCCGCAGGTGCTAGACCTAAGGGATGATGGTCGATCTCCTTTCCCAAGGACTTGGGATCATCGTGCCCCCATCAAGCTCCTGTCTAAAGCTCCACATCGCTCTAGGTTGCACTAACTCCCATGGTTAGGGTTTTGCGTGCAAGAAACAAGAAGAAGAAGGAGGAGAAGAAGAGAGGGTTATGTGAAACTCCTCTAGAATTGTTCTTGGCTCTACCCCTTATATAGGGGAGAGCACCCAAGCCTCAAGACGTTCATATAAGAGGGAACAAGTTCCTTTCTTAATAGGAAACAACTTCCCTTACTTAAGAAGAAAATCTTCTCTCTCTCCCTCATCCCTTTGATATATCTTTTCTTGAATTATTAGGATTTCGAAAATTACCACTTTTATCTTCCTTGTACTAGCCTTTTATGTATTGGCACAGAATTTCTATCTTCTTTTAATAGAAATAACTTCCTTTTTTGCAATGCCACCAAAATCATTAATAATGTATCCTATTATCTTTTATTTTGCAAATTTTGGTATTTTCTCTTTCTTTCCTCTTTATTGGGTCTCCTTGGATCCCAAGACATTCCATTATTTCGAAATTCTTTTTATTGGATACTTATTATCCTTCTAGATGCATCATTATGCATTATTTCACATTATCTTGTTTATTTCTCATTAAAATATCTCTTTTTGAGGATTTCTTTTTATTTCTCTTTTATTTTCCTCATTGGCATTCCTTTTAATATTAGCAACCTCATGGATATGAAATTTCCCCAAGAAATCTCATTTATGCCTCTTTCCACTCATTTTCCACATTTTATCATTATTTTCAATTTATTTCTTAATAAAGAAATACTTAATTAATCTTTTCTTTTCTTATTGCTTTATTTTTGCAATCTTGGACTCCTTGGTACCCAAGGAACCCAAGAGGCACGAAATCCTCTTTGGATTTTCCTTCTAGAGGTTTCTACATATTTCTTTTCTTAAAAATTCAATTATATATTTACTAATTGAATTTCCTTGTTATTTGGGCCCAATAGCCAATAAAGCCCACAACACAATCATCAAAGCTATTGTAAACGAAATCCATTTATTTGAAGCAAATTATATCATTATTTGTTCAAATATCTTTAATATGAGAAATTACATTTCTCACCAAATGAACCCATAATTTGGGGTTGTAACATCCTTCCCCTCTTATAGGAATTTTGTCCTAAAAATTCTATCAAACAAACAAACAATTCAGGATAAGACTTTTCCATGTTCATCATTGTCCCCTATGTGGCTTTACCGTACTCATGGCGTTTCCAAAGAACCTTTATCATCACATATTCTTTTCTCTGAGTTCTTTCATCCTGGCATCTATAAACTGCACAGGTGACTCAGGGCATTTCAGCCTCCCTTGGGGCTCACTAGGTTCATTGCTCAGCACATGGTCGGGTCACCTCACATAGTGCTCTAAATTGGACACATGGAACACATCCCACATTACTTTATCCTGAGGGGTAAGGTCAATCTTAACCTTCTCCACCAAACCATATCAAAAGAACCCATGCATCGGGGACTCAGCTCTCTTAGCTATAACTTAGAGGGGTCAGATTTTCACATATTCTCCCACAATAACTTGTATGTCAGTCTACTTTGCATCTGCTCATGACTCCCATCATCTCTAGTCTCCTTTCAACCCTTGAACAATCAAAGTGACTTCATCTACACGCACTGTGGCCCTTTTCTAACCATCACGTGGTCCTTTCACCAACATCACCTTACTGAAGTGGTGACCGACACAACCTCTCTTACAGAGATTCTTTAAATCCCAATAATGGCTATGGTGGTTATCTTCACATCTTTTATAGGACAAGAACTGTCTCTAGCTATCACCCTAAACGAGCACATATGTTCTCATCAAACCCTTTTAGTCTGGATCATACTAACCATTAGTTAGGGGTGATAAACTATACCAACATCAAGTTCCTCATGGACCTACTTCCACCTTTTGGAAGGGAACCTTTAGGTCAAACTCAAGAACCTTTGGACTCACTTCATGGTTTACTTGAACCATATCTCTCATGGGTAGTTCAACCAGATCTGTCCCTTGACAGAACTCTTTCTTTTTCATGTCATCTAGGTAACACAATCTACCATAACCCATATTGCATCTCGACCTTCCTTGGTCTAGGGAAGACCTATCACAACATCCATAGTGATGAACTCCCATTCCCTCTCAGGGACTCTTTTTTCCTGTATATCGATACACTGCGTTATTGGGGTTCGTCCTTTACCTCCTGGCTTGCATGGCCATATACCACCTGCAACTTCATCTTAAGCATCCAAAGTGCTATTGCCATTTACCACGGTGTATGGTGATCTTCAATCATGATTTCCTATATGTCATGATTCCTCAAGATCAATTCCTCCGAAACCCTAAACCACTCTAGTCGGGGTTTCATCACCTTCTTTTCCAAAGAAGTGCATCTGAGGTTCTACCACCATCCTTTCATTGCATCAAGGACTAGACTGGCTAACAAAACAACCCTTAACTTTTCAACATATCTTGTTACATCTGAGTGTTATCCAACCACCTCTCCTTTTAAAACATAGGGTTAGCCAAACAACTTCTTATAACTACTAGTAAAACAAGTCAGATGTATCTCAACCAGAACATCCATTACCACTTCACATCCTTAGGTATTAGGTAATGTTGAAGACATACACTTCCATGTATTTCACTTATCATCTCACCTCAAAATCTATGTCTATCTTCATCGAGAACACTTTGAGCTCATTCTTCTGGTTTTCGAACTCAACCTGGCATAACTCATAGCTCATGGTAAAAACATCCGTATAAGATGACTACCTTATTTTTCTTTAGCGTTTGCAAACCATTCGTGTATCATTCACTTCACCAGGGTATGTTATCTTCTCTGTCCTCATACTTCATAGCAACGTTCCAACTCACATCATCTTTTATCCTTGGTGTATGGCATGCATACTGTCCTATCTCTCACTCCCATAACAAGAGGAAATAAGCATTTGGATGCAGTCCAAATACAGAGTTCTTCCTATTCCAAAAGTAGAGATGGCACATCCCACCTTGCCAGTACACCTTTAAATCTAAGTTGAAACGTGTTGTTTATGCTTCTATATTACAACCATCTTGATATCCAAGTTACCTCCATGGAAAATTGGTTTCGAACCTACTTGGGTCACCTCACAATCCTTGGTCATCTCCTCTAGGTCTATAGGGTGTCAACACTTTTGAGGTCATCCCTCTTCCCTCATGCATCAAGAGAGTGCCCTACTCATCTGCCCTTTTGGGTCCCATGAGTTCATGAAGGTGATCAATCTCCTAACCCATGGCCCTCAGACAATGATAGTTGTTACCTCCCGACCCTATGGTCATGTGTAACTGGGGAATTAGGCAACTCCTACTTTCATCGGTCTTATCCCTACCTGACCCTAGGATAGACTTAGGATTCTCCATTTATAGTACATGTCCAACTTAGAATCTTGTCCAAGACTTCATCATCTCTCTTTGTATACATGGGCTTACATCCATCCTTTCATAGGGGTCATGGTGACCTGCCTACCTTGGTCAGGCCTTTTACTGGCTACCTCCATGGTAACACATCCACATGCACTTATAGATGGATATCTATGGGTCTGCAGGTTCATTCTCATACCATGTACTTTTCACTTAGCTTCTCAAGATCCTATGAGACCTCTTTAGGTTTCCTCAACACCCACAAAACTGATATACACCCGACCAAAGGGGCCCCTCTTCCAGGATGGGAGGAAAACTATCTCTTGACAACAAGGTCACAAAAGCTCTTAGGTCTAGGGTTTACATCCACATGAGCCTACTTAACCCTAGCAAGCTATTAAGGGACAAGCAGATCACCTACTGAACCATGCTAAGTCATACTTGTCCTCTTTCCTCGATGTTGGATCAAGATCATACTTTCCTTTATCATCAACCTAGTTGGGAGGGGTTCATCAAACATACCTTAAACTTACGGGGTTTCTCTTTCCTCTCAACATCAGAGGTACCATGCTCGCTTCTATAGGAACTCCACTCTCATCATGAGAATTAGGTACACCACTTCCCCTCTTAGGCCTAGGAACCCTAGGTTCACTTGTAGGTGTCCAACTACATGCTCTATCTCTTAACCACGAACCAAACATGTAACGGGTATGACATACACTTCCTGTCATCTTTTCCCCTGATCAACACTTTAAAGTTGAGTCCTCCTCAAGGACAATAAAAAAGGTACAAGGCCTCATAACTTGTTACTATACCTCTCCAGGTCTAAGGAACTCTTCTTCTCATCTATACCATAGGTATAGAGGTACCAGCAGACTCATCCTCTCTCTAGGGTTTGGTTCTTCTCATGGCAACCAGGACATCAACAACCCCTAGGGATCAAGCATGTGGCGACTACTGTCATCCACTTAGGTCGCATCATCCTCGACTCCCCACTGTTCCTCATATCTCAGGGTCTAGGTTTATGACCTTCTTGCTTGGTGTCCTGCTCTCTCTCTAACCCTGACCATTAGAGGTCCTCTCTTCATGAAGGATCAACCTAAAAAACATGCCCTAACCTGGATGAAGCCTATGTTTAACTTATGTTCACTCAAGGTTATTCATAGTTCTTTATGCTTATTTCATAGGCCATCCTTCCTACTCTCTCGGTCAGGGTTTCAACCTATTGCTCACATTACTAACGTACCCATGGTGCATACTATGCCCTATTCACATAAGCCCATAGGGCCTCTACAGGTCCTCCACTAACATCATTATCGAAGGAACTATCCTTTACCCTAACATGCACGACCTTTCCCAGGGTTGGGTTGCCAAAGGTGCTAGGTCACCCATGGATCATATGGCATCCCAAAGGCATGTCCTTCCTAACACCTAGTCTACCAAGGCATCTAGCTATGCCTCTCTAACCTTCACTTAGGGTTAGGATTAACATCATCCTCAGAGGATGTGCCAGGTCTCTACTTGCAATGGAGATCTCTATCTCCAAGACTAACTTATCCTCCTGACAAGAAGGTCTAGCTTCATGTCTTTTCTGAGGACATGAAAACTTATGTCATACGACCTAAGCATGTATCTAGCCTTTAATTTTCACTTAATCTATTAAACTTATGTCCATAACATCTTATTTACATGCTTTTCATTAATTTGATGGAGGATTCCTTAGACCTTATTAATCTTACCCATACCTTAAGAAGGTGAGGAAAAGAGGGGAAACCCTAATCCTTAAGGTCCTTAATAGAATTCATGATGAGAAGGGATGAATAAGATGAGAAATCCCTAAAGGTATCTTATTTTGATTCATACCCTAAGACTTTGGCCAGGCAGTCACACAGATCCGGAAGTCCTCGTATTCTGACTAGCGGTACGAAGGAAAATATTGCCAGCCCTCAGTCGTGATCCTTTTCTAGACACATCCATCTTTCAGATAATCCTCTAATAACTCCCTTGGGTTCCATGGAGTTTGTAAAATTTAATAATAATTAATGGTTAAATGAGGAACCTACACTTTGATACCAAATGTTATGACCCCACCTCCCGATAACCCCCAATTAAGGGAGACCGAGAGGTCGAAGCCGCACCCATAACTTCCGGATCAAAGGTTTGGCAATTAACCAAGAACAATTATTAAATTTTAGCATACTAAACTGAAAAGTTGTAAGAAAATAAACTTTAGCATACCTTTTTGAAAACTTGGATCTCTAAACTTCTATCCACTTAGGTATTCCACTCTAACTAATCCTCCTTGTATTTTACTTCGTGTATTTTGCAATATGACAATTTACTGTTTGTCCTTTTGGCTTGAACCTAAAACACCGACAAACAAAATGTCGGTCAGCCGAAGCTGGTATGTGGGGGAAACAATAATTATGTAAATATGTTAACAATGTAATCATTCAATTAATCATTTAACAACCAAGATTACATTTTAGATTTAACTTCGCAATCCAAGAGTACCCTATCCTCTATGTTGTCCCCATTAAATCCCTCATGATCCACCTATAGGTGAACCAATTTCTAGGGTTGAGTCACATGGCACTACTCATAAGTAGCCCCACTCCTTAACTCATGGCAGGCTAATGAGTCTCATGGCACTACATGTAGGTAGCCTAGTTTCTAACTCTCGGTAACCTAGACCTTGCTCTAGGATTACCCCTTTTTTTTAGCCTTTTCAAAGCAATAGAGGTGGACCCGGATCTAGTCAGTTATATACACACATTTATAGTGATAATCATAGTCACTTTATAGTTGCATGAAATAAATAAACATCCAATAGTTATTTTCAAGCAACTGATTAAAACTTCAAGAATCACCATGAAACTAGAGCGATTATTCATAAGCGTAACCACATACCTTTGATTGTAGATATGAGACAGAATTAACCAGAATAGAGAAATCTCATTCAAGCAACCAAATATACATGGAATCCTGAAATAAATATACCAATTTCCTTTTATTAGTATTTATCCAATATCATCATATTCCTTAGGATTTCTATTCCAATTTTAGGGTTTCCTTGGAAATTAGGGTTTCACTTCATTTACTATTTTAAACCCTATTTCTATTCAATTACTTACAAACCCTAATTTCAGATTAAAGACACACTTTAAACATTAATTAAACCCATTATGCCTCTTTTACATTAAAGCTACTATTCTTATCCTTTTAATCCATGACAAGATCATTATGAGCATTTATCATTATTTCATAGTTCATTATGGTCTAATACACAAATGAACTATATATATCATTAAATCCACCTTTTATTCATTGGAAAAACCCTAATTATTATATTAAGGGTATTTATTCATAATTAAGGTCTTTTATATACAAATAACTCAGAACCATCATTAAACAATCACATTTTCAAATTAAATATGATTTTATCTTCTTTTACCCTAAATTAGGGTTTCTAAATTATTTAATCATTCTCATATGAGGTAAAACCCTAAATCATGCAATTCTACATCTAGATCAGATTTAAATCTAACATTATCATTCAATATGTTATTAACACTTCAATTAACCAATTAAGCATTTTAGATTCAACCTTTAATCACAAATAGGGTTTTTAACTTTACTTTAATGCACCTTTCATTAACTTATAGTACTATTGCAATTAGGAACGGAATCTATCTTTAATACCATTTTTATTGGATTCCTCTCATTCTCCTGATCAAAATTCATATATTACTTGTATTTATCCGAGCTACGGTCTATTAGATATGATTTTAACAAAATCACTTACTTCGGGCCAATCCAGGAGCGCCACGTAGCTCTTTCCATGCATTGTTGCTCGACGGCTTTGCAAACATAACATAATTCCATTTTTGCCCCCACGTAAGTCAGTTGGTCTTCACCCCACGGAGGGGTAGATCCGTCCAAACGTCAAAGGTCGTCTTCAACCTTCATAGGGCGCGATTCAGCTGCCCTAGCCGTGCTTTGTGTGGCTATTCTCTTGCTCCTCGGACCTCAATCGCCCTCAACAACTGCCGCACTGACTATGCCATGCTCCCACGCACCTAATGGTGCTCCTGGTACATGGCTGGTTGGTCGGAAATGTCCCCAGCAGGTCCATCGCCATGGCTGACCTGCAGACATCCTACGGCACTACGTAGGTGCTAGACCTAAGGGAGGATGGTCGATCTCCTTTCCCAAGGACTTGGGATCATCATGCCCCCATCAAGCTCCTGTCTAAAGCTCCACATCGCTCTAGGTTGCACTAACTCCCATGGTTAGGGTTTTGCGTGCAAGAAACAAGAAGAAGAAGGAGGAGGAGAGGAGAGGGTTACTTGAAACTCCTTTAGAATTGTTCCTGGCTCTACCCCTTATATAGGGGAGAGCACTCAAGCCTCAAGACGTTCATATAAGAGGGAACAAGTTCCTTTCCTAATAGGAAACAACTTCCCTTACTTAAGAAGCAAATCTTCTTTCTCTCCCTCATCACTTTGATATATCTTTTCTTGAATTATTAGGATTTCAAAATTACCACTTTTATCTTCCTTGTACTTGCCTTTTATGTATTGGCACGAAATTTCTATCTTCTTTTAATAGAAATAACTTCCTTTTTCGCAATGCCACCAAAATCATTAATAATGTATCCTATTATCTTTTATTTTGCAAATTTTGGTATTTTCTCTTTCTTTCCTCTTTATTGGGTCTCCTTGGATCCCAAGACATTCCATTATTCCGAAATTCTTTTTATTGGATACTCATTATCCTTCTAGATGCATCATTATGCATTATTTCACATTATCTTGTTTATTTCTCATTAAAATATCTCTTTTTGAGGATTTCTTTTTATTTCTCTTTTATTTTCCTCATTGGCATTCCTTTTAATATTAGTAACCTCATGAATACAAAATTTCCCCAAGAAATCTCATTTATGCCTCTTTCCACTCATTTTCCACATTTTATCATTATTTTCAATTTATTTCTTAATAAAGAAATACTTAATTAATATTTTCTTTTCTTATTGCTTTCTTTTTGCAATCATGGACTCCTTGGTACCCAAGGAACCCAAGAGGCACGAAATCCTCTTTGGATTTGCCTTCTAGAGGTTTCTACATATTTCTTTTCTTAAAAATTCAATTATCCATTTACTAATTGAATTGCCTTGTTATTTGGGCCCAATAGCCAATAAAGCCCACAACACAATCATCAAAGCTATTGTAAACGAAATCCATTTATTTGAAGCAAATTATATCATTATTTGTTCAAATATCTTTAATATGAGAAATTACATTTCTCACCAAATGAACCCATAATTTGGGGTTGTAACACATAGTCTTTTGCTTGTTTGAGGCTGCATTTTTGAAAAGACATAGCAAAACATGCACCTCTTTAGACATAGAGAAAACAAAATGGATAGAAATCGTATCAGGTTTTTACTATAAAGTGTCTTTGTACATATGTATAGAGACAAAATAAGAAAAAAAATTGTATGAGGCATGTTTATGTATATGTACACATGTTATATAAAAGGAACAAAAAGAACAAAAGAGGTGAAGTTCGAAGGACTTTTAGTACCTCCCTCACTAGTACATAGAATCCCCCCCAAACTTACTCCACACTCTATCCCAGAGTTGTGAAGTAGATCAGGTAGGGTAATGTTTACTCAGTGAGGGTTAGCTGGTGAGCATGCCTTTGCCAGATAGAAGCTCCCACACATATTCTACGTGTTTCCCATGGTAGTCGATGTGGTGGAGCTGGTCAGGCATCTCTTTATTTGATGTGCATTCCAGCATGAAGATGTCGCAGTCATTGGATAAAGGAATTTGTTGTGGACTGCGGTGGTAGAACTGAAGCTCGTGCCATTTTCTAGCTGCTGTCTCCAGGAATGGTTGTATCAACGCCACCACCTCGTCATAGTATTTTCATAATAAGTGCTGGAGGGGTGTCAACGCTGTCGATGTACACTGTACCAGATGGTCTTTGTTGCTGTCCGAGCTGTTGTAGAAGATTCCTGCTCATTGTCGAGTGTACATAGTTAGGAGCATCCAGTGGTTGTAGTGCATGATAGGTAGGAAGATGATGCGTGGAACTCTGCACTACAACTCTTCCAGAAATGATTGTTTCGCTCCTGATTCATCGGCTAGGCAGATGTCGTTGAACAACATTGGATGGGAAATGTATGCATGTTCAAACCTTTTCTGTATTATTTGGATGTAGGCGGCCGCCACTGATATCACCAGACATCCTCCTTCTTTTACCATGTCCCTCAAATCGTCGACTGGGACTATGACACTACTTGCCTCATAGATGACGTCTGTGGGGGTAGAGTCGGCTAACTTCAGAAGAACTTCATTGACAAGTTCCTGTGTGAGCATAGAACACGAGAAACGGACGAAGTTGTGGATCATTTCTTATGAAGTTTCGGGCGAAGTGGGGTATTCCATTATGCATACTTCTCACAGGGTTTCTAACCGCTTGCCTGCCCCATAGGTGTCTACTTCTATCTTGACTTCTACTTCTGGAGTGTTGCTGGGTTGTGATGATTCGTCTGCTTTGTCACTATCCAGCAGCTTGTCCAGTACTCCTGCATCTTGGAAGTAGCGCTTGTCTTTGATCAGCGTTAGAGAGTAGGTGCTCCTGAGTTGAAAGAAGTCTTGGCCTTGGAGGTGCCTTATATTTCCAAATATGTTGAGCAGCTCCATGGTGCGCAAGACAACAAGTGTGCTATTCCCACTTCCTAATTCAGCTTGGATGGGGAAGTCTCGGATAGAGAAGAAGTTCCAAACGCCGTTGTGGCATTGGACTCCTTGCTTGATAGCTCAGAGAAGATGCATCGGTAGAAGCCTACGATGTTTATCTTCTGGGCGACAGAAGATAAGTCCTGAGCATGGCACCTCCTCATTGCAACATTTGAACAACTGGAAATCATGGTTCCGGAGGTCTACCATGCATAGGAACCAATTGTTGCGGTGCTTGTATGGGGCCAACACAAGGTTCGTGTTGTGTTCTTCAATATGTCGCAGCATGTTGGCCACCACGATGGAGTATGTTACTCCCATCATTAATCTTCTCGCCAAGGTCGGGGTGGCATTGTACATCGTCTGCCGACCTGTCCTGGTGCTGATGTTCTCGATGATTGCACCCTCCAGGACCCTAAACAGCTTTTTCCCAACGACGGCTGGGGAGCGGAATAAGCTTCTAAGTGTTCCCCATTGTACTGAAAAGTAGTCGTCGCTTCATATTTCTTCTTCTTCGTCAGCCTGTGACCTCAGGACCTTATTCAACAGCTTCTGGTCCCTGATCGATAGGTATCCGATGGCTCTGATGGCCCTTCTATCGAAGTATGCCATCTCAAAGGAATGTATCTCTGACGGCATAGAGAATTCATCCACCGTCGAGCTTTTTCCTCTGGGGGGT
Organism: Alisma plantago-aquatica; assembly: GCA_963693085.1. Classification (NCBI taxonomy): domain Eukaryota; kingdom Viridiplantae; phylum Streptophyta; class Magnoliopsida; order Alismatales; family Alismataceae; genus Alisma; species Alisma plantago-aquatica. Next base: position 754,027,962 of record OY856413.1, read on the forward strand.
GTCTTTAGTTGGCAGCTTCAATGTCCCCCTCCATCTCCCTCCGACTCATCAGAAGAATCCTCCCTGATGCTGACTGATTTGTCATTATCTTCAGCTTCATCAAAGGAGGCGGAGGGAGCCAAGTCATCTATGCCTCGGGAGCTCTCCTCTCTCACTGGAGACCCGTCGGCAGTCCTGTGTGTCGTCTCTTTGTCGGGCATTGTAGAAGGCCCGCTTGAAGAAGATGACGCACCAAAAGTCGAAGGTGCGGATGAGGAGGGCGCAGAGCCTGATCCTGGGGGTGACGGAGACCTTCTTGGCTGCCTTGGGCGCGTATGGTTGTCCCCCCTATTCAACCTCTCCTCAATCATGCCAAGGCACTGGAGGGCCTGCTGTAGCGTGGCGTTGAGTGCCTCTAGTTGGCTGAGAAGACCAACTAGAGTCAACAGCTGCCGCTCCTGGATGTTTAGTCTCTGCCGGAAGATAGAAAACTTGTGGGTTAGAGAAGTAAAAGTACCAGAGTGGCTTTCTGTTACCTCCCGCAAGTTATTGAGTTTTTGCCCCAGCATCTATCTGAGCGACGGAGGGTTCCTGCAGATCTCCCTCTCATCCTCGCGATACTCCCTCCCGCATGAAAATCTACCCGACAAGTGTGCCGCCTCACTCAGGGTAGTGTCAATCTGGACTATTCGCGAGGTAGATGCTTTAGGGTGAGGGGTCAACACTTTTGCGGCTGTCTCTGCCTCACCTGCTTGTGGTGGTGGAGAGGGTTGCGGTGTGGGTGGATGCTGCTCCACCTTTGCGTTGTCAGCGACCTCCTCTGCAGCTGCCAGAGGAGATGTCGGTGGTGGTGTCGGCGTAGGGTGTGTAGCTCCGAGCTCCATCTCGAGGATCTCGGCGAACACCTCATTACTGGTGCTCGGATGTGCTTCTTCTTCTTCCACTAAGGGCACCACAAAGTACTCTAGAGCTACGGCTGTCTCTTCTACAACAACTTCCATTAGGGCTAGAATGCTTGTCTCAACCCTGGTTGTCTCGGTGACCTCCATGATCGCCGATATTTCTTCAGCCGTGGCAAATGTTGAAGTGGTTGCGGCTGGTAAGGCAGGAGCGATGACATCTCTATTAATTGTTTCCGTCGGTGGCTCTGGAGAAGTGGGTGGCTCGGCAGGAGTTGTGGAAGATTTGTCTTGCTGAGTGTCAAGAGGAATTGGTTCTCCTCTTGTATCTGCCCTCTCTTGTATTCTGGTGGTGGCGGCGTAGGTGGCTTTGACTTCCACCGCTTCAATTTCCGCGGTGGTGAAGACCAGATTCTCTGCGTCGTAGTTGGCACTAGGAAGTGGAAGGAGGGTGTTTGTTCTTGCAAATTTTTAGAAATAGTTCCGCCCCTCCTTCTTGATGATGATGGCCCTCATGAGGAACTTGAGGTCGATCTTCTCATCGCCCTGTGTCCTCGAAAGACTGTGCGGTTCCCTCGGGCACCCTAACCCGACCACAATCAGATTGATGATGCCACCCATTCAGTACTCCTTAGTGGCATCCTTTATGGGGTGCATCCTATTCAGCAAGAAGCGCCCCAGGTTGATCACCCTACCCTCCATCATGTGCCACATGAGATGGAGTTCTTCGGTGTAGACGTTGCTTGATTCGTTCTTGCTTAAGAGAAGACACGTCATGAGCTTGTGTACTATTCTCCAAAAACAGGAGTGCACTGCAGCCACCTTGCTTCCCGGCTTGAATGATGATTCTCCGGTCAGCTTCCTCCAGATTTCCACGGAGTTGAACCCATCTCCTTCGGTGATCTTTGCACCATTGTTGAACAGTTCCTTCTCTGCCTCGCTGGAAGTGAAGATCTCGTTGAGCAGCTTCTCAGAGATGACGTACTCGGCGTTGTATAACCGCCCCTGCAGTCTGTCTGCTCCGCCATATTCTTCGATTTCCTCAGGTTTGTTCTGCACCCGGCGGAGAGACGACATGAACTCCCTGGTGAGTTCAGTGTAGGAGGTGGAGTGGCTGAAGCATATCTTCCTCACCCCCGATGTAGCTAGGACATTTTCCAGTCTGTCGAAAATGCCTAGCTGAAGGAAGGATGACTGGTGGCAGAATCTGCTCGGCCTGTAGATTTTTGTTGCCAGTTCTGAGTATCGATGCCTGTGCTCATTATCTCTAGGCACGAGCCTGCCGGGTGTGTGATCCAGAGATGTTGCCGCTGCGGTTGAAGCTGTTGTTGGAGTCGTTACTTCTTCCGTCCTTGGTCTCTTTTCGGCCGTGGATGGCCCAGCAGTCTCGGGGTTTGGGCGTTTCTACCCGATTGTCATAGCTCTTGCTGAGGCCTCAGTGTCGATCCTCGGACTGTGTTTGTCAACTTGAACGACGGTTTGCTTAGTACGAGCCATTTCTGTTATCATAAGGCAAGTTTATTAAGCATTTAAATGTTCCACTTTACCTGATATCAGGTAGGTAAAACTTAAAGTCGATATCGGTGTCTAAAAGGAAAACTGATTGCACGATAAGCTAAGTTCGGCCTGATACAAAAGCTACCTGACACCACCGTATCGGGCTTTAAAACTGAGCGATATGATGCTTGCCCGATACGCTTGTGTCGGGCGATGCGAAGTTCGGATCAATATCGCCAAAGGTTCATCGTAAGACACCGGGCGTCACTGCGAACAGATTTAATGCCCAATACGATCGTCCTTAAAGAGGGGTGTCGCCCGTTACGTGAGGCGATACAAGACTGGGCGACACTGGCATTGCCCGATACGCTTAAAGTTCAAAGCATGTCGGATGGAAGAGTCACGCGATGTGAATGCCCGATATGGTCGTTCCGAAAGAAAACATGTCGCCCGACAACAGAAACATGTGAGGCGATACAAGACTGGGCGACATGAGCATTGCCCGACATAAGGTATCGGGCAAGCACACATTATAGATGTGTCGCGCGACACGCTCAAAAGGTAACTCTGTCAACACAATTGGGTGTCAGGCGATACAAGGAAACCAACTAAGGCCATGAGTCTGATACGAAAATGCACGACATGAGGGTCGTGTCGGGCAAGCCAAATGATACGGCTGTCGGGTTATACCTTTGTGATCCGAAGATAGCTTGTGCGACACGGGAGCAGAAGCTAGGTGGCCGATACTAGAGCGAAAAGAGAAATTATTGCGCGATACTGGAGTAGGTGAAAAGTAAATGCAGTTGCCCGACACAGTTTAACCTCAACTACTATATATAGCAATCCAGGTCGGGGGTAAAATGGGTAAAACAGGGGCACATGTCGACCGAGGAGACAAATCATTCCCGAGACGGGTAGTAAAATTAGTCTGATCCGTCAAATCAAGGGTTATTACTCATGCCGCCCAATACGGATGATCGTTTCTCTTAACCCCAACCGTATCGCCCGACATGGCTTATTGCTGAGGTGTGTTGCCCGATATGACGTCACCTGATAGGGGTGTGTCTTGCATTCTGCCTAAGTCCCTTGCCTGATATCGGTCAAGGAGTGATGCATCTTTGCCTGATACAAGGCTTCAGGACCAGATATTTGATGAAAAACTAAAAATAAAGCGAAGGAAAAAACAATTGATGGGTAAAACATCATTGGCCTAAGGTGAAGTTCCCGGCCTCAGATAGCATTACTCATCAATGCTCATAAAACTGAGTGGTGGACCATATAATAGAAGAGTAAGAGCATGTGACGCATGCGCTGACTTGGGCCTTATTACAATCATAATGTTCATAATGTTTTTCAAGAAGGAAAGGAAATAACACCCTATTCTAGGAAAGTAAAAACTCAGACTGCCTCCCAAGGAGCGCTGTAGTTAGCGTCATCATCTCGACAGCTTCAGGTCCTTTACTTTGCGTCTTCAGTTGTTTCCGCATATTGCAAACTTATCTCCGTCCTTCTCACGAATGCTTCATCTTCATAGAATCTTTTTACTATGTGCCCGTTCACTGGAAAAATGTTGGATGGATCTTCTTTATCATACAGCTCCATCATTGTTGATGGGTATATCTTTGCTACGGTGAAGGGTCCATACCACCTTGTTTGCAGCTTACCTGGAAAAAGATGAATGGAAGATTTAAATAATAAAACTTTTTCACCTTCACTAACATCCTTCTTCCTCAGGTGGGCATCATGCCACACCTTGGTCCTCTGCTTATAGATCCTTGCATTCTCATAGGCATGCACTCTCAACTCTTTGAGTTCCTATAACTGTAGATATCTTTTCTCCCCTGCCTTTTCCAGATCCATATTCAGGAACTTAATCGCCCAAAGAGCCTTGTGTTCAAGCTCTAAGGGTAGATGACGGGATTTCCCATAAATCAATTTGTAAGTGGTAGTTCCAATGGGTGCTTTATAGGCAGTTATGTAGGCCCAAAGGGCATAATCAAGCTTCATTGACCAATCTTTCCTCGTGCGCCTGACAGTCTTCTCTAAAATCTGCTTCATCTGTCTATTCGAAACCTCCACCTGCCCAGAAGTTTGTGGGTGGTAGGGCGTATTGACCTTGTGTTTAACCCCATACTTTCGCAAGAGCGCTTCAAACTCTTTTTCCCCGAAATGTGATCCACCGTCGCTTATCACAGTAAGAGGTACTCCAAAGTGAGGGAAGATAGTTTTCTCAAACAACTTGATCACTGATTTGGAGTCACAAGTCTGGGTGGCAACAACTTCCACCCATTTAGACACATAATCTACCGCGACTAAGATGTCAGATATCCTTTTGATGGGGGAAATGGACCCATGTAGTCAATTCCCCATACATCAAAGATCTCGACTTTGACCCAATTGGCCATAGGCATCTCATTTCTTCTTCCAATGTTTCCTGTCGATTGGCATTCTTTACAAACTTTTACATAATTTGCAGCATCCTTGAATAAGGAGGGACAGTAAAAACCCGATTGCAGCACCTTGGCGGCGGTCCTTTCGCTCCCCAGGTGTCCTCCATATGGAGAGGCATGGCATTCTTTCAGGATGTTTGGGACTTCTTCTTCAGAAATACATCTTCTATATAGGTTATTTGTGCATCTTCTAAAGAGGAGAGGATGGTCCCAGTAGTAGTTTTTTACATCCGCAAAGAGTTTCTTCTTTTGATTGTACATTATATCAGGAGGCAACTCCCCACAGGCAAGATACTACAAACCAAGGCAAATTCTCATCTTTTGTTTCAACCATCAGCAAGGCTTCGTCAGCATAGTTGTCGTTGATAGGCAGCTTCTTCTTGTCTTCGACTATGATCCTTGATAAGTGGTCTACGACTACATTTTCTGCACCCTTCTTATCAACAATTTCATGGTCGAATTCTTGGAGTAACAGAGCCCACCTCAACATCCTGGTCTTGGTATCCTTCTTCAACATAAGATATCTTATTGCCCCATGGTCTGTGTAGACCTTTACCTTTGTTCTGATAAGATTGGATATGAACTTGTCGAAAGCAAAAACTATCGTGAGCATCTCCTTTTCTATAGTCATATAATTTACCTGAGCCTCATCCAAAGTGTGACTGGCGTAGAAAATGACGTGGTGCCTTTTGTCCTTTTTCTATCCCAGGACTACTCCTACATCATGGTCATTGGCATCGCACGAAAGCTCGAATGGTAGCTCCCAATATAGAGCTTGAAGGATAGGCGGTGAGACAAGAGCATCCTTTAAGGCCTAAAAAGCATTTAGACAATCATTAGAGAAGTCGAATTCAACATCCTTACCCAGAAGTTTTGACAATGGTTTCGAGATCTTTGATAATTCTTATATGAATCTTCGGTAATATCTGACGTGCCCGAGGAAACTCCTCACTCCTGTTACAGATTTTGGTGGAGGAAGTTTAGATATAGCTTCAACTTTGCTAACGTCTACCTCGATGCCACGCCTCGAGACTTTATGCCCTAGCACAATGCCTTCTCGTACCATAAAATGACACTTTTCCCAGTTCAGGACCAGACACTTTTCTTCACAACGTTGCAAAACCAGAGATAGGTTTTTCAGACATGCATCGAAGTCCTTTCCATAGACAGAAAAGTCATCCATGAAAACTTCCACGATGTCTTCCAGAAAATCTGAAAACATCGATATCATGCAACGCTGAAACGTTGCGGGAGCGTTGCACAAGCCGAAAGGCATTCTTATGAAGGCGTAGGTGCCATAGAGACAGGTAAAAGTAGTTTTCTCCTGGTCATCTGGCAAGATGGGGACTTGCTAAAACCCATAAAAATCATCTAAAAAGAAGAAATAGTCATGATGTGCCAATCTTTCTAGAACTTGATCAATGAAAGGAAGCAGATAATGATCTTTTTGTGTGGCTTGGTTCAGTTTTCGGTAGTCAATACACATCCTCCATCCGGTGACGGTCCGAACTGCCACTTCATCACCTTTATCTCCTTTAACTACTATTATACCTCCTTTCTTCAGTACCACATGGATCAGACCCACCCAGTTACTGTCACTTATTGGGTAAATGATCCCTGCATCCCTCAGTTTGATTACTTCTTTCTTAACAACTTCTTTCAGCATCTGGTTCAATTTCCTCTGGGGTTGAGCCAGAGGTTTAGCAGATTCTTCCAAATTAATGTGATGCATGCAAAATGCAGGGCTAAGGCCTTTGATATCCTCTACCGAGTATCCTATAGCCTTCCTGTGGAGCCTCAACTCCTCGAGAAGCTTGTCCAACTGATCTTTCATAAGATGGGCATTAACGATGATAGGATTTCTCTCTTCTTGATCTAGAAATTCATACCTCAAACCTTCAGGCAGTTGTTTCAACTTAGGTTTAGCCTTGGGTGCCTTTTCTTCTGGTGCCTCCTCTAGAGAGGCAAACTTAACTGTTTCTATTACCTCTTCCTCGTCGCTTAGGTCTTCATCAAACCGATTAAGATAGTTGAGAAACTCGACAACTTCTGGATCTTCAGAATCTTCAGCATCAGAATCTTGATTGCTTAACGCTCTCACGAGCGGATCTACCATTACGATATCTTCCTCCATCTCTTCACAAAACTGGTTGTAGCTTTCTATAAAGTAAGTGGATTCTAGTAGGGATGGTCCCTTCATAGCATCCTTTACTTTGAAATCTAAGTGGTCATTTCCAACCCTCAAAGTGATTATTCCTTCGGCAACATCTATCAACACTCTTCCTATAGCCAAGAAGGGGCGTCCAAAGATGATAGGACAGTTGGAGTCCTCCATAGTGTCAATGATCACAATGTCGCAAGGAATGAAGAAACTTCCCACATGGATTGGTACATCCTCAACAACTCGTACGGGTCTTTTGAAAGAATGGTTAGACAATGCAATCCTCATGTTGGTTTTGACCATATCCGTCAAACCCAAACATTGTGCTAGGCTTAGGGGCATAAGGCTGATGCTAGCCCCTAAATCAGCAAGACCTTTCCGCTCGATGTTATCTCCAACAGCAAAAGGAATGGTGAAATCCCCTGGATCCTTCTTCTTGTTGGGTAAATCTGCTTTCACAAAAGCACAAGACATACTAGCTAGATGCACGGTCCCAATTCTTCTGCCTCTTTTCTTTTTGGTGATCAGATCCTTGAAAAACTTTGTGTAGGTCGGCATTTCCTCTAAAGCATCCAAAAAAGGTACTTCAAGGTGAAGCTTCTTTAATAACTCCATAAACTTCTCGTAACACTTTTTAAGATGTGCCTTTATTAGTTTGTAAGGGAAAGGAAACTTAGGAGAGTAAGGGCTTCTTTTACCAAATAGTTCCTCCATAGATCTTAGTTCTAGCTCCATGATATGAGCTTGTTGGTTGTCTTCCTCTGTGGGATTTTCTATTACAGTCCTTGATTCAGGTTCCTTGGGTCTGTCTTCTTCAAGACATTCTACCACCTTCCCTGATCCCATCACTGCCATTTTAGCAGATTCAGTGTTGGAGGGTATCTTACCTGAGGGATTCTTTATTAACTCGGCCATCTGGGCCAGCTACTGATCTATTTGGCGTTGGTGCGTCTATATGTCCGCCATCTGAACCTGCATCGTGTTTAGAACTCCTGAATTTGATAGCGTGCTTTGCGCCAACTGGTTGTTGATAATATCTTGTCTTTTGACAAAATCGAATAATTGAGCCACCAAATCTGGTTGGTTTGAGTTCTTGTCCTGACTTTTCTCCTTAGCTTGACCCTGGCCTTGACTAGGGTTAGCTGCTTGGCAACTTTGGTACTTTCCTTGCCCTTGGAAGTTTGCCTTGTTCATTTGGAAATTGGTAGTTCTGGTGAACTGACCTTGTCCTCCCCTTTTCTCACAACCTTGGGGTTGCTTGGTGGGGTTATTCAGCTGATGCGAGTTTTCGACCGCATCCTTGTTGCCATAGTTAAAACCAGGGTGATCCGGTCTTTTGAAGTTGACAAAAGAGACGTTCTGGGCTTCCTCTACTTCGAAATCACTTGCAGACAACTCGTCAGGTCGAGTGTAAACATAGTTACCAACCTCGTGTCCACCTTCTCCGCAGGTGACACATTTCATGACTTTCTCAACTTGTTTCTTCCCTTTTCCACCTGATTCTTTCAATTGTCTGACGTCTGTGGCTATCTTCTGAATCTGAGTGGTAATAGCTTCCATAGCTTTGGATTCAACTGAGGGCCCTTCGCTAGCGGCCTTCTTAGCATGTCCTCTATCAGACCTGTCATAGTCAGTGCCGACCTGCAACTTAGCCATATTTTCGATGATCTTTTTGGATCTACTGGGCTTCTTCCCCAAAAAGTCACTGCCTACAGTTGCATTCAGCGATACCCTTTCTTCAGGGGTCAGACCATTGTAGAAGGTGGTTATCAGAAAACCCTTTTTGTAGTTGTGACAGGGGCAATCCCTCTGATATTCTTGATATCTTTCCCAGGCTTCGTGTAGATTCTCATTCGGCTTTTGCATGAACGACGTGATTCTTTGTCTATTCCTGACAGTTTTCTCCGTTGGGTAAAACTTGTTTACAAAAGCGTCTGCCAGCACATTCCATCCATTCAGAGCTTGGTGCAGTAGCCCGAGGTACCAAGATAGAGCCTTGTCCTCTAGAGAAAAAATGAAGCCTTTGCAATATATGACTTCTTGGGGAACTCCCCGCATTTTAATGGTATCACAGATATTTTTAAAAGCATGTAGATGATGGTAAGGGTTATTATTCTTTGAACTCCCTTTGAAGCTTTTTTTCTGGATCATAGAGATGACAGGTGGTTTTAGCTCAAAGTTGGTTGCATTGAACCTCGGGATGACCACGGGACATCTTGAATTATTGGGCTTTGTGGCAGCCAACTCCCTGAGGGTCTTTTCTTCTTCGTTAGAGTCTTCACTGTCACTGTCTCCCTAGTTCTTCTCCTAATTATGTTGATTTCTTCTGCATCTTTGGTGATGATGACGTCTCTTGTGGCGATGGTCATCCTCAAATTGTTCTGTTTCAGGACCTTCATGTTGCTTGTTGTCGTCATAATGGTCATTGTCCCCATGTGGAGGTGAGTGAGGTCTAACTCTCGCGTGTTGCTCACCCTCTGAAAGAGGTGGTTCGACGTGAGGTTGCATGTCTAGCGATGTTGGTGCTCAATTGAGCAGAATGCTTCCTTCCTGAGTACCTGAATAGAATGTATAATCAAGTTAGAAAACTTGTATTAATAAAATGAACTACTCTATACTCATTTCAGGTCAGAAGATCAAAAAAGGAAAAAGTGTTGTCATGCTCATTACTAAGCTTGAGGCACGAGAGTGTAGTTAGTGGATTCAGGTTCGTTAACATTACAGTTTTGCCTTGTCCACGACAACGACGCCAAAAAGTTGACCAGCCTAAATCATGCATCCAAAAGGAGCGGATTTGAAGTAGTCAGACTTTTAAATTTACCCGACTCTTAGGTCCCCGCAACGATGACGGGGTCCAAAGTAGTAATTGGGGTCAAACCATAGGGATAAGGGTGGTAGTGTTAAGAACACGGAATAAACACATTACACTCTGATAAAAGCAAGGTGAGGATAAAGTTTCCAAAAAGAACAACAGGCGAAAGATCGATAAAATAAAAGAAAACTATCTCCAACTGGAGTTACAAGGAAAATTAAGGTTTTTGGCATTTAACAGTTTTTAGGGTTTTAGTGCAACAGAAATAGAGGAGATAACACTATTGCCTTAATAAGGAATGAAGGAGGAGAACTTCGGTAAAACAAGCGGCAACAGGAACATCCAGTACCCCTTCTCTCAAAGAGGGTACCTCTAACTAAGAACCAACACCTCACTCAAGGTTGCTGGACTCGGGTTAGAGTGAAAAGATAACTGAAGCGACTCTGATCCTGGGTACTCTCGTACTCCCTGATCGGACCAAACACTAGAGCCACAACACCTCTCTCGAGGTTGCTGTAGTGGGAAACACGATTCGATAGCTAGTTAAAACATGATCCAAGCATACAAGCTAGAGTTCGGATGCTAAATGAAGTAATCATCCAACAAAAAGGAACCAAACATAAAGCAATATACATATCAACTCATCTAATTCCATTAGCATAATCATTATCTAAAAAGGTTTGGTTACATTGCATAAGTAAAGAAAGTAAATGACTGAAAAAGGAAAGATCGGTATCGCAACCTTAATTTAGGAGATCGACAAGCAGTAGCGGATCCCTAAGGTCCCTCTAGCCCAATACCGGGCATGATCCTCACCCGATACGCCTGTGTCAGGTGACACGCCATGACGGGCTGACGTATCGTTCAAGGCGCTCATGCCCGATACGACCGTGTCGGGATGACACCCTCTCGGACGACACACTGTAACGGTTGATTCATATCGGGCTCAGTATCGTGTCTGACTAGAGACCACTTAGAGTATCGGGTTCCTCGTATCGAGTGGTCGTTCTGGTCGATATCGGGATGTTGCGGTGACCGGGATGGGTTCTAAGTGAACCATTCCCGCCCTCTCGGGTTGGGAAAGTGCTCACCTAGTATCGCCCGGTATACCTCTGGGACGTGACACGCTAGCTCCAGATGCTTTCCGAAGTTAGCTTTCACGAGATTCCGACCCGTCCCATTGGAGTCCTGTAGCTTCTATTTATAGGAAGTAGTTGGAAGAGGTTGCGGTCCTCCGGGTGCCACATGTCCTCTATTGGCTCCATTAGCGCAGCTCCAGGGACGCTCGACGTGTGTGTCTCCCGGCACATCGGGTGCCAGTCAGCAAGCATATCGGGTATCATGACGGGTTAGCGTCTGCCGGTGGGTGGCTTGTATCGTGCGACACGCTTCAGTAGTCGTGGCGAGTATAGTTTCCTGTCGGGTAAGTGGCATGTCGCCCGTCAGAGCTTCTTGCGCGGCTCACCCGTGTCGTGTAGCATCCGTATCAGGCTGGTGGTGGTGGGGAGTGAGTGTGTCAGCCGACTGGTAGGAAGGCCGATGTAGGTAAAACGCGTTAATCGGCCGGGACTTGCTTTTTGCTGATAAAAGAGTGGAAAAATGAGGAAAACCATGCAAAAGATGATAAAAATGGAATAAGAGTGTAGCATGGTCTGTTTCACTACTACAGAACACGCCTTTGGCGTCGATTGTTTAACCCCCTTTGGTGACAGTTTTCAAGCGACGCCTATGTGGGCGCCACTAAAGGTCGAACTCTTCGGCGTCGGTTTTCTAACCGACACCTATATGATCTATAGGCATCGGTTATATATAGTTGGCCGACGTCTATAGGGTTCACGCCACAAAAAAGGGCAACACCTAGGACACTTTCTGCGTCAGTTAACAACTGAACAACCGATGCCTATATGGTCTATAGGCGTCGGTTATATATAGTTGGCCGACGTCTATAGGGTTCGTGCCACAAAAAAGGGCAACACCTAGGACACTTTCTGCGTCGGTTAGCAACTGAACAACCGACGCCTATATGGTCTATAGGCGTCAGTTTTATATGAATAAGAGACGCCTTTTCCACCACGGCCGTGTTTTTGGGTTGTTTGTCATATTAGGCATCGGTTTTTATCCAATAACTGACGTTGTAGGCCTTTGATGATGGTGTTCTATAAATAACCGACGCCTATATTTTTTTTTCTTATCAGTTTGCAGGCCTGTTGTGGCTGGTCAGTAGGATGAGAACCTATAGTTTAGTTTTCTGAACTACAGATTTACGACATCCATTGATATCAGCCTACAAACAGGCCACAAACCTGAAAAATCAACAAATAATTTTTCACACAAGTAGATACATTCAGACATCAATTCAATTCTCACATTCACACATGTAGAAATATTCAAATACATGTAGAAACATTCAGAAATATTCATTTACAAAATATCATTCAGCATCGCTATCAGCATCCCAATTATATCTTACAATCGCCACTGCTTGTATGGCTTTTGCCCATTCTTCTCTAACTTCATTTAATGCTTCCATCGTATATGGAGCATGTACATTTTTGAAGCGTTTACCTATAGTGTGGTCAGTTTTAAACACCTACAAAGAGAATGATGTATATATAAGTAATAATATAAAAATATGATTGATATATTTCATACTAACTAATGAGACTACATATAATACCTCATGTATGGTATTAATATCCAATGCGGCATGTCGGATAATCATCTGCATAAATCGCATCACATAGTATGCGCATGCCCAACTGTTGTCTTGTGTAGCGCACTATAAATTGAAACATACAAAATATTAAAAAATACAACTAAGCACAGTTCACATCAATAATATATACATTGGAGTCGGGAACTTACTTTTACGTTATCCCAATTTATTGGTTGGTTCTTTTTCCTTGAGACCGTTTCTCCAGCCTTTTTGAATGCATCTAAACCCCTACATGTTAATGTAACACAGTACATTGCGTAATTAAATAGTAATGTAATAACAGATGTTAACGGATATAAAAATGAAATATTTCTCACCAGAATAATGGCATTCTCATTACGTGTCCAATTTTAGTGTTCAATGTACTTCCCGCAGGATCTAGATAATAAACAGTGAACGTCCTGGGGACAATAACTAGTAACTCCCAATGTCTACCGCTAGAGGTAAAAAAGTTAAAAATTAAGAACTCAAAATGCACAATAAAAATGGAATTTTCTTAAGTCCAAATTATAAATAAAGTAAACTTACTTGACATTGAATGGAGCTATTATTATCGTCTTCTTTTGCTGACCAAAAATTGTAAAAGCATCTATACAATATTGTTGAACACTGTCAGGGTCTTTATCTACCATACTAATCAATGATGGAATCAAAAATCCCACATGATCAAATGCAAATTGTTTGCATTGATCTTCGACTAAGTAGCTGCAAAACATGTATTACGTATGCATTAATATATAAGAAACCAGATCACCGGATCTTACACAAGGTATATGGATGTATAAACAAGATCTCACCTTATCCATGTCTCTATCATTGATGTATTCAGCCAATCATACATAAAAAGCTCAATAATATCTTGTATAAATAAATAGCTATCGTATGATTGACCTGCATAATCTGCTTCTAAAGAAACAATTATAGGGCAATGTATATTATGTGCCCATAGCCAACATGCCATTCCCCTACAAGCATGACCTAACGGGTATTTTAGGTCAGTTGGAACCCAACTTGGTAATGCAGGAAGTGGAGGTGGAGGCCTAGGTGCTCCGGGTGTCTTCTTTTTAACCTGTATATATAATTTCAGATTAGTTGACCTCATATATACACATTAACAATCTAAAGTAATGTAAATTTATCTTACAATTTCAGTAGTGTAGACGACATCTGCTTTGGGCCACAATATCACCCCGCCTTTTGCCTCAACAAGTGTATCAATATCCAGATGGGGATATGGCAATGTAGCTTCCCTCCAATCGGGTAATACATGTATCGGGCTCACACGAACGTAGCCCTATGGCATTGGAGTCCCGTGAAACATTGCCCCAGTAAGGGACAGGTAAGCCTGCACCTCTGCAACAACATAGTCTTGCATTCTTAAGCGGCATGGCTTCAATGCCTACAAATATACGTAAAGAATATTATACATATATACATATAATCTTGAAAAATATCATCTTGAAAAGACTAGCTACAATGTCATAAAAAATACTTATAGCAGACGTGTTAGGCGGTGGGTCTACAGGATTACTTGTAGTCTGTACATCAGGAGAAGAGTGGGTCGCCATAGGCTGATTGGAAGCCTGAGATGCCTGCCACCGCAGCAATTCTTCCTTGACCTTCTCAGCAACTATATCATTGACCTTCTTGGCAACTATATCCTCGACTCTCTTATTCTCCTATACATGGATAAAAGAAACATTAGCTTCTTATTATTGAATTCCCTTTTGTAGTAACATTCTTAAAAAAGAATAGGTTACCTCTTCTTGTGAAAGTCCCGCTCTGGGTTTTCGTTGGGATGGCCCAAAGAATGCTTTGATGCCCACACCAGTGCCTACACCCCTAACACATCCAGGATGCTCTGGGTTACCCAGAGCAACTGTGAATTCATCCCTTGTGCCCTGAGGGATGAACGTGCCTTATTTCCTCTTCTCATGCAGCTCCCACTAATCACCATCAATAGAAATTGGTAAGTTAACACCACAATAATCAATATTCAATTGATTGCTCTAAGAGTTGTATTTTACCATTTTCGCAGCCGCCTCAATAGTTACGGGCTTCTTTATTTCACCCTTCTTGTTTTGCCTCCCAGCTATCCAGATATCATGGTGAGGCATGGGTGTGGTAGACTCCTGAGTAGCAACATACTCCTGAGTATCCGTAGACGCCGCCTGTAGTCTTTGGCGAACGCTTGCATAGCCCTTTGGACCCATAGTGTGGTCATGCACATTCAGTGCACGCCTTGCTTTTTGTGCCTCACTGAGGGCCTAGTTAGTATGCACATTAATGATTTGGTTAGTAGCACTAAATGTTAATCTTGAATAGGTGAATACAACATATATTAATTAAATTGGGAGTGACAACTAATACCTTGAATTCTTCAGATTTTCTTGAAGCAACAAAATTGTCCCAATCTTCTTTGTCCAAGAAGTTCCACTGTTCAAGGGGTGACTTCTTCTTCTTATCACCATCTTTTATGTATTCTCTGTTGAGATTTGTCCTATAGTTCCTAAGCATCTTTCCAGCGCGTTGCATCACGCTTTTACGATGTAGCTTCTCATCCAATGCAAACAATATCTGTAAAATAGAATTCTTATTAACTAGTATCCAAAAATAGAATTGCAAATAATATAATTTGTAATCTACAAAATAGAATTGCAATAATAATAACTCACGCATAAATCCTTCCATATCAAGTCTTTCTTCCCCTGAGGAACTTTATGCCAATTATCATACTTAACACCACAATGGCTTCGAGTGACACACCCAAGATAGTTTATAAAATTATTGCGGTTCACTCCAATTACATTTCCTCCATTATCAAACTCCACAACCAATTTGGATCCACTGCCACTTAGCACTATTAACTTCTTCAACAGAGTGATGTCCCTTTTCTTATTAAGTGTTTGGTGCTGCGCATCAAGTTGCTCCAGTGCTTCAGTGGGTACCTGTGCATCATAAACCTAAAATTTGACAAAAATAAACACACTGAATTAGCGCAATATAGAAATATGGGATATATGACATAACTAGAAGATAATGAATTTTATAGAAATACAGGATATATTTTTAGAACTTACATTGGTATCCTCATCATGCTCGTCATGGACATCATGCTCATCATGGACTTCATGCTCATCATGGACATCATGCTCATCATGGTCAGCCATCTGATGTCATTAAAAAGGCAAACATTTAGCATTTGTATTAACTAGAAGATAATGAAACATCAAATCTGAAAATGATCTAAAATCCAAAGCCCAGAATGGGTCAAGTTCAAGTCAAAATGGCTACAAGTGTGTGTTTTGGGTTTTCTATGTAAACGACCTTAGAACATCTATGTAATCACTTGTAATGATGAATTGACTTGTAACTTAGAAGACAAAAATGTTTGGGACAAATTTCACCAAGTGCTAATCACTTTAAATGCAAATTAGAAAATGGATTACAAACACTTGGTTGGTTGAGTTTTCCTGGATTGAAACTCGACCGATCATCCTTGGTCGATTTTTTGAAGATTGCATCGGTCGAGTTCTGTGAGTGCACAACTCGACCGATGCAATCTTCAGAAAATCGACCAAGGATGATCGGTCGAGTTTCAATCCAGGAAAACTCGACCGACCAAGTGCCTGTAATCCATTTTCTAATTTGCATTTAAAGTGATTAGCACTTGGTGAAATTTGTCCCAAACATTTTCTAATCAAATCTGAAAATGATATTGATATTAAAAAAGCAAACATTTAGCTTCAATAAAAAATATAAACATACATGCCTCTAAAATTGTGATCTTTTATCAATTAACAATCCTTCATTGTGATCTCCGCGTACATATAAGTCATCATTAGCTTCAATATTTTGTGGAGTTGGCAACCCAACAGAGAATGGACTGGAGTCATCATAGTTATCATAGTACTCTTCTTCATCTATAGGATCTTCAATGAACTGTCTTTTACCATGAAGAACAAATGACCATTTATCATTTGCAGGATCATCGATATAGAATATTTGTTTTTCCTGTGATGCCAATATGAATGGTTCACCCTTCTCGCCAATCTTTTCAAAGTTCACCAAAGTGAAACCCAATTCATCCACTATAACTCCTTTGGTGTTATCAACCCAATTACATTTAAAGAGCGGAATTCTGAAATCTATGTAGTCAAACTCCCATATGTCTTCAATGACACCGTAATATGACATTTTTGCTTCACGTGGACTCTTATCCTTTGCACTTGCAAAATACACAGTCGACGCTTGAAGAGTGACCCCACTATTTTGGATGACACTATTATCATCTTGGCACTTTGTGTAATATGTGAACCCATTAATGTCAAACCCTTCATAAGACATAACATTCAGTTTTGGTTTAAAGGCGAGGCATTTGATAGTTTCTGTAATATCATTTGGTGTTTGAGATAGTTGATGTAAGACTTTATCTTCAAACCACTTAGTAAAAGTCTTATTATGCTCTCTAGAAAGCCACATTGAACTTGCTCAAGGATGTTGTCTCTTGATGAAATTGGTATGTTCCTCGATATAAACACTCACTTCATCCATGTTGTGTAAAATATACAAGTGAGCTTGTTCCAACTGCTCACGGTTGATTACTTTCACCCGTGATCCCAAAATTCCTTTGCCCTCCTCAATATTCTTGTCATTAACAGGAGTGTTATTACCACTCAGAAAGTCATTGCAAAAATCCATAACCTCTCTCACCACATAACCTTCAATAATACTCCCTTCAGGCCGATAACGGTTTCGAACATCACCTTTAAAAATGCTCATGTATCGTTCAAAGGGATACATCCAATGCAAGAAAACTGGTCCCAACATTTTCACTTCCCTAGTCAAGTGGACAACAAGATGTACCATGATATCAAAGAACGAAGGAGGGAAATACATCTCAAGCTGACATAGGGTAACAACCACTTCTCTTTGCAAATTATCGAGAGTATCA
The DNA here is from genome assembly GCA_963693085.1 of Alisma plantago-aquatica. Lineage (NCBI taxonomy): Eukaryota > Viridiplantae > Streptophyta > Magnoliopsida > Alismatales > Alismataceae > Alisma > Alisma plantago-aquatica. The sequence continues at coordinate 754,045,430 of OY856413.1, forward strand.
GGGTCAATAATTTTGCTGCATAGACTGTTGAAAAAGAAACAAAGTCTGGTGATTGCAAACCTTACATGCTTCGGCAATATAGATCGAATTGCCACGGGCAATATTTGTTGCATTAGAGTGTGACAATCATGAGATTTAAGACCTATCAACTTCAGATCTTTCATTGATACCAATCTACGGATGTTGGATGAGTAACCATGTGGCACCTTAACATTTACCAAGCATTCACAAAAAGCTTTCTTCTCCTTTCTAGACAAAGTGTAACAAGCGGGAGGTAAGTATGTTCTTTTATTACCCATTTCATGTAATTCTGTTAATTCTGACCTTATTCCCATTTCACGTAAGTCCAGTCTGGATTTTATCCCATCTTTAGTCTTACCTGGTATATTTAACAGAGTACCAATGATGTTATCACAAACATTTTTGTCAACGTGCATTACATCGATACAATGCCTGACTGTCAAAGAACTCCAATAAGGAAGATCCCAAAATATTGACTTCTTGAATGAAGAATTGTCACTCCATGTGGCCATACTACATTGTGATTTCTTACCAAATTCATTGACAATGTCTTTTACTCTTTCATAAACAACATCCCCTGGTATAGGTTTAGGTGCACTCCGTTCATCATTCCATCCATTGAATGATTTGCGCTTCCTACGATACAGATGGAATTTTGAAAGAAACCTTCGATGACCAAGATATACAGTCTTGCCACCATGTTTTAGTCTTATTGAATCAGTGTTTTCTTCACATATAGGACACGCTTTAGCTCCTTTGACACTATATCCAGACAAATTCCAATATGCTGGAAAGTCATTAATAGTGCAAAACAACATAGCGTGCAAACGAAATGTCTCTCTTCCTGAAGCATCATTGGTCATCACACCTTCAGCCCAAAGTTTCTTTAAGTCATCAATCAGAGGTTCAAGATAAACATCGATATCATTTCCGGGTTGTTTAGGGCCCGATATCAACAACGACTACATAACGTACTTATTTTTCATACACAGCCAGGGAGGAAGATTGTATATAACAAGCATGACTGGCCAAGTGCTATGTTGGCTGCTCAATGTCTCGTACAGATTCATCCCATCTGTACAAAGCCCAAGTCTTAGATTCCTATCTTCTTCACCAAATTTGGGGTACAATAGATCAATCTTCTTCCACTGTGGGGAATCAGACGCATGTCGTAGGATCCCATCATTATTTTTCTTAACATCTGCATGCCACCTCAAATTCTTCGCATCTTTCGAATTTGCAAACAAGCGTTGAAACCGTGATATTATAGGTAGATACCACAACACCTTGGCAGGAGAACCAGTTTTGGACTCCCCTGAAGTCGTCAATTTATACCGTGACGCACCACATTTTGGACAATCTTTCAAATCTACATATTCCTTTTGAAATAATACACAATCATTCGGGCATGCATGTATCTTCTTGGCCTCCATTCCCATTGGGCACAACATTTTCTTTACCCGGTATGTTGAGATTGGCAGCTCGTTTCCTTCAGGAAGCATTTCTTTCAACAAAGTCAACAATGAAGTGAAGCTTTTGTCGCTCCATCTATTGTTAGCTTTCAACTTATACAATCTCAAGACAGTGCTAAGCTTCGTAAACTTAGCATAGCCTGTGTATAATGGTATCTCAGCATCATGCACAATGTTTCTAAAGATAGGAGGTGGATCGGTGTGCTCTATCCTACAACTATCCAGCATCGCATCAACGATGTCTACTAGAACTGGTTCGTTCACATCTACGTTATTGGAGGCAATTTCTTCTTCCACCCAAGCACTGCTATCGACATCTACTGGTTTCAAGTTTGAAATCTCTCCATGCCAGTGCCATTTTGTATAGCCTTGTACAATCCCGTTGCACATGACATGACTTTTGATTTCCTCACCAGTGCTGACTTTCAAGTTGTTACCGCAATGCCTACATGGACAGTAGAACCTATCTATAGGTTTTTTCCTATGTTCCTCGGAAAATCTAATAAACTGATCAAGACCAGATATAAACTCTAGGGTGCAGCGATTGTGAATGGACATCCATGATCTATCCATTCTATGATCAAAGAGAAAACAAGTATATATTAGGACAAGATTAGGGTATACACTTACATCCTATCCAAGATTTACTCCTATTATCTACAATGAAGCCAGACTCCATACAAACAGTATATAATTTAGTGAGATTAAGTGTTCAAGAACAGTCCCATACCAGGGACTATCCAAGATTTACTCCTAATGAGTAAATCTTGGACGGGTTTCTAGGCCAAAAAACACATGTGATGTCATTCTTATATATAATAAATGTGTACCACCTATCCCATCCTTGAACACCTAATCTCACTAGTAAGCGTATAATGTGTATTGGGTTTTCAAGAAAATTTCGGCAGCATTTCCCCGATGTTCTCTAAGTACATATGTACTTAGAGAACAAATGGGGAAATGCTGCCGAAATTTTCTCGAAAACCCAATACACATTATACACTTACATCCTAAGTGAGATTAGGTGTTCAAGAACAGTCCCAAACCGGGGACTATCCCAGATTTACTCCTAATGAGTAAATCTTGGACGGGTTTCTAGGCCAACAAACACAATAATAGATATGTAAATCATATCATTAAGAGCAAGGTTTCATGTTAGGTCATCATAGGTCATAATAATCCACTAGAATGAGCAAAAAATGTCTCATGGTGTTAAAATAGCATAAGAGTATTAGATCTTGATTCTAGAGTGTACAAGTAGCAATGTTGATTAAGTCTATGTGATTAAAGATCAAGCAGTGTAATAAAATAGGGTTTACCTCTGTTTGAGCCTAGTCGGGCGTCAGCAGGGAGAGAGGGTGAGACGGAGGGTAGGCGAGTAGGCAGGAAAGCAGGCAGGTGAGCAGGCGATGGGCAGGGAGATGGCGGGCAGCAGTAGATGATCAATTAATTCCTGAAACAATACATAAATAAATACAAATCAATACATAAATAAACACAAATTGATATCCTGATTGAATCACATCTATATAGGCATCCAATACCATCATACCAGACATCGAACAAAATAAGAAAAATTTCAACCATCTTTAAAACAAAATAAAGTTATTATTTGCTATAGATATCCAATACAGTTTAACATTTGCAATGTTGATCTATACAGATCCTCCTAAAGATAAAACCCAGGAAACCCAGCAATGTTGATTTGATAAAAGAATTTTATAGAAAAAAGGTTAATGAACAAAGGCTCTAACTAGTTCCTTCTTTTACAATTGAAAGTAGGCGTTCAAAATTTCTAGCTACTAGTAAATTAATAAAGCTACTAGTAATAGTTATAGGCAATCAATTCCTTAGATGTTGAAATTCCATTACTATCCATCTATGTGTGCAGGCACATATCCAAGGTTGGTATATATAAGAAAAGACTAAAATTATGACTGTTATATCAATTTGTGACTCTGTGACTAGACATCTAATTAAGAACAAACAATAAGACTAAGTTAATTTAGCTCAATTAAATGGAACAGAGTCAAAGAAAAAATTGTAAAATGATTTTCGTTGGTTGTAGCAAGGTCTGTTGATTTTTCTATTGTTTAATCACATATGCAATTACCATATAAAGATGTTTGAATGAATCTAAACTAATTAATTTGATTAGAAGCTGAAAATAGCTGGCCATTAGAATGATTGTACTCAATAATTGTGGAAGGTATGCAATACAAATCAGTACAGGCATCGCCCAGGCATCCCAGAGGCCTAACTAGGCTGGGCGCCTGGGTTTGGGACCCTAGTTGAACGCCTGGCCGCCTAGGCACGCCTAGGTGCCGCCTGGGTAGGTCGGAAGGTACCTGGGCAAGCAAGCAGGGCGAGGTCGAGGCGAGGTGAGGTCGAGCAAGTGGGCGGCGGTGACACTAACGAGCTCCAGGACTGCCGGCGCAAGGCAGGAAAGTAGCCGCAGGGCAGGCAGGCGGCGGAGACACCGGCGAGCAGGGAGCGGCGGCGGTGACACCGGTGAGCAGGGAGCGGCGGCAGTGCAGAAGGAGCAGGAAGCGGCGGCGGAGCACAAGCAGCAGCAGCAGAGGGCGGCACACAAGCATAAGCAGTAGCAGCGGAGGGTCGGGTGGCAGCAGCAGCGGGGGAGATTCTCGCAATGAAACAGAAGAAAGGGGAAGAGTCGGGTGATCGTGGGATATTAAGTTCATAAACGGCGTCGGTTGTTTACAAAACCTACACCTAAACATCTTCATCGTCGGTGGATCGTAAAAACCGACGTCTAATTGGACAATATTTGCCCGAAATTATTTGGCGGGAACCACTATCAGCGTTGGTTATCGACAGATAACCGACACTGAATGTGACACTTTTCGCACAAATTCTCATCATACATAGGCATCAGTTTCTATCTAAATAACCGACGATGTATGTGACACTTTTTCTTTTCACTCGAAAATTGGATTTTGCGGGTGATTTTAGGCGTCAGTGTGTTTTACGTAGCCGACGCTGAATAGAAATCGGTACCCGTGTCTGGCTAGTCTTTGAATATAGACGTCGGACTTACTAAATATCTGAAGTGGAATGTTATAGGCGTTGGTGTATGTAAATAACCAATGCCCAGAAAAGCGACACTGAATATTGATTATGTAGTAGTGTTTATTCAAAAACATGACAAAAAGGAGAGGAAAATAGTTTAAAAGGGCAGTTTTGACAACGAAATAAGGGCCATAAACATCACAAAATTTGATGTTATCAATAAGTGAGAACGATAAATGTATGGCCATACTCATGTGATTCAATGTGTGATATGTGAACTCACATGCATCTCAGGAAGTTTGTTCTAGTTCAAGGAACATGGATTGAATGTTCAAAGGATGATGATTCCATGCCACGAGTTCAATCTAGATATCAGAGACAATGGAACTATACGATCATAGTAACAGTGATGACATATTGTAGGTTGAAGTTATTCTCCAACTTGTAGAAGTACTTGGGTGGCAATGATGTGTTGCTAGATATCGCTCATTACTTATGATGCCATAAGTTTGTTATAGACATTCACTTCCAACCTAATTTGAAACCTAAAGGGTCACACACAGGATACATGGAATGGAAGAGTATTCATGAATGATGCTTAACTTTATTAATAAAGTGTTTAGATATTCAATTTAAATAACTCAGGTTCAAAATTGACTAATTGGACCCCGAACAAACCAGCTCGAGGGTTCAACTAATCAGTTGGAGTGTCTGGTCAATTAAGAACTATATTGGTTGAATATTACATGATTTAGACAAGTGAAATGACCGGTTCAAAAGTGAAACGACTAGTTCATCATATCAGTTGTTTGGTTCAAATATCAATTCGATTGAATGGAGGATTGATGCCGACATCATGTTTTTCATTAATTGAATATTGTAATGCCTATTTGATTATGAATAGGAAAGTACATGAATTGATCAGTTTAAGAGATGAACTAACCAATTCACCTCTGAACCGACCGGTTGGTCAATGAACCGGCATGTTCACCATTTTCTAACATCCACAAAATTCATGAATCTAGTCTATTCGACTCCCGAAATGACTAGAAATGTTGACCCTAACCCTCCTATAAATATAGGAATATTAAGGGCTTCCCAGATATAACAATAAACTTTAACAATTGTTGTTCCCTCTAGTTGTGGTAACCAAGCATGCTCGAGCAAGTCCTGCTTGTAAAAGGGAGGGATATCAAAGGAGACAATTGTAGGAGAGCAACTAGGTGCTAGTACACCGTTGTTAGAAGGGACAAATCCTTCCTATTGGCTCTAGTAGCACAATTTGGAGTTCTTGGTGGACCGTGTGAACTTCTATGGAGGCAAGGAGGTTGTTCCCTATCCCTAGGAGGACGAAGTCAAACTGCTATTCATGGTGATCAACTAGTAGGCCGCTGCTAACATTGTCTAGGTGCAAGTTGAAGAAAGGTGCATGCTAATGTAACATGAGGTGTCACTGGACTTGCTCTGGGACTAGGTTTAACTCTTGTTGCCCTCTTTCCTAGATACATTGTTTTTCACGTGATGTTCTAGTTAGGGAATATGGCATTAAATTTTATTTTCTATTGCCTTATCTTTTGTGCAGATTTCCCAATACTTTTGTTGTTCTTTTTTAGTTGAGAAGATAACCTAGTTTGAGTAGTTTTGCAAAAAGAGTTTTATTGGTGAATGAGTACAAGGAAAATTTTATGCATTTGTTGAGTTTTTGTCCTTAAATGAAACCCACAAAGAAGGATATGATCATAATGTTTAATAGGGGGTTTAATGTTGAGTTGGCCAAGTTGGTGACTTCTTTGGAGATGTAGAGAAGTTTCCTACCTTTATGAATGCTATGAAGAGGATAGAGAGGATGTCATGAAACATTTGCGATCATGAGTCTAAGAGAAGTTCATCCAATTAGCATTTAGGAGGTTATAAGAAATGATGTGTTATGCAAAATGTCTTCTTCACCTTCAACATATAAGGCATACTTCTATTCCATGATTTGCAATAAGAAAGACATATTTGTGTCTCTGTGTTTATCGAATTTACGAATGGTGGTTTCCATTCTTAGTGTTTTGTTGTCTCATTTAATAGGTCAAGACAAAGTTGTAACATCAAACTAGAGATGCATAGTGGGATGGTACTGTGATATAGATTTTCAAGTTAGAGCTCAACAATAGGAAGCATGGTGTGTTTCATGAATCTAAGGATGGAAAAATATCTTTCCATAATAGGGTTGTAGGTCCAGATTTTATTTATCTAGGGAAGTTGATGCCTTGGAAATGTATCATATTCATCTTGGAAGTATAAAGAGGTACCACAATGTTTAGATTTGTACTAGTGGATATGATTGAAGAGCGATGTGGTAGAGTTTGTGGCAATGTGTCTAGTTTGTCAAAATGTCAAGCGGGAGCATCAGAAGAATGTAGAAATATTTCACCGTATAGAGACTCCAATTTGGGAGTGGGTCATGTCAACATGGATTTCGTGGTTGGTTCTCTTATTATTTGTATGTCTAGAGAGCATCATATGATTTTTGTAATAGGGACACTTCATACTTGATTTGATTAATAATAAAGAATACGCCTAATAATGTCCAAAGAATTATTTGACTTGACGACATATGTTTTAGGGTGAGGACCTGAACATGAGATCATATTTAATATAGGAATACTCATTCTTATTATGTTCCTACTCGGTTATTATTGTAAATGTCATACGACAACAATAATACCCAAGACTAGCATGTATGGTGAGTGATGAGTATGTCTCTTTATTCATGATGTTGGATATCAAGAAAGATGCATGGGTACTTTATAGAGAACTAGTTCTACTTAATAGGCATACCTTGAGATTGACACATGAAAGTCATGTGGTGACATGTCAAAGTCATATCTCAATGTGAAAATGGTGATTGTGATCCTCAGACCCAAAGTCCATGCACTAATCACAAGACATTTTGTGTGCTTTGACCACTAGCGCAATGTGCTCTGCAATACGAGTTGCCAAAAATGTAGTGATTGGGAGCATTGTGACACTTTGGGATGACTAGGAGTCATGTAGATCAAAACAAATTCCTCCATTAAGAGTGATAACATGGACAATTTTTCAGATAGACTATGAAATGCAAGGCCATGCTCATGTGAATCAATATATGATAATGAACTCAGTATCTTGAATTGTCTGCTCGAGTTCCTAGAACATCGATTGAAAGTTAAGAGGATGACAGTCCATGCCTTAGCTTCAATGTGGATATCTGTCACAAATGTAATATACGGTCATGGAAACATTGATCACTTTTATAGGTTGTACTCACTCCCCAACTCATTTGTATTACATGGGTGGCAACGATATGTGGTTAGACATCACTCTTTGATTTTATTTTGAACACGACTACCAATGTAGTTAGGAACCTACCAAACCACACACATAAGGATGCATAATGGGGTTGAAATTTGCAATCAAACATATGATTGAATGGTTCTAAATCATGAACAAGCTGACAGACTATTTTTGAATCTTTGATCAAACGATCATATTAGTTGAGACATATATCAATTGATTTTCAATGTCTTGATTGAGTTTTCCACTGGATTTCTAAAATTGGGAAATCAACTTCTGAGTTCGGGAGATCACATTTCAGTAGGAAAGATACTTATTTAATATGTAGATATGAACTCTCATGATTGGGAGGTCCCTTTTGTGATCGAGCAATCACAATTTATTAGGTTCTGAGATCTAGAAATATGCATAGTAAATCAGACGATCTCAATTATGTCCAAATTTATCAATATTTTACTATTTTGGGATTGCAAATAGGAAAGGGATTGGAATTAGGTTTTTCTAAGACAATGACTCTCCTATATAAAGGGTACGCATCCCAAAGGTTGATATATATCTTTGAAACACAACTTGTGAGACAAGTTGGTTGTTCTCTATATCTCCATGATAATGAAATACCCTAAGGATTCTACCCAATATAGGATATGAAAGGAATTTCTGAGATGACTAGCACATCCACAACTTATGTTCCTCTATCATTGGGTGACCACGGTGGTGAACCAAATTCCCCCTCATCTACATGGACAAAGTAGAGGCCAAGGCACAATGTGTGAAGGCTTGGAGTACATCTTCCAAAAGACAACAAAAGGTTGTCTCTTAGAGGACAATCTAGATCCTTTCTCCCCCATCTATATCTCTTGGTTTCCAACTCAAATTTGAATCTAGTAAATTGAGATCTTCAATAATAAACAATGTATATTATTTATGGACAACAAGATTGAGCAAAGGTATCACCTTTGTACCTATTTTGTTCTTTTATATACTTGACTTTTATATCTATGATGGATTTGTTGGCATGGGAATTTTAGGAAGAAAATTTAATATTTTGTTGCACCCTCCTCCTTGATTTCTCTACGCCTCTAGTACTTCTAAGGGATGTGATTCCATCTAGGTGGTCATTGATTGTTTGAAAAAGTCAACCCACTTTATATTGTCAAGACTACTTTCATGGATGGGAAGTTGGCAGCGATCTATAAAGATAAGATAGTTCATTTACACGGTGATCCTATAGTGACTTGTCTCACAGAGGATCGTAGTTTATGAGATGGTTTTGTGATTGTCAGCACACATCTTTGGAGACATAATTAAATTATAGTACAACATTACATTTGGAAATCAAATGTCATTTAGAGAGGACCACATATACTTTAGAGGATTTGTTGAGATCTCTTATTTTTTAATTACTTGGTAGTTGGGATATTCACCTCAACTTGATCAAATTCTCCTACAACGACACCTATCACAAGAAATTCATATATGGAAAAAAGTGAGGATTTTTATGTAAGGAATTTAATGTCTCCTCTTTGCTGATATAAGACAAATGAATATCATTAGTTGGGTCCTATGTTGGACAACAAAAAATAGAGATAATCAAAGTGATCAAATAGTAGTTGAAGTCATCACATGACAAAATGAGGTCATATGTAGACAATTAGTATAGTCCACTAGAGTTTCAGGTTGAAGATGTGTTATATCTCAAGGTTTCTCCTTAGAAAGATATTCGAAGATATGGTAAGATGGGTACATTACCTCCCAAGTTTATATGTACTTCTTTGGTTACAACTTTTGTTGTCAAGGTGGCATACAAGTTGGAATTGCTACAAACATTTTGGAGGTTGCATAGGATGTTCATGTCTCCATGTTGAAGAAGTTTGATCCAGATACAAAGGAGACTATACATCCAAGAGAGTTTCAACTTGATAATGGCATATCAAATGTTGAGGGTCTGGTGTTGATATTGGATAAGTGTGTATAGAAGTGAAGGAAGAAGTATATCATGTTGGTGAAGGTGTTGTGGCATCATCGTGGTGTAGAGGAATTTACATGGGAGTTAGAGGATGATATGCATAGTAAGTACATGCCTTTACACACATTGAAATTTTGAAGGTAAATCCTTGTTAAGGATTTATGGTTGTAAAGCCCTTGACCTAGATTAATACTTCAAATTGAATGATTATCATAGTTGGATTTTTTATTATCCTAAGTGTATCATTATTTTGGTATATTATCAAATGTTTGAATAATATCTTAAATTTACCTCAATTAAATCTTGCTTTATTATCTTGAAGTTTAGCCTACTTTTGTAAACTTAGGGTAATTATATCATATGTTGAAGTTTTAACTACAATTTGTTATGCATGTTATCTTTTGAATGACATGGGAATCAACCCTGAAGAAGAGCCACTTTGGGAACCCATCCCTAAAGTTTAAAAACTTGGCTATCTACACACCAGAGGGGGAATTCAAATCACATAGTGGATCAGTCTGCGTAACGGGATAATTCATTTTCAAGGTACACAACCTTATTTTCAAACTTGGGTCCCCTTATTGGGTATCCAGTAAGTTTACCACTAGAGTCCTTACCTCGATGGTTGGTACACATGTTAATCATATGTTTCTTTTTATATTTATTTATTGGTTTTTGCATTTTCCTGTGTTTGGACCTATATAATAGGGTTGTATCCCCTTTCTCTTTGACCTAAACCCTAGCTAGTGGTGTGTTTGTGTGTTGGTCTGTCATGACTTTGTCTTGGTGAACCAAAATGAATTGAATGAATGCATTTTGTTTGTTTGGTGGTTTGAAACCAATGAGAAGAGCGGTCTCACCTACTAATGAAAATGGGACTCCCATAATCAATGAGTTCTTGGTTGGTTGGAAACTTATATAGCCCTATATTGGGCGTCCATCTGGTGTCTTTTTGTCAAATGTTCACATATTTATGCTTATAATGCAAGTTTATCCCCCAATTAATGGTTTTTTTAATCCATGCATGAATATTTCTTCTATATTTTTTAAGTTATTTTGAGACTCGATTATGGATGGAGTAGGTATAGATTACCATAAGGGATCCTACATGCTTGGAGGTTCCCAAGGAGCCTTTGAAGCCAATTTAACCTACCCCAAGACTCAAAAGAAGCAAAATCAAGGAACTCCATATCTTCATGCATAATCTACCCACATGCAACCCCTACCCCAATCTCAATAAGGAACTATCATTCAAGGACAAAGCAAATACCAAGCAACCCTTAAATCCACTTCGAACTAGAATTTTGCCCTAAGCAGGCCTTGGAATGTTGGTTTTCCACCTATATTGATAGTGCCACAATGGCCATTTTCATTTAGTCTGTGATCATTGATGGATGTATATTTATCCCTCTTTTCATATATCTTTCATAGTCTTTTCATTGAGTTTTATCAGTTTTTCTAATAACTTTCTAGTCAAAACAAAAGTTACCCACTTTTCAATCCATTTTGCAATTTCTTATTATTTTCTTTCATAATTTTACAGGTTCCACCATCAAGAAAAAAATCTTGACCATCTGAACACTCGAGTCGACCATCTCATGATCTGAATTGGTCATTTCACTCACAAAAGAAACCTAGTTTTAAAGCCAAATTTGGCACTTCACTCGCCCAGACACTGACCATCTCAGAAGTGAAATGCCCATCTCGAGATCTCCAGACAACTATCTCAGGACCTCCAAATAGTCATCCCATGTGCCTGGATGGTTGTGTTAACCTAACTTTAGAACCAAGTCAGATGCAAAGGCACTTCCACTCATGTTAGGTTTTTAACCCTCAGTTATGCTCCAATTGCATCCCAGCTGAGCTACTGAGTCTCTCAGAGGGGTGGTCCAAAAGATTGCTTCCACCCCAAGTCATAATTCAAAGGCATCACCACCATTTCAATTAGATTTCAGACCGCTTCTCCTTGGGCCTGCACAATTACAGTCCCAACCGACCGATTTGAGTTGTGAACCATCCGGTTCGCAATGTGTAAATAGTAAAATTATCAGCTGCCATCTCCCTATTTTATTCTCCCCCCTTTAGGTTTTGCACCCCTCCTTCCCCTATAAAAGGAAGGGGGACTCCACAAAGAAGATGATCCAATTTTCTTCATTCACAAATTACATTTAGCATTAGTCTTTTCAATTCTTGCATGTGCACTCAACTGTTAACGATAGGTTTTTATCACAAGATTTATTCTTTATTTCTATTCCTGTTCTTCTTCTTTTTGCTCTTCTTTGGGAGCAAGGAATTAAGAGTGAAGTCCATTAATTATCACTAGTTGAAGATCTTTTAAATATTTTGTTCTCCAGTCTATGGCATTATTGCTTCTTTCCATTGCTTCTCCTTTACATGTTATGGCTAGTGAGTAGTTTCCATATTGAGGTGAGGGGAATAACCCTTATCCATGTGTAATCTCGATCTAAGTTTGATATGATTCCATTGGATAGATGGTTTTTGGTTTGGAAAATCATCGATGTAAAGTGATCTCTCATTTTTATTGTATGTTAATCTTGACTGATAAAATTGTGGAACTCAAGATTTAGAATGACTAAACAAATCACATGGTAATTTGGATGAGGCTTCAAAAAATCCCTATTAAGATGATTGAACTAGGATCCATGAACGTTGTGACCAATGGGTTCATGGGGAGTTCATCTGTTGTGATTCATTTATGAATGTTTCACATACCTTCTTTTATCTTATTTATTGTATGATTCCTTTAACCTTGATTTCATATTGGCTATGGTGGTGAAACCATAAGACTCAATATCCTTCATTTTGATTCAATCTTATTTTTTGAATCACTTGTTTCCAATCACTTTCTTTTTTTACATGCAATTTACAATTCTGCTCATAGATAATTTTTTTTCTTATTTTTCTAATCATAGATCTTTTTCTCTTGTCCTTAGTGTTAAATTTTTTTAATTATTCCTAGCACAACTTTTATTCCTTGCAATTTAAATTTATTGTTTTAGTGTAATCATCAACCATCAAAATCTAGAATTCATTTTCTGCAATCCGTTTGTTCAAAGTCTTTTGGGTTGGGCTTCAATCATAAAAATGTTATTTTTGGATGAACTCTTTCTATATTTGGAAGATTTAAACTCTAGAATTAAAAACCTAGTTTTTAGTATGCAAAATGACACATACCACCAAAATGGTGTCATTGTTGGGGACAATGGATTGTTTCTTGAACCCAAAAAAAATATAACAAAACCCTTTTTTTCTTTTTTTTCTATCTTCAGAGTACCATTTTGGAAGTGCTACTCTTTATGCTAAGCTTCCATTCCAACAATATGTTTGTTCTACAAACTCTTATATATATATGCATTCGACACCTGATAAACAATGATTATGTGCCACCAATTTTTACCCATACATAGAAAGAACATTTCACTGCTGAAATCGAACAAACCCTCTTAGGATGGATCAGGAAGAAGTAATTCACATAGTTGTGTAGGCTCTTGTTGGTCAACGAGAGGCCTTTTCAGCCGAACAAACAGCCCGATGATAGGCTTTTAGGGCTAAACAAGAAACCCTATAAGAGGCCTTATTAGCCGAACAAGCGGCCATAGATGCCGCCCAATGTGAGGAAGAGAGGCAATAATAACTAAAGGACTTCTTGGTCTCAAACATTTCCTATACTTAAAATCATGTTACATCACCTGATATTATTACTCCAGAGTTTGAGATCTATACTCAATGGGTCACTATGATGTAAACCAATACTTTCTCTGGCAAAAAGGGTGAAAGTTTCCAAGATCACCTTCAAAGGTTCTCCAATCTATGTTCTTTATCTAAGGTGGATGGTGTTTCCGAGGATGCTGTCTATCTCTAACTCTTCAAATATTCCCATACTAGTCAAGCCAGAAGTTGCGACAATGCTCTGGAAGGAAACAAATGCATCACCGCTTGGGATGCACTTCAATCCAATTTTTTTTGGAGAAATTCTAACCTCTGTCTCTCACCTATGAAATTTGGGGCTAAATCACTATGTTTTATATGGTCCCAAGTGAAACCCTAAGGGAAGCTTGGGAAATTTTAAAGAACTCCTATTTAGATGTCCAGTTGTGACATTTCACAATCCCAGTTAATCAAAATCTTTTATCGTGGTGTCAAAAATGACACTAAAGATTTCTTAATTCCTCATCGGGAGGAAATTTCATGTTTTAGAATCTACAAAGCGCTTGGGGTTTTTCAAACACGCTTCCAAAACCCAATCTCGACAAGGAACATATGGGGTCCTCGAGGTGTCTAAGGTTGAGAAAAACCCTAAACATTAAAAACATTGCTTAAAGTCTCAAGCTTATTTCCCTGAAGCAAGATCACTAAGAATCCTCTTTTAATGCCTAAGATAGGAATTGTAAACCTCAATAAGTCAAGGCAGTGAATTCCCTCTGTGGGATCTACCAAGGGTATGATCATTCCACTCTATAGTGCCAATACCTCTCCAACATCCTAATTCATCCAGTAGAAGACCTAAACTCTATTCTTATCATAGTGTGTCAAGCCTATTACAACCCAAACCAAACAAGAAACATCTTGGGTTTAAATATGGAAACCTAGCTGGTGCTAAAAATGCCACTCAACTTCCTCCCCAGCAAAGACCCCCTCACTCTCAAGCCAATAATCATCCACCATCGAGCTTTTCCAACAATGAGAACCAATGGAATCTTTAGAACCATATAAGGGTAATTTTAGAGTTGTGGTCCTTACCAAGGACAACAATACCAAAATCTAAACCAACCATAGCCAAAAATGCAACATCATAATCCCACACACTCCTATAGTGACAAAATATCTACTCTAGAATAGATTATCCCTCCACAATAGACCCACCAAAGGCAATTGATGCTTAGTTAGCCTATCTTGTTGCTCAATTAAAACCTCCCACTAGTACTTTTATTGGCCAATTTGAAAACATCCCAAGACATATGGAACAACTTAAAGTTGTAACCACCCGATCTGGCCCTACCACTCTAGGGGAAACAAATTCCCCTACATGGACCTTGTCCAAGGGGAATGCGATGAAGTTGTTGTCCCACAATATCTAACACCATCCCCTCCTCAAGAAAAGGTGCATGTCTATAAGATGCATTTACTCTATGTTGCACGGTTGAAGAAGACCCAGTTGGACTCTAGGTTCAATAAATTCAAAGACACTATGAAGAAGTTATGTGTCAACATCGCTCTTTTGGATGCTATGATACTAATTCCCAAGTGGATAAAGATTTTTAAGGTTCTGCTAAACTACAAATACATAACACGATAATTTGAAGTGGTAAAGCTAGTTAGGATCATGTCAGACATCATCCAAAGTAAGATGCCACATAAATGAAAAGATCACGGATCCATTGAAATCTCATGTGATCTTGGATGTGCTACTAACCAATCAAGATTGAATGATCTGGGGGCTAGCATCTCAATCATCCCTTTGAGCATGTGTAAGAGACTCAGTCTCACAAATGCCTAACACACTCACATGAGCATTCAACTTAATGATTTTTCCATTACCAAGCCCTTGGGTATTATTGATTATGTGCCTATTAAGGTTGGGAAGTTTTATATTCCTTATGATTTTGTGGTGTTTGATATAAAAGATTGTCAATACCCACTTATATTTGTAAGGCCCTTTCTTGCTACTACTAGAGCACCCATTGACATCAAGGAAGGACTTCTTACCCTATGAGTAGGAGCCTAGTTTATCAACTTCCAAGCCTCTATAGGTAATATGAAGTATACTAGGGAAGAAGAAGCCTACTTCCTTCACTGCAAAGACAAATTCAATCAAATGCGGTAGTGTTCCTTGACTTTGAGAGTCCACCAATGAAGGAAACACAAATTTTTTTAGAGGACAATCTAGATGTGAAACATATCGAGGCCAATCCATCTAGCCCCATTATGATGGAGACACAAATTTCCCTATGAGTGGGACATGCTTTTATTTTCCTTAGTTTGCAAAATGGCCTTTATCTAGTCATCCACAATAAATAATAATCATAATCATTGTACCCCTTTGAATTTAGTAAATCCTATTTTCAAAAATTTTACAAATTGCCATGTCTAAAAAAACCATGTCACCTAGACCCCCAACTAGCACCACTCCTTGGAAAAGTTGGCAAGTCTTATGGAATCAATCAGAACCAAACACAAATTTTCACTATGTTTAACTGTGGATTAACTTGTCATAAATCTCATATAATGTGATTGATAGGAACTCTATCTGAAGTAATGACACTATCTGGGGTAAAAATGAAGTTTACAAGTACATGAACAATCCCTCCCTTATCTCCCAAAAAAAAGCAAAGAATCACCTCCAGACAAAAATCTAAGTCCAGGGTGGCATGATCCAACCTCAATTTTCCATACCCCTAAAAAGGGGTGTACCATCAAAAGATGCCAAAAGAGCACACAAAAGAATTTGTGATCAATGTAGCCACAAGGCCATGAATAAATATATCCCAATTTTAATAGAGGAGGGATCATCTTCTTCTGCACCTTCTTTATCCTATTCATATGCAAAACCTCACAAAAAAAGTGAGTGTCAAAGAAGAAGTAAGAAGAAGCATGCTTTTTCTATAAAATCTCGATTTAGAAACAACATATGAAATTTGTTTTGATAGGGAATATAGAATTTTGTGTTACGGGTTCTAAGATATAGGGTTGTTTGGCCAAATTTGAAGGTAAGGAATAAAGTGATGCTACAAGGGTGAGGATATACATGTTTCTAGTATAAATTGGATTTGTTTGTGATTTTATTTACTTGAGGACAAACAAATATTCAATTCTGGGGTAATTTGATGAATGTATATTCATCCCATATCTTTCATAGACTTTTCAAAGAGTTTTATCAAAAAAAATGATAATTTTCTAGTCTATATGAAATTTACTGACTTTTCAACTAATTTTACAAATTCTTATTATTTTCTACCATATTTTTGTAGGTTCCACCATCAAGACAAAAATCTTGACCATATGACCACTAGAGTCAACCGGCTCATGATCTGAACTGATTGTTTTGCTCACAAAAGAAATCAAGTTCCAAAGCCAAAGGGGTGCTTCACTCTCCTAGACACTCATCATATCAACAGTAAAATGCTTGTCTTGAGACCTCAATACAACCATCTTAGTACCTCCAAACGGTCATCCCATGAGCCCAGATGGTCATGTCAATCTAACTTCATAACCAAATCAGATTTAAAGGCTTTGTCACTCATGTTATGTTTTTAAAGCTCAGTTACATGTCCTTTGCATCCCAATCGAATATCTTAGCCTCTCAGATGGCCAGTGTGAAGATTCCTTCTACCCCATGTTATGATTCAAAGGTGCCACCACCATTTCAATTATGGTTCAAAATGATTCTCCTTGGGGCCACACCATTTTAGTCCTATTAGACCAGTTCAAATTGTGAACCGTCCGGTTTGAGTTGTGAACCAACTGGTTTGAGTTGCAAACCTGTCGGTTTGAGTTGTGAACCATCCAGTTCATGGTACACAAATAGTAAAATTAGAAACTGTCATCTCCCTCTTCCCCCCCCCCCAGGGTTTCCACCCCTCCTTCCCCTATAAAAGGAGGGGGGGACTCCACAAAGAAGATGATCCAATTTTCTATATATGAAATTTATTTTTAGCAATAGTCCTTTCAATTCTTGCATGTGTACTCCATTGTTATTTAACAAAAGTTCATTTTGACCTAAGGATTTCTTCTTAATTTTTATTCTCATTCTTCCTCTTTATTGCCTTCTTGGGGAGAAAGGAACAAAGAGTGAAGGTTGTTTGATTTTTAATAGTTGAGGATCCTTAGGATCTTTCATTCTCTAGTCTATGGCCTTCTCACTTCTTTCCATTGCTTCTCCTTTCCATGTTATGGCTAGTGAGTAGTTCCCCTATCGAGGCAAGGGGAGTAACACCTTATCCATGTGTAGTCTAGATCAAAGTTCCATATGATTCAATTATATAGATGTTGTTTGGTTTGGAAAATCATCAATTTTAACAAAGTGATCTCCAATTTTTATCGTATGTTAAACAATCATTTTCCCTCATATGAACCCTAGAATGGTCTTTCTGGTCATAGAGCAGTTGTGTTGGTTAGGTCATTTTGACCTATTTTCTTCCAACTTATTCTATTTTGACAAATAAATCTAGCCTTGCATAGAAGAACCTTTTTGGTCACACACACACATCACTAGGTGTGCACGCACACATGTACATGCCACTCCATAGCTAGAATGGTTGTGCTACACCAACACAGTTGTACCACAAGCTAAAAAATGGTTGTTCCATTTTGGAAGGGTCATTCCACCCTGACTCCCTTACACCAACATAGGAAAAAATGGGCGTTCTCTCTAAAAAGATCATGCCACCCAATGATTTCATTGGTTTGTCCCTTGCAATACCTAATCTACCCTCTACTCAACCCTATCCACCCTATCCCATGATATATACATTAGTGGTGTATAAGAGGAAAAGGTTACCACCTCCTATATTCAAGGTTGCTACCTACCCCTCACCTACCCCGTTCCACTTCAAATTACCTCCTTATAGCTCCAAAACTAAGTCTAGTGGGTTGTCCATAGCCAACCCCATTTACATGATTGTGGACCTTGGAGGAGGGTGGTGCTTAGCATTCTATAGATAGACATGATGAATGATAAGTCTTCACAGCTCCTATGTCATTTTACTTCAGTACATTACGTTCTTTCTCCTTCTTTGAATTTTTGTTACGAATAGCTAAGTCATACCTTGTAGGCTATTTCAGGGATAAAAATGTGACTTTGATACCATGTTGGAGGAATGTTTATGTAAACATTATGATTTCATTTGTAATTGTTATCTTTTACCTTCTATCTCATTTTCTCATTGACTTCTATGTTGTGGGTTCTTGATAGCACCTTGGTAGAAGAGTAAATAGTGTATATGCAGCTACTTTGGGATTTTCTCATGTCTAAGAGTGGAACCTTAGCTAGATACCCCTATGTCTACATATCTATCTATTCCCCTACTCCTAGGTGTGAGACCTAAGTATCTAGGTTAGAATTTCTTATTGCAATTGACAAACAGAAAATTGTGCAGTTGGAAGGTGAGATATAACAAATTATCAGTACTAAATATACTTTGAGATATAATTCATATTTTCCCTAAAAATTTAATACTATCTACAATGATGTCCTTCATTCCAAAATTTTGTTGGTATTTCATTTATCATAGTCTTTGATACATATTAGTGTTGTCTTGAATTCCTTTTTGCATACATGAATTTGTTCCCCACACTTGAGAAACATCTATAATCTTATCCCTCTACTTAATCTTTATGGTTTCAATTGGTATTGCACGGTGCAAAAAAACATATTTGAGCACATATATCTTGCTAGAAAATTTCACGAGTCAAATAATATTGATTTGAGAGTGGATTTGATGTTTTTGGAAATTATTCATTATATTAATAAATATTAATGAGAATATTTAAATTCATCATCATAGAGACATAGTAGAGGTATTAGTATTTTATAATTTATTCTAATAAATTTTATACATATGATCAAAATACTAAAGCAATTGTATTTACCATGTTGAAGATCAAAATATTTGAATTTATTGACAATATGGAGTAAATTTTACCGATATTAGGTCTAATTAGGATTAGAAGAGATGTGTGTCCCCTTCCTATGAAAAACCAAGACTGGTGGTTTTAAGGAAGAAATAGTGATGTTGTTCTCTAGGAAACAGAAACCAGTATGCCAGGGAACACTATAATATACTCAATTTTGACTCATTCAATGTATAATCCAATTTAGTTAATCTTTTGAAACTCTTGTTTGGATCATTTGTATACTAATCCCTTCCTTAAACATATTTGAATTTGATTTGAAAATGCATTCATGCTTCATTTATGAACATGGTTAAATGACATTTTAACTCATGAATTTGCTTCCTCTGTTGAAAGATCAAACACCACATATTCATAGTGTGCATCCATGTGAGTCATGTAGTTTTATAATCTATTATAAATATAAAAAGAAACTAGTAACACAATACCAATTGAAGATAAGTATAGTTTAAAATACACCCACTCAAATTTAATACAATTATATGCAAAAGATTGCTATGATCACTTACATTGATACTTGAATATTTGCTCCATTTTAATTATGAAAATAAAGTCACAACCATCTAATCTTTAATATATTGAATGCAAGAAAACGTGCTCAATTATGGTGAGGTTCACACATACATCATATTTAACTAGTTGGTTTTATATTAGCAAACTGGTTGAATCATTCATTACCTCACTATGCATTTGTCTTTATTTGTCTTCCACATATTATTTTGACCTAGTTATAATATAATGATTTAAATTTGAGCACTATAAGAAATTTTTATGTCAAGAAGAGTATTTCATAAATTTCATGAATTGGTTTTTTATATGAGTTCAAATCATTGTATATTGTCAACAAAATGCAATGTTAGACAAACTTATTGATCGCATATGCAAGCAATACAATTGAGTATATTTGTACACATTTCGATATATCATGTAATTATGACTATGTTTCCTGATTTCATAGATCATATAATATTACATATTGGATACAAAGTTAGATAGTAACCATGATATTATCCCAGAATTTATCAACTACCTTAGTGTTGGTTATAATAATACATATATCGTTCTATATTTATATCTACGTATACCCATACAAGAAATTAGAAAAGTTTGTACTCTGGTATTTAATAAATATTTAATATATTTAGTAGTATTTATAAGATGCTCCTATTTGCACTTTGTCATAAAACCAAGATATAGGGGTATTTCAAGTATTTAGGAATGCAAGGAATTAGTGTATTGAATATGGTGAGCAACAATTAGGGATTTATCATTCATATAGTAACATTAAAGTGTAACATACATGGCATACATTCATATTGTGTAACATTAATAATTCATGTGGAATATAAGTATACATCTATAAGGAATGTAACACAAAAGAAAAATGAAGTAATAATTCCAAGTCCATAGCAATGGAAATGACCAATATTCCTATTTGTATGTAGCATCTGGTTTAACTTTTACATGGGATGTTTTTATTGATTGGTTGGAAAATTTCTCTTGAACCAAGGTACGGAAATCTTCCAATTTTTTTAAAGTGAAGTTTACATCCCTCTTGAATATCATGCACATGTAAGAAACATTGAGGAGTAAAATTTGTTGAACTTCAACCTGCTCATGAAAGACCCCCAATTAGACTACTTCATGATTCAGTACAATAATTGGTTCCATCAGATTTTAGGGCTAAGGACTAGTTATTTAGAGGAATTATACTTTCGCGAGACATAGATATAAGGGATGGTGGTTTCCTAGTAGACTAGCAATTTAGCTTGACGTGGTCGTTCTTATTTCATATGATGAGAACACATGGTCACCTAAGAACACATAGAGTGTGCCAAGTACCTTAATTATTTGAGAAATCTTCTTAATTTGATATACCTAGTTGATTAAGTTTGACACCCATTTATATTTCTCTTTTGAATTTCTTTCCTACATTTTATATCTCCTTGCATCCTTTTTGACTAAATCTTGAGTAGATAGGGGATATCTACCTAACTTTATTCAAAATGGATTTTATACCAGTCTTTTAGACTGAGTCGTGCCCTTATTTGTGTTTGAGCATGATGTATTCCCTAGGGATATGTATGAACACATCAGGCCAAGCGTGTGGTTAGCAATAAAAGAAGAAGAAGACTTACTGGAAGATAGCATGAGTTGCCCTCTTTTTGATATAGAAAAAAATATATTTACTAGTATTTGATGTATATGTTTTTCTCTCAAAACACCATATACTCTAAAGATTTTTATAAATACAAAGATTTTTAAATTTATCTGAAATGAAGTAATGTCAAAAATTGATCTCCAAATATCGAGACTTTACATGATGGTGTTAGAGTGATAAACAGTCAATGTTCATGCATTTCTTCTACAATCAGATAGAATACAAATATAGTAGACTAAACCCCCGTAACATTATCATAACATTGACCATATGCTAGAACGTCCTTAGAATGTACTAGTGGCCTAGAGAACTCGTGCTCACATTGTAGTCAATTACTATTGCTAATTTCAATCACACAATATTAAACTTCTTATTACGGACGCTTATGCATGAACCTCTAGGAACGGTAATGAGGTATATTATCGACTTAGGAATGCATATGATATCCCAAGAACCATGGTGGGAAAACAAAATGGGTGGATCACCCAATCTCCTCCTAGTTATATGAAAGATGGGTAATCTTAGTTATATAAATTTGACCATTGTATCATATTTGTTTCTTTTATATGTTGTTTGTATAAGTTCCTATTTAGATTTTAAAAACAAAGTTTGAATTTGATGAAAATTATTTAACATGTTCTTCATCTTAATATAAATAATATGATTGTATGTCCTAATAAAGATATATAGTCTCTCACTATCTAGAAATTGGTATGATCTAGTAATAAATATGTTCTTTATCGAGCTGTAACTTTCTCTCTAAGCATAATGATGACAACATTATAGTGATCTTCCTATAAATTCTAAAGCAAATGATTTCAAGGACAAAATCACCTTCTGATATGGGAAGAGAAGTAATGACACATTAGATTTTTTTGTTGTATTTGATGATGCTCATGTTTACTTGCCTTTAGAAGATTGACCCAATAACCTTTTCTTTATATATAAAAATTACTTGTTTACTTGGTAGAATTATATCTTTATGATATGTGGATTTATTTATAATGTAGAAAACAAAACATGATTTCTGGTAATGGCCCAGGTAGAATGATATTCTCTTATTTGTGGATTTACTAATTATATATACTTTCATATTATGAAATTGACTAATAAGTGTATATATCACCTTATTTTTAATAACTAAAAAATGTACTTAATGATTCTTAAAGTGCATAGTTCATTATGTAACTTGTTACGGAGTACAAATCATCTTCATAATACCTCCTTCATGATCCTAAATATTTCCTTGTTTTTAAACCTTATTGACATATACATGCTTTCTTATTATAAACTTGACTTGTTTAGTATATATATCACTTCCTTTCTTAATAATAAAAAAGAGTACTTCCTAGATCATATTGGTTCAAAGTGTTGTCTACATATATAACATGATCAATGAAGTACACATACACTTCACCATTCTTCCTACATGTTAATCTTATTTTTTTTATAAAAAAATATAAGTTGTTCTCGGATGTGAATAAATTTATGTCTTGAATAATTTCTTACTTAAAAAATTGTATACTCATAATGGATTTACTAGTTATTTATGTGGAAACCTTGTAGTTTATATTTCTTGGCAAATGTTCAAAATCATATTATAATTTTCCTTTTGATCCTTAGGACCATCATGAAATTTCACTAACATGTTTCTCTTATAGATACACATATATTTTTTTGTTAAACTAAGTTGATCTATTCTTAAAGATTTTTGTAACAATATGTTTGAAATTCTATATCTGAGATCTAGAGTTTTATCTTTGATAAATATATATTTATAATTTGAATATCATTTATGCATCATACCCATTATGCATTTTTTTATAATATTTCTACTAAATAGTGGGAATTTAGGTAGACTCAGAGCCTAAGTTAATTATATATCTTATAATTAATATCTAGAAGTGTATTGTTACACTGGTAAATATATAGGATATTTCTCTCTAACATAGTAGGAGGTTACGAGTGGAAAATAGGAATACTAGACATGAAATCTACAACTCTAGTCGTATGTGCAGCTCGATAAAGCCAAAATTTGTAAAAGATAACATGAATCGGACTCTTGTTAGTAAATATTTTGATTAGGAGAGAGTGGAGTTCGGGGACAAAATCCATTATAGGGGTGCTAGAGTTGTAACATATTTAATTTTGACCCATTCAATGTATAATACAATTTAGTTGATCTTCTGAAACTCTTGTTTGGACCATTTGTATACTCGTTAGCTTCTTTACACATATTTAAAATTGATTTGAAAATGCATCTCGTTTCATTTATGCACATGGTTAAATGATATTTAACTCATAAATTTGCTTCCTCGCATCTCTTGAAAGATCAAACACCACAGTCATAATGTGCATCCATGTGAGTCATGTGACTTTGGAATTCATTATAAAAATAAAAATAAACTAGTAACACAATATCGATTGAAGATAAGTATAGTTTAAAATATGCCCACTTAAATTTAGTACAACTATATGCGAAAGGCTGGTACGATCACTTATATTGATAATTGAATATTGGCTCCATATTGATTATAAAAATCAAGCCGTAACCTTAAAATGTTTAATATATTAAATGCAAGAAAACGTGCTAAATTAGTGGTGAGTTTCACATATACATTGTGGCTGATTGGTTAGTTTCTATATAAGCAAACTGATTAAATGTGTACATTACCTCACTGTCCATTTGTCTTCCCTTTGTCTTCTCCATGCCAGCCATGAATTACCAAAGAAAGTTGAAAGGGCACACTAACGAGAGATTATTAATGACATGTATTTCCGTTTCCAGGTCGTTGGTCTTTACAGCGTACTTATTCATCGCACCAAATGAATATAGTATGTAACAGCTTCACTGAAGTTTTCAAATCATCATAGGGACTCTCTCATCAACGAGCATGACGAGCATGCATCCACTGAAAAAAAAGTATAGCGGGCGCCTCCTGCTTCTGGCCTTCCTCGACACCTGGCAACACTCATTCACTCTATCTAAGATCTCTTATCCCCTCGAGCACAATGAACATCAGACCCAGAATTTATCATTAGCCCTCCAAACCATCGCATGCCAGGACCTCACTAAGGATATGTTCTTATGGTGTTGTTTGGTCCAGGATATGATCTAGACTAAGTGTTGTCTTTTTGTGTCACGTAGACGTTAATCTCGACTAACCCCTCAGTCTAGTTATATCTGTTAGAAAGCGGATTGACGATGTCCGTTTTGAATTTAATAATCCTCTAATCCAGACAAAGTCAATCCTGCTATTAACATGATTTTATATCCCAATCCAGATTTGACTCTATCTTTTGTGTTGTTTATGTTTTATATGACAGATTGACAACACAAGTTATGAGGTCAGCCAATGGGATGAGCTGTCAAACACAAATAGGACTGAATGTAGATAAACTAATCCGAATCTATTGACTGACCCAAACCAAACTTCATAATCTCGATCTCAAACTAAACATGGGCTATGACTCTAACAAACTTGCGACTCTGGTGGCATCAAACATATAATCTCAGCTAATCACTAACTTCCAAACCTCGCTGTCAGATCCCAAATGTATCACCACCTCCAAACTCAACCTCTTCCAGGGGATACATGTCCTGTGAAAAGTCAGAGTCCTTATCTGGACTGTTGTTAACAGTGCTTGTATATAAAGTTCAGAGCTCGTATATCCTATGACCTTGGCAATAAAATTGTAGGAACCAATGCTACGTCCTAGAGCCCTATTAATGAGAGGATCACCTTCAGCTGATCCTTAAGGGCCCGATGCTTACCCTCCCCCAAAGTCAAGCAATTTCAGATCGTTAAGGATCAGTGAGTGAAACCCAAAATCGAGGTGAGACGTGTCGTTCTTGTATTACATACCATACGGGCTTAATTGTAAGATATTGTAAAATGAGAGATAGCATGGTGACACCTACAGTAGAAACTTAGTTAAAATTAATCAGGGGATATTAACAGCCGTTGTGCGAAAAATGATATTTGAATATATATCTGGTTTATATGATCGTTTTTAAGACATGATTGGCTGATATATACTCTAGCACGTACATGTACCAATGTATTAAAAACCAATAGGAGTGCATAAAATCTCTGTAATTTATAGTATTTAGAAACATGTTGATAAACGTATCTTATACTGATAATGACGTGATATTTTACTTGGTATAGTAATCTATTCATTATGCCTAAAATATATTAGCAACCATGCTAACGTATCATGTAATTATACCAAATTAGTAATGTATACAAGCTTCTTCTATTTATCAATTTTGTCCATGAAATATTAGATATGGGTATTTAATATACTTCACAAAGGATGGACAAGTATACTACCTTGACTTAGAATAGTCTATGTCCATGCATGAATATTATTTCGACCTAGTTAGAATATATTGATTTAAATAGAGCATTATAAATAAAATCATGTCAAAAAGAGTATTTAATGAATATAATTGATGTAGTGGATAATTGTCATTTTTACAGACTATTTATTACGGATTTTATACACTTATTGTTCATTTTTATATTAATTTGTGTATTAATAATTATTATTAAGTTGTGACACTTAATTGCATCAAATAAATGTGTTTTTAATGTCCCTAATAGATTCATTAATATTTGGGAGCTTATCTTCGTCTTTTGTAGAATTTTAGGTGAATCTAGAAAAAAGTACACAGCTCGGTAGTACTGACTTGACTGCCGTTGATACTGACACTTGCTCAGTAAGGAACATGTGAAATTGAGATGACTATGTAGTACCGACCAAGGAAGTCGATATTACCGATAAACTCACAACAAGGATTCATAAAATCTCGAGGTAGTATCGACAACTGCACAGGTGACCACAACTATCGAATGTGTCAGTAGACCGACACTCTGTCAGTAGTACCGACATAGTAGGATCGGGCAGATCTAAAATCATGTTTAGACTGACGGTTGGAAATTAATGACGCCCTAAGTCACTTCTATGACTTAGGGAGATTTTGATCAAACCTAGGTATGTCATTTTATTCCATTGTACGATGGTTGAGAGAAAGGAGAGGAGAAAGTGGAGAAGAAAGCCACGTTCCAGAAGATTTGGGAACATATGATGGATGGATTTGCAACCTGAGGTTAGCAAATCGACACATTCATGTGAGGGAATCATCTGGACCGACTTCTTCAGGGGTTCTTTTAGTTCTTTAATGTTATTCACATTTTTCTTCTTCTTCCTTATGTACTTGACAATGGAAATCATGCTGGTCTAATCCCCTTGTTCCTTAGGACCCGAGAGTAGTCCGATTGTGCATTGTAATTGAATATTATGCATTAATATATCTTTTTCTCTTAATTCCTAGATGTAGATATATGAGAACATCATGAATTATCTATGCTTGATCACCATAGGTAGTTGTTTAGACCATTAATTACTTTGAGAAAGGGATTCAAGGTTGGAAAACTCGTAGATTTACACATTATATCACACTTTGAAAAACAGCTTATGAATGTGAAGACAATAACCCAAAAGTTTCAATAAAGTACCTAACTAATAACACAATTGCTACTAGAGTGAGATTGGTATTAGATTAGGTAGTGAATTACACCGTAAGAGTATGTAATTCTTGTTATAGGTCTCTTAGTCTAGGGCTAGGGGAGATAATTATTAATGATATGATGTTAATTGCAATGTTAACTGAGGTGAAACTATAATCCTAAGGAATTCACTCCACTTGAGATCAAAAATCAATAATCTTAGATTTATTTTCTGCATCTTAATCACATCACAGTTAGTAGTAGTCTCTAGAGAGTGTTTCCCTAAGTTCAACATCTCGACCTCTTCTTGCCTATATTACATTGATATGTATACTTGCATTTAACATGTGCTTTACGTGTATCAAGTTTTTGACACTATTGTCGGGGAAATGGAAACTCCGACACTACGCTTGTTGTGATCGATCACTCTAGGTCACAACTTTTATTTTATTTTTTATTCTCTCTAAGATGAATATCGAATAGCATTTATTCAATTATTAGTATACGTTCTCACATTATTTTTAGAAATTGTAGGTACTAGTGCATGATGCAAATAAGAAGCACCGATTACGGAGCCTCATTGCCATAGAGTGCATTTCAGGAGGATTTCTTATGACAGAGCGCATGAGTATAGTGGTTCTGCATGACGAGTTATTTAGACTCCACCACCTAAGATGCCATCACCTAAAACTACAACACCTCCACCAGAGGAACCAGAACCAACTCAGATGGCAGACGCAATGGAAGAACAGACTATTTGGGAGAAGATCCAGGTGTCGTCCTCCACAAATCAACTAGGGCCAATCAAAAGACAAACCATTAATGTGGGCGGCTACAAGATAGATCATGGGTTGGTAGTAATGGTCAAGTCACAGGTTTTCCATGGCCACAACAATGAGGGACCGATGACACACATTAGAAATTTTGTTGAAAGTTGTGATATTTTAAACATTGACAGAGTGTCGGCGACAATGATTTATGTGAAGCTTTTCCCGTCATCATTGGAAGACAATGCTAAGTCTTGGCTCTATAACTTGTCACCTGAATCCATTGAGACTTGGGAAGAGATGATAGATGTTTTCTTTGAGTATTACTTTTCACCCCAGATGATGAACGAGTTTTTTAAGAAGATTTACAACTTCAAACAACAAGCAGGAGAACCCTATTCTGAAGTATGGGAGAGGTTCCATAGTATCTTGAGGAAGGTCCCTCGTCATGGGATCAATATTTAAGGGCAGGAAAAGATTTTCTATTACGGGTTGCATTAGAAAGAAAGGACCACATTTGACAGTGTGGGAACATGCTTCTTCCTCAACAACAAGTCTCCATGTGTCATGAAATTCTAAAGAACATGGCTAAGAACCAGTCACGGGGAGAGGAAAGAGAACGTCCAGTAACCATTAAAAGTGTTGGAGAGCCCAAGGTGATTACATCGTTGAATAAGAAATTGGACTTGATTGCCAATAAATTATGTCAGAAGGATGGAAGCTGTACTGGAGGAGAGGAAGAAGAGTTCATGTTTGTGTGGCAGCAGAATTAGAGGGGCAATGATTATTCCTGGAAGAAGGATCCTAAGTTTTCTCAAAAGGATCTTAATCATTTCAGTAGGACCCATCCCAAGCACATCATCAAGGAAATGCACAGCTGCATGAAATAGGCCCTAGTAAGATAATTGGTCAGTCATGAGGTGATCATTGGCCAGAAATAGAAGGAACTATAGAATCAAGGAGCATAGAAGCAATATAGACACTCAGATTTCTCAGATTACAGTAGAGGTGTCATCCTTGAAGAAACCTATTCATCAAGGGTATCCTAGAAACACTAACATACCTTCTAGAAACCATCAAGTCAAGGTTGTGATGCTAAGTAGTGGAAAGAGGATATTGAATCAAAACAATACTATCCTAGAAGCAAAGGATGACACAGGTGATAGAGGACCAGTAGTGACTGTTGATACAGTTGAGCTAGATACTACAGCAGAGGACAAGACAACTAATGATGAAATTCATGAACCAGACGAGACAAAGAAGACTCACCAAAGGAAGTTGGTGATTCCATTGCCATTTCCAAATAGCTTGAAGTCAAAGAAATTTGACCAACAATTGTAGAAGTTTCTAGATATCTTTAGAAAGCTTCATGTAAACATCACATTGATTGATGCAATTGAACAGATCCCTTCCTATGACAAACTTCTAAAGGACATAATTAATAAAAAGAGGAGGACAGCAGATTCATATTTAGTGATGTTGAAGGAGCAGGTTAGTGCTTTCATTCTAGGAACATTGCAAAAACAAAAGATTTGGGCTGCTTCAACATATCATGTCACATCAGGAGGACATGGTTTTAGGAAGCTTTATGTGATTCAGGGGCAAGTATCAATCTTGTTCCCTTGACTACCTTTGAGAAGTTGGGTCTTAAAGAATCCAAAAGGAGAAATATGACCATACAGCTAGCAAACAACTAAGTGTTCAAGTCATATGGTATCTGTGAGGTTGTTCTTATTAAGGTGGACAGATTTGTGTTTCCAACATATTCTGTGGTAATGAAGATGTAGGATGATCATGACAGTGAACTACTACCAGGGACGCCATTTCAAGCCACAATAGACATGATCTTTGAGAAGGGGAAAGCAAAATTGACACCGGGGATCAAAAAAGACCACTTTGAAATCAAGATGTCTAAGTTTTCACAAACAACTTAGGAGAAGGTATAGTATCACATGTTGTAGTAGGTTCAAGGAAAGATGTCTTTATTTATAGGGAGGTCATTCCTAGACATGGCTCATGTGATGACACATGTTCCCAAAAGCATACTAGAAATGGACATCCTGAAGAACACAAAGGAAGTTTCATTGACCAAGGCAGTTTAATATCCTGATGATGAAGAGGAGGTATATTTCCCAGAAACAATTAATGAGGAAGCTTCTTCCACTCTTGTTCAAGCATATCGACGGTTCATTTGGAGGTGTGTCTCATGAATTTGATGGATGACTATAACCAACATTGTTGTTTGGAGGAGTGTGTCTTGTTTCTTAAGGCATTACCGTGTTACTACACTAGTCACTTTGAGGATCTAGGACCACCTCCTCCACCATTGATCCCATATCTCCAGACCCCCCCAGATCTAGAGTTAAAGCCATTGTCACTGCACTTGAAGTATATTTTTTTAGAATAGAAGAGAAGCTTCCAGTTATCATCTTGTCTTCATTGAGCATTCGGGAAGAGGAGAAACTATTAGTGGTTTTGAAAAACCATCAGGTAGCATTTGGATGGTATGTCGCAAACATAAAGGAGATCTCCCCTAGTTTCTTCCAGTACAAGATCAGACTAGAAGAAGGAGCCAAACCGATAGTTCAACCTCAACGGTGTCTCAATCCCATTATAACTAAGGTAGTAAAGAAGGAGGTAGTAAAAAATTTATCTGTAGGTATAATTTATGATATCTTTGACTCTAACTAGGTAAGAAAGGAGGGATAACGGTCACAACTAATTCTGTTAGTAAGTTAATCTCTACTAGATTGGTGACTAGGTGGCGAGTATGTATTGATTATTGACGTTTGAACATCTCAACTTTGAAATTCCATTTTCCACTCCCGTTTATCGATTAATTTCTTGAGCGGGTTGTTGATCGCTCTCACTTTTATTTTCTCAATAGATATTCCAAATACAACTAGATTTCTAACGAGCCACAAGACCAAG
The DNA here is from genome assembly GCA_963693085.1 of Alisma plantago-aquatica. Classification (NCBI taxonomy): domain Eukaryota; kingdom Viridiplantae; phylum Streptophyta; class Magnoliopsida; order Alismatales; family Alismataceae; genus Alisma; species Alisma plantago-aquatica. The sequence continues at coordinate 754,076,266 of OY856413.1, forward strand.
ACAAGTCCACCTTCACTTGTCCTTATGGCACATTTGTGTATCGTCGAATGCCTTTCGGTCTTTACAATGCACCTGCTACCTTCCAGAGATGCAAGCTTGCCATTTTTTCTAACATGATAGAGCGATGTCTGGAGGTATTCATGGATGATTTTTTTATGTATAGGGAATTGTTAGATGACTACCTTTACAGTCTTAATAAGGATTTGTAAAGATATAACTCACCTACTTTTGAATTGGGGAGAATGTCATATGATGGTGAGTGAGGGGATACTTTTAGGACACAAGGTGTCCAGTATGGGAATGGAGGTCAACCCAGTAAAAATAGAAGTCATCTTCAAGATACCTCCACCATAATTAGCAAAGATAATGAGGAGCTTTGTAGGACATGTCATATTTTACTGACACTTTATAGAAAATTTTTCAAAAATTACTAAATCACTCTAATTATTGGAAAAGGATGCTAAATTTAATTTCGACGAGTGGTGTTTGAGGTGTTGAATAAGAAATTGGTCTCCACATCGATTGCTCAGGATCTAGACTGGAGCTAACCTTTGAGTTGATGTGTGACCCATTGGATTATGCACTTTAGGCTATTCTAGGCTAACGCCAAGACAAGGTTTCTGACTTGATTTATTATGTGTCTAAGACCCTAAATGATGCCCAATTAAATTACAATCATTGGAAAACTAATTTTGGTGGATGTCTTTACTTTTGAAAAAAATCACCAATTCTTGACAGGGGCAAAAGTCATTGTGTGGACAAATCACGCATCAATTAAATATTTGTTGCAGAAGAAGGATGTCAAACATAGACTAATTAGGTGGATTTTTCTACTACAAAAGTATGACATTAAAATTAAAGATAAGGCAAGAATGGAGAACATAGTGGAAGATCATTCATCTAGGCTTGAATGAGTTGATGAAAAGGATATAGGCATACCACTAGTGCAAGAATTCCCAGATGAATAGTTAATTTCCATGAAAAGTAAAGATTTGTGGTTTGCAAACATTGTGAATTACCTGGCTTGTGGTGAGCAGCCTGAAGACTGGGGGTATCAGGAGAAAAATAAGTTCTTCCAGTCTTTGAGGTATTACATGTGGTATGACCCCATCTTTCTCAATTAGTGTGGGGATGGTATTTTAAGGAAGGGTGTGCCTGATTATGAGTTTGAGAGTACCTTGCACACTTCCACTCCTTACTTACCGGGGGGTCACCATGCTAGTTCTAGGACCGCGTACAATGTTTTAGAGTGTGGATTTTATTAGACAATGATTTTTAAGGAGGCATACAATTTTTTACTTCATTGTGACGCATGTCAGCGTGCAGGGAATATATCTAAGAGACATGAAATGCCCTTAAATTTTTTTAGAAGATTGAAGTTTTTATTTATGGGGAATTTATTTCTTGGGCCCTTTCGTTTCATCAAATTCTAATTTATACATATTTATTTCCATTGATTATGTGTCTAAGTGGGTGAAAGCAATTCCAACCTACTCCAATGATGCCCAAGTTTTATGCAGGTCTATAAAAGATCACATATTTTGCAGGTTTGGGGTGCCAAGATTGGTTATTAGTGATGGTGGATCTCACTTCACCAATAATAAATTTGGTGCACTTTTGAGAAAATATGGAGTGAGACACAGAGTAGGTACCCCATATCACCCACATATTGAAGGACATGTTGATGTGTCTAATAGAGAGATAAAAAAAAATCTTAGAGAAGATAGTATCAATCAATAGGAGAAAATCAAGTATGTATCTTAATGATGCTCTTTGGGCATATAGTACACCCTATAAGACACTTATAGGAACCATTTCTTTTAGGTTGGTTTATGGTAGATCTTAGCACTTACCCTTAGAGTTAGAACATAAATCCAAATGTGTCCTAAGGAAATTGACTTACAATTTAGATAATGTAAGAAAAAAGAGAATGTTAGAACTGAATGAGTTAGATGAGTTGAGGTTTGATTCCTATGAAAGATTTAGGATCTACAAAGAGATAACAAAGAAGATCCACGATCGCCACATTTTACATAAAATTTTCACTCCAGGACAGAAGGTGGTTCTGTTCAACTCGAGGATGAAATTGCACCCATGAAAATTGAGGTCTAGGTGGAGTGGCCCTTTTGTAGTAGTCAAAGATTTTCCCCATGGGGCATTTGAGATTAGTAATGTATCTGAATCATTCCTTGTAAATTGACAAAGATTGAAACACAACTTTGGGGGCAAATTGTCAAGGAAAGAAGAGGAGTTGAAGCTCATTGGGATTTAGTCATCATTTGTGCTTTGATCGTTAAGCCTAGGACGTAAAACAAGGGTTCTTGTTGGGAAGAAAACAACCATCTTTTACTTCCATGGGATTTTGTTCTTTACATTTGAGTGTGTAGTTTTATTAGTTTTAGTTTGCATTTTATTTGTTCCATATAATAAGGTACCTTGATCATTCTTGTTTGGTGTGTAGTATGAGAATAAGTCGGTAGTACCGACATACATGTCGGTCCCAAGAAATTCTTTGGTGGTACCAAGTGTAATTTTAGTATCACAAAAAAATTATAAAAGAGGGGTTGAGTTAAATGATAAGGGCTCAATACTATCGACATCCAACTCGGTAGTACCGACGACCAATGTTGCTCTAGGTTTGAAATACCAAGATAATGATGAGAAGTATCGAGAAAATTCAATGACTCAGTAGTACCAACACCAAGTCGGTAGTATTGACACCTAAAAAATAAAATCCACGAAAGCACCATCAACGACCAAGATTTTTTGCATCTAATGATCAATAGTACTATTTATCGCAACTTCATAAAGTCAATAATACTGACTTCTATCAATACTACTGACACTTGGCAATCTGAAACTACAACGTCAACCAATGGGAGTGTCGGTATTAGTAGTTGGTATCGAGTCACACAGATCATGGAGAAAAAGTTGGTAGTACTAACATCTGGTTGATATTACAAACGTGGCATAAGGAAAAAGTCTGACGACTATATAAGGAGGGGTGTGGGAGGTACATCATTCACACCTCCACCACACCTCCCCCAAGAAGGATAGTGTAAGAAACCTGAGACGATCCGAGTCTTCTCCAAGCTCCTTGTTCTCCATCCCCTTCTTGTACTAATGTAATGGCATCTAGGAGAGGTGCTTCTTCATCGACAGGGCATATCGAGTTGGTTTCTAAACCAACATGAATCGCTCATCCTGACACTAATGTTAAGAAGATCTACGATGACTTGGTGAAGAGATAGATCACTTATACACGATATGGAAACCATGCATTTATTGCATCATTGGGCTTCATCGACAATTTCCACAATTTCTTTGAGTGTCAAGAATTGGTGGGTGATCACCCTTTCTTCAGTGATTGGCTCACTTTCCCAGAGCTCATTTGCGAGTTCTTAGCCTCGCTCAAGATTTTTTGCATCCTTGGGCATGGAAATAAATGGAGGGAAGGCCACATCAAATTTCGTCTCTTCAATGCCAACTATCAAATGACACTGAGGCAATTCACCACCATGTATAGATGGCTATTGGGTGAAGTATGTTTTTCCACCGGCAACTTCAACTACAACGGTACATGGAAACTTTTGGCAGAGATGTCAGAGGGATACAACATCAGCTGGCACACCAACTCCATCACTGACATTGATTACCCATTTGCTCACATCCTACATTGCTTCCTCACCAAAACCATTTTCACCAAGTCGGGTCAAGAGTAGGGGAAGGTTTAGCAAATGTATCTCTTCTTCCTCTACAACATGATATAATTAGGAGGTAATAATGTGGAGTTTGGTTCTTTCCTCCTCCAACACATGATGTCAGTGAAGCGTCCGGTATAGAGGATGTTGCCCATCTATTTTAGAAGACTTATCACTCCAATAGTGATGCATCTTAACCTTAATCAATCCACCTCCAAATCCCTACAGTCTTCTCCCAAGTTGGACTTGAAATATTTCAAGAGAGTAAACCTCCTCAACCAATGTTAGGGGAAAGTGTACGTGTGTTGTACATTCGATGTCCAGTACAAGGAAAGGGATCTCCTTAATATAGTCTTCAACTTGCAAGGAGTTTATCACATGAGGTGGTTGGTAGAGGGTGACTCATAGGATGATGAAGAGGAAGGCAATGCCAAGAAAGAGCAACAGTAGGAGCAAGAAGAAGAAGAGGAGGAGGCCACCATCCTAATCACAAGGAAGCAGGTCACCAGCAAGTGTCCTAGAGTACATGGATCCTCTAGTTCTTTTTATCCTCCACCTTCCCAGGAGGATGATCCATATTCAATGGCAGGTATATATGGAATATTGTAAGAAATTTAGTAGGGGTAGCAACATCAAAGGCTACACTGATGGGCATCTATGATTTCCAAGGACTGCTCTATCAAAACCAGCAGGCGATCTTTGAAAATGAATGACTTCTCTTGGCCAACCAAGAGAACATGCACACATGCCTACAATGGATGGAGAACTATTAACAACCATTCTTTGACATCTACTAGAGTCAAGGCTATTTTGGCAATTATCCACAGCTTTCAAAGATGTCGTCGCCGCCCCAAACTTTCTAGGGGACTTTTTACCACCATGACCTGACCATGCCACATCCACCACCACCATACTGATCGATACCATTGTTAGATAAGTTAGATTTCGACTATGAGAACATAGTCAGGTTCAAGCTTGGGGGTGTTGGAACATCTCTACCCTTTAGTTTTTTTCTTTTAGTCATTATTTGCTTTTTAGCTTTTATTTTCCAAGTTGTAGAATCCACAATCGATCTAATGTAAATGTGGATCAATAAAAAGCATGATTTCTAGCTATGTCAACGTAGAGTCTATTCTTCCATGTTTATGTGATGAAAAAAGGAAAAAATTGGCTTAGTTGAAAATTTCTTGAGTTACACCACCTAGAGGAAGTGTATGGGTTAGTCCATTTTTGGACACTTGATATGAATGGAAAACTTAAATGTTTATGTAATACGGATGAGGATGGAGTTTGATCCTGAACTGATCCAACAATTAACAAGACCTTAGATTGAAATTTTAGAAAGAAATCCTAAGGTTACCTTATACATAGGTTAGTAGTAGGGGGACATATCATAGTTCATGAAAGACATTGTCTCTTTATTATGAGATTCCAGCCATTTTCCATCCATTTTGACCCACCATTTTAAGATGATCAAGTAACTCAGATTATTTCCTTTTGATTGCATTGCATGGAATTATATGTGACATTATAGTTAGTTTCTCTTCTGATGCAAAAACATTTTTTGTGCATATCATCTAGTTGAATGACAATTACATGTAGATTGTATGCATTTTTTTATTATTAATTTTCACATCATGTGGTTAGATTGTTTTCATCTAAAATAAGAGTGTAGGGATACATATCCATATCCATAGAAAAAAAATGAATGATATATGTTAGTGAAGCCCAAGCATAACTTTCCATCATGTTAAAATATTGGGCCAATGAAAAAAAGAAACAAAAGTAATGTTTTAAAATAAAAAGGGAGAAGTCATGCCCTAAACTCTTCACAAAGAGATGGAAACATTCACATGATGTATTTTCTTCCTTACTTCATTCTCATCCATTTGACGAGGTTTTCAATACATGCATCATTCCACCCATAGTATTAGGCATTGGGATCAATGCATTTCTCATTATCTTTGTCATATATGTTCATCATGTTTTATTTTTGCATGAATAATTTGAATGCTACTTATGATTCTTCATAAGCCACTTATTTCAATATTCCATCCCTTTCTCTTATTGGTATGCCACATATATGATTGATTTCCTCATTCATTCTTATATGGAGAACTGCTTCCAATTCATTGGTAGTTAGGAAAGAGGAATGTAGATATGGAACCACATGATGCACCAAATGAATGTCTAATTGACTATGGTATTAATTGCTCTATTGATAGTGTTCACTAATCTAAGTGTGGACATCTTTTATAGATATTTTTTGTCGCTTGAGAGTAGTTGATTGTTCAATGGTCAATAAATGCTAGTTTAGGACCGTCATGTGGGGATGATTGAGAAACAAAATTCATATTATATATCCTTTTTCTTACTTGTCTCAAACAAATCAGAGGGTGTGTTGCTCGAGGAAAAGCAACATTTAAGCTTAGGGGAGTTTGATGCACCTGATAGTTGTCATTTTACAGACTATTTATTAGAGATTTTTTTGCAATTATTGTTCATTTTCATATTAGTTTGTGCATTATTTATCATCATTATTATGTGACACTTTATTTCATCAAAAAGATGTGTTTTTTATGTCTTTGACAGATTCATTATTATTTGGGAGATTATGTTCATTTTTGTAGAATTTGAACTGAATCTACAAGAAACTTCACAGCTCGGTACTATCAACTTAACTGTTGGTGGTACTGACACATTCTCTTAAAGGAACATGTGAAATCTAGATAACTTGATAGTACAGATCGAGGAAGTCGATACTGTTGACAACATCATAGTAAGGATTCAGATAATCTCAAGAAATCTCGATACTACAAACATCAACTTGGTAGTACCGACAACTGCATAGGAGACTATAACTATCGAATGCATCGGTAGTACCAACACACTGTCAATAGTTTTGACACAGAGGGATCACGAAGATCTAAAAATCATATTTAATCTGATGGTCAGAAATTAATGACACCCTAAGTCACTTCTATGACTTAGGGTGATTTTGGACAAACCTAGGTATCTCATTCTAGGAGATTTGGGCACCTCTGGTGGATAGATTTGTAGTCTGATGTTAGAGAATTGGCATGTTCATGTGAGGGAGTCATCTGGACAGTCTTCTTTAGGGGTTCTTTTATTTCTCTAATGGTACCCATATTTTTCTTCTTCTAACTTATGTACTTCACAATTGAAATCATGCGTGGATAATCCCCTTGTTCCTTAGGACCAGGAGTAGTCCGATTATGCATTAATATATCCTTTTCGCTTAATTTTGCACATAAATCTATGAGAACATCATGAATTATCTATTCTTGATCACCATATTAGTTTTTTAGACCATTAATTACTTTGAGCGAGGGATTAAGGATTGGAAAACTTGTAGATTTACACATTTTATATTGCACCTTGAAAAGTGTGTATGAATGTGAAGAGAATAACCCAGAGGTTTCAGTAAAGCACCTAACTAATAACACAATTGCTATGAGAGTGGGATTGGTATTAGATTAGATAGTGAATTACGTCATGAGAGTGGATAATGGTTAGGAGAGATAATTATTAATGATGTGATGTTAATTGTAATATTAATTGAGGTGAAACCATAATCATAAGAAATTCACTCCATTTGAGATCAAAAATCAGTAATCTCAGATTTATTTTCTGCATCATAGATAACCAAACATTCACTTAAAGTTTTTATCGCATCACAATTAGTAGTAGTCTCTGAAGAGCATTTTCTTGAGTTTGACATCCGAGCCTATTTGAGCCTATATTACATTGATATGTATATTTGCATTTAGCGTGTGGTTTGCGTGTATCCATAATTACTTGGTTTTTTATATGAGTTGAAATCATTGTATATTATCAATGAAATGCAATGTTAGACAAACTTATTCATATGCAACAATAGAGTTGTGTATATTTGTACACATATTTATATATTATGTAATTCTAACATATTGCATAGATCATATAATACATACATATTGCATATGAGGTTAGATACTAACCATGATTTTATCCTAGACTTTATCATATACCTTAGTGTTTTTTATAATTATACATATATTGATGTAATATATATATATATATATATATATATATATATACATGAAATTATAAAAGTTTGTATTCAAATAGTTAATAAATACCTTATATTTGTAGTAGTGTTTATAAGATTCTCTCATTTACAAATTTATCATGAAACCAAGATAGAGGAGTATTTCATGTATTTAGAAATGGAAGGAATTAGTGTAATGATTATGGTAAATAATAATTGGGGATTTGTCATTCATATAGTAACATTAAAGTGCAACATATATAGCATACATCCATCTTCTATAACATTAAATTATTCATAAGGAATATAAGTGTAACATCTATTTGGTATGAAACACACAAAAAGGTAATTATTCCAAGCCCATGAGAATGATGATGACCAATATTCCTATTTGTATGTAGCATCCAGTTTAGATTTTGCAGAGGACATTCTTATTGGTTGGTTTAAAAATTGTTCTTGACCCAAGGTATAGAAATCTTCTATTATGTTTAAATGAAGTTTACATCCTTCTTGAATATCATGTATATGTAAGAAACATGGGGGAGTCAAATTTATTGAACTTTAGACTTCTCATGAAAGACCCCCGATTATATTACTTGATGATTCGATACAATAACTGGTTCTATTAGATTTTAGGGTAAGGCCCATTTATTTACCAGATTATGCTTCTGTGTGTCCACATAGAGATAAGGATTGTCATCCCCTATCGACTAGCAATATAGCTTAATGTGACGTCCCCGGATTTTCACCTTCTCAAAACCCCATGGAGATGAGAAGACAAAATCTGAAAACATTAGCAATTATATCAGAGAGCGATGTGGAAGCATAATACGCATACATGAACATACAACCATAACATACTCAACATTCAACATGCATATTTATACAATATGAATTATTACAAAATGATTTACAGTTACATATTGAATGAAAATTCTACAAGTATGAACATGTATGCTAACAAGATCTACACAATAGGTACAACCTGAACAACTACTCACTCCCATCTTTTTCCTCCCCTGCTATCTCTGAACCTAAACATACGTGAAACAGAAAATCAACATAAAGTTGGTACGTGGTTGAAAGATACTATACTATGCTGGCATATTTAAAATACTTGAAAAAGAAGAAAGAAAAATGAAAGCATTATTTAAGGAAGAAAATCAGGTAAACCCAAGTTATTAATCATATTTCAATGGACATGTATTACTATGGTGGACTTAGTACAAACATAAATTATTGGGCCCTATCCCCGCGTACCTTGTACCATTAGGGATCTCCCCGCGTACCTTGTACCATTAGGGAGGTGCTAATCAACATTAATACTTTCCCTCTCTAATAGGGAGATTAATGAACCATCAATAACTACATTCCATTTTCTTTCTTTAGTGTTCTTATTGTTCAAGGCGGAAATGACAATACATATAGATCTACATCCAACAATGTATTTCAAGTACAAACAAGCAAGTACATATATTTAACATCCAGCAAATCTAGTCATATAATTATATCCACGTACCTAAGTTTAGATATTCCTCACATATCCATGATCATCTAGAACTTTGTCCATGACCTGATTAAATATAATTGAGCATCATTAATACAAGGTTCATCGTTATTAATGGTATTTAGGTCCAATTTAGGGTTTAACCAAACCTAGGTTCCATCTGATCTTAAATATGTTTATGACATTTTTCTACTGATCTATATATCATAAGTAAGGTCTGGTATGAATTTCATATTTTTCTGATGCTTAGTCCATTTCCTAGAATTAAAATGAGTTTAAAAGCATTAATTTGCTCATTATTAAGGAAAGACATAATATTTTGGCATTATAATCACATATGAGTCCACCTATAATTTATAAATAATTCTGGGGTTTAAATGTAGTTTTATGACAATTTATATCGTCTGGATAGTATTTATTCTAATTATATGAGGCCCATAAAGGAACATTATAAATAAATTAAATATCACCAACAAATATGTCTTAAAAGTCTGATCTAAAGTTTTCATGAGAAAGAGGTCATTATTCTGAGTCCAGCAGTATTTTTCGGGCATTTATTGGTCAAGGGATCTATTTTCTGTGGTTCATGCAAGGTTTGCATGTTTTCTGTAAATAAGTAATGAGATTACCTTTTCAGATTATCGCAGCTGTCCGATCATCTTCTTGGCCCTACGGATGCACGCCATGCAGCCCAATAGGGTAGGGATCATAAACCTACCAGCAGATCGGCTACCAAGACCCGGTCAGTCAAGCTTGGGTTTACCTGGATCGGGCGACACTGCGCCTCCCCCCCTTCTCCCTCACCCTCGCATCCTCCGACGCCCGCCTATGCCAGAGAAGTCATGCCTGGGAGGACTAGCGCTGCTGCACTCCGGCTACTGCAGCATCAATCGTGGATCTTCTGATCAGGGTACAAGTCCTCTGCAAGGCCAAATCTGGTAATCAGTTAAGAGCCTGGTCTATTTGGTTCATCTGGCTTTCACGGGGTTGAGTGATGGCTCACCCTTCTACGCGAGCCGTCATTTTGAATGACACGAGAACCCTGTTCTCTGTGGTTAGCACATCCACCGCACGAGGAGACTCCAGCGAGCACTGGTCTGAGGTCACAACCTTCCTTTCCCAAAATTTCTGCTATCAGAAGGTCCGGGATGCTTCACGGGTCTGAGGCGGCTAGGCCACGATGGCTTACTATCCTCAAAGCCCTGGCTCGGTCTAGCAGGTGCAGGTAATGGCAGCGCTCGCTAGTCTAGGTTGGGCATCTGCAAAAGCGCCCCTTTCTCCTTTACTCGAAGAGATGGACACTGGCGCCTAATCTTCAGGAACTCGAGGGCATCACGAGGAAACAACGAGGAGGCACAAACCATCCCCTCTAGGAACCTCCATCGACTCCAACCAGGATGAGATCAGGAGTACCATATGGGGCTTCTCACAACAAAGACAATCTATCATTCCCACAATCTTGGACTTATTTCCCCCATAGCTGTCCTCTCCGCTTCGGCCCTCTGTTTCATTTCTTCTGCTTCTGTGAGTAGAGAGGAAGAAGGAGTGGGGAGCGTGGGGTAAATTTCTCTGGTTTGGCCGCTGTTGAGGGGCTATGACGGGTCTATCTGCATCTCTCCCCAGGCTAAGTCCAATGATGTAGCTAGAAAGGTTCACGGTTATGTGATCTAGGTGATTCAGTCTAACTCCCCAACTAGAAACTCGCATTTATCGGAGGCTTCTGTGGTAGGCGCTTGGGAGCGCTTGGTTTCCTGGTCCTCCTTTTTTTTTGAGCAACCACATCCTTCTTTTATTAAATCAAATCGATATACAGACTATTTGCTATTGCCTGTCCTCCCTCTTGGCAAATCCAAGGCGGAGTGTTGGGGTAGCATTCACTAGTATAAATATATGACAACTCTTGGGGACGGGAGGGTAATCTAATATTGGGAGCTGGTTTCTTCAAGAACCACTTTTCCTGCTTATCGGCAAGGCGGTTGAGTTCTCATCCACAATGGATCAGCCTGCATCTGTAGATAGCTTGAATTTTCCGCATTCCTGCATGCTTCAAGCTGGTCAGGTATGGTGGTACATCTGCATCTTCTTGGAGAAACTTGACTGAAAGTTGGGAATCTGATATAATACATGGCGAAACATCTCCCCGTTCGATCAAGACATCAAGTCCCAACAGGATGGCTTGCATCTCTCCCTCTAGTGGATCACTTCCTCGAATGATCCGAGCTCCGCCTTCAATCCATACTCCCCGATGATTCCGCAGGATCCAGCTTGTACAGATGATATTCTTCACCTTGTCCACCGCAACGTCCACATTAAGGTATACCTCAGATCTAGGACAGTTCCACACAGCCAGGTGTGTATCTTTCTTCTTGTCATCCAGCGTTCTGTGACTAACAACTTCTTCCGAGTAGGATCGTATCTCGCATCGGATCCTTGTGACGAGAATGTCAACAGGTGTACTACAATCAGTAAACACATATTCGTTCATGTGTTTCCAAAGCATCCAACATGTGTAGAGGAAAGTGCTGCGCCAAGCCTCTGCACCATGTTGGGGATTGAAGTTAAGGGCAAGCCACTATGTAGTGGTGTTAGGAGTAAAGAACTCTGAAGGCAAGTGAGGGGCTATGATCTCCCATGTTTGACAACTGTCGTTGCAGTCCTGCACTGAGTGTAGCGTTGTTTCCTCCTGCCCGCACCTCTTACAAGAGGCGTCACTGGTCATTTGGCGGATGTACCTTAATTGATTCGTAAGGAGCCGGTCATGTCCTAAGAGCCACCCAAAAACACGAACGCGTTGAGGGACCAATGCTTTGGCAATGGCTATCCACAGTCCTTCAGATGAATGAGCTCACGTTTGAATAATCTTCGAGTAGGCGCTCGCCATGGTGAACCGTCCGTAGCTTCCGCTGGGCCAGAACCATCTGTCCCGTCCTCCCTCAAGGTGAGGAGCCCCAGTCAAGAGAATCTCCTCTACTGATTCCGAGCTGAACCATTCTGTAATGAAGTCCTTGTCCCAAGTTCCATCGTCCATAACCATGGTGTTTACTGTGAGGTCGTGCAAGCTAGTGGTCACTATCCTCCCAGCCTTGAGGATCGGTGTCCGGCTGCACCTAGTCCAGGCATCATTCCAGGCGTTTATGTCCTGACCATCACAAATCGTGCGTGTAGCAATCTGCTTGACTTCCAGGATGAGCGGTCTAAGAGCTCTCCATACAGGAGAGCCATTAGGAGCAAAGGTATCTCCCCTTCTATACTTATGGGTCATCATTTTAACCCATTCTGCAGTTCTGTAACTGAGGAATTCCCAAGCAAGCTTCATTAGTAAGGCTTTATTCTGCTCCCTCGCACTACGGATGCCCATGCCGCCCTGATCGATGGGGGCTATGACCTTGTTCCATGCCACCAACGCGATACCCTTCCTTTCTGTCGTGCTGAACCACACGAAATGTCGGATCAGTTGATCGATTCTGTCACAAATTGTAAGGGGAATAGCCGCCGTTTGCATCAAGTATGTAGAGGAGTGTGTTAAGACCGACTTTGCCAATGTGATCCTGCCTGCCAAAGACAGGCATCTATTCGCCCATCCCACTATCTTATTATCGATGGCGTTTGTAATGGAAAGATACATGTCCTTCGTTTTCCCGTGCTGAATTATTGGAACGCCCAAGTGTCTTACAATTTCGCTCGTTTTCGTGATTCCAAGCTTTCTACAGATGCGTCTTCGAGTAGCTGGAGGAGTCCCCTTGCTGAAGAAGACCCGTGATTTCTCTTTAGCAAGCTTCTGCCAGGATGCGTTCTCAAACTCCTTGAGACACCTGCTCATGATTTGAGCTTGAATGAGGGACGCTTCCCCAAAAAACATGATATCGTATGCAAAGCAGACATGTAAAACACTGGTCTTGCATGCGTTGAAGGTGGCTGGCCTCCATCTGCCCCTGGCTACTGAATCTTCAATTGCTTGGCTAAGCCGATCTAGGCACAAAGCAAAGATGTAAGGTGACAACGAGTCACCTTGTCGTACTCCCCTGGACGGCTGGAAGGCCTCCGTCTCTTGGCCTTGCCACAGGATGGTTGTTGTCCCGGAGGAGATCACATCCATGATAATAGACACGAGCTTGCTAGGAATGGGTGTGCGCCGGAGAGTGTCTTCAATAAACTCCCAACTCATCCTATCGCAGGCTTTAGCTAAATCCAGCTGAATCGCCATCAAGTGATGTTTAGATCTCTTCGTCTCCATCGAATGTATGACCTCCTGGACTAAGACAGTGTTGTCACTGATCCTCCTTCCTGGAATGAAGCTTGATTGGGCTGGGTTGATCCAGCCATTTAGGTGTGGTTGGATGCGGGTCACAATGATCTTCATCACCACCTTCATGCACACATTGTTCAAAGATATGGGTCTGAGCTGAGCACACGTTTCTGGCTTGTTCTTCTTGGTAATTAGGACCATTAACGCGTTGGCGGCGTTTCTGTCCCATTGATTTCCTATGAAAATATTGTAGACAAAGGATGTTAGGGAAGCTTTAATAACGTTCCAGTTACATTGCAGAAAATTAGAGTCCACTCCGTCCGGTCCAGGAGATTTGAATTTCGCCATTGAGAACAAGGCTCTGCGAACTTCCTCTTCATCAGGTATCCTCTCTAGTTGGGCACCTTGAGCCGCTGTAAGAGTTGGGAAGGCGCCCGTGTAAGATGCACACCAATGGCCTCTGCCGCCCGGGCTGTCATCAGTGTAGAGATTCCGAAAATACCTCACAATTAAAGTTTGGATGTCATCTTCATTGTCGTACCAGGTGCCACCTTCGTCTTTCAGCCGGGTAATTTTGTTCCTCCACTTTCACTCTTTAACAAAAGCATGAAAAAATTTCATATTCCTGTCACCTGCACGAAGCCAGTCACAGTGTGCTCGTTGTTGCCAATCGAGCTCCTCCTTCTTGAGCAATTCATTGAGTTGGAATTGAAGGTCCAAAACCATGTTCTCTAGCTCCAGCTCATACGTGCGTGCGAGTTGTTCCTGGGCAAGAAGCAGTCGTGTCTGCAGCGCTCTTTTGGAGCGGATTCTTTTCTTTTGTTCATCATTGTTCCAGGCTGTTGCCTTGGTGAGGAAAGATGTAGCGGCAGCAGTGAAGTCCAGATTATGTGGCAATTCCTCACTGAGTAACTGTTTGAAACCTTCACTGTTTTGCCAGCTCGCTTTAGTAGTGGTACAAAATCTTGTTTGCTGACTTCTCCCTGGTGATTCCAGCTTTAGGAGAAGAGGTGCATGGTCTGAATGGAGCCACTCAACCACTTCCGCCCTGCACCTAGAGCTCATCTCTAACCAAGCCGTGTTCCCCAGGATTCAATCAAGCTTCTCCTGAAGCAGTCCTCATTTAAAGGTCATGCGCGGGCCGCATGTTTCAAGTTCAATAAGGTCAGCGGCATGGAGGGCGTCGTTGAAATCGACGCAGCTTCTGCGGTCGTGACCCAAGCCACCAGTCTTCTCATCCACATGAAGATAGGCGTTGAAGTCGCCCATCACAACCCAAGGACATGTGACGGATTGAGCGATGGCATGGAGGTGCTGCCACAGGAGTCTCCTTCCCGCCCTCGCTGTGTTACCATAGACAAACGTCAAGCAATATTTGTTCTCAACCCGGTAGTGAATAAACTGCCTATGGCTGAGGATGACCTCCATCTCTGAAATTGAGTTATTCCATAGAAGCCAGATGCCTCCCGAGTAGCCAATGGCTTCTACTCTATGTGAGTAGGGGAAGTCCAACTTCCGAATGATAGTTTCTGCCTGTACACCGCTGGTGCGTGGCTCAATAATAACTAGGGTCGAGATCCTATGCTTCCTGACCAGTTCTTTAACTGCCCCTTGGGTATCTTTGTGGCAGATACCTTGCACATTCCAACAGAGAACATTCATTTAAAATGGGTTGGGGTTTGATCCGCCTTCCTCTTCCTCCATCAATTCTGTTGTTTCTTTCATACCCTTGCGACCCCTCTTCTTTGAACCAGGGTCTAGTAGATCAGGCAGTGCCGGTATCTTCCTGTTTCTCAGATGTATCCCTGCACTTCCCCTCCCAGGAAAGGAAAATGTGCGAGGTTTTGGAGGGCCAGAAGCTCCGATAATGAATGGGCTAACTTGAAGGTTACTGATATCCGTCATCCCTGGACTGGGGCGGCCGGTGACTGTTTCATCTCCTGTCAACACCACTGTTGAGTGATCGTTTTCCTTTCCTTTGTTCTTCTGGGTCTGGGTGGTATGGTGCCGGCCTTGTGAGGGTTCGTTGCCCCCATTGGATTCCCTCAATGGAATGCGCTGGTCATTACTGTTGTTCTTCTTCTCCCTTCTTGAGTTCTACTTTCTTATACTCCAGTCAATTCTCGTAATTCGCTCAGATACTTCCTCGATCTCTGGCAGCGCCTCGTTCTCGGACTCCAGTATTTCTTCAATTTCGGGTGTGTCCAAGTTGACGAAACGATTGTGGGTGCTCACCTTCTTAGCGACGGTCTGCTCTTGTGGTTTACGTCTTGGCCTACGCACTTTAGGCTGGGCATGTATCGTCTCCGCAAACGCCTCCATGGATTTCTCGTTCCCGTCCCTCCTTGCTTCTTCAGTACCCCCCCCGTAGTTTCCTGTGGTTGAGGTTTGTTCACACACTCCCTCTCCTCATGCCCAGCATGTCCACAGCGAAGGCATATAAACGGGATGTTCTCGTACTGGACCATAAGACGCTTGCCTTCCACATAAACTGTAGGTATTAGAGGCTTCCCTGTTTGCAACTCAACCACGATCCTCGCGAACTTCCCCCTACGTTGGCTCGTGGTGTTAGGATCGACCCTGATTGTTTTGCCGATCTTGTTTCCTATAGCTTCCAGTAGAGTTTCCTGATACAGATGAATAGGCAGGTTAGGGATTCTGACCCACGCAACGAAAAATTCCGGGTGCACTTTCTCATGTGAGAAGGTAGGATTCCATCACTGCACTGTCAGGTATGACCCAAACAGTGGCCACGGTCCTCCGGTTAGGGCTTTGAGGTAGTCATTAAGCTTCTACAGTTGCACGAGGTAGTAATCATTGTCCAGATCAATCAGGTTGTAGCCGCCGTCAGGCGCCCATAAAAGACGGATCTTGTCCCACAGGGTCATGTAACCGATGTCATGTGCAATGAGTTTGACGACCACGACATATTGCCAAGGTTTCAGGAGAGTCGTGCGTGCTTCTGTCGTTAGATTAAAGGCTGGGAATCCTTCCTCTTCGGTTACGATGATATCTTCCTGCTGCAGTTTGATCCCCATTTTGTCCGCATCAATATGTATATAGCCATGCGAGTTGTCTTGATTCCCGACGACAACCACTTTATAACTAGGTGGATGGTCTGTCCGCCCAGCGTCTGCTTCCCCGACACTCCTTGTTGGGTCTGTCTGGTCTGGGCGCCCCAGCGGCGGGAAGTCCGTGCCTCCTTCTCCCCCTTCGATCTCCATCTCGGACCCTTGCTGATCTTGCTTCCGTCGGTCCTCCGGCGTAATATCATTCTGGTTTCTTTGGCTCGCATAGCGGAAGTGCAAGCTTGTGTTCCCTAAAGGAATCGTGCCTCCTCTCGTTTCTCCTGGGTCACCATCGTCTTCCTGGTCACCAGATCGCCTAGGAAACCCTAGGGCGGCGCCGCTCCCTCCCATCGTGCCTGATTGCCTGGTCCTCCTTCATCCCGTATCTATTGGGGTTGAAGATGAGTAAATAGCCGTCTGATCCTCCTTGGTGGTGGCTGGGATCCTACCATCTCGACAGGCTGTGGGCACACCTAAGCAAAGGTGTAGGCCAGCGTGACTCAATACAAATAATCAGATACATTTTTCATCACCACATAAACAAATAAATTAGGATCCTACATCTTGAATATAATTTAATTGGAAGCTCTAATGGAACCCAAATTTTCAATTATATGTTCGTCATAACCTATTGAACCTTTCCTCCAACTTTGAGACCGAAAGTCCAATGTATGATCTGTCACGTAATAAGATCATAGAGAGGGATAATGATCACATGTTATTGTCATTTTATTTCTACTTGTAACCAAACATCTTCAAGAATGCTTAGATCAGTATCCAAACATTGGAATTCATAAATGCTACTAATAGATATTTTATCACATCAAAACTTAATTCAATTAATATATGCTATTCATCATCATAAAGAAGCTTAATTAGTTGTCATGATAGTCAAATATTTTTATAACAACGCTTATTAAGTGAAAAGGATCCATTATTCAATAGGATTTACTTCAATAAGGACTGGTCATCTAATGAACCTCAAGTGTTATATTGGTTATCAAACTCTAAAATTGAGGTCATCACACTTAATGTGGTCGTTCTTATTTTGGATGATGGGAATACATGGTCACCTAACCACAAGTAGAGTATACCAAGTGTCTAAATTATTTGATAAATATTATTAATTTAATATATATGGTTGACTGAATTTACACCATTTATATTTATCTTTTGAATTGTTTGCCTACATTTTACATCTCCTTGCATCCTTTTTAACTAATCTTGAGTATATAGGTCATATTTATTTAACTTTATTCAAGATGGATTTTGTACCAATCTTTTAGATTGGCCTATGCCCTTATTTGTGTTCATGCATGATATATTCTCTGGGGAAATGTATGCACACACCAGGCCAAGCATGGGGTTAGAAATAAAAGAATTACGATAAGACTTATTAGAAACTTGTATGAGTTGTCCTCTTTTTGAGATAATGGATAAGTTAGCAATGAAATGTATTTACTTGTACTTGATGTATGGATTTCTCTCTCATAACCTCCATTTACTCCAAAGATTTTTATAACTGCAAAGATTGTTTATTTATCTAAGATTAAGTTATGTCAAATTTGATCTCTAAAGATTGGTTTTTTACATGATGGTGTCAGAGCGATAAACAATCACCATTAATGCATTTCTTCTACAGTTTGGATATAATACACATATAGTAGACCAAAACCATATAACATTGTCATAACATTGACCATATGCCTAGAATGTCCTTAGAATGTACTAGCAGCCAAGGAAACTCATCCTCGCATCATAGTCGATCACTACTTCTTATTTTGTTTACACAATCTTAAACTTCTTATTAAGGACACCTATGCTTGAACCTCTACAAACAACAGTGGGGTATTATTATCAACGTGGTGATGCGTATAATATTCCATGCACCATGGTGGGTAAACAAAATGGGTAGATCACCCAATATCATCCTAGTTATAAGAAAGGTGGATATTCGTAGTGATATAAATTTGACCATTGTATCACATTTGTTTTATATATATGTTGTTAGTATAAGTTCCTATTTAAATTTTAAAATCAAAGCTTGAATTTGATGAAAATTATTTAACTTGTTCTTAGTTTTGATTTAAATAATATATTTCATGCATAGATATATGGTCTCTCATTATCTAGACATTGGTAGGATCTTGTAAATACATGTATTTTTATCGAGTTGTAATTTTCTCTCTTAGCATAATGATGACTACATTATCGTGAGCTTCCTACAATTTTTGGAGAAAATGATTTCAAGGACAAAATTACCTTTTGATGTGGAAAGAGAAGTAATGACACATTACATTTTTTGTATTTTATTATGCTCATGATTACTTTCCCTTAGAAGATTGATTATGTAACCTTATCTTTCTGTATAAAAATTACTTGTTTACTTGGTATAATTATATTTTTATGGTACTTGGGTTATTTTTGATGTAGAAAATAATTCATGATTTCTAGTAGTGACCCGTGACATTCCCTTATTTGTAGATCTACTAATTACATATGCTTTTATTATATTAAATTGACCTATAAGTGTATATATCACCTTGTTTATTAACAATTAAAAAGATTAGATTTCAAATTATGTAGTTTTGAAGTGTGCACGTAATTATGTAGCTTGTTACTAAGTACAAATTAATCTTAATAATACCTCCTTCATGGTAATAGTAATTTTATTTTCATGTTAATAGTAATCTTGATATAATCAGCAATGAAAATAAAAATAATACCCCAACCACATGATAAGATATAGGTAGATCATCCTAACTTGTTCCTACTTATATGAAAGGTGGATAATAGTTAGTAATATGAAACTTCAATATTGTATCATATTTGTTCGATATATGTGTTACTTTCGAGCTCGTTGAAACTTCTATATGACTTGAAAGAAATTTTCTTATCTTTATAAAAATGATATAGCTTGATATTATTTAAGATTGTAGGGTGGCATTTCATGTCATATAATTCCTCATAGTACCAAGTCTCAGATTGTATAGAAATTAGTAGGTTCTAGTATAAATGTTTTGATCATTATGTTATTATATAATTTATACAATGATAGAATAAAAATTAATAAGCCTACTATCCTCTCTAAGCGGATTGAATTTGGGGACAAAATCAACTTCTACTGAGGAAAGAGAACTAGTGACACATTAGATGTTATATTTATTTTCAATCTCGCTCAATATTCCCACTTGCATAATAGAAACTAGATTTGATATCATATTCTTACATGTTTACTTGGTGGGATAATTTCTTTCATAACACATACACGACTTTTAGTCATTCCTCCAGTAGATAAATATGTTCCTTATGTTTAAACCTTATTTATAAATATACGTGATTTCTTATCATAAATTTGACCTTTTGGTATATATATCACTTCCTCTCTTAATAATAAAAAAGTGTATTTCCTAGATCATACTGATTCAAAGTGTTGGCTACATATATAACATGTTAAATGAAATGCACGTACACCTCACCATTCTTCCTACATGTTGATCATAATTTTCTATAAACAAATATTATTTATTCTCATATGTGAATAAATTTATGTCTTGAATAATTTATTACTTAAAGAAAATGTATACTTGTAATAGACTTTCTAGTTATTTATGTGGAAACCTTGTAGTTGATAATTCTTGGTAAATGTTCAGAATCAGATTACTATTTTTTTTATCCTTATGACCATTATTAAATTTTACTAACATGTTTCTCTTAGAGATACACATATATTGTTTGTTAAAGTAAGTTGATGTATCCTTGAAAATTTTACTACCAATATGTTTGAGATTCTATATTTGAGGTCTGGAGTATTATCTTTGATAAATGTATGTATATAATTTGAATATCATTTATCCATCATACTCGTTATGCAATTTTTACAATATTTCTACTAAGTACTGGGAATTTAGGTAGATCCAGAGCCTAAATTAATTAGATATCGTATGATGAATAGGTAAAAGTGTATGGTTATCCTGGAAAATACATAGGATATTTCTTTATAATATAGTAGGGGTGACGAATAGAAAATTCTAATACTATGTATGAACTCTACAACGCTAGGCATATTTGTAGCTCAATAAAGTCAAGATTTGTAAAAAAATAATATGAATCGGACCCTAGTCAGTAAGTATTTTGATTAGGAGGGAGTGCATTTCAGGGACAAAATCGATTATCGGGATGGTACAGTTGTAACATACTCAATTTTAATCCATTCGATATATAGTCTAATTTAGTTAATCTTTTGAGACTCTTGTTTGGACCATTTGTATACTAGTGCTCTTCCTTACACATATTTGAAATGGATTTTAATATGCACTCATGTTTCATTTAAGTACATGGCTAAATGATATTTTAACTCATGAATTTGCTTCCTTGCATGTCTTGAAACATCAAACATCAAATAGTCATAGTGTGCACCCAGATGGGAGTCATGTGGCTTTAGAATTCATTATAAAATTTTTAAAAAATAGTATCACAATATCGGTTAAAGATAAATATAGTTTAAATTATACCCACTTTAATTTAGTACAACTATTTGAAAAGGCTTGATACGATCACTTATATTGATACTTGAATATTTGTTCCATTTTGATTATGAAAATCAAGTTGTAACCTTCTAATCTTTAATATATTGAATGAAAGAAGACGTTGCTCTACTAATAGTGAGGTTCACATATACATCGTGGCTGATTAGTTGCTTTCTATATTAGCAAACTGATTGAATCGTATGTTGCCTCACTGTCCATTTGTCTTCGCTTTGTCTTCTACATGCCAGTCATGAATTACCAAAGAAACCTGAACAGCCACACTAATGAGAGATTATTGATGACAAGTATTTCCATTTCCAGATCATTGATCGTTCATCGCGCCAATGAATATGGTATGTAACAGCTTCAATAAAGTCTTCAAATTATCGTAGGACACTCTCATCAACGAGCATACGAGCATGCACCCAGTAAAATAAGTACAGAGGATGCCTCCTCTTAAGTCTTTTGCCCTTTCTCGACACCTAACAACACTCATCCGCTCTATATACGATCTCTTATCCCCTCGACCACAATGAACATCAGATCCACAATTCATCATCAGCCCTCCAAACCAATATGGCCAGTCATGACCTCGCCAAGTATTCTGATCCTACTCTGTCGACGGTTCTTATGCTCTGACAGACTTGCGACTCCAGTGGCAACAGACATATGATCTCAGCAAGTCACGGACTTCCAAACCTTGCTGTCAGATCCCAAATGCTTCACCACCATCAACCTCAATCTCTTCCAGGAGATACATGTCCTGTGAAAGGTCAGAGTCCTTATCTGAACTGTTGTCGACATTGTTTGTATATGAAGTTCGTATTCCATGTGACCGGTGCAATAGTTTTGTAGGAAACAATGGTACTTACGTCCTGGAGCCCTATTAATGAGGGAAAATTATTCCCAACACACCTCTTCCGCCAAAGTTCACACCACCTCGGGAACATGCACCCATCAACTATCTGCACTGTGCGACACGACCACCGAGATCGTAAAATTATTAGTGTGCCTGCTCCTCATGCAGCATTGTTGCAAATATGTATCTTGACTAATAAAGTAATGCATGTGTCATTATTGCATGCATGCAGTCGCTGCATTAAAGCAGTCACTGCAATAAAGCAACCATAACCTAGATTTGAATATTTAAATCATTACTATTTTTAAAATCTGTCTACTTTTTGGCGGAATAAATGTCTGATCCGATTATATACGTTTTTGTACATGTTTCACGGCTAAGTCAAGAATCAGTACTTAAATATATTCAACACAGTGTCAAAAATCATTAACAAATATACTAGATAGAAACTAACACAGTGCGTACAGTCAGATTTTCGATTCGACTAGAGAAATAAAATATAAAATTATTTGTTTTGTATATTTATGTAATTTTTTATTTGTTGTACATATATGAAAATTATCTAAGAAACATAATTAACAAAAAAAATTGTCATGTCAAAAATCATTTTATATGAGGTCACATTATAACATTTCACAATTTAAATCAATACATAAATATATTCAAGACAATACTAAATAATTAATTTTATTCAAAGTAGTGCCAAAATGTTTCAAGAACTAAACCTAAAATAAAAGAGTTCAGTACAAATTACACAATGACATCATACAGAAAGTCAAAATTAACACCTTTACATATATTTTCTCACACAGTGCGACACAAAGAACGATAGTGATTTTTATTTCAATAAATTCACATTTTATATGTATAATTTTATGTTATTGCATATGATAAATAGATAATCATATTTTTTAGTTAATTCAGAAAACAATACTTAAATGTATCCAATACAGTACTAAATATACAAAGATAACATACTAAAAAATAAATAACACAATGTGGCACATTCATAAAGGCAAAAATTCTACAATTATGGTTGCATGTTGCATGGTTGCATGCATGCAACTCTTGTAACAAAAATAAGAGTTTCATTCAAACACTCACCACCCAACCAATCATTGCCACAACCAATTCTTTTTCTTATTTTCCCTCTACTTGCATTTAAATTCAATTTTTTTTCCAATTTCCCTCAACTTCTAGTTGACGTTGTCACATTTTGCTGCAAATATAAATACACTATGCATTGATCGTCATTGCAATATCAAAAAATATCTTAAACAATACCAAATAAAAATTAAAACAGTACTTACGATCAGAACATTTTTGTGATTAGAAAAATATTATAGGAAGCACGATAGACATTTATAATTATTTTAAAATAAAATATTGTATATGTATAAATCTACAGTATTGCATATGATGCAAAAATAATGACATTTTCCATTTACAGCGAAATAAAAACTTCATTACAAATGTCATAGAACCATAATTTATTCAATAAACGTCTAATTCTTGTACATTACAATACCAAAATTTGGACCAACAACAAAAATGAATAAAAATTACAACACGAACGAATGACTGAGATAGCCACGGTCACAGATGTGGCAGCAGTGCGAAAGTGGCGGGAGCAACAACACTGGTGCGACGACAGTGTAGGCGCGGGTGCGGTATCAACATGGGGGCGAAAGTGGCAGAGTGCGTCAGGTGTGCTCCTGTGGTACTGGCGTCCAGGATATGGCAGACGGCTGGGACGACAATGGCTGGAGGCAGGACGCGGCGGCGGCAGTGGGGGGTGCAACGGCGACGGGTAGGCTGGACGGTGGGAGGCGTGATGCCGTCGGGTGGGCGGACGGCTGGGACGATGACTGCTGGACGCGTCAATGACGGGGGACGCGACGACGGGGGCTAGACGTGACGAGGATGGCTGGGACGACGGATGCGGCGACGGTGGGTGGGCGGAACGGCGGGGGGCGCGACGGGATGCGACAGTGGCGGCGGCTTGTGGCGCATCGGTGGCGGGCGTGCGGAACAACGGGTGGCACGACGGGACGCGACAGTGGAGGCGGCGGTTTGGGGCGCAACGGTGGTGATGTGCGGGCAATCGGAGCGGGAGAGAGTCACATCAAAAAGAGAAAGAGGGCTGGGGTAGGGTGGTTTTATAGCCCCAAGTTCAATTTTTTTTAAAGCAACGATTCTTCATCTTCTAGCACTGTTATACTTAAAAACTAACACAATGTGGACAAAGCATTAAGAATACGCAAAAATTAAAGACAACATGTGTAGTTGTTGTGTGTGGCATGGTCCTGGGTGTGAATCTTGGTGTATCTGGTATGCTCTATATGAGTACTCTTAATGAGAGGATCACCTCCAGCTGATTCTTAAGGCCCAATACTCACCCTCTCCAAAAGTCAAGCAATTTCAGATCGTTAAGGATCAGTGAGTTGTACCTAAAATCGAGGTGAGATGTGTTGTTCCTGTGTTACATACCATATAGACCTAATTGATAAGATATTGCAAAATGAGAGATAGCATGGTGACCTCATAGTACAAACTTGGTTGAAATTTATTATAGGATATTAACAGCCGTTGTGGTGAAAATGATATTTGAATATTTATCTAGTTTAGATGATCGTTTCTAAGACATGATTGGCTGGTATATACACTAGCAAGTACATGTACCAATGTATTAATAACCAATAGCAGTACGTAGAATCTGTGTAATTGATAGTATTTAGAAACATGTTCATAAAGGTACCTCATACTGATAATGACATGCGATATGTTACTTGGTATAGTAATCTATTCATTAAGCCTGCAATATATTATTGTAACCATGCTAACGATTTTGTCCATGAAATCTAAGATATGGGTATTTAATATACTTCACAAAGGATGGACAAGTGTATTACATTGACTTAGAATAGTCTATATCAATGCACGCATATTACTTCAACTTAGTTAGAATATAATGATTTAAATAGATCACTATAAAAAATTATGTCAAAAAGAGTTTTTCATGAATATAATGACTTGGTTTTTTATATGAGTTTAAATAATTGTATATTGTCAACGTTTAGTATTTGAGGCTCATTGTTTAAGGGGTGCCTCCCCCGGTACGTTCTCATCCATTTTCATTTTCAGGTGTTTTTTGTCATGTGGCTACAACTCCTACATTGATTACACATTGATGGTGTTGCAAATCTGTGTTTTTATCATGTACTCTGGTTTTTTTTACAGATGTTTATGTTTGTAAACATTATCTATATATTTACTTTTTATAAAAAAAATCTTATATTGTCCATGAAATGCAATGTTAGAAAAACTTATTCATCACATATGCTGGTAATATATTATGTATACATACATATGTTGATATATTATGTAATCTCAATAGTGTTGTGACTGGCCTAAATCGCACATCCAAAATAGAGCGGATCCAGAGTAGTCGGACTTTTAAGATTATAACCCGACATTCGAGCCCCTACAACTATTACACGGGGTTCGATGTAGTATTCGGGGTCGAACCACAGGGACAGGGTCTATAAGTGTTAAGTGCATGGAGTCTCACACTCTTACACTCCAAACAAACAGGTGGGTTAAAAGGGTTGTTCCTTAAGGAACAATGATGTATCAGACAAAATAAAGAAAGGTAAAAGAAAGAAAATGAAGCAAGAGAAAAACATTAAACAAGCGGTAAGAAACAAGGGTATGTAAGAAAACTTAGATTGGGTTTCACCTACGAAGGTCTCTCACCAACATACAAAACTCACACCCCTTTGTATACTCCTATCAAGATTAAAAGTGATCATCAAACACATTTATTCCCTCCTCTCTCAAGATTGAGATAGATCTAGGTTTTAAGGTAGCCTCTCTCTCGAGATGACGGCTCAACAACCACTAATCAAACCATATAACTGTTAGCTTTAGCATTCCAAAACTTTCATTCATTCATACTACTTCATAACACTAGATAAAGTTGGTACTATTCTTTCGAGGTACCAACAATTAAACATCACAAGATGGTATCTAAGCATACAAGTGAAGCATTAAAAATAAAAATATGGAGATAATCTTGATAAGAGCATATATATATATATATTCAAAGGGGAGAAAGAATATACATGGGAGAGCCTTAGTGGCTATGCCCAACTCGAGTTA
Source organism: Alisma plantago-aquatica (assembly GCA_963693085.1). NCBI lineage: Eukaryota > Viridiplantae > Streptophyta > Magnoliopsida > Alismatales > Alismataceae > Alisma > Alisma plantago-aquatica. The sequence continues at coordinate 754,102,388 of OY856413.1, forward strand.
GATATTTAGCCACACATTTTGATGGGCAGCATAACGGTGTCACAGAATGATAGATACATCAATAACCATGAAGAGGGAGAGTACAACGTGATGAAGATGATAAATCTAGATAGAGAAAGAAGATGGCGATAAACCAATTATACTTCTTCAAATCAAGATATGGAGTAGGCGTGGTTGCGGTGGCTTCTTCCTTTGAAGAAGAGGGTGATCAATCTTCTCTCCTATGACTTTCATCTTTAGATATCCAAGACTGATGGGTATGGATGTGGGTGACTCTGGAGTTTGGTAGCACTTTGTGATCCTTGATGATTTTACGTGTCGAGCTGGGGTCTATTTATAGAAGTTGCCCACCAACTTAACCTCTGGGCCGCAGTCGCGAGGTATAGGTCGGTAACAACCTCCTTCACAGATGTGATGTGGTGGTTGTCTGACGCGGTCGGGGGGGGGATCCTCAGTCATAGTATGGCCTCAACCGTGGGGAATTACTTTGGTGGGAGGGTCGCAGTCGTGGTGTGAAGAAGTGGAAATGGAGGCATCGACCGCGGCAGGGTCATTAGTGGGATATATAGTCGTGGTTGCAATGTGACCGCAATCATGGCTTAGCATGACCCTGCAAATGTAAAAGATGTATGAAATTAAGATTTTGACACTAAGGCACTAAAATAAGTAGAGAAATCCACAAAAAGGTATGCTATGAAAAACTACTAGAGGGGGGTGAATAGGGTTTTATGATATTTTAATAATAATTCAACCAAAACAAGAAACCACAAAAAATTGGACAAGGGGACAAGGATTTAGAGTGGTTCCAACCTTAGAAAATACTAAGGCAGTCAATCCACTACCCGGTTGCTTACCCAACCGGGATTTTGAAAGTACTTAAATTTTATTACCTCACAAGGATGTTACATAAAAGTAGAAATACTTTCACCAAACCCTTCGGACAGCCTTCACCTAGAAGTAGTCTCACCAACCTCGAAGCAGCCTTCCTTGAAGTAACCTCAAGCACCCCCTTGAAGTAGCCTTCCTCTTGAAGTAGCTTCCCATTGAGACATCCTTCTTGAAGTAGTCCAAAGTCCACCTTCTCCACCGAGAAGACCCTTCTCCACCTGAGAAGTCAAACCCTCTCCAATCCGCAGCCTCCAACCATAGGGGTAGCAAGGAGAGTACAAAGGATATAAAGGAACAAGAAGGAAAAATAGAAATTACAATACCGTTGTAGCACGAGGCTTGATTTCCTATATCAAGCGTTTTGATCTCCTAACCAATGTGTATGCAAGTGTTGGTGCAGTGGGTAGGATATGCTAGCCTATAGGACACAAATTTGGAGAAAAGGAAATGTATATCCAATGTTGGAATTGCTCAATTGCTCACTAGAATGAATAGCCAATTGCAAGTATATGCTCAAGTGTTGCACAAGTGTGTATTGGGTGTCCTAAGGCTTGTCCTATTTATAGGAATGGCCTATGAATGCTTAAGGACGTTCTAGACACTTTCTAGGGGGTTCTAAGTGCTTAACTAGCCGTTAGGTATCCATTAGTTGCTTTAGCAATGGCTAGTTAATTAACTCTGAAAAGTGTAGACAGAACTCTTCTCGCTTGACAAATTGTCGATCGAGAGTCCTTCTCGGTCGAGGATTTGTCGACCGAGGGACGTCCTGGAGCAAGTGTTTACAACGTTCATTTCAACTCCCAACTACCTTGTCTGCTGGGTCTAACGGCTACTTGGGTCATTCTCGATCGAGGAATTTGTCGATCGAGAGTGTCTCGGTCGAGAAGTTTGTCGACCGAGAATGACTATGTTTTAATGTTTTAAACTAAGTACTAAGTGTGTGTATGAGTGTGCAGTTGTGACACTATTGTAGGGGATGACCTATCTAAGTGTTGTGATTGACTAGGGAAGATCTAAATGCTTGATTTACATGATATCTAAGTACTTGTACATTATATACTTGTACAAGTTTTTTACATTTGATTACAATCATGAATTAAAGCAATTTGAGCATATAGATCTTCCAAGTTGTTTGTCATCCACCTAATTCCTGCAACACTCAAGTAGCACGTTAGATCCACAAGAATGAAATGATTGTCATCATCAAAACAAAGGGATTATAATAATGTCCAATTTAGCCAACAATCTCCCCCTTTTTGAAGATGACAAACATTTCCTAAATATAAAATAAGGAATTATAAATCATATGAGTTTCATACCTGAAGTTTATCTTTTGCAGTCATTCTCTTGTTTGCAAATGTGCTAGCCCGAGATTTATGAAACTCACTTTACTTTATGTTTTTGGTTTTATATATTTCTCCCCCTTTGTCATTTCAAAAAAATATCCAAGAAAATCATTTTGTATGACTTTTATTTCTCCCCCTTAATTTTATGCTATGCTCCCCCCATCTAAGATATTCAGTTTTAAAAATAGGGATTAATATAATTGTAAACCATTTATTGTCGAATTTAGCCACAATTTGTTTCTCAATCATTTGCAAAGGATGTTAAGCCTTGAAATGATATGAGATCCTTTTAGATCTATGGCATATGTATTTTGCTTTCTCATCCATTTTACACGGGATGTTAAGCCCTGAAAATGATATGAGATCCATTTAATCTTCTAATAGAATGTATCTCTAATCAAATACACGGGATGTTAAGCCCTTAATTTTTTTAGAGAATTCCGTTAAGAACAAGATATATGTCATATTCATGAATATTGTAGATTTCTTTGTTTTCATAACCAAAACTACTTTTAAGGATACTAAGGTCATAACAAGCTTCAAATTATGTTTACAAAGTTTTGTAAGCTTCTTAATCTTATAATCGAGATAGTTTGTGTGAGCTCCCCCTTAATCTTATAGTCAAGATAATTTAAGGATTCTAAGGTCACAATCAATATTAGATCATAGTAAATTGACCTTTTATGAGAGTTATACACTAAAATAAACACATTTTGAATCAAGATACTAAGATTAAGTGCAGTAAAATGATGTACAAATAAGCATTTTGTCAAGCTTATTTTAGGTCGACCTTTACTTTGACCATATCGCCCCTTGGTCAAACTTGATTTCAACCAAGAGGCAATTTCTGTAGATTTCCAATTTGAATACTTATATGTGAAGTATAATTTCTGCAGATTTTTAATTTAAAATGCATTTGTGCCATGAAGTTTTACTGTTTATGCAAAATGGCATCTCCATATGAGCTGAATCATAATGATCAAAAACAATATCCATTTATGATTTGTATATATGGATCAAAGATTATTTTAGACAAACCAATGAAACATAATGATCATGGCACAATGATTATGATAGAATAGTAGAAGCATATCCACAATACAATGATCAAGATAGAAGCATGTAATTTCATGAAATACAATGATTATGACCATTTCAATTTTAATACACATGGTTCCTACATAGATAGACCAAGAAATACTTAGGATAAACCATGTGGACTATGATAAAATAGTAATTTCCTTGATTATACCAACATGGTTCATAATTTTCAGTTTTAAACCATGTAGAGGATAAACCAAAATAATCTCATTCATGATTTATGGATTTTCAAGTTTTAAGACAAACCTAGTAAATAAACATGCTTTATAATTTTTTTTAATCAATGAAGAAAGTATGTTCAATATCAGTCTTCATATATCACTTTTGTAATATGTTTAAGAATTTCATATTCATAAGGTTATACCTTCTTTCAACAATTCATGATTCAAAAGATCAATATGTTTTGATTTTAAGATGGTCTCTAAGATTCACTCTTGATTTGCATATTAAATCAATCATTAATAACAAATTGATAGCAAACTAGATTAATTAAAATAGGTTCGGCAGAATTTGGTTCGGTCGAACTTTTTGTCGACCGAATTTATTTCGGTCGACATTTTTATCAACCGAGAATGTTGCTGCTTGTACATGTTTTATCAGATTTGTTGCAAACTTCAAAACAGTAACCTGCTCAGTCGACTAATTTTTTACCGACAGTGTTCTCGGTCGAACAGTTTCTCGACCGAGAATGTTTATGTACTATTTTTCAGTAATTGTTTACAAGTAAATCATAGGTCATTTTCAATTTAATTATGCAATTTAAAAACTCAGTTTAGTTGATATAAACCATATGAATATCAAAGTAACATTTAGATCAAATCTCAACTAATCATATTCAAATCTTTATGTTTTGGGGACCCTAATTAAGACAAATTTTCAAAGATGTGTCTCTAGAGATTTGTTTAAAATGTATATTTTCAAGTTAGAAATTTTAATTACTTGAATCAATTTGTTATCTCATTATGTTAAGTTGAGATAGACATAGAGATTTACAACTTAGAGTCTTTGGTCATATCTCAACTTAATTTTGTTCATTTAGTTTGGGGGTTTTGGAACCCATACTAACTCAACATCCTTTTTCTTGTAAGGACATGAGAAAGAATTATGTCCAAGATGCAAACAATAATGGAAACATATAGAATCAACCTCATATCTCTTTCTATGATTTTGTTCTAGGTTGTTCTTGGGTACATATGTATATTTGCCTCTAGATACATACATAGATTGATTCTCTAGAACTTGTGTCTTTCTCCAACTAAGGTTTTGATAAGATTTTCCTTTAGGCTTATAACCTAGTCCTCCCCTTCCAACTTGACGATAAGAATCATTTAAGATTTTATCAAGGATAATATTGTTACTCAAACTACTAACTTCTTGTTGCAACTTAACAATCTCATCCATTCTCTTCTTGATATCTAACTTTTCTTGATCTAAGTTTGATAATAAAGAATCTCTTTCTTTCACAATAATATCATAATCTAGATGTGTACACAACACATGTTGTTTTTGAAGATCATTTACTTGAGTTTGCAAGTTTAACTTTTCTAGGGAAAGAAGATTGCAATTTTCTTCTACATATTTTAGCTTAATATCATGATCTTCAATAACCTTTTTGAGATCTTCATTTTCAGATGTGAGAGAAAGAAGTTTAGCATGTAACTCATCATTTGCTGTATTAGATTTCTTTAATTTCTTCTTGCACTCAATATACTTATTATGTGTCTCTTCAAGACTAGCAATTAGCTCTTCTTTAGGTAAATAAAAAAGGCTTACCTCTTCTTCATCTTCACTTATTGTAGCAATAAAGCACCCTTTATGCACATCTTCCTTCTTTTTCTTCCAAGGGCAACTAAGTGTTGTGTGGCTTGTTCCTAAGCACCAATTACAGCTTGTTGAAGATTGGTCCAAGATGCTCCTTTGCTTGTGGTTGTAGGCACCACCACCCTTCATTCTTCAAGACTCGATTAGATCTCCTTGAAGCCTACTCTGATACCAATTGAAAAACCACTAGAGGGGGGGTGAATAGGGTTTTATGATTTTTTAATAAAAATTCAACCAAAGCAAGCAACCACACAAAAATTGGACAAGGGGACAAGGATTTAGAGTGATTCCAACCTTAGCAAATACTAAGGCAGTCAACCCACTACCCGATTGCTTACCTAATCGGGATTTTGAAAGTACTTAAATTTTATTACCTCGCAAGGATGTTACATAAAATTACAAATACTTTCCCCAAACCCTTCGGAAAGCCTTCACCTAGAAGTAGTCTCACCAACCTCGAAGCAGCCTTCCTTGAAGTAATCTCAAGAACCCCCTTGAAGTAGCCTTCCTCTTGAAGTAGCTTCCCGTTGAGACAACCTTCTTGAAGTAGTCCAAAGTCCACCTTCTCCACCTGAGAAGTCAAACCCTCTCCAATCCACATCCTCCAACCCTAGGAGTAGCAAGGAGAGTACAAAGGATATAAAGGAACAAGAAGGAAAAACAGAAATTACAATACTGTGGTAGCACAAGGCTTGATTTCCTATATCAAGTGTTTTGATCTCCTAACCAATGTGTATGCAAGTGTTGGTGCAGTGGGTAGGAGATGCTAGCCTACAGGACACGAATTTGGAGTAAAGGAAACATATAGCCAATGCTGGAGTTGCTCAATTGCTCACTAGAATGAATAGCCAATCGCAAGTATATGCTCAAGTGTTGTAGAAGTGTGTAATGGGTGTCCTAAGGCTTGTCCTATTTATAGGAATGGCCTATGAATGCTTAAGGATATTCTAGACACTTTCAAGTGGGTTCTAAGTGCTTAACTAGCCGTTAGGTATCCATTAGTTGCTTTAGCAACAGCTAGTTAATTAACTCTGAAAAGTGCAGACAGAACTCTTCTCAGTCGACAAATTGTTGATCAAGAGTCCTGCTTAGTCGAGGATTTGTCGACTGAGGGACATCCCAGAGCAAGTGTTTACAACGTTCATTTCAACTCTCAACTACCTTGTCTGCTAGGTCTAATGGCTACTTGGGTCATTCTCAGTCGAGGAATTTATCGACCGAGAGTGTCTCGGTCGAGAAGTTTGTCGACCGAGAATGACTCTGTTTCAATGTTTTAAACTAAGTACTAAGTGTGTGTATGAGTGTGCAGTTGTGATACTATTGTAGGGGATGACCTATCTAAGTGTTGTGATTGACTAGGGAAGATCTAAACGCTTGATTTACATGATATCTAAGTACTTGTACATTATATACTTGTACAAGTTTTTACATTTGATTACAATCATGAATTTAAAGCAATTTGATCATATAGATCTTCCAAGTTGTTTGTCATCCACCTAATTCCTGCAACACTCAAGTAGCATGTTAGATCCACAAGAATGAAATGTTTGTCATCATCGAAACAAAGGGATTATAATAATGTCCAATTTATCCACCATGCAAGGGGGTGCATAAATCATACGTAAAAAGTACACAAAAATGAGATGTTATCAACTCCCCCAAACTTAGGATCGAGTTGATGTGTAGGATAATGGTAGGCCCAAAATCATAGAGAGATGAGCTATGGGTAATAAAAAAATTTACAACGATTACCATTATAGAGTTATCTCATTCTTACAGTAAAACTCTCGTGGGATGTCCATTTGGAATCTTGAGATTCTATTTCCTCCCGTTCGTATCTAGAGTTGCATGACTTTGAATCATTGCCATTGCATTTTGGTAGTAAAAGGTTCTCCGTCTCAATGACTTACCCTTCCCTATTCTAGGTTGCTAGTCATACTTGTATAACATCTCCTTGAGGGGTATCTTTCACACCCTTCCATTATTTTAATTGGCCCTATAGTAATGTGCTCACGTAGGTTTCAGGCTTTAAGTATTTTCCTACACTCCTCAATTTTCCTCACCCACAAGTTGTCGCAAGGATAGTGTTGCTCCAAGGGCTCCTGGAATTATATCAAGTGGTCGTGTGAGGGTTGCTTGGGAGTATAGGTGGATATATTGGGCTTCAAGACTCCACTTACGGGTATGACATATTTGCATTCATGAACGCAACAATACACGGTGTGGACCATTCGACATCTTTTATGCATAACTCTCAATATTTTTTTCTTTTTGGCTTTTCATATCGCTTCTCCAGTTTGGGTGAGGGTATTTTTTTTTAGATTTTTAGGGCGGCCAAGCCTCTTTACTTTCCAGTACGAGAATAATTAAACATTGAAGGGACATACGTTTCCTTCTCGAGGGGTGAGTATTTTTTGGCTAGAACTGTCAGGTTAGGGTGATAGGTTGGGAGTATGGTTTGGTAAAGTCCGCTAGTTTCTAGGGATTTGATAGACTTAGGATTGTTCCACACGCAATGTTTTTCCATAAGAATGAGATAAAATTGTATTATTATACTTCTTATTTTTACTTTTATGTGTATTGGTCGCTCATTTGTGCCTCTCTAGAAATGATAGCACTATAGCATATAGCAAGGGCCTGACAATTCTAAGAAGGGGCTAAGCAAAACTACGACTTATACAAAAAATTTGGAAAGTAAAAGTTTTGAAAAAAATATTTCTCATACTTGATTGTTGAAGAAACGATAATGTACAAACAAAATTTGAAAATTTTGGTGATAAAATTGTACCTCTCATGTTCATGTTACATGTCCTCCACCTTCATATTTATTGTAGATAGGGAGATCATTCAGGTCAGATAATAGAAGCTGCAGTCATTTGACAGTGGTACTTGTTGAGGGCTTCTATGGTAGAACTGTGTCTTCTTGAAGTCTTTACCTTCTTTATGTTTGTACCCTTTTCCTTGATTTTGAGCATTTCTACAACTGCTTCAGTGCACGTGACTGCCTTCTCTTCTATATGTTTCTTTGTAGTAGTCATGTTGTGCATTTAATATTGAGAGCAAAGGTTGCATCTGGATTGTTGTATAGGACTGCAGTCCTAGCTATAATATTGACTACCAACAAAGTCCAATGACTATCATGTAGGATGGGCAGGAATATATAGTCTGGGTGAGGTTGCCAGGCATTGCAGTAGGCGGTCTTTTTCACCTGACCATTTATCCTTCAAGATATCGTCTACTAAGAGAAAGTAGGCCATATGCATGTTTGGCATGTTGTCATTCAGCAGTGTCTGATAGGTTCACATAGTATTGAATGAAAGGTACCCACCTATTCTCAAAGTATCTCTTGTTGACCTAAAGGTTGTACATTACCTATATTTTGATAATGACTTAACCATTCCATTCATATGTATCTAACATGTGCTTTTAAGATTGTTTGTAGGCATTAGGAACATGAAAAGGATCATATATACAAAGCCCTAGAATGGGCCAAGTGCAAGCCAAATTGACTACAAGTGTGCAATTTAGGATTTCCATGTAAATCACCTTAGAACATAAATGTAATCACTTGTAATGATGTATATGCTTGTAACTTAGAAGAGAAAAATGTTTGGGACAAAATTCACCAAGTGCTAATCACTTTTATTGCAAATTAGAAAATCCATTTCAGGCACTTGGTCGGTCGAGTTTCCCACCCTGAAACTCGACCGATCACCCTGAGTCGATTTTCTGAAGATTGCAATCGGTCGAGTTGTGCACTCACAGAACTCGACCGATTGGGTAGTAGGCCATTTCCAGTTGAAATGGTCGGTCGAGTTTCCTCAGGACAAACTTGACCGATCATTTGACAATCGGATTGCCTGCTACTTGATCGGTCGAGTTACACCCATTGATACTCGACCGAATGCACTGTACGAAATTTGCAGAAAAAGTAATATGACCGTTGGTGAATTGTTTTGGGCAAAAACATAGCCATTTTCTTGAAGGAAAAACGATCACTTTTGCACCCAAGTGTCCCACAACATAAAGGGCCACCCTCAACTATAAATAGAACCCCTTGGACTTCATTCCAAGCTGCTCTTCTATTGCAAACTTGGTTCTAGCTTAGTTGAGAGTGTTCCAAGCCCTTGAGCCCCTTTCTCTCTCTACCTTCAAGACAGTTTCATGAGAGTGAGTTAGGTTCCTATGTATGAGAGCTATCCTTTGTGCTATGTAAATCTCTCCTTTCTTTCTTCCCACCTCCAAATCAAATTGAAGATTGATTGAAGCTACTTCTCCGAGTGAAAGAGGAGTTGATGTTGTTCTTCTCCGAGTGAAGGGGAAGATGTGTTGCTGATCTTCAAGAGTGAAGATTGATCATTGCTCCAGCTCCCTTGGTGAAGGGAAAACGTGGGCAAGCTCTCCAAGTGAAGGAGAGGTGCAAGGCAAGCTCAAGTAAGATAGGTAATTCCTGCAAGGCTGAAGACAAAGGTGAGATTGGGTAAGTCCTTTGTAGAAGGCCAAAGAATCTCACTTTGTGGGTAAGTCCTTGGATAGGTAGAACATCTTAGCTTGTGTAATTAAGCCCTTGGTTGTGTGGTTTATGTTTCTTGTAATCTTATCGTGATATATAAGAGGACCAAGTTGCAAATCCTAGAGTCTAACCAACTCTAGGTAGTAGACTGACATCGCTCCTATTTTTAGGACGTGGAACCACTCTAAACCACCTGTCCAAGTGCATGATATTCATTATCTCTTATCCTTGCTTTGTATGCTAGAATAGGATATCAAATTGCTGCTTGCATTAGTTTTTGCACTTCAATTAAATTGGTGGTCTAATCGATTTTGTGAAGTGTGTGTAGCTCTATTCACCCCCCCTCTAGAGCCCATCGATCCAACAAGTGGTATCAGAGCAGGTCTTCTCCAAGCTACTTCTACAAGTAGGAGAAGATGGGCGATTCGACTCTTGGGTCACTCAACCTTGAAGGAAGCTTCTCCATGAGACCCCCGGTCTTCGACGGCACAAACTTCTTATATTGGAAGAGGAGAATGCAATTCTATCTCCAAGGGGTGAGTTTCAAAATGTGGAAGATTGTCCATCTCAAGTATGAAGATCCAAAAGGGGACATCACCACATGGACGGAAGTGGAGATGAAACATGCTCAACTCAATGCCAAAGCCGTGAGCATCATCTACGCCACCCTTACACCATCGGAGTTCAACCACATCTCTTCATGGGACACAGTGCATGAGATATGGCACAAGTTGTGTGTCACCTATGAAGGGACCGAGCAAGTCAAGGAGGTTAAGGTCTACATGCTTGGTGGTCTTCTTGAGAACTTCAAGATGGGGAAGAATGAAAGAGTGGCGGATATGTACACAAGGTTAAATGTCATCTTGAACAGCCTTGCTGCCCTTGGGAGTGTCATGGATAGAGGTACAATCAATGCCAAGATCTTGAGATCTCTTCCAAAGAGATGGGAGCTAAAGGTCACTTAAATTGAAGAAGTATACAAGCTAAGCGAGTTATCAACTGAGGAGATGGTTGGTAACCTTCAAGCCCATGAACCTAGGCTTGACAAGCAAGAGGAAGAGGAGAAAAGAGAAGAAAAAGAATCAAAGAAGATAAAGGACACAACCTTCAAAGCTCAAATTGAAGAAATGGTCCGGCAACAACAACTTGCCATGAAGTCTCCCTGCCCTTCCTCAAGTGAAGATGAAGGTGTCAATGATCATGAAATCTACTACTGTTGTAAATCTTAGTGATGATAATGCTAAATTAAGATCTACTTTGCAAAGGTTTCTTTCGGGAAAGAAATCCCTAAATGATGTCCTAAAGCACTCTACCAAACAAGTTGGTACTAGTGGTTTAGGATATAATGGGACTGCTCCCAAAGGTAAGAAGAAGAAGGGTAAGAAGAAGAGTGTGGAACCTCCAATTTTCAATGGAGAGTCTTCCGACTATAAAAATCCTATGGTTTGTATTCATTGCAAATGTGATGACCATTATTCTACCTATTGTCCTTACAAGCCCAAGGGGACCAACCCAAAGATGAAATGGGTCCCCAAGCTAACCCCGGACCCCAAAGTTTGAGTTGGGTTCTGACATCCTCTTTTCTTGCAGGTTAAAAAAATGGATTGTTGATAGTGGCTACTCTAAGCATATGACTAGTGAAATCAGCCATTTCAACAAATTTGAGAAAAAGAAAGGAGGATCGGTAACCTTCAGGGACAACAAGAAGGGTAAGGTTATAGGTGAGGGTGATGTAGGCAAAAAATTATGTATTAAAAATGTGTTGCTTGTTGATGGCCTACATCACAATTTAATTAGTGTTAGCCAATTAGGTGATAATGGTTATCTTGTGCTATTCACTTCTTTAGAATGCTTGCTTCTAGATTCCCTGACCTACAATGTTATATATAAGGGAACTAGAAATGGTAATATCTATGTGATTGTTCTCGATGCTCTTAAGCCCATACTAAATAGATGCTTAGTTGTGGATAAAAATGATCTTTCGCTTTGGCATCGTCATTTGGGTCATGTGAATTTGCATCAAATGAAGAAATTGAACAAAAAGGACTTGGTTCGAGGACTTCCTAAACTGGATTTTGAAAAGGATGAGGAATGCCAACCTTGCACACAAGGGAAAAAAACCAAATCCTCCTTCAAATCCAAAGGAGTCATGAGTACCAAGAGAGTTCTTGAGCTTCTTCATATTGATCTATTCGGACCAATGAGAACACAAACGCTTTGTGGCTCCAAGTATTGTCTTGTTATTGTGGATGAGTTTTTCTAGATATACTTGGACTTTCTTTCTTGTTTCTAAAAGCGATACACTTGATGTTTTCTCGAGCTTTTGTAAACGAGTTGAAAACGAAGCTTCTTGCCATGTTGTTTCTATCCGTAGTGATCATGGGGGAGAGTTTGAAAATGATCGTTTTGAAGGTTTTTGTGAAAAATCGGGTTATTCGCACAATTTCTCTTCTCCTCGCACACCTCAAAAAAATGGAGTTGTTGAGAGGAAGAATAGATCACTACAAGAGATGGCTAGGACCATGCTTGTTGAGTATGACACTCCTAAGAAGTTTTAGGTTGAAGCCGTTAGCAAGTCATGCTTTGTGCAAAACCGAGTTTTCACACATCCGACTTTCAAGAAAACCCCCAATGAACTATGGCGTGGTAGGAAGCCGTCTATTGATTTCCTTCATGTTTTCAGATGTCCTTGTTTTGTTTTAAACACTAAGGATTCTCTTGACAAGTTTGATCCGAAATCATACAAGGCTTTCTTCCTAGGCTATAACACTACTAGCAGGGCATATAGAGTATTTAACATTGAACTGTCTAAAATTGAAGAATCTATAAATGTTAAATTTATTGAAACTAACCCTGTTATTGGCAAGCATATTGGTGATGATGATGTTTCAGATGAAATAATTCCTATCTTAAAAGATCTCAACATCAAAGACAAAGGCAAGCAGGTTGCAAAAGAAGAAAAAGAAGAAGAAAAGAAGGATCCCACTCCCCGCTTTGCAAAGAATCACCCCAAGGAGTTGATAATTGGCAATCCATTTGAGAGAGTGAGGACACGAGCTGCTCACAACAAAGAACAAGCAGATAGTGCCTTCATCTCCCAACTAGAGCCAAAGAACATCAAAGAGGCCCTTGGTGATGATGAGTGGATCCTTGCCATGCAAGAAGAGCTTGAGCAATTTGAGAAGAACCGTATGTGGACTCTAGTGCCAAGACCAAATGATAGAAAGATCATTGGCACCAAATGGGTCTACCGCAACAAGCTTGATGAGCAAGGAAAAGTGGTAAGGAACAAAGCAAGGTTAGTAGCACAAGGTTACAAACAACAGGAAGGTATTGATTTTGATGAAACTTATGCTAATGTTGCTAGATTAGAATCTATCCGTATGCTACTTGCTTTTGCTAGTTATAAAAATTTCTTGCTTTATCAAATGGATGTTAAAAGTGCGTTTTTGAATGGTACAATCGAGGAGGAAGTTTTTGTTGATCAACCTCCGGGCTTTGAAAATGACAAACTACCCAATCATGTTTATTTGTTACAAAAAGCTCTCTATGGACTCAAACAAGCACCTTGAGCTTGGTATGAGAAATTAAAGAACTTTTTGTTAGATAATGGGTATGTCATGGGAAAAGTTGATTCTACCTTGTTTCTAAAACACACATCTAACCATTTTCTAATTATTCAAATATATGTGGATGATATCATTTTTGGCGGGACTGATCTTGATCTTTGCAAGGAGTTTAGTTCTCTTATGCAGAGTGAATTTGAAATGAGCATGATGGGTGAGTTGACCTTCTTCCTCGGCTTTCAAATCAAGCAAACAAAGGAAGGAAACTTCATCAACCAAGGCAAATACACAATTGAACTACTCAAGCGCTTTGGGATGGAGAACATGAAGTCGATGGATACACCCATGTCAAACACCGCCAAACTTGACAAAGATGAAGAAGGTGAAAAGGTAGATGAGAAGCTCTATAGAGGTATGATAGGAAGTTTACTTTATTTAACTGCCTCTAGACCTGACATTATGTTTAGTGTTGGCTTGTGCGCTCGCTTTCAATCATGCCCTAAGAAGTCGCATCTCACTGCTGTTAAAAGAATTTTGAGGTACTTAGCCAAAACTCAACATTTTGGTCTATGGTATCCTAAATCAAGGGATTTTACTCTTACAACATATAGTGATGCGGATTATGCAGGGTGTTTGATTGATAGAAAGTGCACAAGCGACACTTGCTTCCTTCTAGGACCATGCTTAGTGTCTTGCTTCTCCAAGAAACAAAGCACAGTGGCATTATCAACCATCGAAGCTGAATACATTGCAGTCGGGAGTTGTTGTGCACAGGTCCTATGGATGAAGCAAATGCTCCAAGACTTTAACATATTTTTTGATGCTTCTCCTATCTTTTGTGACAATACTAGTGCAATTAACCTCTCTTATAATCCTATATTGCATAGTAGAGCTAAGCATATAGAGGTTCACCATCATTTTCTTCGTGACCACATTGCCAAGAAAGATATCTATATCACACATGTGGACACGGAAAATCAGTTGGCAGACATTTTTACAAAACATCTAGCTAGAGATCAATTTAATTTTATTCGATCTAAACTGCTCATTATTGATTTAAATGATATTGCTATGTGATCTAGCTAGTGGTCTCTATCCTATATGCTTTCTCATGTCATTCTTCACCTTATGTTGCCTATACATGCTTGCTTGTACTTAATTTGCCTATCAATATGCTTAGTTTTTTCTTGGTTTTGGGCTTTTATCAAATTCCGCGTTTTATCGCTAAATAGTGCCCAATGATGAGCAAAATGTGCCTTGGTATGTTATTTATGCATAATAGAATAGAAAAATAAATTTAATAGGCATGTATGTGGATAGAATCAAAGATTTAGACTGCTAGGTCAGGTTGACCTTCGGTCGAGTTTCACCCCAGAAAACTCGACCGATCAGGAGCCGAGAGATGTTCTTCAGTGGACCGATCGGTTGAGTTGTCCACTCTCAGAACTTGACCGATCGACGGGCTGTGCCAACTTAAAAGTTAGGATCGGCCGACTATTTCCCCTTGCAACTTGAAAATAGCCGACCGATTCCTCTTCTCTTGACCCGTGCTCTCCACCCTAGCCCTAAACCTTCCCCGTTCCTAACCCTAGGGTGCCTTAGCAGCTTGCTCCTGACCTCCCCGGGCGTCGGTTGTGTGTTCTTGTTGGGTTTTGAGGTTCGTTTTGCTTGTGTGTGCATTTTCTCCTCTTGCTTTTGCTTTCATGGCTTTCCACAGGAGAAAACGACCCGCCCCTAGCAATGCTCCAGCTTCTTCCTCGATCCAACGGTTGATTCCTTTTGATAACACTACGTTTGTATCTCTTGAGGCGGTAAATAGGTATAAGGATCTCCTTCCTCGGTCTCCTTTTCCTTTTCTCCCCTTAGTTGGTCCAACCCGTTTTCAAAATCATATCAACTCCATCGCTCAGCTTCTTGCAAAACACAACCTTTCTGCCCTTGCAATCGAAAGTGACTGCTTCAACAATCAGCTATCTAGTACTAAAGCGGTTCACGAGTTCTATGCTAATCTACGATGGAACTATGATTCGATTGTTCCCCTGCCAAATACCAAAATAGTCCTAACATCGATGATCGCCGGTCGTCGGTTTCAACTCTCCGAGGAGACTTTCAATCTCTATCTTGCCGGAGACGAAGAAACCACTACCTGGCGCCGGGGCTATGACGAGTATTTTGATCTTTTAGACCCGGAAGGCTTTTACAAACATCATGAATTGACTTTACCGAATATTCATCGTTTTTTGAAAAAGCCTGACGTGGCCTATAAGAAGCGGTCCACCCTTCCCTCCTCCTCCCTTGACCTCCAGAAGTGCATCCTAGCCCTTGTGCTTAACTGCAACATCCATCCAAAGCGTAATCAAACGGATATTGCGGAAAACACATCGGTTTTGATGTATTGTTTGTTGAACAACATAGGTGTCAAGTGGGCTCGTTACATTCTACATCATATGACCTGATTTGACAAAGGCAAGAACACCAAGGGCACCCACCCTCCCTATCTAGCCTTGATCTGTGGTCTCTTCCAGTTTGCCACTGACAAATCACTCTTTTCCGACTTCCATTACCCGGTTGCTCGAAAGGGAGTGTGCATTAGTGAAACCACTCTTCTGAAGGTTGTACCTTCCCTTGCCCCTGGTGCTTCTAGCTCTGCCTCAACCTCTACCTCCGCCTCTGCTTCTGGTGCCCCTCCCACCTCCACGTAGGCTCCACCCCCGCAGCCCCACCCTCGCCCTAGCCGTGCGTCGTTCAGAGCATGAAATGAAACCCTTCTGGGTTACATGATGCATGAACAGGCGTACAATCGCCAGGTCCAGGACCACCTCCATCAGGATTTGTGTTCAATCATGTCCACCATGAACCTGTCCTGCTCCTCACCCTACCCTGTCTACCAGCCATACCCGGGTAGTGCCTATGCTTCTTATGCATTTGACCAGTACTTCCTTGCTCCACCACCATATGCTACCAAGCCTTCCGCTGCTGCTCCACCTCAGTATCCCTCTGGTAGCTCCACTCCTGCATATCTGCCGCTACCTGCTAGCCCCCTGGCCTCTCTGCTCGCTTCCTTGGGGGACTCTGCTCTGTCCTTCCCGCAGGCCAAGGAGCTTCTAGCTCTTGGCATGTCATGGGCTGAGCAGAATGCCCACTGGCCCGGTCACTCTTTTGGTCCTGCTGACGAGGAGATGCCCGACCAGGATGAGGATGCCAATGAGGATGCCGACGAGGATGCTGATGATGCTGATGGTGATGGTTCTTCTGCCGATGATGGCGATGCTGGTGCTGGTTCTGCTGCTGGCACAGCTGCCCCGCCTTTGGATGGCGATGAGGACTACAACCCAGGCGATGATGAGGAAGCAGTTTACATAGATAGCTTAGATGTCTAGGAGGTTGTCTTAGATTATAGTCTAGCATGCCTATTATATATATTTTTCTAGACTCTTTTGTATAAGCAACATCCTAGCACATTAGTCTGAGCTGTACTATTTTCTTATTCTCTATTTTCTCACTTTTATGGTTGTAGTCGCTTCTGAGAACATATGTCTGAGTTGGAATATCATTGCTATACACTTTGGCTATTTCATCTGTGTTATCTTATGCTTGGTGTTCGATGAGCTATATTTTGATTCTGACTTGGATTGTATGTTTCTCCACTGTGGTTGTATGTTATATGCCTTTACTATGTTGTCTATTATCTTTTGCATATATGTGTGGTTGAGTCTTGGAGAAGACCTTGTTTTTGCTCTTCTACACCCCCCTTCCTTTTTGATAATGTCAAAAGGGGGAGAAATATCTCATGGTTTGAGACTCAATCATATTGTTTCTTGTGATAATAATATTGTTTTCTTGCCTAAGTGATCCTTTTCTTGTTAATTTGATGATTGCTCATATGACATGTAAAGGATTACATATTACATGGATATTGGTTTTTTCTATGTATAGAAAATCTAACATTCAGGTGAAAGGAAGCATAGTTTGAGGGGGAGCAATTCCAATTGTTCTTATCATGAATCCCCCAAATTCACAAGGCAAAAGTATAACTTTCTTATCCTTTTCAATATGTTTGAGGAATGGTTTGTCATTGTCAAAAAGGGGGAGAATGTTGACCTAAAGGTTGTACATTACCTATATTTTGATAATGACTTAACCATTCCATTCATATGTATATAACATGTGCTTTTAAGATTGTTTGCAGGCATTAGGTACATGAAAAGGATCATATATACAAAGCCCTAGAATGGGCCAAGTGCAAGCCAAATTGACTACAAGTGTGCAATTTAGGATTTCCATGTAAATCACCTTAGAACATAAATGTAATCACTTGTAACGATGTATATGCTTGTAACTTAGAAGAGAAAAAATTTTGGGACAAAATTCACCAAGTGCTAATCACTTTTATTGCAAATTAGAAAATCCATTTCAGGCACTTGGTCGGTCGAGTTTCCCACCCTGAAACTCGATCGATCACCCTGAGTCGATTTTCTGAAGATTGCAATCGGTCGAGTTGTGCACTAACAGAACTCGACTGATTGGGTAGTAGGCCATTTCCAGTTGAAATGGTCGGTCGAGTTTCCTCAGGACAAACTCGACCGATCATTTGACAATCGGATTGCCTGCTACTTGATCGGTCGAGTTACACCCATTGATACTCGACCGAATGCACGATACGGAATTTGCAGAAAAAGTAATATGACCGTTGGTGAATTGTTTTGGGAAAAAATATAGCCGTTTTCTTGAAGGAAAAATGATCACTTTTGCACCCAAGTGTCCCACAACATAAAGGGCCACCCTCAACTATAAATAGAACCCCTTGGACTTCATTCCAAGCTACTCTTCTATTGCAAACTTGGTTCTAGCTTAGTTAAGAGTGTTTCAAGCCCTTGAGCCCCTTTCTCTCTCTACCTTCAAGACAATATCGTGAGAGTGAGTTAGGTTCCTGTGTATGAGAGATATCCTTTGTGCTATGTAAAGCTCTCCTTTCCTTCTTCCCACCTCCAAATCAAATTGAAGATTGATTGAAGCTACTTCTTCGAGTAAAAGAGGAGTTGCTGCTGTTCTTCTCTGAGTGAAGGGGAAGATGTGTTGCTTATCTTCAAGAGTGAAGATTGATCGTTGCTCTAGCTCCCTTGGTGAAGGGAAAACGTGGGAAAGCTCTCCAAGTGAAGGAGAGGTGCAAGGCAAGCTCAAGTAAGATAGGTAATTCCTGCAAGGCTGAAGACAAAGGTGAGATTGGGTAAGTCCTTTGTAGAAGGCCGAAGAATCTCACTTTGTGGGTAAGTCCTTGGATAGGTAGAAGATCTTAGATTGTGTAATTAAGCCCTTGGTTGTGTGGTTTATGTTTCTTGTAATATTATCGTGATATATAAGAGGACCAAGTTGCAAATCCTAGAGTCTAACCAACTCTAGGTAGTGGACTGACATCACTCCTATTTTTAGGACGTGGAACCACTCTAAACCACCTGTCCAAGTGCATGATATTCATTATCTCTTATCCTTGCTTTGTATGCTATAATAGGATATCAAATTGCTGCTTGTATTAGTTTTTGCACTTCAATTAAATTGGTGGTCTAATCAATTTTGTGAAGTGTGTGTAGCTCTATTCACCCCCCCTCTAGAGCCCATCGATCCAACATCTCTAAGGTCATCCTTTAGTAAACATATGTCATCCCTTTTAAAGATTGCCTCTGCCATGGTGTCACCTTCCCTTAAGCATTTCACTATCAGCTGTAGGGATTCTAGTGATAAGCTTTTGAATATCCACCAATCAAAATCCTTGAATGTTGGCACTATTTCTCCTACTGTCCCATCAAGTTTTATCTCTGTCATATCATCTTCCTCTATCCCCCCTTCTTCGGGCTCGTGAACTCGAGGTTGCTCTTTGTCTTTTTCTATCAAAGGAGAGTGTTTCATCTTACTTTTAGGTTGTTTCTCTACTTTCTCAAGAGTTTCACTTGGCCATCCTTTCTTCCAAGCAGATGCTCTAGAGGGTTCTTCTGGATCGACCCATAGGGTTTTAAGTCTTTCCCTCCAAGTTTTCTTTTTAGGTAGAGGTATTCTTGGTGAATCCGACATGCTATTACGTCGAAAGGCATCACCATGTCGTTGAAAAGGTGGCGATCATAGACGACCTCCACTGCATTGACACCATGTAAGCCATGTAAATCTTTTGTGTAGAGGTCTTCCAATGGGATTCCCTTGTTGATTGCTTCCATCATCCTTAGTATTATGAAGGCAAAATCCCATGTTCCTGCTTTTTCTTGACGGACCTTTTTACATATTGAGAACTATTTTCATATCCCTCGGTGTCGGTTGTCTGATGTTTCAATATCCCACTGCAGATGTAGTAGAACCTTTAAGATATTTCTTGTTTCCTTGTTTTTGTAAACCAAGGACGTGATGTCCAATTCAGCTGTACAACAATTGAACATTGTTGTGCGTCTCTCATATAGGTTGACAACAACAAGTGCCTAGTGATTTACAGTCCTTCTGGCTTGACTACAAATTTTGTCTCATCTCTGCTCACTACATGTTTTAGTTATTTCACATTGGTAGATTTATCTATTTTATTAGAAAGTTGACCTGCTAGATTTGTGGTGCCGCTAAAAATAGGTTACATTTTCTCAGGATGTAGAAATTCTTCCAGCAGAGTTGCGAGAGTACTTTGAATGGCTTTTTATGTACTCGTTCTCTTTTTAGAAATATCCCTCTAAAATGGTCTGTGTTAAGCGACCTTCCTTTATTGTGGTAGAGAATATTTGTGCCTAGTAGGTTGTCATCGAGCACATCTACTATGATATGGACATCTCTACATGTGATTCTGGATAATGAGGTCATGTCTATGCCTGCTATTTTGTGGGGTAGAGGAGGGGTAACACCTAATGGTACAACATCAACTGGTGTGCTCTGCTTTCTGACTGGGTCATCAATAAAGAAAGAGGTGAGTCCCCCTTCATCATCTTCTTAGGTTCTGTCTCTTGCTATATGCATTGTTGGGGGTTGTACTTCCATCGTGGGAAGTTATATCTTGTCATCTAATTGTGCTTGATTTGTTGTTGTGCTTTCATTTTTCGTAGATATCTCACAAGTTAAAAGTCTTCTATGGGTCTGTCCTCTTCTGATGGCTACTCTAATTCTACTAAATTGAGCACGGCTAATGTTGCAACCATCTTTCTTTCATATAGTGTATCATTGTTCTCGTACTCCACCGAATCTCGTAGAAAGTAATTGTACGTGTCCATTTCAAAATTCATGTCATCCATGAACTTGTTGAGATCTCTTATTTCTTGTGATGTACGATCTTCTATAGCCGTGTTTTTTCCCTGATGACAATTGGTTGAGGTTCCATACCTACATCCTTGTCCTCTTCTAGGATACTGTTTAAATTGAACATTCTTGAAAAGACGTTTGTCTTCTTCGTCTCGACATCTTGATAAGTTTGTCACTTTTGTGGCGCTTCTTTTGTAGGAGGTTCTACCCTTGGGGTAGTCTTTACATTGTTACTTTCATCTTTTGAAGTTATGCCCGCACCTATTCCTCCTATGTCATCATCATCTTTATCTGGGCTCTACGGGGCTTGAGGAGGCTTGTTATGTGGAAGGACTGGTTAGACGTTTTGACTTCTTTCTTTGCCTCCAACCGTCCATCTCCTGACATTCTACATCTAGTTTTCAACATTCTTCGTCTAAGAACTGACGTTCCTTCTTTAAATATTCTAACACTTCTTCATACCCCTTTCGCATCAGCTCTTTATCTACTCTCATGGCATCTCATTCCTTTCTGAGGTCCTCTATTTCTTCTGTTAGCATCTTCAAAGCCCCCATAATTGCATTCTAGGAATTGATGACCCCTTGCATGAACTGGGGGAGTGCCTCAGTTCTCAGATTCAAACTTTGTACATGCTTTGTCAGTGAGCACATTCTAGAAGTAATGTTTCATTTGTAACCACATGGCATCGAGTTTGTGTCCTAGTACATCACCAAATGTTTGTGGGTGTTGGTTTTGTTGCTCTGCAGGCATTATTGATGGTGTCATTGACATTACAGGCTCCTTAGGTTGCAGAGATGTCTTGTTCTATGTTGGATCAGCATTTGTCACTTGGTCATAGGTGTTCGCATTCAGTTTCTCCGGTACTTACAACACCACCTCTGGGATCACATGGTTACATGCAACCTTGGGGCCTTCTGACCCTTGGTGGGGTTTCTTCTCAACTTATAAGTGTCATTCTTCTTTGGTGGCCTCGACATGTACATGACCACCTTCTTCAATTACTTCCACCTCAGCTTGATCTTCAACCTCTATAGGCATGCGTGGTGAGGGCAGACTTGGGGAAGAAGATTTGTCTAATGTTTTCTTCTTTCGCTTCCTTATCGCCAGCTTCTTTCTTTCTTCTGGCCTTTGCATCTCCATTTCTGGAGTCTTATCCCTCATGTTCTTCTAATCGGTGGGTGATGATGGGGATTCAACCATGCTGGCGGCACCTAAGTACATTTCATCCACATCCTCCTATGTGGGCTGCAGCTTGTGGGAATCATAATATGCCATCTCTGGTTGGGGTAGAAGTACTTTAGAGAAGTTCTATTTGTAGAAAAGTTTACTACATTTATGTGCCAGAATGCATGTGTTAATGAGATACTTGATGTCTATATTGGTATGTCCCTTGGTCTTCTTATATTTCATCAATAGGTCGGCATCCATAAAATGATAAGAATTCTGGTTATGTGGCTTCCCATGCAAAATTCTTTCATCTGCTTTGCTTCCACTCCTATTGTGGCTGACAACCTCTCGATTAGTAGTCTCTCAATGTTCACTGATTTCTTGTTGAGCATGGACTATATTAGAAATATGTCGCCCTTAGTCACTCCTCTAATTTCGGATCTTGTGAAGAATGTGTTGGTGGTCATTTTTTCATATTACTCTGATAAAATAGGATGTGATGAGAGTCACCTTTGAAATGTTTGAATTGTGCTTGTGTTCTCCTGTCATTTGCTCCCACATTTTTTGACTAATGCATCCAATGATTTGTTTTTTTCCTCACACAGTTGAGCAGGCTTGTGTCTCTTATGTCATCTTGATGAAAATAGTGTTGAGCATGGCTTCAGTAATTATATGAGCCTTGCCCCCTATTCACATTTCAAACATGAAGTCTCCACCACCCTTTTTGTGCTCGGCATCACTGACGGGAAATTTTTGCAGTGACGACATGAGCTCTTCCATCAACTGCGTGAGTGAGGGAGCTTCTAACATACACAGGGTGTGCATGTTGGTGCCTTCCAAGAAGTCAATCACCCTGTCACAAATTCCCATCTTCTTGAAGTCATCATCGTCTAGGAATCGTGTCGTTTTAAAGCCTTTAGCCTTTAGTACCCAGCCGAACAATGACTGATGTATTTGATCTCTTGGTACAAATGTTGGAACCACCTGGTTGAGGGCCTCCTATTTGTCCTCATTGATCTCTTCTGGGGTCGCTTCTTTTTCTTGTACCTATGATTTTTCCACGGCTGTCAATTTCCTCTTTTTGCCACCTTTTGTATCCTTGGCTTCAGATTTGTGTTTCTATGACTTCTTTAGTTCTATTTTAGAAGGATTTTACTCATTCATTTCTTTGGCTTCTTTAGTTTTTTTAGAAGGCTTTTACTCAGAGGTCTCTGTGACATCTTTTAAGACTCTTCAGACTCCTCTGGTGTCTTATGGGCCAGAATGTATTTGTATTTCTTCTTCATTAGTTGTAATTGAAGGTTCTTCATTAGTGAGAGGTTGGGGTTATCCTTCAGTGCTTTGGTAATCTTCTCTAATTTTTCCTCTCCATCCCTTAGTAAAGTTGCTTTCTTCATCAAAGTGTCATCAGTTGAGGTCGACATTCCAAAATTTTCAACCTTCAAATTGTTGTTAGCAAAGTTGTATTTTATATCTTATTCATGGCATTAGCATTTAAATCATTTTTTATTTATTTGTGCGTGAAATGCATGAGATGTTGTGACCATAGCATAAACATAATGCAATATTGTGGTCAAGAAGGGTTATGCGACCATGGTAGGTGATTATCAAAGTAAAAAAAGCACTGCGACTGTGGTAAAGAAACACCACGACCGTGGTAGATGTCATGACCACCATCGATGTAAGACCTGATTAAGAGGAAATTCGTATAGGGGAGGACCATGACCATAGCCAACCCTATGATCGGTGCCATGACTGTGGTCATGAGGGTAACCATTCGACTGCGATCACGATGATCGTGGTGGGTATTCCCACCCAAATTTTGACCGATCAACGACAATACAGCCAGAAGAGCGTGAGCAAAATGCCTCCATAGGTTAAACCTTGGGTGAAGAGGAAAATGAAAACACCGATAAAACACCGATTAAGGAGTAGAAATGCTCATGAAGATTCTCACGATTGTTGTGCTATAGAGAAAATTGATTCTATGGTTGTGTAAACACGAATGGTGACAGACCCCCAAAATGCAATGGAAAGAGAGTGCAATGGTCAATGAAAGTGGTAATTCAAGAAAGCACGTGATGGTACCTCAGCTTAACAGGGAGTTTGAAACATGTCGTTATAGAAGTGGCGGCAGAGTTAACGCTATCATGGCAAGGTTATAACATCGACCGTTGGGTTTATGAAAAATGTCGCTTGGTGATTGATTGTAGTAGCATCTTCTTGTGTCAGGTTGTACTTCAGTTAGGGATTCTCTAATGTTCAAGAATCAAAAAATTGTAAGGGAAAGAAAACATTATTGTCAAGAGGGCCTGCTTATATTTTAGGAAGTATCCGTGACCGCAGCCGAGTAGACTGTAGCGGACGAGGTCAAGTTTTGCTCTCAACCTTGCAATGACCATGGGCCTAAGTCATGTAAAGCATGTGTCATGACTGTGGCATGTGTCAAAACCGTGGTGCACACATAACCAAGTTGATAGAAACAATTAACTAAAACTAATACACCTAATCACATTAAAACTTATGTGAAAGGAAGGCAATCTACCTACTATATTTATACTTTTTCTAAATGTGAAAAAATAAATTACTTAGAAGGAGAGAGGTACATAGATCATAGATTAAGTCACAAGACAAAAGTAAAATTGAATCATAAAAGAAAGCATGAAAATCTTGGGTTGCCTCCCAAGAAGAGCTAGTTTAAAATCTCTGAGCTTGACTCTTTCTCATTTTGGTTTCATCCTCCTTCACCTGGTGCTGGTACTTTCTCATTCGTTTCATCTGCTAGAGGACTGGGTTGCCCCAAACTTAGCTCGGCCCTTCTCACAAAAGCTTCATCTTCATAATATCTTTTTACCCTCTTGCCATTCACCTTGAAAGCCCCTATCTTATCTTTAACTATTTCAATCATCCCTTATGGGTATTTTTTTACCACATGAAAGGAGTCAGATCATCTTGTTCTCAGCTTTTTGGGGAACAACCTGATACTTGAATTGAATAAAAGAACTTTTTCCCTTCATGCACATCCTTTCTCTTCAGGTGGGAGTCATGCCATACCTTAGTTCTTTGCTTATAGATCCTTGCATTCTCATTGGCATGCAGTTTCAAGTCTTTATCTTTTATGTCTCGCTTTGTCAAGATCCATGTTCACAAATTTGATAGCCCATAGGGATTTGTTCTCTAATTCAATGGGCATATGATAGACGTTTCATAAATTAACATGTAGGGTGTCCTGCCTATAGGCATTCTATACGTTGTATGTTGAGCACATAGCACATTGTCGAGTTTCATAGACCAATCCTTCCTTGTATGACTTATAGACTTCTCCAGGATCTGCTAGATCTACATATTAGACACCTTGACTTGTCCCAATGTTTGGGGATGGTATGGTGTTGCAACTTTGTGTTTTACTCCATACTTCCTCAACAGAGCTTCAAATGAATTTTCTCCAAAGTGAGACCCCCATTTCTTCTAACAGTGTGTGGTACCCCAAACCATGAGATGATAGTTTTCTCATTTGATTACTGCCTTGGAGTCACATGTTTGGGTGGCAACAACCTCTACCCATTTTGAGATGCAGTTGATAGAAACAAGTATATATTGGTTCCCTTTTGATGATGGGAAAGGTCTCATATAATCAATCCCCCATACATTGAAAATTTCTATTTCTATCCAATCGGCCATCAACATCTCATTCCTTTGGCTGATGTTTCCTATGAGTTGACACTCTTTGCAGGTCTTGACAAATGATTTTGCATCTTTAAAAAGAGTCAGTCAATAAAATCCTGATTGTAGGACTTTTGCAGCTATCACCCCCCATGGTGGCCTCATAAGGTAAGGAATGGCATTCTTTGAGGATTAGGGGCACTTCTTCTTTCGAGATACAATGATGATATAAGTTGTTAGAGCATCTTTTGAATAGCAGTGGATCATCCCACTCATAGTTTTATAGATTGGAGAATAATTTCTTCTTTTGATTATAAGTGATCTCTGGTGGAAGTTGTCCCCGAATAGATAATTACAAATGTCAGCAATCTAAGGCAGACTTCGTTCATCCGACTAGGCCATTAAGAGAGCTTCATCAGCATAGTTGTTGTTTATTCACAATTTATTTTCTTCATCAAAGACTATTCTTGGCAGATGATCTGCAACCACGTATCGTTTCCTTTTTATCTATGATCTCATGGTCAAATTCTTGTAGTAGTAAGGCCCATAGTTGAAGTCTCAACTTTGTATCCTTCTTCTAAATGAGATATTTTATAGCTCTACGATTAGCGCATACTTTTACTTTTGACCCTACTAAGTGTTATATGAACTTATCAAAGGAAAATATGATAGCTAGCATTTATTTTTCAGTGATGGTATAGTTTACTTAGGCTTCGTCTAACATTCAGCTTGCACAACAAATCACATAGTGCCTCTTATCCTTCTTCTGTTTGAGGACAACACTGATGGTAAAATCACTGGCATCACATAATTTCAAAAGGTAACTCCCAATTTGGTGCTAATAAAATTAGCAATGTTGTTAATGCCCTTTTAAGCGTCTGGAAGGCGTCTAAGCATCCACTAGTGAATTCGAATTTAGCATCCTTAATCATTAGATTTGAAAGGGGTTTAGCAATCTTTGAGAAGTCTTTTAAAAATCATCTATAATATCCTACTTTCCCTAAGAAACCCCTTACTCCTGTAATGGATTTAGGTGGCTGAAGCTTGGATATGGCCTCAATCTTTCTTAGGTCCACTTCGATTCCTTTCTTGGAAACTTTATGCCTAAGATGATAGCGTCTTGGACCATAAAATGGAATTTTTTCCAGTTCAGGACTAGGTGTTTTTTTCTCACGGTGTTGTAGGATTAAAGATAGGTTTCTTAGACATGCCTCAAAATATATTCCACGGACGGAGAAGTCATCCACAAAGACCTCCTCTATGTCTTCTAGAAAGTCTGAAACATAGATATCATGTGATGTTGGAAAGTTGTTGGTGCATTGCACAACTCAAATGGCATCCTCCTAAAAGTGTATGTTCTATAGATGCAAGTGAAGGTTGTCTTTTCCTAATCATCTAGATGAATTGGTACTTTATAGAATCCCAAATACCCATCCAAAAATAGAAGTAATCATGATGAGCTAATCTTTCTAGAACTTGATCGATAAATGGTAGAGGGAAATGATCTTTTTTGGTATCATCATTCAGTTTGCAATAGTCAATGCACATATGTCAACATGTTACCATTCTTGTTGACACCTCATCTCCATCCTCACCTCTTATCACTATCATTCTACATTTCTTAGGCACCACCTGGATAGGGCTTACCCAATTACTGACACTTATGGGATAAATGATCTCGACATCCTACAGGCTAATAACTTCATTATTCACGACCTCCTATTATTTGACTCAACTTCCATTGCGGTTGAGCTAAAGGTTTATCTATTTCTTCGAGATGTATTTTGTGCATGCATAAGGCGGGGATGAGGCCTCTTATTTCTTCTACTGAACAACATATAGCCTTTATATGCAATTTGAGGTCCTTTAGCAACCTTTCTAGTTGATCATCTGTCAAGTTGGCATTAACAATCACAAGATTCCTCTCTTCTTTGTCCAGGAATTCATATTTTAGTCCTTGCGGGAGCTGTTACAATTCTGGATTTGATTTGTGTGCCCTCTTTTCTTTAGGTGATTTCTCAAGTGAGGCGTACTTTTCGGCCTGGAAACTTTCTTCATCCTCACTGAGTTCTTCTTTAGGCTGATTAAGGTAATCCAAGATTTCTACAACTTATGGGTCTTCTACTGTAGGGTCAGGACTATTCAAGGCTCACATAAGTGGATTAACAATCATCTTTTCCTCTTACAACTCTTCACAATATTGATTGTAACTCTCCATAAAGTAAACTGACTCAAAGAGAGTTGATCCTCTCATAGCATCTTATATTCAAAAGTCGATGTGATCATTCCCAATGCACAAAGTAATTATTCCTTCTGATACATCTATTAGAGCCCTTCTAGTTGTGAGGAAAGGTCTCCCCAATATCATAGGACACTTATAATCCTTGACTGTGTCAATCACTACTATGTCACATGGTATGAAAAAAAAGTCCGCCCCATATCAAAACATCCTCCACTATTCGCACAGGTCTCGTAAAGGTGTGATCAGCTAATTTGATTCTCATGCCCATCTTTACCATATCCGTTAGCCTGAGCCTTTATGTTAGAGTCAAGAGCATATGACTAATGCTCGCTCCCAAATTGGCTAATCACTTCCCATCTACCTTGTCACCAACACAAAAGGGTATGGTGAATGCCCCTAGATCTCTCTTTTTGGTTGGTAACTCAGCTTGAATAAATGTGCATGACATTTTTCCCAATTGCACAATTTCAACATGAGCTCCTCCCCTTCTCTTTGTGATTAAGTCTTTAAAGAATTTTTCATATGTTAGCATCTCTTCAATTGCATCAAGAAATAGGACATCTAGGTGGAGCTTCTTTAATACTTCCATAAATTTCTCATACCTTTTCTTTAAACATGCCTTGATCAATTTGTAGGGAAAGGGAACTCTTGGGACATAAGTATTTCTCTTCTTAAGAACTTCTCCTATAGGATCTAAGTTCTTGACCTCCTCATCCTTCTTCTTTTTGGCAATTCTTCTTCTCAGCTGTCTTCAATTGATGTGCTTCCCTTGGACTCTTCTGGTATAATCACCTTGTCAGATTGTTACTCACCATAGATTCTTTCTTCTTTGGCATTATTAGTACCCGGGTCTTCCAACATCCTCCCTGGTCAGAGAGTGACCTTCTTTGCAGTCTATGTATTTGATGGGATCTTCCCTGAAGGGTTTTTCATAAGTTTCTCTAGTTGGGAAAGTTGTTGATAAATCTACCTTTGATGGGTCTACATGTCTTCCATCTGAGTTTGCATTGTAGTTAACACTCCTGAATTGGTGATGGCACTTTGAGAAAGTTGGTCGTTTATCAAAGTTTGCCTCATTCAAAGATAAAAAATTGAGCAATAATGTCAATTTTGTTACATTCATTGGCCTGGATTGATCCTTGGCCATGTCCTTGATCCTAACGACTCATATTTTTATTTTAAATTTGATAGCTATTTCTATTTGTCTGGTAACTAGTAGTTCTAGTATATTGAGTCGGTCCTCCTTTTTCTTGAATCATGTAGGTGGCTTAGACATATTATTTAGTTGATGAGCATTTTCAACAGCTTCTTTGTTTTTGTAGTTAAATCCAGGATGATATGGTCGTTTGAAATTGGCATAAGAGAAATTTTCAGTTTCTTCTTCGCTTTCACTTTCTTCACTCTCTTCTGGCCGTGTATAGATACAATTGTCAACTACATGCCCTCCTTTGCTGCATGTAACACATTTTATGACTTTGTCTGTGTGTTTCTTGCCCTTGTTCCTAGTGTCTTTTAATTGTTTGACATCATTAGTAATTTTCAAAATCTGAGCTGTAATGGTTTCCAAAGCCTTAGCTTCAATTGATGGTCCTTCAGAACCTGCCTTCTTGGCTAATCCTCTATCATTTCTGTCATAGTCTATGCCTGCTTGCAGTGCAGCCATGATATCAATGGTTTCCATGAATATAATGACTTGATTTTTTATATGAGTTCAAATAATTGTATACTATGAACATTTAGTATTTGAGGCTCATCATTTAAGAGGTGTCTCCCACAATGCATTTTCATCCATTTTCATTTTCAATGTTTTTAGTCATGTATCTACAACTCCTATATTGACTACACATTAATGGTGTTGTTAATCTATGTTTTTATCTTGTACGCTGGTTTTTTACAGACCTTTTTGTTTGTAAACATTATCTATATATTTACTTTTTATCAAAAAAAATCTTATATTGTCCATGAAATGCAATGTTAGAAAAACTTATTCATCACATATGCAAGCAATATATTATGTATATATATACATATGTTGATATATTATGTAATCCCAATAGTGTTCCCTGATTGCATAGAACATATAATACATTCATTTTAGATACGAGGTTAGATACTAACCATGATATTATCACAGACTTTATCAAATACCTTATGTTGGTTACAATAATACATATATTGATATATATATATATAATCTATGTATACCCATACAAGAAATAAGGAAAGTTCATATGCAAGTAGTTAATAAATATTGAATATTTTTAGTAGTGTTTATAAGATGATACTATTTACAAATTAGTCATGAAACTAAGATATAGGGGTATTTCGTGTATTTAGGAACGTCAGGAATTAGTTTATTGAATATGGTGAAAAATAATTGGAAATTTAAAGTTCATATAGTAACATAAAAGTGTAACATACATGGTATACATCCATCTTATGTAACATGAAATGATTCATGAGGAATATAGTCTAACAACTATAAGGAAGGCAATGCAAAAGAAAAATGAAGTAAAATTCTAAGCCCATGATAACGATGGTGACCAATATTCCTATTTGTACGTATCATCCGGTTGAAATTTTGTAAAGGATGTTTATTATTGATTGGTTGAAAAATACTCTTGAACCAAGGTACAAAAATCTTATATTTTATTTAAATGAATTTTCATTTCTCTTGAATATCATGCATATGTAAGAAGCATTACAGAGTCAAATTTGTTAAACTTTAGCATGCTCATGAAAGACCCCCAATTATACTACTTGATGATTCAGCACAATAATTGGTTCTATCAGATTTTAGGGCTAAGGCCCAGTTATTTAGCGAAATTGTGCTTCCACAACTCTACATAGGGGTACTTCTTCTTTCGATATACAATGACGATATTAGTTGTCAGAGCATATTTTGAATAGCAGTGGATCAACCCAATAGTAGTTTTATAGATTGGAGAATAATTTCTTCTTTTGATTATAAGTGATCTATGGTGGAAGTTGTCCCCGACTAGATAATTACAAATGTCAGCAATCCAAGGAAGGCTTCGTACATCCGAGTAGGCCATCAAGAGAGCTTCATCAGCATAGTTGTTGTTTATTGACAATTTATTTTCTTCATCAAAGACTATTCTTGGCAGATGATCTGCAACCACGTATTGTTTCCTTTTTATCTACGATCTCATGGTCAAATTCTTGTAGTAGTAAGGCCCATAGTTGAAGTCTCAACTTTGTATCCTTTTTCTAAATGAGATATTTTATAGCTCTGCGATTAGCGCATACTTTTACTTTTGACCCTACTAAGTATTATCTGAACTTATCAAAGGAAAATATGATAGCTAGCATTTATTTTTCAGTGATGGTATAGTTTACTTGGGTTTCGTCCAACATTCAGCTTGCATAGCAAATCACATAGTGCCTCTTATCCTTCTTCTGTCTGAGGACAACACCGATGGTAAAATCACTGGCATCACATAATTTCAAAAGGTAACTCCCAATTTTGTGCTAGTAAAATCAGCACTGTTGTTAATGCCCTTTTAAGCGTCTGGAAGGCATCTAAGCATCTGCTAGTGAATTCAAATTTAGCATCATTAATCAGTAGATTCGAAAGGGGTTTAGCAATCTTTGAGAAGTCTTTTATAAATCATCTATAATATCCTGCTTTCCCTAAGAAACCCCTTACTCCTGTAATGGATTTAGGTGATTGAAGCTTGGATATGGCCTCAATCTTGCTTAGGTCCACTTCGATTCCTTTCTTGGAAACTTTATGCCTAAGATGATAGCGTCTTGGACCATAAAATGGAATTTTTTCCAGTTCAGGACTAGGTTTTTTTCTCACGGTGTTGTAGGATTAAAGATAGGTTTCTTAAACATACCTCAAAATCTATTCCACAGACAGAGAAGTCATCCACAAAGACCTCCACTATGTCTTATAGAAAGTCTGAAACATAGATATCATGCGACATTGGAAAGTTGTTGGTGCATTGCACAGCTCAAATGGCATCCTCCTAAAAGTGTATGTTTCATAGATGCAAGTGGTGGTTGTATTTTCCTGATAATCTAGATGAATTGGTACTTTATATAATCCCAAATACCCATTCAAAAATAGAAGTAATCATGATGAGCTAATCTTTCTAGAACTTGATCGATAAATGGTAGAGGGAAATGATCTTTTTTGGTATCATCATTCAGTTTGCAATAGTCAATGCACATACGCCAACATGTTACCATTCTTGTTGATAGATCATCTCCATCCTCACCTCTTATCACTATCGTTCCACATTTCTTAGGCACCACATGAATAGGGCTTACCCAATTACTGACACTTATGGGATAAATTATCTCGACGTCCTGCAGGCTAATAGCTTCATTCTTCACGACCTCCTATTATTTGACTCAACTTCCATTGCGGTTGAGCTAAAGGTTTATCTATTTCTTCGAGATGTATTTTGTGCATGCATAAGGCCGGGTTGAGGCCTACGATGTCTTCTACTAAACAACATATAGTCTTTATATGCAATTTGATGTCCTTTAGCAACATTTCTAGTTGATCATCTATCAAGTTGGCATTAACAATAACAAGATTCCTCTCTTCTTTGTCCAGGAATTCATATTTCGGTACTTGCGAAGCAGTTTCAATTCTAGATTTGATTTGTGTGCCCTCTTTTCTTTAGGTGATTTCTCAAGTGAGGCGTACTTTTCGGTCTCGAATGTTTCTTCATCCTCATTGAGTTCTTCTTTAGGCTGATTAAGGTAATCCAAGATTTCTACAACTTATGGGTCTTCTACTGTAGGGTCAGGACTATTCAAGGCTCACATAAGTGGATTAACAATCGTCTTTTCCTCTTACACCTCTTCACAGTATTGATTGTAACTATCCATAAGGTAAACTGACTCAAAGAGAGTTGATCCTCTCATAGCATCTTATATTCGAAAGTCGATGTGATCATTCCCAATGCACAAAGTAATGATTCCTTCTGCTGCATCTATTAGAGCCCTTCCATTTGCGAGGAAAGGTATCCCCAATATCATAGGACACTTAGAATACTTGATTGTGTCGATCACTACTATGTCACATGGTATGAAAAAAAATGTCCACCCCATATCGAAACATCCTCCACTATTCCCACAGGTCTCATAAAGGTGTGATCAGCTAATTTGATTCTCATGCCCATCTTTACCATATCTGTTAGCCTGAGCCTTTGTGTTAGAGTCAAGGGCATAAAACTAATGCTTGCTCCCAAATTGGCTAATCCCTTCCCTTCTACTTTGTCACCAACACAAAAGGGTATTTTCAATGCCCCTAGATCTCTCTTTTTGGTTGGTAACTCAGCTTGAACAAATGTGCATGACATTTTTCCCAATTGCACAATTTCAACATGAGCTCCTCTCCTTCTCTTTGTGATTAAGTCTTTAAAGAATTGTTCATATGTTAGCATCTCTTCAATTGCATCAAGAAATAGGACATCTAGGTGGAGCTTCTTTAATGCTTCCATAAATTTCTCATACCTCTTCTTTAAACATGCCTTGATCAATTTGTAGGGAAAGGGAACTCTTAGGACATAAGTATTTCTCTTCTTAAGAACTTCTCGTATAGGATCTAAGTTCTTGACCTCTTCATCCTTCTTCTTTTTGGCAATTCTTCTTCTCAGCTATTTTCAACTGATCTGCGTCCCTTGGACTCTTATGGTATAATCACCTTGTCAGATTGTTGCTCGTCATAGATTCTTTCTTCTTTGGCATTATTAGTACCAGGGTATTCCAACATCCTCCCTGGTCAGAGAGTGATCTGATTTGTAGTCTATGTATTTGATGGGATCTTCCCTTAAGGATTTTTCATAAGTTTTGCTAGTTGGGAAAACTGTTGATCAATCTACCTTTGATGGGTCTACATGTCTTCCATCTGAGTTTGCATTGTAGTTAACACTCTTGAATTGGTGATGGCACTTTGGTAAAGTTGGTCATTTATCAAAGCTTGCCTCTTTCGAAGTTGAATAATTGAGCAATAATGTCAATTTTGTTACATTCCTTGGCCTGGATTGATTCTTGGCCATGTCCTTGATCCTAACGACTCATATTTTTATTTTAAATTTGATAGCTATTTCTATTTGTCTGGTAACTAGTAGTTCTAGTATATTGAGTCGGTCCTCCTTTTTCTTGAATCATGTAGGTGGCTTAGACATATTATTTAGTGGATGAGCATTTTCAACAGCTTCTTTGTTTTTGTAGTTAAATCCAGGATGATGTGGTCGTTTGAAATTGGCATAAGAGAAATTTTCAGTTTCTTCTTCACTTTCACTTTCTTCACTCTCTTCTGGTCGTGTATAGATACAATTGTCAACTACATGCCCTCCTTTGTTGCATGTAATACATTTCATGACTTTGTCTGTGTGTTTCTTGCCCTTGTTCCTAGTGTCTTTTAATTGTTTGACATCATTAGTAATTTTCTAAATCTGAGCTGTAATGGTTTCCAAAGCCTTAGCTTCGATTGATGGTCCTTCAGAACCTGCCTTCTTGGCTAATCCTCTATCATTTCTATCATAGTCTATGTCTGCTTACAGTGCAGCCATGTTATCAATGATTTCCATGAATATAATGACTTGGTTTTTGATATTAGTTCAAATAATTATATACTATGAACATTTAGTATTTGAGGCTCATTCTTTAAGAGGTGTCTCCCACAATGCATTTTCATCCATTTTCATTTTCAATGTTTTTAGTCATGTATCTACAACTCCTATATTGACTACGCATTAATGGTGTTGTTAATCTATGTTTTTATATTGTACTCTGGTTTTTACAGACTTTTTTATATGTAAACATTATCTATATATTTACTTTTTATCAAAAAAATATTGTATTGTCCATGAAATGCAATGTTAGAAAAACGTATTCATCACATATGCAAGCAATATATTATGTATATATATACATATGTTGATATATTATGTAATCCCAATAGTGTTGCCTAATTGCATAGAACATATAATACATTCATTTTAGATACGAGGTTAGATACTAACCATGGTATTGTCACATACTTTATCAAATACCTTATGTTGGTTACAATAATACATATATTGATATATATATATATATATATATATATATATATATATATATATATATATATATATAATCTATGTATACCCATACAAGAAATAAGGAAAGTTCATATTCAAGTAGTTAATAAATATTGAATATTTTTAGTAGTGTTTATAAGATGCTCCTATTTACAAATTAGTCATGAAACTAAGATATAGGGGTATTTCATGTATTTAGGAACGTCAAGAATTAGTTTGTTGAATATGGTGAACAATAATTGGAAATTTAAAGTTCATATAGTAACATTAAAGTGTAACATGCATGGTATACATCCATCTTATGTAACATGAAATGATTCATGAGGAATATAGTCTAACAACTATAAGGAATGCAATGCAAAAGAAAAATGAAGTAACAATTCTAAGCCCATGATAATGATGGTGACCAATATTCCTATTTGTACGTAGCAGCCGGTTGAAATTTTGTAAAGGATGTTTATTATTGATTGGTTGAAAAAATACTCTTGAACCAAGGTATGAAAATCTTATATTTAATTTAAATGAATTTTCATTTCTCTTGAATATCATGCATATGTAAGAAGCATTGGGGAGTCAAATTTGTTAAACTTTAGCATGCTCATGAAAGACCCCCAATTATACTACTTGATGATTCGGCACAATAATTGGTTCTATCAGATTTTAGGGCTAAGGCCCACTTATTTAGTGAAATTGCACTTCCGCAACTCTACATAGAGAAAGAGATTGTGTTCCCCTAGTTGACTAGCACAACTTAACATGGTTGCTCTTATTTTGGATGATGAGAACACATGGTCTCCGAAGCACGGACAAAGTATATGACATGCCTAAATTATATAAGAAATCTTCTTAATTTTATATACATGGTTGTTTAATATTGAATCCCATTTACATTTCTCTTTTGAATTGCTCGCCTAAATTTTCTATCTTCTTGCATCCTTTTTGACCAAATCTTGAACATATAGGGCATATTTATTTAACTTTATTTAAGTTGGATTTTGTACCAGTCCTTTGGACTGATCCGTACCCTTTTTGTGTTCATTCCTGGTTTATATCTTTAGGAAATCAATGAACACATGAAGTCAAGCATGGGGTTAGTAATACAGGAATAAGAAGAAGACTTATTGAAAGACTGCATGAATTGTCCGCTATTCGAGATAATGGATAAATTAGCAAAAACATGTATTTACTAGTTTGTTATGTATAAGTTGTTCTCTGTAAACCTCCATGTACTCTAAAGATTTTTATGTATGCAAAGATTGATTATTTCTCTAAAATTAAGTTATGTTAAAATTCAATCTCCAAAGATTGGGTTTTTAGAAACGCTCTCTTTGCCTTATTCCACCCCTCCAAATACCATCTCAATGTTGGTCCTAAACCCAAGAGGGGGTGTCGCCATACATGTTTTTTCCAATTGGCAAAAGTAGTAACAACTGTCATTATTGGTTTTCAGACTTCCTCGCAACCAGTACAGACGTCATTGGCCTCTATCCCTCTTCCCTTAACAATGGCCCCTAATAGAGATATAATATTTGACACACATGGACAAGACACGCGGATGCACCTAGTAATACTAGGTAGTCGACCATTATGGTGGAAGTGCAATTTAGAAACATTTTCATCCACCAAGTCCTCCTTGATGAGCTCTATCACCTTCAAACCTTTCACCCTACTCCCCGAAACCTTTAAGACTCCATACCAGTGGTTAGATCATTAGTTTGTTACCAAGATGATTCAGGTTCAAGCCCCAATGATGGCATGAATAGAATCTCCAATTTAAAAATAACCAAAAAGATACAAACTTAAATAGTACCTAGGGTATATGGATCATCATAATAAGTATGTAATATGTTATAATATATTTGGTATAAATATGCATACATCTATATAATGGAATACTAATATCAATACATTGTATGATAGTAAAAATTACATATTTTTTATGCTTTAAACACATTATAGATGATGACCACTCTCGCGATGGTGGCTTCTGGTGATGATCGATGGTGTTATGGGGAGGATGAAGGTAGTGGTGGTTCTCAATCTCATGCAGAGTGTCCCTCTTCCCTAGTTCTCGTTGCTACTTTTGTCTCATCTTCAGGCTAAAAAAATTAAATCATTCTAATCTAATAAAGTCATGGGAAGAATTGATGATGCCAAGGATTTTTTATACTTCTTTGGAGAAAGTCAACATCAAGATTCAGGGCTAGAAGCTCATCTACCCAGGGGAAGAAGCAGAGCAGAATGTTGAGCAATGGAAGAGGTGCATTGTAGGGTATATTGTTAGATTCAAACCTAATCTACTGACTTTGGAAAAGTACCTATCTTAAATTTGGAACCTAAAGAGTAAGATAGAAGTTATGAACCACGTGCAGGGATTTTTTTTATCAAGTTCTCAGACGAGCTAGATCTGGAAAATGTCTTGGATAATGGTATTTACTTTGTTAGAGGTAAACCTATGGTCCTAATGAAGTGGAAGTTGGGAGACTCTCTAAAGAGGTTTAGGTTGATGGATATGCCTATCTGGGCCAGAGTTCACAACTTACCTCCCAAATTGTGGGACATGAAAATATTTGCAAGGATTGGGTCGTTTCTTAGAAATCTTCTTCATGTTCATAGGTCCACTTTTGAATTGAGGAATCATGAGTCATCAAGACTGTACATTCTTATGTCGACTTCTTTTGAGTTCCCATTGGAGTTAGAAGTGTCCACTGACAAGGGCATCACTCACTTGATCAATTTTGAATATGAATGGAGGTTGAAGGTCTGTGTTGTGTGCAAATTGTTCAATCATCTTGAATGTAAAGAAGTTGTCAATGGCCATGTTCCTATTGTGAAGAAGGTTTGGGTGAAGAAGGTAGCCCCTACAATTCTCTCAGTTGGATTTGAGGTTAATGAGACAAATCCTAATAAGTCATAGTCGTATATCCTGGCCATTACTTATGTATCTATGGGAGTGAGTAATGTAGAGTAAGGGTTTTACGTTCCCAATGTTTTTTTGAAGAAAATTCTTTAATTAATTCTGAAGTGGGGGGTTCTAGTTCACAAGGAATGGCTGAGGTGATTGTGTACCTATCCACCCTCTTGGTGGTAATACTATGGGTATAGAAGACAATTTTTTTGAAGTTGAAAAAGGCAACAAGAGAAAGAAACCTAAAGAAAAAGGTAGGAAGTCTTCTAAGGATTTGGACCATGTTGAGCAGACTTCATTGTCTAATAAGTATGATACCCTAAAGTTATTGAATGATGATTCTAGTATTAGGGGTGAGTCTCAGGCTAGGGAAGTATTGGTTTCAGTTGGTTCTAATGGATAGTTTTAATGTCAATATCCTTTCCTAGAATGTAATTAAGGCTTCCTCAGTTCATAACAAAATAAGGGATTTCAACCTCCACATTGTTCTTTGAAACGAGACCAAAGTTAGAGAGAAGAAGATGTCCAAACTTATTAGTAAAGTCTTTCCTGACTTAACTTGGTTTCACAATCATCATTCCTATGTTTTTGGGAGAGTCTTTGTTCTCTATAAGGAGAGCAATTGTGTCGTGAGGAAGATTTAGGAAGTTGATCAGTTTATCCATGTTGAAGTATCTCGAGCTAATAGAAATTTTTGTCTCATGGATGTATATGGTCACAACCCTAATGTTTATAGGGTGCTCCTTTGGGAAGGTATTGATCTTATCATGTCCAATATGTTTTATCCTTAGGTTATCCTTGACAATTTTAATGATGTTAGGAGGGAGGATGATTAAATATATGGGGAAGGATCCACCTTCTAAGAAATCTATGGAGGATTTTAATAATTGTATGCTTAATTGTGGGATTTTTGAACTCGAGTTAAATGGTCCTTTGTTTTCCTAGGGCAACCATCAATGTGGGGATACGTTTTTTACTTCTCACACTATTAGAGTTATTTACAATTACAAGTTTATATTTGATTTTCCTGACTGTAAGGGTATTATGCACTCTAATACCATTAGCAACCATAAAATATTAGCTCTTGGTATTAGTGAGAGTGGTAAGGTGATCTATCCATTTAGGTTTATTAAATGTGTGGTCATAGAAAGAAGATTTCAAAGGTATTATGAGAAAGAGTTGGTCTGCTAATGACAGTGATTTCCCTATTTTTTTAAAGTAAAATTCAAAATGTTGAGATCTGAGTTGTCGATGTGGAATAAAACCTATGTGGGGAACTGTGTTGGTGTGTCTAAAAGGAAAGAGTATTTAGCTATTTAAGCTCAGTCTAAACTTGACTTTGATCCTTTCAATACTGAGTTTCAATTTTATGTGAGTGCTCAGAGAAAGGAGGATGTTCTGGTAAGAGTTCATGAAGAGTCTCTTCTGAGGTAGAAGTCAAGCGTGAGATGGCTTAAAGAAGGTGAATCAAATTCAAAGTATTTATATGTGTCGATCAAAGTCAGAAGGAAGGTGAATCACATTAGAGCACTTACTATTAATGGCTCTATTTGCATGGATAGTGCTATTATTAAGAAGCACGTTGTGGAGTTTTGCAGTATCTTCAACAACAATCACAAGGTTGATCTTGAAGTTTTGGACTCTCTTACTTTCCCAAAGCTTAATGATGTTAATAACTTGTTTTGTGGCAAGTGTTTCTTTATGAAGGTTATCATTTATATTGGTAAAAGTTTGAACGTTGATAAATGTCATGGACCCCATGGGTTTAGTGATATGTTCTTCAAGTATTATTGGAGTATTATCTGTTCTAAAATTGTTGAATCTATCCTTGGTTTCTTTAGTTTTGGTAGAATGCTAAAAGAATCCAACCTCACTTTCATTACACTCATTCCTAAAGTCAAGGATTCTAATGATCTCAAGAATATCATGTCGATTTTCCTCTATAATATTTTCTACAAGATCAATTCTAAACTTTTTACCAATAGGTTGCAAGGAGTTTTCCAATCTATTGTCAGTAGAAACCAGTGCACTTTTGTGAAAGGTAGATAAACTAAAGATGTTGATATTCTCTCTAATGAACTCATTCATGACTTCAACAAGAAAGGAGGGAATCCTAAACTATGTCTCAAAATTGATATCTCAAAGGTTTACGATTTTGTGTCTTGGGAGACTATTTTTAATATTCTACATCTTATGAATTTCCACATTGTTGGGTTATTTGGATCAAAGAATTTTTTAACATAATGTCCTATGAACTTATGATGAATGGTGAGGTTTTTGAGGCTTTTCAGCCTAGAAATGGTGTCTGACAGGGGGACCCATTAGCTTCTTATATCTTTGTGTTGGTAATGTATGTGGTGGCTCTTCTTTTTGATAGGGAGGTTGTTGAAGGAAAGCTTAAGTCATTGAGAGCTTCCTCCACCTTTGTTGTTTCACACTTGATCTTTGTTGATGATCGTATCATCTTTTCAGAAGCTAATGAACAAAGTGCATTGGATGTTAAGAGAGTGCTTGATAATATATGTGTTGCAAATGCACTGAAGATTAATACATAGAAGAGTGTTATCTTTTATAGTCAAGGAGTTAATAGAGAAAAAATAGGTGCTATTTTGGGTATTAATGAAGGGTCTCTTCCACAAAGATACCTTGGTATTACTCTGG
The DNA here is from genome assembly GCA_963693085.1 of Alisma plantago-aquatica. Classification (NCBI taxonomy): domain Eukaryota; kingdom Viridiplantae; phylum Streptophyta; class Magnoliopsida; order Alismatales; family Alismataceae; genus Alisma; species Alisma plantago-aquatica. Next base: position 754,142,594 of record OY856413.1, read on the forward strand.
TCATTGGCAAATTGAAAAAAGAGCATTCCATCCCTCTTTTGAATAGAATTAAAGCAAGATTGGATGGTTGGAAAGCCAGTCATCTATCTATGGTGGGTAGAATTGAACATTTTTAATCTACTCTGATGGCTATGTATCAATATTATATTTCTTCTTCTCCTCTCCCTTCCTATATTTGTGATGATAATGAACGTTTATATCAGAATTTTATTTGGGGAAAATTGAGAATATGAATCCTATTCATCTTTCAAGTGGAGTGATATAGTGAAACCAAGATTGGAAGGGAGTTTAAGTATTAAAATATTAGGGAAGTTACCAGGGGCTCATTTCTTCTATTCACTGGACATTGTCCCAGTAGATCACAATTGTTGGCTCTATTTTGTAATTATTGATCACCTGATATTTGAATGTAAGTCTACCATTAGGATGCATTGGGCACAGAGGTGAGGACGGGGCGCAGAAGATTTGGACCCAGTTATCAAGTCTTTTATTCTACTGAATACTTGGAACTTAGCTAATAAGAAAGATAGTATTTCGATCATGAAAGGTATTTCAACAAGTTTTTCTTTTGGTATATCCCTATTAATGATTCTTTCTCTTGGATTCTCATAAGAATTCTTGTGGAAAGGGATTGTTTGAGAGGGCTCATTGCCTTTATCATTGGTGATGGTTGTTGTACTTCCATTTGGAATGATTTGTATGTCTATAATTCAAAATTTCTTACTGAAGTTTTGGATCGTTAGTGTGTTATTAAGATGGGTTTTCTAGATGATGCTAAAGTGATTTTCCTTATTAGCAATGGAAAGTAGTCCTTTGATAATTCGAGACTTCACAATAGATTGTGCAATCTTCTCAAGACTCTTCCTACTCCCAAGGATAACTGTGATGATATCTTATTCGATGGAAGGTCAGAAATTAATTCTAGAGATGTTTGGGATTTCATCATATCTAAATCTGAGTTGATTCCTTCCTTTCAATGGTTGTGGATCCATAAGAGTCCCTACAATTTTACTAATTTAGGTTGGAAAATTGGTCATCATAGACTTCCTACATCTTTGTTTCATTAAGCATCTTGACCTTATTATGACATCCATCTAATTTCTCTATAAGAGAAATGAAGAGGAGGTGGATCATTTTTTTCCACCTATGATTATACCAAGTATGCTTGGAGATTTTTCAGTGAACACCTTAATTTTGTGGAGCCGGATTCTATGGAGAGTGTTTGTAGGTTGTGTGGTGGAAAGCTCCATTTGGTTTACCTCTATGTTTTCCATTAGATTTGGATGGAGAGAAATGATCGTGTTCACAAAAGAGGATCAAGGAATGTTTCTCAGCTTTAGAAGCTCATTCTAAACTATTTTGATCTTTATATGAGTAGATAATCTGGTGTCTTTGTATAAGTTGTAGTAATTTTTTTCCCTTAGGTCTGCTCTTGTCAGTACACGTAGTGGAGGTTGTTCCCTAAGTTGGTGCATGCATACTTGTATATTCACAAAAACTTAAAAAAAAAGCAATAGACAAGTTGGGTTCACCAAAAAAATACATGTTAATAATATATTAGACTCGAGATTTATGAATAATTTGGTGCTCAAGATATCAATTCTAATTTTTATATTTTAGTTCATTTGAGCAATTTCTCAAAGACAAACTATATTTATACACATTGTAGGAGTTAATAATAAGTTTGTAGTAATAATTTTTGGAAGTTAGCTAGTACATATATATTAGATACAAGACTAAATAATAACCATAAAATGTTTTATATATAGTGATTATCATGATAACTGGACTTGGTAAGTCTATTTTTTGTTGTTGGTTATGCTACTATTAATCCTTTCACATGTTAGACTGAAAAAACTTAAATTCAAAATATGGCATGGAAGAGGCTTCTCATAATATGGATATATCTTGGTGTCTCAATAATGAGATAATTGTGTATATCTTAAAATTTAGTCTTGTATATGCTCATACCCTCTATATAAGCATATATTTAATTAGCTTATTTCAAAATTAGAATATGGAATTATGTATTATATAGCAAAGAGTTTATTAATTTGACATTAAATCTTTAGAACAATAGATAAGTTACTTACAATTTATTATCTATATGGGATAGTAGAACCAAGTTTGTATAGTGAGGCCTAATAAATTGAGTAAAATATGTATATATAGATATGTTTATATGTTAGTTTCCAATTAATTTTAGTCAATTGTATGACCAACATATATTTATATGAAATAGATGGGTATGAAACCATAAACATGTGTACATAACCCAACTAGAAAACCCTAGAAATGGGAATAATGAAAAATATGAATAAGTCCATGATTGATAATTCTTCACCATATAACAAAAATTGGTCTACTTTGTAGGTTTGTTCATAGATTTTAGAAGAAATACAAATTTTTTCTTGTGCAAACCTTGGATCTTGAGGTACTAATTCTCTATTTCAGTTATTGTGATATATAATTCCTATTGAATTTCATTTTGAAAGAGGTGAACCCAAACTTGTTCATTAGCCTTTAATCTCCACTTGAAGGTCGCCACAACTAATTTTGATATGCAATATAGAATATTATTGAACGGTTGAATCAAAATATAATTTGTACATTGACACAGATTTTGAGAATTGCCAATACATTTGGTTCCTATATTCATTGGGTCAGTGTAACATCCTAAAATGTCTGGCCTCGGATAACATGATCTTAAAAGGAATGATTGGACTACCCATTTCACCAAGTTGCACATCCTTTTCTATGAGTCCATCACTAAAGAACTCCATACTTAAGCGTGCTCAACTTGGAGTAGTACTAGGATGGGTGACCAGTTGGAAAGTTGACCCCGGCTTGTGAGTGAGTGAGGAAAAAGCATGCAGCTAAGGCTAGTGGTGGTCTGTGGAGCCAGTCGTCATTTGGAAAACTCTATTAGAGCCTTGGGCAATGGGCTCAGGTGTTATAAATGGTATTAGAGCCAATTCCCCTTCAGTAGGTGGGGCCCACATGGGCATGTGGCATGCCAATCTTGAGTTGTATGGTCTAAGCATGTAGGAAAGGGCTATCCATGGTGATGTAGCCACCCTTGCACTAGTATTCCATGATCGTGAGCTGGGTGTCCATGGGCCATGTTGGGTTTCCACTGAAATACGAAAATATTATGAGGACATATAGTTAAGCCTTGATGAGGACATCAAGAGTCTGGGTGGGAAAGATTGTAACGTCTCAAGATTTCAGGAATCGGATAACATGATCTTAAAAGGAATGATTGGAGTACCCCTATCACCAAGGTGCACCTCCTTTTTCGGGAGCCCATCACTAAAGAACTCCATAGTTAAGCGTGCTCAGCTTGGAGTAGTGCTAAGATGGGTGACCAATCAGGAAGTTGACCCCAGCTTGCATGTGAGTTAGGAAAAATCATGTATTTAAGGCTAGTGGTGGTCTGTGGAGCCTGTCGTCATTCTTAAAACTCTATTAGAGCCTTGGGCAATGGGCTCGGGTGTTATAGTTGGATACTCCAAACCTATGTAGTGGATAATGGACAATTAAAGGTCCCTTAGTTCTAGTTACCCCCATAGACAAAATTGTCATTCTCTAATAGAAGGGAGAACACTAGGAACCTAGCCCTAGCATAGAAAAAATATCAGATTGCATGTGTCAATGAGTGAATCGTTAAATGTTGAATATTTAGATATTTGATACTTGGAATAATTTATATTTTGTGCACATCTTATTTTGGGAACAATATTGCAAAATTTGGCATCTTGAGTACTCTTGTGGATTATGTATTTTGCATACTTGAAGTCCTTAACTCATTGAACTTTGTCTACCATATATTCCTTACCCAATTTGTAAACATTTTGGATATCCTTTTGTTCTTGTGTATTTAAATAGATCAATAATTGGAGTTAGAACTAGCTTTGATTATCCAACCCTTATTTTGGTCAATGTGTATATTTATACCCTATGAGAATTCATGGATAGGTGATACAAAGAATACCTAGAAGAGACATACATACATGATATGCTCCTCTGTTGAAGTGTATATAGGACTTATGTATGCTTTAAATACTAGTCCATATGTATAGGCTTGTGTGAAATTTGAGTGTATCGCATGAATGTGCACAATATTTGTTTATATATTCTAATATAAATTTTTAAATATTTTGTACCAAAGAGTGGGTTTGTACATATTGAGAATGGTGTAAGATGCAATATCCTCTTTCCCATTCTCCATGACATCCCCTACCATTAGTTGTCAAAAGAGACTCTCCCATGGAAACCTACACTTTCTTGGTCTTGGTCAAATTTCATCTAAACCTTAGTTAAATGAGCCTTAAAGGGTTGGATAGGGGGTGATAAGCACTAGTTCCCTTGAACTCACCCTATTCCTCCCATTTCCAACTAGTAGTTTATGCCAATTCACTGTCACTTGGATTCCTTGTTTGGTTTGATAACTTGATGAATAAAAACAATTTGCAGGGTATCTCCCTCCAACTAGGTTAGAACTCACATTACCCTACAACATCCCAATCCCCTTAATACATTACTTAAACCCTAGATTTCTCTTACTAGTAATTCATTAAATTGCTTAGTTCACTTCATTTCTCATGCTAATTGAACTCTTTTACGTTAACTTGCCTAGTACTTGACATTTGGTTATTTAGTTAGCTTTAGTTAGTCGATTTACTTTGGTCCCTTTCTTACTACACACTCTACATTCCTAGTTCAGTGTAGTGATTTCTTATTTGAGGTTAATTTGGATTGTTTTGCTTAGTTAATGGTCATTGTCTCCCTTACTTAGTTAGATAGTCTGAATTTCTCATCATAGTCTAGTTTTACTTCTTACCATTTCCTTATATGAAACCCTTATCTTAATTTAAAAAAACAAAGTGAAACCCTAAAAACCCTAATATCCTGATTTAAGAACCTAGTGATAAACATTCAAACTCTCTAGTATTACAACTTTCTCTTGGGTTTGACCCTTACTTGCCACTCCTATACTACATCTTAATCATGTGAACTTGTCGATCATGTATAATGAGTGCTCTGGTGGGATTTATAAATGGTGAAAGACCCAGGTCTGACAAAGGCACATCTGGACAATTAGTGTCCCATTTGGCACTAATTAGTCATGTGGACGGAAGACACATCAGCAACCAATGAGACTCATGTTGTTCGTCAAGTAGAAATCTAGATATGGAAACATACAAGAGTCCCACGCTTGTGAACCAATGGGTGTGGATCATCACCTCACTGTGGAATTATGCATACTTTTAAGATCTTGGACCAACAAAAATTGTATAGCGGAAACCAACAAGGGTCCAAAGTCTATAATCGATGACACACTTGGCTTCCTTAACTGATAATGATTTGGTCAAAGAGATCTTAGGTTTGCAGAATGATAGATGATTAAAAATATCTTAAAAGTAAGACCAACCAACAAGAAAGAACTTGTGAAACCATGGCATCATAAACTAATAAGAAAGAATATTTGAGGATCAATGATGAATCTAGTTCTCTAGACTGACAAGAAACCTACTTATCACGACTACTAATGAACATACTAGTCTTATCGCTCTCTCCTCTCTTCCTCACCCATGCTTGTAAACATATGTCCCCTTCCTTCCCTTAGACCCTTGTTGCCTCAAGTTATTTTAGAGAAGATAGAGTGGAGGAGAAGTTGTTGTGATCATTAGGCATTGCTAACCGATGAAGTTGGTCAACAAAGTGTGCATGTTGAAAAAAAGTTATAGGCTAATGGACATGTGTTTGATATTTGTATGTAGCATCTGGTTGAACTTTTGCATAGGACATTCTTATTGATTGCTTAAAAAATTGCTACTGAACCAAGGTACATAAATATTCTATTTTTTGAAAATGAAGTTTACATCCCTCTTGAATATCATGCATATTTAATAAATATTGGGGAGTCAAATTTTATGAACTTCAGCCTACTCATGAAAGACCCCCAATTATATTACTTGACGATTCAGCACAATAATTGGTTCTCATAGATTTTAGTGCTAAAGCCCAATTATTTAGATGAATTATGCTTCCATGACTGTATGTAGAGATAAGGGATTGTGGTCCCCTATTCGACGAGCAATTCAACTTAACATGGGCCTTCTCATTTCGGATGATCAGAACACATGGTCACCTAAGCACACATAGAGTATGCCAAGTACCTTAATTATTTGAAAAATCCTCTTAATGTGATATACCTGGTTGATTAAATTTGACACCCATTTATATTTATCTTTTGAACTTCTTGCCTACATTTAATATCTCCTTGCATCCTTTTTTATTAGATAGGTCATATATATTTAACTTTATTCAAGATGGATTTTGTACCAGTCTTTGATACTAAGTTGTGCCCTTATATTTGTCCATGCATGATGTATTACCTGGGGTTATATATGACACACCAAGACAAGCAGGGTGTTAGCAATAAAATAATAAGAAGAAGACTTATTGGTAGATAGCATGAGTTCTCCTCTTTTTGATATAATGGATAAATTATAAGAAAAGAAAAATATTTACTAGTATTTGATGTATAGATGTTTCTCTCAAAACTCCATATACTCTAAAGATTTTCATAAATGAAAATATCTTTTTATTTCTATGAAATTAAGTAATGTCAACATTCAAACTCCAAAGGTCTAGTTTTTGCACGATGGTATCAAAGTGATAAATAGTCAATGTTCATACATTTCTTCTACATTTTTTATAGAATAAATATATAGTAGACTAAACCCCTATAACATTATCATAACATTGACCATATTCTTAGAAGTCCTTAGAATGTACTTGCAGCCTAGAGAACTTGTCCTCACATTGTAGTTGATTACTATTGCTTATTTTGATCATATACTATTAAACTTATTATTATGAACACTTATGCATGAACCTCTAGAAACATCAACGGGGTATATTATCAACTTGGGAATGCATATGATATCACAAACACAACGGTGGGTAAGCAAAATGGGTAGATCACCCAGTCTCCTCCTAGTTATATAAAAGATGGATAATGATAGTAATATAAATTTGACCATCGTATCATATTTGTTTCATTTATAAGTTATTTGTATAAGTTCCTATTTAAATTTAAAAACCGAAGTTTGAATTTGATGAAAATTATTTAACTTGTTCTTCATATTGATTTAAATAATATAATTGCATGCCTTAATATAGATATATAGTCTCTCACTGTCTAGATATGATCTGGTAAAACACATGTATTTTTATCAAGTTGTAATTTTCTCTCTCGGCATAATGATAACTACATTACAATGATCTTCATATAAATTCTGAAGAAAATGATTTCAAGGAAAAAATTGCCTACTAATGTGGGAAGAGAAGTAATGACACATTAGATTTTTTTGTTCTATTTGATTGTTCTCATGTTTACTTGCCTTTAGAAGATTGATTCTGTAACCTTTTCTTTCTATATAAAAATTACTTATTTACTTGGTAGAATTATATTTTTACAATACTTGGGTTTATTTTTAATGCAGAAAATAAAACATGATTTTTGGCAATGCCCCAGGTAGAATGATAGTAATATTTGTAGATATATGAGTCTACATACTTTATATTATGAAATTGACTTATAAGTGTATATATCACCTTTTTTAATAAATAAAAAAGTAGTTAATGAACCTACAATTTTAAAGTGCAGAGTTCATTATGTAACTTGTTACTAAGTATAAATAATCTTCATAATACCTCCTTCATGGTAATAGTAAACTTTATTTTGGGGGATAAAAAAATAGTAACTTTATTTTTGTGTTAATAGTAATCATGATATAGTCATCAATGGAAATAAATATAATATCCCAACCACATGATAGCATATGGGTAGATCATCCTAGCATGTTCCTATTTCTACAAAAGGTGGATAGTAGTTAGTAATAAGAAACTTGAATATTATCATACTTGTTTCATAGGTGTGTTGCTTTGGATCTTGTAGAAGCTTCCTATCTAACTAGAAAGAAATTTGTCAGCTTGATGAAAATGATATTGCTTGATCTTATTTAAGATTGTATTGTGGCATTTCATTTCTCGATTTGTGCGTGTCATCCTTGCGCAGGGGCCATGCTAATCTTCTCTGTATTGTGGCATTTCATATCATATATTTCCTCATACTACCAAGTCTAAGACTGTCTAGAAATTAGTAGGCCCCATTAGTATAAATATTTTGATCATTATGTTATTTTATCATTTATACAATGATAGAATAAAAATTGATAAGTCTACTATCTTCTCTAAGCCAATTTATTTTAGAGACAAAATCACCTTCAAGGGAGGAAAGGGAACTAGTGACACATTAGATGCTTTATTTATTTGTAATCTTATTAATATTCCCACTTTCCTAACAGAAACTAGATTTGATATCATAGGCTTACTTGTTTGCATGGCGGGATAATTATTTCCATGACACATTTTAAAAATGATTGATGACTTTTAGTGATTCTTATAGTATATAAATATTTCCTTATTTTTAAACCTTATTGACATATATATGCTTCCTTGTTTTAAACTTGACTTGTTTAGATATATATATATATATATATATATATATATATATATATATATATATATATATATATATATATATCATTTCCTTTCTTAATAATAAAAAAGTGTACTTCCTAGATCATATTGGTTTAAAGTGTAGACTTTGTATATAACATGTCCAATAAAGTACACATACACTTCACCATTATTCCGACATGTTGATCATATTTTTTATAAATAAATATAAGTTATTACCATATGTGAATAAATTTATGTTTTGAATAATTTATTACTTAAAAAATGTATACTTGTAACGTATTTTGTACTTATTTATGTGGAAACCTTGTAGTTTATAGTTCTTGGTAAATGTTCAAAATCATATTACAATTTTTCTTTTGGTCCTTATTACCATGATTAAATTTTATTGACATGTTTCTCCTATAGATACACATATATTGTTTGTCAAGTTAAGTTGATCCATTCTTGAAGATTCTCATAGCATTATGTTTAAAATTATATATTTGAGATCTAGAGTTTTATCTTCAATAAATGTATGTTTATAATTTGAATATCATGTATGCATCATACCCATTATGCATTTTTTTATAAATTTTTATTAAGTAGTGGGAATTTAGGTAGGTTCAGAGCCTAAATTAATTAAATATTTTATAATGAAAAGCTAGAAGTGTATGGTTACCTTAGAAAATACATAGGATATTTCTCTCAAACATAGTATGGGATTTCAAATAGATAATAGTGATACTAGGGATGAAGTCTACAACCCTAGTTGCATGTGCACCTTGATAACGCCAAGATTTGTAGAAGATACCATGAATCAGACTCTTGTTAGTAAATATTTTGATTAGGAGGAAGTGTATTTCGGGGACAAAATCTATTATATGTGTGGTAAAGTTGTAACATACTCAGACCCATTCAATGTATAATTTAATTTATTTAAATTTTTGAAACTCTTGTTGGACCATTTGTGTACTAATATCTTCCTTACACATATTTGAATCTGATTTGAAAATGCATTCACATTTCATTTATGCACATGGTTAAATTATATTTTAACTCATGAATTTGCTCCCTCACATCTCTTGAAAGATCAAACACCACATAGTCATAGTGTGCATCCATGTGAGTCATGTGGTTTTAGAATTTATTATAAAAATAAATATAAACTAGTAACACAATATTGATTGAAGATAAGTATAATTTAAATTATGCCCACTTAAATTTAGTACAACTATATGTGAAACATTGGTACGATCACTAATATTGATAATTGAATATTTTCTCCATTTTGATTACGAATAGGAAAATTGTTGATAGAACCGGTTCCACACTCCAAACGAGCACTAGATTCAAACCCCATTTCAACACCCTACAACGGCTGGGAGCCTGGCAGCTTCTCCACCCCTCTCATCCATCCTCGCTCTCTCCGCCTGCTCCCTATGGCAACTGCGGTGCCCTCTCTGCATCCTCGGTAGGACATGCCAGCCCCACCTAGTGCTTCGGCTCCTCCATTACACGGTTCCAAGGTGTAACAATTGGTGTACACTCTGTGGAGTCCCACTGCACTGTCTGGATCACTTCCACAACCTCCATCTATCACCACGTGGTTGTACCAAACTGCAACAGCGAACCCTACAGCAGCTAGTCGTAATATGCCGAGGCAACGATGGCGACACATGCGATGGCATGGGCCCCTACAAGGTAGTTGGCTCCCACCTCGTTCTTGATGCATGAGGAGGCAAGGCCGAGGGACGATGTGAAGATGTAAAGCAGCGCCATGGTTTGGATGAGGACTCCCATGGCTGCCACATCGATTTTGGGGAGGGTAAGAAGCCACTGAAGAGGAGGATAACCTCGTACCACCACCATTCGAGGCACTCACTCACCCATCTTGGAACAACAAGTTGGGCCAGCGGCTCCCACCCTCTGAGGCAGTCCTTGACTTTTCCCACCTCTGGCAGAAGTGTCAAGCCCATCTCTTCGACCTTCCACCAACTTTACCCAAGTAGAAAGACGAGCAGGATGAAGTTGGAGAAAGCAATGCAGGATGCAGTGACCCCAGGGAGGCCTAAATGGATATGGGTTCCAAGGACGAAGGTCATGGCAGGGTGGACGGTCTTCGAGAATGTTGCGGTGATGGTAAAAGGACAAGTGAGTCCCAGGCAGCGGAGGAAGACGTGGAGAGGGTGTACCAGCAAGAGATATATGAGGCTGGGTAGTGAGAAGCAGAGGCATAACACGTGTACAAACTGATACACAAGCATAACACATGATAATACATGTATACAAACCAATACAAAAGGTATAACACATCTATACAAAATCGTACACAAACATTAACATGATAGTACTTATGTGTACAAAATAATGCACAAGGCATAATACATGTGTACATTGTAGTCAATATGGCAGTATATATGTGTACGAAACTATACACAACAGTACACATGACAATAAAAATGTGTACACAATGCTAACTGTGATTGTAGACATTCAAAATTTTACTATAGTAGTATATTTATGTATAAATTTGTACATATATTATAAAATTGTATGTATTAATACATTTATATATGTATAAAATTGTACACAACTCTAAATGTAATTTCCTAGGATTTGAGGCCTTGGACAACTCTTAAACTAATGATTGGACTACCCATATCACCAAGGTGCACCTCCTTTTTCGAGAGCCCATCACTAAAGAACTCTGTAGTTAAGTTTGATCAGCTTGGAGTAGTACCAGACAGAAAGTTGACCCCGGCTTGCGCGTGAGCGATGACAAAGTGTGCAGTTAAGGCTAGTGGTGATCTGTGGGGCCATTCATCATTTTTAAAACTCTACTAGAGCCTTGGGTAGTGAGCTCGGACATTACAAATGGTATCATAGCCAATTCCCCTGCACTATGTGGGGCCCACATGGAAATGTGGAATGCCAGTCTTAAGTCGTGCAGTCCAGGCAAGTTGGAAAGGGCTATCCACAGAGATGAGATGGAGCCTCCCTTGCACTAGTATTCGTGGATGGGAGCTGGATGTCCATGGGCCATTTTGGGTCTAGACTAAAATAGGGAAGAGATTATGGGGCTGTATATTGAGCCTTGATGAGGACGTCAAGAGTCTAAGTGGGGGAGATTGTAATGTCCTAGGATTTTAGGACTTGGATAACATGATCTTAAAATAAATAATTAGACTACCCATATCACCAAGGTGAACCTCCTTTTTTGGGATCCATCACTAAAGAACTCTATAGTTAAGCGTGCTCAGCTTGGAATAGTACTAGGATGGATACCCAGTCAAAAAGTTGATCATGGCCTGCACGTGAGTGAGGACAAAGTGCACAGTTAAGGCTAGTGGTGATATGTGGGCCAGTCATCATTCCTGAAACTCTACTAGAGCCTTGGGCAGTGGGCTTTATCATTACAAATGGTAGCAAACCCCTCATGTTGTCTCTACATTTGAGCAAGTTATACTCAAAATTGCTCTGATACTATTTTTAAGGACCCGGGACCATTTCCCAAGGCTCTAGTAGAGTTTCAAAATTGATGACTAGAACCACAGACCACCACTAGCCTTAAGGTCACCCATCCTAGTACTACTTCAAGTTGAGCACACTTAACTATGGAGTTCTTTAGTGATGGGCTCCCGAAAAAGTAGGTGCATCTTGGTGATATGGGTAGTTCAATCATTCATTTTTAGATCATGTTATCAGAGGTCTCAAATCTTGAGATGTTACGATCTTCCCCACTTTGACTCTTGACATCCTCATCAAGATCAACTATATGGCATCATAATATTGCCTCATTTTAGTACAGACCCAGAATGGCCCATGGACACCCAGCCCCTGATCACGGTATACCAGTGCAAGGGTGGCTACATCACCATGGACAACCCTTTCCGACTTGCCTGGATCGCACGGCTCAAGACTGGCATGCCACATACCCATGTGGGCCCCACCTACTACAGGGGTTATGGATCTCATACCAAATGTAACGACCCACACTTTTGAGTGTCTAAAAGACCTTAAAGTCATGAATGATTACTCATAAACTCCATGATCAGATTCAAGAAATAATACAGAATACTAAACAATTTCAATTAATGAACAAATAGTTACATGTTTGCATAAAAAGCTCCTCTAAGGAGTTATATGAATTTTAGAAAGAGTTAACATGTACATGCGTTAAGACATACCACTATGGCTAAACCTTCATGAATAACTTCAGTATCTTCAACATCTTTATTTTGTAACCTCAAGTCCACGAATCAAGTATACCACCTAAAATGCCAACATACAAAATATGCAGTCAGTATATTTCTATATTGGTACGTGGGTTCATCCAATAATCACAAGTGCACATATAAGCAAGCATCTTTTACTTTCACATAAGAACATAAACTTGTTTTCACTATCTCAGGTGTAATCATTGTCCCTCCTGGGCTCGTGTGTATTACCCTTAAGATCAATCTACCATAGGGTTCACAATATTGTTATTTACTTTACATGATATTCATAGGAACTTTATAATTTGTAAGAAGTAAATAAACAAGCAAGCAGTTTATCATTAGTTCAATCTCATCGATAAATATTGGCAAACTCAAAATTTGATATATGTATTCATGAGCATAATAATGTTGTGGAAATCATCTAGATTATATCACATGTACTTTAAGAGTGTATCTAAACATCCAAGCAACAAAATCTGAAATATACATCCTACATGTGTCACCATGTATTCACATTACATTAATCAGATCTAGATCTGCTCCTAAACTAGGGTTTAGGGTTATCTCATGTTTGGACCAGGGATTAGGGTCACAAAGCCTAATTACTTCATATCATGGTTTCTAAGATTACAAATTCAATTATGCCTATTAAGTGAAACCTTAATCATCATCTTAAGCATATTAGACTATTCATGATACATAGATCATATTACTAGCATTAAGATCATAGCACAGGATTCACATTGGTTTTAAAATCCTAAATCGACATGAACAAGATTATTAATCTAGAATGTCAATTATTTATCATTATCAAGGATTTCTTCATTATTCACAACAAGATCGGGTATTAACACAACATAACCAAATCTACCCAAATAAGCATCAGTTTAATGGAATCTAGGTTTAGCTTTTTATTAAACTCATCAAAACATATATTGCATGTACTTTTAGAACATGAAGCATAAGTAGACTCTAGTTATATTTTCTTTGGATTCCTCTCATTTTTATAAGCAATGTGATATATAGTTTTTCTATCATCGAAGTTACCGTTAATTAAATATATTTATTGCAAAATAAACTATTCTAGACCAATCAAAAAGTACCACATCATCTTTATTTTCTATTATTCACTTACTGAAATTTGGAAGGAAGAAGTCCTACTTACCCTAGGGGCTTGAATGCGTGAGTCAAGGTAAAAGAGTCATTTGACTCAGTATTCTCCCCTTTCTCCTTCTAGGGTGACTCCCGCTCGCTTCATGGCTCTGACACACGTTTGTGCGTCACCCCGATGGCCTCCTTACCTCTGTTTCATGGTGTCCTTCTACCCTATCATAGAGGCAACCTTGATCACTGAGCCTCCCCAATGTTTAGGGCATCATTCCCCAGCTTCTTCCTTGCCTCCTTATTGTTGAAGGCACTCTCGACATCTGACCATGATGCAATGTCACGTTCTCAATGCCCAGGACGGACACTGCCATCTCAAAGGCTAGGCATCTACCTCGCTCATTACTCAACCCACTACCACTTCCTCCCAAGGAAAGTGACACCACCAAAGCTCCAAACTCACATCTCCCCCTTCAGCTCACTGGCAGCATGTCTCCACTTCTTTCTGCCACCTTTCTCAAAATGTAAGGAGCCACCTGCTCATGACGCAAGCCAGAAAGTTGGCCTTCCACCGCTCTTTTGACCTCCTCACGTACCCAAAAAGCTGTGGTGGTGCAACCACTAGTTACAAACCAGGTGCTCGGGCATCCATCCTCCCCACGCAATGTAAGAAGAAGGGCAGAAAGAGGATTGCAAGTCCAGTCTCTCATTGGACTCAGAAGACCACGGCTACATTTCCTTCCTTAGCTCATAGAGAAGTCAGTGGTTAAGTAGATGGTCAGAGGATCTCTTAGGGTTTAAGAGGAGGCAAATGATGGCACACGTAGGAAGGGGTGTATGTATGAGAAGGAAATGCTTCTATATCCATATATATAACCATGTTGTACATGGAATCCTTCCCCATAAATCCTAATTCTTTGGAACTGGTTTCCTTCCAAAGAGAGGGCTACTATGATGCCCTTGAGACATAACAAACTTTCCTTTTGACCAATCTCTTCCTTTGCATACAAGCAATATGTAAAGAAGGCAAGGCACATCATGACTCTCTTTCCTTGGTATATCCTTTAAACCAATTATCCTCTCACCTAGAAACTCATTAAAGCCTTCTCCAATTATACTTCATAATTGGGGTTCATTGTGTTACCTTTTAAATACCAAAATTCTCCTTTCATTTAAACCATTTTTCCTATTTCTTTTAGGAAACTTACATATTGTTACTTTATTTGTCTTCCCAGAAAAATAGATAGATAATCCTTTAATTAATTATCTAAGCCATATATTATCCTGGAAAATCCTAGAAATCATCTTATATTTTGATTATCCATAAACTATGACTATTTTAGATACCTATTATGATCAAAAATATACTAAATATCCAAAATCATGTCTTAAGGACCCATACGTAAACTCTGATTATCCAATTGGGCTGAAAAGTGACCCTAAGGCCCGTGAACCACGTCTTGGGCATTCCAAAGGCTCCATGAGCTTAGTTACATTCCTAATTACCAAACTTGAGGCTTTGGTAACTATTGCATCTTATATTCACTTCATACGAACACATATGTTCAAAATTCCATTATTAACTTAAATTGAACATTTATTATGAGTCTAGGGTTGGGAATCATCAATAAAAATCCCTCAAATCACTCAATTGTTATATGTTACCTAGTTCATTTAGGTTTTAAATCTATGAATTTCAAGGATGTAACATTCACCCTCCTTAAAAAAAAAATTTCCTCAAAATTCAGGCCTACTAAGCCTAGGTGAATTATAACTAATATTATCTTCAAAACTTAAGGTTAGTACCCCCACTTAGATAGCTTAGAAACTTTTCTTTAGTACATTAATGTTTGCTTTATTACTAAGATTGGAACCTAAATTGAAATTTAAGTATATCCACATCTTATCATCACTTGATGATTTAATTCGCATTGGTGATTTCATTATTACTTGGTGATTTCTCTTTTCACCTAGGTTTCCAACCTATTATTCATTATTTTCACACAAGGTGAGGAAACACCTCTAACCCTAGGTCATGTCATTACACATTTAATGTAGGATATTCATCCTATTTATCTCAATTTTTAAGCATAATGTGTGTCTATACATTCTCGCTCCCTCATAATGAGATAAAATAAGCATTTGATTGCAGCCCAAACATAGAATTTATTCCATTCTAAGAGAGGAGATGGTGCATCCACACATTACCTTTTAATTTCACATATTAAGTTGAATCATACTCGATATGACTTTAAACTTACTTGTTCACGTATGTTTCATGGAGTCATGTGTCCCTTTTCTTACTCTTAAGTTAGGGCACAACTTCTCTCAAGTTTTCATGACTTCATTACATCTTTTATATTTATATCTCCTGCATCATTATGAGCCTTATCCAAATCCTCGAGGTCTCTAGGGGTATAGGTACTTTTAGAGTGATCTCATCCTTATGCATCAAGGGAGTGTCTTTCACATTCAGCCTTTTGGGCTGCGTGAACATCATGAAGGTGGTCAACCTCCTGAGACATGGGCCTAGGGAAAACGAATTGTTACCTCTTGACCACTTGGTCATGTGCATTCAGGGCACCTGTCGGTCCTATGTACCTCTAACACACCCTACTTGACCCTAGGATTGCATTCGTACTCTACCCTCCCTAAGGGTTTCTTTTGATATGTCACATCATTTAAGCACATTATTCTCTTATTTAATTCTTTAACTCAGATTACCTTCACCTTTCTTATTTGAGTAGACATTATGTAGGGTAGTGCCAACATTGGGCTCAGTCCACCTTCCCTCCAAGGCTTGGTGCCATGTTGGTCTTCCCTCTTGGGCTTGACCTTCTATGATCTTCCCCTCCAAGGGCTTGATCCTACACAATTACATTGTGGACTTGGGCCACCTTCCCTCCGAGGCTTAGTTCCTTTCTGGTCTTCCCTCTTGAGCTTGACCATCTCATGACCTTCCCCCCTGGGCTTGGTTGTCCACTCAGGACACCTTCCCTCCTGGGCTTGACAATTTCATGACCTTCCCTCCTAGGCTTGGTCATATACTCAGGCCACCTTCCCTTCTGGGTTTGGTGCCTTACTGGTCTTCCCAGTCCTATGCTTGACCAGTTGTGTTACTGAGAGGGGGAATCCTTGGGTTCAAAGAATGTAAGTGCTTTCATCTTTACATATTTAACTCTTCACCCCTCTAGGTGTGGACTAAGGGTATCCCAATACTTACATATGTTTATTCACTTACCTTTTAAGGGAAAGTCCTATCCTAGGGCACCTTCTTGGCTCACATGAGGGGGTTAGTCTCTCTAGACACAACCTGATCCCAAGATATAAGTTTTTTCCTCCCTCCTAGGTCATCTTTCCACTCTTGGGTTGACCCACCCCAGGTTGGCACACTAACCCTAAAGATTTCATAAATATCTTTATTTTCATTATGCGTAACTTTTTATCACTATAACATATCAACCCATGTTTGCTCAATTTCTAGAATACCCCTCCATGATTTCTGTCCATTTAGTGAATTTGGGTCACCCTCCCCTTCAGGGGCTTGGTGCAACATCGGCCCTCCCCTCCAGGGCTTGGTCACCATCACCAAACTTCTAGAGACAACATGAGGGTTTTGAGCAAGTTATATTCATATTTTCATTTTTAGAATTTAGGTAGATACATCACTCAACCAGGTGGCGCTGGACCTGACCAATGGGGAAGAACCACATGGCCCAGATCCAAGGTAAATAGGGTTTTTTGCTTAATTCATAGTAAATGCTACGGTTATCATAATAGAGTAAAAATGTATATCAAATTGCTCAGAAAAATGAGAGGAAACCAAATAAAATATAATCAAAGTCTATGTATGCTTATTGTTCCAAAAGTATAGGCAATACCTGTGTGATGTGTCTAATATAAAGGAAAGACCTAGATTCCTATAAATTGGTGTTTAACTAAGTAGATCCATTCATGTTGAGATAATACTTGATCTTATTACGTGTAATGAATAAATCCTTGATAATGATGAATAATTGATTATTCTAGATTAATACTCTTATGCATGCAGATTTAGGGTTTTGAAACCAATGTGAATATCTGTTGCGCCTTCGCTAGTGGTGCTACACACCAGCCGATTTGACTCGACTAGATGCACCCCTCGAGGTCTGAACACACGAGATGGGGTACTTTCAAAATTTATAAACCTAACTAACACACTTACTTCTACTAAGACAATTACACCCGCAAGTGCACGGGGTTGTGTCGTAGTATAGGAAGGTGGCAAGTATAGGGTCGATCCACAGGGAAAAGAGGGGACACTAGAGCTAGGTTTAGTTTCACTAGGTTCCCACTATAGAGACTAGGTTTAAGGGTTTAAAGGTGGTTTTGATTGTTAAACTATTATGGACAAACAAGCGATTAAAGGCACAAATGAAATCTAAGTTAACCCTAGACTAGATGAAGACTAAGTAAGCAGGAAAGGATTAAGCTAGGTATGTAAAGGCAAATTACACGAAGACAAGAAAGAGAGAAGCAAAAGAGAAATTAAAGAGATACACTAGCATGAACAAAACAAAAGCAAAGCAAGAAGCTAACTAACCAAGGAAAGGGCTAATTAAGCTAAGAAAGCATAAAACTAGAGTTTTAAGCAATAAAGAAGGGTATGGGTTGTTTAGGGGTATGAACTTATCACTTAAGTTGGGGGTGGCATATGAACATTATGGTTCCATTTATATTATCCAAACCAAACAACAAGTTAGAGTCTAATGGATTAACCTAAGCTACTAACTGGCCATGGGTATGCTAGGTTGTGTATAGGGGAACTAGTCCCTAACACCACCCACTACCCTTACGAGGCTCAATTGGGTTAGTGGTTAGATTCAATCTAATTAGAGTCTAATTAAGTCTAGGTTTCTAGATTATACATTCCTAGAGAAATTAGGGGTCAAGGGTAGTAATGGGGAGGTGAAATTAGGGTTTTGGACCCCAATTCCCCCACATTCTAGCCTTGAGAAGGCTCCAAGCTAATTGCACTAGAATTATCTAATCTAGCTACTTAGATTTCTCACTTAGGTTTAGGGAGATTGATTAGGATGTAGGAAGATGGGAGGCAACCTAGGGATCCAAGAATTGGACCTAGGGGAAAATCCCAAAATTCACACATATAAGCAATTTGCCTAAATTCCTAAGTGATTTCACACACAAACCAACAAGCAATTAATGGAGAATGAGATATAAATAGAAAATAATCATTCACAAATGGAATTACAACATTTACATGTCATTTTCCACCAACATGGTATCAAAGTAACATAATTTCCCCCAAACATCCCACCCAAGGGGGTCTAGCTACACATAGAAATGGAAAATACAAAAAGAGAAGCGAAAGAGATAGAGGTGGCCATGGAGCTCAAACTAGTGGCTGAAATCCCTCTCTCCAAAAGTTGCAGGTCAACCTTCTCCCTCCTCCAAGGTTCAAGGGTGAAGAATGAAGGAGATTATGGGTAGGAACCAGTCTAAACTAGTGTTTTGGTGGTGAAAATGGTGAAATGGAGCGGAATGGAGGTGGAAATGGTGTGGAATGGCTAGGGGGAGAAAATGGGGAGCTAAGAGGTGGTGGAAGGTAGCTAACCTTGTGCCCCAGCCGCAACCTAGGTATATATAGGTGTGGGGGAAAGCACTAGGTCAAGTAGGGGCAAAATGGGTAAAACAGTGAAAACTAGGTGATAACACCCATTTTTGTGGTATTTATGGCCCATATTTCATTGTCAAAACTGTCCTTTTCAACTGTTTTCCTCTCCATTTTGTCATGTTTTTGAATAAATAAGTCACACTATCCTCTTAACTCGTTTTTTATCATCTTTTACAGAGTTTTCCTCCATTTTCCACTCAAAATCAGCAAAACTGCTCATCCCGGTCCACTTACAAAGAATCGGCCTTTTACTAGCCGCACGACACGTCCACTACCCATCACAGCCGCTGGTTGATAGGGGCTCAACCCGACATAGGCATGTCATGCGGTGCGGTCACTGACGGGTGATACGCCATTTACCTGACAGAGAGCTCTGCCCACCACATCAGCCCGTTACGACATGTCGTGCGATACGAGCCACTCACCGGAAGCAACCTCCTGTCACGCCCGATACCTTCATGACCCCACACGTGATAGCCAAGTAGCACCAGATGACATGCACGCGTCAATCATCCCTGAAGCCAAGTATGCAGAGCCGATAAAGGGTACGTGGCGCCCAGAGATCCGCAACTTCTTCCAACAACTGCCTATAAATAGCAGCTATACGACCTCGATGGGACGGGTCAGAACCTCGTGAAGGCTAACATTGGAAAGCATCTGGAGCTAGTGTGTCGCGTCCCCGAGGCGTGTCGGGTGATACTAGGTGAGCACTTCCCCAACCCAAGAGGGGCAGAGTGGTTCACTTAGAATCCATCCTGATAGCCGCAGCAGCCCGATATCGACCAAGGAGGCCACCCGATGTGTCGGGTTCCTAGATGGGCCCTTGCCCGAGACGGCTCGCTCACTATACCTGATACAAGGAACCCGATACCCTAAGTCATCTCTTACCTGACACGATATCGGCCCCGGTACGGAACACCCATCATGGTGTGTCGCCCGATAGGGTGGTATACTGACCATGACCGTATCAGGGAGGGTCCCTTGACTGATATGCTTATCCGTCACAGCATACCGCCCGACACGAGCATGCCGGCCAGAGCTCCCTCCCGATATCGGGTTATAGGCACCTTAGGGGGTCCATTGTTGTATGTCGCCCTCCCAAATCAAGGAGGCGATACCTATCTTCCCTTTTTCTGTCATTTACTTTCGTTATTTACGCAATGTAACTAACCCTTTTTATACAATGCTTATGCTAATGGAATTAGTGGAGTTTAATACCTATTGCTCTTAGTTTGGTCCCTTTTTGTTGGATGATGGCTTTTTAGCATCTGAATTCTAGCTTGTATGCTTGGATCATGTTTTGACTAGCTATTGTATCGTGTTTCCCATTTCATCTCCCTCGAGAGAGGTGTTGTAACTCTAGCGTTTGGTCCGATCAGAGAGTACGAGAGTAACCAGGGTCAGAGTTGCTTCAGTTATATTTCCACTACAACCTGAGTCCACTACCCTTGAGAGAGGGTGTTGGTGCTTAGTTGGAGGTACCCTCTTTGAGAGAAGGGGTACTGGATGTTTTCTACTGCCGCTTGTTATGCCTAAGCTTTCCTCCTTCGTTCCTTCCTGAGGCAATAGCATTATCTCCTCTGGTTCTGTTACACAAAACCCCTAAAAATTGATAAATTCCAAAACCTTAATCTTCCTTGTTACTCCTGTTGGAGATAGCTTTTCTTTATAGCACTCTCGTGTGACATTTTGTTTTACCAATCTTGATCTACCGTTCCCTTGGGAACATTTTCTTACCCCTCTTTTACCGGAGTGTAGAGTGTTGATTCCGCGTTCTTAACACTACCACCCTTGTCCCTGTGGTTCGACCTCGGTCGCTACTTTGGACCCCGTCATCGTTGCGGGGGCCTAAGAGTTGGGTTATTTAAAAGTCTGACTACTTCAAATCTACTCCTTTTGGACGCGCGATTTAGGCTAGTCACTAGGTGGATTTTATGAGTAGCACGACCGTGGTGGGTCACCATGTCCGTGGTGGGTAGGGTAGAGCACGACCGTGGTGGATGGGAACGGCCATGGGAATTAAAATGGTAAAGTTACAGGGTTTTGGGCTGAAATGGCCACCACCGTGGTGGCCAACATGGTCGTGGTTGAGTAAGGATGCCACGGCCGTAGTGGCTAGCATGGCCATGGTGGGCTGGGTGGAGGTGGTCGTTCTAAGGTTGCACGACTATTTTGGTCTGATGTAGCACAGCCGTTTTGTGGAGTACGACTGTGGTAGTTGTCACTGGCACATCCATTTTTGGCTGCACGGTCGTGGTGCCTTCTACTTGATTTTTCGGTTGAACATGTTGATTTGTAAGTGACCTAGCACAGCCGTTCTGTGGTACCACGACCGTGTTGGGTCCTGGATCAGCACTTTGACTCTGTTCTTTGGCTTTTCTTGGATATCTTTGCTTTAAATGATCTTTGGCCACTAGGGGTAGTTGAGGGAGCCTCAGACTTCACTTTGGGTCTCTCTAAGGGTAGAGGAACCCTAATATCACTCCTTCTCTCTCTTCCATCAAGTGTGGTCCAAATACCTAAAAACATGTAAATAATGTCCATAAGTGCATTTTATACAAATAAGCATATTGGGAGGAATGACATGCAATATAACAAGTATAGATGTGATTGAAGAGCAAAAAGACACAAGATGAAGCCCTAAAATAGAGCTACATCACCACCCCAAACTTGAAACATACTTGTCCAAAAGTATGCTCCAACTCAATCTCTCAACAAAACTTTCACAAAAAAATGACTATGCAATGTAAAAGATAATTATTGATGAATGGGATCAAAGATGACTAAGTGTGTGCATTTCACCTCTCTCCTCTCCTACTTTCACAATCCAATCATGAAAAGAGCACAAAGCACATGAACTTCAAATATAGCGCATAGAATACACAAGTTATCCATATTTCTTTCATTAAGTTTCGGGTAAACCCTTTCATGGTGGCGTTAATCAAGAATGACTAGGAGTGTTGTTTCACATTCATGCATTCAATCTTATATCTCAAATCACACCAAATGACCTGCGTGGTTGCGGAAAAGGGAAAAATGAGCTAAGTTTGATGATTCCTAGCTCAATGGTATGAAGTGGAAGAAAGGGTTGCGATAAGATTTTTGGAGTGTTTTTACACACTCATCTTTTCTTTATTTGAATGCTCTTAAACAGGAGCAGCCTTTTATTTTATTTTTGCTTTTCTTTTTCTTTTCTTCTTTTCTCGTCCTTTGTGTAGATATGGCAAATGGTGGATAGAGTGAAGCGGGGAGATAAAGATATGTCCACCCCAAACTTTTGCAGGTGGCCAAGGTTGATATGTGCACTGGGGCATCTTTTTATGAGGCGGAGGGGTATGAACATGGTGGAAGAATAGTCACGTCAAAGAGGGGTCCTTGGTATGATTTTCCAAATAATACATCATGCATGAAAATTAATCCAAAACTTCATCCAAGATATCACACCACATGAATGAACAAGAAGAAATTGATATATCAAACAAGTGATTCCACAAACACTAAGCGTTCAAAGCTTGCTCAATTTCACAATTCAAACAATTCAATCACAATCCTAAGAGAGATGATGCACATGTAAAAAGTCAAACATTGATACCACTTAACAATAAACAATGGTAATTCACTTACATTTGTCAAAGTTCATCATTTTTACTCAAAATAGTAGAGATTGGTCAAAACACACTTATTAGGCAAGAAAACTCAAATTTGGGCAATATTGGCCAAAATGGTGCCAAGTTGCCTCCAATCACATCTAAACCTATATTATTGAACCTAAAGCAGTAAACAAGCAAATCCTAGCTAAAACATGAAAAAATTATCAAAAATCTACATGATATGCAATGCATGGCAATAAGAGCATTTTTTTTGAAAATTATGCAAAAATGACAAGAAAGTAAACTACATGGCATGTAGGTATGCAAAGCACAAGCAAAAATGTAAAAAAAACAACAAACAAAAAGTAAACTACAGGTGAGATGCAAAAAAGAGTGAAGGTAGAATGAGGGCTTACTACCCTACCACCCCAAACTTTTTAATCATGTTGGCCTCAGCATGGCACTAAAGTCTAGGGTGATAGGGTAGATGATCACTGCGGTGGTGGTGGAGGTGCTCCTCCCTCCCTGCAGTAGGCACTTCAGTAGTCTGACTGTGGAGGTGGGTAGCTGTCCTAGAATGCTGATAAAGAACTCCACCAATTTTCACCCAATCGTGGCTTCCTCTGGGCCTGGGCATTTTCAAACTAATAAAGGTGGTTGACATGGTAATGCATGTGCTGATGGTCCAACCACATGGCATCATGTGTCCTCTATAAGCCCTCCTATACCCATAGAATCCTCTCATGCGTCGCCTGAATGTTCTCCAACTATTCATGAATAGTGCTCATGTCATATGTATTCACCGAAGGTTGTTGTGGCTCCGACGCTCCAATCATTTCTTCTCTTTGCCTCAACTATCTTGCCGCTCTCTCCTCTACCGTCCACCTCTACTCGGCCGCATATGAAGGCTCTTCTAGACCCCCAGTAAAAATCACCTTAGGGACTGCCTCTCCTCTCAGGTTCTCTGCCTCATACCTCCTCAATTTTTCCAGAAAATTTGGCGTCGGTCCATATTGTGCCATGAGGGGTTGAGTATGGTAAGGCAGTTCCAATGTCACTCCTGGGTAAGGTGGGTTGATTTGGTAAATGACCTTCTGATCTATAGCTGCAATCATGGACGAGCGAGCCAAGTAGTGCAAATCAACCAACTTGCCACCATCTGCCTTTGTATAGCCTGTCATGTCATGTCCCAGGGTGGTGGCTATAGATGTCACAATCCCTACCATTACAAATAGATTTATGCTCTTGGCCGGGATTGTCCTCATATGATCAATAATTAATGCCCCCAAGTTCACATGCTTCTCTTTGGTCATCCAACCAAGCACATATAGATCTTTCTTGGTGCAGCTGCCCTAGTTTTCGTACCTGCCAAGTATGGTGTTTGCTAACACCTTCTGAACATAGCGGAGAAATGATCTATGAATACCACTTGTCTTTTATTCCCCTGTTATAAATGTACTTTGGCAGGTGAAGCATTTCCACATTGTGGGATATGTGGAAATAGCATCGTTTTCTATCCTTCCTCCATCTAGGAAGGCTGCCATCTCCTCGCTTGGGGCAAAAATTTGATTTAACATCTTTGAAGTTATCTTCCACCTCTTATCCTCAATCATCACCTCTAATTGCATTCTCGCCATCATCGGTTCCTTCTCTAGAGTGGCCAAGAAATGTTGGGTCAGCTCAACGTAGGACTCCTACTGCAATATCAGAACCTCAAATAGCCCCATTTTTTTCATCAATCCCTGAAAGAAGGCATAGAAACCCATCGCCTCTATTGTTGCTTGGCATGCATATCGAGTTGCTAAAACTCTGTGTGTCAAGCACCCTGGGTGCTTATGCTTCATTGCCCTATCGGTAGTAACCTTGAGCTGTGGAAGAGGGCATTGTGGAAAACTCAGTTGCTGCTCAGAATTAGGCATGTCTGTATCATCTTCATCATCTAATAGGAGTTGTCAACGTGGTCGCGGCTGTAGCTGGGCTGTGGTTGTACCGACAAGGAGACGGACAATTGTATGGCTGAAAAAAATGATTGTAAAGCTGAAACAGATGGTCTCTTAGATGAGATAGATGGCTAGGAGGTAGACGGCGGTGGCTACGATGAAGACGGTATCCCCCGTTATGGTTGTACGGAGTCTTCTTCAGTAATAGGATCCACTATGGCATCCAAATCGACTTCTGTCAACTGGGCATGGCAGCTCCTTGCTTTCCTTTAGTAGGGGATGGCTCCCCTAGTCTTCTCTACCGCCCTCCTTGAAAACTTCTTCAACCTTACTCAAAAATTGGAGTGAAATTAGAAAATTTTGGATTTCTTCAAAGAACGGGGCTGTTGGGGCAGAATGGAGAGAAAGTGGTGCATTTGTGAATGGAAATTGGTGGAATCTGGAGATTAATGTAGTAGAAATCATGGGGTATTGATTTGGGATGATTTGGAAGTGATTTGGTGAGTATTAGAGAGTTGGAGATGATTGGGTGGAGTGTTGCACGGTAGCTAGGGCGTGAAGCACGACCGTTCTGTTCTTCAAAGAAATGAGCAAGTGAATAGAAATTTTACAAATTTTGACTTAATGTTGATGTTATCGGGCTGCGGCACGGTCGTGCTATGTGGCACGGTCATGGTAGCTTCAGGTACCACGGCCATGCTGCCTTGTACGGCCGTACTGCTCTAGTTCCATAGTTGATTTTTCTCAATTTGTGATGATTTCCCTATTGAATGTGTGTGTGCCACGACGGTCATTCTGTGGTACCACGGTCGTGGTAGGTACTGTAATAGTAGTATGACACTTAGATCTTGTTCAAACATCAAAATTTTATCTCAAGTTGATATTTTGTTGATTTTTTGTCAAAATTTCATCTATTTCTTCTTCATTTCACTTTGTTCTCACTTGCACATCTCAAAACTACACAAAAACTATCAAATACAAGTGTGTGTGTGTGTTTTCTTGGAAAATTGTAAAAACAAGCAAAAGTAAGAAAAATGTGAGGTTGGGTAAAAAATTCCCAAACCGAGGTGGATTGCCTCCCACAAGCGCTGACTTTCTTTCCTTCAGCTAGGCTTCTTGGTGGTTCTTCAAAATTCACCCATTTGGAATCCTCATGTACCCATTCTTGCAAAACATGCATCCTTCATTTGCACTCAATCTGTTTTCCTCACCCCTTTGATCACAATAACCATCATTAATTTCTTCACCTTGATGTCCTTCTCTCAAATGCCAATATGGACTTGTGAAGTGGTCATGTCCAATATCCCTATCTGGAACTCGCTGGGTTGGGGTCTGTACATGTTGATGTAGATCTTCATGTCCATGAATGAGACTGTCATAGTACCGCTGCGCACATGAATGTCGGCATCAGTTGTAGATAAGAACGGCCTTCCCAAGATGATGGGAATCTTCCTATCCTCTGACTCCGTATTGAGTACAATGAAATCTGTCGGGAACACCGCGCCTTTTTCTTTGCCTATCATCACCAAAACATCATCCACTCTACCCCTAGGCACTTTATGGATCTATCCGTCAACTGGAGAGTGCAATGTGCCAGCTTCAACTTTCCTAGGCCCATCTCAACATAGACATTATATGGCATCAAATTCACAATAGATCCCAAATCAAGTAAGGACTTGTCTATGTGATGTCCCCCTATGTAACTAGGTATGAGTGGGTCTCCTGGATCCTTTCTCTTCATGAGAAGTGAGTGTTGTATGATGGAGCTCACTTGCTCAGTCAATCTCACCTTCTTTGGAATCCTTCCTGTTGACCTTCTTTTCATAGTGCATAGGTCTTTGAGACACTTGGCATATGATGGAATTTGTTTGATTGCATCCAAGAGAGGAATGTTGACCTTTACTTATCGGAAGACCTCAAGAATGTCCATATTATGCTTTTGCCTTCTTTTCACAACCGGGGGCGCATCTAGTGCTTCCGGAAATGGTGGCTCACTAGCTATTAGCCCACTTGACTCAACATGATATTCTTGTGGTGTAGCATGAGGTGGAGTACTAGGACTCCCAATATCAACATGGAGTGGCAAATGATCAACTTCGGAAATTTCAATTACAACATCACCACTCGACTTCTTTTGCTTTGCTTTGTCACTCTTTCTTTGACTTGCGGGCTGTTCAAGTGTTTTCCCACTCCTTAGAACTGTCACGGCACTACCTTGCTCATGGTGGAGAGGGGGAGCATGTTGTGGCTGTGGAGGATGTAGGGGTGATGGTTGGGGTTGAAATTGAGGTGGAGAAAAGAATTGAGGTGGAGGAGAGAATTGGGGTTGGAAAATGAAGTTTTGGGAAATTTGAGGTGAGGGAGGTGGTGGAGGAGTGTAAGGTTGGGAATATCCTTAGAAGGAGTGAATGGGGTGCAATTGCATGGGGGGTGGACTGTAGAAAACTTATGAAGAGGGCATGGATCCACTTGCTTCATGGTGGCTCATGATGGGCTTTGAAGACAATTTTTCTTCTTGGAGAGCAATTATGGAAGATAGCTGCTCTATTCACTCTTCTGACCTTTCAACAACTTTTTGAACATCATCAAACACTTTCAATCTAGAGAGAACCTCTTCCTCAAACCTTGAGCTATATGTGGGACTTTGTGGTTTCTGGTAGCTATAGGAGTGAGATGTCTTTCTTTCTTCATCATAGAACCTAATAGAATTGACCGGGTGGCAAGGAGCATTTGTTACATCATTCTTCATGAGGCTCACCATGTCACCAAGAATATTCATCACTTGCAAGCCTAAGTCATCATGAGTATGAGGTGTCACACCAAAGTCATACCCCCTTTCATCCATCATGCTAGAAGCTCAAATTCTTGATCCTTCAACCAACTGCTCAAACAAAGGCCATATCTCCTCAGGTGGCCTAGCCATGAAAACTCCTCCACAAGAAGAGTCCACTGTGTCTTGGTCCTTTAGAGACAAACTAGAGTAGAATGATTGAATTAGCTGCCACAAAGGGGTCTTATGGTGAGGACACTCTCTCAACAACTTCTTGAATCTCTCCCATGTATTATGAAACCGCTGATTTCCCATTTGACTAAAACTTGTCAAGGCATGCCGCATTTGTGTCAACCTTGCTATAGATTAGAATTGTCTCAAGAAAACATTCTTCATTGTTTCCCAACTCATGATGTCCCTTCTTGAGTCATACCAATCTTTAGCTCTATCTTTTAGGTAGAAAGAGAACAAGGTCAATTGAATTGTATCATTACTAGTTGATGGCGTCCTGAAGGTGGAGCATACTTTAAGAAAGGAGTCCAAGTACTTTTAGGGATTCTCACTCTCTGAGTTGTAGAAGGTGGACAGGAGCCCAAGAAGACCTGGAGGAATAGAGAATTGCTCCCCTGGAATTTGATCAACCTTGCTAGCAATTGGCAATTTATAGTTTCTAGGCATGAAGTAGTCTTGAAGCAGCTTGTGGGGTGCATTTTGGCCTTGCAACTTGTTTCCTCCCGAATGGCTTGTCACATGCACAAAGAACAACCAAACAAAAGAAATAAAGTTAGTAAATCAATATGCACAAACAATACAAAGAAGAATGAATAAAGAATAGCAAAGATGAGGGCAGTAGGAAAAGTCAAAGTAAAACGAACTAGCTAGGTCAAGTGCCTCTAATCCTTGGCAGCGGTGCTATAAAGCTTAGTGTGCCTCTGCTAGTGGCGTTACACACCAGCTGCTTTGACTCGACTAGATGCGCCCCACGAGGTCAGAACACACGGGATGGGGTACTTTCAAAATTTATAAACCTAACTAACACACATTCTTCTACTAAGATAGTTACACCCACAAGCGCACGGGGTCGTGTCGTAGTATAGGAAGGCGGAAAGTATAGGGTCGATCCACAGGGAAAAGAGGGGGTACTAGATCTAGGTTTAGTTTCACTAGGTTCCCACTGCGGACACTAGGGTTAAGGGTTTAAAGGTGGTTTTGATTTTTAAACTATTCTGGACAAACAAGTGATTAAAGGCATGAATGAAATCTAAGTTAACCCTAGACTAGATTAAGACTAAGTAAGCAAGAAAGGATTAAGATAGGTTTGAAAAGGCAAATTACACTAAGATAAGCAAGAGAGAAGCAAAAGAGCAATTAAAGAGCTACACTAGCATGAACAAGACAAAAACAAAGCAAGAAGCTAACTAAGTAAGGAAAGGGCTAATTAAGCTAAACAAGCACAAAACTAGGGTTTTAAGCAATAATGAATTTTATGGGTTGTTTAGGGGTATGAACTTATCACTTAAGTTAGGGTGACATATGAACATTATGATTCCATTTAGATTATCCAAACCAAACAACAAGTTAGAGTCTAATGGATTAACCTAAGCTACTAACTGGCCATGGGTATGCTAGGTTGGGGGAACTAGTCCCTAACACCACCCACTACCCGTAAGAGGCTCAATTGGGTTAGGGGTTAGATTCAATCCAATTAGAGTCTAATCAAGTCTAGGTTTCTAGATTAGACATTCCTAGGGCAATTAGGGGTTGAGGGTAGTAATGGGGTGGTGAAATTAGGGTTTTGGACCCCAATTCCCCCACATTCTAGCCTTGAGAAGGCTCCATGCTAATTGCACTGAAATTATCTAATCTAGCTACTTAGATCTCTCACTTAGGTTTAGAGAGATTGATTAGGATGTAGGAAGATGGGAGGCAACCTAGGGATCCAAGAATTGGACCTGAGGGGAAAATCTCAAAATTCACACATATAAGCAATTTGCCTAAATTCCTAAGTGATTTCACACACAAACCAACAAACAATTAATGGAGAATGAGATATAAATAGAACATAATCATTCACAAATGGAATTACAATGTTTACATATCATTTTCCACCAACATGGTATCAAAGTAACTTAATTTCCCCCAAACAGCCCACCCAAGGGGGTCTAGCTACACATAGAAATGGAAAAACAAAAGGAGAAGAGAAAGAGATATAGGTGGCCATAGAGATCAAAGTAGTGGCTGAAATCCCTCTCTCCAGTAGTTGTAGGTCGACCTCCCCCCTCCTCTAAGGTGCAAGGGTGAAGAATGAAGGGAATTTTGGGTAGGAACTAATCTAAACTAGTGTTTTGGTGGTGGAAATGGTGAAATGGAGTGGAATAGAGGTGGAAATAGTGTGGAATGGCTAAGGGGTGAAAATGGGGAGCTAGGAGGTGGTGGAAAGTATCTAACCTCATGCCCCATCCACCACCTAGGTATATATATGTGTGGGGAGGAAGCACTAGGTCAAGTAGGGGCAAAATGGGTAAAACAGTGAAAACTAGGTGGGTTTTGTGAGTAGCACGGTCGTGGTGGGTCCCCACGTCTGTGGTGGGTAGGGTAGAGCACGGTTGTGGTGGATGGGAATGGTTGTGGGAATTAAAATGGTAAAGTTATAGGGTTTTGGGCTAAAATGGCCACGACTGTGGTGTCCAACACGATCGTGGTGGAGTAAGGATACCACGGCCATGGTGGCTAGCACAGCCGTGGTGGGATGGGTGGAGGTGGCTATTCTGAGGTTGCACAACCATTTTGGTCTGTTGTAGCACGGATGTTTTGTGGAGCACAACTGTGGTGGCTATCACTTGCACAACAATTTTTGGTTGCACAACCGTGGTGCCTTCTGCTTGATTTGGGGGTTGAACTTGTTGATTTATAAGTGACCTATCATGGTCGTTCTGTGGTACCATGGTCGTGATGGGTCCTGGATCAACAATTTGACTCTGTTCTTTGGCTTTTCTTGGAAATCTTTGCTTTAAATGATCTTTGGCCACTAGGGGTAGGTTGAGGGAGCCTCAGACTTCACTTTGGGTCTCTTTAAGGGTAGAGGAACCCTAAGATCACTCCTCTCTATCTTCCATCAAGTGTGGTCCAAATACCTGAAAAAATACGCAAATAATGTCTATAAGTGCATTTTATACAAATAAACATATTGGGAGGAATGGCATGCAATATACTAAGTATAGATGTTATTGAAGAGAAAAAAGACACAAGATGAAGACCTAAAATATGATTTCATCAATATTTTACTATGATCTTAATGCTAGTAATATGATCTAGGTATCATGGATAACCTAATATGCTCAAGATGATGAATAGGATTTCACCTAATATGCATAACTAAAGGTTGTAATCATAGAAACCATGATATGGAATAGACATACTCTATGGCGTCCAGTGACGTGAATGCGGGGGGCAGCGGTGGAACAAGTGCACTGTGAATAACCCTAGAAGATGATGGCGACGGGACAAGTTCCCACGATTCGAGACCTGATCCAAGTCCAAACTCGTCCAGATCGGTGGGGCGGGAGAATCTACAGAGAGTTGGCATCAACCTTATGTACAAGGGGATGCGAGGGGGAAACCCTAACGAACAGATCGATCAATCGAACCAGATGGATGTGGACCAGAGTACAAGTAGTGACGATCAACTCCACCCACCGGACAATGCACCACCGGCCAAGGTGCGGTCTTTCAAACAAGCCGTAACAGGTGGCAGCGCAGTGATAGATCCCTGCTTCATCGAAGACGAACCGGAGGAAATTGTGAACCCTGATGATATCGAACTCATATGCAAGAGAGGTTTTCCTGAAATCTATGTAGCCCCAGAGGTGGAAGAGATAATGAGCAAACCCTTTAGATGCGCAATCATTGTGAAACTCATTGATCGACATGTGGGGTTTCTAACCATGGCTGAGAGGCTAAAGTTGCTTTGGAAACCGAAGGGCAGGTTTGAACTGTACGAGCTTGCTGAACAGCACTACGTAGTGCAATTCTATAGCAGATTGGACCAGGAAAATGTTCTAACTAGGGGGGCATGGTCCCTGTTTGGTAGCTGCCTCGCCGTATGGCCATGGGACGGGTACTTCAAACCATCTAAGGGGCTTCCGAGCCACCTTGTTACATGGATTTGAGTTATTGGACTTCCGATCCATTACTATAATTACGAAATGTTTCAGAAGATAGGCAAAGTTGTGGGGCGACTGGTGAGAGTCGATGATCACGTAACCAATCGCATGAGAAGCAGGTTCGCGAGGCTGGAAATCGAAATTGAAGTGTCCAAACCCATCCAACCAGCAATCCTGATCAACGGACGTGAGTACAAAATATAATATGAATCATTTCCGAACATGTGTCTTAAGTGTGGGAAGCTTGGCCATGAGGCGACAGACTGCAATGGACCCGAGAAAGAACCTGCAAAACCGGATACTGGCCCATCTGAGGATGAGGCGGGTGTCAGATGGATGGAGGAGGAAGAGAAGTGGAAAGTCTATTATGGGAAAAATGTCATGACCAGAAGACCAAAACGCAATAAAGAACATCATAAGAAGAACCAAACAACAAACTTGGGAAATAAGTTCCAAGCTCTTGATGGGGCGGAAGAAGAAATTAACACGGCCGAGGAGGTTACGAGTGGGGACCAACCAGAGCACACTACCCCAGAGAAAAATTGTGGACCAAAGATCTGGAGTAAAAAATAGCAAAGGAATGAGGATGAAGATGTACCATCGAAGAAAAATACAGAGGCCCCACATGGGATAGACGAAGGGCAATCCAGGTAGGAAAAATCATCGTCAATTAGCACTGAAGTCAATCACATAGTGGTGAAACCTGTGGGTAATGAGGTCATTTCAGGCAGGCCAGCTGATGCACCCGACGAGCAAAACAATGGGATGCCTAACACTCATGAAGAAGGCGCAACCAGTGCAGAAATAGGTAAAGCCAAGGAAGGATCGAAGATACTAGCCATGCCCGACAGGAAAGCCAAAGAGAAGGAAATCCAATAGGGCACAAGCAACCCACATAGTCAATATGTGACAAGAAATAGAACGAGGAGAGCGTATGACGTTAGTGAAAGAGGTGTGTCTGGCTCCAAATAAACACGCCTTCAATCTCATGATTAATACAATAGTCTGGAATATAAGAGGAGCTAGCAAGAAGAAAGCCAGACAATTCCTCAAACACCTAGTTACTAAACATAAAGTAAAGCTTGTTGCCATTCTTGAACCTCAGATATCTGGTAAAGAAGCACAATCTGCATTAAAGACCTGGGTTTTTCGAGCTCTCATCGAGTAGAGGCCAATGGCTTCTCGGGTGGGATTTGGCTTCTCTGGAATGATGACGAGTGTGATGTGCAGATTCTTCTGAATCATAAATATTTCATTCACTGCTGCATAGATGGGAATACATTCTGTACCGTCGTATATGCGTCACCTAGTCCTGGGGGAAGGCCTATTCTCTGGGAACACATGATCCGGTTAAGTCAGTCTATTAACAGGCCTTGGATAGCTCTGGGAGATTATAATTGCATGCTTAATCCGGATGAGAAGCTGGGTAGCAACAGATTCAACATATCTGAAGCAGCACGTTTCAGTAACGTTATTATCCAAGCTGGTCTTACCGATATTGGCAGCACAGGCTATGCATTTACCTACAAGAAAGGACTCCTACATGAACGACTCGATAGAGCTTTGGCTAACATGGAGTGGATACAGCAGTACCCAAATTTCATCTGTGAGAACCTTACTCGGTTTGGTTCAGACCATAACCCAATAGCTATGTTGAATGCTGCTGCCCTAACAAAATAAGTAAGGTTCAAGATCCGAGCTTCCTAGAATAAAGACCCATACTTCCACAACTTACTTGAACTTCACTGGAACCCCAATATTCAATTCCAAGATGCGCTTCATCAAGCACAACCTCATTTAACTAAATGGGATACCAAAGCCAGGCATATCCAAGACAAGGCCAAGCAACATACTCTCACCAAAATAGCTCGCCTGCAACACACGCTAGAGACACAATATACTAAGGAGGCAGATCGAGAATGTCGGATGCTTGAGAGTAAGTTGGAAGAACTCCTTAAAAAAGAGGAGGAAGATTGGAAGCAAAAGAGTCACGTCACCTGGCTTGTTGAGGGTGATAACAATACTAGATTTTACCATACGTATGTCAATAATAGAAGGAGAATTAATAAATCAGGAGCCTTCGTAATGATCAGGGTCAATGGATGACGAGTGAAGATGATCTCAAGAAGCTAGTGTCAAATTATTTTGAAGATATGTTTACAGAAAGCCACCTGCCAACAGCTGCAGTTTTGGATAATATACCGGCAAGATACCAGAATCTGCAAACGAACCAGATCAGAAATCTCGGCGCCACGCCAATTGAGAAAGAAATATGGCAAATCATTAAGGAAGCATACCCCTTCAAAGTAGCAGGTCCTGATGGCACTGACATGTTGTTCATTAAATCAAACTGGAAGTGTATCAGAAATAGCATCCTCCTAACCGTTAGAAGTATGCTTAACGGAAATGATATTCCAGATAAGATCGCAGACAAGAGCATTGTTCTGATACCGAAAGTTAAGCATCCAACCAATTGCAACCAGCTTAGACCTATCACCTTGAACAATGTGTGTCTTAAGATGTCGTCTAAAGTAGTCCCACGAAGAGTAAGGAAATACATGCCTAAATGGGTGACGCAGCAACAGTCCAGTTTCATTCCAGGCAGATGTATATCGGATAGCATTATCATTGTCCAGGAGATTATTCACAACCTAAGGCAGAAATCTAGTGCACCTTACATGGCCATAAAGGTCGATCTCTCGAAAGGCATATGACAGAATGTCTTGGAAATTCCTCGAACACACGCTTAACCAGATGACCTGGCCACCTAATATTAAGGCTTATATTCTAAAATCTCTATCCTCAGGAAGCACGAACATTATCTTTAATGGGGGCCTACTTCCTACTTTCAAGAAGACTAGAGGGCTCCAACAGGGAGACCCACTATCTCCTTACTTATTCGTCCTATGTATGGAAAGGCTAACTAAACTTATCAACCAAAATGTTGAAGCCAAGAAATGGTCCCCGATTAAGCTATCCCGATAAGGTCCGCACATATCCCATATATGTTTCACTGATGACATAGTTATCTTCACAAAAGCATCCTTAGAACAGATGTCTACCACCAACCACTGTTGTGCTATGTTTGAAGAAGCCTCGGGGCAAAAGATTTCTATAGACAAGTCTAAAATCTTTTTTGCAGCTTCTGTCAGTAGAGCAACTAGGACGACAATCTGCAGGGCCAGCGAGATCATGGAGACTGATGATCTTGGTAAATACTTGGGAGTTCCTTTGCTACATAGAAGAGTTAATAAGCAAACCTACTCCTTTCTCACGAATTCTATGGAGGCAAGAGTGAATGGTTGGGCTGCAAGAACCCTTTCTTTAGCAGGGAGGATTTGTTTGGTTAAATCAATATTGACGTCTCTACCTACCTATGTCATGCAAACAACCATTATCCCAAAGTTCATCTGTACTAAACTTGACAGGATTATCAGGAAGTTCATTTGGGGGGGAGGTCATAATGCCAACGCAGTATCCTTGTTTGCTTGGAAGAAAGTGTGTACCAGCATAGATAACAGAGGCATTGGTATTAAAAGCATGGCAGACTGGAATAAAGCTTTAACTTGGAAGAACTCATGGCAACTACTCCACAACAAGAACTCTTTTTGGGTCATGGGACTGAATCAAAAATATAAGAGGATAAAAGACTTCTCTCGTGGTAGAACTACTATCTTCTAGAGATATGTGCAGTCGGGTATGGCCTTCATCAAGAATAATTCCATTAAAGTTATAAGGAATGGTGAGTCTACACTAGTGTGGACGGATTATTGGGATCCAGGCTATAGGAAACTGCAAGATCACTGTATATCGACTATTCCCAGTGAGGTGAGTGACCTTACTGTTGGATGCCTATGTAACTTTGAGGGGAACTGGGATAGAGATTTCTTGCTGCATTTTCTTCCAGATAACTGTGTCAACTGAATAATAGATCTACCTATTCCAGACGAAAGTAAAGGTGAAGATAAGTGGAGCTGGTTGTATGATGAGAGTGGTAAGTATACTACAACATCTGCGTATGCTCTCATCCATGATGATTTCCAGTACCCTGTCAACAACATTTGGCCAACTATTTGGAAGTTGCAGATTCCTAGAAAAATCAAAATATTCATTTGGACCGTAGCTCATGAAGGTATCATGACTAATGGGAGACGCAAGCAAAGGAAGTTTACTGATTGTGACATTTTCCCTAGATGTGAGGCACAAGTGGAAGACACTCTACATGCCCTATGTAGTTGTCCATATGCGAGAGATGTTTGGATCACGGCAAACCGCAACAACAAGAACAACCTGACCTATCCTTCTATTCAACAGTGGCTCACAAATAACCTACAAGGGAAGGAGGAAGACACTGCCCAGTTTATAGTTACTTGCTAGATCATTTGGAAGGCAAGGAACAACATGGTGTTTGATAATGTACAAGTGAATACTGCTAGGCAGATAATTCAAATCGATAACCTCTGCACCAACATTTCACAAGGGAGAAGCAGAAAGACTGAAGCTAAAAACCAGGACTAGGCTTATGCATATGAGCAAATCGGAGTACCGAGCGGACATATGATGGTATGTGCTGACGCTGCAGTCAAAGGAAAGGAGGCGGCCATCCGGATAGCTATCTTGAATGAGCAAAGACTATGGCAAGGAGGATCGGCCAGGCGTATCCAGGCGGAATATGTCACAGAAGTTGAGTTAAGGGCTATAGAGTGGGCTATCAGAGTATATACCATGACCAGAGTGGGACCAGCGGTTATAGTTACAGATAGTTCTAAAGCAATCAAAGCAATTGAAGGTAATCCTGAGAACTTCCCAGCCTTCACCAATTGGGTCCAGGCCATCGAAGATATACTCAACAAAAAATCAGAGTTACAGATTGTCTATCTCCCGAGAGAGTATAACATGCTGGCAGACACTCTGTCCAAACACCACCTCAAAAACTATAAGGACATCCGTACCTATACGGAACCTCCTATTGACCCTGTGGGTCAATCTATCCCCTATCCCCTCTGTAATGGTAGGAGTCCTACCAAGTTTAGTTTCATCGCTGACAATGTTGTAAATAGCAACCTTATGCCTGCAGGAGGAGTGTGGGTTGAATAAAAGTAGCTCCTGACTTCACCAAAAAAAAACCATGATATGATGGAATTGGAGTTTGTAACCCTAATCCCTATTCCAAACATGAGATAATCCCAAATCCTAGTTTAGGAGCGGCTCTAGATCTGATTAATGTGATGTGAGTACATAGTGACACATATGTAATATGAATATTTTAGATTGAATACTTTGTTGCTTGGATGTTTGGGTGCACTCTTAAAATACATGATATATTCTGCATGGTTTTTGCAATGGCATAAGGTACATGGCTACGCTTATGAATACATGTATCGAAATTATGAGCTTTTTGAGATTTTTTGATGAGATTGAATGAATGATCAACTGCTTGCTTGTTTATTTACTTCTTGCACAGTATAAAGTTCCTATGAGTATCATGTAAAGTAAATAACAATATTT
Organism: Alisma plantago-aquatica; assembly: GCA_963693085.1. Taxonomy (NCBI): domain Eukaryota; kingdom Viridiplantae; phylum Streptophyta; class Magnoliopsida; order Alismatales; family Alismataceae; genus Alisma; species Alisma plantago-aquatica. The sequence continues at coordinate 754,180,098 of OY856413.1, forward strand.
TAAACCTTGGGTTAGACTGATCTTAAGGGTAATGCACACGAGCCCTGGAGGGACAATAATTACACCTAAGGTAGTAGACCAGATATGGGTTAGAATATGAAAAAGAAGTTTATGTTATTATGTGCAAGATAAATATGTTTGATTATATGTGTACTTGTGATTATTGGTTGAACCCACGTACCAGTATAGAAATATACTGACCACATATTTGTTTGTCGGCATTTTAGGTATCAGGTATACTTGATTCATGGACATGAGGTTACATGATAAAGATGTTGAAGACACTAAAGTTACTCATGAAGGTTTAGTCTTAGTGGTATATCTTCACACATGTACAATTAATTCTATCTAAAATTTATGGTTTTTTATGCAAATATGTAAGTATTTATTCATTAATGGAAATTATTTACTATTCTGTATTATTTCTTGAATCGGGTCCTAGAATTTATGAGTAGTGATTTATGACTTTGAGGTCTTTTGGACACTCAAAAGTGTGGGTCGTTACATTTGGTATCAGAGCCCAGATTCATCAACTAATACTTAATAGTTTATAATTTCAAATCATCCTTAGAAATATCAGAGAAAAAATAGTAAAGCATAATGTTTCTTTTAGGTTTCTCATCTCACATTTTCCTCTACTTCTCATCTCTTTGCTTAAAAATCCTTGAATAGAAATTGTTAATTAGAGAAGTAAAATGGGAAAAGATAGAACCTTTTGTGTAGCTCCCTCTAGAGAGGGTAAACAATAGAAAGACAAATGTATGGGTAAGCCCTTTCATAGAGAAAGGACTTGAATTGGGATAAACCATTGGGGTATGAAAAATTTAGTAGTACAAGGGTTATGGAAACTCTAAGAGATAGGGTATAGTCCCTAACCCTAACCCTAAAACCTTAATCTTAAATAATGAGAATGGTGTGGTGGTATGGGACATCACCCATATGAAGCTTGCAATCAAGAATAAGAAAGATAAAGGTATGGGTTTAGGTGACCCAATCTCCCATGCATGTATGCACAAAGATCACAACGCTTATGTAAGAGGTCTTAAGAAATATATGAATCCAACAGTTACATACATATATATATATATTTATATATATATATATATATATATATATATATATGTATATGAAAGTGAAAATCTAAATATAACTTTCTCAAACCCCTCATGTTGTCTCTAGAAGTTTGGTGATGGTGGCCAAGCCAATGGAGGGGATGGTCGATGTAGCACCAAGCCCCTGAAGGGGAAGGTGACCCAAGTTCACTGAATGGATAGAAACCATGAGGGGGTATTCTTGAAATTGAGCAAATATGGGTTGATAAGTTATAATGATAAAAAGTTATGCCTAATTCTAAAAAAGAAATATCTATGAAACCTTTAGGGTTAGTGTGCCAACTTGTGGTGGGTCAACCCAAGAGTGGAAAGATGACCTATGAGGGAGGCAAAACCTTAGATCTTGGGATTAGGTTGTGGCTAGAGGGCCTAACCCACTCCTATGAGCCAAGAAGGCACCCTAGGCTAGGACTTTCCCTTAAAAGATAAGTGAATAAATATATTTAAGTATTGAGATAACCTTAATCCTCACCTAGAGGGGTGAATATTTATAGATATAAATATGAAAGAACATATATTCTTTGAACCCAAGGATGCCATCTTTGAGTGACACAACTGGTTAAGCCTAGGATTGGGAAGACTGATAGGGCACCAAGCCCCAGAGGGAAGATGGATTGAGTGGACAGCCAAGCCCAGGAGGGAAGGTCATGAAATGGTCATGCCCAGGAGGGAAGACCAGTAAGGCACCAATCCCAAGAGGGAAGGTGGCCTAAGTCCATAGTATAGATGTTTAGGATCAAGCCCCTAAAGGGGAAGATCACAGAAGGTCAAGCCCAGAAGGGAAGACCAACATGGCACCAAGCCCTAGAGGGAGGTGGTCTGAGCCCAATGTTGGGACTATACTGCATAATGTGTACTCCAAATAGAGAGATGAAGGAAATCCGGGTTAAAGAATTAAATGAGAGAATAATGTGCTTAAAAGATGTGGCATCTCAAAAGAAACCCTTTGGAAGGGAACAACCCTAATTCAAAGGTTGAGTAGGGAGCATTAAAGGTACATGGGCCGATGGGATTAGGAGTTGATTGTTCCCTAATGCATAAGACCATATGGTCAGGAGATAACATCTATGTTGCCTGAGGCCCATGGCTCGGGAGATTGGCCACCTTCATGATGTTCATGTGGCCCAAGGGGTGAATATGAGAGGCACTCCCTAGATGCATAAGGATGAAATCACTCCAAAAGTACCTATACACCTAGAGACCTCAAGGAAGTGGCTAAGGCTCACAATACATGAGGTTTAAATATAAAAGATACAAGAATTCATGTAATAATGAAAGGAGTTGTGTACAAACTCAAGAGAGAGAGAGAACTTAACTTCATGAAATATAAGAATATTCTAACGTGTACGGTTTAGAGTCATGTTGAGAATGGTTCAACCCAAAATATAAAATTTTGAGGTAATGTTTGGAGATATCATCTCTACTCTTGGAATGGGATGAACTTTGTGTTTGGGCTGCAGTCAAATGCATATTTCATCTCATAATGAGTGAGAGAGATTGGGTGGACACATTTTATGTTTAAAATTGAGATATGAATAATGAATATCCTATGTTGAAAGTTTAATGACATGACCTAGGGTTTGAGGTGCCACCTCAACCTTATGTGGTAATAAATGAATAATAAATTGGAAACCTAGGTGAAAACGTCATCACCAAGTGAAATTGAAAGAAAAAATGAAAAATGTAATCATTAAGAGATGATATCATGTAAATAATAAGGACGTGGATATGCCTTGAATTTAATTCAAGTACGGATCTTAGTAATGATGTGAGGATTTTGTATATTATTAATGGAAATTATTTACTATTTTGTATTATTTCTTGAATCTGATCCTAGAATTTATGAATAATGATCCGTGACTTTAAAGGATGTTAAAGTTACCTAAATAGGGTTGCTAACCCTAAAGTTTGGAACTAAGATGAGTTATCATTCACCTTAAAGCTTACTATCTAAGTTTGAATTTTGGGGACAAAATTCCTTTTAAGTAGGGGACAATGTAATATCCTCAATTTAGTAAAATTGAATTATATAAATATAAAGCCACGTTTGGATAAATAATTCCCCAATGGTATTATTGGTGGATTATTAATTTTAAACATCATTGTGGCATTGGTGGTTGTGACACAAGTAAAATAAAAAGAATTCATACATGAGTAAATAATTATAGCTTTTGAAATGAATTTTTGTATAAAAGGAATAACGAGTTATGAATATTCCTGAATGTGGTGAGAATGTCCTTTTGTGATGTTTTGTAGGGTTAAAAGATAAGCGTTTCAGCACGGAACATACCCTTTTTGACCTCTCTGTCAGCTCTATTATGACCTCAGACGGAGCATGGGACTGGGACTTCATCTACCACTTCTTCCCCGCAGCCACATGGGCTGCAATAGGCTCCATTCCTACACCATGGCTCAACACTGAAGACGATGGTTGGATCTAGCCTCTGGAACGTTTGGGTAGGTTTATCACTTAATCTGTCTATCGGTGGCTTTGATAAGAGAAGGAAACTATTTCAAAAGGCAGTTGGAAAGAGATTTGGAAAGCCAAGATGTCAGAATGCATCCAAATCTTCATATGGTTCATGCAACGTGGAGCCCTTATGACAAATATGGAGAAATGTAGGAGGTACATGGAGGTTTCTGGAGACTGTCCCATCTGCAATTATACTCAAGACATGATGATACATGCTTTATGAGACTGTAAAGTGAGTAGAGATGTGTGGCTCGCCCTTCTACCTGATGAAGACTGGACATGCCTTTCCTTTGATGAGTGGATCATAAGCTATATAAAGGCCAAGTTGCATGTGATGCCCTGTTGGTACCTCTGGAGCTGCTACAACAAACAAAAAATATTACCAGCTAGCAGGAAAGTTGAGTTTATCAGAATCTGAATGAGAACGATTCAAAATATGAAAGATAAACTGAGCCAAGGTTTCAAGCCCACCACTACATCCATTCGGCTGCTAGGCGAGAAGTCCCTATACGTCTTCACCGATGTTGCTTATTGAATTGGGCATGATATAGTAGCCATGGGAGTCCACATAGTGCACTATGATGGATCACATGTGTAACGACCGATAAACAAATCGTTACTAATTAAGCAGAATTGATTAACAAAAATCACTAAAAATTAAAACCATTTTATAAAGAGATCCATTTCTAGGAAAACTTTTTATGGAAGAACCAAAACCTTATATACATCATTGTACACATGGTACATACATTGTACCATCTCTTCTCGAGGATAACTTTGCCAACACATATACTAAAGTAGCATAAAACCTCGAGACACATTAGCTAAAACATCATATTGTTCATAAAACAAACACGTACTAAATCCAAGGACATGAGAGTACAGAGACAACATATAGGACTTCTATCTACAAGACACGACAGACAGTACACTCGACCTGAGCTATCATTGTTGTCCATGTTGCTGTTGATGTACCTCTGTAGTATGGTCTCTACCTCCTCGTTTGCGTCCACTTAAAAATGTTGGTGGCCAACAGGGTGAGACCCATGTCCCAGCGAGAGATATAAATCTCCGCCAACAATGTTATTATCACAGTTAAATAAGCAGAGGATAAGCAATTTTGAATATTCTCATCTTTTAAAGCATTGCAACCATCTATGATAGAGCAGTAAATCATCTATTTTCTTTATAAGGAATATGAAGAACATGTATATCATTTACTCATCATATTAAATCAACATCTCAAGTGTATCATGTGATACTCATCATCATGGTATGACATCCATGAATCATTCTCATTTTTTATCTGTTGGCCTTAGCCAATCTGCTAGCCAGATATTGAATTATACCAGACATTGGACTATGCCAATTCCAGTGTAACTATTCGAGGTATTGGACTATACCAATTCTGATTTCACATCCAGGCATTGGACTCTACAAATCCTCATTTCACAGCCAGGCATTGGACTCTACCAATTCTGATTTCATACCCAGGCATTAGACTCTACCAATCTTGATTTCACAGTCATGCATTGGACTTTACCAATCCTGCTTTCACAGCCAGGCATTGGACTCTATCAATCCTGATTTCACAGCCAGGCATTGGACTCTTCCTATCCTGATTTCACAGCAGGCATTGGACTCTACCAATCCTGATTTCACAACTAAGTGTTAGACTCTACCAATACTGATTTCACAGCCAAGCATTGGACTCTACCAATCCTGATTTCACAGCCAGGCATTGGATTCTACCAATCTTGAATTCACATTCATTATGGGATATCAATCGCTTAAATTCATCATTGATTTATCACATCCTTTTACTAGGAATTATACCCTGGGGAAAGTCATAATATCTATTTACATTCTTTATGTAATACAAGTGTTCCTCTTATATCCTTTAAGCATATTCAAAACACTATAGCCCTCATTTGGCTATAATCATAAAGCATGTATGATCAAGATTTTATTATTATTATTGTATCCATTTATTATTATTATTATTATATTACCAAGTTTCCATTTACTAGTTTATTTTGAACATTATCATTCCTTACATGAGACTTTTATAAACATCTTGTTACCTTTCACTAGGCAACAACTACTCTCATGGCTCACAAGGCCCATTACACATCTTGTCACCTCTTACTAGGCAACAACTAACCACATGGCTCACAAGGCCATTAAACATCTTGTCACCTCTCGCTAGGTAACAACTAACCACATGGCTCACAAGGCCATTACATCTCAATGTAACAATTGATATAACACACATCATGTGTTACTTATCCAAGTATATTGGATTTGAGGTGCATCAAGATGTATCAACCTTGAGGTGATGGATGCGATATCTATCATGTCTTGATGTATCACTTCCCTTATCACCTTTATCTTACTTAAGTTCATCAACTTATCTTGTATTAGGGTATTTCCCATCCTAATACTTTATGCACTAACCTATCACATTTATCATGTAGTGTATAGGTCATAAGTCACACATTTGAATTACCAAACTATCTTCAAGTGATATGGAATCATCTCAGGTTGAGGCATTATTGATATAAGGTTGTCCATTATCAACCACTTTAGGTGTTTCACCTATCAAGGTATTAGCCACTATTTCATCATTAGGGTTAGGGTTTCCCTTTCTTCTCGATTAGGGTTTCACATACATACCATTACCCTATATTAGGGTTAGGATTTCCCTTTATTCTTGATTAGGGTTTCACATACATACCATTACCCTATATTAGGGTTAGGGTTTCCCTTTCTTATCGATTAGGGTTTCAAGATCACATTATCAAGGATCAAACCCTAATTCATACCCTACACATATTAGAAGTACTAATGTATGCCCATTACATGTTTATTACACAAGTATGAGTTTCTCTCTCATCCTCTCTAGGATGTTGATTACTCCATACTTTATTAAGTTGGCTCAACCTTTCCTTCAAGGTTCATTATCCTACTTAATCATTATTCATTAAACTCCATACTTATTAATGTATGACCTGATATAAAACACTTCATGTGTTGCTCCATCAAGTACATTGCATTTAAGGTGCTTCCACACCAAATCGGTTTTGAGGTGTATGTGTGCTTAACCCAATATCACTTTTAAGGTGTGTGTGTGCTTCACACCATATCGGGCAGAGAGGTGTGTGCTTGTATGCTTCACACCACATCGGGAAGAGAGGTGTGTGCTTGTATGCTTCACATAATATCGGGCAGAGAGGTGTGTGCTTGTATGATTCACACCATATCGGGCAAAGAGGTGTGTGCTTGTATGCTTCACATCATATCGGGCAAAGAGGTGTGTTCTTGTATGCTTCACACCATATTAGGCAGAGAGGTGTGTCATTGTATGCTTCACACCATATCGGGCAGACAGGTGCATGTTTGCTTACTTCTACCCAATATCAGATTGAAGGTGCTTGTGTGTATACTTGTGCCCGATATCACGTTTGAGGTGTTTTCTTGACCTCATATCGTGCAAGAGGTGTATACTACACCACCATATCGTGTAAGAAGGTAAAAAATCATATCCCTATTGTTTTAGTGAAGTAGTTGAATCATCATATCGGGTTAGAGGTGCTTGCTTGTGTGCTTGCACCCGATATCACTTTTGTAAGGTGTTACCATCATCTTCAAGCTCTAGACCTTTATTATAATTGTTATAATTCATGGAAATAGGTCTAAGAAACTACTAGAACTCATAATTTCATCTACTATTTCATTAAATTTCAGGATTAAAAGTAATTCATTAACTATAGCAATTTAGGTGATGAATAATAACATGGTTGAGTACAAGTCATATAACCTTTCTTAAGAACAACTTCAAAGCTCCAAGCTCCAAATATACACGGTCATAAGGTTGAATATGACTTTAAAAAGTCCAAGGCTCAATCAAAACTCCTTCATATACAAGGAATCACCATGGATAAGCAATTGGTGAAGAAGAAAAGCAAAGAAGATCAAAACCCTATAATCATGCTTCAATCCAAGGTTGAAGATGATCATGGAGTCACCTTAGGGTTAATATTTGAGATCCTTCTTTCTATAGAACCTTTTCACGATACCTCACAACCCTTGCAAGATATTCTACCACTTGTGGCCGATATCCCCCTCACTTTGGGCCAAAAACACTTCACTATGGCTGAAATCACCCTTCTTGGCCGATATCACCCTACTTGGGCGATATGATCTTTCCATGGGCGATACCCAAGGCCCATGCATGATACCACATCACGCCTTCATGATAAAAGATCTATATGAATGATACCTTAGGGTAGGAGGGTGGTAAGGGTTGAAAGTTTGCACTAAGGGTGAAACTAAGGGTATATATACTTGTTGTTCATGAAGGAATGTAAAAATGAGGTGTCATTAATTTGAGCTAGTAGGTGCCACGTGTCCATGCATGGATGACACGTGTACATGCATGCATAAACATTTATATTGACATGCAAAACAGTTGAGGGTGATCTAGGGATAAATATTCGTCCATTACATATCCCTTTGATTAAAATATATCAATTAATTCATCACTTTATTCACAACCCGTCACAACTTTACTAAGGGAGTTATAACCCAACACAAATCACTCCTTGAGGTACTTTGCACGATATGGGATATACCAAGAGTCCACAAAACGATATGGGGATTGTCCTATGGCTCCTTGGCTGATAGGCACTCATATATAAGCTTTTCAACTTGATACAACTCAAGTTAAGCTTTCATATTCAACCCATTTCTTGGTCATTTTATCACCAAAATTAGCATCACTCATAATTTATTCAAACATGGTGTATCCTCCTTTATCTCGTATCTAAATGATACTAGGAGGGAGTGGTAACACTCTATCTGTGGTAATTTTCATATCAACCCCACATTTTGGGTAAATTACAATTTGTACCAAAATTGGTGCACAAGGTACCAGCATTGTTCAAACTTGTCAATTAGGCTTTCCAAAAGCCACCACTTAGCTTAATACTCTATATTATGATGATAAAACACATGGGGTACATTCAACATGTGACATTTTTCATTATAGCCCCTTGATTTGGGTAAATTGCACTTTAGTCCAAAATAAAGGAAAATTGCTCAAACAACATTCAGTCGCGACCAAACATGAAACATGAGTGTGTCACATGATAACAAAACACCTTAGAGTATTATATTAATGTTATAAGAAACTTTATTAGACAAAACAAATAGGGTTGCCTCATAACCCAGGTCAGGATCGTTACAAATTATAAACCCCTAACAAGGATTTCATCCTCGAAATCCCAGGTAAAGGGAGACTGATATTTTTCATTCATCATATCATCAAGTCTCTACATTGTTGGTATGTATGCCCTGAGAGCCAATCATGGGATGATTGGTGGGATACATTAAGATTGATTTGATAAACATCAAAGGCAAGCTTCCAATTCTTTCTGGTTTAGTCATATGAGATAGTGATAGAACAGATTGAATGTCTAGAGAATGACAGTACTCAATGACATATTATTTCAGGTTAAGGACCTGAACGATGAGATCATACGGATGCTAAGAGTTTGTACATTCTTGTTATGTCCCTAGTCGGATGTCATTGTGGAAGGTAGATAGACAACAATGACACACAAGACTAGATTGTGGTGTTGGTTGATGACAGAATCTCATTAGTCATGATATAGAGATATCAAACCAAACACATAGGTACTTGTTAGAGAACAAGTGTACCTGACAGACCCACCGTGAGTTTGACACATGGAACCATGACATGGTAGTCACAGTCAGTACTCACAGTGATGGTGGTGAGTGTGATTCTTAGACCTGAAATCACTGCACTCAACACATGTCGTTGGGCACACTTTGACATCATCAAATGCAGTCCTGAAACATGGGTTGTTATAAAGGTGATGATTGGGTGGCTTTGACACATGGGGCTTTTGAGGGGTGAGTGATAGATATGGGATTTGTCCCTCCTGAGGGAGTTTGATATCCATGGCCACTTGATGAGTAGGATTGAGATAGGCATGCGCACGCATGTGTGAATCAGTATGTGATATTGATGTCATACATATCTCGTTCAATCTACTCTGAGATAAAGAAAGTAAATGAACGTTGACAGGATGATTGTTCCATGCCTCGAGTTCATTCAGGATATCAGTGATAAAGGAATTATACACTCGCTGTAACACCATTCACGGATTGTAGGATTGAAAGTTGTTCTCCAACTTTCTATTTCACTTAGGTAGCACTGATGTGTGACTAGGAACCACTCTTTGCTTGTGAAGTCATAAGTGTTATGGACTTTCACTGCCAACGTGAAATGGACCTGCAGGGTCACACACATAGTATTTAACCTGGAAGAGGAGTTTTGTCCACAAGCAATGTATAGATTGATTACTAAAGGAGTTTAGTAGTTCAATTAAACACTCAATCAATTGATAGCTCAATATCATATTGTTCAAGGTGTTGGACATATTGATTGGAGTATCGGATTGATTGAAATTGCATTTGACTGATTTTGCACAACCTGTACTCCCAACCGATCGGTTCAAGTGTTGAACCGGTCGGCTGAGGTTGCTGAACCGTTCAGCTCAAGTGTTGAGTCGATCGGCTCATGGTCAAAGTGAAACCCTCGGTTCAAGTGTTGAAATGATCGGTTCAACTCGTACAACCGAGCAAGTTGGGAAAGTCAGGTCAGTGAGAATTTTCCTTGCGTTTCACTTGCCCAATTTGATTGGAACAAGGATTGGTATTCGATACCAATTAGAAACAAAAGAAGGAAAGTCAATCGGGAACTGATCAGGACCACGAACCGATCGGCTCATGGGTCCCAACCGATCAGTTGGTGTTCCAACCGATTGGTTCAGGTCCCCAACCGACCGGTTCACTTGTGAACCGATCGGTTTAGGCTGCGAGTTGATTTCTTTTGTGGAAAATCTTGAACCCTTCTACTCCTACTTTTAGTCCCACATTGCCCGGGATGGAGAACCCTGTCCCATGACCCTCCTATATATAGGGGTATTGGGGTCTTCTCAAAGTACAACTCAGTGCAACCAGTTGCTCTGCAAAGTTGTTGTTCTCTTTGGTTTTGGTAACCGAGAGAGAGCCCGAGCAAGTGCTTCCCGCAAAGGGAGGTGCAGCAAGGGAAAGACAATTGCAGTTGCAACTGGAGGCAGGAGAGTGTGTTGGCGACTAGTACATCAATAGGAGGGTGTGACTCCTTCCACTTCCTTATGGGACAAGGAGTGTGGAGTTCCAGGTGGTCCGTGTGGACTACTTCATAGGCGGGAGGTTTCTGCCGCTCAAGAGGACAACTGTCGACCCCGACAGTCCCGGTGAGAGGAGGAGTCGTCAGTCCCGGTGCGACCAGGAGCTGCACAGACACCGTCCAAGACCGGAGTTTATGACCGCGCAAGGCGCGAGGTATTATCGCCGAGCAAGCCTCGGGACAAGGTATGATTCCACAAACCATCCTTTCCTATTATATAGACGTTGACGTGTTTCCTCGTGCTGGGTTTGGGGGAGAAATTTTTTGTTTCCGCTGCCTTCTCTGCCTCCCCTAAAACCCAACAGTGGTATCAGAGCTACGTCAACTGCTCTATATTTTAGGAATATCGATATGATCGATTTTGGTTTGTTGCCTTTATTTATTACATACGATGCGAATAATATTGGCTTTATGCATGTCCAATCCTAAACCCACAAATCCCAATTACATATATGATATGTATTATTAATGCACTCGATATGTGTCGCCCTTAAATGAGTTTTATGGTGGATGTATAGCGTGGTTATGGCCAATAAACCCTATCTGTGTATGGTTGTATGTGGTTGCTTGCATCTCGGTCTGTGCACTGATTTTCCTTCTCCTATTCCTGATGTAACTCAAAATAATTCGAGATTCTTTCCTACCTTTTCTCCCCCCGAATGTAACTCGGGGTTTCCCTTTTATGCAATGTAATATTAGGATAGATTTTATTTCCTGTTATGTCAAAGAACGGCGGACATCCAGACGACAACTGAGACGATCGGTTCAAGGCGTCAACCGATCGGTTGACATTCCAGGCGATCGGTTCAAGGACTGAACCGATCGGTTGAAGACCGGTTCGAGGAGCAAGACGAGCGGGTGGCGGCCATGGAGAGATGCACGAAGACCAGGCGAACCGATCGGTTGGAGGAGCCAATCGATTGGTTGGTGGCACCCAGACGACCGGCCAGAGAGAGCAGATCATTCATGAGATGAGTTGATCAACTCGGATGGCAAGGCAATGAATTCAACTTGTACAGGTTGCATATGATTGTAGACCTAGATGACCGTGATTCCTCTTGGCTCGAGGAATCACATTAGGATGGACATAATCATCACTTTTTATCATTTGTGCATGTTTTATGTGGGATATAGCATGGATATGATACATACTATGTATTGTGGTGATTGGATATGTATATGTATATAAAACCAAATCCCTCACTAAAATATTAAGTTTTAGATGCCTTCCAAATGCGACACACGTGAAAAGCTTGATCGACCAAGTGTGGGCACGCCCTAACGTGGTGCACCATCTATCTCGTGGAAGTGTAAAGGATGAATGTGTGGGTCTGCCCTAGCAGGGTGCATGTTCATCGTGTTTGCTTTGGGTCGGACTTAACAAGGAGATCTAGATGGGATCTAGTACCTTGAGACATGGAGATGATCATGGCAAGGAGTTGCATATGACATCTTATGAAGAGTTGCATATGATGCAATTGGCAAGAGTTGCCTACCTGAGAGATCTATGTTGTGGGTGACAGCCCTAGCTGGTCCATGACTTAGAGGATTTCAGGATCTTGCCCACTAGAAGGTTGTACGCTGCAATCTTCCGAATTGATGGTGAGGGCTATCAATTTGAAGTAAAATAGTGGGAGCGATAATTAATTAAAGGCCTAATTTTATCGTCAACTTTTCAAATCAATCAAACAAGTCAAAAGAGTTTTGGACTGAAATTGCATATATTTCCTTTTGTTAAAATAAATTGTTAATCAACAATAATCACTTTATTTGCGATCGGTCTTTGAGACCAACAAATTAAATGGGAATAATTCCACGATTGGTTAGTATGATGAGAAGTGTTCTCAATCAAAGAGAAAACTCCAAGTCCTAGTTATACCAGAACCAGATGAACTCAATCCCACCACATCAATGGGTGAAAGTATGCTTATGGAAGCATATCGAGGAAGACATTGATGAGGAGTGCTTGATGTTGTGTTCTCTGAACTATGAGTTGCAGAGACAACATGAGACATATGATGTCTCTAAGACATTGTCCTAGTATGTCATGACAGAAGGAGATCCAGTAAGGTATTCACACACTCAATGTGATTGGGTATGTGGAAAACCTAACTAAGAAGGATTCCCTCTGAGCCAAGAGTTGGCTATTGGTATGATACATCAAATGTTGTGAGAGTCATACAATTCATGATAAACTACAACATGAACAACTTTGACAAGCATTGACAGAGTTGTTGGACATGTTGAGGACATGTTGAGGCAAGTATGAAGAAAGACTAACCCTAATCTTTGACGAGATCAATGATAGGTCATTCTTAAGGGCAAGGATAAGGGCAAAGCAAAGAAGTGTTCTGATGCTAGCCAGCAATCCAAGCCGTCTTCAGCCTCAAGGAACATGGGGAAAGGGTGTATGAGGGATTGCCCTCTATATCTAGAAGAACAAAAAAAGATGAAGGAGGGGATGCAGATCTCCACCTAAGGTATCATGAAATGAACCGCTTCTTTATCTGAGGTATATGATACCAAGATATGGATATGTCATATATGATATGCAAGATCCGCAAAGAAGTGATGGACTTTGTGAAAGGACCAGGAAAGAATTACCCATCATTGGAGAAAGTGTTGCTGCCATGGAAAAGGAGTACCTTTCAGTTTATTTCAGCCTAAAGGGCACGAAATAGAGTTGAGAACTGTTATTTCATATATTTCCAATAGATAGAAACACTTTATTTTTGCATATTGTATGACAATGATGGCAATTAATAAAGTTGATGTTTCAATCTTAAAGATATGATCTTTGTGGCAATGCCTTGCTTATCTTGTGATACATGGTATGCATAAGATAAAATGATACCTAAAGTTATTGATAACTCAAACAATCAAATTAGCATCAATCATGAGAAATTCATTTCTAGTTTCCATATGATGGATAAATCTAGACTCTTTTGGTTAGAGAACCAGTAAGAGACATGAATATCTTAGACATGATTAATCAATCTTCACTAATGGTAGTGGGAGAATGATTGTCCTATTAGGTATAATACATGTGATGTATTTACATACCTATTGGAGTAAATGCTAATACGTCAAATGGTGTTTAGAGAAATACCAATATGAATATCTTGAAGTGTTCAAGATTATCATAGATGAAGTACAAATTTGGTAAAGTGTTAATTCTTGATGAGATCAATGAATGAAATACTTGGACCAAATGTTTGAGATCCTTATGAGTGATTATGATAGTGTATCATAGTGAACTCATTATTAAGGCATGGTGATGTCTAAATCAAGAAGGAATCATACTCTAAAGAGTTAGAGAATGATTATCAAATAACTGAATTCTTCTTAAATAAAAGAATACCCGACACTAATAAAAGGAATTAAGAATCACAAGGGTTGTGAGTTCTTATATCCTTAACAGATACACCTCAATTATCTATGTGATGAGTTGGTCATGTGATGAGTCAACTATCTAGATGAATATGAGGAACCGAATTTTGAGTTATGGTTTATGACCATTACATCCTAAATGACATCCATGTGAACCATAAGGTATGACCTTGATGGTAGCACTCATTGGATGAAATACATAAGTGCAAATGAATCTTAAGTGTTAAGATACATGGATAACATTTTGAGAAGGATGATGCTTGTTGATTGGAACTTAATGACTAAGACATTTGGCATATGGATACTAAAACATCATTCCTATGAGGAATAAAACAAGGATGTGTACGTGACACAACCTATAAGGTTTATGAATCCAATAATGCAAATGAACTATAAGTTACAATGGACCAATCAATATGATTGATTGAGTACAAGCAACTCAGAATTGGATCTTTACTTTGATGATATAGTCAAAGGGTTTGACTGATATGTCAAAGATAAAGAAGGGATCTGTGATTTAGTGGGAGTGTATTCACATTCCACATGTTGATGTGAAATGGAAATGTTCTAAATGGAAATCCAAAAGTGGAAATTATCTTTAAGGAAGATAGAGATGTTTCCTATGTGATAGGAATAGAGATCTATAGAGATAGTTCTCGAAAAACCTCTTGACCTGAAAAGAGAGAGCATACATTGGCAATCTGTACTGAAGTGTTCAGTATGCACAGATTCAGTGGGAGAAAACTTGTCCATGCTACATGGAGTTAGTATCCCAAGGCCAAGTGTCCAATTCTTATAAAGAATGGGAACACTAAGAATAGATATGGATCTATCATGTATGTAATCATCCCATTGTCTTGCATGTATGGACATGACAAGAACAAAATGCATTCATCATCTTGTATGTATGACATGACAATTTGATGTGCTCATCCTGTTAACTCGTATGTGGGACATGGTGAGTGGATGTCTGTCTACTTCCAGTAAGGGTTACTGGTATACCATGAGAACTTGATAAGTACTTGTGAAGTACTAGTTCTATGGAAATAAGGAAGAGTTCAATGTAAAGAGTTACATTGATGCGAACTTCCGAAAGGACAGAAAATTAATCGCAAAATATACATAGGATGTATAAAAGAGAAAGTTTGTTGATAATTGGAAATGTTCCAATAAAACCATTTAAAAGGAAATGCCAAGTATCTATGTGTTAGAGAACAGCAGTAGATACTATATGGATATGGAAGTTCATGAGATGAACTTATAGATATTCCGCTCATTGATGACAAGTCGGGAATCCTTGATCATACAATGTGGCTAAAGGTTAGCAAAGGAATACTAGATCGCATATTACGACAACTCCATCTCATACGTGTGACGTACAGCGAAGAGATGTGAGACATGCAATTTATACTGACTTTGGCAAGGTGTTGCCATTACTCACTATGTTTTCACTAAGAGCACAGTAACATGTGGGACATGTTTGAGGATCACTATGAATATGATTCAAGGGTGATTGGCTCACAGTGCGAGTGGGAGTCTGTTGGTATGTATGCCCTGAGAGCCAATCATGGGATGATTGGTGGGATACATTGAGATTGATTTGATAAACATCAAAGGCAAGCTTCCAATTCTTTCTGGTTCAGTCATATGAGATAGTGATAGAATAGATTGAATGTCTAGAGAATGACAGTACTCAATGACGTATGCTTTCAGGTTAAGGACCTGAACGATGAGATCATATGGATGCTAAGAGTTTGTACATTCTTGTTATGTCCCTAGTCAGATATCATTGTGGAAGGTAGATAGACAACAATGACACACAAGACTAGATTGTGGTGTTGGTTGATGACAAAATCTCATTAGTCATGATATAGAGATATCAAACCAAACACATAGGTACTTGTTAGAGAACAAGTGTACCGGACAGACCCACCGTGAGTTTGACACATGGAACCATGACATGGTAGTCACAGTCAGTACTCACAGTGATGGTATTGAGTGTGATTCTTAGACCTGAAATCACTGCACTCAACACATGTCGTTGGGCACACTTTGACATCATCAAACGCAATCTTGAAACATGGGTTGTTATAAAGGTGATGATTGGGTGGCTTTGACACATGGGGCTTTTGAGGGGTGAGTGATAGATATGGGATTTGTCCCTCCTGAGGGAGTTTGATATCCATGGCCACTTGATGAGTAGGATTGAGATAGGCATGCGCACGCATGTGTCAATCAGTATGTGATATTGATGTCATACATATCTCGTTCAATCTACTCTGAGATCAAGAATGTGAATGAACGTTGACAGGATGACTGTTCCATGCCTCGAGTTCATTTGGGATATCAGTGACAAAGGAATTATACACTTGTTGTAACACCATTCACAGATTGTAGGATTGAAAGTTGTTCTCCAACTTTCTACTTTCACTTGGGTAGCACTGATGTGTGACTAGGCACCGCTCTTTGCTTATGAAGTCATAAGTGTTATGGACTTTCACTGCCAACATGAAATGGACATGCAGGGTCACACACATAGGATTTAACCTGGAAGAGGAGTTTTATCCACAAGCAATGTTTAGATTGATTACTAAATGAGTTTAGTAGTTCAATTAAACACTCAATCAATTGATAGCTCAATATCATATTGTTCAAGGTGTTGGACATATTGATTGGAGTATCGGATTGATTGAAATCGCATTTGACTTATTCTGCACAACCTGTACTCCCAACCGATCGGTTCAAGTGTTGAATCGGTCGGCTGAGGTTGCTGAACCGGTCGACTCAAGTGTTGAGTGGATCGGCTCATGGTCAGAGTGAAACGATCGGTTCAAGTGTTGAAACGATCGGTTCAACTGGTGCAACTGAGCAAGTTGGGAAAGTCAGGTCGGTGAGAATTTTCCTTGCATTTCACTTGTCCAATTTGATTGGAACAAGGATTGGTATTTGATACCAATTAGAAACAAAAGAAGGAAAGTCAATCGGGAACTGATCAGGTTCATGAACCGACCGGTTCAGAAGTGAACCGATCGGCTCATGGGTCCCAACTGATCGGTTGGTGTTCCAACCGACCGGTTCAGGTCCCCAACCGACCGGTTCAGGTCCCCAACCGACTGGTTCACTTATGAACTGATCGGTTCAGGTTGCGAGTTGATTGCTTTTGTGGAAAATCTCAAACCCTTCTACTCCTGCTTTTAGTCCCGCATTGCCCGGGATGGAGAACCCTGTCCCATGACCCTCCTATATATAGGGGTATTGGGGGCTTCTCAAAGTACAACTCAGTGCAACCAGTTGCTCTGCAAAGTTGTCCTTCTCTCTAGTTTTGGTAACTGAGAGAGAGCCCGAGCACGTGCTTCCCGCAAAGGGAGGTGCAGCAAGGGAAAGATAACTGTAGTTGCAACTGGAGGCAGGAGAGTGTGTTGGCGACTAGTACGTCAACAGGAGGGTGCGACTCCTTCCACTTCCTTGTGGGACAAGGAGTGTGGAGTTCCAGGTGGTTCGTGTGGACTACTTCAGAGACGGGAGGTTTCTGCCGCTCAGGAGGACAACTGTCAACCCCGACAGTCCCGGTGAGAGGAGGAGTCGTCAGTCCCGGTGCGACCAGGAGCTGCACAGACACCATCCAAGACCGGAGTTGAAGACCGCGCAAGGTGCGAGGTATTGTCACCGAGCAAGCCTCGAGACAAGGTATGATTCCACAAACCATCCTTTCCTATTATATAGACGTTGACGCGTTTCCTCGTGCTGGGTTTGGAGGAGAAATTTTTTGTTTCCACTGCCTTCTCTGCCTCCCCTAAAACCCAACATACATAACATATTAATTTCATGGAGATACCATAGAACTTTGATCAATACAAAGTTCTTCCACACAGGGTTATCATAGAATCAGTCACACAGGACCCATACTCCACTGTCCTTTTCATTATTGACGATAAAGTCAACTTTGTGTCTGATAACTCAGGTGTCAAACTCAGGTGTCAAAAAACATTATTCATCCCTTATTTAACTCAGGTGTCAAACCCAAATGATTTGTTACCTTTCACAACTTACAACTTTTCATGACAAGATTCTTTATTCTAGGGATTCTTTGATACTCCTCATTTAGTTTAGCATTTCATTGTCGAGAAAAGACCAGAGTTATGTTTTATCACTTTCGAGAAATGACTAGAGTTATGTTTTATCACCCTCAGTTCATCACTGAACATTGTTACTTCTCATCAGGTAACTGTTACCTCTAGGTCCTCAGACCAAGGTATACATTATACTAAACATCTTCTTTTGTTTATAAATTGATTTATGATTAACTCATATCCCTTCGTATATCAATTAGGATGTGGTAGAAATATTTGTGCCACATCTCCTACTTCATTAGGCTCTTTAGATTGTCTCAAAATGACTACTTGATTGGAGTAACTAGAAGATAGAAATCTAAGAGTGACATACTTACCTTGCCTTCAATAAATGAATACCTATCCAGGGTATTCAAGAACTAAAATTAGGTAGTATGCATTTGTTTTATATTATGTTTCATCTCTTAAAAAATTTAATACTTAATATCTCAAATTTTGTTTAGGTTTTTCTTTTACATCTCTTCCCTTCATTCATAAAGAGAGAGATTTCAAAACATATAAGAGAATATTGGACTGAATACAAGTTCTCATCCTTCTTATCTCTTCCTTATGTCCTCATAGGACTAATTAAAGGAATATCAACAACAAATACCTTTTTATAATTATTAGATAAAATATAGAGAAGACATATCAGAATGAGAAAGCTCTATCTGATTGTCACCCCTCACAGTCATCTACCACTTTAGGTTGACTCAAACATAGAGTCAATCTGTGTCATATTGTTACATTTGCCTCTCTTTTTTACGTTATTGGGTTGTAACTTTCATAAGCCCTGCTGAGTCTACCTCGGTTGTTGGGTCATATCCTCCCTTCTTTTTAAAGAAAAGAATTTAGTATGTTCAACATGTACACATCTATAACATGTCTTGTCCTCGTACCATGGTCTTATCGACCTTATCATCGATGTAGAGACTAAGCTATGGGTCTTTACAGGTGGAAAGTTAGGACCTTTGCCTTTACTTAGTGACTACTGCCCTGGTACACTAGGCATTTATTGCACTGGTGACACTGAAAACTTTGGCTTTTTAGAACAACTAGGAAAATGTCTCTAGAATTGTAGAGACCTTTCCTTAATTCTCAACTTATTACCCCTCCTTGGGCACTGCCATCACAGATATACTATCTGTCTAAACTTATGGCAGAGTCTAATTTCTTGCCATAAGTTAATCTTTCCCACATTTTCCACTATTCCAACATGACTATGTCATTCTGGAACCCTTTCAAAGCCCAAAGTTTCCATATTGAGGACAGGTCACTTAGGTTGTAATGCTAGTATCCAGTCTACTATATGTATCACTATTTTCCTAACCTGCCCAACAAGTGCATAAACATAGGATTCTCTATCTTGATCGGGTCAATATGGGAATTCTCAGCCACTTATTCTTCTCTTATCTGATCCCTTGCACCCTCTCTTAGTGCAACAACATTGCTCTTAGCAACGTGTTGCTTGTGTTATCCAGTCATTTTTAAACTTCACCCTTTCTACTACATAAACAAAAGTCATTATAGGGTGTACTGGAGGACACTAGAATAGACTCAACACCTTAGTCCTATGTCTCTATAGACTCAGCAAACCTTAAGCTCTGATACCAAAATTGTAATGACCGACAAACAGATCGTTACTAATTAAGCGGAATTAAACATAAATAGCATATTAACAAAAAACACTAAAAATTAAAACCATTTTACAAAGAGATCCATTTCTAGGAAAACTTTTTATGGAAGAACTAAAACCTTATATACATCAATGTACACATGGTACATACACTTTACCATCTCTTCTCGAGGATAACATATAATAGTTTCTTTGTCAACACATATACTAAAGCAGCATAAAACCTCAAGACACATTAGCCAAAACCTCATATTGTTCATAAAACAAGCACGTACTAAATCCGAGGACCTGAGAGTACAAAGACGACATATAAGATTTCTATCTACAAGACACAATAGACAGTACACTCGACCTGAGCTGTCACTATTGTCCATGTTGTTGCTGATGTACCTCTGCAGTATGGTATCTACCTCCTCGTCTGCGTCCGCCTAAAAATGTTGGTGACCAATAGGGTGAGACCCATGATTCAGTGAGAGATATAACTCTCAGCCAACAATGTTATTATCATAGTTAAATAATATTAAACTAAGCAGAGGATAAGCAGTTTGGAATATTCTCATCTCTTAAAGCATTGCAACTATCTATGATAGAGCAGTAAATCATCTATTCTCTTTATAAGGAATATGAAGAACATGTATATCATTTACCCATCATATTATATCAACATCTCAAGTGTAACATGTGATACTCATCATCATGGTATGACATCCATGAATCATTCTCATCTTTTATCTGTTGGCCTTATCCAATCTGCTAGCCAGATATTGAATTATACCAAACATTGGACTATGCCAACTCCAGTGCAACTATTCCAGGTATTGGACTATACCAATTCTGATTTCACAGCCAGGCATTGGACTCTACCAATCATGATTCTACAGCCAGGAATTGAACTCTATCAATCCTAATTTCACAGCCAGGCATTGGACTCTACCAATCTTGATTTCATAGCCAGGCATTGGACTCTACCAATCCTGATTTCACAGCCAGACATTGGACTCTACTAATCGTGATTTCACAGCCTGGCATTAGACTCTACCAATCCTAATTTCACAGCTAGGTATTGTACTCTACCAATCATGATTTCACATTCGTTGTGGGATATCAATCCCTTAAATTCATCCTTGATTATCACATCCTTTTACTAGGCATTATACCCTGGGGCAAGCCCTCATATCTATTCACATTCTTTATGTAATACAAGTGTTCCTCTTATCTCCTTTAAGCATATTCAAAACACTATAGACCTCATTTGGCTATTATCATAAAGCATGTATGATCAAGATTTCATTATTATTATTGTATCCATTTATTATTATTATTATATTACTAAGTTTCCATTTACTAGTTTATTTTGAACATTATCATTCCTTACATGAGAATTTTATAAACATCTTGTTACCTTTCACTAGGCAACAACTACTCTCATGGCTCACAAGGCCCATTACACATCTTGTCACCTCTTACTAGGCAACAACTAACCACATGGCTCACAAGGCCATTAAACATCTTGTCACCTCTTGCTAGGTAACAACTAACCACATGGCTCACAAGGCCATTACATCTCAATGTACCAATTGACATAACACACTTCATGTATTACTTATCCAAGTATATTGGATTTGAGGTGCATCAAGGTGTATCAACCTTAAGGTGTTGGATGTGATATCTATCATGTGTTGATGTATCACTTCCCTTATCACTTTTAACTTACTTAAGTTCATCAACTTATCTTATATTAGGGTATTTCCCCTCCTAATGCTTTATGCACTAACCTATCACATTTATCATGTAGTGTATAGGACATAAGTCAGACATTTGAATTACCCAACTATCTTCAATTGATATGGACTCATATCAGGTTGAGGCATTGTTGATATAAGGTTGTCCATTATCAACCACTTTAGGTGTTTCACCTATCAAGGTATTAGCCACTATTTCATCATTAGGGTTAGGGTTTCCCTTTCTTCTCGATTAGGGTTTCACATACATACCATTACCCTATATTAGGGTTAGGGTTTCCCTTTCTTCTCGATTAGGGTTTCACATACATACCATTACCCTATATTAGGATTAGTGTTCCCCTTTCTTATCGATTAGGGTTTCAAGATTACATTATCAAGGATCAAACCCTAATCCATACCCTACACATATTAGAAGTACTAATATATGCTCATTACATGTTTATTACACAAGTATGAGTTTCTCTCATCCTCTCTAGGATGTTGATTACTCCATACTTTATTAAGTTGGCTCGACCTTTCCTTCAAGGTTCATTAGTCTACTTAATCATTATTCATTAAACTCCATACTTATTAGTGTATGACTTGATATAAAACACTTCATGTGTTGCTCCATCAAGTACATTGCATTTAAGGTTCTTCCACACCAAATCGGTTTTGAGGTGTATGTGTGCTTAACCCAATATCACTTTTGAGGTGTATGTGTGCTTCACACCATATCGGGCAGAGAGGTGTGTGCTTGTATGCTTCACACCATATCGGGCAGAGAGGTGTGTGCTTGTATGCTTCACATCATATCGGGCAGAGAGGTGTGTGCTTGTATGCTTCACATCATATCGGGCAGAGAGGTGTGTGCTTGTATGCTTCACACCATATCGGGCAGAGAGGTGTGTTCTTGTATGCTTCACACCATATCGGGCAGAGAGGTGTGTGCTTGTATGCTTCACACCATATCGGGCAGAGAGGTGTGTGCTTGTATGCTTCACATCATATCGGGCAGAGAGGTGTGTGCTTGTATGCTTCACATCATATCGGGTAGAGAGGTGTGTGCTTGTATGCTTCACACCATATCGGGCAGAGAGGTGTGTTCTTGTATGCTTCACACCATATCGGGCAGACAGGTGCATGTTTGCTTACTTCTACCCAATATCAGATTGAAGGTGCTTGTGTATACTTGTGCCCGATATCACTTTTGAGGTGTTTTCTTGACCTCATATCGTGCAAGAGGTGTATACTACACCACCATATCGTGCAAGAAGGTAAACAATCATATCCCTATTGTTTTAGTGAAGTAGGTGCATCATCATATCATGTTAGAGGTGCTTGCACCCGATATCACTTTTATAAGGTGTTACCATCATCTTCAAGCTCTAGACCTTTATTGTGACTATTATAATTTAAGGAAAAAGGTCTAAGAAACTACTAGAACTCATAATTTCATCAACTATTCAGGAAATTTCGAAATTAAAAGTAATTCATTAACTATAGCAATTTAGGTGATGAATAATAACATGGTTGAGTTCAAGTTATATAACCCGCCTTAAGAACAACTTCAAAGCTCCAAGATTCAAATCTACACGTTCCTAAGGTTGAATATGAATTATAAAAAGTCCAAGGCTCGTTCAAAACTCCTTCATATACAAGGAATCACCATGGATAAGCAATTGGTGAAGAAGAAAAGAAAAGAAGATCAAAATCCTAAAATCATGTTTCAATCCAAGGTTGAAGATGATCATGGCCTCACATTAGGGTTAATATTTGATCTCCTTATTACTATAGCACCTTTTCATGATACCTCACAACCCTTTCACGATATTCTACCACTTGTGGCCGATATCCCCCTCACTTGGGGCCAAAAACACTTCACTATGGACAATATCACCCTTCTTGGCCGATATCACCCTACTTGGGCGATATGATCTTGCCATGGACGATACCCAAGGCCCATTCATGATACCACATCACTTCTTCACAATGAAAGAGCTATATGCATGATACCTTAGGGTAGGAGGGTGGTAAGGGTCTAAACATTTCTCTAAGGGGTGAAACTAGGGGTATATATACTTGTTGTTCATGAAGGAATGTAAAAATGAGGGGTCATTAATTTGAGCTAGGAGGTGCCACGTGTCCATGAATGGATGACACATGTACATGCATGCATAAACATTTATCTTGACATGAAAAACAGTTGAGGGTGATCTAGGGATAAGGATTCGTCCATTACATATCCCTTTGATTAAAATATATCAATTAATTCATCACTTTATTCACAACCCGTCACAACTTTACTAAGGGAGTTATAACCCGACACAACTCACCTCCTTGATGTGATTTTCACGATATGGGATATGCCAAGAGTCTACAAAACGATATGGAGCTTTTTCTATGGATCCTTGGCCGATAGGCACTCATATATAAGCTTTTCAACTTGATACATCTCAAGTTAAGCTTTCATATTCAACCCATTTCTTGGTCATTTTATCACCAAGATTAGCATCACTCATAATTGATTCAAAAATGGTGTATCCTCATTTTTATATTCTCTAAATGATACTAGGAGGGAGTAGGAACACTCTAGAGGTGGTAATTTTCATATCAACCCCACATTTTGGGTAAATTACAATTTGTACTAAGATTGGTGCATAAGGTACCATCATTGTTCAAACAAGTTCAAACTTGGCAATTAGGCTTTCCACAAGCCACCACTTAGCATCATCCTCTATATTATGATGCTAAAACACATGGGGTACATTGAACATGTGAAATTTTGCATTATAGCTCCTCAATTTGGGTAAATTTCACTTTGGTCCAAAGCAAAGGAAACTTTTTAAAACAACATTCACTTGGGACAAAACTTGAAACATGAGTGTGTCACATGATAACAAAACACCTTAGAGGATTATATTAAAGTTCTAAGCAACTTTATTAGACAAAACAAATTGGTTTACTTCATAAGGTCAGGGTCGTTACAACATGTGTTAGAATCATGCCTAACTAACCAATCCACATTACCACTCATGAGTGAAATCAAAGCTATCCTATACGACATTCATGTGTGCAAAGATCGGTGTTGGGAAAATTTCTATATTTTCTCATGCTCCAAGGAGGTAATAGCCCACCTCATGAAAACCAAACCCTTACAACAATTCCTTGCTAGGGAGGCTAGGAATATGCTTGGCTGCCCACTGTTAGGGTTGATCCATCATGTCCCTCACAACCACAATGTAGCAGTTGATAGCTTAGCTAAACAAGCTCTACACTCCAACGGCTCCTTCAGTTTTACCTCCTATATACCCCACTAGTTTAACCCAGTAAACCATATGGATATCCAACTTTTTTATCCACAATAGAGTGTAGAATGAATAAAAATTAGATCTATATGTTGCAACAAAAAAAAGAATATACCCTTTCCAAGGATTTTATTGAATAAAAAGAGCACCTTTGAAATTACCATGTAAAGATGGTAATGTGTATTTCTTGTACACATGAGAGAAATGGGTAAAGGAAATGTGAAAGGAGGAGTTCAATGTGAATCAGGAACCCTTCCATATTAGTAGATTTCAACTCAAAGTTATCTCCCTCACCCATGAATATACAAGGAAGGGGACTCTACTTTCCATTAGTCTTTTCCCACCCCGTAGTCCAAAACGGGAGACAGTCCAAACCTGCCACCTATGCCTATCCTTCCCCATAACCCTAAAGGTCCACCTCCTATCTAAAAGGACATGGGAGGGATCCTTGCCACCAAGAAGAGTATAATAGAGTTCTTCATACCTCTTCAGGACACTGATAGCCCCAGACCTTAAAGTCTGGGTGCTATAAGCAACGGGTGAAAGTCCCCACAGAACCTTGACTCCTTCCCACACCTTCTTGTCTACTTCCCCATTGCACAACGCCATGAAGGAGATCTCTCCTCCTGCCATAGTTTATCTAGGGTATATAGGCATCTTACAAAGTTTTTATGGAAGACTATTGGGCCACTTTAAGCCATCTTCATGGGAAGATGCCATGTAGTAGGCTCATATCTCTACCACCTATAGCGACAACTCTCCTAGGAGCCCACATTGGGTTCTCTTCAGCAATGCTAGGATGACCCTGCATTGGGGGCATTGCACCTGGACTAGGTAGAGGTCTCTCCTAGGACATAGACTTTTCCTACATCTCTAGCAAACCCAGCATCACAACAAAGCCCATGTGGGAAGCACTCGGCAGACCAGTGTGGGGCGTGGTATGGAGAAAGAGGGAGGGAGGGAGACAAAGACCTTCCTTGGGACCGCTATGACGGTTGAATAATGGAGGAAGAGGGTGGAGGCTTGGGAGTGGGAGTCAAAGGGGAAGTTCAGTAGTGTGGTGGAGAGGGGACTTGGTAGTTGACACCCTTAGCCACGTTAAGATGTTGAGGGCAGTGCCTGACTACAGAGGTCCACAGTGTGTCGCACAGATGTGTGACCGAGCCTCCCTTCAGTGGGAGTATCCCTACACGAGGTAGAGGGTCTGACCCTAGCAGCCGACATCACCACTCCAAGGCGGGCTTTGGGGTTGAGCGTCGGCAGAGGCACGGGGACCTGTGACCCGCAAGAGCGTCATCCCGAAGGGGGCCAAGGACTGAGGGTTTAACAAAGGACGGTCGGGTTGGATCGGTCAGTTCAATCCTGACCCTGGTGTGGTGGGTTGTTGGTCACTCAACTAGGTGGTGATGGACCTTGCCAATGGAGAAGCGCCATGTGGCCCAGATCCAAGGTAAATATGTTATTTTTGCTTAATTCGTAGTAAATTCTACGGCTATCGAAATATAGAAAAAATGTATATCAAATTACTCAGAAACATAAGAGGAATCCAAAGAAAATGTAATTAGAGTCTATATATGCTTCTTGTTCCAAAAATATAGACAATAAATGTGTGATGTGTCTATATAAAGGAAAGACCTAGATTCCTATAAATTAATGTTTAACTAAGTAGATTCATTTATGTTGAGATAATACTTGATCTTGTTAAGTATAATGAAGAAATCCTTAATAATGATGAATAATTGATGATTCTAGATTAATAATCTTATACATGCAGATTTAGGATTTTGAAATCAATGTGAATATCTTAGTATGATCTTAATGCTAGTAATATTATCTAGGTATCATGGATAACCTAATATGCTCAAGATGGTGAATAGGATTTCATGTAATATACCTAACTAAATGTTGTAATATTAGAAACCATGATATGATGGAATTAGGGTTTGTAACCCTAATCCCTAGTCCAAACATGAGATAAGCCTAAACCCTAGTTTAGGAGTGGGACTAGATTTGATTAATGTGATGTGAATGCATAGTGACACATATGCAGTATGTATATTTAGATTGAATACTTTGTTGCTTGGAAGTTTGGATGCATTCTTGAAGTACATGATATATCCTACATGGTGTTTGTAATGGCATAAGGTACGTGGTTACACTTATAAATACATGTATCGAATTTTAAATTTGTCGAGATTTCTCAATGAGATTCAACAAATGATAAACTACTTGTTAGCTTATTTACTTCTTACAAATTATAAAGTCCCTATGAGTATCTTGTAAAGTAAATAACAATATTCTGAACCCTGGGTTAGATTGATCTTAAGGGTAATTCACACGAGCCCTGGAGGGACATTGATTACACCTGAGGTAGTAGACCAGATATGGGTTAGAATACAAAAAACAAGTTTATGTTCTTATGTGCAAGATAAAGATGTTTGATTATATGTGTACTTGTGATTATTGGTTGAACCCACATATCAGTATAGAAATATAATGACTGCGTATTTGTTTATTGGCATTTTAGGTATCAGGTATACTTGATTCATGGACATGAGGTTATAGGATAAAAATGTTGAAGACTAAAGTTATTCGTGAAGGTTTAGTCTTAGTGGTATATCTTCACACATGTACAATTTATTCTTTCTAAAATTTACATAACTCCTTAGAGGATCTTTTTATACAAACATGACAGTATTTGTTCATTAATGGAAATTGTTTACTATTCTGTATTATTTCTTGAATTTGATCCTGAATTTATGAATTAATGGAAATTGGTTACTATGCAAACATGTTAGTATTTATTCATTAATGGAAATTGTATTATAAGTGACTTTAAGGTCTTTTAGACACTCAAAGTGTGGGTCGTTACACTAAACGTGGCAGTACACAATTCAATATTGCCTTTTATTTGTTCTTTGTTTTTTGTTCTTGTTCTTCCTTCTGATTTTGATGTTTTGGATTGTCGAATGGTTTGCAAATTTCTCTTGTTAATGATGATGAGGGTAGATAGGTTTTATAAAATTGTCTTATACCCTCATTTCCTCCATCGACAAATGGTTTGGTTGAAGTTGTTAATTATATGTTCTCCTCTAGAAACCAACTTGGTTTGAAGTAATGAGAGGAGTTGATGCCTATTCTAGAAGCTCCTTTCTTCTTCCTTTTCCAGCTCTGTGCTCTGTCACCCTACTCCCAAGTCCCAACACCCTCAATCAACCAACACTACCTTTTAGTTCATTGCTGGCCTTTCATCACTTTACTGATGACACACAAAAAAAACTAGTTTCTTGCATCTCATCTTTCCCGCCACTGGTAACCCTGCAGTAAGTTAGGGTAGCAGCAAGCTACATGGGTCAGTAGATCTGGCGGTGTTTTTCAAATCTCTATAAAGGGTGAGGAAAAGAAGACTCTATATGTTCCTCCCTTTATCCCATGCACCACCATGGCATGGACGCTGGTGCTGCTGCTGCCTGATCCGATCGACCCGACATGAGAGGGCTTCATAAGCATTAATGTGTCCTCCACTCCATCCACTATCATTGCAATACCACCACTAGCCTCACTGCCACCATCATTGCCCAAGTTGCAGTGAGTACTTTTTGGGTTCCAGCCCTGAACAGACAAGGCCACTGTTGTCATCTCTTACCTACCACCTATGGCTCTCTGAACAGTGGAGGACACAGACAATTATGTAGGAAACCTATCACGATCCAGTAGTGACGGTGCCTTTATGTGCATCAGCTATTGAATGATGAAATCCAATGGGCTCGTCGACCGGATCTAGGTCTGGAGGATCGACTGAGAGGGGCTCCCAGAGCGCACGAAGAAGACAATGATGGAAGCAACTATGGAATCTGAGCTCGGGATAAGGATGACAGTTGTAACTCAACAACCTCGACGTTGTTGTCTGCTCTAAAATTAGAAAAGTTGGTCAACTGCATTTTCTCAAGCTTGGCAGGGTGGAAGTGAAACCATCACCAAGATCTCTCATGGTGTCCCTTCCTTGCTCCCCACCACATGATGTTCCATTATGATGTATTCATCTATCATCGCCGTATGGCCAATCATCGGTGTCAACCCTAGGGTTGCGCTCATCATCGTCATCCATGGGACTGATGTATCTGTTGAAGATGTATGAGGACTGTAGTCCCCAGAGTAGGTTCAAGAAGGAACCGCTATTAGGCATTGTCATCGGGGCAGTTATGGGATGTGGAAAAGGGGGGCCCAAATCTTCTTTATCCAACCTTTGTGCCCACTTTTGTACCTACATGATCTGATTCATACATTTGTGGGCCCAATAGCAAAGTATATGGCCTGGATGTGTTGGGCACATTTTCCCAGAGACAGAGGATTTCAACCTGAAAAAGGGTGTAAGTCCGGTTATGATGTATCACGACCCTATCCAATAATATCTTTTGAATCAAAGAAAATTCAAAATGGGCCTATTTTAAAAAGGTGTTTCACATATCAGACGTATGGTTACCTTGGCATTAAGTTTGGATCACTTTCTTTATAAGAAACTTATGAGTCATAAATAGTTTGGAACGTATTAAATATATGTCCTTTGTATTTTTTTATAGTGGGGAGTTTCACCCCTTCCAAGATATCAGGAGAGAGAGAGAATAGATAATAACTAACACCAAAGGCTTTTAATCATTTCTTGTAGTGCCCCAATGGGATATGTTGAGATTTGATCTCTCAATCTGCTTCACAAATAGTAGGCTTGACCAGCTGAGCTAGCTGGCAAGTGCTTTGTCCATAGTATGAAGGTTGGCCCATACAACTACATAAAGACCATGCAAATATAAAAAGTACAAGTTTCAATGGGAATCTCGTATTCGCTGTGTAGATTTTTTTTTTATAATGAGGAACCCCTCCCGGGATCGGTGCCTATTGGACCCCACCCAGCTTAGGGTAAACCCCAGAACTAGCCACGTACATGGCAGCATCGCGGCGCGCTCAATAACGTGGGGTTGTGTAGATTTTGTAATAGCATTTCTTATAATTGCATTGTCTTTACAAATATATTTTTGAAAGAATATATGTCAAATTAATAATGGTCCCACATAATCATGTAAGGATGCATGTTGGTGGAACTAGACCCAATGTACTAGGTGAGGTTGGAACTATGACAATCATCCTCGATTTATGTGTCCCAATGAGATGCAATAATTTGAAAAAATAATAAATAAAAATATAAAGATAGATTTGTACCTTTTTCACTATATAGAAAACTCAAACAACTTATTGTTCACATATATATAGCAACTCCTCAACACGGAAGCATATATATAGTTGTTCTTTTTTTCTTTGTCAATGAACGGTGCTCTTTGAGAACTAGACAATGATGGTGTGTAACAAGTTATATCTTTATTTTTTATATATTTTATATCTTTTTTTGGATACTGGTTTAACCAGTTACATCAGAGAGTTTCTTCAAAGAAAGACTGGAAGGACTTAAGGTCAGCTAGATAGATATGAAGAGCATGGGATGGGCATCACTCCACATCATGGGTGATGATGGTTGCTTCAGATAGAACTTAGCTAAGGCGTCAGTCAGTTTGTTTTGACTCCTTCTTTGGTATATTACCTTCTGGATTGTAGAATTCCGTAAGGCATCGATGAGCTTGCAGGTGAGTAGGAAGTACTTGTCTGGAGGCTTCTTTGACTTAGTGGACCATTGCACCGCATTCCATGAGTCAGAGATGATGAAACTGTCAGAGAGTCTATTGAGAGTAGCCAACTTTACGCCCAATAGGATGGATTTCAGCTCCCCTTCAATAGCGTCTGTGTCGGGGGTGAGATATGCACACCCTTTTAGCCACTGACCTTGACCATTTCTGGCGATGGCACAGGAACTTACGGTCTTTGTTTTGCTTGATAGTGTTGCATCCACATGTATGATAGTAGCTGAGGGGTGTATCACCATCGGAGAGGGTGACCCCTACCTTCGGAGGTATTGGAATCAGGCGTTAGGGAGGATGAAAGAGCATGTATGATAGAAGAGGCATCAGCTAAGCATTGAATAGCAAGTACTCGAGGTGGGGTACGTCTATTCTCAAAGATATGGGAGTTATGATTCTTCCAAATCTTCCAGCAGGTCACTTCGAATTTGATATCCCAATCCAGAGACGTATGGATATCTCTGAGGTTTTATTCAAACCATTCATGGACATCCTGGTTCTGGAAGAAGTTGTGTGCCTCTGGTGGTAGGATCTTGGCCCAGGTCCTCTTCGCGTCAATGCAGTCTCTTATGGCGTGAAGGCAGTCCTCTTCTTCAGTAGTGCAGATGGGGTAGTTGGGATCATCTATTATATTCTTGTGGGTTCTCATATCATTTGTAAGGAGCTTGTTGTGTAGTAGGAGCCAGAGATGGAGCTTGAGACGATGTGGTATTCTCATGGCCCAGATGGCTTTAAACAGTGGTTGGTCCGCTTCGTCAGTCTAGGTGATGGTAGTATAGGCAGAGCTCGATGAGAAGGTGCCATGTGGAGTAAGTTTCCATATTTGTTTGTCTGTTCCATAGGAAATACTTGGAGTAGGCATGTTCAGAATGGATTGAATACTGTCATTGTCAAACCAGTAGTTGACAAAATCGGCGTCCCGGCTGCCATCCTCTCTGACCACACTGGAGAACTTAAGGTCGAGCAGGTCCTCAGGGATGGTTAGACCCGTCTTGGTTGTAGGCTTAAGGTTGTCTCCCAACCATTCATCCGACCAGACAAGAGTGTCAAGGCCAGAGATGGAAACACGTCTAGAGTTGTCAAGAAGGAAGGGTGTTAAGCTTTTAATACTTCGCCAGAGGTGAGATCCATTGGGGTTGGGGTGTCCCCTACTCAGGTATTTGCCAACCATGAGATCGACCCAGGGGATGTGTTGACGTTGAAGAAAGGTCCATGCCAGTTTCATTAAGAGGGAAATGTTGAAGTCCTTAGTGCGTTTGATGGCCAGTCCTCCCCGTGCCTTAGGCTTCATGACCTGCTTCCATGCCACGAGGTTGAGACGTTTGCTAGAGTTCCCATTCCAAATGAAGTTCCGGATATGTTGGTCGATCTTATCGCAGGTAGAAGACGGGAGTTGGATGGACTGCATGACATAGAACACTTGCGATTGCAATACCGAGTGGGCCAGGGTAGTCCTACCAGCAAGTGAAAGAAGCTTGTTCTTCCATTGATTGATTTGGTTGTGAATTTTCTCCGTAAGAGATAAGAACAACTCTTTATGTTTCCTTTTGTGAACGACTGGGACTCCGAGATGGCGCCCCAGATTACTTGTTTCTTGTATTCCTAGCTTCCTGTAGATCGTGTTCCTTAAGCTTCTTGGTGTATTGTGCGAGAAGAAC
Source organism: Alisma plantago-aquatica (assembly GCA_963693085.1). Lineage (NCBI taxonomy): Eukaryota > Viridiplantae > Streptophyta > Magnoliopsida > Alismatales > Alismataceae > Alisma > Alisma plantago-aquatica. The sequence continues at coordinate 754,212,453 of OY856413.1, forward strand.
AAGGTGGATTTTTCATGTGACAGAAACAAGCCAAATGCATCGCTGAATCTTCTGAGACAAGCCTTGACAGTCTTAGATTGAGAGGTAGAAGCTTCTCCAAAAATAATTATGTCATCCGCGAAACTTGCGTGTGTGATGGGGATTTTTGACTTAGAGATAATGATGGGTTTCCAGGAGTTATTGGCAACCTCTTGAGCGATCAATTGGCTAAGCCTCTCGAGGCAGAGGACGAAAATATATGGTGACAGCGGGTCACCTTGCTTCACTCCGCAGGAGGGCTTGAAGGAGCATGCCATTTCACTGTTCCAAAGGATAGTTGATTTCCAAAAGTGATGATTTGCATGATGATGTTGATAATAACCTCCGATAGATTTGTTTTGATGAGTGTGTCGTGGATGAAATGCCAATTCAATTTGTTGAAAGCCTTCACAAGATCAAGCTTCAAGGCCAACAATTTCTTCTTGCTCATTTTGGACTCCATTGTGTGAATAAGTTCCTGAACCAGACTTGTATTGTCACTGATCCTTCGCCCAGGGATGAAATCCAATTGATGAGGGGATATCTAGTCGTAGAGATATGGTTTGATTCTAGTGGCTATAACCTTGGAAAGAAGCTTTGAACAAACATTGTTAAGGGAAATTGGGCAGAACTGAGAACAATATTTTGGAGTATCCAGCTAGGGAATGAGGATGATAAGGGAGTCCAACCACCCGAGAGGCAAGGCTACACCTCTAAAGGGTTGTTGAATGAACTGACATAGCTAGGATTTGAGGGACGTCCAGTTCTTTTAATAGAAATCCGCGTCCACACCATCAGGGCCCGGGGCCTTGATTGGGGACATAGAGTATAGAGCTTCGTAAATCTCATCCTGAGATGGGGCTTCTTTGAGATGGGCTTGCTGACTGCTGGATAGGGGCCAGAAGAAACCTGGGAAGGATGGGCCGACATTCCCTCTCAGCTCGTTGTTGGATTCCATATACACATTTGAGAAAAAAGAGAGAATAAGGAGTTTGATGTCCGTCTCATCATAGATCCATTCGCCATTATCGCCTTTGAGGCAAGTCACTCGGCTTCTCTATCTCCTTGCTTTGATTAGAGAGTGAAAGAAGCGGGTGTTGTTGTCACCCAGCCAGATCCAATCACATCTGGCCCTTTGCTGACTCTCGGCTTCCTCTTGTCTAAGAATTGAGTCTAACTAACCTTGTAAGCTAATGGTCTCTTGAGCCATGTCTTGGTTGTAGCGGAGGGCCAAATTCATCTGGTTCCATTGGATCTTGTTCGAGATCCTATCCTTCTCCTTCCTATCATTCTTTATTTTTGGTTGAGTCCCATTTCCTGTCTTTAGAGAGAAAAGAGGCATTTGCAGTCATAAGGTCTTGCTCCATAGACCATGATTCCTTGAATAAGTTGGTGTATCCAGGCGTGGTGTACCATCTAGCATAGGTATGAGTAGGCAGAATGTTGCGGATAGTCGGATGACCAGTGTATGACACCATGATAGGGGTGTGGTCAGAGTGGTTCTTTTTTAGCATATGGATCTCCTTAGTGGTGGGAGAGTCAATCCAGGGCCTATTTGCCATGGCTCTATCGAGACGTTCGTGAAGGAGTCCTCTCTTGAAAGTAGTTCGGACCCCAGACGCTCCCAGATCAAATAGAGAGTAGGATTCCATCGCTTTAATGAAATCATTACTGTTAGCAGTGTCGAAGGTATCACTCCCATATTTTTCCGAAGGGTACATGACGGCGTTGAAATCTCCCATCACCACCCAGGGATCTGTGATGGAGATGGACAAGGTGCCAAGGTGGTTCCATAGAAGCTTGTGGCCACTTCTAGTTGTGCTAGCGTATACGAAAGTGAAGAGAGTGCCCTCAAGATTGCAGCGGACAAATTGTTTATGAGAGAAAAGAATTTCCAAGTTGACATTGTGATTCTAGAGCACCCAAATGCCACCTGAGAAACCAGTAGCTTCCACTCTATGCGAGTGTGTGAAACTCAACTTCTTGATGATCCCAGTTGCCTTGTCGCCACTACAACGGGTCTCCAGTAGGCAAAAGACTGATATGTCATACTTCAGAGCAAGATCCTTGACTGCTAGATGGGTGTCTTTGTCACAGGCACCCTGCACATTCCAAGAGACTGTCTTCATTTATCAGATTCTACTAAGGTTGAGGTACCCATTGTCCTGGATTCATCTTCAAGGTCAGGTAAAAGATAGGTCTTGGTCCTCTTTCGGTTGGATGGAATCGAGGAACCCCCCGATTGGATCACCTTCCTATTTATTAGGTGGATTCCAACCGAGTTTCGTCTAGGGCTTCGGTAGGGGTGGATTGGGATGTCCCTAGTGGACGTGTCGCCCTGTGAGAAAGACGTGGTTCTGCCAACGAGAATTGCATCTCCGGTTGGGTTCACCGCAGTATGGTTGTCAGTCTTCTGCATGTTTTTGGAGCAATGATTGGATGTTCTATGAGAATGTGGAGGGGGACCTGAGTGCTGTTTAGGCAAGTGTTGGTCTGTGCCGGTTTGATCTCTGCTCAGCCTGGAATTTCTCTTTCGTGACTTTCAATAAATGTTGCTGGTTATCCTCTCGGCAATGTTATCAACATCTATAATCTCAGTAGCGTCGTCATCACCTTCCTGTGTTTCTAAGGTTTGGAAGCAGTTACTCGAGTTGTGTTGCGACTTTTGGCCTGCTGCTCTGGTAGACCTCTGCTTGTGCTGGATAGGTTTTGCATAGATGCAGTCCCTGAAGCCTGGGGCAGGCAGAGGAGGTGTCTGTGCGGGAGCGTCGCTCAAAGGTGAGTGCTTCCTCGCTTCATTTTCCGTCATGATTCACTTTGTGAAGTCTATTTCCAGATGTCCCGCGCGTCCACAGTACATACATATGAAAGGGATGTTCTCATACTCGATTCTATAGTGGTTGCCTTCAATCATGACTTGCGGAGTTCAGGGCTAAGCAGTATCCAGTTCGACCGCAATTCTTGCAAAGCGTCCCCGACGTTGCGTCAAAGTGTTGAGATCCACCTTGATAGTCTTTCCGATTGTAAAAAAGTGAAATCAATCCACCTCTCTACTAAAAACAATGGTAAACAAAACTCAATTTGGATAGCAACGGAAGATAAAATTTTGACTATATTCAATTTCAAATAAAGTGTACATAAAAATTTCCCCAATATGGGTGTACATGCTTTATACAAAAAGAGGATCTAAGTAGAGGGAAACTAGACTACTCCACTTTTGTCTTCAAGCAATACATCCATCATCCAAGTCCATGTCAAAGCTACGATCTTTATGCCATATCCAACACCTTGCTCCACATCTGGGTGGTTGGGAAGGCACCCAGCAAAAAGGGAAGGAAAAACAAGTATGTGTCACTAAACTATACTAAAGATGACAAGATAAATATAACAAGTAAATCAGGCTAGGGATTCATCAAAAGATGAGACATCAAGTGAATGAGGCCATTTATATAAAGGAATATTTCAATAGATGCTTGCCATAAACATAGTAAAACAACAACATTGCATGTATGATTAATATTGACTATCTTAAAGCTCTCAAAAAAAATATTGACTATCTTAACAATGTAGGGTTGAGGCACCTACCGGACCTTCAACCAAAAGGGTGAGGGGAGAGTATCACATTCCCAATCACCTACACACATTTTGTGTGTGGGAGAGAGTATCTGTGATAAAGTGGTTTTTCTCCTATTTGTGCATAATTACTCTGGTTACTTTAAGCCCTCACTATTTATGTCTCCTTTGACTTCATAACTCTATAATGTCCACCAAAGTCAAAGATTCCACATTTTGAGTCAATATGATACACATATATGCATGAAATCCTAGTGTTGTTGTACCCTTGAATCCTTTGATTAAAATCTTGATCATACATGATCTTTTTTATTTGATATTTTGCACAGTTGTTCTTGACCCTATTATGAAGCTATGGTCCAAATTTGAGATTATTCGGACATTGCTACAACTTTATATGAATTTTCTTGGATACACCTTTGTTCTAGCCCGAAATAACCCTTTCCTTGCTTTTGGGTCCAAAGTCTGGTTTCTCGGCCCATCTGTTGGCTTCCTTCTGCGTTTCCCTTTTTGGGAAAGAAGCATAGGGTTGGAAACCCTGTTTCACCCTTCCGCCAAATCGGACAGCGAGGGAGGCGCATGAGAGTTGGGTCTAACCCTAGCTTTTGATCAATATATAAAACCCCCCTCCTTGTCTAACCCTAGACCCCCCTTCTCCCTTCTCGGTCCTCCTTGCATCGGTTTTCCCGGGCGGCTGGTTTTGCTAGTCGATGGCTACGACAGCCATCCAGCTCCGTCGCACGACACCACAGTGGCACCCATGGCTGGACTCCAAGCGGCCGGCGTACCCCGAACCTCCAGCAGTTTTGTTGCTTCTTCCCCCGGGCTAAGTGGCCACGAGGGCCATGGCGTTTGGTTGGGGCGCGGGACCCCTGTACCTCCCCTGTTCCACGGAAGAAACAGAGCATTCCTGAATGGGATGCCCGCTGGGAGACGAAGGCCACGCGGCTGTCCGATCTGCTGGCGACGGTTGAAGATGGAGACACACTAAAGCCAACCACCACCACCCTGACCGCGTTTGGCTGCGGTGGGCGTCGATCGTGGACCATGAACGCTGATGAAGAGGATTTTGGGGCGGCCGTTCGATCGTGATCCAAGGGATCCGGCCCACAATGGAAATACATGTAGGTGTCACATCTTATCTCTATAGTTTTCTTATTGATCTTCTAAAATCGATATCTCCCAAATCCCTTGGCCAAATTAGACATATAAATATACCAAATTGATCAACTCGACGAGACCTACCAATTGGGCATGGTTCCAGGTCCTAATTCTAATGTTGGTTCCCTGATTTCTTGAAAATACTAACACTAGTCATGTTTGAGAACATTATTTCACTATTATGATCAATCTTGCATCTTTAATGACTATTCACTCTCTTAATCATGAAATCAATAATATTTATTCACCTTGAACCAAGTTGAGCTCTTAAGATCCCCTTTTGATCCATGGTTGTCCCTAATGCATGTTGTAGCTTGTCCATGGACTTTAATGCATGATTATGATGAAGTTTGAATCTTTGATATACTTATATCCTCCTAAGAATCAAATCAGTAGTTCTTTTTCTCTTGTAACACTAATGAGGACCCTAATCGACCCATTGTTCAGGAATGACCTCCATTGCACATTTGTGCTTAGTTTGGACTTTAATGTTGAACTTTTCCCTAAATTGCTAATCTTGTTATGTGTTTCTAATGACCAAGTGTTGCTAATCTAAAACCATCCTTTATGCTTGGCCCTTCTTCATTGATAATCTTTTACCTTGATTACTCTATTATGAGTCTTTGATCCTTTAATGTGTACTAAGGAACATGAACCTCTAAATGGTCATATGTAATCCATGGAACATCATAATGATATGAAACTTGAACCACACCATCATGATGACCTCTAGATCAATAAAATATCATATAATGACCCAATAAACACCTTGAAACCAACTTGGCCAAAACCCTAAAATACATCTAATTAGGGTTAATAATGAGAATCTAATGCATATATGTAATCTTGTTGTTAATCAGGTTTGATATGTGGCTAGATGATGAAGGATAAGTTAGGATATGAATCTCTGAATCAGGTATGGGCCATATCTAGTTATATGACTACCGCTTTCTTGCTTGAAAAGACATATATTATATGCTTGTTTGTCTATTTTCTCAAATATTGCCATGTAGTATCGATATGTCATACTCGATGTTTGCTTCGTCTGTTTTATAACTTGAGCACATATATATGGAACTCCATTATAATATTGTTGATAAAGGGCTCTTGGTTACGACCTTGAGGTCCCTCTCGTATAAAAGGGTAGCTAAGCTTGAGCACCCTTACGGACCCTTCCGACGGGAAGAGGGTCAAAGGCCTTAAACATGTTTGATATTGTTGGTATAATGGAGTGAAATGACATAAAATATGGTTTCTCATTTGTTAAACAATTAACATGTTTATTCTTGTTCATGTAGTCTTGAAATCTTTTCAAAATTATGCAAAGCTTATATATATGTGTATCTTTCTGCCCATACTCAACACCTCGTGTGTTGACCCATTTCTCGTATGTTGTTTTTAGGTCCAAAGATGGCTAGAAGGTTGATGGGCTCGGTGAGCTTTGCTAGGTGTACTTGTTGTAAGATCCAGATATAGTATACATGAGCAGACTTGTATAAAGTGACTCTTGAACATGTAATTGAAATCATGTAATATAATGATGTTTCTTAATATATCTTGTTGATTGTTGAGATTATGTTGGTGCATTTATCTTGTTATCTGTTCATGTGTGCTAAGCTTTACGCTTTCGCATTTTGCCTTTGGTATACGTTTGGTTCATGGGACTGGGATTCTGGTTCCGTGACAGATGGTATCAGAGCATGAACAATAACTACACCAAACATTGCTCACATGAAACACAAACTAAATTCACTTTACATCTCAACCCTAGAAACTTAATGAAATATCCTGGTGGATTAGGTTGACTTAGCCTCTAGGTTAGGACCTAGATGTTCTAGAACTAAGTGTAGACTTGTGTAAGTTACCTCCCTAGACATGATTCGCGACATGTACTTAGGATGTCTACACAAGTGTGCACCATGTTCTTACTAGTTCTCTAGGTGTCATGATACTAGACTGCCTAATGAGTGTGGTAACTCGTTTTGGTTTTGGTTTTATTCAAATGGAGTATGGTGGTTTTCATCGCCTGGTTAAACGTTGGAGAAAACATATTTCAAATATTATTATATGTACATATGAAAAATGTTACCACACGCAGAAAGGCAGTGAGTTTCCATGCAACCTAAGACAAAGAGATGTAACATCAAGTCTAGATGAGAGAGTTTAGATGATAGTGATAGTCTCTAGAGTTGTCTAGAGCCATGATATATGTTAGGCATGTGAGTAACCTAGAAACCTAAGATGATGATTAGGATATTGATGATGATGTTGATGTTTTATAGGACCCAAGATGTTTGAGGAGGGTTAAGTATGTTTGACGATATGAGATGAGTTTGACCATGCAACCCTAGCTACACCTAGCACCTTGTATGATACATACCACTTGGTTGATGTGCTAAACATAGCTAGTGGGTGGACATGCTTGCTTGTACCTAGTCTTGTATGTGGGGAGATATGATATATGGTTCGAGACCAACATGGGCCTCAATCTCTTTACAAAGGAAGACCTCTAGCATGGGACATATGAATATGGTGACATGTTGATATGAGTTGACCCGTATCGGGAAAAGGTTAGAGTACCTAAACTCCAAAATATCTGAAATGTTGAATAATATGAATGATGAGTCCCTAGCTAGAATACTTCTAAGTATAGGAGTTGAGTGACCTAGTGTGTGGTTTCCTTGAAAGCGTTGAACCCTAGATGTCCTATGAAAATATCTAACCCTAGAGAAAGAGGCAATTGAATAATTGATGCTTGATATATGTATATAGGTGAGGGAGATGTCCCAAGACCCAAGATGATGTATATGATGTGTGATATCCATGATGAGCCTCATACTCGGGTTAGTAGTTGCATATAAAGGAATCTAGTGGTTACCCTTAAGATGGATAGAAATTTATGTTACGGGTAGAAATTTTGGTTAACATGTCTTGTTGGACATATATATATATATATATATATATATATATATATATATATATATATATATATATATATATATATATATATATATATATATATATATATATATATATATATATATATATATCTTAGCTTGAGCTTGTGGAGCTCTTTCTGATACAAGTGAGAAAGTTTCAAAACCTTGATGTTGATGATAATATTGTTCCTCGAATGATGCTCAATACATGAAAGAATCTCACTTAAGTTAAAATCTTGATATATATGCAATAGCCACTCTCATAAGCTAGAACTAGTATGAAATCATACTATACATAAAATATGTAGCTTTCAAATCATGAAATTAAATATGATGATGTCATGAAATCTCAACTTGAATAATTAGGGTAACATGCCTAATCTCATACCCAAATGATCAACTTGATATGACAATACTCCTGGAGTCATAACTTGAATAAACATGATGAATAAATTGTCTAGTTTTATATTTGAAATGAAAAATAATGAACATAATTGAGTAGAGTTGGTATAAATTTTGGGGAAAACATAAAAATGCATGAAATCTAGTATAATGATGAAATATACACGTTTAATGATGACCAAATTTGGAAGTCATGATTGAGGACATGTTCGTTTGTGAATTGATAACCTAGATTTTTATGATACACCTTGTCCCCCTATGAAGTTATGAATATGAACCCTAATTCAAGGATACTAGGGATGGGTAAACCCTGATGCCAAGATAATTTCATGTTATGAGGGAACACTAAATCGTGATGGGTACACCCTACATGATGATAGACTATGTATGCATCACATTGTAGGGAATGCCTTGACAACCATGGTTGAATAGCCAGACCCGATGGATCTTGACTTGACTCTTAACTTAAATCATGGATGAATTTCGGGGACGAAATTTCTTTTAAGGAGGGAAGGATGTGATAAAGTGGTTTTTCCCCTATTTGTGCATAATTACTCTGGTTACTTTAAGCCCTCACTATTTATGTCTCCTTTGACTTCATAACTCTATAATGTCCACCAAAGTCAAAGATTCCACATTTTGAGTCAATATGATACACATATATGCATGAAATCCTAGTGTTGTTGTACCCTTGAATCCTTTGATTAAAATCTTGATCATACATGATCTTTTTTATTTGATATTTTGCACAGTTGTTCTTGACCCTATTATGAATCTATGGTCCAAATTTGAGATTATTCGGACATTGCTACGACTTTATATGAATTTTCTTGAATACACCTTTGTTCTAGCCCGAAATAACCCTTTCCTTGCTTTTGGGCCCAAAGTCTAGTTTCTCGGCCCATATGTTGGCTTCCTTCTGCGTTTCCCTTTTTGGGAAAGAAGCGTAGGGTTGGAAACCCTGTTTCACCCTGCCGCCAAATCGGACAGCGAGGGAGGCACATGAGAGTTGGGTCTAACCCTAGCTTTTGATCAATATATAAAACCCCCCTCCTTGTCTAACCCTAGACCCCCCTTCTCCCTTCTCGGTCCTCCTTGCATCGGTTTTCCCGGGCGGCTGGTTTTGCTAGTCGACGGCTACGACAGCCATCCATCTCCGTCGCACGACACCACAGTGGCACCCATGGCTGGACTCCAAGCGGCCGGCGTACCCCGAACCTCCAGCAGTTTTGCTGCTTCTTCCCCGGGCTAAGTGGCCACGAGGGCCATGGTGTTTGGTTGGGGCGCGGGACCCCTGTACCTCCCCTGTTCCACGGAAGAAACAGAGCATTCCTGAATGGGATGCCTGCTGGGAGACGAAGGCCACGCGGCCGTCCGATCTGCTGGCGACGGTTGAAGATGGAGACACACTAAAGCCAACCACCACCACCCTGACCGCGTTTGGCTGTGGTGGGCGTCGATCGTGGACCATGAACGCTGATGAAGAGGATTTTGGGGCGGCCGTTCGATCGTGATCCAAGGGATCCGGCCCACAATGGAAATACATGTAGGTGTCACATCTTATCTCTATAGTTTTCTTATTGATCTTCTAAAATCGATATCTCCCAAATCCCTTGGCCAAATTAGACATATAAATATACCAAATTGATCAACTCGACGAGACCTACCAATTGGGCATGGTTCCAGGTCCTAATTCTAATGTTTGTTCCCTGATTTCTTGAAAATACTAACACTAGTCATGTTTGAGAACATTATTTCACTATTATGATCAATCTTGCATCTTTAATGACTATTCACTCTCTTAATCATGAAATCAATAATATTTATTCACCTTGAACCAAGTTGAGCTCTTAAGATCCCCTTTTGACCCATGGTTGTCCCTAATGCATGTTGTAGCTTGTCCATGGACTTTAATGCATGATTATGATGAAGTTTGAATCTTTGATATACTTATATCCTCCTAAGCATCAAATCAGTAGTTCTTTTGCTCTTGTAACACTAATGAGGACCCTAATCGACCCATTGTTCAGGAATGACCTCCATTGCACATTTGTGCTTAGTTTGGACTTTAATGTTGAACTTTTCCCTAAATTGCTAATCTTGTTATGTGTTTCTAATGACCAAGTGTTGCTAATCTAAAACCATCCTTTATGCTTGGCCCTTCTTCATTGATAATCTTTTACCTTGATTACTCTATTATGAGTCTTTGATCCTTTAATGTGTACTAAGGAACATGAACCTCTAAATGGTCATATGTAATCCATGGAACATCATAATGATATGAAACTTGAACCACACCATCATGATGACCTCTAGATCAATAAAATATCATATAATGACCCAATAAACACCTTGAAACCAACTTGGCCAAAACCCTAAAATACATCTAATTAGGGTTAATAATGAGAATCTAATGCTTATATGTAATCTTATTGTTAATCAGGTTTGATATGTGGCTAGATGATGAAGGATAAGTTAGGATATGAATCTCTGAATCAGGTATGGGCCTTATCTAGTTATATGACTACCGCTTTCTTGCTTGAAAAGACATATATTATATGCTTGTTTGTCTATTTTCTCAAATATTGCCATGTAGTATCGATATGTCATACTCGATGTTTGCTTCGTCTGTTTTATAACTTGAGCACATATATATGGAACTCCATTATAATATTGTTGATAAAGGGCTCTTGGTTACGACCTTGAGGTCCCTCTCGTATAAAAGGGTAGCTAAGCTTGAGCACCCTTACGGACCCTTCCGACGGGAAGATGGTCAAAGGCCTTAAACATATTTGATATTGTTGGTATAATGGAGTGAAATGACATAAAATATGGTTTCGCATTTGTTAAACAATTAACATGTTTATTCTTGTTCATGTAGTCTTGAAATCTTTTCAAAATTATGCAAAGCTTATATATATGTGTATCTTTCGGCCCATACTCAACACCTCGTGTGTTGACCCATTTCTCGTATGTTGTTTTTAGGTCCAGAGATGGCTAGAAGGTTGATGGGCTCGGTGAGCTTTGCTAGGTGTACTTGTTGTAAGATCCAGATATAGTATACATGAGCAGACTTGTATAAAGTGACTCTTGAACATTTAATTGAAATCATGTAATATAATGATGTTTCTTAATATATCTTGTTGATTGTTGAGATTATGTTGGTGCATTTATCTTGTTATCTGTTCATGTGTGCTAAGCTTTACGCTTCCGCATTTTGCCTTTGGTATACGTTTGGTTCATGGGACTGGGATTCTGGTTCCGTGACAGATGGTATCAGAGCATGAACAATAACTACACCAAACATTGCTCACATGAAACACAAACTAAATTCACTTTACATCTCAACCCTAGAAACTTAATGAAATATCCTGGTGGATTAGGTTGACTTAGCCTATAGGTTAGGACCTAGATGTTCTAGAACTAAGTGTAGACTTGTGTAAGTTACCTCCCTAGACATGATTCGCGACATGTACTTAGGATGTCTACACAAGTGTGCACCATGTTCTTACTAGTTCTCTAGGTGTCATGATACTAGACTGCCTAATGAGTGTGGTAACTCATTTTGGTTTTGGTTTTATTCGAATGGAGTATGGTGGTTTTCATCGCCTGGTTAAATGTTGAAGAAAACATATTTCAAGTATTATTATATGTACATATGAAAAATGTTACCACACGCAGAAAGGCAGTGAGTTTCCATGCAACCTAAGAGAAAGAGATGTAACATCAAGTCTAGATGAGAGAGTTTAGATGATAGTGATAGTCTCTAGAGTTGTCTAGAGCCATGATATATGTTAGGCATGTGAGTAACCTAGAAACCTAAGATGATGATTAGGATATTGATGATGATGTTGATGTTTTATAGGACCCAAGATGTTTGAGGAGGGTTAAGTATGTTTGACGATATGAGATGAGTTTGACCATGCAACCCTAGCTACACCTAGCACCTTGTATGATACATACCACTTGGTTGATGTGCTAAACATAGCTAGTGGGTGGACATGCTTGCTTGTACCTAGTCTTGTATGTGGGGAGATATGATATATGGTTCGAGACCAACATGGGCCTCAATCTCTTTACAAAGGAAGACCTCTAGCATGGGACATATGAATATGGTGACATGTTGATATGAGTTGACCCGTATCGGGAAAAGGTTAGAGTACCTAAACTCCAAAATATTTGAAATGTTGAATAATATGAATGATGAAATACTTGATGATGAGTCCCTAGCTAGAATACTTCTAAGTATAGGACCCAAGACCCAATATCAAATAGAACAAAGCAGTGGGGTACCAAGACCCAAGAATAATATTCCAAACTGATCATGAGGCAAGTATAGCAAGATAATCATGAAGATAGGATATAAGGTGCAAATAAGCCTCATTATGGAAACATAGGTAATGGAACAAACAATTCCCAACTGAAGTGTATTATGCACATACCTTATTCTTTAGAATCTTAGAATCACTTTTCATAACTTTTACATGATATCAGATCCACTTGCCCTAATTTCATCATTATATCCATGTATTAGGTCTATGTATATTCATTAAAGGATTAAAACCTCAAAACCATCGACTTTTTCCACAAACGATCGAATTAGACTCTAAAACCCTCACTACTATCTTAGTTATGTTCTTCTGATCAAAATAACATATAAGTTTATATATTTTCGAGATACTGACTTTTAAGGGTATTTTCCATATTTATTAGTTAATTACATCAACTCGAAAAATACATATTCGAAAACCTCAGAATCAAACCACAAAAATATTTTTGTTAGATAGATATCGTTCTCCCGATTCCAAAACATATTTTGGTTTTAAATTTGGATAATCGAGTAAAAAGATATGATTTTTCTAAAATTAGCCAATCAAAGAACGACACATCATCAAATTTGTTGTAAGAGAGACGAAGTGAGAGAGGGAGAGGGGTAAAAACATAAAAAGCCACCCGACCCTTCTTCCACCTCCAGCAGCCCACACACCTACAGCTGCTTAGGGAAGATTTTGGGTATTTTTACAATTCAAGACCAAACGCAAAACCGAAAGATGTGTATGAAAGCTAAAGCAATGAAGAACTCAACCATACCTTTAATTTGGAGTAAAATTATGTGTACATGGAGCAGCAAAGGCCGCAAGGTCAAGGACTTCGGTTGCTCGGTGGGGGTCAAAACGAAGACGAAAGTTGAAATTAAAAGTACGGATGAGTTGCAAAGGTGTCGGCGCACATATGGGTATGGGTATATATAAGCACCGAGACGTGGGTTAGGGTTTTCATAGTGGGTCGTGGAAGCTTGGGGAGCAAGCTTTGGGGGTTTGTCGAATCTTCGTCAAAACGCAAAACTTTAGGAATAGGGTGGTGCGGAATCTTGCGAGGAACTCGTAGATCCAAAAATCATCGAATTCCATCAAGTGTATCTCGAGATATATGGATTCGAAATTTCGGAAACAAAGGACCTATTGCCCAAAACGATCTGAGGAGGAACAAGATCCACAGATCCGTAGATCGCAATCCAACGGTCGACGATCGACACGATATTCCAATTCAAAATTGACTAAAGAGACTTATTCATTTAAATATTTTTTCTCTCTTTGTTTGGAGGATCAAACGTTATCCAAAAATTACCAAATTTTATATTCTGACTGATTTTGATGCGTAGAATCCAAATATGGAATTAGTTTTGCATTTTGAGAATGTTTATTCTGTTAAATAATTCAAAACATATTTTCTCTTTCCTCATTTATTTATGACATTAGAATTATCCAAAAATTACAAAAATTCACCCATAACTCATATTAAGTATGTTAGATGCGAATTTGGTATTATTTTCATTTGTTGAAGTTGTTTGTTATTTTAAATAATGATTTGAAAGTTTTGTACACTTTCTCTCTCCTTAATTTATCTTCTCATCAAAAAAAATCCAAATTGATTCAAAATTCATCCAAAGATACATTTTAACATTTAAAATACGATTTTGGAATTAGTATATTTTTTTTGAAGAACTATTATTTTATTTAATTCATTTAAATTTTATCACTTATTTAACCTTTTAATCTATTAGAGGCATCTAGAAACTCCCTAAAAATATAAATCTTGGTCTACTAGTAATAATAAACGTTAGCAACATGTTTTTGGCATTAATTAATTTTTATCAACATATAATTAATATTTTTGATCTTTAAGTCATTTTCTCTCTCCTGAATAAAATAAAATATTAAACAATAACCAAATTACATGAAAATTCGCCCAAAGGCTTATTTTTATGTTTAGATTACGAATCTGGAGTTATTTTTCTAATTTGAGGGCATTAAATATTTTCTCTCTTTCTTGGCTTATTTCCCATTATCTTGTGATAAAGGCTTTTATATATTTATTTATTATCCAAATTAGATGATACTTGGCCATTAAGCAACTTTTAAGTTAAGAAAATGAAATGAATATCCAAATTATCTTCATGGGTTTCCAATTATGATTTTTGGGATAATATATTCCTCATTATCTTCTTTTATCCAAAATATTTCATATTATCCCCAATTATTGCATTTATCATGTCCTTTATTTATATTTCGGGATTTTCTTTCTTTTTCATATTCTAAAAAGCACTAGAAAGTTTTAAGATGTATTTATTTATTCTTTTTATCACATAAGTGGATATTTTGCATATTTGACCCATTACTAAGCTTCCACTGAGGTATTTGTGCATAAACCCAAATATTGGAATAAAAGGTGGACAGATGTTCATTAAACCATCATATTCTCCACAAAATAAACATAAAGGCTAAAGAGGATATAAATGAAAGGAAAAGATGGAAAATAGGGTCAAAAGACAAAATGTCCATATTTCAGTATGTTACACCGATAAAATCTCCTATCTTTGCGAGCAGAACTTGTACAGATCGATGGGGAGATTAGGTATCCATAGCCAAGCTACCAACTTTAGAGGTGAAGAGGATTCCGGCGTGAACTCCAGCTGCTTGCGCTGGGTTGTGAGATACGACCCAAACAATGACCAAGGACCGCCTGTCAAGGCATGAATGTAGTCGTCTTCCCTCTGTAATTGGACAACAAAGTAGTCGTTCGCTAGGTCAATGAGATTGAAAGATCCTTTCGGCTTCAGTTTCAGTCTGTCTTGGAGGGTAAGAAAGCCGATTTCTTTAGACAAAAGCTTGACGACTGTATATTGCCATGGTGATAACCTCCAATTTTGGAATGATTATCTTAGTCTTTTCTTTACTTTTCCACACTCTTTCTTAATTATAATTAGACATAATACCTAAATATTGCCTCTTATTGTAAATATACTATTAGACTAACTTTTCCCCTTTATATTTGTAGAAAAAGACTCAACTAACCTCAAGACCGCATGGGTTCAAATGGTCCCAAGACTGCATGAAGCTCCATCACATCGTTTGAGGAGGTTGTCGCGGGCGTCTGATTTTAGCCCGAAGGATGGCATGTCGTTCTCAGAGGTGAAGATGATGTCGTCGGGATTCAAGACGGTGTTGTTATCTTCAAGATCGATGTGTATGTAGCCCTGGTCTTCTGTCATGTTCCTGCCTACCAATTCACTGTACAAAAGATGCTGTGTAGTAGGGGGTTGTGACGTGTTGTGGTTTCTGTTAGGCAGATCAGGGAACTGAGCCGCCGAAGGAGCGCCGGAATCAACATCCATGGCATTGTTGCGAGGTGCCGACATGGGGTGTTGTTGCCTTGTGGTTGAGAAATTCAGATTGATACTTGTGTTGCCTAACGGGACATGTAGAGAAGGGTTGGAACAGTGACCGTCGTCGTCATCAGGGTAATCATCTCCAGGGTTAGCACCGTCTCCAGGGTTAGCGCCGCCACCTCCAGTCATCGAATCACAACTTCACTTTTGGTATAAAAGGAGTAGTTTATTTTAGATCTTGCGGAATATGATCTTGGACTAGTATTGATTTTTATACAATTTTGTCAAAGGCATAGTTAGTTTTGTATACATTTAGAAACAAGATTAGAAAAGTAGAATATGATGGAGAAATGAATTTTTATTCAAAGTAAAATTTTGTATTTAGCATATGTGTGTACACATTAACTAAGGAGATGAGCCCCTTTGGACTGTATGTTAAGTAAGACCTTTTACTTTTAGAATTTTTTTTGTGCGAGGAACTTTTTATAAATTCTAATAGTAATCCAACAAACATCTGCATATACCATGTAAATATATTCTAACTTCCACAAAAAGATCGTACGGGATTGAAGAAAATTTTGGTTTAATAAAGTAATTTGGATTTTCATAAATTAAGGGTGTTTACAATATTGGAGAAGCATCTCAAAAAAAAATCTTGTTAATTAAAATATGAGTTTGATTTGATTGATTAACTCTAACTAGTACATTATGGTTTAATTTTAAATTTGTTTGATACCTCTATTTTATAAATGTGAAACTTATTAAAATAATATCTATTTAAATAGATATTGCTATGAATTATATGTATATTAATATACAAGAGAAGGATGGTTGAAAGATAAGACAAGATTCTAATAAAAAGAAGAAAAAAAGGTTAATGTTTAGAAAAATAAGAACAAGAAGAGGACATAGACAATTAGGATTTAATTGATGATAAATGAAGAGGAGTTGATTGATACACCTAATTATACTATTTCTAGATTTTTAGAGTGGGGGCAAGGCCCCACTGGCCCCCCTCTCCCTCTATCCTTGATTATAAAGAAAAATAAGGGTAAGAAAAATGAAGGGTAAGTAAACTAACTATATATTATGAAATTTATCTCTAGGCCTAGAGACATAAACAGAGTACGATACTTGGAAAGAAAATACTACCACACAATATATATGGGTAGTGGAGAATCCAAAAAATAAAATAGGGGGCTCAAATAGATGAGTCGCTTACCTGTTTATTTTAAAAAAAGTTACCTTTAAAATATATAATGGGTTTTCGAACCTACAACTACAATCTAAGATAAAATCACCTGTTGCCGTCAGAACAACTATTGTTTTTGTTTTATGTTAGGCTTTTGTAACTTCTTATACCAAGTGGGGGACACTAGGTCCTAGTTTAGGAAAAATAATTCAAACAGGAACAAATTTGGATAGGCATTCTAGCATTCGAGATGTAGTACCAATTGTGCTATGACTCTCCCAATTAACATATGTGACACACTATATATATTGATATATATTTTATTTTAAATGTATATGCATGCATAATTTAGGATTTTTGGGTTTTGGAAGGGGGCTATAGACCCATCAGCTCTCCCCTATATCTTCCCCTATTTGTGGGGAAATATGGCATTAGATAAGGTAGTAAAAACAAAAATTTAACCATCATATTGTATTTTGAATAGTAGATCACGTCAACAACTATGTAATGAGAAGCAGGGTTGTAAGGTTTATATTTTGTCCTGGAACAAGTTCAACAAGAATCTCTTACAGTAGTGTGTATATTTCTTCAAGTTGCACCTAGACGGAAATAGCAACGGCTTCCTAGTTGATCACCATAGGTAACGTTTGTATGTGTCCTGCTAGCAGGTGGAAACGACCACCTTATCTCTGAACTAGTCCACACAGACCACCAAAAACTCATGTCTTTCTAGTTGAACAGACGAGAAGGAGTTGTCCCTTCTAGTCAGCATGCTAGTGCCAACTTGCTCTCCTAATTATCTCTCCCTTGATATCCTTCCCTTTTGAGGGTAAGACTTTCTGGGGCTCTCACCTTACCACAACTATGAGAAGACATCAATTATCAAATCTTATTCTTATATCTCTATAAAGTCCCAATTACCTTTCTATTTATATAAGGGTGGGGGTTAAGAGTTCTAGTCTGAGTGGGAGTCGAAGAGAATAGAATTTCATGAATTTTCATAACCTGCAAATTATGAACCAGTTGCTTCATAGCTAACCGATCGATTCACATGCAAATTGATCGGTTCAACCCTTGAATTGGTCATTTCACTAAGTTTCTCAATTGCAATTACATTGTCCATTAATGTTCAATTAATGCATAACATGTCAGCATCAATCCTTGATCTAATTAAATTGATCAACCAAATGGTTAGTTCACAGCCTGAATCGATCAGTTCACATATCTGAGCCGATCAGTTCACTTGTTGAACTGGTTGTCTGATGGATCTGATTGTCAATATTGGTTCTATTGACCTGACACTTGAATCAATCAGTTCAACTCTTAAATTGATTGGTTCAACTCTTGAACTGATCATTTTACAATACAGTCATTCAACTTTCAATCGTTGTTGTTTAAATTAAATACCTAACACTTTATCAATTAATTTTAAACTACATAAGTGAATAAACTCCTATTCCAAGTGTAACCTATGTGTGTGACCCTACAGGTTTCAAATTATGTTGACAGTGAATGTTTATAACCGATGTGTGATATCACAAGTAATGATTGGTATCTAGCAAGACATCATTGCTACCCAAGTAATCGAAAAGTTGGAGACCAAACAACAACCTATAATCTATGATTGGTGCTACAGTGATTGTATCATTCCTTTATCACTAATATCTAGATTGAACTTGAGGCATGGAATTATCATCCTCTTCAACATTCAATCCATATTCCTTGAACTAGAGCAAAATATGTGAGTTGTATTTAAGCTCAATGTCACATACTGACTCACATGAGCATGGTCATATGTTTCTCAGTCTCAATTATCAAGTGGTTAGGATATCATACTCCTGTAGGAGTGATAAATCCCATCTACATCACTCACAGTCATCCCCATGTGTCACAAAACACATGAGCACATTGCCCTTGTCACAACCCTTATTCAAGGTCATGGTGGATAATGTCAAAGTACATCGAACAACATGTGATGAGTGCAGTGATTTTAGGTCTAAGGACCACAATCGACATAATAACTATGAGAGATGATTCTGACTACCAACCATAATTTTCATACATCACTCTCAAGGTAGGTATGTCTGATACACTATTCTCTAACAAGTATTTGTGTGTTTGGTTTGATATCACATATCATGACTTAATGAGATTTTATTCATGAACCAACATGCACTCTAGCCTTATGTGTTATTGTTGTCTATCAGCTTCCATAATAACAACTGACTAGGGACATATATACTCTAAACATTTGTATGATCTCATTGTTTAAGTCCTCAACTTAAGGACATATGTCATTGAGTAAAATCATTCTTTAGACATTTATTACGTTAAATCATTATCTCCTAACTGAATAAAATAGTTTAAAATGGAAGATTTTATTATTAATCAAATCGTTTACAAGATTTGCCATTACAATTGTCATATGACTAGCTCTCTAGCATACATACGAACAATATCATATAAACATTTATATGTTTCTACTTTTTTTTTCTTTCTCTCTTTCTCCCATATGTGGTAAAATATCCATTTTTCATAGATGTATTCATGAGCCATTTTGTCTTCTCAAAAATTGTAGTAGAGGATGGATCTTATAATTTTTCTATACGAGAGATAATGTGAATGCAACATTTCTCCTCCAATGCATATCCCTCTCCTCATTTGTATACAATCATCTAATTTTGATTTAATTATTTTATTGTTAATGTAATTAGTTGTGGGGTTTAGGGCTATCAACTGACTGGTACTTAGCTTTAACACAAGACAGCATATATTTGCAATAAAGATCTATTAATTCAAGGTGCTCCCTTTTGACTAGTTTGTTTGTCATCAAACCATGTCTCTAATCAAAAATATTGCCATGTCAAACATTACTAGATAGATGACAATGTGAGTCCATGATCTTGCATGCCTCAAGAAATACTTTTCACTAGTCGTAGAAACACATGAAACTCCCTTTTCAACTATATTCATTATAATGATGAATATGTGTATTTATCAACGTATTTGAACTAGTCTGGTATAAAATTTGTTCAAGAGTAACTGATGTTTGATGTGATACATGTATGTTATATATGTCTTGATGTATGTATGGTTGTTTTTCAACACTCAATATGCATTATAAAACTTTAGCGAGACACAATTACATTGTCGATTAATAGTTTTACTATCTTGTCTTTTATAATTGTATGGTAGCATATTATTTGTTCTACTAAAATTGAATAATTATAGTGCTAGGTTCTTCTATTTGGCATGTTCATTTATTTTTTTATCATATTAACATTTGTAGTGGTTTATGTTAAAATTACTCTCTTTTATCTCAAGGCAAAGGAGAAGAGATTTTTAAGTCCGGAATCCATGACCGATTATTGGTAATCAAAATATATATAAGTATATATAAGTATATATATAAATATATATATCTATACTACTATAAAAAGAGTGAGTTCTCCAACCAGTTAAAAAAACCCAACCAAACTCATCTGTGGCCAATCAGAAACCAGCATTTCCAACATTTTGCCAACGTGTCAAAATGTTGGTCTCTCCTTCATCCAATCTGTTCTCACGTTTTTTCTCACCTTTTACCAACTTTATTTGCTTTTTATTTCTCACATGTTTCTCTCCGTCAGAACGTGTTGACAGTTGTGTCAACTTCCCACCATTCAAATTCCAATTCAAATTTTAAATTATATGCCAGTTTGCTAACTTGTAGGGGCGGCTGTGCGGTTCATGAATAATCTTCCTTCCAAGACTCGTGGCGGTGGAGATTCTGAGAATCTAACTGGAGACGAAGGGGAAGGGAGGAAAGGAATGAGCCGATTTAGACCGCAAGTTTATTCAATTGCGCATTCGTCTACAATTTCTCCATCTAAAATAACGACTTCTCTATGTTTACTCTAAAAAACAAAAAAACTTCATAATCAGTGTATTATTCTCCACCCAGTGGTATACTTTTTCATTATCTGATTGTAATATAATAAATTTGTTATATTATTCCCACATGAGCTCGCGTGGACTCGGCGACGAAGCATAACAAACTCAACCAGGTTTAGGTACAACAACCTCCCACAACAACCATGTTCATTAGATAATTTATATTACAAATATATTTTCACCCACATTCAAATTATCTTAAACGTCAAATTATAACAAATTAATCAAATCTTTACAAATAACTCATATACAAAATCTTTACAAATAATAACTCAAATACAAAATCGAGTTTGTTGCAACAACCTCCCCCAACACCACGTCCAACAGCCACGTCAAACACGACGTCCAACATTAGTGCCCACTCCTTTTAACTCCCAACGTGATACCACCTCTTCAGCACATAGCTTTTGTTGTTCCTGAGTTCCAAAGGATGTTCCTCACGCTTTACTTCACTACAGCAGAAAGAAAATACTAGCAGGTCAGATATTTAGTCACTACACATACTATGCATATATAAGATTTCTCATCTCCTAGATCCTCATGTCATAAGCCTAAACAGGAAATCGGCCAACTTCTTTGGTCATATTCAAGTCGCAGAAACCAGAATATAGCAGATTTTATATTCATTTCTGTTGCTGCAGTACAGAATGCATGTTCTAAGATTTCAAGGTAAGATTTACACGTCAAGTCAGACATTTATTGATTAGAAAACTATTTTATGCATGCCTATTCAGCAGACATTGATTGATTAGAAAACTATTTTATACATGCCTATTCAGCAGAGACGCCTCCCCATTAAGCTTCTCAAAAATTTCAAACTCCATTGTTGCTACTTCAATCTGAAAATCTTGTTCAAAGAAGATACATTAAGGTGATATCTAAAATTTAACATTTGTCTTTCATAGATTAAATACCATCTACTCTTATGTGTTTCTCATCTCTTCATTTCTTACGCAGCTTTAGAGTGGGCGACCATATTGATCTTACTGAGGGATTCATAGTCGACAACAATCAATATCATTCTTCTCTTCGGGATCCTACTACCGAGGAAAACACTTCCAGGTGTGGATTTTAATCAACAAATAGTTTTAATTAATTTACAAAACATTGGATGCCTTTTTCTTGCAAAAAGTTATAAGTTTCTATTTTCATATAAGTTCCCTCCATTCATTCCTTTCTATCGGCAACAAAAAAAACCGTGACTTTCATCCATGTTAACAATCTATTTTCTTATATTTTTCCATTAAACCAAACGTCTTTTCCCTTAACATAACCGTACCTTCCCATATCATAATTAATTTTATTTTCTCATAAAAATTGACAATAGAAATTCCTCAATTCACCATTTTCCTTTCAAAACAAAACGCGATTTGTTTTCAATGCGTCTTTTCAAAATGATACTCTCCCCTTAACTGTCTCTTTTCTCTCCTTTTCCAAAAGATTTTACCAGTGTTTCTTTTACATTTTCCCTCCTCTTTTTCACCCAAAACAACCTGTCCCGCTACCCCCTATCCTCCCCACTTTCTCCTTTATCTTTTCCTGTGTTTTTTTCTCCCGTGTTCTTTTTGTTTCTTTTCATTTTTATTTCCTTTTCTCAAAAACTTCCATTATCTAAACAACACTCCTTAACAAACTCTCCTATCTGGACGTTCTCTTTCTATTCCTTAACTTAAAATTGACCGCTTCTTTGTCAAAATGAGTATATCATCTATATTTCTCAGTTATTAATTTCTTTTTGTTGTGTCTCCTGTTACGATTCTCTTTCATCTAAACATAAGACTTGGTTGAAGAACATCCTTCCCACACACCCACGAATTGAATATAAATTACTCCGCTATTACTCCGCTCAATCACTCCCACTAACTCCTCTAACCTTTCCAACTTCCCTCATTCTCACTCCCCACCGAGACAACTTCTTTCTATCTATTTTCTAGCAATTTCCTATAACAACATTATCTTCATACTATAAACTTCTTGGCTATAAAAAAGATAAATTTAAGTTTCCTAATGGTTCCATCTTATAATTAATATATTTTATATATACTTTATATTTTATATATACTTTACTAGAAAAAAGTGGAGAAATATCTTGATGTGGAGACTACTAAAAAGTTGCATACAACACAATAACAAAATAGGTTTTTTTCGAAGAAAAAGTTACGCACAAAGACTGAAGGGCATATGTTGTCTGAATCATTATTATACAATATAATGGAGTCCAATTTCTTGCAGCACCCAAAGTATGTACATCTCATGTTTCCCTTGTTATTTGGTAAGAAAATTTACAATGTCATACCTTGGCAGCTCCAGTGATGCTGGGAATGATGTTGTAACCAGCAGCTCTCCCTCCCCTCCAGTCCTTGCTAGATGGCCCATCGACAGTTTTCTGTGTTGCTGAGAAAGCCAAAACCAAATTATCACCTCAGCAGATCACTAAGTAATCAATTAAAAATAAATGCTCATCATCCCATAGGACAGGAACAGAGTCTCCTTTCACCTACCAGTGACAGCGTGTGCAGTTGTCATCAGGCCCTCCACAATGTTGAACTTATCATTAATGACCTGCAATATCATTGACAATACATCATAAATAGATAGTTCACACTAATAAGATGTAGACATTTATGTATGTACCTTAGAAATTAATACCTACTTAAATGAAATCAGTAACATAACAAGTAAACTCATGAAAACAAACAGAACACAAGAATCACATATTCAAGGAACTGATATTTGGAGCAAATAGTCATGGAGTGGACCTTAGTCAAGCAATTGGTATTATAATAACACATTTAGATCTGATGGTCTAGAGGAAAATAGGCAAACAAGACACCTCAGTATTCATTTAATCCTCTGGTATTATCTCTTATATGTGTGTAGATCTAATACATAGTCAATAACGCTTGCATTTAATATTGCACTAACATCCTATACAAATAGAAAGGCCTGTAATATTTGTTCTAGAAAGAAATTAATCTATAAGAATAACGAGAATATTAAATAAGGAGTAGATGATATACCAAATCAAAATACCAACTAACCAAATTATCTAGATGAATTAGTTAAATCATGACTTATCTTTCTTTGCAAATTGTACAGTTCACCATTCTTACGTTTAGTAGGTTGGACCTATCAAGAAACAACTACCTACATTGTATGAAGGGACATCTATCTGCAATAACATATAGGCCACAATAAGAAAATGTAATCAGTAACCAAGTAAACATTAAAACCTTAAAAAGTAAATACACAATATAAAGGCTGAATAATACCTCATGTAAACTACCAATAGAGACACAAAGGCCTCCCTGTGGTTATATATATGAAGGTACCCATACCTGCATCAAAAGAGAGTCCACATTAATCAGATGCATAATAATCAGATGTATACACCACTTATGTATCTTAGCCAAATGAGTTATTTGAATCAAGTCTTATCTTTCTTTGAGAATTAGAGAATTCACCATTCTTGCATTTAGTAGGTTAGACCTATCCTGAAGCAACTAGCTGCATTGCATGAAGAGACCTCTGCCTACAACAACATATAGGCCACATTTAACAAATGTAATCAGTAACCAAGAAAAAATTAAAAGCTTAAAAAGTAAATACACCTTATAAAGGACCCTTAAGGTCAAATCATACCTCAAGTAATCTACCAATGGAGCCATAAAGACCACCCTATGGTTATACATATGAAGGTACCCATACCTGCATCAAAAGAGAGTCCACATTAATCAGATGCATACAATATTAATGTATCTTCAAAAGTGATCATGAAAATTCTTATTAATGCCTCAAACTCACCAAGTTGTTACCTTCATATCCGTGTCTATTTACTTTGAATATTAGTTCTTATTTCTATTTTTTAAATCATTCTTTGTACATGTAAAAAAAGCAACTGATCATAGAAATAAATGTGCAAACATAGTCTATTGATTAATAAGTTGAGGTGGTTATTGCTTCACTGTCCTCCTCCCTTAAAACTTATCCAAGTAAACAATTTATGACACATATTTAGTTTTATTAGATCATTGTTCATATAATTAAAAAAGTGACTGATCATAGAAATAAACATGGAGATATAAGTTGTTGATTCATTAGTTGAGGAGGTTTTTGCCTCACTGTCCCCGCCCCATTACTTCTCTAGGTAAACAATTTATAAATTGATACCTTAATATTTGTATTTATTATATTTAATTTTAATACCTCCATCAATATATAGTCCACACTAATCAGTTTTAGACACTATGTATGTATCTTAGAAATTAATACCTAAATGAAATCAGTAACGTAGCAAGTAAACTCATGAAAACAAATAGAACACATGATCCATGTATTCAATGAACTTATATTCAAAGCAAATAGACATAGACTGGACCTCAGTCAAGAAATTGGTATTAGAACACATTTTGATGTAATAGTCCAGAGGAAAATAGGTAGAAAAGACACCCCATTATTCGTTCAAGCATCTAATAGTATCTAATATATGTGTAGATCTAGTATAAAGTCTATGACACTTCCATTTAATATTACACAAACATCCTATATAGATAGAAATGCCCGTAATATTGGTTCCAGAAATAAATTAATATACAACATTAACGAGCAGATCAATTAATTAGTTGATGATATAACAAACTCAAAATACCAATGAACAAATTACTGAGATAAATTAGTTGAATCAGGACTAATCTTTCTTTCCAAATTGGAGAATTCACCATTCTCGCATTAAGTAGGTTGGACCTATCAAGAAACAACTAGATGCCTTGCATGAAGGGATCTCTACCACTACTTTAGTATATGTATTTTGTATATTTAATTTTAATACCAGCATAAATAGATAGTTCACACTAATAAGATGTAGACATTTATGTATGTACCTTAGAAATTAATACCTACTTAAATGAAATCAGTAACATAACAAGTAAACTCATGAAAATAAACTACACAAGAACCACATATTCAAGGAACTGATATTTGGAGCAAATAGTCATGGAGTGGACCTTAGTCAAGCAATTGGTATTATAATAACACATTTAGATCTGATGGTCTAGAGGAAAATAGGCAAACAAGACACCTCAATATTCATTTAATCCTCTGGTATTATCTATTATATGTGTGTATATCTAATGCATAGTCAATAACGCTTGCATTTAATATTGCACTAACATCCTATACAAATAGAAAGGCATGTAATATTTGTTCTAGAAAGAAATTAATCTACAAGAATAACGAGAAGATTAAATAAGGAGTAGATGACATACCAAATCAAAATACCAACTAACCAAATTATCTAGATGAATTAGTTAAATCATGACTTATCTTTCTTTGCAAATTGTACAGTTCACCATTGTTACGTTTAGTAGGTTGGACCTATCAAGAAACAACTAGCTACATTGTATGAAGGGACCTCTATCTGCAATAACATATAGGCCACAATAAAAAAATGTAATCAGTAACCAAGTAAACATTAAAACCTTAAAAAGTAAATACACAATATAAAGGTTGAATAATACCTCATGTAAACTACCAATAGAGACACAAAGGCCTCCCTGTGGTTATATATATGAAGGGACCCATACCTGCATCAATAGATATAGTTTATCATTCTTCTATCATTCTCCAAGTTAGCATATAACACACATTTAGCTTTGTTGGATAATTGTTCTTAAGTACAAAAAACAACTGATCATAGAAATAAATGTGCAAATATAAGCTACTGATTCATTTGATAAGGAGGTTTTTGCCTCAATGTTTCTGCCCCAGTACTTCTCTAGGTAAATAACTTATAAACCACTGCTTTATTATATGTATTTATATATTTAATTTTAATACCAGCATAAATAGATAGTTCACACTAATAAGATGTAGACATTTATGTATGTACCTTAGAAATTAATACCTACTTAAATGAAATCAGTAACATAACAAGTAAACTCATGAAAACAAACAGAACACAAGAACCACATATTCAAGGAACTGATATTAGGAGCAAATAGTCATCGAG
The DNA here is from genome assembly GCA_963693085.1 of Alisma plantago-aquatica. NCBI lineage: Eukaryota > Viridiplantae > Streptophyta > Magnoliopsida > Alismatales > Alismataceae > Alisma > Alisma plantago-aquatica. Next base: position 754,239,347 of record OY856413.1, read on the forward strand.
TGGAACTTAGTCAAGCAATTGGTATTATAATAACACATTTAGATCTGATGGTCTAGAGGAAAATAGGAAAACAAGACACCTCAGTATTCATTTAATCCTCTGGTATTATCTATTATATGTGTGTAGATCTAATACATAGTCAATAACACTTGCATTTAATATTGCACTAACATCCTATACAAATAGAAAGGCCTGTAATATTTGTTCTAGAAAGAAATTAATCTACAAGAATAATGAGAAGATTAAATAAGGAGTAGATGACATACCAAATCAAAATACCAACTAACCAAATTATCTAGATGAATTAGTTAAATCATGACTTATCTTTCTTTGCAAATTGTACACTTCACCATTCTTACATTTAGTAGGTTGGACCTATCAAGAAACAACTAGCTACATTGTATGAAGGGACCTCTATCTGCAATAACATATAGGCCACAATAAGAAAATGTAATCAGTAACCAAGTAAACATTAAAACCTTAAAAAGTAATTACACAATATAAAGGCTGAATAATACCTCATGTAAACTACCAATAGAGACACAAAGGCCTCCCTGTGGTTATATATATGAAGGGACCCATACCTGCATCAATAGATATAGTCTATCATTCTCCAAGTTAGCATATAACACACATTTAGCTTTGTTGGATAATTGTTCTTAAGTACAAAAAACAACTGATCATAGAAATAAATGTGCAAATATAAGCTATTGATTCATTTGATAAGGAGGTTTTTGCCTCAATGTTTCTGCCCCAGTACTTCTCTAGGTAAATAACTTATAAACCACTGCTTTAGTATATGTATTTTGTATATTTAATTTTAATACCAGCATAAATAGATAGTTCGCACTAATAAGATGTAGACATTTATGTATGTACCTTAGAAATTAATACCTACTTAAATGAAATCAGTAACATAACAAGTAAACTCATGAAAACAAACAGAACACAAGAACCACATATTCAAGGAACTGATATTAGGAGCAAATAGTCATCGAGTGGAACTTAGTCAAGCAATTGGTATTATAATAACACATTTAGATCTGATGGTCTAGAGGAAAATAGGAAAACAAGACACCTCAGTATTCATTTAATCCTCTGGTATTATCTATTATATGTGTGTACATCTAATACATAGTCAATAACACTTGCATTTAATATTGCACTAACATCCTATACAAATAGAAAGGCCTGTAATATTTGTTCTAGAAAGAAATTAATCTACAAGAATAACGAGAAGATTAAATAAGGAGTAGATGACATACCAAATCAAAATACCAACTAACCAAATTATCTAGATGAATTAGTTAAATCATGACTTATCTTTCTTTGCAAATTGTACAGTTCACCATTCTTACATTTAGTAGGTTGGACCTATCAAGAAACAACTAGCTACATTGTATGAAGGGACCTCTATCTGCAATAACATATAGGCCACAATAAGAAAATGTAATCAGTAACCAAGTAAACATTAAAACCTTAAAAAGTAATTACACAATATAAAGGCCGAATAATACCTCATGTAAACTACCAATAGAGACACAAAGGCCTCCCTGTGGTTATATTTATGAAGGGACCCATACCTGCATCAATAGATATAGTCTATCATTCTCCAAGTTAGCATATAACACACATTTAGCTTTGTTGGATAATTGTTCTTAAGTACAAAAAACAACTGATCATAGAAATAAATGTGCAAATATAAGCTACTGATTCATTTGATAAGGAGGTTATTGCCTCAATGTTTCTGCCCCAGTACTTCTCTAGGTAAATAACTTATAAACCACTGCTTTAGTATATGTATTTTGTATATTTAATTTTAATACCAGCATAAATAAATAGTTCACACTAATAAGATGTAGACATTTATGTATGTACCTTAGAAATTAATACCTACTTAAATGAAACCAGTAACATAACAAGTAAACTCATGAAAACAAACAGAACACATGAACCACATATTCAAGGAACTGATATTTGGAGCAAATAGTCATGGAGTGGACCTTAGTCAAGCAATTGGTATTATAATAACACATTTAGATCTGATGGTCTAGAGGAAAATAGGCAAACAAGACACCTCAGTATTCATTTAATCCTCTGGTATTATCTATTATATGTGTGTAGATCTAATACATAGTCAACAATGCTTGCATTTAATATTGCACTAACATCCTATACAAATAGAAAGGCATGTAATATTTGTTCTAGAAAGAAATTAATCTACAAGAATAATGAGAAGATTAAATAAGGAGTAGATGACATACCAAATCAAAATACCAACTAACCAAATTATCTAGATGGATTAGTTAAATCACGACTTGTCTTTCTTTGCAAATTGTACAATTCACCATTCTTACGTTTAGTAGGTTGAGCCTATCAAGAAACCACTAGCTACATTGTATGAAGGGACCTCAATCTGCAATAACATATAGGCCACAATAAGAAAATGTAATCAGTAACCAAGTAAACATTAAAACCTTAAAAAATAAATACACAATATAAAGGCTGAATAATACCTCATGTAAACTACCAATAGAGACACAAAGGCCTCCCTGTGGTTATATATATGAAGGGACCCATAACTGCATCAATAGATATAGTCTATCATTCTTCTATCATTCTCCAAGTTAGCATATAACACACATTTAGCTTTGTTGGATAATTGTTCTTAAGTACAAAAAACAACTGATCATAGAAATAAATGTGCACATATAAGCTACTGATTCATTTGATAAGGAGGTTATTGCCTTAATGTTTCTGCCCCAGTACTTCTCTAGGTAAATAACTTATAAACCACTGCTTTAGTATATTTATTTTGTATATTTAATTTTAATACCAACATAAATAGATAGTTCACACTAATAAGATGTAGACATTTATGTATGTTCCTTAGAAATTAATACCTACTTAAATGAAATCAGTAACATAACAAGTAAACTCATGAAAACAAATAGAACACAAGAACAACATATTCAAGGAACTGATATTTGGAGCAAATAGTCATGGAGTGGACCTTAGTCAAGCAATTGGTATTGTAATAACACATTTAGATCTGATGGTCTAGAGTAAAATAGGAAAACAAGACACCTCAGTAGGCAATGCGTTTCTGTTCGAGTGCGACTGGCGGAGTAGACTTTTACGGAACAAAGATTGGAAATACAGACGAATTACATTGTCCCAACTAAAGAGCCATGATATTATACTTGAACATGTGTCGATTCGTCCATATCAATTGGATCACGTTGACCCACAAGTAGAAACTCAAACTAAGTCTGTCAGATCTTCCGAACACTTACCCCAATTACTATGGTGGAAACAAAAGTGAGAAATTTTAGCTCAGAACACGATGAAAGTTACAAATTAAATAGCTATAGGGACAAGTGAATGATTGTTCATTGAGAATAGGGGAATGAGACAATGAAATGGCTCCAATGAAATGTGTGTACCTCAGGCGGGTCCCTGATGAGAAGGGATTCATTTTAGATAGGCTTGCGTCCCTCAACTAGCAGCAGAATGTGGAATGAGGAGGTTAATTTTGCCTCAGTCACGAGGATCCACAGTGCCCCAATCAGATCTAGGTGTGGAGCAGTAGGGGCGACAGGATTATTCGAAAAAGATTTGCTGGAGATGAAAACCCTACGCGGAAGACAAAGCAACTATCTGAGATCTAGAATGGCGTGATCAGGTATAGTCATTAGAGAGGGGAAGTAGGGGCGGTGAGGAGTCGATAGTTCTTTCTGCCGCCGGTGTTGGTGATGAAGCTATGGATCTAAAGAGAGGAGAAAGAGAAGACAGGCTTCCTGAAGTGGTGAAGCTCCCCTTGTCGAAAGTTACGTCTGTTTCTTCAATCGATCCACCCTTTCTGAAACCCTCCTCGATCGGAGAGAGGACTGGAGCGAGGAGGAGAAACCCTAGAACCCCTGAAGAGGAACGATGAGGGGGGGAGAGGGGGATATCCAGTCGACCAGTTTGGAGGATGTGTCGTTGTTGTCGGCGTTCGGCTTCGAGGCATCGCGTCGTTTTCGGTGTTGGGGTTGGAGGCTAGAAGCCAGCCGACCAGCTTGCCGGAAGGGAAGAGTCGCCTCTCTCTATTTAGGGCACAGAGTGGTGGATAGAAAGTGGCTGGCAAAGTGGGGAGTGAGAGGGTCGGTGCCCTAATGCTTACTTATACTTGGGTTTTGGATCCACCGGCCGATGAGGAAAAGTCAGTACTTGAATCTGACGATCACGATTAATATGTCCTCTGGTTTGTTGGCAAAATTTGGACTGGGGACCCAGTTTTGGCTTTTGTTGTCATGATACCGAGATTATCTCATACCTGTTAGCAGGATTTCGGGAACCCAGTCCGAATTTCATTCTATTTTTTGGGTATTTTTTTATATGCCAGACTGAAAAATACAAGTTACGAGGCCAGTCCAATTTAATGATGGGATTCGTTTGCCAAACAGAACTCACATTGACTCGAGTCTGATTATCTCGATATAAGCACTAACTTGGTCTAATCCAGTCTGGATTTCATAATCTCAATCTCAAACCAGACAACCCCATTAGGTTTAGATTGGATCCAACAGCCAATATCTCATGGTTCAATCAAGACAGCGGATTGGGTGGTGTTCGATATTAGAAAAAGGAATACAATACTTGGACCATATTGGGGTTCGGTAACAATGACTATAAAGTGACTGTCGCTGCCCGAAAATATAGTTGGACCATATAGGAGAAAAATATATCTTTCATGCATGCCCATCAGATGAACAATAATATACCGGTGCAACTGTACATATAAAATTATCTATCTGCACCTCCTTCTATGTTTAACAAGTCATAGAGAAGCTAAAAAAATATTAAATTCATCTTACACTCATTTTTCAAGAACAGTCATTTTTCAATCTGTCTGAATCGAACACATTTGGCTTTTTATTTTTATTTTTCGTGCGAGAATTTTAGCTAATTTATTAATGAGTCATATCATTGCATATAGAATCCCTCTCACTATTTTTACTTTCCAAAATGAAGGATTTGTGCAAACTATGGTGGAACCGTGCCTATCTTCTGGCACTACATCTCAAAGTTGTGACACACTTGCGTCATGTCTTACTTCAATACAGTCACGTAGATCTCAACAACTTGAAAGATATATTTACAGTTATGATTTGAGGTCCTTTCAACGGATGTGTAGATATCATCGTTGAATGGTTATTAGAAGTAGACGGATGCATAGGTGTGCCAGATGTGAAGGTGGTGGAGAACTTATTGCAAGATATGCTACAATTTACAATAGTTTGCCACCCTATATGAAGTTAACGATTGATATGCACCCATATTTTGACGGAGTCAGTGAAGTTATTCAAGTTCTCAATGAAGATGTGGACTCCGCACTTGGTCAAAGAGCATTGTTTCATCCTATTATCTCAAATGGTAACAATTTCCAACATCATGTGGATAATGTTGTCATCAAAATTCATAGGCAAGCAAGGCAACGAAGATTCTTAATCCAATTCCTGAAACGATGTCAAGCACAGTTGAACAATGTTGCAACGAATTCATTGGAACAACCAAGTACTTCCTATATTCCTCGGACTGACAGTGTTCCCAATGGAGATCATGTTGATATGCATGTTTGCTCGGACCCTACAATTAACGATAGTGCCTTTGAAGGTAATAGTTACAAATCCTCATGCATTATTCAATGAGTTAACATTTGTACTCATCTTGTGTTATAACAAACTAGATGTAGGTATCGTGGAAGAGACGGAGGATTTCTATATTTCAAGCATGGATCAAAATGTTGAAGATTCTTCTGGTGTTGATATTTCCAATCCAATTTTTGACAATCTTCTCAATGAACCACATAAGTTATCCACACATAGTTTGCGCAAATTTTGTGGTGCCAAATGTTTCCAATTTGAACCACCATATTTTTGTTGTATGAAGGGAAAGGTACATTTAGTTACCAATCTTGTTCCAACAGAACTATACGATTTGTACACATCCCAAACACCAGATTCTATGGAGTTTTTGAGGTCCATTCGAAGTTACAATAGTCACTTTGCATTCACATCACACGGTATCCATCTTGATGAAAATTTGCGTAGTATGTGGAATGGCATATATACTTTTCGAGTATAGGGTCAAATGTATCATTTCATAAATAGATTACTACCTGGGAGTGATGGACCAAAATACCTACAACTCTATTTCTATGACACTGAGTTTGAGGTACAGAACAGAATGAAAGCAACTCCTTCACTAAATACTGAATTAGTTACTAAATTGATGCACGTATTGTCTGTAAATCCATATGCCCAATTTTTTCGGAGCCTCAAGGATATTCCGATGTCAGATAATTTTAGTATTGCCATCAATAAAGATGCACATCTAGATCAGAGGACATATAATTCTCCAACTACTTCACAAGTTGTGGGTATCTGGATTGAGGGCAATGATGTAAGTGGTGCACAACAGTGAAGCATAGTTGTTTATGCCAATTCAGGTGAACCACGTATAGTACAATCATATTTAGGATGTTATGATCCTCTATCATATCCCTTGTTGTTTCCCAATGGTGAATTCGGTTGGCATCCACACCTCCCCAAAGTTGGTGTGTCATGGGATTCCATGCTACATAGCTCATCGCATTCTGTTGAAGATGTGATGGGCTCGAACGTAGCAGGTTAGTAGAATATATATATATTCATATATTAACAAATTATGTACCATTATTATAAAAATGTATTTCGCATCATTCTCATATGTTTTATATGGTGGTGGTCGAAACAAGATATCTGCAAGAGAATACTATTGTTACAAACTACAAATTTGTGTGCTTGACAAATCAATCTTGTTGTATGTGGGTCGTCTCCTTCAACAGTATGTTGTCGACATGTACATCAAGATAGAATCAATACGGTTAAACTAGATCAAAAAGGAGCAAAAGCGAATATGTGCTGATTTGTATCAAGGAATCACTGATAGCATTTGATCTGGAGAAGTCCATAGCAGCATGGTAGGTAAAAGAATTGTATTACCTTTGTCCTTTATTGGAGGACCATGTGATATGCGTCGTAGATACATGGATGCTATGGCATTGGTACAAAGATATGGGAAACCCGATATCTTTTTAACAAAGACATGTAATCCAGACTGGGATGAGATAAAAATAGAGTTATTCCCTAGACAACTAGCTCAAAACATACCCGATTTCACAGCTAGGGTTTTTAGAGCAAAATTGGAGGATCTAAAGGACCAGCTATTTAAGAAAAATATATTTGGTATCGTAGTGGCACGTGTTCATGTTATTGAATTTCATAAAAGAGGACTTCCGCATGCACACATTCTTATCATCATGAAACATGACTATAAGATCGTCAATCCAGATCAGTATGATAACATAGTTTGTGCTGAAATTCAAGATCCTGAACGATATCCTTTATTACACGCATTGGTTGTTAAACACATGTTGCATGGACCGTGTGGTGTCCTAAACCCTAAAAATTCTTGCATGGTAAACAAGGAGTGTCGCTTCCGATATCCAAGGAATTTTTGTTCCAATACCATGCAAGGTAGAGATTCATATCCAATTTATAGGAGAAGAGACAATGGAGTCACTGTTGATGTAAGAGAATCCACTCTAGATAATAGATGGGTGGCGCCATATAATCCGTATTTGTTACAGAGATATAGGTGTCATATTAACGTGGAGGTATGTTTGAGCATTAAAGCAGTCAAATACCTCTTCAAGTATATATAAGGGGCATGATAAGGCTTCAGTCAACATATCACCTGATATTGCAGACCAGACCATCAATGAGGTGAATCAATTTAGAGATGCTCGATGGATATCTCCATCGGAAGCAATGTGGAGGATATTTGAGTTCAAACTTAGTGAAATACAACCATCTGTAGTTTCCTTGCAATTGCATCTACCTAACATGCATAGTGTCACATTCTTAGAAGATGATAACTTGCCGAATGTTATGGAACAAGATGGTGTTTGCAGGACAATGCTCACTGAGTATTTTGTGACAAACTCGCACGATGAAGAATCTCATCAATATCTTTATAAACAATTCCCTGAGCATTATGTGTGGAATATCTCTGGAAAATATTGGAAGAAAAGAAAGCAGAGAGAGGTTATTGGTCGTATCATTACTGTAAATCATGTTGAAGGTGAGAGGTATTATTTGAGGATATTACTAAATCATGTAAAGGGTTCAACTTCATTTGAGAGTTTGAGGACCATCAATGGTGTTATCCAACCAACATTCAAACTTTCAGCTGAACATCGAGGTCTTATTGAGAGTGACGATACAATTTTAGAATGTTTAACTGAGGCAACACATTTTGAATTCCCAGTTTCACTATGGATATTATTTGCTACAATATTAGTTTATTGTGAACCAACAAATGTAAGAGCTTTGTGGTATGCAAGCCTCAATGATATGTCGGAAGATTTTCGTAGGACCGGAATCATTGATGAGCATCAGTTGGGGCAGACAGTGCTACAAAATATTAAATCTATTCTTGAGAGCATGGGGAAGGTTATAGAGGATTATGACTTGCCAACTGTTGATGATGATTTTTCAATAAATACTGGACAAAACATATCACGTGAAATTGTTGAAGAGATGAATATACAAGTAAGCGAAGAGGATCTATCATTCATTTCATCACTAAACAATGACCAACAACATGCATTCAATGAGATATTCAACTACATAGTGAGAAACCAGCCTGGTGTATTCTTTGTTGATGGTCCTGGTGGAACTGGAAAGACATTTCTATACAAGGCATTGTTAGCAAAAGTAAGGTCTATGGGTTTCATAGCAATCGCAACAGCGACATCTGGGGTTGCAGCATCGATCTTACCCGGGGGGAGAACTGCTCATAGTAGATTTAAAATTCCAATTAAAGTTGAAAACAATTCAACTTGTAACGTAAGAAAACAAAGTAGTCTAGCAAAACTTCTTAGATCGGCAAAATTAATTATATGGGATGAGGCATCCATGACAAGGAGACAAGCCTTTGAAGCCTTAGATCGCACATTGCAAGATATCACGGGATCGAGCCTACCATTTGGGGGGAAAGTGGTAGTTTTTGGTGGTGATTTCAGACAAGTTTTGCATGTTGTTCGACGTGAAACTAGAGGTGAGACGATTGATTCGAGTCTTATAAAGTCATTTCTTTGGGAGAAAATGCAAAAACTAAAACTAAAGCAAAATATGAGAGCTTTGTCAGATTCTACCTTCTCAAACTTTCTACTACGTATAGGACAAGGAACAGAACCAGTATTCGATGACGATTACGTTCGCCTCCCACATGAAATGGTTCTTGAGTACATAGATGATGTGACCTCTAAGAAACGACTCATACAACATGTCTTTCCAGCTCTCAGTGATAATGCAACGTCGACTGACTACATGATGAATCGTGCAATATTATACACGAAGAATGAGTATGTTGACGAAATGAATAATGATCTCATACAACAATTTCCTAGGGAGGAGATCACATATTATAGTTTTGACAGTGTTGTTGATGATGAAAATCATAACTAACCTGAAGAATTCCTCAATTCACTGGTTCCAAACGGCTTGCCCCCTCATGTATTGCGGCTAAAGAAAAATTGTCCTATAATGTTGTTGTGAAATATTGATCCGGCAAATGGGCTATGCAATGGTATGTGACTGGTTTGTAAAGGGTTAGAAAAATGTAATTGACGCAGAGGTTACAGTTGGTCAAGCACGTGGAAAAAGAGTTTTCATACCTAGAATACCTCTTATAACGCCTGACAATGATGGTCTTCCATTTGCTTTTAAATGGAAACAATTTCTAGTGTGTTTGAGTTTTGCAATGACAATAAATAAGTCACAGGGTCAAACTATCCCTAATGTCGGAATTTATTTGCCCCATCTTGTATTCTCTCATGGACAGTTGTATGTAGCACTGTCAAGAGGGACATCCCACAATACAAAGAAGGTCTTGGTTAAACCAGGAGAGAAGAATTTCAATGGTGGAACATTTACAAAAAACATAGTATACAAAGAAGTATTATCCTTTATTGATGGTATACTTTTATCTTAGTATTTCATGTTGATTATTTGTATTTACAACTTTTCTAAGCTAACATCTTTACATGTTATAAATAGGATGACAAAAGATAACTATACCCCCTTTCGATGTGTACATCGATACCTAACTGGAATTTAAAGGTATGTGTGGCCTTCAAATGGAAAGCACATGAAATATCAAGGGGAAGAATGAAGCAGAAATTGTTGTTTATCGATGAAGAGGTATACTAGATTACAAAGTTCAAAATTTGTTATTATTTAAAATACATTCATGTGATTATGTAATGCCTCAATGTATCTTTTGTTTCTTAGGGAGAGAGGATGGAAGCCAGTTTAATTGGTGATGTAGTTAACAAATTATGTAATACTTTTAATGAAGGAAAGTGTTATGTATTGAATAATGTCCGTGTTGAAGACATTCGCAATGACTATAGAAATGTAAAGCGGAATGAAGAGTGCATAATTAACAAAAATTGTGTGGTTGCTGAAGCATCTGAAGATTGCAAAAAAATACTTGTTTACTCATTTCAATTTACTGAGTTTGATGACTTTCACGGTCTTCAGGATAAGAAGACATTTCTTATAGGTATTTTTACTTTAATTTCATTTATAATATCATTTTATAATATTCATAAAGTAGTCTATGTCAATTACAGATGTCATTGGAATGATTACCAATGTTGATGATATTCAAAGCATTATGAAGAGATCTGGTGAACAGGTTGCCAAGTGTGACATCATATTACAAAACGAAATGTAATAAATATAAATTATTTAAATTACTCAATCACTAAAACAAATATTTCATTTACTAACACCTATATGTATATTTATGGTATTTAGGCACACTATGGCTAGGTGCTCATTGTGGGGTGAAATAGCTGTGATGTCACATGACAACTTGAAAGCATAGTATGAAATGAGAAGTATATTTGTTATTACTGGATTGCAAGTTCGATGCTTCCAAGGTAAGACACAATCAATAAATTTAATTCTATTTGTGAGACTTATTTTATATTAATTTACTAATAATTATAGGTTTATACCTGTCAAGTACTTACACAACAAGACTTCTCTTTAACCCCCCATTGCCACGAGTTGATGAAATGAAGTCAAGGTAGTTGTTTTCATATTACACATTCAAACGATAGTTCATATATATTTCTTTCTAAATTGAATTATATAAATTCAATAGGTTGTCTGAAAGCGGTGTTGGTTCTTCATCACTTGTGAATGTGTCCATGCAAAAAGAGAATATAGAGGCAATAAGGATCAATATTTCCATCTTGCATGAATCCCTATAGAGTGGGGCACTACGCAAAGTAAGATACCTCAATGTTTGTAACTTATACAAATACTTATATGTATATAATATGAAAATAACATGTTGAATATTTTTAGGATCACATTTATGAAATTAAGGCTGTAGTTGTACAGATTTACCGTGATCGAACCCTTTGGTACAATGCATGTGTGAGGTGTAGTAAGAAAGTATATGATGAAAATGGTCAAGGCAAGGTCTGCCCCAAATGTGGAGCAAAAGATAGTGTCCTCAGGCAATTTACCTTCTTTTATCATGTATTACATATATATATTATAATTATATTGTAAATTAATATTTCATTTTGTTGATTATAGGTATATTATGAAAGTTGAAGTCATGGACGCTTTTGATTCTATTAAATTAACATTATTTGATACAGCTGCACATCATCTCCTTGGTTATACCGCTTGATAACCTCCAACTCTGATGATTATCTTAGTCTTTTTCTTTAGTTTTCCACACTCTTTCTAAATTAAATATATACATAATCCCTAAATTTTCCTCTTAATATAAGTATATTATCATACTAACTTTTCCCTTTTATATATGCAAAAAAACACAAAAATATATATATAAGACTAACTCAGCCTCAGACCGCATGAAGCCAAACGGTCCCGAGACCGCATGGAGTCAAACGGTCCCAAGACTGCATGAAGCCAATCGGTCTCGAGACCGCATGGAGTCAAACAGTCCCAAGACCGCATGAAGCCAATCGGTCCCGAGACTGCATGGAGTCAAACGGTCCCAAGACCGCATGAAGCCAATCGGTCCCGAGACCGCATGGAGTCAAACGGTCCCAAGACCGCATGAAGCCAATCAGTCCCGAGACCGCATGGAGTCAAACGGTCCCAAGACCACATGAAGCCAATCGGTCCTGAGACCGCATGAAGCCAATCGGTCCCGAGACCGCATGGAGTCAAATGGTCCCAAGACCGCATGGAGTCACACAGTCCCGAGACCGCATGAAGACAAATGATCTTGAGGTCCAAACGGTCTTGAGGTCCAAACAGTCTCAAGATCCAAACAGTCTTGAGGTCCAAACGGTCTCAAGATCCAAACGGTCTTGAGGTCCAAACGGTCTCCAAACCGTTTGGACTTCACTTAAGGCCTATAAATAAGACCCCAAGGGTCCTCAATCGGGCATCAAGTTTCAGACGTCCAAAGGCTGCCTCAATCACTCCAGAGCACTTATGACTTCCATCCTCCGCCCTGGGGTTGCCGGTTTGAGACCCATACTCCATCTTGAAGCTGCTTTCTCTCTTTCCGCCAAAGAAGGTGGGAAGAGGGAGATCTCGTCATCGAGCAACCTGTGAAGATGGTGGATCGTTTCTCTCTCTCCAAGGGGTTGACTTTCCTCTCTCCTTTATGGGGATGATGCACTCTCTCTCTCTTCTTGCCTCCTTCTTTGTCCTAGTCATGAGCGAGTAGTCTCTTTCACTAGGGTGCGGGGAGTAGCCCCGCTACCCATGTTTTCATATCATGTAAATGTAATCCATAATTTGTAATATAGAGTTCTTATCTTTTCAGTTCGACATCAAACGTTTAATGAATGCATGTTGCTTGATCTCCAACTTGTGTTATCCTTTATCTTTTAGTATGAATTGTTTACGTTTGTACTATTAGATTTGAAACTTGTTTGTATGTTGGTTCTTGATGCATGTATCCACCAAGCATCTATTTCGGTATCTAGAAGTGTATCTCAAGAAGTGGAGTAAACTCACTATCATTCGTTGCACTTTCATACTATGAAATGGAATCAGTTGACGTATGAAAATGCAACCTTGGTGAGTTGAGGATCACACTTTGCGAGGGGAATGATGCAAAGTAGGTGACCATTTGTTCGGGAATGGCTGGCATTGCAACATTCCCATACTTCTCGTAGTTAGTTCTCCGAAAGGAAACTAAGTCTACAAAGATACTAACTGACTAAACTCTTTTTGCAGGTTATGTTTTGCTTTGTGTGAGTTGATTCATGTGTAGTGGCGGTGAAAAACCGATCACATCCTAGTGACTTTTATCATAGTTTAACTCCTTAGATTTTCTTGTTTGCTTTACTTTACATGTTCTTAGATTAAAACAACAAAACCCAACTTTTGATTTAAGTGCCTACTAGTAAGTGATTAAGTGAAATTCTAACGTTTTCCATCTTGTTGCTTGCAATAAGACCGTTGTCCTGAGGATTCGACCCTTAACTATACTACGATAAGACTTCCATGTATCTTAGCATACGTGGGTGGAGTTCTTTACCTAGTATATGCAAGGTTATACCTAAAGACTTACTATCTTTAGGATTTTTAGTTGGTGCACACAATTCCACGTAAGTGGAAGCTCCATCACTGCTGTAGAGCTAAACAATATCCACTCACAGGTACTCCATATTTTTATACATATACATATAATATTGATGAACTTTACATCTGTATTAATATTAAATTGGTCTAATAATATAGGAAAATGGTGAAGATATGGTGGATATCATATTATCAAAGGCAAAATGGAATCAATTGCTTTTTCATGTCAAAGCATAAGATGCCCAACCATTTTTTCAAGAAACACAAGGGACGCCAACAACAATGAAGCAAACGGCTAAAGTCTTAGATGTAGTTCCATTAGATATTAAGAAAGAATGTATGAGTCTTTTATTTGACATCGAACACAACATTACTTTTTTATTTTGTTTTGTATCTATCTTAAAATCTGAATTGGTACTTTTGTTTTCCATATAATTTATATTCCCAGTTGTGTTTTACAATACAATCTTTTTATGATTGTTATTTGTATATACTTACAGCAAAAGTCATTCCAAAGCTTCGTGTGACAACAAATACAAAATCATCAATAATTACAGTTGAAACACAACATTTTGCCAAAATCATCACTAGAACTGTAAGTATTTTGACTGCATATATGATTATATTATTAAATTGTCTGAATATTTACACTAATCATTTTTTCATATGTGAAAGGTTCAAAATAAAATTATAAAATCTTTAGGATTAAATCACTAGAATGTGATTACATGCATTGATAATAAGTGAGATATTATACTATAATATTCATTATTTATTTATTTCCTATTTCTTATTAAATAATTAAACTCATATTTTCTTCTCCAATCAGGTGTCCACCTCTCTTTGATTGTTCGTATGAGGATGAGCTCAGTAAACTTCAATTTTGGATGGGAAAACAGACGTGTCACATCACCTGCAAAATTTTGTCCCATAACGAACTTTCACTTACAAAATGAATATGTATTTTTATTATTTATGAAAGCAATAGTCCAATTTTTCTTATTTAACAGTATTAACATTATGATATTTGTCTATTGCAATTCCAACAACTTTTATATGTCACGTGCATGTGCACGTGTGCGTTCACTAGTATATATATATATATATATATATATATATATATATATATATATATATATATATATATATATCACAATATGGAATATCATTCTCTATATCATGTTTGGTACTATCACATTCCCACTTAGGAAGAATTGTTTTCCTTGGTAAAATGACTTTTATCTATTTAGTTCTTTCAATCGATATAATAACTTGTTATTATTTGGCCTATAAGTTGAAAAGTTTCACCAAAAATAATATTTAATTGATAAGAGGAGATGGTTTTTAAACCTTATTATTTTTTGGACTGGTTTTAAATGTTATTATTCCAACTAGTGATGTACCATTTTTATAACATCCCTGACCTGGGTTCTGCTCTAACCCTAGATGTTTTGTATAAGAAAGATAATTATATGCTTGTTCTTATATTTTGAAAAGTAATTAAGGTTCAATAGGAACTTATGTTTCGATTTTAGTCCTATTTGAATAATGTTGAAATTATGTTTCGCCTGTTTTGGACTAAAGTGCAAATTACCCAAGTTGAGGGGTTAACTTGCAAATGTTACATGATAAGATGTTTCTCAAGTGTTGAAGCATCATGAGAGTGAAAATGATGCAAAGGAATGTCTATGGAAGCCTGAGCACCAAGAAAGAGCTTTTTAATCAATGTTTGTGCATTAAAACCTAGTTTTGGTGTAATGTGCAATTTACCCAAAACCTAGGGTTCAATATGAAAAATACCACTTTTAGAGAGTCCCTAATGTTTCTTGGTATCAATTAGAGACAAGAAAATCAGAGGAGCGTCCCATTTGAATCTCTTTGAAGGAGAGAGAATCTTGATATTAAAATAATTAAGATTTAAGCATAATCGAAACCCTAATTCAATTTAATGCAAAAATAAATATATTAATGGAAGTGACCTTCAACCAAAAAAATGAGATGGTTTAATTTGTATAAGAATTAACGTCCTTGTTATTTGAAATAGCACCGAAATATCTTGAGCAAGTGGATAGCCCACTCACATTAATAAAAAGAAAAGTAATATCCACTAATTTAGGATATTATTATAATATGAATTAAGGTGCTTAATTTCTTTTCTATTAATTCATGGATAAAGAAGATGAAATATAAGGAAAGGAAGATGTCTTCATAAGCAAGGGAGTGAGGGGGATTAAGTGGCATCAATTTGAGAATTGAAGGAATTTAATAACACTTTCTCTCTCGTTGAATTGCCATATATACACTTCATTTTCTCAACCAAATGAAAGATTTTTTCAGCCCTTCTTTCTTTCATTGCCTTGGAAAAACTCAAGAGAGCTTAGGAGCAATAGTAGGACGAACCCCAACCTGTAGGTAAGCTCCTTCATCTTCTTCAACCTTGATTTCATGGTGGAAATCAAAAATCAATGCTTGATTTCTTCTTTTCTCCATTCAATCTTCAACCCTAGCATTTTCTTTCACTCAAAGACTTGAGAACGAGCCTTGGATAGTGGAGAAAGCTTCATTCACCATTACAGTGTGAATCTCGAAGCTTGGATTCAACTTTGAAGGCGGGTTTTATAACTTGAACCCTTAAATGTTATTATCGGTTTCATTTCTTCAACACATGTTGATTCCTTTATCATTCTCGATTTTCCTTTTGATTAATTGGTGAAACCATCACAAGGATCACAGAAAAATTTGAAGGTCTGAAGCTTGAATATGATGATGTCATATTAAGCACACACCTCAACAAGTTTATTAGCAAACAATTTCAACACTTGAGACCAATCGGTCTTAAGATCGTTTGAGACCAAACGGTCTCAAGATCGTTTGAGACCAAACGGTCTCAAGACCATTTGGGATCAAACGGTCTTAAGACCATTTGAGGATGATTATTGATGTGGTTGGATGATAATCCAATGGCTATAATTGAATGACTTTCAATACTTTCAGTGAATGGATAATAAACCATTAACAAACCCTAATTGGGTTGATATGTTGAAACCTATTTGATTGAGTTGATTTTTGAGGTTGATGGACCAAACGGTATTAAGACCGTTTGGGAGTCAAACGGTCTCAAGACTATTTGAGACCAAATGGTCTCAAGACTGTTTGGATGATCAAGGGCTGTGATTGAAGGTTGGAGATCCAAGGGTCATATCTTGACGAACTTTAATGGTTCAATTGATGAAGTAATTGATGTTGCAAACCCTAATCATTTAGTTGAAGGAAACCTCGATTGAACTTTTTGGTTTCAAGATGATTTAGACCAAACGGTCTTGAGACCGTTTGAGTCCAAACGGTCTTGAAACTGTTTGGGGTCAAACGGTCTCAAGACCGTTTGAGGGCAAGCAGTCTCAAACCGTTTGAGGGTCATTCGGTTTCAAGGATAAATTAGTCAAACAATTTCAATGTTAAATAGCTCATTCAGTTTCAAAGAATTCCTCAAGACCGAATGGAGGTGTTGACCATTTGAAGTTGGTTGACCGTCTGAGGGTTGAGACCTAGACCGTTTGAGAGGTCTAAATGGTCTCAAACCGTTTGGGGATTTTTGTTCAAAACCGCATGAAGGTTCAAAGTAATCAAAATCAATTGAAGACCTAATGTAATTAGTTAACTTTATATTTATCAATGATGGATATCAAGGGTAATTATAATGGTTGTACCCCTAAGATACTAGGGTGATTAGTACCCTTAGGAGGGTTAATCTTTGATGCTTATAGAAGCAATACCTCAATACATAAAGCTAACCCTAAATGTAGATACTTGATTGAAGGATTGATCTAATCTAATCAAGTTTGAAGTAATCAATGAAAAACCACTAGAGGGGGGTGAATAGGGTTTTATGGATATTTTAAAATAATTTAGCTCAAACAACTACAACTGAGATAATAAGAAGGAGACAAGGTGTTTAGAGTGGTTCCAACCTTAGCAAATACTAAGGCAGTCAATCCACTACCTGGTTGCTTACCCAACCGGGATTTCGAAAGTATTTAATTTTATTACCTTGCAAGGATATTACATAAAATTACAAAACTTTCAACACCCTTTGGACAGCCTTCACCTTGAAGTAGTCTCACCAACCTTGAAGCAGCCTTCCTTGAAGTAACTCCAAGCTCCCCATTGAAGTAGCCTTCCTCTTGAAGTAGCTTCCCGCTGAGACAGCCTTCTAGAAGTAGTCCAAAGATCTCCTTCTTCATCAAGAAGATCAAAACTCTCTCCAATCCGCAGCCTCCAACCCTAGGAGTAGCAAGGAGAATACAAGCAATAAGAAAGAACAAGAAGGGAAACAGAAATTATAATTACCACTTGAAGCACAAGGCTTAATTTCCTATATCAAGCGTATTGATCTCCTAACCAATGAGTATGGAAGTGTAGGTTTAGTGGGTAGGAGATGCTAGCCTATAGGACATGGATTTGGAGCAAAGGAAATGAGTAGCAAGTACTAGAGTTGCTCAATTTCTCAAAACAGATTGCCAATTGCAAGTATGTAAGCTCAAGTATTGCACAAGTGTGTATAGAGTGTCCTAAGGCTTGTCCTATTTATAGGAATGGCCTATGAATGCTTAAGGACATTCTAGACACTTTCTAGGGGGTTCTTAGTGCTCAACTAGCCGTTAGGTATCCATTAGTTGCTTTAACAATGGCTAGTTAATTAATCCTGAAAATTGCAGACAGAGACATTCTCGGTCGAAGATTTGTCGACCGAGAGTCCTAGTCAGTCGAGAACTTGTCGACCGAGGGACTGTCTGTAGCAACGTTCTGATCCAACTCCCAACTACTTTGTCTGTTGTGTCTAGTGGCTACCTGGGTCATTCTCGGTCGAAGAGTTTGTCGACCGAGAGTATCTCGGTCGAGAATTTTGTCGACCGAAATTAACCTTGTTTCAATGTTTTAAACTAAGTACTAAGTGTGTGTGTGTGTGAGTGTGCAGTTGTGACACTATTGTAGGGGATGACCTATCTAAGTGTTATGAGTGACTAGGAAAGATCTAACGCTTGATTTACATGATGTCTAAATACTTGTACATTATATATCTTGTATAAGTTTTTTTTCCATTTGATTATAATCATGAATTTAAAGCAATTAGAGCATATAGATCTTCCAAGTAGTTTGTCATCCACCTAATTCCTGTAACACTCAAGTAGCTCATTAGATCCACAAGAATAAAATGTTTGTCATCATCAAAACAAAGGGATTTAAATGATGTCCATTTAGCCAACAATCTCCCCCTTTTTGAAGATGACAAACATTTCCTAAATATAAAATAAGGAAATATAAATCATATGAGTTTCATACCTGAAGTTTACCTTTTGTATTCATTCTTGTTTTGCAAGTGTGTGTTGGCCGAGAGATTATGAAACTAATTTTATTTTATGTTTTGATTTTATATTATTTCTCCCCCTTTGTCATTTCAAAAAGATAACCAAGAAAATCATTTTGTATGACTTTTATGACTCCCCCTTAATTTGATAATTAGATGCTCCCCCTTTAAAAGATATTCAGTTTTAAAAGTAGGGAAGCAAAAAAATTATTGTCAGATTTAGCCACAATTTATTTCTCAATCATTTGCAAAGAATAATATCCTTTTAATTCACCTGAATGGGGGTTCATAAGGTTGGCCTCGGTCGACAATTTTATCAACCGACTTTTTCCTCGGTCGAACATTTTGTCGACCGGAAATATGTCTGGGTTCGACTGTACAACATCTACTTGGTGAGTATCGGTCGAGAAGTATAGCCAACCGAGATGTCTTCGGTCAACGAATTCATCGAACGAGTATGTCTTGGTCGAGATTTTTGCTGACCGACGAAGTTGTTGTGGATGAAATTTTGAGCTAGTTTTTAATGCAAGTGAGAGGTTGTATTTGTAGAGCACATATATCACTACAAGAAATAAAGGCTTTAACGACCAAAGTCGCGACAAAATAAGTTGTTTGTCATAAATATTGTCGTAATAGTGACCACTCATTTTAATGGTTGCTATTAGTATAGTTAATAATGGCCATATATTTTAGCTGTCGTAAGTATAATGTCTATTCTGTCGCTACAATACCCGTATGTTATGTTATTACTCCAATTTTTTCTAAAGCCCCTCTATTTTTTCAAATTTACATGTTTTTATGAGGCAAAATGAAATACAAAAAATTGGGCTTTCTCCTCCCGCCTCATCCCCCCTCCAATGTGCGCACATCCCGTGCGACCAGGAACTGAGCCCGATCTCTGCGGCGGAATAGAACTCCACTCCCGAGTCCCGATCGACTCCCACATTCTCCCACTTCACCCTGTCAGTCACCGCGCCCGCCAACACCCCCACGAACAGAGAGATCGATCATGTGGCTCCACTGGACTATCTAGGGCGATCCGGCCGGCTCCCGAAGACGTCAAAACTTTAGCTAGCTAGGTCAACCAGCGCGTGCTCTGACATCCTCTGTCGTCTTCCAGCAATGATGATCAAATCGAGCTAGCTCTTTTGTTGGCAGATGTAGGGTGATCCAGGGCATCGAGGCCAGCATCCAGTCATGATTCTAGACATACACCAATAGCCTGAGTAAACGAACGCCGATCTACAACAAGATTTGAGTAGCAACCTAGGACAATATCTGGTAACTGATCTGCAGGAGGAAGAGAAAGGTATGAGGCCCCCGTTGTATCCTACTCTCACTCTAATCTCTCTTGAAC
Organism: Alisma plantago-aquatica; assembly: GCA_963693085.1. Lineage (NCBI taxonomy): Eukaryota > Viridiplantae > Streptophyta > Magnoliopsida > Alismatales > Alismataceae > Alisma > Alisma plantago-aquatica. The sequence goes on from OY856413.1 coordinate 754,259,754, forward strand.
TCATCTCTCCCAGCTTTACTTTGTTTCTCTCTGCTTCGTGCAGTAAGATACTATGGCCCCGAGCGACCTGAGCGAGGACAAAGGGTTGTAGATTGAAAGGCCAGAGGAGCTACGATCTCTATGGACCCAAGGCAGTCAGAATTATGTTTGCTTCAAATGTTGCGGGAGGGTATGCCATTTTTTGCTTCCCTGTTTGTTGTTTTAGATTGATTGACACATAAAAATGTTCAGGATGAGGGAGTTTACTATCGCCAGACTCTGCTTTCCTCGATATTAGAAACTTTACAAGTTCTCTTCATCAGTGACCTCATTAAATTTTAGTGCCATGGAACATGAATGAAGCTCTATATATTTCTAACCAATACTATGAAATCCTAAGTTATATATAGGTTGTGAGGGTGATTATCCATGGATAGGGACCCTCTTAGAAACATAGTATAATGGATACTCTACATTATGTTTCATTCATGCACTTTAAGTAATCTATCGAGAGTCCTTATATGTCCATTCTAATATTGGTCTGTGGGGCCAGTCGTCATTCCTAAAACTCTACTAGAGCCTTGCGCAGTTGGCCTGGGCGTTACATGTCCATTCTAATATAGGTGATTCAGGGTTAACTAGTGTGCATTAGCATTATGGATTTTGGGAGAAATTGGAGGTTCCATTTTGGTTTCACGTGTCACTTTAAAAATTGATTCGTGTATAAATTAGAAATAGCATGTGGAAGGCATTGTTAAGAGAGCCTAGGTGATATAAAAGGATTCAATCATCAATGATAACAATTAGTACAAGAAAGAAATCTAAGAGATGTAAATCATACAAGATGAAAGGTAGTAAAAAGACAAGTATTGAAACTTATAATGGGTATTCCAGCCTGAAGAGATAGCTCAGCGGCAACGAAGTTGTTAAAAGAGTATACTTCGATGGTTATATCATCAATGTACATCCACGAGCAAGTGCAGGTGCAATCTGGTAGAATATATAACTAGTAGGCATTTACCATAATTCTAATCAAGGATGTGAAATAGATATTGTTCATACTACATATCACATTATGGAAACATATAGCTTAGCCTTTCAAGTGATCATGGCAAGTGGGAAGTTTCAATGGGTAATAGCACCAACAACGCCAACAGGCTACAAATAGAACAATATGGAGAAATGCATGATTATTATTGACAGTTCACACAATTATAAAAATTAGTAAAACAAAAATGATAACCAATAAGATATGAATATGAAGAACAAGAACAATTCTACATGGGGAAAGCAGACAACCACCAGAACTATATCTTTGAACATGATCATATCTAATGAAGACAATATAGATAAACGGGCACAATGAAAAGCTACTTAACCCATCTTATTGCACTATAGAGTGATTTGTCATGCTCATGGTGTTTTATTTTATATCTATGTGTCATTCCACATTATTTATCTAATAATTTTCCTTGATGTAGGACTTATTTGTAAAAAGAGAGCTATCACATTTCCACAACACATTTAGCAGCAAAAGACATTGTCTAGCTTATGTCCTTAAACAACTATTGTTAATGGTAAAAAATGCTACTAGCTGCTGCCAGCTGGCCTTCATATGGTCTGGCTTATCAGCAACCGCAAGGGCAGTTGTAACCCTTTCCTTCCTAGGTGTTTCGTTACATCAAGGCATGTTGCCCACTTCTCTCCTGATGGCATGGGTGGAATGTTGAGTGGTTCCTCCATCTCCCCTCTTCCCAGTCAGATCATTGAAAAAAACCGGAACCTCCTTGCTATTGTCCTTCCAAGCATTTTTCCTTGATGCATGTGTGAGTGGATCTAATTTCAGGGGTGTGATCTTTCTCCAATTACAACACTTCAAATGCATGTAGTAGTGCTATCACTAATGTGTTTCTTTCGACATCCACAATCTCTAAAGAACATGTGCAGCACAACTATCATCTACAATGACAATGTTAGCATCTCTATTGCTAAAAAAGATGGAGTTAGACCGCCACTAAGGTTTTGGATCTATTTATTTATAATGGAAGGGTTAAAATGTTGTCATAGCCCCATACAACCCTCTTTTTGTGGCTCCCATTTCATGTGATCTAAGGAAGAAAGTAAATGAAGGGCCAGGAGGGTGGTGGGTAAAGAGTGATTACAAAATTATAATACAAGCTAAATCACAATTGAAGATGGCTGCATAACAAATAGGGCATTTTTGCAAAGTGGAAGTGTTCAAGGGGGTAACTACGCCCCTACTCTTGAGTTCCAACCATATTGTGGTTAACCACATGGTTCATTTTTATTCATCTAGCCATGTATTACCAATGGTTTTAGTGGAGTAAATTCCACATCGACACTGAACTTGTATCCCTTACTGGTGTCAATGATACAAATATATCCACCCTATAAGATGTTACACTAATTCTTTTCCAAGGTGATATTGTCATAAAAATCTCAAACTAGTTCTCTCCAACTCTCTTCTCCCCTTTCCCTTTCACCTTTGCCACTACAATGGCCACATAGTCTAGTACTACTGCATCATACATAGACCACATGCACCTATATTCACCCCTTCATTTGCCTTCCTTATTCTTTTAATCCTTTGCTTCTTCTAGTAGCAATAACCAATAGAGAGAAAATGAGATATATCATGGAAGGAGGAAGTGAGGGGCCGAGAGGTACCTAGAATCTCATGTTGTGACTTCAATAGATGAACATTGTGACCAAGGAATGGTTTTGGAAGAAAGAATAAAACAAGAGAGAACTTATCATGCGTTCTTATAGCATGAAAACCTTCTGGGGTTGTTGAGGGCCACTTACTAGATGTGGGATATTCCTACACAAGTTTTGAGATAAATAATAACCAAAAACATACTATAGATAAGATCAAAAAAGAAGATAAAAGGTTATGAAGGGTAGTTGTGCACCATGTCTTTGTCCTCCAGGTGCCATTATCTTCCTCCCTTCTCCTCCTTTTCTTAAGAACCTCATTCTCCCCTTTCTCTTCCTCTTGCATGTATTCTCCCCCCACCCTTCTCTTCCTCTTCCATGTCTTGTTTTTCCTATTTTATTTTTCTTTATGCTAGTGCTTCACCATGATACTTCTCATTCTGCTTTGCACTTCCTCCATCACACAAGTTCCTTCTTGCTTCCTAATCATGCTCTCCCTATCCATTTTCTCCTAGTCCACATCCCCCTCTTCCCAATTCATCTCAACCTACATAGATTCTCTTTCACCTCATCCTCTTCCTGATTTACGTTCTCCCTTCCCTCTTTGCCCCCCTCCCCTGATATGATACCCCTTTTTCTCTTCTAGACTTTTTTCCTCTTCAATCTCGTCTTTATCCTCCCCTTTGTATACCACAATACCTTTTCTCCTCTCTTGTCCCTTCCTCCTCACCTTCACCTATTATGTTGTCCCCTTTTCCAGTTATGATTATCCTCCTTTTCTACTTGTTATAGTGAAAGACGTCCTCCCCTTTCTCTCACCGTCTTCCATTGAATTTATTCTTACCCAATACAACACGTTTATTCTCTTATCTCTTAGTTGTGCATCAATCAAATATAAGCCTGCCATACAAGTGCATAGAATGGAAGAGTAATATAACATATACCTGAGATACTAGTACATATAGTGTAAGAGTAACATAGGCACATACAAACTTAACTCATGCATTGAAAAAGAGTGCCAAAGGGAAAGTAAATTGAAATATTGACTAACTATAATGAACATGCTAGTTTATTAGAATAAAAGACGGGGGAAATTTCTAAGATTAATCCTCAATATCTTACCCAAGGAAAACTCTTGCAACTACAAGATTGTGATTGGAATGGAAACTAGATTCATTGCAGACTCATAGTACATGATAGAGAGAATGTATCTAAGAATATTAGCATACATAGATTTCTCTAATAACTTAATAATATGAGATAGTCATACCCAATTCCATAGGAGATAGATTATTTGAAAACAATCTGCATTGAGCCAATCAAACCAATGAGAGCTCAGGACAAATATTTATTATATTTAAGTTGTAAAATTAAGTGCTTGATACTGAAATTATATAGCTGAGAATTATTTAGATGAAGAACTGCATATCATATGGATTTTGATATCAATTTGAATAATGTGAGACAATATAAATGTAAGTATCTTCTACTAGAAAATAGCAGGGCAGTTCTTCAACTTGGGTTACACAATACCTGAAATAACATAGGAAAAATGACAAATAAAACTAAAGTTGGTCATACAAACCAGAAGTGCGAGTCAGTTAATTGCACCAGGGGCATTCCTTTAACATCCACATGTCTTTCCTTGATTTCAATGCTCATACTAGTAATGAGGCATTGTAGTTTTGTTCGAACAGAGAAGGGAATCTGTGGGGACAATGCATTGATGTATTATTAAATTAGCCTTGAAAGAAATATATGTTTATAATTTTTGTTTCAGATGTTTGCACTACATGCCACATAGGGCATGAGCGAAACCCACAACAATGTCTACCATCCTGAAAATTAGTATAATTATATTGAGATAAATCAAAATCCTCAAAACTTAAGGGACAAAGGTCAGTTATGACAATATCCATTGGCTTGCTGATCCATCATGTTTGACATATGTTTGCATCTGCAATGCTTTTGTGTTGCTATATTTATATGAAAATGACTAGATGCATTTAAGAAAGAGTTATGGAGCATGACTGTTAGATTTATAGGACATTGTTGATAATTTCCTAATGACTATTACAAAATTGAGGTTACACACACTCACAATCTCTCTGGTGTGTTAGATCCCTCAACCCTATGCCTAAGTGATTTACATATCGTCTTCCATGCAACGCATAAGCTGCTGGAACCTTTCATTGAAGAGCATAAGTTGTTGGAACCTTTCATTGAACTAGTTCCAAATAACTAGGGCCTACGTTAGAAGTCCGGGCGCAGACAGTTACACCAGTTTACAGGCCAAACATGGGCCTTTATATCCCACCCTGCTTGGTTCATTTATTTTTTCTTCTTATCCTAGTTTAAACTCAGCTTGTTGTACTTTATTCTACTGATAGTAAATGCTCACATAAAGTTAGATGCTTCTAGCCTCCAATATAAATATCCATAGGCCAGCCTCTAAGAATGAAACATGCATTGTCGTTAATAAGTTTGGTTTTTTACTTTGTTTGTGCTTTTAAATTTATTGTACTACTGACTTTGTGGACCCCATCCTGACTTTCTCCTGGGTTCGTAAGGTGTTTCATAACTCAAGTGCTAGAACATTGAATATATAAACACCCAAAGGAGTGGATCCGCTTGCTATACTTGTGCATCTTTTTTTATAAAGGTAACCAAAAAGATTAAAAAAAATCAGACACCACCAATAACTTTTTATATGTATATGAAATGTAAACAATAACATGAATTCTTCTTTGTAGAAAATGGCACCGAATAAGGAATGGATCAGACTTGTTGATGATAGGCTTGATGATCCATCATATGAAATAAGTGTTGAAGAGTTTCTTACCTATGCATGTCAAAAAAATTGGTGCAAATAAAATCATATGTCTGTGTGTTCGTTGTGTTAATACTTCTTCTATCCTACGTGATGTGGTGAAAACACACTTGATGGTTTATGGTATTTTGAGCAGTTATACTCTTTGGTATCATCATGGTGAGATGGGAACTGAAAGTGAGTCTGATTCAGATACTTTAGTCAATAACAATGAAAGGGATAATGATGTAGATGATGATGAGATGTTATATCTTCTTGAAGAAATGCACCCTAGTTCACATAATTTTGATAGGAATGATGGTGGAATGGGAAATTCCAACCACGATGATCATGAAGAGGAACCTAATACCGAGGCTAAAAGGTTTTTTAGGTTGTTGGATGACCTCAATCAACCTCTCTATAAGGGATTAAAGGGGTCAAAATTATCTACCTTGGTAAAATTGCTTCATCTCAAGAGCCTTGGAAAATGGAGTAATCATTCTTTCACATTGCTACTTGAATTATTGAAAGATGAACTATTCCCAGGTGATTCAACCTTACCTACCTCTTATTATGAAGCAAAGAAGACAATTAAAGATCTTGGTTTCTCATATGACAAGATAGATGCATGTGTGAATGATTGTATGTTGTTCAGGAAGGAAGACTGTGGCCTTGATAAATGAAAAATTTACAATACTTCAAGATGGAAGTATGACAAGCACAATGGGGAAGAGAAATTAAAAGCAAATGGCAAGAAAGTACCAGCAAAGATCTTGCGTTACTTCCCACTAAAGCCCCACCTTCAAAAGTTTTTAATGTCCTCAAAAACATCTTCACTAATGAGGTGGCATCACGATAAAGAAGATGATGGGAATTTACATCATCCGACTGATTCCTTGACATGGAAAAAGTTGAATGAGCTTCATGGTACTTTTCTGTAGACCCCAGGAATGTCAGACTAGGCCTTGATAGTGATGGGTTTCAACCATTCAACAATTCTAGGTCATCATATAGCACTTGGCCCGTTATTCTTATTCCGTACAACTTGCCTCCTTGGATGTGCATGAAGCAAACAAATCTCATTTTGTCCATGCTGATTCCAGGTCTTGATGGTCTAGGTAATTGTATTGATGTTTATTTGCAACCATTAATAGATGAATTATTGGAGCTTTGGAATAATGGTATACAAACATTTGATGTAACTACACATCAAAATTTTAATCTTTGTGCTGCTGTGTTGTGGACCATCAATGATTTTCCTGCATATGGGATTTTATCTGGAAGGAGTACCAAGGGAAAACTTGCTTGCCCGTGTTTCCATAAGGGTACTCATTCGATTAGGCTGACTAATGGTAGAAAGGAATGCTTTATGGGTAAGAGGTGTTATTTGCCTTTGGATCATCAGTGGAGAAAGAATAAATCTGCATTTGATGGCACGATCGAGAAGGGCACACCCTCTACACCACTAAGTGGTGATGATGTTCTCATTCAAGTGCAAAGTTTGGAAGGGAATGTTCTTAGAAAATGTTCAAAAAAGGTATCTCACAAGAGCAGAGGGGATAATTGGAACAAGAAAAGCATTTTCTTTAAGCTTCCATACTGGAAAGATCTATTTATACGACATACTTTAGATGTGATGCACATTGAGAAAAACATATGTGATAGTATTCTTGGAACTCTTATGAATGTGAAGAATAAGACAAAGGACAACTATAACTCTCGTCTAGATTTGCAAGCAATGAATATTAGGCAAGAGTTGCACCCAATGATAATTGGAGGGAAAATTGTTTGCCTGATGCATCATTCACATTATCTGTAGATGGAAAACGTAGGTTTTTAAGATTTTTGAAGGATCTAAAGGTACCATATGGTTTTTCTTCAAACATTTCCCAGTGTGTGAATCTTAAAGAAAACAAACTTTCAGGATTGAAGATTCATGATCATCATATTTTGTTACACCACATACTCCCTCTTGCATTGTGTGGCCTTGTTCCTGAGGATGTTTACGAACCACTTCTTGAGTTGTCGCGTTTCTTCAAGGTTTTGGGAAACAAATGTTTAGATATGGGGGATTTGAAGCAAATTGAAGCTCAAATTGCAATTACACTTTGTAAGTTGGAGCAGATTTTCCAACCATCATTTTTTGATGTGATGCTACATTTTCCTATTCATTTATCACATGAGGCTATGTTGTATGGGCCCGTTCATGATCATTGGATGTATCTGATAGAGAGATATTTGTACACATTGAAGTCCTATATTCGCAACAGAAGTTGTCCAGAGGGTTCCATAGTAGAAGGCTTTATAGTAGAAGAATGCATGAATCTTTGTTCCAGATATTTGCATACTGTAGAGACAAGGTTCAATCATCTTGATAGAAACTATGATGATTATGTCAATGAATGTGCAACATTATCTGTATTTTCATACAAGGGAAGAGAATTAGGATGTGGAACAACAAGGGACCTTGATGCAGTTGAGTGGGAGAAAGCTCACATATACATCTTGAACAATTGTGAGGAAGTTAAGCCGTTAATTGAGTACGTGATTCTTGAATTATGTAGCTGAGTCATTTGCTAATAGATTTTATATTTTGTTTACTAACTTCATCACATGCATTTTCAATTTATTCTAGAGAATATTATCAATCTCAAGGAGTTGATCCAGATCAAATATCTATTAAGGATTTAAATGAGGATTTCATAGAATGGTTTAAGATGAAAGTAAGTTGGTCTAATTTTTTCAATATGGTTTTTTATACACACTAATTTGATTTAGTTTTTCTACTAACTATCTTTTTTTAGATAGGAGATAAACATGTGAATGATAAAAGCAAGAAGACAGATGAGTTGCTTTCATTATCACGTGGTCCACTCAAATGTGTGAAATGTTTTTATGGCTATATAGTGAATAGTTATCGGCTCCACACTAAGTCTCATGATGAAAGATCAAGGTCACAATGCAGTGGGGTAACCGTGGTTGGTGATGATGGTAGTGGAATTAGCAGAGATTACTACACACAACTGACTAAGATTATAGAATTATAATATTTGGGCAGTAAAAGAGTGGTATTATTTCTATGTGATTGGTTTGATGTTGCTAAAGGAGTACAGACTGATGCGTATGGATTCACGAGTGTTGATTGCAAGCGTATTTGGAAAACTGTTGAGCCATTTATATTAGCAACACAAGCATCTCAAGTTTTTTATGTGAATGATCATATTAATAAGGGGTGGCATATTATGACAAAGATCGATCCAGGGGACAAGTTGGAGCTAGTTGATGATACAAATGATGCACATGATGATCCAATGCTTATTTTATAATGTTAACTAGATTACTTTTCCTCTTTAAGTACTTCTAAACGTGTAACAATTATAATAGTCAAACTTATTTTTTTTCGTATCTCATTATAGTTTTTTTTTTGTGGTAACCAGCTTGCTCCTCTCTATGTAAAAATATGTACAAAATAGAAAAGAAAATAACAAAAAAAAGAGTTGTACAGAACGAAACAGCTATCTATACATGCTCTCTGAATCATAGAGAGTAGTATCCCACACTTCCTGGACCTCCCTTCTATTATTAAGGAAGACCCTCCTGTTTATTTCTTGCCATATGTTGTACATAACAAAACTGATCATTGTTTTGGCTTTGCCACTATGCTGGATCATAAGCTTCTTGTTCTTGTGATGGTGTCAACTTAATTATTCCTTTTTACATTCTATGCAATTATAATTTCATTTATACTGATTTATGCAAGCAATTATATTAACAACTAGCTTGCTGGTTTTGTAGGAAGTTGGCTGCTAGCACATCAAGAAATGGGAAAGATCCAATGGCTAAGTCCAATGCTAAGAAGTTCATCTCACCACAACAATTGAGTGTAATTGGGAAAGGATGTAATCATGGATTACAAATTAAGAGTCGCTTGTTGAATCATATAGGAGGTAGCAAAAGTCGTGGTTACATGGAGTCATGTGATAATCATTTATCCTTTTTGAACAACTTGACTTCCAAACAAAGCAATATTCAGGATATATCTAGAATGGCTCCCATGTCAAAAAGAATTACTCCTCCACCAACTAAAAATATTTCTCCACCACAAGACTGTGATGCTCCTCCAACTGAAAATGTTCCTTCCCCACAAACTGAATCTGATCCTACACCTCTTGAAGAAGTTCCTATTGAACCAGAACAAAATGTGGAGACTGAACTGATGTCCACTAATGTCGTCAATGATATTTCAATGTGTATGTTCACTGTCCTTTATTCATAATAAGCAGATTCAAGGGCTTGAGTCAGACATTCCTTAACTTGTTTTATTTATTTTTTATTACTGAATATAGCCAGTGCCACTGAAAAGGCAGTCAGACGTCGAGGACGTAACAAATGTAAAAAAGTGGCTAGACTAAGAGGAGGTGCTAAGATAGATGTCACATCTATCAAGGTCGCCCTATTGGAAAAAATCATAAGGTGTGGAGTAGACATTTGGGCAGGATTATTCGTGATCGGAATATTTGTGCAATCAAAGTGTATTCTTGGAATGAAGTTATAGACAGACAAAAAGATCACATGTGGGCTGCAGTTATGGTAATGTCTTCTACACTTTATTGTTATAATCATTTGACAAACATCCATGATGAATTGATGTTCTTGTGTAATTAAACATGTATTAGGATAAATTCTCAAACGACCACATGGAGGAACACAAAGCTCACACTTTAAAACACTTGAAATAATTATGGATAAAGTGGAGGGCATCAATGCATCAAACTGTCAAGGGGTTGGACATGCAACAACTATCAAAGAAACCTATGGCAATTGAAGTTGATAGTGATTGGGAATGGCTTGTGAAAGAGATTTTTCATAGTGAAAAGTTTATGGTGACCTTTTTATTATAAACTTTACATCAATTCAAATTATTTGTTCTTATATTTATTTTTTTTCTTCTATCTATATGCACATTATACTAAATGCAGGCATCGAGTAAGAGAAACTCCATAAACAGAGAAGGGTTGAACAATAAGTTACTTCATCACACTGGTAGCATGCCTCTTAGAGAAATATCATGGCAGAAGGTTGTTTATTTTTCTCTTTATGCTATACTTTGTCTCTAGGTATGCATATAACTTTTTTTGGTGTACTATAGGGAGGAAAAGATGGGAACCCACCTGACTTGGGAACAATGTACTTTGAAAGCCACAAGAAGGGTGATACCTTAGCTACTATGGAGTCATCTCAAGTTCATGTAAGTAAGAAAAAAATATCTATTTTCGGTCCATTAGTTACTAACATAAATTTTTGATTCGGGAAAAAATCATAACCATCCAACAAGCAGAGCCATCCCTTCGCCCCGTTGAGGTCGCCGAAAAAGTGTATGGAGAATCAAAGACACAGAAATACATATCTTATTATGGTGGAGGTGTAAAGCCAAGAGATGTTAGAGGACCATACAAAACAAAGAATGCCTTACTTGATGAACTCAAAGCAAAAGACCAAGCATTGAAAGACAAGGAGGAATCTTTGAAAGTTCAAGAGAAAGCTCTTAAAATAGTTGAAGATGGAAAGCGTGCCACACAAAAACGTTTGGAAAATGTGGAAAATGTACTAGATAGGATAATCAGCAATCAAAAATTTCAGGAACTTTTGGATTTTAGTGAGGATGATGATGGTTGTGCCTTTTCTCCAGCTATTTCAGATGATGATACCTCAAATTAGTTATGAGGTCAGTTCACCAATTGATGATGTTTCTTGTTGCCATTGTATTATTTATAGTATATATATTTGCATATCATAGTTTTCTATTACACATATCTATTGGTGAAATGAAACTAACTGCTTTATTGTTTTATCTTATAGGAATTGGAGTCTCCAACTCTATTAACCATTAGTCTCCCATCATATGGTTAAGCTGTAACATTAGGCTATGAAGGAAGAACTTGTTAATATTTATATTTCGTTGTTGTTTATATTTATTGTTCTAGACATTCTCCACCTTTTCTTATGAACAAAATGTACTAGTGTTGCTCTGAGTACAACTAATAGTAGGATAAAAAATATATTCGTGTTGCTCAGTTGTGATGTAGCTAATTTACTAGACTGGTTTGGTGAAGTTTTATTAAGAAAATCAATTATATCTTTTATAAGTATAACACTGGTTTATTTTCTGTATATGTTGGTTTGTAGGCCCCACACTTGGTCTTGTGGGAGGTGGCCAATGATAGTGATGTTTAGATTGTGGTTAAGATAATGCCATAGTATGAATGTGGTAGTATCACCTTGAGTACAAATTGGTTGTATGTAACCCATGAGGGGTTGTTATCATTTAGCATTTGTCATTCTTTTCAATCATATGTAATAATGTGTTAACATTTAGTTCAGACATAACTGTACTCTTCAAGCTCTAGAAAGCCCACTGCCAATGAGGCTGAGTCAGAATGGTGGTGAACCATTTCTGAGTTAATCGCAACAGGTATATTGATGTTTAAATGTATTTTAGTGTTCTATGATTTTGTTGCACCTGATTTTTTCCCTTTAATAAGTAGAAATATCTATTCCAGAAACATCATCAGAATGAAGATAAGCATATTAATTAGATTTTAGTGGTTCTCGTTTGCAAGGACTTTGGATCTTTTCAAGTCTTTCAGTAGTTTACATGCACAGATGGGTCTGAAACTAGGCTGCAATGACATTCCTATTTTATATCACTCATCCAAAGATTGGATATCTGGAGGCAACCGATGTAGTACCACCTTAGAGTACTTCAAGTAAGTATCAAGTGAGAACTTCCTTGAGTAAATATCAAGCAAAAATTATTACTTTTCTAATTTCTATTCAATAAGTCTGGTAGGTATGTCCAGTTGTTGGATTTGTTTAACATTCTGACATTCTGCAACATCTTCAAAATTCTAAAAACAAAGATTATTGTTCCCTGGAAAACAAATATTATTGTTCCATTCTCCCCCAGTTAGCATGGAGAGGGAAAACCTGAGAGTTATGAACATTTCTTTTTATTGGTTAAACACAGCTTTATTGTGTCTCTTTCAAGCAACTAGGAAATAGTTATAGAATTGGATTGACTCAGTAGCACCAAATTCTTACTCACATCATACTCGGACCAACAACCATAAGTGTGAGAATGACAAGATCTTCTCATGAGTCCCTAAAGACTGAATGACAAGGAGACAAGTGGCTAATGCCTTCACTTAGTTTATAAATGCCCATGGGGCTACCTAATTTTTGATAAACACAGATCTGGGCTTATTTTTTGTGATCATAAATTTAGTTTCATTTTGGGGTTTGGGTTATGTTTTAATAAACATACACACCCTTCTTTGTTCTTTGAGATGTGTTGGAAGTGGTTCTCAGTAGAGAAGCATGGAGTGATAAGCATGCCACCAGAACAACATATTTTGTTCTATAGTATCTTTTTCTTTCTTCCATATAGTTGAAGTGATGCCCGCTTTCAATCCTTTTTGCTTAGTTTCATTTGACCACTTTCAGTTATATATATAGAACTATTTGGTACTTCTTATCGAAATTATGTTACAATGTTGGATATGTTAATGATACTCCACTAAGTTTGTAACATTGGATATGTTAATGATACTCCACTCAGTTATATATATAACTATTTGATAATTTTTGCAGTTCTCATGGTCTGCATGATTCCTATGGTAGGTAGCAGAGGTGATCATTACACATGAAAATGCCCATACAAAGGTCTCAAAACATAGTAATAATCAATTTTTGCTTCCCTCTCTACTACTGCAATGATATGGAAGAATGGTACACAAGGATTGACTTCAAAATCCCAATTTTAATTTTCAAGAATCACCTTCACATGCCTGCTCAGGTATACGTTGTAGATTTTGGCCGCTTCTTCTAATTTTTCATTTCTCAGTCTTTCTCCAATTCTAACCAATGCTTCTCATGACTCCATCCTCCTTGATAGACATGCATCATGTATCCATCCTCAGGGACGCAACATTGGAACCAATGCGATATTTTTCAGGGAAATTTTGTTACTCTGAAGTTTTTATATTGTTAATTCTGGTGGTTTTGACTCTGTATCATAGGATTTGGTACTCGAAACTGCACCTACATGAGGAGGAGAGTGGGATGAAGTAGGACAGTGAGGAGCTACGACTTGAACACTAGTCTAGTCCCTTCCAATATTCACACATACAGTGAGTTGTCGTTGAAGGTGCAAGTACATGTTAGCACCCTGAATTTTGACTATAGACAACTCTGGTGCTCTCTGCAATGCAAGGTATGTTACCAATAAAACTTAAAGGTCTACTGAGTAGCTATCATGCTAAAATTGATGATATGCTCCACTGTTGTAGAAGGATAACGTCCCTCCATTCTACACCCTATATCTTCTGCCTTATCATAGACCCAACATATGGGGTTTTGTTGCCCATCTAGTTTATCTCGACCACCTTTTTTATGTTGTTCAGCAATTTCTTCATGTTTATCATAAATGGAACCATGTTCCTTCTACTTTTGTTTTATTCTTTCCAATTCCTTTATTTGGTTCCTATAAAAGTCATCTTATTTGATGCTCATTCTATCTCATATGATTCCTCCTAGTGTTCATCGTAAAGCGAATGAGGTTCCACACAATGTTGTGCAAGACTTAACTCACCCTGGTTATTATTCAATGAGGTCCGTCAATCCAAAAGTACGTCTTTATTTATCGTTCTAGTCCATGGTACTATTTTTTTTGGTGGAGTGTTTCATCACTTTATTCTAGCCATTTTCCTCCATATAGTTGTACTATGTTCTTTCTATTTTTTTCCAATTTGTATGATTAATGACACCAAAGACACTGTATGGTTTGTCCAATGCATGTGAATGTGATTTACAATAACTTACAATAACCAAATTACCATTTTCTGATAACAGGACCCTCAATTCTCATGTAGGCTTCAGCTTGAGTTCACCGTGAAGAAAAAAGTGTTACCCAACTAACCCACAACAAGCAAGATCCTAGATTTCAAAGCTACAATTGTTGAAATAAACTGAGAAGATCTATACAATATGACATTTGTAGTTTCTTAATCACATTCTCTTCTAACATTCTTTGGCCCATTTCATAAGGTATCCAACCTCCTCTCAATTTTCATGAAATTCATCATCAGTTGTAATTATAGAAGATGATGATGCTGTGTTGATTACCACACTGATCTTGTGCCAACTTTATATTTCTCAACCTTTATTTTGGGTAGGAGAGCATGTATTCTTCCTAAAGCCAACCATTGGCCACTCATGTTTGCTTCTAATGGAATGCAAAAGGTGTTCGTTAAAAACAGAACTTGATTGCATTGAATATTTAAGTTCAAAGAAGGTATGTGATTCCTTAGTCCATTTCGCTTGCTACAAATTTAGCATACTAATTCTATAAAAATTCCAATTCTTCTCTATGTGCTTTATAGTGAAAATGGACCTCTTGAAACTTATATCCCTAGAATCATACTTTGTACTAAGTAGTAGGTTGTCATCTCCATCATCAAAATTAGACACAATACCAATTGAAGAGGCTGGTTCACACTATCCTTCTACAGAGGCATATATTGCAATGTGAATGAGTTCATGCAACACTTTTTGTAGCATCTATTATGTATATATCTCTTGTTTCCCTATTTTTTTTTTCATGACTAAGATATGTCCAAGCCACAGATGCTAGGACACTATAATGAATGTTCTATATTAACCAAGTAGGAAACTAGTTGGGCTTTCCCATATTATTGATGATCATATATCAATCAAAATAAATTTATTGGAAAATACAATACAAAACATTATCTTTTGACTATTTTTGTTTCAAATTACATAATCCATATTCTATTGCATTATTTATTATTGATGGAAGTGCAGTCTATAATTGTACATTAAAGACATGACGTGTTGATGTAAAATCAGACAACTATTGACGCATGTTTGCAGAGGATAGAACAAGTGCATGTCTGATACACTTAGGACCACAGTGTCGCCTTTGCCACTACCGCCCCAATGACTTCTCAAAAACCACCCAAAGCCAAGTTTACCACCCTGAGCGTTCCATCATGCTGGATGACCCTAATTATTTTGGGGATTGAATCACCCATTTTTGTTTTAAGCTTATTTTGAGTCCCATGACCACATATGTTAATGTGCCTTAAAATGTTATAAACATTACTAAACATCAAATGTTCATATTCAAACCACATATCTATATGATTTTGACAAAGCACATTAGATTGGAAGAAAGGCACAAGGAATGGCATAGAAGACTTGAACATTGACAGTAAAGAGCACATTTAAAAGGATCTGAGATTCTGATCCTTTTCAAAGGCCCGATGTCATTAAACATAGCAAGAGTTGAGATCACTCTGATAATGAATTACGACCAAGAGACTTTAGCACAAAATCACAGACAATGAATAATAAATTAACCGAGGAAACCCCAAAATTCTACTTCATTATTAACTTCATGGAATGTACAAGTAATACAATGTTGTTTGCCCCTAGGAACCCTTCAACGAGGAGATAGTTGAAAATAGGTAGGCTTTTATCCCTATTGGTTAATGTTGAAAATGTAGAAAAATTGGGTAATTTTTTGTGAAGGCTTTTATCCCTATTGGGTTTTGGCTGGGCTTCTCCTGTGAGTGGGCAACCTCAAAACCAAACTGGCATCTATGTTGCTGAATTGATGAACTCCAGTTCTAGAGGAGGGACAAAGGGTGATGCGGGACACATACTGCATCACGGTGGGCTTCTCTGTCACGAGACTGTATGGAGTCGATAACGTGAAGCACTAGGACCCGCTCTGCAGTAGGGATTGTGCTTGTTGTGCATCGAAGGGATCCATAATGATAAAAGAAGCTTGATATTGATGATTTTTATACATGTTAAGGTAGTGATTTCGGGTTGTAAATAGATGCTTCAAAATAATAGTCTTTCTATTGATGCATATGGTCCCATTAGGAATAAAGATGGTGGCTTTGCTGAAATGGCTGGCATGGACTATAATATCTATGAAAGGATTGATGCCTTGGAAGCCACATGAAACACAAATATGGCGAATTGAAATGTCATGTACTAACAGTATGTGTTATGGTGTATTTATTTTAATAATGTGTCTTAGTTATAAATAAATCTTGAACCCTTGTAAGGTCCTTATGTTTTCTTGTTTCCATGCAGTCCTTACCATTTTTGTGGACATCACTATGAAGCTCGTCGATAACAGAAAGGCAAGGAGGTGCTAGTTTGCTTTCCAGGAGGTAAATTTATACACTCTAATATATCAATTTTCGCTTATAAGACATAGATTTTGACTATTATGAAATATATCAGTATGTTCTAAATCATTGTTGTGTTTATGCACCATTCCTCCAGACCATCTTGCCCTCAGATTACTTATTTTAATAATGTGGTTGAGTTATAATTAAATTTTAAGCACTTGTAAGGTCCTTATTTTTGCTTGTTTCCATGCAGTCCTTCCCATTTTCATGGACATCACCATGAAGCTCTAATAAGTCAAAGGTAAGGAGGTGTTTCTCTCAACAGAAGGGGCTGATGATTGTAGTTGTTGTGTTGAAATGCTGGAACTTACTCGAGGGATATCATAGTGGGCACATGGATTCACAAAGGGGGGGGTCATTTTCTTATTCAATATGGGGGAGGAAGATGGTCTTAATGATGCTCACAATTTTATAACTCAGGTATGGACATGTTAATATTTTCTTTACTAGGTTGCTTTTCTTGATCAAGTATATCCATCCACACATGGATCTTTCAAAAATCTTACATTGTAAACAGTCATTAAATTTAACAATGATGCAATATATTATTTCACAAGTTATTTGTAGTGAAAGTGTTTGAGTCAATGATAATCTTAATGTTCATAACCTATAATTATTGCTAACATTTGTTCTTCCTGGTGCTCTGTGTTTCCTAATTTCCCCAGTTGATAGTCTGTTCTAACTAAGAATTGTTTATCATCATTGTGAGTCCAGTAGCATGCATGCTCCTTACGATATGTATGTGACATGGGAGTTGTTAAAACTTGTTCTCGGTTGTTTATTTCATCCTATGGATACTGATGTGTTGTTTAAACTCAAATAGTGGTACCAGTGCCACATAAGTTCAGCAAACTATACTCTAAAGTTGCTTACTCTAATATGAGTTCTCCCAAAAACGGTAAACAAAAATCATAGCAAGAGTTGCTTTAATAACTTCAAGATGGGTCAGCACGTTATTTAGATCTCCTTAGTGGCTCTCCATCCTTGCGCAAGTGTTTACAAATCTTATTTAATTTGGTGTGGATACGATCATATCCATACACGTAATGGCCAAGTTAGTCAAACACTTATTGTGCAGCTCAATGTTTGTTCTGTTTACAATTAAAATCTGAATCAGTAGAATCTGATAACACCTAGATGGATGACTACTATTGGGGTTCACAATGATTTGACTTACAAGGTCGAGTGACTCATCATAGACAACTAGTTGGTGTGCCTTTGTAAGTGATTGAGTGATCTAGGCTGCAAAGTTGAAGTCCATACTCAGAAAAATCATGATTACATATATGAATCATGCTCTAAGCAATTGATTTAGACCATGTAAATATATAATTATATTGTACAAATTAACAAACTCCATTTGATAAAAACACACATGATGTTACTCCTTACATATTGCTTCATTTTCATCACTATGTAACAAATCATTATTGTTGTCATTGTGATAGATGATGTTTAACAACTTCAGAGAAATTTTTGTGAAGAATCATCACCATACATTTGAGTGTACTCATTTTCTACCACACTAGCTTTGAACCCGTCCATCGAGCCAACTAGACCAACTTTAACAGTTCAAGATCTACTTACATGTGAAATTTGATTTTCTAACAAGGGACTACGTACCATTCTACCTCAAATGCTATCCACAATGTTTTAGGGTCTCAAAACTAATTTAGGAACACGTACATAAGACAAAGTGGATTTAAAGGCATAATGTGATGGAGAAATACATTCATATGGCATGAAATGAGAGATAATATAATTGTGCACAATCCTTTACCTTTTTAGAGTAGGTACGTATATCTGAATACTAAGTGGAAAAACTCCAGAAATATTTTCTATAGTAATTGGTCTATAAGAAAGTCATTGTTCAAATAAGGTTTTGAACGTCTGTCTAAAAGCAAGCTCTAGATTTTTCTAAAGTATGCACCTTTGTTTTTCTTGGGGGTGCCCTCTCTACTATTTTGGTATATAATCTGAATTATGCAACTTAAAATTTTGTTCTCAAACAAAAAGAATAAGAATCAGTATCCATTAACAAGTCGGTACTCATTTAATTAATTTGTAAGTCGTAATCTTGGCATGTTGGCATAAATGTGCCAAACAAATTTATAGTTATAATGTGCTTGTAGAAATATGTAACTAAGAACAAAAAAATTTCTGCTCATATCTTCTTTGTTGAGTTTTTTTATTAGTCCTTTAATGTTTACAACAATATCAACCTGTAATGGTGCTAATCTTCCAAGACTTAAAATTATCTTTCTCGGTATGTGCAGATAAAAACAAACACTTTAGAGATACCGGAGCCCCTCACTCATGTTGTTGGAAATCTTCTAAAATGAGTGTTTGTGATTGGTTTCTTATATACAAAGGTTATAAATCTTCTAGTTACAACAAATTTCTGATGAACAAGGCTTCTCAAGTACCTTAAATATATCAATTGTTTATGTTTGATCTTATCTACCTCCAGACAGTTCAATGGCATCTTGGTTGTAGATGGAATCCTCACCCCAGTCAAATCTCCTTTGCAGTTTCTCATATTCTTGTCTACGATGGTCCTCAACATGTTGCCATTCTTCCCACCTCTCGGCCAAACCCTCACCTTCAAGCATGTGTACCACTTCTGACATTGTGGGTCGTTCTTATGGAGATGACTGGGTGCATAGAAGTGCAACTTGAATCATCATTTCCACCTCAAGAATGTTGTAGTTTTTGTGCAGATTGGGATCGACTATAGCATCTAATCGTTTTTCACATTCAAGCTTTTTCACATGGTCAAGCAGCAGCACATCGTCTTCATCCTCCAAGCGTGAAAAGTCAATAGCACGTTGTCCAGTTACAAGTTCAAGAAGCATAATTCCATAACTGAAAACATCAGTTCTCTCAGATGACTTTCCGGTGGATAAATACTCAGGTGCTATGTGGCCCATTATTCCACAAACTTGTGTTGTTACTGAAGTCTTCCTCACATCAACCAATTTTGCAAGGCCAAAATATCCAACAACTGCTTCAAAGTGCTCATCAAGTAGAACATTTGCAGCCTTCACATCACGATGAATGATTTTTGGGTTGCAATGTTCATGGAGATACTCAAGCCCCCTAGTTGTTCCTAAGGCAATCTTTTTCCTGATGGGCCAATCCAACACTGGTACCCCTGGTTTAATATCTCTCAAATAGTAGGCAACACTCAAATTCTACATGAAAGGATAAACTAGTAGCCTTTTAGTTGTGGTAGTACAGAACCCAATCAACCTCAAAAGATTCTTATGTACCGCAACACTTATTATCTTGACCTCACGTAGAAAAGCATCCTCTCCACCTGGACTTTCATAGTCTGTTAATCTCTTCACTGCAATCTTTGTACTATCTGCAAGTATTCCTTTGTAAACTTTTCCAAATCCCCCTTGTCCAAGAACATTCTTTTCACTGAAATTATCTGTGGCTATCTGCAGTTCTCTCCATGCGAATCTCTTAAACTGTCCAAATGCAATTTTGCGGTCATCTTCACCTGCAACATCAATGAAAATATCTCATTGGTTATTTTTCCACCTTCGCTTCCATAACAGAAATAGAACAGCGAAACACATGAATACTATAATCCCACATATACTTCCAATAATTACACCAACTTTTGATTTTGGTGACTTATCAGATTCAGACATAATTGATGCACAAGGATGCAAAAAATTTGTCCCACAATTCAACTTGTTCCCTGTAAAGTTATATATGGCTATTTCAAGTTCCCTGTGATTGGTTTCCCATTCACTATCTTTGGTAAATTTTTCATTTTATCATGGAATTCATCATGTTGCTTTTATTTAGTTATTGCAATTGTTGTAATCTAATGTTTCTTCCATGTCATACATGTAACTAAATAATATTTCATATAATGTGTTTATTGACACAAATAGCTGAGGCAAAAGTAGTAGCAACTGTTGTATGTAAGGCATCTGGGCTTGTACGTGGCCTTTATGCCCCAAACATGATGTTTCAAGTAGTTGTTGTTGATTTTTTGGTATATAGATAATGCTTAGTGTCAGGTTATGAAATGCTGAGTTTTTTTTTAGAATGCGTATATATCTTGCTGTGCACAGGGTTCTAAAGCACACATTGGAGGGACTACATGTCTTTGATTCGGGAAGACATATTTTCAATCTATCAAGTACAAGATTTAAACTGTAAGACCAATGCTTTGTGGTATTGGACGGATCCTTCAGGTCATATTGGAGAGGTTGTGTCTTTGAGGCAATCTCAGGCTCGACTATGAAGAGGAGCAGCCAGCGAAGAGCACTTTATAAGGCATTATTGCTTCATGGTGAAGGTAAGCATTAAGGAACAATCTGTAGGGTATCGATCCCATAAGTATAAGGTGATAAGCCCTCTCTTCCTTTGTGCATTATCTTCTCTTTTCATATTTATTATTTGCTCTTTTTTTATCTATAATAGTTGACTTTTGAACCTGTTAATGTTAGTGTTATGTTCTTCCATCCATTGATCTTCACCCAAGTAGGGGCCAGGAGGTTCCATGTCTAATATACTGGTCACTGGTTGATTACTTAAGTAATTATGGATAAAGTCTGAGTCCTAGGCACCGTTGTGTGCTACACTTTCTTTCTCCAAGTCTATAAGGTCATGAGGGATTTACCTCATGGTTCCTAATGATATAATCCCTTCATTAGCAAGCCATTTTCCAGACCTCAATGAAATGACATTTTTTCAGTGAAATACTTTTAATGCAACCCACTAGAATAGACTGGTGTTTGGTGAAAGCTCTCCAAGTGGAACCCCAACTAACATTTTTAGAGCTCGATCTTCTTATGTATTTAAATAAAATAAAAATGAAACCAAGAAATGTTCTTAAGTTTTCAATCTCATTCAGAAAGGAGAGGTGACTCGCAATTAGAGTAGAGTGGTTAGGGGGAAGGCTCTCCAAGTGGCTAAGCAATTAGCATTTCTCGAGCTTGGCTGTTGTATTTACAAAAAATAAAAATGAAAACAAGGAGTGTTCTCACATTTTTAATCGACTTTAGTAAGGAGAGATTCATAATTAATGAGGATAGAGGGAATGGTGGCACGAAATGAGGGTATCTATTATATCCCAATCATTTTTCCAATCAATTTTCTAATTGCATTGTGAATCTTACTTCATTGTAGGTATCTTACGCTTATTTGCACTAATATAATTTGTTACTTATTTTCTATGGTTTCATATACTTATGGAGGTATAACACTATAACTTCAAGTGTCTTTCCTGTAGAAGCACCCCAACTTAAATTTCATGTAGATGCATGGCTAGTGGAGAAGTAGTTGAACAATTAAAATGACTGGTTTTTATTTTGTTAAGATTTTTTCCGAGTCAATCATCCTACTTACTATTTTGGGTATTCAACCATGTTTCCTTAAACGTAGGGAAAAGTTGTTTATCATGATTTAACAAGATTTTTGAATTAGTTTAATGCAGCAATGAAAAACTCTGGGATTCTATATATTTCAAAAATGCAAACTTTATGTTTATTTCAGATGTTGTTCAACATAAATTGTACAACCATGTCACATGTCTTTCCATTCTGAGCTACAAAATCAGATGAAATAGGGCACACCATGTTGGATGGCAACATCCCACCAATCTAAAATGAAAAAAAAATTCCAACAACTATTGTATGACTTAAAACTACTGGATTATTCACTTTTTCCTGCTCCACAAAACCAAACTCTGTTTTTTGGTCGTTGGATTAGTAGATATGGTCCAATTCTGCTGAATACGGCTGATAAAACATCCCCTTATAGGAGGTGTTCTTCTAAACATTGTAGCCTTTTCTTTGACATTATCAAATTACAAATTGATTAATCAAATAAATCCTTATTA
The DNA here is from genome assembly GCA_963693085.1 of Alisma plantago-aquatica. Classification (NCBI taxonomy): domain Eukaryota; kingdom Viridiplantae; phylum Streptophyta; class Magnoliopsida; order Alismatales; family Alismataceae; genus Alisma; species Alisma plantago-aquatica. The sequence continues at coordinate 754,282,372 of OY856413.1, forward strand.
CCCTGAGTGTTTAGCCATATATTATATGCTTGAAGTTTAGTCTTTTGTGTTATTTAGTATATTGTCAAAATTTTGTTAATTGCAGGTTGCACAAGAGGATGTTCATCTAAAAGATTTTTTATTCTAAGAAATACATGAAAGTTATATCGAAGTTGTCCACACTCATCCTGCATCTTATAACTTATGAGAATCTCATAGTCAAGGAGATGGAAAACATAGTTGTCCCATGTCCTGCCTTCATCACTCTGCTCCACAAAATACAAACTTAAAAAATGTACATTCATTGCTCTACTTGTGCATAGGGTGCAACCTAGGCTTGAGAGTTTGGATATGGACATAATCTATAGTTGTATAAGTTGTATAGTAACAAATGAAGTTTGTTTTTATATTGTATTTGGTAATTTGTTCAAGGTGGTAAAGGCTCACGTCCTCCACTATGTACATCAACATTTTGTTCAATACAATAAAGGAAAGAGTTTGTGAATTTTTCATCATTTGTTCAATTGTGTACATTGGATGGATATTGTTAAGAAATAATGTTATATAATATATCATACATCAATTTTTTAAATTATATAAAAATATTATGTATCGTCATAACTATTTACGACGGAAGTTTTTCATCCCAATAAACCTTGATGAGAGTACTTATAAATTTTTCATTGTTGGTATTTATGATAGAAATATGTTGTCGTGATTACCAACTATGACAACCAGTTTAAGTTGACGTTATATCCATTAGCGATAACATCAATTATCTGTCATTGTTGCTAATAATGATGGAATGATTTTTTTTGTCATCACTGGTAATAACGGCAAGACCAATAACGACGACATGCGACGGCTGATTTTTTTCCATCCTTAATAGATATAATGACCACTTTTTCCCCAATTGCGACAGACATTTTCCATCGTTATTGTTATATTTTCCTGTAGTGTATATATCTTCTAGGGGAGTAATAATGTAATCATTTTCTAACATATTTGAACAATTCTAAGGTCATAGCTAGTTTTTAAGATTTGATTTTGGCCTTTTATTTGAGTTTTTGTACTAAAATCATGTTTTCAATATGATGAATTAAGGTACTAAGATTAGTGCAATAATACGATTTACAAATAAGCATTTTGTCAAGCTTATTTTAGTTCAACCTTTACTTCGACCATAGAGCCCATTGGTCAAACTTGATTTCAACCAAGAGGCATTTTTTTGCAGATTTCCAATTTGGACACTTATATGTGAAGTATAATTTCTGTAGATTTTCAATTTAAAAATGCATTTGTGCCATAAAGTTTATGCAAAATGGCATCTTCATATGAGCTCAATAAAAATGATTACAAACAATATCCATTCATGGTTTTTATATATGGATCAAAAATTATTTTAGACAAACCAATAAAACATAATGATCATGATAGAACAGTAGAAGCATATCCACAATACAATGATCAAGATAGAAGCATATAGTTTCATGAAATACAATGATTATGACCAATTAAATTTTAACACACATGGTTCCTATACCATAGATAGAACAAGAAATACTTAGGATAAACCATGTGGACTATGATAAAACAATAATTTCCTTGATTAAATCAACATGGTTCATAATTTTCAGTTTAAGCCAAACCATGTAGAGGATAAACCAAAATAATCTCATTTATTGTTCGTTGTTTTTCAAATTTTAAGACAAACCATGTAAATGAACATACTTAACAAACTTTGTCAATCAATGAAGAAAGTATATTCAATATCAATTTTCATATATCATTTTTGCAATATGTTTAAGAATTTCATATTCATAAGGTTATACCTTCTTTCATGATTCAAAAGATCAATATGTTTTGATTTTAAGATGGTCTCTAAGATTCACTCTTGATTTGCATATTAAATCAATCATTAATAACAAATTGATAGCAAACTAGATTAATTAAAACATATTCAGCAGAACTTGGTTCGGTCGAACTTTTTGTCGACTGAATTTATCTCGATCGACGTTTTTCTCGACAGAGAATGCTACTGTTTGTACAGGTGTTATCAGATTTGTTGCAAACATCAAAACAGTAACCTACTCGGTCAACTAATTCTCGACCGACAGTGTTCTCGGTCGAATAGTTTCTCGACTGAGGTTGTTTCTGTACTGTCTCTCAGCAATTGCTTACAAGTAAATCATAGGTCATTTTCAATTCAATTATGTAATTTGAAAACTCAGTTTAGTTGAGATAAAACATATGAATATCAAAGTAATATTTTGATCAAATCTCAACTAATCATATTCAAATCTTTAGGTTTTAGGGACCCTAATTAAGACAAATTTTCAAAGATGTGTCTCTGCATATTTGTATATTTCAAATTAGAAATTTTAATTACTTGAATCAATTTGTTATCTCATTATGTTAAGTTGAGATAGACATAGAGATATTGTAACGACCCCGCCTCCCGGTAACCCCCAATTAAGGGAGACCCGAAGGTTAGAGTTGTTATTCAATTAACAGGATCAAAGGTTCGACAAATAATCAATAATAATTATGATATTCTACTAACTAATTGGAATTTGGTATAAAATTAAAACTTTACTTACCTTTGAAAAGTTTGGAAATCTATCTATCCAGAGCTTGAATTATTCTATCTAATCCTCCTTGCACTTTATTTCTTATTTCCACAATGTGTCACTTTACTGTTTGTTCTTTCAATTGTTGCTCCTAAAATGTCGACAAACTAAACGTCAGTCAATATATCGAAATATACTGGTATGTGGGAACAACCAAAATATTGCAAATATGGCTAACAATTTTAATAATCACAATCAAATTATTTAACAAGCCACTTTACATTTTACAGTATGACATTCTCCACCGCTTTTGCCCTAACCCTGGCATACCCACCTTAGGGTTTCCTTTGCCAATGACTTATGGCCACCTTCTCAATCTTGAGCTTGGTTCCTGGAGGTCACCACCCATGGTGCCCACTAGTCATGCAATATCATAGGCCACCTTCTCATTCTCGAGCTTGGTTCGTGGGGTCACCACTCAAGGTGTCCATTGGTCTACCCATCTAGGCCTGACCTTTGGCATCATCCATCAGGGTGGCATGTAAGTGTGAGAATCCATACTTATATTATTAATGTGATAATCATAGTGACTTTATAGTTTTGCAAGTATGAACATACAAACTAATAATTTGCATTCAATGCGATTAACCATCCAAAAAATCCTCAAGAAACTAAGGCGGTTATTCATAATTAACCACATACCTGATCTGACGATTTGAATAGAAATATCCATGCAAATAAGAATCCAAGCAAGCAAACATTTTCAACAAGATCCTGAAATAATCACGTAATCCCCTTTTTATTATTCATGTCATCAAGATCCATTGAACCTAGCTTGCTTCCTAGGGTTTTTAATTCACTTTTAGGGTTTCTATTGCAATTAGGGTTTCCCTTCATCTTTTACTATTTTAAACCCTAATTTAATGCAATTGATCACCAACCCTAATTATTTCCACATCTAACCCTCAAATTCATATTAAAGGCAGAATTAACCATTCATTAAGTTCATTAAGCCTCTTTTACATTAAAGCTATTATTTTTATCCCTTTAATCCATGACAAGATCATTATACGCATTTATCATCAATTCATAGTTCATTATGGTCCAATTCACATATGAACTCGATTTGTCATTAATTCCACCTTTTATTCATAAGAAAACCCTAATTACTACATTTAGGGTATTTATCCACAAATTAGGAACTTTAATACTCGAAATAGCTTATAATCATGAAAACTCGGTTCTATACATGAAATCAAATAATTAAAGCAATTAGTAGTCCTAATTACCAACCTTAGGGTTTCAAGACTTATTGAAACATATTCATGCACATGAACTTTCAATTAAACTAATTATATGCAAAGTTCATCCTTTTTGTTCCTAATGTTCTTTTTTATCATTAACAGGCTATTATCAACTTTAATCACCCATTAAACCCCTATAAATATATTATTCATCTCAAAATAGGGTTCTTTAAACATTAATACATTAAAGTTGACATCTTCCATTAGTTTTAGAATTTCATGAGAAATCAAGCTTCAATTATATTTTTAATGGATTCTTCACGTTTTTCTGATTAACTTTCATGTATAACATGTCCTTATTCAACCTACCAATTATTTACTATGAATTTATCAAAACTCACTTACTTTGGGCCAATTGTAATCTGCCACGTGTCTTTTTTAGCTCGAATTGTTTCCTGGTTCGCGGATCCATCGCTTGGATCCGTCTCCCTTGCGACCCGGCTGACCCACGTGTGGGTCATCTTCTCCGCATGGATGGGGGTTCCAGTCCCCTGTTCCTCTGTGGAAATAGAGTCCCGCCGCCAGCCCTATGTTGGTGCCTTCTCCACCTCGAACCGACGACCGAAGACTCCATCGGCTCTTGCACACCTCGCTGACCCAACAGCAACCTCCAGTAGTGCCGCGGTGGCTTCATGCCACCAAGAAACATCAACATTGCAGCCCCTAGTTCTCCGCAAGATTAGGGCCCCGACGAGCAGGAGAAACACAACAACTGGCATGGGTTAGATAGCAAGGTCGATCGGCCAGATGTTGCGGACTTGATGAAGATGTATGTACCCTCGCATAAGGGGAAGTCATCCCCCTTTTATAAATCAGCCTTAGGCCAGATCCCTGGAGTCCGGCTCCAGTGACGAAACTTCCAAATCCACACAAAACATGGGGACCAAAGGGTCTATCCAGTCCGATTTGATCTCCCAAGATCGATTATCCACTCTTCAAGAGTCCTAGTGGATCAGGGAAAGCGATCCAACAAACTGATTTCACATTATATTGTTTCGTTTCTCATAATCTGAAACAAAAAGCAGCTACCATTGAATCTAGATCCAACGGATAGCAAGCCTCGTATTAGAACATCAATTGTTACATTTAATGTTATCCTTTACACTTTAAGAAACTTGTAAAATTCATATCTCCCAAACCGTCTGTTCAATTGATCCCAAATTTTGAGGGAAAGTTAATAATGACTTAATATACCTCTATACAAAATTTGGGCTCATTATATAAAAGAAAACGTGCCTTTTCTTTAGGTGCAAGATATTATTCAATTACATATACTTCTCACCTATTTTCTCTTTCCTTTGTCTTTAAATTATTATTCTGAGTTCCTTTAACCTCAAGGAACCTTAATGGCTCGAATTTCTATTTTCCTTTAGTAGAAACTATTTCTTTTTTAACAATACCACATAATCCATTAATAATGTATTCACATTATATTCCTATTTTATTTTATAGGTATTTTTCTATTTATTTCTCTTTTATTTTCCTCATTGGTATTCCTTTTATTATTAGAAATCCTTAAGATACGAAATTCCACCAAGGATAACTCAATTACACCTCTTTCCACTTATTTTCCACATTTTATCATTGTTTTCAATTTCTTTCTCAATAAAGAAATATGTAATTAGTCTTTTCTTTCTTATTGCCTTTTCTTTGCAACTTTGGACTCATTGGAACCCAAGAGGCACGAAATTCATCATTGGATTACATTCCTTTGCCTTCTAGATGTTTCTACCTCATTCTTTTCTCAAAAACTCAATTATTCATTTATTAATTGAATTTCCTTATTATTTGGGCCCAATAGCCAATAGAGCCCACCACAATCATCAAGGCTATTGTAAACGGAACTCATTTATTCAAAACAAATTATATCATCATTTATTCCAATTTCTTTAATATGAGAAATTACATTTCTCACCAAAAGAACCCAAAACTGGGGTTGTAACATCCTTCCCCTCTTATAAGAATTTTGTCCTCAAAATTCTATCAAGCAAGCAAACAAACAGGATAAGCCTTTCATACGTCCATCACGGCTCCCATGTGGCTTCACCCTTTCCATGGTGCTTCCCAAGAACCTTCATAATCTCATATTCTTCCATCTGAGTTCTTTTGTACCCTGGTATATCATACCCTCATAGGTGACTCAGGACATTTCAACCTCTCAAAAGCTGAATAGGTTTAGGGCTCAGCACATGGCATGGGTACCTCACATAGTGCTCTAGATCGAACTCATGGAACACATCATTCATCATGTTATCCTGAGGGGTAAGGTTAAACCTAACCATTTCCACCAATCCATCTTCAATGGACCCAGATATCGGGGACTCAGCTTTCTCAGTTGTAGCTTAGAGGGGTCGTATTTTCACCTCACATACTTTCCTACAATGAACTACACGTCAGCCTGCTTTGCATCAGCTCACGACTCATGTCATCTTTGGGTTGTCTCTCAACCATTGCATGATCAAAGCGACTTCATCTGCATACATTGTGGTTCTTTTCTGACCTTCGCGAGGCCTCCTTCACCAACATCATCTTAATGAAGTGGTGACTGACACAACCTCCTTCTTGCATCCCGATAAAGGCTAAGGTGGTTAACATCACATCTTAAGAATTGTCTTCATGTATCACCCTATATGAGCACACATACTCTCATCAGACCATCTAGTCTGGATCCTACTAACCATTAGTAAGGGTGATAAACTGTACTAACATTGAGTTCTTCTTGTATCTACTTCCACTTATTGGAAGTGAACCTTTAGGTCCTACTCAAGAACTTTTGAACTCGCATCATGGTGTAGTTGAACCATCTCTCTCTCTTATGTAGTTCAACTAGACAACATTCTTCCTTCCTCATGTCATCTAGGTAAGGCGATCCATCATAACCCATATTGCATCTTGACCTTTCTTGGTCTAGGGGAGACTCACCACAACATCCATAGTGATGAACTCCCATTCTCTCTCGAGGACTCTTTATTCTCCACATCAAATCTTTGGTGTTTGTCCTTCACCGACTATCATGCATGGCCACAAGACACATGCATCTTCATATTAAGCATCCAAAGTGCTACTATTTCTTACTATCTTTGTAGTATCACGGTGTTTGGGATCTTAAACCATGATCTCATGTATGTCATGATTCCTCAAGACTGATTCCTCAGAAACCCTAAACTACTCTCATCAGAGTTTTCTTACCTTCCTATCCAAAGAAGTGTATCTTAGGTTCTATCACCATCCTTTCACTACATCAAGGACTAAACTGACTAACCAAACAACCATTAACTTGTTCAACATATCTTGTTATATCTATGTGTTAGCCAAAACACATATTCTTTCCAAACATAGGGTTAGCCCAACAACCTCTTCTAGCCAAACTAGGCAGCTACATCTCAACCAGAGCATTCATTACCACTTCTTATGTATTAGGTAATGTTGATGACATACACCTTCTTGTATTTCACTTATCATCTCAAACTCAAACTCTAAGTCTATAATTATTTAGAACACTTTGAGCTCCTCCTCATGGTGATCAAACCCAACCTTGTGATTCCTTGTAACACTTTGCAAAAATCCACCCAGTTCAAGATAAAACATCCTCATAAGATGATCTCCTTAATACTCTTAGTGTTTGTAAACCATCCATGTATTATTCGCTCCACAAAGGTATGTTATCATCTCTATCCTCATACCTTATAGCAACGCTCCAACTCACATCGTCTTTATCCTTGGTGTATGGCATGCGTATTGTCATATCTCTCACTCCCATAACAAGAGGAAATAAGCATTTGGCTACAGTCCAAATACAGAGTTCTTCCTGTTCCAAGAATAGAGATGGTACATCCCACCTTGCCAGTACACCTTTATATCTAAGTTGAAACATGCCACATATGTCTCTACTTTGCAAATGTCTCAAAAACAAAGTTACTTCTATGGAAAACTGGTCTCAAACTTACTTGGTCTAATCACAATCCTTGGTCATCTCCTCTAGGTCTATAGTGTGCTAGCACTTTGGGGTCATCCCTCTTCCCTTATGCATCTAGAGAGTGCCCTACTCATCCGCCCTTTGGGTCCCATAAGTTCATGAAGGTGATCAATCTCCTAACCCATGGCCCTCATATGATGATAGTTGTTACCTCCCGACCTTATGGTCATGTGCAACTAGGGAATTAGGCAACTCCTACATCCATCGGTCTTATCCCTACCTGACCCTAGGATAGACTTAGGATTTTAATACAGTACATGTCCAACTTAGAACCTTACCCAAGCCTTCATCATCTCTCTATATTCATGGGATAACTTTCATCCCTTCATAGGGGTCATGGCAACCTACCTACCTTGGTCAGGTCCCATACCGATTACCTCCATGGTAACACCTCCATATTCACATAGAGATGGCTATCTATGCGTCTAGAGGTTCGTCTTCATACCATGTACTTTTCACTTAGCTTCTCAAGATCCTATGAGACCTCTTTAGGTTACCTCAAAACCAATAAAACTGGTACACACCTACCAAAGGGTCCCTCTCCCAGGATGGGAGGAAACTACACCTTGATAACAAAGGTCACAGGCATCCTTAGGGTTTACATTCACATGAGCATGCCTAACCCAACATCTACTAAGGCATAAGAAAACCACCTTTTAAACCATTCTAGGTCATACTTTTTCTCTTTCCTCAACATTAGACCCACTTAGTTGTGAGGGGTTCATCAAACATACCCTCAACTAATGGGTTTCCTTTCCACTAAACATGAGGAGTACCATGCTCGAAACTATAGAGACTCAAATCACATTATGAGCATCGGATACACTACTTCCCCTCTTAGACCTAGGAACCCTAGGTCCACCTTTGGGTGTCCGACTGCATGCTCAATCTCTTAACCATGAATCAAGCATGTCCAAGGTATGTCATGTGTTTCCATGATCCTTCTACTCGAGTAACACATCGGAGTTGAGTCCTCTTCCAGGACAACCAACTAGGTACAAGGCTTCACAACTTGCTACTTCATCCTCTTCAAGTCCAAGAAACTCTTCTACCTATCTCAGGAGGTAAACACCTATACCATAGGCACAGAGGTACCGGCAGACTCATCCTCTCTCTAGGGTTTGGTTCCTCTCATGGCATCCAAGACATCATCAGCCTCCAAGGGTCAAGCATACGGAAACCACTATCATCCACTTAGGTCACATCATCCTCAACTCCCACTGTTCCTCAAGTTTCGGGGTTTTAGGCTTCCAACCTTCTTGTCTGGGGTTTGCTCTCTCTCTAGAGGTAATCCTACAACCAACCTCTCTATAAGAGGTCCTTTCTTCATGAAGGATCAAGCTCATAAGAATATCCCTACCTGGTGAAGCCTAAGTTCACGCTTATGTTTACTCACAGTTATCCATTATTCCTTATGCTTATCTCATCAGCTATCCAACATGCTCCCTTGGCCATGGTTTTGACCTAGTGCATGTACTACATGATGTGCTCTGGGTGCATACTATGCCAAGCTCATGGGGTTTCCATAGGTTCTTCTCTAACCTCATTCATGAAGGAGATATCCTTCGCTCAAACATGCACGACCCTTCCTAGGGTCGCCAAAGGTTCTCCGTCATCCAACCTCTCATGGCTCGTATGGCAATCCAAAGGCATATCTATCCAAACACCCAGTCAACCATGTTATCTAACTCATCACGTCATCTCTCTCTCTAACCTCCACTTAGGGTTAGGGTTAACATCATCCTTAAAGGATGTGCTAGGTCTCTACTTTAATGGAGATCTCTACCTCCAAGACTCACTTTCTCTACTCATCCTCCTGACAAGATGGTCTAGCCTCAGGTCTCTCCTGAGGGCAATGACAACTTATGTCATACGACCTAAGCATGTATCTATTCTTTTACGCTTACTCTATTAATCTTATGTCCATGACATCTTATTTACATGCTTTTTATTAATTTGGTGGAGGATTCCTTAATCCTTATCAACCTTACCCATACCTCAAGAGGGCAAGGAGAAGAGAGGAAACCCTAATCCTTAAGGTCCTTAATAGAATTTGAGTCGAGAAGGGATGAACAAGATGAGAGAGTCCATAAGGTATATTATTTCGAGTCATATCCTAAGACATCGGCCAGGCAGTCACACAATCCGGGATTCCTCGTATTCTGACTAGCGGTGCGGAGGAAAATATTGCCAACCCCCGATCGTGATTTTTTTCTAGACACCTCTGTCTTTCAAATAATCCTCTAATAACTCCCTTGGGTTCTACATAATTTGTAAAATTTAATAATTATTAAATATTAATTGAGGAACCCAGGCTCTGATACCAATTGTAACGACCTCGCCTCCCGGTAACCCCCAATTAAGGGAAACCTGAAGATCAGAGTTGTTATTCAATTAACAGGATCAAAGGTTCGACAAATAATCAATAATAATTATGAAATTCTACTAACTAATTGGAATTTGGTATAAAATTAAAACTTTACTTACCTTTAAAAAGTTTGGAAATCTATCTATCCAGAGCTTGAATTATTCTATCTAATCCTTCTTGCACTTTATTTCTTATTTCCACAATGTGTCACTTTACTATTTGTTCTTTCAATTGTTGCTCCTAAAATGTCGACAAACAAAATGTCAGTCAGTATATCAAAATATACTGGTATGTGGGAACAACCAAAATCTTGCAAATATGGCTAACAATTTTAATAATCACAATCAAATTATTTAACAAGCCACTTTACATTTTATAGTATGACATTCTCCACCACTTTTTCCCTAACCCTGGCATACCCACCTTAGGGTTTCCTTTGCCAATGACTTATGGCCACCTTCTCAATCCTGAGCTTGGTGCCTGGGGGTCACCACTCATGGTGCCCACTAGTCATGCAATATCATAGGCCACCTTCTCATTCCCGAGCTTGGTGTCTGGGGTCACTACTCAAGGTATCCATTGGTCTACCCATCTGGGCCTGAGCTTTGGCATCATCCATCAGGGTGGCATGTAAGTGCGAGAATCCATACTTCTATTATTAATGTGATAATCATAGTGACTTTATAGTTTTGCAAGTATGAACATCCAAATTGATAATTTGCATTCAATGTGATTAACCATCTGGAAAATCCTCGAGAAACTAAGGTGGTTATTCATAATTAACCACATACCTGATCTGACGATTTGAACAGAAATATCCAAGCAAATAAGAATCCAAGCAAGCAAGCATTTTCAACAAGATCCTAAAATAATCACGTAATCCCCTTTTTATTATTCATGTCATCAAGATCCATTGAACCTAGATTGCTTCCTAGGGTTTCTGATTCCCTTTTAGGGTTTCTATTGCAATTAGGGTTTCCCTTCATCTTTTACTATTTTAAACCCTAATTTAATGCAATTGATCACCAACCCTAATTATTTCCACATCAAACCCTCAAATTCATATTAAAGGCATAATTAACCATTAATTAAGTTCATTAAGCCTCTTTTACATTAAAGCTATTATTTTTATCCCTTTAATCCATGACAAGATCATTATATGCATTTATCATCAATTCATAGTTCGTTATGGTCCAATTCACATATGAACTTGATTTGTCATTAATTCCACCTTTTATTCATAAGAAAACCCTAATTACTACATTTAGGGTATTTATCCACAAATTAGGAACTTTAATACTCGAAATAGCTTATAATCATGAAAACTCAGTTCTATACATGAAATCGAATAATTAAAGCCATTAGTAGTCCTAATTACCAACATTAGGGTTTCAAGGCTTATTGAAACATATTCATGCACATGAACTTTCAATTAAACTAATTATATGCAAAGTTCATCCTTTTTATTCCTAATGTTCCTTTTTATCATTAACAGGCTATTATCAACTTTAATCACCCATTAAACCCCTATAAATATATTATTCATCTCAAAATAGGGTTCTTTAAACATTAATACATTAAAGTTGACATCTTCCATTACTTTTCGAATTTCAAGAGAAATCAAGCTTCAATTATATTTTTAATGGATTCTTCACGTTTTTCTGAACAACTTTTATGTATAACATGTCCTTATTCGACCTACCAATTATTTACTATGAATTTATCAAAACTCACTTACTTTCGGCCAATTATAATCTGCCACGTGTCTTTTTTAGCTCAAACTGTTTCCTGGTTCACAGATCCATCGCTTGGATCCGGCTCCCTTGCGACTCGGCTGACCCGCGTGTGGGTCATCTTCTCCGTGCAGACGGGGGTTTCAGTCCCCTGTTCCTCTGTGGAAACAGAGTCCCGCCGCCAGCCTTCTGCTGGTGCCTTCTCCACCTTGGACCGACGACCGAAGACTCCATCGGCTCTTGCACACCTCACTGACCCAACAACAACCTCCAGTAGTGCCACGGCGGCTTCATGCCACCAAGAAATGTCAACATTTCAGCCCCTAGTTCTCCGTCGGAGTAGGGCCCCGACGAGCAGGAGAAACACAACAACTGGCATGGGTTAGATAGCAAGGTCGATCGGCCAGATGTTGCGGACTTGATGAAGATATTTGTACCCTCGCATAAGGGGAAGTCATCCCCCTTTTATAGATCAGTCTTAGGCCAGATCCCTGGAGTCTGGCTCTAGTGAGGAAACTTCCAAATCCGCACAAAACATGCGGACCAAAGGGTCTATCCAGTCCGGTTTGATCTCCCAAGATCGATTATCCGCTCTTCAAAAGTCCTAGTGGATCAGGGAAAGCGATCCAACGAACTGATTTCACATTATATAGTTCTGTTTCTCCTAATCTGAAACAAAAAGCAGCTACCATTGGATCTGGATCCAACGGATTGCAAGTCTCGTATTAGAACATCAATTGTTACATTTAATGTTATCCTTTACACTTTAGGAAACTTGTAAAATTCATATCTTCCCAACCGTTTGTTAAATTGATCCAAAATTTTGAGGGAAAGTTAATAATGACTTAATCTACCTCTCTACAAAATTTGGGCTCATTATATAAAAGAAAACATGCCTTTTTATTAGGCACAAGATATTATTCAATTATATATACTTCTCACCTATTTTCTCTTTCCTTTGTCTTTAAATTATTATTCTGAGTTCCTTTAACCTCAAGGAACCTTAATGGCTCGAATTTCTATTTTCCTTTAGTAGAGACTATTTCTTTTTTAACAATACCACATAATCCATTAATAATGTATTCACATTATATTCCTATTTTCTTTTATAGGTATTTTTCTCTTGATTTCTCTTTTATTTTTCTCATTGGTATTCCTTTTATTATTAGGAATCCTTAAGATACAAAATTCCACCAAGGATAACTCAATTACACCCCTTTCCACTTATTTTCCACATTTTATCATTGTTTTCAATTTCTTTCTCAATAAAGAAATATTTAATTTGTCTTTTCTTTATTATTGCCTTTTCTTTTCAACTTTGGACTCATTGGAACCCAAGAGGCACGAAATTCATCCTTGGATTACATTCCTTTGCCTTCTAGAGGTTTCTACCTCATTCTTTTCTCAAAAACTCAATTATTCATTTACTAATTTCCTTATTATTTGGGCCCAATAGCCAATAAAGCCTACCACAATCATCAAGGCTATTGTAAACGAAACTCATTCATTCAAAACAAATTATATCACCATTTATTCTAATTTCTTTAATATGCATGAGAAATTACATTTCTCACCAAAAGAACCCAAAACTGGGGTTGTAACAGATATACAACTTAAAGTCTTTGGTCATATCTCAACTTAATTTTGTTCATTTAGTTTGAGGGTTTGGAACCCATACTAACTCAACATCCTTTTTCTTGTAAGGACATGAGAAAGAATAATGTCTGAGACGCAAACAATAATGGCAACATATAGAGTCAACCTCATATCTCTTTCTATGATTTTGTTCTAGGTTGTTCTTGGGTACATATGTATATTTGCCTCTAGATACATACATAGATTGATTCTCTAGCACTTGTGTCTTTCTCCAACTAGATTTTTGGTAAGATTTTCCTTTAGGCTTATAACCTAGTCCTCTCCTTCCAATTTGACGATAAGAATCATTTAAAATTTTATCAAGGATATCATTGTTACTCAAACTACTAACTTCTTGTTGCAGCTTAACAATCTCATCCATTCTCTTATTGATGTCTAACTTTGCTTGATCTAGATTAGATAACAAGGAATCTCTTTCTTTCACAATAATATCATAATCTATATGTGTACAAAAAACAGGTTATTTTATAAGATCATTTACTTGAGTTTGCAAGTTTAACTTTTCTAGGGAAAGAAGATTGCAATTTGCTTCTACAGATTTCAGGTTAATATCATGATCTTCAATAACCTTTTTAAGATCTTCATTTTCAGATGTGAGAGCAAGACGTTTAGCATGTAACTCATCATTTTCCTTATTAGATTTCTTTAATTTCTTCTTGCACTCAATATACTTATTATGTGTCTCTTCAAGACTAGCAATTAAGTCTTCTTTAGGTAAATCAAAAAGACTTACCTCTTCTTCTTCTTCTTCACTTATTGTAGCAATTAGGCATTCTTTATGCACATCTTCCTTCTTTGACCTCCATGGACAGCTAGGTGTAGTGTGCCTTGTTCCTAAGCACCAATTGCAACTTGTTGAAGATTGGTTCATGCTTTTCCTTTGCTTGCGGTTGTAGACACCACAACCCTTCATTCCTCAAGACTCGATTAGAGCTCCTTGAAGCCTGCTCTGATACCAATTGAAAAACCACTAGAGGGGGGGTGAATATGGTTTTATGGATATTTTAAAATAATTTAACTCAAACAACCACAATTGAGATAATAAGAAGGAGATAAGGTGCTTAGAGTGGTTCCAACCTTAGCAAATACTAAGGCAGTCAATCCACTACTCGGTTACTTACCCAACCGGGATTTTAAAAGTATTTAATTTTATTACCTTGCAAGGATATTACATAAAATTACAACACTTTCAACACCCTTTGGACATCCTTCACCTTGAAGTAGTCTCACCAACCTTGAAGCAGCCTTCCTTGAAGTAACTCCAAGCTCCCCCTTGAAGTAGCCTTCCTCTTGAAGTAGCTTCCTATTGAGACAGCCTTCTAGAAGTAGTCCAAAGATCTCCTTCTTCACGAAGAAGATCAAAACTCTCTCCAATCCGCAGCCTCCAACCCTAGGAGTAGCAAGGAGAATACAAGCAATAAGAAAGAACAAGAAGGGAAACAGAAATTACAATTACCACTTGAAGCACAAGGCTTGATTTCCTATATCAAGCGTATTGATCTCCTAACCAATGAGTATGGAAGTGTAGGTTTAGTGGGTAGGAGATGCTAGCCTATAGGACATGGATTTGGAGCAAAGGAAATGAGTAGCAAGTACTAGAGTTGCTCAATTGCTCAAAACAGATTGCCAATTGCAAGTATGTAAGCTCAAGTATTGCACAAGTGTGTATAGAGTGTCCTAAGGCTTGTCCTATTTATAGGAATGGCCTATGAATGCTTAAGGGTGTTCTAGACACTTTATAGGGGGTTCTTAGTGCTCAACTAGCCGTTAGGTATCCATTAGTTGCTTTAACAATGAATAGTTAATTAATCTTGAAAATTGCAGACAGAGACATTCTCGGTCGAAGATTTGTCGACCGAGAGTCCTAGTCAGTCGAGAACTTGTCGACCGAGGGACTGTCTATAGCAAAATTCGGATCCAACTCCCAACTACTTTGTTTGTTGTGTCTAACGGCTACCTGGGCCATTCTCGGTCGAAGAGTTTATCGACCGAGAGTATCTCGGTCGAGAATTTTGTCGACCGAGATTAACCCTGTTTCAATGTTTTAAACTAAGTGTGTGTATGAGTGTGCAGTTGTGACACTATTGTAGGGGATGACCTATCTAAGTGTTGTGAGTGGCTAGGAAAGATCTAACGCTTGATTTACATGATGTCTAAGTACTTGTACATTATATATCTTGTACAAGTTTTTTACATTTGATTACAATCATGAATTTAAAGCAATTAGAGCATATATATCTTCCAAGTAGTTTGTCATCCACCTAATTACTATAACACTCAAGTAGCACATTAGATCCACAAGAATGAAATTTTTGTCATCATCAAAATAAAGGGATTTAAATGATGTCCATTTAGCCAACAATCAATACCCTAGAAGAGGATGAGGAAGGTGAATTCATACATGTATAATGATAATCATGTAGAGGTTAAACCTCAACACTTTCAAAATAAATAAACATGTATTAGGGTATGATCTTTGGTAAAGAGATCATGAAACCCTAATTAAAAAGGTTGATGACTCCTAACCCTAATTAAGGGCAATGTTAGGTGAAACCCTAATCTAGGGTAATGGTGTAACCCTAATCTAGGGTGATGAGGTGAGAAGTTCTAATTTAGGGTAATATAATGAAAAACCCTAATTTCGGGTAAAGGGATGATAAACCCTAATTGAGATGAGTAGTAAACCCTAATTTGGGGAAAAGTTATAAGGAACCTTAATTCAAGGTAATGATATGAGAAACCCTAATCTAGGGTGATGTTATGTAAAACCCTAATCTAGGGTAATATTATGTAAAACCTTAATTTAGGGTGGAGACATATGAAACCCTAATACAATGGTATGATGTGAAACCCAAATACAGTGATGTGATGTGATGTGAAAATCTAATCCATGGTGATGTTATGAAATTCTATATAAACCCTAATCCTAATACAGGGTGAAGGTGTGTGAAGCCTTAATCTTGGGATATAATGCATGAAACCCTAATTTTAGGCAATATGATGATAAATCATAACCCTAGTTATGGGAAATGGGATGAGTATTCCTGATTGACATGAATTGTGAAACCCTAACTCTAATGAAGGAATAGTGGTATTATTCTTGTATTACATGATGTGATGTGTAACTGAAATAGTTGTTATCATATGCACTAACCATGCAGGTATCATGATACGATGAGCATAGCCATGTATGAGCTATGATGTTTTATTTATTAAAAATGTTTAATGGGCCTTGTGAGCCATTACATGTATTGTTACCTACTGAGAGGTGACAAGATGGACCTTGCGAGCCATATGAAATGCTTGTATAGCAAGTATCATGTTTACCTTGGTCAGATGACCTGAAGGTATTAGTTACCTGCTAAAAGTGGTAACAAGTGTTATTTGATGAACTGAGGGTTTGAATACCCATATTCCATAAACATGAAGATGAACTGTTAAGGGATTAGAATGCTATGATGTGATAAGGGATTAAGATCCCAATGTTGTATAAAGCTTTGAAAAGTACTTGATAAGAGTTTTACACATTCCATTCTTTGTAGAATTTGGTATAATAATCCATGTTTGAGAACTTGACTGATGCTAAAAGAATATGATAATGTACTTAACTAATCAAGTGAAATATTATCATGTAGATCATTGGTCATAGATCCATCGTCGTTAGTAGTTGGTGATGGTGAAATAGGTTTTCCTACGGGATCTCCTGGAGGGCATACTTTTGAGTATGTGGGGGTTATGGGCGCAAATATCCTTATACCCTAATGAAGGAATTGGTGTGAGATAAACATGGAATCTCTCAATTCTTCATTATATGTTTCGGGATGGATGTATCATGAATCTCCCAATGTTGGGATGGATGTATCATGAATCTCCCGACAATATTGTTAATGCCAGATCGATGGAGATAAAC
The DNA here is from genome assembly GCA_963693085.1 of Alisma plantago-aquatica. NCBI lineage: Eukaryota > Viridiplantae > Streptophyta > Magnoliopsida > Alismatales > Alismataceae > Alisma > Alisma plantago-aquatica. The sequence goes on from OY856413.1 coordinate 754,299,868, forward strand.
ATGAAATCTCTCGATTGCGAAGAGAGTACAGCCGCCGATGTAACTCTATAGTGAAGTTTCCAATATACCCTAGAAAGCTATGTAGCAGAGACACTAGATGTCCTGCATTGTGTCCTCACACTGACTGGGGAGGATGAGGTCATAGAAATCCGGCTCTTTCTTGACCTATGTATGGAACTGATGCTTTACATCATCGTGGTCGGTTGGAGTATGAGTGGTATACCTCATCTCCTTAGGGCTTAAGTATGATTGTAAAATGTAATCAGCTGTGTAGCATATTTGCTTAAGGTTGAAATATGAGAATCACTGGTTGATGTTATCTTGCTTAGCATATCCTAGAAGGATAAATGTTATATATGTTCTTCAATTCCTTAATGATTAAGTAACATGCTGCTTTATCATGTTATATCTGAAATGTCTTTAATAAGAATATTGTTTTAACTTGTTTCGACATTGATTCATTTGTTGCTGATAATATATGATTCTTCTGCTCAGTCTTATTCTATTTAAACTGCAATAATAATGTTTTGGCGGAGAGTTATATTGTAACATCCCTGGCCTGGGTTATGCTTTAACCCTAGGTGTTTTGATTAAGAAAGATGATTATATGTTTAATCTCATCTTGTGAAAAGTAATTAGGGCTCATGAGGAACTTATGTTTCAATTTTGGTCCTGTTTGAACAATGTTGAAGCAATGATTTCTTATTTTGGACTAAAGTGCAAATTACCCAAGTTGAGGGGTTAACTTGCAAATTGCACATGATAAGATGTTCCTCTGATGTTGAGACATCATAAGGATGAATATGATGTAGTAGTATGGTTTCTACAAGCCTGGACACCAAGATAGAGCTTGTTGGACAATGTTGTGCATTAAAACCTAGTTTTGGGGTAAAGTGCAATTTACCCAAAATATAGGGTTCAATATGCAAATTACCAATTCAATAAGGTCCTTAATGTTTCTTGGCATCATGTATAGCAAAGAAAATGAGAGGGACTCCTCATTTGAACTAAGTTGGAGGAGAGAGAATCTTGACATTAAAATAATCAAGAATAATGCCTAATTGAAACCCTAATTCAATTTAGGGCAAAAATGAATAAAAATAATTGAAGTAATGTTTTGGGTTGATTTTGAATAAGGATGGACGTTCCTTTTCTAAGATAAGGAACGAAAATATCTTAAGTAGGTGAAATTCCACTCACCTTATTATAAAGAAAAGTAATTTCCACTCACATATGGGATATTAATATAATAAGCATTAAGGTGCTTAATTTGGTTTTCTTTAAATTGAGGATAATGAAGGGGAATAAAAGGAAAAGGAAGGTGCCTCGTATCCATGGAATTGAGGGGGAAGAGGCGGCCATAATTTTTGGATTAATTGGATTTTTATAAGGCATTTTCTCTCTCATCAATTTCCTTATAAAAGTGCCTTTTCCAAATGAATTGAAAGGCTTTTTCGGCCCTTTCTTCTTCATTTGCTTGGGATGAGCTCAAGGGGACTTAGGAGCAACAGGAGGACGAGCCCCAACCTGTTGGTAAGCTTCTTGACCCTCGTTCTTCATGATTTCATGGTGGAAATCGAAAATAAATTATGGATTCCTTCTTATTTCGATCTCCTCTTCAACCCTAGCCAACTTTTGCGATCAAAAGCTTGAGGACGATCCTAGGGTGAGTTGCTATAGCTTCATCCACCATTGATGGCATGATCTTGGAGCTTTGGATCTCAATTGGAGGCGGGTTTTATAACTTAAACCCTCAAACATTGCTATTGCATCAATCTTCTATGCTTTGTTGATTGATTTCTTCAATTTTATACACTTTTGTTTCTTTGCTGCAAATTCCATCAAGAACGGTTGCTGTTCTTGGGTGCATGAAGGAATATGATGATGGCATCATCATAAGCAAGCACCTCACCAAATATCTTGGGAGCAAACGATCTCAAAAGTTGGGACCAAACGGTTTCACCAAAACCGTTTGGTGACCAAACGGGTTGAAAACCGTTTGGTGGCAAACGGGTTCAAACCCGTTTGAAGGAGTTGACCAAGCGTTGACCGTTTGGGAATATCGTTACGAATTATGTAGGATAATGACCCTCCAAATTTGAGGGGTTAACTCCAAAGGAATCATAGGTTGAAGGCCAATCAATTAGACAAATCGAATTGAATTAAGTGCTGATTTTCAACCTGAATAACTTGACCTTCTTGGGAAAACGGGTTCAAGACCGTTTGAGATGGTTGACCAAGCGTTGACCGTTTGGGATTACAGTTCATAATGATGTTGGTTAATGACCCTCCAAATTTGAGGGGTTAAGTCCAAAGGAATCATAGGTTGAAGGCTAATCAATTAGGAAAACCTAATTGGATTAAGTGCTGATTTTCAACCTGATTAACTTGACCTGCTTGGGCAAACGGGTTCAAGACCGTTTGAGTGAGTTGAACAAGAGTTTACCGTTTGTTATTAATGTTAATAATTATGTTGGTTAATGACTCTCCAAATTTTAGGGGTTAACTCCCAAGGAATCGTGAGTTGAAACCTATTCAATTAGGCAAACCCTAATTGACAACAGTGCTGAAATTCCAATGAGTTAAATTGAGATTTTGGGTTGATTAGCCCAAACGGGTTCAAGACCGTTTGGGGATCATCCAAACGGGTTCAAGACCATTTGGTGATCACCCGAAGACCGTTTGTAGGTCTGGGGTCAAGTATAGTTGATCAATTGAAGGTCCAAAGGTACCAAATCATACTGCAACTCAATGCTGATTTGTTGATCAACTCGATAGACCAATCCATGATGATTTTTCACTAAAGTCCAAAGGTTGGATGAGCCAAACGGTCTCAAGACCGTTTGGAGCTCATAAAAACGGTCTCAAGAGCGTTTGGTGGTCACCCAAGACCATTTGGAGGTCTAGGGTTGAGTATGGTTAGGTGTTTGAAGGTCTAAAGGTACTAAGCTGATATACAATGCAATGTTGATTTGGTGATCAATCCAATGAACCAAACCCCAATTGGATTGCTTAGATTTGAGTGATAAGATGGGAAAACGGTCTCAAGACCGTTTGGAGGTCATCCAAACGACCTCAAGACCGTTTGGGGTCAGGTCATACCCAATTTGGATGATGGTTCAATGGTTTCAAAGCAACTAGTCTTACATTGATTAGTGTTGTTGAATCATCGATTCCAAACCCTAATTCAATTGAATCAAACCCTAATTGATGATCAATTGAGGGTCAATTGAGGGTCAAATTAGTTGAAGGTTGACTTATCAAACTCAATTGAAGTATGAATATAGGTCCAATTGATGATTGGTTCCATGAATTCAATGATTGAAGGAATCAACATTGGAAACCCTAATTCAATTGGATACCTCATGTTATTGAAGGTCCAATTGATCAAACCTTTTTGGAAACCTAATGTAATTAGGTGAGAGATACCTTAATGGTAGTAATTAATAATGCATAACAAATGCATGGATCCAATACATGATGAAAACCCTAATTGAGGTTGATTCCATGTATAACCCTAATAAGAGGTTGTCTACATGTGAAATCGCTAATTAGGATGAATAGTAAACCCTAGTTGAGGGTGTATCCAAGTGAAACCCTAGTTGAGGGTGTATCCATGTGAAATCCTAATTGAGGGTGATTTCATGAGAAACCCTAATTGGGAATGATTAGTAAACCCTAATTATGGGCAATGTGATATGAAATCCCTAATGAAGGGTGATGCTATATACAATCTCTAATCTAAAGAAGGGAGATGGTATGTGAAACCCTAATCCCTAATGAAAGAATAGAATTCATACTTGAATATGATTTATGAGGTGAACCCCTGTGGCACGACCGTGCAAGGTAGCACGGCCGTGGTGGATTTCACTTTGCATGACCATGCAAGGTAGCACGGCCATGGTGGCTTCCCTTTGCACGGCCGTTCTTGGTTACACGGCCGTGGTGCTCTATGCTTGACTTAGAGCTGAATTGAAAGTGACCTAACATGGTCGTTTTGTTAATTTCCAACCTAAGGATGAGAGAGAAACTCATACCTTGTGATGATAATCATTTAATGATACATGATGAATGTAATAAGTATGAATGAATACTTAGGATATCAATGAATGCTCCCAGAGGAGTGTAGCAATAAATTAGGGTTGGAGTGATAATACAAATATGAAACCCTAATTGATAAGAAAGGAAAATCCTAACCCTAGCTTTGGGTAAAAGGATGAAAAGCCCTAATTGATGGTAAACCATAACCTTGGTAAGTGAATAGTGGTGTTACCCTGTATTGCATGATGTGTTGTGAACTTGATAAGTCTATTATCATGTGTGACAATCATGCAGGTCTCATGAGGTGATGATCATAGCCAGGTATGAGCTATGATGTCTATTTGATAAGAGTTCATTGGCCATATGTGCCATTATGTTCTTGTTACTTAGAAAAGAAGTAACCAGATTAGTATGGGCTTGTAAGCCTTGTTATAAATTTGTTGCCTAGTGAGAGGTGACAAGATGTGAATGGCCTTATGAGCCATGTGAATAAAGTTTTTGCCTAGTGAGAGGTGACAAGATGTGAATGGCCTTATGAGCCATGTGAATAAAGTTGTTGCCTAGTGAGAGGTGATAAGATGTGAATGGCCTTGTGATCCATGTGAATAAAGTTGTTGCCTAGTGAGAGGTAACAAGATGTGAATGGCTTCTGAGCCATGTGAATAAGTATCTGATGAAAGTGGTACATGTCTCTTTATAGCATTTATCTGAATAAAATATGTTTGAGAACTTGACTGATGCTAAAAGAATATAATAATGTACTTAAATAATCAAGTGAAATCTATTCATGTAGTGCTCTGACCATAGATCCATCATCGTCAAGAATAGGTGATGGTGAAATAGGTTGCTCCGCGGCATATCCTGGATTTTGTATATTTTTGAATATATGGGGGTCAACGGGCGAAAATATCATTACGTCCTCTTGAAGTGATTGTGAGGAGGTAAACAAGAAACCTCTCAAATCATTCATGAATAGGTCGGGATAGATGTATCACTAATCTCCCGATGATTGGGCCAGATGTTGTACCCATCTCCCAATGTTTTTGTCGGGTCGATGGAGATAAACATGAAATCTCTCGATTGCCGATGAGAGTGCAGTTGACGCTGTAACTCTGTAGCGAAGTTGCCAGTATACCCTGGAAATCTACGTTAGCAGAGACACGAGATGTCCTACGTTTTGTCTCACACTGACCCAGACGTGGGAGGTCTTGGAAGCCGGCTCTTCCCTATACCTATGTATGGTACCGGTTTCGACTTCGCAATGGCCGGTCTGAGTATGAGCGGTATACCTCATCTCCTCAGAGCTTAAATATGATTGTAAAATGTAATCATCCGTATAGCATGTTTGCTTAAGGATTGAATACAGAGATTCATTGGCTAATGTTGCATTTCTTTGTGCCTTCCTTAGCGGATAAATGTTATTTATGTTTCTTTATATTCTCTGCAAAGTAGACAGATGAATTACTTATCTACCATGGGTAGATGCAATACTCTCCTTGGGAATAGGAGATTATCTTATTCTGTTCTATGATGAATAATTCTGCCTGATAAGGTAAAAGTAACCCCTGCTCAGTTTTAATTTAATAAACTGAAATACAATGTTTTGGTGGAGAGTTATATCTCTCGCTGGGGCAATTTTTCAATTGTCTCACCCCCGTGGGAAAACATTTTTAGGTATGCATGGAAGGCAGGGCAGGAAATCCCTAAGATCAGAAAAAGAGCAGCAACAACAACAACAACAACAAGGACAGCAATCAGATCTCAGGTGGAGATATTGTCTGTCAAGTCATATAGATAGTAGTCCTATGTGTCGTCTCTGTACTCTCAGGTCCTCGGAGTTTTAAATGATTCAATTGGAGTTTTGGCATAGTGCCTCAAAGTTTTTATACCGCCTGTGTATATTTGTAACAGGGCAGTCAATGTTGTAATCCTTAAAAAGGAATTGTACATGTTGTGTACTTGTGAACCAGGATGAAATGGAAACACTTTGATTCTTGGTTAAAGAGTTTTCCTGTGAATGGATCTCTTTGAAAATGGTTTTAAATTTTTAGTGATTTTCAGTAATTCCGCTGCAAATGATTTGCTTCCGCATGTTTTATTATTGTTAATGGCACTTGTTATCTTAACGATGGCGAGTGTCGTTACAATTTAGTGGTATTAGAGCTCTAGTTTTGCTGAGTCTACAGAGACATAGGACTAAGTTGTTGCGTCTGTGTTAGTGTCCTCCAGTATACCCTATAATGATTTCTGCTTGTGCAGAGAAAGGGTAAAGTTTAAAATGACTGGAGAGCACAAGGAACACATTGCTAAGGGCAATGTTGTTGCACCAAGAAGAGGTGCAAGGGATCATGCAAGAATAGAATGAGTGCCTAAGAATCCCCATTAAGACCTGATCAGGATATAGAATCCTATGATCATGCTCTTGTTGGGTAGATTAGGGCAACAGTAATGCATATGAGTGGACTGGATGCTAGGCTTATAACCTAGGTAATCAGTCCTTAATACAGAAAGCTTGAGCTTAAAATGAGTTCCTAAATGACTTAGTCATGTTGGAATAAGGGAAAATATGGAAAAGAGTAACTTATGGCAAGAAAGTAGACTCTGCCATGAGCTTAGACAGATGATAAATATGTGATGGCAGTGCCCAAGAAGGGGCAATAAGCTGAGAAGTAGGTGATGATCTCTATAATTTTAGAGACATTTGCCTAATGGTTCTAAAAAGCCAAGGTTTTTGGTACAAATAGTGCAATATATGCCTAGTGTACCAGGGCAGCAGCCCCTAAGTAAGTGTAAAGGTCTTAACCTTTCACCTGTAAGATTCCATGGCTTAGTTTTTGCATCAGTAATAAGACTAATAAGACCATGATGTGAGGACAATGTATGTTATAAATGTGTACATGTTGAGTACACTAAACCCCTTTTGTTATAAAAAGGAGGACTGCTGATTTGGTTTTCCCTATTAGTTGTCATATAGGGAAGAAATGATGAGAAATAGAATTTGAATTCTGTTCAAGTATTCTTTTAAATGTTCTATATTGATCTTACCTCTATGAAAGAGGAAGAGGTATAGAAGAGATGCCTGGATAAAATCCAGGGATGTTAAATCTTATGTTATGATAATATGAAAAACAAGAAATATGATAGCATGTAAGTGCATACTACTTGATCTCAGTACTTGTAAACCCTGATTAGGTTTACAACTATTGATGATAAAGTGAGTATGGAAACTCTTAGATTGATATATTTTTGATTGCCCTGATCAAGCAATCATTATGATACAATCTAATGAGTATCATGAAATTGGAAATATGGTATGGATAAATGTATCATATCTTAAGTACAAGAAAGAGGGATCTGATATGAATTTAGATCAGTATGTGTATATGAGGAAGTAAAATTATGACCCTCATATGATAAAAGAAAGATGAGAATAGGATGTGTTTTCAACACATGTGACTGATACCAGGGTAATGGATTCTGGTATCTGAGAATTATCAGATGGTTTAGATTAGCTACCTGGAGTGGTCAACTATGAAATCAGTATGATTATATAAAATGATATGAACATCATATGTTAGGGGTTTATGCTTTGCATAAACATAACAACTCAATATGTCTTTAAGATAAGTTCTCATTTGAATCTATGAGAATATTGTGTGAAGGAACTTTGTGCTGATCAAAGTTCTATGATGTCTCCATAATAATGAGGTATTATGAAGAGACATGATGATATGATGAATGAATAATATTTGTTCCCTTTATCTGGGATTTCGGGGACGAAATCCTTGTTAGGGGTTTATAATTTGTAACATCCCTGGCCTGGGTTATGCTTTAACCCTAGGTGTTTTGATTAAGAAAGATGATTATATGTTTAATCTCATCTTGTGAAAAGTAATTAGGGCTCATGAGGAACTTATGTTTCAATTTTGGTCCTGTTTGAACAATGTTGAAGCAATGATTTCTTATTTTGGACTAAAGTGCAAATTACCCAAGTTGAGGGGTTAACTTGCAAATTGCACATGATAAGATGTTCCTCTGATGTTTAGACATCATAAGGATAAATATGATGTAGTATTAGGGTTTCTACAAGCCTGGACACCAAGATAGAGCTTGTTGGACAATGTTGTGCATTAAAACCTAGTTTTGGAGTAAAGTGCAGTTTACCCAAAATATAGGGTTTGATATGCAAATTACCACTTCAATAAGGTCCTTAATGTTTCTTGGCATCATGTATAGCAAAGAAAATGAGAGGGACTCCTCATTTGAACTAAGTTGGAGGAGAGAGAATCTTGACATTAAAATAATCAAGAATAATGCCTAATTGAAACCCTAATTCGATTTAGGGCAAAAATGAATAACAATAATTGAAGGGCTTTCAACCAAAATGTTTTGGGTTGATTTTGAATAAGGATGGACGTTACTTTGCTAAGATAAGGAACGAAAATATCTTAAGTAGGTGAAATTCCACTCACCTTATTATAAAGAAAAGTAATTTCCACTCACATATGGGATATTAATATAATAAGCATTAAGGTGCTTAATTTTCTTTTCTTTGAATTGAGGATAATGAAGGGGAATAAAAGGCAAAGGAAGGTGACTCGTATCCATGGAATTGAGGGGGGAGAGGCGGCCATAATATTTGGATTAATTGGATTTTTATAAGGCATTTTCTCTCTCATCAATTTCCTTATAGAAGTGCCTTTTCCAAATGAATTGAAAGGCTTTTTCGGCCCTTTCTTATTCATTTGCTTAGGATGAGCTCAAGGGGAATTAGGAGCAATAGGAGGATGAGCCCCAACCTGTTGTTAAGCTTCTTGACCCTCGTTCTTCATGATTTCATGGTGGAAATCGAAAATAAATTATGGATTCCTTCTTATTTCGATCTCCTCTTCAACCCTAGCCAACTTTTGCAATCAAAAGCTTGAGGACGAGCCTAGGAGAAGTTGCTAGAGCTTCATCCACCATTTATTGCGTGATCTTGGAGCTTTGGAGCTCAATTGGAGGCGGGTTTTATAACTTAAACCCTCAAACATTGCTATTGCATCAATCTTCTATGCTTTGTTGATTGATTTCTTCAATTTTATACACTTTTGTTTCTTTGCTGCAAATTCCATCAAGAACGGTTGCTGTTCTTGGGTGCACGAAGGAATTTGATGATGACATCATCATAAGCAAGCACCTCACCAAATATCTTGGGAGCAAACGATCTCAAAAGTTGGGACCAAACGGTTTCACCAAAACCGTTTGGTGACCAAACGGATTGCAAACCGTTTGGTGGAAAACGGGTTCAAACCCGTTTGAAGGCGTTGACCAAGCATTGACCGTTTGGGAATCTCGTTCCTAATTATGTAGGCTAATGACCCTCCAAATTTGAGTGGTTAAATCCAAAGTAATCATAGGTTTAAGGGCAATGAATTAGACAAATCGAATTGAATTAAGTGCTGATTTTCAACCTGAATAACTTGACCTTCTTGGGGAAACGGGTTCAAGACCGTTTGAGATGGTTGACCAAGCGTTGACCGTTTGGTATTCCTGTTCATAATGATGTTGGTTAATGACCCTCCAAATTTGAGGGGTTAACTCCAAAGTAATCATAGGTTGAAGGCTAATCAATTAGGAAAACCTAATTGGATTAAGTGCTGATTTTCAACCTGATTAACTTGACCTGCTTGGGAAAACGGGTTCAAGACCGTTTGAGTGAGTTGACCAAGCGTTGACCGTTTGGTATTACTGTTACTAATTATGTTGGTTAATGACTCTTCAAATTTGAGGGGTTAACTCCCAAGGAATCGTGAGTTTAAGGCTATTCAATTAGGCAAACCCTAATTGAAAACAGTGCTGAAATTCCAATGAGTTAAGTTGAGATTTTGGGTTGATTAGCCCAAACGGGTTCAAGACCGTTTGGGGATCATCCAAACGGGTTCAAGACCGTTTGGGGATCACCCCAAGACTGTTTGGAGGTCTGGGGTCAAGTATAGTTGATCACTTGAAGGTCCAAAGGTACCAAATCATACTGCAACTCAATGCTGATTTGTTGATCAACTCGATAGACCAATCCATGATGATTTTTCACTAAAGTCCAAAGGTTGGATGAGCCAAACGGTCTCAAGACCGTTTGGAGCTCATACAAACGGTCTCAAGACCGTTTGGTGGTCACCCAAGACCGTTTGGAGGTCTAGGGTTGAGTATGGTTAGGTGTTTGAAGGTCTAAAGGTACTAAGGTGATATACAATGCAATGTTGATTTGGTGATCAATCCAATGAACCAAACCCCAATTGGATTGCTTATATTTGAGTGATAAAATGGAAAAACGGTCTCAAGACCGTTTTGAGGTCATCCAAACGACCTCAAGACCGTTTGGGGTCAGGTCATACCCAATTTGGATGATGGTTCAATGGTTTCAAAGCAACTAGTCTTACATTGATTAGTGTTGTTGAATCATCGATTCCAAACCCTAATTCAATTGAATCAAACCCTAATTGATGATCAATTGAGGGTCAATTTAGGGTCAAATTAGTTGAAGGTTGACTTATCAAACTCAATTGAAGTATGAATATAGTTCCAATTGATGATTGGTTCCATGAATTCAATGATTGAAGGAATCAACATTGGAAAACCTAATTCAATTGGATACCTCATGTTATTGAAGGTCCAATTGATCAAACCTTTTTGGAAACCTAATGTAATTAGGTGAGAGATACCTTAATGGTACTAATTAAGAATGCATAACAAATGCATGGATCCAATACATGATGAAAACCCTAATTGAGGTTGATTCCATGTATAACCCTAATAAGAGGTTGTCTACATGTGAAATCACTAATTAGGATGAATAGTAAACCCTAGTTGAGGGTGTATCCAAGTGAAACCCTAGTTGAGGGTGTATCCATGTGAAATCCTAATTGATGGTGATTTCATGAGAAACCCTAATTGGGAATGATTAGTAAACCCTAATTATGGGCAATGTGATATGAAATCCCTAATGAAGGGTGATGCTATATACAATCTCTATTCTAAAGAAGGGAGATGCTATGTGAAACCCTAATCCCTAATGAAGGAATGAAATTCATACTTGAATATGATTTATGAGGTGAACCCATGTGGCACGACCGTGCAAGGTAGCATGGCCGTGGTGGATTTCACTTTGCACGACCATGCAAGGTAGCACGGCCGTGGTGGCTTCCCTTTGCACGGCCGTTCTTGGTTACACGGCCGTGGTGCTCTATGCTTGACTTAGAGCTGAATTGAAAGTGACCTAACATGGTTGTTTTGTTAATTTCCAACCTAAGGATGAGAGAGAAACTCATAGCTTGTGATGATAATCATTTAATGATACATGATGAATGTAATAAGTATGAATGAATACTTAGGATATCAATGAATGCTCCCAGAGGAGTGTAGCAATAAATTAGGGTTGGAGTGATAATACAAATATGAAACCCTAATTGATGAGAAAGGAAAATACTAACCCTAGCTTTGGGTAAAAGGATGAAAAGCCCTAATTGATGGTAAACCCTAACCTTGGTAAGTGAATAGTGGTGTTACCCTGTATTGCATGATGTGTTGTGAACTTGATAAGTCTATTATCATGTGTGACAATCATGCAGGTCTCATGAGGTGATGATCATAGCCAGGTATGAGCTATGATGTCTATTTGATAAGAGTTCATTGGCCATATGTGCCATTATGTTCTTGTTACTTAGAAAAGAAGTAACAAGATTAGTATGGGCTTGTAAGCCTTGTTATAAAGTTGTTGCCTAGTGAGAGGTGACAAGATGTAAATGGCCTTATGAGCCATGTGAATAAAGTTGTTGCCTAGTGAGAGGTAACAAGATGTGAATGGCATTATGAGCCATGTGAATAAAGTTGTTTCCTAGTGAGAGGTGACAAGATGTGAATGGCCTTGTGAGCCATGTGAATAAAGTTGTTGCCTAGTGAGAGGTGACAAGATGTGAATGGCTTCTGAGCCATGTGAATAAGTATCTGATGAAAGTGGTACATGTCTCTTTATAGCATTTATCTGAATAAAATATGTTTGAGAACTTGACTGATGCTAAAAGAATATGATAATGTACTTAAATAATCAAGTGAAATATATTCATGTAGTGCTCTGACCATAGATCCATCATCGTCAGGAATAGGTGATGGTGAAACAGGTTGCTCTGCGGCATATCCTGGATTTCGTATATTTTTGAATATACGGGGGTCAATGGGCGAAAATATCCTTACGTCCTCTTGAAGTGATTGTGAGGAGGTAAACAAGAAACCTCTCAAATCCTTCATGAATAGGTCGGGATAGATGTATCACTAATCTCCCGATGATTGGGCCAGATGTTGTACCCATCTCCCGATGTTTTTGTCGGGTCGATGGAGATAAACATGAAATCTCTCGATTGTCGACGAGAGTGCAGTTGACGTTGTAACTCTGTAGCGAAGTTGCCAGTATACCCTGGAAAGCTACGTTAGCAGAGACACGAGATGTCCTACGTTTTGTCTCGCACTGACCGAGACGTGGGAGGTCTTGGAAGTCGGCTCTTCCCTAGACCTATGTATGGTACCGGTTTCGACTTCGCAATGGTCGGTAGGAGTATGAGCGGTATAACTCATCTCCTCAGAGCTTAAATATGATTGTAAAATATAATCATCCATATAGCATGTTTGCTTAAGGATTGAATACGGAGATTCATTGGCTAATGTTGCATTTCTTTGTGCATTCCTTAGCGGATAAATGTTATTTATGTTTCTTTATATTCTCTGCAAAGTAGACAGATGAATTACTTATCTACCATGGGTAGATGCAATACTCTCCTTGAGAATAGGAGATTATCTTATTTTGTTCTATGATGAATAATTCTGCCTGATAAGGTAAAAGTAACCCCTGCTTAGTTTTAATTTAATAAACTGAAATAACAATGTTTTGGCGGAGAGTTATATCTCTCGCTGGGGCAATTTTTCAATTGTCTCACCCCCGTGGGAAAAAAAATTTAGGTATGCATGGAAGGCAGGGCAGGAAATCCCTAAGATCAGAAAAAGAGCAGCAACAACAACAAGGACAGCAATCAGATCTCAGGTGGAGATATTGTCTGTCAAGTCATATAGATAGTAGTCCTATGTGTCGTCTCTGTACTCTCAGGTCCTCAGAGTTTTAAATGATTCAATCGGAGTTTTGGCATAGTGCCTCAAAGTTTTTATACCGCCTGTGTATATTTGTAACAGGGCAGTCAATGTTGTAATCCTTAAAAAGGAATTGTACAGGTTGTGTACTTGTGAACCAGGATGAAATGGAAACACTTTGGTTCTTGGTTAAAGAGTTTTCCTGTGAATGGATCTCTTTGAAAATGGTTTTAAATTTTTAGTGATTTTCAGTAATTCCGCTGCAAATGATTTGCTTCTGCATGTTTTATTATTGTTAATGGCACTTGTTATCTTAACGATGGCGAGTGTCGTTACAATTTAGTGGTATCAGAGCTCTAGGTTCGGTGAGTCTACAGAGACATAGGACTAAGTTGTTGAGTTTGTGTTAGTGTCCTCCAGTATACCCTATAATGATTTCTGCTTGTGCAGAGAAAGGGTAAAGTTTAAAATGATTGGAGAGCACAAGGAACACATTGCTAAGGGCAATGTTGTTGCACCAAGAAGAGGTGCAAGGGATCATGAAAGAATAGAATGAGTGCCTGAGAATCCCCATTAAGACCTGATCAGGATAGAGAATCCTATGATCATGATCTTGTTGGGTAGATTAGGGCAACAGTAATGCATATGAGTGGACTGGATGCTAGGCTTATAACCTAGGTAATCAGTCCTTAATACAGAAAGCTTGAGCTCAAAATGAGTTCCTAAATGACTTAGTCATGTTGGAACAAGGGAAAATATGGAAAAGATTAACTTATGGCAAGAAAGTAGACTCTGCCATGAGCTTAGACAGATGATAAATATGTGATGGCAATGCCCAAGAAGGGGAAATAAGCTGAGAAGTAGGTGATGATCTCTATAATTTTAGAGACATTTGCCTAATGGTTCTAAAAAGCCAAGGTTTTTGGTACAAATAGTGCAATAAATGCCTAGTGTACCAGGGCAGCAACCCCTAAGTAAGTGTAAAGGTCTTAACCTTTCACCTGTAAGATTCCATGGCTTAGTTTTTGCATCAGTAATAAGACTAATAAGACCATGATGTGAGGACAATGTATGTTATAAATGTGTACATGTTGAGTACACTAAACCCCTTTTGTTATAAAAAGGAGGACTGCTGATTTGGTTTTCCCTATTAGTTGTCATATAGGGAAGAAATGATGAGAATTAGAATTTGAATTCTGTTCAAGTATTCTTTTAAATGTTCTATATTGATCTTACCTCTATGAAAGAGGAAGAGGTATAGAAGAGATGCCTGGATAAAATCCAGGGATGTTAAATCTTATGTTATGATAATATGAAAAACAAGAAATATGATAGCATGTAAGTGCATACTACTTGATCTCAGTACTTGTAAACCCTGATCAGGTTTACAACTATTGATGATAAAGTGAGTATGGAAACTCTTAGATTGATATCTTTTTGATTGCCCTGATCAAGCAATCATTCTGATACAATCTAATGAGTATCATGAAATTGGAAATATGGTATGGATAAATGTATCATATCTTAAGTACAAGAAAGAGGGATCTGATATGAATTTAGATCAGTATGTGTATATGAGGAAGTAAAAGTATGACCCTCATATGATAAAAGAAAGATGAGAATATGATGTGTTTTCAACACATGTGACTGATACCAGGGTAATGGATTCTGGTATCTGAGAATTATCAGATGGTTTAGATTAGCTACCTGGAGTGGTCAACTATGAAATCAGTATGATTATATAAAATGATATGAACATCATATGTTAGGGGTTTATGCTTTGCATAAACATAACAACTCAATATGTCTTTAAGATAAGTTCTCATTTGAATCTATGAGAATAGTGTGTGAAGGAACTTTGTGCTGATCAAAGTTCTATGATGTCTCCATAATAATGAGGTATTATGAAGAGACATGATGATATGATGAATGAATAATATATGTTCCCTTTATCTGGGATTTCGGGGACGAAATCCTTGTTAGGGGTTTATAATTTGTAACATCCCTGGCCTGGGTTATGCTTTAACCCTAGGTATTTTGATTAAGAAAGATGATTATATGTTTAATCTCATCTTGTGAAAAGTAATTAGGGCTCATGAGGAACTTATGTTTCAATTTTGGTCCTGTTTGAACAATGTTGAAGCAATGATTTCTTATTTTGGACTAAAGTGCAAATTACCCAAGTTGAGGGGTTAACTTGCAAATTGCACATGATAAGATGTTCCTCTGATGTTGAGACATCATAAGGATGAATATGATGTAGTAGTATGGTTTCTACAAGCCTGGACACCAAGATAGAGCTTGTTGGACAATGTTGTGCATTAAAACCTAGTTTTGGAGTAAAGTGCAGTTTACCCAAAATATAGGGTTCAATATGCAAATTACCACTTCAATAAGGTCCTTAATGTTTTTTGGCATCATGTATAGCAAATAAAATTATAGGGACTCCTCATTTGAACTAAGTTGGAGGAGAGAGAATCTTGACATTAAAATAATCAAGAATAATGCCTAATTGAAACCCTAATTCGATTTAGGGCAAAAATGAATAAAAATAATTGAAGGGCTTTCAACCAAAATGTTTTGGGTTGATTTTGAATAAGTATGGACGTTCCTTTTCTAAGATAAGGAACGAAAATATCTGAAGTAGGTGAAATTCCACTCACCTTATTATAAAGAAAAGTAATTTCCACTCACATATGGGATATTAATATAATAAGCATTAAGGTGCTTAATTTGCTTTTCTTTAAATTGAGTATAATGAAGGGGAATAAAAGGCAAAGGAAGGTGCCTCGTATACATGGAATTTAGGGGGGAGAGGCGGCCATAATTTTTGGATTTATTGGATTTTTATAAGGCATTTTCTCTCTCATCAATTTCCTTATAAAAGTGCCTTTTCTAAATGAATTGAAAGGCTTTTTCGGCCCTTTCTTCTTCATTTGCTTGGGATGGGATCAAGGGGACTTAGGAGCAATAGGAGAACGAGACCCAACCTCTTGTTAAGCTCTTTGACCCTCGTTCTTCATGATTTCATGGTGGAAATCGAAAATAAATTATGGATTCCTTCTTATTTCGATCTCCTCTTCAACCCTAGCCAACTTTTGCAATCAAAAGCTTGAGGACGAGCCTAGGGGGAGTTGCTAGAGCTTCATCCACCATTTATGGCGTGATCTTGGAGCTTTGGAGCTCAATTGGAGGCGGGTTTTATAACTTAAACCCTTAAACATTCCTATTGCATCAATCTTCTATGCTTTGTTGATTGATTTCTTAAATTTTATACACTTTTGTTTCTTTGCTGCAAATTCCATCAAGAACGGTTGCTGTTCTTGGGTGCACGAAGGAAGATTATGATGACATCATCATAAGCAAGCACCTCACCAAATATCTTGGGAGCAAACGATCTCAAAAGTTGGGACCAAACGGTTTCACCAAAACCGTTTGGTGACCAAACGGGTTGCAAACCGTTTGGTGGCAAACGGGTTCAAACCCGTTTGAAGGAGTTGACCAAGCGTTGACCGTTTGGGAATCTCGTTCATAAATATGTAGGCTAATGACCCTCCACATTTGAGTGGTTAACTCCAAAGGAATCATAGTTTGAAGGCCAATCAATTAGACAAATCGAATTGAATTAAGTGCTGATTTTCAACCTGAATAACTTGACCTTCTTGGGAAAACGGGTTCAAGACCGTTTGAGATGGTTGACCAAGCGTTGACCGTTTGGTATTCCTGTTCATAATGATGTTGGTTAATGACCCTCCAAATTTTAGGGGTTAACTTCAAAGGAATCATAGGTTGAAGGCTAATCAATTAGGAAAACCTAATTGGATTAAGTGCTGATTTTCAACCTGATTAACTTGACCTGCTTGGGAAAATGGGTTCAAGACCGTTTGAGTGAGTTGACCAAGCGTTGACCGTTTGGTATTACTGTTACTAATTATGTTGGTTAATGACTCTCCAAATTTGAGGGGTTAACTCCCAAGGAATCGTGAGTTTAAGGCTATTCCATTAGGCAAACCCTAATTGCAAACAGTGCTGAAATTCCAATGAGTTAAGTTGAGATTTTGGGTTGATCAGCCCAAACGGGTTCAAGACCGTTTGGGGATCATCCAAACGGGTTCAAGACCGTTTGGGGATCACCCCAAGACCGTTTGGAGGTCTGGGGTCAAGTATAGTTGATCAATTGAAGGTCCAAAGGTACCAAATCATACTGCAACTCAATGCTGATTTGTTGATCAACTCGATAGACCAATCCATGATGATTTTTCACTAAAGTCCAAAGGTTGGATGAGCCAAACGGTCTCAAGACCGTTTGGAGCTCATACAAACGGTCTCAAGACCGTTTGGTGGTCACCCAAGACCGTTTGGAGGTCTAGGGTTGAGTATGGTTAGGTGTTTGAAGGTCTAAAGGTACTAAGCTGATATACAATGCAATGTTGATTTGGTGATCAATCCAATGAACCAAACCCCAATTAGATTGCTTAGATTTGAGTGATAAGATGGGAAAACGGTCTCAAGACCGAATGGAGGTCATCCAAACGACCTCAAGACCGTTTGGGGTCAGGTCATACCCAATTTGGATGATGGTTCAATGGTTTCAAAGCAACTAGTCTTACATTGATTAGTGTTGTTGAATCATCGATTCCAAACCCTAATTCAATTGAATCAAACCCTAATTGATGATCAATTGAGGGTCAATTGAGGGTCAAATTAGTTGAAGGTTGACTTATCAAACTCAATTGAAGTATGAATATAGGTCCAATTGATGATTGGTTCCATGAATTCAATGATTGAAGGAATCAACATTGGAAACCCTAATTCAATTGGATACCTCATGTTATTGAAGGTCCAATTGATCAAACCTTTTTGGAAACCTAATGTAATTAGGTGAGAGATACCTTAATGGTACTAATTAAGAATGCATAACAAATGCATGGATCCAATACATGATGAAAACCCTAATTGAGGTTGATTCCATGTATAACCCTAATAAGAGGTTGTCTACATGTGAAATCACTAATTAGGATGAATAGTAAACCCTAGTTGAGGGTGTATCCAAGTGAAACCCTAGTTGAGGGTGTATCCATGTGAAATCCTAATTGAGGGTGATTTCATGAGAAACCCTAATTGGGAATGATTAGTAAACCCTAATTATGGGCAATGTGATATGAAATCCCTAATGAAGGGTGATGCTATATACAATCTCTATTCTAAAGAAGGGAGATGGTATGTGAAACCCTAATCCCTAATGAAATAATAGAATTCATACTTGAATATGATTTATGAGGTGAACCCCTGTGGCACGACCGTGAAAGATAGCACGGCCGTGGTGGATTTCACTTTGCACGACCATGCAAGGTAGCACGGCCGTGGTGGCTTCCCTTTGCACGGCCGTTCTTGGTTACACGGCCGTGGTGCTCTATGCTTGACTTAGAGCTGAATTGAAAGTGACCTAACATGGTCGTTTTGTTAATTTCCAACCTAAGGATGAGAGAGAAACTCATACCTTGTGATGATAATCATTTAATGATACATGGTGAATGTAATAAGTATGAATGAATACTTAGGATATCAATGAATGCTCCCAGAGGAGTGTAGCAATAAATTAGGGTTGGAGTGATAATACAAATATGAAACCCTAATTGATAAGAAAGGAAAATCCTAACCCTAGCTTTGGGTAAAAGGATGAAAAGCCCTAATTGATGGTAAACCCTAACCTTGGTAAGTGAATAGTGGTGTTACCCTGTATTGCATGATGTGTTGTGAACTTGATAAGTCTATTATCATGTGTGACAATCATGCAGGTCTCTTGAGGTGATGATCATAGCCAGGTATGAGCTATGATGTCTATTTGATAAGAGTTCATTGGCCATATGTGCCATTATGTTCTTGTTACTTAGAAAAGAAGTAACAAGATTAGTATGGGCTTGTAAGCCTTGTTATAAAGTTGTTGCCTAGTGAGAGGTGACAAGATGTAAATGGCCTTATGAGCCATGTGAATAAAGTTGTTGCCTAGTGAGAGGTGACAAGATATGAATGGCCTTATGAGCCATGTGAATAAAGTTGTTGCCTAGTGAGAGGTGACAAGATGTGAATGGCCTTGTGAGCCATGTGAATAAAGTTGTTGCCTAGTGAGAGGTGACAAGATGTGAATGGCTTCTGAGCCATGTGAATAAGTATCTGATGAAAGTGGTACATGTCTCTTTATAGCATTTATCTGAATAAAATATGTTTGAGAACTTGACTGATGCTAAAAGAATATGATAATGTACTTAAATAATCAAGTGAAATCTATTCATGTAGTGCTCTGACCATAGATCCATCATCGTCAGGAATAGGTGATGGTGAAACAGGTTGCTCTGCGGCATATCCTGGATTTCGTATATTTTTTAATATACGGGGGTCAATGGGCGAAAATATCCTTACGTCCTCTTGAAGTGATTGTGAGGAGGTAAACAAGAAACCTCTCAAATCCTTCATGAATAGGTCGGGATAGATGTATCACTAATCTCCCGATGATTGGGCCAGATGTTGTACCCATCTCCCAATGTTTTTGTCGGGTCGATGGAGATAAACATGAAATCTCTCGATTGCCGACGAGAGTGCAGTTGACGCTGTAACTCTGTAGCGAAGTTGCCAGTATACCCTGGAAAGCTAAGTTAGCAGAGATATGAGATGTCATGCATTTTGTCTCGCACTGACCGAGACGTGGGAGGTCTTGGAAGCCGGCTTTTCCCTAGACCTATGTATGGTACCGGTTTCGACTTCCAATGGCCGGTTGGAGTATGAGCGGTATACCTCATCTCCTCAGAGCTTAAATATGATTGTAAAATGTAATCAGCCGTATAGCATGTTTGCTTAAGGATTGAATACGGAGATTCATTGGCTAATGTTGCATTTCTTTGTGCATTCCTTAGCGGATAAATGTTATTTATGTTTCTTTATATTCTCTGCAAAGTAGATAGATGAATTACTTATCTACCATGGGTAGATGCAATACTCTCCTTGAGAATAGGAGATTATCTTATTCTGTTCTATGATGAATAATTCTGCCTGCTAAGGTAAAAGTAACCCCTGCTCAGTTTTAATTTAATAAACTGCAATAACAATGTTTTGGCGGAGAGTTATATCTCTCGCTGGGGCAATTTTTCAATTGTCTCACCCCCGTGGGAAAACATTTTTAGGTATGCATGGAAGGCAGGGCAGGAAATCCCTAAGATCAGAAAAAGAGCAGCAAAAACAACAACAACAAGGACAGCAATCAGATCTCAGGTGGAGATATTGTCTGTCAAGTCATATAGATAGTAGTCCTATGTGTCGTCTCTGTACTCTCAGGTCCTCGGAGTTTTAAATGATTCAATCGGAGTTTTGGCATAGTCCCTCAAAGTTTTTATACCGCCTGTGTATATTTGTAACAGGGCAGTCAATGTTGTAATCCTTAAAAAGGAATTGTACAGGTTGTGTACTTGTGAACCAGGATGAAATGGAAACACTTTGGTTCTTGGTTAAAGAGTTTTCCTGTGAATGGATCTCTTTGAAAATGGTTTTAAATTTTTAGTGATTTTCAGTCATTCCGCTGCAAATGATTTTCTTCCGCATGTTTTATTATTGTTAATGGCACTTGTTATCTTAACGATGGCGAGTGTCGTTACATATATCTCCCGTTGGGGCAATTACAATTGTCTCACCCCCGTGGGAATCATTTTTAGGAGACGTGAAAGAAGAGGCAGAAACCCTAGAATAGGGGAAGAGAAGCAACCACAGCAATAGCAGGGACAGCAGTGATACTTCAGGTGGAAGCACTGGCTGTCAAGTTTGTATAGATAGTCATATGTGTCATCTCTCTACTCTCAGGTCCTAGGAGTTAGTAGTTAGTGTTTTTAATGAAACGATCTGAGATTTTGGCTTGATGCCTTGAGGTTTTTATACTGTCTGAGTATAGTTTTAACAGAGCAGTTAATGTTGTACTCCTCGAGAAGAGATGATACAGATTATGTACTTATGAACCAGGATGTAAATGTAATACATTGGTTCTTGTTGAAAGAGCTTTCCTATGTTTGGATCTCTTTGTAAATGGTTTTAATTTTTAGTGATTTTTGTTAATCCGCTGCTAATGATCACTTCCGCTTAGTTAATGACGTTTCATTCGAACGGTGTGTCACAATTTTCCTATACCTATTGATATCACTATATGTTCAATTTCCAATTTTTATTTGCATAATTACTTCTTGTGTGAGATTGTTTCTCTTGATTACAATTCCATTAGCCTATTTGAATGAATTTTGAGCTAGCGTTGATCAGAAATAAGTAAGAATCCAAGGTTTTGATGTAGTGTATGTCATTTTTTTTCTAAATTATACTAAAGAAATAAAGGATTGTCTCTATAGGAAATAAATGTGTGACATGTTAACTATTATACCGCTGCTATTGTTATTTCCTATAGCATGGTTCACTATTTTGATGGAATTTTGTAGAATAAGGGATTAATTTTTTTATAAATATCTATGTACACTTTTATATATGTGAAAATGGACACAAAGTACCATCTCTGTAATGGATAGAGAGTAAATATCTGAATTGATAATTAGTACCATTGTCATTGTTACTTTCTATATTCATTTTCATTATTTTGATGATATTTTATGCATAATGGACAAATTTCATCGTTACTATTTTAGTACCATTTCCTTTATCTTTTAACGCAAACAAAGTAATACGTTGAGAAATGCAACTTTCAATCAAGATATTGTCAAAATATAAGGTTTTGAAAGGAAAGAGTGAGTCAAATGTACGTCACAATATGGGTTCTCTTCAAGATATATGTTACTATATGTCTTTTAGACACTATGTTTTCCTTAAAGTGCAAATTTGTACGCTGATATTATTATTTCTTTCGGAGTTCCAATGAGGCAATCAATGTCGCTAATTATTTAAGTAAAATCTGAACCAACAATGTTACAACCCCAACTTTTGGGTTCATTGGTGAGAAATGTAATTTCTCATATTAAATATATTGGAACAAATAATGATATAATTTATTTTGAATAAATGGATTTCGTTTACAATAGCCTTGATGTTTGTGTTGTGGGCTTTATTAGCTATTGGGCACAATAAAAGGAAATTCAATTCGTAAATGAATAATTGAGTTTTTGAGAAAAGAAAGGTGTGGAAACCTCTAGAAGGCAAAAGAACTTAATCTAAAGGTGGATTTCGTGCCACATGGGTTCCTTGGGTCCAAAGGAGTCCAAAGTTGCAAAGATAATACAAAAAGAAAAGAAAAGATCAATTAAGTATTTCTTTATTAAGAAAGAAATTGAAAACAATAATAAAATGTGGAAAATAAGTAAAAAGAGGTACAATTGAGTTATCCTTAGTGGAATTTTGTATTCCAAGGATTCTTAATGATAAAAGGAATACTAATGAGAAAAATAAAAGAGAAACAAAGAGAAATCCTCAAAAAAATTATTTTAATAAGAAATACACATGATAATGAAGAATAATGCATTTAGATGCATCTAGAAGGATAATGAGTATCCAATAAAAAAAAGGATTTCAAAATAATAGAGTTTCTTGGGATCCAAGGAGTCCCAATGAAGAGGTAAAAAAGAGAAAATACCAAAATTGCAAAATAAGGATAATGGGAATACATAATTAATGGAATTATGTGGTTTTATTAAGAAGGAGTATTTTCCTACTTGAGGAGAATATATTTTCGAGGCCAATGAATTAAAAGACAAGATTAAAGAGGATAAGGGGGAGGATTTTTGAATTCCTAAATATCCATGCTACAAGGAATATCAAGGAAATAGGAGATAATGAAGAGAGAGAGAGAGAGATGGTTGCTTCACAACCAAGGAAAGTGTGTTTCCTTTCGAGTTTGGGATTTGAGTCCTTGTGAAGGCACACGTTAGGAATTCATTGCTCACCCTTATATAAGGGGGTAGAGTCAGGGTCGACTTCAAGAAGGACCCCATGCACCCCTCTCTCCTATTCTTCTTATTCCTCATTTTAGTCCTTAAACCCTAACCGAGAAGAGCGGCATGATCAGGGAACAACGAGGAGCTATGAAGGGTTTCAGAAGGAAGCGTGTTGCCCCCACGAAGCTGCGAGAAGCTTGGCCAACGTCACTATACCCTAACCTGCACGCAGTAGTGTCTGTACAGTTGCAAGACTTGCCATGGGTCGCAGACACGGCCAGCACAAACCAGCCCTCTTGGGCACAAGTTGGGGACTGCCCTGAGTACGGGGAGATGCGTCAGAGGTAGGGACATCATCCCCGAAGGTCTTCGGGCTTTGGAGAGGAAGGGGCGCGCACGTGGTTGCTACAAAACGACGGCTAGGGCAGCAGGTATCGACCTGCTCAAGGTTGAAGAAAGGGAAAGTGGCGCTGGACGCATATGCCCTCCGCAGGATCAAAGGATTGTCAACTTAACCAGGGGTAAGAATGTATTTTGAAATGTTTTCCCAAAGCAAACGTGTTGCATGTATAGAGGCTACGTGGCGCCTCCCTATTGGCCCAAAATAAGTTTAATTTGCAAAATTCATATCTCGTTAACCATAGCTCGGATGAATATGCATAATATATGAATTTTGCTCAGCAGAACATGAGGAATCCATGAAAAATATAATTGAATCCGGATTCTAATTGGAATCTGAAAAGTAATGGAAGTTATCAACTTTAATACTTTAATGATTAAAAAACCCTATTTTGATATGATTAATGTTATTAGTAGGGTTTAATTGATGATTAAAGTTGATATTAACCTATTAATCATAAAGAGATACATTAAGATCAAAAAATATGAACTTTGCATGTAATTCGTTTAATTTAGAGTTTATGTGCATAAATGGGCTTTAATGGGCCTTGAAACCCTAATGATGGTAATTAGAACTACTAATGGCTTTAGTTATTCGATTTCATGTATAGAACTGAGTTTTCATGGTTATAAGCTATTTTGAGCATTAAAGTTCCTAATTTGTGGATAAATAACCTTAATATAGAAATTAGGGTTTTTGAATGAATCAAGGTGGAATTAATGGTAAATAACGTTCATATGAGTATTAGAGCATAATGAACTACAAATTGATCATAAACGAGCATAATGCCTTTGTCATGAGTTAAAGAGGATATAAATGGTAGCTTTAATGAAAAGAGGCTTAATGGACTTCTATAATGGTTAATTATGCCTTAAATTTGAAACTGAGGATTAGATGTTGAGATAATTAGGGTTTGTGATCAATTGCATTAAATTAGGGTTTTAAATAGTAAAAGATGAAGGGAAACCCTAATTGCAATGAAAACCCTAAAAGTGGACTAGAAACCCTAGGAGGCGAGCTAGATTTAATAGGTCTTTCTAACATGAGTAATAAAAGGGAATTGTATAATTGTTTTAGGATCTTGTTGAATGCTTGCTTGCCTATTGTTGATTGGGTTATTTCTGTCTCACATCAGCTTGACAGGTATGTGGTTAATTATGATTAATCGCATTAGTTTCCCTAGGGTTTCCCGAATGTTTCCTCACATTGAATGCAATCTAAACAGTTTGGATGTTCATACTGCAATTATAAAGTCACTATGGCTATCACAGTTATATATACATGTGAATTCTCGCACCTACATGCCACCCTGATGGAAGATGCCATGAAGGTCAGGCCCAGGAGGGTAGACCAATGGGCACCATGAGAGGTGACCCCAGACACCAAGCTCAGGAATGAGAAGGTGGTCTATGATGCATGACTATCGAGCACTGTGAGAGGTGACTCCCAGGCACCAAGCTCGGGATTGAGAAGGTGGCCTTAAGTCAATGGCAAAAGAGAAACCCTAGAGGGGTATGCCAGGGTTAGGGCAAAAGCGGTAGAGAATGACACATTAAAAATGTAAAGTGGCTTGTTAGATAATTTGATTGTGATTATTAAATTGTTAGCCATACTTGCAATATTTTGGTTGTTCCCACATACCAGTATATTTCGATATACTGACCGACGTTTTGTTTTTCGGTGTTTTAGGAACAACAATTGAAATAACAAACAGTAAAGTGACACATATTGGAAATAAGAAATAAAGTGCAAGAAGGATTAGATAGAATAATTCAAGCTCTGGATAGATAGATTTCCAAACTTTTCAAAGGTAAGTAAAGTTTTAATTTTATACCAAATTCTAGTTAGTTAGTAGAATTTCATAATTATGATTGATTATTTGTTGAACCTTTGATCCAGTTAATTGAATAACGGCTCTGACCTTCGGGTCTCCCTTAATTGGGGGTTACTGGGAGGCGGGGTTGTTATAATTGGTATCAGAGCATAGGTTCCTCATTTAATCTTAATAATTATTAAATTTTACAAACTCTGTAGAACCCGAGGGAGTTGTTAGAGGATTGTCCGAAAGACTGAGGTGTCTAGAAAAGGATCACGTCCGGGGGCTGGAAATATTTTCCTCTGCACCGCTATTCAGAATACGAGGACTCCCGGATTGTGTGACTGCCTGGACGATGTCTTAGGATATGACTCGAAATAAGATACCTTTAGGACTCTCTCATCTTGTTCATCCCTTCTCAACTCAAATTCTCTAAGGACCTTAAGGATTAGGGTTTTCTCTCTTCTCCTCACCCTCTTGAGGTATGGGTAAGGTTCATAAGCATTAAGGGATCCTCCACCAAATTAATAAAAAGCGTGTAAATAAGATGTCATGGACATAAGCTTAATAGAGTAAGCGTAAAGGCATAGATACATGCTTAGGTCGTATGACACGAGTTGTCTTTTCCCTTAGGAGAGACCTGAGGATAGACCTCCTTGGCAGGAGGATGGGTAGAGAGAGTTAGTCTTGGAGGTACATACCTCCATTAAAAGTATAGACCTAGCACATCCTTTGAGGATGATGTTAACCCGAACCCTAAGTGGAGGTTAGAGTGAGAGATGACATGATGAGTTAGATGTCTTGGTTGACTGGGTGGACATGCCTTTGGAATGCCATATGGGCCATGAGAGGTTGGATGACCTAGCACCTCTGACAACCCAACCCTGGGAAGGGTCATCCATGTTTGAGTGAAGGATAGCTCCTTCATTGATGAGGTTAGTGAAGAACCTACAGAAACCCTATAGGCTTATGCAAGTGGGGGATAACATGCACCTTGAGTACGTCAGTGGTACGACAGTAGGTTGAAACCCTAGCCAGGATAGCTTATGAGATAAGAGCTATGGATAACTTGGAGAAAACATAAGCTGAACATAGGCTCCACTCAGGTAGAGGTATGCATGTGAGCTCGATCCTTCATGGAGAGAGAGGACCTCTAACAGTGAGGACGGTGGTAAGGTTAGCTATAGAGAGAGAGCAGGACCCTGGCAAGAAGGTTGGAAGCCTAACACCCCGAGTATAAGGAATAGTGGGGAGTCGAGGATGATGTGACCTAAGTGGATGATAGTAGTTGCCTCATGCATGATCCCTAGAGGCTGATGATATCGTAGTTTCCTTTATAGGAACCAAACCCTAGAAGAAGGATGATGCTTTTGGTACCTATGTGCCTATGGTATAAGTATTACCTACTGAGATAAGACAAAGAGTGCCTTAGACCCTGAGGAGGTTTAAGTAACCAGTTGTGAGGTTTTATACCAAGTTGGTTGTCCTTGAGGAGGACTCAACTCTGAGGAGCTACTTATATAAAAGGATCATGGAAGTACATGAAATACCTTGGACATGCTTGATTCGTTGTTAAGAGATCGAGCATGTAGTTGGACACCCAAAGGGGGACCTAGGGTTCCTAGGCCTAAGAGGGGAAGCAGTGTATCTGATCCTCCTAATGAGACTTGAGTCTCTATAGTTTCGAGCAGGGTACTCCTCATGTGTGGAGGTAAAGGAAACCCCGTAAGTTAAAGGTATGTTTGACGAACCCCTCACTGCTAAGTTGATAATAAGGGAAGGTATGATCTTGATCTAATGCTGAGGAATGAGAAGAAGTAGACCTAGCATGGTTAGTAGGTGGGTCGTTTGTGCCTTATTAGCTTCTAGGTTAGGCATGCTCATGTGGATGCAGACCCTAAACATAAGGACGGTTGTGACCTTGTTGTCAAGAGTTGTAGTTTCCTCCCATCCTGGGAGAGGGACCCTTTGGTTGGATGTATACTTGTTTTGTTGGTTTTGAGGTAACCTAAAGAGGTTTCATAGGATATTGAGAAGCTAAGTGAAAAGTTCATGGTATGAGAATGAACTTGTAGACCCATAGATAACCATCTCTAAGTGCATGTGGATGTGTTACCATGGAGGTAACCGGTATGGGGTCTGACCAAGGTAGGCAGGTTGCCATGACCCCTATGAAGGGATGAAAGTCAGTCGTGAATGCAGAGAGAGATGATGAAGGCTTGGGTAAGGTTCTAAGTTGGACATGTACTATAATAGAATCCTAAGTCTGTCCTAGGGTCAGGTAGGGATAAGGCGGATGGAAGAAGGAGTTGCCTAATTCCCTAGTTGCACATGACCATAGGGTCGGGAGGTAACAGCTATCATTGTCTGAGGGCCATGTGTTAGGAGATTGATCACCTTCAAGAACTCATGGGACCCAAAGGGCAGATGAGTAGGGCACTCTCTGGATGCATGAGGGAAAAGGGATGACCCCAAAAGTGCTGCCACCCTATAGACCTAGAGGAGATGACCAAGGATTTTTTTGTGACCCAAGTAGGTTCCAGATCAGTTTTCCATGGAAGTAATTTTTGATATTGTGATGTTTGTAGAGACATATGTGGCACATTTTAACTTAGATGTAAAGGTGTACTGGCAAGGTGGGATGTACCATCTCTATTCTTGGAATAGGAAGAACTCTATATTTAGACTGTAGCCAAATGCTTATTTCCTCTTATTATGGGAGTGAGAGATAGGACGGTACGCATACCATACACCAAGGATAAAGATGATGTGAGTTGGAATGTTTCTATAAGGTATGAGGATAGATAACATACCTTTGTGGAACGAATGATACATGGATGGTTTACAAACACTAAGAGTATTACGGAAGTCGTCTTATGAGGATGTTTTATCAAGAGCTATGTAGAATTTGCAAGTTAACCAAGGTTGAGTTTGATCACCATGAGGATGAGCTCAGAGTTTCTTGATGAAAACAAACTTAGAGTTTGAGATGAGATGATAAGTATAATTCATGGAAGTGTATGTCTTTGACATTACCTAACACCGAAGGATAAGAAGTGGTAATATATAGCTGCCTAGTTTAGTTGGAAGCTAGAAGAATTTGAGGTTGTTAGGCTAACCTTAAGTTGAGAAAAATAGATAAGTTTGGCTAACACTCAGATATAACGAGATCTGTTGAACAAGATTAGTGGTTGTTTGGATAGCCATCCTAGTCCTTGAGGTGGTAGAAGGATGGTTGTAGAATTATGGATACACTTCTTTGGATAGGAAGGTAATAAAACCCTGATGAGAGTGGTTTAGGGCTTATGAGGAATCGACCTTGAGGAATCATGACATATAGGAAATCATGATCACCATACACCATGAAACTACAAAGATAGTAAGTGATGGGAGAGTTTTGGATGCCTGATACATGTTGCATGTGGCCATGCAAGCCAGGAGGTGAAGGACGAACACCAGTAACCCAGTGCATGGATATAAAGTATAAAGAGTCCCCAAGAGAGAATGGGAGTTCATCACTATGGATGTTGTGGTAAGTCTCCCCTAGACTAAGGAGGGTCGAGGTACAATATGGGTTATGGTAGATCGCATTACCTAGATGACATGAGAAAGGAAGAGTATTGTCACAGGACAAATTCGGTTGAACTACTTAAGAGAGAAAGATGGTTCAACTACACCATGATGTGAGTTCAAAGGTTCTTGAGTATGACCTAAAAGTGGAAGTAGGTACATGAAGAACTCGACGTTAGTACCGCTTAACACCCCTAACTAATGGTTAGTATGATCTAGACTAAAGGGTCTGATGAGAGCAAGCGATACAAAGAAACAGTTCTTAAGATGAGATGTTAACCACCATAGCCTTTATCGGGATGCAAGAAGTCCTATAGGGAGGTTGTGTCGATCACCACTTCATTAAGATGATGTTGGTGAAGGAGACCTCATGAAAGTCAGAAAAGAACCACAATGTGTGCAGATGAAGTCACTTTGATCGTGCAATGGTTGAGAGAGAGCCCAGTGGTGACATGAGTCATGAGCTGATACAAAGCAGACTGACATGTAGTTCACTGTGGGAGAATATGTGATGTGAAGATCCGACCCCTCTAAGATACAGCTGAGAAAGTTGAGTCCTCGATATATGGGTCCATTGGAGATAGATTGGTGGAGATGGTTGTGTTTAGCCTTGCCCCTCAGGATAACATGATGTGTAATGTGTTACATGAGTCCAATCTAGAGCACCATGTGAGGCACCCAAGCCATATTCTGAGCCCCGAACCTATTCAGCTTTTTGAGAGGCTGAAATGTCCTAAGTCACCTATGAGGGCACGATATACCAAGGTAAGAAAGAACTCAGATGGAAGAATATGAGATGATGAAGGTTCTTGGGAAGCACCATGGAAATGGTGAAGCCACATGGTAGCCCTGATGGACGTATGAAAGGCTTATCCTGAACTGTTTGTTTGCTTGATGGAATTTTGAGGACAAAATTCTTATAAGAGGGGAAGGATGTTGCAACCCCAACTTTTGGGTTCATTGGTGAGAAATGTAATTTCTCATATTAAAGATATTGGAACAAATAATGATATAATTTATTTTGAATAAATGGATTTCGTTTACAATAGCCTTGATGTTTGTGTTGTGGGCTTTATTGGCTATTGGGTCCAATAAAAAGGAAATTCAATTCGTAAATGAATAATTGAGTTTTTGAGAAAAGAAAGGTGTGGAAACCTCTAGAAGGCAAAAGAACATAATCCAAAGGTGGATTTCGTGCCACATGGGTTCCTTGGGTCCCAAGGAATCCAAAGTTGCAAAGATAATACAAAAAGAAAAGAAAAGATCAATAAGTATTTCTTTATTAAGAAAGAAATTGAAAACAATGATAAAATGTGGAAAATAAGTAAAAAGAGGTACAATTGAGTTATCCTTAGTATAATTTCATATTCCAAGGATTCCTAATGATAGAAGGAATACTAATGAGAAAAATAAAAGAGAAATAAAGAGAAATCCTCAAAAAGAAATATTTTAATAAGAAATGCACATGATAATGAAGAATAATGCATTTAGATGCATCTAGAAGGATAATGAGTATCCAATAAAAAAAGGATTTTGAAATAATAGAGTTTCTTGGGATCCAAGGAGTCCCAATGAAGAAGAAAAAAAGAGAAAATACCAAAATTGAAAAATAAGGATAATGGGAATACATAATTAATGGAATTATGTGGTTTTATTAAGGAGTATTTTCCTACTTGAGGAGAATATATTTTCGAGGCCAATGAATTAAAAGACAAGATTAAAGAGGATAAGGGAGAGGAATTTCGAATTCCTAAATATCCATGCAACAAGGAATATCAAGGAAATAGGAGATAAAGAAGAGAGAGAGATGGTTGCTTCACAACCAAGGAAAGTGTGTTTCCTTTCGAGTTTAGGATTTGAGTCCTCGTAAAGGCACACGTTAGGACTTCGTTGCTCACCCTTATATAAGGGGGTAGAGTCAGGGTCGAGTTCAAGAAGGACCCCATGCACCCCTTTCTCCTATTCTTCTTCTTCCTCATTTTTGTCCTTAAACCCTAACTAAGAAGAGCGGCATGATTAGGGAACAATGAGGAGCTATGAAGGGTTTCAGAAGGAAGTGTGTTGCCCCACGAAGCTGTGAGAAGCTTGGCCAACGTCGCTATACCCTAACTTGCACGCAGCAGTGGTCGCACGGTTGCAAGACTTGCCATGGGTCACGGACACGATCAGCACAAACCAACCCTCTTGGGCACAAGCTGGGGACCTCCCTGAGTATGGGGAGATGTGTCGGAGGTAGGGACATCATCCCTGAAGGTCACTGGGCTTTGGAGAGGAAGGGGTGCGTACGTGGTTGCTGCAAAACGGCGGCTAGGGCAGCATGTATCAACCTGCTCAAGGTTGAAGAAAGGGAAAGTGGCGTTGGACGGATATGCCCTCCGCGGGATCAAAAGATTATCAACTTAACCAGGGGTAAGAACATCTTTTCGAAATGTTTTCCCAAAGCACACGTGTTGCATGTATAGAGGCTACGTGGTGCATCCCTTTTGGCCCAAAATAAGTTTAATTTGCAAAATTCATATCTCGTTAACCGCGGCTCAGATGAATATGCATAATATATGAATTTTGCTCAGAAGAACATGAGCAATCCATTAAAATATAATTGAATCTTGATTCTAATTGCAATCCGAAAAGTAATGGAAGTTATCAACTTTAATACTTTAATGATTAAGAAAACCTATTTTGATATGATTAATGTGATTAGTAGGGTTTAATTAATGATTAAAGTTGATATTAACCTGTTAATCATAAAGAGATACATTAAGATCGAAAAAGATGAACTTTGCACGTAATTCGTTTAATTTAGAGTTTATGTGCATAAATAGGCTTTAATGGGCCTTGAAACCCTAATGATGGTAATTTGAACTACTAATGGCTTTAGTTATTCGATTTCATGTATAGAACTGAGTTTTCATGGTTATAAGCTATTTCGAACATTAAAGTTCCTAATTTGTGGATAAATAACCTTAATATAGAAATTAGGGTTTTTGAATGAATCAAGGTGAAATTAATGGTAAATAACGTTCATATGAGTATTAGAGCATAATAAACTACAAATTGATGATAAACGAGCATAATGCCTTTGTCATGAGTTAAAGAGGAAATAAATGGTAGATTTAATGAAAAGAGGCTTAATGGACTTCTATAATGGTTAATTATGTCTTAAATCTGAAACTGAGGATTAGATGTTGAGATAATTAGGGTTTGTGATCAATTGCATTAAATTAGGGTTTAAAATAGTAAAAGATGAAGGGAAACCTAATTGCAATGAAAACCCTAAAAGTGGACTAGAAACCCTAGGAAGCGAGCTAGATTTAATAGGTCTTGCTAACATGAGTAATAAAAGGGAATTGTATAATTGTTTCAGGATCTTGTTGAATGTCTCCTTGCCTATTGTTGATTCAGTTATTTCTGTTTCACATCAGCTTGACAGGTATGTAGTTAATTATGATTAATCGCATTAGTTTTCCGAGGGTTTCCTGAATGTTTCCTCGCATTGAATGCAATCTAAACAGTTTGGATGTTCATACTGCAATTATAAAGTCGCTATGGCTATCACAGTTATATATACATGTGAATTATCGCACCTACATGCCATCGTGATGGAAGATGCCATGAAGGTCAGGCCCAGGAGGGTAGACCAATGGGCACCATGAGAGGTGACCCCAGACACCAAGCTCGGGAATGAGAAGGTGGTCTATGATGTATGACTATGGAGCATCGTGAGAGGTGACTCTCAGGCACCAAGCTCAGGATTGAGAAGATGGCCTTAAGTCAATGGAAAAAGAGAAACCCTAGATGGGTATGCCAGGGTTAGGGCAAAAGCGGTGGAGAATGACAAATTAAAAATGTAAAGTGGCTTGTTAGATAATTTGATTGTGATTATTAAATTGTTAGCCATACTTGCAAGATTTTGGTTGTTCCCACATACCAGTATATTTCGATATACTGACCGACGTTTTGTTTGTTGGCGTTTTAGGAACAATAATTGAAAGAACAAATAGTAAAGTGACACATTGTGGAAATAAGAAATAAAGTGCAAGGAGGATTAGATAGAATAATTCAAGCTCTGGATAGATAGATTTCCAAAGTTTTCAAAGGTAAGTAAAGTTTTAATTTTATACCAAATTCCAGTTAGTTAGTAGAATTTCATAATTATTATTGATTATTTGTCGAACCTTTGATCATGTTAATTGAATAACGGCTCTGACCTTCGGGTCTCCCTTAATTGGGGGTTACTGGGAGGCGGGGTCGTTACAATTAGTATCAGAGCATAGGTTCCTCATTTAATCTTAATAATTATTAAATTTTACAAACTCCGTAGAACCCGAGGGAGTTGTTAGAGGATTGTATGAAAGACTGAGGTGTCTAGAAAAGGATCACGTCCGAGGGCTGGCAATATTTTCCTCCACACCTCTAGTCAGAATACGAGGACTCCCGGATTGTGTGACTGCCTGGATGATGTCTTAGGATATGACTCGAAATAAGATACCTTTAGGACTCTCTCATCTTGTTCATCCCTTCTCAACTCAAATTCTCTAAGGACCTTAAGGATTAGGGTTTTCTCTCTTCTCCTCACCCTCTTGAGGTATGGGTAAGGTTCATAAGGATTAAGGGATCCTCCACCAAATTAATAAAAAGCATGTAAATAAGATGTCATGGACATAAGCTTAATGGAGTAAGCGTAAAGGAATAGATACATGCTTAGGTCGTATGACACGAGTTGTCTTTTCCCTCAGGAGAGACCTGAGGATAGACCTCCTTGGCAGGAGGATGGGTAGAGAGAATTAGTCTTGGAGGTACAGACCTCTATTAAAAGTATAGACCTAGCACATCCTTTGAGGACGATGTTAACCTGAACCCTAAGTGGAGGTTAGAGTGAGAGATGACATGATGAGTTAGATGTCTTGGTTGACTGGGTGGACATGCCTTTAGAATGCCATATGGGCCATGAGAGGTTGGATGACCTAGCACCTCTGACAACCCAACCCTGGGAAGGGTCGTGCATGTTTGAGTGAAGGATTGCTCCTTCATTGATGAGGTTAGTGAAGAACCTATAGAAACCCTATAAGCTTATGCAAGTGGGGGATAACATGGACCTTGAGTACGTCAGTGGTTCGACAGTAGGTTGAAACCGTGGCCAGGATAGCGTATGAGATAAGAGCTATGGATAACTTGGAGCAAGCATA
Organism: Alisma plantago-aquatica; assembly: GCA_963693085.1. Lineage (NCBI taxonomy): Eukaryota > Viridiplantae > Streptophyta > Magnoliopsida > Alismatales > Alismataceae > Alisma > Alisma plantago-aquatica. The sequence goes on from OY856413.1 coordinate 754,333,906, forward strand.
AGATGAACATAGGGTCCACTCAGGTAGAGGTATGCATGTGAGCTCGATCCTTCATGGAGAGAGAGGACCTCTAACAGTGAGGATGGTGGTAAGGTTAGCTATAGATAGAGAGCAGGACCCTGGCAAGAAGGTTGGAAGCCTAACACGCCGAGTATAAGGAACAGTGGGGAGTCGAGGATGATGTGACCTAAGTGGATGATAGTGGTTGCCTCATGCATGATCCCTGGAGGCTGATGATATCGTAGTTTCCTTTAGAGGAACCAAACCCTAGAAGAAGGATGATGCTTTTGGTACCTATGTGCCTATGGTATAAGTATTACCTACTGAGATAAGACAAAGAGTGTCTTAGACCCTAAGGAGGTTTAAGTAACCAGTTGTGAGGTTTTATACCTAGTTGGTTGTCCTTGAGGAGGACTCAACTCTGAGGAGCTGCTTATATAAAAGGATCATGGAAGTACATGACATACCTTGGACATGCTTGATTTGTGGTTAAGATATTGAGCATGCAGTTGGACACCCAAAGGGGGACCAAGGGTTCCTATGCCTAAGAGGCGAAGCAGTGTATCTGATGCTCCTAATGAGACTTGAGTCTCTATAGTTTCGAGCAGGGTACTCCTCATGTGTGGAGGTAAAGGAAACCCCGTAAGTTAAAGGTATGTTTGACAAACCCCTCACAGTTAAGTTGATGACAAGGGAAGGTATGATCTTGATCTAATGCTGAGGAATGAGAACAAGTAGACCTAGCATGGTTAGTAGGTGGGCCGTTTGTGCCTTATTAGCTGCTAGGTTAGGCATGCTCATGTGGATGTAGGCCCTAAACATAAGGAATGTTGTGACCTTGTTGTGAAGAGTTGTAGTTTCCTCCCATCATAGGAGAGGGACCCTTTGGTTGGATGTATACCTATTTTGTTGGTTTTGAGGTAACCTAAAGAGGTTTCATAGGATATTGAGAAGCTAAGTGAAAAGTACATGGTATGAGAATGAACATGTAGACCCATAGTGCATGTGGATGTGTTACCATGGAGGTAACTGGTATGGGGTCTGAACAAGGTAGGCAGGTTTCCATGACCCCTATGAAGGGATGAAAATTAGTCGTGAATGCAGAGAGAGATGATGAAGGCTTGGGTAAGGTTCTAAGTTGGACATGTACTATAATAGAATCCTAAGTCTGTCCTAGGGTCAGGTAGGGATAAGGTCGATGTAAGAAGGAGTTGCCTAATTCCCTAGTTGCACATGACCATAGGGTCGGGAGGTAACAACTATCATTGTCTGAGGGCCATGTGTTAGGAGATTGATCACCTTCAAGAACTCATGGGACCCAAAGGGTAGATGAGTAGGGCACTCTCTGGATGCATGAGGGAAAAGGGATGACCTCAAAAGTGTTGGCACCCTATAGACCTAGAGGAGATGGACAAGGATTTTTTGGTGACCCAAGTAGGTTCCAGATTAGTTTTCCATGGAAGTAATTTTTTATATCGTGATGTTTGTAGAGACATATGTGGCATGTTTCAACTTAGATGTAAATGTGTACTGGCAATGTGGGATGTACCTTCTCTATTCTTGGAACGGGAAGAACTATGTATTTAGACTGCAGTCAAATGCTTATTTCCTCTTATTATGGGAGTGAGAGATAGGACAGTACGCATACCATACACCAAGGATAAAAATGATGTGAGTTGGAACGTTGCTATAAGGTATGAGGATAGAGATGATAACATACCTTTGTGGAACGAATGATACATGGATGGTTTACAAACACTAAGAGTATTAAGGAAGTCGTCTTATGAGGATGTTTTATCAAGAGCTATGTAGAATTTGCAAGTTAACCAAGGTTGAGTTTGATCACCATGAGGATGAGCTCAGAGTTTCTTGATGAAGACAAACTTAGAGTTTGAGATGAGATGATAAGTATAATACATAGAAGTGTATGTCTTCGACATTACCGATAAGAAGTGGTAATATATAGTTGCCTAGTTTAGCTGGAAGCTAGAAGAAGTTGAGGTTGTTAGGCTAACCTTAAGTTGAGAAAATTAGATAAGTTTGGCTAACACTCAGATATAACGAGATCTGTTGAACAAGATTAGTGTTTGTTTGGATTGCCAGCCTAGTCCTTGAGGTGGTAGAAGGATGGTTGTAGAACTCTGGATACACTTCTTTGGTTAGGAAGGTAATAAAACCCTAATCAGAGTGGTTTAGGGCTTCTAAGGAATCGACCTTGAGGAATCATGACATACAGGAAATCATGATCACCATACACCATGAAACTACAAAGATAGTAAGTGATGGGAGAGCTTTGGATGCCTGATACATGTTGCATGTGGCCATGCAAGCCAGGAGGTGAAGGACGAACACCAGTAACCCAGTGCATGGATATAAAGTACAAAGAGTCCCCGAGAGAGAATGGGAGTTCATCACTATGGATGTTGTGGTAAGTCCTCCCTAGACCAAGGAGGGTCGAGGTGCAATATGGGTTATGGTAGATCACCTTACCTAGATGACATGAGAAAGGAAGAGTATTGTCACGGGACAGATTCGGTTGAACTACTTAAGAGAGAAAGATGGTTCAACTACATCATGATGCAAGTTCAAAGGTTCTTGAGTATGACCTAAAAGTGGAAGTAGGTACATGAAGAACTCGACGTTAGTACCGCTTAACACCCCTAACTAATGGTTAGTATGATCCAGACTAGAGGGTCTGATGAGAGCAAGCGATACAAAGAGACAGTTCTTAAGATGAGATGTTAACCACCATAGCCTTTATCGGGATGCAAGAAATCCTATAGGGAGGTTGTGTCGGTCACCACTTCATTAAGATGATGTTGGTGAAGGAGGCCTCACGAAGGTCAGAAAAGAACCACAATGTGTGCAGATGAAGTCATTTTGATCGTGCAATGGCTGAGAGAGAGTCCAGTGGTGACATGAGTCATGAGCTGATACAAAGCAGACTGACATGTAGTTCACTGTGGGAGAATATGTGATGTGAAGATCTGACCCCTCTAAGCTACAGTTGAGAAAGCTGAGTCCCCGATATATGGGTCCATTGGAGATAGATTGGTGGAGATGGTTGTGTTTAGCCTTGCCCCTCAGGATAACATGATGTGTAATGTGTTACATGAGTCTGATCTAGAGCACTATGTGAGGTACCCAAGCCATATGCTGAGCCCCGAACCTATTCAACTTTTTGAGAGGCTAAAATGTCCTAAGTCACCTATGAGGGCATGATATACCAAGGTAAGAAAGAACTCAGATGGAAGAATATCAGATGATGAAGGTTCTTGGGAAGCGCATGGAAATGGTGAAGCCACATGGTAGCCCTGATGGACGTATGAAAGGCTTATCCTGAACTGTTTGTTTGCTTGATGGAATTTTGAGGACAAAATTCTTATAAGAGGGGAAGGATGTTACAACCCCAACTTTTGGGTTCATTGGTGAGAAATGCAATTTCTCATATTAAAGATATTGGAACAAATAATGATATAATTTATTTTGAATAAATGGATTTTTTTACAATAGCCTTGATGTTTGTGTTGTGGGCTTTATTGGCTATTGGGCCCAATAAAAAGGAAATTCAAATAGTAAATGAATAATTGAGTTTTTGAGAAAAGAAAGGTGTGGAAACCTCTAGAAGGCAAAAGAAATTAATCCAAAGGTGGATTTTGTGCCACATGGGTTCCTTGGGTCCCAAGGAGTCCAAAGTTGCAAAGATAATACAAAAAGAAAAGAAAAGATCAATTAAGTATTTCTTTATTAAGAAAGAAATTGAAAACAATGATAAAATGTGGAAAATAAGTAAAAAGAGGTACAATTGAGTTATCCTTAGTATAATTTCATATTCCAAGGATTCCTAATGATAGAAGGAATACTAATGAGAAAAATAAAAGAGAAATAAAGAGAAATCCTCAAAAAGAAATATTTTAATAAGAAATGCACATGATAATGAAGAATAATGCATTTAGATGCATCTAGAAGGATAATGAGTATCCAATAAAAAAAGGATTTTGAAATAATAGAGTTTCTTGGGATCCAAGGAGTCCCAATGAAGAAGAAAAAAAGAGAAAATACCAAAATTGCAAAATAAGGATAATGGGAATACATAATTAATGGAATTATGTGGTTTTATTAAGAAGGAGTATGTTCCTACTTGAGGAGAATATATTTTTGAGGCCAATGAATTAAAAGACAAGATTAAAGAGGATAAGGGAGAGGAATTTCGAATTCCTAAATATCCATGCAATAAGGAATATCAAGGAAATAGGAGATAATGAAGAGAGAGAGAGATGGTTGCTTCACAACCAAGGAAAGTGTGTTTCCTTTTGAGTTTAGGATTTGAGTCATCGTAAAGGCAAACGTTAGGACTTCTTTGCTCACCCTTATATAAGGGGGTAGAGTCAGGGTCAAGTTCAAGAAGGACCCCATGCACCCCTCTCTCCTATTCTTCTTCTTCCTCGTTTTTGTCCTTAAACCCTAACCGAGAAGAGCGGCATGATCAGGGAACAACGAGGAGCTATTAAGGGTTTCAGAAGGAAGCGTGTTGCCCCACGAAGCTATGAGAAGCTTGGCCAACGTCGTTATACCCTAACTTGCACGCAGCAGTGGCCGAACGGTTGTAAGACTTGTCGTGGGTCGCGGACATGGTCAGCACAAACCAGCCCTCTTGGGCACAATTTGGGGACCGCCCTGAGTATAGGGAGATGTGTCAGAGGTAGGGACATCATCCCCGAAGGTCACCGGGCTTTGGAGAGGAAGGGGCGCGCACGTGGTTGCTGCAAAACGGCGGCTAGGGCAGCAGGTATCAACCTTCTCAAGGTTGAAGAAAGGGAAAGTGGCGTTGGACGGATATGCCCTCCGCGGGATCAAAAGATTGTCAACTTAACCAGAGGTAAGAACGTCTTTTCTAAGCAAACGTGTTGCATGTATAGAGGCTACGTGGCACCTCCCTATTGGCCCAAAATAAGTTTAATTTGCAAAATTCATATCTCATTAATCGTAGCTCAGATGAATATGCGTAATATATGAATTTTGCTCAGCAGAACATGAGCAATCCACTAAAATATAATTGAATCCGGATTCTAATTGCAATCCGAAAAGTAATGGAAGTTATCAACTTTAATACTTTAATGATTAAGAACCCCTATTTTGATATGATTAATGTGATTAGTAGGGTTTAATTGATGATTAAAGTTGATATTAACCTGTTAATCATAAAGAGATACATTAAGATCAAAAAAGATGAACTTTACATGTAATTCATTTAATTTAGAGTTTATGTGCATAAATAGGCTTTAATGGGCCTTGAAACCCTAATGATGGTAATTAGAACTACTAATGGCTTTAGTTATTCGATTTCATGTATAGAACTGAGTTTTCATGGTTATAAGCTATTTCGAGCATTAAAGTTCCTAATTTGTGGATAAATAACCTTAATATAGAAATTAGGGTTTTTGAATGAATCAAGGTGGAATTAATGGTAAATAACGTTCATATGAGTATTAGAGCATAATGAACTACAAATTGATGATAAACGAGCATAATGCCTTTGTCATGAGTTAAAGAGGATATAAATGGTAGCTTTAATGAAAAGAGGCTTAATGGACTTCTATAATGGTTAATTATGTCTTAAATCTGGAACTGGGGATTAGATGTTGAGATAATTAGGGTTTGTGATCAATTGCATTAAATTAGGGTTTAAAATAGTAAAAGATGAAGGGAAACCCTAATTGCAATGAAAACCCTAAAAGTGGACTAGAAACCCTAGGAAGCGAGCTAGATTTAATAGGTCTTGCTAACATGAGTAATAAAAGGGAATTGTATAATTGTTTTAGGATCTTGTTGAATGCTTGCTTGCCTATTGTTGATTGGGTTATTTCTGTCTCACATCAGCTTGACAGGTATGTGGTTAATTATGATTAATCACATTAGTTTCTCAAGGGTTTGCCGAATGTTTCCTCGCATTGAATGTAATCTAAACAATTTGGATGTTCATACTGCAATTATAAAGTCACTATGGCTATCACAGGTATATATACATGTGAATTCTCGCACCTACATGCCACCGTGATGGAAGATGCCATGAAGGTCAGGCCCAGGAGGGTAGACCAATGGGCACCATGAGAGGTGACCCCAGACACCAAGCTCGGGAATGAGAAGGTGGTCTATGATGCATGACTATGGAGCACCGTGAGAGGTGACTCTCAGGCACCAAGCTCGGGATTGAGAAGGTGGCCTTAAGTCAATGGCAAAAGAGAAACCCTAGAGGGGTATGCCAAGGTTAGGGAAAAAGCGGTGGAGAATGACACATTAAAAATGTAAAGTGGCTTGTTAGATAATTTGATTGTGATTATTAAATTGTTAGCCATACTTGCAAGATTTTGGTTGTTCCCACATACCAGTATATTTCGATATACTGACCGATGTTTTGTTTGTTGGCGTTTTAGGAACAACAATTGAAAGAACAAACAGTAAAGTGACACATTGTGGAAATAAGAAAAAAAGTACAAGGAGGATTAGATAGAATAATTCAAGCTCTGGATAGATAGATTTCCAAATTTTTCAAAGGTAAGTAAAGTTTTAATTTTATACCAAATTCCAGTTAGTTAGTAGAATTTCATAATTATTATTGATTATTTGTCGAACATTTAATCATGTTAATTGAATAACGGCTCTGACCTTCGGGTCTCCCTTAATTGGGGGTTACCGGGAGGCGGGGTCGTTACAAACAACCTCAACCATTATCACAAACTAGCACAACCAGATTTTGTATGTATCCATTTTTACATAAAATGCTTCAAATATATTGTTGTTGGTCACCTATAATAAGAATTTCTTTAAGACCAGACTTTAATATAAAGTTTCAACCTCTTGGACCCTATAACTAAGGTTCGTCGTATTAGTATTGATAGTTCCAAATATACCTTAGAAGATTCATTTATCTAGGGCCTTACCATATACGTCATGTGATGTTGTAATCTTTCTACTTAGCAACATGAAATCTTCATTGAGACTCATCTATATGCTACACATTATCTTGGCCCTTGTGCGGTCATATTTCTATTTATTGTTGCTAGTGCTGAATTATATCCATCTTGCCTCAAACTGTATTAGCATTATCGTCATGCTTGATTCAGCTCAAGGGAGGATCCATCGGTTATCTACCAACAAGTAACATTTTCCTCGTGAATAGTATTAAAATGTAAGGCTCGTGAATACGGCGCCACATGGTTTGATTTTTTTTCCATGTCTACCACAGTGTCCCTATTTTATTTCAGCCCAAAGGGCCACGAGACTCATAACAACACAGGTCCGTATGATTATTCCAATACCCTGATACTCTCGCTCGGGTTTCAGGCGCACACTACTGAGCCGGCCACGAAATCACCAATTACAAAGACTATGCATGTTTGCACACTGTCAATAATCACAAAGACTATGCATGTGTAGTGTAGTATATCGTAACTAATTAAAAAATTGTGCATATTTGCAAGAAGTAATGACCAGCACCACTAACAAACCCAGGCCTCATCTTTGTGTTTTGTGTCCACTCACGCACATGCAGAGATTCATTTATAGTAACTGACTCATTCTTAAAGTTATTTATGGTACTGCTCTTGAAGGAGCTACAACTTATTAGTACGGGTAGTACTAAACATTTCCTCTAAGGCTCTAAGCTTGATTTATCATATGCCTTATGACATGAATCCTATGAATTAATATAATACATCTCTAAACAGTATATTTGTATCATTAAGGGGTCTGTACAATAATTTCCAATTTGGATTTTTACAGTGTGCTTACCTTCTAAAGACTTCATTGGATCCGTATTCTTTTCAGAATAACAGATCTCTTTCATATTGGTAGTAGAGATGTTTTGCACAGCCTCCTTACAGTTATAAGATCCATTTAATTCAGATCTCTAGTTGTAATAAATGCTTTCATATAGGAAAATCTTTTCATTTTGTTCCTCAGATTGTTCCCTGTTTCCCTTGCTTGTGAATGAATTACTATTACATTGGTCACTGAATTCCAACATTAGCATAATGGATCGATGAATCAAAGAAAACTCACTAGTTCTACATCGTAATCCTCTAATGCAATGTCTAAAGCACATATTTATTTTCACCACATCAATACTTTGTGGTGCAATATATTGTTGAGCCATCGGTTGCGGACCATGAATGCCAAACCAATTAAAGCATATTTCTAGCAATAATATCTAAGCTTACACAATCTCTAGGGTATTTGAGTATATTTAGTTTCCCTTAAACTTGTCTTCATGTATCCTTAATATAATATTTTTTAAAAGATTAGTGAATTACACCTGCAATTATTCTAAGTATGTTTTCTAATTGCTTTTATGATAATGTTGAGCTCCTATGGAATCTAACAATACCTTCACATCGAAACATGGGATTTTCTGAATGAGGATGGCTGACATGTGACTTGATTTTGAAGTGTGACAAGTGTAATAGTTGGAAAGGCAATATATTTGAGGTTAAAGATTCCTCTTAGATATTTGGATTTTGTTTAATTTTTCTATACGGGATTCCTGTTACAGATTAGTCAATGAGTCCAGATTTCGAATTGTTCCTTAACGCCACACTTCTGACGTCCCCTGGCCAAAATAGGTGCCTCTTGAAACATTCACTGAATATAGCCTGATAAAACGGCAGGGGGTGGTGTGATTAGATATTAATTACAAGACCAATCTATCAGTCTGAAAGTTATGATTCGGTATTAATTACATGAGTAGTCTATTAGACTGCCAGCGTCACATTTTGATTGTTAAGTGACCACAACAAGCAGTCAAGCACAACATAGACTACAGGAATATTCCTATATTGTTCATAGATCAGGTTTTGACTGATTAGGACCGCAGCTTTTTGAGAATAAACTGCAGAAGTCAAAGCTACTTCACATGGCCGAGACGATAAAAAGTTGAGCCCTAAAAACATCAGAGCATACGGTTCAACTGCTGACCCATCACAACCCAAATGCCTAGGCCCAGTGCAGCAGACATGGTTCTATTGTTTCAGACAAGATATTTACTCTGGTATTCTGAGAGATTTACTAGATGTTTCCCGTCATCTAATAGTCTTACATTTTGTACATCTCCCCAATATGCCAGGATACTCTTGCAGAACCGAGGCATCAGTATCTGCGATCATCACCAAATATGGCATTATAGCTATTTGGACCATCTGCTTCCACATGGCGCCTATCTACAGCTTCAGCTTCCCTCTTGGCTTCCACTTCTTCAAGTATCGTGCGTCTTCTGTGCTTGGACTTTGATGCCTTTGCAGTCTATAATCGCCATCATAACACAATGAATAACAGTTGTAATTGCAGCTTAAGTTCATTTAACCCAACAAACTATCAATTTAAAAATGTTTTAAGTATGATACCTTGCCAATGAGTTTTTCAAATGCTTCAGTACCATTCTCCTTAATGAACTTCTCTGCAGCACGCAGTACATCATCTGGCCTGGAAAAAAATTCCTTCTTGCGTGGAATGAACCAGATGTTCACTGCATCAGGCGAGTTAGAGAAGAAAGGTCTGACAAAATGCTGATAAACATATGCTGCACCACTGAAGTAGGGCAAGACCAACCAACTGGTGAAGACCAACTTTGCAAATGGCCAAAATGGTAATCTGGAATAGAAAAAAAGATAAAAGACTAGATTCAGAGAATTCTTAGAGCATGTTTAAGTTCAGCACTACTGGAAAAAGAATACATAGGTCAGAACTAGCTTCCAGAGAGCTCGTATAGACCACATGTTTAACTCTGGAAAAATTCCAATGTATTTCTCACATGATGGAAATAGCAGTTTTGTTGTAATTATGCACATAAAGCACATTTGGATTGAGTATTACTGAAAGAAAAAAAAGGTGACACAAAGAACTAGCTTCCCATATGCTCGTATACACTACATGTTTGCAATAACTTGCTACGAGCTACAGCTGTATATGGCATCAACTCTGGAAATGTTCCAATGTATTTAGTATTTTACCAAAAGTTGATAAGCAGTCTGTTATTATTATGCATATATCTATACGTAATGCAAAGCTTGAGGATACATCATTGAGTGGAGCTGAGGTGAAAGTGAAAATAAGCATACTTATTCCAGAGTGAGTTAGCAACATACTCCGACCAGCTTATTCGGTAGTTATAACTTTAGTTTGCATAGTCTGAGCTTCTTAAGGTGACAGATGTTCCTAGAAATGAACCCACTAGTTCTTGAACCAATAAACAACTTTCAGCTAACCCAGTCTCCTTCCCTGGAGACTAACAAGGTGGAGTATAGGAATATTCACCAAAACAGATTGTTGAGAATTTAGTGAAGGAAAGAGATCCTGGGTCCAGTTTGGCAGCCACCTTTTTAAATCCTGGCAGTCGAGTAATAGTGTTGGTACTTTTTTTACAGTGGGACGAGAGGTGAGCTGCACACGGCCTCCTATTCTCACAGTTAATCCCTGCGAAGGAAGATGAAATAGGGCCGCAGACACGGGAGAAGTCTAGTATTGCCAGTTCCGTCAATTTCGGCATGACTGGAAATGCCGTGTTCTATCATGACGACAATTGAGGAATAGTAGTTATGACTGCCACGTACAACGGGACGGAGTTTCGGTTATCACCATAATTACCGGGATTTCTGAAGTCAGGGGCCAAACCGGGCCTGAATGTCACACGGCCTCCTATTCTCACAGTTAATCCCTGCGAAGGAAGATGAAATAGGGCCGCAGACACGGGAGAAGTGTGGTATTGCCAGTTCCGTCAATTTTGGCATGACTGGAAATGCCGTGTTCTATCATGACGACAATTGAGGAATAGTAGTTATGACTGCCACGTACAACGGGACGGAGTTTCGGTTATCACCATAATTACCGGGATTTCTGAAGTCAGGGGCCAAACCGGGCCTGAATGTTAAGTATACTGAACAATTTTTGTATCTGAAGGATGACGACTACAATAATATAACAGAACATAGGCTATCTATAGGAAATGACTAATTATACAAGAAAGTTGGATGGGTATTCTTTGACGCACCCCCTCAAGCACTAAAGATTGTTGAGCGCCTTGCTTATTAGAAACCTAATAACTTTCTAATACAAGAGTGAGTATTTTCGTTGCTCATGTACAGAACTGCAGTTAGAATTTATTTGCATCTCCTAGAGAGAAGACCAACAGGAATCATTGTCACAAAAATTGAAGTCCGTGATTTTCAAATATTTTAGCTAGCCATGATATGCATATATAAAACAGTATTGCAAATTTTCCAGTTTTCATTTTTTTTTAAATGTTGCCACTGGCCACAATTTTTCATCAACAATGTACATGGATCGAGTATGGAGCGGATAGTGCTATATCTGATATCCGAATCCGAAAAAATATATTTGATCTGCTCCGATCCGATATTCGACGAATATCATGTAATAATATCCGAATCTGATCTGAAATTATTATCCGAATATATATCAATATCCGATCCAAACCGAAAATCATAAATTTAATGTTAATAAATATATTATATACAGAAAATATTGATATTACTATGAATATATATCATAAAATATCTATATTTTCATATTTTTGATATAGATAATATATATTTAATAACATATGTGTATATTTGACGGATTCGGGTTTTTTCAGAGTGGATATAGCCATATCCGATATCCTATCCAAAATTTTGGATATGAAATTTGATATCCTAAATCCAATCCGGATTATGCAGATGTCGGATTTTTTTCAAAATTTCGAACTCTAATACAGATCAAATGTGTGGACTCCGGATATCCATTTATAGGCCTAACGCATCGTCACTTATGTCAAGGTGTACACACGAGAGGCTATGGTGAACACCAAACCAAGGTTGTCAGAAACAAACTGTGAACCGCTCACTCTAGTGGGTTCAGTTTGGCCATAGACCTACAAATGCCACAGAACCGACCAAGAACTGGTCAACCGGCCAAGAACTGGCCAACTTGCCGGCCCGATTTGCGACCAACTGATCAACCAACCTCCCTGCATGCAATGCCTGGCTTAAAGGGGGGAAGACTTAGATCCCCCATTCCCTGACAATTCTCCCCCACTTATATTACCCTAAAGGTTGCACTGATGAGCCCAACAGCTCCCCCCACCTTACGTGACTTCAAGAAAGGTCGTCTCGAGTAGTCACTACTTAGGGTTGTCAATAGGGAGAGTATTACTCATTTACATTTTATCCATTCCATGTAGGGTAAGGATAAAGGTAAAGATTTGTGTTACCCGTTCTCCGTTTACCTTTCCTGTTTCCTTGCCACATTAAAAGGGGAGGGTACGGTATGGACATTATCCATACCCTTATATCCTTTTACCCGCATTTATTTAACAAAGATATATAACTATATGGAAGCTTCTAGTTCAATTTCTACCCTTTTTTCTAATAGAAAAGTTTGTGGGTTGCGGCTTGCTTACCGCCCCTACTCACACTCAAATGCTTGTAATATACTATTATTAAATGTTGAACCAGCTGATAGGACCGCGGAACAATGGGAAAAGGATGAGTGTGACACATTAAAATTAAGTTGTTCTTGGACCAATGTCTAAACATATTACGCAAGTATAATATTATCATGTTTATATCCACATTTGTGAAAATGGAAGTCAAGAAAGATGTGACTTAATCTTTATCACCCTATGCACCACCTTAAGATAAGTTGGTTTTTTATTAAATTTGTTTTATATCAAAAGTACTCGTTTATCCTTCACCCTCCCCGTTTAGCCTGTGGGGAAGAGGGTAAGGGTAAACAAGTAATTTTATTAAATTAAAAAACCTCCTTAAGATAAGTTGGTTTTTTATTAAATTTGTTTTATATCAAAATTTATATGTGTTTATAACCACATATTAAGGGTAAGGGTAAACGAGTGAATGTGTGTTTATATCCACATTTGTGAAAATGGAAGTCAAGAAAGATGTGACTTAATCTTTATCACCCTATGCACCACCTTAAGATAAGTTGGTTTTTTATTAAATTTGTTTTATATCAAAATTACTCGTTTATCCTTCACCCTCCCCGTTTAGCCTGTGGGGAAGAGGGTAAGGGTAAGGGGAGGGCAAGGGAATTGCTAAGAAGGATAATTATCCTTACTGGATACCCTCTGGAGGGTAAGGGTAAGGTCACAAATTCGGCATTCGGCAATTGTTTGGCGAGGTTGAAAATTTCGACATTCATGAATTGTGGGAAATTCAGATAAAAACGGCAAAGATTCGGTAAAAGTCATTCAACCATTCGGGAAAAATTCAGATAAAATTTGGATATATATATATATATATATATATATATATATATTATTGTTGAATCATGTATGTTTAAAAGTTATAGGTGCAAATTTTACTTGGTGGTTTGGTCAAGTCAAAGAGGAGCAATCATGGTTATCAGAACCGAACCGGACCGGCCGGTTGAACCGGGAACCGGTCACCCTACCGGGACGGTTCCCTCATAAAGCCGGAAATGAAGTCAAACCGACATCAAACCGGTCCGGTTTCAGCTGAACCGGTCGGTTCTCTAACTTAACAAGTAATGGTAGTTTTGATGCTATTTTTGTTAATTAATATTGAATACTATATACATGTTGGTATATAAATGTCCATCAATATAATAATATTAGTTATTTGGTCTGTTTATCAAGTTATTGTGAGCAGTTTTGCTAGTATTCATGTTTCGTAACTTTTGCATGGACATTTTCTATGAGTATCAAAGATATTTATATATTTTTAAACTATTAGTGACGTCATGCTGACGTAACCGGTTGAACCGGTCAGACCACTGGTTGAACCAGTGAACCGCAAACCAGAGGCCTCACCGGTTCGAGTCTGACAACCCTGGGAGCAATCAACAACTATCAAGATTCATACATGTACATAAAAGCACCATGGTACAACAGTAGTCAATTTGGAAAAATTATAGGTGTAGAGTTTACTTGAGAAACAAAGCTAGAGCAATTGATAAACATCGGCCTTTAAGTGTCAAATCAGTTCAAGTACCGCACTAGTTAAATCCCACATTGAGCTGCTTAAGTCAAATTAAATAAAATAGAAGACAAAATTTAATGAATCGAAGAGAAATAGGCTTTAGAAAATATTGAAACAGGAAGCAATCTTAACTGACTTTTTTTTCCAAAAAAATCGACAAAAAATTGTTTTATTTGGGAATAATACGTGAAAATACGTGAATGACGAATAAAACGTGAATAATTTGTAAAATTCAGAAATAATATAGGTTTAATGCAAAATTCGGGTGTAGCATATGTACGATGAAAAATTCGTGAATTATATGCGAATAATCAAAATTTTCGGAGAATTAAGTAACAAAGGGTAAGGGTAGAGAGCCCTAGGAAGCACGGACACTTCTTGACAGCCCCCGTGTCCATGTCGGACACGTTTTGGACACGGACACTTCCTGGACATGGCCCAAAACGTTTTGGACATTGTTGGGACGTGTCTAGTTCATTTTGGTCTTTTTTTGCACCCCGGACACAGCTGGACACTTCCTTGACACATCACTGCAACTGTTGCTGCTGCAATAACCTATTTCAGAGTGCAAATGTTGAATATACAGCTGATTTTAATGCCTTATTATTGAGAATAACTAACATAGAGCTCAGACCTAATCATAATTACAAACAAATTTATTGAAAAGAATCAATATTTAAATTCTAAGCTGAATTAGATATCACAAGTCAGATTAAAGTCTAATAAGTTGGTTAAATGAGTAATACGAACTCATATATATTTACAAGAAGCATGCATTAGGTTACTACTTTATATTGTTTTTACCATACACATAAAGACACATTTATCTGCATATAAGATTATACATACATAGATACATTAATATGGACAAATTTTATGATAAATTCCAGTTCATACATCATACACCCTCATATATGTATATACTAAAACAAATTCCCCTCATCCAATGTTGTGTCCGTGTACTACATTTTAGAAACTTGCCGTGTCCGTGTCAGTGTCCATGTCTAGAAACGTGTCCGTACTTCCTTGGTAAAGCCTTACCCTCCCCATACCCTCCCTGTTGACAGCCCTATCACTACTGTTGGTGCCTCCCGCAACTGCTGCTGCCAGTGATTCAAGCAGGAGTGACCGGCTGTTGCAACCCTTTTGATACACCTGTTGCAGGCGCCATTCACTGTATCAGGTGTGCCTCTATCCTCTCCTTTTCATTTTCTTCTTTCAACTTCTATTTATCCACCTATAACATGATTCAGCTGCTGATTCCTTGGCACACAATTGTCGATACTCGATACTCCGCTGTCACAAGTTACCCTTCTCTGGTGATGTTGCTGTGAGCCTGTGAGTTGTTGATTCTCAATGTATCTGGTAATTAGTGACACTCTTCTTCATCTGGACCACTCCTAATCTTTCTTTCTTCACAGTTATACTCTAACTTTGATTGCTTAATGCCATTGCCAATGGCTGATCACCATTTTCCTCCTCATGCTGCCAGCCTACTACCTATGGCTATGCTAATGGTGGTGCATATTTGTATGCTAATGTTGGTGCCTATTGATATAATGTCATGCTGACATCGCCGGTTGAACGTTGGTTGCCTCATAAGTTTGCTGACTGGTTTAGTCCTTAAAACCTTGCCCAAATGGCCATTGGAACATCCATTCCCGACACTTCCCAGCATTCTGTAGCCCTAGCACAAATCCAACGTCCCACCCTCCTATGTCAACGCCATAAGCAGCATCAATAGCAGCGGCTACCAATAGCGACATCAGCAACAGCGACAACAGCAGCAGCAGCAAACTGGAAAGGGATTTCATAATATTGAATGTGAATATGTTTGTATTGCGTCTATAGTGAGATAAAAGAATATCAAGTGCGAACATGTTTGAACTGCAACTACGGTCAGATAAAACTATTCAACTACGGGATTTTTTCACGTTCCATGACATGGAAGCATACTTAGCAAACATGATTGAGAACACAGGCTTGGAACAAGTTACATCTTCACTAATCTGGGCCTGGGACAAGTTCCATCTGCAGGAACATAGGCTGAGTATCTTCACGCATCTCATGTGGATTTAATAACACTGAATACTTCTATTGCTTCCCCATAATACTTCTAAATCTAGCAAGTTCTCTCTGAAGCAGCAATTTTGTTCCTGTTGCATTTCCTATCTCGGTTAAAAACATAATTGATAACCTTTCATGTATAGCTTTTCCTCTATCTTCATAGCCGTTGCATAATTAGCATCCATTTTCTTGAGCAAGAAAGTGTGTGAGGCGCAGTGAGGCATTTTCATTGCAGTCAAGTGAGGCGTAAGCCTCAAAAAAGTAAGGATGCATATATTAAAACATATGAAAATAATTTATCCAGATATGTAATTATATTTAGATACAATAAATGTTATATAAAGAAATAGATCTGAGGACAAACCCAATTATTTCGACCCGAATGATGGTCTAGGCTCATTTAACATGTTAAAAAAATCACCCTAGCTCCAAAAGAGAGTCGCCCCCTGTGGCTCACCAGATCCTCTGCCCCAACCCTCTCGTTCTCTCCAAACTTCACTAACTCCCGCTTGAAGGCGGTCAACATATACATCTGCTTTTTGTTTAACAATATACACCCAACGACAACCAACAACACGCTTCCCAGGAAAAAGATCCTTCAATTCCCAGGTGGAATTCTCGTAAAGAATTTCCATCTCACTATCTGTGGCTTGTACCCATCCGTCAAAACAGAAGCATCAAGAAAACTCTCTGCATGAACAAGTACCTTAGAGTATCCAACAGTGATGAGTCAATCTGATGAATGATGTCGCTACATCTTCTGGGTAATGCCCTCTCACCTGGTGTAAACCAGTGGATAAGGTTGAATAGGTGTAGGTGGTGGTGGTGGTGGTGATATAATAGGAAGTGTCTAGCACACTCTCACCGCTCTACACGGGGAGTGGTGGCTCTCGCTCTCTCACTCAATCATTCTTAAAGGTGAGCTCATTGTCATGGTTGTGCTCCCCCTCACGCTGGATAGAGTCACTAAAGAACATACTGGACGCACGAAAAGTAACGCCAGCAGACACAAACATACGAAGAAGACGAGGACAATAACATATGTACCCCTTTTGTGTTGGAGAATATCCCAAAAAGACATTGTGGACTGCGCAAGGAGATAACATATTTGCACGTAGATTAGACACATGAACAAACGCAGTGCAACCAAAGACAGAGAAGAACAAGAAAAGCTTGTTCATCTGGTCATAAAACAAAAAGGGGGTGGCCCCATACAAAACAGAAGATGGTTGACGAATAATCAAGAAATCAGCAGTGAAAAGAGCATTAGACCAGAACTTTAGCATAGACATGGAAAATCAGCATACGAGCTACATAAGTAAATAATGATTCTTGAGCTCAATAATCCCATTTTGTTGAGGTGTATGAGGACAAGTCATTTGGTGAACCATATCAACGGAATCACAAAAACTAGAGACGGTCTTCTAAACATACTTTAAGGCATTATCAATACAAAGAACTTTTATCTGAGTATCAATTTGAACTTTTATTAATTTATGAAACATTTAGATGACCGAAAAAAGTTCACCTTGAGACTTAAGTATGCCCAAGTCATCCAGGAAAAAGCGTCAATAAAAGAAAGTGCTAGCATAATTGATTAGCTGGCTTTAGGCCCATTGTAATTCCCTTTTTCTTAGCCCTAGTATTCCCGAGCTCCTATATATAGGAGACCTAGTGCTCTGTTAATTACTGTTGAATTTCATTTAACATGGTCACACGATGAAGCTTTGGGAGAGGATTATTGAGCAAAGGTTAAGATCTATAACATAGGTATCAAACAACCAATTTGGTTTCATGCCTGGAAGATCAACAACAGAGGCTATTTTTCTGATAAGGAGGCTTATGGAGAAGTATAGACAAAGCAAAAGAGATCTTCATATGGTGTTTATCGATCTAGAGAAGGCTTATGATCGAGTACCCAGAGAAGTGTTATGGATGGTTTTGGAGAAAAAGGGTGTGCCTATCCAATACATTGACTTGATCAAAGACATGTATGATAGCTCTACTGCAAGTGTCAAGACTCCTGGAGGAGAGACACCAACTTTTCCTATTACAGTTGGGGTACACCAAGGATCCACACTCAGCCCATATCTATTCGTTCTGGTTATGGATGAGTTAACAAAGAATGTTCAGGATGATATTCCTTGGTGTATGTTATTTGCTGATGATATTGTTTTGATTGACGAAACAAAAGATGGATTGAATGATAAAGTTGAATGTTGGAGAAAGGCATTGGAATCAAATGGATTGATGATTAGCAGGAGCAAAACTGAGTATATGCATTGCAATTTCAGCCAATCTCGCAGTGTGAATGATGGAGCCAAGTTGGACGGAGTAGATATACCAAAATGTGACAAATTTCGTTACTTAGGTTCTATTATTCAAATAGACGGGGATGTCCAAAATGATGTTTGTCACCGGATCACTGCAGGATGGTTGAAATGGAGGAGTGCAACTGGAGTTTTATGCGATCAGAAGATCCCTCTCAGGTTAAAAAGTAAGTTTTATAGAACAGCTATACGACCATCCATGCTCTATGGGAGTGAATGTTGGGCGGTGAAGAAACAAGGTCTCAACAAGATAGAACGTGGCCGAAATGTGTATGCTGAGATGGATGTGTGGGAAGACAAGAAAAGATCGTTTGAGAAATGACTATATCAGGAATAAAGTGGGGGTGGCGAACATTGAGGACAAGTTGCGTGAGGGCCAACTCAGATGGTACGGACATGTGCAACGCAGACCTACTAGTGCGCCTATACGAAGCAATGCTATTGAGCCAAACACTATAAATAGAAGAAGAGGAAGGCCTAAATCAACATGGGATGAGCTTATAAAGAGAGATTTTGAATCTCTACATCTCAATTAGAATATGACCCATGATAGAGCTGAATGGAAACGAAGGATCCATGTAGCCGACCCCAACATAGTTGGGATTGAGGCTTAGATGATGATGATGGTATCAAGAGAGGATTTCTAACCCTATCCTCCCCTCCACGTCTTTACCATCCCCGCCCCTCCCTTTCCTCACCCAGCGGTCGGCGCCTAGCCACCCACAAACCCCCCTTCCCTCCCCGCCATCACTGCTATCCCCCACATCTTTGTCATAGCTTCTACCCACCCCCACCTCCTTTCTCCTCCAGTCTAACAACAACTGACAAACAGAGCAATCGCCTGTAGTGCAAGCCACCACCAACGGACGGTGGCCAGTAGCCATAGTCACAAATTTAGTATTTGGGATTTTATCGATTGAGTTAAAAAAATCGGAATTTGGCAATTATGCAGGAAATTCGGGTAAAAATCGGTCAACGTACAGCAAAAGTGTGGTCAACTATTCAGGAAAAAGTCAGAAAAAAAATCAGAGGATATATATGTGATAAAGTGAATTTTCCCCTATTTTTCAATTCCTATTTTGCCCTCTTTATGTTCACTCATGACCTCAATTTATTATTCCTTGGTTTCTTGATCAATATTGATACTGAAATTTGAAATATAACGATCAATATGAATTTTATACACTTTGTGACACTACAATTAAGTTAATTTATCACTTTATCCAAAGAAGTATATTTGGCCATGTAACTTTATGTTTTGGTTCTCAAACTTTTTCTAAATGTTGTACACATTTTTGTGAACTTATGATCCAAATTTCAACTCAATTGGACATTCCTACAATTTTCTACGAATTTTTGAAGTTAATGTGTTGGAAATCCCTTTATTTCCCCTTTTATTTGACCTTTTCTAGGTCAGCGATCCGCGGCCCGCTTTAGGAGCAAACCCTGACCCTCAGATCAAGCTCCCACATATCAGAGGCCTGATCAAGGGGCCAATGCATCGTCTTCTACCTCCCACTGATTGTGGGGAGGAGGCTATGAAACCAAAGGAGCAATCAAATCAATGCGATCACGTTTGAAAATTCCAATCAAACGAAATTGTCTGCCTCGCGATTTTGCGCCCATCTAACTCTTAATTTACTTCTAATTGATGTGGTTTCGAGAACCCTCGAGAGCACCTCTCTTGGTCGTCTCCATGGGTGTTATGACCCCTTCGAAACCCTAGTCCTAGCCCCAAAATGCTATCAAAACACCACCTACACCTTCGGTGTGCTCCAACAGAGCAGCACCCTACCCTTCTCCCTCTCGATCTCCTCCTCGTTTTCCCCTTTTGTTCCGGCCAACCTTCCGCCGCAGCTCCGCCGTGTGCTTGCACGGGTTACTGCTGCTGGGACGAGGGACTGCGATCGTTGGATCATAGTCAGCGTTGGACCGAGACCAGAAGGATCGACCGTCCCAGAGCATCATTCCCCCCAACCTCTCTTTTCCTTCCTCGTGCATGTGCCTGGGAGGACGAAGCCTCTCAACCGCAGGATCTCCGCGCTAGTCAAGGCTGACCAAGGATCTAACGGTCATTGATTTCCCCCAAATTTCCTTTTCTGGTAAATTTTTCCTTCTTTCTGCCGAATATTCAGATTAATTGATCAAATCTTGCAAAAACCCTATCTTTTGATTCCTAGCTCCAAAAATTGAGCAAATAGTCCATTTTGATTAGAAAAACCCAAGGAATCGTTTAAAAATACTTTTGAGATCTAATTCCCCATGATGCTCATTGATATCCTTAGATTTTTGTCTCTTGCTTATACAATTTATTTAATGAATCTATTTTGTGATTAACCTCTAGAAACCCTAATTTTTTACTCTTATGATTATCTTGAGACTCTAAAAATCATGACTTGACTAATTAAGAATCTAGATCTAACCTTGTTGGCTTATCCACTCTTGAATATGAATCATGTACCCTGAAGTAATGATTTAATCTTGATGATGGTATCTAAATATTATGATTGTTCTAAATCTTGTGAAATCCCTGATCATGATCATTGGACTTCTCCCTTGATGATCTAGAGACTTGAATAATGACTTGAATATTGATGATAATATTTAGGGTTAGCTTATATGTTCCTAAAATACCTAGGTAGGTCATTCACACTCGAGAATATACTTGACACTTGAATAAATGTTAGAAATCTTGAAATTGTTGATCACAAGTGAATGACCTAACCCAAAGGTTAAATAGGAATGAGTAACCCTAATCTTGAATATTATAACATGATCTTTAAAAATATCATCATCTTCATTCTTGATCCAAATCTTGTTGATCTAGGATTTGACTCGAGGGGTTGACCTATTACTTGTTGAGATCATGTACTCTGAAAATCAACTAAGAAGGCACGCTATTATACCTCCTCCTTGAACAGAATAATAGTATTGATGATACATTTTATGTACCTCTTGAAATGTATACTTGGATATGTATTTGTTTGAGGTATTGTTCCCTAGTGATTCGTCTTCCGGTTTTATATATTGTAGTTTGCAACAAACTTGAAAATATAAATGATATTGCCCATTATGACTGCCAGTAGTACTTGTTGATATTGAATACAAGCAGCCTCATTCGGAGGGTGGAATCTGTACATGTCGTTGACCTCTTCCCTCATATGGAGAGATGGAGTTTGGTGACCTCCCCCATCTTCTTGGGGCAATAGAACCACATAAATATATAAGCATGCTTCTCAATATCAGCATAATGGGAAACTTGTAATAAAATCTTGTCAAGCAAATATTGTTTTGAAAAATTTCTTGTTGACTATTTTGAATATAAGCCTCGTCAAGTTTATTACTTTGATATAAAATAGTTATACTTGTTTTTAATAGCGTACCATGCAATTGAATTGATTGTCTTGAATTTCTTGATTTTAATACAAATTTAGGCAAACAAAATAGATCATTATGAAGAATTGAATAGATCGCTTCTGCTCTTAACAAACTCTGATGACAAGGACAAATCTGCAAAATCATAAATTGGGTTGCTTAGTTCTTTAATTGTTTGTTTTATGAGTTATTATTTTTTCTTGTATATGCCACTGTGTGAAATCCATTTGGGCAACCTAGGGACGAGCGCTTCAATCCCTTCACCACTGTCTAGGTAGTGGGATTGGGATTGGGGTAAGAATGGTTCCATGACAATATACCTATATATATGTATATAATGTTTTGCATATATATATATATATATATATATATATATATATATATATATATATATATATATATATATATATATATATATATATGGTCGTTTATTCATTGCACGCGCGGGTAGCCTGGAGTTTTGCTACCCGGCAGCCAAAAAAGTAACTCTTCTGGCCAAAAAAGTAACTTTGTTGTCAAAAAAGTAATTATGGTGATAAGAAAGTAACTACACGACTAAAAGAGTAACTCTGTACAAAATATACAGCAGATATATATAAGGACGGGTTTTTTTATTTTAGGGGGGCAAAAGATATTATTTTTGGATGAAATTTTTTGGGGAGCTAGATAAAATGCTCCTCTGTAATTGCAAAAAAAAAATTGAAAAAAAAATGGTCGGAAGGGGGGGCGGGTAGCTACCCGCGCGGGCAATAAATATGGGCCCTATATATATATATATATATATATATATATATATATATATATATATATATATATATATATATATATATATATATATTGCATACATATATCTATAACTATTACTTACATATACATACATATATTACATACATAGACATAAAGATATGCATGTACATATACACACACACACATATATATGCACTCAAACTAAGTCGGGAGTCGTTATCAATATAATACAAGAATTGAGCGTACAAAATGCAAAAAAAATATTAAGCGTGATTAGTTCGTGAATAATACGGGATTAAAACGTAATATTTGGGACTTGGGATTTATCAGGAGGTTTCATACATCTAGGGAAAAACTCGCATTTTAAACGCGACTTTTTCAAAAATTTAGAGTATATTGTGACTATGCCATTAGTAGCCACGGTTGCACGGATGCCTTAGGCGCAGCCAAAAAGGCTAGCCACAAGTTAATAGTCGACACCAGTCCAGGTCACTGCAGGCCGCAGCCCCTATTCATTGGGCGTTCCTAAAAGCTTCTCCCCTCCTCTCTACTTCTTTGTGTTTTAGTTCAAGCAAAGTTCTATATACATATATAGAGAGGAATCAAAAAATCTTGTGTTTTTCTATAAAACACCAAAACAAACAAGGGACAAAGCATTACTTTTCTTCCTTTCCATGCGGTACCCTACCCCACATGGCTGAACGCTCCTACTTCGATTAGGGCCCTTTATGTTTCTTTCACCGTACGTGTTGTTCTGAGATGCTTGTTGATGTATCTACCATGCTTTAAACCCGATAGTGCTTCTAATTTGTTTATATTAATTGTTTCCTACCGTGCTGAAATTTCGATGGTGCCTCTATTTTGTTCTTGCATCGTGTTTCTTATTCTGGTATTGTTATTATCTTATCATGGGTGACTCTGCAAAACCACTGCATACCATATCCATAATGATATGCCCCATATTAATCTTGTCAAACTCAATGATGAAAATTTTCTAATATGGATGAATGTTGTTTAGGCTTTTCTAGAATCACGGGATAAACTCAAGTTTATCACCGATGATGCACCTATTCTGCTTGATGTTGTCTGGACTAAGGGAAATAGCCAGTTTCTCTCCTAACCTTGGGAGTGGATGGAGCCTGAGGTTGTAGTCAAATACATGTGGCACGGGAACGCAAAGACCATGTGGGACGAAATGAAGTAGTTCTTCACTCATGAGTGAAACTGACTGCGCATCTACAACGCCATAGACAAAATCTTCTCTGAGCAGAAAGGGGATCGTCCCTTGTCGAAGTATTATGATGCAATGAAGGCTCTTTCAAACCAACTGAACTTCTTCTTTCCAGTAACCTATGTCGATGTTAGCAAAGAGCAACGTATTAGAAAGCGGGAAGCGGGAGGCGTGCGGACAACACTTTGTAACAGATTAAGCGGTAGGCGGGCGATTTTTGAAAAAACGGTGCCTAAATTTTATATATTCTATACAAAATTACATAGATCTGTATACAAAAATATATATATTTCTCAAGAATTTTTATACATATCTATTCAACAAATCAGTAATTAACTAAGTACTAATAAATACTTTTCAACTAATCAATATTTCTAATCACTAAAATCAACAAGCACATCAGTAATTGTGAATAACAAACTATGAATTAATGAATTATTGATTTAAAGTAATCACTTAAGTAATACTAACCAGTAGTACCAATCATTACTCACTGAAAACAAGGAAATCAGTCAAACTAATCATGCATTAGAAGTATAATAGAGTAATATGATATTTACTTAGATACATTACAGCATTACCCTATTTATTACAGCTTACACACAACGTGGGCATTCAAAACTAGGGCTAGGTATATCATAGAACATTCAAATGTATACAAGTTTCATATATTATAGTCGACACTACATGGACCATGTAATTAATTAATGTTACATGCTTACAGTATTTTTTTCAAAAAGCGGGAAAAAAACGGACAAAAAGCAGGAAAAAAGTGGGAAAAAGTGGGTGAAGTGATGGAGTTTTGCAACGCCACTAAAAATCCTAGAGATGATGAATCTCTAGGTTTAGCCTTGCTTGTACTATGGTAAGATCTCCACCCACGTGTGCTAGGACACGCGGAAGTCTTATCGTAGTATAGTTAAGGGTCGAATCCTCGGGACAACGGTCTTGATTAGAATTAATCAAGATGGAAAACGTTTTAGTCGTACCTAATTACTTAACGGTTGATATTTAGATCGAAAGTTTGATTTGGTTGTTTAAACTAAGTGCGAGGAAAGTAAAAGCAAGAAAGTAGAAATTAGGATTGTAAACAATGATTAAAAACCACTAGGATGTTATCGGGTTTCACGCCACTACACATGGATCAAAACATGCAACATAATAAAACAACCTGCAAAGAGATTCTAATCAGTTAGTATCTTGTAGACTTAGTTTCTTTTCGGATAACTAACTACGAGAAGTGTGGAGTATTGCAACGCCAGTCATCCCAAAATGAATGGTCACTTGCTTTGCATTACTTCTTCATGAAGTGTGTTCCTCGACCTTGCCAAGGTTGCACTTTCATACGTCAACTGATTCCATTTCATAGTATGAAAGTGCAACGATGGGAGTGAGTTTACTCCACTCATGAAAGCACTCCTAGATACCGAAACAGACGTATGGTGACTACATACATCCAGAACCAACTTTCAATCGATATTCAGATCTAAGGGTACAAACGTAGACAATTCATACCGAAAGACAATAGGTAATACAAGTTGATGATCAAGCAACAAGCATTCATTTAACGATTGATGTTGAACTGAAAAGGAGAGTATCTCTATTGCAAACAGTTGAATTACATTGCATGAAATGAAAACATGGGTAGCGGGGCTACTCCCCGCACCCTAGTGAATGAGACTACTCGCTCATATCAAGGACAAAGAAGGAGGCGAGAAGAGAGAGAAAGAACGTCATCTCCACAGAGGAGGGAAGGATGAACCCTTGGTGAAGAGAGCAACGATCTTCGCACTTCGTGGATGCTTTGATGATGGATCTTCTCTTCCCACCTTCTTTGTTGTTGAGAGAGAAGGTAGCTTGAAGATGGAACGTGGATCTCAAACTGGCGGCCTTGGGGCGATGGATGAAAGATGGGAGTGCTCTGGAACTGGAGAGGCAGCCTTTGGGCGTCTGAGAGTTCCCCCCACTTGAGGACCCCTTTGGATCTTATTTATAGGCTTAAGTGGAGCCCAAACGGTCTTGAACCCGTTTGGGTGCTGAACACGTTTGGCCGCTGAACCCGTTTGGTCCTCGAACCCGTTTGGTCCTTGAACCCGTTTGGGCGCTGAACTCGTTTGAGCGTTGGACCCGTTTGAGCACTGGACTCGTTTGGGCGCCGAACTCGTTTGGGCGTTGAACTCGTTTGAGCGCTGGACCCGTTTGAGCACTGGACTAGTTTGGGCGCCGAACTCGTTTAGGCGCTGGACCCGTTTGGTTGCTGAACACGTTTGGGCGCTGAACTCGTTTGAGCGCTGGACCCGTTTGAGCACTGGACTCGTTTGGGCGCTGGACCCGTTTGGGCGCTGGACCCGTTTGGGCGCCGAACTCGTTTGGGCTTATGCGGTCTCGGGACCGTTTAGAGTTCATGCGGTCTTGAGACCGTTTGGCCTTAAACGGTCTTGGGACCGTTTGGCCTTAAACGGTCTTGGGGCCGTTTGGCCTTAAACGGTCTTGGGACCGTTTGGGGTTTTTGTAATTTTTTTGTGTTTTTCTGCAAGGAAAAAGAAGAGAAAAGTTAATCTATTGATGTGTCAGCAATAAGGTAAAGATTTAATGATCCTTTCTAATTTATTTAAGAAAGAGTATGGAAAACAAGGGGAAAACTAATAAAATAGCATCACAAAGTGAGAGGTTATCATGAAGCGGGCAAAAAGTGAGCACTTTTGTTCAAAACGTTTAATGGGCGCTTAGGGGCTAAATTGAACGGTTGAGGGTCTTGGCCGCTTAAGCCCATGCCTGGGCCGATGTTTTAAACAAAAATTGAGTGGTTGAGGGTCTTTGATGTGTGAACAGTGCTCTTTCCTATAGGGCTCGAGGTAGGAGAGAAGGGTCAGTCATTGATGGTTGATCCGATGGTCGTGCTCCGCGTGACACATCCAGGAAGCACAGACCAACCAGCACCTAAGTCGGATGCATTACATTGATTTCCCAAATATGGAATTATGTATTAATTGCAATTAAAACTTTCTTTCTTCTCGGATTTGTCCAGGTCACTAGGAGCACCCTTTGGATCCCATATTTAGAGGGCAACTAATTAATGTCTTTCTCAATCTACAAATAATTTTTGGGAATTATTAGATTAACATTATTAGTCAAAACTTTCTCTTTTCTTATATTCTTGAATTAATTACCCACGCCACTTGGCAGGTCCTTTTCTCTCAAACTTTAATAGAAAGTCTATAATGACTTTATCTATCTGTGGGTAAAGTTTGAGACCAAAAATTGAAGGGGAAAACATGTTTTTCTTAATATAAAAGTCTCTTTCATATAAGGCACACTTTAATCATTAATTCAAACCTTTTCACTTTCTTATCTCTTCTTTTTTCTTGATTTTGGTTACTTTTATTATTAGAAACTATGTTTAACTGAAAACTAACCCTTATAGTCACCCATACCACTTTCTAGAGAATTCCACACCATTCTCATAAGTACATTACTTATTATCCAATATCTTTTGCCATTTTCTTAATATTGGATTTTCTTCCCATCCCTTTCCCTTATATCCATTATTGGATTAATAAAGACATTAGAAACCACGTAATTCTTAACAAAGGGAAATTTGTAACAGAAAGACATACTTTCAAAACAAAGCATAACATATTCCCAATATGTCATTTTTATTCAAATAATTGCATTTCAAGTATATAATTGTATGAAAAAAATAGGTTATAACATCCTCCCCTCTTATAGGAATTTTATCCTCAAAATTCAACTAATCATATAAACAATTCAGTATTGGACTTTTCCATGTCCATCTTTAGCTCCCATGTGGCTCCATCCTCTTCATAATGCCTCCAAAGAACCTTTACCATCTCTATCTTTTTATTCCTGAGCTCTCTTCTTACCTTGATATTCGATACCCTCACAGGTGACTCAGGGTATGTTAGCCTCCCTCGGAGTCAATAGGTTCAATGCTCAACACATGGCTAGGATCCTTCACATGGCTCTTCAAATCGAACACATGGAACACATTATGCATCATACCATACTCTGTATGTGTGTGGGGGGGGGGGGGATTAAGGCTATCCGTTCTAAAATCTCTCAAGCGGAGACTCAGCTTTCCTTTGTTTTTAACTATAGCTAGGAGGGGTCAGATTTCAGAAACACATGTTCACCAACAGTGATGTTGTCAGTCTACTTTGCATCAACATACGACTTTTGTCGATCATGACTTTATCAGCATATCATTGTAGTTCTTCTGACTTCAGCAAGGCCCTCTCACAGACATCTTCCCAATCTAGGAAGCACGGATACAGATACGTATTCGATACGGGTACGGGGATGCGGCAATTTTCAAAAATATAATATACAAGTACGTCATGGATACGACAATTTTGTAATATTTATTTAAATATTTTTAAAAACAACCAATATATTTATTTTAAAAATAGATGAAGACAAACAAATTTCATTCAAAAATCACAATATTTCTAAAGAAAATGGAAACCAATACCATAATATCAAACAATGATTTAAAATGGGGTCTTTCATTCATATTAATGTGAGATAGAAGTTACAAAAAGACATGATAATATCATATTCTAAACTTTTCACATTTCATGTATCATGTAATGTTGTGTTTTAAAGTGAGTTATGTCATCTGTGATACCAAACTATCTTTTGTCACGTATGGCTAGCTACTATGAAACACAGATATAGATACAGAAATGGATACGGGTACGGTAAGGGGATACAATAATTTTTGAAAATATAAGATACAAGTACATGGATACAACAGTTTTTCTAATATTTATTTTAAAATTTAACAGAAAATACCAAATTCATTCTCAAATCACAATACAATAGGGGGAGTCTAGAGATGGAAGTCACATGGTTTTGAGATTTTAACGAATCACGCGAGTGGGGTGCTCTCTTGGCTGCTAAATCAGTTGGTTGTATCGTGGCTGCATTGAGGTCATATCCTCTTAATAAAAAAAGGAATATGACTTAAGAAGTATCCGGTATGTATTAGAGAGTATCTAGGGAGTAGTAGTATCAAGCATGTATTCAATACTGGTAGGACACCTATTTTGGAGTATCGATGCATGGAAGTTCTTTAAAAAGTGAATTCCCAAAAAACAGAGGAGGTACAAACAATAAAGAGAAGAAGGAAGACTGGCATTTAGCAAGAGGAATGGTGACTAACCTTGAACTACCTCAAGGAAGCAACTATGACAGCCTTGTTGCAAGCTACTACTTAGCAGAGAGGGTTGATACATGAGCTGGTGTCAAATGCTAATCAAGCAATGTCATGCCCAGATTTTTTTTTCTAGTTTTTACCAACTGGATACGGCTTGGATACACACGGATACGGATTAGGAGTATCTGATACGTATCCAGGATTATCCACAGATTATTGGTATCAAATACATATCGGATACGGGTACGGCATCTATTTTGGAGTATCTGTGCTTCATAGATCCCAGTGAAGCGGTGACAGACACGGCCTAACATAAAGAGCTTCATACGGAGGCATCTCGCTATTGGCTTGCTAACTATTATTATTAGCAAACTCAACTAAGGGCAAATACCGCTCTCATAATCCACCCCAAACGAGCACACATGCTCCCAACAAATTCTCTAAGGTCTGAATCATCCTTTCTGACTGTCCATCAGTCTGGGGAATAGGTTGTGCTAAATTTCAACCTCGTACGGAGTTCTTCATGTATTTTTTTTCATATCTTCAAAGTGAACTTAGGGTCACAATCAGAAATAATGCAAACGAACTATTTATGTAGTTCAGCTAGATCTGACACCTTGGTAGTAATCTTTTAAGGAAAAGTGTGGACTTGGTTAGGCAGTCCACTACAATCCATCTTGCATCATAACTTTTCTTTATCTTGGGGAGAGCCACCACAAAGTCCATAGTAACCTAGTCTCATTTCCATTCAGGAATTTCAATTGATTGTAGTAACTCATCGGGTCATCGGTGCTCAACCTCACCATCTAGCATGTGAGACAACTGGCTACGTATGTTGTTATGTCTCTCTTCATTCTAGGCTACCATAAATATTGTTGTAAGTCTTAAAACATCATGGTGGTGTCAGGGTGTATCGTACACTTAGAACTATGAGCTCCTTGCAAGATATGAGTCTTCAAGGGCAAATCTTCAGGAACTCAAATGCCACTTTCATATTGGATTCCACCATTCACTCTGATCGAGGGATGTGTCTGATCCTTTCCTATCTCATCTAACTCTGGGTCATCTAAGTGTGTTGTTACAAGCTCGGACAACAAGTCAGACTCAGTTTACCTTATTTGGTACCTCAACTCTTGCATCCATTATTTTGATCGCCATATTTAAATCTTATACCTATAGAAATTCAAATTCCACTAGGTAATTACATCCTCATTTGAAATCTTAATATGGGTGATCACCTTGCTCGCCTAGTTTTCTAGACCGTTTATCCAATATTCTCTCCTAAAGGTGTGTTAGTTCCTCAAATTCTTAGTTATCCTATAAGGGTTTCAACTCATATATTTACTCATAGCATATCTATTTCTAATATGGCACGTGTTTGTCTCATTTCTCACACTCATAAGAAGATGAAATAGGCATTTGGCTATAGTCCAAATAAGAAGTTCATCCCATTCCAAGAGTAGAGATTGTGCATCACACACTACCATTTTAATTTTATATATAGGTCGAGTCATTTTCCACACTACCATTCCCTTAATTCTATGCACATTTATAGGAAAAACTTTCCTTATAACCCTTGAGTGTTATCATAACTCCTATTTATGATCCTTAGTCACTCCCTCGAGGTCTCTAGGGTGTCGGCACTTTTGGGGTGATCTCACCCCTATGCATCTAGGGAGTGCCTCTCACATTTACCCCTTGAGCCCCATGAACTCATGAAAGTGGTCAATCTCCTCACTCATGGGCCTCGAGCAAACATAGTTGTTACCTCCCGACCACATGATCTTGTGCATTCAGAAAACAATCAACTCCTACTCCCATCGGTCTCATTCCTTACTTGACATTAGGATTGACTTAGGGTTCTATTGAGATGTCATAACCTTACTTTATTTCTTCACGCATTTGTGGTTCTTCTAATAAGCACATTGTGCCCTTCAGGATCCTTACTCGAATTTCCTTCGTCTCTTGGGCATATATAGTTTTCTTCTATCCCTTAGGTTCATGGCGACCTTCCCCTCTGGGTCTGGTCCCATTCTACTGGTCACTTCCATGGTGACTTTTCCTCATGCCCCCTAGAGATGACATACATGGGTGTAAGGAATCATACTCAATGTATATGCTTTTGCGCTTCATGCACTTAGTCTCTCAAGTTTTCAAGTAACTCTTAATGTTATCTCAATTTTTTTAACCACCGTGTGAACTCACCCTTTTAGGAGGGGTCCCATCCCAGGACAAGATATAACTAATTCTTGGCCATACCAAGGATCACAAATACTTGAATCCAAAGTTCATATCAGTACATGAGAACATGTCCTTTAGGCATATTTCCTATTATTATATCCATGCATTTCCTACCTGGGAGCTATATTTTTATACCATGTGAGTTGCCATTCAAGTACTAGATCACTATCAATATATGTTAGCACCACTAGGAGACTCCTCGTGAGGTTGGATGTATGATAATGTGGTGGTTCTAAACCAACTTGTATGAGAGGCTTATTAGAAGATATCAAAATCCTAATGAGGTTTCCCTTAACCCAAAGCTTGAGGGAGGTTCCAGGCTCAACCTATGAGCTTACTCAAGTCTATGAGCATTATATGCACTAGATACGACCACTTTCCTTCTTTGGTTTAGGGACTTCAGGTTTACCTCTTTAAAATTGGTCATCCATGCTACACGTCCTAGTCACTCAAAACATGATATGGTATTTTCTCCTTAGATTCCTACTCAAGAAATATCCTTATCCAACTCTCTCTTTTTCATATAAACAACCTTTAGGGTCCTACACAGGGACTACCAACCCGAGTACGAGGCTTCGCAACATATTACCATTGCTTACCTCTCTGGGATCTTGGGACTCTCTCTCCCTCACCGAGATGGTATGTGCACATATTATATATACATCTATGTAAGCAACCTTTTTCTTTGTCACTAGGGACATCTAAGGCATAACAAGCCTCCAGTGATCATGCATGTAGCAACTCAACTCATCCACTCAGGGTAATCTAGTCAAGGACATATCATGCAAATATTTCTCGTAATTCCTCATGTCTTGGAGTCTAGGTCATCATAAACCATATTTTGTATGCAAATATTTCTCGTAATCTAGTCTAGGACATATCTTTGTCACTAGGGACATCAATTGCAGTTGAGGTCATCATAAACCATATTAACTTATCTCATAAAATTAAACTCATCTCATCTATTATGTATCCAAACAAGGCCGTGGGAATTTGATCTAAAACTCCTCTTAATGCTCCTCACTTCTACTTGCTCATATTGATGTGGGGATATACTTCATGTTAGGGTTCCTACTAGAAAGAGTTTTGTTCATAGCCCGATCTTAGCGTTTAACTCCCTCATAGATCTCTTCTCCACTCTTGGGTTAACCCACCCTAGATCGGGACACCAAAAGGTCGCACTAAGGGTTGTAGAACCACTTATTGTCTATGTTTCACATGTATATTTAAGTCCTTCACATGTATCATGCATGCATGGACAACCTATAGTATCCCAATGTATTAGGCTCTCTCTTTCTCTATCCCCTGCTTAAGGTTTATTAGGGTGCCATTATTATTTTTCTCATGCTTTGTTCATACCCCATGATTAAGGTTTTTGGTTGAGGTTAGGGACTACAACATGTACCTTGGGTTTTGCGATTCCCTTGACCCACTGAGGTTGTTTTCCTAACCATCCCTACTCCCATCTAGGATTTACCTTTATAGGGGAGAAACCCATAAAACATTTCTCTTTATCATTATGTCCACTTTTATTATTTGGCGGAGGATGCCTTAATCCCTAATATCCATAACCCTAGCATTCAGAAGGGATAAACAGAGCAAATATAGATACCTAGGATTTAAGGAGCGAATGGGGTACAGAAGTGACGAAATTAGATGAGAAATCCTACAGGTATGTTATTTCGAGTAAAGTCCTTTGACTTTGGTCATGTCGGATGTGCGTGTCCGGGAGTCCTCGTAAGCCGACTAGCGGTGCAGAGGAAAATCTTGTCAGTCCCCAGATCGTGGTCCTTTCTAGACATCATCGTCTTTGGAAAACACTCTAATAATTCCCTTGGGGCTCTATAAAACTCTTAAAATTTAAGAATTATTAGAGCTTAAATGGTAAACCGACTCTGATACCAAATGTAACGACCCACTCCCCATGTTATCCCATATTCAAGCGGACCTAGAGAGCAAGAGTCATTACCTTCATTACAAGACCGAAGGTTTTGCAAATAACCAAAAATAATTAATAAATTTTACTAATCAAAAGGAGTTTAGTACAAGACAAATATTGCATATTCCACTAAGGAATTACGTGACCTGGATATCTAAATTTGCAACATGAAATAAAAGCTATCTAACTATAACCTCCGTGATTACATTAATGTCTTTTCTTTTGTGCCTTTTTTCGCTAGATGCCCGTTTTCATCATACTTGCAGAATAGCAAATTATCCTAAAACGTTGATAAACAAAAACTCGGTCAGTATGACAAGTTATACTTGTATGTGGGGTAACCAAAATGTTTGCATATACTTGTAACAACATATCTACAGCAACGATTGTTACCGAATTAAAATTTCTCATTTTCTTCATAAATTCTCAACCCGTTTTACTCAACCTCTGGGATATACCCTCTCTTAGGTTTTATCCATGTAGTGGACTTTAGGCCACCTCTCAATTTGGAACTAGGTAGCATATTGGCCACCTCTCAATCTGGAGCTAGGTGCCATGTTGGTCTTCCCAATCTAGGGTGTGACCTCATATGACCTTCCCGATCTGGGGCCTGGTCTGACCTCCCAATCTGGGGCCTAGTCTTAAGTCATCATCATGACTTTTCATTCCTTTCTATTTTCAAACCTCCAAAGGTAGGTATGCGGGGTTCGAACAAGTTATAAGCATAAATTGTGAGCCATAGTGACTTTATAGATTGCATGAATTATATAAACATGCAAGCATTTAATTTCAAGCAATCCGGAAAATCTCGAAAAAATGTCGTGAAAATAATGGCTTAGTCATAGGCGTAACCATATAACTTAATGGTGATCCATGCAGATTATACAATTATACTTCAACACATTCAATCAATCCAATCAACATAGAAGATTCCAAACAATCACATTATATTTGCATGTATGTAAAACCTAAAGTGTCATTCATGTTATTCAAATCAAACCTTACTCGGCCCTAAGCTAGGGTTAAGGTTTAGACAAGGAATAGGGGTATAATCTTATTTCCATCACATGTTAAACATCAGGTGAAAACCCTAATCATTGGATCCATATTACCTTTTTCTTAGATCACATTATATTCATTAACATGACAAATTATGATCCTTAACCCTAATTCTCCATATGCATGGTTACCCATTTTAGAAACTCTAAATATCATCATCATGACCATAATAATGTTAAGCTATTGTAACATCCCTTACCTGGGTTATGCCATAACCCTGGAAGTTTTGCTTAAGTTATTTATAAACTTATTTTAATCTTTTGAAAAATGATTAAGACTCAAGGAGAGTTTAATTTTCAAGTTTGAGCTTATTTGCAAACTGTTTGTGCATTATATGATAGTTTGGGTGTAAATTGTAATTTATCTAATGTAACATCCCTGACCAGGGTTTAGGGCTAACCATGTTTGTTTGGCTTAAATAAGTTTCTTAGAACTTTAATAATATTCTCTAAAATGTTTTGTTATGAGGTGACAAACTTATGTTTCAAGTTTGGTCATGTTTGAATAACATTTGAGCAATGTTCTCTTGTTTTGGACCAAAATGCAATTTACCCAAGATGAGGGGTTATATTGCAATATGTCACATGTTAAACATACCTCATGTGTTTTAGCGTCATAATAGAGAGAATGATGCTAGATGGTGGCTTGTGGAAAGCCTAAAATTCCAAGTTTGAACTTATTTGATTAATGCTAGTGCCTTGAGTACCAATTTTGGTACAAGTTGTAATTTACCCAAAATGTAGGGTTGATATGCAAATTACCACCTCTAGAGTGTCCCTACTCCCTCCTTGTATCATTTAGAGGAGAGAGAAATGAGGAGGCACCATGTTTGAATCATTTATAAGTGGGTAGCATTCTTGGTGATGAAAAGACCAAGAAAGGGTTGAATATAAAACCCTAATTTGAGTTATATCAAGTTGTAAAGCTTATATATGGAGTGCCTATCGGCCAAGGAGCCATAGGGGGACTATGATATCGGTTTGTGAACTCTTGGCAAAGGCCATAACGGGCAAAGCACCTCAAGGAGGTGAAGTGTATCGGTTTACAACTTCCTTGGAAAAGTTGTATCAGGTTGTGAATAAAGTGGTGATTGAGTTGAAATATCTTACCCAACAAGATAAGTGATGGCCGAAATATCATCTCTAGGTTATCCTCAAGTGTTTTGCATGTCAAGATAAATGTGAGTGCATGCATGTACACGTGTCAACCATGCATGGACACGTGGCACCTAGTAGCTTAAAATGATGACACCTCATATACACTCTTATTCATGAGCCTCAACTATATATACCATTCCTTTCACCTATTAGTAAAAAAAATCGAATCTTACCACCCTCTTGCTCTTAGATATCGTGCATAGTGTCTTGGTATCGTGCACAGGAAGAGGGGTATCGTGCATAGAGATTTGTATTGGCCATAGCAACATAGGAAGAGGGGTATCGTGCATAGAGCTTTGTATCGGCCATAGCAAAGTGATATTGGCCATAGCAAAGTGATATCGGCCAAGTGAAGGGATATCGGCTACAAGTGAGGAATATCTGCCACAAGTGGTGAGGTGACGTGCATAGTGTTGAGGAGCTCAAGTCTTCGACCTTTGATAAGCTCATCTTCAACCTTAAGAACGTGAAGATTTGGAGCTTGGAGCTTTGAAGTTGTTCTTGAGGCGGGTTATATAACTTGAACTCAATTATGTTATTATTTACCATCAATCTTGCCATAGTTGATGATTTACTTTCAATTCGAATTTTCTTGCTTAATTGATGAATCCATGAGTTCTATTAGTGACCTAGGACTGTTGTCCATGAACTAGAACAGTAAGAACAAGAGTCTAGAGGTTGATGATGATGACATCATCATGGCCCAACCCGATATTGGGTTGAAGCACCTCTAACCCGATATGGTGAGGTAAACATACCACTATCCGATACAATGAGGATGCATATATCTTATACACGATATGATGATGAAGTATACCTCTTGTGCACGATATGGTGTCAAAGCATACGCCTTGTGCACGATATGAGGTCAAGTATACACCTTATGCACGACATGGATTCAAGTATATACTCAAACCCGATATGACAAACCCTAGATGATGAGTAACCCGATATGGTGATATGAATACACCACTAGCACGATATAGTGATGAATTTATACCTCATGGACGATATGAGTGACACATACACACACCTTGTGCACAATATGGGGTTAAGTATACACCTTATACACGATATGGTGTTGAGTATACACCCTAACCTGATATGGTGTTGAAACCCAACATGGTATTGTGAAATCCGATATGCATTGGAACCCCACACCCCTATCAGTTTGAACACTTGAGCTAGTTGAGACTAATCAGGTGTCTAGCCTATCACTCATCACATGATGAAGGGTAGGACGATACCATGAAGGTTTTGAAGGGATATGAGCATAAGGGTCAAACCCGATATGCAAACCCTAAAGGTTGAGTAACCCAATATGGATGCACGATATGATGATGAGGATACACCTCTATACCCGATATGGAAGCATACCTACACCTCTATACCCGATATGGAGGAAGCACCTCAATCTAATACACTTTATTGAGTGACACATGTAGTGTGTTATGTCAAATGATACATTAAGACATAAAGAGTTTAATGCATTTTGATAAATATGGGCGTACCTTGAGAGAAGGATTGAGCCAACCTAATAGAGTATGATGTAATCAACATCCTAGTGAGGGTGAAAGAGAAACTTATACTTAATCATGTAATGAGTATACATTGATACACATAATATATGTAGAGTATGAATTAGGGTTTTGATTCTTGAAGAGCATACTGGAAACCCTAATCGGTTAATAGAGGGAAACCCTGACCCTAATAAAGGAAGTTCATATGACTTGAAATCCTAATCTGTAAGAAAGGGAAACCCTAACCCTAATGATGGGAAGGTTGTATTTCTCTTGTATTGCATGGTAATGATATGTATTTGATATTGATATGATCATGAAATACTAACCATGCTGGTATCATGAGATAATGAGCATAGCTACATATGAGCTATGATGTTTCATATAATACAAATTAAATGGGTCTTGTAAGCCATGTGAAATATTTGTATAAGAAATATAATGTTTATACAGGTCGTATGACCTAGAGATGGGTGTTTCCTAGTGAGAGGTGACAAGATGTTTATAAGAGTCTCATGATCTAGAGTTTAATGTAAGAGATGTTAATGTTCAAAATAAACTAGGGAAATGGGAACCCCGTAACATAATAATAATAATAAATGGTTATAAATATAATAATGAAAATCTTGGTCATACATGCATTATGGTTATAGCCAAAATAAGGGCTATAGTGTTTTGAATATAATAAAATGAGATATGAGGAATACTTGTATCATGTAAAGAATGTGAATGGGTATGATGGCTTGACCGAGGTATAATGCCTAGTAAAGGTGATGTGGTATTCAATGATGAGTTTAAGGGATTGATATCCCATAATGAAAGTGAAAGGGAAATATAAAGGTATCCCAACTACTATGGAATCCTTAGTAATATGGCCATGATATCACAAGATTGGTACAATCCAATACTTGGTGACTGGCTCTAATTTTATAGGATTGGCATAATCCAATACCTGGATATAATCTCACAAGATTGGTACAATCAAATACCTGGCTATGATCTCACAGGATTGGTACAATCCAATACCTGGCTGTAATCTCACAGGATTGGTACAATCCAATACCTGACTGTAATCTCACATTATTGGTACAATTCAATACCTGGCTGTAATCTCACAGGATTGGTACAATCCAATACCATGATGTAATCTCACAGGGTTGGTACAATCCAATACCTGGCTGTAATCTCACAGTATTGGTACAATCCAATACCACGCTGTAATCTCACAGGATTGGTATAATCCAATACCTGACTGTAATCTCGCTGGATTGGTACAATTGAATACCTGACTGTAATCTCACGGGATTGGTACTATCCAATGCATGGCTATGATTTCATAGGATTTGTGCAATCCAATACATGACTTCTAGGAAGCACGGATACTGATACGGACACGGGACACGACGATTTTCCAAAATCTAGGACACGGACACGGCACCGGACACGGAGATTTTTTCACACATATATATGTATATATTTTTGATGTTCATCATATTATAGAAAATGAATTGTGGAGTTTGTGTTTCATTTACTTAAAAGACATGCAATCATCCATAAACCATGTTCATCAAAATAGAAAAACAAACCATCTACGACAATAAACATAAACTATTTATATTCAGAAATTAACGTAAACACATCCTAAATAATTATTTTCAACATTATAACAAAATAGAAAAATAAGAAGAATAAGAAAAAGTAGCCATAGGTTGGTGAAGGGGCAGGGCCGCACTAAGAAAATAATGGGAATCTGGAGTGAAATTGGGGAGAAGGGGTAGAAGACAACAGTGAGAATGAAGAAAGGGGGGAGGTGAAAAGTCGGACTGAATAGATTTTATTTGAGGGAGAGGGAAGAACGAGAAGAAGAGGATGGGGAGGAGACATTGGTAAGGGTGGAGAGAAATTAAGAGGGAAGAATCAAGAAGAACTGACATGGATATTGAAACGTTGGTATTTAAACACTTGAAACCCTAAAATGAATTATACGAGTTGTATTGAGTTGTAAAGCTTATATGGGAGTGCACGTTGGTCAAGAAGCCATAGAGGAGGTCTCATATCGTTTTGTCAACTCTTGGCAAAGGCCATGACGAGTTAAGCACCTCAAAAAGGTGATGGATATCGATTTACAACTTTCCTTGAAAAAGTTGTATCGGTTTGTGAATAAAGTGATGTTGGGTTGAAATATCTTGTTCAACAAGATAACTAATGGCCGAAATCTTATCCCTAGATTATCCCCAAGAGTTTTGCATGTCAAGATAAACATGTGTGCATGCATGGACATGTGTCAACCCATGCATGGACATGTGTCACCTAGTAGTATAAGGTGATGACACCTCTTATACACTCTCTTTCATGAGCCTCAATTATATATGCCACTCCTTTCACCTACTAGTGAAACTTTTCGAATCCTACAACTCTCTTTCTCTTAGATATCGTGCACAATAGTTGAGGAGCAAGGAGGAGCTCAAGCCTTAAGCTTATGGTGAAGCCATGGTCATCTTCAATCTTGGTTGAAGCATGATTCTCGGGTTGTGATTCTTCCTTTCTTTTCTTCTTCACCAAGTTCTTATCTATGGTGATTCTTTGCATATAGAGGAGTTGTGAACAAGTCTTGGATCTTTGATAAGTTCATTTTCAACCTTGAGAGCGTGAAGCTTTGGAGCTTGGAGCTTTGAAGTTGTTCTTGAGGCGGGTTATATAACTTGAACCCAATCATGTTATTATTCACCTTCAATCTTGCTATACTTGTTGATCTACTTTCAATTTTGATTTTTCTTGAATGATTGATGATTCTATGAGTTCTAATAGTTGCATAGGATTGTAGTCCATGAACTAGAACAGTAAGGGATGAAAGTCTAGAGCTTGATGATGATGACATCATCATGGCATAAACCGATATCGGGTTGAAGCACCTCTAACTCGATATGGTAATGAAACCCAATATGGTGATATGTAATCTGTTATACCATGGAACCCCACACCCCTATCGTTTTGTACATTTGGGTTGGTTGAAAAAGACTAACCAGTTGTCTTGGTTGTCACTCAACACATGGTAGGTTGATACTTTGAAGGTTTGAAAAAGTATGAGCACAAGGGTCTAACCCGATATGCAAAACCCTACACTTGATGTAACCCGATATAAGTGACACACACACCTCTCTTTGACGATATGGTGGTAAGCACACACCTCTTGGACGATATGGTGTTAAGCACACACCTCTTGGACGATATGGTGATAAGCACACACCTCTTGAACGATATGGTGATAAGCACACACCCCTTGGATGATATGGTGATAAGCACACACCCCTTGGACGATATGGTGGTAAGCACACACCTC
The DNA here is from genome assembly GCA_963693085.1 of Alisma plantago-aquatica. Taxonomy (NCBI): domain Eukaryota; kingdom Viridiplantae; phylum Streptophyta; class Magnoliopsida; order Alismatales; family Alismataceae; genus Alisma; species Alisma plantago-aquatica. Next base: position 754,374,100 of record OY856413.1, read on the forward strand.
TTGGACGATATGGTGGTAACCACACACCTCTTGAATGATATGGTAGTAAGTATACACCTCTAGCCCGATATGGTGGAAGCACCTCAAAACCAATATGAAGGTAAGCACCTCAAATCCGAGATACTTGATTAACACATGAAGTGTGTTAAGTCAAATGATACATTAAGATTTAAAGAGTTTAATGCATTTTGATAAGTGTAGGTCAATGTACCTTGAGAAAAGGGTTGAGCCAACTTAATAAATTATGATGTAATCAATATCCTAGTGAGGATGAGAGAGAAACTCATACTTTGTGTGATAATCATTTAATGATAAATGATGAGAATAAACAAGTATGACTGAATACTTATGATATCAATGCATGCTCCTAATATGTGTGGAGCTATGAATTTGGGTTTTGATTCTTGATAATATGAACTTGAAACCCTAATTGACTAAAAAGGGAAATCCTAACCCTAATAATGGGAAGGTTGTATTTCTCTTGTATTGCATGGTGATGATATGTATTGGGTATTATTTTTATCATGAAATACTAACCATGCAGGTATCCTGAGATGATGAGCATAGCTAGGTATGAGTTATGATGTTTCATATGATACAGATTAAATGGGCGTTATCAGCCATGTGAAATACTTGTGCAACAAGTATAATGTATATCTGGGTCTGAGAACCTAGAGGTAATAGTTACCTGATAAGAGGTGACAATGTTCAGTGATGAACTATGGGTTTGAATACCCAGATCTAGCAATCATTATGATGATAATGTTAAGGGATGAGAATCCCCAGTAATATGATAAGGGACTGAGATCCCGAGTGTTATGCATTCAATGTGTTCCAAAGAAAGTACTTGATAAATGTATTATACCTTCTTTGTAGCATCTGTTATAATTCATGCTTGTAACCATGGAACGGGAGTTCGACTTTGACAGGTGTGGACATGGAAGTTTGTGGAAATGTCGAGGAAATGTCGAGGATTTTTACAACCAAACTTCGATGCAACTTCGACAAAAATTAAGCTAAAAATAGCCATTTTGTGATGAAAAACGACAGATTTCATCAAATCTAGCTAAAAAACACAATATAAGTTTACATATAGCCATCCATACATGTTTACATATGTAGATAAAGCACGCTTACATATAGTCGTCTCCAAACTACGGAGTTCTTCCATATATAAAGTTTGTGACAATAAACAAATTACATAAAAATAGTGTAAATTTATGGTAGATTTAGCAGAGAGAGGGTCGGTCTATTACTATTAGCTTAGAATAGTAAAAGACAACATCAAAATCATCTTACCTCAAGCTCCAACACTTTTTCACCCTCACACAGCCAACTCCACAAAATACCAGAAGAATGTCGCCAACTTCGACGACTTCGATAAATGTCAAGGACATTGTGGAATTTTTGTATGGACTTGGGTCAACTTTGCCGACATATGGGGAAATGTCGACAACTTCGACGAAATGTCGAGGATATTGTGGAATAAGGATGTTTACATGTATTCGACGTCGCCGACTGTCGACATCGACATTATCGGCAAAATTTCGCCCCATGTCGACGACATTTAGTTCCATGCTTGTAACTTGGTTGATGCTAAAAGATATTGTAATGCACCTAATTAATCAAGTGGAATCTTATCATATAGCTGCCCTGGCCATAGATCCATTTCAGTGTCAGAATTTGATGAATGGTGAAACGAGTTTAACTCGGATAGCATATTTTTGAATATGTGGGGGTAATGGGCGAAAATATCCTTATGTCCAAATAGGGATTGTTGTGAGATCTCCCTCGTCATCATAAGAGTATGGCTATATGCCATGACTCAATATTAATATACTGGGGTTGTTGTGTGATCTCCCTGAAGAGAGTGCATGCTGCGGCTGTAACTCTATAGCGAAGATGCCACTATACCTTGGCAAGCTAATTGCAGTTTGACACGTGATGTCACTGCCAGTGGTCTCGTACTGACCGAGACAGGTGATGTCTTGGAAGCCGGCTCTTCCTTTGACCTTGCATGGTACCGATGTTTTACGTAGTCATGGTCGGTTGGAGCATGATCGGTATACCTCATCTCCTCAGGACATAAGTGTGATTGTAAATATGTAATCAGTCATGTAGCGTATTTGCTTAAGGATTGAATACAGAAACATTGGATGATGTTGCATTACTTTTATACATCTTAAATGGATAAATGTTATATGTGTTCTTCGTATCCTTTATAAAATGAATAGATGATTTATTGTTCTATCATAGATAGTTGCATTGCTTCAAAAGATGATATTGCTCTGTTCTGCTTATAAACAGTGATTAATCTTGATTATTAATATGAAAGATCATCTGCTCAGTTTTATAATGTTTACCTGTAATAATAATGTTGTTGGCAGAGAGTTATATCTCTCGTTGGGACTTGTCTTACTCCGTTGATCCCAACATTATTAGGTGGACGCGGACAAGGAGGTAGATACCGTACTGCAGAGGGAGGACAACAGCAACAGGGACAGCAGTAATAACTCAGGTTGAGTGTATTGTTTGTCGTGTCTTGTAGATAGAAGTCATATGTGTCGTCTCTGTACTCTTAGGTCCTTGGGAGTTAGTATGTAATGGTTTTATAAACGATCTGAGATTTTAGCTTGTATGCCTCGAGGTTTTATGTTGCTTATGTATATGTTCGAGCAAAGCAACTGGTATATGTTATCATCGAGATGAGATGGAACAATGTATATACAATGTGAACCATGATGTATATATGGATTTGATTCTTTCTTTAAGAGTTTCCTGGCAATGGATCTCTTTGCAAAATGGTTTTAATTTTTAGTGATTTTCGTTTATCCGCTGCTAATGGTTATTCCGAGTAATTACTGTGCGATTTGGTTGTCGGTTGATAGCGGTCGTCACAGTTACCATTATATTCCATATTATCAGTTTGCATCTTAGAGGATCATGATTAACAATGTATTCATCAAAAATAAGTGTTTTGTGCATTAAACACAACTTTAACACCTATTACTGATTATGAAACCCTAATTTTAATGACATCTGAACTTAACCCCAAAATAGGTCCAAAAAGACCCTTTTATCTAAAAAGGTTAAGCTTCATCCATCAATATCATTTACACAAGTGATGACCATTAAAACCATGAATCTAGGGCTTCTATGCATAATTTACATTAAGGATTGCATCTTTATACACTTTTGAAAAGGGAAACATCAATGTTTTAAAAAACGTTATGTGGTAACCGTACAGACAACACCTTGTAATTGGTTAAGCAATAAGCGGCCGATTTTTGAAAAAACGGATTTTAATTTCCTATATAATTTTATACAAAATTACATATATATGTATATAAATACTAATACTCTTTGGAACTTTTATATATATCTAGAGATTCTAAACACTCTACCCAACAATACAAAACACCCAAATAGTTTATAAGATAGCCATAAGACAATAATTATAGCCATAATATAATAAACAATAGATTTGACATAGATAAAATACCCTACAAACATGATTCAGAAATATTTTTGTATCGCGTATTTACATAGTTAAGCAGTAAATAATAGACTAATTATTAGATACCTTTCTAACTTATTGTTATATGTGCATATCATCAATTAGTCATACATTACAGCAGTACAATTAACTAAAGTATGCATTTTAAAATTAGATAATAGTTACATATATTTTACTTGTATAAATTACACTTTACAACAGTACCCTATTATCCCAACTTGCATACAAGTATGCATTCTATTAGAACTAGGTTTATCATAGGATATTTAATGTATATAAGTTTAATATATTATAGTCCGTAATACTTGGGACCATATAGTTTATATAAAGTTACAGGTGTACAGCAAAATTTAAAAAAACGGACAAAAAAGGCCAAAAAGCGGGAAAAAAGCACAAAAAAACGGAAAAAAGGATGAAAAGCGGGAAAAAACGACCGATTAATTACAAAAACGCTAATCGGCGATTTTGCCAAAAATCGAACGGCTGGGTCATTGGGCCGATTAAGCGGTCGTTTAATCGGGCGCTCAGTCCGCTTTTCATTTCACTGGGAAACATAATTAGACTCTAAAACCATTTTATTTGGATTCCTCTCATTTTTTTATCAATTATCGTATATAACATGTTACAATCTGAGTTACTAATCATTTTCTATGATTATTTCAAGATTAAACAGAAAAGGACCAAGTAAGGCACGCCATATCAGTATTTGGTTTCATCACACGAATTATCTACCTGGCATTGGCTCTCCCTATTGCGTCACACGCCTGCTCAGTCAAGGCGAGTTAGGGTAACAAAAAGACATATATGACCTTTACCTGCTAGCGAAGCATCCGGGGTAGATTAGGGACTTCCGTCTATCCCTTTCTTCTTCGTTGGAATCTCGCGATGGAGGAATTGGCGCTCTGCTTGTCACTGTCTAGTCAATCACAGGAGATGGCTCTCCCCTCCTCACTTTGAGGATGTTGTGTGAGGGTCTAGGGAGTTTCATTAGTCTTCATCAGACTCGGCGATCCTCACATCCTCGCCTAGGCTTGCTCCAACCGGTGTGCCTAGGTCAAGCTTCCCTGTGCTACCAACCATGGCCGACGAACTAGTTACCGGGACCAAAGACCCCGCCGCGGCGCTATTTCATGCTCGAGAGAGTTCTACCTCTGGGTCGAAATCACCAGGACCTCATATAGACACAATAACAACAAGCCCATAGCTTTGGGATTGCCCTAGATTCCCGATTCAAAAAGGGTTTTGGGCTTCTCTTAATTGCCCCACAAACCTTATGTTTCTAGGGTTTGTTGAGATCGTCGTGGTCTCTTGAATCTAGTGCTCCTGCTTATAAGAGGAGGTTCAGACGAAAGAGAGATCGAGTTCTGGGGTTTTGATGCGTGAACAATGCTCTTTCCTAAAGGGCTCGAGGTAGGAGAGAACGGGTCAGTCATTGACCGTTGATCTAATTATCGTGCTCCACGTGACACATCTAGGAAGTGCAGACCAACTAGCACCTAAGTCAGGTGCATTAAATTGATTTCCCAAATATGGAATTATGTATTAATTGCAATTAAAACCTTCTTTCTTCTCGGATTTGTCCATGCCACTAGGAGCACCCTTTGCATCCCTAATTTGGAAGGCAACTAATTAATGTCTTTCTCAATCTACATATAATTTTTGAGAATTATTGGATTAATATTATTAGTCACAACTTTCTCTTTTCTTATATTCTCAAATTAGTTACCCACACCCTAGGAAGCACGGATAATCCAAAATAGGTGTCGTACCCGTATCCGATACGTATCGGATACCAATACTCCATGGATACACCTAAATACGTATCGGATACCTCTCCAGCCGTATCCCCTTTTTTGCTGCTTTTTTTTGCCTGGATACGGCTTGGATACATCTTGGATACATTTTGGATACGGCCCGGCCCATTCAAGCCTTTTTTTCATTTTAAGACCTTTTAACGGATTGACCTGCGTTTTTACTACTTCTCTTTTCAAATCAGTAAAACAGTTCCTTTGGCTTGTGCAATACATTTTGAAGCTTGGTTTTGCATCAGTCCACGTCATATTTCTATTGTTGTGCGGATTGTGCCTCATCTTCTCCAATGGGCTATTGGTGGTTAACGTACAGCCATTGTGCCTCATCTTCTCCAAAGGGATTCTATGTTCTATTGGTGGTTACAACCTCTAGCCTTTGAATTCTAGCTTAACTCTTTTCGGAATTCTATTTTGGCATTGTCTTTGTTCATCCCTTTTGAACGTAAGCCTCTCTAGCTTTCTCTAATTTTTCTGTTTAGTAGTTCTGATTTTCTCACCGTGTCTTGTTGTTAATATACCTACTTGTCTTTAATTGCCTCATGTTGTTTCATATTTCAGTTCATTTTTTTTATTTTGGAATTTGGATATAATTCTTGTATGCATAAATATTTAATTACTTCTTATAGACGAAAGAAGATGGTTTGGTGTCACAGATGACATGAAATGTGAATGGTTTAGAATATGATTTTATGACGTCTTTTTGTAACTTCTATCTGACATTAATATGAATGAAATACCCCTTTTATATCATTGTTCGATACTATGGAATTGGTTTCCATTTTCTTTATATATATTATGATTTATAAATGAAATTTGACTGCCTTCATCTATTTTTAAAATAAATATACTATTTATTTTTTGAAAATATTTAAATAAATATTAAATAATTATCATATCCATGTCGTACCCGTATCCTATATTTTCAAAAATTGTCGTATCCTCGTACCCGTACCCGTACTCGTATCCGAAACGTATCTGTATCTGTGCTTCCTAGCCCACACCACTTGGTAGGTCCTTTTTCTCCCAAACTTTAATAGAAAGTCTATAATGACTTTATCCACCGTGGGCAAAGTTTGAGACCAAAAATCAAAGGGAAAACATGTTTTTCTTAATATGCAAGTCTCCCTCATATAAGGCACGCTTTAATCATTAATTCAATCCTTTTCTTTCTTATCTCTTCTATTTTCTTGATTTTGGCTACGTTTCTTATAGAAACTATGTGAAATCGACATTTAACCCTTAGCGGTCATCCATACTACTTCTAGAGAATTCAACACCATTCTCATAAGTACATTACTTATTATCCATTATCTTTAGCCTTTTTCTTAATATTGGATTTTCTTCTCATCCTTTTTCCTTATATCCATTATTGGATTAACAAAGACAGTAGAAACCATGTAATTTTCAACAAAGAAAAATTTGTAAAAGAAAGCCATACTTTCAACAAAGCATAACATATTCCCAATATGTCCTTTTGATTCAAATAATTGCATTTCAAGTATATAATTGCATGAAAAAAATCATGTTATAACAGAAGAGGTCTATCATTCCATGCATGGTTACACAGCCCACTATAGGAGAGGACATGGTAGAGGCTTTGCCCAAGTCGCCCAAGCACCTGACCCGCCAACTAATCTTGTCGTCAGTCTACCACAGGCGTCTTCTAAATAATCTCATGTCTTGTTATTGAACGAGAGTGCAAACGCGTTCTCCATACTACACAACATTATGGGGATTCTCCTCTTCACAACAATATGATAGCTTCTACATCCTCTTAGTGGTGCGTTGGTGACCCGCCTAATGTCTCTCCTTCAGCTAACCTAGTCACTGCTCCTCAAGGTACTTTTGGGGCATTAATGCTTGTTGAACATTCTAACTAGATTGTAGACTCAGGGGCGACACGGTATATGACGGGTATACCCCACCTTTTTACTACATCTGACTCTTATTCTACACCCATCGATCACTATGGAGACGGGTTGGTAAAACGAGTCACTCGATGTGGCACTGTCCTACTTTCTTCTAAACTTAAATTGTTTGTCGTTCACTTTGTTCCTAACTTCCCATACAATCTAATGTTTGTTGCTAAAAGTATTGATTTTGTTTGATGCTCCGTGACCTTTAGTCCTTCTGGTTCTGTCTTACAGGATTTGAGGAATTTGACGATGATTGAGCAGGGAGTGTGCTCTGGTGATCTCTATTACTGTAACATCCCAAATTATTTTCGGAAAGGACTCAATTTAAAATAAGGCTAAAGTATGTACTCAAATGCAAATTTATAAAACTCAAGGGTATTTTATGAAAATTGTCTATACAACATAATGTAGGTGTATATCTTAGTGATTAATTGGTCTTATGACTATATGAGATGATAGTGTCACGATCCCCAAGGCATATGTATATAGTACACTCTTATTTCAAATAGGAACAATGTGTAATAATGGGAATATTAAACTAAGAAAAGATTTAATTATAACATGATATACGGAAGTTTGATTGGTTTCAAATTTAAAGGACTTTTTGAGTGCTTATAACAAGATCCAATGACAAGATACTTACCTATATACAATAATAGTCATATGGTTTAATTTTAGTCAACTTCAAATAGTCTTACATGTTTTAATGATTTTAGGAAGAAAGCAGGTTCGTTTACCAAGGTTTGACTTAGATATACAAATAATGCAATCAATTTATAAAGTCCACCTAGGTTAGCCGAGATAATGGCAATCCAATCTGCCACGTGAATTTCACGGCCGTTTTCTTTACTTGCAGTATATGCAGACTCACATCCATCATTAGATTTATCTCCCTCATAGGAAAAGGAATCCAAGATGAATAAGGAATCAAGGTACCGATCCTAACCACCTTTGAATTTATCATGATTTGATGGATAATATTAGAAACAAGGGCTACCGTCATCACCGTGAACCCCTCTTGGCCTTTTTAATCCTCGATACGAACCCTAGTCAGTCCCTTTTTTTTTGGAAACGCCTGAGAGCGCCGCCATCCTTCTTTCTCTAGGCGGTCCCTTGTAGACTTCCAATGGACTAAAGCCGACACGAGGGAAACATTTGGAAGACTCGTGGAGTTCATGCCTTCTTTCTCTGGCCCTCCATCTATATCGTTGAACCCCTCAACCCTAAAGCATGGGTGTGATCATCTTCCTCCTTGGGATCACCATGAAGCCACTTACAGTAGTTGCTGGATCGGCTACTACCCTCAAACCTGGAGCTACCAGAGCCCTCGCCCACTCATCGAGAAGGACCGGAAGATGACGAGTAGCAAAGGAACTGTGGATGGGCGTTGCTCCCAGGCTTCCTGTGTCCTTCTACCGCAGCCCCAGGTTGGGTACCTGCATCGGCACAAAGGCACTGGCGTCCTACCACTGCTCGACGAGGACTCAAAGAGGCCAGTATGTTCCCAACGGCAATAGGAGGGAGGCGCCTTAGAGGATGGCTTGTCTTGGTGAACCAAGGGTGGCCGATGAGCCACTGCTTCTCTCGTCCAAACGCTGAAGACGGATGCTCTGTAAAACAGAGGAAACAGAGCAGGCGCTCCCCGTCCGCGCGCGGCTGAGAACGAGGGATCTCGGGTCAAGCGGATCCTGCCCGGATCCAATAAAACCCAACAAAAGGTAATTATTATTTAAATCATATCTTGTGATCCATAGGTCTGTTTTGAATGTATAAGGTACCTACAGAAAGCTTATGATGTATACTATATTCTAAAAATATCTCAAGAATGTGATTTGGATGTCTATTATTTATTATGTGTTAGGGAGTCAAAACTATATTATTTTGATGTTTTGTCAATTAAAAATAGTAAACACCTTTAGAAATTCATACAAATTTTATTGAATGTGTATTTTGATATATTTAACATTACATCAGAGTCGGATCTTTCATATATGAAGTTTTAATAATATTTTTAATGTAAACCCTAATAAGGGTATTTTGGGTATTTCACCCATGATATGATTTTTTTTAAATGACCTAATATTTTATACACGATCTTACTACATTGTGTGATTACTTTTCTAGAGATTTGATGGATTTTCTTGTGTTATCATATTTGTATTAAGATTTGGACCTGAGTGACCATTATGTGAGGGTAATAAATGATTATTTTGACAATAAGTGGCATATGTATGGCTAATTAGGTCTAATATTATTAGCATGATGGTATTATATTTTGATTTCCTAACCAAGTTAGTAAGTTTTCTAATATGTGACTATGTTTGGTAATTATTCTCATTATATGAAGTATGTGTTCATATTAGTGCATAAGACGATTTATGTTGAGTATAAATATTATAGTAACTACATAATAAGAGTTTATTTTATTTTATTTTAACGCCAAGATTTTATGGTGAGTATAAAGTTATGTTTAAGAACCCTAACTTGGTATATATAGTTAGGAAGATGGGGTTTTGAGATTTAGGAATAGAAAGAGGGAACATGTACTTGGACTTATAAAACTTTGATTATATCCAGGTGATTAAGATTTGGAACAAGAAATCAAGACTAAGTTAAGGACATCATTAACACAAGAGGTAAGTGGTTCATGCCCATGAGTATTTACGTTTATCAAATCAAGTACATTTACATGCTTCTTAGATAAGACCTTCATGTCCTACATTCTGAGTTAAATATGTAAGAAATATTTTATGTGCTTATGATTGTAGAAATTCATATGCTCAATAACTTAAGTAGTGATGTGTCATGGAATGATTCTAGATCATGAAGTTAAGTTCATAAGAAGGATAAGAAAATATAGTTCTATCATATCTCTTAAATATAGATGTAACCATGTATTGAGATTTCAAATAGGAACATGTCATCAAGGTTTCTTATATATGTAGCGATCTAAGAAATTAGGAAGTGAAATAGATTCCTTAATAAGGTTGATGTTTAAAAGTTAAGTATTATGTGAGAATATGGGTGTTGAACATGGTAGACCATGGCCCAATTTCTAGGATAAATGTACTAGTGGCATTAAAGATATTGTAACAAGAGTTTGTGATGATATTATCAAATTATGAGATATTAATTCATGATTGAGTTGCACGATGAGAATCTATATGAATTCTACCTTAAGGTTTAAGATTTAAGTTCATACAAATATTTTGAGATCAGACTTAATGAGATTAAATTGAGTATGATTAAGATGCAACTTAAGATTTTCTAAGAATTCTATTCTATGGTTATGATTTTAAGACTTAAGTCCATTAAGATCAGATTTTGATGAGGTTTTAACAGAGAATGAGTTATCTTGCCAAGAATCAGAAATCATACTTTTGCTATAGACATTACTTAAGTTACTTTTGTATATTTAGATTTCTATACTCATTTCAGATCTTGTCTCATAAGACATTAGACTCATGTATGATATAATTGGTATAATGAAGTAATCTTACCAAATCAGAGTTTTAGAATAAAGTTTACCTAGATAAAGAGATACATGATTAAATCCAATAATGGATTCAGTTTAGAACTCAAGAATAAGAGATTTAGATTCAGTCTTAGACTACTCACTGTGTGAGTAGCCAGATGTTGAATAAAGATACATGATAAGGGTTTTAGACCAAATCTTAATTATGAAGTAATTAAGATTCATATCCACATTCAGTTGTAGATTCAGTTTATCCCTTGAGAATAAAAGATTCAGATTTAAATTCAGATTTAGAATTCAGTACATGCTCAGTACTCAGTAATCAGTTTCAGATAAGTTTAGTTTTCAATGTTCAATTTTAATATAAGATAAGTTCAGTATTCAGCTTCAGTTCAGATTAAGAATTAAGTAAGTTTAGACTTAAGATAAATAAGTCGAAACCTTCACATAAGACATTATATGATAAGTCCTCATTCAGTAGTCCCGGGACGTTTCAGAGGCAGTTGTTGCCAATTCAGAGGAGTGTTCACTCCAACTCAGAGGTGTTGCGGCACCATTTCAGGGCGTAGACACGCCAATTCAGAGACACCTCGGTGTCATTCAGGGCATGTAGTGCCATTTCAGAGGTGTTGCGACACCAATTCAGGGCGTAGATACGCCAATTCAGGAGGACTTATTGTATAATGGTGGCCACAGTCAGATAAAAATCGTAAGTCAAAGATACCTTAGTTCATAGCATGCCCATAATCTCATCCATGAGTATGATGAGAGGGAATCAAATAAGATAAGTATGACCCAAGTACTTTGATGTAGGTCTTGAGATCCACGTACCATGGTACATGTATCCATAATAAGATAAGGTAGAAAGATAAAGATTCAGATTGAGAAATAAGATATTTTATGTTTCAGTTTACTCACAGTTTGATATTAGTTCATGTTTATAATACCCATTTTCAGCTCTTTAGCAATGTATATTTCATAATACTCATGCCACTTACTCTAACGACTGTTTTTCCCGATGCATGGCTGGGGACGCGATGTCCGCAGGGTTTGGAGCAGCAGAAGATTTAAAGAATAAGAAAAGATGTAGCAAGTTTTCAAGCTTGTCTAGTGGGGTGCCATCTACCGAGACGATCCAGAGTTTAGATATCTTCTTTTATGCATGGTCTTGTTATCACAGTATATTAGATGACTTGTTTCCTTTGTCAAAACTATGTATGAATCAATTTTTCTTAAATGCAAAGTGTTTCATTTGCTTTAATTGCAATGACTATCATGTTTGTGACACTCCCAGATGAAAAAAAAAATTACTGCTTCCGCTCATGTGTTATAAAAATCTGGGTGTTACAATTACTTCTCCACCCCACCACCAAGTCTGATGCATGCCCTCCTTGCTTCCACTCCACTACAGTTGCACCTACGCCTTGGACATATATCCTTGAACAAACTTAAAATTTTAGATAATTGTATTTCTTCTTGTTGTCTAGATATGTAATGCATGTCAGTTAGGAAAACACCATCGTATGTCTTTCTCGGCTCGTACTACTAGATAATCGTCCAAAATGTTTGGATTAATACATAGTAATGTTTGTGTGGTCCATTTCGGGCTACTAGTTATAATGGGTTCAAATATTTTTTACATTTACGTATGATTTCTCTAGAACGAATTGGTTTTACCCAAGGTTTTAAAAAGCGCAAAGCGGGAAGCGTGCGGACGGGACCTTGTAGCCGATTAATCGCCAGGCGGGCGATTAAGCGGGCGCTTTTTAGAAAAGCGGATTTCCAATTCCTATAAACTTTTATGCAAAATTACATACATATGTATATAAATACTATATTTTTGAAATTTGTATACATATCTAAACATTGTGCAAGACAATACAAAACACCCAAATAGTTTAGAATACAACTATACAACAACGATTGTATCTAGATAATATAGTAAACAATATACTTGTCATAGATAAAGCAGCCTACACATAAAATATTAAGTGTATATACAAGATGAAACAACAATTTTGTATCATGTTTACAAAGCTAAACAGTAAATAATAGACCTATCATAGCTAGCTAACAAACATATTATTACATTTGCACATCATCAAATAGTCATACATTACAGCAGTACATTTAATCAAAGTATGCATTCTAAATTAGATAATAGTTACCTACAATTCATTTGGATACATCACAAAAGTACCATATCATTACAACTTACAAAAGTATGCATTCTAAATTAGAACTAAGTATATCATAGAACATTTAATGCATGCTAATTTAATATATTATAGTCAATACTAAACATGGCATATAATGTACTTAATGTTATATGCTTACAGCAGTTTTTCTGAAAAAAGCGGGCAAAAAGCGGGAAAAAAGCGGGGAAAAAGCGGGAAAAAAGCGGGAAAAAGCGGGTTAAGCGGGCAAAAAGCGGCCGCTTTTTTCAAATTTATTTAAGCGCCGCTTATAGCACAATTTAATCGTCAGCCACCTTGTGACGCTTAAGCGGCCGCTTAAGCGGCCGCCTAGGGCGCTTTTTAAAACACTGGTTTTACCTCTTTCAAACTCGTGATAAGGTTTACTGATTTGTGCGTTTCACACAATGATTTTTGTGCAGTTCTCGACATCCATTAAAACTCTTCGTACCAACAACGCCCTTGAGTATACACAAAAGGTTTGCATCCTCTTTTTGCCAAGACATTGGGATGATTCATTTATGCTCATGTGCTTATTCTCCACAATAAAATGGTATTGTTGAGCATAAAAATTGTCACCTTCTTGACATTACACGCTTCGTTCTCATCCATGCTAATGCCCCAAAACCTTTTAGGTCGGATGTGGTTCTCACTACATGTTTTCTCATCAATCGTCAACCTTCCTCGGTTCTTAAACCACAAACTCTCATTTGTGTTGTATTTCTACAATCAACATCGTTCATTACCTCCTCAGGTTTTTGGTTGTGTCGCTTTGGTCCATAATTTCAATTCCCAAAGCCGACAAACTATAACCCCAGTCCCCAAGCTATTCACATAGTGTTTCTCAGGTACCTCTTCTCTCAAAAAGGGTACATGTGTCTTGACCCTACATTAGGCCAAGTTTATATTTTTGTGGACATAACTTTCCATGAAGATAAGCTCTTGTTTCATCATCATCATCATCCTTTTCTCATTCTGACACAATGGTCTTGCTACTTGATCCCTACATCCACTTTAATCCAACCACAACATAACCATTACAACAATGCATGGAAGATGAATCTCAGGTAACTCCTCCACCATCATCGTCAGTTCAAGACTACTCTGATATACCAGTGACACTGCGGAAAGGTATACGCTAGGCTCCCTTAATCAAAAGTCAATCCCTAGGCTTCTAACAGAGAGGTGCTTTATTCAATATTTTGAAATATGATTTCTATTATTTTTCTTTTCCATGTACAATCTTATAAAGAGAGATAAGCTCATGCACCACATGGGAGTTCTCCCAAAATTTGCATCCTAAAGCATTATGTTGTTTAACGAACGAGCCAGACAAAAGGTATGTCCCAAAGCAATGTGCCCACTGCCCAGAACATTTACTTATTTAACGGCTATTGAATGAAACACAACTACCCATCTTTGTCATCTCATGCATAATTAGATTTATTCTATCATATCATGTAAATCCCTCATTTAGCATACTGTACCACAAACATATAACAAGCACTGGCACATATATGAAGTGTGTATTGAACATAAAATTTTCATATATGTTATGTTCCAGGTAAATATCTTCTTATTTCCAAATATTATGTATAAGCAGTGAATTAAAAATCGGCCTAGGCGGCCGCTTAAGCGGACATGACCCCTAGCCGCCTAAATTAGCCCCTAATCGCCCGCTTAATCATTTTGAACAAAATCGCCCGTTTTTTGCCCGCGTCACCCGCTTTTTCCCGCTTTTGTTTAAAAATCCTAATGTAAGCATGTAACATTAATTATTACATAGTCGAAGTAGTGCTGACTATAATATATGAAACTTGTATACATTAAATGTTCTATGATATAGCTAGTCCTAATTTAGAATGCATACTTTGTGTGTAAGCTGTAATAATTGGGTACTGCTGTAATGCACCCAAGTAAATATCATATTGCTCTATTATACTTCTAATGCATGATTAGTTTTACTGATTTCCTTGCTGCTTTCAGTGATTAATTATTGGTACTACTGGTTAATATTACTTTAGTGATTACTTTAATTCAATAATTCATAGTTTGTTATTTACAATTACTGATCTGCTTGCTGATTTTAGTGATTAGAGATACTGATTAGTAATAAACTATTGATGAATACTTAGTTAATTACTGATTTGCTGATTAGATATGTATAAAAGTTCCTTAGAAATATACCTTTTATATACACATACATGCAATTTTGTATAAAAATATATAAAATTTAAGCACCCGCCTTTTCAAAAATCGCTCGCCTACCGCTTAATCGGTTACAGGGTGCTGTCCGCACGCCTCCCGCTTCCCGCTTTCTAATACATTGTGTATAAGTCATATGAATACTTGTGTGGAAGTCTCATATTAATTGCATATGAATGTCTTAAACTCAAATCATTCTCAAATGTTCATGAAGTGGTCTACCTCTAATTTAAGCAATAACTTAAATACCAAGGGGGCAGCACACCTGAATTTTCTCACGTCTTTTTGAGGATATTTAGATACATGATTCTCACTCAACTATCATTTTGATACCGAAAGTGCAGAACCCAGAGAAGTGTGAACAGCTTAGACCGATATCCCTGAACAATACGATTCTCAAACTTGCATCTAAGGTGGTCTTCGAAAGGCTCAAGAGGCACATGCCTGGCTGGATCTCACCGGAACAAAGCAGCTTCGTGTCGGGGAGGAAAATAACGGACAACATAGCATTAGTACAGGAAATCATTCATGGAATGAACAGAAGGAAAGGAGCTAGAGTGATGGCAGTGAAAATTGACCTGTCCAAGGCTTATGATCGGATGTCCTGGCACTTTGTAGAAGAAACGTTAGTAATGGTTGGGCTTCCCACGAACATAAGACAGTTCATCATGAATTTCATAACTGGCGGACACTCTACCATTGTGTGGAATGGAAAGCAAGTCGATCCCTTCAAAGCTAGCCGCGGTCTCAGGCAAGGAGACCCATTATCCCCATATGTCTTTGTGTTATGTCTCGAGCGTCTATCTCAAATGATCAAGGAGAAAGTGTCGAGTGGCAAGTGGAAACCAGTGAAACTGGGCAGATCCGGCATGGATATTGCACATGTGTGCTTTGCTGATGATCTCATACTTTTTGCTGAAGCCAGTAGATCTCAAATGAGGAAAATCCTAAAGTGCTTTGACGAGTTCGGCCGAGCTTCGGGACAAACGATATCTGCTACTAAATCTCAGGTCTTCTTCTCTAGGAGCGTCCCTAACTCGGTCCGAAGAGATGTCCAGCAGCAATGTAACTTCGCCATCACTGAAGACCTGGGCAGATATCTGGGGGTTCCCATCCTGCACTCCAGAGTTACCAAAACGACCTACTCAGATGTCATTAACAAAGTAGAAGGCAAGATTCAAGGTTGGGCGGAAAAGACCCTTTCGTTGGCAGGTCGTGTGTGCCTTGTTAAATCCACCCTATCGGCTATTCCTACCTATGTTATGCAAACTACAACACTACCAGTCAGTGTTTGCGATAGGATTGATGGTACGATTAGAAGATTCCTTTGGGGAGGAGGACACAAGCAGAAACCCATTTCTCTAGTAGCTTGGAACAAGGTGACGAGTTCTAAGATCAATGGAGGTTTGGGTATCAGGTCTATGCGAGAATGGAATCAAGCCCTAGTGCTCAAGAACTCTTGGGACATGATGTCCAACAGAGATTCAATATGGTGCAGATTACTTAAGAGAAAGTTCGACTGTGCAGAACCTGGAAAGGTGGTTAACGCGTCAAGACTGGGCAAAGCCACCATTGAAGGAAAGCGGTTCATCCTAGAGAACACAACTACCTGCCCGGTTGGAGGAGAGGACACCAATTTCTGGGATGATTGTTGGGTAAAGCCTGGACTGCAATTGCGCACCAGGGTGAAACAACAGATTCCTACGGATTTAGCAGATGTAAAAGTCCGCAGCCCTGTGCTTGACAACGGAGATTGGGATACTGATTTCCTGAATCACTGGTTCAGCGAGGAAGTTGTTCAGTTGATTCAACGTATCCCGACCCCTATAGGGAGACCTCACCGGGATATTAGAATTTGGAATCACACATCTGAAGGTACCTATACCTCGAGCACGGCCTATCACCTTATTCGAAATCACAAGGAGGTGAAGACGAATGGTACCTGGAGCAGCATATGGAAGCTACGAGTGCCGGCGAAAATAAGGATGTTTGCCTGGCTAGTCCTACATTCTGCCATTCTCACTAATACCCGGCCGGCGACAACAGAGGCACATGTCCGACACAGGGACATGCCCAAGATGCCTAAAGGAACTCGAAACGATCACCCACACCCTGCGAGACTGTGAAAAGGTTGATTGTGTCTGGAGGGCACTACTATCTGCGGAGGAGCATAGAGCCCTTACTCAACCAACCACCATTGAAGGTTGTCTGAAGGTGGTCCAGCGACAACTTTCAATATCGAGAGAAGACTTCTGGACAACTTGTTACATGATATGGAACTTCAGAAATAGTGAGGTCTTCGAAGGAGAAGCTAAACCGCTGAGCCATCAATGCTACAGAGTCAGGAAAGCTTTAGAAACAACGAAGGAAGCCTGGCCTGATATGACCAGGGGCTCTAGCACCACCAGAAGCTCAGTTGTCTGGAGGAGACCGTCCCCTGGGTGTGTGAAGCTAAACGTCGACACTGCAGTGAAGGGGGAGGAGGTTGCAGTGGCAGCAGTGGCCAGAGATGCCGGAGGCAACTGGTTAGGTGGCTGGGTAAGGAAAACATAGGCAGGATCGGTGGTTGCTGCAGAGCTGGTTGGGATTCATTTGGCCTGTGAGCAAGTCCAACGGAGTGGCTGGACACAGACGATCATCGAATCAGACAGTCTTCTAGCGATCAAGCTGCTCAAGGAGGGAGAAGGAAATTGGTCGAGTTGCACCCTGTGGACAACGAAGATTAAGGCGGGTATGCCAAACATCTCCAGTATAGATTTCTGTAGATGAGAAGGAAATCGAGTAGCTGACAAGCTAGCCAAAATGCACCTCAAAAATCCTCTGCACCAGGTTTACCATGCCAACCCTCCGAGTTGTATCAGGAGTATGTACGCCTGTGATAAAAGAAACTGTAACTTAGACCCGGTTACACATTGAATAAAGTTGAAGGAGAGTTTACTCAAAAAAAAAAAGATACATGATTCTCATGATGTGTTGTATTCGTTAAAAGGTTATCAAGCATTATATACAAATATCAGTGAATTAAAAAATGGCCCAGGCGGCCGCTTAAACGGACGCTTAATCGGCCAAGACCCTCATCCGCCTAATTTAGCCCCTAAGCGCCCGGTTAAGCGTTTTGAACATAGTCGCCCGCTTTTTGCCCCCCTCACCCGCTTTTCCCGCTTTGTTTAAAAATAATAATGTAAGCATCTAACATTAATTTATTACATAGTCCAAGTAGTTTCGACTATAATATATGAAACTTGTATACATTAAATGTTCTATAATATAGCTAGTCCTAATTTAGAATGCATACTTTGTGTGTAAGCTGTAATAATTGGTACTGCTGTAATGCATCTAAGTAGATATCATATTGCTCTATTATACTTCTAATGCATGATAAGTTTTACTGATTTCCTTGCTGCTTTCAGTGATTAATGATTGGTACTACTGGTTAGTATTACTTTAGTGATTACTTTAAATCAATAATTCATAGTTTGTTATTTACAATCACTGATCTACTTGCTGATTTTAGTGATTAGAGATACTGATTAATAGTAAACTAGGAAGCATGGACACGGACACGGACACGGACACGGATTTAGACACAGACACGGACACGGGACACGTCAATTTCCAAAAATATAGGACACAGACACGGCAAGTATATGTATACATATTTGTATAACATATTATGACATATAATGTGTAATATGCTATGTGTATTAACACAAAATGATCTAGATAGATTATCCGCATGGGCAATCACCATGAAATCCAACAAGCAATCAACATATAACATTATATTTACAAGTCACAATATGGATTAGTTCACAACAAACATTGCGATGCTTCATTATATGATATTACTGTAATATGAATTGCAGTGTTTTAAAAATCGGTGTATGCGCCCGCATAAGCGGCCGCATACAAGGTGCGGTCCTCCAAAAATCCGCATAATAAAAATCGGTCCAAAAAGCGGTCCAAGCCGCATAATCGGTTGTACGGCCGCATACAAGGCCGATTATACCCCGATTTTTAGTTAGAGATATTCTGATTTCTTGTTTTATACATTTACATTGTTTAAATTTAGATTATAGTGCATGTTTGTATTTATTTAAGTTGTGATGATTGCATATTTGCATAATTGCATCCATTATTCTTGTAATTGTACTATTTAGATACACAATTGCACAAATTAAATATGTAAATCATGACTAATACATATATATATAATAATTAATTAAAAAAATCCAAAACCGCATATACTTCCGCATATACTCCCGCATACCGCATATACTCTACAAGGTGACCTCTCCGAACGCATAACGCATACCGCTTTTTGAAACACTGATGAATTGTAAAACTTAAGAGCAGTAGAATTTTGGGGACAATAGTTCCAGTGGAAGTAATGATTAACAACATGTACTATCAAGAGGAGGTGAATCCAATTGTTTTCCTCCTCATGGTTGATGTGGCAGTCCCCGAATGTTGCAACAGCTGGTGGAGATGATAAGAAGGGTGTCAATGACTTGCATGTAGCACCTGAAGCTTAATTAACTAATGGCAGTAGGGCGAGTAGTGGAGGACCATGAGGCAATGATTTAGAGAAGGCTTGGGTTTTTCCATACGCCTTGGCTTAAGTGGGTCAAAGTGGTGTGTCCTGGAGGTGTCCATGGAGTGTCCAAGCCATGTCCAACACTTAAATAAAAAAAATTCAAAGTGGTCACGCCGTAGGCGTGTCCGCCACGCGTCCAGGCGTGTCCAAAGTGTGTCCATGTTGGACACGCGTTGGACACGGACACAGAAACCTCCGAGAAGTGTCCGTGCTTCCTAGATAGTAAAGTATTGATGAATACTTAGTTAATCACTGATTTGCTTATTAAATATGTATAGAAGTTCCTTAGAAATATATTTTTTATATACACATACATGTAATTTTGTATAAAAATATATAAAATTTAGACACCCGCTTTTTAAAAAAAATTGCCCGCTTAATCACCCGCCTACCGCTTAATCGGTTACAGGGTGATGTCCGCACGTGTCCCGCTTCCCGCTTTCTGATACCTTGACAAATATACAATATAAACAGTTCAAAAAATCCCATATAATTCCCCATGTTTTCTTAAGCCTTTTGACCTAGTATATTTTGAGTTTTCCATGTAATTCTTGTATTCCATATCTTAGAAAATACTGAAATAACTTTTCCCACAGGACTCAACATCTAACTCCAGAGATCATATCCTATGTATCCAGCATAGCATAAATTATGAGTTAACAACTAAGGCGGCAAGCGGGCCCGGTAGTTATAACTCAAAAGGGTTGCATTAGAAGTAACGAGAAAGC
Source organism: Alisma plantago-aquatica (assembly GCA_963693085.1). Taxonomy (NCBI): domain Eukaryota; kingdom Viridiplantae; phylum Streptophyta; class Magnoliopsida; order Alismatales; family Alismataceae; genus Alisma; species Alisma plantago-aquatica. The sequence goes on from OY856413.1 coordinate 754,394,544, forward strand.
ACATCAACTAAGGTGGAGTTGTAACGATCACCTGCACGGCTGCACCATATGTACAGTAGTCAACTTAGAACCATTATGTTTGAACGTTTGGAGGATTAAATGTCAATCTCAAAGATGTCACAACTTCTGCAAACTCATTTTTGGAAAGACCAACTAATATCAGACATTGAAGATGCACTCTACCACAGCGTAACTACGATAGAGCTACCCCTATTCCTATCCCTATTCATATTTATAGATTGCTTAACATGTTAAAGAAAAGTATAATAAATAATGAGAAGCAAATGAACATAGGTAGCTTTTGACTGAAGGATGGAGCTGATTTTTATAAAGTTAATGAGAATACAAGTTATATCCACTTTCCTACAGAGGTTATGTTAGCCCAATGACTATTCCTCGTATTTAGAACCAGAAAGAAAGCTTGTGACAAATTTTGCTGCTCATAGAGACACAAGAGAAAAGAGTAAGATCATCAACCTTAAACGTCACATACTTAATTACTAAACATAAGTAACAATTAGTACATTTGCATCCAATCATAGAAATTTTGATGGTAATTTTTTTTTTTTTGTGTGTGTGTGTGTGTGTGTGGGGGGGGGGGGGGGGGGGGGGGGGATTTTAACTTATTCCTATGCAGATGCATTCAATACCAAATCACGCAATTATTTTAGTAAACCCTTCCTTCCTTTGTGTGTGTGTGCGCGCTATTAAGCACGGATACTCCAGAATAGGTGTTGTACATGTACTGTACGTATTGGATATCAATACTTCATGGATACTCCAGGATACATACCGTATACTCTTATTTTAGTAAACCCTCCCTTCCTTTGTGTGTGCGCGCGCTATAAAGCACGGATACTCCAAAATAGGTGTTGTACCAATATTGTATGTATTGGATATCAATACACCATGGATACTCCAGGATACATACCGTATACTCTTAAGCCGTATCTGGGACCTATCCAGCTGGTAAAAACTGGAACAAAAATATGGGTATGGCCTAGCTCAATTAGTAGTTGATACCAGCTCCTGCCTCCACGTTGTCTGCTAAGTAGCAGTTAGTAGCAAGGTTGTCGCAGTTGCTCCCTTGAAGTCGGTTCAAGGTTAGTCGCCATTCCCTTGCTAAATGCTGTCTTGCTTCTCTATTGTTTCTAACTCTTTTTTCAGGGATTTCTCTTTTAAACAAATTTCCATGTCTAATCAAGGATTTTTACTTGTTATTTATAGCAAACCAGTTCATTCACCTGTCACCTCTTGTTGAGGTGCAAATTGTATGCACATTGATGTCCTCCACATTCTCTGTAAGGCTTCAATTTAGTATTGTTGGTTAATGTTCCTCTTGTTTTGGTGACTGCATCCACTGTGGTTTATTTTGCATTTCTATCTAGACAATATCCATTTCATCTCCTTTAAAAGTAAACATTGCATCCCTAGCCATTTGTCTCCCACTATGAAGCATCGATACTCCAAAAAATAGACGTCCTCCAGAAACGGATACATATCTAATACCGATACTCCCTAAATACTCTCTAATACATATCAGATATTTCTTAAGTCGTATCCAAATTTCTTTTGTTAGCAGGATACGACCTCAATACAGCCCAGATATGGCCAGCTCATTTAGCAGCTAAGGGAGCATCCCACTCATATAATCCCTCAAATCCCAAAACCATGTGACTCCCTAATTCTAGACTCCCCCTGATATATTGTGATTTGAGAATGAAATGGGATTGTGTTAATCCACTTTTTTAAGAAATTGGTATTTTTGTTAAAATTTTAAAATAAACATCAAAAAACCGACGTATCCATGTCGTACCCGTATCCTATATTTTCAAAATTGTTGTATCCTTGTAGGTACTCGTATCCATGCTTTATTTTGTGTGTGCGTGTGTGTGTCTGTGAGTGAGAGAGAGAGAGGGTGAGAGAGAGAACATATTTGTATAATGTGTGGGTGTGGGTGTGGGTGTGTGTAGTCATAAATGTATAATTTTAGCTCGACTGCTGCAACACCATGAGGTGGTTGTAGAGATCAGTGTTTTAAAAAGTGTGCTAGGCGGTCGCTTAAGTGGCAAAAGGTCTATGCCGATTAAAATGCACTCCAAGCGGGTGTTGATCGGATTTGAGTTAATCGGCCGCTTTTAATCCGCTTTGGCCGTTTTTTTCCCATTTTGGCCTCTTTTTTCCCCGCTTTCTTCCCACCTTTTTCAATTCTGATATTTTATACAGTAACATTAATGTCAGTAATGTAGTTGACATTTATATGAGTGTATACTTATATGTTTATATTAAATGAATTTGAATATATAGTTAGCTGCTGATTTAATGTGTTCTTAGCTACTAATTTAATATTCATTCTATATTAAATGAATATGAAATATGGTTAGCTGCTGATTTAATATGTTCTTAGCTACTGATTTAATATATGAGTGTATACTTATATGTTTATATTAAATGAATTTGATTATATAGTTAGTTGCTGATTTAATCTGTTCTTAGCTACTGATTTAATATCATTCTATATTAAACGAACATGAATATATAGTTAGCTACTGATTTAATATGTTCTTAGTATCAATTTTAGAGGTATACATGGGTTAAATTATGTAAAACATTCACAAATTATGTGTATAAACTGCTAAAATATTAGAAAAGTTAAGCATCCGTTTTTAAAAAAGAGCCCGCCTGGCGATTAATCGGCTACAAGGTCTTGTCCGCTCACTTCCCGCTTCGCGTTTTTTAAAACATTGGTAGAGATTAAAATAAAGATCCTGAAAGAAGGTTCAATTTTCATGTACTGTCAAGTAATTATCTTCAACTTTTCAGACATTATCTAATAGCATCTGTTGCTTGAAGATGGAAGGTGTAGATCTAGAAAGATTTCATGTTTGAAACTGAATCCACACCTTTGAACAAAGCAAGGGTGCCAAAGCATAATGGTGGCTGAAGTATGCAACTGCTAAACTGGCAGTCCATACTTCATTGGTTTTCATGAAACTAGTACCCTTCGTTGTGGGCTTTGCAGGGGAAATCCAAATTGGCTTGCGAAAAAATGTCAAATTCTGCAAACTTAGTGTGTTGTCTGAACCTCTTTCAAAATCAGGTGAATCAAATAACCATGGCTAAGTTCCAACAGTTTTGTTGAAACCAAAATAGCACCAAAACTATTGATTGACGTAGTGTTCTTACTTGATGTGGGAACCAGATCTAGAACTTTTCAGAGGTCAAAGACCTACAATCAGAGCCTAATTTGACCTCCTACAATGACTTTTTATTCTGCTCCAGTAGCAAGTGAACTATGCATATTTTTCATGTCACACGCAAGCCAAACCATTAGGTTAAAGAGACAAAAATCAAGAGGTAGTTTATGTACCATGTTCAAAGAACAGCAGAACTGAAGAGCACAAAGAATGAGCTAACATATAGTCGCGTAAAAGGTATATCTTTGTTATTGGAACCGGTGTGGCTATGTGAGTAATAAGCCATGCTTAGCTTCCCCAACGGTCGGTCATCAACATGAATGTACTACTAGAGCACACACTGAGTTCACGTTTAGAACCTGGGGCAGGTGATAATTAGAAAATCTGAGCAGGCTAAGACAGCATATAAAGGAAGACTTCATCATACAAAAGGCAATACACAAAATCCTTATAGAGAAGTATGAAAGCTTTACTTTCAAATGTTTGACTGCAGAAACTAAATCCAAAATGGACTTCAAAGAAGTTCTTCATTCAGAAAACCAATTTAGGTTTTTTTTTTTAAAGCATGGATAAGAAGAATGTCTAGAACTACTAAACTGTATAAGTTAAATAAATTTTGATCAAATATTGGAGCAGATCTAAACAAAGATTGACTGTACCTTGTTCTTTTAATTGTATGTTCAATAGTACAAGCAAAAATAAGAACGGTAGAAAAATATCCTGTTTCTACAATAATAAATTTTGTAACTTTCTTGGCCATATATTAAAAATGATCTTAGAAATATATAATTGATTATGTAGTCATACTAGGCAAAAAATGTACTTTAGCTCTTTCTTGATAAAGAATTTGAAACAAAATATTCAAAAGATAAACAAATGACAAGTTGGATTAGTCAATGATCTCAGTGGCTGTCAAGATACATCATGGCGATTGGGGACTAATATAAAAAACTTTGTGAATGGTAGAGGAATGAACAGACGTTCCAGTTATACATTTGACTAACATTTTGAATAAAAACAAAGGGGATAAACGGCTCCTCAGATGTTCTAGTTGTCACATGGATTCCTTTCGAACAAGTTTGTCAACAAGAAAGGGAATTTCCTTCAGCTCAAATAAACTCGAAAACATGAAGCTATGTCAATTAGCTTTTTGATTTGAGGCTAGAAAACGGGAAAATCGGTATGGGAATACCGCCTACCATATTGTTATTTCACACAAGAACCAGAATAAGAAACTAAGCATTAAACCAAATTATTGGAGGTCCGCTAAATGGATCCTTCTGTTTACATTCAGATATGCTTCATATTCTCACTTTAGTTGTATGGGTCAAATCCAACTTGTTAGTTCCTACACATGTACTACAGTCCTACCTCATTGTGTTCGAAAGTTATTGACCTCGATAATGTTACTCGTTACAAGAGCAGTCATCTCACAACATTGTGCATGACCAAACGATATAAGATGAATCTCTCGTTTTTTACTCTTAATACAGGTTAATCCCACTCGGTTTTATAAATAGTCACTCCTCTTGTCTTCCAATGCATCCATGTAAGCAAGCCCACTTTTCAATATTTTGCTCATCATCGCCATATAAGCCTCATTCCCAACCATGTTGGGAGCCATTACATGGATTCTTCTTTTCCATTCGGTTGGTCATATTCTCATTGATATGTAGAAATCTATATCAAGTAAAATTAGCCATGCTTCTTCATCATTGAAAGTATCTTGACTAAATAGCATATTCCTATAAGATTTGTACATTTTCCATACAATCTGAGGCGACTTTTAACGAAGGTTGACTCAATGCTCGCCAACCTTACTTTACTCCTTGCACAATTATTAGTGAAGTTGTATTCCTCTGTGTCTCCTCACACATCTATCTTAATATTCATGTTTCTACCACTTTCATCCTGTTCACATCTTGTAGACGGATCTTTTTGTGTCAAACCCATCTAGTTGCACTCCTCCATTTCATCCATCTTGCAGTGACAGCATGGCATACATCATCTTCAACATCGACATCCATATGAACAAAAGAACCCATGTAAGGGAACTCATCAGATTTCTATACATATACTCCATCCAACTTAGTGCCACAATGTGCGACCTAGACTTACTGACATTGCAGTGCATATGATCAATTTTTTCTCTGTTGATCTTAAACTAATATATTTTTTTAACACTTGTACAAAGTTGAGTTTATCATTGAATTGTCTTTAGTTTCATCCATCAGTAAATTGTCATCAGCAAATAACAAACACCAATTGATATCATCTTGCACATGCTTTGTCAGCTCACTCGTTTCAAGAACAAATAAATATAGGCTATCCGAAACTCGATGTACCCCAATTGTAATCGAAAAATCTTGGATTCCCCCCTCCCAATGTCCTGAAAACTCGTGTTTGAGCTATCAATTATCATACAAGTGCATTATCAAACCATGTATTGGAGTACAACGCCCTTTTAGGTAGTTTGTTCTTAATGGACCAAAATACTAACACAAGATGGATAGGATTTCATTTTCCGAAAAACCAAAAGTTCATCCTAAATAGGATCCCATCTGCTTCTCTTCGTTCAGAACAACTATGCACGCCCCTAATCGACAGCACACATCTTGAGAGCTGACGAACTGAATTACAGTAGATGAAACTACTTATTTTGTTTTTGTTGTTGTTTCATTTTATTGTAACCACGCTTTACTTCAATTGTCAATGGCCATATATCCTATTTAACCTTTCACACATACAGTATGGACGAAGGAGGTATCTAGAGATTCAGAATATTACTACAGAAAAGGTAAATCAAAAAGGTAAACGCAGCAAAGCTTTTAAGAAATAATGTATAGCGGACAATGTGTGCCCTTTTATATCTTTTCACTACCAAAACCAGCTGATGCAGCTTTTGGATGTAAACTTACAGTTGGACGACTTTGGCAAATGTGAGCTCGAATAATGTCAGCAAGGAGTGGAGGACCCAGTACGTCAGCCATTGCTGGTCATCAAAGTGAGATTTGGTTTCCAGGGCCTTCAGTGAAGCGTACCTGCAGAGTTTTTATCAATATCTCGGCCACATTAGCGAAGAGGAATGAAAACGAAGAGAACCCCCGCCTTTGAATACTGAATGAGAAAGAACCGACTTACAAAGGGTACACCAGGGAAACCAAGGGCCTGCAATGCAAACATGGAAACCGTAGGTTAGGGGAAACGAGGTCATGTAAATGAGCTCAGAAAATCAGGGGACAGGATTCTAAGGCCTCTACAGTGAGATCAAGGCAGAACCCCACTGGTTGGAAGAAACTGCTGAAGTAAATTGAAAGCTGAAGTATGTCAGAAGCTGCATTGGTCAAGCAAAAATCGAAGAAAGAGGGGGGCAGCATTTTAGTTTCTACTGAAAGAGAAGAAGAGCTGGGGATTGGAATGGAAGAAGCGGCGTTAGTTTGGATCTAACCGGGTGGAGACGGTACAAAGCAAATACTATGCAAGAAAGCTTACAAGGCAAGAACATCGAAGTTCTTGAGCAGCACTTTGACGAACGACGCCGAACCCATCTCTTTCTCTCTCTCTTTCCTGCTTCTCTCTATGTCCCCTTCTAGCTGCTGCTTCTCCACTGTCCGCGACTCAAGACTGAACTCACTGATACACCGTGCGCGTGTGGTCTCTGAACAAGCATGCTATGCTGAACCCGGCCACTGTGCTAAGGTGGTGGAGAGGGAGTGCTGCCGTTGTGAGCTCCAGCCCACATTAGAATCTTCCGAGAATGCCACTACATTTGGAGGTTACTACGGTGCCTAGACTTACTTGCCTGTTGCTGTAGTATTATTGCTGGTCCTGAGTGGGTCCCTTCCCCACCGGCCACCGCTAGTCTCTGGGTTGTTCCCCGCGTGGGTGATGTGTCCTTTTTATCTGGAAGGGCATCCGAAGCTAAGCAGCTAGTGTAGTTCAGCGGGCTCCGTCCTCGTATTGGTCGCAGTGGCGGGGTAAGCAACATTTATCCCCGCATACTCAATTTATGCAATAAAAAAATGTGGGTTGTAGTGAATGATACTATGTTGTTTACCCATTTTATAATTGAAATAGAAGAAGATAAGAAAAGATAATTTCAATCATGATTTTTAATCATACATTTGATAGAAATAGGTCGCATTTTTTAAATTTTTTGTAATATTTTAGGATATTAATTTTGATAAAAAAATTGTAGGGATGAGCTAATGATTACATATGCATCGCTAAACGTATATATGATCTAGAAACTCATTAGAATTTTACCTAAATATTTGATAGCAAAATGCGGTAGATTTGCATAAACAGAATTGTATAGGTAGTCCACTTAGTTAGCATTTGAATGGAATACGCAAAAATGGACATATGTTTATTTTTTTTTTGTTATATTTAGTTTATATACAAAACGTTCCAGGAGAACTTCGGTTAAAGACGCTACAAACTATCTTAATTCAATATGTAATGTAGGTGTGAGGGATTGAATTTTTTTATTTTATTTGTTGTTGTCCTTATTTATTTTGCCTTGCAATGATGGTGAAGACTAATGACTTTTCCCGTTACGTTCTAAATCTTGGACATTGGTGAAGTTGGCTTGTGGTCTCTCTTCCGTATATCCCACAATTTCCTCGTCATCTTGTCTGTTACTTCTGGTTTGGGTTCCGCTTTGGAGCAAAGTGGGCCCATTCTAAAATTTTTTGCCCCAAACGTGTACACGCATCATACAGATTGAAATGCACAAATTAATTTCCATCTGATTTTAATAAAAAAAATGTAGTGTGAATGGAAACAACTGAAATCCACAACAAAAGTTCATAGACACCACATTCACATTAATGTGCTTGGTAAATCCACTAAGACAAGTCCACTAATTGCAATGGGTTAATCAAGAAGAATTTTGTTGGTTATGTTGACCTAAGTGTTGCACATTGTCTATATTTTGACAATGACTTAACCATTTCATCCATATGTATCTAATATGTTTGTTTGAGATTGATTTTAGACATTAAGTACATGAAAAGGATCAAACATATCAAGCCCTAGCATGTTCTAGTTCAAGTCAAAAGCAATGCTAATGCACTTTTGTGGAAAATACCATAAATCACCTTAGATGATTTTTGTAATCATTTGTATTAATGATATAACTTGTAACTAAGACGAGAAAAAATTAGAAACCCTTAATTCGAATGTTTGATCACCCAAAAGTAATTTTCTAAAATTCATTATAGGTTGTTGAACGGTCGAGATTGAAACTCGACCGATCCCTTGATGGATTTTGAGAATTCTTTGGTTCGGTCGAGTTTACCACTCACAAAACTCGACTGATCCCTGCACTCAGCAAAACTAATTTGAAGCAATCAGTCGAGTTGTACACAAGACAAACTCAACTGATGCTTCAAATTAGCTTTGGAGCATAGTACAATCAGTCGAGTTACCTTTACAAAAACTCAACGACTACACTGTATGGAAAATATAGAAGAAGTGATTCTAATCATTGGAGTGTTGCAAAACTCAAAATTATATCTGTTGCGACACCCCAAATGGCTAGAAAATGTTCTTAAGTTTTTTTACCCTCTAGTGGACACCCTCGTCTATAAATAGGACATTTTGGAGTTCATTCCAAGGTTACTGCTTCATGCTATTCAAGTTCCTTTCTATAGTTGAGTTCATCCACTCCACTTGAGCCCCTTTATCTCTCTTGATTACACTTTAATCCATATTTATAAGTGATATAGGATCTGTGTGAGAGATTTACTTTATTGTATGGTTGTAAAGCTCTCAAATCTTCTCTTTTCCCAACCCCTTTCTTCAAGATCAAGTTGGTGAAAGCTTCTCTAAGTGAAGGAGAAGATGCAAGCATCTTCGAGTTGTAGAAGAAGGTGCATAAAGATTCTCTGTGTGAAGGAGGAGGACAAGGTGGAAGATCCAAGGAGCTGAGTGGGTAAATCCTTCAAGGTAAAAGACTCGATGCATGAAGGAGAACTCCCTATTGAAGGCATCTGACTGCTTGCAAGAGTGGGTAAGACCTTGGTGAGGTAGAAAACTATCTCTTGGATTTGTAAGACATCGGTTGTAATGTTATTGGATCCCTTGACCTTAAAGGGAAGTTGGGTATCCTTGTCCCAGAAAAGGAAGGTAAATTGTATGTCTTATAATAGAATATAAGTATAAATAGGTTGTAAAATTCTCTGGCTTGACCCCTCTAGGTAGCGGACTGAGTCTCTCCTAGTTTGGAGAGTGGAACCACTCTAAATTATTTTGTTCAAGTGCTTGTTTCAATTTCTCTCATCCTTACTATGTATGTTTTGATTGCCATCAAATTCATTATTTGTAATTGTGTCAAGTTGAAGTAACTTGAAAGTCTAACAAATTTTGTGTAAGTGTTTTTAGCTCTATTCACCCCCCTCTAGAGCCCTTTGATCCAACAAGTGGTATCAGAGCCACAGTCTTCTCTAACACATCTCTTACGAGATGAAAAGAAGGGTGACTTACTTGGGTCCCTCAATCTAAAGGGAAGCTTCTCCATGAGAGTTGCAACAATTGAAAATATATTTGTTGTAAGCCACAAAATGGCTAGTTTTCATTTTTAGGTGCTCCCAAAGGCTAAGAGGAATCCCCAACTACAAAGAACCACTTGGGCTTCATTCTAAGGTTGAGCATTCAATGCAAAACTCTATATGATGTATTTATTCTATACTTGAGTGCATCCTACAACCTCCTTTCTCTATCTAAGATTAATCACTTGCTACATTCGTTAGATGAGTAGGAAATATGTAAGAGAGATAGTTCCATTTGTATATCTTGTGAGGCTCTCACTTACTCCACCTCCCAAACTCTCTTTTCAACCATGAAGATGAAGGTTCTCTCTCTTGGATAATAGAGGTGAAGAAGAACAAGGGAAGGATTCCTTTGGTGAAGAACAAGGTCGAAGACTTGGATTAAGAGTGGGTAAACCCTTGATGAAGGCAGAAGACTCCTAGATCAAGTGGGTAAGTCCTTGGTGAAAGTTTCTCCGAGTGAAGGTGAAGTCAAAGGTTGAAGATCTAAGAAGAGTCGGTAATTTCTAGAAGGTTGAAGAGTTGTGCAAGAGTGGGAAAGTCCCATGAGAAGGACAAAGATTTGTTGCAAAGTGGGTCATACCTTCGTAAGGTTGAAGACTCTTTATATTGGATAGGTAAGTCCTTTGGCGGGTCATGTGTTGTAACTCTTATAAGTGAATATATAGAAGAAGACACTTAGAAATCCTAGAGGTTGACCTCTCTAGGTAGTGGACTGACATACTCCTAGTTTGGAGTATGGATCCACTCTACATAGCTTGTCACTTGGTGCTTGTTCAATCTCTCTCTCCCTTGCTATCTATGTTTTAGTTGCACTTAAATTTAGCAACCTTATCTTGTGATGTAACTTGAAGGTCTAATGAATTATGTTTAAGTGCATTCAACTTTATTCACCCCCCACCCCTAGAGAAAATCACCTATCCTAGAATCCAACATTCTCTTCTTTTCTTCCTCTTTGACCATGTTGTAGCTATTGTGTGCATGTTTTGGGAGTTAGGATTTTCTTGGTAGAACTTTAGAGGTAGTGCTTTGTGTTTATTCTTGTTGGACGCTTGTTGCTCAGGTGAGTGGATTCAATCCTCTTCAATTTAACTGATGCTAATGTTGTACTGAGTGAAATTAATGATACATATACATATATATATATATACATATATATATATATACATATATATGTATATGTATATGTATATGTATTCATGCTTGCTCCTAACCTAAGTCTTGGGCTGGAATTCATGCGCTCTTGAAATATGAATATTTTTGTTGTTATATTTTCTCATTCATTATTCTTGAGTGTATTCCAAATGTACTAATCTCCCCAACATAGATATTTGATAAGAAAAATCTTTTTACATCATTATATCTAGCCATGTGGTACCTGAATTAAGTTTTTCTTGCTAAAACAAAGTGAATAAAGAATGTATTGTTGGTATGTATGCCCATATATAGAGCCAATCATATGATGATTGTAATGGCATATCTTACAAATGATTTGATTAATAATAAATCCAATCCTCTAATTTATTTTGCTTTATTTTGTTATGAGATAATGATGTAATATAATAAATGTCTAAAAAATGATATTACTCAGTGATGTATGTTTTCATATTTAGGAATTGAACAATGAGATCATACGGAGGTCAAGAGCATATACATTCTTGTTATGTCACTAGTAAGCACTACAAAAATTATGGTCTTTAACTACAAAAAAATTTGTAGTGAAAACCTCAAAATTTGTAGCTAAAAGCTTTGGCTACATTTATCCTTACATTTAGAATATGAAGCTAATACCCGTGTAGCTAATTGTTTAGGCTACATTTTTCAAAGGTGTAGTTAGTTATTCCTCTGGCTACAAATTCATATGTAACCATGGTTGTAGGTAAAAAATGTCCTTACACATAAAAATGTAGTTTCTATTTTAGCTAAATATATGACTACAATTCAATTTGTAGTTATGATATGTAGGGAGAGATGACATTGGTTACAATTTGTATATGTAATTCATGTACAACAAAAATTAACACTTACTAAACTTGTAATTATAGCTAGTGTGTAGTGAAAGACATAATGTACTACACATACATATGTAGTGAGAGACATTATGTATCCAGTTAGTCGCTTGCCAATATAGAGGGGATTTTCAAAAAGAAGAAAAAATGAATAGTGATCAAGATCAAGTTGTGCTTATAATTTCAACAATGATACTTTTATTTATATTTGAACAATCAATACACATGGGGAGGACATTAACCTGACCCCTATTTTACAATATGCATGGAAAAAAGATACATGTATGCAATATCTTCTTCTGACTGCCTCTATCCACTGCAGACTCTATATGTCACATGATCATGTGCATCTTCTTCTATCTTGATTTTTCTTTTGTATTAATTTTTCCACTTGGATTGTCAGTGAATATGATAACGTTGATAAACTCATAAGAAGAGAAAGACTGCCAAGCTATTGCTCTTCTAGATTGAAAATAGAGAACTTCTCTGTGCTCTACTTCTGAATGGCCATAGGAAGCTCCTGTAGTTGATATTGATATTCATGGAGATTCTTAAAAGACAAATCATTCTCATCAACAACTGGCAGTTCCACCCGGTCCCCAAGTTTGAGGTTTTCATATATCTCAGTACATGTTTTGTGAATCTGAGACTATATATTGGATGATTCTTTTGTCGTCTCTTCCTTTTGTTGTGGCAGTTGTTCCTGTACAAGACATATGGTAGCCATCTACAACTTAACCTATAGTAACATAATTTGTGTTATGCGACTGAAAGTAAGAGAGTATGGCACTAATTTTGAGAAAATGACATGTACTGGAACAAACCAATGAAATTATTGCATAGTTTACCTTTCACATGTACATGAACACCAGTTTATGGTACTCCAATCAAGGTTATGCAATGGGTTATTTTGTCTAGGATGAAGATGTGATACGAATGCCTTCTCTACAATCATTCTTGGCATCAAATAACCTGACCTGCAAAAAAGGTCATAGCGAATGACCAAGTTGCCTTGCTAAAAGTTATACATATCAAAATTTATACAAAATATAGCTATATATGAGTTATAATGGCATCATCGTTTACCAACAACTGGTGTGGCAATGTGGTAGTCAGATCAGAATAAAACTTTGTAGCATCTGAAATAATAGCTGATGTTGGAGCAAGTGTGGTCCCCAACCAGTTTGCTTTTTACCAGGGGCCTTTTTCTCAGCAAACAGTTGAGATTTCACCTCCTTTGGTACTAAATAAATATGAAATGGCTCATCATATGGGTACCTACAATCAATCTTTCATCAATAATCAGGTCATGAATGATGGGATATGGGGAGGGCAGATGGATATATCATTGCCACATGTATAGATTTTAAGTGTTTATATAACATAGTTATACATTCAAGTAAAAAATGACATATAAGTGTGGTAGGAAGAAAGAAGGACAAGTGCACACAGAATGACATAGTTGTTTAATTTGTTGTTAATTACACACAAGGGTATACAGTTTAAGACAAATAAAATATAACGATCCCTCAGAGATTAATTGCAAAAGAGAAACCTCGCCCAACCAATCCAATAGAAACAAAAAAGCAAGCCCAACCATTTTAGTATAATGGAAAATATAACTATGTAGGGTTGCATGCCTAGGATGCTAATCACAACACTCACTGCCTCAGCCAAGCTCTCCCTTGCACCAAGACCATTATCAACCACCCTTTCATAGTATGCACCCATGCTCTCCCATTCATTGTTGGAATTGGAGGTCCCCCCACTTCTGCATATAATCTGTTGTAGTAACCTCTAAATCTTCCAATTGATACTCATCTTCCATGCTATCATCCTCTGCTTATCCAGTAGATGGGTCAACCTATTAGTAATAAGATTCAAAGTGAATAGAATTTCAAGAAATTTTATCAAATCAAGACCAATATGCTAATATCCCAGGAATATCATGTCGCATCTCTAAAGAACATGCATTGCAAACACAAGCCTTAAATTTTGTGCATCCCAAAGCAAATAAATGTCAAGGAAAAGAGTTTAGAATCCCAGGTTACAACATCATGAAGAAATCACTATAATCTTCCATTGGATGCTTTCTCAAAATAAGGATAACGTGCATGGGTGAATTATTAAAGGATTTGGGATCTATACAACTCAATTTTAATATTGGTAAAAAGAAACCCTGTTGCTAAAGCTAGCCTGTAGGATCGAATCTCACTATCTCTGAATTGACGATTATTCTTCAGCATTGGAACCTTCAACAATGACAACCACCTAGAAAATATTCAACAATGTAAACAAATTGGATGCATATTCTAACTTCTAGACCATGTCCCAAAAGCATTTAGTGATTGACTTTGCTGTTAATAAATCTAGATAAGGCATGTAAGCATATTGTGAAGCATTCTTTCTTGTGTACAGGGGAGCATAAGGAGGCATCCAACCTGAATGCATGGAGTATATAGTATTGTAGATGATGTATGAAATGCAGAGTATCAATGAAGCAATGTTACATGTTTTAGACTAAAAGGTTGCTCTAGTTATGTGACAGACTACTGATTCTCATTTCCTATGATTAGCTCCATTTAGTCATTAGACCTTGACTAGGATCGACATGTATGTTCTATTGTGAACTGTAATGATTAGTATCTACATGACAACAAATGTTTATTATATATTTATAGAATCATGTGAGGTGGAATTTTTTTTCCTTTACAAACTCGGCTCAATTCAAGTATGCTTTTACTTATGTAAAGCAAATATGTTCCTAGGGGTTATATTAGATAATCTACAATTGCTTTAGCATAACCTTTTTATATCATATGTTAAGAGTATATGATGTGTTATTATAACTATTTTGGTATACATTGTCTTGATATATTAGCTAATCTACAATTGCTTCAACATAACAATTTTATATCATATATTATGGCACCTGACTCTATTTTTTAGCTAATATGCAACAAAATAAACACAATACATGCTTCAGCAAAAGACTCTATCATTTCTCCTCATAGGGAAAGACCCAAGTGGATTCCTTACAACTGCCAATGAAATTTTCATATGTCACATGAAACTATAACAACCACAAAATAGAGTTAAAAATACAACTGAAAGTAGGGTGAGGATTTTCTTATAATCTTCCACTCGAGCAAGTCAAACCAAGCAATTAGGTGATAAAAATAGTCAATTAGAATTCGATCTGACATATTAATAACCTATGATGCAGAATATTCTACAAGATGTGGTCATAACACTTGGATATAACCCTTCTAGGAATGAGAGAGATGCATAAGATTTCTCAAAATATATAACAACTAGTGAGTCTATAGTCTAATGTGTGGTTCTCCATTTAACTCAATTTGATTTAAGCATGTATATCAGTAGCCTAATTTGGGATGTTAAACAGTAGAGATGTGTGGAATTCCAATGCATCAACGGGTCTATAACTTCATTTGTGTTCCTTGTGTTTGCACAACTTTCATATGAATCTCGCAATAGTACTTTCAAGGATATAAATCTTTAATTTAACAGAGGAATGTTTGTTAATAGATTCAAGTACAGAGAAATTGTACATGATATATGGGTGGTGAATTTCTAGTAGTTTATCTATACCTGATTTGGATAGATAATCTACCAATTTTCTTGATTTGTATCTTTGAAGTGAATAAGAGTATGTGGAAAATAACTTTAGAAATTATGTGCTTAAGATTCATATACCCATTTGACGTGAATAGTACTGCATAAAAGAGACCAATGCAAACCATGTTTGCACCTATGATATAGACAATATAATAGCTTGAAAAGAACATGAAGAAACTAAACGTTTCAAGAAATTCATACCTGATCGTGATTCAAAGAATATCACATATCATTGGAAGGTACAAACAGAAATAGTAATAATGACCAAAACGTGTGTTATAGCCAGCATGGAACTGTACCCCATACGAAGTGTTGATTGCACATACTTCCTAGAGTTTGAAAGAGGAACTGGGACATGGAAAAAATGTTGGTATGTATGCCCTGAGAGCCAATCATGGGATGATTAGTGGGATACATTAAGATTGATTTGATAAACATCAAAGGAAAACTTCCAATTCTTTCTGGTTTAGTCATATGAGATAGTGATAGAACAGATTGAATGTCTAGAGAATGACAATACTCAATGACATATGCTTTCAGGTTAAGGACCTAAATGATGAGATCATATGGATGCTAAGAGTTTGTACATTCTCATTATGTCCCTAGCCGGATGTCATTGTGGAAGGTAGATAGACAACAATGACACACAAGACTAGATTGTGGTGTTGGTTGATGACAGAATCTCATTAGTCATGATATAGAGATATCAAACCAAACACATAGGTACTTGTTAGAGAACAAGTGTATCGGACAGACCCACCGTGAGTTTGACACATGGAACCATGACATGGTAGTCACAGTCAATACTCACAGTGATGGTGGTGAGTGTGATTCTTAGACCTGAAATCACTGCACTCAACACATGTCATTGGGCACACTTTGACATCATCAAACGCAGTCCTGAGACATGGGTTGTTATAAAGGTGATGATTGGGTGGCTTTGACACACGGGGCTTTTGAGGAGTGAGTGATAGATATGGGATTTGTCCCTCCTGAGGGAGTTTGATATCCAAGGCCGCTTATGAGTAGGATTGAAATAGGCGTGCACATGCATGTGTGAATCAGTATGTGATATTGATGTCATACATATCTCTTCCAATCTACTCTGAGATCAAGAAAGTGAATGAACGTTGACAGGATGACTGTTCCATGCCTCGAGTTCATTCGGGATATCAACGACAAAGGAATTATGCATTCACTGTAACACCATTCACGGATTTTAGGATTGAAAGTTGTTCTCCAACTTTCTACTTTCACTTGGGTAGCACTGATGTGTGACTAGGCACCGCTCTTTGCTTGTGAAATCATAAGAGTTATGCACTTTCACTGCCAACGTGAAATGGACCTGCAGGGTCACACACATAGGATTTAACCTGGAAGAGGAGTTTTGTCCACAAGTAATGTTTAGATTGATTGCTAAAGGAGTTTAGTAGTTCAATTAAACACTCAGTCAATTGATAGCTCAATATCAAATTGTTCAAGGTGTTGGACACATTGATTGGAGTATCGGATTGATTGAAATCACAATTGACTGATTCTGCACAATCAGCACTCTCAACCGATCGACTCATGAGATGAATCAATCAGCTCAGCTTGGTGAACCGGTCGACTCAAGTGTTGAGTCGATCGGCTCATGGACATGGTGAAACGATCGGTTCAAGTGTTGAAACGATCGGTTCAAGTGTTGAAACGATCGGTTCAACTGGTGCAACCGAGCAAGTTGGGAAAGTAGGATTGGTGAGAATTTTCCTTGCGTTTCACTTGCCTAATTTGATTGGAACAAGGATTGGTATTCGATACCAATTAGAAACAAAAGAAAGAAAGTCAATCGGGAACCGACCAGGACCACCAACCGACCGGTTCACTTGTGAACCGACCGGTTGAGGTGTCCCAACCGACCGGTTCAGGTTGCGAGTTGGTTGCTTTTGTGGAAAATCTCGAACCTTCTACGGGACAGAGAACCCTGTCCCATGACCCGCCTATATATATAGGCGTATTGGGGGCTTCTCTAAACACAACTCAGTGCAACCAATTGCTCTGCAAAGTTGTCATTCTCTCTGGTTTTGGTAGCCGAGAGAGAGCCCGAGCAAGTTCTACCCGCAAAGGGAGGTGCAGCAAGGGAAAGACAACTACAGTTGCAACTGGAGGTAGGAGAGTGTGTTGGCAACTAGTACGTCAATAGGAGGGTGTGACTCCTTCCAATTCCTTGTGGGACAAGGAGATTGGAGTTCCAGGTGGCCCGTGTGGACTACTTCAGAGGCGGGAGGTTTCTGCCGCTCAGGAGGACAACTGTCAACCTCGACAGTCCCGGTGAGAGGAGGAGGAGTCAGTCCCGGTGTGACCAGGAGCTGCACAGACACCGTCCAAGACCGGCTTCGAAGACCACGCAAGGCGCGAGGTATTGTCGCCGAGTAAGCCTCAGGACAAGGTATGATTCCACAAACCATCCCTTTCCTATTATATAGACGTTGACACATTTCCTTGTTCCGGGTTTGAGGGAGAAATTTTTTTGTTTCTGCTGCCTTCTCTGCCTCCCCTAAAACCCAACAGTGGTATCAGAGCCACAACAACTGCTCTATATTTTAGGAATATCGATATGATCGATTTTGGTTTGTCGCCTTTATTTATTGCATACGATGTGAATAAAATTGGCTTTATGCAAGTCCAATCCTAAATCCACAAATCCCAATTACATATATGATATGTATTATTAATGCACTTGATACGTGTCACCCTTAAATGAGTTTTGTGGTGGATGTATAGCGCGGTTATGGCCAATAAACCCTATCTGTGTATGGTTGTTTGTGGTTGCTTGCATCTCAGTCTGCACACTAATCTTCCTTCTCCTATTCCTGATGTAACTCAAAATAATTCGAGATTCTTTCCTACCTTTACTCCCCCCGAATGTAACTCGGGGTTTCTCCTTTTTGCAATGTAAAATAGGATAGATTTTTTTATTTTCCTGTTATGTTGAAGAACGGCAGACATCTGACGACAACTGAGACGATCGGTTGACGTTCCAGACAATCGGTTCAAGGAGTGAGTCGATCGGTTGATGACCGGTTCGAGAAGTGAGACGAGCGGGTGGCGGCCATGACGAGATGCACGATGACCAGGCGAACCGATCGGTTGGAGGAGCCAACCGATCGGATGGTGGCACCCAGACGACCGGGCCAAAACGAGCAAGTCAATCATGTGATGAGTTGATCTACTCCAAAGGCAAAGCACAGAGTTCATCTTGTATAGGTTGCATGTGATGTAGACCTAGATGACCGTGATTCCTCTTGGCTCGAGGAATCACATTAGGATGGCCATAATCATCGCTTTTATCGTTTGTGCATGTTTTCTGTGGGATATAGCATGTATATGATATGTACTATGTATTGTGGTGATTGGATATGTATATGTATATAAAAACCAAATCCCTCATTAAAATATTAAGTCTTATATGTCTTCCATTAGTGGTACACATGAAAAACTCGATCGACCAAGCATAGGTTACGCCAAAGCATGGTGCGCCGTCTATCTTGTGGAAGTGTGAAGGGTAGACATGTAGGTTCTGCCAAAGCAGGGTGCATGTTTACCGTGTCGGCTTTTGGGTTAGACTTAACTGGTGATTCTTAGAGCATCTAAGCCCAGAGGCAAGGAATGTTCATGGCAAGGTGTTGCGCATGTTCATTCATCAAGAGTTGCATATGATGCAATTGGCATGATGGCCTACCTAAATAGTCAAGATTGTGGGCGATCAGCTAAAGCTGACTCATGACTTGATGAAATATGGATCTTGTCCACTAGAAGGTTGTACGCTGCAATCTTACGAATTGATGGTGAGGGCTATCAATTTGAAGTAAAATAGTGGGAGCGATAATTAATTGAAGGCCTAATTATATCGTCAACTTTTCAAATCAATCAAATAAGTCAAAAATGAGTTTTTGGACTAAAATTGCATATTTCCTTTTGTAGTGAAAATGACAACAAACAACAATCACTTCTCTTTGCGATCGGTCCTTGAAAAGGACAGACTAAATGGGATAAACTTCCACGACTGGTATAGGACATTGAGAATTGTTCTCACTCAAGAGCGAAAGCTCTATGTCCTGGATACTCCAATTCCAGAGGAACCGACTCCTAATGCACCAAAGACAGAAAGGGATGCTTACAAGAAGCATTCTGATGATGCCATTGATGCAAAGTGCTTGACGTTGTGCTCCATGAACCATGAGTTGCAGAGACAACATAAGAATATGGGTGTCATTGAGATGATTCAACATCTCAGGAACCTGTATGAAGATCAGGCATGGCAAGAGAGATACGATGTCTCAAGGGCACTGTTCAAGTGCGTCATGATAGAAGGAGATACAATTGGTCCTCACACACTCAAGATGATTGGGTATGTGGAGAACCTGCAAAGACTGGGATTTCCACTGAGCTAAGAGTTGGCTACTGACCTGATACTGCAATCATTGCTAGAATCTTACATGATGAACTACAACATGAACAACTTTGATAGGCCACTGTCAGAGTTGTTGGGCATGTTGAGGACAGCCGAGACATAGATGAAGAAGGACAAGCCTAAGTCTGTGATGGTGATTACGAGCAAGAAAGACAAGTCCAAGCGCAAGGGCAAGGGCAAAGCTAAGAAAGGTTCTGATGCTAGCCAGGATCCCAAGTCGTCTTCAGCTCTCAAGGCCAAGGGAGGCGTGACTAAGAAAGGCAATTGCCACCATTGTCAAAAGCCAGGACATTGGAAAAGGAATTGTCCTCTCTATCTGGAAGAACAAAAGAAGAAGGAGGCAATATACGTCTCTACTTAAAGGTGTCATAAAAGTAAACTTGTAACACTTTTTGAGGTATATGATACCAAGATGTAAAGTGTAAAGCACTCATAATTGGGGCAAGTGTTTCCGCCATAGATAGGAGTACTTTAGTTTATAAGGCATGTAATACAGTTGAGAATTGCTATTTCATATATTGCCAATAGATAGAAACACTTTATTTTGCATATTGTATGACAATGATGGTAATTAATAAAGTTGATGTTTCAAATCTTAAAGATATGATCTTTGTAGCAATGCCTTGTTTATCTTGTGGTATTTAATATGCATAAGATAAAATGATACCTAAAGTTATAGGTAACTCAAATAATCAAATTAGCATCAATCATGAGAAATTCATTTCTAGTTTCCATGTGATGGATAAATCTAGACTCTTTTGGTTAGAGAACCAGTAAGAGACATGAATCTCTTGTACATGATTAATCAATCTTCACTAATGGTAGTGGGAGAATGATTATCCAATTAGGTATAATACATGTGATGTATTTACATACCTATTGGAGTAAATGCTAATACTTCAAAAGGTGTTTAGAGAAATACCAATATGAATATCTTGAAGTGTTCAAGAATATCATAGATGAAGTGAAAATTTGGTAAAGTGTTAATTCTTGATGAGATCAGTGAATGAAATACTTGGACCAAATGTTTGAGATCCTTATGAGTGATTATGATAGTGTATCATAGTGAACTCATGATTAAGGCATGGTGATGTCTAAATCAAGAAGGAATCATACTCTAAGGAGTTAGAGAATGATTATCAAATAACTGAATTCTTCTTAATAAAAGAATACCCCTCACTAATAAAAGAAATTAAGAATCACAAGGGTTGTGAGTTCTTATATCTTTAACAGATACACCTCAATTATCTATGTGATAAGTTGTTCATGTATCTAGATGAATATAAGGAACCGAATTTTGAGTTATGGTTTATGACCATTACATCCTAAATGACATCCATGTGAACCATAAGGTATGACCTTGATGGTAGCACTCATTGGGTGAAATCCATAAGTGCAAATGAGTCTTAAGTGTTAAGACACATGGATAACATTTTGAGAAGGATGATGCTTGTTGATTGCAACTTAATGACTAAGACATTTGGCATATGGATACTAAAACCACATTCCTATGAGGAATAAAACAAGGATGTGTACGTGACACAACCTATAAGGTTTATGAATCCACTAATGCAAATGAAGTCTATAAGTTACAATGGACTAATCAATGTGATTGATTGAGTACAAGCAACTCAGAATTGGATCTTTGCTTTGATGATATAGTCAAAGGGTTTGACTGATATGTCAAAGATAAAGAAGGGATCTGTGATTTAGTGGGAGCGAATTCACATTCCACATGTTGATGTGAAATGGAAATGTTCTAGAATGGAAATCCAGAAAGTGGAAATTATCTTTAAGGAAGATAGAGATATTTCCTATGTGATAGGAATAGAGATCTATAGAGACAGTTCTCAAAGAATCTCTTGACCTGAAGAGAGAGAGCATACATTAGGCAATCTATATTGAAGTGTTCAGTATGCACAGATTCAGTGGGAGAAAACTTGTCCATGCTACATGGAGTTAGTATCCCAAGGCCAAGTGTCCAATTCTTATGAAGAATGGGAACACTAAGAATAGATATGGATCTATCATGTATGTAATCATCCCATTATCTTGTATGTATGGACATGACGAGTGGATGTCTGTCTACTTCCAGTAAGGGTTACTGGAATACCATGAGAACTTGATAAGTACTTGTGAAGTACTAGTTCTATGGAGATAAAGAAGAGTTCAATGTAAAGAGTTACATTGATGCGAACTTCCGAAAGGATAGAAAATTAACCGCAATATATATATATATATATATATATATATATATATGATATATAAAAGTGAAAGTTTGTTGATAATTGGAAATGTTCCAATAAAGCCGTTTAAAAGGAAATGCCGAGTGTCTATGTGTTAGAAAACAACAGTGGATACTATATGGATCTGAAAGTTCATGAGATGAACTTATATTCTGCTCATTGATGACAAGTATGGAATCCTTGATCATGCAATGTGGCTAAAGGTTAGCAATGGAATACTAGATCACATATTACGACACCTCCATCTCATACGTGTGACATACATCGAAGAGATGAGAGACATGCAATTTATACTGACTTTGGAAAGGTGTTGCCATAACTCACTATGTCGCACTAGAGCACAGTAACATGTGGGACATGTTTGAAGATCACTATGAATATGATTCAAGGGTGATTGGCTCGCAGTGCAAGTGGGAGTCTGTTGGTATGTATGCCCTGAGAGCCAATCATGGGATGATTGGTGGGATACATTAAGATTGATTTGATAAACATCAAAGGCAAGCTTACAATTCTTTCTGGTTCAGTCATATGAGATAGTGATAGAACAGATTGAATGTCTAGAGAATGAAAGTACTCAATGACGTATGCTTTCAGGTTAAGGACCTGAACGATGAGATCATACGGATGCTAAGAGTTTGTACATTCTCATTATGTCCCTAGTCGGATGTCATTGTGGAAGGTAGATAGACAACAATGACACACAAGACTAGATTGTGGTGTTGGTTGATGACAAAATCTCATTAGTCATGATATAGAGATATCAAACCAAACACATAGGTACTTGTTAGAGAACAAGTGTACCGGACAGACCCACCGTGAGTTTGACACATGGAACCATGACATGGTAGTCTTAGTAAGTACTCACAGTGATGGTGGTGAGTGTGATTCTTAGACCTGAAATCACTGCACTCAACACATGTCGTTGAGCACACTTTGACATCATCAAACGTAGTCCTGAAACATGGGTTGTTATAAAGGTGATGATTGGGTGGCTTTGACACATGGGGCTTTTTAGGGGTGAGTGATAGATATGGGATTTGTCCCTCCTGAGGGAGTTTGATATCCAAGGCCACTTGATGAGTAGGATTGAAATAGGCGTGCACATGCATGTGTGAAACAGTATGTGATATTGATGTCATACATATCTCTTCCAATCTACTCTGAGATCAAGAAAGTGAATGAACGTTGACAGGATGATTGTTCCATGCCTCGAGTTCATTCGGGATATTAGCGACAAAGGAATTATACATTCACTGTAACACCATTCACGGATTGTAGGATTGAAAGTTGTTCTCCAACTTTCTAATTTCACTTGGGTAGCACTGATGTGTGACTAGGCACCGCTCTTTGCTTGTGAAGTCATAAGTGTTATGGACTTTCACTGCCAACGTGAAATGGACCTGTAGGGTCACACACATAGGATTTAACCTGGAAGAGGAGTTTTGTCCACAAGAAATGTTTAGATTGATTGCTAAAGGAGTTTAGTAGTTCAATTAAACACTCAGTCAATTGATAGCTCAATATCATATTGTTCAAGGTGTAAGACACATTGATTGGAGTATCGGATTGATTGAAATCGCAATTGACTGATTCTGCACAATTAGCACTCCCAACCGATCGGCTCATGAGATGAACCGATCGGCTCATCTTGGTGAACCGATCGACTCAAGTGTTGAGTCGATCGGCTCATGGACAGGGTGAAAGGATCGGTTCAAGTGTTGAAACGATCGGTTCAACTGGTGCAACCGAGCAAGTTGGGAAAGTAGGATTGGTGAGAATTTTCCTTGCACTTCACTTGCCCAATTTGATTGGAACAAGGATTGGTATTCGATACCAATTAGAAACAAAAGAAGGAAAGTCAATCGGGAATTGACCAGGACCACCAACTGACCGGTTCACTTGTGAACCGACAAGTTGAGGTGTCCCAACTGACCGATTCACTTATGAACCGATCGGTTCAGGTCCCCAGCCGACCGTTTCACTTGTGAAACGATCGGTTCAGGTTGCGAGTTGGTTGCTTTTGTGGAAAATCTCGAACCCTTCTACTCCTACTTTTAGTCCCATATTGCCGGGGACAGAGAACCCTATCCCATGACCCACCTATATATAGGGGTATTGGGGGCTTCTCAGAACACAACTTAGTGCAACCAGTTGCTCTGCAAAGTTGTCCTTCTCTCTGGTTTTGGTAACCGAGAGAGAGAGCCCGAGCAAGTGCTACCCGCAAAGGGAGGTGCAGCAAGGGAAAGACAACTACAGTTGCAACTGGAGGCAGGAGAGTGTGTTGGTGACTAGTTCATCAACAGGAGGGTGTGACTCCTTCCAATTCCTTGTGGGACAAGGATATTGGAGTTCCAGGTTGTCCGTGTGGACTACTTCATAGGTGGGAGGTTTCTGCCGCTCAGGAGGACAACTGTCAACCCCGACAGTCCTGGTGAGAGGAGGAGTCATCAGTCCTGGTGTGACCAGGAGCTGTACAGACTCCGTCCAAGACCGTCTTTGAAGACCGCACAAGGCGCGAGGTATTGTCACCGAGCAAGCCTCGGGACAAGGTATGATTCCACAAACCATCCCTTTCCTATTATATAGACATTGACGCGTTTCCTTGTTCCGAGTTTGGGGGAGAAATTTGTTTGTTTCCACTGCCCTCTCTGCCTCCCCTAAAACCCAACAAAAAAAGTTTCACAAATGTGTGTACCGAAAGGGATGCACTAACATTCATTCACATTATATTGCCTACATATCACTCACAAATGGCTTCATGTTCAAGGTGAGTATTATCCACTCCAACTACCAGGGTGGTGCCCTGCCCTCAAGATGTTGTCATCTTTGTTGGGGCTCTTCCTTGAGGTTGTGATTAGTCAATGCCACAATTATTTAGGCTTTTCTCTCAAGCCACTCTACTTCATGTATTAGAGAGGCATCATATTTAATTTGGTAAGGTTTTGAGTTGAGGATCAAGCTCTGATGGAATCTTGCCTCTCTCTTCCTAGACATCCATATCATAGAGTATCACACCCTGCAATTGAAACTAATTCTCATATCTCTCTGTAAATTTTTGAATACTTATGAAGTGTCTAGGAAGTTGGTACCTTTTAAGTTGTCTGCTAAACTAAAATAGAGCATCAAGAACCAATCATAAGAGTTGTATTATTAAACCCAAAAGGAAGTTCAACAAGACAACACATGCATACCACTTTAGGTTGCATACCCCAGCAAGGGCGTCACACATTTAATCCCATCTTGGTAACCAGAACCATTATGTCCACACTGCATGCTCTTTACACTACAGGCTGAGGTTGCCTCCTATTAGAAGGAAAGTGAGGTCTTGAGAGTAGGATGCAACAAAAACATAATAATAGAGAATGAACCAGGGATTAAATGTCTATGAATGGATCACACATACAACATAACATACATAATAAGGAATCGTTTAGAATGTATAATAAATACAAGGATGTAATGGATATAAAAAAAACTATAGGTTGTTGCTTACATCTTAAAATATTCTAGATCAAGAATAGCAATTACATTTCAATCCGATGTGTAGTAGTGTATAATAAATTTAAAATGCTTATAATGAAGTATACTAGTCAGATAAGAAAAGTCTCTTATAATGTAGCTGCCATGAAGTGTTGTGATAAACACTACTGCATCAAATTATCAAGCACTTGTTGTAATCTATTGTATACAAATTACTTAACTAAATGTCAATGTAGTTGAGCACCATAGGCCTATCTAGATCTAAGTAATGGGTCACGTACTACCCAACTAATATGTATTTATATGCCTTAGGTACCTCATTCAACTTCCTAGACTTGGATTTGGATTCATCTCTAGATCTTCGAAGCCTTGGATAGATTTGGCAGAAGCTATACACCCCATAGCATGAGTAGAGCAAGAAAGCCCACACAAAAGTGTCCTAACCTGATAACCAACACAAACAAAATTTTTTTGCTAAGATAGATAACAAGAATAGTTCTACATGCGGGTCATACCAACTGGCAATTTGTTCAGATGTTAGTTGGGAGGTTTTCCATTGGATCACTTGGTGGAATGGAGATAGTGGTAGAGTGGGTGGGGTTAATAGTCTCAACACAAAAACAAATAGCTAAAATTGTGGTGAGATTAAGAAGTAAAGATATCTTTTTAAATGAATGGTGAATACTTTACCTTTGAATCACATATAATTGCATTGAAAACATATTCATTTGTTAATGTTGCAATGAAGGGTATAATTCCTCCAGTCATCCACTTTGTATAACATTATATATTAGATGGTAAATCCACCATTAATGGGTCCCTTCTATTAATGTTATAATCATTTCATGTGTCGAGTGCGAGGATGCATCCCAAATCCTACAACTCTCTTTTAATGATCTGATCCTTCATTCAGGCATGGTCCAGGATATTTAGTGTCTGTAGGATTACAGTGGTGATGTAAAGCAGTGAGAAGTAGAAATCCCGAATATAGCATATGTATATGACTATAAATCATTTTAACAAGTTGATTTGATAACATAATCATGATGGGAGTAATGGAATATTTTAACTTTGGGTGATGACAAATGTTAGAAACCTTGTCTTAATGATACTCTTCTCGCCAAGTGTGTCACCAAGAAACTAAAATGATAGTAGCCATGGGAGTTAGGAATGAATTAGTAGTAGAAATATTAGAACATTAGAGTTAGCAATAGAAAACCAGAACATAAGAAAACATTGTCTTAATGACAAGAAACTGAAATAAAATTTGTTTGATACCTGCTTTTTATTTTGTGAGTTGAATAAAAAATCATGAATTAACAATAAAAAGATCAAAACATTAGAATTGTGTACAAAATTGATGAAGAGGATAGAAACATAATAACAAGACCCTCTGTATTAAACCTTCGTACTCGACCAACTTGTTTCATCATGTAATGTACAATTACAGTACACTTTTAGTAGCTCAATCTCAATAACCTTGTCAAATAGAGATCACATTTTCTACTCCATACACTATGTCATTATAGTTTTGACTATTATAAGCACTTATATCTATGAAGCTAAACATAGTATGTCTAATGCTAAGGCCAGTGAGACTTTCATAACTTAAAAATATTCACGACTTAATCTATATGTTTTCCTCTTTATCCGTACATAAGAATTTCATGAGGTGTGCACATTGTTGTTATAGCACGACCAACAACAAATTATTGTGAATGAATTTCTCACTGTTTCCTCCCTATGATGTAGTTCTCACCAAATTCCATAATATAAATAATAGATGAAATCTCCATACATCTTTATCAGTAGGTTATGCACCATTTAGGTGAATTAAGCATACTAACTGTATTTGTAACACTGAAATGTCTCCTTACCTCTACCTAGTTCCATATTCTATCATGAATAATCATTAGTGTTAAGCTTAGTAGGGGTGAATGTGTGGATGACTACTACCTGGGAATGGGGTGGCAACTCAGAGGTAGCATTGATAGGAATTATTCATAGTAAATGTGAACTAGGATGAGCTTAATGACTACTATCAAAAATAGCTGAATATCCAACCCTTGAAGAGAAGCTCCATATGAAGTCTCTATACCAGATGACCTCCCATCATCTGGTACATTCAAACCAATCTGATAAAATTTATCACTAGTGCAGATAACACCTTTAGTGTCGGCTAACTAAGACTTTCGTCGTCAGTTTAGAAGTGACACCCAAGTGGGTGATACTAAAAGTAGACTCCTTAAGCGTCAGTTAGATAAACAAAGACATAAAGTTGTTCCCGATTACAATTTAATCTAAAAGTACCAGCAGTCGGACCATAGGCGTCAGGTAATAGCAAACAATTGACACTATTAATCATTAGTTGTCAGTTTTTGTAATTAATCGACACCGATGTTTTATTTTTTTTCTAATCAGTTCCAGGCATACTTTCCGACTGGTCAGCAGGATGTTGAACCTATAATTCAGTTGTTCTGAACTGTAGGTTTACATCACCCTTTTATTTCAGCCAACAACAGGCCACAGATTAACCTGCAAATATTGAAAAGATACAAATTATTATACAGATCATGTAATTCACATGTATATGTATAATCAACACATTTAATTTTCAAATATGATTCATCACACACATGCATGTAGAAACCTATAGTTCCATTTCAATTTTCCATTCATATTCACACACATTTACCAACCACACATGTAGTTCGATCCATTCATTTTTCTTTTGATACACACACAGAAACATTTCATTCATTAATCCATCTTCACAAACACATGTTTATAGATAAGACAATTCAAAAAAATTCATTCAGACATCGTCTTTCAAAGTTGAACATGTTATCAAAATACTAATTATGACAAAGTTTAGGAAATAACATGACACAATAGCTAATTAAACAAGGGGGGCTTGTTGTACCCCTAAACATGTACATATACGGAAAAGTAAATTTGTTGCTAGTTTGGACCTAGTTTGTTGATGTTACAGTGTCACAGATCTTATCATTATTAGATGAATCTGAACTGATGGTGATAGGGAAATGGATGGTACCAACAATAGGAATAGAAGGGAAATTGGGTGTGCTCTCCTCATCGAATGAGTCTAAATATGCGCTATCCCATGTCGAGCACTCAAATCGGACCAGATGATTAGGTGTCTCATTGTTGGTGTTGGTTATCCAAACCTTGATGGTATTATGGCCAATCAGTTGAAGAAAAAGCTTGTCACTGCGGACCAATAGCATCTTCCCAACCCACTTGCACCAACTGGATGTGGATACAAGATTCCCACCAACATCATACTTAACATCGATAACAGATGTTGAAGTTCCAAAGTTTAGGGTCACTTCACCAGCCGTGTAGCTTCTTCCATTTAGATCACGCCAATGTTTAGGTATAGTGAGTTGTGCTAATGAATGATCGTCTAGAATGATGTCCAACTATTATTCCATAGGGAATAATAACATTGGGGTAGAGGCCCAAGCCATTATGCCTACAACATTATAAAATGTTGAGAAAAAGTAATATAAATACAAGTACTAACAACACACAACAACATGGGTTATTTCATATTCATGACGGAGAAATAATTGATGACGACGATGATGATGATGATGATGATGATAATGATGTGATGATGAGGATGAGTATGATGACGAGGGATGATGATGAGGATGATGATTGATGATGAGGATCATCATTGTCATCGTCATCATCCTCCTTAACATCATGGTCATCATCATTGTCGTCATCGTGATGATTATGATGATGATGATGATGTGGGATGATGACGATGAGGATGAGGATGATGATGATGATGATGATGATGACGACGACGACGATGATGATGATGATGATCATCATCATGATCCTCATCATCATTATCATCGTCGTCATCATCATCATATCATTATCCTCGTCACCCCCATCATCATTGTCATTATCATCATTGTCATCCTCATCCTCATCATCACCATCATCTCACCATCATCATCATCACGATGACGATGATAATGATGACGATGACAACGACGATGATGATAATGATGTAATGATGATGATGATGACAATGATGATTATCATCGTCATACTCATCATCATCATTATCATCATCAACATCATTGTCATCATCATCATCATCAAGGGATGAAGACGATATATAAGAATGACGATGACGACGACGATGAGGATGATGATAATAATGATGATGATGATGACGATGATCATGATGCTCATCATCATTATCATCATCATCATCATCATCATCATCATCATCATATCATTATCCTCATCATCCCCATCATCATTAGCATTATCATCATCGTCATCCTCATCCTCATCATCATCATCATCTCACATCATCATCATCATCATGATAATGACGAAGACGATGATGATGATAATGATGTGATGATGATGATGACAATGATGATGATGAACATTGTTGTCATCATAATCATCATCATCATCATCCTCAACATCATTGTTATCATCATTATCATCGTCGTCATCATCATCATGGGATGATGACGATATATAAGAATGACAATGATGATGAAGATGATGATGATGAGAACAACGACGATAGTGATGATGATGAGGATGAGGATGACGATGATCATGATCCTCATCAACATCGTCATCATCATCATCATCATCATTATCATCGTCGTCCCCATCATCATTGTCATCATCATCATCATCATCATCATCATCATCATCATCATCATCATCATCGTCATCATCATCATCATCGTCATCGTCATCATCATCATCATCATCATCATCATCATCATCATCATCATCATCATCATCATCATCATCATCATCATCATCATCATCATCATCATCATCATCATCATCATCATCATCATCATCATCATCATCGTCATCATCATCATCATCGTCATCATCATCATCATCGTCATCGTCATCATCATCATCTTCATCATCATCATCATCATCATCATCATCATCATCATCATCATCATCATCATCATCATCATCATCATCATCATCATCATCATCATCATCATCATCATCATCATCATCATCATCATCATCATCATCATCATCATCATCATCATCATCATCATCATCATCATCATCATCATCATCATCATCATCATCATCATCATCATCATCATCATCATCATCATTCATCATATCCTAATCAAGTAATTCAATTCATTCTTCCATTTTGTGTTGATTCATTCATTATAAAAACTAATTAAAAATTAATCAACTACATAATGGTAGCATTATTAACCCTAAGTTCAAATCTTGTACTGATTTAACCACTCACCGCACTAGTCGGACTACAGGCTGTGGTGGTGGTGCCCGGAGGTGGAGGAGGTCGGTCGGGCTGTAGGTGAAGGTTGCCGATGCTAGGGGTGCAGGCGGTGGCCGGTGGCGGTGAGTGGAGCAGATGAAGGCACATGGCTAGAAGAAGGCTCCTCACTCTTCCTGGAGCAGGTGCTGGAAGCGGCGGGAGCAGGTAGTGGCGTCAGCGACTGGGTACAACAACACAAGCTCTGGCGTGAGCAGCTTCAAGCACTTTGGGGCAGCGCGCAGAGGCGGCGAGTAGCTTTAAGGTCGTCGGGGCTGTGCGCGGAGGCGGTGAGCAGAGACGGGAGGTGGTAAAAAAATCGCCAGACCTAGATATGGAGGAGAAGATTGAGAATTTAATAGCGAAGGGGAAGAGTCTGGCTCTAGCATTGCTCATAAGTTAACTATCGACTTCGGTTATTTCTCTGAAACTGACGGTAAGTAAGGCAATCAATTTTTGCCTCACGAAGTGTATTTAGTTGTCCGTTCTATATACAAAACCGATGAAGTATTAGGGGATGAAAAGTTTCGCGGGGCTTGGGGCGGAACATGTATCGTCGGATTTTCCACAACCAACGCTGAATGTAACATTTTTCAAATGAAATTTTTTCCGCTGAAAAATCATATTTTGCAGCTGATTTTGGACGTCAGTTAGGATTATTAACAACGGATGTTAAAGAAAAGCAATACCCGTATCTTTTGTTAATCAGCCTGTTGCAACCTCAAATTTTCATATGTTTTCATAATTAAAATGTAATGATTTTGTGAATATGGACTTAATTGAAAAGGTTGTATATTTTGCTTCAAAGGATGGATTTCTTTACAAATGTCCCTTTTGATAAGAATTTTGTGGTTCCTATTATTATATTAATCCAATAATGGATATAAAAGAGAAGAAAAGAAGAAGTACACATATTTTAAAAAGATACAAGATAATGAATATTAAGCAAAGTATTTATGAGAAATACATGGAAATCTCTAGAATGTGGCATTAATGGCCACAATTGGGTAATTGTTTACATGTAATTTCTAATGAAAGAAATAAGAAAAGAGAAATAAAAAGAAAAAGGATTTGCCTAATAAAAGGAGGAATATAAGAAAATGATAAATATAAAAGGAAAAGGCAAAAAAGGATATTTCCCAATGGGATATTTCGTACCTTTGGGGTTCCTTAAGGTCCAACGAATCCATGATGATAAGATAATGGTAAAAGAAAGAGGAAATATCAATTGATTTGGTTTTATTAATAAATAACTTGCATCTAAAGAAAAAGAGTTATTCCTTTTGAGTTTCGGCTTCAAACTTAGAATATAAGTAGATTAAGTCATAATAGACTTTCCCCTAAAATTTTATTGAAAAAGGATAAACGAGGAGAAATTTATTGATTTTATGAGTTTGCATAAAGTGAAAGGATAATCATTGATTTCTTTTAAATATCACAATTTTGAAATATTTAAAATATGTGTGTGACACCACAACCATTGGATTCTAATCCAAAGGTGACTGTGTTGTTACCTACCTCAAGCCCAAATAGGAAAGTCAGAGCAGAAGTTATGAGCAAATAACACAATTTTCTCTCTCATCTAATATACGAGCAAGCATGGAAACTAGCCCATCGACTTCAAGAGCAAGAAACGCACCCACCTACCCTAGGTTTTACCTAGTTTGGGGATCTCCAGAAGATTTGCCTGATTCATTAGTCCTAACTGGCTACCTTTGACCCAATGGATATATAAGTGGATGTGCATCCAATGCAAGGACACTACTATCATCGTGAGACTCAAACGAAGAATGGGTAACCATCCCAGCCTTTAATTCGGCCATCCGGTCTCTGTTTCTTTCCTTTCTTCTTCTATGTTCCGCCGGCGAGCTTCTCCCTCTCCTTCTCTATTGACGTCGCCTCCCAAGAAATTGGGAATTCCGGTGAGTCCGGTGGGGAGCAGCGGTGGATTCTACTCCAAAACCTAGCCTTCCCGCACTCTGTTGCTCCAAGTCAACCTCATAGTTGACTGCAGCCTGGAGCCGGGGAATGCATGCTCACGAACATTAGGAGGGCGTGAGGTTGAAGAAGAAAAGGAAGGAATGACCTTCCTACCCCTGAGCACATATGAATCTGGATCAAGAACTCAGGGGCAGCGGTGTAATATCACCCTGACCGAGGTAGCCACGCACTGAGAGGGCCACTTATGTGGTGATCTACTATTGGTGTAGAGATAAATCATTTAGAAAAATCATAACAAAAGATTGGTAACTCAGATTAAAGCGTATTATATATGAAAGTTGATTAGGAAAATATGAGGAATCTACTAAAAATAGATTTAGATCCTAATTCCTCTTACAATTTGAAAAGTAGTTGAAGTTATCAACTTTAATGTATTAATGATTAAGAAACCCTAATCTATGATGATTAATGAATTAGGAAGAGTTATATGGATGTTTAAAGTTGATATTAACCTGATGATTATAAAAAGGACACGTTAGATACAAAAGGATAATCTTTATGCATAGTTTGATTAATTTGGGGTTCCATGTACATGAATATGCTTTAATGGGCCTTGAAACCCTAATCTTGGTAATTATGAATCTTAGTGGCTTTAATTGTTCAAATCCATGGATATAACTGAGATTTGATGATTCTAAGATATATTAAGTATAAAAGTTCCTAATTGAGGATAAATACCCTTAATATGGTAATTAGGGTTTTCTACTGGATAAATGTGGAATTAGTGATAAATAGGGTTCATATATGAATTGAACTATGAGTTGTCAATTTGAAAGAAACTAAAGATGGTAATTGGCCTTAATGATCGTGTCATAACTTAAAAGGATAAAGATGGTAGTTTTAGTGTAAAAGAGATATATTAGACTTAATTAACATTCAATTGTGCTTATGATGTTGAAATTAGGGTTTGTGAACTAAAAGGGCATTAAACGTTATAAAATCTTAATGGAGTCTAAAACCCTAAAGTTGGCCTATAAATCCTAAGGTGGAATCCAAGTTGATCTTGAGAATGTTTGGCATAAAACAATGACACTTGGATCAAATGCCTTAATTTCAGGATATTGTTGATTTCTTATTTGATTGTTCTTGAATATTATTGCTTGGACATCAAGTTTCTCTAGATCAGGTATGTGGTTATGCTTATGGTTAAATTTCTCTAGTTTCACGGTGATTCCCGGATGTTTAATCAGTTGCCTAAAAATAACTGCTTGGATGACTTTTATTTCATGCAACTATAAACTGACTAGGACTATCACCTTAAATATGTATAACCTACTAGCTTAGATCCTAGTCCTCCTCTGTGGCTTTGCTAATGGTTAAAAGGGTAACCTTGTACATGGTCTACCTATTAGGTAGGACCATCAGGTTATCATGAGTTAGGAATTGGGCTACCTATGTGTAGTGCCATGCGACTCTTTATCATTGGGCTACCTATGGGTAGTGCCATGTGACTCATCAACCCTAAGTATTGATCTACCTATTAGGTAGGATCATGGGGGTTAATTGGGATCTACCATAGGAGAGGTAGTATCCAGGTCCACTACAGGGACAACACAGAGGTTAGGATATGTATGGATTGAGTAGTTATGTTTAAGATGTAAAATTTGCTTGCTAAACAATAATTTCTTACAATATGTTGTTACAATTAATTGTACGATTATTGTTTTCCCCACATACCAACATATTCATATATGTTGACCAACATTTTGTTTGTCGACATTTTATGTACAAGTTGAAAAAGACAAACAATAAAGTGGCATATTGTGAAAATAAGAATTAAAGTGCAAAGAGGATTAGTTAGAGTAGTTTCTAGTCATAGATAGAAGTTAGATATTAAAGTTTGTAAAAGGTATGCAAAGTTTTATTTTATTCCAGCTTTCGTATAGTCATGGTAGAATTCAATAATTATTATTGATTATTTGTCGAACCATTGATCCGAAAATTTGGGATAACGACTCTGACCTCTTGGTCTCCCTTAATTGGGGTTATCGGGAGGCGAGGTCATTACATTTGGTATAAGAGCTTTGGTTCCTCATTTAATCTTTAGTAATTATTAAAATTTTCCAAACTCTGTAGAACCCAAGGGAGTTATTAGAGGATTTTTTGAAAGACAGAGGTGTCTAGAAAAGGATCATGTCCGGGGGCTGGTAATATTTCCCTCCACACCACTAGTCGAAATATGAGAACTCCCGGATCTATGTGACTGCCTGGCCAATGTCTTAGGATCTGACTTGGAATAAGATATCTTTAGGACTCTCTCATCTATTTTTGTCCCTTCTCAACCCTAATTCTGTTAAGATTCTAAGGTTTAGGGTTTCTCTCTCTCTCCCTCACCCTCTTAAGGTTAGAGTATGTATAATAAGGTTAAGGAATCCTCCACCAAATTAATGAAAAAGCATCTAAACAAGATGTCATGGACATAAGCTTAATAGTTTAAGCGTAAACTAAAGATTAGTTGCTTACTTAGGTCGTATGACATGTGTTGTCATGCCCTCAGGAGAGACCTGAGGTTAGACCTTCTTGTCAGGAGGATGGGGAGAGAGTTGGTCTCAGAGGAAGAAACCTCCATTAAAGGTAGAGACCTGGCACATCCTCTGAGGATGGTGCTAACCCTGGTGGTTGGAGAGAGAGAGATGGCATGATGAGATGGAGGTCATGGTCGACCATGTGTGTGGTTGACATGCTTTTGGTTTTAGATACCTATGATAGTATGATCCATGTTAGGTTGGCTGACCTAGTACCTTTGGTGACCCAAATCTAGGAAGGGTCGTGCAAGTTAGAGTAAAGGATAACTCCTTCATTGAAGAGGTTAGTGAAGAACCTATAGAAACCCTATGGGCTTATATGAGCATGGAATAGTATGCACCCAGAGTACATTAGTAGTGCTGGTAGTAGGATAAAACCTAGGCCAGAAGGGCATGTTGGATAACTTATGAGATAAGCATAAAGAGCTATGGGTAATCTCGAGCGAACGTAGGTTTCACCCATGTAGGTGTATGTATATGAACTTGATCCACCTTAGAGAGAGAACCTCCAGTGGCAAGGTTGTTGGTAGGGTTAGCTCTAGAGAGGGAGAGCAAGACCCGAGCAAGAAGGATGGAAGCTTAGACTCTGAGAAATGAGGAACCTTGAGAAGTTGAGTATGTTATGACCTAAGT
This sequence comes from Alisma plantago-aquatica, assembly GCA_963693085.1. NCBI lineage: Eukaryota > Viridiplantae > Streptophyta > Magnoliopsida > Alismatales > Alismataceae > Alisma > Alisma plantago-aquatica. Next base: position 754,430,613 of record OY856413.1, read on the forward strand.
GGATGGTTGTAGTTGCCTTGTGTAGGGTACGTGTGGGTTCTTGGTTGTCTTTAGAAGAACTAAATCGTAGAAGAAGGATGAGGCTTCTAGTACCTATGTGCAAATGATATAGATACTTATCTTCTAAGGATAGGAAGAAGAATTCCTTAGACCCCGAGGAGGTTTAGTAACAAGCTGTGAGGCCTTATACCTAGTTGGTTGTCCTTGAGGAGGACTCAACTCTGAGGTGTTGCTCGAGTAGAAGGATAATAGGAAGTGGATGCCATACATTGTAATTGCTTGGTTCATGGTTAAAAGGTTGAGCATGCAGTTGGACATTGCTTGCAGAAAAGTGAACCTACGGTTCCTAGACCTAAGAGGGGAAGTAGTAGTACCTAGTGCACTTGATGCTCATGACGAGATTTGAGTTTCTATAGATTTGAGCATGGCACTCCTCGTGATTAGAGGAAAGGGAAACCTCTTGGATTAAGGTATATGTTTGATGACCCCCCCTACTTATAGGTTGGTGACATATGTATGTATGTATGATGGTCCAATGTTGAGGAATAAATAAGTATGACCTACTGTGAAGACCTAGCATGGTTTAATAGGTGGTCTGTTGGTTAGATATGTGCCTTAGTAGCTTGATTGGGTTAAGCATGCTCATGTTGATGTAAACCCTAGACATAAGGATGTTTGTGACCTTTGTTGCTATCAAGAGATAGTCTCCTCCCATCCTGTGAGAGGACCCTTTTATAGGGTATGAATCAACTTTTGTTGTGTTTGAGGTAACCTTACGAGGTCTCATAGAGTCTTGAGAAGCTAAGTAGAGAGTACATAGTATGAGAATGAAACTATAGACCCATAGATGACCATCTTTGAGTGCATGTGGATGTGTTACCATGGAGGTAACCAGTATGGGGCCTGACTGAGGTAGATAGGTCACCATGATCCATACGAAAGGATGTAAGTCAGACCACGAATGCCAAGAGAGATGATGTAGACTTGGGTAAGGTTTCACGTTGGATACGTACTATGTTAGAATCCTAAGTCTATCCTAGGGTGGGGTAGGGATAAGACCGATGAGAGTAGGAGTTGCCTAATTCCCTAGTTGCACATGACCATAGGGTCGGGAGGTAAGAACTACCATTGTATGAGGGCCATGGGTTAGGAGATTGATCACCTTCATGAACTCATGGGACCCAAAGGGCAAATGAGGAGGGAACTCTCTAATGCATAAGGGAAGAGGGATGACCCCAAAAGTATTGGCACCCTACAGACCTAGAGGACATGAACAAGGATGGTATGATGACCCGAGTGGGTTCAAGATCAGTTTTTCATGGAAGTAAATTTAATACCAAGATGATCATGATGTAGAGACATATGTTGCATGTTTCAACTTAGATTTGAAGGTGTACTGGCAATGTGGGATGTACCATCTCTACTCTTGGAACAAGAAGAACTTTGTGTTTGGACGGCCGCCAAATGCTTATTTCCTCATGTTATGGGGGTGAGAGATAGGACAGTACGCATGCCATACACTAAGGATAAAGATGATGTGAGTGGAAAAGTGGCTATGATGTATGAGGATGGTTTACAAACACCAAGAGAACTAAGGTAGTCATCTTATGAGGATGTTTTTATCATAAGCTATGTGGAATATATGAGTTATACAATGTTGAGTTCGATAACCAAGAGGATGAGCTCAAGGTTTTCTTGATGAAGATAGACTTAGAGTTTGAGATGAGATAATAAGTGGAATACACGGAGGTGTATGTCTTCAACATTACCTAATACATGAGGATGTGAGGTAGTAATGGATGCTCTAGTTGAGATGCAGCTGCCTAGTTTATCTAGAGGATGGAAGAGGTTGTTAGGTTAGCCCTAAGTATGGAAAAGGAGATATGTTTGGCTAACATGTAGATGTAACAAGATCTATTGATCGAGTTAGTGGTTGCTTGGTTAGCCAGCCTAGGGCTTGTGGTGATAGAAAGATGGTTGTGGAACCTCAGATGCACTTCTCTGGAAAAGAAGGTGATGAAACCCATGACTAGAGTGTTTTAGGGTTTCTGAAGGATCGACCTTAAGGGATCATGACATATAGAAGATCATGATTTTAAGTTCACCATACACTGTAGTACTACTAAGATAATAAGTAGTGGTAGTACTTTGGATGCCTAAGAAGTGTACAGAGTTGCAATGTGGCTTGTCACCATGCATGTTAGGAGGTGAAGGACGAACACCAATAACCCATTGAGTTTATATAAAGGATAAAAGTACCTGAGAGAGAATGGGAGTTCATCACTATGGATGTCGTGGTAAGTCTCCAATGGACCGAAGAAGGTCAAGGTGCAATATGGGTTATGGTAGATCACCTTACCTAGATGACATAGTCTAAGAGAAAGAGAGAGTACTATCAAGGTATAGATCCAGTTGAACTACATGTAAGAGAGACGGTTCAACTACACCATGATGCGAGTTCAAAGGTGCTTGAGTATGACCTAAAGGTTTACTTCCATGTGGTGGAAGTAGGTACATGAAGAATTCGATGTTAGTACAGTATATCACCCCTAACTAATGGTTAGTATGATCCATACTAGAGGGTCTGATGAGAGCATTTGTTCTCATTCAGGATGATACATGGAGACATTTCTTGTCCTATCTAAGATGTGATGATAACCACCATATCCAATATCGAGATGTAAAGAAGCTCTGTAAGGGATGTTGTGTCGGTCACCGCTTCATTAAGATGATATTGGTGAAGGGACCTCACGAAGATCAGAAAAAGACCACAGTGTGTGCAGATGAAGTCACTTTGATCGTGCGATGGCTGAAAGAGAGCCTAGGGGTGGCATGAGTCGTGAACTGATGCAAAGTAGACTGACATGTAGTCAATGTGGGAGAATATGTGATATGAAAATCTGACCCCTCTGAGCTATAGCTGAAAAAGATGAATCCCCGATACATGAGTCCATTTGAGATGGATTGGTGGAGTTATTTATGTTAGACCTTACCCCTCATGATAATGTGATGTGTGATGAGTTCCATGTGTCCATGTTAGAGAACTATATGAGGTACCTGAGCCATGTGCTGAGCAATGAACCTAGTGAGCCCTAAGGGAGGCTGAAATGTCCTAAGTCACCTATGAGGATTATAGATCCCAAGGTGAAAGAACTCAGAGAAAAGAATATGTGATTATAAAGGTTCTTTGAAAGTGCCATGGATAGGGTAAAGCCACATAGGGGCCAATGGTGGATATGGAAAAGACTTATCCTGAATTGTTTGTATGCTTGATGGAATTTTGAGGACAAAATTCTTATAAGAGGGGAAGGATGTTTCTACCTCAATTTTGCATATGTTTTCATAATTAACATGTAATGATTTTATGAATATGGACTTAATTGAAAAGGTTATATGTTTTGCTTCAAAGGATGGATTTCTTTGCAAATCTCCCTTTTGATAGGAATTTCGTGGTTCCTATTATTATATTAATCCAATAATGGATATAAAAGAGAAGAAAAGAAGAAAAGTCCAAATATTAGAAAAAGATACAAGATAATGAATATTAAGCAAAGTATTTATGAGAAATACATGGAAATCTCTAGAAGGTGGCATTAATGGCCACAATTGGGTAAATTTTGTTTACATGTAATTTATAATGAAAGAAATAAGAAAAGAGAAATAAAAAGAAAAAAGATTTGCCTAATAAAAGGAGGAATATAAGAAAAGGATAAATATAAAAGAAAAAGGCAAAAGGATATTTCCCAATGGGACATTTCATACCTTTGGGGTTCCTTGAGGTCCAAGGAATCCAAGATGATAAGATAATGGCAAAAGAAAGAGGAAATATCAATTGATTTGGTTTTATTATTAAATAACTTGCAACTAAAGAACAAGAGTTATTCCTTTTGAGTTTCGGCTACAAACTTGGAATATAAGTATATTAAGTCATAATAGACTTTTCCCTAAAATTTTATTGAAAAAGGATAAACAAGGAGAGAGTTATTGATTTTATGAGTTTGCGTAAAGTGAAAGGATAATAATTGATTTCTATCACAATTTTGAGATCTTTAAAATATGCGTGTGACACCACAGCCGTTGGATTCTAATCCAATGGTGACTATGTTGTCACCTACCTTGAGCCCAGATAAGAAAGTCAGAGCAGTAGTTGCGAGCAAATAACTTGATTTTCTCTCTCATCTAATACATGAGCAAGCATGGAAACTAGCCCATCGGCTTCGGGAGCAAGAAACGCACCCACCTACACTAGGTTTTACCTAATTTGGGGATCTCCAGAAGATTTTCCTAATTCATAAGTCCTAGTCGGCTGCCTTTGACCCCATGTCTATATAAGTGGATGTGCATCCAATGCAAGGACACTACTATCGTCATGAGACTCAAATGAAGAATGGGTAACCATCCCAACCTCCAATTCGGCCATCCAATCTCTATTTTCTTTCCTTTCTTCTTCTTTGTTCCACTGGCGAGCTTCTCCCTCTCCTTCTCTATTGACGCCGCCTCCCAAGAAATTGGGAATTCCGGTGAGTCCGGTGGGGAGCAGTGGTGGATTCTGCTCCAAAACCTAACCTTCCCGCACTCTATTACTCCAAGTCAACCTCTTGGTTGACTGCAGCCTGGAGCCAGGGAATGCAGGCTCGAGAACATCAGGAGGGTGTGAGGTTGAAGAAGAAAAGGAAGGAATGACCTTCCTACCCCCAGGCGTGTATGACTCTAGATCAAGAATTCAGGGGCATCGGTGTAATATCACCCTGATAGAGATAGCCGCACACTGAGTAGACCACCTACATGGTGATCTACTATTGGTCCAGAGGTAAATCATTTAGAAAAATCATAACAAAAGATTGGTGAATCATATTAAAGCATATTATATATGAAAGTTGATCAGGAAAATATGAGGAATCCACTAAAAATAGATTTAGATCCTAATTCCTCTTGCAATTCGAAAAGAAGTTGAAGTTATCAACTTTAATGCATTAATGATTAAGAAACCCTAATCTATGATGATTAATGAATTAGGAAGGGTTATATGGATGTTTAAAGTTGATATTTACTATTGATTATAAAAAGGACACATTAGATCCAAAAGATAATATTTATGCATAGTTTGATTAATTTGGGGTTCCATTTACATAAATATGCTTTAATGGGCCTTGAAACCCTAATCTCAGTAATTATGAATCTTAGTGGCTTTAATTGTTCGAATCCATGGATAGAACTGAGATTTCATGATTCTAAGATATATTAAGTATAAAAGTTCCTAATTGAGGATAAATACCCTTAATATGGTAATTAGGGTTTTCTACTGGATAAATGTGGAATTAGTGATAAATAGGGTTCATATATGGATTGAAATATGAGTTGTCAATTTGAAAGAAACCAAAAATGTTAATTGGCCTTAATGATCGTGTCACAACTTAAAAGGATAAAGATGATAGTTTTAGTGTAAAAGAGATGTATTACACTTTATTGACATTCAATTGTGCCTATGATGTTGAAATTAGGGTTTGTGAACTAAAAGGGCATTAAACATTATAAAAGCTTAATGGAGGCTAAAACCCTAATAAAACTCTAAAGTTGGCCTAGAAATCCTAAGGTGGAATCCAAGTCGATCTTGAGAATGTTTTGGATAAAACAATGGCACTTGGATGTTATGCCTTAATTTCAGGATATTGTTGATTTCTTATTTGATTGTTCTTGAATATTATTTCTTGGACATCAAGTTGCTCTGGATTAGGTATGTGGTTATGCTTATGGTTAAATCACTTTAGTTTCACAGTGATTCCCGGATGTTTAATCAGTTTCTTGAAAATAACTGCTTGGATGACTTTTATTTCACGCAACTATAAAGTGACTAGGATTATCACATTAAATATGTATACCTAACTAGCTCAGATCCTAGTCCTCCTCTATGGCTTTGATAATGATGAAAGGGGTAACCTAGTACATGGTCTACCTGTTAGGTAGGACCATCATATTATCATGAGTTAGGAATTGGGCTACCTATGTGTAGTGCCATGCGACTCTTTAGCATATCATGAGTTAGGAATTGGGCTACCTATGGGTAGTGCCATGCGACTCATCAACCCTAAGTATTTATCTACCTATTAGGTAGGATCATGAGGGTTAATTGGGATCTACCATATGAGAGGTAGTATCTAGGTCCAATGTAGGGACAACGCAGAGGTTAGGATATGTATGGATTGAGTAGTTATGTTTAAGATGTAAAGTTTGCTTGCTAAATCATAATTGCTTGTAATATATTGTTACAATTAATTGTACAATTATTGTTTTCCCCACATACCTGCATATTCATGTATGCTGGCCGAAGTTTTGTTTGTCGGAATTTTAGGTACAAGTTGAAAAGGACAAACAGTAAAGTGGCATATTGTGAAAATAAGAATTAAAGTGCAAGGAGGATTAGTTAGAGTAGTTTCCAGTCATGGATATAAGTTAGATATCTAAGTTTTTAAAAGGTATGCAAAGTTTTATTTTATTCCAGCTTTCATATAGTCATGGTATAATTTAATAATTATTATTGATTATTTGTCGAACCATTGATCTGAAAAAGGTGGACAACAACTCTGACCTCTTGGTCTCCCTTAATTGGGGGTTCCTGGGAGGCGGCGTCGTTACATAGCCGATGTTCACATATAGGTGTTAGTTGAGTTTATACACCGACGCCATAGGTTATGGTCGTTGGTGTTTTGAGACAACTGATGACATAAAATGTGACGTTATACGTCATTTTTGTACTAGTGTATCTACCTATTCTAGACAACAATAAATAAATGAAGAAAAAGTTATATGGTTGAAACAAAAGCAACTGAAACTTAGTTCTCAGACTGTGATGCGTAGACTTTTATGTAGTAGAGTCATGATACTTGCAAGACCCTATGAAAGAAGACAAACCAAAATTAAACACTAGAAGAAACAAATTAGAACCATGCATGTAAATTGGAGCATTAAACTAGCAGACCATCTCATCGCTTTTATTGAAACCTTTTCAGACTTGATCAACTCAATTGCATAAGACAAGCTTGGTACAAATATTGTATATATATAAATGATCTTAGTAGATGTATTATGACCTTTTAAGGCTTGATTAACTCAATTGGGTTTTCCAATCTTGTCATCACATGGTCCATACAAGCACAAAGTGAAACAATGTTGGTATACATCCTTCCCCATCTGTTATAGATGGTTCTTGTCCTTACTTACCTTGTTGTTCAACAAAGTAGACAATGATAGCAATTGCACTTGTGGAAGGTATGTCGAGAGATGATGAAATCTGAGAGGAAGATGTGTATATCACTCTGTTTGTAATAGATCACACATAAGAATCTGATTTTGAATAAGCCCATAATTGAAAGACCTAGTATTAAGAGGAGGAACAAATCAATATTAGGTAATGATAATGTATAGATCAACCAACACACCTCGAAGGTTGAGTAGTGATCTTCATAGGGAAGACCAATTTGTTTATAATTTAGAACCTCAAACCATTTAGGCAGTAAAGGTTTGTTGGGTTTGGCACACATTTTCCATGGCAAGTAGTACAGAAAGTAATACTAATTGACAGAAGGAAAAGAATAGAATAAAAGAGGTGAGGAAAATCATGGTGGAGTCTTTCGTATCAAATATCATGAACTAAACATTGGAATTTATCATCCTCTAATTTAACCCAGAATGATGTTGGTAGGTCTTTCTACTCAGTGATGGATAGTAGGAGTTGATACAAGAAAGCAGAGCACTTGTATATTGTCATGATTATACACCCCAACAAAGTGCGTGGTCGCTAGACAAATATACAACATCAAGTAATAATCAATACTACAAATAATATCTCCCACAAATGGTCAAAATTGTGAGAAAGGTAGCAAATCTCCACTCAAAGCGCCATCCTTAATAAGAGTTAATGGTTGTAACCAAACCTGGTCTCCAACATAACAATGCAAGTGCAAGGAAAAACAACTGAGCTAACCTGCATGCCAGGAAAAGTGGTACATAAACACACAATTACTAGTTCAATACGATATCTCTTAGCATGTGAAATATTAATAAGTCCCAATAATAGAAGTGCCTATATAGCCCAAGAACCAGATGCCAACTCAAGAGTATGCAAAAATCAAGCCGACATCAAAGACAAAAATATGAAAGATCCTAGCTCAGCATACGAGATCTGAAGAACCAACACCTTTACATCATAACTAAAACAAATTTGAAGTCAACCACACATATAATAACAAACGAAAGCCCCTATGCCAAGTTTAAAAAAGGTGAGCCAACCTGCATACTAGGAACGATAGTACACATCCAAATACATTGTCCACCACAGTCTGATCTCCTATTGATGATATTACAAGGCTTGTATCATCCAAATAGAGAAATTTGCTCATAGGAACAATGAAATTTAAAAGGATGAGAGCAGATCCCAAGGTATCATCCAAGATTATCTATAAATTCTCATAAGAATGAATGGAAAACTTTAGGAGATAATCTTAAAGGAATCAACCAATTATAGAGTCCCAGAGGAGCTTTTCCCATATTAGACTAGAAACGTTGGTTGTCCTATATTTACAAAATTCACATGATCTCGTGGTTGTATCCATGCCAATGTTCACTAAAACATGCTTCAAAAAGTGATCCAATCTTGCTACGATATTATAGTATTCAACACTATGCATGCATTTTCCTATATAACACATACCAAAAAAAGAAGTGAATGAAAGAGGGATGCATGTATGCTTGCGTTAGAAAGTGCTGGAGGAGTTACTCATATAGATTTGTTCTAGCCTTTCTTCTCTATAATCACTGCTCCCATGGGACTGGAACTGTACATATTTTGCTTCACAATCAATGTTGATCCCATGGGTACCTATACCAGTTCAACACCCTACTTGACATCCATTTGCCATGGCTCAAAAGTTCAGTAGGGAGTGACTGAACTATATCTTGTTATCGCACCAACTACATTGAAATGGTTCTTTGAAAAGATGGATCCCTCTCTATCCTACATTTACCGTACAGGTTACCACACTTCACCATATTGAAGATCCCCATTTATCTCAGGATGAATAACTAAGAAGCCACAATTGTATGACAGAATTCCATAGTAGAGATAAAAAGAAACATCAGAAGTCAGAGATGATAATATATACATTCATTTCAAACTCTACCTGTCAAAATGCAGTCAAATCCAAAAGAGTTCATAATGAAATAGAAACTAAACTCTAAAAAAAAAGGACTATGATGTACAAATCTTGACTCTCAACACAACATTAGAAACTAAACAAAAGAAATATAATTGTCAACCCCCCAAAAATGTAACCAATGATGCTAACGAGTAGCTTCCGAAGAGAAGACTAGAATAAATTTTCAACAAGATTAGGGAGGAAAAGCAAAGATAATACCAAATAGGGACCAATTCATACTTGTTAACTTTGAAACCGTGTTACTACTTGTGCTCTGTATCACAAAGACAAATTATTGATTTAATAGTAAAGAGATCCAAAAGAACATGTCCCAACATTTGGAACTAAACAACCAATAAGAAGACTACATATGCTTAGTTAGCTTCCTTCCATCATTATTAAAAATCCATTCATTTAGAGAACCAATGGGATCCCAAAGCCTACAAATAATAGGTTCAATGGAGAAAAATAGTAATAAGTTCAGTAAACAAATTGATATAATGGGTATTCACATCATCAAAGTTGGACAGGACAGAGAGCGGGCCATCTATCTTGGATGCTTGTAACATGTAGAAAAAGAGGGGATTGATCACCTTCATGGAAGTTTCAAATCCTACCAACCTAAAGAAATTTTCAAGTACCATATATTTATGGTTGAAATGTGTCAGGTTATCAGGGACCATTGATTTCTATGTTATATTACATATAAAATACTGTGATTTTGAATCCTCCACAGTCTCTCTACAAATTTGGTAGCTCTTGAAATCAGTGCGTGTAGATAGAGAGATTAGTGTGCCCTAATCAATCTTTGTATACTTAATCCTTGATTTTGAATAATGATTAGGTAACATGTATTAGATAAATACCTAATTTATAACTTCTATTTAAAACAAGAAGGAAAGTGTGAGAATGAAGAACAAAAATAAAATGTTGAGAACATGAGCAAGATTCTTAAACCTAGTTACAAATAGCTTTTGGTGTGGTAGGGAGTTGCTTCCAAGCGGCTCCACTCACAAGGAACAAAACATTTAACGAAGCTACATGATGAATAATTTAGCAAATATCTAGGAAAAACTTGAGCTGTTGAGAGCATTCACTAACACAAAATCCAGCCCAAGTATCTTTCAAATCAACATCAAACTAAAATATTGCACATGATTTCGAACAGTTTAAGCAAGCTTCCTCTGCAAAAGAAACAACAAAACTTCAACTACTCCAGTCTAAGGAGCATTAACATTTCAAAAGAAGAGAACTTGGTTTAATGAAACTCACCTTCTCCACACTAGTATTATTTGCAGTAGCCTCAAGTTGACGTCCACATACTTAGTATAATTTACTTGGAATTCATGCTACCAAGGGAATGTTTGAGACAAAGGTGAATCATCATCTATTTGAGAATCTAAAAATAAAGGTGAGTTTATCACTGAAGTTAACAACCTCCTCCAAATAGTCTAGCTTATTTATAACATTTACAAAGGTGAGTCAGGTATCGTAGTCTTGAATACTCAAGATTGACCCGTACAAGCTTTATTAAAGTTGAGTCAAGTATGACCATCCTCACGATTGATCCATACAACCTTTATTGTCCCATGTCCATGGAAGCCAAAGGAAAAGCTTCATCAACCCAAAAATGAAGAAAAAAATTACAATTTGTAGAAAACCTGTGGTAGAAAATTCAAAGAATCACATTAATAGAATAATGTCATGCACTTGTCTTTTCTCTATCTTGTTATAGCTAGCAAAAATATTACAGAATAATGTTTTTCACACTAACATAGAGATCAAACACAGTTCCATGAAAATGAGATCATCCTACTGCAGAATCGTCAAAATAGAGAAGACAACCAAATATTGATAAATGAGATGAGGAATCAAACATAACCATTATGAATAATGCTATAGGTGTCTTTGGGAATTGACACTTTCCTATTCAAACTGCTAGTCATTGTTTTAATTATTGGGAGTAGTTGATGATGGTGAACATAATAGTAAGATGCCTCTGAATGAACTGTTATGAATCATCACCCTCATTTATAGGAGCATAGAAGACAACTAAATTTAGATGCACTATCTAGAATTTCACTTTATAAAAGCAATGAATATCCATGTTAGAGAAAGTGATCCACCTCCAACTCCTTTATATCAAATTTGATATCAAACTCCATATCTTATCATGCCAGTGTCCACATTAGAGGTATGCTCACACAAACCATTATTTTTCACCGTAATATCAGACATCAATCAACCTCGAATGAGAATACCACAAGAAAATAGGATTTGGTAATCTCCAAGATTGAATGTAACCAATACAAACATACTGAGAATAAAGCAAAAAAATAAGATTCAAAGGTCTAGAACTTACAACTAAGACAATGAAATAATGAGTGGTACTACAATATGCGTGACATCCACATTAATTTAAAACCTACTAAATGTAATAATGAATGACTGACTTCTACTTTTACTAAATCCTATCAATTCATATGATATGTGATTCTCTATATTGATCAAATGAGTGTTACTCTTAGTTTCCACGTCTCCAAATAGTTCACCTACAATGATGAAGAAAAAGTCAAGAAGTACACTTCTAGTATTGAGATTAATTTATAAATGTTACCTGACAATGAGTAATTTCTTTGGCCAAGCTATCACTATCCCAATTACATCCTCAATGACTTGGTGTTTACTAAAAGGCCTAATCAACTGCTCTTGAGGTTGGATTGGTACAGTAACGGACACATCAGCAAATGTGGAACCCAACAATGGTCCTCCTATGACATAAGTTGGACTTGCAGAAGTAATATGTCCTTGTGCTACAATTGATTTCCCATCATCAAAACTTAACAAGGTAACGACCTTAAAATTTATAAAGAATATGTCAAATATTGTTGTCAAATATTATTTATACATAAAATTCAGATTGAAAAAATTAATCAATAAATGTTTGGATATAATAACCTTTCCTTCGATAATGGGTGTTCCACTACTTGATTGATTTGATCTGGGTAGTCTTTCATTGGTCTTGTGATATTCTACAAAATAACTTGATTAATATAAGAAAATCAATTTTTTGAAAATATCACAATATAAGAATTTGAAGAGTTACATCGTTCCACCCATGTTAGAATTTCTCAGCATCATAGCTTCAAGATTTTCAAAAAAATTTCTTCATTTCTAACAACTCCATTTGTTGAGCCTCATATATCTGGGTTTGAGCATCAACAACTAGTTCTAAGTCTTTACTTTTATTATCAAACCCCTTCACATACGAATTATGAGACACATGCATCACATGTTTCACAAGAATCTTCTTTGGGCCCAAAATATGATCAAATATCTCATCTTCATCACGATTTTCATCATTACTTGCAATGCCACATTCAACTTATCCTGCACTACAATATTAATGGGAATATTTTCATTCAATGAAAAATAAATTTGTTTATTGATTACTTACAATCAATTATGTAGATTGTGTATCCATAACAGTACCATCCTTCTTCAAATGGGTGGCCTCAAACAAGTCTAATCTGCTAACATTGCCAAAGTTTTTCTTTTCTTGTAACGATATTTAACAATAGTAGCATATATGAGCATAGTAGTATGAACGTTTAATACACATTTCAACCAGATGATAACTCACATTAGCCTTCACACAAGCATACAGCGTTGATCCCGACGCATGTCTCGTCATTACAAACTTTATGCTCATAATGTTTTTAGCACTCCTTAACTACATACAATGAAGTATAATATAATTATATACAATATACACTATTGAATTCTAAAAAATTAAAGAAGAAATTGGTTTACCTTTCCATCGTCAGAATCTGAAAAAATCACAACAAATTTCCATTGATCAAGATCAACATGGGAAGTGCAATCATTAATCAGTCATATTTTTCTTTGTGTCGTATATAGTGGTTTTTTTAATATCTACTTTGAAGTTTCTCCAACAATCCCTCAATGTTCACAAAATGGAATTCTTCCCCTTTATGTCAATAACAAACTTGGTCTATAATAAATGAATAAATTGTTGGAAAAAAATTCACAACATTATATTATATCTCAAAGACTAGAACTACTTGCACATAATTTCATATAGTGGTTTTGTTTTCTGTAGGTACTTATCACCAATTAAGATAGTTTAATGGTGCAAGACCAGAATTTCTAGAAAAAGTTCCCAAAAAGAAGACATGTCATTCTGATGTGGTCCTATTAGATCTCCATTCTGATCCAAAGTAATAGGCAACTTTTTATCCCCAGTCTTACCTGATAATCAGATACACTTAGAATAGCCCTTATTTTTTTATTTGTAGCTCCCCCTAAAAAATCATGAATATGATGCAAGCATTTACAAGAATATACATATTATACACATATAAATAACTAATAGTTTGTGAAAAATGTAATCCATATTTGTATCTAAATTTTCTTACCTTCACTCTGCCCAGGAACAACAGTAGGAGAATCAACAACAGAATGTTGATCTTTATCTAAATTTCTATCATTTAAATTATCAGTTTCAACCTCTTGATTGTTACTGACATCATTTACCAACCGTTGCATACTTGCTCCTACAAGCACTCATTGATGACTTCTTTTTTCTAAATGTCTTTTAGAATGACTTCCTTCTATTGTATTATTTGAGATTGCCACCACATGACTTTTACCGACGGTACCAACTCCATCATTTGACACAGATGGATTTTTTTTTCTTTTACAAGGTTCATAGAAGAACTTTTGTTGCTATTCGTAGCTGATCCTACCACAGTTTTACTATTTATAAGTCCTTCTTTTACAATTGAACACCCTCAATCAACACTTATCGAACCAATATATCCTCCTTTTGGTCTTTTAGAAATACCTGCAACTAAAATGATGAGATAAGCTGTTCTAAGAAAGATAGTAAATGATATAATTTGTGATTTTACCTATCATACTCCCATGAGTTACTCCTTCATTGCATAAATCATCAGTAGGTGGAGACAGTAGCTGACTGCGTCTTTTCATTCTCCTAAAAAGACAATTGATATCAAAAATATTGAATTACAAATTGAAATAATGGCATACATTCTGCAATTGTGGTCCTTAAAACATATTAAAAATTTCAATAATATTTATATGTTGTTGATGAAGCCAAAATCCAACAAGCAAGCAAATAAAATATCTTAACCCAAAAGAAAACATTTTTGCAACAAATGTATAATCATGTAAAAGAATAAGTGACCATTTTTATAAATAAAATGATGACATGAGTGTTTCCACTATTTGACCCAACTAATAAAATATAAAGAGTTGCATAAGTTCAATGTTGGGGATCATGACCCCATCATAAAAGGACACACCCTCCATGTCTTCTCTGACTAAATTAAAGTCATCACATACATCACTTAAGATATCTTTCAAATTGCTTGAAGATTTATCTTCAGATAAGCATGTTCCATCCATGAAATTATCACAAAGCTTCTCCTCCATGTCATAAGTATGGCGAAGTATAGTGTGTACAACAAAGCTCCAATTTTTTGACTTATATCTTTCACATAAAACACTTGTTGTGCTTGGGAGGCCAATGCAAATGGATCATCAGTTACAACAATACATTTTAAATTGACCATTGTGAAGTCATTTTTATATTCTTTGATGCCTCTGTTTGCATTAACCCAATCACATTTGAACAATACAACTTTAAGTTTCTAGCAATAACTGATCTCGAAAATGTCTCTTAACACTCCGTAGTAGGTAACTTGACCCGTTATAGGATTTTTGTCCTTGGAACTGGCAAAACTTTCTGTCTGAGCATTCACCATGATTCCACTATTGTGTGTTTTTCTACCATATTCTCGATCCTTGGTGCAAAATCTATAACTATTTGTTACATATCCCGCATATTGCATCGTCATTTATTGCGACCCTCGAGCCAATACTTAAAGTTTTGGTGACACACTTGTCGACTTTTCCTTCTCCTCAATCTGAAAATATTATGACTTTTATTATTTATATGTTTTTGTTATTATGCTAATGGAAATAACTTACAAGGAGATTTGAGAAAGGACAAGTTAAAGACAAATGCTTCTTGGCATCACTACCATTTTTGGATGAGGTTCTGAGAGTTTTGAAACTGACGAAGCCTTTTAAGGCAGCTAGACCAGATGGTATCACAACATATTTCTTGCAGGTTAACTGGAAAGCGGTGGGAAAATCAGTAGCTATGACGGTTCAAAGCATGATTGCCAGGGAACCAATTGAGGAGAAGGTGTGTAACACAACAATCATCCTTATCCCGAAGATAGCTAGACCTGAGAAATGTGAGCAGCTACGCCCGATCTCTTTAAATAATGTAATTCTAAAGCTTGCATTGAAGATAGTGGTCAAGAGATTAAAACAACATATCCCCCAGTGTATTTCCATTGAACAGAGTTGTTTTATTCCTGGCAGAAGAATCACTGACAATATCACTTTAGTCCAGGAAATTATTCATGGGATGAGAAGAAAGCATGGAGCCAAAACCATGGCCCTGAAAATAGACCTCACTAAAGCTTATGATCAAATGTCTTGGGAGTTTGTGGAAGATACGCTACAACACGTGGGGCTTCCAGAAAATATAAGATGATTCATCATGAATTCCATTACAACTGGGTATGCTACAATCATGTGGAATGGGACACTGTCAAGACCTTTTAAGACATCAAGAGGACTATGACAGGGAGATCCACTGTCACCGTATCTGTTCGTACTATGTCTTGAGAGACTTTCTCAAATGATTCAAGAGAGAGTCCATCATAAAAGATGGACACCCATTAGGATGGGAAGAACTGGCTTTTCTGTTGCTCACGTCTACTTTGCTAGTGATTTGATCCTTTTCACTCAAGCTAGTAAGCAGCAAATGCGGACTATTATGCAGTGCTTCTAGGAATTTGAGCGGGCATCAAGACAATCCATATCAGGCGATAAATCTAGAATTTTTTTCTCCAAGAATGTGCAGAGATATGTTAGAAGAAGATTACAAGTGATCAGTGGGTTCCAGGAGACGGAAGACTTGGGTAGATACCTCGATGTACCCATTTTACACAACAAGGTATCAAAAGCAACTTACTCAGATGTAGTTGATAAAGTTGAAGGCAATGTGAATACCTAGACAACAATAACTCTCTCGTTGGATGGGCGTATTTGCTTAGCTAAATCATGGCTTTCCTCCATTCCAACATACGTCATGCAAACAACATTATTTCCCCTGAGCCTATGTGATAGAATTGATGGAACTATCTGTCAATTCATATGGGGAGGCAGTTATAAAGCTAGGCCTGTTTCACTTGTTGATTGGGACAAGTTAACGTCATCCAAGGTACATGGTGGACTTGGTGTAAAGGTAATGAGAGACTGGAACAAAGCTTTAATTCTCAAAAATTCATGGGAGTTGGCGATAGGCAGGGAAACCGGTGCAAAGCATTAAAGAACCAATTTGAAGAAGAAATAGCTGGGAGGTCCTTGTCAATTTCACGGCTTGACAAAGCGGCAGTTGAAGGCAAACAATTCATTATTGAGAATTCTCTCATGATACATGTTGGAGGAGCATCTGTGAAATTCTAGGATGATACGTGGGTAGGAGATGGTATTATACTACTGCACCATGCAAGAAGACAAGTACCGGAGGATCTAAAAGACCTATGGGTATGCAGCCTGATCCAAGAAGATGGAACTTGGGATGAGGCCTTCCTACAAGACTGGTTTGAAGAAGATATGGTCGTGCACGTTCTAAAAGAAAAAATGCCACTGGGTGGTGATCAACCAAATTATAGATCTTGGTGTCACACCGCGGAGGGTAACTACTCCATAGGGTATGCATATAGAGTGTTGAGAGCACACCGGGAAATCATATGTCAAGGAGACTGGGTGACTCTGTGGAAAATGAAGGTTTCAAGCAGAGTGAAAATGTTTGCTTGGCTGGCACAACACAATGCATTACTAACCAACGATAGGAGGAGAACTAGACATATGACTGATAATGCGATGTGTCAATGTTGCAGGAAGGAGGATGAAACCCTACTCCATGCTTTGCGAGACTGTGATAAGGCCAAAGCAGTATGGAGTTCTCTTATAGCAACCGAACAACAACATTCATTTTTTGATCCCAACACTAGGGAGATGTGGCTGGAAACTGCACAAAGGAATACCACACCGCCAAAGGGTTCATTCTGGATCACATGTCATAAACTATGGCAAGATAGAAATACATAAATTTTTGAAGGTGAATCCATATGAATGGAGTAGTGGGTTGTAGGTATTAGACGTGAGATTAGTTTGAACATAATATATAACCCAGAGAAATGATGACAATAACATGAAGCTTAGCATCAATCAAGGTTGAAAACTGCCAGAACCGAGCACAATAAAGATAAACGTGGACACATCAGTTAAATAGTCTATAGCAGCCATTGCGGTGGTCACTAGGAACTCAAATGGTGAGTGGAGAGTAGGATGGGAAAAGAAGATAAGCGTCTTGTCAATCGCTGAGGCAGAGATGGCTGGAGTTCTGTTAGAAGTGGATCTCATTAGGCAATTCAGTTGGACTAAGATGATTATAGGAACAGATAGCCTTATGGCCACAAAGATCTTGAAGGATAGCCCGAAAAAGTACCCAAAGTTTGCTTAATGGATTATGAGGTGGAGAAAAGAGAGAGTGCTCAATTTTATCTTGCTTTACAATAGACGGAGTAGCAACAATGTGGCAGACAAGCTGGCTAAAATGCAACTTAAAGATAGTCTAACTCATCTCAGCTATGTAAACCCTCCAACTGAAGTCCTAAGATATCTTCTTCAGGACACAAATGTAAACCATGGAGTGTTAAACTCAAAAGGATGTAATATGCACAGGGTGCAAGATGAATAAAAAGTAGTTATCATTCTTTAAAAAAAAACTTATTTAAACTTACATGTTTCTTAAACCATTCATTAAAACTGTTCATATGAAGATTATTGATTTCCCATTGTCATGCACATAGATTGATTTTCTTCCAAGTATCAGATGTGCTCCCCGCTAACAAATACATGTAACACACCTAGATGTAAATATGAAATTACATAATAAAAAGTAAACAATGATCTTACTTAACGTATGGTACAACTGAATCACAACTAGATAAAATATATTGATGCACAACTTTGAGCATTGTGCTATCAAGTGTAATAGGAGTCTTCTTTCCTAAATGACGCCCTCTATGAAAGAATATCGACCACTCTTCATCATTATCAATATCTTCCTCTTCCACATCATTTTTAGACAATTCAGTGAACCTTGTCTCAACTCCTAAGAGATATCTTGAATAGATTGTTAAGCATTCATCTGCCAAGTAACCTTCTACTATAGAAGCTTATAGAGAAGCTTTATCTCACACATATTTTTTTATAGTTTGTAAGTGTCTACAATAAGAAGAAGAAAAGATTTTGTAAGAAAATCACATACGATCAGATGTAAAGTCTGAATAAGTTTAATCGTTAGAAAGATTACCTCTCCATGGGGTATATCCAACGATAGAATATCGGTCTGGCTATCTTCACTTCTAGTAGAAGATGAATGACCACATGCTCCATCACATCAAAGAGTGATGGTGGGAGAATCTTCTCTAAGTTATAAAGAGTCACTTCTATTCTACATTCTAAGTTCTCAAAATTATATGAATTTATGACTTTAGAGCATAAATCTTTAAAAAACTTGGACAACTCAATTACAACAGATCTAACATTTTTGTTGGGAAACACTACTTGTAAAGCTAATGGGAGAAACTACTACATCAATACATGATAATCATGACTCTTCAATGCCATCAGATTTCTTTCTTTGACGTGTATATTTCTAGCTATATTAGAAGAATACTCATCATGAACTCGAACATACTTCAACATCCTACAGAATAATTCTTTTTCCTCCTTCTTCAAAGTAAAACATGAAGGCAAGATGATATTTTTATTTATGTTCTTCATAATGTGAAGTCTATGCCTTATACCCATCTCTTTGAGGTCATATCGAGAATTTTCAGTGTCCTTTGACTTCTCCATTCCTAGTAGTGTGTGAATCAAACTCTCACATACATTCTTTTCTATGTGCATCACGTCAAGATTATGATGTATAAGGTTATGCTTCCAGTATGGCAACTAAAAAAATATACTTCACATTCTCTAGTTATATAGTAAATTAATTACATCTCTAGTTTGATCTAGAACTTGACTTCTAGACAACATCTTAGGAGAACTTCTAAATTCTTCTTTTCAGTCAAATGATGAAGTATCTTTTATTTTTTTTTTGATCCATTGGGAGGAACCTCTTGTGACCCATGAATCATGCTTTCTTACTATATGATAGTCTCCATGAGCACATGTCTTTTTTGTAGAAAGGACATGTAAGACACCCATTAGTTTTCCAACCAGATAGATAACCATATGTAGAAAAGTCACTTATCATCCACAGTAAGGTAGCATGTAACTTGAATACCTCTTTACGACCAACATCATAAGTATCAGCACCAGCTTCCCATAGTTCTTTTAACTCCTCAATCAACGATTGTAGATAGACATCTATGTCCATTCCTGGTTGAGTTGGATAATTGACATGATAAAATTGGGAGCCTTCATGCACAATCATGGTGGCAAGTTGTATGAAATCAATACGATGGGAAAAATTCTATATGATAGACTCATGAGGCCAAAAGGATTAAATCCATCAGAAGTTAATCCAAGGTGAACATTGTGAGAATCAGAAGCAAACTCAACATGCATATTATTAAACGTCTTCCATGCTGGAGAATCTATTGGATGTCAAAGAATCCTGGCCTTGGTATGACTTTCATTATGCCACCACATTTTGGGTGACAGTTTCGAAGACATGAACAATCTCTTCAACCTAGGAATCAAGGGAAACTAGCGTAGAACTTTACAAGGAACTCCTTTCTTATTCATACGAATATTTTCTATATCTGCTTCATCAATATTGATTTCTTTATATCTAGATACACCACATTTCAGACATGAAGTCTTATATACAAAATCCTTTCGCTACAAAATCCACTGATTTTTGCAAGCATCAATTTTATCATAGTCAAGTCTAAGGTCCGTGGTTATTTTCTTGAATTCAAAATAAGAGTCAGGCAACTTCTCACCCACTGGAAGCAATTTCTTCAAAAGCTCAAGCAGCTCAAAAATGACTTATTAATTCAATTATTGACACATTTTATGTGAGACAATCTCATAATAGTGTACAATTTAGAGTACTTCTTACTTCTAGGGTATAATTCCTGTGCAACAATCTCTAATAGTTTGTAAAATTGCTCAATTTTTGCATCATCAACAAATATAGATTGTTGGTCGTCATCTTCCATATTATCTCCATCATGTGATACCCCATACACATCATGCAACATGTCTCTCATATCATCTTTGAACATGTCATTTTGTGTTTGTGAATCCTCAGAGCTATCAAATGAACCCTCACCATGAAAAATCCAATTTGCGTCGCTGGTCAAGAATCCATTCCATAAGAAATGTTCAGTTGTGACTTGCCGATTCTGCCTATGCACATTTAAGAACTACTTACAAGGACATAAGATAGTCCCATTTCTGTTGGATTTTGCAAATGCATGCTCTATAAATTTAACCACTCCAAGTAAATATGTCGTACTTGTTCTATATTCCTCATGGATTCAACTTTTATATATCATGACTATCTATAACAATCAAGAAAAAAAAGAATATAAAGTCTTTAAAAATCATTATATAACTTAATTTTCAATATAGAAAATTTAATAATACATAATATAATTTCAATGAAAAAATAAATTTAAAAAAAATTAGTCTGTCTCTTCGGAGACATCCGGTAAAAATAAAAATTAGTCTCTAATGGAAGAGAATAATTGTTTAGAAAAAAAACTATATCGTTCCAATTAAAAAAAAGTCTTTCCCTTCATGCCAAATATTGGAGGAACCACTAGGATGCGCATCTTTCCTCTCTCTAACTATAACATCTCTAAGATCGCATTACATCTGCAGCTCTTCCTGGAGTTTGGACCGTAGTGCATGGCCTAAGCCTCCTAATATCCTTTTTGTATGCTCAAAAACCACCATTCCTGTAGCTATTGTTACTCCTCTCTAATAGGCCAACATACCTGCTATCCTATTCCTGCAGTGCCACAGTCACCCGATGGCACCAAACAGAAAAAATAACAGAGTCCTCAAATTAAGACTTGTAAGATCAGAGCTTCAATGTGCATCTTTTGGTCACATAGAATCCTTCTAGTGTTGTCTCTCTACTTCCTTCCTACTTATTGAATAGATTAATTACATACTATATTTTTAAGGTGGTTCATTTACAATGTACCTCAATGGCTTTGATAATTAAGTGAAAAATGAAACATTCAAACCGTTCCTATGGGCCCATTGAAAATTCTCAACAACTGATTTGTTTATATAGGTTAGATAAGACATGCCACAACTCAGAGGTAGAGGTAAATATTCAAAATGGGTGATGACCAAATTATAACACTTGATCGCTGTTATGTTAGTTTTTTTATAAACTTAAACTCAATTCATATACAACTATTAATAGTGAAACATTTAAAGTAAAAAGAAGAATGGATGAAAAAAGTATATTTATTCCTAAAATAAACAAATGATATGTCCATATATATAATGGGCGATGACATAGCTATTAAGATAAGTTCAAATCACTAAAATAATAATGTGTGCAAAATTATTCATTAATATAGATAACATATATGTCAAACTAACATGTTAGGGGCATGAAGAAAATAAATGATGATTAAATGATGTCATCTAGATCAATAGAAATGGATTGTATAGAATACAAAATCAAGTTCAAATGCATGACATTTTGTGTGTAATCATGGTACATTATTTGGAGCAAGGATGGGCATGACACCAAAAAGCAAATACCTGAAAATAATGCGGCAACTAGGTAATCAGAGACAGAGGCTAGCAGCGTCAAGTGATCTCCTCCTCTCTGTGTCTTGTCTAGAGACAAGGTCTGACAGATGATCTTGGCTGCAAGGAAGGAGTCAAAGAGTCATCCAGTAGCTCGGTGGTCGGCGGGAGTCTGGCAAGGCAGTGTCCTATATGGGTCTGGTGATTTCCTACTCTCGTTTCCTACCCGAAGATGGAAGCAGATAGAGATTTGGAGGGAGAAGGGGATGAGTACTGGTTGGAGCAGCATCCAGTGGGAGGCGGCCGTTCGGAAACGACAATCAGCTGCTGGGAGACAGGCGTGGAAGGGGGGCACGATCGACACTGTCGTTAGGATGAGAGGCGTCGCACGCGATCGGGTGAGAGGGAAATCACGTCGCGTGATCAGGAATGGGGGGAGGGGGGATGGGTGGGGGAATCGTTCGCACATGGGATAACAGGGAGAGAGTGCGGGAGTTTTTCCCTCTAGTCCTTCTCATAACATTTCTTCTGGATACAACTAAAATGAGTGAAATTTTATAGCTACATCTTATTTATTGAGGTGGCTACAGTTATTTAAGTTACACAAATATATTTTATTAGTGAAAATAGCTCTCGCTATATATTATTTAAATGTAACTGAAACAATCGTAGCTAAATCATCTTTTTTTTATATAGTGAAGTTGTTATTCTGGAAGGATAATAGACTGCAATAACACATACGACTAGAGTGCGTGTCAAATGATGACAGAATCTCATTAAGCCATGATATATGATATTAAACCAAACACATAGATATTAATTGCTTGTGATGTTATAAGTCGGTTATGGACATTCACTGCCAACATAACTTTGGAATCCATAGGGTCACACATATGATACACTTGAAACAAAAGTTTATTCATGAATGTAGTTTAAACTTGATTACTTAAGTGTTAGGTATTTAGTTAAATAACAACTAAATGCTGAATAACTAGATTGTGAACCGAATGGTTCAAGTGTTGAACTAATTTATTCATGTGTTAGGTTAATTTAAAATAACATTGGCAATTAAAACCTGAAATGACTAAT
This sequence comes from Alisma plantago-aquatica, assembly GCA_963693085.1. NCBI lineage: Eukaryota > Viridiplantae > Streptophyta > Magnoliopsida > Alismatales > Alismataceae > Alisma > Alisma plantago-aquatica. Next base: position 754,453,823 of record OY856413.1, read on the forward strand.
TCAACATGTGAGCTGATTGACTCAGGTGTGTGAACCGACCGGTTCATGTTGTTAACTGACCATTTGGTTGATCAATTCAAGTGAATCAAGGGTTGGTGATGATGTCATGTTGTGCATTAATAGAATATTATTTGCTAATACACTTGCGATCGAAAAACATAGTGAAATAACTGGTTCAAGAGTTGAACAGATTGACTCATATGTGAACCAATCGGTTTAGCTATGAACCAATCGATTCAACATTTACATGTTCTAGAAATTTATGAAATTATGTTTCTTCAACTCTCACTCAAACTAGAACTCCTGACTCTGACCCTCCAATAAATAGAGGGGTTATTGAGATTTTCTAAAGACAAAACAATTAGCTATGACAATTGCTATCTTCTCACAGTCGTGGTAACGTGAGAACCCAAGAAAGTTCTACTCATAAAAGGGAGGAACAACAAGGGAGACACAATTGGGAGAGCAAGTTGACACTAACACATCAACTAGAAGAGACCACTTCTTTTTGTCTCTTCTTCTAGAAAAGCAGGAGTTCCCGGTGGTTCGTGTGGACTATTATAGAGGCGCAGAGGCTATTTCCAGCAGCTAAGGAGGATGCAGACAAACACTACCCGTGGTAATTAACCAGGAAGCCATTGTTGGTGTCGTCTAGGTGCAACTTGAAGAAAGTCACAGACTACTGCAAGGGATTGTTGTCGTATTTGTTGTAGGACCAAGCATAAACCTTACAACCCTCCTTCCAATTACATATTTGTTGATGTGATCTACTATTTAGAGGAGAATATGATAGTTAAACTTTTGTTTTTTCTTCTGTATATAATGTCGTATTTCTCAACATGTATGAGCTTTCATTATGTCTCTTAATGATATTACATTGTATATTTGTACTTGATATATCAAAATGCTTATCAATGCTCTAACATGGAATTACTTTTTGTAATATGATAATGACATAGAATTGGATGATTTTGCTTAGTTATTGATCTAGGGATATATTTAGGGTTTATATGTAAGAGAAAACTAATTTAACCATAAGGAAGCAGTAAGGATTATCTACAAATTTATTAACTAAAAATGATGGGTTTTTATATGAGATTGGTTGCACATGGAAGCTTATCATATTATAATGATCCCTCCTATAGGGAAATATATGCTTCCACTTCTCTTCCTTATACATATAATCTCAAGTGAACTAGATTATGGATGATGGTAAAAAAATACATTGGGATAAATCTTTGTTTGAGGTTGACGCCTTGAGTTTTACGGATGTCATGAGGTTAAGCCCTTGAGGTCAATGCTAAGGGTCATCAATAAGGGCTTGTTGGCGAGGTTCAATTAAAGTCCTTGGGTTGTAACCAAAAATATGAGAAATTAAATGTTTCACAAGTTGGTGAAGGGAAGCTAGTATGGTTATCGCAATCTAGTGGTTGGGACTATGTTTTCAAAGTCATAAACTTTTGAGTACATGCAGATTACTAAGAATCTTTATCAGGAATGATTCCTTTAGTGGCTTGATCCTTTATGTTTGAGTGTGATCAATGTGGTAGCTTATGTTATTGATATTGCAATTCAACCAATGTTGATTGAAAAAGATGTGATATGTTGTTATATGACATTACTTTCAATGTGATACGATAGGGTAAGACATGTGTACTCAGATGAAACTTGACATTTAAGTAGGTTCTCAGATGATGAACCCCAAATATTATAACCGCATCAATTAGATCATGGAAAACTATTGGCGAGCCCCAAAAGGTTTAGCTAAAGTTGATCAAAATATGTGAATAATCAATCCCGAACCCGACCCGGCCCCAAACATTATAAAATTATTATGAACAAATATTGGTGTTATAATAGAACAAATAATATTAAACCTTCAAAATATTAATATTGTAGTCAAATCATACCATTTTTAACTATCTAGGAATTGATTCCATTGAAGAATCACAATTATGGCCCTTCCGGATATCGTAAAACCCCACCTAGGTAATGGTCATAATGCACAGTTGGCCGATTGCACGACGCATATCATTTCCTCACACAAGGGATGGATCCGAGACCCCTAATTGGCGTTGTCCAAACCTGTCTACCTGACCTACTCCTCAGTGGTGTTATAATATTATTTAATAATATTATAATTTAATGTCTATACTATTATAAAAAGAGTGAGTTTGTTGCTTAAATTACATCTTATGTCATTTTCTTTAAAAAAAGATTTCAACCAATCAGAAATAAGGATTCAAAATCTCAATGTTCTCTTTAACCCTCTCTCTTCTCATATTTTTCTCTACTTTCTCTCTCCTTTCAAAACCACCTTCAAGTCAAGACACATCCTCTAATAAGTTCATGTTCTACACTCCCATCTCTCTTCCTTCTCGACGAGCCCCTCTCCCTCCCCACTAAACTCACGATTCTTTTACCTCTCTCCACCACCACAATTTACTTCATTCTGTAATTAATCCTTTCCACTCCTCGAGAAAATTGAATTCTACACTTCTTCACTTTCTCACCACATACTCCTCCCAAACCCCAAGTCACTACATCCACAATAAATGATTCTCTCTCCCTAATATACAAAAATCTTACGGTTGAAAGGTCTCATGAGAAAAATATGAAACATTTTAATTGAGTATTGAGTCACGTTTAAAAAAAGTGTATTTAGCCGGCGAGCAGTATCTCAATTGGTCATAGTTCGGGGCCCCTCATGAATTTTAATTGAGTATTGAGTCATGTTTTAAAAAAATGTGTACTTAGCCAGCGAGCAGTAGCTTAGTTGGTCGTAGCTTGGGGCCTCTCATGAAGGGTCTCATGTTCGACTCTCGCTAGAAGCACTATTTGGAAATGAATTTCCCATAGAGTCAGCCGACCTCTGATGCGACTTATTGAGATACCAGTGTGTGAGATACCAGTGTGCGGGCGCATGGGTCTCCTAGGTTTACCATCCCTACTATCTGGGCCTCCTCCTAGGGGGTGGGTTTCCCATGGCAATAAAAAAAGTGTATTTATCAATCAAGTCATAATCTCATATCCAATGATCTAATTTACCTATTAATACAAGCTTACATTTAATACCTTTTAAACTACTCATAAATAATTTATAGAAAAAATGAATTGCAATGTTACAACCGTCGTTTACTTTTTTGTAATACTTATATTTCTTGAAATTTTCAATTAACTTCAAAATACAACAGACATTTTCCACCCTCTTAGAAAATCAAACTCCACGCTTCCCTCACTCTCTCACAACGTACTCCTCCCAAACCCAAGTCATTCCATCCACAAATAACAATTCTCTCTCCATAATACACAAAAACCTTACGGTTGAAAGGTCTCATGAGAAAAACACGGAACATTTTCATGGAATCATGTTTAATAAAATGCATGTATTTATTAATAAAGTCACAATCTCATATTTAATGATCCAATTTACCTATTTAGAGAGATAGAATTCTAATTTAATATTTACTGAAAACTCCCTACCATTCCTCTCTCTCTCTCACGGACTGCATGCTTGCATTTGATACCTTTCACACTACTCATAAACATTTCTCTACGGTGGGACCAATACGTCCCACTTCGAGATGCATTGCTCTATCGCAGAGCATTGCGTCCCGCTCCGGGACTCATTGCCCTTCTGTGGGGCCAATGCTTTCTAAAGCGGGATAGTTTTTCATGTTGGTGAGAGACTTTAGTAGGTGAAGTCTGATCCAAGTTTCCTTCCATATCTTTGTTTCTTACCGCTTGTTTAACTTTTTTCTCTTGTTTTTATTTTCTTTCTTTTATCTTTCTTTGTTTTGGCTGGAGCATCATCGTTCCCTAGGGAACACCCCTTTCAACCCACCTATTCATTTGTAGTGTAAGAGTGTAAGACTCTGTGTACTTAAGACTTACCGAAATGCGTCTCAAAGCGGGACACATTGCCCCCAAAATGTTCCATTTTGGGAATTAAGTTCAAGAACGTGCTATTCTGGAAATTAAAATTGGCAAACGTGCCATTTTGGTTTTTTTTCCATTATTTTATTAAGCATTACATTGTAGTGTTCCATGGTAAAATGATATCATAGTCTTAGGATGTGTTTGTTCAATGGTGAATCACGGGAAAGGCAATAGTCTGGAAATAAAAATAATAGATAATGATATGGAAGGGGGATAATTCCATGGGAATGTATGAGAAATTTAGTATATCTTTATCTCCATGGAAAAGCACGTTGAATCATAGGAAAGAAAGTATTTTTCAAGACTCCACTTGTAACGCATGGGACCACGGCCCAAGTCTCTAGTAGGGTTTCAGGAATGACGACTGGCCCCACAGACCACCACTAGCCTTAACTGCGCACTTTGTCCACACTGACGCGTAAGCCAGAATCAACTTTCCGACTCGTCACCCATCCTAGTACTTCTACAAGCTAAGCATGCTTAACTATGGAGTTCTTTAGTGATGGGCTCCCGGAAAAGGAGTTGCACCTTGGTGATATGGGTAGTCCAATCATTCATTTTAAGATCGTCTTATCCAAGGTCTCAAATCCTAGGACGTTACAATCTCCCCCACTTAGACTCTTGATGTCCTCATCAAGGCTCAACTATATGGCCTCATAATCATCCCCATTTCAGTGCTGACCCAAATGGCCCATGCACACCCAGCTCCCGATCATGACTACCAACGCAAGGGTGGTTCCATCAACTTGGATAGCCCTTTCCAACATGCCTGGACACTACCAGCACATGGGCGGCTCCATCAACTCGGATAGCCCTTTCCAACATGCGTGGACCACACGTCTCAAAGACTGGCATGCCACAGACCCATGTGGGCCCCACCTACTGGAGGGGAATTGGCTCTGATACCATTTGTAACGCCTGGGACCACGACACAAGGCTCTATTAGGGTTTCAAAAATGACGACTGGCCCCACAGACCACCACTAGCCTTAACTGCACACTTTGTCCACACTGACGCGCAAGCCACGATCAACTTCCCGACTGGTCACCCATCCTAGTACTTCTCCAAGATGAGCACACTTAACTATGGAGTTCTTTAGTGATGGGCTTCCGAAAAAGGAGTTGTACCTTGGTGATATGGGTGTCCAATCATTCCTTTTAAGATCGTCATATCCAAGGTCTCAAATCCAAAGACGTTACACCACTATTTAGACACAAGATCAAGAAACTTTCAAATTAGTAGGATTCATATACATATAGTGTGTTTTTTATAAACAAGTTTCATCAATGTAATAAATACCAGTGGTGGAGTCAGGATTCTAAGATGAGTGAGGCCCAAGAGTTGATGTCTAATGATGTAAAATTATGTAGTTCATACATTGATGTCCTTGCTGCTCATGGGTACTGCATTTTGCGTCCTGCTACCTGTATAAGGTTGCAACAATTCAAGGGATTTTGAACCTCAATGTTAAAAATAATTATTATATACATATCTTATTGATTTTTTCCATTGCCCGGATTTATAGAGTTGTCCTTACATCACCAACTCTACCATGATGTCCACCACGTGATATCCATAGGTATTTTTTTTGTTAAAATTAAAGTTGAAATGCTATAGGTTGCATCCTGTTTATAAGAAAAGTAAATACACCAGAAAATAGAAGTGTAAAGTATAAGAATAGACAATTAACAAATTGTAAGAAATAACTGATTGGCTTTCCATCAGTGGCGTCTAGTAGATTTCTCCCAGATTAAGTCGTCATGAAGTCACTATATTTTAAAGTTCTGTACGTTCATGTACACTTTGTTAGCCACAGTCTTGGAAAGAACACCATAAAGATAGCTTAGATTTCTGTTAGTCAGTAGAAATTTATTGACATGCAATAGAAACAACATACATGCAACTTTCACAACAAAAAATTATAAATTGCTTAAGATGATTCCACACTAGCTTACTGAAACAGACAAACATTGCTTATCATTAGCATAAAACATAAAACAACGAGAAGTAATGACCAATCTCCGTGTGCATTAGTGGTAACAAAGTTAAAAGGAGTTATGAAAACTACCCCTTATTGAAACTGAAAGATAAACAAATGAGAATTGAAATATAAAGAATGAATAGTAGTACAACCATCAACAACATCATCAGACAACTATTTATGGTCGTGAGTTATAGTTGGTACCTCCTTTCAGTCCAAACAGAGTCCCATCTTGCAGATGTGAGCGTAGGCTACATAACCAATACATTCCTTGGCAACTTGTGGACTGAATTTATGTAAAAGAATGTCAATCCATACTCTCCTCGTGTTGTAAAATGTGGGTGAGGCATGTGCCTCATGGTTCCCACAAGTGGCTCTGCCACTGATAAATAGAATTTTTCATTTTTTTCCTGGCACCTATCTATTTTCCAAGCACATCTTGCAAAACAATATATTTTAACAACACTATAAGATGAGTCAAGACACATCCGCTAATAAGTTCATGTTCTACACTCCCATCTCTCTTCCTTCTGACGAGCCCCTCTCCCTCCCCACTAAACTCATGATTCTTTTACCTCTCTCCACCACCACAATTTACTACATTCTTTAATTAATCCTTTCCACTCCCCAAGAGAATCAAACTCTAGACTTTCTCACTTTTTTTTATCAAGAAGGCTTATATAGATAATAAAGGAGCTCCAGCATGTAACCACATACGGAGGACGCAACAGAGAAGGATACTGAGACGTCAAAAAATATGTAAAGTTCTATGTACACCAGTGGCATGTGAGAGCGTGCATGAAGTTAAGAATAGGGGGGGGCACCCCTTAAACATCCCCAAAAAAGAAATAAAAACATGGAAAAGGAGGAACTGATGGGCATCCAAACAATCTTCATGTGTAAAACCGGTTGCAACCACATGCATCATCTTCAAAAACTAGCTTCACCTCGATCAGACTCCTCTTGAAGATAGGCGCAGATCGGGGTATGAAAGCTGGACTCCTTCATCAGTGGGGATTGAGTAGCATTGTTGAGTCTACTTGCGTCGCCTGCATATGTTGGATATGATGGATGGAAGCCAAAATGTCAGATGTGACGAACGTGTCTGGGTGTGGAGAATTGAATTGTCGGTGATTTCTTTCCTTCCATATAGACCAAGCTATTATTGTAATGGTGGAAGCAGTGTTCACATTATTGTTGGGTTTTAGGGGAGGCAGAGAAGGTAGCGGAAACAAAAAATTTTCTCCTCCCCAAACCCAGAACAAGGAAACACGTCAACGTCTATACAATAGGAAAGGATGGTTTGTGGAATCATACCTTGTCCCGAGGCTTGCTCGGTGACAACACCTCGCGGCTTGCGCGGTCTTCACCTCCGGTCTTGGACGGTGTCTGTGCAGCTCCTGGTCGCACCGGGACTGACGACTCCTGGTCTCACTGGGACTATCGGGATTTACAACTGTCCTCTGAGCAGCAGAAATCTCCCGCCTCTGAAGTAGTCCACACGGACTACCTGGAACTCCAATCTCCTTGTCCCATAAGGAATTGGAAGGAGTCGCACCCTCCTGTCAGCGTACTAGTCACTGACACACTCTCCTGCCACCAGTCACTTTCTGCAGTTGTCTTTCCCTTGCTGTGCCTCCCTTATCGGGTAGCACTTGCTTGGGCTCTCTCGGTTACCAAAACCAGAGAGAACGACAACTTTACAGAGCAACTGGTTGCACTGAGTTGTACTTTAAGAAGACCCCAATACCCCTATATATAGGATGTTCATGGGATAGGGTTCTCTATCCCGGGGAATGTGGGATAAAAGCATGAGTAGAAGGGTTCAAGATTTTCCACAAAAAAACCAACTTCGCAACCTGAACCGATCGTTTCATTTTTGAAATGGTCGGTTGGGGACCTGATCCGGTCGGTTGACACCTCAACTGATCGGTTGGGACCCATGAAACGGTCAGTTCACATCTGAATCGGTCGGTTCGTGGTCCTGGTCAGTTACCGATTGACTTTTCCTCTTTTGTTTCTAATTGGTACCCAATACCAATCCTTGTTCCAATCAAATTGGGCAAGTGAAATGAAAAGAAATTTCTCACCAACCTGACTTTCCCAACTTGCTCGGTTGGACCAGTTGAACCGATCGTTTCAACACTTGAACCGATCATTTCACCCTGTCCATGAGCCGATCGACTCACCGCCTGAGCCGATCGGTTCACCAAGCTCAACCGATCGGTTCATCACATGATCCGATCGGTTGGGAGTGCAAATTGTGCAGAAATAGTCAATTGCAGTTTCAATCAATCTGATACTCCAATCAATGTGTCCAACACCTTGAACATTATGACATTGAGCTATCAATTAATTGAGTGTTTAATTGAACTACTAAACTCCTTTAGTAATCAATCTAAACATTGTTTGTGTACAAAACTCCTCTTCTAGGTTGAATCCTAAGTGTGTGACCCTGCATGTCCATTTCACGTTGGCAGTGAAAGTCTATAAAACTTATGACTTCACAAGCAAAGAGCGGCGCCTAGTCACACATCAGTGCTACCCAAGTGAAATAGAAAGTTGGAGAACAACTTTCAATCCTACAATCCGTGAATGGTGTTACAGTGAATGTATAATTCCTTTGTCACAGATATCCCGAATGAACTCGAGGCATGGAACAATCATCATGTCAACGTTCATTCACTTTCTTGATCTCAGAGTAGATTGGAAGAGATATGTATGACATCAATATCACATACTGATTCACACATGTGTGCATGCCTTTCTCAATCCTACTCATCAAGTGGCCATGGATATCAAACTCCCTCAGGAGGGACAAATCCCATATCTATCACTCACCCCTCAAAAGCACCATGTGTCAAAGCCACCCAATCATCACCTTTATAACAACCCATGTTTCAGGACTGCGTTTGATGATGTCAAAGTGTTCCCAATGACATGTGTTGAGTGTAGTGATTTCAGGTCAAAGAATCACACTCACCACCATCACTATGAGTACTGGATGTAACTACCATGTCATGGTTCCATGTGTCAAACTCACGGTGGGTCTGTCCGGTACACTTGTTCTCTAACAAGTACCTATGTGTTTGGTTTGATATCTCTATATCATGACTAATGAGATTCTGTCATCAACCAACACCACAATCTAGTCTTGTGTGTCATTGTTGTCTATCTACCTTCCACAATGACATCTGACTAGGGACATAACAAGAATGTACAAACTCATAGCATCCGTATGATCTCATCGTTCAGGTCCTCAACCTGAAAACATACGTCATTGAGTACTGTCATTCTCTAGACATTCAATCTGTTCTATCACTATCTCATATGACTGAACCAGAAAGAATTGGAAGCTTGCCTTTGATGTTTATCAAATCAATCTGAATGTATCCCACCAATCATCCCATGATTGGCTCTCAGGGCATACATACCAACAGACTCCCACTTGCACTGCGAGCCAATCACCCTTGAATCATGTTCATAGTGATCTTCAAACATGTCCCACATGTTACTCTGCTCTAGTACGAACATAGTGAGTTATGGCAACACCTTGCCAAAGTCAGTTTTTAAATGCATGTCTCTCATCTCTTCACTGTATGTCACACGTATGAGATGGAGTTGCCGTAATATGCGATCCAATATTCCTTTTCTAACCTTTAGCCACATTGCATGATCAAGGATTCCATACTTGTCATTAATGAGTGGAATATCTATAAGTTCATCTCATGAACTTCCAGATCCATATTGTATCCACTGCTGTTCTCCAACACATAGATACTCAGCATTTCCTTTTAAATGGTTTTATTGGAACACTTCCAATTATCAACAAACTTTCACTTTATATATCCTATATATATTTTGCGATTAATTTTCTGTCCTTTTAGAAGTTCGCATCAATGTAACTCTTTACATTGAACTCTTCCTTATCTCCATAGAACTAGTACTTCTCAAGTACTTATTAAGTCCTCATGGTATTCCAGTAACCCTTACTGGAAGTAGACATACATCCACTCGTCATGTCTTACATACGAGTTATCAGGATGAGCACATCATATTGCCATGTCCTACATATAAGATGATGAATGCATTTTGTTCTTGCCATGTCGATACATGCAAGATAATGGGATGATTACATACATGATAGATCCATATCTATTCTTAGTATTCCCATTCTTCATAAGAATTGGACACTTGGCCTTGGGATACTAACTTCATGTAACATGGACAAGTTTTCTACCACTGAATATGTGCATACTGAACCCTTCAATACAGATTGCCAATGTATGCTCTCTTTTCAGGTCAAGAGGTTTTTGAGAACTATCTCTATAGATCTCTATTCCTATCACATAGGAAACATCTCTATCTTCCTTAAAGATAATTTCCACTTTTGGATTTCCATTCTAGAACATTTCCATTTCACATCAACATGTGGAATGTGAACATGCTCCCACTAAATCACATATCCCTTCTTTATCTTTGACATACCAGTCAAACCCTTTGACTATATCATCAAAGTAAAGATCCAATTCTGAGTTTCTTGTACTCAATCAATCACATTGATTAGTCCATTGTAACTTATAGAATTCATTTGCATTAGTGGATTCATAAACCTTATAGGTTGTGTCACGTACACATCCTTGTTTTATTCCTCATAGGAATGCAGTTTTAGTATCCATATGCCAAATGTCTTAGTCATTAAGTTGCAATCAACAAGCATCATCCTTATGAAAATGCTATCCATGTGTCTTAACACTTAAGATTCATTTGCACTTATGGATTTCATCCAATGGGTGCTACCATCAAGGTCATACCTTATGGTTCACATGGATGCCATTTAGGATGTAATGGTCATAAACCATAACTCAAAATTTGGTTCCTCATATTCATCTAGATAGTTGACTCATCACATGGACAACTCATCACATAGATAAACGAGGTGTATCCGTCAAGGATATAAGAACTTACAACTCCTTGTGATTCTTAATGTCCTTTATTAGTGTGGGGTATTCTTTTATTAAGAAGAATTCAGTTATTTGATAATCATTCTCTAACTCCTTAGAGTATGATTCCTTCTTGATTTAGACATCACCATGCCTTAATCATGAGTTCACTATGATACACTATCATAATCACTCATAAGGATCTCAACATTTGGTCCAAGTATTTCATTCATTGATCTCATCAAGAATTAACACTTTACCAAATTTGTACTTCATCTATGATAATCTTGAACACTTCAAGATATTCATATTGGTATTTCTCCAAACACCATTTGAAGTATTAGCATTTGTTCCAATAGGTATGTAAATACATCACATGTATCATACCTAATAGGATAATTATTCTCCCACTACCTTTAGTGAAGATTGATTAACCATGTCCAAGATATTCATATCTCTTACTGGTTCTCTAACCAAAAGAGTCTAGATTTATCCATCACATGGAAACTAGAAATGAATTTCTCATGATTGATGCTAATTTGATTGTTTGAGTTATTTATAACTCTTAGGTATCATTTTATCTTATGCATATCAAATACCATAAGATAAACAAGGCATTTCCACAAAGAACATATCTTTAGAAATTGAAACATCTCTTTATTGATTGCCATCATTGTCATACAATATGCAAAATAAAGTGTTTCTATCTATTGGCAAATATGAAATAGCAGTTCATAACTGTATTACATGCCTTTTAGGGTGAAAATAAACTGAAGTACTCCTATCTATGGTGACAACACTTGCCCCATTTATTGAGTGCTTTACACTTTACATCTTGGTATCATATACCTCAAAAGTGTTACAAGTTTACTTTCATGACACCTTTAAGTAGAGACATTTTTCGCCTCCTTCTTCTTTTGTTCTTCCAGATAGAGAGGACAATTCCTTTTCCAATATCCTGGCTTTTGACAATGGTGGCAATTTCCTTTCTTGGTCACGCCTCCCTTGGCCTTGAGAGCTGAAGATGACTTAGGCTCCTGGCTAGCATCATAACCTTTCTTAGCTTTGCCCTTGCCCTTGCACTTGGACTTGCCTTTCTTTCTCATGATCACCATCACAGACTTAGGCTTGTCTTTCTTCATATGTGTCTCGACTGTCCTCAACATGCCCAACAATTCTGACAGTGGCCTATCAAAGTTGTTCATGTTGTAGTTCATCACAAACTGACTGTAGGATTCTGGCAACGATTGCAATATCACGTCAGTAGCCAACTCTTGGCTCAGTGGAAATCCCAGTCTTGTCAGGTTCTCCCTTGAGTGTGTGAGGACCAACTAGATCTCCTTCTGTCATGACGCACTTGAACAGTGCCCTTGAGACATCATATCTATCTTGCCGTGCTTGATCTTCATACATGTTCCTGAGATGCTGAATCATCTCAATGACACCCATGTTCACATGTTGTCTCTGAACTTGTGGTTCATAGAGCACAACATCAAGCACTTTGCATCAATGGCATCATCAGAATGCTTCTTGTAAGCATCCCTTTCTGCCTTTGGTGCATTAGGAGCAGGTTCCTCTGGAATTGGAGTATCCAGGACAGAGAGCTTTCGCTCTTAAGTGAGAACAATTCTCAATGTCCTATACCAGTCATAGAAGTTTGTCCCATTCATCTTGTCCTTTTCAAGGACGGATCACAAAGAAAAGTGATTGTTGTTTGTTGCCATTTGTACTAAAAAAGGAAAATATGCAATTTTAGTCCAAAAACTCATTTTGACTTATTTGATTGATTTGAAAAGTTGACGATATAATTAGGCCTTTAATTAATTATCGCTCCCACTATTTTAGTTCAAATTGATAGCCCTCACCATCAATTCGGAAGATTGCAGCGTACAACCTTCTAGTGGGCAAGATCATGAAATCCTCTAAGTCATGGACCAGCTAGGGCTGCCACCCTCAACTTAGATCTCTCAGGTAGGCAACTCTTGCCAATTGCATCATATGCAACTCTTGATAAGATGTCATATGCAAATCCTTGCCATGATCATCTCCATGCCTCAAGGTACTAGATCCCATCTTGATCACCTTGTTAAGTCTGACCCAAAGCAAACACGATGAATATGCACCCTGCTAGGACAGACCCACATATCCATCCTTCACGCTTCTACAAGATAGACGGTGCACCACGCTAGGGCGTGCCCACACTTAGTCGATCAAACTTTTCATGTGTGTCACATTTGGAAGGCATCTAAAACTTAATATTTAATGAGGGATTTGGTTTTTATATACATATATATATCCAATCACCACAATACATAGTATGTATCATATACATGCTATATCCCACAGAAAACATGCAAAACAATAAAAGCGATGATTATGGCCATCCTAATGTGATTCCTCAATCCAAGAGGAATCACGGTCATCTAAGTCTACATCACATGCAACCTGTACAAGATGAACTCTGTGCTTTGCCTTTCTGGGTTTGATCAACTCATCACATGATTGATCGGCTCGCCATCAGGCCGGTCGGTTGGGTGCCACCAGCCGATCGGTTGGCTCCTCCAACCGATCAGTTTACCTGGTCGTCGTGCATCTCATCATGGCTGCCACCCGCTCGTCTCGCTCCTCAAACCGGTCATCAACCGATCGGCTCACTCCTTGAATCGATCATCTCAGCTGTCGTCATGATGTCCGTCGTTCTTTGACATAACAGGAAATAAAATTCTATCCCATTTTACATTGTAAAAGAGAAACCTCGAGTTACATTCGAGGGGAGCAAACGTAGGAAAGAAAAATTGAATTATTTCGAGTTACATCAGGAATAGGAGTAGGAAGATCGGTGCACAAACCGAGATGCAAGCAACCACATACAACCATACACAGATAGGGTTTATTGGCCATAACCATGCTATACATCCACCACAAAACTCGTTTAAGGGCAACGCGTATTGAGTGCATTCATATTACATATCATATATGTATATTGGGATTTGTGGATTTAGGATTAGACACGCATAAAGCCAATTTTATTCGCATCGTATGAAATAAATAAAGGCGACAAACCAAAATCGATCATATCAATAATCCTAAAGTATAGAGTAGTTGACATGGCTCTGATACCACTGTTGGGTTTTAGGGGAGGCAGAGAAGGCAGCGAAAACAAAAAATTTCTCCTCCCCAAACCCAGAACAAGGAAATGCGTCAACGTCTATACAATAGGAAAGGATGGTTTGTGGAATCATACCTTGTCCCGAGGCTTGCTCGGTGAAAATACCTCACGGCTTGCGCGGTCTTCACCTCCGGTCTTAGACGGTGTCTATGCAGCTCCTGGTCGCACCGGGACTGACAAATTCTGGTCTCACCGGGACTGTCGGGATTGACAGCTGTCCTTCGAACCGCAAAAATCTCCCGCCTCTGAAGTAGTCCACACAGACCACCTGGAACTCCAATCTCCTTGTCCCACAAGGAAATGGAAGGAGTCACACCCTCCTGTCAGCGTACTAGTCACTGACACACTCTCCTGCCACCAGTCGCTTTCTACAGTTGTCTTTCCCTTGTTGTGCCTCCCTTATCGAGTAGCACTTGCTCGGGCTCTCTCGGTTACCAAAACCAGAGAGAACGACAACTTTACAGAGCAACTGATTGCACTGAGTTGTACTTTGAGAAGCCCCCAATACCCCTATATATAGGAGGGTCATGGGACATGGTTCTCTATCCCGGGCAATGTGGGACTAAAGCAGGAGTAGAAGGGTTCGAGATTTTCCACAAAGACAACCAACTTCACAACCTGAACCGATCGTTTCATTTTTAGAATGGTCAGTTGGGGACCTGAGCCGGTCGGTTGACACCTCAATCGATCGGTTGGGACATATGAAACGGTCGGTTCACTTCTAAACCAGTCGGTTCGTGGTCCTGGTCAGTTCCCAATTGACTTTTCCTCTTTTGTTTCTAATTGGTACCTAATACCAATCCTTGTTCCAATCAAATTGGGCAAGTGAAACGAAAAGAAATTTCTCACCAACCTGACTTTCCAAACTTGCTCGGTTGGACCAGTTGAACCGATCGTTTCAACACTTGAATCAATAATTTCACCCTGTCCATGAGCCGATCGACTCACCACCTGAGTCGATCGGTTCACCAAGCTCAACCGATCGGTTCATCACATGAGTCGATCGGTTGGGAGTGCAAATTGTGCAGAAATAGTTAATTACACTTTCAATCAATCCGATACTCCAATCAATGTGTCCAACACCTTGAACATTATGACATTGAGCTATCAATTAGTTGAGTGTTTAATTGAACTACTAAACTTCTTTAGTAATCAATCTAAACATTGTTTGTGGACAAAACTCCTCTTCCATGTTGAATCCTAAGTGTGTGACCCTACATGTCCATTTCACGTTGGCAGTGAAAGTCCATAACACTTATGACTTCATAAGCAAAGAGCGGTGCCTAGTCACACAATAGTGTTCCATAACAGTCATCCTATCAACGTTCATTCACTTTCTTGATCTCAGAGTAGATTGGAAGAGATATGTATGACATCAATATCACATACTGATTCACACATGCGTGCATGCCTTTCTCAATCCTACTCATCAACTGGCCATAGATATCAAACTCTGTCAGGAGGGACAAATCCCATATCTATCACTCACCCCTCAAAAGCCCCATGTGTCAAAGCCACCCAATCATCACCTTTATAACAACCCATGTTTCAGGACTGCATTTGATGATGTCAAAGTGTTCCCAATGACATGTGTTGAGTGTAGTGATTTCAGGTCAAAGAATCACACTCACCACCATCACTGTGAGTACTGACTGTGACTACCATGTCATGGTTCCATGTGTCAAACTCACGGTGGGTCTGTCCGGTACACTTGTTCTCTAACAAGTACCTATGTGTTTGGTTTGATATCTCTATATCATGACTAATGCGATTCTGTCATCAACCAACACCACAATCTAGTCTTGTGTGTCATTGCTGTCTATCTACCTTCGATAATGACATCTGAATAGGGACATAACAAAAATGTACAAACTCATAGCATCCGTATGATCTCATTGTTCAGGTCCTCAACCTGAAAACATACGTCATTGAGTATTGTCATTCTCTAGACATTCAATCTGTTCTATCACTATCTTATATGACTGAACCAGAAAGAATTGGAAGCTTGCCTTTGATGTTTATCAAATCAATCTTAATGTATCCCACCAATCATCCCATGATTGGCTCTCAGGGCATACATACCAACAATTATGTCTTTGGGATGTTGATGAAGCTGATGGTGAATTGATGATGTCTTTGTAATTGTGTGCAGTGGTGTGTGTGTGATTGGTGATAAATGATGTGATCTTTTTGGTGTAGGGGCATAGAAAGAAAATGTGTTGAGAGTCTTCGTAAGCCGATAGACAGAACGTTTATGTAGGTTGTGGTCAGTGAGGAGTTTGTGGTTGCATAGGAGCAAGCCAAAGAGCTTGTATTTGAGTGGTATGTTGGTTTTCCATACAAATGGCAGGGGGTTGGTAGCGCCTATGAATGTAAGGACCCTGACCTCCGTTTAGGGTTTACCCTGTTTGCTTTGCTTAACCTTGATGCTTTTTTGCTTGCTAATCACCTTTAGTAGTGATTAGGGTTTGTTTGAGCTCTGTTGAGAGTTGGAGGTGCTACTTGCAATTAACCCAAGTTTAGGGTTTGTGGGCAAGTTTGTCACCTTGTGAGGTGTTCCTCCCTCTCCTTGCTTCCTCTAGTATAGAGAGGAAGGTTTGGGCTCATTGCTTGAGTTCCTTTGGGCTTGGTTGAGCTTGTTGGGCCTTGTGGTGCTTTGCCCTTGCTTGGTGGAACCTTGTGTCGGGCAAGGGGTGCTTGTGTCGCCCATGGTGGTGGTGTGTTGCCCATGGACCTTTGACCATCTTTGACCTCGTTTGTGTCACCACTAGTGGACACTTGGTGCTTGCATGTGGCAATGGCCTTGGACATGTGTTTAGGACATGTTAGAGTGATCGCTTGTGCACATGGACAAGTGTCCCTAGGTGGGCGACACCTTGCCTTGCTCTACCTTGTTTTCTCCTCCATCCCCTTCTATATATGTGTTTCCCTTTCCTTGCTAGGGATCTCTTTAGTTCCTTAGTCTTCCTCTCCTTGGTGCACGACACACTCCTTTCTCTTGCAAGCTTGGTGGCCGATACCCTTGGTGGAGCTAGCTTGGTGGCCGATCCTTCCTTGGAGTCTCCTTCTTCCTTGGTGGTGCTTGGAGCTAGGAGCTTGGAGCTTGATTAAGGCGGGTTATATAACTCCTAACCCTAACTACATTACCCTCTTTTATGTTCTTGTTGCTTAAGATCGACTATGCATGTTAGTAGCTTAGTTTCTTATTTAGTATCTTCTTGTTGGCTGAACCATGTGTTCTAGGGTTTCATGGTGAGCAATACTCCCTTCTCTCCTAGGTCTTGAGGAGTGAGCTTGTGTTCTAGTAGCTTGAGCAACACCCTCCTCTCACCATGGACTTGAAGGGTGAGCTTGGTGGTAGTTGTGGACAGCGTTTAGGGTTGTTCTTTGTGTTGCCCGATTGGTGATATGAAGTGTGCAAAATTCCTCTCTCGTTCAAGTTGAGAGGTGAGCCATCTTCCTGATCCTTTAGGGTTTTGCTACCCTTGAGCTTGAGGTTGGTGGTGACCCCTGTCGGGGTGCACCTTGCCCGATATAGTGTTGGTGGTGATGCTGTCCGATACCCTTCCCTTGGTTTAACCTTGGCCGACATGAAGCTGTGGTTGTGTTGAGCTTCACCCTTGGTCCTTGTCTCTTTGTGTGTCGGGCGTCACACTGAGGTATGTGTCTTTCCCGATACACCTTGTTCATGTGGTGGCTTGGTGATGTACCTTGGACGTTTGGGGGTTGCGGCCTGGCCTTGTGTTGGACGTTGCACAAAGCCTTCACCCTGTTGCCCGATAGATCCCTTGGTCGACCGTTAGAGTTGCTTTCCTTAGGCTTGTTCCTAGGGGCGGGGCGATGCCCGATAGTGTGTTCCCTAGTGTCCTCAGTTGTTGTACTGGATGCACGATACACCTAGGTGCACGACACACTGTCGTGTGGCTGAACTGCACACTTTGTAACGCCGACGGGGCATTGCACGATACCTCAGTGCACGTCACATGTGGGTGTATGGGATGTTTAGTTCCCTGAGGCACGACGCGCCGTTATACGGCACAACGTTGCTTGAGGTGCGCTGTGACCGTTATTCTTGCTGGTTGGCTTGGCCGTTGTTAGGCTTGTGTTTCGGGCGATAGGGGAGTGTGCCCTGCCCGATACCACCTCTTGTGAGGGTGCCCTACCCGTCACACCTTTGGTAAGGGTAGTGGGTACTTCTAGTGAGGGTCTTGATCCTCCTGTAAATATCTACGCTAGACCTTGTCTATGTTGTCACGTTTGGGCTTATATTGGTGATCGTTGATATGCTTATTGATAACAAAAATGGTAACTCACATCTATGTAATTTGACATTGTGATCATCTTGAATCATTGTATAACATTGAGTAAATGATAAGCATGTAAGATGCCTTGCATGGTGTTATGATCACAAGTTGAGTAAGGATGATATCATATATAATCAATCAATGTTGCCCTATGTCAATACTATGATCTTGCTATTAATCCATGATGATTGTACTAACCATGCAGGTGATGCATAGCCAGGTAAAAAGGCTATGAGGTATATATAATGAGTAACATTGCTTTGATAGTTATTCTTGATGATGGAGACAACATGTCTGATGTGTTTGGCTAAAGTACTTGGGATTGTTATCCCATGATGATGATGTAAGCCTTGAGAGGTAGTGGCACTATGTGACAAGGGATTGAGATCCCATGGTAAAATGATGATCCTTGAGATGGATCCAGATGATTGGCAAGACGCCAAGTGGTAACATGTAATGTTGGATCCTTGTGATGGATCAGGATGATGTTGAGTACAATAAAAGCATAACATTGAGTTTTATGTTGTTTATTCTTGTTATAGTTTGCATGTTATACAACTTGGTTGAATCTTCCAATCCACATAAAATACACTAATTAATCACAGTGGAATATATCATGTAGTTTGCCCTGGCCATAGATCCATCATCGTCAGGAGCTGGTGATGGTGAAACGGGTTCTCCTGCGAGATTACCCAGAGCGCATATTGTTGAATATGTGAGGTTTCTCCTAGCCTAAAATAGAGAGGGAATCGAGTGCAACTACGGTTGCAGACTCGGATATATATATATATATGTATATATATATATATATATATATATATATATATATATATATATATATCTGGAGCATGGTGAACATACCCATGGCTCAGAGTTGATAGAGCATGAATGCGTTCATGGCTTAGAGCACGGTGAACAGGCCCGTGGCTCAGTTTTACTAGTGCCGAGACCTGTACCAAGGCGGGCTAGGTAGAGGGTAGCCTGCGGGAGCTGACCCTGTGGCTGAGGCCACTTAAGCAAGAGACTGCAGTCCTACTTGTGTTGTACTTGTACACTGACCACGAGGTGGGAGGTCGTGGATTCCGACTCTTCCATTGACCTTGTATGGCACCGGCTCCGGGTTTCGCAGCCGTCGGTTGGATCTGAGTAGTACGACTCACTTCCTCAGGGCATAATAATACGTAATCTAGCCGAATAGTATTTACCGCTTAAGACAAACACGAAATATTGGTTGAGGCCTTGATTGTGTAGTTAATCTTGATATACCTGCAGTTACTTATATTTTCCTTGTGATATGTGGTAAGATCTTATAAATCATATCTTGTCAATCATGTTCCATAAAGAAATACTTGGGTATATGCCTTTCGTACACCTGGTAAGCTTGCTAGTATGAACAGTTTTATTTTATAACTGCTCTCGTTATACTTCTTATCAGTTATCTGCCGCTATCTGCTTTATCCTTCTGAGGTTTTGTAGTTTCAGCGGGGAGCTATGTTTCTTGCTGGGACTGTGTGTCTCACCCCGCTGGTTTACACCCTTTTTAGGTGGTCGAGCTAGGCATGGTGGTGGTCACAGAGTTGCGGCCGAGCAGCAAGACGAGCAGTAGAAGGCAAGCAATGGATATGCTGTTGTTTTGGATGTTTTGTAGTAGAGCCTAGAGTCATCCCTGTACTCTTAGGTCCTTGGGAGCTTTTTGACGCTGTTTCACGATGTATAGCTGTTGATCCTTTGTATATTCTACTGCTGGCCGGATGTGGGCCTTTATGTACATATAACAGGTGATGAACGCATGTGATGGTTAGACAACTGTTGCTCTAAGCTGTGGACACATATCAAGGCTTGTAAATGACATGCTTCCTTGTAGGATGTGGACTTGAATGTAATAGTTTTCTCAGTTTACTTGCTTCCCGCAATCATTTTTTTACTCGTGTTTTTGGTAACCTGTGGTTATGGTGATTTCCGCATATTTTCGCATAACACCTCACTGTCTGTGTGATAGTGGGATGTGTTGCCACACTAAAGGTGAGGAATTTGTAGGCTCGTGCAGTGGAGTATTTAGGCCCCCATATCCATGCGGTGTTGGATCGAGTGTCGGTTTCAAGGGTGTTAATGATATCTATAATGTTAATGGTAGGGAGATGAGTAGTAATATCTGTCTTGATGATGTTGTTTCTCCTACTGCAACATAAATTGAAGGCTTTTTTGACACTGATCTGTAAGATGTGTCGGGGTAAGGGGAGTGAGATGGCAAAATTTGCGATGGTTTGCTGCTTGAACCATGGGTCCTGTCAGAAGAGCATATTGTTGTGACAGTGTGGTGGTGTGTGAATCATGTCCACAGTGAGGTGGGTGAGGCAGTTGAGATGTCTCCATAGAGGTAAAGCATATTTTTTGGTGACTGGTCTCCATGGAGGATGATGTTTGTAATATTTTGTAAAGAAGTGCTTTGACCAGATAGTTGTTCTATTTTGGCAAATATGTCCAATAATTTTGAGAAGGAGGCAAGAGTTGTGTAGTTTGATATTAATGATACCCCATCCGCCTTGGTCAACAGGAGAGGTGATAGATTTCCAATTGGTGAGGTGGAGGTTGTATCCCTTGTTATGCCAAAGGAATGTTCTCCGAATCTTGTCGATGCGTTTAGCCACAATGGAGGGTAGAGGGATGCATGCCATGAAGTATGTGACCGTAGGGGTGAGAGAGATGTTTAACAGGGTGAGCCTTCCAGCAAGACTGAGGAAGTGTGATTTCCAGTCAAAGAGTTTTCTCTCGAGCCACTCTAGGACAGGGGTCGATGCGGATGTGGGGATACGGTTGGAAGAGACAAGGAGTCCTAGGTAAGTGAAGGGGAAGTGTTCTCTATTGCATCCAAGAAGGGATTGATATTTGAGCATGTTCTCATCAGAGATGTGGATACCAATGATAGTGTACTTTTGTAGGTTTATCTTGAATCTGATGATGAATGAGAAGACTCTGAGTAGACGGATGGTGTTTATAATATTATGGTCCGAGGGAGTAGTGAGGATCATTGTGTCATCGACATATTGAGTAATGTTGAAGTCACAGATAGGCGGTGTGTTGATTAAATTATTCTCAGAGGCTTTGGTCATCATATGTGTGAGTATGGACGTGTAGAGAATGAAGAGGTAGGGTGAGAGGGGGTCACCCTGTCTAAGTCCATTTTTGCTTCCAAAATAACCACATGGAGCACCATTTATGATGGTGGAAAATTTGCATGTTGAGATGCAAGCCTCAATCCAGTTAACCCATTTGTTAGGAAAATTGTTCATCCTGAGGCAATAGATAAGACTATCCCAATTGACATAGTCGAAGGCCTTGGTGAAATCTAGTTTAAGGGCAATGCTAGGGGTGTGGGTGCTATGGCAGGTGTAGGGTTTTGCTAACCGCTATGTAGGCATCTTGGATGGTGTGATTGGGAAGAAATGCACACTGATTTTTGGGGATGATATTATGGAGTGCTGGTTTAAGGTGATTGCTGAGGGCTTTGGCGATGATTTTGTATGTAGAGTTGATAAGGCTGATGGCGCGGTATTGATTGATGGAGGTTGGGAGAATGGTTTTGGGGATGAGGGCGATGTTGGTTTGGTTGAGTGGGCGAATAGAATCGGATGGGTCCTCCTTATTGCACATGTGTTCAAAGATGAGATGGACCTTCTGTTCCATGAGAGGCCATATGGCCCGAATGGCAGCCGCACTGAACCTGTCAGGGCCCGGGGCCTTATCGGCACCAAGAGCGAATGCAACCTGTTTGATCTCATCAGTGGAGAAGGGCACAACCAGGTGATCAAGGTTCATGTGATGAGGAGGAAAGATGTTGTCCCATGTGAACAGATTTGATTGGTGCGGTTGGTGGCCAAACTTCCTCACTTTCTCACCACATACTCCTCTCAAACCCCAAGTCACTACATCACAATAAATGATTCTCTCTCCCTAATATACAAAAATTTTACGGCTGAAACTGAAAGGTCTCATGAGAAAAATACGAAACGTTTTAATTGAGTATTGAGTCATGTTTAATAAAAAACGTGTATTTATCAATCAAGTCATAATCTCGTATCTAATGATCTAATTTACCTATTTATACAACTCCCTATTATTCCTCTCTCACTCAGATTGCATGCTTACATTTAATACCTTTTACACTACTGATAAATAATTTATAAAAAAAATGAATTGCAATGTCACAACCGTCGTTTACTTTTTTGTAACACTTATATTTCTTGAAATTTTCAATTAACTTCAAAATACAGCGGATGTTTTCCACCCTCTTAGAAAACCAAACTCTACGCTTCCCTCACTCTCTCACAACGTACTCCTCCCAAACCCCAAGTCAGTCCATCCACAAATAACGATTCTCTCTCCACAATACACAAAAACCTTATGGTTGAAAGGTTTCATGAGAAAAATATGAAACGTTTTCATGGAATCATGTTTAATAAAAATGCATGTATTTATTTAGTCATAATCTCATATTTAATGATCCAATTTACCTATTTAGAGAGATAGAATTCTGATTTAATATTTACTGACAACTCCCTACCATTCTTCTCTCTCTCACGGACTGCATGCTTGCATTTGATACCTTTCACACTACTCATAAATAATTCATAGAAAAATAATTTGCAATGTCGTTTACTTTTTTGTAACACTTAAATATATCTTGAAATTTTCAATTAACTTCAAAATAACATTACAAAATTTTATATGGGAAGTATTCATGCTTTAACATATTTATTATAATTTTTTACATTTAGTATGCCACATGTATGTGCACGTATGTGTTCGCTAATATAAATTAAATTAAATTGACGGAAAAAACACCAAAGAAAGAAAAAAGACTCACAACATACTGTTAACGGAATTAGTGCTAAAAGGTTAGTGAAAGGAGTTATTTAGATTTTTCATAAATATAGGAAGTTAGTTAAATTTGTTTAAAGAGCAGAGTTTTCTAGATTTCAACAGACGTGAGGATGATTTTAGGAAGAAACTCTAAAATAAAAGGACAGTATGACAAATCGGTGAGGATGACGATAGTGGAAGACATGTGTAAAACAAAGCACCTGGGTTGGTTTGTGTTCTCATACTTAGGTAATTAGGCAAAAAATGAGACCTCAGCCTTACACGTATCTAAGCTTTCTTTTGGCCTTTGGGGGTTTGTCACGGGCACTTCTGCGGGTAATATTTACATATCAGGGGAGAGTTTACCCAACTGCGAATCCCGTTCTCTATGGACCGTATTACTAATTGTGCCTATGGTAATCAGGAGTGTCAAAAAACCAATTTTGGGTATTTTCATATGTGGTCTGACTACAATATGATGATTACAAAGCACTTGAGTTGGAATTGGATTGACGCTCCAATTTCAGCCCATCCCAGAATTAGAAAGTTCGGTTAAATGTGATGCTTTGTTCTAACCGGAACCAGATTGATAACGATTCTATTACGAAACATCAATTTTCTTGGTCCGAGCTATGGAACGTCAATCCAAACATCAATGGTCCTCTTAAAGATGATGTTTATGTTTCTCGGCCGTCAGGATTTCATCAACCACCGTTTTAAACTCAGATTTGGAAACTCCGTGAGGCTCTCAACAATAGGCTTGGCAGAAGAAACTGCGACCCATCATCATCCAAACTAGACCACCACTTCCCACACGGATAATTTGGTATAACCTATCAGTTCTTCGGGCAATGATTCTGATACATAAGAAATACCACAAATAGAGTGGTTTTTACCTACCCGTATCCATACCATCTTTTTTCTTTTCTTTTTTGCATCCATACCATATGATTGGGTGTCAATGACAGATAACTGAACCGTTCCCATGAGTTTAGGGCTGTCAATGGGAGGGTATGGGGAGGGTAAGGTCTTATACTTACCCTTACCCTTACCCTTATCCTTACCCTTACCCACCAAGTCTGGTGGATAAAGGTATGGGTAATTCCCCCTCCACCAATATCCTTATCCTCTCCTTACCCATACCCTCTTACCAACAGGGTAAATGGGGAGGGTAAGGGTTAAGTGGAGAATTTATATGTCATCTTCAAATAATGGTCTAGCTAGTACATTCATTTATTTGAGTGAAATATCAAGATGTTCCATATGGATTTTAAATATCCAAAATGTTTCTAAGTAATATTCAATTGTTGTATTGAATGCATGTACAAATGGTAGTACCCTAACATTGATGTGTGAAAAAATAAATTATTCCTAGTAGATTAAGACTTCTACGTTAAAATGATATTAAAGGACAATATGCCATAAAGAATTATTCTTAGAAATATGCATATCTTATACCCTCTAAAATGTTGTAGCATACAAAAAAAATAAAGCACAAATAAAATAGAAAACACTACCTCATATATGTATTAAATGATACATTAAAGATTAAATATTGTTATTATATACATGTTTGCCTTACACCACAAATAATTTAATGGAACATAGACTACATATATACATGTGTCTTGCACCTCCAAAACTGTGTTGCATACACAACCAAGTTAACTATATAAGAAGTAGAAAAGAATATCATGTATTATTTAAAATGATGACCCAATAAAATTAAACAGTACATAGATTCAAACAACATATGACCATACATTCAATATATTATACATAAATATTGGTGGGTGGTGGGTTAGAGGATATGGGTAATGGCTTACCTTTACCCTTATCCACTAAGATAGCATGTTAGAGGGTAGCGGGCAGACGAGTAAAGGATAAGAAAATCCTTTACTCTTACCCTTCCCCTACATGGTATGAGTAAAGGGTAAACGGGTTTACCCTTACTCATTGACAACCTACCTGAGTTGCGCTCTTGAACTTTTGACTGGCGAACAGAACCCACCTGCGGCTGGTAGGGGAAGTTGTTGAACCACAATACCGTAGACATCCACTTCTATCCCTATTCAGAACAGGAAATCAGGAGAGGACGGGTGCAAAATTGCAACGACCGCCGCCAATCATCCCTCCCCCGTCGCTCCCGGTTGGGAGAAGTTCGCCGTACTGCCGTTTGGACAAAGCGCAAGGAGGGCAGACGAGGCAGAAGCGCGGAAGGGGAAAACTGAGGACGACACCGAATATACTATTTTTCTTATTGCCGTACATCCACCAAGATGGAGGAGAGCAGAGCGGCTATGTTGGACATACATGTGCCTCTAGATGTTGTGTCTAAGATATTGTGTTTTCTTCCTGTAAAAACGCTACTACGGCTCCGATGCATCTCGAAATAATGGTGCACGCTGATCGGGAGCCCCAGTTTTGTGAAATCTCACGCACAGTGCCAACGGGATCTGTTGTTCCAAAACCAGCCGACCAGCCAACTCTTCCACAAAAGCTGCAAAACCCTCTTTTTCCAAACCTTGTTCTCCCACAAATCCTATTTTGCACCTCCACCTGGGACCTGGAAGACCGTTTCCCTTCCCTCTACTTCGAAATATTCTCCTATGAACGCACAGGAAAACTCTCTTTGGATTTGTCAAAAATCTTTGGAATTCAATTCTGTGAGGGTTAGCTTGCTTTGGTTTTGATGCATTTCATGTAATATTTGACGCCTCTGTTCCCATAAACTGGACGACTATGGAAAGACGTAGGGTGCCACGTCTCGGATCTGTGCAGTTGGGTGCCACGACTCGCTATCTTGTGGAACCCTGCTACTGGAAAAACTAGGCATGTTCTTCTCCCTCCTATCAACAAGCCGAGCGACATATAGCATGCGACTTTTAACTATGGCTTCGGGTATGTCTACGACGCCGACGACTATAAGATTTTATGAAGTCTGTGCCTTATGGGGACGATGATCCTCCCCTCTTTCTAAAGGTGTATGAAGATGTGTAACTCTATGTGCAAGTCGATTTTGAGCGTCGGTTTCTGCAACCGACGTTAAATAAAAAGTGATACCCATGTCTGATCGGTCTCCACATATAAATATCGATTTGTGCTTTTAGTCGACGTTGTAGGGTAGACGTCGGATTTTGGGATACAACCTACACCTCTAAATATGACGTTATAAGCCATTTCTGTAGTAGTGTTATGTGGTAAATTACGTGCCCTTTCTTCACAATGCAAAGTACTACAAAATTTTTACTCGTTGCCCTTTGAAGGATCACCACATTTTTTTGAAGCTAAGTAGACAAATTTCATAAGGGAGGAGCCATACCTCATCTACATGAGGAGGAAGATAAACTAAAACCACACAAAGATCAAGGGCAAATACCAACCACCATGAAAACTCATTATGAAATATGATAAGAACAATGATGTATAAATCCCTCTTTTCCTTCGCTGGCTAACACAACTTTATATGTGGAATACTTTCAACCTTTTCCTTCGCTGGCTAACACAACTTTATATGTGGAATACTTTCAACCTGATTATGTATTTGTGTAAGAGTAGTTGTACCAAATCGGTATTCTAAAATGATATCATTCATGCACTTGCTGCCATACAACTATATAAAAAATTGACCGAGAAAGAAAAATCTACTAAGAGAAGAGAGAGAAACGGCGATTAATTACGAGTCAGACAAAAACAAGATAGCAACCTAGTCTAAATAGAAAACAAGTAAAAGAAAAAGGGGGTAAGAAACTCTTTGAAGTCGGGCTCAACAATTGGGAGGAAGTACACATGCCACCAAGCAAGTTTGGTCTACCTCTTCCAAGACGCCCAAGATCCAAACCCATGGGTCTAAATAGGCGCCTCCACCGTTGACCCCAGAAAACCAAAAGAGAAACGACCGCACCTCCTGAAAAGGAGACCCGTCGATGACGGGCCAGAAGAGGCCGAGAGGGAGCTGAGTGTAAAAAGGAACCCTAAAGGCACTAAGGTGAGAGAGAGAGAGGGGAACGGTTTAGATGCATTTTCACCACCATTATTAGGATTGCTGATTTTACTTTTAAGTTCTACTTACTAGTTTTCGACTGGGCCGACCTTCCTCGGTCGACATGCCTCGTGGCTGCTATAATTTTATTTAATTGCGTGGTTTAGGCAGGTTGAAATACATTTTTTTTTGAGAGCAAATGGATCGATTCATTACTTGTTAGCCATACGACATCTACAATTGGGGAGAAAGATACAAACAGAACATACAAACGTCACGTTCAGTAACCCAAGGGCACTACAACTCATATTGGAACGAGAGAGAGACATTTCTGCATTGATTCTTCTTCCTTGAGGCTGTCTTAAGCAGCTTTTCCTGAAGAATTCCTTCAACTTGAGCGTTAAATAGTGGTAGGGGGATGGAACAAGACGATATTCTGCTCGTATATCAACTCAAACGAAGCCATACAACTGAGTAATAAGATCAATCCAGAGCGAGATTTAGCCGTAACCAAGGTTGAATTACCGGAGAAAAATCCAGAAAAACCACCGCCTTCATATAGGAAGGAGAAACAATCCTTATTCAAAGGAACAAGCAACGCTGATATACGGCGGAACAAGGCAGATAGCCTGCCAGAAACTAGCACCCAAGCGAAAAACCTGTAAGGCAGAAACAAAGGAGGGAAACCCACCTCCTCCGGAACCCCAACGAGGACACCCCCACCGCCTCCTTCGGAACCCCAGCGAGGACACCCCCACCAGCCACCCGCCTCAGCCTCAAGGCAGATCTGAGCAAGAATCTTCCAGGAGAAGAGCGCCACCACCTCCTGCAAGCAACACGCCGAAGAGAAGACCCGATCCCAATCAGATCGCACGGCCGCCACCCAGGGGGGAGAGATGAGGAGCTCGGAGAGGCACCTGCAAAAGGAGACCGGAAAGAGAGGCAAGTCGAGGAGGAGGCCCGGGGGGAGAAAGTGACGGCCCAACAGGACGCCTGACCCCCTCCCCTAGGCTTGAGAGCCGCACGCGGGGGGAGCCCTAGATCTCCATCGTGGTTGCCAGAGTCCTAGACAACAGGGAGCCGCCATTATCTAATTTGAAATACATTATTTCATTACATATAAACAAAGAAAAAACAGCCGGTAGCACTCTTTCTAAGAAGCTGTGATGATCGTTTTGATTAACATCAAAATGATAAGGCCGTCTTTTTTATAACCAAAACCAGATAATACCGGAGCTAAATCTAACGGGTTATGCGGTTCGCTTGCTGTTTTCAATAAAGGTTATTCGTTAGCACCAAGAGATTAAGTTACAATTGGCTTGTTCTGTTGCATTACATCGAGTGCCTTCAGTGCACCCTTAACCGCGAATTGGTTAAAAACCAAATGACACGCCTACCCTCAGGTGAGGAACTCACACCGGATGAGCGTATATAAAGAGCATGGTTATATAAACAAGCTCTTACAAGAGGACTGTCCCAGTAATACAATATGGTAGCGAAATCTACCAAACGTACCATCTTCACGTACCCCATCCAGTGGCAGATTAGAAATTTACCACAGGAGGCTGAATTACTATGAGTAGTGATGATGAGGAAAATAATACTTATTTAGAAAAAATGAAGAAAAATACACCTAATAAGTATCTCATTATCTCCAACATATAAAATAAACTATTTGTAAAAAAAATCTAACATAAATGAAATGATAAATTCACTATTCAAAATAATGAATTTATTTAAATGTCTAAAGTCATAACTAACACATTATTTGAGATATCTTTTCGATTAAACAACTTGAAGATCAACAATATAATCATAATTCCTGATCACTTGATCTGTACAATGTGCATACAATTGACAATGCATAAGAAAAATAATAGTTATATTAAAAATGGGAACAAAATCATCTTTTAAGTAGAGAACAAGCATTAAAATATAATATGACATCATTTAGTGGATGGTGTCATACTGGAAGAACTAAAAAATTACAGCAGTCAAATCTTATACTATAAAAGATATAAGTATAATGTACTTGATATATTATAAGATCTTGACACAATGATCAGTTGAAAGAAACTTCAGAGAAAAAAAAGAAGGAAAATATTTAATGTGGTTGTATGAACAACATATGATGGAGAAGCACATTGAGAAATAAAAATTGAAGAGAATGAAGAGGAAAGATCCATGCGTATTTTTTATTTAAAAGTTAAAGAAGAGAGGATATGAAAGAAATAATATATATTTTTATTAACTTTCATTTTACATGTCATCCTTATTTTTCTCTCTCCATTTGATTAAAATCATATATACTAGATGGATTTTCTCACATTTTCTTCTCCTTCTTACTCCACATTTTATATATTTTTCTCTACTTTTTTTTACCTTATGCCAATTCAATCGTCTTATTTTCTTTTATAGATAGAAATATTGTCATTATCTTCTCAAGTTCTTATAAATTTGTAATAATTATTACTTGACTTAAAACTTATAATATATATATATTATATAACTAAAAAAGTTTGTGAAATACCATGTAATAGTAAATATTATTTGGATCTATTTCTATATAGTAATATATATCTTTTCTTATTTGAGAGTGATTGACTAATAAAAGTTTGAAAGAAAAATATATAAATAAAAGGTGATAGTTGTGCATGTATGTTATCATTTTTTCCAATTGTGTATAACTATAATTGAGTGAACTTACTCAATTTATATCTAATAATATATGTTAATTAATAAGTCAACTATATGACATCAAATTTTAGTTAATAGGTCAACATGATGCATGATATATTTTTATAAATTTTATTTTATATAATTATTTTCATCTTTTATGTGTACATACCCATAGTCTTATAGAGATTGACATTCAAATAGGGGAGACAATTTGTGTAACTCTTAACACAATTAATATGAAACTATTAAAAAAAGATAGAAATAAAATATATGATTTCTTAAGCTCATAATTGATGACATGTATATTAGGACGATAAATTTTATAATTTGTGAGTATATAAGACACATAATCCACAAATATATTAAGTTTAACCATTAAGAAGTTCATAT
This sequence comes from Alisma plantago-aquatica, assembly GCA_963693085.1. Lineage (NCBI taxonomy): Eukaryota > Viridiplantae > Streptophyta > Magnoliopsida > Alismatales > Alismataceae > Alisma > Alisma plantago-aquatica. The sequence goes on from OY856413.1 coordinate 754,484,070, forward strand.
GATATGATTGACTGAAATCATAAGATTAAAAGTCACATTTTGTATGATGTAATAATTTTTTTTCACAAAATACAAATATGTACATGGTATCATAATAACAATAAAAATATTTATTGGAGGGGAGGCTTCAGCCCCGACAGCCCCCCTGGCTACGCCCCTGACCCCATCAGATATAAATCCATGGTTGGGGATGGGGACTCGTTCTCGGTGGACATCTCCATAGACATAGATACCATGCCACAAACTATCAGGGACATGGAAGAGGAGAGAGAGCCAAGAAGCATTCTGAGTTGCTGTTTAAAGAAGCTGACACACCACGTGACGAGATGCTAAAGCATGATTACTCCGTGATAGACGGGCCCGTCACCGACTACACTCTGGCTTGCCGCATGCAGGTCCGCCTTGCTGGGGTAGATGCCCCAAAACAGGATTAGCCCTTCGGAAGGGAGGCAATGGTGGCTCTCCGACAGTTGATCATGCGTCAGCCGCTACAACTGAAGACCTATCACAAGGACTGCTACAAAAGAACTGTGGCTGACGTGTTCCTGCAAGATGGAGGCTTTATCCAAGAAAAAGAAAAATTCTGCGCATAACCGACCATCCACCTGGGCCCCTACCCGGACCTCGGGACTATCCACCCGCTGCGCCCCACTACCTATTGCGCTAGCTGTCAGCAACAATTAAAACAATAAAGGATGAGGGAAGTAGAAGAGAGAGAAAATGTTTTTATCCCTAACTTTTAATCCGGAGCGTATTTTTCGATGAAATAAATTGTATTAGAATCCTTGTAGAAAATACTTTCTAACGAGACTAGTGTTGACATATTTTGAAATAATGATAATATGTGAGAAATATAGTACCATATATTAGGATACCATGCACATGTTCTGGGTATAGACGTACAATACTCGTGAGTACTGTACTTTTGAAAGAAGGAGGATCAACAATACTCGTGAGTACTGTACTTATAGATCCATAAGTACTGTATCCACTTGTTAACACTCAAGCATAAGTACAATACCTACCAAATTACAAAACCAAGTATAATCATATAATTGATGTAGAAGTATAAGTACAATACCTACGGAATCACATAACAACATTAGTCATCTGGACAATTTCTTTTACAAAATGCAGACATAAGTTGAGTACACACTTGTTAATGATCTCAAAAGTACAATGTATATCAGATCAAGAATCACCTATAAAATGCAACCATAAGTATTGTACCCACTTGTTAATTTAAACTCAGTTACTGACGAATAAGTACAATACCTAATAAATTATAAATCAAGAATAATTATATAACTGGTCTAGAAGCATAAGTATAGTACCTACGAATTGCCATAGCAACATTAGTCATCTGGACAATTTTTTTTTTACAAAATACAGACTTAAGTTGAGTACCCACTTGTTAATTTCAACTCATTTACTCAAACATAAGTACAATACCTAACAAATTATAAAATCAAGTATAATTGTATAACTAGTTTAGAAGTAATTTATCTTAATATATACAATATTCTGTTTTGGGGTACAATACATGTGTCATGAGGTACGGTACGTCAGCAAGTAAACTTCAATGTGAATAATATACGTAATAATATACGTAATGTATCCTAAAATACAGAAATACTAGTATTTTTTTTGTACGATACCCTTATTTTGAAGTTTTGTACTTTTGATACTTCTCTCATCTATTTTTTATACTTCTCTCATAATGAATTTTTCTCCAAAATATATTAATATTGGTCTTGTTAGAAAATATTTTTTTGATGAATCTACCGCTTTTTATTTTATTCAAAAATACATTGTAGATCAAAAGTTATGTATAAAATATATTTTTCTCTTTTCGTTTCTGATTTTTCTACTTTCTCTGCCACATCAGCAATCAACTAGAGGGTGAGGACGGATGCCTGTAGCATTGCTCAAGAAAAACTAGCAAGGCAAAGTTGGGCTTGGATTTATCGTGTCTAAAAGGTCTTAATGGATGCCGAGTTGGCGGCTTGACAAGCCCGTTTAGGGTTATGGAGCTTGGATAGTTCAAAAAAGCCATGGGAGTGGAGGGAAACACTGTAGATAGTAATTACAGAATGCAGTTGGACGTCATCCGGCGGACGGCTGCTTGGGGGAGTTCTGCCCCTTTACTCCCTTCGACGTCGAGGAAGATGACGCGGATGCCGGAATCAGGGCTGTTCGTCTGGTGGCTCAATTTCACCACCGTTCACTTCCCCCTGATATCAAAACTAGCCAGTTTCATGTTCTTGCGCACCTTCCGCCTCCGCTCCAGTGAGTATTGTGTGGTATTTTTTCTAATTTCCCGCTTTTCCATTTAACCCCTTTCCTCATCGACGATCGTGGTGTATCCATAGCTGCCCGGAACCCTATCCGGAGGCCAGTATGGAGTTCCTCCGCTACAACGGTATCCAACTCGTCCAGTTGGGGATCGACGGACACCACAACACCATGGTAGTTCAATGCTGTGCGTACATCTCAGTTCTTTGATGTTCTTTGATCTTGCTTACGAACGCGTCTTTTCTATACAAAAATCCACAATTGGCGTCAAGGGGCCGCTCGATCCGAACCCGCTCAGGCCGCCACCAACTCGTCCTCTGTCTTCACAGTGACCTACACCATCTACGCGGCGCCGTCACCGGCGAGGGAGCTCCAGGAGTCCTCCGACACCGACAGACACCCGAAACGCTCTGCCCGAGCCCGGTCACGCCAAGCATCGAGCGCCCAGCGGGTTCCAGGATGGGGAATGGCGCAAGGCTGCGACGCTCGCCATTGGGCTTGACAGGTGGACCACCCTACTGTCGAGGGTTTGACCAGGACGCCGTCGGGGGTGGACCACCATCGAGAACGCCTGGCGCTGCAACAGCAGCAACACGAAAAGAGCAACAGCGGGTACCACATTTTAGTTAGGCGGCCAAGCAAACACGTCGGGGAAGATGGGCGTGAGGTTGTTCCATGCCGTAGATTACGCCGTCATCGGGCCTGATCACGGCGAGACTGGGGAGTCGATTCCCTCAAGATTTTTTTTTTTCGAAAACAATTTTTTTGGTGAATAGCCATTCATTTTCTCAACCACTCACTGTGCAAGATAAACAAAGGCTGTTTCTGAACATTTTTTATTTCCACTTAAATTGCACAAATTTTTTTATCAGATTAGACTCTTTTCTTGGATTTGCATGGGCCGAAGTCCACCCCCTCTCCAAACAGGTGCCAGAGTCCGGATGACCCAAGAGGTTGGTAAATACAGCTGACCCGAGCGGAATCGAACCAGCGACCCTTCATGAGGGGCGCACTGGCTTGACCGCCCGGGCTACGCTGGCCGGGTTATCAGATTAGATTCGATGGTGAATATAGGCTGCACAAAATATTAAGACTAGATAATGTTTCAACCTATGGCTATACATCCAAAATTGGCATGTGAAGATCTTTTTAATTTTTCTAAAAGGAATATAACAAAGAACACGTGTGCAAGATGTAAAAAGAAAGTTCGAACTAAACAATTGTAAGAAATTGATCATCTTAAGCGAAAATTAGAACAAAAACAAGGCAAAACAACAACTTACCGCACTACCACCCTAAAATCTAGAACAAAAGTAGATAGTTTCAACCTACAAGGAAAGTTAGAAAAAAATCTACATCCGATACAATGTGAATGAGTGCCATGCCAAGAACTTGCAAAATTTTTGGAAAATTAAGAAAAAAACATACAACGTGTATGAAGATTTAACTAGAAAGCTTGAACTAAACATGCTGTAATACTTAGTTAAGCAGTTGATCATCTCAAGCAAAATTGCAAACGAAAAAACAAAGCAAAATAACAACTCACTGTCCTACCACCTCAAAAATTTAGAACAACGGTGGATAGTTTCCACCCATAAGGAAAGTTGGCAAAAAATCTACATCCAATACAATGGGAATGAGTGGCATGTCAAGAAATTTTAAACTTTTTTGAAAAAATACTAAAAATCAAAGAACAAGTGTGCAAGATCTGAAAACGAAGTTTGGACTAAACAATTGTAGGACTTAGCTTAGAAGTCGATCATCTCAAACAAAATTTAGAACAAAAGAAATAAAGCAAAACAACGGCTTACTGTCCTGCCACCCCAAAAATTTAGAAAAAAAGGTAGATAGTTTCTACCTATAAGTGAAGTTGGCAAAAAGCTACATCCAATACAATGTGAATGAGTGACATGTCAACAAATTATAAAGTTTTTTTAAAAAAATACAAAAAAATATCGAAGTGTGCAAGATATAAAAAAAGTTTTAACTAAACAACTATATGACTTAGTTAAGGAGTCGATAATCTCATGTAAATTTTTTTAACAAAGGAACAAAGTAAAATAATACCGTCCTACCGCTCCAAAAATTTAGAACATAAGTGGATAGTTTCCATCTATAAAGGAAGTTGGCAAAAATCTATATCCAATACAATATGAATGAGTGGCATGTTAAGAACTTTCAAAATTTTGTAAAATTGTGAAAATAATAAACATCAAGTGTGCAAGATGTTAAAAAATGTTTGAACCAAATAACTATAGGAGCACAACATGGTAAAATGACAGAAAGAGAAGACGACACAACATAGCGAACGAGAGAGAATATGCGAGAATCTCTGGAAATACTGTTCTTCTTCCTACTAGAATAAATAACAATGAGTTGTCCCTCCCATTGGTATCACCAACTTGCTCTCCCGTGATTGTTCTCCCTTGCTAAAAATGTTGTTCTTATGGAATTTTATTACAAAATAAAATGGAAATCCGACCCATTTTATGATTCCTTGTTCCACGGTCATTATCCTATGAAAATTAGAATATTTAGTCACTATTATGGAACTGTAATGATGATTTTATGAAAGCCTAGTACTAAAGGTCGCTCATTCATGATAGGTTTTGAGCACATGAACGTCTATTTATTAGAAGTCCCATAACCTTAACATATATTGGACTTTTATGATGAAATTTTGGGTGCAGTCTTGCTTATGAATCGTTTATTTCTCTATAAAGTTGCTCTCTAAAAAGTTTCAAATGTTGATGATACTCCTACATGAATTATTACTATTTTGGGTGTAGGTTCCCTAATAGGATTTTACATATCCAATATCATGGCTTGATTCTCTTAATGACTAAGGATGAATACCTATATCTGGATGGAGTGTATGAAATGGTTTTATACATTGAATATGTTTTTAGGTTGCAAACCCCAATTATTTTGTAAGAACCTTTTAGGTGTTTATATGTCACTTGGTTGATGTAGTAAAAAACATTTACCTGACTTAAGTATTCAAGTGTATCCTTAAACATGTAGTGCCCCGTGACCATAGAATTTCCCAATGTCAGAACTTATAATATAATGAAATGAGTAATACAAAAGGAGCTTGAAATCATATACTATTGAGTATATGCGGGTGTATGGGGGGTATCTCTATCATCTTGATTCCAAAATTTTGGAGAGTGGTTGAGTTTGTGTCTTAGATGTTGATGTGATTGAGACAAACTATGGTTGTAACTAGGATTTGAGGGTTCATGCCCTGGTTTATGGTATCGTGAGCCGTGTACCCAGGACACACCTAGTTCTATTAGTAGTTTGGAGGATGTCCCACTATAGTTGTGACTCATAATAACCGAGGGGAAGAGATCTTTAGGATCTGGATCATCCTAGATCTTATACGGGGCTGATTGCAAATTTGCAGTGGTGAACTAGTAATTTGAGTGGTATGCGCCTCAAACTATACATGTCTTAATAAAATATACAATTCAGCTATGTAGTATAATTGTTAGGGTTCTCTGGAGAATCACATTGGATGATAATCATTTCTTTGATTTCCTAACTAACATTTATATGTGACTCTCATCCCGACAAATGAGAATAATTGTGCTTCAAACTTTTTACATAAGCTACATAGTCTTTCAACTCTATAATACTATCTTCCTTAGCTGAATCAGAGTAAATAGTCTTCTTGTGAGAAGTAAATGGTATTAAAGGTTATATCATATCGCTAGAAGATGGGTCTCACCAAATGAGTTTCCATGTTGTTAAAAATTGTTATTGTCGTTCATGCAACATCGACAGGTACAATGTAATTAACAGTCCAGGCAGATCCAAAATAAGAATCGAAGAACAAACAAAGCAGGAGAACAAAAACAAGAGTTAGATTCACAAACCAGATTGTTCGTTGAGAAACGAACGTGTTACTTAAAGAAATCAGTGCCCGAAAATCCTCGCGGATAGACACCGTTCTCCCAGTCATGATCCAACACGAACCTAGAACTTGCACGTCTCGCTCGTGCTCGATGTAGTCGCGTTGCACTGCTACCAGTGCAGCACAACAACTGCAAGAACCACCACCTCATAGCTGCTTCTCGACGACAGGAAGGAGGAGTCGCGCTTCGCACAGGAGGACAACTCCACAAAGCGACTCCGGGGATGACAACTATTGCACTCTGGATTAGGGCTCTCAAAACACACGGCGACAGAAGATTGTTTTCATTGTATTTAACCCTAATGACCAGATGCATATATATAGCCACACACGTCCCTAATCCTATTCCCAGTAAGATGCAAACACTCGGTTGCTCTTGTACACAATACAGAATAATCTGTAAAAGAGAAACACTTTCTAATTAGGATTAAGAAATCCGAATAAGAAAGCAACAATTAATTACACGAGTAATTAATTACTTAGTCATATTCTATTGCAAAAAGAAGACGGAAGACGAAAGACATTCTCCACAATCCACAATCCACAATCCACAAGCCACAAGCCCCAACCCCAGCCCGACCAGGCCAGGCGAGGCGAGGCGTGGCATGGCGCGCACGTGTGTGTGTTGTGATGTGGCAATCCCACCCACCAAGGAGGTGAGCATACCTCCCTCCTAGGACTCCTTTAGACACTAGTGCCCCATGTGATCCTACATATGAGGACCACAAAAGTTCTAGGAGTGAGCAATATGGGATAAAACTTCTTTGCCATTTGTACTAGAAACAACACAACATTCTCACATGTACTTGCTGCACTACATTGGGCTTAACCCATGCTAAATAAATGATTTGTTACAGTAACGACACTACAGTAATTATGTGACGCTATAGTAACTACCTGTAACAGTAATCATCATTTATCTAACAATCCCCCACAAAGTCCAATGTGTAGTGTGCTCTACCATTCAGTCCTCCATACTGTGCTTTCAGCAGATACCTTTCGGTTTAAATCTACCTGAGTTATCCATCTGTGACCCCCGTAGGAACTAGGTGAACAAAAGTCTTGAACCTGAACCTTGGGTACAAGAGTATAGGTTGGTAACAACACAATAAAGACATGGTAGTAAAGAAAACAATGCATTAAGGCCATGCATACAAAATTTTATATCATGATTGATAACAGAGAACAACCCAATTCTCCTATTGCGGCCTATACAACATCAATCACTTAGTTGGAGTCTCCAAGGATGTACTACTCACATCCTGTCATAAGACTTGACACCATTAAGAGACTACTCTCTTACTAACTTGCAGTCATGACACTAACAAGTTTCCAGGGAATAGACACACAGATGTAAGAAGCATGAAACAAGAATACATAGTGTCATCCGATTTACCCGACAACTTGTTATTACCACATTGAACCCAATTTGTGGGATCTCCACTCTTTTGGGTTGGGTTGCTACTGCCTGCAAATCTATAGGGGTTTCAGTCCCATTCCCAACCTGGATTTTTCCACTAAAGCCAAGGTAAGACCTTTAGTGAAAGGATCAGCTGTATCGTCTTTGGTACTGACGTAGTCCACAGCCATGACCCCATTAGACATTAATTCCCTTACAGATTTCAATCTGACTTGGATGTGTCTACGCTGTTTTTGATTATACTTGGAACTCTTTATCTTAGCAATAGTTGTAGTGCTGTCACAGTGAACTGAAATTACAGGAAGCGACTTCATTACCATAGGTAAACTGGACATAAGTCCATGTAGCCATTCAGCTTCCAATCCAGTTTCATCTAAAGCACACAACTCTGCTTCGAAGGTGGACCGAGACAATATGGTCTGTTTCTTAGACCTCCAGGAAACATCTCCTCCTCCCAATAGGAATACATATCCTGAGACACCATTACTCCCAGAATTCACGACAATCCAGCTTGCATCACTATATCCTTCGACTACGGAAGGATGTTTACCATAATGCAGCCCAAGGGAACGTGTTCCCTTGATATACCTCAGAACTCTGTCAAGAGCTTCCCAATGGGTCTTGTCGGGACAACTGGTGTATCTACTTAACTTGTTCACAGAAAACGCAATGTCTGGATGTGTACAGTTCATAAGATACATCAAACTTCCGATATTTTGAGAGTATCATAATTGAGACACTGGAACCCCAGTCTCATTCTTGAACAAGGGCTTGGATGAATCATATGGAGTCTTAACAGGTTTACGTGATGTGTACTCAAACCTCTCCAGTATCTTATCAACATAGTGAGACTGAGAGAGAGTTATACCATCAGTAGACCTTATGATTTTAAGCCCTAAAATCACATAAGCGACACCCATATCTTTCATCTCAAACATGCTACACAAGAATGACTTTGTCTCTTTTACTACTTTCATATCGGAACCAAAAAGCAGGATATCATCAACGTATAAGCATAACAAAATGAATCCATTATTGACAATCTTGCAGTAGAGACACTTATCAAATTCATTAGAAATAAAGCCAAACGATGATATCACAGAATGAAACTTCTCATGCCATTGCTTAGGGGCTTGTTTCAAGCCATATAATGACTTAACAAGTTTACACACTTTGGACTCATTCCCATGACCCACAAATCCCTCAGGTTGTTCCATATATATCTCTTCTTGAAGATCACTGTGTAAGAACGCGGTCTTCATATCCATCTGATGGATATAGAGATTATAAATGGAAGCCAATGCTAGAAGCACTCGGATTGTGGTCATACGAGAAACAGGTGAATAGGTATCAAAATAATCTATTCCTTCCCTTTGTGTGTAACCCTTAGCAACTAACCTAGCCTTATACTTATTGATTGTCCCGTCTGCATTAAGTTTCTTCTTACAAATCCATTTGCAACCAACTACAGAACATCCAGGAGGCAAATCCACCAATTCCCAAGTTCCATTCGAGAGAATTGATTGGATTTCATCATTAACGACTTATTTCCAAAACTTAGCTTCTGGAGATTCCATAGCTTGTTTGAAAGTAACATGATCATCCTCAACATTGTAAGTGAGAAACTCACTTCCAAAGTCCTTGGATGTCCTAGGCCGTTTACTTTTCCTTGGTTCAACTATTTCTTCATAATCATCCGATTCAGAAATAGCTTGTTCTGAGTCACCCCCCACATTTTTCATCCTTTCCACGTGCTCGGGAATGGAACCTGTGGTGAATGAATCTTCTTGAGATACTTCATTGGGCATACCAGTTTTCATAGGAAAAACATCCTCAAAGAATGTAGCATCACATAATTCCACAATTGTATTGACCTCAATGCCAGAGATATCTGATTTTACAATCAGGGATCTGTAAGCATAGCTTGTCTCTACATAACCCAAGAATATGACATCAACCATTTTTGGTCCTAATTTCTTCCTTTTATGTTCAGGGACAAGTACCTTTGCAAGGCACCCCCACACTCAAAGATATTTAAGACTCTGTTTCCTTCCTCTCCACAACTCAAACAGACTACTCTCTGAATGTTTATGGGGAACTCTATTCAGAATATGGCAAGCCGTATTCAAAGCTTCCCCCCACATAAAGTTGGGTAATCCAGATGTTTGGAGTAAGGTATTTACCATATCTATTAAGGTTCGGTTTTTACGTTCAACTATCCCATTTGATTGTGGTGAATAAGGAGCAGTTACCTCATGAACTATACCATGCAATTGGAAAAATTCCAAAAACAAGTTCGAGGTATACTCTCCTCCCCTATCAGACCTTAATCGCTTAAGTACTTTACCGGTTTGAGTTTCGGCTTCTTTCTTATAAATTTGAAATTTATCTAATGCCTCATCTTTACTTCTAAGTAAAAAGACATAACAGTATCTACTCGCATCGTCAATAAAAGTTATAAAATAATGCTTTTGATCCCTCGTAGCAACACCATTAAATTCACAGATATCTGTATGAACTAAATCCAAAATTTCCGAATTCCTATTCACAGAATGAAAAGGCTTCCTAGGCAATTTAGCTTGTACACAAATTTCACATTTATTGTTGCTAATTTCAGATTTATGGATCAAATTTAGATTCATCATACGCTTCATTGAGGCAACATTAACATGTCCCAAACATGAATGCCATACATCGAATGAAACAAGATTCATGCAAACAGAACTATAATCATTCAAATTTAAAACAGAATTTGAAATAGGTTCAACATGAATCTTAAATAAGTTCTCCACATCACATAAGTACCCCTTACCAAAAAACAAAGAATCACGAAGGCGTGTAATAATAGCCTTATTACATTTACGGTCTACTCTATAACCTTCTCTAACTAATATGACACCACTAAGGATATTGCGTCGAATGGTTGGAACATGTCTGACCCTGTTAAGAGTCCAAACCTTCCCCGAAGGGAACTTCAAGTCCACCCGTCCTTCGCCTTTGACTTCTGTAGAGATGGAATCGCCCAAAGTCACAGACCGACCTCGAGAGGCATAATAAGACACAAATAGGGATTTATCAACACACACATGTACATTAGCCCCAGTGTCAATTATCCAATAAAGTGGTTCAAAAATAGAAAGAATTTCAGGTTTAATAGACACATACCCATCATTGAGGTTCAAGGATGTAGTCATCATGTTGACCACAGCCTCATCATTTGCAGATGTGGTAGCTTTCTTTGCCTTCTTAGTAGGACAATCCTTGTTCCAATGGCCAACCTGTCCACAAGTCCAACAAGGTCTGTTCTTCGATTTCTTTTGGATCTTTGCCTTGGGTTTATGTGTATTCTTAGATTTCTTATCTTTGGCGTTTTTCGTAGAAGTAAGATTAACAGTTGGATTTGCATCAGTACGCACCTTGACCCCTTTCTCCTTTAAGTGTTCTTCTTGTATATTAATATCCATCATTAGTTCATCCATGGTGCGTGTCCCTTTGCGATGCTTCAGAGACATACCAAACGATTCCCATGACTTAGGAAATTTTTCTATGATAGACATAACAACAAATTTCTCAGGCAACACCATCTTGGCATCTGAGAGTTCATGAACTAGGAGTTGTAGATCATGTGTTTGATCAGAAACTGACTTACCCTCAACCATCTAAAACTTAAGAAATTTAGACACGCAATATTTTTCAACACCTTGATTTTCAGTGCTAAAATTCTTAATTAACAATTCCCATAAAACCTTAGACGTAGTGACTGGCGGCTTTGAGTAAGAATCATACAATTTGTTATTTAAACCAAACAGAATCAAACCGCGTCATGTTTTATCACCCATCTTCCAATTAGCAATAATATTTGCATTATCATAAATTGTTTCATCAGATACAGGTTCAGTTTCAACTAAATACTTATCATAACCCGCAATATTCAGCCAAATTTCCATACGACTCTGCCAACGGGCAAAGTTCGTACCAGTAAACTTTTTAGGCATATTGGTTGTATCAATTTTACATCCCGAACCACCGTGACCGGACATTGTTAATTAACGACAGAAATTGATTTCTTTAAGATTGTTGTTAAAAATTGTTATTGTCGTTCATGCAACAGCGACAGGTGCAATGTAATTAACAGTCCAGGCAGATCCAAAATAAGAATCGAAGAACAAACAAAGCAGGAGAACAAAAACAAGAGTTAGATTCGCAAACCAGATCGTTCGTTGAGAAATGAACATGTTACTTAAAGAAATCAGTGCCCGACAATCCTCGCGGATAGGCACCGTTCTCCCAGTCGTGATCCGGCACGAATCTAGAATTTGCACGTCTCGCTCGCGCTCGATGTAGTCGCGTTGCACTACTACCAGTGCAGCACAACAACCGCAGGACAGGAACCACCGCCTGACAGCTGCGTATCGACGACAGGAAGGAGGAGTCGCGCTTCGCACAGGAGGACAACTCCACAAAGCGACTCCGGGGACGACAACTATTGCACTCTGGATTAGGGCTCTCAAAACACACGACGGCAGAAGATTGTTTTCGGTATATTTAACCCTAATGACCGGATGCGTATATATAGCCACGCACGTCCCTAATCCTATTTCCAGTAAGACGCAAATACTCATTGCTCTTGTACACAATACAGAATAATCCGCAAAAGAGAAACACTTTCTAATTAGGATTAAGAAATCCGAATAAGAAAGCAACAATTAATTACACGAGTAATTAATTACTTAGTCGTATTCTAGTGCAAAAAGAAGACGGAAGGCATTCTCCACAAGCCACAAGCCACCACAAGCCACAAGCCTGAGCCCGACCCGGCCTGGCGAGGCGTGGCGTGGCGCGCGTGCGTGCGTGGGTTTTGACGTGGCAATCCCACCCACCAAGGAGGTGACCATACCTCCCTCCTAGGACTCCTTTGGACACTAGTGCCCCATATGATCCTACATATGAGGACAACAAAAGTTCTAGGAGTGAGCAATATGAGATAAAACTTCTTTGCCATTTGCACTAGAAACAACACAACATTCTCACATGTACTTGCTGCACTACATTGAGCTTAACCCATGCTAAATAAATGATTTGTTACAGTAATGACGCTACAGTAATTACGTGCTACAGTAATTACATGACGCTGCAGTAACTACCTGTAACAGTAATAATCATTTATCTAACATTCCACACCCTTTTTAGGTGATCGATAGTGCGATCAGAACCTTAGTAGCAAGGAGGTGTAGTTTAAAGACTTGTAGAAGCTGAGAGATATTGGTATGTATGGCTAGAGATCCAATTATATGATGATTGTAAGGGCATATTACATAAATGATTTGATTAATAATAACGAAAGCAAACTTTTAATTCATTACATTTGACTCAGTTATGAGATAACGAGGAAACATAATGAATGCCTAATACATTCACATCCAAGATGGCCAAGTTGGACATACGTCTACCTCTAGATGTGGTGTCGAAGATACTGAGTTTTCTCCCCGTAAAGAAGCTACTTCAGTTCCGATGCATCTCGATGGAATGGTGCTGGCTAATCGGGAGTCCTGGTTTCGTGAAATCTCACGCAGACTGCCAACGGGATCGCTTGTTACAAAACCAGCAGACCACCAGCAAACTCTCCGACAAAACCCTCTTCCCCCACAAATCCTATTTTGCACCTCCACCTGGGGACCTGGAAGGCCGTTTCCCTTCCCTCTACTTGCTCTCTAGTGAAGAAGATACCATATTTGACGCCTCTGTTCCCATAAACTGGACGACTCGCTATCCGCTCCACTGGAAAGACGTTGGGTGCCACGTCTCGGATCCGTGCAGTGGGGTCGTCTGCTTATTCGATTTCGAGAAGGATTTTGGTGATCCTGTGGAACCCTGCTACTGGAAAAACTAGGCATGTTCTTCTTCCTCCTATCAACAAGCCGAGCGACATATGGCATGAGACTTTCAACTATGGCTTCGGGTATGTCTACGACGCGGACGACTATAAGATCGTCCGGATTGTGAAGTTCGTGCCTTGTGGGGACGATGATCCCCTCTTTCTAAAGGTGTATGAAGATGTGCAAGTCTATGTGCAAGTCTATTCCCTCAGAAAGGATTCGTGGATTGAGGTTGACTTACCGGAGGAAGTTGAGCAGTGTTTTTGGTGCTATATGGAGCCCATGCAGTCGCAGCTACCTGCTTGTGTCGGCGGGGTATACTACTGGATTACATGGAGACCGGATTCCGATTGCCTCTTTGTCGTCCCATTTGATTTGGGAAAAAATACTTTTAAGAAATTACTTCCATTACCACTGTTAAAATCTAGCGATGTGAGTACGGACGATGTGAATATTACCACTCTTGCAGGGAACTCCATTGCTGTCGTGCTTGGGCGTGGCCTGTACCACGATGTGTGGGTGATGTTGCCACAAGAAGACGGACACGTCCAAAAGACAGGTTGCTGCTGGACAAAGAAATTTTCCATCCCACTTTTATCTAGTGGCTTCAATTTCCGTGGGTTTTCTGCAAGCGGAAGGCTAGCCATTTTCTGCACTATAAGGGATCCACAATTTGGTCAAGAGTGGCCGTTCTTCGTGTTTTATGATATACCTACTGGGAAAGTTATATGGAACGATAACAACGAGATTCATACAAAGACAATATTCCCACAGGTTGTCTCCTGCATCGAGAGTCTTTTCAATTTGCAATCAAAGCAGGAGTCTGGAGATTCAGTTGAATGAATGTTTCGAAATGGAATGAATGATTGTATAAAACATAGCGTTATGGAGATTCACCAGAATGAATTATTTTATAAAGCATTGCATTGTAGTGTTCCGTGTTAAGATGAGATCATAGTCCTAGGATGTGTTTGTTCAATGGTGAATCATCTGGACGGCAATGGTTTGGAAATAAAAAACGGATAGTGATATGGAAGGCGGATAATTCCATGGGGAATGTATGGGAAATTTAGCATGTCTTTATCTCCATGGAAAAGCATGTCGAGTCATATGAAAAAAAAAAGAATTCGTTCAAGACTTCACTACTTAGACACAAGACAAGATTCATATATGTGCAATGTTTTTTTTATAAAGAAATTTCATCCATGTAATAAATTATCATTTTTTTCGGACCTATCCCTTTCCCATGCACATTTTACAAAACGACATATTTTGACAAATTTTCCCTCCCCTTGTCTATCATCTTCCCCTTCCTCGTCCCCATTGCTTTCCCTTCCCTTCCGACACCTATCCCTTTCCCATGCAGACGTACCAAATGCAACATTAGTACTCTATTTGACACATTACTTGATTATATGGGTTCTTTGGGTGGATTCTAAAGCATGGATGTAGATTTGTAGTAGTAAAATACTTCAAGCATTGTCCTTGTTATTTTTAGGCTATTCTTACTATTGTCCTTCTTCATCATTTTCATAATATAGATATGAAAGAGAGGGTCTGATTCGTGGCAATGTATCTATATTCATAGAATCAATTATAATTTCTCCGTCGTACATGCTTATCAACTTGCTTACCAACAACATTGAAAATTTCTCACCACCCCTCCACATCATTCCTTATATACAACACAAAACCTTAAGCTTGTTCTCGTTCGACCATAACATATTTTCTTCCAATGAATACAAATATCAATGTGATTGTTGTGTTGGCCGGGGAAGCATGAATACTGATGGAACATCTAATTGTTTCTATTGATAATTCCATGCAACACATATCATCTATTGCTCAGATATCATATGAACTTTTTGTTGTAGTGAGAAAGTTAGAAATGGGCACGATGCCTTCTCAAATAGTGTATTTATTTCACTCAAACAAATATCTCTACTAAAAAATACAGTTTGTATCTAGAGTCATCTCCATCCAAGCATACAATTTTCCTAAAAATACTCCAAATATTTTCATGAAAATTTCAATTTCCTCTTAAGAATAAGAATCAATCAACTATATATAGTGGCGTAGCCACATGGAGGCACAGGTTGAGCACGGGCCCCACCTGTGTTTGTCAAAATTTACACTGATCAAGGTATATTTGTTATAGATTTTAGAAAAATTACATACAATATTATGTCATCTTTCCTACCCTTTCACGTGTAACAACAAGGTGCCTACCTCTTAGTCAAGTTCTGCCTCCACCACTAACTATATATAATTCCCCAACGACAAATTTGTAAGAAAAAAAGCTTATTGCCTTCCACGTATAAGTATGATACCAAAAAATCAATCTGTTTTAAATTTTCCATCCCACTTTTTATCGAGTGCCTTCAAATTCAATGGGTTTTCTGCAAGCGGAAGTTTAGCCATCTTCTGCGCTATAAGGGATCCACAATTTGGTCAAGAGTGGCCATTCATGGTATTTTATGATATACCTACTGGCCAAGTTATATGGAATGATAACAACCAAAACTATATTACAACGATATTCCCACAGATTGTGTCCTACATTGAGAGTCTTTATAATTTGATATTAAAGGAGTCTGGTATGGAGATTCATTGGAATGAATGTTTCACAATGGAATGAATGATTGTGTAAAGCATAGCATTTTGGAGATTCGCGGGAATAAATTATTTTATTAAGAATTGTATTGTAGTATTCTGTGTTAAAAGATCTTAGTCTTAGGATGTGTTTGTTCAATGGTATAGTTGTGGGGAGAGAAACGGTCTGGAAATAAAAAACGGATAGTGATATGTAAGGGGGATAATTACATGGAGAATACACGAGATATTTAGCATGTCTTTATCTACATGAAAAAGCGTGTTGAATCATAGGGAAAAAATCTTTTAAAATTCCACTACTGAGACACAAGACAAAAAGAACTTTCAAACTAGTAGGATTCATATATGTGTAGTGTATTTTTATAAAGAAATTTCATCCATGTAATAAATTACATTTTTTATTTTCTCCGTACCTATCCCTTTCCCATGCACACATTGCAAAATAACATATTTTGACAACTTTTCCATCTCCCTATCTTTCATCTTCCCCTTCCTCGTCCCCATTGCTTTCTCTTCCGACACCTATCCCTTTCCCATGCATTATACATACGTACCAAATGCAACATTAGTCCCCCATTTGACACATTATTTGATTATCTGTGTTCTTTGGGTGGATCCTAAAGTATGGATGTCGATCTCTAGTAGTAAAATACTTTAAGCGTTGTCCTTGTTGTCTTTTAGGCTATGCTTACTATTGCCTTTCTTCATCTTCTTCATAATATAGATATGATAGAGAGGGCCTGGTTAATGGCATTGTATCTATACTCATGGAAGCAATTATAATTTTTTACAAAGTAAAAAATCTTCCGCATAAATTCTTCACGTAAATTCCATGCTTATCAACTTGCTTACCAATAACATTAACAATTCCTCACCACCCCTCCACATCATTCCTTATATACAATGCAAAACCTTAACATTGTTCTCATTTGGTCATAACATGTTTGCTTCCATGATATCATTATCAATGCTATTGTGTTGGTGGGGAAGCATTAACACCAATGGAGCATGACTAGTTTTTTCTATTGATATTTCCATGTAACACAAATCATATGTTGCTTAGATATCATAGGAACTATTTGTTGTAATGGGTAAAGCATCAATTGGAACTGTGCATTCTCAAACAGTGTATTTTTTCACTTAAATAAATATCTTACCAAAAATATAGTTTCTACCTAGACTCATTTCCATCAAACCATACAATACACCTAAAATATACTCCAAACATTTTCATGAAAATTTTAAATTTCCTTTTAAGAATAGGGATCAATCAACTATATATAAATTTTCTCCAAGTACAAATTTGTAAGAAAGAACTTATTTCCTTCCATATAAAAGTATCATACCAGAAAACTTATCTGTTTTAAATAACCATTCGATGAAATTAAATTCACATCACCTATAAGTCTCCATAAAATTCTATAAAGTATCAAACCATATTTTATTTATGTAGATTGAACCATTAAAAATAATGTTATCCGTTTTGTTTCCTAAAACATGAGAATCGTCAAATTATAATTGATGTGATTGAGAAATGTTGATAAGATTGTGTCTGTTTCAAAAAATAATTACAAGTCGAACGAATAAAATTTTGTTTGGTAATCATTCTTTAAAAAAGAATCTAACTTTTTTTTATCAAGAACATGAACTTTTTACTTCGTAGTATGTATGTACGTCATATATTTTAAGTAATGATGAGATAATGATAATTTATTTAAGTTATATATCTTAATGAATAAGGTTTAAGTCAAGTCTATATACAAACATGATCAACATGTTCATGGGATGCACTATAGTATTGTTGGCCAATTCCGCTGGTCTCCAATGAAGAGATCTGAGTTTAAACTATGCAAACAAGTATTTCTTGATTTACCACCTTTCTGGGTGTCTGGGCTATATGGATTGTGGGAGGGGGAGACATATTTCTATCTTGATCCCATATAAAAATTATAGTAAGTATTTCCCATCTATTTAATTTAATACAAAATTATAACCAAACAACATTTATAACGATATCAATTTTCCCTTCCCCATCCATTTCCCCTTCGCTTTCTCCTTCCCCTCCTATTATTTTTCCATGTAGGTTGTGTTTGGTATCTAGTGAATGAAATGGGAGGATGGGAAGGTTGAAGAGGGAAATGGATGGGAGGAGGGACCCCAAAATAGTTATAGCATATGTTTCTAGTCAATATGTGGATATGGTAGTTATAAATTGTTGCATACTTCGTATGTCTTCCTTGGTGTTTGTGTTTTTGTCTGAAATTTAAGTAATATATTTGTAAGTGATCCTCAAATGTGATGTATTGTGATTAGGAAATAATAGTACTATATGATGCTTATTAGTATATCTAATGGAGATATCATTTAGTTCTTACACTCATAAACTTTGCCTGATTAATGTGTACCCTTTATTCCTTGAGCTTAGTACTTAGTAAACTCATTGTTTAAGAACTTTCTACTCATGATCATGGTCCATGAAACCCGCTAATGATTTTAGTTATGATTTTATAAGTCTAGCATTATCATGCAACTACATCGTCTAAAATGAGTACGAGCATACTCATTTATTTTAAATTTAACACTACATTTTTTGTAAATATATATGTTACAATACTTATGGTACATTTCTAAGACCAAACTATATTTGTGTATATTGAGGATCATCATTTATTTTGAATCCTATAGGATTATTAGGATAAATTTTAGATAAATCCTATCTTAAACTAACACAAATATAAAAACTAGATATCGAAGAGAATTCAAAACATGACTAATGTGTTTCCAAATGAAACACACATCTAAACCTATGATCCATACGATATTATTAACATGAAATATATGTACATATTTTCCACTAGCCGGACTAGGAATATATCCCGCAGTCATGAAACTAAGGCCCATAAGTCATATCTCAAACTTGCCAGAGCAAAAGAAAATAATATGTAAAAACCACTAATGATCCACTGGGTTACAACACATAATCCATTAATAAGAAATTCCAGAAGAATTCAACAAATACATGTTAATTGTAGTTAGTTTATATTGAGATCCTTATATAAGATATGAAATTTAAAATAGTTTATATTTAAAATTATAGGAAAATACAAATATAAAATATATATCATATTGTATCAACTACCCACAGAGCACACTAGGAAAGAAGGAATACATGGAAGAACTAGAGTTACCCTAAGCTAGAAGCCACTCTCTTGCTGCTTCCAGAGATAACCACATGCATTTAGTAAGACTTTATCATTATTTCCATTGTTTTTATTCCATTATACCTAAACCAAGTAGAAATATCATGTGAGAGTTGTAAAGAAATCAAGAAAGAGGAATACTCCCACTGGAGAAACATAAGCATGTGTTGGTAACTAGAAATATCTCAAAATCTCTACTAAATATATATTAGCAATTTGTAAGTTCACTCAAAGATAATATATCTTATCACATTAAGTGGCATCTTATTATACTAGAGTAGTCAATTCAATGTCTCAATAATCTCAAGTAGATAAACATGCAATCACATATAGTTATTAGAATTCGACTCTAGGTATTTTACAATAGACCAATAATACAAATGACCTTTATATATGTTGTAACCTAGTTTTTCACATGTAATTACAATGCAAATATGTTTGAAGAATAAAGGTACACTAGAAATTTGATTTGATTTGTTTTAAAGATATGGCTTTAATTTGCAAATCATACATTGAAATGGTTTTCATGAATTTTACTGTATTTGATAATTCAATAAAAGATACATGGAAACGAAAGAGAGAAAATCCCATAATTAAATGAGTTACCAAAAGTAATGGGTAATTAGTTTTCCGCACATAGAATTATGTTGAGTTTTCTAGAAAAGTAGTGTTGAAGGTAGCTAAGAGATTGGTTTCATTTCTATTTTGTTTTTAATGAGAGAAGTAATCAAAATAAGAAGTATGGACAAGTTAGAAAGAGAAAAAAAATTAATTTGATGCCTTAAATAAATAGAATAAAAGGGAGAATTGGAGATAAAGAAAAAGGATCTTTAAGTTTGTTTTATTTTGATGTCCAATCTCGCCCACGCCTAGATATAAGTTCTAGAAACTTCTCTTTAAATTTTGGAATTAAATCTATAAAAGAAGAGAGTGAGATATGAATATAAAAGATATTCCTAAATTGAAAGAGAAATTAGAAATACATAAAATGTCATGATTATTCATCAAACTGGGAAACTAAACCCACCCTTTAATCTTATCACACATGATCACAACAATAGGATCCGGATCTGAGGGTCAGAGGACCTTCCCCTACCTCGGCTAACAAAGGAAACTAGGCATAGTGAAGTCGATTCCTTTGTTCACACATCTCTCACTTTATGATCAACAAAAACTCCTAAATATCATCTCATTGAATTTGGAGGAAGTTCCTAGTATGACCCATCCTAGGTTTGACCCCCTTTGATAGGCTATAAAGGATTTCCCCAATCCTCTAACCTCTTTTCTAGTCAACCAACAAACCTAATAGCTATATAAGGAAGGGTAACAACCCATTTAGATTTCATTTTGCACATGAGAATCTAATAGACTCCATGGCTCTCTCCCTGGATCCAATTTCCTATTCCAGCTCGTCTTCTCTCCCCCATTTCTGGCCCAAGCGTCAAATTGAACCCTCTTCACCGTTCTCCTAGTCTAAACCTTCCCTAAGTAATTAGTTGGCACCTTCTAGTCCATCGAGGTGTGGCAGACGTAGTGGTGTGTCTTCCCTTATCACTGGTAAGGTACAAGGATCAAACTCAACCTCCTTGTTGACTAGCTACTCATAGAGAAAGAGCCAAATTTAGGAAGGAGATGACCCTAGGTGAAAAGATGCCTTAGCCCCTGGCTCTCCTTATTAACAGATCACAATTTTTCCATACTTTCTCCCTTTTTCAGTCTATCCAAAAAAAATCACCATGCAGGTGCGTGAGCGTAGCTGGCCCGAGCCCATTGGCTCGACCCCGACCACTTATCACAGCCGAAGGCCTAGCCATCTGCTGAAGTAGTGGCCTACAATTGGCTAAAAATTATTACTTATAAAAAATCATAATAATTCATAGGAAGGTCCAATGATAACAATTTATATTTGAAAGTTTATCAGAAAAATATAAAGAATCCGATAAAAATTCAAGACCTAAATCTACTTATAATTCTAAAAGTGCCTAAAGCTGGCAACTTTAATGTTCTTATTGCATGAAAATCCTATTTTCTTGATTATAATGATCATAATATGCTTATTGACTTTAATGTATAAATTTGATTCTTTTTGGATAATAAAGACATATTTGACCTAGTTGGAGGTAATTATGCATGTGATATCAATATTAGCATTTCCAAGTAAAAAGCCAATCAAAGGTAATGATTAGGGTTTGAAAAGACAAAACCATGATGAAAACCAAATTTGACCCCGAAACCCTAACTTGGAACACAAGACATTCTTAATGGTAGATTTTGGATAAAATGGTAATACTTGGGTGGTATGCACTAATTTCAGGGTTATTGCTTGGTTAATCTTAAACTGCACTTTTAACATAGACTTTGAGTTATGTTTGAGAAAGGTATGTGGTTTTTCCTATGAATAATCGAATTGAATGATTTCCAAAGTTTTCTGAGGTTTTTGGAATTGATTGCAAATAAACCGTCGATTGTTTATTTACTCATGTAATCCATTAATAAGTATAACTTGCTCAACTATCTCTGGTGTATTTAAGTGATACATGTAGGATGTATGAAATGTCATCATGGTGACAGATGATCAAGCCTGAAAAAGAAGATCACCTCAGGCCAAGAAAGGAAGGCCTTTGTATGAATAAAGTCATCATGGAGATGACTGGTGATCAGGCCCGTAAAAGAAAATGACCTTGGGCCAAGAAAGAAAGGCCTATGTATGAATAAATTCATCATGGAGATGACTTGTGATCGGGCCAAGAAAGGAAGGACTATGTATGATGTGTCCACTACATGGATAAAAAACTAGAGAGAGGGCTCTCCACATGACTGACCTAGAGAGGGAAGGTACCATGCATGAAGATTAAGTTGAGAAGTTAGAAAGAAAATGCATGTTCAATTTTGTAATCACAAGTGTTTCTTTGGCTATATATGTTTTACACCTAGATGCAAATATTTTGTTTGTCCCAGATACCAGTATAACTTGTTATACTGACCGTGTTTTTGTTTCATGGTGTTTTAGGTTAAACTACTGGTATTCTACAATATGGACTTCCAGAGAACATTACACCGCAAGAAAAGATGTTTAAAACAACTTGGAGGGTTTAGCTAAATAGTTTTTATTTCCAGTTACTAATTATAGTTACCCTTATCAAGTATCTCCTTAGTGGAGAGTTTACCTTTTATATTTTACCAGACTCTTTTCTATTTAGTCGAATTTAATAATTGTTCTTCTAAACCGTTGATCCCGTTATATGGCAATGTCCCTTGCCTTCTCATTCCGCCATGATTGGGGATAACAGAGGGAGGAGGTCATTACATTTGGTATCAGAGCCTCATTTATTATTTAACCTTTAATAATTATTAAATTTTTAGAGTTCTATAAAGCCCAAGGGAATTATTAGAGTGTTTTATAAATGTGATGGTGCCTAGAAGGGACCACAACCCGGGGGTTTGCAAAAATATCCTACACACCACTAGTTCACTTGGGAGGACTCACGAGCCCATGCATCCTGCATGGTCAAAGTCTTTAGATTTTCCTTGAAGTAAAATACCTCTAGGATCTCTTCTCATTTACTTGCATTCCTTCTCTAACCCCTTGTTTCATTCACCAAAACCCTAGGGACCTGATAACTGCTCTCTCCACCCTTCTAAGTAGTAGGTTTATGGATATTAGGTCTTAAGGCATGCTCCTCCATCTAATAAAATGCATGTAAATAATATGTCATGGACTAATTTTATGATGCATTAAGTTCTCTAAACAAAAATTTGAGATAAAGTTATATATGTGAAACAGTATGGCCCACACTAAGACCATTGTCATCCTTGAAGAAACACCCCAAGATCACCATGAGGGAATGCCCTCCCTCCATAAGAGGATATACTCAGAGAGGAGAAGAAGGATGATGGAAAAAGAGTCTTCCAAAAAGTAGAAGAGGCCAAAGAAGGCCACTATTCAGGAAGGCTTCGAGCCCAAAGTTGTCCCCTTTGATATTCCAAACCCTTAGGATGGACCTGACTCTAAAAGAGATCCCATGATGGAAGATGAGTCAAAGGATGACCCTGACCAGGCTTCCAGCTCCACATCAACAATTGGGCAAGTGGTCATTCATACCCCTGGTGCATTTTGGCTGGAGCAACAGAGGAGTCTCACTGAGGCTGTAAGGCCCTTAAACTTGCTTAATGAGTTAAACAATCTTAATTATCATAATTGAATTCTTATAACCCTAATATAACCTTATTATATTCTTTGAAATTATAACACAAGCTTGAGTTTCAAATTTGTTCCAATTTGGACACTGTTTGAGCAAGTTATGCAATTTTATGTACATTTTGGACTTTTCTACAATTTACCCAATTGAGAGGTTTTCTTTTCAATTTATCACTTTAATTATGTTCCTTGGACATTATCTCATCATTCTTGAGCTTTTTGAGACATGTGGCACCTATTTAAACCTTGGTTTGAAGGTGTTTCCTCCAAGGGTATTTTAGGATTCACCCCTTCATGGATGAACTACCTTTAGTAGCTATCAACTAATGAATTATTTGATTGGCTGAGAAATTCAACAAAGGAAAGATAAGAAGGTCTATGCACATGGTGGGGGAGCTTCTTGTGTGTGTGCTTGTATATTCTTAATAAATTAAGGCCATGGACACTTGGATAGATACTATAACTTCAACTTTTTCTTTTTCTTTATCATAAAGTTTCATATACGTATCCCCAAGCACCAAAACGAGCCATTTTCTCTCCACCACTTCCCTCCTTCTCCCAACTGCATTCTCCCTCTTTTCTTCTACGAATTTTTCTATCCAATGAATAAGAAAGTGGGGATCTTCTTGGAAAAAGGATCTAGGGTTGCAATTGACTTCATTTTAGGGTTGACAAAGCTTCCTTCTAGTGATCTTGACCTACAAGAGTAAGAATTTCCTTCTTTCCTCCTTCTATTTCATTTTTATCCTTCCTCCTAGATTTTCCAGGTATGAACCTTGCTGTTCCATGGTAGAAATTGCTCTAAAGCTCTACAACCCTACCTTTCTTGCTCCTTATGCTTAGGGTTTGCTCATTTGATGAAGAAAGGTGCTAGATGGACAAATTCATAGCTTATTCTTGGATTTGCTAACCTACCTGCTCGAGATTTCTTCTGTGTGGGGTTTCATCTTCTCAATATAGGCAAGTTTTATAACTTACTCCATGTTTATTGCTTACCATAAGCTTGCTAGGTTATGTTCTTGCTTGAAAATGATGATCCATGCACTAAAAAGCTATGCTTGACTTGGATTTCAATTTTTTTAATGTTCCCTATTATGATTTCAGTTCTAGATGAACCTGGGATCATGTGTACATTATTCTTAAGATATAATATGACTATTATCATTTTGGTTTGACAACCTATGGTGCTAAGCACCTATCAACCAATGGTCAATTTTAGGGTTTAAAGTTGATTTCTTCTATAAACCCATGACCCGATGATGGTATCGTTGCAACAACCCGATGGTGTTGTCTTCATGACAACTGATGGTCATGATCAAAGGTATCATATGATTGTGACAACCTATGGTCACCCCCTTAGGTCAGGTTTTGGATCAATTAGAAGTTTAATGATCAACAATTAAGTACCCTTTTGATATTATCAATCAATGATGACATTAGCTTAATATTTGATGCTGATAATGAATATAGTGTTGATCTACCAACCTATAGTGATTTAATGGTCACTAATGATGATGTATTAGGTCTCTACAACCTATGTTGAGTTAATCATTGTAGTTTTAGCATCAATTAAGCCTTAGACCAATGGTTTCTTGGGTCACTTGATGCAATGTTCAGACCTATACTGTAATTCATGGTTTTAACATGAGAACTTGACCCAATGGTCAAGATCTACAATTTATTCCTCCAATAAAGTGGAATGATGGATAATGTAATATGTTTGTCCTAATAATGTGATTTAGATGGTTTCCTTTATATGATCAACTTAAGGAGCTTACTTGTTGACATTGGATCGCTTGTTTTAAATGAACAGTCAGTTGTGGGGTTTACCCTACTCTTAATGGAACTTTTTGTGTTGTTGATCAAGGGATGTCTAGAGTTAGATGGTGACTCTTTCTGGGGAACAAGTCAAATACTTCCTTGGTGGTTTATCGAATGTGTTTACTTATGTAAACAACTAATGGTCTTACCTTAAAAACATCCAATGGTTATGGGTGACATTGTGGTATGGTGATATGGGTTGAATGATGATGGAACAAATTGAAGGTTACACTTAATAAGGTAGTCTTACCTATTCACTCATATGAATAGAAGGGATGATAATCATGTTGTGTTGATATGTAACCCTAATGAAGTATAGCTTGCTATACCTAGCTTTAATATAACTAAATGATGGTAATTGGGTAAGAATATTCCTTGAATGATTAATACAATCATGGAGTACTCTCTTATTGTTGTTGAAACCCTAGTATGTTATAACTTGATGGTTACACCTTGATTTATGTGTGCGTTCATACTTGAGAATAGTATGGAATATGATAGTGATGCTTCACCTTATGCATCCATGATCCAATGGGGATGTCGTGAGTTAGGGTTTGGGTATAAGTGTTGATTAGTAACATTGATATAATTTATCATGTTGAACCTAACTCTAATGCAAATAGATAAATATGAGTATTCATGTTTAACATTCTTATATGATGGAATGACGGTGTAATAACCTCTTTAACATGATCATAACCTTAATTTGTTAATTGGTGGTTATCATAGCCACATGGTTGATACTTTCTTATGCTAAATATGTGTATTATGAATATGATGAGTGCTAATCATATATAGATTCCTTGCATGTTGATGTAATAAAGGAATGTTCTTAATGTTAATATAACCCTGATATGATTGTTTATGGATATCTCATAGCTCATTAATGCAATATTGTGTTGATCTGGTGTATTATATGTAAGTGATGTTGTTGAGCCTTGTTTTAAGGCATGGAAAGATAATGATGATCTTATAGGGAATAGTATGATGTTCTTAATGACCTTTGGGCATGGTTGAGCCCTGAATGAGGTGTAATCCTCTTGTGTTGATATGGGTTGATACCCTATGATATTGTGAAAAAGATTTATATCCTGTGATAGTATGATGGTCTTAATGACATTTGGGCATGGTTGAGCCTTAATGAGGTGTAGTCCTCTTGTGTTGATAAGGGTTGATACCCTATGATATTGTGAAAAGAATTTATATCTTGTGATAGTATGATGACTAGTGTGGTCTCATGAATGGCAAGTGAATAGTACCATGTGATGATGAGATGATAAATTATGTTTCACATATTTTATATCTTTTGAACTTATGATATTTATGTGCTTGTTAGAAGTGAATTAGGGTTTGTATGTCCACTTGTTTGATGCAGCCTTAATTCACCCAATTGGCATAACTAATCAAGTAAAACTCTAATCATGTAGTGCCCTGTGCCATAGATCCATCTGAGTGTCAGAATTTTCCAAATGGTGAAATGAGTATTCCTAAGAGAAATTCGGAGCGCATATTGTTAAGTATGTGGGGGTGGCAAGTTGAGGATATATCCTTGTCATCCACAATGCAGATTGTGGAGGTTGGCTATGGTCATGCCTCATACATCTGATGTGATTGAGAATAGCTACGGTCGTGTCCCAGTGATTATATATGTGACAAGATTGGAGGACAACTTATATTGTACCTCAGATGGTAGGGAATGTGTACCCATATCCTTTCACTAGTGCCATGACCTGTACCAAGGACAAACTAGGCTATTAGCAGCTTGACCTTATGTGTCACTATGGCAGACCCGCACTGACTGGGGCGGAGAATATCTTAGGACTCTAGCTCTTCCTATATCTTGTATGGCACTAATTTTGACTTAGTAGTGGTCAGTTGGATTTTGAGTAGTATCCTCAATTTCCTCAGGGCGTAATAAAAGTTGTAATACAACCATGTAGCATATTTGTTTAGTGTTATACACAATGTTTCACATTAGATGATAACCCTTGTTTGTTATCTTTACATAAAGATGATGCTTAGTGCAATTATGAGATAGTGGATATACTTATGTTGTGGATATGCTTAAGATTGTAGATGCATACATATAGTAGCCATGATTATGTTGATAGTTATACTACTACTATTGATTATAATCATGATGCTAGCTATCTAATGTTGTTAGTTGTGTTTAGCATGCTATCCATGCCTTTGTAACTAGAGATGCATATGTTGCTAATCATTCTTATCCAGATAGTTGTGCTTATGTTGTTAGCTTTTCTTATAATGTTGATATGTTCAACCAATTAGACATGCTCATGTTGTTATCTATGCTATATTACTAGGCTTGCTCATGATGCTAGATATGCATATGCTACTTAATTGCTTATATTATCAACAAGATAAAGGATGATAGTCTGGCTAATGGTGATAGTTATTATCTGCTCCCTTATGCATTTTGCTATTCATCAGTGCTACTGAGCTTATTTGTTATATCGGATTAATTTTATTAACTATTTAATTACTTTAAAATGTTGTAATCAATAAACGTTGTTGGAGGTTATATCTCTTAATAGTACTGGGTCTCACCCTTGTGGTTCACCACATTTTTTAGGTAATTAAAAGTGACAAAAACAAACCTATGGCAGAAAAAATGATCTATAGTAATGAATCTATGAGAAAGTTGATTAGATGTCTAGTGTGTCCTAGAGTCGTTCCTGTACTTTCAGGTCTGGGCAGGAAAATTTTGTATATGGTGTTTCAAACAAATCAAACTTTTGTTAGCATGTTAATGCTTGTTTGTATGGCATATATGAATATTGTTCTCCTGTGTATATATGTTGTGGCTAAGGAGATAGAACAATTTGTATCAAATTATTGGCATAGTATGGATGCAAGAAAGATGTTGGGATCTTATTCAAATTTTTCTGAGCGGGTGTTGATGTTGAAATTGGTTTTAATTTACCCATATTTTAGGGTATGTGATTAATTAGTAATTGATTGTGTTTTATGTTTTGAGTAATCTTGTTTAGTGTAACAGGTTCTCATAGGTTTATCAGAGCTTTAGGTTCACTGAGTCTATAGGGACACTAGGAATTTGGACTAGGATGATGTCAAAATTAGGAATATACATAAAAATATGGTGCATATTGCCTAATCTTAGTTTTTGGATGCCATGGCCAGGTATTCAATTATTGAACAAAGGTAAGTCTGGAACTATTAGATTGTTATCTTTCTGATTACTCTAATCAAGTAGTCATTTTGATACAATCTAAAGAGTATAACAAATAAGAAATCATGGTGTGAATATCTCAATCCTACCTTAAAGAAGATGAGAATTGCATCATTATCTATCAAAACTTGAATGTTTGGTGAATATAAGAAAGAGATACAACACCATGATATCTGAATCTGAATACAAATAAGGAAAAGAGGAGTTCTTGAAGATGTGATTCAAGAAGATAATAAAGTAAAAGATAGATAATTCTATGATTATAAAGTGAATTAAGGTATGAAATCCACATAAGATAGAGAGAACTTCTATAACAAGTACAAAGTGATAAGATGAATGGGAACAATGACAAAGAAATAAGGTAGAACCTGAGTTAATGTCAGACCAACCTATGTGTGTAAGAAAGTGTTAATGAAAAATCAGCATGGCATGTGAAAGAAATTAAGGGAAATGATCCCAATTTAATGAAGAAAATGTGCAATATGATGATTTACCTGTCGATAAGTGGTTGAAAACATAATAAAATAAGAGAACATACCAAGTGTGATAAATAGTCGTCAAGGAAGGAGTAATGAGATATGTTAATCATGATGATTCTATGATAATGGCAAGGAACCTAAAATGAAAAAGGTAAAATGATACATAAGAAGTTGTAACTTGCATAATGAAAATAGAATTGGTTACCTTTTTGCTAGTGACCTTGAACAATGTTGCTATGATGTGGGAAGTGTGTTTCCCTTTGTGTCTTTTCTTTATAGGGCATAACTTTCAAGTGGATCATTGCCACTTGGTATGTGTGGATTCATTGTAAACATGAGGGTGGATAGCTTATTATAGCATAAGGTTGTTTGGACTATGGTTCCAAGATCATAATATTTGTGATGATTTTGCTTTTGAGCCTTACAATAATTAGGAAGACTCCTCTTATATGTTTTGAAATTTGTTATGCGGGTAAGATTAGATGAGATAAGGATGTGAGTTCCTTATAGCACATGAGGTGGATACCAAGGTAATGAATCCTCGTATCCAAGATGTATCAACAATATGAGAAATATGTGAAGGTTGGAGATGTTTATTAAATGAATATTCCATGTATTCCTCTCCTGTAGAGAGAGAGAGAGAGAGTTTATGATGATCCTATAAATGTTGTTTGAAACAAAAAACAAAAGTGATTCTATAATGTTGTGTATGGTTTAGTGATAGCTGGGCAAGACCACTATCAAGGATAGATGGTTTGTTGGTCAATAGATATGTGATATCGTGTTCCTTTAAGATAAACCTATGATCAAATATCAATGCATAAGAGTTAGATTGGATGACATAATTCACATCACCATGATGAGTTTAGAGTTAT
The DNA here is from genome assembly GCA_963693085.1 of Alisma plantago-aquatica. NCBI lineage: Eukaryota > Viridiplantae > Streptophyta > Magnoliopsida > Alismatales > Alismataceae > Alisma > Alisma plantago-aquatica. Next base: position 754,513,977 of record OY856413.1, read on the forward strand.
GTCCTTTAGACTAACTAATGTACATATAGAATTTATAAATAGGAGGAACAAAGTGTTCCAATCATGTCATACAAGTTATATCAAGCTTTGAATGATGACATGTCAAAGTATTTCAAATATGGTAAAAAATGTGATCAATATAATTTCAAAATCCTTAGGGTTTCTGAAGCAGCAATAACTATGAGACAAGTTGAACAAGAGTGAGATGGGGTTGATTAAGTGTCTTTATGGGAACATGATATGTCTTCTAAGTAGGTTGTGTAAATCCTAGTAAGGTGAAGATAGTGTTGTTGTTTCACCCCTAACAAGGTTGACTAGGAATGATGTTTCCTTGTGTGGAATGATAGGTGCATGCATCAACATTTCTTTTGATGTTGAAAAAGAACTGACAAGTGTTCCAGTGTTAGTGTATCTAGAAGAAAAAAAAAAGATTGATACATCACCTTTTTTATGCTTCAAGGAATGGTATGAGACACATGCCATGATTGGTAAAAAGCTATCAAGTATGAATTTTGAGTATTATGTTGATACAATAGATATAATTTTAGGATGATAGCGAGAATTTAAAGTTGAAAGTTACTTTTAGATTTGTACAGTTGGCACAACAAGTTTCTATGTTCAATATTTGCAAATGTCTTCTTTCTTATATGGGGTTTTTTTTGCTGACCCAAGATGAGATATGTATGATTGATGTGACATTACCATGATATGCAAGTAACCATGTGAAGGTAATAGGATTAGGTGCAAAGTAAGTACCCATCTTTGTTTACCTTGGATTTCGGGGGTGAAATCCCTGTTAAGGGTTTATAGTTGTAAGGCCCCTAAACTTGCTTAATGAGTTAAACAAGATTAATTATCATAATTGAATTCTTATAACACTAATATAACCTTGTGATATTCTTGAAATCATAACACATGCTTAAGTTTCAAATTTGGTCCAATTTGGACACTGTTTGAGCAAGTTATGCAATTTTATGCACATTTTGAACTTTTCTACAATTTACCCAATTGAGAGATTTTCTTTGAAATTTATGACTTTAATTATGTTCCTTGGATATTATCTCATCATTGTTGAGATTTTTGAGTCATGGGGAGCCTATTTAAACCTTGGTTTGAAGGTGTTTTCTCCAAGGGTATTTTAGAGTTTACCCCTTCACGGATGAGCTACCTTTAGTAGCTATCCCCTAATGGATTATTTGATTGGCTGGGAAATTAGAAAAAGGAAATATAAGGAGGTCTATACACATGTTGGGGGAGCTTCTTGTGTGTGTTCTTGTATATTATTAATATATTAAGGCCATGGACACTTGGATAGATACTAGAACTTCAACTTTTTATTTTTCTTAATCTTAAAGTTTCATATACTTATCCCCAAGCACCAAAACGAGCCATTTTCTCTCCACCACTTCCCTCCTTATCCAAACCTCATTCTCCCTCTGTGATTCTATGAGTTTTTCTGTCCAAGGAAGAAGAAAGTGGGGTTCTTCTTAGAAAAAGGATCTAGGGTTGCAATTGACTTCATTTTAGGGTTGAAAAAGCTTCCTTCTAGTGATATTGACCTAAAAGAGTAAGAATTCCCTTCTTTACTCTGTATATTTCTTTTTTATATTTCCTCCTATCTTTCTCTAGGTCGTAACCTTGTTGTTCCATGGAAAAAGTTTCTCTAAAGCTTTAAAACCCTACCTTTCTTGCTCCTTATGCTTAGGGTTTGCTCATTTGATGAAGAAAGGTGCTAGATGGATGAATTCATAGCTTATTCTTGGATTTTCTACCCAACCTGCTCAAGATTTCTTCTATTGGGGGTTTCATTTTCTCATCAGAGGCAAGTTTTATAACTTGCTCCACGTTTATTGCTTACCATAAACTTGCTAGCTCATGTTCTTGCTTGAAAATGATGATCCATGCACTAAAAAGCTATGCTTGACTTGGATTTCAATTTTTATAATGTTCCCTATTCTGATTTCAGTTCTAGATGAACCTGTGATCATGTGTATGTTATTTATATGGTATAATATGACTTGGATCAGGTTGGTTTGACAACCTATGGTGCTAAGCACCTATCAACCAATGGTCAATTTTAGGGTTTAGAGTTGATTTCTTCTACAAACCCAAGACCCGATGATGGTACCATTGCAACAACCCTGGTGGTGTTGTCTTCATAACAACTAATGGTCATGATCAAAGGTGTCATATGATGGAGATGACCTATGGTCACCCCCTTAGGTCAGGTTTTGGATCAATAAGAAGTTTAATGATTAACCATTAAGTACCCTCCTAATGTTATCAATCAATGATGACATTAGCTTAATATTTGATGTTGATTAATGAATATAGTGTTGATATAACAACCTATGGTGATTTACTAGTCACTAATGATGGTGTATCAGGTCTCAACAACCTATGTTGAGTTAATCATTGTAGTTGTAGCATCAATTAAGCCTTACACCAATGGTTTCTTGGGCCACTTGATGTAATGGTCGGACCTATACTATAATTGATGGTTTTAACATGTGAACTTGACCCAATGGTCAAGATCTACTATTTATTCCACCAATAAAGTGTAATTATGGATAATGTAATATGTTGGTCCTAATAGTGTGATTTAGATGGTTTCCTTTATATTATCAACTTAAGGAGCTTACTTGTTGACATTGGATGGCTTGTTTTAAATGAACAGTCGATTGTGGGTTTTACCCTACTCTTAATGGAACTTTTTGTGTTGTTGATCAAGGGATGTCTAGAGTTAGATAGTGACTCTTTCTAGAGAACAAATCAAATACTTCCTTGGTGGTTTATCCAATGTGTTTACTTATGTAAACAACCAATGGTCTTACCTTTTAAACATCCAATGGTTCTAGATGACATTGTGGTATGGTGATATGGGTTGAAGGTGATGGAACAAATGGAGGGCTACCCTTAATAAGGTAGTCTTACCTATTCACTCATATGAATAGAAGGGATGATAATCATATTGTGTTGATATGTAACCCTAATGAGGTATAGCTTGCTATACCTAGCTTTAATATAACTAAATGATGGTAATTGGGTAAGAATAGTCCTTGAATGATTAATACAATCATGGAGTACTCTCTTGTTGTTATTGAAGCCCTAGTATGCAATAACCTAATGGTTACACCTTGATTTATGTGTGGGTTCAAACTTAAGAATATTATGGAATGTGATAGTGATGCTTCACCTTATGCATCCATGATCCAATGGGGATGTCGTGAGTTGGGGTTTGGGTATAAGTGCTGATTAGTAACATTGATATAATTTATCATGATGAACCTAACTCTAATACAAATAGATAAAGATGAGTATTCATGTTTAACATTCTTATATGATGGAATGATGGTGGAATAACCTCTGTAACATGATCATAGCCTTAATGTGTTAATTGGTCGTTATCATAGCCACATGGTTGATGCTTTCTTATGATAAACATGTGTATTATGAATATGATGAATGTTAATCATATCTAGATTCCTTGCATGTTGATATAATGAAGGAATGTTTTTAATGTTAATATAACCCTACTATGACTGTTTATGAATATCTCATAGCTCATTAATGTAATATTGTGCTGATCGGTGTATTATATGTAAGTGATGTTGTTGAGCCTTGTTATAAGGCAAGGAAAAATAATGCTGATCTTGCAGGGAATAGCATGATGGTCTTAATGACCTTTGGGCATGTTTGAGCCCTGAATGAGGTGTAATCCTCTTGTGTTGATAAGGGTTGACACCTAGTGATATTGTGAAAAATATTTATATCATGTGATTGTATGATGGTCTTAATGACCTTTGGTCATGGTTGAGCCCTGAATGAGGTGTAATCCTCTTGTGTCGATAAGGGTTGATACCCTGTGATATTTTGAAAACAATTTATATCTTGTGATAGTATGATGACTAGTGTGGTCTCATGAATGGCAAGTTAATAGTACCATGTGATGATGAGATGAGAAATTATGTTTCACACATTTTATATCTTTTGAAGTTGTGATATTTATGTGCTTGTTAGAAGTGAATTAGGGTTTGTATGTCCACTTGTTTGATGCAACCTTAATTCACCCAATTGGCATAACTAATCAAGTGAAACTCTAATCATGTAGTGCTCTATGCCATAGATCCATCTGAGTGTCATAATTTGCTAGATGGTGAAACGAGTATTTCTAAGAGAAACTCAGAGCACATACTATTCAGTAAGTGGGGGTGGAAAGTTGAGGATATATTCTTATCATCCACAATGCAGATTGTGGAGGTTGGCTCTGGTCATGCCTCATACATCTGATGTGATTGAGAACAACTACGGTCGTATCATAGTGATTATATATGTGACAAGATTGAAGGACAGCCGCTGTTGTACCTCAGATGGTAGGGTATGTGTACCCACCTCCTTTTACTAGTTCGGTAACTTATACCAAGGACGGACTAGGCTGTTAGCAGCTTGACCTTATGTGTCGTTGTGGCAGACCCGTACTGATTGGAGGCGGAGAAGATTTTAGGAGTTTGACTCTTCCTAGATCTTGTATGGCACTAATTTTGACTTAGCAGTGGTCAGTTGGATTTTGAATGGTATCCTCAATTTCCTCAGGGCGTAATAGAAGATGTAATACAACCATGTAGCATATTTGTTTAGGGTTATACTCAACTTTTCACATTGGATGATAACCCTTGTTTGTTATATTTACACAAATATGATGCTTAGTGCAATCAAGAGATAGTAGATATACTTATGTTGTGGATATGCTTAAGATTGTAGATGCATACATATAGTAGCCATGATTATGTTGATAACTATACTGCTACTACGGATTATAATCATGATGCTAGCTATCTAATGTTGTTAGTTATGTTTATCATGCTAGCCATGACTTTGTAACTAGAGATGCATATGCTGCTAATCATGCTTATCCAGATAGTTGTGCTTATGTTGTTAGCTTTTCTTATAATGTTGATATGTTCAACCAAATAGACATGCTCATGTTTTTAACTATGATATGTTACTAGACTTGCTCATGATGCTAGATATGCATATGCTACTGAATTGCTTATATTATCAACAAGATAAAGGATGATAGTCTGGCTAATGATGATAGTTATTATCTTCTCCGTTGTGCATTTTGTTAATCATCAGTTTTACTGAGCTTATTTGTTATATCAAATTAATTTTCTTTACTGCTTAATTACTTTAAAATATTATAATCAATAAACGTTGTTGGAGGTTATATATCTTGTTGGGACTGGGTCTCACCCTTGTGGTTCACCACACTTTTCTAGGTAATCGAAAGTGACGAAAACAAACATGTGGCAGTAAAAAGGAGCTATAGTAATGAATCTATGAGAAAGTTGATTAGATGTCTAGTGTGTCCTAGAGTCATCCCTGTACTCTTAGGTCTGGGTAGGAAAATTTTGTATATGGTGTTTCAAACAAATCGAACTTTTGTTAGCATGTTAATGCTTGTTTGTGTGGAATATGTGTGTATATGTTGTGGCTTAGGAGATAGAACAATTTGTATCAAATTCTTGGCATAGTATGAATGCAAGAAAGATGTTGGGATCTTATTCAAATGTTTCTGAGCGGGTGTTGATGTTGAAATCGATTTTAGTTTACGCATATTTTTGGGTATGTGATTAATTAGTAATTGATTGTGTTTTATGTTTTGAGTAATCTCGTTTAGTGTAACGGGTTCTCACAGAGGCCATTTGCACCATAGCCCTCAAATATGTTGCCAAAGATGGGAATGTTAAACCCCTACATGTCCACCCTCATTTCAGAGCCACCATCCTCGAATTTGTCAATCTAAATATAGAGAAATTCTAGGGAGAAGATAAGTGTAATGCCCGGGCCCACTGCCCAAGGCTCTAGTAGAGTTTTAGGAATGACGACTGCCCCCACAGACCACCACTAGACTTAACTACGCATCTTAATCTCACTCACGCGCAAGCCAGGATCAACTTCCCGACTGGTCACCCATCCTAGTACTACTCCAAGCTAAGCATGCTTAACTATGGAGTTCTTTAGAGATGGGCTCCTGGAAAAGGAGGTGCACCTTAGTGATATGGGAAGTCCAATCATTCCTTATAAGATCTTTTTATCCGAGGCCTTAAATCCTGGGATGTTACAATCTACCCCACTTAGACTCTTGACGTCCTCGTCAAGGCTCAACTATAAGGCCTCATAATCTCTTCCCCATTTCAGAGCAGACCCACAATGGCCCATGGACACCCAACTCCCGATCATAGAATACCAGCGCAAGGGTGGCTACGTCAACCATGGACAACCCTTTCCTACATGCCTGGACCGCATGGCTCAAGACTGGCATGCCATGCCCATGTGGGCCCCACATACTGGAGGGGAATTGGCTCTGATACCATTTGTAACGCTCGAGCCCACTGCCCAAGGCTCTAGTAGAGTTTTAGGAATGACGACTGGCCCCACAGACCACCACAAGCCTTAACTGCGCGTCTTAATCTCACTCACACGCAAGCTAGGATCAATTTCCCGACTGGTCACCCATCCTAGTACTACTCCAAGTTAAGCACACTTAACTGTGGAGTTCTTTAGAGATGGGCTCCCAGAAAAGGAGGTGCACCTTGGTGATATGGGTAGTCCAATTATTTCTTATAAGATCTTTTTATCCGAGGCCTCAAATCTTGGGATGTTACAATAAGATTAAGGTGGTTGACAAGTCTGATGTCTGGCTTCTTTATGTGGAAAATAGTTTTTGAATCCTAGAGCTGCAACCTACAAGAAGGTTCTCTTTGTTTCTCACCTTCTTGAGGGAGCAGAAAGACCTTGGTGGGAGAATTACATCACTGACCAAGACTTAATCTAAAAACCGATGGCCTGGATGGACTTTCATGTTGTCTTCTCTACAAGATTCATTTCTAGTTCTTCCAAGAAGGAGAGAGAAAAGCTAATTATGCCCTGCTATCAAGGTAACATGACAGTGGTAGACCATGTGTGAAATTTTCATCTCCTATAGAGCTTTGACTTTGTGTTGATCAAAGAGTAGTGAGTGAACATTAGGTGGAATGCTTGCACCCCCAAATAGGGCCCTAGGTAATGTCTGGTGAACCTCCAAACTTCAGTGAGACTCTCAACTTTTCCATGTACATGGAGAAGATTGTTATGCCTACTCATAACCTACCTAAGGGATATCTAGCATTTTCAGAAGGCACTTCTGCCCCAAGTATTTGATAAAAATGGGCAAGGTCGTAACCATGGAAAGGATAGGAATGGTGTAAAGAGAAAATCTCATAGCAAGAATCCCAAACCCACCTGCCGGACCTGTGGAAAGAATAACCTACAAATGCCACTATGAGAATAAAGCATGTATCTATGTTGGCAAGAAGGGCATATCAAGTATGACTATCCTCTCCCTGATTCTCGATTCCCATGCCCGGTAGCAGCTCAGGCAGTGGCTGCAACACCACAAAGGGTAGTCCCAGTTGTTGAAGAATGCCGACCATCACAAGTCTTTACTACCAATATAAAAGAATCTCAAGCCATTAAAAACCAACTTATATAAGTTTTCCATCCCTAGAATTTTGTGATGTATCAACAACTATATGGTTCAATGAAATAATATAGTTCTGAGCATATGAAACATGATGTACCAATTTTTGTGAATCTAAACTTTTGGTGATAAAATATTTTATGGTCATCCAATTCTCAAATGACAAATCACATGGTATAATGATATAACTATCAAGTTGAAAATGCATCGATAATATAATGGGAACTATGCCTAAAGAACTTGCTCTCTTCTAATGATTTAAACTTTGTCTCAAGTTTGTTTTGTGTGATTCTTGGTATTGCCAAGTATTAATTTTATCTTGTCCTAGGTTAGGACCTTTACTAGAAGGTGAGTTCACAAATCAGTTTAAGAATTGAGGTAACCTTAAATGTCACTTTAGGTTTGAGAGATTAAGTTCATGAAGCATGAAAGCACATACATTGAGTATGATTCTTTGTACCCATGTATGTATTTCTAATGGAAATGAGGAAAAGTCATTATGGAAGTGACAGACAGTGTAAGACCAAGCCAAACAAAAGGTCACTGTGAGCCCAATGAAGGGGCATAGAGTAAGCTATGGGTTCCCTAAGAGATGAAGAAAATTTGGGTGCTAGAAATTTATGGGATACGATGTTCTTAGATAATAATAGAGAAACCTCCAAGTAATGGAATAAAATAAAGTAATGACATCTCAAAGAAACCCTTAGGAAGGGTAGATCCCTAAATAAAATCCTAGAGGTCAAGTAGGGAGGATTAAAGGTACATATGGCCGGTGAGATTAGGATTTGATTGTTCCCCAAATGCACAAGACCATATGGTCGGGATGTAAAAACTATGTTTGCATGAGGCCCATGAGTCAGGAGATTGGCCAACTTCATTAGTGTATGAGGCTCAAGAGGTAAATGTGAGGGGCACTCCCTACATGCGTAAGGACGAGGCACTCCAAAAGTACCTGTAACCCTGGAGACCATGAGGAGATGACTAAGGCTAATGAGACATGAGGTGTAAATATAAAAGAATACAAGAAGCCATATAATAATTGCAATCCTAAAGTGGAGTTGTGCATAGACTCATAATTTATGAGAGAACCTTTTCCAATATGAACACATGAGATTAAGAAAGTTTGGATTCATGTGTATAATGATACAACCTAACTCAAAATTTAAATGATGTGTGAATGAACCATCTCTACTCTTGGAATAGAGTGAACTTTATATTTATACTACAACCAAATACTTATATAATTTGATTATTAGTGGGAAGATCAGACAACACACACTATTTTAAAAAGGGAGAGAGAAAATGATATGAGAAAAGGATACCTAAGTTGATATCCAAATGGCATGATCTAAGGTTTTACCTCACTCTTATGAGAAAATACTAAATAAATGGTTTGGAAACTGAGGTGAGCAAGGTAGTCGCCAAGAGAGATTGAAAAAACAAATGAAAATTACCAAGTGGAAGTTGAATTCTATAGATGTAAGACTTAATTTGGCAACCTAAATGACTCTTAGAATATTAGCCAAATGCAAGTGTTAAAGTACCAAATAAAGATAAATCAACATGACTCTTCAAATATTAGGGAGATAGTTCTTTTGCATGATGTTCCAAGTTTAATTATATCTGATGATGACCCTAAGTTCACTTTGAAGTTATGGAAACAAGTTCACAAGAACTCAATATGAGGCTAAAATTCAGTACATCTTATCCCACAAATTGACGAACAGTCAGAAAGAATGATCCAAACTTTAGAAGATATATTCAGAGCATGTGTGCTAGATTGGGGTGGATCATGGGGGCAATACATGTGTAAGGACCCTGACCTCCATTTTGGGCTTACCCTATTTTCATTTCCTAAACCTTGTGTTTAGATGTCTACTAATCACCTAAGTTGTGATTAGGGTTTTGTTTGTGCTTTTTAGAGAGAGGTTGAGGTGCAACTTGCAAATTACCCAAGTTTAGGGTTGGTGTGAAAGTTTATCACCTTGAGAGATGTCTTTTTCTCTCTCCTTGCATCCTCTAGTGTTGAGAGGATGAGTTGGGCGCCTTGCTTGTGTCATTTTTGGGCCTCGTTTGAGCTTATGAAGCTTGGGCTTGTTGTTGGGCTTTCTTGAGCCTTGTTTGCTTGGTTGTATCGGCCATGGTGTATCAGCCAGAGGTGTATCGACCAAGAGTGATGGTGGGTGTGTTGGGTTTCCATGTTGGGCGACACACACCCCTCCACCTAGCCTCGTTTGTGTAACCTCTCTTTGGACATGTGGACATTGCTTTGCTAGTGGGTGCAAGGTCTTGGACATGTGGTTTGGGGTACTAGCATGTGGCATAACCCTTGGACAAGTGGTGGTTTGAAAGAGCACATGTGGAGCAATCCCTTAGTGGACGCCCACTTAACCCCTTGCATATATACCCCCTTCTTTGCTAGCTTGGGACCCCTTTAGCTCCTTAGTTGCTTTCCTCCCCCTTGGTGGCCGATACATCCCCTTTGGTGGTCGATACATCCCCTTTGATGGAGCTTGGTGGCCGATACTCTCTTCTTGGTGGAGCTTGGTGGGCGACATAGCTCTAGTCTTCTTCTTTCTCTAGTGGTGGCCGAAACCCTAGAGTGTGCCTTGCTCTTCCCTCTCTTATGGTGGTTCCTAGGGGCTTGGAGCTTGGTGCTAGGAGCTTGGAGCTTTAGATCTTGATGGGGGTTACATAACTCCTAACCCTAGCTATACTACCTTCTTTTTTATGTTGTTTACTATGTGCTATCTTGATCGGCCATGTTTATCTTGTTAGTGATATATTTACTCTAGTATGTGCCCTTGATGTTGTGGGATATAGTGACATGGTTATGTTGTTTAGATGTCTTCTTGGACCTTGTTGGCTGAACCTTGGATTAGAGTTCCTTGGGAAAACCCCTCTCTTAGTTGTTGAGAGGTGAGCCTAGGGTTTCCTAATTCCATGGTGCGTGTGGTGTGTTCTTGGGGCAAAATCCCTTTCTCTCCTTGGTCTTGATAGGTGAGTTTGAGCTCTAGTGGTGTAGGCAAAACCCCTCTCTTCCTTAGTCATTGAGAGGTGAGTCTATACTCTAGTTTCTTGGGCAATACCCCTCTCTTACCATGGACTTGAGAGGTGAGCCTTTGGTTGGTTTTGACCTAGTTGAGATTGGAGGCTTGACCGATATGGTGATGACCCACCTTGCTGCCCGATATGTGATGGAGGTTGTGCAAGATGCCTCTCACTTGGTTGTTGAGAGGTGAGCCAACTCTCTTGATTGATTAGGGTTTCTTGGTGGCAGTCTTGAGGTTGATGATGACCAACCTGATATGGTACCTTTCCCGATAGGTGGTGTGGCCGACATGGTGATAAGGTTGTCTAACCTGTTGAGTAGTGAGTTGTGTTGGATGGTTGAGTTGCCTGATATCCCTTTTCTAGGTTTGAGCTTGGGTGATATAGTGTTTTCCCGATATGTTCTCTTGAGTGCTGAGAAACACCCCTCATTCCTTGAGATGTGAGGTGATCTCTAGGACTTGGTTGATATGATGATGGGTATATTAGTTGGTTGATAGGGAGCCCTAAACCTTGATGAGTAATAGATGGAAAGCTCTTTGGGCAACATGATGTGCTGCTCAATATCTTTTGCTCATGGCTGCCTGATATCCTTTTTGTACATGGTTGCCTTGATGACCCCTTGACCGATATGAGGTTCTGCCTAAGATGTTGCCTTGCCCGATATCCCTTCCTTTCTCCTTTATGATAGGGATGGGCGATACAATAGATTTAGTAGCTTGCTGATCCTTTGTTCCTTTGACTGAAAAGAGTATAGTGGTCCAACGAGTGCATCTATGCACAAGGGATATTGGGCAACCAGACCTGATGGAGTGTGTTGTGCAACCAAAGATATGTGTGACGGGCAAATATTGTATCGGCCAAGACCCTATCGGCTAGCTAGGGTTAGGGTTCATATCGGGCAAACTTCAACCATAACGGCCAAAGCCATGGCACCCAAGCTCAACACTGTAATGCCCACCATGTACACATCACCAAAAGATATAGGGCCACCTCAAGGAAGCCTATCGCCCAACAAGATCAGGCACTCCATATCGGTCACCACCAAGGTACTCACGATGGTTTCACCACCCAACACTATATCGGGCAACATCCTAAGACCAACCCATCATGTGTTGCCCAAGACATAAAATAGAGATAACAAATAGACACTATCTGATCCCAAGGAATAACACCAACCAGGGCAAAAGGGTCATCACGATCAAGGCATATCGCCCAAGCTCATCAACAAAAATAAGAGGACCATAACGGGCAGAAAGCCAACCGAACACATCATAACCATATCGGCCAGGCCAAGATGCACGACAAGGAGGTGTCGGGCAACATCTCATCAAGGGTGTATCATGAAAGGCACCAAGCCCTATCCTGACAAGGTCATCTTCAAGCTCAAAATCACCATCATCAAAACCCTAAAAGATCAAGAGGATTGGCTCACCTCTCAACAACCAAGAGAGAGGGATCTTGCACAATATCCATCACCAATCAGGCAAAATGATGGATCACCTCCATCCTAGGTCAAGATCCTAACCTCTACAAGGTCAACATCCACCCATGGCTCACCTCTCAAATCCATGGTGAGAGAAGAGTGTTTTCTAAGAAACTAGGGTATAGTCTCACCTCTCAACAACCAATAGAAAGGGGTTTTGCCTATATCACTAGAGCTGAACTCACTTCTCAAAACCAAAGGAGAGAGATGGGGTATTGCCCAAGAAATTCTACACATATGGTTCGGCCACCAAGGTCAAGAACACATCTAACACACCCATAGCAACAAGATCATATATCCAACAAGATCAAAGGTGCCAACTAAAGTAAGAAACATATCTAGCAAGGAGTATGGCCGATCAAGATGAAACATATTATGCAACAAGGAAAGGGAGTAGTATAGATAAGGTTAGGAGTTATGTAACCCGCCTTAAGTAAGCTCCAAGCTTCTAGCACCAAGCTCCCCAAGCTCAAGCACCACCACAAGAAGAGGAACAAGGCACTCTAGGGTTCGTCCACCACTAGGAAGAAGAAGACTTTAAGGAGTAGAAGAGGGATCGGCCACCAAGCTTTGCAAAGGAAGAGTATCATCCACCAAGGAAGAGAGAAACCAAGGAACTAAAAGGGATCCTTAGCAAGAGAAAGAAGGTACATATATAGGAGGGGGTGGAGGAGAAACCAAGGTAAGGTGTCACCCACCATGGGACACTTGTCTAAGGCAATTGCCACAAGCAAGCATCATACACCAAGTGTCCACTAGTGGTGACACAAAAGAGGTCAAAGGGTCAAAGGGGTCCATGGCCAATACACCCCATCCCATGCCCGACACACCTCCTTGGGCGGCACACCTATGGCCGATACAAGGCACCCTAGCCCAATATAGGATCCAACAAGGCAAGGCAAGGCTCAACAAAGCTCAGCAAAGCCCAAGGCAACTCAAGCAACAAGCTCAACCTTTCCTCTCAACTCTAGAGGAAGCAAGGAGAGAGAAAAACATCTCTCAAGGTGACAAACTTTCTCATCAACCCTAGACTTAGGTCATTTGTAAGTAGCACCTCAAACACTCAACAAAGCACATGCTAACCCTAATCACCACTAAAGGTGATAAGCAAACAACCAAGCACCAGGGTTAGGCAAAGCAAATGGGATCATCCCAAAATGAAGGTCAGGGTCCTTACAAGTATTGTATGAACTTTCAATTGTTCATGTGACATTTAATATTATTTCCTCTTAGGTTCCTTGCCATCATTAGGGGAATTGCAGAGATGATTACAAGTCATCATCCTTTAGCATTATCATCATCATGATCACTAGATATGGGTATTCAAACCCTTAGTTCATCACTAAACATTGTTACCTCTCATTAGGTGACTATTACCTCTAGGTCCTTAGACCAAGTTATACATTATACTAAACATCTTTTGTTTATAATTTGATCTATGATTATATCAATTAAGATGTGGTAGAAATATCCATGCCACATCTCCTACTTCATTATGCTCTTTAGATTGTCTCAAAATGACTACTTGATCAGAGTAATAAGAAAGATAGCAATCTAAGAGTGTGATACTTACCTTGCCTTCAATAGATGAATACCTGGCAAGGTTATTCAAGAACTAAAATTAGGTAGCATGCATTTGTTATATATTATGTTTCTTACTTTTAACATCTCTTAAATTTTTTTCTACTTAGTATCTCTAATTTTCTCTAGGTGTTTATTTTACAACTCTTCCCTTTCTACATGAAGAGAGAGATTTCAAAACATAAAAGAGAATATTGGACTGAATATACGTTCTCATCCTTCTTATCTCTTCGTCATGTCCTCCTAGGACTAATTAAAGGAAGCTCAACAATAACTACCTTCTTATGATTATCAAATAAAATAAAGAGAAGACATATCATAATGAAAAGCTCTATCTGACTTTCATCCCTCACGATCATCTACCACTTTAGGTTTTCTTAAACATAGAGTCTAGCTATTTTATGTTGTTGCTTTTGCCTTTCTACACTATTGGGCTGTAACTTTCATAAGCCCTACGGAGTATGCCTTGGTTCACTACAAGAAACTGGGGTATTAACGTCAAAGATTACAACAACTTTATTATGTTGTCATAATTGCTATACTAATAACGACAAGAAATTTTTATGGCCGCTATCGGTACATGTTTTAGCGACAAAAATATTTGTCCGACGTAAAATGTACAAATTTTCCGCCGTTAAAACTCATGATAAGATTCCATCTCCATAAAGACAACCACTTCACAAGAATTATATTTATTTGTACTTAAACATATTTTATTATAATAAAGAATCAAGCCGCGGTGTGGGTAGGGATGGCAGAACTATCCACATGAACCGAACCCAAACCGATCCAAACCGAACCAACCCGAAAAGTGTGATTTTTTTTATCTAAATTTGGTTTTCGGTTCGGTTCGGTTGAAAAACTGAAAGCCTAATTTTTATTCGGTTCGGGTGGGCAAATCCTGCCGAAAACCGTTCAAAACCGCGTGTGCCTGCCTCATTCCAGTCAATCGGTTGTTCCTAATCCATTTTTTCTCGTCTCAGACAGTTTGCAGTTGGGACTTGGGAGTCTCTAGGTGAGCAAAACCCTAGCCGCCACTGCTTTTCTGCCCCACCATCTCTTCTCTTTCGGCCACTCCATCCCAAATCTTGCCACCCTCTCGTCTCTCTCAGCCTCCCCTGAGTTGGGTCACCGTCATCACTAACCTCGAGGCCTTGAGGTCATTGAAGACTCCAGATATTCGAGGACGTTGCGCACTGGTGTCATCACCGACGACCGACTCTGAAGTCCACCGCGAGGTTGTCACGGGGCGAGGAGGAGATTTCACAGGGCTGTGAAGTTATCGTGAGAAGAGGCGATTCGTCAAATCTAGCCGATCAGCACCCCTAGCGCAGGCTCAGGCGCGAAGCGAAGGAAGGCCGGAGCAGAGCAGAGCCGAGCGTCGTCGATAAGGGAGACGCCTTTTTCTGGTTAGTACACTGCTATTTTCTAATTAAGCGTCTGCCTGTGCTCGTTCCATATTTGTGAAGACTGTAGATGAGATACTGGGGAAATGAGAATATGATAGTACCATCTATTACAATAGTAGTGAGCAAATGTCTAGAATTTTGTAATGAATCCACTATATTTTTCGCCAAATTTTGTAATACCAAACTGATTGGAATTCTGACTGTAGTTCTGCTGCCTCCACTTGGAGGAAGGATTTTGAAACTTGCTCTTCCTATGCCAAATATTTTTGGATAGTTTTGTTAAATTTCTCATGAGTATAAATCTAGTATTAGTATGGCAACTATGAAATTTTGCCCAGAAATACTGTTCAGACGTAAATTGTTGTTCCGTTGATTCTCAAATGTTGTCCAGCTTTTGATTTAATTAGTCGCGAAATTGCTGTTAAATGACGTCTAGATTTGGTCTAGTTGGCCTCGAAATTGTTGTGTAAATGTTGTTTTGGTGCTGTACGGTTTATTCGGGTGAGTTCGGTTTTTAATTTTGGTTCGGGTGGATTCGGTTTCGGATGAATTCAGTTTTTATTTTTAACTTCAGTTCGGGTTTGGGTTCAGTTCAGGTTTTATGGGCCCGGGTTCGGGTTTGGGTTCGGTTCGGGTTAACAAAAACCCACCCATTGCCATCCCTAGGTGTGGGGCTCTAGCGATTGCGATCTCTATTTAGGGCTCCCCCTCCGAGCGGTGCTTCAGCTTGGGGGAGGGGGTTTCGGCGGGCTTCTTTTGCCACCTTCTCCCCCGGGCCTCGTCCTCGACTCGCCTCGAAGCTCTGGTTTTGGTGGCATATATTCTCCGAGCTTCCCCATCTCAAGGCAACAGCCACGATGGGTCTTGATCGCGCTACTAAAGATGTCGTCCCCTACAAACTCCAAGGAGACTGGTGGCGATTCGGGTCTCCCACCAACACAAACATGAGTAGACGTCAGGCTGCTTCTCCCGTGGGAGTTCACCTACTACCTCAGCGTCGCAGGATCCCAACCACTTCCCGAAGGCGTCGCAGGTAAAAGCCACTGGCGCTTTTCTTGATGGTTTTGGACTTGTATGTTCGGATCCGTCTTTTGGACGATTTGTGAGGCTCCCAGAGATGTTCTGCTGGCAGTTCTAACAGAGGTGGGTTTCCTTCTACCTCCTTTTGCTTATCTTTTTTCCGTATTATCTTTCTACCTGCTTTGTATAAGATATACACCTCCAGGTATCTCGTTATCGGTCACCTTTATCATTGGATATTTTTCCTCCTTACCAGACTTTCTGTATTCTTCATATCTCTAATGGTTTCCAATCTTTTCTAGTTTTCTAGCTTTCTAGTTGTAGATTGTTAGCATAGACTGCTTGTTAATATGCCACTATGGCTGTTCATGTTTGTATAAGATGATGCCGATGATACCTATCCATTATGTGAGTTTTATTTAATATAAAAGGATCATATTAATCCCTGTATATGAAATGGAAGATCTTTAAACAAAGTCGGTACTGGTAATATGTACAGAATAAAAAAATAGGGAGTCTGTCTATGCATAAGAAAACAAACAACCATAAGCAATTCCGTTCAATAATTTCACTTACACAAGAATAAAGTCAATAATAGAAGATATATGTTTTCTTACTGTGAAAATGGACTATGCTTTACCTTTTCAGAACTAAAAGACCATACATGTTAAGCATGCCCCATCTCCTACATGAATACTAAACAAAATATCCAAAAAGAATTAAGTCGTAACTGAGAAGAGTTCCATTATAAGTTAGCTATATCTTTATAGTGTATATGAGTAGAAATGTGGGATATTGAATACCATTTTAATGAAATAAAACATAATCTAGTTGAATGTGTATGCCCCCCAATGATTTTGTTGTCAAGATTTGTAACAGACATAGTCTTACTGGTGGCCATTAGTTTATTATGCACTGTTGATTTATCATCTAGGTATACATACAAAAAATCTAAGACAAGAAGGTGCATCCAAAGATGATGGGGAGGCTAAGGACGAGGCCTCTACAAGAGCATTCACCATTTCTAACATGTTGTGTAAGATGCTTACTACTTCTAATACCAACGCCATGGTAGTTTCTCTATATCTTGACAAGAAATATATGAGTTCAACATTCTTCCACATAGCACATGAACCCATTATGAATTAGTTATAGATATTTATATCACAAAACTTCTAAGTATTTCACCTTGGTCTACCTTTTTTAAATAACATTATTCATGTATATGTTGAATTCGTATTTCAGGATTATAAGCTACAAAGACCTTCAAAAGGGGCATTATGAAATATCTACATGAGTAAAATGGAGGCTTGTAGTATATGTCTAGGTATGTAGCTTTCATCTTTATTAATATATTCTTGTTTCTAGCCAAAAGACTATGTTTTTATTACTTATCGTTCACCTTTTCATAAAGAAATGGAGTTAATTGATATTCCATGTGTTCTTTCATTGAGTAACTCCTTAACATTTTTTTTATACTGATCACTAAGTTAAGAATACATTTTGCATAATGTACTGACTAGTTTATGGTCTAGACTATGAAATCTTGTAAACATATAATATTCAGACCACGTTCTGTAGCTTCAGAGGGTATATGGGAAAAATATAATAAGGCAATTACGATTTAGGTTCTACTCCTTAAATGTTTAATTTAAAAAAGAATCACCCATTTTAATAGTCATTTCACCATTTCTTTCCACATGTGGCTTAATGTAACTATTATTTCATACTTTGAACCATATAATACTTGGAAATGTAGTAGAAATCTAAGTGAAAAATTTGTGAATCTCCATCATGAAGTGTTGCGTAGAATAATACATTACTATAATTTAAGTAAAAAATTTGAAACATCAGCAAAGTCACACATTACCAACTTGTTAGGATTATGGTTTGGTAAGAAGAAGGAATGTCATGATTGTGTTTATACCAAGCCATCAAGGGGCTGATTTTTTTTTGTATACATTAGGTACACTAGACCCCTCCACTTTTAGGATGATGCATGATGTCTCATTATTTTTTAAGAAATTAATAAGTAAATATCTCTTTCTATCTCGCTTCCTTATTTAAGTTAGTCTTTTTACTACTATTAATTACAAGATGTAGCAAATATCATTTTAAGATTTTATTAGATCTTTGATTGCTTTCATATTGAAAGGCCCTATGATAGCCTGGAAGTCACTCGATCATTGAATGATGTTAAGAGGTTTCTGAAGTAAATAAATTGTTATGTTTGTTGATCACTTGTTGACAACAAACCACATGTGATAGCAAGAAAATTGATTAGCCCTCTTTATCTCATATCAGACTAATCTGATGGTAAGAAGGGGCGACTGTAAGAAGGGGCAACCAATCCTCTATGATGTTATCCAACTACTTCTAACATGACTTCAAGAGAATTACAATTAACATCATTTAAAGGTAAACATGTTTCGTAGAACCAAGCGACTATGCTAGCATGGGCCACCTGCAAGGCCTCCTTTTTGTGGTTAGATTCAATTATCTCTGTATTTTTCACCTGCCTTCCTTTGAGTGAGCATATGGAAAATATGCCCCGTAGCACATGCGGAAAATGTGTCAGTTGCACATCCGGAGATCTGTGTCCGTTGCACATTCGACTTTATGTGTCTGACGCACATCCAGAGATATGTGCATTTCATGTATAGTGTTTCTAACTCATTGAACTTTCTTTTGCAGGTACTCGTTTATTGTTAAATGATGAAAATTGATATTCACATGATATGTGGCATGCACTTGTGGGACTGGACCATATATGGTTGTCTTCTTCTATACATTCTTCACTTCTATGGTCACCTCAATTCTTTGGTGCAAAAAATATCAAACAAAGTAAGTGCCCTTCATTTATACATATTAAATATGTGAATGTAAGTATCTTTCATCTATTCATAATAGATATATAAAATAGATTTGACAATTCATAGTAAACATACAAATTATATCTTACAATTTATATTGAGTACTCATACATGCAAATAATCTATGTTGACCCACTTGGTTGTACCTACGACTTGTATACACTGTATTAGAAGTCACATCGTTAGATGTCTAGAACAAATATCACTTTTATAACTGTTGGTATGTGAACCCCCACCCACTTACGGTCCTGCTCACACTGATCAACTTACGATCCTTCTCACACACCTCCAATCCATCTCGCTCCCATCAACACACAATAACTCTGGCTAGACCTGTTCACTTAGCAATGACCATCTACAAGGGAAACCTATTTCTCTTTGGACAACAAACTGACATCCCCGAGCACTAGCTTCTCAAAGAACTGGTCACCTCTGGGAAGTGTATAAATCTGTTGCACATCTGAAGTTATATGTTTGTTGCACATTCAATGATATGTGCCCCTAATATATCATTTTTTTGTAGGTACATGGTTTTATATATGTGATGATGATTTCTATTCAGATGATATGTGCACACTCATTATGGAAAGAGCTATATATTATTTTCTTCTCGATTCATTCTTCGGTTAACACAGTAAATTCTTTGATGCAAGAAAAGAAATTTTTCGTTATGCAAAGTATGAATTTGAGAGCAATTATATATATATATATATATATATATATATATATATATATATATATATATATATGAATATACCACACATGCTTGATTGAAAGGCCAACCTTCTATTACAAATAAGTAAGTTTTCAAACATGAACTAACTAATTTTTTTTCTTTAATATATATTGATTCATAGTTACTTTCACTATATGTTCATATGCTTCTTTGCATTTTTAGGTTTTTTTGATGATTTTTCATGGAAAAAGACCAAGTGGAGTCTTGTACTGAAACACTTCTTGGAAACCCCTCCTTATCTCCTAAACTTCTAAACGCATGCCGTTTCATTTTTCAATGCACAATGATATGCTGTTTTGGTTTTCGAGTGAGCATATGGAAAATATGCCCCGTAGCACTTGCGGAAAATGTGTCCGTTGCACATATGGAGATATGTGTCTATTGCACATTTGGCTTAATGTGTCTGACGCACATCCAGAGATATGTACATTTCATGTATAGTGTTTCTAACTCATTGAACTTTCTTTTGTAGGTACTCGTTTATTGTTTAATGATGAAAATTGATATTCACATGATATGTGGCATGTACTTGTGGGACTGGACCATATATGGTTGTCTTCTTCTATACATTCTTCACTTCTATGGTCACCTCAATTCTTTGGTGCAAAAAAATATCAAACAAAGTATATAAGTGCCCTTCATTTATACATATTAAATATGTGAATGTAAGTATTTTTCATCTATTCATAATAGATATATAAAATAGATTTGACAATTCATAGTAAACATACAAATTATATCTTACAATTTATATTGAGTACTCATACATGCAAATAATCTATGTTTAACCACTTGGTTGTACCTATGACTTGTATACACTATCTTAATTAGAAGTCACATCTTTAGATGTCCAGAACAAATCTCGCTAAATTAGAAGATGTTGAGCCATATCATTTTGTAAATATGGTGCACTAAACTAGATTTCAAAATATAAATTCATTTCGATCTTTATCATTTGTACATGTATTTTAGACTAAGTCTTATGATAAGTTATCACAAAAAGATGCATGCTTTCACATTTTCAGATCAATAGTAGAAATTTAAAATCGTAAGATCTATGAAGCATAGACATTTCCCAGAGGTTTTTGTGTCTGTGTCCGATACGTTTCTGACATGGACATGCTTGGACACATGGCGAACATGCCTCTAACATGTCCACTTAATATAAAAGTGTTGTAATCCTTATTTCGTTCTCCCAACAAAAGTTGGATAGTACATCTCTTTGAATCAGTCCAACAATAGTTTCCAGTTCAAAATCCGTCCATGAACTCAAGTGAAGGATCATATTTTGTGATTCATCTTTGAATCTGCAAAAGATAAGTATCTCAAAATTTTCTAAACTTACTATGGTTTCAGACTTCTATTCGAATTAAAAAGGAGAAAGATTTCTCCCCACCCTCTCCCATAACCCGTGCCAACCGGGCTATTCCCTTGCCTGCATATATATATATATATATATATATTTACATATATATATATATTTACATATATATATATATGTATGTATATATATGTGCATATACACATGCATATGCATGTGTATATGTATATGTATTAACGTGTATGCCGTGTCCGTGTCCTATATTTTTTAAAATCACTGTGTCCCGTGACTGTATCCCTCCTGTGTCCATGTCCATGTCCATGCCCATGCTTCTTAGGTCATGACATATTTTCCACATGCTTGTACATGCTATAACATGTCATGAATTATCTAGGCATTTTTTGTTTATGTCATAATTGTCAATTCAACCTCAAATGCAACACAAATTCTATTTTTGTCATAATTTTCTTCATTCAAAGCAATGTATTACTCCTTGTTTATGCTTAAGATGTATGGCAAAGTATTACCCTAAAGGAATGGTGATATGTTACTTCAATAATTTCCTAGGCGAATGGTCATATGTTACCCCTCTTTCTATGTACAATCTATTTGTAGATGAAATGTATCTCTAAGTTTGAAATCCCTTCCATGCAAAATTTAAATAAATTTTCTGAATATGACGATGTTTAAATGAAATTTGCAATCACTATTGGGACACTTCATAAGGTTCATTCTTTCGGTTGAGCTTGAATCCAATGTTGTTCTATATACATTTGTCTTCTGGTATCATCCTCATCAAACATGGGCATTGAAAAAGTAAGTACTCTCACTTCTATACGTTCTTCACTTCTGAACAAAGCTCATTAAATTAGAAAATGTCCGACCTTATCATTTTATAAATATGTGCATTGAACTAGATTTTGAAACATAAATTTATTTCGGTCTTTATCAATCATACATGTAATATACATTCATAGATTAAGTCTTATGCTAAGCGATCACACAATAGAATTTTAAAGTTATATTATCTACCTGGAGGTTGCTGTGTCTGTGTCTGACACGTTTCTGACTTGGATATGCTTGGACACATGAAGAACATGCCTCTGACATGTCCACTTAATAGAAAAGTGTTGTCATCCTTATTTGCTTATCTCAACAGAAGTAGTAAAAAGTTCATCCTTATGCCTCCTCTTTCCTTGCTTCTCTACATCTCCATCTCCCCTACTCTTCTCTTATCCGTGCATCTTAAGTAACACTTGAATGTATTCCTCTTCTCTTTCTTCCATCTCAACCTCGAAGACACCTTATTCTTCATCTTGTCCATCATCGCCAACATATTTCTTTACCCGCTCTCATTCTTCCTCCAAAAAGTACATGTTCACTATTACTTACATAAACAAAGAAAACTATTGCATCCAAAATTTTGCTTCCCTTGATTTTACCATTCCATATATTCTTACTGCAACAATTTTATAATTAAGGATCTTAATATATTTGTTGAGTTAATTTGTACTCTGACTTATGGATATATTAATTGTATATGTCGATTGTTGGTTGGATTCCAGGAAGATTCCCTTCATGGATGAATTATTTATATCAGTTTGTGTTTATACATAAAGTTTAATATATAAGTCGACATATTTGTATACTTATAAATTAGTCGTTCCTAGTGTCGCGTCCTTCATTGTTGGAAATTGTGTTCCCTCTTGTCTATGGAGAAATCCATCTTGTGTACGTGTTCATATTTCTTAGGTGAGGATCCAAGTGTGTTGCAAACATGATGGACAAATTTTGGAATTCAGTTTTTTTTCCATTATAGCTATTTACGACGGAAAAAAGACGTTGTTGTTGACCTTTTTGAGCAAGCCTATTAGTCGCCATAAGTAGTATCAACGACAAGTTTGTGTGGTCACAAATAGTATCAATGCCAGGCATTTAATTTCATCGTTAAAACTGTTAACGAAAAACTATATAAGTCGTCGTGATTTGTATTAGCGACGAACTGAAATTTTTTGCCGTTATTTTTATTAACGGCAAGACCAATGACGACAAGACGCGACGACTTTTTTTTCTCATCACTAATAGTTTTAACGACAAACTTATTCACATTTACGACCAACTTTTACCGCCGTTATTGCTAAGTTTTCCTGTAGTGGTTGTTGGGTCATTTCCTCCCTTCTTTTTGAACAAAAGGGTTTAGTATGCTTAACACGTCCATATCTATAACATGTCTTGTCCAAGTACCATTGTCTTATTGGTCTTCTTACTGATGTAGAAGCTAAGTTAGGAGTTCTTACAGGTGGAAAGTTAGGACTTTTGCCTTTACTTAGTGACTACTGTCCTGGTGCACTAGGCATTTATTGCATTGGTGGTACCAAAAATGTTGACTTTTTAGAACAACTAGGCAAATGTCTCTAGAATTATAGAGACCTCACCTTAATTTTCATCTTATTGCCCCTCCTTGGGCATTTCCATCACATATGTACTATCTATCTATACTTATGACTGAGTTTATTTTCTTGCCATATGTTAATCCTTCCTAAATTTTCTACTATTCCAACATGACTATGTCATTCAGGAACCCTTTCAGAACCCAAAGTTTTTGCATTGAGGGCTGGTAAACTAGGTAGTATTACTAGTATCTAGTCCACTATATGCATCATTGTTGTCCTATCCTGCCCAAAAAGAGCATAAAAGCAGAATTCTCTATCCTAATTGGGTCAAGATGGGAACTCTCAGGTACTCATTCTTATCATGCATGATCCCTTGCACCCTCTCTTGGAGCAACAACATTGCTCTTAGCAACATGCTCCTCGTGTTCTCTAGTCATCTTAAACTTCACCCTTTCTTCTACATAAGCAGAAGTCACTATAGGGTATACTAGAGGACACTAGAACATATTCAACACCTTAGTCCTATATATCTATAGACTCAACAAACCTTACACTCTGATACCAAACTTGGAAGACTGCCACCAAACTGAGAGCCAAATTGTTATGACTGCATCTGAGCTTAATTAGTAAACTAGGGTTTACTTGGATGATTTTATGCTTCACTAAGTTGATCATTTTTAAAGATTGATTAGTGATGGTTGTTAAGTTTTGATGCTTTAAATATAATGAGAATATTTAATCATACTTTGATTCACATAATTAGGGTTTACGATTTGGAAACCCTAATCAACCCAAATTAGGGTTTTGGTGACATATGAATACAAAATTGGATAAGTATAGTGTCTCACTAAATGATTTTCAGTGTTTTATGTGTAACTATGATTGAATTCAAATTTGGATATGATTTAGATATCTCAAATTTGAACACTATTGAAAAATATAAGAATTTTTGAAGATTTTTGACCTATTTGTCGGTCGAGTTTCAAACTCGACCAATCATATTTCCAGACTGATATAGCAGTGAACTGTTTCATTTTTAATTATTTATTGGTAACTCCAAATGATCTAAAATTTTAATTGGAGATCTGAAACTCAATCATAAACAACATGTTAAATTTGCATGATTTTGTATGCATTTAGACCTTACCAGTAGACGAATTACTGTAACATTTCTATGACAGAAAATTCAGCTGAAATAAGAGAAAGTATAGTGAGGGGTCAATGTGCAATTGATCCAAGCAGCTCAATTGCTCTATATGGTCAACCTAAAATACAAGAAGTTCTAATAATTCGTTATTCAATCCAAAGAAATGAAATCCTAGAGAGAGAGGGAGAGTTAGGGTTTGAGAGGAGAAAGTGATGGAGATGCTGATCTAGGGTTTTGCAGTCTGAGAAATGATGAAATCATGTAAGTTTAGCTTCTTTGAATAGACTTTAATGGTGAATCTTCTCTCACATGTCAATATTTCATCCCTCCTCTGATTTGATCTGAAATGGTATCAAAACTTTCTCTTTTCTCACTCTTTCTTCTTAATCCCTCATTTTTAGGGTTTCAGAGTTGAAAGGAAGAAGAATCGGGTGAATTACTAGGAAATTTGATATGAGATCGAGATTTTTAGGGATGAGCTGCATTTGCAAGGTGTTTTCACACCTTAGTGTGAGTGGAAACTTCCTCTCAACTATATATTTCACAAAAATTGGTTAAATCATCCATATTCTTTAATTGCTTAGTATGCAACTATAAACCCTGAATTGTCTGTTTGATCTAAATTGTTGCAAAATGATATGATATGGATTCTTCTTCTATTTGGATGAATTTTAGATGATAAAATCATATTATAAATGTATACAATACATCCCAATGAGAATTCCCTAAGTATTCACAGAGGATATAAGAGTAAAATAAAATATAGGGAATTTGTCTATGATTGAAATTGTTGTATAATTAAATAGAAAAATTTGTTTATCTAGATCCCCTTGGTTATGAATGATTGTTTATATGAATTCATAGTACACATATGTCAAATACTATCTTGGATTTCATTTAAGGTGAATAGTGTTTGTTTGATATCTTATTAAAGAGGGTGAAACCCTAGATGCGAGGAAAGTTGGATATTTATGAATAGATATCGTGAAATCCATTTGAAGGGATTTTCTTGACACAATATATTTTATTTATTCAATTTTATTCTTGATGCATGATATCTCAGTGAATGTCATGGAAACCTAAATTTAGCTCAGTTCCAAGGTTTCATACATAGATTGATTGTATATGATTTAAGTAGTCTTTATTTAGTAAATGTTTATGTCGTATGAAATCCTTATGAGAGCCATGTGATAAGTGAATGAGGTAAATGAAACCCTAAGGATAGGGTGTTCAATGAATCAAGTATTGTGATATCAATGTTCTCAGTATGAGATGTGGTGATGCTTAACAGTTCAATTGCATGTTTCTAGTGTATAAAGTGCCAAGTTGACATGTATTCTGTTTATTTAAGAAATTTAGTGTGCCTGTATGTATGGTATGATGATTACTCAAAATATTATAGTGTTTTGAATATACTGCTCTGCCAAGTTTAGAATGATATACATGTTGTATTATAAACTTCAAATAAATTGACGCGGTACCATAGTGATACCAAAGTCAAGTATAAGTAAGGAAAAGATAAAATATAGTAAGAGCTTTCCAAGAATTAAAAAATAATAGACTTAGGGGCCATGAACACTGTAGAACCCCTATGAGAGGTCTGCGACTTAGGGGTGAAATGACCTAACCCTGGTAGTGTCCAGTATACGGGGGTCGGAAGATACTAACAGGTGGTACGGGGGACGAAGCCCTAGTGGAAGTCTCCTTAAAATACAAAATGTAGTGTCCAACATCAACCAGAGATCCTGGTGGCACTAGAGTACAAAAAAGACAATAGGTGGCTTGACTCTCCGCATGTGTGCTCAGGTTAGAGGAGGAGTCCAGTTTTACGGTCCACAGGTGTGCCGAGGCCAGAGTGCCATTTTTCCTGTTGCAGACCAGGCTTAGCAATCCCGGGGTGTCAGCTAAGTCTTGTATAATGAGATCGTAGTTCGCTATGAGTGTTCATATGTAGAGTACACTGCATATGACCACGGCATAAGCTAAAACATGATCATATAGGTTTAAAGAGTTTCTTATAAGTAAAAAGAGATAAGAAAGATTTGAGTATAGTTTCGTAGTAGTTGTTCTTTAAATGTAATATTTACATTCCCTGTTATTTTAACTGTATTGTTTTAGATCTGCTCAGTGTAGTAATTATTGTAATTTATTCCAGTTTAATAAATTATCTAGAGTATCCTGTCATATTTATGATTGTCAATGATTAGACTCTTTAAATATTACTGTTGTTATACTTGATCTCAATTGATCAAAGGTATATCTGTAATTATATTAGTGCTTTATATTGTTTATTTGAAGTACTCATTCACTGAGCGAGTAGGCTCACTCCTATACTCAAAGGCTTTAGGAAAACCACATGGACTTGAAGAAGGTCAAAGCATCAGAGTAGATCTACCACATAAGTTAAGTATGAGATTAATTAAGTTCAGTCGGTCCCTGTCAGTCTAGGTCTTTGTATAGATGTGAGATAGTTATAAATGATGCTTTGTATCTTTGATTCCTTGATAAGAGAGAATGTATCTTATTATCATGTCGTATGTACATGGAAGTGTGAGAAACAAAATAAATGTATGGATGTGTATCATTAATGTTGAGATCATAATAGAGTAATAAAAGTTTAATTCTCTTGTAAAGTTTGTTTATGTGATTGTATGCGGGAAAACAAAGAGTTTGAAATAAAAAGGAAAAGTCAGGAATGAACTTTGTATTAAGTGTAATTTTCATAGTCATGCCATAATCTCATGATTAGTGGTAATCGTGGGATGTGGGTGTGACAGCTTGGTATCAGAGCTTAGGCTGAGTCATCAGGGACCATTAGGATAGAAAGTTAGAGTTATAGGTGTGGAACATAGGAGGTGATGTGTTTATAGCTCTGGGAAGTCTGGGTATTTGGATACCCTATCCCGATATCTGAATACTTAGATTGACCAGTATCAAGCTACTCTGTCTATTCTTTCATGTATACCCTGGCCTGGTATATAGTGGAAGGATGGGCTAGAGAGGAACCCTAGAAATATTAGGGTTAGAAATAAGATAAGTAACATGAATGAAGAGAATAAATATAAAATGAGATAGAACTTTTATTTCATATTGTTATTTTATTGGAGATGAACAAAAATGCTCTTATATGTATGAATTCATAATATCAGTTTGTAGAATATATACAGTTCTTTTATATTGTTGTGTATCATGAAGTGATTCAGTTATTATTTATATTCTTTGTTTCAAGTAGACCAGAAATTATGTTTGAATGAGTTTGACCTAAGTAGATATTCTTTCCACATTTTTTAAATAAGTAGGAGCTGGTTAATCCTGAGTAGCTCTTGGCTTCAGGACTGTAGGTTCGGCCTGGTCCAGCTGGAAGGGTGCGTTATTGGGATGTGGGATCTAATGACTCCTATTAAAAAATATAATAAGAGCAGACCTTGGATAAATTAGACACACATCATAGTGAGAATGTACATACACTAAGATGTTGAAACATATGGGAAAGATTAGAATTGCTAAGAATAAGTTGGAACTGATATTTGAGATCCAACTTTGAGGCCTCATATGAGAAACCCTTGATTGGGAATAAAGGAACACGACACAAGGTTCAGATTAAGTTTAACGATTAGTATTATATGAACTCTAAATATGAAATATGGAAAATATATGTGAAAAGTATGTAAGGGCCAAGATAGTAAGAATCAAACATGAGAAATGGATCATATAATCGAGTACAATGTTTTTATGTACTCCAAAGCAAAGAGAAAATATAAGAAAAGAGTTAAGTAGACATTAAGTAAATATAAGTGAAGAGTCTTCAGAAGAGTTAAAGTAAAGAGAATTAGATGAACATGTAAATTATAAGACTAGGATAACAAACTTAGTTGAAACAAAGAGAAATGTAACAATGATGAGCTTGACTAAGGAATGAGGGTTATGATATAATTGAGAGCATGGAATGTATACCTTTATTATACAATTTAATACATTCATCCTTACTACCTTTGGGATTGCAAGTCTCTATAGAACAACAAACTAGTTTCTAAAAGAAGAACAAAAGTGTAGCTTAACCAATGAATAAGTCATACAAAGGTAGACTATATTCAGGAGGGAAAAAACTTGATTGAAAGAGATACTAAGTTTGGCCCATGCGTGAGCCATTTGATTTAAAATAAAGGATATGTAATGTATTAAACATCAAGTGAAACTAGTATGGAGATCATTGATTTAGAACTTCAAATTCACATTAGTAGAAGGATAAAAAGAAATATGTGCAACATGGTATACATGACCATACACATGAATAAGCTACATGATCATAAGAGAAAAGTAGAAGTTAAAGATGATAGGTGGAAGAGTAGTATATGGTAAGAGGATTATGGAAAGTAGGAAGGGTTTGAAGCATGATGGAGTAATATAGATTATAAAAGAAAGAGATTGCGACATTCAACCAAGTTCTAATTAGTCAAGTATCCTTGCTGATAACTAATTAAACCTACATACAAGAAATGTAATAAAGGAATGTTTGAAGATAAGAATTCTAAGTCTCAAAATCATCTTCTCTTTCATCTTCCTTAATGAGAGCAATGTGGGAATGAAGTGATAAGAAAATGAATCACATATGATGCATAACCACCATGGTAGAGACATCTAGTCAATGTAATAATGACATATAATATGGTGATGAAACCCTAGCAGGGTAAATTGAGAATGTAATCTATCTGAATGGCCAAGTGAGAGAAAGGAAATTCAATTGATAAGATAAGGAAGACTTTAATAAAACTTGTGAGATCGAAAGTTTGAATTTCAAATTAAGGGAGCAAAGTCACATCACAATAACGTCATGCTACTGATAAGGACCAAACCCTATAATGTTTAGAGTTATAGTAGTTCAAGGGATGTCACTAGTGATTTGACCTTGAATACTAGCATCTATATAAAATAAGATCATGAGATTTGCACTATGAGAAGTAAACTAGCACTGATAGTAATCAAGGGTTGAAAGGTAGCTAATCTGAAAGGTAGATAAACAATATGGAAATGATTTAGAGCAAAGGATAAGAAATAGATTTGAAATATAAGAGGTGTGTTTTGAACAAAAGGAGAAACACAATATGAGTGAAGTGTGATATGAAATAAATTCTTGTAGTGATAGCAAGAATGATGAATAATCTATTCATACCTTGTATGTTTCAATTTTAGGGATGTTTAATCTACATGATTAAAATGAGAAGGATAAGTAGCAAAAAATAAGTAATAGTGAATAAGGAGAGAGATAAGATATACAAATGTCTTTTAGTAATATGTGAATTTGTTTTTAGAAGTATAATTTGTTGAAGGTATACTAAGGGATGTAAATTTGTTTTACATACGATTTTAGTTGTACATGTGCAAGCAATATGTTAATTAAAGGTGTCTGATAGTTGTAATCATTCATACCAGTAATCTATCTTAGTATTGTACAATTTTGGTATGGTGATATGGGTTTAATGATAATGGAACAAATGGAGGGTTACCCTAAATATGGTTTTCTTACCTATTCACTTATATGAATAGAAGGGATGTTAACCATATTGTATTGATATGTAACCCTAATGAGGTATAGATTGTTATACCTAGCTTTAATATAACTAAGTGATGGTAATTGGGTATGAATAGTCCTTGAATGACTAATACAATCATGGAGTACTCTGTTACTATTGTTGAAACTCTAGTATGCTATAACCCAATTTTTACACCTTGAATTATGTGTGGGTTCATATTTGAGAATAGTATGGAATGTGATGGTAATGCTTCACCTTATGCATCCATGATCCAATGGGGATGCCGTGAGTAGTATTGTACAATTGTTGTTGAATCTAGTCTTTCAACTCAAGACTTTTTTGCTATTTGAGTAGCACAATAGTAAAAATTCAAAACAACATCGTGAACTCTCTTTTGTGACTTAGAGGTAACACATAACAATAGTACATATTGAGCCGTATGAATTGAGATAGTTGGATCAGATTATCAATGTTGAGATAACACCTCAAGAGTATGAAAATACTAAAATGGTTGTTTATCTCTCTATCCTATGATTGACTATGGCATAGAGAATTTGTTTGTTGTCATTGAGAACTATTTCAAACATGTTGGATTTAGTAAAGAATTAAAGGACTTGAGGTTGAAAAATGCATTCAACTATGAAATACAAGAATATAATGACATGTAAGATTTCAGAAGCTTAAAATGAACCTTGAATGTACTTTTCTTACATGTTTATGTTTCGGGGATGAAACATTTTAAGGGGGGAAGAATTGTTATGACCACATTTGAGCTTAATTGGTAAACTAGGGCTTACTTGGATGATTGTATGCTTAACTAAGTTGATCATTTTTAAAACTTGATTAGTAATGGTTGTTAAGTTTTGATGTTAAAATATAATGAGAAGATTTAATCATAATTTGATTCACATAATTAGGGTTTAAGATTTGAAAACCCTAATCGGCCCAAATTAGGGTTTTGATGACATATGAATACATAATTTGATAAGTATAGTGTCCCACTAAATGATTTTTAGTATTTTATGTGTATCTCTAATTGAATTCAAATTTGAATATGATTTGGATATCTTAAATGTGAACACTATTGAAAAATATAAGAATTTTTTTAGAATGTTGAACTTTTTTTCGGTCGAGTTTCAAACTCGACTGATCATATTTTTAGACTGATATAATAGTAAACTATTTGATTTTTATTTATTTATTGGTAACTCCAAATGATCTGAAATTTTAACTGGAGATCTGAAACTAAATAACAAACAAAATTTTTGGATGTGAATAGACTTTACCAGTAGACGAATTATAGTAACATTTCTATGATAGAAAATTTAGCTGAAATAAGAGAAAGTATAGTGAGGGGTCAATGTGAAATTGACCCAAGCAACTCAATTGCTCTATACGGTCAACCTAACACACAAGGATATCTCATAATTCATGATTCAATCTAGAGAAATGAAATCCTAGAGAGAGAGGGAGAGTTAGTATTTGAGAGGAGAAAGTGATGGAGATGCTGATCTAGGGTTTTACGGTCTGAGGAATGATGAAATCATTTAAGTTTAGCTTCTTTGCATAGACTTTAATGGTGAATCTTCTCTCACATGTCGAGATTTCGTCCCTCCTCTGATTTGATCTGAAATGGTATCAAAACTTCCTCTTTTCTCACTCTTTCTTCATTATCCCTCATTTTAAGGGTTTCTGAGTTGAAAGGAAGACGAATCGGGTGAATTGCTAGGAATTTGATATGAGATTGAGATTTTTAGGGATGAGCTGCGTTTGTAAGGGTTTCACACCTTTGGGTCAGTGGGAACTTCCTTTAAACAGTATATTGCATGAAAATTGGTTAAGTCATCCGTAATCATGAATTGCTTAGTATGCAACTACAAACCCTGAATAGTTTGTTTGATCTAAGTTTTTGAAAAATGATATGATATGGAATCTTCCATATTTTGGATGAATTTCATATGATAAAATCATATTTTAAATGTTTGCAGTACATCCTAATGAGAATTTCCTAAGTGTTCACAGAGGTTATAAGAGTAAACTAATATATAGGGAATTTGTCTATGACTAAAATTGTTGTATAATTAAATAGAGAAATTTGTTTATCTGGATCCCCTTGGTTATGAATGATTATTTATATGAATTCATAGTACACATATGTCAGATACTATCATTAGTGGTGGCACTAGAGTACATAAAAGCCAATAGGTGGCTTGACTCTCCTCCTGTGTGCTCATGTTAGAGGAGGAGTCCAGTTTTACAACCCACAGGTGTGCCAAGACCAGAGTGTCATTTTTCCTATTGCAGACCAATGACATTGTCAGGCATAGCAATCCCAGGGTGTCAGCTAAGTCTTGTACGGTGAGATCGTAGTTTGCTATGAGTCTTCATATGTAGAGTACACTGCATATGATCAGGGCACAAGCTAAAATATGACCATATAGGTTTAAAGAGTTTCTTATAAGTAAAAAGAGATAAGAAATATTTGAGTATAGTTTTGTAGTCGTTGTTCTTTAAATGTAATATTTACATTCCCTATTATTTTAACTGTATTGTTTTATATCTTCTCAGTGTAGTAATTACTATAATTTATTCCAGTTTAATAAATTATCTAGAGTATCCTACCATATTTATGATTGTCAATGATTAGACTCTTTAAATATTACTGTTGTTATAATTGATATTAGTTGCTCAAAGGTATATCTATAATTATAGCAGTGCTTTAGACTGTTTCTTTGAAGTACTCATTCCCTGAGCGAGTAGGCTCACTCCTCTACTCAAATTTTTTAGGAAAACCATGTGGACTTGAAGAAGGTCAAAGCATCAGAGTAGATATACCACATGAGTTAAGTATGAGATTAGTTAAGTTTAATCAGTCCCTATCACTCTAGGTCCTTGTATAGACGTGAGAGAGTTATAAATGATGTTTTGTATCTTTGATTCCTTGATAAGGGAGAATGTATCTGATTATCATGTCATATGTACATGAAAGTGTGAGAAACAGATTAAATGTATGGATATGTATCATTAATGTTGAGATCATAATAGAGTAATAAAAGTTTAATTCTCTTGTAAAGTTTGTTTATGTGATTGTATGCGAGAAAACAAAGAGTTTGAAATAGAAAGGAAAAGTCGGGAGTGAACTTTGTATTAAGTGTAATCCTCATAGTCATGCCCTAATCTCATGATTAGAGGTAATCGTGGGATGTGGGTGTGTTACAAATTGTCACTAATTATGAGAAATAATCATAAGCAGCGGATTAAGAAAATCACTAAAATTTAAAACCATTTTGCAAAGAGATCCATTTCTTGGAAAACTCTTAATGAAAGAACCAAAACTTTATATATACCAGGGTTCACATTGTACATACACTGTATCATCTCATTACAAGGATAACATATAACAGTTGCTTTGTTAAAACATATACTGAAACAACATAAAACCTTGAGGCATACAAGCCAAAATCTCAGATTGTTCATAAAACCATCACGTACTAAATCTGAGGACCTGAGAGTACAGAGACGACATATATGACTTCTATCCACAAGACATGAAAGACAAAACACTCAACCTGAGCTAATTCTACTGTCCCTGGTACTATTTTCTTCCTCTACAGTACAGTCTCTACCCCCTCATGTACGTCCACCTAAAAAAATGTGGATCCCACAGGGTGAGGCAATTGTCCCAGCAAGAGATATAACTCTCCACCAACAATGTAATTATCGCAGGTAAATAGTATAAAAATTGAACATATGTTCTTTTATATTAATAAGTAAGGTTAATCACTGTGGATAAGCAAATTACAACATTTCTTATAGTTTTAAAGCATTATAACTATCCATGATAGAGAAGTAAATCACCTATTCACTTTATAAGGAATATGAAAGACATGTATATAATTTTCCCATCATACTATACCAATATCTCAAGCTTATCCTATGATACTATTTTCATGGTATGAATCATTCTCATTTCTATCTGTTGGCCTCAGCCAATCTACTAGCTAGGAATTGGATTGTACTAATCATGTGAATATACATCATTATGTTCCAGCTTTATACCAATCTTGTACGAGTACCGCCAGGTGTTGGATTGTACCAATCCTATGAAATTACAACTACGTATTGGATTGTACCAATCGTGTGAAATTATACCTAGGTATTGGATTGTACCAATCCTATGAAATTACAGCCAGGTATTGGATTATACTAATCATGTGAAAGTACGACCAGGTATTGGATTTTACTAATCCTGTAAGATTACAGCCAAGAATTGGAGTATACCAAGCCTATGAGATCATAATGAGAGTACATCCAGGTATTGGATTATACCAATCCTATGTGATTATAATGAAATTACAGCTAAGTATTGGATTGTACCAATCCTAGGAAATTACACCCAAGTATTGGATTATACAAATCTTGTGAAATTACAACCAGATATTGGATTATACCAATTCTGTGAAAGTAAAACCCAGTATTGGATTATACAAATCATGTGAGATTATGACCACATTTTTAAGGATACCATAGTAGTTAGGATACCTTTATATTTCCCTTTCACTTTCATTGTGGGATATCAATCCCTTGAACTCATCATTGAATACTACATCACTTTTACTAGGCACTATACCTTGGCCAAGCCATCATACCCATTCACATCCTTTATGTGATACAAGTGTTACACATATCTCATTTTAGCATATTCAAAACATGATAGCCCTTAATTGGTTATCACCATAATGCATGTATGATCAAGATTTCATTATTATCCTTATAAACATTTATTACTATTATTATGTTATGGGTTTTCCATTTCCCCTAGTTTATTTTGAACATTACCATTTCTTACATGAGAATTTTATAAACATCTTGTCACCTCTCACTAGGAAACAACTATTCATATGGCTCACTGGGCCCATTAAACATCTTGTCACCTCTCACTAGGAAATAACTATTAACATGGCTCACAAGGCCCATTAAACATCTTGTCACCTGTCACTAGGCAACAACTATTCACATGGCTCACAAATCCCATTAAACATCTTGTCACCTCTCACTAGGCAACAACTATTCGCATGGCTCACAAGGTCCATTAAACATCTTGTCACCTTTCACTAGGAAACAACTATTCACGTGTCTCACAAGGCCCATTAAACATCTTATCACCTCTCAATAGGCAACAACTATTCACATGGCTCACAAGGCCCATTAAACATCTTGTCACCTTTCACTAGGCAACAACTATTCACATGGATCACAAGTCCCATTAAACATCTTGTCACCTCTCACTCGAAAACAATTATCTCTAGGTCATAAGACCTATATAATCTATATTATATGAAACGTCATAGCTCATGCTTAGCTATGCTCAGTATCTCATGCTATCAGCATGGTTTCAATATTGCTAAGATTTCCCTTTATTAACCATTTGTAGTTTCAAATCATATCATTACCCTTAATTAGGGTTAAAGTTTCCCTTTTTAAGTTGACTAGGGTTTTCAAGTACATTCATTAAGAATCACAACCCTAATTCAGACTCCACACATATAAGGAGTATCAATATATACTCATTACATGAGTATTCAACAAGTATACGTTTCTCTTTCATACTCACTAGGATATTGATTACATCATACTCCATTAGGTTGTCTCAATCTTTCTCTTAAGATACATTGGCCCATATTTACCTAAATGCATTAAACCCTTCATGTCTAAAATTATCATTTGACATAACATACTACATGTATCACTCAATCAAGTGTATTGGATTGAGGTGCTTCCTCCATAACGAGTATAGAGGTGTAGGTATGCTTCCATATCAGATATAGAGGTGTATCCTCATCACCATATCGTGCATCCATACCGGATTACTCAACCTTAGGGGTTTGCATATTGGGTTTCACAACACCATGTTGAGTTTCAACATCATATCGAGTTAGGATATATACTCAACACCATATTAGGTATAAGGTGTGTATTGGACCCCATATCATGCACAAGGTGTGTGTATGTTTCACTCATATCATCCATGAGGTATAAATTCATCACTATATCATGCTAGTGGTTGTGTTCATATCATCATATCAGGTTACCATATCAAGTCACCATATCAGGTTGCCATATCAGGTTAGCATATCGGGTTAAACCCTTTATTCTCATACTCTTTCATACCTTCATGGGATCAATACTATCATGTGTTGAGTGATAGGCTAGACAACTAGTTGAACCTTTCACAATTTACCCATTACACAAAACGATAGGGGTGTGGGGTTCCAAGGTATATCAGATTCCATATCACCATATAGGGTTTCGACACCATATAGGGTATAAGGTGTATGTATGCTCACCATATCGATCTTAAGGTGTGTAACATCCCAGGATTTGAGGCCTCGGATAAAACACTCTTAAAAGGAATGATTGGACTAACCATATCACCAAGGTGCACCTCCTTTTCCGGGAGCCCATCACTAAAGAACTCCATAGTTAAGCATGCTCAGCTTGGAGTAGTACTAGGATGGGTGACTAGTCAGGAAGTTGATCCTGGATTGCGCGTGAGTGGATAAAAGCGTGCAGTTAAGGCTAGTGGTGGTCTGTGGGGCCAGTCGTCATTCCTAAAACTCTACTAGATCCTTGGGCAGTGGGCCCGGGCATTACAAATGGTATCAGAGCCAATTCCCCTCCAGTAGGTGGGTCCCACATGGGCATGGCATGCCAGTCTTGAGCCATGCGGTCCAGGCATGTAGGAAAGGGCTGTCCATGGTTGACGTAGCCACCCTTGCACTAGTATTTCATGATCGGGAGCTAGGTGTCCATGGGCCATTGTGGGTCTGCACTGAAATGGGGAAGCGATTATGAGGCCTTATAGTTGAGCCTTGACGAGGACATCAAGAGTCTAAGTGGGGGAGATTGTAACATCCCAGGATTTGAGGCCTCAGATAAAACACTCTTAAAAGGAATGATTGTACTAACCATATCACCAAGGTGCACCTAATTTTTTGGGAGCCCATCACTAAAGAACTCCATAGTTAAGCGTGCTCAACTTGGAGTAGTACTAGGATGGGTGACCAGTCAGGAAATTGATCCTGGCTTGCGCGTGAGTGGATAAAAGCGTGCAGTTAAGGCTAGTGGTGGTCTGTGGGGCTAGTCGTCATTCCTGAAACTCTACTAGAGCCTTGGGCAGTGGGCCTGAGCATTACAAGGTGTATGTGTACTCACCATATCAAGCATGAGGTATGTGGATGCTTCCATATTACCCATGAGGTGTATCTTGAATCTTGATCACCATATCATTCATGAGATGTGTGTGTCACCATATCATGCATAAGGTTTATGCTCATCACCATATCGTTCATGAGGTGTTCGTGTCAACATATCATGCATAAGGTTTATGCTCATCACCATATCATTATAGAGGTGTATAACCATCACTGTCTAGGGATTCAACATCATATCGAGCAAGAGGTGTATCCTTCAACACCATATCGGGTTAGAGGTGCTTCTACCCAATATCAAGTTGAACCATGATGATGTCATCATCATAAAACTCTAGACTCTTGTTCTTACTATTCTAGTTCATGGAAAATAGTCCTAGGTTTCTAGTAGAGCTCATGGATTCATCAATTCTGCAAGAAAATTGTTTTTGAAAGTAAATCATTTAACTAAGGCAAGATTGATTGGTAAATAATAACATAATTGAGTTCAAGTTATATAACCCCCCTCAAGAGTAACTTCAAAGTTCCAAGCTCCAAAGCTTTATGTTCACAATTTTGAAGATGATCTTATCAAAGGTCTAAGACTTTAGCTCTACAATACTATGCATGATACTTCATCGCTTGTGACCGATATCACCTCACTTGGCCGATATCACTTCACTTGGCCGGTATCACTTTGTTATGGGAGATGCCAAGGCTCTATGCACGCCACTCCTTCACCTATACATGATATCAAGACTCTGTTCATGATATCTAAGAGCAAGGGGTGGTAAGATTTAAAAAATTCCATAGGTGAAAGGAAGGTTATATATATTTGAGGTTCATGAAAAAGTGTGTATATGAGGTGTCATCATTTTAAGCTACTAGGTGCCACGTGTCCATGCATGTTTGACACTTGTCCTTGCATGCAATTATATTTATGTTGACATGAAAAATACTTGAGGATAATATAGAGATAAAATTTCGACCATCACTTATCTCTTTGGATAAGATATCTCAACTTAATCACTACTTTATTCACAACCCGATACAACTTTTTCAAGGAAGTTGTAAACCGATACACTTCACCTCCTTGAGGTGTTTATCTCATCATGGACAAATCCAAGAGTTCACAAAATGATATGAGACTCCCTCTATGGCACCTTGGCTGATAGGCACTCTCATATGAACTCTACAACCCGATACAACCTCAAATTAGGGTTTCATATTCAACTCTTTCTTGGTCTTTCTATCACCAAGAATACTATCACGTATACATGATTCAAACATGGTATCTCCTTATTTCTCTCTCCTCTAAAATATACTAGGAGGGATTAGGGACACTCTAGAGGTGGTAATTTTAATATCAACCCTCCAAATTGGGTAATTTACAATTTGTACCAGTATTGGTGCACAAGGCACCAACATTATTCAACCAAATTAAAATTTGGCATTTAGGATTTCCACAAGCCACCACTTAGCATCATTATCTATGTTATGATTCTAAAACACTTAAGGCACG
This sequence comes from Alisma plantago-aquatica, assembly GCA_963693085.1. NCBI lineage: Eukaryota > Viridiplantae > Streptophyta > Magnoliopsida > Alismatales > Alismataceae > Alisma > Alisma plantago-aquatica. The sequence goes on from OY856413.1 coordinate 754,552,759, forward strand.
TTCAACATGTGACATATTCCAATATAACCACTTATCTTGGGTAAATTGCATTTTGGTCCAAAACAAGAGAACATTGCTCAAACATTATTTAAACAGGGCCAAATTTGAAACATAAGTTTGTCAACTGATAACAAATTTCTTTAGAGGGTCATATTTAAATTTATAAGCAAAATTTTAAGCCAAACAAATAGGGTTAGCCATAAATCTAAGTCAGGGATGTTACAACAACGTGGGAGCCAAACACGGTAAAATAAGCTCAATTAAATGCTAAGGCGGTAAGCATACTATATTGCTCTATTTATGTAAGTGAATTCAATAGAATCTCTTCATGTGAAACTTCTTATGACATATGGCATAGACTCTCTATTACTCATGAAGGAACCATTCAAGTTAAAAATTCTAAAATTGGTGTGCTTAAACAAAAATCTAAACAATTTCATATGCAACCAAATGAATCTATTAGTGATATGTATGCAAGATTTTTCACTATCATTAATGATTTAAGTGCATTAGGAAAATATATAAGTGAAGAAGATCAAGTCTCCAAAATTATTCGGTCTTTTCCTCCAAAGTACAAGCAAAGGTGACGACCATTGAAGAAGCCAATGATCTTACCAGATTGAGAATGGAGCAGCTCGTTGGCAACTTAGAGACTCATGAGGTCACCTTGGAGGAAGAAGAAAGATTTAAGCCTGAGCTTCAAAAAGGAAGAAGGAAGTTCATGGCTCGAAAAGCTACAATAAAGGTCCAATTAAAGTCATCACTCAAGAAAGTGATGAAACAAGTGAAGGAGATGATGAAGAAGATGCACTCATTATAAATGGCAAGAAAAATAGGAGGTATAAATCTAACAAAAACTCTAGTGCTTCTTTCTCTTCTTCTCTTTGGTGCTTTGAATGCGAAAAAAAGGAACATGTCAAAAATGAGTTTCCTAAAGTAAATAAAGGAAAGAAACCTTCATCTAAGAAGATAGACAAGGGAGATAAAGCCTACAAAGCTACTTGGGATGAGTCAAGTGATGAAAGAAAAAGTGGAGAAGAAGATGTTGAATGTCTTATTGCCAATGAAGATGAGAATGAAGACTCAAATGAGGTAAGCCTTTGTGAACTATCTAAAACAGACTTAGTTACTAGTCTTCAAGCAGTACATGACAAATATATTGATTGCAAGAAGAAATTAAACAAGCTTACTAAGACAAATGATGATTTGCATGCTAAACTATATATTCTCTCATCTAAAAAGGAAAGTCTTATATCTAAAAAAAAACCCTAAAATCTTTGATTAATGAGCATAATATCTAGTTGCTTGCTATAGAAACAAGCTATAACTTTCTTTGCCAAGAAAAGTTAAATTGCTTGCTAAAATAAATAATCTTCAAACTCAACCTATTTTATGCACCCATTTGTATTATGATGCTATTGTCAAAGAAAGAGATAATTTATTTTCTAATCTAGATCAAGAAAACTTAAATATTAAAAAGAAAATGGATGAAATTGCAAAATTACAAAAAGAAACTAGTAACATAAAAATTAGGATATTCTTGATAAAATTCTAAATAATTCTTCTAGTCAAATTGGAATAAGAGGTTTAGGTTATGTAAGATAAATCTCATCAAAAACCCAAATCTAGAAAAACACAAGTACCCAAGACCAAAGTGATATATGTACCCAAGAACAACTCAACTCATAATCATGATGATAAAAAGACAAATGAAATTGGTTCCATCTGTTGTCACTATTACTATTGTCTTGGACATTACTCATTCTCATGCCCTTACAAGAAAAAGGATGTTGACTTAGTTTGGGTTCCAAGACCACACACTTAGGAAACTTGAAAATGATTTGTTAAGATTTGACTTAAAACATTACTTTGACACTCATAATGTCTTATCTCAACTAAACTCATCATTACCTTGCATAATTGAAGTAATATATGATCAAATTGAAATCAATAATATTTTTGAAAAGAAGTAGAAACATTCTCAGTCGAGGAAATCTTTGAGAGAGACACTCTTCAGTTGAGAAAATAGTCGACCAAGAAAGTTCCTATCTTAAGTCTGCATTTTCTAGAAAATCACCCGACTGAAAAAACCCTCAATCGAAACCACTCTCGGCCAAGAAATATGTCGACCAAGAATAGTTCTATTTAGATTCAACTAGTTAAATAATAATCATGTAATTATATTCAATTTGTTGCTCAAAATCTACTACAATAATATAATCTAAATTACTCCTAACCAAAATGACCATCACATGGGTACCAAAACTTATTTCTTTTGCATGATTAGGTGGTTGATAGTGGTTTCTCCAAGCATATGGCTGAAAACAAAGAAGCTTTTCAAACATTCGAAGAAAAGAAAAGTGGAACAGTCACAATTGGAGACAATGCCAAAGGAAAAATTGTTGGAATAGGTAATATTGGTACAAATCTTCAAATTTAAATTGTTTTACTTGTTGATGGGTTGCATCACAATTTAATTAATGTTATTCAATTATGTGATAGTGGCTATGATGTCATATTCAATAAAACTTATTGTAAACTACTAATTGAAAACACTAATAATGTAGTTTATGAAGGAAAGAGAATAGGAAATCTATACATACTTAGACCTAATTCTATTCAAGCTATTATTGGAAAATCTCTTCTTACAAAAGATGAATCGTTACAATTATGGCATAGAAAATTAGTTCATGCAAGCTCACAATTGTCAAAAAGTTAATTAAATATGATCTTGTACGTGGCTTACCTAAAATATCCTTTGATAAACCTGAAGATTGTGAACCATGAACTTTGCGCAAGCAAAATAAAACTTCTTTAAAATCTAAAACATTGCTTAGCACTACTAGATCTTTAGAGCTCATTCACATAGATTTGTTTGGTCCTATGAGAACTCAATCTCTTGGTGTAAAAAGATATTGCTTTGTCATTGTAGATGATTATAGTAGATTCACATGGGTTCACTTTCTTTCAAATAAAGATGATACAATTAGAATTTTTTATATAATTTTGCTCTAAGATCGAAAATCGAATACAATATAAAATATGTACAATTAGGAGTGATCATGGTGGGGAATTTGAAAATCACATTTTAGAAGAATTTTGTACATCTCAAGGATACACTCATAATTTTTCAGCTCCACACACTCCACAACAAAATGGCATAGTAGAAAGAAAAAAATCGTCTTTACAAGGAATGGCTAGAACAATGTTACTTGAACATAATACACCTAAAATATTTTGGGTCGAAGTGGTAAATACAACATGTTATGTATTAAATTGAGTAACAATACATTATCATCTTAAGAAAACTCCCTATGAACTAATCTTCAACAAAAAACCAAGAGTTGATTATTTTCATACCTTTGGTACACCTTGTTGTATCCTAACAAAAGATGACAGTGACAAATTTGATCCCAAATCACATAAAGCATTTTTCTTAGGATATTCAACTTCTAGCAAAACTTTTAGAATCTACAATACTATCTCTAGAAAAGTTGAAGAATCAATTCATATCATCTTTCATGAGATAACAACTCAAAATGCTAAAAATGAAAATGAAAATATAAATGACATTACTCATCAAATTGAAGATCTAAATATATCTACAAAAGATTATTAAAATTCTGAAATTGATGAACAAAATGACACACAATAATATATCCCTAGATTAATCAAGGATCATCCTCAAGATTTAATCATTGGAAATCCTTTGATAAAGTAAAAACCCGATCATCATTTAGATTTGTTGCAAATATGACATTTTTCTCAATTATTGAACCCAAAAAGGTAAACGAAGCTCTAAAAGATGAATATTGAATAATGGCTATGCAAGAAGAACTAAATCAATTCATTAAAAACAATGTATGGGACTTAGTTCCTAAACTACAAGACAAAACCATCATTGGAACTAAGTGGGTTTTTCAAAATAAACTTAATGAATCTTGGGAGGTAGTCTGAAACAAGGCTAGACTGGTTGCTCAAGGGTATAACCAACAAGAAGGAATATATTTTGATGAAACTTATGCACCTGTAGCAAGACTTGAAGCCATTAGAATGCTATTTGCTATAGCTTCCGCCAAAGACATCAAACTATTCCAAATGAATGTAAAAATTTCCTTTTTAAAAGGAATCATGGAAGAAGAAGTACATGTTGCCCAACCACCTGGATTTAAAATTCCTCACAAAAGTGATCATGTATACACATTTATGAAAGCACTCTATTGCCTTCAACAAGCACCACAAAATTGGTATGGAAGACTTGAAAATTATCTATTTGATAATAGTTTCTCAATTGGAAATTTGAACTCTACATTTTTTTTCCAAAACATATGAATTTGATTTTCTTATTGTCCAAATATATATTGATGATATCATTTTTGGTGCCTCAAACAATTCTTTATGCAAACAATTTAGTGACATAATGCAAAACGAATTTGAAATGAGTCTTATGGGGGAATTAACATTTTTTCTTGGTTTTTAAATAAAACAAACTTCAGCTAGAATTTTTCTAAGCCAAGAGAAATACACTAATGAACTCTTAAAATTGGTTTTGGAATGGAAAATTACAAGCATGCTACCACACCAATGGCCAGTTCTACCAAAATTGACAAGGATGAATATGGAGAACCCATTGATGATTCCTTATATAGGGTCATGATTGGTATCTTGCTATATTTATCTACTTCTAGACCGAACATTATGTTTTGTTGGACTTTGCACTAGATTTCAATCCAAACCAATGAAATCTCATTTTCAAGTTGTTAAAAGAATCTTAAGATATCTCGCTGGTACTACCAACTATGGATTATGGTATCCTAAAGGTCAATCGCTAGACTTAAAAGCTTATACTAATGCCGATTATGCTGGTTGATGACTTTATCACAAAAGCACAAGTGGTGGTTGTTTCTTATTAGGATGAGTCTTAGTATCATGGTTTAGTAAGAAATAAAATACACTCGCCCTTTCTACCACTGAAGCCGAATATGTGGTGGTTGGTTCCTATTGTGCTCAAGTACTTTATATGCAACAAGTGTTGAATGATTGTGGTTTTACATTCTCATCTATGCCAATTTTTTTGATAATATTAGTACTATAAACTTGGCTCATAATCCTGTTCTACATAGTCGTGCCAAGCATGTTGAAATCCGACACCATTTCTTAAGGGATCACACTTCTAAAAATCATATATCTCTTCATCAAGCTGGTACTGAAGAACAATTAGCTGATATTTTTACCAAATAGCTTCCACTAGATCAACTTCAATATATTAGAAAGAAGCTACTTGTTACTCCCCTAGAAGATGTTTTATTTGATATTTGTGCTCCAACCTCTTGATTATTCTTAATTCATGTAATCTTTAATGTACAAAATATTTTCTAAGTTTCAATATTATATTATCATACCTACCACTTAAACAAGCTCAAAAATCTTCCCAAAAACCACTCACAGTAGTCTAGTCGGTCCACAAATTTTTTGACCGAGACTGGTCTCGGTCAACAAATTTCTTGACCTCGATTCACTCAGAGGGACCATTTCTCGACCGACATCCACTTGGTCTCTCTTGCAAATTCTGGACCAAAAAATGGTCTCGGTCGAAAAAACGTTCGACCAAGAGCCTCTTGACGGACCCTCCATTCGACTAATCCATGTGACAGGAACCCCGTAGCTCTTCCAGAAGATTTCTTCGACCGATAATATTCTCACACCTCATACACCTCGATTGACAATTATCTCGAACTGAGCTCTAGTAACAACTATTTTTGTAAATTTTTGACTAACAAATTAGCCGCTGAGAGAGGAGCATGTCAGTAGAGAGTTGTTGGGCTCTCAATCGATGAATTTGTCGACTGAGGAAGTGCCTGACTTGCCTAAAAATAGAAGCAAACTCAGTCATTCTTCTCACAACTCAATTGCTCTCTTCTCAAGTCCCTCTTTGGCATTATTTAGAGCCATTCTTGAGAAACACACTTCTACCATCATCCCTAGTTCTTCTTCCACCTCCATTTGTGCAAAATTTCCTCATCTTCAGTGCGTGGTAGGAAGAAGCAAGTTGTAGTGAGGAATGGAAGACAAGTCACTCCAGCTTTGAGCATCATCAACGAAATCACCTTCAATGACATTGTTGTTGGAGAATGATACCTCAAGCTTACCTCAAAGACTCATCTTCCTTGACACCCGGTGGACACCAATGACTTCATCACGCTCCTTGATCTCACTGAGCTCTTTAGGGTGCAAAAATTGACGGAGTTTCTTAAACAATCATTCCGTTATTTGTTCACCCAAGCATTATATGAGTTTTCTACTAATCTTACTAGGGACTCCAATAACCCCTTCTCTTTCACTTCCATGGTTGATGGGTTACTACAACATCCCCAAAGTCTAAAGTTTAGTAAAAAAGAAATTTACATCCAAGTCCTTCATGAAGTTCTACCATAGAATTCCAACTTCTTGGACCCAATTACAAATGACCTCCAAATAGATAATAATTTCTCTTAAATATTAGGAAGATATGATAAAAGAGATATAAATCCATATGAAAATAATACAATATTAACTAGTTCTATAAACCTATGGGCCTCTAAAATTTTTGGGATAATCTTAAATAATCAACTAAATGTGTAAACACATAATTAAGCATGAACAATGAGTGTGACTCTTAAACTGAAAAATTGACTAAATTTTGTTACCTGAAGTGTAACTCATCTCTTGATGAAACTCAAAAAGAGATTCTTTCTTTCATGAGTCAAGTAAACATACATGTATCGAGACAAATTGCATTGATAGTAACCGATTCTGGCGATTATAAAAATTTGACATTTACTAGTAGACAAACTCATGGACACCTTAGTAGCAAGAGGAAAGAGTCAGCTAAATATGACATTGACATGGTGTTGGATCATTTTGCTAGGTTCAAGGTTTTGGATTTGAAATTCTTTTATACTTATCAAAATGATCCTGATTGTTGCTTGACACATTTGTTTTGGGTTGATCCTGTCTTTGTCAAAGATTGCAAGTTGTTTGGCGATGCGATTGTTTTTGACACCACTTACCGTACCAACAATTATTCTATGGATTTTGGAATGTTTAGTGGTGTTGATCACCATTGCAAGACAATGTTGTTTTCCTCATCTCTGTTGGTGGATGAGAAGTATGACTCCTTTGTTTGGGTTTTCAAGCAATACTTACTTTGTTTTGGCAAAGAGCCGATTTCCATCATAACCGATCAAGACCCGGCTATGAATGTTGCTATCATTACTATTTTTCCAAATTGTAAGCATCATTTATGTAGTCGACACATCCTACAAAAGCTTCCCTCTAAGCTTGGTGGGGTTCCTAACAAGGATCAGATCATAAGCTCTTTGAATGATTGTGTTTGGAACGTAGATGATGTTGACATTTTTGAAGATAGGTGGAATTATGTAGTTTAAGAGAATGATCTATTTTCCATTAGTTGGTTTAGTGATTTGTATGGGATGCGTTGGGATTGGGTTCCAAGTTATTTGTAGTCTTCTTTCTTTGCTGGCATGAGGACAACTCAAAGAAGCATAAGCCTGAATGCATTCATTGCATTCATTAGAAGCCATGTGAATAGTAGGAAGACTCTTTTTGAACTTGTATGTTCCTTATAGACTGCTTACTCTCATGTGTGGGAGATTGAAAACTTCAAAGATTTTGATGATGAGTACAATAATCTTCCTTTGTCATCATTGTGGTCTCTGGAAGAGAAAATGAGAGGTATATACACCAAGTCCATTTTAAAGATCTTTCATACGGAGGTTCATCAAAGCATGGTGTACAATGTAAAGGAAACATCAGAAGAAGGTGTCTTTGAGGTGTATTGTTTTGGTGGTTTTGGATCTCCTTGTATCTTGAAGAGAGACTCATCTAGTGATATGGTTTTGTGCAATTGCTTCATGTTGGAATTCAAAGGTATTCTGTGTAGGCACATTCTGTCTTATTTGAAGAGCCGTGACTTTTGCACTCTTCTCGAGCCATACATATTAAAGAGATGGACTAAAGGATATAGAGAACACCCTTTGATTTTTTGCTAATCATCCATTAATCATCTATCCACTGATAGGACATTTTAGCTTGTTTCTTCTTGCAATTCAATTGTTAACATAGCGTGTAGGAGCAAACTATAGATCTTTGCCATGGAAAACTGTTAGCTTTGCGAAAGGAGCTTTTAGATTTAGATCTTGTTGATGTTGGTGCTGGTGTAATCACTTCTAATACAGATTCTTCTTCTGCTGTTAAGGTCCATATCCCTAGTATTTGCAAAACTAAAGGGAAACCTAGATCGACTGATGCGAGGTTTAAATCTAGAGTTGAAATTTCTCAGTCTAAAAGAGAGAGGAAGTGTAAGAATTACTTCGAGTTTGGAATCAATCATGATAGAAGAAATTACCCTTTGAAGAAGTAGTTCATTCTTCATAGATACTCTTTTTGGACTTGTGTTGTTGCTGTTTGCAGCTCAACGATTATCTCTGGTGCTACTCATGTTTCTGTTGATGTTGGACGTGATATTCATTATCTTATTTTGCTGCTCCTATTTCTATTCTTTGAGCTGCTGGTGCTACTAATTGTGTTGTTCTTTTTTCTGATCTCATGTGGTTGGAGTTGCTGTTGCTACTGCTCTTGATGGATGGCTATCTTTAGTGGAGTTGTAGTTGATTAGTGTGTGAGTGAGGCATATCCAAATTTGAATTACTTGTAATGGTTGTTCATGTGTAGTCTTTTGAAAGTAATTGTAATCCTTCCTGTATTGACTTGTGTTTTGAATCTATTTTGTGTTACCTTGGGCTCTAGTAGATGTATGTAGAAATTGAATATGTTACAAAGAATTATTTTTGATAAAATGTTACTCTTTGAAGAATATTGTTTCTTTTTGTGTCCAATGGATACTTTTTCTTCTGAAATTGTTACCTTTTAGATTAGAACAGTTACTTTCATGTTCGTACAGTCACTTACAAAATGTCAATTGTTACTATGCGATTCACATATGCTGGTTTTGTATTTTTGATTTACCTTCCTCCATAAGAGTTACTTTATAAAGTATAACAATTACTTTTTGAATGCTAGGGTTTCCTTTATGTTGTCACAATTACTTTTATTGTTCTTATAATTACTTTATGGATTACGAGTTCATCACTCTTCTTTGTTAGTGAGTTCTGATATAAATACTTTGTGGATTAGAACAATTGATTTCATGTTTGTACAGTTACTTACAAGATGTTCCTGTTACTCTGTGTTTCACATACATTGTTTTTGTGATACGTGTTTTACCTTCCTCTTTTAGAGTTACTTTACAAAGTATAAGAGTTACTTTTTGAATCATAGGGTTACTTTTCTGTTGTCACAATTACTTTAGTGTTCTTATAATTACTTTATGGTTTATGAGATCATCACTCTTCCTTTTTAGTTAGTTTAGTTTGACAGTCTAACTGAAAGTCTATATCTTAATAGAAAACCACATCATCTATTCATGCAAGAATACCACAGATAAAGCATAAAACGTTATCTATTAAACCCAAAAATAATCCTATTATAATCTGGTTTAGAGTAAATGTAATTTTAGGCTTGCAGCACATCAATTAATGTATCTTATATTAGTTACATATCATAACTCCAGAACCAAATTGTTTTCATTACATTTCACTTCACAAATGAGTATTCAATTAGAAATTTGTCATCTGTCCCGGCTTAAAACAACTTCTTCCTCTGTGTCTTTTTGTTCTTGCACATCTTCATCTTTTAGTTGTTTCTGCTCTTCTTCTTGCTTTTTTTGTCCCTGATTTGCTTCTTCCTTATGTTGTTCAGCATGACCTTCTTTGGTATCATAATTTGCATTTTTTAAATCTTCTTGGATAGGATGAAACTATCCTCTTATCATCATTCTTTGGAAAATGTCAGCCCTTATTGCTGGCATGTCTTTTTAAGTGAATTCCATCTACATTTCATTGACTAGGAAGTCAAGATACTTCATCATGAAGACCGCACAGTCAACTGCATCTTCTTCCTATTGTGGGAACATTGGGTACTCCCATTCCCACTATGACAGTTGGCTTCCTTTGTCTGGTGCACCTCTGAAGAATTCATGCACAATACCCACCTGCAGGAAAAAAACATAAGTTTTATTAATTATCAATCAACCAACATTATTTCTTTCAATCCATTATTAACAAAGTTACTTTTTTCATCGCTTAACCATCTAATGAATTCTTTCTTTGACTTGCCATTTCCACTCATTGAGTTATATGACCTATGCGCACCATCTTTGAAGCTTGCTTCGTACAAGTGCCAGAGGTTGTCATTATTTAGTATCATGAACACAGAGTCGATTGTGTCCCACTCTTTCAAGGGAATGTTGAAGAGTGGAGAAAGCATGTCAATCTATTCTAGGGTGATGTTCTCAACATCAAATGTCAGCTTCTGCTACAAATATAGAATTTAAAAATGCACATCTCTAAGTTTCAGTGTGTGTATCTCTTGTAATTTGATGTAATTTTGTATACCAAGTTTGCTTGTCTTACCGGAGCATAAGTGCTCAAGTAGTGCCATGACAAACCCTTTTTCCTCCGCTTGTTTGTGCTCACCTTGAGCATTTGCACAAAGCAGTCCAGAACCTGAAAAAAACCATAAGATTTTTTTAGCAATCCAAATTATTGTTTCAAATAGTTACACTACATTTGTTTCTTACAGGTGATTACATCATATGATCCTTGTATAGGAGGGCAGTGAGATCCTTCCCCGTGCACCAAGTATCCTCTCTTAATATCCACTCTCATTTTGACCTGCCAATCATTATAGACGTGATACATATGAGTTATATATTGAAATAAGTAATGTGTATTTGTACACTTGACAAAATAACCAATTCTTACATTTCTTCGATGTTGTCCATGAAGTGATGGACAGTTTCCTTGGTGTTTTTTATTTTGAAATGTTAAAAACCTATGAAATTGGACAGCTTGTGCTATCAACAACAAAGTGCAGTTCATGTTAGAATCCATCTTCATTCACAAGTTACACAATGCTTATATGTTGTATAGTTACTCTATCAATCATATAGTTACATTTATATTCATATAGTTACTCTACTATTTCACATAGTTACTCTTCTGTTCATACAAATACTCAAGGACTGATATACTTAAAAGTAAATGTGACCTTACCTTTTCCTCCCTTCTTTTCTTTGTGTTCTTTTCTATGCTGCCTATTATATGCTCTGTCCTCTTCTTTCTTTTTGTTATCTTTTTTTTGGGCTCGTCCCTTTTTCCTTCTTCTTCTTCACTTGATTTGTTTGATTTTTCCTTTTTTTCTTTCCCTTTTTCTTCTCCTCTTGGTGTCTCCTTTCTCCCCACTTTTTTCTTTTCTTCTTCTGCCATATCCATATCCTTCTTGCCAAGCACCTCAGAACTGTCATTGAGTTCATCAACATTTACTGAGGCAAACCCCTCAGCAAAGTGTGTGAACTCACTTGCAGGTGACTGTGCTTTATCACTTTCATCTCCCCCCTTCCTCTTCAGAACTCTATTCTCCTCCTCTAGTTTAGCTATCCTTTTCTCTAGCCTCTTCTTCTCCTGTTGTAGGTCATTAAATGCTTCAATCGCTATATTTGTGCAGAGTTCCTTCCGCATCCTCAGCTCCTCCTCAAGGTGGTGGATTCTTCTTTCCAGGTTGGAGTTCTCAGCAGATACTCCCTTGTCGATGATTGGCTTTGCTTCCACCTTCTCTGCCATTGGCTTACTCTTTGCCCTATTTTCCACAAGGTAATAGGGCAAGTCCTTTATTGATTTTGGAACTCACCAATCATCTCCCTGGTCCAACTTCATCCGTTGATAAACCTATCCAAAAAAATCAAACAATGTGTCACAATGCAACATATAGGATTATGTTGTATATTAGCTCTGTAACGAAGAACAAAGATTCTTACATCTTTAGGGTCCACAGTCCCTATATCCATCAATTTCTCCACAAGCGCAGTTCACTTCTTCATCCTTGGCTTGGCATCTAGGAATATTGGCTTTTCCCTTTTTGTCATCTCATATGTGCAAACCTACATTTAATAGAGAAAAATATAATGCATATGTAACTGTCCCTAGGTATCATTGTAACAATCTAGACAAAAATAAAGTATGAAATTATTCACTTACATAAATGCACATGGCACACCCTGTTGTGTAGAGTGTGGTTTTTCCTTTCTCTCCTCTTCTCCTCATCTGAACATTCTCCTTCAACATCTTCATATTCTTATAGATACTCCCATGCACCAGCTTTGCCCAATTTAACTGCCCCATGGCAGTTACATCATCCAAGAGTGCATTATGTAAATTGGGGTACAATAGCTGGTATCAGGGAGTAGGAATGTTGCTACCAAGTGCAACATCCATGCACAACCGATGTTTTGGTAGTCGGCGGGGTTGTCACTCTTGGCATATTGTTGCCAAAACTTTGCCAAATTGTCCTTGTGCAGGACATCCTTCTCCTTTAAATTTTTCGAGGTCTCACCTTCCTTGCCATGTATACTTGTTTCCCTAGCAAAATCTTGCCATAGGAGCTTACTATTTTAGAGTTCTTTCTTGATATCCATACCTTTTCTATGGATACCTAGAATGACCCCCACATCCTCAACTGTCATTCTACGTTCTACCCCATGGGCCAACAAGAATCTATCTTCTCCCACATATCTGTCCATCAAATCTTCCAAAAGCACTATATATACTGTAAGATTTGGCATCTTGATCATGTTTCTAAGTGTCGTGGACCTCATCATTTTAATTTTATTCTTTGTAAACACCATGCTGTTGTTGATGGTGTTGTAGCATTTTATGTAGCATTTGTGGTATAGTCTTCTAATGCCACATGCAAACATATCAAAACATAACTCTTAGGTTTTTTTTGTTTATTACTTTTTAGTCTGTTCAGTTACTCTTATATTTTCACAATTTACTATACATGATAGGTTGATCACATTTTAAATTTAAATGTTACTGTAACAACAACTTACTAAAATATACGTGTTATTAAGTGTCCTCTAAAATTAACAACAAGTTTACACAATTATAAATGCATATAACCTTACCTTCGTCAGCTTTTCCTTTCCCCTTCTCTTTCCTTTTTCTTCTTTCCTCTTCTCCTTCCTCTCCAGTAGCCTTTTCTTTCTTCTTACTTTCGTCATCTTTTCCTTTCCCCTTCTCTTTCCTTTTACTTCTTTTCTCTTCTCCTTCCTCCACAGTAGCTTTTTCTTCCTCATTCCCTTCCAGATTTTCCTTTGTATTGTCATCGAACCCTTTCCTATCTTCTCTTGAATACAAAGATAGTTACTCGAAAATTGTACTATTTAGTTTAACAAAATATACTTTACAGTTTAACTGTTATATCTAGTGTACGAGATACTTTTTGATTTGACATAGTTACTCCAACCTTGCTACAGTTACTCTAGACATCGTATAGTTACTCCATCATTGTTGTAGTTACTCTAGGCATTGTATAGTTACTCTACTTTTTGATTTGACATAGTTACTCTAACCTTACTACAATTACTCTAGACATCGTATAGTTACTCCAACATTGCTGTAGTTACTCTAGGCATCGTGTAGTTACCCTATTGTTAAAATCGTTGCTCTTTTATCAGACATTGTTACTTTTTACTCAAAATCTTTTATTCATGTTCTTTGTAATGTACATGCAAACATAAATTAACTTGTCTCTTTTCATGATCCGCTTCATCACGTGGAGGTTCCTCATTCCCAGTACTTCATTTCCTTCAACACCAGCAATAGTCGTCTTACTGCAATTTCCTTTCTTCGTTGAAGATGTTCTCCTCGAAGGAGTTGCAATCCCTTTTTTCTTCCCTTTCAGAGCATGTACTTTTGCCACTTCATCTGGTTGTTTGGCCAGCGACTCGTCGACTTTTTAGTGCTTCAATATGAAGTCATCTTTGTCATTAATTCTGATTTTAAGAGACTTTCTCCAAGGTGGCATTGTTGTGCTCTTCCGCAATGATTTCTTTGTCCTCAACATGTTTGAAGAGTGGAGCAGTTGTGCTGTAGAATTGAGAGGAAGTAAAAGACCTAAAGAGGAGAATAGAGATGGAAAAGCAAAGCAGATAGAGACTAAAATTCCACCTATGGTCGGAGAAATTGGAGACGGGGGTGGACAATGGTGGTTTCACAAAAAATGGAAAAACCACACAGAACATCGAGGGTTTGAACTGTCGATTTGGGGTTTTTTTTCCGCTTTCGGTCTTTCCTCTCTTTTTCTCGCGAACATCAGCTTTTTCAGTTTTGAATTATTTACCGATCTGCCACCGTGTCTAGTCTTTGTGATAATTACTTATCTATGCCACCACGTCTTTGAGATGGATAGCATCAATTTGGTTACCCAAGCGGGCAACAAAGACCATCTCATATATACACACACACACACATAGGGTCCATCTTTAATACCCGTGCGGGTAGCTACCCGCCCCCTATTTTGGTTACTTTTTTTGAGTTTCTTACTTTTGTCATGTAGAGGGTTTCTTTACCTTGCAAATTGTAAAGTTTCATGAATAGATAGTTAGGTTTGCAACAACAAATTCAAAAACACAGTTATATACATATCTGCTGTGTATTTTTCACGAATTTACTTTTTTAGTCACATAGTTACTTTTTTTTATAGCAGGATTACTTTTCTGACCATAAGAGTTACTTTTTTGGCTGTCTGATAGCAAACTCCAGGTTACCCGTGCGTGTATTGCATGAACGACCATATATATATACCGTATAAAAATTGCTATATCCTATGCATATAAATTCCAAATTTAATGTGAAAATGTGTGTTGGAAAAAAATTTATATAGAAAAATTGTATTCTGGGAGTGTTTTAAACATTTGATGGGACCAAAATCTGCTCAAAATTTATGGAAAGAAATTTTCTACAATAAAGAGAGTCGAAAAAGTTAATGAATGATGAAAGTAATTAAAGGAAGACAATTCAATAATTTCTCTATTCTTTATTTGAGAAAAAAGTAATGATGTCAAAGATACTCCTTTGACCTATCACAAAGGAAATTTGATAAATATTATATGCTTTTGTGTGGAGGAATGAACACAATTAAAGCTCAGTCAAATGTCAAAATGTAAAAGTTATCAATACTATCTAAGTTTGACCAATGTAATTTTGGGCCAAAGTAGGCGACTAATGTCAGTCGACTGACTGGCGTCCCAAATAAGACAATCTAGATGCCCCCAACAACTATTCCTCTTAGATTATGTCCCCTATATCTCCCAATAAAAGAAAGGGGGACTCCAAAGAAAAAGCACCTCTTGTATCTTGAATCTTAGTTCTAACTTTTCATACTCTAGTTTGTCCACTTACATTATATTTGAGTAGTTATCTCTTTTGTCGAGACATTGGGAGTAGTCCCATGATCTCCATATCTTATCTTAGTAACTTATAAAACTCCTTTAAGATATAAAAGATTTTTTTGGGTCCATTTGACAGCATAAAATGTGATTTGATTAGTCAAGCTCCATGATAGTTATGACCCCATGATGATATAACCTTGAACTTGTGGGCCAGAACCTCAGATAAAACTCACGTGTTCCTCGAAGAGACCAATAATGGGAATACATCAGAAAATTGAACAAAGACCAATGGAACACCACTGATCATGAGTCTATGAATAGTTTAGTCCATGAGATTTGATTCTGAAGAGGACAAATCTCCATGCTCCTATTCTAAATATATCTCAAAGGAACATAAAAGTTGCTAAATTAACTATGAAGTTTGTGGTGAAATACAAATAGCCGACAATCTAATAAAATATGAATTAATCCTGATTGGTGGATTGTTTTGCACTCTTTGTTCTCTTCACTTTACATTCAGTTGATAACTTTGTTTCAATTCATGCACTTAGTTTTTGGTCCTTTTACTTCTACACTTTAATTCATCACATTTTTTTTTGAAAACACCAATGATCCTGGTCATTAACTTTCCAAATCGACAGTTATAGAGTTTAGGAATAGAAGGGGGATATTTCCCTCCTCTTTCATGCAATAGAAGTCCCCATCTAAAGCTAGAGCGCCCTCTTCAACTGCAAATCTATTACAGGATTTGGGTATATGCGAGAAAGAGAAAAAACTAAAGCAAGAAGTTAACTGGAGAATATATTCCACAATTAGACCCAAATGATCAAGCCTCTTAACTGGGTTGAGTAATGTCGAGAACAGTATCGTTGAGTCGGTATCTATAAGAATGTAGTTGTAGCCCCCATTTAGTACCATTTGAACACCTTCAAGCATAGACATACCTTCTCCCAGTTCTACCGACCATCCAGTCGGCTTTCTACATCCTTATATGATCTGCACGCTGCCTTGATCATCCCGCAACACCGTACATATAGCATACCCCACCAAATTTTTGGTAGCAAAATCCACGTTCATCTTCATCTGGCTTCGCCCGATGGCCTCCACCGAGGATTGACTACCCGCTGCGCAGGTGGAGGAGCATTATTGATCAGTAGGCAAGCTTTCAAGTAGTCATCAAGGAATGTTGTTGTGTCCCTAATGAAGAAGCCAATGTGCTTGCTTCCTACTTCAACGATCTGATGGTTCCTCTACTGCCAAGTTCCCCAGCTAATTGTGAGGACATTCAAAAACAACTTCTCTTGTAATCTTTTCTTCAACTCCAGCAGGATCTGGCTCAG
This sequence comes from Alisma plantago-aquatica, assembly GCA_963693085.1. Lineage (NCBI taxonomy): Eukaryota > Viridiplantae > Streptophyta > Magnoliopsida > Alismatales > Alismataceae > Alisma > Alisma plantago-aquatica. Next base: position 754,569,451 of record OY856413.1, read on the forward strand.
ACTAAGGTGGATAAACACCTGAATCAGGTGGCTAGCTGGGTTATCTGTCCACACTCTACCCACCTCACAACACTAAAAAATCATACAAACCATTGATCCCCTTTCCCTTTGGCACATAGGACACATCCCTTATGCATGGCAATGTCTGTTGAAAAGGTGGCCCAAAGTGGCTAGGCCCCCCAAACAAACTCTCCACAGAAAGTGAGACAGTTTAGGTGGCCACTTGGGGTCCCAGATCAGAGACCAAATTTTGTCAGCAGGGGTTGAGTGTGTAGTTATGTAGCCTTGTCTTCCTAACAGTCCCAACTAGTAGGTTGACTTGGTTGAGAAGATACCCCTACTATCGAGCCACTAAAAGAACAAATCCTCTAGATCCCGAATGTTGATGGGAGTATTCGAAATTAGCCTCACAATGTCAGGGGGCCTGGACCGTAGTCATATTCCACATACGTGTGCCCATATCCATCAACTCATATACGTATGTTGGCATATCTGTACTGGTTTCTAGATACTCGTTCAACAGCCTGTCATAGTCATAAATCCACCTGTCTGCCCAGATGTTGATCTCATTCCCTTTTCTGACCCTCTATTTGATACCTTCTAGAATGATAGCCTTTGCACCCCAGATACTCCTTCATGTATAGCTCGGGTTATGACCTGTGACGTCTCAAGATTTGAGGCCTTGGATAAAATGATCTTAATAGGAATGATTGGACTACCCATATAACCAAGGTGCACCTTCTTTTCAGGGGTCCCATTACTAATGAATGTCATAGTTAAGTGTGCTCCACTTGGAGTAGTACTAGGATGGGTGACCAGTCGGGAAGTTGATCCTAGCTTGAGCATGAGTCAGGAAAAAAGTGCGCAGTTAAGGCTAATGGTCGTCTGTGGATCCATTCATCATTCATGAAACTCTACTAGAGACTCGGGCAGTGGACCTGGGCATTACATGGTCATATCAATGCTTTAGGAGTATTGGTACTCCTAAGAATTTTGTACTAAAGTCATTAGTTCCGCATACTTTGTGGAAGACTGGGTTTTCACTCATCGTATGCTTAAGAAATCCCCCAATGAGTTATGGCATGGTAGAAATCCTTTAATTGACTTCTTTCATCTGTTTGGTTCTCCTTATTTGTCTGGAACATCAACAATTCTCTTAATAAGTTTGATGCTAAATCTGGTAAGGGTTTCTTTCTTGGCAATAGAACTACAAGTAGACCTTTTAGAGTATATAACATTGAATTATCTAAAGTTGAAGAATCCGTCAATGCTAATTTTATTGAGACTAACTCCTACTTGTCGATGAGGTGGTTCCTAGATTGAAAGAACTCAACATTAATGACAAAGGAAAAGTGGTGGTAGTAGAGTAAGAATCATAAGAATAAGAAAAGAAGGATCAACCTACCCAGTTTTCTAAAGATCATCCTAAATAGATCATCATAGGAAATCCTTTTGAAAGGGTCAAGAATTGGGATGCCTTCAACAAAGAACAAGCCAACAATGCCTTCATCTCACAACCTGCGCCAAAGAATGTCTAAGAAGCTCTTCAAGATGATGAATTGATGCTAGCATTGTAAGAGGAATTAGAACAGTTCGACAAGAACAAAGTGTGAACTTTAGTGCCAAGACCAAGTGATAGAAATATCATTGGCACCAAGTGGGTCTACCTCAAAAACCTAGATGAAAGTGGCAAAGTGGTAAGGAACAAAGCAAGGTTAGTAGCTCAAGGTTATAATCAATAGGAAGGAATTAATTTTAATGAAACTTATGCACCTATTTCTAGACTTGAATCTATTTGAATACCACTTGCTTTTTCTAATCATTAAAATTTCTTGCTATATAAAATGGATGTTAAAAGTGCATTTTTGAATGGTAGAATAGAGGAGGAAGTCTATATGGCTCAACCTCCCGACTTTCAACATGACAATCTCTCTAACCATGTTTATTTGTTACAAAAAGCTCTTTGTGGTCTCAAACAAGCCCCTAGAAAATGGTATGATAAATTTAAAAACTTTTTGTTAGAAATGTCTATGTCGTGGGTAAAGTTTATTCTACACTCTTTCTCAAACATACTTCTAGCAGTTTCTTGATTATTAAAATATATGTTGTTGATATGATTTTTCATAGAATAGATCTTGACCTTTGCAAGGAGTTTAGTTCTCTTATGTAGAGTGAATTTGAGATGAGTATGATGGGGGCACATTTTCCTTTCCTTCCAAATCAAGCAAACAAAGGATGGAAACTTCATCAACCAAGGCAAGTACACAAGAGAACGCTTGAAACTCTTTGAGATGGAGAGCACAAATCCAATGGATACTCCCATGTCCAACATCGCCAAACTTGATAGAGATGAATAAGGTGAAAAGGTAGATGAGAAGTTTTATAGAGGTATGATTGGTATCTTATTATACTTAATTTCCTTTAGACAAGATGTCATGTTTATGTTAGATTGTGTTCTAGATTTCAATCAAGCCCTAGAAAATCCCATCTTATAGTTGTTAAGACAATTCTAAGGTACCTAGACAAAACAAAAAACTTGCTCTATGATATCATAAGTCAAGGGACTTCACTCTTACATCTTATAGTTAAGTGGATTATGTCGGGTGCTTGATTGATAGAAAGTGTATAAATAGCACTTGCTTCCTCCTAGTACCATGCTTATTTTCCGGGTTCTCTAAGAAACAAAGCACTGTGCCTATTTCAACTATTGAGGCTGATTACATTGTAGATGGGAGTTTTTGTGCCCAAGTCCTATGGATGAAGCAGATTCTCTAAGACTTTAATGTTTTCTATGAAGCTTCTCCTATCTACTGTGATATTACTACTACAATCAGTTTATCTTACAATCATATATTGCATGGTATAGCTAAACATATAAAGGTCCACAATCATTTAATTCATGATCAAATTGCTAAGAAAAATATCTATATCACTCATGTGGACACAAAAAATCAACTTGTAGATAATTTCACTAAACCTCTAGCTAGAGAGAAATTTAGTTTCATTAGGTCAAAATTGCTTATAGCTGGTCTTGAGGATAATGTTATGCCTTCTAGCTGGATGCTCATTTATCTATATGTTTTTTCTCATAAAACGCTCATCTTATACTTGTTTGTGCTACATATGCCAAGTTTCAATGCTTTATTTTAGGTGGTTTTTGCTTTAGATTGCAAATGTTTGTTTTATCCAAAATAGTACCCAAAGATGAGTAGAAAGTGCCTTTATATGTTTAAAATGCATGATAGGCTAGAGAAATACATCCATATAGCACTCTAGTGGTCTAGAATTAAATTTCATATCTAAATGAGATGCTTCTTTGTCGATCGAGTTTGTTCTGGGGAAACTTGATCGACAAGATGACCAAGGATTGCACACCCGGTAGTGTCAGCCAAGTTTCCAAAACCATAACCTACACCAAAAACATTGTTGCATGGAAATATATATGGATTGTTGATCAATTTTCTCCCTCTAAATAGAGAAAATTTGATCGAGTAGCCCTGCTTTGTGCTCATCCTTAAACCCTAGACCTCTCCCAACCATCTCCTAGCCCTATCCATCTCCATTTCACCTTCCCTAACTATCCCTAGCCTTGACCTCGTGTGTTGGATAGCCTATAGTTGGTGTTTCTTCCTCCTTTGGCATCATCCATCTCCATTTATTTCTCCAAAGCATCTAACCAAAGGAAAAGGATGGGTCTAGATCATGTGTCTTCTTCTTCCATCTCTTCTAAGCTCATCAGGTATGATGCACCTCTTTTATCAACTCTCAAGCTCTAAATTTATACAAACAATTGTTGCCTAGAAATTGATACCCTTTTAGACCCTTGTTAGAGACAAGAAATGAGTTTTTGAAGGAGGTGAAGAAGGTTTTGACAACCCAATACCCTGGCATTCTTTGTGTAGAATGATCATGCTTCTCAAATTTTCTATCTAGTGCAAAAGCTATCTATGAATTATCTTCCAATCTTACATGGAACTGCACAACTCTTGTGCCACCCCCTAACAACCAAGTTGTCCTATCTTCCTTAATTGTGAGGATTAGGTTTCAAATTACTAAGTACTCTATAAATCAGTACTTCTCTAGCTCTACATCCCTGCAAGATTGGATATCTTCCTATAACTCCTACCTTGACCTCCTTGATCCTGAGAAGTTCTTCAAGAGCTTTAACCCTGAGATTACCCTTCCTAACATCCATAAAACTCTGAATAAACCCAAGGTTCCCTATAGTAAGAAGTCTATCCTACCCTCCTATTCTCTAGACATTAAGACATGTCTTATAACACTTATAGTTAATTCCAATATCCATCCAAAGTGAAACCAAATAGGTATCACAATGAATTTTGTTGTGCTTGTTTACTATCTTCTTCAAAATGTCAAAGTCAAATGGCCAGATATATTCTATATCACATACATGTTTTGACAAAGAGAAGACCACCAAGGACTCCCACCCACCCTATCCTAACTATATATGGTCTCTTTGAGTTTTATACTCAAAAATCCCTTTTCAAGGATGTTAGCTACAAATCCAGAAGGAACGGAGTTTACATTAGTGACACCACTATCAAGAAGTCCTTCCACCCACCTCCTCTACCCCCAGTGCATCCTCCTGCACCCAAGCTCCTCCACCTCATCCTAGACTTGTTTGTGACTCTTTTTCTGTGTCTAATGAAACCCTTATGGTTTACATGATGCACCCAAATGCCAATCAAATGTATGTTCAGAGGCACCTATACTAGGACCTTGTTCAAATCATGTAAAAAATGAACCTGACTTGTTCGCACCCTTATCCCTTTTACCAACCATTCCCAAAACCACTGATTGTTCCCTATGCATATGATCAGTTTTACCTAGCCTACCAGATCACTGCTTTTGTTTCTCGTCATACCTCTGGTATGGGACCTTCACCTGTCCCCTCTTAGCCTGATGTTGCTTAGTTACTTGCACTCCCAGTTGGCCCTACTACTGCCCTTTCTTGTTGGATATGATGGGATTTCTCAACCTTACTTTGAACAAGCCAATGCATTGCTAGCTTGTGGCATGTCTTGAGAAGAGAAAAACTATTGGTGACCTAGTTCCCGCTCTCTTAATACTGATGAAGACACATATATGGCTGATGATGGTGAGGCTACTGATGGTGATGGTGTTAAGGGTGATGGTTATGAGGATGATGGATCAGATGGTAATGGAGAAGGTGATGAGGATACAACTGCTGCCACTATTGAACCCTTTGAGATAGTTAGTGATGAAGACTATCATCTTGATGCTGATGAGGAGTTTGGCATCGACGAGCTTGAAGTTTAGTTCCTAGTCTATAGAGTGCTCATGTATATATGTCTTTTTGAAGGCTTTCATGTATAGAACATTGGGCATTATATCATAGGACTATGATTTTTCATATCTCATTATTTTTCTTTGTTGTTTGTAGTTTTCATCTTGAGAGGACATACTTTTTTTGTGATCTTCTTATATGTACCTTAAACTCTATGCTTTTCCATATCTCATTAGTTATTGGTTTGTTCTTCCATATTTTTATTATGACTGTAGTATATTTTCTCTCTCTGTGGCTTGCATATGGTGGTTGCGTGTAGTCGTTTGGGCCTTTGGATATGACAAATTTTGATCTTCTACCACCTCCCTTTTTGAAATGACAAAGGGGGTGAAATGAACTTTGATAGTTGAACCTTTTCTAATTAATTCTTTGAAATATCTTATGAGTATGAAAGTGAACTTATATAGAATATATATATAAGTGGTTATGCTATTTGGAGGAACTAACCATATAGGTAAAGGTGAGCATCAATTGAGGGGGTGAAATTTCTAGTGCACAATCATGTATGCCCCTACAATTGACAAGGTAAACATTTATATTCTACGTTCCTTTCAATATGTTAAGGAATGGTTTTCATCTTCAAAAAGGGCGAGAATGTTGATCGAAAAGTTATGAATTGTCCATATTTTGATGATGACTTAACCATTACATTCATATGTATCTAATATGTATATTTGATTTTAGGTATTAGGCACATTAAAAGGATGAATTCAATCTAGCCCTATCTTGAGCAAATAGAAGCCAAAATCAATGAAAACTGCACTTTTGTGAAAAATGACCTATACACCTAGGACAATTTTGTAAATCATTTGTATTGATTCTATGAATTGTAACTAAGATGAGAAAAATATAAATGCACTTAAAATGAATATTTAAATACTTCTATAGCAATTTCCCAAATTCATCACATGCACTTTTGTTGGCCGAGTTTCACCCACGTGAAACTCAACTGACACCTAAGATGGATCTTGGGGCTGCCAGGGTCGGTCGAGTTTCACCCACATGAAACTTGACTGACACCCAGGATGGATCTTGGGGCTGCCAGGGTCGTCCAATTTCACCCCAGGATAAACTCGACCAACACCCTACATAGGAAAATCAAAGTTAAGTTGTTGGTCGAGGGTCATCCAGGATAAACTAAAACAACAACTCAGATTAGCTTTGTCGCATTGTCCTATTAGTTGATTTACTTATATTGGAACTTGACCAACAGTACTATATGGCATGTGCAGAAAAAGTGTTTCTAACCATTGGAGTGTTGTAAAACTTGAAAAATATCCATTGCAACAACCAAAACGGCTAAATTTCATTCCTAAGTGCATCTACTGACTAGTAGACACCCCCAACTATAAATAGGTTCCCTTGGCCTTCATACTAAGTTGGCTCTTATCCTATTATTCTATAGTTGAGTGGTTTAGTCTACCAAGAGCCCCTTTATCTCTCATTTTTACTATAGATCAACATCAAACTGAGTGAGATAGGTTATTTGTGAGACAACTACTACATTGTGCTCATTGTCAAGCTCTCAACTTCCCTTTCCCAATCCCTTTCTCTCAAGAAAAGATGGTGAAAGCTTTCCTTTGTGAAGGTGAAGTTGAAGGATGAAGATCTGAAAGAATAGATGGTAATTCCTTCAAGACCTATGACTTGGTGCAAGAGTATATCTCCTTTATAAAGGTTGCTAGCTTGTTGCACAAGTGGGTAAGTCCTTGTGTAGCTAGAAGACTCTTTCTCTAGGATAGGTAAGTCCCTGTAAGGTCATTGGATTCTTTGATCCTTAAAAGGAAATATAGGTATCCTTTCCCTAGAAAGGAAGTTTATATTGCATCTCTTATAATGGAATATAAGAAGTATGCAATGTTTTCAGATCCTAGGGATTGACCCCTCTAGGTCATTAGTGTACATCTCTTAGTTTGGAATTTGGAACCACTATACACAACTTATGTTCTTGATATTATTCAATCTCTCTCATCCTTTAAATGTATGCTTAGTCACACTCAAATTCCATATATGTAATCTTATATCTTGATATCATTTGAAGGTTTCTATTAACCCCCCCTCTTTATAGAGACCACAGATCTAACAAAGAGGTGGTTGTAGATGAAGTATCAAAAGAGGATAAAATGAAGGATCCTACTCCCTCGGTTTGCTAGATATCATCCAAAAGAGCTCATCATAGGAAATCCTTTTGAAAAGGTGAAGATGCGGGCTTCTTTCAACAAAGAACAAGCCGATAGCTCATTCATCACACAACTTGAGCCAAAGAATGTCAAAGAATCTCTTAATGATGATGAATGGATCCTAGTGATGCAAGAGGAACTGGAACAATTTGAAATTAACAAAGTGTGGGCTCTAGTACCAAGACCAATTGATATAAAGATCATTGGCACAAAGTGGGCCAAACCGCGACAAATTTGATGGAAGCGGTATGGTGGTAATAAACAAAGCAAGGTTAGTTGATCAATTTTATAATAAACTAGTAGGTATTGACTTTGATGAAATGTGTTCTCTTATTGCTATAAATGAGTCTAATAGAATGATGCTTGCCTTTTCTAGTCAAAAAAAAATTCTTACCATATCAAATGGATGTTAAAAGTGTTTTTTTAATGGTAGAATAGAGGAGGAGGTCTGTGTGGATCAAGTTATCAGCTTTGAACATGACAAGCTTACATACCATGTTTATTTGTTACAAAAATCTCTTTATGATCTCTAACAAGACCCTAGATCTTGGTATGAGAAATTGAAAAACTTTTTCTTAGATAATGGATATGTCGTGGGGAAAGTTGATTCTACACTCTTTCTTAAATACACTTCTAACAATTTCTTGATTATTCAAATATATTTTGATGAGATCATTTTTGGTGGGACTGATCTTAATATTTACAAGGTGTTTGCAGAGTGAATTTGAAATGAGCATGATGGGGGAACTCATACTCTTCCTTGGCTTTCAAATAAAGAAAACAAAGGATGGAAACTTCATCAACCAAGACAAATACACAAGTGAACTCTTGAAGCTCTTTGGAATGGAGAACACAAAGCCATTGGATACTCCCATATCCAACATCGCCAAACTAGATAGAGATAAAGAAGGTAAAAAGGTACATGAGAAGCTCTATAGAGGTATGATTGGTAGCTTATTATACATAACTGCCTCTAGATCGGATATCATGTTCATTATTATTTTATGTGCTAAATTTCAATCAACCCATAGAAAATCCAATCTTATAGTTGCTAATAGGATTCTATGGTACCTAGACAAAACCTAAAATTTTAGAATATGGTATCCAATGTTAAGGGACTTTACTCTTACATCTTATAGCAATGTGGATTATGATGGGTGCTTAATTGATAGAAAGTGCACCAGTGGCACTTGCTTCCTCCTAGGATCATTCTTGGTTTCTTAGTTCTCTAAGAACCAAAGCACAATGGCTCTTTCAACTACTGAGGCTAAGTACATTGTAGCTAGAAGTTCTTGTTCCCAAGTCCAATGGATGAAGCAAATGCTCCATGATTTCAATGTTTACTATGATGCTTCTCCTATCTATTGTGACAATACTAGTGCACCTATATTGCATAGTATAGCTAAACATATAGATGTCTACCATTATTTCCTTCATGACCACATCACTCAGAAAGATATCTATATCACACATGTGGACACGGAAGATCAACTTGCTGATATTTTCACACTAGCATGTAGCTAGAGAGAAATTTACTTTAATTAGATAAAAACTTCTTATAACGACTCTTGATGAAAATTTTATACCTTGTAGCTATGATTATCACCTAAATCTATGTTTGTTCTCATAAAATGGTTATCATGTACTTGTTTACAAATGCCAAGTTTAAATGTTTTGTCTTTGGTGTTTTTAATATATATTTCAAATGCTTGTTTTATTGCAAAATAGTAGCCAATGATAAGTAAAAAGTTCTTTTATATGTTCAAAATACATGGTAGGATAGAAAAATGCATTTATATAGTGGTCTAGGAGTCTAGGATTATATTTCATAAATTGTTTGCAAACACCTTTCTCAGTCAAGTTTGTTCTGGGAAACCTCAACCGATAAGATGAACAAGGACTACACTGATTGTAGTGTCTGTCAAGTTTCCCAAATCACAAACTAAACCGACAACACTATTGCACGGAAGTATAAAGGGATTTTCAACCGATTTTATCCCTATCAATTGGAGAAAACTCAACCCACCGCCCCCTTTTGTGTTAATTCTTATACCCTAGACCCTCTTATACCTCCTCCTAGACATGCTTGTGAATCCTTTTTGTGTCAAATGAAACCCTTCATGGTTACATGATACATCAGAATGCATATCAAATGCAGGTTCAAGAGAACCTTTTCGATGACCTAATTCAAACCATGTCCAACATAAACTTGTCATGCTCTCACCCTTATCCCTCCTACCAGCCTTTCTCAGTCACTAACTATGCTTCTTTTGCATATGACCAGTTCTACTCGGCTCACTAGCCTACTGCTTTTGCTCCACCTTCTACCACTAGTGAGGGACCTACCCCTTTTTCCTCTCATCCTTGTCCTAATGTCACTCATTTACTTACACTTCCCATTGAGCCTAATGCTGCAATGCTTGCCTACTTTAATCGGATTTCTATACCAAACTATATGATGAAACCAAACCATTGCTTGCCTATGGCAATACCTTGGAAGAGAAAAACTGCTGGTGGCTTGGTCCTTGCTCCATTGTTCTTGACAAGGATGAAGATATGGTTGATTATGATGTGTCGAGGAAGATGGTAATGAGGATGTCAGTGATGAGGATGGTGGTTATGATGGTGATGGTGATGAGGACACTACTACTCCTTCCATTGTTGCACCATCCTAGCCTATCAATGATGAGGTCTGGCAACCCAGTGAGGAGTTTGACTGGATGAGCTTGATGTTTATTTCCTAGATTCTAGAGTGTTTATATATATGTCTTTTTGTAAGCTTTCATGTATTTTACATTGGGCATTGTATCTGAGGACTACTATTTTGATATTCAGTCGCTTTATTGGTCGTTTGTTGTTTTCATCTTGAGAAGTCTTAATTGGTTGTAATATTATCAAATGTAACCTTAACTCTACACCCTGCTACTTTCATGATTTATTGGTGTGTTCTTTCATATTTTTATTATGACTTTAGTATATTTTTTTTCTCTATCTAACTTGTGTGTGGTGTTTGCAAATGGTGGCTATAGATGGTGTTTAGAAAATACATGTTTTTAGCTCTTCTAGCCCCCTCCCTTTTTGATATGACAAACTGAGAGAAATGGGCTTAGTACATATTGATATTGATCCTTTTCTAGTTATTTTCTAAAATAAAATTGGGCATACTACTTATTCAATTTAATTTTTTCTAGTTATTTTTTGAAATATCGTGTGACTATGAGAGTGGACTCAGATACCACATGTATGTTATGGTTATAGTTTTGGAGGAACTAACTATATAGGTAAAGGTAAGAATGAATTGAGGGGGAGAAATTTCTATTACAACATTCATGTGTCCCCCTACATTAACAAGGTAAAAATGTTAATTCTATGTTCTTTTCAATATGTTAAGAAATGGTTTTTCATCTTCAAAAAGAGGGAGAAAGTTGACAAAAAATTGTTCATTGTCTATATTTTGATGATGTCTTAGCCATTCCTTTCATATGTATCTAATATGTCTATTTGAGGTCAATTTTAGGTACTAGGTACATGAAACGAATGAATTCCAGGAAGCCCTATCTTGAACAAAAACAAGCCAAAATCAATGGAAGTGAACATTTTTGGAGAAGGCCTTAAATCAATGGGACAATTTTGTAAATCACTTATATTGATGCTATGACTTGTAACTAAGCTGGAAAAAAATATAACATACTTAAATAGAATGTTAAAATACTTTTAAAGCAATTATGAAATTTCATTACAGGTTGACTTATTGGTTGAGTTTGTATTGGAGACAACTCAACTGACAAGCTATGTGACACTTGATAAATCCTAGGGTTAGTTGAGTTTGTCCTGGTGACAAATCAAATGACACACTACATAGCCAAAACAATTTTAAGTCATCGGCCAAGTTTCCTCTAGGATAAACTCGACTGACAACTCAAAATTATTTTGTCTCATAGTTCTATAAGTCGAATTACCTATATGGAAACTCGACTGGCAACACTATACAAAATGTGTAGAAGAAGTGTTTCTAACCGTTGGAGTGTTGAAAAAGTAAAAAATATATCTGTTGCGACACCCCCAAATGGCTAGAATTTGATCCTAAGTGCATCAACTAGATAGTAGACAACCCTACTATAAATAGGAACCCTTGGATTCCAAGTTTTCCTTCTTATACTCCTAGCTATAGTTGAGTGGTTTTGTCTACTAAGAGCCCCTTTCTATCTCTGGCTTAGTACTGATCTACATCAATCTGAGTGAGATAGGATTCTTATAAGAGATACACTCCATTGTACACCGTGTTAATCTCTCAACTTCTCTTTTCCAATCTCATTTCTCAAAGAAAAGATGGTTCCCCTTGGTGAAGGTGAGGTAGAAGGCTGAAGATCCAAGAAAAGATTGGGTAATTCTTTCAAGGCCAAAGACTCGTTTTAAGAGTAAATCTGCTTGGTGAAGGTGTCTAATTCATTATAAAAGTGGGTAATTCCTTATGAAGGTAGAAGACTCTTTCTCTAACATGGGTAAGTCCTTGTAAGGTGATTGGCTCCATTGTTCCTTAAAATGAAAGCTAGGCACCATTGACCTTGGAACTAGGTGGTCATATTGTATCTCTTACAATGGAATATAAGAAGTCTCCAATAGCTGCAAATCCTAGATATTGACCCCTATAGGTAGTGGATGTACATCTCCTAGCTTGGATTTTGGAACCACTATACATAGCTTGTGTTCTTGTGCTTGTTCAATCTCTCTTAGCCTTGCTATGTATACTTAGTTGCACTAAAATTCAATATATGCAACTTTATCTTGTGATATAATTTGGAAGTATAATGAGTTCGGTTTAAGTGTTTTAGCTCTATTCAACCCCCCCTCTAGAGCCCATTGATCCAACAATGCCAAGAATTGGTAAGAAATATGTCATTGTGAATATATCTTATGTTAGTATTTTGGAAATATAATGTTGTTAATAGATAGCACTTTGTGGAATTTCAGGAGAAGAAACTTTTCCTTGCCCCAAGTAGGATTGGTTTATTAAAAGTTGCATACTACAATGGTACACATATGTGGTATGTAAAAATATTGTTGTTTCCTTAAATCAACTCAGAATTTAGAAATGTATATGCTTATCTCATGAAAAAATCATGAAGCACCACAAAACCCTACAAATTCTATTATATAGTGATGGGACAAGTCTTAGAAATGATAATCTATAGGATGAGGAAATTTTTAAAGTCATTGTCAAAACTAAGTGCAACCAACTAGTAAAATGAGGTGTCTCTTTGTGTTTTACCAACGAATTTCTACAACAAGAGAACTAAAAGGCCAAGAGTTTTAATCTATATCTCTATTATTTATAGAAACTACCAACTAAATTATTTCATAGTCATTATTTTATATAAGAAACAATTGAAATTGTACAAAATCAAATCCTACAAACATGAAAATTGATTAGTGAAATGCCATAAAAATGATGAATGAAAAGATTGAGAAATTGATGAGTGAAATGTTCAAACAATTGAGTGCATTAAATCCCTTTATTTATGTATTGTAGGTTAGTGGCTCCATGTTTTCACTATTAGTAGGATGACTAGGGTATTGAATTGGATAATCTAAAATAACTATATCTCAAAATACGGCCAACGAAATGCATTTTGTCATCTTTTCTCGCAGTACCAAATTTTAGTGGTGTGGCCAGTGGTACCACATGTATAGGTTTGAGATGTTTTAACTATATGAAAATTTTGATAAATATTTTGATGGGTATTTTATTTATCTTCAAACTTTCATCTTATTTTTCTCTATCTAGAGTGGAAATAATTTTTGATATTCTCTAGTTCTTCAACTAAACAAAAGGAATATATACTCACATGCCAAATTTCGAGATCCTTCAAATCAGGTACCTCTATTGAATTTCTATAGATTGGATTTTTTGTCATGTTTATCACAATATATGATGTTTCAAAATGTTGAAATAAGTTATGTATTTGTCCATACTAATATAGGATATGTCTCTCATAATTTTAATGTAATTCTAATCCAATAAGTTGTTAATCCACACCAGACCAAAAAATTATTATTTTTCTATTTTTTATTGACATATAGAAGTGATATTCATATTTTTTTTCGAAAAGAAGTTAACCTTTTCTTTCTTCAAATTCATTAAAGTAGTACAATGTTCATGACACTTTGTTTAATATGTTTCTTGACATATATTGTATTGTGTCAACGCCATCTATAAATTGATTTACCTATATAAGAGTAACTCTTATTAGTTTCTCATTTGGTTTATGAGATATCCTCTACATTATATTTGAAATGATAGTGAAGTTACATTTTAATCATTATAAATATGGTTGTTGGGTATGTGTATAAGAAATCCCATTTAAAGTTGGTTGTTGCAATAAAAAAAATCAATCTATGTAGTTGGTGTAGGCCTTTTAAGTTGTGAGAAAATCAAGCATGTGATGCAATTGACAAATGATATATTGAAAATGGACTTGTTACTTTATGTCACAAATATTGTGTCCAATTAGGTCATATAGTATTAGTGTCAATATTAATGATGAAGTTAAGGTATCACTATATGACTTAGTTTATACCCATTTTTTACATCGATTTTTTTTGAGGTTATTCATGGCATGCATTATGATTTGATACAAGAATTTCATGTGTTTTTTATTCATGTATTTCATAGTAAGTATCATCAACCATCATATCTCACTCTATTTATATTAATACTTACTCATTTAAGATTGTCTATGTAACATCCGAGCCCACTGCCCAAGGCTCTAGTAGAGTTTTGGGAATGAAGACTGGCTCCATAGACCACCACTAGCCTAAATTGTGCATTTTGTTCTCACTCATGGGCAAGCCAGGATAAGTTTCCTAATTGGTCACCCATCCTAGTACTACTCTGGGCTAATCATACTTAACCACAAAGTTCTTTAGTAATGGGATCCCTGAAAAGGAGGTACACCTTTGTGATTTGGGCAGTCCAATCCTTCCTTTTAAGATCATTTTATTTGAGGCCTTAAACCTTGGGACACTACAATCTCCCCCACTCAGACTCTTGACGTCCTCACCAAGGCTCAACTATATGGCCTCAAAATATTGGCCCATTGTAGTGGAAACATTAAATGGCCCATGGAAACAAAGCCCCCAATCACTAAATACCAGCACAAGGGTGGCTACATAACCATGGACAACCCATTCCAACTTACCTAGATTGTATGGCTCAAGATTGGCATTTCATGTGTCGATGTGGGTCCCACCTATTGGAGGGGTTATGGATTTGATACCATTTGTAACACCCAATGTAAGACCATTAAACTTGCTTTTATGCCATTTTATCATATCTATAGTTTCATCTATATTTTATCACATTTATTTTGTGCCTCATAAGTTTTCATAACATGTTTGATATATTTGCACCATTTGGCACCTAGTTGCACCATCAGATTAGAGGTGTTATTTAAGGTTGAGACTTAGGGTTTCTCAGCTAGATGCCCTAACTCTATGGTCCTCCTTTGATATATTGGGATCCAGTAGTCCACTTTGAGGTGGCAGGATCCAATGGTCATCCAATCATGTCAAATATTCGATGGTTTGTTCTTGAGCCACCAAGATTGATGGGTCTCCAAGTGAGGTACAACAAATGATGAAGGCTCTAGGGTTTGCCTTTGTGGCCAAGTGAGGGCACGATCCGATGGGCTACCTTGTATTGGAGGTCGATGGTTCTCTTAGGGTTGACAACCAATGGTCTGCCTAGATTCAAGATTGAATAAATGACCTAGTTTTGCATGGATGTGAGGTTTTGTCTTTAGACACATGACATGTATGTCTTGACACCTCCACCCAGTTTTTTCTCTCAACCTATGCTTTATATACCTCTATCCTTCCACCCAAATGAACCCTTTACATACCTGCTTCATCTTCCTTCTGCTTGGAGGTCCGTACCTCTTTCTTAGTGGAGGAGGAGGAGTTCTAGAGGATGAAGCTTGGCCAAGATTGCCCGCATGTGGTTCTAGGGTTTAGATCTACCCTCTCTAGGAATGTTTGGAGCTTCCTAACCTCATTTCTTGACCTAAGCAAGTAAGATCACCATCTCTATCTTCAGTTTCCTTGCTTCCCACCTTCTTATCTCTTCCTTTTTGGTCAAATTCATGGTGTTTTTGGTGGAGCTTATGCATGTGGATGAAGACACCTTCCTTCTTCTCTTGGAGAAAAGGAGCTAGCATGGACAAGTGGAGTGCTCAAGCTTGGGTTTTCTTATCTCTCTTCGAGGTACCCTACTTTTTTTTTCTCTCCATCCTTGAGCCAATTTATTTAACCTTCTTCACGCTTATTGCTTGATCTTAACTTGTTATATATAGATCTTTCTCTAAAACACAGTAATCAGTAGAAAGGTTGATTCTTTGACTAGTGTTTGAGCATATGTGGTAGTTCTTCAGTATAAAATCTTCCTTGATGTACCTCTTAACCTAGTGCACGTTTCTTTTTTATAAGTAGGAATTGTATACCCTTTATGATATGAACCATTGGTGTTGTTGTGGTGAGAAAATTCATGGCTTTTCCTTAAGCTCTTTGAACTGGTTTCTATCTTGACTTGTGAACCGATGGCTTGGCTTCTTGTGACAACCGATGGTGTGTACTTATGTTGTTAATGGACTTTCTTGTGCTTAAAAATGATGGTTGTGTTTCCCTCAACAATTTATGGTCTTGATGCTCTCATCAAGTGGTTCAATTGCTGGTTTCATAACCTTAACAAAAGTTGGTTTTACTTGATGTATAAAATTTGTTTTCACCTAGTCTTATTATCTAATGGGTTACCTATGTTCAAGATCCAATGGTATTCAAGTTTTCTCACAACTAATGGGTTTCCTAGTATAAAAAACCTATGGTGTTTTTAGCCTTAGCAACCGATGGGTTTCCTAGTGTTAACATCTGATGGACTTCCTACGTTGGCAATTGATGGCCTTGCTAGGTCCAAGATCTGAAGGCCTCTCTAGGCCCAAGAATCGATGGTTTCTCTAGTTGTATGATTTGATGGCCCTTCTAGGCCTATGATCCAATTGTCTCTCTAGACCTATGACCCGACGGATTCCCTAATTGTATGATCTGATGGCTTCCCTAGTTGTATGACTCGATGTTTTTTCTTACAAAGAATATGATGATTTTTGAGTCCCAAGATCTGATGGTTTTGATTTGAAGTACAATCTGATGGTAATGTCTTGTGTTAAGTATGAGTCCATACTTGTGTATGGAATCTGATCCAATGGTTTTTATTTAAGCATGTGAATTGATGGTGGTGCTTTGACTTAAGTGTATCATGATATAAAGGGGATGCTAGTTATAAGAATGTGTGTGCATATTCTCTAGGTATGTGTAGAAATAGATGGTTTACCTTTGAGTGTTGTTTTGCAATATCAAGTCAATCTACCTTGTGGAACCTAACCTAAAGTGATTAATTGATAATGATTAATTATACCTATCTTCTTTGTATGTTGTTATGATGGAAGGATACTCTCATAATGTTAGATAAACCCTAATAAGTTACCTCATGAACATCATAGGTTTTTTGTTTCACATCTTGTGCTAAACATGTGTACACCAAGTATGATGATGATTGGTAAAAATTTCTACAAGGTGTTGAAAAATAATGATATTCTTAGAAGATATTGTGTAATTGGTCTAAATGACCTTTAGGCAAGACTTGAGCCCTAGTGAAAGTGCAATTCTCTTCAAGTGTGATAAAGGATTTAGATCTTGTTATGGTGTGATAAAGAGTATAATATCATCATGGATGGCAATGAACTAATACCATGTAATGTTTTGATTAGGAATATGTCTCATAAATTTTATATCTTCTGGACTTGTTATATACTAATGTTTTGTAGAAAAAAATGAGGGTTTGCATGAAAAACTTGGCTTATGCACTTACTTTACCCAATTCGCAATAACTAATCAAGTGAAACCCTAATCATGTAGTGCCCTATGTTGTAGAGACATTCCAGTGTCAGGTCTTGCTAAATGGCAAAATGGGTATTCCAAAAATAGAAACTTGGAATCGCATACTGTTGGGTATGTGAGGGTGTAAGGAACATACATCCTTATCATCCTGATCCCAAGTTTGGAAGATATCTATAGTCATGTCTCATATTGATACCAGTTGAGGTCGTGTCTCATATATATATATATATATATATATATATATATATATATATATATATATATATATATATATATATATATATATATATATATATATATATATATATATATATATATATATATATATATATATATATATATATATATATATATATATATATATATATATATGGCCTTTTTTTTAATACCCGCGCAGGTAGCCTATAGTTTTTCTACCCGACAGCCAAAAAAGTAACTCTTCTGGCCACCAAAGTAACTCTGCTGTCAAAAAAGTAACTATGGTGATAAGAAAGTAACTTCACGACTAAAAGAGTAACTTCACAATGGTAGATGGTCTAAGGAAGACACATGGATGCCTTGGTAATCCTGCCACACTTGTTTCTTATTCCTTTTCTTTTTCTTCCTTATTCTTCTTTGCCTTTCCACCCATCTCCGCAACAAATTGCAATGAATAATAACACCTTACTTTCTCCCTTCTCTAGTAATTTGTGGCTGTAGGTTTTGTATTTTTGCTTCTTGGTTGTAATTAGCAGCAACTATGAGGCAGGGATATATATATCTCATGGCAACAACTTTACTATGCCCTAATAGGTCTTTTCCACTTGGGATGGAATGCTCATGGGCCCAACAATGTCCCCCTCGAGTCTAAGGGGAAGATGTCATCATAGAATCATCACTGGGAATATATGTCATTGAGTTCTTTATAGAGATCTAGCTTGTTTATATCACCGCCTTGGTCATCATGTCAAAATAATTCTTCTCAACATGGATTTTCTTCAGAGTCAGCAAGTTATTATCAATCACATCACAAAGATAATGATATCTCACATCAATGTGCTTTGTTTGTGCATGATGCATTGTGCTCTTACTCAAGTCAATAGTACTCCAACTATCATAGAAAAGAGTCAGGTTAACTTGACTCATGACCAGTCCTACTAGAAATCACAAAACCTAGAGTATTTTTTCCTACTTCTGCTACTGTAATGTACTCTACCTCTATCATAGAAAGTAAAATACTTTTGCAGCATGGACTACCAAGATATCCATCCCACAAAAGTGAGAAGATACCCATAGGTATATTTCCTATGATCAGTGCCACATGTCATATCAGCACCAAAGAAGCCTTTTAGAACTGGTTCAAAATCACAATATGTAACACATGTGCTACTAGTTCCTTGTAAGTATCTGAACATGCAATTGACAACCTCCCAGTGATCTTTCCAAGGATTTGAGTGAAACATTCTCAAAACTCCAACTACATGAGAAATATCATAATGAGTACACACCATTGTGTACATCAAATCCCCATAGTACAAGAATAGGGAAACATGGCCATCTCTTCCTTCTCCTCATCAGTAGATGGGCATGACTTCTTTCTTAGATTGAAATGACCAGATAGTGGAGTGCTCATGGTTTTAGACTTGCTCATATTGAACCACTCTAGATTCCACTCAACATAGCTCTCCTGTGACCACAATAACCTATGTTGATTCATGTCACATGTGATCTGCATCCTAAGAATTTGTCATTTTGGTTCCAAATTCATCTCAACGGATTTAGAAAGCTCTATCTTCAGTTTTCTAATCAAAATGACATCATGTCTCAGTATGAATATGTCAACCACATACAATAGCAGAATAATGAACTTATTGTTAGGAAACTCCTCATGTAAACACATGAATCTACACTTGTCTTCTTGTATATGTGACTCTGCATGAAAGCATCAAACTTATTGTACCATTACCTGGGATCTTGTTTCAAACAATACAAATATTCTTCCTATAGAGTAAGTTCTCTTTCCTCTTTACCTAAAAACCTTGTGGATGATCCATGTAGATCTCCTCAGCTAGGTCACTGTGAAGAAATTCTATCTTCATATATATCTTCTCAAGGTCCAGATCTAGGCTAGCAACCAAGCCTAGAACCAATCTAATAGAAGTCATCTTCACAACATGAGAAAATATCTCATCAAAATCTACCCCTGGTCTTTGACCAAAGCCCTTGACAACTAGTCTGTCTTTGTATCTAATACCCTTGTTTTTGTTATCTCTCTCATCCTATAGACCCACTTGTTCGTTAGTTCTCTCTGACCCTTGAGAAGCACCACTAGCTCATAGGTATCATTCGGCTGTAAAGAAGACATGTCCTATGACATCGCCTGATGCCACTATGCTCTATCTCTATGAGTTTATGGCTCTTGAAAGTTCTCTAGCTCCCCCAGATTAGTAATGAGAATATACTGAGATGTCATATATCAAGATGAAGGATGATGAACTCTGTTAAACCACCTCAATTTTGTCTCTGAGGATTATGCATTGTGATGATCTTTCTCACCCTACCCAAAAGTCTTTGATCATGAATCTAAATCAATCAAGTGTGTGTCTGGAACATGAACACTCGATGTACTATCACTCTTCTACTTAGGGTGATCATGTTTCTCTTCTTCAGCATCTAAAGACTACGCCTGTAAAGATGTTGAAGTATCCTCATACTCATCATCATAAGAATTGTCACATGATCCTACACCTTGTGCATCATCACTCTCATGATATATCACTATCTAACTCTTACAAAAACTCACATCTCTACGTCTTCTCATGGTCTTTTTCATAATATCCAATAACCTATAGATAATATATTGATATACATAGACAAGAAAGACACATGGCAACACAATATCATCCAACTTTTGCCTGTTTTCCTTATAAACATGTGCATACAACTTGCATCCAAATACTAAAAAATGAGCATAATAAGCATCCTTACATCTCCATGCCTTCACAGATATATCAAAACCCAAAGGAACTAATGGAGATCAATTAATCACATACCAGGAAGTGCTCACTACCTCGCCCTAGAATGTATATTGCAATTGTGCAGTCTTCAACATGCATCTGACTCTCTCCACTATAGTATGGTTCATCCTTTCATATGTACCACTATGAAATGGCATGCCGTGATGTGTCCTTTCATATCATATCTTGTGCTTCATGTAATAATCTTGTAACTCTATGGAAGTGTACTCTCATCCTTTGTCTATGAAAAGACACTCCAACTTTTCTCTATCTCTGGCTTCATCATGGCATGGAATTTTTAGAAACACCAAAAGACCTAATCCTTGGTCTTCAACTAGTAGATCCACATCTTTCTAGATGCATCATCAATGAATGTGAAAAAAACCTATTTCCGCCTAGCGAATCCACCTCAAAGAGACTACAAACATCAGAATGAACTGATTATAGAATATCTGGCTTCACCTTTGATCTTATTTTGAAAGAAATTTGATGATGCTTTCCCATCTAACATGAATTATATGAGCTCAAATTGGTGTCCTTGTCAAAAGAAATCAACCCCTACTTTGATAACAATTGTAAGCCTTTACCACTTATGTGTCCTAGCCATCTGTGTCATAGATCACCCTAGTGATCCTCACCTACATGTATATCACCGCCTTTGATTAATTTAAGCTGGGTCTTGTAAAATGTATGACACAATTTCTCCACACTGTAACCAAATCCCCCTTTGTGATCTTACATTTGCCACCATCAAAATCCAGATGACAACCTTATCCATAAAAAAAAGAACCAGATATCAAATTGAGTCACAAATATGGATCACGATGAACATCATTGAGTTTGGGTGTGCAACTGACACTTGTTTGAACAAAAATGTCCTAAATCCCAATAATTATAGAGAATATAGAATTTCCCATATTCACCCTACCAATGTCTCCCTTCGTTTATGAAGTGAAGAACTCCTTACTTTGTAAAGCATGATAAGAAGTTGCAGTATCCACCACCCACTAAGATTCAGCATCCTTAACATATTGTTCTTGGACTGTTAAGATAGCATCGTGATCATCATCCCTATCATATAAAATTATAGATACAATATTATATCATCTTCCTTATTGTCTTTGTCTTTAGACCCATATTTCTTTTTTAGAACCTTTCAAGCCTTTTTGAAATGAATTGACTTACTGCAACGGAAGAATGCTCTACTCTTTGACTTGGATCAAGCATGGTACTTCCCGTGTCCTAGGACTCACTATAGCTCTGATATATGCCATGGTCTCTTGCTTTGTCAGTTCCCCTGTTATATGTGAAGTGAACCTCTAATCTTTAGTCATATGAACCTCTTCGTCAAGTCTCTTCATTCAATAGACTCATATTCACATGATCAATTGTCAACTTGCCTTCCTATGCAAAATTGATGACTATCACAATGAGCCTCTCCCAATTGTTGGATAATGATCTTAGAAGATGTAGCTCCTAGAGTTCATAATCAAGAACCATCTGCATAGACCCAAGTTTATTTACAAGTCTTTAGAATTCATTCATGTTCTCAGTAATTCTTGTACATCTCCATACTTGAGGTTCACCAACTTCCTAGTCATGAAAGTGTTATTTGTGGAATTTCTTAACATTTCCCCACATATCTTTAGCATCAGTCTCCCCTAAGATATGATTGAATACAGAAATATCAAGATACTTTTACACTATTCCCATGATTATCCTATTTAATTTCTTCCAATATACAGTCAGATACATTCCATCTATTTTGTCCCTCTATCAGATCATATAAGCTTCCAATAAGAAATATCCGTCATCTTGGGTTTCCAGATCTACCAATTTGTGTTTGAAAAATTTATCATTGTTGAATCATTATCCTTCCCCATCTACATCTGGATTTGCCAAACTTCGTTGTGATGCCACCTGATGGGTTTGCTGATGGGGATTATATGCATGTATGTTATGCAACCACGATGCAACACACACACACACACACACACACACACACACACACACACACACACACACACACACACACACACACACACACACACACACACACACACACACACACACACACACACACACACACACACACACACACACACACACACACACACACATATATATATATATATATATATATATATATATATATATATATATAGGTATTATCTTTAATACCCGCACGGGTAGCTACCCGCGCACCCTTCCTGATATTTTTTTTAATATTTTTTTCTCGCAATTGTAGAGGAGCATTTTATCTATCTGCCCAAAAAATTTGATCCAAAAATAATATCATTTGCCCCCCCCCCAAGTCAAAAAATCTGTCCATATATTTACTGATTGTATATTTTCTGCGCAGTTACTATATATATCAATATAGTTACTCTTTTGATTCAGAAGAATTACTCTAGTGTACCATATAGTTACTCTTTTAACCCGAGCTACTCCAGCGGGTAGTGAAAATCTGGCTACCCGCGCGGGTAACGAATTAACAGCCATATATATATATTTAGAGAGAGAGAGAGAGTCAGGCTAGTGTACACTCGAGTGTATCGGAGGCACTGCACACCTCAGTCATTTTTGAAGATGCAATAATTTTTATAAAATTCTAAACCATTGATCTTCTTAATTATCATAAGAACATACTATATAATAAATTTTAGCTCATTTGGACACCTATAGGTCGTGCATCTAAAGGAGGCAAAAACCATGTATTTCAAATTAGTTTTGTGCATCAATTTTGTTGTCCTTGGATGAGTGACTAACACTCATCCAAATGAGTTCAAATTTTGAATGTGACCTATTATTATTGTAACCATGAAGATCAATGGATTAGATTTTGGAAAAACATGGTCTAGATAGGTAAACACCATTGGGGTGTACAGCGTGATCTGTACACTCGAGTGTATTCTAGCCTGACTCTCTCTCTCTCTATATATATATATATGTGTGTGTGTGTGTGTGTTTGTGTGTGTGTGTGTGTGCGGATGCGTTTGCAAAGAGAAAGTAAACCTAAGATTATAACCTCAAGCATATAGAGGGAAGAAAAAGACCAGATACTTATGTGGAAAACCCTCACGATGTGTGAAGAAAAAACCACATGGTCAACCACATGGAAATCTACTATAAGAAGTAAAGATACAA
The DNA here is from genome assembly GCA_963693085.1 of Alisma plantago-aquatica. NCBI lineage: Eukaryota > Viridiplantae > Streptophyta > Magnoliopsida > Alismatales > Alismataceae > Alisma > Alisma plantago-aquatica. Next base: position 754,593,051 of record OY856413.1, read on the forward strand.
TTTTTTCCTCAGTTTTTGATCCAAACTTAAGATTATATACCTAGAAGGAGAATCAAGGATAACAAAACCATAGGGAGAGATCCCTACAGTTTTATCACCCCAGAACTTCTTAGGAATATTCCCTCTTCCCCAAAGTGCATGGTAGTAGATGGTCTGAAGAAGACACCATGTTGCCTCGACAATCCTACCATGTTTCCTTTCTTCTTTCCTTTCCTTTTCTTCCTTCTTATTCTTTTCCTTTCTGCATGTCTTCACAATGAATAGAAATGACCAAAAACACCTTCATTTTTCACTACTCTAGCAACTGGCAGTTGGCAGCTTTACACTTTTGTTGGTTGTCTGTAATTAGGCTTCTATGAGGCAGGGATACATATATCACGTGATATCAATGCCACTATGCCCTAATGAGCCTTTTATAGGTGAGCTCAAATGCTCATGGGACCAATAGTTAATATTTTTTTTATTCTTTTCAGATAATGAATGTGCTCGGCAAGGTGAAAGCAATGAAGGGAATCCTAGGGCAGCCCACAACCTGGAAGCATTCATAGACACATTAGTGGGAGTTTGTGATATAAAATATCTGGTATATGTCATCTCTTTGTATGTGCAATTAATGATAAATCATTGTTAGTATTTTGAATAATTGTTTTGGCAAAAAATGCATAATGTCCACATATAGAAGTGGATTTTTATGAAATGTCAAGAACCTAGTTTGTGAGGTACATGACATCCTATTTTATATGTTTTTATGTAAGAAATTAACACTAGAATTTGTAAATAATTGTTATTTTTTAGTGGTAGACAATGTGTTATATTACTTCAAAAGTGTGATTTCTATGTGTATGCATATTTTGGTCCTCTATTTACATAGAAATTATAATGTTTACTGTAGATTTCAACAATCACTAATCACAGTCTGCCCCTAAGTTACATGGTCAGGATAGGGATGCATTCACTTTTTATAATGAATCGGTATATGATTTCATTGCCAATTGGTCAAGGATGTTGGGAAATATGGGTACAGAGTATATCATCGAAAACAAAAAAAATTATCTATCTATATTCCCATACCAGCAAGATCGTGTCAACTACTATGAAATAGGAAGGATACTTTAACGAGTTATACCTAGTCATGAAGCAATTCTAGTGAAAACACGACGCTTCAATGCAACTGTGTACTAGTTTCTCTTGGATGGTGGTTGTACAGCTCCTGGTCTTCACCACAAATATCAAACAAGATAGCTTCTACATCAACTCATGTGGTCTCTCCATGAACTGTAGATTGACTTTTCTCTCCTAGAAGTATTCAAAGGATTCCTACCTCTAGAGTAGTCCACACAAACCAACTAGAACTCCTATCATCCAACTAGAACAAACATGAAGGATTTTTCCCTCTCGTTGGCATCCTAGTCACCAACTTGCTCTCCCACAACAACGATCCTCAGTTGTTCTCTCCCATCACCATCCCTCCTTTGTCATGTAGGACTTGCTTGGGCTCTCTTGGTTACCATAATCAAAGAGGATGATAATGGTCAGAGAATGTAACGAACCCGCCTCTCGGTAACTACCTATTAAGGGAGACCAAGAGGTCAAAGTCGTTATCCCAATAAACCATATCAAAGGTTCGACAAATAATCAATAATAATTACTAAATTCTACCAAAACTGTACTGAAAGCTGGTATAAAATAAAACTTTGCATACCTTTTAGAAACTTTAGATATCTAACTTCTATCCATGACTGGAGTCTATTCTAACTAATCCTCCTTGCACTTTAATTCCTATTTTTTCAATGTGCCACTTTACTGTTTGTCCTTTTCACACTTGTACTTAAAACTCCGACAAAAAAACGTCGGTCAGCATATAAGAATATGCCGGTATGTGGGGACAACCAAAATTTCATAAATATGGCTAACAATCTAAATATCACAATCAAGTTAATTAACAAGCCAATTTACGCTTTCAATGCGACATTCCCCACCGCTTTTGCCCTAATCCTGACATACCCACATTAGGGTTTCTCTTTTACCAATGACTTAAGGCCACCTTCTAAATCTCGAGCGTGGTGCCTGGGGTCACCTCTCATGGTGCCCATTAATCATGCAATAAAGACCACCTTCTCAATCCCGAGCTTGGTGTCTAGGGTCACCACTCGTGGTGCCCATGGTCTTCCCTCCTGGCCTTGACCTTTTGGCATCATTCATTAGGGTGGCATGTAGGTGCGAGAATACACACTTCTATTATTATTGTGATATTTATAGTGACTTTATAATTTGCAAGTATGAACATCCAAACTGGTAGGTTGCATTCAATGTGATTAATCATTCAGAAAACCTTCAGAAAACTAATGCGATTAATCATAATTAACCACATACCTGTCAGGCTGACTTGAGTGTAGCAATAATCCAACTAAGAAAGAAATCTAGTAAACAAGCAAGCACACAAGATGATCCAGAAATATGCATTCAATTTTCCTATCATTGATCAGGCCATCAAGGTCTATTAAACCTAGCTCGCTTCCTAGGGTTTCTAGTCCACTTTTTGGGTTTTCATTGCAATTAGGGTTTCACTTCATTTTTACTATTTTAAACCCTAATTTTATACAATTACTCACAAACCCTAATTATCCCATCTACTCCTCATGAAAGATGTTAAGGTTACCTTTTAGCAACATGTAACCCTAATTTTGGATTAAAGGCACAATTAAATGTCCATTAAGTCTATTATGCCTCTTTTACATTTAAACTACCATTTTTATCCTTTTAAGTCATGACACGATCATTAGGCCCAAATATCATCTCTGGTTCCTTCCAGATTAACAACTCATAGTTCATTATGGTCTAATTCACATATGAACTCTATTTATCATTAATTCCACCTTTATCCATTAGAAAACCCTAATTATCATATTAAGGGTATTTATCCACAATTAGGAACTTTTATACTCAAAATATCTTAGAGCCATCATATCTCTGCTTTATTCATGAATTTGAACAATTAAAGCCATTAAAAGGCATAATTACTAACATTAGGGTTTCAAGGCCCATTAAAGCTCATTTATGCACATGGAACCCTAAATTACTCCAATTATGTGTAAAGTTCATCCTTTTTTTTATCTTAATGTATCTTTTTATAATTAACAGGTTAATATCAACTTTAATCATCCATAAAACCTTTCTCAATACATTAATCATCTCAAATTAGAGTTTCTTAATTGTTAGTATAATAAAGTTGACAACTTCCACTACTTTTCAAATTGCAAGAGGAATTAGCTTATGAATATAGTTTTAATGGATTCCTCACATTTTTTTGAGCAAAATTGATATATTACATTTATCGATGTGAGCTACCAATCAAATAGATACAATTTTTGTAAGAATTGCTTACTTAGATCAATCAGAGGCTGACACGTCAACCATTACATGCTTTGTTCTCCTGCGTAGCCAGGTTGACTCAAAACATAACCAAATGTCAAAACTGCCTCCATGCGGTTACTCGTTTCTTTATATCACAGAGGGGTAGTTTCATCCATATGACCCCGGGTCGTCTTCAAGCTCCAGACCACTGCACGACCGCTGATTGTAGGGGTTGGCGCGGCTTCTCCTCCCCTTCCCTGACCCCGACGGCCACCAGGGAAGGTTTGTTTACCTACGTCGCACCTCCACGCATCCATTGATGCCTTGTTCTCATAGCCAGAGTGACTGGCACATGTTGGCTAGGTCTGCCAGTCACGGCTGGCTTGTAGCCATCCTACTACTGTTGCATCTAGGCTAGCGCAAAGAGATGACCACCAAGCATCCTCTCGGTGTTGTGGGAGTAGCACGCCTCCATCACACCCCCTCCACATCCCCTCATTGCTCCAGGGTTCGAACTACCCTCTACGCTAGGGTTTTGCATGAAAAGAAGAAGGAGAAGAGAGAGAGAGATGTGTGGGATATCCTTGGGCTTGGCCATGTGCTCTACCCTTATATAAGGGAGGGTAACGAAGCCCTAGGATGACAATCCATGAGATAATAAGTCCATCTCCCAAAAGGAAACCTATTCCTTCATTGAGAAGCAAACTTCTCTCTCTTAATTATCTTCTTAACAAACCATATTCATTGGATATTTGGGAATTTGAAAATCATCTATGTTATTCTCTTTATGCTTGACTTTTAATCCATTGGCACGAAATTATACTTTCTCATAGTAGAAAATACATCTTTTTAAACAATACCACAAAATTCATTAATTATGTGTCACATTATCCTCTTATTTTGTATTATTTGTATTTTCTCTTTCTTTTTCTCCATTGGGGCTCCTTGGACCCCAAGAAACTCTAGTATTTTGAAATTCCTTTTGAAGGATACTCATTATCCTTCTAGATGCATCTATATCCATTATTTCTCATTATCTTACTTATTTCATTATTAAAATATCTCTTTTCGAGGATTTCTCTTTATCTCTCTTTTTATTTTCCTTATTAGAATTCCTTCTAACCATAGAAACCTTATGGATACAAAAATCCACCAAAGATGACTCAATCATACCTCTTTCTACTTATTTCCCATGTTTTATCATTATCTCCAATTTACTTCTTAATAAAGAAATATTTATTTGATCTTTTCTTTTTCTTGTTGCATTATCTTTGTGACTTTGGACTCCAAGGAACCCAAGGAACCCCAAGAGGCACGAAATCCACCTTTGGATAATATTCCTTTTCCTTCTAGAGGTTTCTACATCTTTCTTTTCTCCATTTCTTATTTACTTATTTAATAATGGAGTTTCTTTTGTCTTTTCCTTGTTATTGGGCCCAATAGCCAATAAAGCTCACAAAACAACCAACAAGGTTATTTTAAAGGTAATCCTTTTATTCAAAACAAATCATATCATTATTTTTTCAAATATCTTTAATAGGAGAAATTACATTTCTCACCAAAAGAACCCAAAAATTGGGGTTGTAACATCCTTCCCCTCTTATAGGAATTTTGCCCCCAAAATTCCACCAGGCACACAAACAAATAGGATAAACCTTTCGTATGTCCATCATGGCTCCTATGTGGCCTCACCCTTTCCATGCTGCTTCCCAAGAACCTTCATCATCTCATATTCTTTCATCTGAGTTCTCTCCTCCTTGGTATATCGTACCCTCATAGGTGACACAGGACATTTCAGCCTCTCACAAAGTTGAATAGGTTCATGGCTCAACATATGGCTTGGCTACCTCACATAGTGCTCTAGATCAGACTCGTGGAACACATCACGTTATCCTGAGGGGTAAGGCTAAACCTAACCATCTCCACCAATCCATCTCAAATGGACCTATGTATCAGGGACTCAACTTTCTCAGCTATAGCTTAGAGGGATCGGATTTTCACGTCACATATTCTCCCCCAGTGTATTGCATGTCAGTCTACTTTGCATCACCTCACGACTCATGTCGCCACTGGGCTTCCTCAGCCATCGCATGATCAAAGTGACTTCATCAACACCCACGGTGGTCTCTCTGACCTTCACAAGGTCTCTTCACCAACATCATCTCAATGAAGCGGTGACTGACACAACCTCCCTTATAGAGCTTCTTTACATCCCAATACTGGCTATTGTGGTTATCATCACATCTCTCAAAGGGCAAGAACTTCCCCCCATGTATCACCCTAGATGATAACACATTCTCTCAACAGACCCTCTTGTCTGGATCATGCTAACCCTTAGTTAGGGGTGATAAGTTGTACTAGCATCGAGTTCTTCATGTACCTACTTCCACCTCATGGAAATGAACCTTTAGATCACACTCAAGGACCTTTGAACTCACATCATGGTGTAGTTGAACCATCTCTCTATAATATGTAGTTCAACCGGATCTGTCTCCTGACAGTATTATCTCTTTCTCATGTCATCTAGGTAAGGCGATCTACCATAACCCAAATTCCATCTTGACCTTCTTTGGTCCATGGGAAACTTACTACACCTCCATAGTGATGAACTCCCATTCCCTCTCGGGGACTCTTTATCCGCTATATCAACTCATGGGGTTACTGGTGTTCATCTTTCACCTCCTGGCTTGCATGGTGACAAGCCACATGCATCTTTGTACACTATTCATCTTTGTACACGATCCTTTCAAAGTACTACTACCACTTATTATATTAGTAGTACCACGGTGTATGATGAACTTAAAATCATGACATCCTGTATGCCATGATTCCTTAAGGTCGATTCCTGAGATACCCTAGAACACTATAGTTAGGGTTTCAACACCTTCTCTTCCGTAGAAGTGCATCTGAGGTTCTAAAACCATCTTTCTATCACAACAAGCCCTAGGTTGGCTAACCAAGCAACCACTAATCTTTATCATCGGATCTTATTACATCTGGGTGTTAACCAAACATGTCTCCTTTTTCAAACTTAGGGTTAACCTAACAAACTCTTCTAGCCTCCAGCTAAACTAGGCAACTGCATCTCAACAAGAGCATCGATTACTACCTTTCATCTTTAAGTGCTAGGTAATAGTGAACACCTTCTTGTATTCCACTCATCATCTCATCTCAGACTCTATGTCTAACTTTATCAAGACAACTCTAAGATCATCCTCTTAGTTATCGAACTCAACCTTGTATAGTTCATAAGTTCCACATAGCTCATGATAAAAGCATCCTCCTAAGATGACTACCTTAGTACTCCTAGTGTTTGTACAACATCCACACATCGTACACTCCACAAGGGCATGTTATCATCTCTGTCCTCATACCTCATAGAAACGTTCCAACTCACATCATCTTTATCCTTGGTGTATGGCATGCGTATTGTCATATCTCTCACTCCCATAACAAGAGGAAATAAGTATTTGGCAGCCGTCCAAACACAAAGTTCTTCCTATTCATAGAGTAGAGATGATACATCCCACATTGCCAGTACACCTTCAAATCTAAGTTGAAACATGCAACATATGACTCTACCTCACGATCATCTTGATATCAAAGTTACATCCATGGAAAACTGATCTCGAACCCACTTGGGTCACCACACGATCCTTGGTCATCTCCTCGAGGTCTGTAGGGTGCCGACACTTTTGGGGTCATCCCTCTTACCTTATGCATCCAGAGAGTGCCCTCCTCATCTGCCCTTTGGGTCCCATGAGTTCATGAAAGTGATCAATCTCTTAGCCCATGGCTCTCAGACAATGATAGTTGTTACCTCCCGACCCTATGGTCATGTGCAATTAGGGAATTAGGCAACTCCTACTTCCATCGGTCTTATCCCTACCTAACCCTAGGATAGATTTATGATTCTAACATAGTACATGTCCAACTTAGAACCTTACCCAATTCTCCATCATCTCTCTCTGCATTCATGGGATGACTTTCATCCTTTCATAAGGGTCATGGTGGCCTACCTGCCTTGGTCAGGCCCCATACTAGTTACCTCCATGGTAACACAACCACATGCACTTAGAGATGATTATCAATGGGTCTACATGTTCATTTTCTTACTATGTACTCTCCAATCAGCTTCACAAGATTCTATGAGACCTCTTAGGGTTTCCTTAAACCCAAAAAAAGTTGATCCATACCCTATAGAAGGATCCTCTCCCAGGATAGGAGGAAACTATCTCTTCATAGCAATAAAGGTCACACATGTCCTAGGGTTTACATCAACATGAGCATGCTTAACCCTGTCAAACTACTAAGGCACATAGCTAGCAAGCAGACCACTTACTAAACCATGCTAGGTCTTCATGGTAGGTCCTACTTGTTCCCATTCCTCAACATTGGATCAACATCCTACATGCATAGGTCACCAACCTACATATGAGGGGTTCATCAAACATTTTCCTTAATCCTAGAGGTTTCCCATTCCTCTAAACCTGAGGGGTGCCATGCTCAAATCTATGGAAACTCAAATCTCATCATGAGCATCAGGTGCACTAGGTACTACTACTTCCCCTCTTAGGTCTAGGAACCCTAGGTTCACTTTTTTGATGTCCAACCACACATTCAACTTTTTAACCCCGATCCAAATAGGTATGAGGTATAACATGCACCTCCTATTATCATTCCACTTGAACAACACCTCAGAGTGGAGTCCTCCTCAACGACAGCCAACTAGGTATAAGGCCTCACAACTTGTTACTAAACCTCTTCATGGTCTCATGAACTCTTCTTCCTATCTCAGAAGGTAAACACCTATACCATAGGCACATAGGTACCAACAGTCTCATCCTCCCTCTAGGGTTTGGTTCCTCTAAATGCAACCAAGATACCATCAGCCTCCAAGGATCATGCACGAGGCAACCACTATCATTCGCTTAGGTCACATAATCCTCAACTCCCCACTGTTCCTCATATCTCAGAGTCTAAGCATCCAATCTTCTTGCTTGGGTCCTGCTCTCTCTCTCTCTCTCTAGAGATAACCCTACAAACAACCTTACTACTAGACATCCTCTCTCCATGAAGGTGGATCAAGGTCACAAGCATACCCCTACATGGGTGAAGCCTATGTTCAAACTTATGTTTTCTCATAGCTCTTCATGCTTATCTCATAAGCTATCCAACATGCCCTTTAGGCCTAGGTTTCAACTTACTTCCAACACTACTGACGTACTCTTGGTGCATACTATGCCATTCTCATATAATCCCAAAAGTTCTTCACTAACCTCATCAATGAAGGAGCTATCCTTCATTCCAACATGCATGACCCTTCCCAGGGTTGGGTCGCCAAAGGTACTAGGTCATCCAACCTCACATGGCTCATATTGTCATGGGCATCCAAACCAAAAGCATGTCAACCCACACACCTTGTCCACCATAAAATCTAACTCATCGTGTCATCCCTCTCTAACCACCACTTAGGGTTAGGGTTAGCATCATCCTTAGAGGATGCACCAGGTCTCTACATTTAATGGAGATCTCTACCTCTAAAACCACCTTCTCAATCCCGAGCTTGGTGTCTGGGGTCACCACTCATGGTGCCCATCGTCTTCCCTGTTGGGCTTGACTTTTTGACATCATCCATTAGGGTGGCATGTAGGTGCAAGAATACACACTTCTATTATTATTGTGATATTCATAGTGACTTTATAATTTGCAAGTATGAACATCCAAACTGATAGGTTGCATTCAATGCGATTAATCATCTGAAAACCTTCAAAAAACTAATGTGATTAATCATAATTAGCCAATACATGTCAGGATGACTTGAGTGTAGAAATAATCCAACTACGCAAGAAATCCAGTAAACAAGAAAGCACACAAGATGATCCTAAAATATGCATTCAATTTTCCTATCTTTGATTAGCCCATCAAGGTCTATTAAACCTAGCTCGCTTCCTAGCGTTTCTAGTCCACTTTTAGGGTTTTCATTGCAATTAGGGTTTCACTTCATTTTTACTATTTCAAACCCTAATTTTATACAATTACTCGTAAACCCTAATTATCCCATCTACTCCTCATGAAAGATATTAAGGTTACCTTTTAGCAACATATAACCCTAATTTCAGATTAAAGGCACAACTAAATGTCCATTAAGTCTATTATGCCTCTTTTACATTAAAACTACCATTTTTATCCTTTTAAGTCATGACACAAACATTAGGCCCACATATCATCTTTGGTTCCTTCTGGATTAACAACTCATAGTTCATTATGGTCTAATTCACATATGAACTCTATTTATCATTTATTCCACCTTTATCCATTAGAAAACCCTAATTATCATATTAAGGGTATTTATCCACAATTAGGACTTTTTATACTCAAAATATCTTAGAACCATCATATCTCAACTTTATTCATGAATTTGAACAATTAAAGCCATTAAGAGTCATAATTACTAACATTAGGGTTTCAAGGCCCATTAAATCTCATTTATGCACATGGAAACCTAAATTAATCCAATTACGTGTAAAGTTCATCCATTTTGATCTTAATGTATCTTTTTATAATTAGCAGGTTAATATCAACTTTAATCATCTATAAAACCCTTCTCAATACATTAATCATCTCAAATTAGGGTTTCTTAATCATTAATACATTAAAGTTGATAGCTTCCACTACTTTTCGAATTTCAAGATGAATTATTTTCTAAATATATTTTTAATGGATTCCTTGTATTTTTCTAAGCAAAATTGATACATTACATGTATCGATCTGAGCTACCAATATATAGATATGATATGCGTAAGAATTGCTTACTTGGACCAATCAGAAGCTGACACGTCAACCATTACATGCTTTGTTCTTCTGCATAGCCGAGCCGAATCAAAACATAACCAAATGTCAAAATTGCTCGCGTGTGATTACTCGTTTCTTTGTATCTCGGAGGGGTAGTTTCATCCGTATCACCCCGGGTCGTCTTCAAGCTCCATACCACTGCACGTCCGCCGATTCCAGGGGTTGGCACGGCTTCTCCTCCCCTTCCCCATCCCCGACGACCACCAGGGAAGGTTCTCCTACCTCTATTGCACCTCCACGCATCCAGGGATGCCTTTTGCTCGTGGCCAGAGTGGCTGGCTCATGTTGGATGGGTCTACCCCTCGCGGACGGCTTGCAGCCATCCTGCTACTGTTACGTCTAGGCTAGGGCAAAGAGATGACCACCGAGCATCCTCTTGGTGTCGTGGGAGTAGCACGCCTCCATTGCACACCCTCCATGGCCCCTCGTTTCTCCAGGGTTCGAACTACCCTCTACTCTAGGGTTTTGCATGAAAAGAAGAAGAAGAAGAGAGAGAGATACATGTGGGATCTCCTTGGGCTTAGCCATGGGCTCTACCCTTATATAGGGGAGGGTAACGAAGCCCTAGGATGACTATCCACGAGATAACAGGTCCATCTCCCAAAAGGAAACCTATTCCTTCATTGAGAAGTAAACTTCTCTCTCTTAATTATCTTCTTAACATACCATATTCATTGGATATTTGGGAATTCGGAAATCATGATGTATGGTAAATTTACATTATGTTTGTATCTATGTATACATGAAAATTAATAAAAAAGTACATATATGTAAGACATAGGGCCTGACAAACCCCTTACAGCTTGTCCTCCTCTAACTACACCTCCTCCTCAATTACCTGGTTGACTTGCACAAGACCTATTTGACTCGATAGTTCCTCAATGCAGGGGTATGGCTCTATGGATAGGCGAACATGAAGAAGAATAAGTTATGATGGTATCTATTAAGGAGGATGTTGTAGATCAGCGTTATGATAGTAGTATATTTCTACAAGATGTTTTGGAGTTGTTTTGTTATGCTTGCTTGAATACATATGTGATAGAACTTTGGATATGGTGAGATCTTATATAGCTATATACCTCATTTTATATATGGCAATCTATTTTCTCATATAGTAATGCATACATGATATATGCTTTACAACAACTTACATAGGGTATGTATAGAGTTTTCAATGACCCATGTGGGATTTCTAGTTTCATCCTTGATTAGTCATGTAATTAAAGACCCTGCATATGTTACCCTATATTAATGCATACATAATATATGTTTTGTAGACAGTTACATGGCTCTTTTGATGTCAATTTTTGGCATGCAACTGAATTCTAAGACTCCTATCTGTGTCAGTTTGTTTTATCCACACAACTGATGCTGGATCTATGACATCATTTTTCTTATCCCCAAAGAACTGACATCTTAAACCTATGGCTATCATGTCACCCACTTAGGTTTTTATTTTTAATCGACATTATATGGTTGTTTTAATCGACACTAAAGATAGTTTCTATATTAATGACATGGGGCTATATTGGATATCCTTCTATCAGTTTGCACTCAAGCAATGCCTTAGAGACATTATACCATTCTTTCTTATAATGCTATTTATGCAAATCATAGTTCATGCAACCTTGCATAGGGTTTTGTGTCTATGGTATCATGAACATGCTTCATATAACCATCCAATTCAGCCTTAGGAACATTTAGAGTGGGTTCTAATGACACTGGTGTTTCAGGAACATAGAGAACACTTCTCAAAGTCCTGAACCAGTTATGAAATTTTATCTCATTTAGATTGTCCTTCTCAAAGGCCGATCAAAATGATTGTGTCTTTTCCATTATCTACAAGTGTAGAATTTTCACTTTGTCAAAACACTTTTTATTTGATTTGATAATATTTTACGATATTGATTAGGAAATTAATTAATTATCACTCCCATTGTATTCGTCAAATTGGTAACCCTCACTACTATTTTGGAAGATTGCAGCTTACAACCTTATAGTGAGCCTAGATCGATATTTCATCAAATCATGAGTCATCTTTGGAAGATGACCCACAACATGACTATTAAGTAGGCAAATTTTGCCAATTGCATCTAAATGTAATTCTTAGATAGATGGTGTATATAAATTTTTGTCACAATCCATCTCTATGCTTCTAGGTACTTCATCTCATTAAGATTACTAGTTAAACCAGACCCAAAAGCCAACATGATAGATTATGTACCCTACTTTGGAAGATTACATATCTACCATCACACTTTCATGAGATAGACGGTGCATCACGCTTTTGCGTAACCTACGTTTAGTTGATCAAGCTTTTCATGTGTGTTTCTTATGGAAAGAATCTCAAACTTAATATTGGATTGAGGGATTTAGATTCATATAAACATATATATACACATCCAATCACCACATACTTATAGTACATATAATATACATGTTATATCCCACAAAAAAATATATAATAATAAAACACAAGTGATGGTTATGACCATACTATTGTGATTCCTTGGAAAACAAGGAATTACTACCACCTAAGATAAACATCATATGCAACAACCTATTTTTTATGAAAATCTGTGCACAAACCAATCCAATTCGACCGGTTTAACTCTTAAAGCAATTGTCTTGCCTCCAGGTTGATTGACTGGTCTCACAAATCAATCCTCAGGTCTCTGGTCCAAATGACGTTTGGACACCTCGAGTCACTTGGTTAGGCCCCCATCCAATTGGCTTAGCTCCCCCTATTATATGTCCTCCTTGGTCCTCTAACCGATCAGCTCGTCTTCTGAAATTGGTGGTTCATCTATTGTTGAAGGTCTTCTTGTCATAGCAAGAACTAAAACTATCCTAATCCTATTTAACATATGGCATGGTAATAGAAGACTTTGATACATTACAAGGGATCATAGGAAGGAGATAATAATACTTTTACATATGGAAGAGAAGATAGAGGCTTGGTATGCAAATTGAGATATAAAAATGAATAAACAACCACAACCATGCACATAGATCTAGGGTTATTATACATAACTATGCTTCACATCCACCATCAAGACCAACTTTTAGGGAGACATGTGTAAATTTCATATACATCATATGGTATACATATTACTTGGGATCATTTGTGGTATTTAATAAGATGTACACAATAATCATTTTAAGTATTTGCATCTTATCCAATAAATAAATGAAAAAAATAGATCATATAGATTAAATCCCAAACAAAGTAAATTTATGTGGCTCTGATACCAATATAGAGAAATATGTCATCAAATAAGGAAGTAGAAACTAAAATGTAACTTTCCATATTACCCTAAAGTAGTAGATCACATCAACAACTATGTAATGGCAAGGAGGTTTGCAAAGTTATACTTGGACTTGGAGCAAGTCTAGTGACAATCCCGTGTTGTAGCATACACCTTTCTTCAAGTTTCACCTAGACAACGTAAAAAATGACCTCCTAGTTGATCACCATAGACAAGACTTGACTTTGTCCTCCAAGTAGTAGGCAATAGCCTCCTTTCCTCTATAGTAGTCCACATGGACCACGGGTAACTTCTGTCGTTCTAGATGAACATACAAGAAGTTGACCCTTCTAGTTAGAGTTTAGGGCCAACTTTCTCTCCCAGTTGTCTCTCCCTTGCTATCCCTCCCATTGACGGGTAGGACTTACTTGGGTTCTATTGTTACATAACTGTGAGAAGACAAAAATTTTCAAAGCTTATTATTTTGTATCTAGAAATCCTCAACTACCCCTCTATTTATAGGAGGGTCAAGATTAGGAGTTCTAATTTAGGCAGGAGTCGAAGAGATGAAATTTCATGAATTTTTGAGAACCTGCAAACATTAAACTGGTCGGTTCACAGCTGAATCAGTCTATTCATAGTTGAACAGATCAGATCACACATGACACAGATAGTTACTCTTAAACGGGTCATTTCACAATGTTTCCCAACCACAATTGTATGGGAAATTAATATTCAAATAATGCACAACATGATGTCAGTATCAATCCTTGATCTAATCGAATTGATCAACCAAATGGCCAGTTTACAACCTGAATAGTTCGATTCATAAACTTGAACCGGTTGGTTCACAGACCTGAGCCGATTGGTTTACCAGGTTATTAGTCATGAGAGGATCTGATTGCCAATGAATTGATCAATTCAACACTTGAACCAAATTAGTTCATAGTCCAGTCAGTCAACTTTCAACCATTGTTATTTAAATTAAATGCCTACCTCTTTATTAATCAAGTTCAAACTACATTCATGAATAAAATCCTATTCTAAATGTATCCCATGTGTGTGACCCTACAATTTTGAAGTTAAGTTGGAAGTCAATGTCCATAAATAATTTATGACATCACAAGAAATGAGTGGTATCTAGAAATACATCATTGCTACCCAAGTAATTAGGGACTTTGAGAACAACTTCAACCTACAATATGTGGTTGATGTTATAGTGATTGTGTAGTTCCTTTTTCACTAACATCTAGATTGAGCTTGATGCATGAAATTGTCATTCTCTTCTATGTTCAGTCCTTATTCCTTGAAAGAGAGCATATTGTCTGAGATATATGTGGTCTCAACATCACAAATTGACTCACACTGGTATGGTCATGCATTTCCCAGCCTCACTTATCAAGTGGCTAGGAAGTCATATTCCTATAGTCGGGACAAATTGCATCTACATCACTCACAATCATTTCCACTATCACAATGCACCTGAGAAATACCTTTATGGAAACCCTTGTTTAGGGTACAATGGATGATGTTAAAGTACATCTAACAACATGTGATGAGTGTAGTGATTTTAGATCTAAGAACCACAATCACCACCATCACCATTAGAGATGATTCTGACGAACATTCTATGGTCCCCATGTATCACTCTTAATGTGGGTCAATCGAGTACATTATTCTTTAACAATTACATATGTGTTTGGTTTGAGATAACATATCATGATTGATGAGATTATGTAATTAACCAACAAAAATTCTATTGTTATATATTTTTGTTGTCTATTATGATTCCACAATGACTTCTGACTTGGGACATAAGAAGATTGTATGTACTATTGCTATAAATATGATCTCATTGTCCATGTCCTAAACTTAAAGACATATGTCATTGAGTATCATCATTGTTTAGAAATTTATTATGTGCATCATTATATCATACCTCAATAAAACAAAATAAACAAAATTTCCTTTGTTATTGATCAAATCATTTCTAATATATGCCTTTACAATAATCTTATGATTGGCTCTCTGGGCATAGATACAACAACTTTTAATGGGGCGAGATTGCAAACCAAAATTTGTTCTTAGCAACAATTTTGGGGTTGGAAGTATGAGTGGGGTTATGTAGTCTAGGTTGGTAGAACCAGGAAGCTAGGTGTTTTAAGTGACCTATAAAGAAGGTGAGTTTGGTACTAGAGTGCTCATATTTCATCTTTATGGTATACACCAACAACCCACAACAATGGTTAAGAAAACTAGGTAGAATGGCCTGCTTGTGGATAGAGAAGACACAAAAATCTTCACTAAAATCTAGAGGCTATAGGTTCCAGGGCAAATAAATTATAAGGTGGATCCAACTACATAGGCAATATGTTTGAAAATAGCCTTATCCCAGAGTTGTACTAGAAAATAGGAGTTGGATGCCCATCCTGATCCACTTGATCCAGCAAGGGTGGCTCTAGTTTCAATTTCCTAGTGGATAACAAGGGCTTGAGAATATCAATCACCACATGGAAAGCTGATGGTCTAGCCAATGAGCTACTCAGATTTAATACTAATAGGAAGGGAGTAGACAAATTAACAAGTGGTCAAGATGTTGGGTTTTGAATTAGTGCATCTAGGAAGAAGAGTAACTAAATATCAGGTGACATAGATACAATCAATGTCCTGGTTGTCTAGGCGGTTGATGATATTGAGAATGATGTTGCAAGTGGTAAGGACCTTCAACATTATCATACATGAAGCATGGGCGTCAAGAGGAAATTCTATGGTAGATGTGTAATCAGGCAATTGTTAAGCAATTTTGGAGTATAAGACTCCATTGGGTTGTGTTGGATGGAGTTGGGGGTGGTGGGGTGCCTGAGCTTACCATGTTTGGTAAAATGATGGGGGATATTATAGTGTGGCACAACTAAACGGGCTTCGTAGGTTCACAAAAGAAAGGTCAGATGACAACTAAATAGATATTTTGGCTCATGTATTATAAGGTGGAACGTGCTTTAATAGCCTTGTATAGGTGGGTTTGAAATCACTTGGTCCCACTTTTTGGAGAACTTAGAGAGGGAAGAAATGATTTTGGCAGAGAGGGTATCCGTAGGATTTGCAAGGCAAAGTATAGATGTTGGTCCTCAGAAGAGGCGTGTCTTAGAGTTGTTTGGTGATAGTATGAAAGAGTCTGTGGTGATTTGAAGTTACACAAGGTGTGTAGAGTTTGAACAACAATGGTCTGTATCCATGTGACTGTCTATAAAGTTTGTTTACAAAACTTCTAAAGGAGATGTGTCCATGCCCTACCAAGCCAAACATGAGATTGGAGTTCTACAATGTGCATGTCTTTGCCCATAATGAAGGTCTAATGTGTGACGTCCATAATGAAGGTCTAATGTGTGACGTCTAAATTGTAACCCTCACCTCAGTGAGAATCCTAATTTAAACACCACACACTAGACTAAGAAGAAGAAAATTATAGAAAGTTAGAAGGAAATAAAAGTAGCACATGCACATGAACAATAAATAAAACCATACAACACATGTTCACCATTCAACAAATAATTACATAATCAATTGTTACAACATTTTATATTACATATTGAACAGTAAACTTTTACATATATATGAACTACCACTAAACAACATGAACTTAAGACAATAGGGCCACATGTACATTAGCTCTCCACACAACTCTCAACTATCCTGGTCTTCAAGAGCATATGTCCACATCACCTAAACAAAAGATTACATGTAGTACACGCCAGCACAATATTCAAGAATATTATACCAGGTACACCTATATGTCTTTTTATATACCTTTAATTACTAAGCTTGGCAATAACATAAAACTAATACTTGGAAGTAATAGACAAATATATGAAAAAAGCATATACTTGCACAAAGATGTTCATTAACAAAAGAGCACACATAATTTAATCTCATTTTCATTATATATCCATGCATTGAGTGCTAAAGTTTTCGATGCATTATCTTGACTCTCAAGGATCTCAAGATTATAGCCTTTACAATCAACTACCAAAGAGATAGATCATATCTACAGTGTGACTGACTACCAAAGAGTTAAGTCACTTCCAATCAGTGTACTACCAAAGAGTTAAGTGCTTTAATACAATGGAACATATATATCATGTTTCATGTGTTCGTAGCTATAATTATGGAAAATCAAGCAAGATATCATACCAGAATAATCATTTCATCCAATATCATATTCTAAGTATTTTATTACACATATACCACAAGCATATTGTATAAAAATCAAGTAAGAGGTAAGGTTGTTCCTTTCAAAGAGATATTCTAAACCACATTCATCATCTCAACTCTAACCTTGGTCAAACCCTGATTAAGACAAGAGGACACATACCATCATCAAATTCTCATCACTATCATAACCCTAGTTATATCCATTTTAGGATTTACTTAGATCATTAAGATATTCCCATAATTATTTCTTATCATACTCTTCTTGTTATTTGGGATTGATGTTACTGATGTTGTATTCTAGACTACAATCAGTTGTGTGAACATTAGTTTCCATAATTATGATCTCATAATTATGTATTAGCTTCTAGTTATAGATATAAGCTTACTCTATAATTTTTAGGGTTTGTTGAGCATGTTTGTAATAATTGCACCTTAATTATGGTTATTAGCCCTAATTAGCAACATTAAGAAAATTACATAATTTCTTACATCAACCTTATAATTATTGACATCAGATGGATTATTTCACACTCATAATTTTTGGAACCTAGTAAGCACATGATTAAGTTATTCATGAATTCAATATATGATAGATTTATGGTTTATAATAAGGTTCCATTCAATTTTTCATAATATATGGATTTAAAGGAAAAAGAATGTAGAGGGTGTCTTTTGTGCAATTGGGGATGGTTTCGGTAATACCTCAATGTTTTGAAATTTCATATGTACTTTGATATGAGGTGACAACCAAAGTTTATATATGAGGGAAATATGATGACTATAGTTAATGGTTTGAGATCTCATCCTAGTTTAGGTATTCATATTAAGTAAGTAAAGTTATTATAATCATCAAATGTATCATATGAAAGCTTCACTTGAGGAAATATAGATTCAAACTTTAGTTTCATAATTGAGAATATGATTGAACTAATGGACCTTTTGAATGATCAATAAATTGGCCAAGGGATTTAAAACCCTATTCAAGCGGGCCAATTAGGATTCACATATGGGTCCTTGGAGTAAAATTTGGGAACTAGAATTTCATGCTCATAATATATACTCAAATATTTTAATTATATGAATAGTTAGAATATGAGTCTTAGGGATAAATTTCAGATAAATTTGATTTGCCTAGGGGCATAAATAAATATATTTGTCTAATCAAATATTTATTTAAATGGAAAGTTTGGAGTGTCTATTCACATAGTTTTGACTTGATATATTTTTATGTAAATATTATGGGAAAAAAGTGTTTCTCCCAAAATTTGGGATCAGACAATGCTATCAATTGGTATATATAAATATTTCTATAAATGGACTTTTATCAAATACAAGAAAAAATAAATAAAAGGGGGGGGGGGCGATGGGTTTCGATTCTCAACGTAACCTGAAACATGGCTCGAATAGAGTCCCAAAGGAGAGGGGACATTGCTCGATATTAGGGGATGATAGGCTATAAATAGCCTCAGATTTCGGATTTCATGGACGAGAGGAGTCCAAGGTTAGGGTTTATCTCATAACGGTAGGAAACAAAGGAAGAATGAAGGATAGTAAGAAAGAAGGTAGGGGCGGCGATGACTCTTATGTTCGTAGGTTGGGATCATGATCTTGACCAATATTGTAGGGGAAGGCAACATCGTCCTAGCCATACAGGTCTGGTCAGATCCATCAGAAGGCATCAATGCGATCATTTTCCACATGTGCAATGAATTTTGCATCACCAGAAACCAGTCAGACAATGGCGGTGAGTTCGGGGTTTCTTGACCCTAAAAGTTGGAGGTACGATGGAGGTGCTGACATTTTGGGGAAGATGTGCCACACTTGAAGCCATGCTTCGGTCATGGTTTTGGAGGCTAGATGTAACGATCCTGCCTCCTGATAACCCCCACTTAAGGGAGACCAAGAGGTCAGAGTCATTATTCCAATAAACCGGATCAGAGGTGCAACAATTAATCAGTAATAATTATGAAATTCTACCAACTAAGCTGAAATCTAGTATAAAATAAAACTTTGCATACCTTTTAAGAACTTTGGAAATCTACTTCTATCCATAGCTTGAATCTATTCTATCTAATCCTCCTTGCACTTTATTTCTTATTTTCACACTGTTTCACTTTACTATTTGTGCTTTTCAGAGTTGCACCTAAAACGCCGACAAACAAAACATCGGTTAGCATATATAAATATGCCAGTATGTGGGGACAACCAAATTTTTTGCAAATATGGCTAACAATATAAATATCACAATTAAGTTAATTAACAAGCCAAATTACACTTTCAATGTGACATTCTCCACCGCTATTGCCCTAACCTTGGAATACCCTCTATAGGGTTTCACTTTTGCTAATGACTTAAGGCCACCTTCTTAATCCTGAGTTTCGTGCCTGGGATCACCACTCATGGTGCCCATTAGTCATGCAACAAAGACCACCTTCTCAATCCCGAGCTTGGTGCATGGGGTCACCACTCATGGTGTCCATGGGTCTTCCCTCCTGGGCTCGACCTTTTTGCATCATCCATCAGGGTGGCATGTAGGTGCGAGAATATACACTATTATTATAATTGTGATAATCATAGTGACTTTATAATTTGCAAGTATGAACATCCAAACTATTAGGTTGCATTCAATGCAATTAACCATCCGGAAAACCATCGGGAAACTAATGCAATTAACCATAATTAACCTCATACATGTCAGGCTGACTTGAGTGCAGAAATAATCCAACTAAGTAAGAGATCCAATAAACAAGAAAGCAAACAAGATGATCCTAGACTGAAGGCACGAGAGGGCACTTTTGAAAAAATGCGGCCTATCATGTTCAACCTGGCACTCCTCCTACGCGAGCAGCCAGTAACCTTGTCAGTTGACTCTACTCTCTGTCACTCCTGCACGCGAACCTAAGCCCCCAAAAGCTCCGCCTTGACCTCACTAACTTGATGAGCCCCTCGATTGGCCATGGGTGCCTCTCCTACCACTGGGGCTACTCTGTGTTCTGTCGACAACCTCTTCTTCCAGGAGGAGGTGAATGTCATGGCCGAAACTTCAATTGGAGGTATGAGCATGATTGTTGGCTTCGTCTGATCTCGTGAAAACATTTGCAAGATGTGCTGGTACTGCGGATAACCCCCCCCCCCTATATAGGGTCGACCACCCATGTCCAGCAATTTGGGGACTTCCATGTGCGTCGACGAAACCACCCATAAATTGGGTTGGATGGCTCTGGAACAGACTCCCGAAGATGATGGACTCATCACCAAGTCTGCTCGTTGCTCCCAATATGAGAAATCCTCAATCAAAGATTGCACAACCTATTCCATGTGGCTTATTCCTCGTGAGATTTGGACTCATTCCCAGCTGTTGGATCTTCAATCCAACGGTCGCACCCCAATAAAAAATTAGGAAAATCAAGATTTAATTCCCAATATTAAAACGTGACATAATTTCCTTTTCTACTTTAGGATAATCTTCCAAAAATTATAACTCATTATTCCTTTATCCTTCTTCAACCAAATTTTAAAGGAAACTCTATCTTGACATTATCTACTCATTTATTTAATTTGAAACCCAAATTCTAAAGGAAAAAGGGTATTTCCTTCATAAGCAAGTTATTCTTTATATGACTTATTTCAAGCATATTTTCTCTCTCTTAATGTTTTATTTTCTTGATTTTGATTCCTTTTTCTATTAGAAACCATTTGGACATGAAATCTTTTCCAAGATGGATCCATTATCCATATATCCACATATTTCTTGTAATTTCATTGTTATCTCATATTTCCTTCTTAATAAAGCAATATTTAATTGATCTTTTCTCTTTCTTGTTGCATTATCTTTGCAACTTGGACTCCTTGGACCTCAAGGAACCCTAAAGGCACAAAATCCCCACTTGGAGGATATTCCCTTGCCTTTTAGAGGATTCTACCTTTTTCTTTTCTCCTTTTATTAATTATTCTTTTATTTAAAGATATCTATTTAAGGATTTCTCTTTATCTTTTTTTCCCTCTTTTCCTATTTCTTTCATTAGAAATCACATATAAACGAAATTTACTTAATTATGGCCATTAATACCACTTTTCTAGAGATTTCCATGTATTTCTAAAAAAAACTTTGCTTAATATTCCTTATCTTGTATTCTTTTCAATTATTTGGTCTTTTCTTCTTTTCTTCTCTTTTATATCCATTATTGGATTAATATAATAATAGGAATCACGAAATTCCTATCCAAAGGAATGTTTGCAAGGAAACCCATCCTTTGAAGCAAAGCATACAACCTTTTTAATTAAGTTCAAATTCATGAAATTATTACATTTCAATTATGAAAACATATGCAAAATTGAGGTTGTAACATCCTTCCTCTCTTATAGGAATTTGCCCAAAAAATTCCCTCAAACATACAAACAAGTAGGATAAGACTTCCTCATGTCCATCATGGCTCCCATGTGGCTTTTCCCTCTCCATGGTGCCTCCCAAGAACCTTCATCATCTCATATTTTTACATCTGAGTTCTCTCTCACCTTGGTATCTTGTACCTTCATAGGTGACTCAGGACATTTTAGCTTGTCTCAAAGCTAAATGGGTTCAAGGATCAACACATGACTTGGGTACCTCACATAGTGCTCTAGATCAGACTCGTGGAACACACCATTCATCACGTTATCCTGAGGGGTAAGGCTAAACCTATCCATCTCAAATGGACCCATGTATCGGGGACTCAGCTTTCTCAGTTGTAGCTTAGAGGGGTCAGATTTTCACATCACATATTCTCCCACAATGAACTGCATGTCAGTCTACTTTGCATCAACTCACGACTCATGTCGCCCCTGGGATTCCTCAACCATCGCATGATCAAAGCGACTTCATATACACCCACTGTGGTCATTTTGACCTTCACAAGGTCTTTCCACCAACATCCTCTTCATGTATCGGTGACTGACACAGCCTCCCTTATAGAGCTTCTTACGTCCCGATAAAGGCTATGGTGGTTAAGATCACATTTTTCATAGGACAAAACTGTCTCCATGTATCACCTTGAATGAGCACACATGCTCCCATCATACCGTCTAGTTTGGATCACACTAATCATTAGGCAGGGGTGATAAACTATACTAATATAGAGTTCTTCTTATACCTACTTCAACCGCATGGAAGTGAATCTTTAGATTATACTCAAGAACCTTTGAACTCACATCATGGTGTAGTTGAACCATATCTCTCTCTTACATGTATTTCAACTGGATATGTCCCTTAATAGTACTCCCTCTTTCTCTTAGACTATGCCATTTAGGTAAGGTGATCTACCATAACCCCTATTGCACGTTGACCTTCTTCAGTCCATGGTAGACTTACCACGACATCCATAGTGATGAACTCCAATTCCCTCTCAAGGACTCTTTATGCTCTATATCCACTCATTGGGTTACTGGTGTTCATCCTTCGCCTCCTGGCTTGCATGGCAACAAGACACATGCATCTTTGTACACTTTTCATCTTAGGCATCAAAGTACTGCTATCACTTAATATCTTAGTAGTACCATGGTGTATGGTGATCTTAAAATCATGATCTCCTGTATGTCATGATTCCTCAAGATTGATTCCTCGGAAACCCTAAACTACTCTAGTCGGGGTTTCATCACCTTCTTTTCCAAAGAAGTGCATCTGAGGTTCTACAACCATCCTTTTATTGCATCAAGGCCTAGGATGGCTAACCAAACAACCACTAACTTGATCTAGTTACATCTGAGTGTTAGCCAAACATATCTCCTTTTCCAAACTTAGGGCTAGCCTAACAACCTCTTCTAGCCTCTAGCTAAACTAGGCAGTTGCATCTCAACAAGAGCATCTATTACTACCTTTCACTTTTAGGTGTTAAGTGACAGTGAAGACATACACTTCCCTATATTCCACTTATCATCTCATCTCGGACTCTATGTCTAACATTATCAAGGAAACTCAGAGCTCATTCTCTTGATTGTCGAACCCTACCTTGTATAGTTCATAAGTTCCACATAGCTCATGATAAAAACATCCTCCTAAGATGACTACCTTAGTTCTCTTGGTGTTTGTCAAACCTCCACACATCATACACTCCATAAGGGTATATTATTATCTCTATCCTCATGCATCATAGAAACGTTTCCACTCACATCATCTTTATCTTTGGTGTATGGCATGCATACTGTCCTATCTCTCACCCCCATAACAAGAGGAAATAAGAATTTGGCGGCTGTCCAAACACAAACTTCTTCCTATTCCAAAAGTAGAGATGGTACATCCCACATACTAGTACACCTTCACATCTAATTTGAAACGTGCATCACATGTCTCTATATCATGAACGGCTCGATGTCAAGGTTACTTCCATGGAAAACTGGTCTCGAACCTACTTGGGTCACCACACAATCCTTGATCATCTCCTCTAGGTTTGTAGGGTGCTGGCACTTTTGGGGTTATCCCTCTTCCCTTATGCATCCAGAGAGTGCACTCCTCATTTGCCTTTTGTGTCCCATGAGTTCATGAAGGTGATCAATCTCCTAACCCATGGCCCTCAGACAATGATAGTTGTTACCTCCCGACCCTATGGTCATGTGCAACTAGGGAATTAGGCAACTCCTACTTCCATCAGTCTTATCCCTACCTGACCCTAGGATAGACTTAGGATTCTAATATAGTACATGTCCAACTTAGAACCTTACCCCAGTCTCCATCATCTCTCTCTGCATTCATGGGTTGACTTTCATCCTTTCATAGGGATCATGGCGATCTACCTACCTTGGTCAGGCCCCGTACTGGTTACCTCGATAGTAACACATCCACATCTACTTAGAGACGATTATCTATGGGTATGTAGGTTCATTCACTTACTATGTACTCTCCACTTAGCTTCTCAAGATTCTATGAGACCTCTTAGGGTTTCCTCAAACCCAACAATAGTTGATTCGTACCCTACAAAAGGGTCCTCTCCCATGATGGGAGGAAACTACCTCTTGATAGCAACAAAGGTCACATATGTCCCTACTTCTAGGGTTTACATCAACATGAGTGTGCTTAACCCTATCCAAGTACTAAGGCATATAGCTAGCAAGTGGATCATTTGCTAAACCATGCCAGGTCTCCATGGTAGGTCCTACATGAATTTATTCCTTTATATAGGACCATCATATGTCACCAACCCATATGTGAGAGGTTCATCAAACATACACCTTAATCCAAGGGGTTTCCCATTCCTCTAAACATGAGGAGTGCCATGCTCAAATCTATGGAAACTCAAATCTCATCATGAGCATCAGGAACACCCAGCACTACTACTTCCCCTCTTAGGTCTAGGAACCCTAGGTTCACCTTTCTGATGTCCAACTGCATGCTCAACCCTGTAACCACTTACCAAGCATGTTCAAGGTATGGCATGCACTTCCTATTATCCATATACTCTAGCAACACCTCAAAGTTGAGTCCTCCTCAAGGACAACCAACTAGGTATAAGGCCTCACAACTTATTACTAAACCTCTTCATGGTCTATGGAACTCTTCTTCCTATCTCATAAGGTAAACACCTATACCATAGGCACATAGGTACCAGAAATCTCATCCTCTCTCTAGGGTTTGGTTCCTCTAAAGGAAACCAGTATACCATAAGCCTCCATGGATCACACACAAGGCAACCACAACCATCCACTTAGGTCACATCATCCTCAACTTCTCAGGGTTTCTCCTAACCCAGAGTCTAAACTTCCAACCTTCTAGCTCGGGTCCCGCTCTCTCTCTTTAGATCTTAACCCTACAACAACCTTACTGCTAGAGGTCCTCTCTCTAAGGTGGATCAAGCTCACAAGCGTACACCTACATGAGTGATACCTATGTTTGCCCAAGAGTATCCATAACTCTTCATGCTTATCTCATACGATATCCATCATACCCTTCACGCCTAGGTTTAAACCTACTGCTAGCACTACTAACATACTCTGGGTGCATACTAAGGCATGCTTGTATAAGGCCATAGGGTTTCCATAAGTTCTTCACTAACCTCATCAATGAAGGAGCTATCCTTCACTCTAACCTGCACGACCCTTCCCAGGGTTGGGTCGCCAAAGGTACTAGGTCTTCCAACCTCACATGGCTCATATCATCATGGGCATCCAAACCAAAATCATCTCCACCCACACACCAAGTACACCATGACATCTAACTCATAGAGTCATCCCTCTCTAAACACCGCTTAGGGTTAGGGTTAGCATCATCCTCAAAGGATGAACCAGGTCTCTACCTTTAATGGAGATCTCTGCCTCCAAGACCAAATATCTACCCATCCTCTTGACCAGAGGGTCTAACCTTAGGTCTCTCCTGAGGGCATGACAACACATGTCATACGACCTAAGCATGTAGCTATTCTTTAGTATACGCTTAAACTTGTTAAGCTTATGTCCATGGCATCTTATTTGCACGCTTTTTATTAATTTTTGATGGAGGATTCCTTAACCATATCATGCATACCCTGTTGGTATGTATGCCCTGAAAGCCAATCATGGGATGATTGGTGGGATACATTAATATTGATTTGATAAACATTAAAGGCAAGCTTCCAATTCTTTCTGGTTCAATCATATGAGATAGTGATAGAACAGATTGAATGTCTAGAGAATGACAATACTCAATGAAGTATGCTTTCAGGTTAAGGACCTGAATGATGAGATCATATGGATGCTAAGAGTTTGTATATTCTTGTTATATCCCTAGTCAGATGTCATTGTGGAAGGTAGATAGACAGAAATGACACACAAGACTAGATTGTGGTGTTGGTTGATGACAAAATCTCATTAGTCATGATATAGAGATATCAAACCAAACACATAGGTACTTGTTAGAGAACAAGTGTACCGAACAGACCCACCGTGAGTTTGACACATGGAACAATGACATGTTAGTCACATTTAGTACTCACAGTGATGGCGGTGAATGTGATTCTTTGACCTGAAATCACTACACTCAACACATGTCGTTGGGTACACTTTGACATCATCAAATGGAGTCCTGAAACATGGGTTGTTATAAAGGTGATGATTGGGTGGCTTTGACACATGGGGCTTTTGAGGGGTGAGTGATAGATATGGGATTTGTCCCTCCTGAGGGAGTTTGATATCCATGGACACTTGATGAGTAGGATTGAGAAAGGCGTGCATGCATGTGTGAATCAGTATGTGATATTGATGTCATACATATCTCTTCCAATCTACTCTGAGATCAAGAAAGTGAATGAACGTTGACAGGATGACTGTTCCATGCCTCGAGTTCATTCGTGATATTAGTGACAAAGGAATTATACGTTCACTGTAACACCAGTCACAGATTGTAGGATTGAAAGTTGTTCTCCAACTTTCTATTTCACTTGGGTAGCACTGATGTGTGACTAGGCACCGCTCTTTGCTTGTGAAGTCATAAGTGTTATGGACTTTCACTGCCAACGTGAAAAGGACCTGCAGGGTCACACACATAGGATTTAACCTGGAAAAGGAGTTTTGTCCACAAACAATGTTTAGATTGATTACTAAAGGAGTTTAGTAGTTCAATTAAACACTCAATTGATTGATAGCTCAAAATCATAGTGTTCAAGGTGTTGGATTGATTGATTAGAGTATCAGATTGATTGAAACTGCAATTGACTATTTCTGCACAATCTGCACTCCCAACCAATCGGCTCATGTGATGAACCGATCGGCTGAGCTTGGTGAACCGATCTGCTCAGATGGTGAGTCAATCGGCTCAAGGACAGGATGAAACGATCGGTTCAAGTGTTGAAATGACTGGATCAACAGGTGAAACCGAGCAAGTTGGGAAAATAGGATTGATGAGAAATTTCTTTTCGTTTCACTTGCCCAATTTGATTGGAACAAGGATTAGTATTTGATACCGATTCAAAACAAAAGAAGGAAAGTCAATCAGGAACTGATCAGGACCACAAACCGATCGACTCCGAAGTGAATCGATCATTTCATGGGTCCCAAATGATCGGTTGAGGTGTCAACCGATTGTCTCAGGTCCCCAACCGACCATTTTAGTTGTGAAACGATCGGTTCAGGTCACGCAGTTGGTTTTTTGTGGAAAATCTCGAATCCTTCTACTCCTGCTTTAATCCCACATTACCCGGGATAGAGAACCCTGTCCCATGACCCTCCTATATATAGGGGTACTGGGGGCTTCTCACAGAACAACTCAGTGCTACCAGTTGCTCAGTAAAGTTGTCGTTCTCTCTAGTTTTGGTAACCGAGAGAGCCCGAGCAAGTGCTACCCGATAAGGGAGGCACAACAAGGGAAAGACAACTGCAGAAAGCGACTGGTAGAAGGAGAGTGTGTTGGCGACTAGTACGCTGACAGGAGGGTGCGACTCCTTCCAATTCCTTGTTGGACAAGGAGATTGGAGTTCTAGGTGGTTCGTGTGGACTACTTCAGAGGCGGGAGATTTCTGCCACTCGGAAGACAGCTGTCAATCCTGACAGTCCCGGTGAGACCAGGAGTCATCAGTCCCGATGCGACCAGGAGCTGCACAAACACCTTCCAAGACCAGAGGTGAAGACCGGGCAAGGTGCGAAGTATTGTCGCTGAGCAAGCATCGAGACAAGGTATGATTCCACAAACCATCCCTTTCCTACTGTATAGATGTTGACGCGTTTCCTTGTTCTGGGTTTGGGGAGGAGAAATATTTTTGTTTCCGCTGCCTTCTCTGCCTCCCCTAAAACCCAACAGTGGTATCAGAGCCACGTCAACTGCTCTATACTTTAGGATTATCGATATAATCAATTTTGGTTTGTCGCCTATATTTATTGCATACGATGTGAATAAAATTGGCTTTATGCATGTCCAATCCTAAATCCACAAATCCTAAACTACATATATGATATGTAATATTAATGCACTCGATACGTGTCACCCTTAAACGAGTTTTATGGTGGATGTATAGCGTGGTTATGGCCAATAAACCCTATCTGTGTATGGTTGTATGTGGTTGCTTGCATCTCGGTCTACACACCGATCTTCTTTCTTTTATTCCTGATGTAACTCAAAATAATTCGAGATTTGTTTCCTACCTATGCTCCCCTCGAATGTAATTCGAGGTTTCTCCTTTTACAATGTAAAATAGGATAGATTTTATTTCATGTTATGTCAAAGAACGGAGGACATCCAGATGACAGCTGAGACGATCGGTTCAAGGAGTGAAACGATCGGTTGACGTTCCAGACGATCGGTTCAAGGAGTGAACCGATCGGTTGATGCCCGGTTCGAGGAGCGAGACGAGCGGGTGGCAGCCAGAAGGAGATGCACGATGACCAGTCAAACCGATCGGTTGGAGGAGCCAACTGATCGGCTGGTGGCACCAAGCCGACCAGTCTGATGGCGAGCCGATCATTCATGTGATGAATTGATCAAACCCAGAAAGGCAAAGCACAAAGTTCATCTTGTACAGGTTGCATGTGATGTAGACCTAGATGACCGTGATTCCTCTTGGCTCGAGGAATCACATTATGATGGCCATAATCATTGCTTTTATCATTTCACATGTTTTCTGTGGGATATAGCATGTATATGATACATACTATGCATTGTGGTGATTGGATATGTATATGTATATAAAACCAAATCCCTCATTAAATATTAAGTTTTAGATGCCTTCTAAATGCGACACACGTGAAAAGCTTGATCGACCAAGTGTGGGCACGCCCTAGCGTGGTGCACCGTCTTTCTCATGCAAGCATGAAGGATGAATGTGTGGGTCTGCCCAAGCAGGGTGCATATTCATCGTGTTGACTTTGGGTCGGACTTAACAAGGTGACCTAGATAGGATCTAGCACCTTGAGGCATGGAGATGTTTATGGCAAGGAGTTGCATATGACATCTTATCAAGATTTTCATATGATGCAATTGGCAAAAGTTGCCTACATGAGAGATCTAAGTTGTGGGTGACAGCCCTAGCTGGTCCACTACTTAGAGGATTTCAGGATCTTGCCCACTTGAAGGTTGTACACTGCAATCTTCCGAATTGATGGTGAGGGCTATCAATTTGAACTAAAATAGTGGGAGAGATAATTAATTAAAGGCATAATTTTTATCGTCAACTTTTCAAATCAATCAAATAAGTCAAAAAGAGTTTTGGACTAAAATTGCATATTTTCCTTTTGTAGTACAAATGGCAACAAACAACAATCACTTTTCTTTGTGATCCTTCCTTGAAAAGGACAAGCTGAATGGGACAAACTTCCACGACTGGTATAGGACATTGAGAATTGTTCTCACTCAAGAGAGAAAGCTCTATGTCCTAGATACTCCAATTCCAGAGTAACCCGCTCCTAATGCACCAAAGGCAGAAAGGGATACTTACAAGAAGCATTCTGATGATGCCATTGATGCAAAGTGCTTGATGTTGTGCTCTATGAACCACAAGTTGCAGAGACATCATGAGAACATGGGTGTCATTGAGATGGTTCAGCATCTCAGGAACATGTATGAAGATCAAGCACGGCAAGAGAGATATGATGTCTCAAGGGCACTGTTCCAGTGCGTCATGACAGAAGGAGATCTAGTTGGTCCTCACACACTCAAGATGATTGGGTATGTGGAGAACTTGACAAGACTGGGATTTCCATTGAGCCAAGAGTTGGCTACTGACATGATACTGCAATCGTTGCCAGAATCCTACAGTTAGTTTGTGATGAACTACAACATGAACAACTTTGATAGGCCACTGTCAGAGTTGTTGGGCATGTTGAGGACAGCCGAGACACATATGAAGAAGGACACGCCTAAGTCTATGATGGTGATTACGGGCAAGAAAGGCAAGTCCAAGCGCAAGGGCAAGGGCAAAGCTAAGAAATGTTCTGATGCTAGCCAGGAGCCCAAGTCGTCTTCAACTCTCAAGGCCAAGGGAGGCGTGACCAAGAAAGGAAATTTCCACCATTGTCAAAGGCCAGGACATTGGAAAAGGAATTGTCCTCTCTATCTGGAAGAACAAAAGAAGAAGGAGGCAACCGTCGTCTCCACATAAAGGTGTCATCGAGATAAACTTGTAACACTTTTGAGGTATATAATACCAAGATGTAAAGTGTAAAGCACTCAATAAATGGGGCAAGTGTTGCCGCCATAGATAAGAGTACTTTAGTTTATTTTCAGCCATAAAGGCATGTAATACAGTTATGAACTGCTATTTCATATTTGCCAATAGATAGAAACACTTTATTTTTGCATATTGTATAACAATGATGGCAGTCAATAAAGAGATGTTTCAATTTCTAATGATATGATCTTTGTGGCAATGCCTTGTTTATCTTGTGGTATTTGATACACATAAGATAAAATGATACCTAAAAGTTATTGATAACTCTACAATCAAATTAGCATCAATCATGAGAAATTCATTTCTAGTTTCCATGTGATGGATAGATCTAGACTCTTTTGGTTAGAGAACCAGTAAGAGACATGAATATCTTGGACATGATTAACCAATCTTCACTTATGGTAGTGGGAGAATGATTATCCTATTAGGTATAATACATGTGATGTATTTACATACCTATTGGAGCGAATGCTAATACTTCAAATGGTGTTTAGAGAAATATTGATATGAATATCTTGAAGTGTTTAAGATTATCATAGATGAAGTATGAATTTGGTAAAGTGTTAATTCTTGAAGATATCAATGAATGAAATACTTGGACCAAATTTTTTAGATCCTTATGAGTGATTATGATAATGTATCATAGTGATCTCATGATTAAGGCATGGTGATTTCTAAATCAAAAGGAATCATACTCTAAGGAGTTAGAGAATGATTATCAAATAACTACATTCTTCTTAATAAAGGAATACCCCACACTAATAAAGGACATTAAGAATCACAAGGAGTTGTGAGTTCCTATATCCTTAAAAGATACACCTCAATTATCTATGTGATTAGTTGGTCATGTGATGAGACAACTATCTAGATGAATATGAGGAACCGGATTTGGAGTTATGGTATATGACCATTACATCCTAAATGACTTCCATGTGAACCATAAGGTATGACCTTGATGGCAGCACCCATTGGATGGAAATCCATAAGTGCAAATAAGTCTTAAGTGTTAAGACACATGGATAACATTTGAGAAGGATGATGCTTGTTAATTGCAACTTAATGACTAAGACATTTGGCATATGGATACAAAAACTGCATTCCTATGAAGAATAAAACAAGGATGTTTACGTGACACAACCTATAAGGTTTATGAATCCACTAATAAAAATAAAGTCTATAAGTTACAATTGACTAATCAATGTGATTGATTGAGTACAAGCAACTCAGAGTTTAATCTTTACTTTGATGATATAGTCAAAGGGTTTGACTGGTATGTCAAAGATAAAGAAGGGATCTGTGATTTAGTGGGAGCGTGTTCACATTCCACATGTTGATGGAAATGGAAATGTTCTAGAATGGAAGTCCAAAAGTGGAAATTATCTTTAAGGAAGATAGAGGCATTTCCTATGTGATAGGAAAAGAGATCTATGAGATAGTTCTCGAAAATATCTTGACCTTAAAAGAGAAAGCATACATTGGCAATCTGTACTGAAGGGTTCAGTATGCACAGATTCAGTGGGAGAAAACCTGTCCATGTTACATGGAGTTAGTATCCCAAGGACAAGTGTCCAATTCTTATGAAGAATGCAAACACTATTAATAGATATGGATCCATCATGTATGTAATCATCCCATTATCTTTCATGTATGGACATGTCAATAATAAAATGCATTCATCATCTTGTATGTAGGATATGACAATATGATGTGCTCATCCTGATAACTCGTATGTGGGACATGACGAGTGGATGTCTGTCTGGTTCCAATAAGGGTTACTGGAATACCATGAGAACTTGATAAGTACTTATGAAGTACTAGTTCTATGGAGATAAGGAAGAGTTCGATGTAAAGAGTTACATTGATGCGAACTTCAGGAAAATGACAAAAAATTAATCGCAAAATATATATAGGATATATAAAAGTGAAAGTTTGTTGATAATTGGAAGTGTTCCAATAAAGCCGTTTAAAAGGAAATGCCGAGTATCAGTGTGTTAGAGAACAACAGTGGATACTATATGGATCTAGGAGTTCATAGAGATGAATTTATAGATATTCTGATCATTGATGACAAGTATGGAATCCTTGATCATGCAATGTGGCTAAAGGTTAGCAAAGGAATACTGGTTCGCATATTACGGCAGCTCAATCTCATACGTGTGACGTACATAGAAGAGATGTGAGACATGCAATTGATACTGACTTTGGCAAGGTGTTGCCATAACTCACTATGTTCGTACTAGAGCGCAATAACATGTGGGACATGTTTGAAGATCACTATGAATATGATTCAAGGGTGATTGGCTCGCAGTGCAAGTGGGAGTCTGTTGGTATGTATGCCCTGAGAGCCAATCATGGGATGATTGGTGGGATACATTAATATTGATTTGATAAACATTAAAGGCAAGCTTCCAATTCTTTCTAGTTCAGTCATATGAGATAGTGATAGAACAGATTGAATGTCTAGAGAATGACAGTACTCAATGACGTATGCTTTCAGGTTAAGGACCTGAACGATGAGATCATACAGATGCTAAGAGTTTGTACATTCTTGTTATGTCCCTAGTCGGATGTCATTGTGGAAGGTAGATAGACAACAATGACACACAAGACTAGATTGTGGTGTTGGTTGATGACAGAATCTCATTAGTCATGATATAGAGATATCAAACCAAACACATAGGTACTTGTTAGAGAACAAGTGTACCGGACAGACCCACCGTGAGTTTGACACATGGAACCATGACATGGTAGTCACAGTCAATACTCACAGTGATGGTGGTGAATGTGATTCTTTGACCTGAAATCACTACACTCAACACATGTCGTTGGGCACACTTTGACATCATCAAACACAATCCTGAAACATGGGTTGTTATAAAGGTAATGATTGGGTGGCTTTGACACATGGGTCTTTTGAGGGGTGAGTGATAGATATGGGATTTGTCCCTCCTGAGGGAGTTTGATATCCATGGCCACTTGATGAGTAGGATTGAGAAAGGTGTGCACACATGTGTGAATCAGTATGTGATATTGATGTCATACATATCTCTTCCAATCTACTCTGAGATCAAGAAAGTGAATGAACGTTGACAGAATGACTATTCCATGCCTTGAGTTCATTCGGGATATCAGTGACAAAGGAATTATACGTTCACTGTAACACCAATCACGAATTGTAGGATTGAAAGTTGTTCTCCAACTTTCTATTTCACTTGGGTAGCACTGATGTGTGACTAGGAACCGCTCTTTGCTTGTGAAGTCATAAGTGTTATGGACTTTCACTACCAACGTGAAAATGACCTGCAGGGTCACACACATAGGATTTAACCTGGAAAAGGAGTTTTGTCCACAAACAATGTTTAGATCGATTACTAAAGGAGTTTAGTTGTTCAATTAAACACTCATTTGGTTGATAGATAAAAATCATAGTGTTCAAGGTGTTAGATCGATTGATTAGAGTATCAGATTGATTGAAACTACAATTGACTATTTCTGCACAATCTGCACTCCCAACCGATCGACTCATGTGATGAATC
Organism: Alisma plantago-aquatica; assembly: GCA_963693085.1. Lineage (NCBI taxonomy): Eukaryota > Viridiplantae > Streptophyta > Magnoliopsida > Alismatales > Alismataceae > Alisma > Alisma plantago-aquatica. Next base: position 754,627,353 of record OY856413.1, read on the forward strand.
GATCGGTTGAGCTTGGTGAACCGATCGACTGAGCTTGGTGAACCGATCGGCTCAAATGGTGAGTCGATCGGCTCAAGGACAAGATGAAACGATAATTTCAAGTGTTGAAATGATCGGCTCAACTGGTGCAACCGAGCAAGTTGGGAAAATAGGATTGGTGAGAAATTTCTTTTCGTTTCACTTGCCCAATTTGATTGGAACAAGGATTTGTATTTGATACTGATTCGAAACAAAAGAAGGAAAGTCAATCGGGAACTGATCAGGACCACAGACCGATCGGCTCAGAAGTGAATCGATCGTTTCATGGGTCCCAAACGATCGGTTGAGGTGTCAACCGATCGGCTCAGGTCCCCAACCGACCGTTTCAGTTGTGAAACGATCGGTTCAGGTCACGCAGTTGGTTTTTTTTTTATGGAAAATCTTGAACCCTTCTACTCCTGCTTTAATCCCGCATTAGAGAACCTTGTCCCATGACCCTCCTTTATATATAGGGGTATTAGGGGCTTCTCAAAGAACAACTCAGTGCAACCAGTTGCTCTGTAAAGTTGTCGTTCTCTCTGGTTTTGGTAACCAAGAGAGCCCGAGCAAGTGCTACCCGATAAGGGAGGCACAACAAGGGAAAGACAACTGCAGAAAGAGACTGGTAGCAGGAGAGTGTGTTGGCGACTAGTACACTGACAGGAGGGTGCGACTCCTTCCAATTCCTTATGGGACAAGGAGATTGGAGTTCCAGGTGGTCTATGTGGACTAATTCAGAGGTGGGAGATTTCTTCCGCTCGGAGGACAGCTGTAAATCTTGACAGTCCCGGTGAGACCAGGAGTCATCAGTCCCAGTGCGACTAGGAGCTGCACAGACACCGTCCAAGACCGGAGGTGAAGACCACGCAAGGTACAAAGTATTGTCGCCGAGCAAGCCTCGGGACAAGGTATGATTCCACAAACCATCCCTTTCCTATTGTATAGACGTTGACGCGTTTCCTTGTTCTGGGTTTGGGGAGGAGAAATTTTTTTGTTTCCGCTGCCTTCTCTACCTCCCCTAAAACCCAACATACCCTATCCTCAAGAGGGAAAGGAAGAGAGAGAAAAACCCTAAACCTCATAATCTTAATAGAATTAGGGTTAAGACGGGATGAAAATAGATGAGAGAGTCCTATAGGTATCTTATTTTGAGTAAGTTCCTAAGACATTGGCCAAGCAGTCACACTCATCTGGGAGTCCTCGTATTCTGACTAGCGGTGTGGAGGAAAATATTACCAGCCCCCAGACGTGATCCTTTTCAAGACACCTCAGTCTTTCAGAAAATCCTTTAATAACTCCCTTGGGTTCTACAGAGTTTGTAAAATTTAATAACTAGTAAAGATTAAATGAGGAACCAATGCTTTGATACCAAATGTAACGACCCTGCCTCCCAGTAACCCCCACTTAAGGGAGACCAAGAGGTCAGATCTGTTATCCCAATAAATCAGATCAATGGTTCGACAATTAATCAATAATAATTATAAAATATCTACCAACTAAATTGAAATATGTTATAAAATAAAACTTAGAATACCTTTTAAAACTTTGGAAATCTACTTCTATCCACAAGTTGAATCTATTCTATCTAATCCTCCTTGCACTTTATTTCTTATTTTCACACTGTGTCACTTTACTGTGTTTGCTTTTTAGGGTTGCACCTAAAACGCCGACAAACAAAACATCGGTCAGCATATAGGAATATGCCGGTATGTGGGGACAACCAAAATTTTTCCAAATATGGATAACAATCTAAAATATCACAATCAAGTTAATTAACAAGACAAATTACGCTTTCAATGTGACATTCTCCACTGCTTTTGCCCTAACCTTGGAATACCCTCCTTAGGGTGTCTCTTTTGCCAATGACTTATGGCCACCTTCTCAATCCCGAGCTTGGTGCCTGGGGTCACCACTCTTGATGCCCATTAGTCATGCAACAAAGATCTTCTTCTCAATCCCGAGCTTGGTGTCTAGGGTCACCACTCATGGTGCCCATGGGTCTCCCCTCCGGGCTTGACCTTTCTGTGTCATCATCAGGGTGGCATGTAGGTGCGAGAATACACACTGTTATTATAATTGTGATAATCACAATGACTTTATAATTTGCAAGTATGAACATCCAAACTGATAGGCTGCATTCAAAGCGATTAACCATCCAGAAAACCTTCGAGAAACTAATGCGATTAACCATAATTAACCACATACCTGTCAGGCTAACTTGAGTGCAGAAATAATCCAACTAAGCAAGAATTCCAGTAAACAAGCAAGCACACAAGTTGATCCTGGACTGAAGGCGCGGGAGGGCACTTTTATAAAAATGTGGCCTATCGTCTTCAACATCACTCTCCTTCTCCTGCGCGAGCAGCCGCCGGCAACCTCTGCCGCTCCTGCGCGCAAACCTAAGCCCCCAAAAGCTCCGCCTCGACCTCACGGACTCGATGAGCCCCTCGATTGGCCATGGGTTCCTCTCCTACCATCGTGGCTACTCTGTGTTCCACTGGCAACCTCTGCTTCTAGGCGGAGGTGCAGGTCATGGCTAGAACTTCTATTGGAGGTACGGGCACAATTGTGGCCTTCGTCCGGTCTCGTGAAAATGTTTGCAAGATGTGCTAGTACCGCGGATAATCCCCCCTATATATAGGGTCGACCACCCATGTCCAGCGATTTGGGGACTTCCATGTGAGTCGACGAAACCACCCATAAATTGGGTTGGATGGCTTCAGAATAGACTCCCAAAGATGATGGACTCATCACCAAGTCTGCTCGTTGCTCCCAATATGAGAAATCCTCGATCAAAGATTGCACAACTTGTTCCCTGTGGCTTGTTCCTTGTGAGACTGAGACTCATTCCCAGCTGTTGGATCTTCGGTCCAACGGTCGCACCCCAATCGAAATTTAGGAAAATCGGTATTTAATACCCAATATCAAAACGTGACATAATTTCCTTTCTACTTTAGGATAATCTTCCAAAAATTATAACTCATTATTCCTTTATCCATTTTCAACCAAATTTTAAAGGAAACTCTATCTTGACATTATCTACTCATGTACTTAATTTGAAACTCAAATTCCAAAGGAAAAAGGGTGTTTCCTTCATAAGCAAGTTATTCTTTAATAAGACTTATTTTAAGCATATTTTCTCTCTCTTTATATTTTATTTTCTTGATTTTGATTCCTTTTTCTATTAAAAACCATGTGGGCATGAAATTTTTTTCCAATATGGATCCATTATCCATATATCCACAATTTCTTATAATTTCATTGTTATCTCATGTTTCCTTCTTAAAAGAAATATTTAATTGATCTTTTCTCTTTCTTATTGCATTATCTTTGCAATTTGGACTCCTTGGACATCAAGGAACCCTTAATGCACAAAATCCCCACTTGGAGGATATTCCCTTACCTTCTAGAGGTTCTACCTTTTTCTTTTCTCCTTTTCTTAATTATTCTTTTATTAAAAGATTTCTCTTAAAGGATTTCTCTTTATCTTTTTTTTCTTTCTCTTTTCCTATTTCTTTCATTAGAAATCACATATAAACGAAATTTACTTAATTTTGGCCATTAATGCCACTTTTCTAAAGATTTCCATGTATTTCTCAAAAATACTTTGCTTGATATTCCTTATCTTGTATTCTTTTCTATTATTTGGACTTTTCTTCTTTTCTTCTCTTTTATATCCATTATTGGATTAATATAATAATAGGAATCATAAAATTCCTATCCAAAGGAATGTTTGCAAGGAAACCCATCCTTTGAAGCAAAGCATACAAGCTTTTCAATTAAGTCCACATTCATGAAATTATTACATTTTGATTATGAAAACATATGCAAAATTGAGGTTGTAACACCAGAGTTGTGAGTCTTGCTCACCGACGTTGTCCCAGGTGGCAGAAGACATGCTCTATTATGTACGTAGAGCACACAACAAATAGGAAAGTGAGCCACTATGGGCTAACACTAGTACAGGAATGGTCTGTAGCGTCAGTTTTTTTTAAGCCTGCTGCGTCACTTTTTAACCGACGCCTAAGTGACCATCGCTATAGACTTTGCTCTATAGCATCGATTTATTTGACCAGAAAAAACCAACATTACAGAGTAAACACCGACGCAAAAGGTTGTAAAAAATCTGACCCAGGCTAGAAAAAAGGAGCCTGTAAGGTTGGTTATTCCAAAAAACCGACCCTATAAACACTCTCGGTCGAGAAAATTGTCGACCGAACACATTTTCGGTTGACAATTTTCTCGACCAAGAGAGTTTACAGCTCGGTTTTTTTAGAATAACCGACACTAAATATTGAATAACCACTTCAGTGTACTCCTTCTCGGTTGACGAATTTGTCGACTGAGAGGTTATCGATCGACAAATTTGTCGACCGAGGGAGCTCTAAGGTCAGTTATAAGGAAAAACTGACCTTAAAGGTGCTTATGCACGTGAAATCTGGATCCTCCTCGGTCGACAAATTTGTCGACTGAAAAGTTATCGGTCGACAAATTCATCAATCGAGATAGTTTACAGGGTCGGTTTTTTAGAATAACCGACGCTAAAAATTTAAATAAACATTTCAATGTACCCCTCGGTCGAGAAAATTGTCGATCGAAAATATTTCGGTCGACAAAATATTCGACCGAGGGGTCCACTAAAATGTTCAAACTGAAATAGAAATGAAGATTCATATATTCTGGGAGAGGGGAGCATTGATACTCAACTGTCACCATTCAAAACCACACATTCATGACAAAATTGATTCATAATCACATCATACTTTACAAAATGATAGATTCCTTGAAATATAAGGAGGAAAAATTAGTTTGAAATCCTAGAAATATACATCTTTTGAGAGATTAAAAGCTATCCATATGCAAACAAGGTATATGATTACCACTTCCATAAAAAAAATCATGCACGAGATGTATGGTTCATCTAAGATGATACAAAAACTATCATACACGCTCACACCCTAGGTAAAGGTACATCTTTATACTTGGATCAATATTTTTAAGGCAAAATCATGTACATGTAACGTAAGAGTGAACAATAATCATGGATAAAGTTATATAACTCACCTTAGAGATGATGTAGAAACTCCAAACAATAAGGTAGATTGAAGAAAAATGGGGAAGAAACCCTAGCTTGGGCACTCCTCTTCACCAAGATGGTTCTTCTCCAAAAAGGAAGCAAACCCTATGCTGAAAAGGTAAGAAGAAGAGAGTGGAAGATGTTTTCAACCATTATCTCAAGCTCCACCATGGAACATCATGGTTTCAGCCAAGAAGAAGAGAGGGGAAGATAGAATAATAAGAAAAACAAAGAAAAAGAGACAGATCTCACTTACCAAGACTAAGAAAGGTGGATCCGAACCCGGAAATGAACTCGGGAACCTTACTTGGAAACGGCGGCGGCCTTACTTGGAAACGACAACTACCTTACTTGGAAATGGCGGCGACCTTCGTGGAGGATGAGACGACCTTCCCGGAGAGGCGGCGACCTTCGTGTAAGTGTGGAGAGGCGGTGACGACGAGCTCTTTTCGTGGAGAGGAAGCAAGGCTTTGGCGGCGCGAAGAGGTGGTAAGGGCTTCATGGGAGAGAAGCAGAGAAGGTATCCACGGCAGAAAAGGTATCCGCACCGCGGGAGAGAAAAAGAGAACGGAAATTTTGTTTCGCGGGGGAGAAAGACTAGGTTTCGACCATTTTAAAGGAGAGACTCGACCTGTAGCATCGGTTAAAACAAACAAACCGACGCTAAAGATAAGCGGTGCCCGTGTTTGGTTATTTAAAAACACTCAAACACATTTTCCGTCGACAAATTTGTCGACCGATAGGTTATCAGTCGATAAATTCATCGACCGAGGGGAGCTCTAGGGTCGGTTAAAAGTACAAAACCGACGCTAGAGGTGCTTATACATGCGTGAACTAAACTGGATCCAAAATTCATGTCGGTCGACAAATTCGTCGACCGAGAAGTCCTTTAGGGTCAGTTATAAGAAAAAAATGACCCTAGAGGTGCTTATACATGTGAAATCTGGCTCCTTCTCAGTCGACTAATTTGTCGACCGAAAGGTAATCAGTCGACAAATTCGTCGACCGAGGTGAGCTCTAAAGGTGCTTATACATGCGTGAACTAAACTGGATTCAAAATTCATGTCGGTCGACAATATTGTCGACCGAGGAGCACTTTAGGGCCAATTATAAGGAAAAAACCGACCCTAGAGGTGCTTATACATGTGAAATCTGGCTCCTTCTCAGTCGACGAATATGTCGACCGAGGGGAAATCAGTCGACAAATTTGTCGACCAAGGGAGCTCTAAGGTGCTTATACAACCCTAATATGGATGATGTTATGTGAAACCCTAATATAGGGTGATGTCGTGTGAAACCCTAATATGGGATAATGTTATTAGAAACCCTAATATGGGATGATGTTATGTGAAACCCTAATATAGGGTGATGTTGTGTAAAACCCTAATATGGGATAATGTTATGTGAAACCTTAATATGGGATGATGTTATGTGAAACCCTAATTGATAAAGATGGGAAACTCTAGCCCTAACGAGGGAATAGTGATGTTATTTTTGTATTGTATGATGTTGATATGAAATTGATATGGTTGTTATCAAGTATACTAACCATGCAAGTGTCATGAGATAATAAGCGTAACCAGGTATGAGCTATGATGGTAATGGGCCTTGTGAGCCATTATTTTATTTTTTGTGTAGTGAGAGGTGACATCAAGAAGTTGAATATGCCTAGTGAGTTATGTGAGATGCTTGTGTAACAAGTATCCTGAATACCTTGGTCAGAGTACTTGAAGGTAATAGTTACCTGATAAGTGATAACCATGTTTAGTGATGAACTAAGGGTTTGAATACCCAGATCCAGCAAATGTGATGATGGTGGTATTGAGGGATGTGAATTCCCAACAATGAGACAAGGGATTGAGATCCCAATGCTTTAGGGTCGACAATATTGTCTTGAGAAGTACTAAATTGGATCCAGAATTCATGTCGGTCGACAATATTGTCGACCGAGGAACCCTTTAGGGTCGGTTAGAAGAAAAAACTGACCCTAGAGGTGAAATCTGGCTCCTTCTCGGTCGACAAATTTGTCGACCGAGAGGTTATCGGTCGACAAATTCGTCGACCGAGGGAGCTCTAAGGTCGGTTATAAGGAAAAATCGACCTTAGAGGTGTTTATACACGTGAATTTTGGCTCCTTCTCAGTCAAAGAATTTGTCGACCGAGAGGTTATAGGTCAACAAATTCGTCGACCGAGGGAGCTTGAAGGTCGGTTATAAGGAAAAACTGACCTTAGAGGTGGTTATACATGTGAAATCTGGCTCCTTCTCGGTCGACAAATTCGTCGACCGAGAAGAGCTCTAGGGTCGGTTAAAAGTAAAAAACCGACACTAGAGGTGCTTATATATGCGTGAACTTAACTGGATCCAAAATTAATCTCGGTCGACGAATTTGTCGACCGAGGAGCCCTTTAGGGTCGGTTAAAAGTAAAAAACTGACGTTAGAGGTGCTTATACATGCATGAACTAAACTAGATCCAAAATTGATGTCACTCGACAATATTGTCGACTGAGGAGCCCTTTAGGGTCAGTTATAAGGAAAAAAACCGACCCTAGAGGTGCTTATACATGTGTGAAGGCAAACTGGATTCAAGATGTCTAACCCGCATTTTTTGTAGACATATAAGGTCGGTTATTTGGAAAAACCGACCCTATAGATCGACACGCGAAGCCAAACCCAGGAGGTCTTAAGTGGTGCCCACATTTTTTATAGACATATAAGGTCGGTTATTTGGAAAACCGACCCTATAGAGATACACTACAAGGTCGGTTATTTTAAGAAAAGTGACCCAAGAGGTCTTAAGTGGTGCCCGCATTTTTTATAGACATATAAGGTCGGTTATTTGGAAAACCGACCCTATAGAGTTACACTACAAGGTCGATTTTTGTATGAAAATCGACCCAAGAGGTCTTAAGTGGTGCCTGCGTTTTTTTAGACATATAAGGTCGGTTATTTGCAAAAACCAACCCTACAGGCAGTGACGTTATAACCTATTTATGTACTAGTGTAATAAGCAAGAAAGGAGGGGGATTCTTGAGTGGACCCACAACCAAGAGGGAAGCGTAAGAAAAGGGGCACTTCCCTCTAGGTCCATTGGATTCCAAATCGATAGTTGAGATTGATCCAAATGAAGGTAACTTCCAAAGTTCATATCTTGAGATAGGGAGCTCATAATTTATCAAACAAGATGTCTATGGAAAGCTTGTGATGTATAATATTTGGTATAAATAGTTTTGAGTGTTTTTTATGTCTGATATTTATTATAATTAGATTACTAAAAGTTATTAGATTTCAATATGTTATGTGTTAAAAATAGCAAACAAGTTTATAAATCCATGAGTATTTTACAAAAAGTATATTTCGATATGCTAACATGATTCTAAAGCCTGATTGTTCATATTTAATATTTTACCTTAGTTTTTGATGTGAACCCTAATAAGGGCATTATGGGTATTTCACCCAATGAAGTGATCTGAGGTTTTTACCTAAGCTTTAATATACAACGTTATTATTATTTTGGAAGATTTTACGAAGTTTCATATATGATTGGATTAGTTTTTGGTTTGTGGGCCTAAGTGGGCATTACATAATATGATTTATGGTTATTTGTAAGACAACATGTACTTTATGTATGAAAAATTATTCTAATTATATTTTCATTGATTTTATAAATAACTCAATAAGAGTACTATACGTGAGTATGCTTGGAGTTTACTCTTGGTATATGAGGTATATACTTATATATTAGCGCATATGATACTTTTTGGGTATAATGGGTATATCAATATGTGTATGCTATATAATGTGTGGATCAAGTTTAATTTAATTCTTAGACATTAAATTTGTTTCAAATCATAGTTAGTCTTAGTTAAATATGATCCCTTGTTTAGTTTAGGAGATTAGGATGATGGGGTTGGGATTTAGAAACGAAGAGGGGTGAATACATGTGGACTTATACAAATTTGTTGATGACCATGTATATATGTTGTGAATCAAGGAAACGACGCTACATTAAGGACATCTTCTATATAAAGGTAAGTGGGCCATGTCCATTGAATTTCATAGTTGTTATTGTTGAGCCTACATCTTCCTAAAAAATAACTTAGATGTTATGTTAATTTCAGAGTTTATGTTCCAAATCTTGTTATTCTTAGTGTAATTAGATTTCATTCATATTCAATTATGTTTCTATTATTAGATTCCAAGCATTTGAAATTTATACGACAAACATATATTTAGAATATCTCTATTTACTTTAGTTTCCTCTCAAGCCATGTAAATTTTAGATTTTAGATTTAGATTACTCATTGTGAGTACTCATAGATCCATATCCCTAGTATGCGTCTAAGATCCAATCTCAATTATTTAGTAATCAAGATACATACTTAGATCTAGATTCAAATTTCATATTTTGATTAAATTCAAAATTCAAGATCAGATATTCAGATCAAGAATTTAGTTCACTAAGATTTCATTTTCTAATAGAATGATTTTAATGCATCAGTTAAGTAAGACAAACTTTTTGAGATATTTAGGCTAGCTTTAGTTTTAGATTTAGAATTCAGTAAATATTCAGCTACTAGTATTCAGTTTGGTATATGATAAGTTCATATTCAGAAATAAGTAAGTTCAGATTTAAGATGATTAGCTCGAAACCATCACATAATCATTATATGATAAATCCTCATTCAGTTACTCCCAGGACAATTTAGAGGCACCTGTTTCCAATTTAGAGGACTATTTACTCCAATTCAGAGGTACTTTGGTACCTATTAAGGTGTAGTTATGCCAATTCAGAGACACCTCATTGTCATTCAGATGCATGTAGTGCAAATTCAAAGGTACTTCGATACCAATTCAGGGCCTAGATATGCCAATTCAGGAGGACTTATCATATAATGGTGGCCACAAATTAGATAAAATATGTAAATAAAAGACATATCAATTTAGTTTAAGTTTATATCTTTTAGATATCTGTGTAGCTTTCAGTTATGGCATATTTATGTTCATCTTATTAGAAATCAAATGCCACTTACTCTAACCTAGGTTTTCCCTTTGTGCATGGTTGGGGATGAGATATCCATAGGTGCATAAATTCAGTAGATAGTCATTACAAGATGATGAAAGTACAACTTTAGGAAGTTTTATTAATGGGGCACCATCCACATGTTCCAAGAAATTAAGACAGAGTACATGTTTTAACATCATGTATATAGTGTTTTATAAAGTTTGGTGTATTTAAGTTTCTTTTCCTGAGAATTATGAGAATCTATTTCATACATAGTCTGTAATGGTTCTTTTACTATCATTATTGTAATGTATATCATGTTAGTAATACACCTAGGTGAACAAATAGCTTCTTCTTGTGTGTTGAAAAAAATCAGGGTGTTACAATTATACATCATATCTAGGAATTTTTGTAACATTCCCATAATTTTAGTCCATCATTTGGTATTTACTATACATCAATTGATTATAATACATCTTGTGTGATACCAAAAAAATTTATTAATCAAAAGGCATATATTAGGGTTCCATGTTGTTTTACTATTTTTCTGAACATTTCAATAACTTATTTGTATTTTTTTGATAATCATACTAATTATTGTGAATTAGACAAGATCTGGGAATTTTGAAGATAATTACCTTTTTCGACGAATGCGAGGCTGCCATGTGTCCTTAGCAAAGGGAAACTTTTGTTGTTACGACTGAGTTGGGCCAAACGGTTCTTGCCTAATTCAATGGTAAGGATCCTGGTGTGTTGAGCATTAGCCCTAGCTAGACCAATGTCTGGTTTCTCTCTCACTCTCATCTCACCCGATCAATATTATTGGCCCGTGCGGTTACCACATTTCTCCAGAGCTAGGTTGCCACCGCACTGTGCTCCTCCAGTGAGCAATCACTGTCAGTTAGAGCCACATTCCCAAGTTCTTCTACTCTCCAAGATTCCACACCACACGGTCATTGCACCATAGATCCTCCTCTACAACTTCTAAGCTTGACGCTGAGGCCCTCACCACCTTAGGACGTTCTGCAATAGAGTACAAGGAGGAAAATCCCCTTTTTCCCTTTTCAACTCTAAGGCTCCGAAGAGCTCCAAACATCCTCCAGGGACTCAATAGAACCTTTAGATCCTAGTGGGATGCACTCCATTTATCCCCCATGCTTCATCTTCCTCTTCGACTAGATGAGTTTCCTTCACCACGGAAACCTCGATAGGAGTCCAAAATGAAACCAGGTTGAATTCCTCTATTCTCTAGATTTGTTTCCCCTTCTTATCTTCCTCTCAAGATCCTTATACCTCCATATCCCATCCCAACCCAACTCTGCTACAATGGGTGTAGGTCGCGTTGGGGAAATGTATGGGTCTCTCTGGTTTCTCACCCAAAGAACCTCATTATGAGGTCACAGTGTCTCATCTGATGAGAGGATTGTAACTACTCAGTCATTTTACCTCCTCGAAGCACATCCTCAGTGGTTGTGGCATCGGGGTTGAGGTTATGGAAACCCCACATCTAAGCCCCAAATCATGGGAGGTGCATGATAAGATTGCAACCGATAAATCCATTATGAACTGCTAGATTGATTCCAACAACATGACAAACTGTGATACTAGCCCACTACCAAGTTGCGTGACATAATCTTCGAAGGTCTAGTTCCAAAATGAACATGCAATCCAAAGTCCTCAAGAAAATAAGTTATGCATATTGTATCTCCAATTTCAAACTCTTATAACTTTCTCTAGGACACCCACACTTCATACAATTTTAACCATTGCTTTATTGCAACTCAAGTTACACTCCATTCCATTCTGGTGCCAAATCTCAACTATTTGAATTATTCATTAAATATATCAAAAAGACATATACGAATTCTCATTAACATCATATGACCATCCAACAACCTTCAAACTCTTCCAAACTAAAGGAATCTCCTTTCAATGACCAAAATACACATATGTATATACTTTCAAAACAATCATTCCAATATGAAAACCATGAATACAAATATCCAATAGGGTACTCTAGAACATCAAAAGTTCACTCTATCACATCCTACACACCTTAAGAGAAATGTTGTCCTCAAAATTATGCTAAAATCCATTCAATCACATCATATACATCTTAAAAAGAACTTCATCCTCAAAATTAAGATACATTCTTACTCCAAGGTAAACTAAGATCTATTTATTCATATGTAGGCCACCACTCGAGGTGCAACATATCAACAAACAAAAGCTGCATAACTATGTTCATGTCTTTCTAGGGCATTTCAAAAGAATCCAGGGTTAACTACCCCTTCATATAAGGTTGAAACAAGGGTGTTTCGTTTAAAATCTCAGTTCATGTCACAACATATTTCATATTTTAGGATTCCATCATTTCACTTATCTTGTTCAAAAAGAGTTAATTATAACTAACCCACTTTATCTATCTTCATAATATCTAGGTGCCATCATCATTATGTAGTGCCACTTTTGAAACTATATTCAACATCTTAATTTACACAAACATTAACGCTTTGTTAAGACTTACCATCAATATGATATCAGTTCACTTTCATATTAGGTTACAACTTTATCAGTTATTTCATTTCTTGATTCATCAAACTTAAAAATGTCATAATTTTTCAAGTATATGGTAAACCATCTATACATAGAGAGATATTTACCATCACTTGATTTCCATCATATCATACCCACATATCATGACTCCCCATTAGATCAAAAACACATATATTATATCAAGGTTGTGCTAAACAAACTTATATGATGGCTGATCAAACACATAACAAAAACTTTATCTGGCCCAATTGAGGTCCTAACCCTTATAATGAGGGTAGTCTCATGCTCAGTCTCTCTAAGCTCACTCAACTCTATGAGTATCTCATAAGAAAAACTTTATCTTCCCTCTTTGGTCTAGGGTTATCATGTCTACCTCAAAAGATCTAGCCACATAAGCACCAACCAAGACATGCTATGAGATTCTCTTCATAGGTCTTTACCCATGAGACATGCTTACCAAAAACTCTCTCTATATATACCACTAGAGTCCTACATGGGGAACCACCAACCCGAGCATGAGGTTTTACATCATACTAATATAGCTACCTCCTCTAGGGTCTTGGGACTCTCTCCCTCCCCAAGATGGAAGGTGTTTATATCCTTGTACACCTATGAATATATAACCAACCTCTCTCTGACTCTAGGGTTTGGTCCTCCCAAGGACCTCTAGGATTCAAAGAGACTATAGGAATAATGCATAACACAACTCAACTCAATCATTCAGGATTATTCTAGGTTAGGTCATATCATATCACATATTTCTCATCATTATAACATCTTGGAGTTTAGGTTTTCTGACCTTCTTTATCCAGGTCTCACTCTCTCTAGAGTTAACCCTAAAACTGATCCTAACACCAGAGGTCCTCCTTTGTGAAAGAGTTTGAGGCTCATGCTGATTCACAACTTTTCCTTAACTTATCCTAACTTAGAAAAGCACACTTATTTGCATCATAAAACCTTATCTCAAAACCTCAAATATAAACGAATGTCCTCAAAGACAAACATATATCATCATAAACTATCTTATCAAATTACATAAAACTTATATCATGTCATCTAAACTCATTTCATCTATTCCATCTATCACATATTCCACAAGTCTCTAGACATCTAATCTAGAACTATTCTCTCATCTAGACTAATGCCATTCACTTTCACCTAGGTTGCATGACTACCTACTACTTGTACATGTGTGAGGAGATATTTTTATAATACTGACATATATAATAAAATATTATATAGTTTTTCTCAGATAAAACATGTATTTGAGAAAACTATCGAGGTTCGATCCGATTGGAATAGATAACCAAATCCACAAAATGAGTGCCCCACACATAGTAGAGTCTAGTGCCATTTCACCTAGTCAAAAGGATGAGAACATGGTGTAGACTTGTGTAGCTACCTAAAACATAGATGCATCATTTGTCAAAGGTTTCTCTTCCCGTGATGTGTCTTTACCAAATAATGCAACATCCCATACCGCTGCACTACACGGAAAGAATGACACCTAAGGACTTGCTATACAACAAGCACTAGTCTAGGCCTAGTTCTCAGACATCTAGGTGCTAACCTGGATGCTAAGTTATATCTAGTATCTAAAAGATGACTAATCTAACCCTAAAGATTATTAAGTTCTAGGTTCTTTAATTTTGAGTTGCATAATAAGAAAATACCAAGCTTTGCTATTGTTCATGCTCTGATACCACATGTGACGTCCTGGGATTTTCTAAAACTTCATTTGTTGTGTAACTCTAAATTAAAACTCTCACCTCAATGAGAATCCCAATTTGAACACCACATACTAGAATAAGAAGAAGAAAATTATAGGAAGTCAGAAGGAAACAATAGTAGCACATGTAAATGAACAATAAACTAAACCATACAACAATTTTCACCATTCAACATATAATTACATAATGAATTGTTACAAAATTTGATATTACATATTGAATAGTAAACTTTTACATATACATGAACTACCACTAAACAATAGGATCTTAAGACAATAGGTCGACCTGTACATTAGCTCGCCACACAATGGTCAACTATCCTGGTCTTCATGAGCATATGTCTACATCACCTAAACAAAAGATTACATGTGGTACACATTTTCACAATATTCAAGAATATTGTACTAAGTATGCCTACATGTCTTTTTATATACCTCTCATTACTAAACTTGGCAATAAGACAAAACTAATATTTGGCAGTAATAGACAAAAATAAGGAAAAGAATATACTTGCACAAGGATGGTAATTAGCAAAAGAGAACACATATTTTAAGCTCATTTTCCATTATATATCCATGTGTTCACTGCTAAAGGTTTTGATGTATTCTGTTGAATCTCAATGAGCTCAAGATTAAGGCCTTTATTGTTGACTACCAAAGAGTTCGATCATATGTACAATGTGACCAACTACCAAAGAGTTTAGTGCTTTCATATAATGGAACACAAATATTATGTTTCATGTGGTCATAGCCATAAGTATGGAAAATCAAGAAAGATATCATACAAGAACAATAATTTGATCCAATATCATATGCCAAGTGTTTTACTACACATATACCACAAGCACATTGTATAGTAAGCCAAGTAAGAGGTTAGGGAGTACCTTCTAAAGATATATTCTAAACCACATTCCTCATCTAAACTCTAGCCTTGGTCAAACCCTAATTAAGACAAGATCATACATACATTCATAAGATTCTCATCGCTATCATAACCCTAGTTATGCCCATTTTAGGGTTTACTTAGATCATTAGGATATTCTCATAATTAATTCATGTTTTACTGTTCTTGTTATCTGGGATTGATGTTACTGATGTTGTATTCCAAATTATAATCAGTTGTATGAACATTACTTTCCATATCATTGTTTGCATGTATTAACCCTTGATTATATACATTAATCCAATTAGGGTTTTCTCATCATTATAGGATCCTTAAACACATAACCTTATTTAAATACATAATTAAGATCTCATAGTTATATATTAGCTTCTACTTATAGATATACGCTTACTCTACAATTTTAAGGGTTTGTTGAGCATGTTTGTAATTATTGCACCTTTATTAGGGTTATTAGCCCTAATAAGCCACATTAAGAAAATTACATAATTTCGTACATCAACCTTATAGTTATTTACATCATATGGATTATACATCACATTTAGGAGTTACTGTAAAATTTTCAGAATTTTAGCCCATCGTTTGGTATTTATTACATCAAATGCATATAAGACTTCTTGTATGATACCAACATATTTTATTAATCAATAATAGTTATTAGGATTCCACGTTGTTCTACTCATTTTTCTGAACATTTTAGAATCTTATTTGTGTTTTTTGATAATCATACAAATTATTGTGAATTATACAAGATCTAGGCATTTTTAAGACAATTCCCTTTTTTGGCCAATGTGAGGTCGCCACGTTCCCTTGGGGGCGGGTGACTCTTGTTGCTACGACTGAGTTGGGCATGATGGTTATTTCCCGGTCAGTGGCTAGGTGCCCGATTTGCTGGCATTAGCCCTGGCTAGACCGACACCTTGGTTACTCTCCTACTCGCGTCTCACCCAATTAGCAGCGTTGGCCCATGTGATGACCACATTTCTCTAGAGCAAGGATGCCTCCTCTCTATGCTCCTCTGATGACCAACAACCCTCGTCCAGAGCCATGTTCCCAAGCTCTTCCACTCTCCAAGGTTCCATGGTTCCATGCCACACGGTCTTGACACTGTAAATCCTCCTGTATAGCTTTCAAGCTCGACACTGAGGCCCTCGTCACCTCAGGATGTTTTGGGGTGGAACAAAAGGGGTGGAAAAGCCCCTCTTTTCCCTTTTCAACTATGAGGCTCCCTAGAGCTTTAGACATGCTCCAAGAACTTGATAGAACCTTCAATGCCCAATGGGATGCACTCCATTGACCCCCCCCCCCCCAGACTTCATCTTCCTCTCCAACTAGATGGGTTTCGTTCACAATGAAAACCTCTATAGGAGTCCAAAATGAGACCACAGTTGAACTCCTATATTATCCAACTTTGTTTCCCCTTATTAACTTCCTATGAAGATCCTTCTACCTCCATATCCCATCCTAAAGAAACTCTGCTACAGTGGGTGGAGGTCACGCTGAGGAAAGGTATGGGTCTCTCTGGTTTCTCACCCAAAGAACCTCATTACGAGGTCATAGAGTATCACCTAATGAGAGGATTGTAACTACTTGCTCATTTTACCTCTCGATGCACGTCTTCAGTGGTTGTGGCATCAAGGTTGAGGTTACATACACCCCACGTATGATCCCCAAATCGTTGGAGGTGCATGACAAGATTACAACCCTCAGATCCTTTATGAACCACCTGGATTGATTCCAGATACATGATAATCCATGGTAATAGCACACTACTAGGTCACTTGACATAATCTACTAAGATCTAGTTCCTAAATGAGAATGCAATCCAAAGTCCTCAAGCATATAAATTACGTGTACTGTATTTTCAATTTCAAACTTTATAAATTTCTCTAGGAACACCCACACTTCATACAGTTTTAACGAATGATCCATGCAACTCAAGGTACACTCCATTCCATTCTGGTGCCAAATCTCAACTATTTGACTTGATAATTAAATATATAAAAAAGATATATATGAAGTCTCACTAACATAATATAACCACCCAACTGAAGAGGAATGTCACAAGATAGTGAAAGATATGAATCCTTATAAAGCCAATGGTCCAGATGGGATTAACGGTTTGTTTATTCTGAATCATTGGGACACTATCAAGAAGTCGGTTGTATCCACAACAAAGAGGGTGCTAGCTGGAGTACCTGTCAACAACGAAATGTGTAGATCCACTATCGTGCTTATCCCTAAGACACTGAACCCTACTAGCTGTGACCAGCTGAGGCCGATTTCTTTGAATAACTTCTGCCTTAAGCTGTTATCCAAAGTAGTTGTCGAGAGACTAACGATTCACTTACCCAATTGGGTTTCTGATGCACAAAGCGCTTTTGTACCTGGATGACGGATCACAGATAACATTGCGGTGGCCCAGGAAGTCATCTATATGATGAGAAAGAAGTCTGTAGCCAAAACAATGGTAATCAAAATAGACCTTTCCAAGGCATATGATAGAATATCTTGGGACTTCATTGTGGATACTCTTCAGAAGATTGGTTTACCGTCTAGCATTACAACCTACATCATGAATTCTATTCGCATAGGAGAGTGTTCTATCCTGTGGAACGGGAAAGCCACAGAGCCGTTTAAACCTAGTCGTGGACTCCGACAAGGCAATCCATTGTCGCCTTATATTTTTGCGTTGTGTATAGAATGGCTCAGCCATCTTATTCTGAGGTATGTGGCCGAGGGCCAGTGGAAGCCTATCAAACTAGGGAGAAAAGGAGGAAACATTTCCCGTCTTTTCTTTGCGGATGATCTAATCCTATTTGGTGAAGTGACAAAGAACCAGATGAGGAATATTAAATAGTGTTTTCGCTTGTTCAAGAAAGCTTCGGGACAGACGATATCTATATCCAAAACTCAAGTGTTTTATGCGGCTAGTGTCCCTCAATCGACTAGGTGGGTTATAAACCGGATAGGTTAGTTCAAAGAAACTGCTAACCTTGGAAGGTACGTAGGAGTACCGATCATCCACAAGAGGATTACAAAGGAAACCTATACTGACATCCTGAAGAGAATTGACACTAGAGTCAATGGATGGGCTGCGAAATGTTTATCCTTAGCTGGAAGAAGTTGTCTTGCTAAGTCTGTGATGGAAGCAATCCCCACTTATACTATGCAGACTGTGGCTCTCCCACTAGGTTTATGTGATCGTATTGATGGATGCATTAGGAGATTTCTGTTGGGCGGGGGACACAAAGAAAACCCCACATTGTTGGTTGCCTGGAACAAAGTCACATGTCAAAAAGATAATGGAGGTCTCGGCCTCAAATCTATGAGAGACTGGAACATTGCCCTATTAGCCAAGAATGCTTGGGATATTGTCTCTAACAGAAAATCCATCTGGAGCGATTACAAGAGAGACAAATACAACAATTACAATGGAGGAAAGACCACGAACTCATCCAAACTAGTTGCTGCCACACTTAAATGTGAAGAGCTGATCAATGAGAACTCAGTTATGGTTATTTTGAATGGGAAGAGTACCCTTTTCTGGGATGAGGAATGGGTGGAGCCTAAGATGAAGTTGATTGACCTTGCAAGGCGGGAAGTGCCTGCTACAATAAAAGATTTGCTTGTTGGAAGTGTAGTGCTAGATAATGGGAGATGGGATATTGAGTTCCTCAAGCAATGGATTCCCACGCCAGTGGTAAGGAAAATCCTAAATATCGAACCCCCTAATGCTTGCTCAGGACCAGATGTGAGAATCTGGACAGGGACACCACATGGCAAGTTCTCTACGAAATATGCCTACAACATCGTAAGAAGGGAGAGAGAAATCCATGTAGAAGGAGAATGGGATATGTTGTGGAAGACAAATCTGCCTGCAAAGTTCAGAAACTTTGGGTGGCTTCTTATGCATGGGGATCTTTTAACTAATAGCATACGACATAGAAGGAAGATGTGCTCGACTGCAACTTGTAGTAGATGCAGAGGCCAAGAAGAAACCATTTGCCATGTGCTCAGAGACTCTGATCAAGCTAAAGAGATATGGGCAAGTATACTGAATAGAGAAGATTTAGTTGAGTTCAATCAGATGGAGGACAGTTCATGGGTGAACAAGCAGATGAAAAAAGAAGCTTATGTGAGGAAACGACTCTTGATTACATGCTGGTTCATCTGGAGGGGGCGTAATCAACACATGTTTGAAGATCAGGTCATCCCGGTGGATAGACAAGTGCAGATGATCAGAAACAAGATGCTGCTGATTGACAAGGCCTGGAGCATGAATACTGATTATCGGACAAGGAAGAAAGAAGGTTACTGGAGGTGTCCCACACAAGGGTATATCAAAATCAACTCAGATGCAGCTTGGAGACCCGACAAAGCAACATTGGCCATCATTGCTAGAGACTGTGCTGGTAAGTGGATTGATGGACATGTCAGAAGTGTAATAGCTAGCTCTGTGCTTCAGGCAGAGATATTATTGTGGCGATGGACTGCAACAACAATATATCGGTCCTCATTCTTAAGACTGACTGCAAGGTGATGGTAGATATTCTTCATTCAGACGAGGAGGAGTTTCCAAGATATTCAAGAAGCATTAATCAGATCAGGCAAGCTCTTAAGGAGCATAGACAATGGAGCATACAGTTCATATCGAGGGAATGTAATCAAATGGTTGATAGGCTGGCTAGGGATTTCCAAAAACACAAGGTAGGGTGTTTTGAATTACCTAGACCACCTGAATGCATTAAAGATATTGTAGTTAGTGAGAAATGTAATGGAGGTAGTACCTCCAAGTTTATTTCCCGAAATTATTTAGAAGGTTGTAATTTTTTCCCGTATTGGCTTGCAAGAGGAGGGAAAGATGAATAAAATATCCTCCTATCTTCCATAAAAAAAAATATAACCACCCAACAAGCATCAAACTTTTCCAATATAAATGAATCACCTTTCAATGATAAAGAAACACATATGTATATACTTTCAAAACAATCATTCCAATATGAAAACCACAAACACGATTATCCAAGGGTACTCTGGAACATCAAAAGTTCACTCTATCACATCCACACACCTTAAAAAGTATCATCCTCAAAATTAAGCCAAAATCCAGTCCATCACATCATATACATCTTAAAAAGAATTTCATCCTCAAAATTAAGATACAATTTAACTCCAAGGAAAACTAAGATCTATTTATTCGTATGTAGACCACCACACTAGGTACAACATATCAACAAACAAAAGCTTCATAACTATGTTAATGTCTTTCTGGGGCATTTCAAAAGAATCGAGTGTTAACTACCCTTTTATATATGGTTGAAACAAGGGTGTTTCCTTTAAAAGCTCAGTTTATATCACAACATATTTCATATTTTACCATTTACATCCTTAAGTAACCCAAGATTTGAGGATCCCATCATTTCAGTTATCATGTTCAAAAGGAGTTAATTATAACTAACCCACTTTATCTATCTATATAATATCTAGGTGCCATCATCAATATGTAGTTTCACTTTTGAAACTATATTCAACATCTTTATTAAGAACAAACATTAATGCTTTAGTTAAGACTTACCATCAATATGATTTCATTTCACTTTCATATTAGGTTACAACTTTATCTGTAATTTCATTTCTTGATTCATCAAACTTAAAAATGTCATCATTATCAAGTATATGGTTAACCATCTATACATAGAGAGTTATTAACCCCCATTTTTTTCCATCATAACATATCCACATATCATGACTCCTAATTAGGTCACAAACACATATATTATATCAAGATTGTGCTAAAAAACTTATAAGATGGCTTATCCAACACATATCAAAAGCTTTATCTGGCCTAATTGTGGTCCAAACCCTTATCATGAGGTTAGTCTCATGCCCAATCTCTTTGAGCTCACTCAACTCTATGAGTATCTGATAAGAAAAAATTTATATTCCCTCTTTGGTCTGGGGTTATCAGGTCTACCTCAATGGAACTAGTGATAGACATACAAGCTCTAGCCACATAAGCACAAAACAAAACATGCTATGAGATTCTCTTCATACGTCTTTACCCATGAGACATACTTACCAAAAACTCTCTCTCTATATATACACGACTAGAGTCCTATATGGGGAACCACCAACCCGAGCATGTGGCTTTACATCATACTAATACAACTACCTCCTATAGGGCCTTCAGACTCTCTCCCTGACCCAGATGGCAAGTGTTTATATCTTTATTCACATATGCATATATAACCAACCTCTCTCTAAATATAGGGTTTGGTCCTACCAAGGACATCTAGGATTCAACGAGACAACATGAATCATGCACAATGCAACTCAACTCAATCACTCAGGAGTATTCTAGTTTAGGTCATATCATATCACATATTTCTCATCCTTATCACGTCTTGGAGTTTAGGTTATGTGACCTTCTCCTTCTGGGTTTCACTCTCTCCAGAGTTAACCCTAAAACTGATCCTAACACCATAGGTCCTCCTTTATGAAAGAGTTTGAGGCTCATGCTGACTCTCAACTTTGTCTTAGCTTATCTTAACTTAGAAAAGCACACATACTTGCATCATAAAACCTTATCTCAAAACATCAAATCTAAACTCATGTCCTCAAAGAAAAACATATATCATCACAAACTATCATACCACATTACATAAAAATTAGATCATATCATCTAAACTCATGTCATCTATTCCATCTATGATGTATTCCACAAGGCTCTAGACATCTAATCTAGAAATATTCTCTCATCTAGACTAATATCATTCACTTTCACCTAGGTTGCATGACTACCTCCTACTCATACATGTGTGGGGATACATTTCTGTAATACTTACATATATAGTAAAATATTATATAGTTTTTCTTTGATAAAACATGCTCAGAGAAAACTATCGAGGTTCAATCCGATTGGAATAAAAAACCAAATCCAAAAAACAAGCATCCCACACATAGTAGAGAGTCTAGTGCCATGTCACCTAGTGAAAAGGATGAGAACATGGTGTAGACTGGTTTAGCTACCTAAAACATAGATGCATCATATGTCAAAGGTTTCTCTTCCCGTGATGTACATCATTTCCAAACAATGCAACATCCCATACCACTGCACTATAATGAAAGAACGAGACCTAAGGACCTGCTATACAACAAGCCCCAGTCTAGGCCTAGTTCTCAGAAATCTAGGTGCTAACCTAGAGGCCAAGTCAGATCTAGTATCTAAAATATGACTAATATGACCCTAAAGATTATTAAGTTCAAGGTTCTTTAGTTTTGAAATGCATAATGAGAAAATGTTAGGCTTTGCTATTGTTCATGTTCTGATACCACCTTTGACATCTCTAGATTTTCTAAAACTTAATCTAATGTGTGATGTCTAGATTGAAACCCTCACCTCAGTGAAAATCCCAATTTAAGCACCACACACTAGACTAAGAAGAAGAAAATTAGAGGAAGTAAGAAGGAAATAACTGTAGCACATGCAGATGAACAATAAACTAAACCATAAAACACATTTTCACCATTCAACATATAATTACATAATGAATTGTTACAACATTTGATATTACATATTGAACAGTAAACTTTTACATATACATGAACTACCACTAAACAATAGGATCTTGAGACAATATGTCCACCTATACATCAGCTCACCACACAACTCTCAACTATCCTGATCTTCAAGAGTATATGTCCACATCACCTAAACAAAATATTACATGTGGTACATCTCAGCACAATATTCAAGAATATTGTACTAAGTATGTCTACTCATCTTTTTATATACCTCTCATTACTAAGCTTAACAATAAGATAAAAATAATACTTGGAAGTAATAGAAAAATATAAGAAAAATGATATACTTAAAAAAAATGTTCATTAACAAAAGAGAACACATATTTTAAGTTCATTTTCCATTATATATCCATGCATTGACCGTCTAATGTTTTGATGCATTCTCTTGACTCTCAAGGGGTTCAAGATTAAGGCCTTTATTGTGGACTACCAAAGAGTTCGATCATATGTACAATGTGACCGACTGCCAAACAGTTAAGTAGTTTTTATTGTGGATTACTAAAGAATCATTTCATCCAATATTATATGCCAAGTATTTTACTACACATATACCACAAGAATATTGTATAATACACCAAGTAATAGGTATGGGCATACCTTCCAAAGAGATATTCTAAACTACATTCCTCATCTCATCTATAACCTTGGTCAAACCTTGATTAAGAAAAGATCATACATACCATCAACATATTCTCATCACTATCGTAACCCTATTTATGTCCATTTTAGGGTTTACTTAGATCATTAGTATATTCCAATAATTATTTCATGTCTTACTATTCTTGTTATCTGAGATTGATGTTACTGTTGTATTCTAGATTATAATCAGTTGTATCAACATTAGTTTCTTTATCATTGTTTGCATGTACTAACCCTAGATTATATACGTTGATCCAATTAGGGTTTTCTCATCATTATAGGATCCTTAAACACATAACCTTATTTATATGCATAATTACGATCTCATAATTATATATTAGCTTTCAATTACATATATAAGCTTACTCTACAATTATAGGGTTTCTTGAGCATGTTTGTAATTATTGCACCTTAATTAGGGTTATTAGCCATGATTAGCCACATTAAGCAAATTACATAATTTTGTACATCAACCTTATAATTATTAACATCAGGTGGATTATACATCACATTTAGCAGTTACTATAACATTTCCATAATTGTAGTCCATCGTTTGGTATTTATTATACATCAAATGAGTATAATACATCTTGTGTGATGCCAACAGGTTTTATTAATCAAAAGATATATATTAGGGTTCGACATTGTTCTACTCATTTTTCTAAACATTTTGGTATCTTATTTGTATTTTTTTCTAATAATCATACTAATAACACTCAATTATACAAGATCAGGGCATTTTTTAGATAATTATCTTTTTCAGACAATGTGAGGTCGTCACGTGTCCTTTGGGGTGGGTGGGTGTTCTAATTATGACTAAGTTGGGTCAGACGATTCTTGCTGAGTTTAGTGGTTAGGCGCTCAGTTTGCTGGGCATTAGCCTTGGCTAGACCGATGCTAGGGTTTCTCTCTCACTCGCGTCTCACCCGATTAACAACGTTGGCCCGTGTGATTACCACATTTCTCTAGATCAAGGCTGTCACCATACTATGCTCCTCTGGAGAGAAATGACCCTCAGCTAGAGCCACATTCCCAAGTACTTCCACTCTCCAACATTCCACAGTTCCACGTCACAAGGTCTCGACACCATATATCCTCCTCTACAGCTTTCAAGCTCACCATTGAGACCCTCACCGCCTCAAGATGTTCTGCAGAAGAGAAGAAGGGGAAAAAACTCCTCTTTTCCCTTTTCAGCTATAAGGCTCCCAAGAGCTTACAACATCCTCTAGGAAATTGATAGCACCTTTAGAGCCCAGTGGGATGCACTCCATTGACCCCCAAAACTTCATCTTCCTATCCAACTTGATGGTTTCCTTCATCACAAAAACCATGAACATGATTATGCAATAGGGTTCTCCAAAACATCATAATTTCACTCTATCACAACATATATAACATCCATGCACAATATTCCCATTGTTATATCATGAGTCTTACATTCTATGGAAAAAAGTATTTTTTTCTATGTTATAGTTTAGCAGTGAGAAGTTGAAGTGATAAAAATAAGGTCATATGTTAATGCCTCTGCCTGATGATCAATAGATGATAACACCTAAATTTAGGCATTTATGCTAGGTATTTATTTATGATTTTGTGTCATTATAGCCCAAATATTCCCAAAATAACCCTATATTCTTATTTTTTATTGATTTATATCATTTCATTGATTGAGTTGCTCAAGTAGACAATTTTGGGCCTTGCATGTACCAAACTCAAGAAGACATCAATTCACTAGATTTTTCCCCACAAGTGTCACGCTATGTGTACCAGCTTAGGAGAAGGTGGTCCCGCTATACATAGCTTAAAGAATAATTCTCTTGATCTATGATGTGAATGACAAATCTAGGATTTAGAACCATAAAAAAGAGCTAAAGTTTGATCAAAAACTCCAAGCTACACTATTTATGAACTTGCCTCTATTCTAACAGTCCTTGAATCACAATTACTACTTTTCACACTTGTTTCAAGAATATTATGATGAGTTTTGAGATATAATACAGTAGGATTATTTTTCCTTGATGACCTATGTGCCCTCTCACCTTATATTGAGTCAAAAAGATGAAAAATATTTTTTTGCAAAAGAGGCTTGGCCGCCCAAAAAATCCCAAAAATATTCAAAATAGCTTCTCGCCTAGGCCTACAAATTAGAATGCAGAGAATAAAAGCATGTGTGCAAATAAATGAGCATTATTTTCTCTTTTAAGAGAGTTGAGGATAGTGCCCAATCGGTGTATGACAACGCTCATGCACACGTGTACGTCATGATTGGTAGTGTCATCCCAAAAGCTCATTAGAGAGTTACTAGGAACCCCTAGGAGACCTATGAGATCATCCCAGTAGCATGGTTGATTTGAGGCAACATGAGGAGTTCGTCTCATTGCTCTAGGCCAACATTCTTGGACTCTAGGGATTATTGCCTGTTACATGGGCCAACTTAGAACATATCAAAATCCTCAGAAGTCATTAAATTCTTCTTGCTTTTGCTGCTTCTTAGGATCTAAATAAGTGGGAGGCACATTGTTCCTCCTTCGTATATATGAATACATGACAATAGCTCATTCCTCATTACCCACACATGATCACCTATGTGACAATGCTTCAATACTATATCATTATGATTCAATCCCTCATGAGTACTAACAAGTTGTAGTGAATTCGCTCAATCTTGCATGGATGCACTTTGATCATACTTTAGCATGATTTTGCTCGATTGACGGGGGTTTGCTCTGAAATTATAGTGTTCTAGAGAGTTGATGTTTTAAACTATTTTTCTTAACTTTTGAATTTATCTCCAAGCTTAATTTGGATGCTATCTTTTTATTCTTTAAGCACAGTCTTGCTTGAGGACAAGCAATGGTTTAAGCTTGGGGTGGTTGATAACACCCAAATTTAGGCATTTATGCTAGGTATTTATTTATGTTTTTGTGTCATTATATCTTTAATATGCTAAAAATAACCCTAGATTCTTATATATTAGTTATTTATATAATTTAATGATAGAGTTGCTCAACTAGATAATTTTGGGACTTGCAAGTACCAAACTCAAAAAGACATCAATTCCCCAGATTCCGCCCCACAAGCGTCACATTATGTTCACCACCTTAGGAGACAGTGCACCAGTAATACCCTCCTGGAGGTGAATTTGTCCCTAAGGAGCAAGGGTTTCAACCACTACATCATCTCGACTGATACACTCAGCATGACAGTATTGAGCTCGACCCGACCAGGTCAAGGTTGAGGTGTAGCGACCTCTACACTAGTCGCGTCCACTACAAAAATATTTAGATGTATTAAGATTAGACTCCTATAACACAAAACCCTAAATATGAACTTTGTATTATTCTAATTTGGGCTACAAAAATACATATTTAGATAGGTTATAAAGCCACAGTTTCAAAATATATTTATTTACTAATTTTTGACTTATGAATTATTATATATGAATTTCATAAATTAAGGATAATTTTTAAAATACCCAAAAATCATTTATTTAAATTTTTAGAACTAGGTGATAAATATTATACCAAATGATAGGTATTATTTTTATGATTATGAAACATATCTTGGTTTATTTTTCTAATAAGTAATGTTAGTTCTAAATTTTACAAGATAAATCAATTTAATGAAATTGAAATAAAAACACGAGAAAAAGACTAATAAGCCCCCAAATCACACATCATGAGCTTGATGCATGACATTCTAGGTTGGACATTTGATACAGATTCAAAGGTTGTGAAATCAAATATATTAAGAGTTTGAAAAGACACAAAAACCCATGTAAATGTGACCATATAATTTGGATTCAAGGGAAGAACAATAATATTTTAACAAACTAAAATCTATGTATATTCTTAATCTAGTCATTTTCCTAAGTTCATCCTTTCCTTTGTATCCCTTTTGGCCTTGATATTGATTGTTGGGAATTATTGGTGGTTTGGAATTTATTTGATCAATATTGATGCCAATATGTGGGTTTGTGCACAAATACCTCAATGAATGTTACAATCAGGGTCTAAAATGAAAATTAGCCACTTTTTTGGCATATTGATAAAATAAATTCATTCTAAAATTTTCTATCACCTTTGGAACAAGGATGAGATAAAAATATAAATAATGACTCTTTAAGCAAGATAATGTGATATTGAATTATTAATATAGGAAATTGTGGTAATAATGGATAATGGGCCAAACTCATAAAAGGAAGACTAATTGGTTATAGATAACTTGAGATTTGTTTTCTTTGTGTTTGTTTGGCTTGGAGGCCAAGTTTCACAAATTTGGGATTAAACTACATCAATTTAATTTAGAAAAAGGTGATTTTCCTCCAAAATTTGAAATAAAACATTTAGTGGCTCCAAAAGACAAAATTCATCTTAGATTCGAAATATGCTTTTTAAAATAAGGCTATATGTGAATTTTTAATTAATTTGGTCAATCTTTAATGTTCTAATGAGTTTAGGAGAGAGAAATTGAAAATAAAGCCCAAAATATTAAGCAATGTGTTAAATAATGCCAAGGGGTAAAATAGAGGGCAAATTTGTGTCCAATAATGCTTAACTTTACTAGAAGTCTCTAATTCCTTAAGAAAAAGAAAATCGGAATTATTTTAAAAGAATTAAATAAAACATTTAGAGTCTCCATAAGTGGAAAATAATGTCATATTCTGATTCTGCATGTCCAAATCAGGTTATGTGTCATATTTCATTAAATTTAGAGTTCGCTTGAACCCTCAAACAATGAGAGAGAGAAATATAAATAATTCAATATATCAGTTAATTGGATTCCGATTTGGATACTGTTTTGATTTAAATATCTAATCACATGGCTGAATTTTATTTTCTTCCTTTTCCACACGATCGTGATTGTTGGATTTATGATCCAACGGCTCGCAAGTCGTCAGTGACTAAATCAGGAAACATGCTGCGATGTCAAATATTTGTTTATGAGATCTCTCTTTCATTTCTCAATGTCTTTGTGAGAATTCATTACCCACACATTCCATATGGGATTCTACATACAACGACCTCTTACTCGTGTCATTTCATTAAGATATTGGGAAATTCACAATTCTTGGGCACCAAGGTATGTCATCTGCCTTGGTTAACCCATAGAACTACACCACACCTATAAATAACACTACTCGGAGCTTTCCCTTTACCAAGCGCTCCACTCCACCCAATTTCTTTGCACATTGCATGTGTTGCCGCTGGTGTTCAAATCTTGGACCTGTGTTTATGGTGGCTAGGGATCACTCCTCAAGTCACCTTGGTTCAATTTCACGCAACAACAAGTTCAGTTGATCTTCATCTTTCTTTCTATCATCTCATTTTCTTGAATTATCACCTTCTGTGGATTTTCCCAAAACTCGACCAAGATAATTCAAGTAGACATGACATGAGCCTGAGAGGGAAGAATATCCTCAGTGAATTAACTTCTCTATCCATCCTCATTTCTTCTTTCCTTATTTTCTCACGCATGGGCAATATCGCCTTTTTGCCCTATTTCATTTCTCGCTCTGACGAATCCATGCGGGCGCTGACTGGTGACCTGGCCACCTATGGTTGGGACAAGTTACATAGGCTCAAACTTTCTCTCTCTATCTCTTGTTCATTTCTTTGCTTACATGGATTTTCTATTTTTTGATTCGTTGCTTTTATAAAAAGTGAATCTTTTAATCTACTTGTCCAAAAATTATGTAAAAATATGTCTTGGAATTGGAGAAATGTGATCTTTTTAATAAAATAGTTTGAGAGTCTGATTTCCATTTTTTATGGTTGATTTTTGAGAATCCAATAAATCATATAAAAAGCTCTAAAAATTGTATATTTATCATATGAACTCCAAATTTGATACATAATATGTTTTCTTGATCAAAAAACATAAGGAGTCCTTTGGTCTATGTTTTGTAACCAAAATCTGAGGTTTTCCACAAAGGTCTAAAATTAGGGTTTTCCTTATACATATGTGAAATAAAAACTCTAATCTATGTGAATAATTTGAATTAGGAAAAGAAGATCTTGGAATCAACTAAGTTGGTGAAAAATAATTAACTAAGACTCTAAGTTGAGGTATGTGCAATCTAATCCCTTTTTAGTTGGGCATATTTGATATCCAACCCTAATTTCCCAATGAGGCATGTACTAAACCTTTCTTTCTATTATGCTTCTCTTGGCACAATCTACATTATTTTCTTGGGTTTTGAATCCCACTTGCAATATCTCTATTATTACAGCTTTCCATAATATTTCTTTTTGCATGATGATATGTTTCACTTGTTATCTAATGTCGTTGTATTTATGCACAACCACCCATAGTTTGGGCATGTGTTATTTCAACTTGAGTAATGTGTTTTCTCTCCCCCTCTTATATATATTTTGTAGGTGACTGGAAATGTGTTTACTCTCGCCTCACCTATAGGTTGGGGTCTGGTAGGTACCTCAACCCTACTTAGTTAATGTAGTCATACTATTAATCATGCATGTTGCTTTATTATTATTTGACACAGCAAGATTCTTTTGATATGTGCCTCATACTCTTGAATATCCTTATTTCTTGACTACTATGTACCCTGTTATTATGTTTATTGTTATATTCTTTGTTCTTGTTCCTTTATTTTGACATATACCTTGTTTCTTTCTCTTGTTAGGTGATCCTAAACACCCAGGCCTAGGACAAGGTGAGGAACAAGAGTAAGGAGGACAAACCCATGAGTAGTTTCAAAGGAAGAGTTGCTGAGATGTCTAGGTTTCTAGGGCTAGATCCTTAGTTTTCATTTCTAGTTTGATTCCATAAACTCATGTAGTAAAACATGGATCAAAAGCCAAGTAGTAAATAATTTTTTCTGCTCTACTATTGACATTATTGTATCTGGTTCATGCTTATTTAATTTGATTATTATGCATGCATCCCTCATGATTTGAGTTTTTAAAAATAGATGGATGTTTATTTTTTGTTAAATTTTAGTATGGGGTGATCTTAGCTCTTACAACATGGTATCAAAGCCTGTTAGGTAGCTATTAGGGCATAAGTTGAAAGCAAGGGTGTCTAGAAAGGATCAGGGTTTGAGGGCTGGCAAGATTTTCCTCTGTGCCACTATCTTTGTTTATGAGGACTCTCAGATCTGTATGATAGCTGCCTGGCCTGAGCTAATACTAACTATCTGAAATGGCATGTCTATGGGCAATAGTATCGTTAGATATCTTAGTTGAATAATCCTGGAAATTGTATGTTATGACTTTGTCTTTTAGGAGGGTGATTTGTTTTGGGACATGAACAACACATACAAGGGAGCCTCCTCTAACAACACTAACAATCGGGACACCCCCATGACTCCCCAAAACAATACGACGAGCTCTACTCCTCATGTAGGCACACCGATTTTGACCCCTAGAAAGAGTTGACCATGTTGTGCTAGTTACCTCTCGACTACCCTTGTGGGACAACTCTCCAATGTTGTGGTTGTTGCATGCAAGCCTAAGGAGCTCATCTTGATGGATGTCATCAAGATGCAACCACCATACTTCAAGGGCGAGAGTGAGCCAAACATGGTGGATAAGGTTGATGACTGGGTAATGTACTTAGAGCATACCTTCAACGACATGGTATGTCCTCCTCATCAGTAGGTCCCCTTTGCAACTTATGTGCTATATAGTCCAGCACAGGTCTGGTGGAAAGGTATGGCTCGTACCCATGACACATCGAGCATGACCTAGGAACAATATCTCTAGTTGATCCATGAGATGTATATATAGCCTACTTATCTGAGAAGGCAGGAACCTAAGTTCTATAGCCTGCGATAGGGTAGCATGAGCATTTCAAAATATGTTCAACATTTCCTCCTCTTAGAACACTATGCTACTGATCTTGGAACACTCAACTACAACATCAAACACAATGTTATTTCCCACCTACCTCTTACTTTTCAACAAATGGTGGACAAGGTGCTTGTCATGGAGACCTATCTCAGATTTTAGTCTTCTCGACATAACAACAAGAAGAGAAAGAACTCAAATGGAAACCAAGGATATGACAAGTGCAACCATTGTTCCTATTTTCACCCACTTGGAAGGTGCCCAGCTAGCAATGCCCCGCCCTGTAGGAATTATCGACCTACACCTATCTTCCATGAGTGCAACCAAGCCAGACATATTTGACCAAATTGTCTAAAGATTCAACGTGGACAAGCCCCAACTCAGCATCCAACTCAATAGTAAACTCAATGTCAGAACCCTCCCATAAGGAACAACAACAACAACTAGAACTAGCAAGGGCATCGAACACCTGTGGAACGGAGGAATGGAAGTGTGTTTTCTCTGAATGCTAAAGAAGATGGAGAGGACAATGAAGCTATTGAAGGTTCTTTACATCTCAATATGCATCCTATTAAGGAACTTTTTGATTTTGAATCATCAAATACCTTCATATCTACTCATCTTGTTTCAATGTTAGAAATCGAATCAAAATACATGGACCATGTATTTGATGTTAAAACCCCTAGTGGTAGAATCTTATCTTCTTATCTCAAACTACCAACCTTAGAACTTTCTGTCTCTTGATAGATGTTTCCTTCGTACTTCATCCTACTTGATATGTCTGCTTCTGATTTTATCTTGGGGATGGATTCATTGAAAAGATATAAGGTAGCTTTGTTCGGTGAGGAATTAAAGGTTAGATTGCTACATCCTGATGGAGAAAGGATGCATATCAAGGGAAGGAAGTGAGATGATTGACAATTCATCATCTCCACTATGAAATCCAAAAAGCTTGTCTCAAAAGGGTGTACAACATATTTAGATTCTGTCATTCTCAATGCCACACCCCTTTCTCTAGATCATTGTGACATCCTTAATTTTTCTAAAACTTAATCTAATGTGTTGCGTCCAAATTGAAACCACACCTCCATTTTCCCTTCTATCTTTGCTTCCTTCTTTCCCTTTTACTCTTGATGGATAGAGAGGAGGGAACTACTACCAATTCTTTGTTATTTGTAAGGAAAAAATTTCTAGGGTAGTGGTATCATTTACATGGTCACAACTCCTATCCAAAAATTGCTCTCCATGACCAGTGATCGTGGGGGCTGGCTCTCACAGGAGCTGAATTGTCAACCCAACTTCCCATTGGATAGAGATTGTGATGATATATGTACGATAAGATCCAAACATCACATGGCCAACAAGAATTCATGTTACTTATCCAATTTCTCAAAGGGTATAGAGGCACTCATGATACCTCAACTTGTCAATTAGAAGCATGCATATAATTAAAACATTGGTCTCCATTGATCATATCCTTGAAAATACTCATTATTCATTTTTCAAACTATAGTATATTCTTCTAGGAACATCCAAACATAACCAAGTTTTAGTTATATCTTCCTCATCTTTCAAACTACATTCTACACAAGGTCGGTGCCAAAGCACAATTGATTGACTTGTCAATTAATTACCTCAAGAAGATATAAACTTATGGATCATTATATCACTAATCAACACTCCAACTTTACCAAACACTTTAAACTCTCACTATGATAAACCAAACACATTAATACTTATGTCCTTGAAATTTAAAGATGTGAAAATTTGAATCCATCACATCCTACACACCTTAAGAGAAATTTTATCCTCAAAATTAAGCAAAAATCTAGTCTATCACGACATATACAACATAGAAGAAATTTTGTCCTCAAAATGAATCCATATATTTACTAGAAAAAGATATTCATACATATGTGGGGCACCACTCTAAGTGCAATATCAATCCATACAAGGTTGAAATAAGGATTTAGAAGCTTAGTTTACATCATGATATATTTTATATGTTAGGATTTACATCCCCATCCTTACACATTCATTAAGGTTCCTACATCATATTACTATGTTCTTAAGGAATTAACTAAAGTTAACCCATTATATTACGGTGTCATCAACATTATATTGAGCTAATTGTTAGAACATGTTCCACATTAACATATGCCTTTTAGAAGGGAGTTAACTATAATTACCCAACTTTATCCATCTAGATCATATCAAGGTGTCATAATTAAGCATTGAAGTGGTTTTCCACTCCAAAGAAATCAGTGGGGAAAAAATTAAAGGAAGTGGAACGAAGATGAAGAGGAGTGGGACAATGAGGAACACCACTGAAGCCAAGAGGCGAAGCCCGACTGACAATTCATTTGTTAAGAGATGAAATTAAGGATATTCAGAGTCTGGTGGCTATCTCTACAGTAGTAACAAGTTTATGCACACTAATGCAGGCTTGATCAACCTAAGGGATGGTCATAGAATTGATTAAGAGGATCAATATGAAGTTAATGGAGTTTACTAGTCTATACAGTGGCATGAATGTTACATTAAGGCTTTTCAATTGTTGCTCATTCAAGCTACGGAAGACTCAATTGGTATGTCGAGCCTTCCAAGCTCCAAGGATCTTGATAAATTGTCACACTAAAAATCACCTTTTCTCTCATATTTTTTAGAGTTCGATGGACCTATGGTCTATATTTAGTTTAGGAGATAACAATTATAATGGTATTTATAATACCATGTTTTATAATTTATGTTTCAACTTGTTATTTGTAAGCTCTCTTAAGATGGAATAGAAGGTAATTTTTTTCTTCTTAAAAAAAGATGTCATAATCGTTATGTTGTGATAACTCTCAAGATATATTTTTCATTCTTTATTAAGCACTAAGATTAACACCTCATGTAATATGTTTCATTCATATGATCTTATTTCATTGCTTGTAATAAATTGCATCATTTACTAGTGATTTCAACACAAGTTTAAACAACAATTTCACATTAGCATCATTATTCTTGTATATGGTTAACCATTTATGCATTGATATCTATCAAACTGTCTCTAGGTTTCTATCATATCTTTTCTATGTATCATGTCTCGATATTAAATCCATCCTTACATATATTATATTATGGTTGTGCTAAACAAAGTTATACAAGTGGCTCACCCAACATATATCATAACTTCATCCAGTCCAAAAGAGGTTCCCCTAACCCTTGTCATGAGGGTAATTTCATGCTCAGTCTCTCTGAGCTCACCCAACTCTGAGTATCTTTTAAGCAAAAACCTTTTCCTTCCTCTTTGGTCTAAGGTTATCAGGCCTACCTCATTGGCACTTGAGGATAGCTTCATCAACTCTAGCCACGTAAGCACAAAACAAACATGATTTGACATTTTCTTTATAGGTATCTACCCATGAGTTACTCTTACCAAAAACTCTCTTATAAATGCAACCACTAGATTCCTACAAGGTACCATCAACCCGAGATTGAAGCTTTATAGAAACTAGCACATTTACCTCCTCCACGGTCTTGGGACTCTCTCTCCCTCACCTAGATGGTAGGTTCCCATATTCATGTTCATGTACATATATATGTATATATATATATGTATGTATACATATATATACATATATATATGTATATATATGTATATATACATACATATATATGTATATATATAAATGTATATGTATATATATATATATATATATATATATATATATATATATATATATATATATATATATATATATATTGGGTGAACCTATCTCATCATATTACTTTTTTTGGGTTTTTTTTTAAATGTACAAGTAAGACACTCATTTGGAACATCCTCCAAAAGGCACTCATTTCTTATATATATATATATATATATATATATATATATATATATATATATATATATATATATATATATATATATATATATATATATATATATATATATATATATATCCAACCTCGCTCTGACTCTAGGGTTTGGTCCACTCAGGACATCTAAGGTACGACAAGTCTATAGGAATCACACAGAGAGAAACTCAACTCATGCATTTAGTAGTAGTCTACTTTAGGACATATAACACATATTTCTCATAATTCTCATATCTTAGAGTTTAGGTTCTCTGACATTCTCCCTGTGGGTCTCACTCCCTCTAGAGTTAACCCTAAAACTAGTCCTAACACTAGAGGTCCTCCTTTATAAAAGAGCTTGAGGCTCATGATGACTCACAACCTCGTCTACACTTAACATATCTTATCACATAAAAGCCTAGTTACTTGCATCATCAAAACTCGTCCCAAATCCTCAAATCTGAATTTAGGTCCTCAAAGGCAACATATATCATCATGAGCTATCTTATATCATCTCTACTCAACTTAGATCATCATCTAAACTTATTTCATCTATTTCATCTATCACATATTCCAACAAGGATCTAGATATCTAATCTCAAACTACTCTCTCTTATAGACTAATGTCATTCACTTTCACTTAGGTTGCATGACCACCTCCTACTCGTACATGTGTGCAGACACATTTTTTATAATACTTACATATATGATAAAATATGATACAATTTTTCTCTGATAAAACATGCGTCAGAGAAAACTGTCAAGGTTCGATTTGATTGGAATAAAAAACTAAATCCAAAAAATGAGTGTCCCACACATAGTAGAGAGTACAGTGCCATGAAAACTAGTGAAAAGGGTCAAAACATGATGTAGACTGGTATAGCTACTCTAGACAATGACTGCCATATGTCTAGGGTTTCTCTACCTTGATGCACATCATTTCCAAATAATGCAACATCCCATATCGCTGCATTATAAGGAAAGAACAACAAATTCTACATATACGTGTACTACCATTAAAAAATAGGATATTAAGACAACATGTCCACTTGTACATCAGATCGTCACACAAATCTCAACTATCCTGGTTCTTCAAGATCACATGTCCACAACCTAAACAAAAGATTACATGTGGTACACGTCAGCACAATATTCAATAATATTGTTCTGAGTAAGCCTACATGTCTTTTATATACCTCTCATCATATCTTCGTAATAATATAAAAATAATACTTGGAAGCATAAAGAAATATACGAAAAAGCATATACTTGCACAAAGATGTTCATTAACAAAAGAGAACACATATCTTTTAGCCATATTTTCCATTATATCATCCATGCATTTACCACCTGAGGGAGTAATGCATCATCTCATCTACCAAAGAGTTTGAGATGTAAGGCCTTATGATCTACTACTAAAGAGTTAGATGTGATCTGCTACTAGTACAATGTGATCTGCTACCAAAGAGAATGATCACTTTCCAGCACTATTCTGCCAAAGAGAATCAGTGCTTTCATATAATGGAATAAATATATTATCTTTCATGTGTTCATTGACATAAGTATGGAAAATAAAGAAACATATCATGCAAGACAATCATTTCATCTAGTATAATATGCCAAGTATTTTACTACACATATAACACTAGCATATTGTATAATAAGCCAAGTAAGAGGTAATGGCATACCTTGATCAAGACAAACCTAATAATCACATTCCTAATGTCAACTATATCCTCATGTCAACTATATCTTGGTCAAGCCCTTGATTAAGATAATACCACATACTATCATCAAATTCTCATCATCTTAACCCTAGTTATGTACATTTTAGGGTTTGCTTAATCATTTGGATATGTACACCATTACTTGCCTCCTTCCGTAGAATTATCTTATTAATGTCATTCTCTAGATTAGTATCAATAATCTAATTATTTGATTACATATGATTATATGCACATATTAACTCTAGATCATATTCAGCATATTAGGGTTTACAACACATGTATATAGGTCATCTTCATATAACATGAATTCTATGCATCTAACTGATATCAAATTTTCATATTAACTTCCAGTTACATATATGAGAGCGTTCCATAAATTTTGTCAATTATTGAGCATGTATGTATTTATTTTATTTTATGTAGGGTTAAATCCCTAATTATCCACATTAAGAAAATTACATGATTTGGTGCATCAACATCATAATATTTGACCTCGTATAGATTCTATATCATGTTCTAGAGTTATTGGCAAATTATCATAATTTTAGGTCACTATTTGATATTTATTATCTATTAATTAATCATTTCACAACTTACATGATATCATTGAGATTAGTGCATGAAAAGATAGATATTATAGTTCCAAGTTGTTCTAATCATTTTTATAATAATTTTGGTATCTTACTTGTATTTTTCTGACAACCAGGCTAATTACTGTGAATTATCCAAAATCTAGGTATTTCTGGGGTTTTCTTACCTTTTAGCCAATCTGGAGCCGCCATGTGTCCCCAGGGCTAGCGTAGTACCTCACTCCTTCTTTTTGTTTGATTGGTCTAGGTTTAGGTCTGGACCCGGTTCATCCTTGGTTTCTCTGTGAACCAAGATGAGTCGCCTGGTCTGAGGCCTGAACCGGGTCGGCCTCCTCTCTTTCACTCACATTGGGGGTTCCCATGCCTACGTGAAGCTAGGATAGAGTGCCACCATGGCACTCCTCTCTAGTGAGCAATCTTGGAGACTCTGAGGTTCCTCTTCATCCCTAAAATTCCTCCTAATTTTCAAAGATGCTTCCCAAAGCTCCACGACTACCCTCAACCTAGGTTGCATCTGTGGAGCTTGATCTCCACAAACTTGTTGACCATTCCCGCCACTGTGTTGGTGGCAGAAGGGGGAAATTATACTTGTCCAATGAATCTCTACCAAATCTTCTCACAAGTGTCGTAAGGTCCACAAGAAGGCGTCCTGATCTTTGATTTGATGTGGGAAAGTCCCTCAAGTCTGTACCGACCTCCTTCTTCTTCTCCAACAAGGTCAAGCTCATCAACCACAGAAATGTTAACAACGACCCACAAAGCATGTCTCCTTCAACTCCCTTGATCTTAGATTTCTTTTCTTCTCATCCTCTTCTCCTACTATATCACCTTCCTCTACTTCCTCCTCAAAGCTCGAGCTGCTAGCCAAAATGGAGAAGCAAAGAAGAGCGAGTGATCATTCTCTCCCGTCTGCTCTTGCAGTAAGGTATGAGAGGGGTCAGGATGTAGGGCTGGTCAAGGCAAAGAGAAATGCCCACTTCCTATCCTTCACTAAGCCATGACCATAATGTGGGGGTGATGGGGAGGTTGTGGCACCTATCTGTGCACTACCTTGCTCTAATCACAAGGTAGGATAAAACACAAGCACCGTCGATCTAGCATCCTAGGGTGTTAAAACACCTGCCACTCAAAGTAATATGTGGCTCCTCTTAGGACAACCTGCAACCACAAGATTAGGAATCTAAGGTGCACAAGAGGTCACACATCCCACCAGTAAAAAGGGGTGCTTGACACATCCAGCAAAATTGAACCTTAGGCTAATTAATCAAAACTTTAGTAAACCCATACACCAATATTCACATTATTTCATGGTATTCCAACCTAAATAAGTCCCTCTAGGATACTCCAATTGCCAACAAATTTTAACCATATCTTTCCTACCTCTCAAGTTATATTCTACTTAAATTTGGAGATAAAAATAAGCTATTAGATCATCCAACTTAATACTCCAAAAAGACATGAACTTAGGGATCTTAATCATAATATCAACCTCAATCAACCATCAAACTTTACCAAAACACTTGGAATTCTCAAATTACTCAACATGCATGTATTCACTAATGTCATTAAACATTTAAGGATTCCAAAAGTCCAATCCATCATAGTAGACCTAGTTCTCAGACATGTAGGTGCTAACCTAGAGGATAGGTCAGATCAAGTCTCTAAAAGACATCTAGTCTAACCCTAAAGATTTTAAGTTCAAGGTTTTTTTTAGTTTAAGTTGCATAATGATCAAATGTTAGGCTTTTCTATTGTTCATGCTCTGATACCACCTATGACATCCCCAATTTTTCTAAAACTTAATCTAATGTGTGACATACAAATTGAAACCTCACATCCATTTTCCCTTTTATCTTTGCTTCCTACTTTATCTTCTGCTCGTGATGGAAAGAGAGGAGGGAACTGCTACCAGCTCATTGTTATTTCTAAGGCAAAACTACCAGGGTAGTGGGTATCATTTACATGGACACAACCCCTATTCAGAAACTGCTCTCCATGACCAATTATCGTGGGAGCTGGCTCTCACATGAGCTGAACTATCAACCCCACTTCCCATTGTATACAGATTGATGATGATATATGTATGATTAGATCCAGACATCATAGGGCCAATAAGAATTCACATTACTGATCTGATTGCTCAAAGGGTACAAAGGTACTCATGACACCTCAACTTGTAGATTAGAGGCATCCATATAATTACAACCTTGGTCTCCATTGATCATATCCTTGGAAATACACATTATTCCCTTTTCAAACTATAGTATATTCTTCTAGGAACATCCCAACATAACCAAGTTTTAATTATATCTTCCTCATCTTTCAAACCACATTCTACTAGAGGTTGGTGCCAAAGCACAACTGATTGATTTGTCAATTAATTAACTCAAGAAGACATAAACTTATGGATCATTATATCACCAATCAACACTTCAAGTTTATCAAACACATTAATACGTATGTCCTTGACATTTAAATATTTTAAAAGTTGACTCCATCACATCCTACATAACTTAAAAGAAATCTTATCCTCAAAATTAAGCAAAAATCCAATCTCTCACAGTATGACGATGCAAAGGAATGATGACACCACCAAAGTATGATGGAACTAGCGAGGAGGAGTGGAGAATCTACCACAATTTGTTTTTGTGAGGGTCTGCCACAGAACAGTTGGACTCAAGGCCAAAGGCAATGAGGAAGATTTGAATCCTTTGGTCATATTCTCTATCAGTGATATGGAGAAGAACAATGCCTATTTCTAATGGGAGCAACCTCCCATGGTGGCGGTGCCTGAGCCTTGGACACGAAGGAGGAACCTCCAGTTACAATCAATGGCGGAGAGCCAACCTAAATGGAGATTTAGGGCTATATGCTACTACTGTGAAGCCATTAGAGATGGCTTGGAGGATATTTTTAGAGGAGACACTTGCAGCACTGACGTTGGAGAAAACGTAAGCGACCTGTTCATGCATGTGGATAGAAAGGGCTCACGTTGGGCTTTGAGCGTCAAAGGGGGAGAATGAAGACCCCCTCAAGACCAAGAAACCTAGCCAACTCAACCTTGAACTGGCAGGCTCCACCAGCAAGTAGGAGCAAGGAGTCGTGTCCCCATGTGGACACATGGCAAATACTGATTGGCTCACAAGGGTAAATTTCCCAGTAATTCTAGATAATATCTAGATCTTGCATAATTCATAGTAATTAGCTCAATGATAAAAAAATACAAATAATATATTGAAATACTTAGAAAAACGTGCAGAACAACATGAAAGCATCACCAATGTCAATAATATCATGTAGGGTGTTATATACTTATTTCATGAGTAATCAATATCAAATAGTGACCTAAAATTATGGAAATATTCTAGTAACTCCTAAATGTGAATGATAATCCATATGAGGTTAGTAATTATAATGTTGATGTACGAAACCATGTAATTTTCTCCATATGGCTAATTAGGGCTAATAACCCTAATTAATATGCAATAATTACAAGTATGCTCAATAAATTTTGGAAACTCCAGAATATATTCATAACAATATATGGAACACAATGTGAAACTAACATATCAATATCATGTACATAATAAATGATTATATGATAATGACCCTTAATACATGTGTTGTAATGCTAATATGATTAATAAATGTGACATAGTGTTAATATGTTCACCTAATGATGGAAAACATGATTATCAGTTAATGAGGCAATAATATGGAATATGATTGTAAAATAAGATCAGAGAGATAACCAAATGAAGATGAGACAAATAATGATGTACATATCCTAATGGCTAAGCTAAACCCTGATGAACATAACTAGGGTTAAGATGATGAGAACCTAACAGTTATAATGTGATTTGTCTTTATTAGGGGTTGACTAAGATATAGTTGAATCCTTGAGATTACATGATGATTTGGATATCTTGATCAAGGTATGTCCTTACCTCTTACTTGTCTTATTATACAGTATGCTTGTTTTATGTGTAGTAGAATACTTGGAAAATGACATTGGATGAAATGATTGTTCTTGTATTCTATCTTGGTTGATTTTCCATACTTATGACTATGAACACATCAAACATAATATATTTGTTCCATTATATGAAAGCACTAAACTCTTTGGTAGTATAATGCTTGGAAGTGAATTAACTCTTTGGTAGTCAGTCACATTGTACATATGATCTAACTATTTGGGAGTCAATCATAAAGACCTTAATATTGATCTCTTTGAGAGTCAAGAAAATCCATCAAAACCTTTGGAAGTCAATGCATGGATATATAAAGGAAAATATGCCTAAAATATGTGTTTTCTTTTGTTAATAAAAATCTTTGTTCAAGTATATGTCTTTTCTTATATTTGTTTAATGATGACAAGTATTAGTTTTAACTTATTACCAAGCTTAGTAATGACAGCTATATAAAAAGACATGTAGACATACTCAGTACAATATTCTTGAATATTGTTTTGACGTGTACCACGTGTAATCTTTTGTTTAGGTTGTGCTTATGCTTTGAAGAGCCTGGATAGTTGTGAGTTGTGTGGTGAGATGATGTACAGATGGACTTGTTGTCTTAAGATCCTATGGTTTAGTGGCAGTACATGTATATGTAGAAGTTTGCTTTACAATATGTAATATCAAATTTTGTAGAAATTCATTATGTAATTATATGTTGAATGGTGAACATGTGTTGTATGGTTTTATTATTGTTCATGTGCATGTGCTACTGTTGTTTCCTTCTGAGTTCATCTAATTTTCTTCTTCTTAGCCTCATGTGGGGTGTTTAAATTGGGATTCTTACTGAGGTGAGGTTTCAATTTGGACATCACACATTAGATTAAGTTTTAGAAAATCTAGGGATGTCACAAACATATAGATGTGGTGAAGGACATTCATGATGTTTTCCCTAAGGAGTTGCTCGAGTTGCTTCAACTCGAGATGTGGAGTTTTCCATCGATCTTGCACCTGGAACTTTTCTAATCTCAAAGCCACCTTATCTCTTATCCCCTACTAATGATGTGGATTAATAATCACACTAAAAGTCAGTACTTTTATGAATAGGAAAGCTTTCCAATCGACCGACTATACAGTCTAGTCATCTGATTGGAGTGCTAGTCGAATGAGTGGAAGGTCTCGTTGACTGCTTGGAGATTCACAACAATAATTAAATTGTGAAAATCCTTCTCTTTGACTCATAGATGGAACTGGAAACCCTGACCCTAGCCTTCCTATATAAAGGGGGGTCTTAAGAAGCAGCTTTAGGAGCTTCTTGACATGGGTTTTATTCATGCTAGTGTCACACCTTTGGGAGACCCTGTCTTTTTTGTGAAGAAGAAGGATGGTTCATTGCAGGTGTGCTTGGATTATCATATGTTAATCAAGTCACAACAAATAACCATGATCCTTTCCCACACATCCATGACGTGTTTGATCAGCTGAAGTCAACCATTGTATTCTTGAAGATGGACCTATGAAGTGGGTACTATCAGATGCGGGTGAAAGATGAAGACTTTTTAAAGATCTCAAACCTTGATATGGTAGTTCTGAGTTCCTGATCATGCCTTTTGGTCTGACTAATGCCCTTGATTCTTTCATGGACTTGATGAATCAAGTGTTTCATCCTTAACTTGATTAGTTTGTGGTGGTGTTCATCGATGATATTTTGGTATACTCTGAGTCTGAAGAACAACATAATGAACATCAATGAAGTATGTCGAACACACTGAGAGAAAATCAACTTTATGCTAAATTCTTGAAGTGTGAGTTCTAGATAAAGAAAGTGATGTTTCTTGGTCATGCAATTTCTATTGGAGATATTGTTATTGATCCTAAAAAGGTAGAAATTGTGACCAAGTGAAAAGCTTTGAAGAATCCATCTGAGATATGTAGTTTCCTTGATTTAGTAGGTTACTATTAGATTCTTATCAAGATATTCTCTGAGTTAGCTCTCCCTTTGAAAAAGTTGACATGAGAAGATGTCAAGTTTGTGTGGATATCTGAAAGAGAGGATAGTATTTAGTAGATGAAGGAATGTTTGACATCTGCTCATGTTCTTGCATTACCTGTTGAAGGAAAACTCTATAATTTCACTGATGCTTCTAAGCAAGGATTAGGGTGTGTCTTGATGCAAGAAGATAGAGTGATCGCCTGTGCTTCACGCCAATTGAAACCTAATGAAGAGAACTATCCTAAACATTATTTATAGCTTGTCGCCATCATGCATGCTTTAAATATCTAGCAACACTATATGTATGGAGTTAAATTTGAAGTCTTCTCTGATTACAAAATTTTGAGGTATCTTCTAACACATAAGGATCTGAATCTAAGACAATGAATATGGATGGAATACTTTAAGGACTATGACTTTACTATCACTTATCATTCTTGTAAAGTGAACATAGTGGTTAATGCTTTGAGTTAGAAGAAATATGTAGTCTTTGCTTCTACGAGCTATTCTGTGTGAAAGAATATGGAGTATGGTTCTTGTTGGTTACCATAGCGTGTTGATGTAATAGATGAATATGATGCTTAGAAGTTGTGTGTTCACATGGGTAGTTTGTCCATTACACCATCTCAGATCTCTGTTGCAACCCAATTAGAAAGTCCTAAGCTTGATGAGATGAAGGCCTTAGTAGAAAAACCACAATCTAATTTCTCTATTGGAGTGGATGGTGCAGTCTATTTCTAACAATGGTTGTGGATTCCTAAAGTTGATGATATGAAACAAAAAGTTCTAAGTGAATCTCATGGGTCTACGTACACAATACACCCTGGTACGAGCAAGATGTACAAGGACCTACAATGAAGTTTCTAGTGGAAGTATAGGAATAAGGATATCACTCTATTTGTTGTGAAGTGTTTGACATGTCATAAGTTAAGATAGAGCATCAACGACCTGGTGGTTTTCTCCACCCGCTTGAGATTCTAAAATGGAAATGGGAGAAAATAAGTGTAGACTTTGTTACTGGTTTCCCTAAGTCAAAGAAAGTTTATGATGTCATGTGGGTAGTGATTGATCAACTTAATAAGTCTGCCCTCTTTTTGCCTTTCAAATCTACTTACAAGGTTGATGATAAGGCTTAGTTGTATGTGCATTGGATTGTTCGTCTTCATGGTTTACTTAAAGTTATAGTATCTGATATTGACCCAAAGTATACCTCTCATTTTTGGAGTCAGATTTTGGAAGAA
This sequence comes from Alisma plantago-aquatica, assembly GCA_963693085.1. NCBI lineage: Eukaryota > Viridiplantae > Streptophyta > Magnoliopsida > Alismatales > Alismataceae > Alisma > Alisma plantago-aquatica. The sequence continues at coordinate 754,672,026 of OY856413.1, forward strand.
ACAAGAACTGACTTAAGGTTCAGCACAACTTATCATCCACAAACTTATGGTCAGTCCAAAAGAATAGTGCAACTTCTATAAGATTTGCTTTGTGCTTGCATTACAGACTGGGGAGGTGCATGGTATAAGTATCTTCCATTAGCTGAGACTTCTTACAACAATAGATACCAATCTAGTATTTGTATGTCACCTTATTACCTGTATAGAAGACCTTGTGTTCTCCATTACATTGGGATGATGTGGGAGAATGTGCTTTGGTGAAGACTGATGATATACAAATGATGGTAGAAAAGGTTCAGTTGATTAAGAAGCATATGAAAGTTGCACAAGATCGATAGATGATGTATGTTGATAACAACAGGTATTATGTGAGTTTCTTAGTGGTGACTATGTGTTCCTAAAGATCAAGCCTATACACTATATTGCACAATTTAAAGTTAAAGGCAAGCTTAGTCCCCACTATGTTGGACACTTTGAGATCTTGGATTAGGTTGGAGACTGTAGATATTGTTTATCTCTTCCTCCAACCTATGTTAGGATCCATAATGTGTTTCACATTTTTGTGCTAACAAAGTATGTGAAGGACCGTTCCCATGTTCTCACAATATAACCTTAGGAGATCTATGAGACCCTGACCTATAAGGAGTTGCATGTGTAGATTTTTGACTTCTTAGTTAAGTAGTTGAAGAACAAGGAGATTGATTTAGTAAAACTCTTGCGGAAGTACCATGGTTTGGAAGAAACAACTTGGGAGATTAGAGATGAGATGTTACATACTCACCCTTCTCTTTTTGTTTGATATTTTGGGGATGGAATCCTTTTTAAGGGTGGAGTGTTGTAATGAATAAAATCTATGTATATTCTTAATCTATCCCTTTTCCTAAGTTTTTCCTTTCCTTTGTATCCTTTTTGGCCTCGATGTTGATTATTGGGAATTATTGGTGGTTTGGAATATATTTAATCAATATTTATGCCAATATGTGGGTTTATGCACAATTATCTCAGTGAATGTTACAATCAAGGTCTAAAATGGAACTTTACCACTTAAGTGGCATATCGATAAAATAAATTCATTCTAGAATTTTCTATAATCTTTTGGAACAAGGAAGAGATAAAAAGATAAATAATAACTCTTCAAGAAAGATAAGGTGATGTTGAATTTTTCATATAGGACATTGTGCTAATAATTTATAATAGGCCAAAATAATGAAAGGAAGACTAATTGGTTAAAGATAACTTGAGGTTCATTTTCTTTGTGTTTGTTTTGGCTTGGAGGCTAAGTTTCACAAATTTGGGATAATATTAACTATATCAATTTTATTTATAAAAGAAAAGGGTAATTTTCTTTCAAAATACATAATAAAACATTAATGAGTCCAAAAGAGAAAAGTAATCTTAGATTCAAAATCTACATGTTAAAGTAAGGCTATATGTGAATTTTTAGTTAATTTGGATAATCTTTAATGTTCTGATGAGTTTAGGAGAGACAACGTGAAAATAAATCCAAAAATATTAAATAATGTGTTAAATCATACTAAGGGATAAATTGTGGTTGGAAAATTCATGTCCAACATGCTTAAGTTTACTCGAGGATGAAGTTTCACATACTTGGGTGAATCTAGAAGTCTCGAATTCATTAAGAAAGAGAAAATAGGAACTTCTTTAAAAGAAATAAATTAAATATTTAGTGCCTCCAAATCTATAACGTAATGATATATTCAAATTCTCCATCTTCAAATCAGGTTATGTGTCAAATTGCATTAAATTTGGAGTTTGTTTTCACCCTCAAATGGAGAGAAAAATATAAACAATTCAATATATCACTTTGATATGATTCCAATTTGGATATAGTTTTGATTCAAATACCTATCATGTGGACTAATTTTTATTTTCACACAACCGTGTCCATACAATTTCTGATCCAACAGCTCACGAGTTGTCACCTAGCTCGCGACTAGATCAGGGAATTGGTTTCCATGTCGGGTATTTGTTTCTCAAATTTCTTTTTCATTTCTCAATCTCTTCGTGATATTTCTTTGCTCACACATTCCATATAAGATTATGCACCCAAAAACCTCTAACTCATGTCATTTCATCAAGAAATTGGGAAATGCCCAATTCTTGGGCAACAAGGAATCTTGACCACCTTGGTTAAAATCTAGAAGTAAACCATACCTATAAATAACCTTACCCGAAGCATCATATCCCTTTATTAAGATTTCCTCTCCTCCTGATTTCTTTGCACATTGCATGTGTTTCCACCGGTGATTGAATCTTGGACATGGGTTTGTGGAGGCTAGGGCTCACTCCTCACGTCACCTTGGTTTAATTCCATGCAACAAAAAAGTTCAGTTGATCTTCGTCTTTCTTTCTATCATCTCATTTTCCCGAATTATTGCCTTATGTGCATTTTCCCAAAATCGACCTAGGTGCTCCGAGCATCCAAGGTGCGAGCCTGAGAGGGAAGAAAACCCTCGTTGAATTTACTTCTCTACCCTTCCTCATTTCTTATTTCCTTGTTTTCTCACGCATGGTCAGTATAGTATTTTTGCCCTATTTTGTTTCTCACTTAGAAGAAGCCATGCAGGCGTTGATCGATGATCTGGCCACCTATGATTGGGCCATTTCACATGGGCCTGGCCTTTCTCTCCCCCTCGAGCCTTCCTTTGCTTACATGTATTTTCTTAGTTTTCTGATTGGGTGATTTTATAAAAATCATGTCTTTTAATCTACTTATCTAAAACTTAAGTAAAAATATGTTTTGAAATTGAAAAACTGCAATCTTTTTATTAAAAATTGTGTGAGTCTGATTTCCATGTTTTTGATGGTTGGTTTATGAGAATCTAATAAATCATATAAAATCCCTAAAAATTGTAAATTTATCATTTGAACTCCAAATTTGATAAATAAATATGTTTTCTTGATTAAAAAAATAGAAATTAGTTGGTGTAACAACATCTGAGGTTTTCCAAAAAGGTCTAAAATTTAGGTTTTCTATATATATGGGAAATACAAACCCTAAACTATGTGAATAATTTGAATTAGGCAAAGAAGAAATTGGAACCAACTAAGTTGGTGAAAAATAATTAAATAGGACTCTGAGTCGAGGTATGTGTAATCTAATCCATTTTTAGTTGGGCATATTTGATATCCAACCCTAATTTCCATATGAGGCATGAACTAAAGCTTTGTTTCTATTATTGTTCTTTTGGAACAATCTACATTATTTCCTTGGGTTTTCAATCTCTCCTGCAATATCTCTATTATTTTAGCTTGCCATAATATATCTTTTAGCATGATGATATGTTTGACTTGTTAGCTAATGTATTGATACTTACGTACACCACACATAGTTTGGGCATGTAATATTTCACCCTGGGAATGTGTTTACTCTCTCCCTTATCTATTTTTTGTAGGTGTCTGGGAATGCATTTTATCTCCCACCCCTATTGGTTGGAGTCTGGTAGGTGCCTCAACCCTACTTAATTAATGTAGTCATATTATTAATCATTCATGTTGCTTTATTATTATTTGACATGGAAATATTCTTTTTATATGTGCCTCGTACTCTTGGCTATCCTTATTTCTTGGCTATTTTGTACCCTATTATTATCATTTTTATTATATTCTTTGTTCTTGTTCCTTTATTTCCATCCATACCTTGTTTCTTTCTCTTATTGGGTGATCCCAATCACCCAGCCCTAGGATAAGGTGAGGAACAAGAGCAAGGAGGACCATCCTAGGAGTAGTTTCAGAGGAAGTGTTGCTAAGATGTCTAGGTTGCAACTACTAGATCCTTAGTTTCATTTCTAGTATGATTCCATAAAATTCATGTAGTAAAATTTGGATCAAAAGCCATGTAGTAACTTAGTTTTTCTTTTCATTGCTACTATTGACATTTTTTATCTGGTTCATGCTTATTTAAATGGAATTAGTATGCATGCATCCCTCATGATCTAAGTTTTTAAAAATAGATGGATGTTGTGTATTTTTTGCTAAATTTTGTAAGGAGTGATATCTCCTACATATAATTTGTATTCAAGGGAAGAACAATAAATCATATACAGATCATATTCTTCACAACATCCTTCATTATCACGTGAGAAGACATTGCTACAAGCTCCACTCTAATGATTCAAATATGACTCTCAAGGAAAACCACTGGGAAGGAGATATTTCCATAGGTCCATCAACTCTGGGTGAATTTACCAATCCAAAATGGGATGCTAGGGTGAACTGAGTCTAAGTTGACCACCTATCATGAACACGGAAAAGTAGGAGAAAGAAAACCAAGAAAATAGAAGTCATAGTAACTGTAAATAAAACAATATAACTTGGAACTTCACAGTGATGTCATACCTTAGGAAAACTAAGATAACTTGAGACAATAAAGTTAGGTATCCAAACTCGACTTTAGGAAGCAAAAAGAAATCAAAAGAGGGAGAATGAGAAGAACACCTCTGATGATCCACTAGTTGCATGCTGATCTTTATGGATCCCGACTGAGTGATAAATGATGGTCGGTGGAAACTCTTGCAGTTTCTACCTCATCTCTGTCCTTGAGGAGGTCACCATAGGTGAAACCAACATGATAGGGACAACTTGATAGGAAAGAATGTGAACCAATGGGTTATTTTGGTTCTTGATAATAGGGTGAATAAGATGGAAGATTTATTTCTAGGTACCAAAATTGTAGGGTGTAGGAAATGAACTAATATTGGGAAATAGGGGATGGAAGGATTCCCTTTTTTGATTAGGAAGTTTGGGAACCAAATTCCAAACAAGATACGACTTATCTGATTTAGATCCATGCAAAGAATACTTAGTGAAAGGGACTTGGGAGAGAGGAGAAGAAAGAGAGATGGAGGAAGGAGAAAACAAAGATCAAATAGATTGTGAGTAGTCTGGGATCAATTGGACTTGAGGAAGAAGAAAACGTGACTCTCATATGATGTAAACACTATGGCTCGTGAAGAGACAAAAATAATTGAGACCTTCAAAACCAATGTGATAGAGTGAATCTTAGTGAAATCCAACAAGTAAGACACATGACTTGATAAGTTTGTGAAATTAAAAATAAACCAAAGTCCAATTTCAATAGGATTTTATAATATAAGATTACATTCTATTATTAAATTGGAATAACAAGCATTACCCATTTTGGTTTAACATTACAAATAGACTAATTGGACCCAAATAATTCCCTCATGAACTTAGAATTAGATTTTGAGATTATCTCATATGAGTTTTAGTATACTTAGTGTTTGAATCAATTATCTAAGTATTAATTGTCATATGCCAAAATTAATTATCAATATTTAGGATTTAGAGTCCAATTATTATTATCCTCCAACCATTATAGTCACATCATATTATATTATATGAATTATAAAGTTTTACTCAGTAATTCCATTATTTCCATTAGTTTCAATATTAACTAAAATAGTGGTACATGAATTAATTATAATTACATTAAAATTCAATTACTACATACATGAATCATTAACCTTTACTTATTCACAATATATTTCTAATTATTCACATTTAGTCATTATATGAGTATTAGTGGACAAGGTGAAACATAATACATACTAATGAACTAATTTTCAAATCAAGCCATTAGGTAATTATGCCCAATATATGTGTATTAATATAGAATATATGATTATGGAACCTAATGTCACTAATGTATCTTGAAAGTCACCAAGGATGTATATATGTTAGGGTTAATCATTTATAACTCAGGGTCTAGGTCAACATGATAACTATACTTCACATACATCTTATAAGCATACATAAAGTCTGAGATTAGGTTCCACATATCCAAACCATCACCATTCTTGTGCTCATTTATCAAAATCATGGTTAGGGTTACATTATATTTACTCATGTTAAGTGCATTAATTGTTCATTAGGGTATAAGCATGTGTATTTGGGTTTATTCATAACTTTGTTTGGTCATGGAATTAGATTTCTCTAGAGTGAGGATAGCCAAATCTTGGTTGTTACAAGTATAGAATACTTTGTGACTTGGTTATAACAATTGATTTTGGATCCAATTTTTATTTATGTCACATAGATTTCATCTCCAACAATTATTTCCCATTATACTACTATATTACAAAGACAAATTTATGAATTTCATCAACGTTTTCTCATACTAAGTCACAAAGAACTTCTTCGTGACTTAGTCCAAGAAATAATTGTTGTATGGGCACCCTAGGCGGCCACCTGACTTCCAAACCTGGGTGTCTAGTCTAACTAGGCCGTTGGGCATCTTGGGCAGCCTGTGCGGCCGCTTAGGCGGTGCCTAGGAGTGCCAAGCCATCACTAGGCCTAAAAGCTGGGCTATTTTTTAACTTCTTATTTTTTTCATTTATTTTGATATTTATTGTTCCTCCTTAATATTTCCTCTTTTTTTTCATTTTCTTTATAGTTCCATCAAGTAACAAAGTTTTTACAATGTCACTGCACTCCCTCTTTATTCTTCATTTCAAATTTTTTCGTTACTAAGTAGAAAATCACCGCAATGTTATGGAGTTATTGTTGTTGCACTATTATGATATACTCCACTTACTACTGCTCCATATACTCATTTACTAAATAATATTATAATGAGATTTTTCTCTTATTCATCCTCCTATTTCTATAATTTTTTTATAAATCACTTGTATGATTGTATTCACATTGATACAATGCTAATTTCGTGCTTGTGTTTTTAGTTTCTACTCTTGCATTCCTATATTATATTCACTTATTCTTATTTATACATATGGTCAATATATTGCTTCTCATATTTATTACTCCTTTCTACGTTCATATTCTTATTTGTTCCTTGTGCTCTACTAGTCTTCTTCTCCATTAATTTTCTCTCTCAATGGTTTCACCATACATAAGGTTCCTACTGCATGATGCTCTACATTTTTAGGACCTTATTTTTACATAATTTCCCCCAACTTATTTATTTCTTTATTTTTTATTTTTTTTATTCTTCCTAAACTAAACCAGTGTTCCTTTTTCCTTTAATGTCCTCCTCTTGGTAATTCCTATTGATTCCTATATTTCTCAATGGTAATATATAACTATATATAGGCATGTATTTATATGCACGTCTATATATGTAAAAAAAATTAAAAAAATCCTAGGCCTATGCCTAAGCGCCTAGTATGTATGGGCGTCCCTAGGAAACAACAGGTTGTCTGGATGACTAGAAAACCTAATAAAGAAGTAACTTGTGAAGTTTGGTATATAAACTCTAGAATTAGTTAGAATAGAAATCTCAAACCCAAGTTTTGTGTACGAAGTGATGACTAAGAATTGCATGCCTTGCGCTAAAGGTTTGGACCTAGCCTTTTGTGTCGTATGACTTCTTGTTTGCTCATGTGAACCTTAGTCTTATTTGGTTAGAAGTACAAGGACCTAAAATTCAACACTAGGTGGTTATGACCTTTCAGTTGGATGCTTGACCTATGGACAACTTAATTACCAGTAGTATACATGACTAAAAGATGTATATGCAACCCCAATGTCTTTGTTGATGTTTAGTTTGACTTATTCAGTTAAACCTTTTAAGGGGTGTAGAGTAGTTGGTTGGTAGAATAAGAAATGCTAGTTTTCATGGACAAAATCCTCTTCAATGGGTGGAGTGTTGTAACATACTAAAACCTAGTATATTGACTCTAGAAGCCCTAATCTTGTGAATGTAATGATGGTATGTCTAGATTGTTAGAGTTGGTCAAACAAGGCTAGAGATATACCCCAATACACATAATGTTTCCAAAATGAACGTGCACATAACATAAGTAAATCAATTACAAACCCCAATCTATGTTTGTCAATGATCATAACCATGACATGGACCCATATATGCTGTTATGACCATGAAATAGATATATGGAAGACAAACATGAACTTCATGTCTTTTGGGAGGTGTATGTGATGCATAGAGATCATGTTGATCTAGACCCTAAGTTGTATTCATTGAACCATGACCTATATATGTTTAATTTTACACATGATACATTAGTAATATTAGTTGTTTAATCACAGGCCATATCCCAATAAACAAAATATGGATCTAATAACCTAGTGAAGACAACTGAGCTCATATTTTGTAATATATGTCAAATTGTTCATTAATACATACACAATTACTTAAAGGTATCAAATAATAATTTGATGCAAAGTATGATCAACAATGAATATAATATAACTCATAGATATAATATGATAATAATTGGATGTTTAATATAAGTTGAAATAACTAACATGACATCATGATGTTTAATATACGTTGAGATAACTAATGCGACATCATGAAAGTTAATGTTGAATTAATGAGCTTACTAATTTAAAAAAATAAACTATGGATTAATTCTAACATAAATCCACCTTTACACCCTTTTATGATAATGTGAAGATAATATGACTCTGGTTAATGATATGATCATGGTTTAATGTTATGATAAATATTAATATAATGAGCCTAAACCCTAATTTTATTAGAATTCATAATAGGAAACTTCAAAAGTGAAATTCAATCCAAGATTGGGTTCTTTGGGTCTTAATTGGTGTAGGTGCCAAGTTTGAATCCAATCATATAATGCTAGATACTCTAATTAAACGAGGAAAGAAAATCTCAAAACTTTAACTACAATGCAAATTCAACTTCAGTTAATTGTGTCTGCCACATAATGTATTTCTCAAATATTCCTAAAGTCACAATTTCATACTAGTTCTGTGATTTGTCTTCTATTAGGCCTGCTATGCACCGTTAATGTCTAATCATAATCACTCTTCTATTGTCTCCTACCTTTCAATTTTGGCTGCTCTCTAGTGTGAATACCACCCAATTTCTTTCCTAGATGTCTCTCTAGACTCTTGCCTTTTTATGCTATTCTTTCTCCCTCACCTTCCTTACCTCCCCACCAAACCAATGACCAGATAAATATTAGGGTTTCAGGGGATATAAACATAGTCTGCATCTTAACTTGCTCTCTTCCTATTTATCCCCTATTTCTCTCATGTCATTAACCTGCTCACATCTTTAGGCTTCAAACATCTAGGAAATACATCCCAAACCTTTGTCGTGTCCCATACAATTATATTTTAGCACTTCTTTTTCCTCATTTTACCCGTGTATGTGACCCCCATTTCCAACTTCCTTTGTTGGAGCCATGGTTCAATATTGAAGTTCCTGACCATTGAGAAACCTAGAGAAGGCTTATACTTTCACCTCTCATCTACCTAATGTTTTGTACACCCTCAAAATCTGTAGAACATGTATAATATGTGTTTCTCCTTCAACATAGATTCCTCCTACTTTGAGACGGTTCATGATAATTTTCTTGGCTCTTGGAAAAATGTCCTCACCTTCACCCCCTATATCTTCCTAATAACTGACTAAACTCAATGTAAGTTTTTCTCCAAGCATATTTCTATATTTTTTCATCTCCTAATCTCCCTCTTCCTTTTGGATGTGGAGACAATATTTGTGAGGTATGTAGGCATCGTTAGACCATGAGTCAAGGCTTGTTCTCATTGGGAGAGATCTGGGAATGTTTTGGAAAGGTTTTTTCGCTAAGTTTTTCGTTGTGTTGGTGTTTTGAACTTTATATCTGAACTCCAACAATGTATTCCTCATTCAGGTAATTTTTTGAGAAGAGGAAGATGATTATTTTGATGTGCTTTTGCATACTTCCTTGTCTTAATTTAAATCACGTTAGAATTGTATGGATATTCATGTCTTTTTGTTCCTCTTTGTTTTTATTTAACAGTGCAAATATGTTTGCAGGAAGCTTACCAATAACATTTTGTCACAATATAAAATTGTAAATTACATATAAGGGTATATCAATAATAGGAAAAATAGAATTGTTTTAATAAATCAGTAAAAGGCATTATCTTAGACAATTATTAACAATCAATCCATATGTATTCCAATAAATATGTGATAGTTTTAGATTTCTCTAATTGGTTAGAATTACCAAAACTTATATCCAATACTCTGTAAGTTAGATAAATAAAGTAAAATATGTTATGGAATCATGAAATTATAATATATAGGATGGTGTGGGTTTGATAACCTAATTCATTAATAGAAAAATGATTATTCTTAGGGTTTATAATTATATAATAAATTAACACTAATTTAACATATGATTTTTAATGGTGGATTGAGACCTCTATGTGGATCTAGGGCTTATCTTGGACCTTGGTAGTTTGGACATGAGGTATGTTGCATCTCTTGGATTCTATATGGAGTAATTGACCTAACATTTTTGTCTTTATGTTTGACCGGCCTAAATCGTGCGTCCAAAAGTGGAGACGGATTTGAAGTAGTCGGACTTTTACATTTATAACCCGAAACCTTCTAGGCCCCCGCAACTTTGCTTACGGGGTCGAAGTAGTCATACGGGGTCAAACAAAGGGACAAGGGTGGTAGTGTTGAGAACACATAATCGACACGCTACACTCTGGAATGGGTAAGGATAAGGTAAAATTCCCAAAAGGGAACAACAGAACAAGATCGACAGAACAAAAGAAAACCCTATCTCCAACTGGAGTTACTAGGAAAACTTAGGTTTTAAGCATTTAGCAGTTTTTAGGGGTTTTCATGCAACAAATATAGAAAGATAAAACTAGAGCTAGAGCAAGGTACGAAGGATAAGACTTTAGTAAAACAAGCGGCACCAGTAACATCCTGCACCCCTCCTCTCAGAGCGGGTACCTCTAACCGAGCATCAACACCCCTCTTGAGGTTGCTGGACTTAAGTTAGAGTGGAATGTTACTGAAACAACTCCGTTCTAGGCACTCTCGTATTCTAGAATCGGACCAAACACTAGAGCCACAACACAACTCTCGAAGTTGTTGCGACGGGAAAACACGATTCGGTAGCTAAGCGAAACACGATCCAAACATGCAAGCTAGAGTTTAGATATCAAACATAGCAGTCACCCAACATTTTGCACCAAGCATAGAGCAGCAAGTAATTAAGCTTTTCTATTTCCATAAACATTAAAGGTCTTAATACATTGCATAAGTAAGAATTTAATAACAGAATTAAAGATAGATGTCGCCTTATTGATATAGAAGGATGACAGACTACTGCAGCTCTCCAGCCCGATACCGGTCAGGAGCCTAGCCCGATACCGGTCAGGAGCCTAGCCCGATACAGTAGTGTCGGGCGGCACACCCTCTCGGGTGGCACACTGTGACGACCGACTGTATCGCTCAAGGATCCTGGCCGATACGCTCATGTCGGGCGGCGCACCCTCTCGGGAGGCACGCTGTGATGGGCGAAGCGTATCAGGTTCGATATCATGCCGGGCATGGGGCGACACGTTCTACTGTCGGGCACTCGTGTCGCTCATCATCGTTGGCCGATATCGGCCCGCAGTGTCGCCCGGGACGGTCCTAAGTGAACCATCCCCTCCCTCTCGGGATAAGGAAGAGCTCACCTAGGGTTTCTCGACACGAGCACTGGGGCGCGATACTTTTGCTCTCACAGTTTTTCTCCGAAGATCGCTCAAAGCTCCCAACTGTCCGAACTGTCCCATCCGTCCTTTCGGCTCCCTGTAGCTACTATTTATAGGCAGGGGTTGGGGAAAGTTATGGTGCTCAGGGCGCCACGTGTCCCCCCCCCCCATCATTGTGGTTGGTGACGGCCGATCGGCCGATATCGATATCGCCCGACACAGGGATGTCAGCTATCAGTCACGTAACGAGCGGCACCTGCCGGTGGGTGGTCCATGTCGGGCGACAAGCTTTTAGCTGTCGGGCGACAAGCTTTTAGCTGTTGGGCGAGCTTGGGCTCCCTGTCGGGTAAGAGACGTATCGACCTCCAGTTCCTTCTTGTGCGGCATCCCTATGTCGCACGTCATTGCGTTGTGTTTACCCTGTCGGGCAGTGATCATATCGGCCATCTGGAAGGCCGATGCAGGTCGAGCATGCTTTGTGGGCCGGAACGGCCTTATTGATGATAAATGGGTCAAAATAGGAGGAAAACTCTACAAAAGATGGAAATATTGAATTAAGAGCGTCGTTTGGCCAATTATTGCAAAAGTACTTATAAAAGAGAAGAAAACAGTTTAAGAGGGCAGCTTTGATAACAAAATAAGGACCAAAAACATCACAAAATTTGGTGTTATCAACTTCCCCAAACTTAGCGTTTTAATTGTCCTCAATCAATATTTAAACTTTATTTTGTGACGCTTCTTCTTGCGCAATATAGCTTTCAGGCCAAGAGGTAAAAACAAGTATCGTAATGCCTTTAGAGATAATGATGCTCCACTACGAACAAAGGACCATGCATTTCCTGCCTTATTATTTCAGTAAAATGTTTCTCTACAGCTTCAGTGAGACTTTGGTGCATGATTCTGAAGTTAGCTTACACACCAAACAACTTTATTTTTGGGGCAGAAAGTTGTGTATTGCGTAGGCTAAGGCTTTTTGGGGTTTTCTTCTTATTTTCCATTGGTCCATCCAGGTACGGGTCCGTTAACGGGCAAGTGGTCCCTGCAGTCCAAGCCAGTTGGCTTTAGAGCAGTGATTTCACATCCTACGTACCACTGCCCCGGATCTACCATGCCTAAAGATGGGTACTTTTGGAAAACAAGTGTATATATATATATATTCTTTTCTTTTATTGGGCACAACTCTCATGCTTTTATTCACACTCATAAGGCTTCTTTCTCTCTTTTCAGGATTTTTGTTGGGTAAGGGAAAACAAAAGGAATATTTGTTGTTGTTTGGGTAGATTTTTCCTTCTCCATACTCGTCTCTTAGCTGTTGCGAGATTATTATTTCTTTTGAAATTTTTGGCATGGGAAAGCATAATCTTTTATTTGGTTGAAGCAGCGTTATCAGAAAGATATAACAAAACTTGCATCTCGTTAAGCATAAAGAAAATAAACTTGGCAAGAAGTTGCATCAGGTTTTTACTATTATAGCGACTTTGTACATAAAGGAGAGGAAACAAAATAAGAGAAGAACGAAATGACACAAAGAAACTCAAAGGGAAGAACAAAATGACACAAAGGAACCCAAAGGGTGGAGGTGAAGAAGAAGGTGAAGAAGAAGATTTTTATACCTCCTTCACAGGTACATGGGTACCCCCCCACTAAACCTATTCCACACTCTGTCCCAGAGTAGTGAAAAAGGTAGGGTGAGGTCATCTTAGCTCAGTGAAGGTTATTTAGTGGGTTCGCTTTTGCGGAGCAAGAAGCTCGCATTCCCTTAAATCAGGTAGACTATTCAGGATGCTTCCGTTGTGAACATGAACGAAAGGCCTGATCATCAACTTGGCTATTGCGCTTGTGCCTTGGGGAAGCTACAATATGCTTCTTTGCTGCCTCCGTTTTATTTCCCCAGATTCAATCCGGAGGCCATCGGGGCAGTACTCGTGCTGTCTCTGGGGATGGTCCTAAACCACCATAGAAGACAGACTATGATAAGTAAATGAACCTCTTTTGGGGCTATCCAATCATTAAAATTTGCCCTTGCTCTATTTTTGGCTGTTGGTGGCCCCGATGTACGTTTCTGTCTGACAGTTGTTGCTTCAGCTGCGGCTGCGATTTCGCTTCTTGTGCCTTGTTTTTCAGCTCGACTGGAGGTTTGCTCCGTGTGAGCCATTCCTATTATCAAGGCCATTGATCACTTAAACGTTAGGTCGGGAAAAACTGAAATCTCAATAAAACTTGTCGCGACGTAAAGCCCGGTGTATCGTTTATCAAAAGAAGAATCTGGGGTGATACGAGATCGGGCGATAAAAGAGATCAGTGCGGCACGACGCGTTGCCCGACACGGGTACGTCGGGTGATAAGGTCGCATGAAACAACTGCCCGATAGGATGTTACTATGGGGAAAATGTGTCGCTCGATATGGCTTATCGGGCAAACGCGACCGGCAGTCATGTCGTGCTTTACATGTGTCGGGCGATACAAGATAAATCAACTAAGTTCGTCAACCCGACGAGCAACGCACGAAATGAAACCCGTGTCGGGCAACAGACTGTCGGGCTATACCCTTGCTCTTTGGTGCCATCACCCGATACAAGGGCGAGGGCAAGCTGGCCGTCACGCGAGCAAAAACTGGATTACTGCATGGCAGACAGGTGGCTGAAAGGGTAAGAGCAGTAGCCCGACACGTTGAACCTTCCTTACTATTTATAGCAAACTTAGCCGGGGGTAAAATAGGCAGTTCTGGGGCGCACGTCGGCCGCTAAGACATGTCATTCCCGAGACGACGGTCCCATCAGTCTTATTAAGGGAAATAACTCGCATGCGCAATACGGTGCACGCCACCCAGGAATACCATCCGTCTTAGCCGTTGTGGCGCCTGAGAGTAAACAGCCCGATACAAGTGGTCCTGCGCTCCAGCTGAGCTGCTACCCAATACGGTTAAAAACAGGCGGCCAAGAACTAAAGCTGGGTGAAGAAAGAGCGATTAAAGGGTAAAACATCATCGGCTAAGGGTCAAGTCCTCGACCTCAGAAGGTATTACCCCTCAAAGCTTCGTGAAATATAGCGGTGGCCCATAAAACAGAAGAGTTGGTACGCTCGGCGCGTGTACTGACTCGGGCCTTATTACAGTCCAAAGTGTTTGTTTTTATAAGGAAGAAAAATGCATTCTACTCTACAAAAGAAAGCTCGAGTTGCCTCCCGAGAAGCGTTGTGGTTTGCGTCGCCAGCTCGACCGGTGTAAGCTTTTCGCATTCAGCCTTCGTCTGTACCGATGTCCTGCAAGTCGATTTCTGCTCTCCTGACAAAAGCTTCATCTTCATAATACCTCTTTAATCTGTGCCCATTCACCTTGAAGACCTTAGTCGGATCATCTTTGTCGTAGAGCTCCATCATTCCTGATGGGTATATCTTTGACACAGTAAACAACCCCGACCATCTTGTCTGTAACTTTCCAGGAAAGAGTTGAATGGAGGATTTAAATAATAGAACTTTATCCCCTTCGCTCACATCCTTTCTTCTCAGGTGAGCATCATGCCAAACTTCGTTCTTTGTTTGTAGATTTTTGCATTTTCATAGGCGTTCATTCTCAGCTCTTCAAGCTCTTGAAGCTACAAAAACCTCTTCTCTCCTACTTTTTCAAGGTCCATGTTTAAGAATTTGATTGCCCAAAGGGCCTTGTGTTCCAATTCTAGAGGTAGATGACAGGATTTTCCGTAGATCAGCCTATAGGGAGTGGTTCCAATGGGTGTTTTGTAGGCGGTCTTGTAGGCCCATAGTGCATCGTCAAGTTTCATAGACCAATCTTTCCTCATTTGGCTGACAATTATTTCTAAGATCTGCTTAATTTGTCTGTTTGAAACCTCTACCTGCCCTGAAGTCTGTGGGTGGTAGGGTGTAGAGATCTTGTGTTTCACTCCATACTTACGTAGGAGCGCTTCGAACTATCTTTCTCCGAAGTGTGATCCACCGTCGCTTATTACAGTGCGTGGTACACCGAACCGAGAAAAGACCGTCTTCTCGAATAGCTTGATTACAGACTTGGTGTCGCATGTTTGGGTTGCTACGGCTTCTACCCAGTTCGATACATAGTCCACTGCCACTAGTATGTATTGATACCCCTTGGATGGAGGAAACGGCCCCATGTAATCAATCCCCCACACGTCGAAGATCTCTACTTCAATCCAGCTTGCCATCGGCATTTCATTTCTCCGCCCTATATTCCCCGTTGACTGGCACTTTTTGCAGACTTTTACAAATTGTGCGGCATCTTTGAACAACGAGGGCCAGTAGAATCTTGATTGTAGCACTTTTGCAGCTGTTCTTTCGCTACCCAGATGTCCACCGTAGGGGGAGGCGTGACACTTCTTCAGAATATTCACAGTTTCTTCCTCGGGGATGCATCTCCTGTATAGATTGTCAGTGCATCTTCTGAAGAGGAGAGGATCATCCTAATAGTAATTTTTAGCATCTGCGAACAGTTTCTTTTTCTGATTGTAAGTAATGTCAGGAGGCAGCTCTCCACAAGAAAGGTAGTTGCAGATATCTGCAAACCATGGCAGGTCTTCTTCTTTAACATCTGCCAACATAAGAGCCTCATCGGCATAGTCGTCGTTGATCGGTGGTCCCCCTTGTCTTTCAGCTACGATCCTCGATAGGTGGTCGACGACCACGTTTTCTGTGCCCTTCTTGTCGATAATTTCATGGTCGAACTCTTGAAGTAGTAAGGCCCACCTCAATAGTCTGGGCTTTGTGTCCTTATTTTGCATTAGATATTTTATGGCCCCATGATCTGTATATACCTTGACCTTTGCTCCAATGAGGTACGACCTGAACTTATCGAATGTGAAGACGATCGCGAGCATCTCCTTTTCTGTGGTTGTGTAATTTACCTGAGCCTCGTCCAACGTGTGACTAGCCTAGCAGATCACATGGTGCTTTTTGTCTTTCTTTTGCCCCAGGACTGCTCCAACCGCATAGTCGCTAGCGTCGCACATCAGCTCGAACGATAAATCCCATTCTGACGCTTGGAGGATAGGTGGTGATACTAAAGCATTCTTTAAAGCCTGAAAAGCATTGAGACAGTCATGAGAGAAAACAAATTCAGCATCCTTTACCAGAACATTGGACAATGGTTTTGAAATCTTCGAGAAGTCCTTGATGAATCTTTGGTAATATCCGGCGTGCCTGAGGAAGCTTCTCACTCCCGTCACAGACTTTGGTGGAGGAAGCTTAGATATTGCTTCAACGTTTCTTGCGTCCACCACGATCCCATGCCTTGAGATCTAATGCCCCAGAACTATGCCCTCTCGTACCATAAAATGGCACTTATCCCAGTTTAAAACTAGGCTGTTCTCCTCACACCTCTGAAGAACCAATGATAGATTTTTCAAGCAGGTATCGAAGTCCTTCCCATAGACTGAAAAATCGTCCATGAAAACTTCTACGATATCTTCTAAAAAATCTAAAAACATCAATATCATGCATCTTTGAAACGTGGCGGGAGCGTTGCAAAGTCTGAAGGGCATCCTTCTGAAAGCATAAGTGCCGTAGAGGCAGGTGAATGTTGTTTTCTCCTGATCTTCGGGCAAGATGGGTACCTGATAAAATCCTTAAAAACCATCAAGAAAACAAAAGAAATCATGATGCGCTAATCTTTCAAGAACTTGGTCAATAAAAGGTAGCGGAAAATGATCCTTTTTGGTAGCCTGGTTTAGCTTTCGGTAATCGATGCACATCCTCCATCCGGTGATGGCCCTAACCACCACCTCGTCGCCTTTTTCACCCTTTACCACTGTCATCCCACCCTTCTTGGGTACTACGTGGATCAAACTCACCCAATTGCTATCACTGATTGGTTAAATGATCCCCGCATCCCTAAGCTTGATTACCTCTTTCTTGACGACCTCCTTGAGCATCTAATTCAGCTTCCTCTGGGGTTGAGCCAGAGGCTTGGAGGATTCTTCTAAGTTGATGCGATGCATGCATAAGGCGGGGATAAGGCCTTTGGTGTCCTGTACTGAATATCCTACAACCCCCCTGTGGAGTCTCAACTCCTCAAGAAGTCGGTCCAGCTGGTTTCTCATAAGATTGGTGTTAACGATGACAGGGTTTCTCTCTTCTTTATCCAAGAATTCATATTTCAGACCTTCGGGCAACGGTTTCAACTCAGGCTTTGCTCTGGGTGCCTTCTCTTGAGGTTCCTCCTCGAGAGAGGCATACTTCACATACTCCACCACCTCATCCTCTTCGTGCAGATCTTCGTCAGACAGTTAAAACAGGTCGAGACACTTTGCAACTTTTGGATCTTCGAAGTCAGAATCCTGGCAGCTCAAAGCCCTCATAAGGGGGTCCACCATCTGGATGTCCTCTTCTATCTCCTCGCAAAATTTGTCGTAGCTGTCCGCAAAACATGCGGATTCAGCCAGGGAAGGACCCTTCATTGCTTCCTTCAGCTTGAAGTCCAAGTGGTCGTCTCCGACCCTCAACGTGATAATCCCTTCAGAGACATCGATCAACGCCCTTCCTGTTGCCAGGAAAGGACGTCCAAAGATGATCGGGCAGTGGGGATCTTCTGCTGTATCAATGACGACTATGTCCCAAGGAATGAAGAAATTACCGACCCTGATCGACACATTTTCAACAATGTCGACTGGTCTCTTAAAGGTATGGTCCGCCAGTTTGATCCTCATGTTGGTACGCACCATTTCAGTTAATCCTAACCTTTGCGCGAATCCCAGGGGCATGAGGCTGATGCTTGCCCCTAAGTCGGCAAGACCTTTTTGCTCAACGTTGTCCCCGATGGCAAACGGGATCGTAAAAGCTCTAGGGTCTCTTCTTTTGTTTGGTAGGTCAGGCTTCACGAAGGTTGAGGAAGCAGATGCTAGGTGCACGGTCTCAACCCTTCCTCCTCTTCTTTTCTTCATGATAAGGTCCTTGAGGAACTTGGCATAGGTTGGCATCTCCTCCAAGGCGTCAAGGAAGGGGACTTCAAGATGCAGTTTCCTGATCGAGTCCATGAACCTTTCGTGACACTTTTTTAGATTTGCCTTGACCAATTTATACGGAAACGGTAGCCTCGTAGCATAAGGATTCCTCCCACCGGATAGCTCATCACAAGGCTTCTGTGTAGGCTCTTGAGCTTCTTCTTGCCTACCTTCGTCCTCTGCCGGAATCACACTCTCAGGCCCTTGCTCAGGTTCTAGTCGGGCTTCATCAGTGCGCTCCACCATCTTCCCCGATCTTAGTACTGCCATTCTGGCCATTTCAGGGTAGGAGAGTCTCTTTCCTGTAGGGTTCTTCATCAGAGCGGCCATCTGGGCCAATCATTGATCAACCTCCCATTGGCGCATCTGCAGACTTGCCATCTGGTGTTGCATGGAATTCAGAGCTCCAGGACTGGGGAACGCACCTTGCACCAGCCGGTGGATGATAGCGTCTTGTCTTTTTATGAAAGCATGCAACTGGCCAACCAAGTTGGGCTGGTGCAAAATCTCATCTCGTCCTTGACGTTTGCCCTCAGACAGAGATTGCTCACAATGAGTCATGGCATCAGAACTCGATGGAACGAGTCACTATTCTTCAGAGTTCCTGAAATGGCATGAGAAATCAAGTCAGAAAATAGAATTATTTAGTTTTGGAAAAGGATAGTAATAAGGAAAAAGGAAAAGAAAAAGAGTGCTGTCAAGCTCATTTCTAAGCTTGAGGCACGGGAGTGTAGTTAGTGGATTCAGGTTCGTCAACAGTACCATTTGCCTCGTCCCCGGCAACGGTGCCAAAAAGTTGACCGGCCTAAATCGCACATCCAAAAGTGGAGACGGATTTGAAGTAGTCAGACTTTTACATTTATAACCCGAAACCTTCTAGGCCCCCGCAACTTGCTTATGGGGTCGAAGTAGTCATACGGGGTCGAACACGGGGAGCGTTGCAAAGTCCGAAGGGCATCCTTCTGAAAGCATAAGTGCCGTAGAGGCAGGTGAATGTTGTTTTCTCCCGATCGTCGGGCAAGATGGGTACCTGATAAAATCCTGAAAAACCATCAAGAAAACAAAAGAAATCATGATGCGCTAATCTTTCAAGAACTTGGTCAATAAAAGGTAGAGGAAAATGATCCTTTTTGGTAGCCTGGTTTAGCTTTCGGTAATCGATGCACATCCTCCATCCGGTGACGGCCCTAACCGCCACCTCGTCACCTTTTTCACCCTTTACCACTGTCATCCACCCTTCTTGGGTACTACGTGGATCAGACTCACCCATTTGCTATCACTGATTAGGTAAATGATCCCCGCATCCCTAAGATTGATTACCTCTTTCTTGACGACCTCCTTGAGCATCTGATTCAGCTTCCTCTGGGGTTGAGCCAGAGGCTTGGAGGATTCTTCTAAGTTGATGCGATGCATGCATAAGGTGGGGCTAAGGCCTTTGGTGTGCTCTACTAAATATCCTACAGCCCCCCTGTGGAGTCTCAACTCCTCAAGAAGTCGGTCCAGCTGGTTTCTCATAAGATTGGTGTTAACAATGATAGGGTTTCTCTCTTCTTTATCCAAGAATTCATATTTCAGACCTTCGGGCAACGGTTTCAACTCAGGCTTTGCTCTGGGTGCCTTCTCTTGAGGTTCCTCCTCGAGAGAGGCATACTTCACATACTCCACCACCTCATCCTCTTCGTATAGATTTTCGTTAGACAGGTCAAATAGGTCGAGACACTTTGCAACTTTTGGATCTTCGAAGTCAGAATCCTGGCAGCTCAAAGCCCTCTCAAGGGGGTTCACCATCTGGATGTCCTCTTCTATCTCCTCGCAGAATTTGTCGTAGCTGTCCGCAAAACATGCGGATTCAGATAGGGAAGGACCCTTCATTTCTTCCTTCAGCTTGAAGTCCAAGTGGTCGTCTCCGACCCTCAGCGTGATAATCCCTTCAGAGACATCGATCAACGCCCTTCCTGTTTCCAGGAAAGGACGTCCAAAGATGATCGGGCAGCGGGGATCTTCTGTTGTATCAATGACGACTATGTCACAAGGAATGAAGAAATTACCGACCCTGATCGAAACATTTTCAACAATGCCGACTG